>JALIGW010000003.1:36005495-38630495 GCA_023053685.1 Diadophis punctatus similis | reverse complement strand
CCTGTGGCCTCCCAGGAGTTCCAGCCCACATGTCTCAGATTTCACATGTCCCTCATGGTGCATCCAGATCGCATCCCTCCCCCACCTCTGCCTCCATCTGCTGCTGGATAGGTAATCAACTCACCTGTGCTGCGCAGGCTACGGCTGCTGCCTGACACTGTCAGCCCCCATGCTCTCGCCTTTGGTGCTGGCCATGCCCCCCTTCTGCTGATGACGACCTTAACTAGAGCTTATTTTTGGGTAGGGCTTATATTAGGAGCAGGCTTATTTTTTTGGGTAGGGCTTATTTGAAGAGAAACAGGATAATATATATATAGACCACTTTTTCCTCCTTTTTTGTACACTTTTTTCTTAGTTGTTGTTAAGTTTGAATGTATGTTTTTGTTTTGTTTCTTGTTTGTTGGTTTTACTGTTTTGCATTTTATTTTCTACAATAAAACATTTTTTTAAAAAAGAAGAGAACCATCCATGCAACATCTTATCACTACCACAATATCAGTTCTACATCTGCATGATCGAATACCTTTGTTTCTATCCACTAGCTGGGTTTTTTTTTTTTAAAAAAAATAATCTTTATTGAAATTTTTACAATAAAAAAGGACATGGACAACACACAACAACACACAAACATAACACATGTAACACGAACAAATACACATATTTACACGCAACATTACAAAGAAATCCAGTACTTTTTTACAGCGTTCTTGAAGTATTTGTTTCATATCGAAATCTGTATATACATTTTAAGTATGTTCCATAACGTAAGTATCGGTGATAGTCATCCATAGATTAATTCATTTAATTACAGCTTACACAAGAGAGTGGTTTTAACGTATCTCAATTCATCTGCCAAATTTTTAATTTTGGGTTTTGGTTGATCCAATTATATACCTTGTTCCATATTTGGCAAAAATCCGTATCGTCTTTCCCATGTGTCCCAGGGAAAGACACAGAAATGTCTTTCCCACATTTCTGCGCACTCCAGTATTTTTCTGATGACCATCGAGGCAGTGGGAGTATGTTCTAATTTCCAATTTTGAGCATATGTTAATCTAGCTGCTGTAACTATGTGTAGCATTAAATATCTTTCTTCTTTTGAGTATTTTGTACCGAGTATCCCTAATAAAAAGAATTCAGGTTTTAGTGGGATTTCTCTCTGTAATATTTCTTCCACACTAGCTGGGTTTTTTAACTACAACTGTAATGTGAAAAAAAATCATGAAAATGCTATAAATCAGCAAAGGTTGTATGTGGATTCTTATACCACTAGCTGGAACCTGCCTGCTTTAAATTATTACTGAGAATAGATAATATATGAAGGTGACTCTTTCTTTCTTTCTTTCTTTCTTTCTTTCTTTCTTTCTTTCTTTCTTTCTTTCTTTCTTTCTTTCTTTCTTTCTTTCTTTCTTTCTTTCTTTCTTTCTTTCTTTCCTTCCTTCCTTCCTTCCTTCCTTCCTTCCTTCCTTCCTTCATCAAACTTCTTAGCTGCCTATCTACCTCATGTATTTTACTTGCATTATATTTTATGGTTTTACATTTCTTTTAACATTGTAAATTCACATTTTGGAATTTATATGCTGGGAAGGCTTAGAGAAAAACAATGAAGTATTAACTAAGACAAAAAAGACACCCTGTAACTATTCTTTAAAAAATTAAAGAAGTTGCCATGAAAACGATTCTGATCTCTTTTCAACAGCTTGTTTTAAATTGCTAATAGGCTTCTCTGTTGATAGCTACATAAGCAAATGTGTCCCTATTCAGAAAGCTATTCATCTCAGTACCTGGTGTTTTATCAGTTCTCTCATCATTTAAAAACTTCAAAAATTATTTGTCTGCTGTTCTTCACCATTTGTAAGAAGAAAGGTATTCCTAATCTTATTTGCAAATGGGCACAGACAAACCTGAACAAAATCAACCCCAGATATCAGGGATAGATATGCAAACTATCCGTAACAGTTTGCACTGTTCCAGCTCTTGTCATCATGCCAACCTTCTTGACTTCTGCTATCCAACTTCCACGTGATTTACCTTTCATAGTAAAGGCCTGAAGGGGGAGGGTCTCATACATGACCAGGAATCTAATGTCTGCAAAGCAGTCAAATAGCGATTATCAGAATAATTGGAAGAATGAGATATTCTAATAAAATTTAAAAGGAAGGTCAAAGAAAAAATATATTTTTCTTTGAGGTCAAAGAAAAAATATATTTTTCTGCCGGTTTCAAAATAAGACAGGAAATACTCCTCCCACCCCCCTGGAGAAAAAGGTAGGTAAAGCAAAACAGGGATATAAGTAAAGAGAATCCCAGAATGGTGAAAACTAGATGTATACTATATGTATGGCCTATAAGAACTTTTAATTAAATTAAATTAAATTATACAGAAAAGTATGGGGGAGAGCAAATGTGTTAGGTAGCAATTTAAGCCAAAAGAGCAATTGGATAATACTGCAAAGAAGTGTTTTAAAATGTAGCTTAGAAGTATCAAATTAAATGGAAAAAAGGAAGTTGTAAAATTGAAATAATAAGCAGAAAGGAATTTAAAGGGAAACATTGAGAGAAGCAAGCAGGCGTTTTCCTTCCAGGAAGCTGAAGAAAAAGAGAAATGATTTGGAAGGCACCAAAGAGGTGGAAAAAAAGGAAACAAAGGTATTTCTCCAAGTTTGCAAGTTTGCACAACAAGGATTCCCCTCTCTAATGAAACAGGGATGAATACAAGGGAGGGAGTGTGTTAGAACCAAAAACCAGCCTTGCTAGGACTGTCAAGAGAACAAGGAGAAACCAGTACAAACCAAGGGCAGCTTGGGTTGTTCATACTGTGTCAGTGTTAAAAGGGTTTTCTATTAAGCTGTTGATTAGTATTGGCAGTAAATCTGTATACTATTCATTACAAGAGACAGATTCTATTTTATTTGAGTATTCCAGGGGGGAGCTTGAAATCAAGCCCCCAAGTCCCAAGTCTACATTTATTTCAAATAAAGTGCTTATTAGCAAGGGAGAGTCTATTAGCCCTTGCTTTAAAAAAGAAGCAATAACACTGATTCAGGTTCTTCAACATTGATTATCTTGTTCTGTCTTTTTCACCATAAGAATACTCTCTTCTTTAGTCTGGATAGCCAAACAGTATTAAAGATATCACCCATACAAACATTATTGATTTGCATTAATATAGAGAAAAATAATCAATGTCTATTTAATTTAGTAAGTCTCTTTGTACAGGGGTAGACAGCAAGAGAATGAGCTCTATGCTCTGCTGGGTCTTCCTGTCCCACCACAAACTGCTGATGGACATTCTTGAAACCAGATTAGACAGAATAGCTTGTACTATACAGTACAGCCCCCTAAGAAGAGGATGACATCTAATAGAAGATTGTCTTCTGTTACCTCTTCAAGCCAAATAAGATAAAGCCTTTCTTGACCTTGGGAAGTAATTCTGAGTTTCAGAAGAGCAGAAATATAGATGTCTGATGAAAGATTTATGCTAGACCAGCAGATAATGCTGGATTAACTGACCAGTCCCATGTATGGAATAGGGAAAAAAACTCTCATGGGACTTGTTGGTAATATATTGAGTGCACATCCAATGCTGTCCTTTCATGAACAGTTTGTCCTCCCTTTTAAGGCTGGATCTGTTCCCAGTCCTGAAAATGGAGAAGACAAAAGATGCTGCCTTCAGATATTTCTCTTCTCAGGGATCTAATATTTTTTATCAGCCACCAATTAATGTAGGAACTATGTGAACAGACCATCCCACCTGTGTTTTATGATTCCAATCACAACTTGATTATGGCAACACAACCACAAGTCCAGGTGTGCCAACATGATAGAAACAGTGCATTTTGGAAATGTTACTTTAGCATCAGACAAATCAATATGCACTGGGCTTCCTGTTTCGGTGCCAGAATTGGAACTTTATCAGAATAACTGTGGCTTCTGAATCAGTTCATTTTTCTATTAAAAATAGAGAAGAGAATGTTGCTCTATTTTTTCCAACAGATTCACCAGTTTGCGTGTATATACATATACTGCACTGTGTTATCAAGATTCTCGGTTCATTCCCACAATTAAGACTCTGAGTGGGATATAATATTTAAAGATGTAATTATGAATTAAAAATTAAATTACATTGAATCATACCATGAATACATTTCGAGCTAATGTGAATCAAAAGCTGGCTGAAAACCAATTTAATAGAATTTCAAAGCTATGCTCTGAGTCTGTGAATCTCAAGAAGAAGAAATGGAGATTTATTGCAAGAGACAAAGGGAAGTCAATTTTGGCAACCAAAATGTGCTCTTTGCTTTTTGCCCTTACCAAAGTCAATTGTCTAGATTAAACAGCAGTTACTTGTGAAATAAAGGAGGACATAAAAGAATTTTTTTTAAAAAGCACAAAAGTAAAATTCTTAACTTCAAGCTTCTTTCTTTACCTCTTTCTCTTTTCATTTGTGACTGAAGAGTGACTCTTCGATGGGAGCAATATCTGAATTGAAGCTATATTATGAAATCAACATGCCCATATTCTAATTTAAGAGCAACATAAAATGCTTCATAATGAGATTTGTGGTGCTTTCCAGAAACTGTCCCACATCACTCACTCTCAGCTGTCACCTGGGCAGAGCTGACTTCTATAGTTAATTAGGATTAAAAATGATATGTTACAGTATTTGGGGGGGGTTGTATGCTTCTTCATTCAAACAATGCAAGGGCTGTAACATAGTTATTATATACATATATACACATCATGAATATATAAAGCCCCAACAGAAGAGAAATGTTTACAAGCTACCATTTATTTCTATCCTGACCCACTAGTTGTAATGCCTAGCAGACCTTGGCTGATCTCAAAAAAGACCAAGTAAGATTGTTCCCACTAAGAATTTGTATGAAAGACTATCAGAAAATCCCAAGATTGTAGGCTACACTTGGAAATAAGAAAATGCCCTGGAAGAATAGCAAACTACATACATACTCTTGCCAAGAAAATGACATGGATAGATCCAGGTAGCTATCAGAATATATCCAGATAGCTACTCATGATAGTTATTTATTTATTTACAATCCTGACTATTCATTTTGCTTAGAAACTTCTGCTCCTGAAGACATCTGGGAATAATCTCTTTACATATCTTTAGAGACTTTACATCTCTTCAGAATCTTGTTTAAAAATGTGCTATTTTACTAGAATGCATTTAATTGTATTTCTTATCTCTATTTTCTTCGTCTTTCTTTCTCTATCAGACAGTGCCTTTCCCTCTCATTGTCCTAATTTGCTAATTGAGTTGGCATTCTTTATTACTTTTCTCCTTTGTATTTGCAATTAACAAATTAATCGATTTTTATTATCACCCTTCATAATACTTTTTCCTTCTCTTCCTTTAAGAGTTTTGCTCTTTTTTAGTTGACATCTTTATCTATTTTGCTGTTTATTAGGGCTCATTAACTTCTTCTTATTCCCCATCTTTTGCAGGAAATGGTAGGGTAGTTCTTCTATCTTTTTGACTGTAAAGTCTCTCTTTCAGTCTTCATATTTTTCACTTAATTTCTGAATTAATGTATTTAATTATAATAGGTTTGGCAGGTAATTAATAATTTAGGAGTCACTGAGGCTAAAAAAACCCACTGGTCCAAACTGAGATTTCAATGGATATCATAAATGTCAGTTTTCATTTATCATCATTATAATTAAATAGTTGTTCTACCATAATGATCCTAGCATTGAAAACTTTAATATATACTTTTTTAAATAAGGCTTGGCTTACCCTATATCAGTAGTTCTCAACCTGTGGTTCTCAACCTGGCAAGTTGTGATGTCATCACAAGGGGTCCACAAAGGCTTGAAGAAATGTTATGATTTAAATCCTATTGAGGTAATAGTGATAGAAATTATGTCTAATCTATCTGTTGAACCTCAATCCATCCAATAAACTAAAGACTCCCACTGCATTTGTAAAAAAAAAATGTAAATCACTCTGTTACTCAGTGAGAATGCTTTATTCAAGAACATATTTTTCAAGCATTAGCAGGTTTTAATATTTGTGGATGTCCATATTCTTTTCAGTTGGACATCTACTATGCAAAAATCAACTGCTGAATAATGGGAATAGATATTCCATATTCTTAAGATATTTGCTGAACACTGAAAAAGTAATTTATGGCCACTATTATTTGCCTCTACAGGTAGTCCTTGTTTAGCAACAGTTTGCAATTACAGCAGTGATGAAAAAGTAACTTTATGACCAATCCTTGTATTCGCAACCTTTATAGTCTATAAAGCAAAATAAGGTTGCTAAATAAGGACTACCTGTATAATTTTCAGGTTTCTTTTCATATAATCCCTCTAAGAGTTATGAGATGTGCTGCTATATAAATTTTATAAGTGAATAAATAAATCAATAAATATAATTTAAATAGTACTCCTTCCTCCATTTGTATTTACAACTATCCTGTGAAATAGGGATTGTCACACTGAGCATCCATGGCTAAATGTGGACTTGAATTCCGAATTCAATGGTCAAAGTTCAGCTCCTTAAACTTTATACCACACTAGGTTTAAATGTTTTTCAAGAAGTGTTCACATTTTTTCCAAAGAATTCTCCAAAACTTCTCTTCTTGAAATGATTATTTTTCAGTCATTTATAACCATCTTCTTTTCCTAAAGATAACTGTCAGTTTAGCTTCTGTTTCAAATGATGGTTATAGCTTGTTCTAATTCTGTAGAGAAGTGTCTGTCATCTGCTTGCAGTCCTTCAGCAGCTTCTCCTTTAGTTGGGCTATATAGTGCCAATATTTCTGACATAAGTCAATTATATGATTTCAGTACTTACAACAACTAAGCTGTTATCATCATTGTATTATCTAGTGTTGCTTCCTGTTTTGGGGTCTATAACCAGCAAAAAAACTCCAACAGCAGTCTGTTAATGGTATCAATATTTGTACACAAAATTGGAAACTACTGCGGTCAACTTGTCCTATTAGCAGAGTTCCTCAGAAATATTAATACTTGACTAATGTAAATGGCTGTATGTACAAATGGCCAAAGTGTTTGAATAGATTTGTTTGTCTCTTTACTCCTCATTGTAAAGTTCTACTTTGCTTTGTTGCTGTTGTACTCTTGTACTCTTGCCTTGAACTTCCTCCCAATTTATTTTCAATTTTTTACTTTTAATTCTGAAGATCTTGCTGGTTTGGGATCCTGATTATAGAGCTCTTTGTATTGCTGCAATTTTTTTGGTTACCTGAGTGACTAGAGTTATTTCCATTTTACCACAACTCAGTTCCTGGTTTACCAATGTTTGTCCTTATTAGGCAGTGTCAAACCCAATTCTTGGTGGCTAGCTCCACCCACTATGGAGAAGGGAAAATACTAGAATGCTACTTTCTAAGCACCATACAAAAAACCTCTCATTGTATAAATTATATTTAGTGTTTAATTAATAGATATTTAAAATTGCCTATTTCTAGACCAAACTTGAAAAATAAAACAAAAAGATAAATAAATAAGTAATAAGCAAACAAGGTGCCCATTATGTCTCTTCACAACTGACAAAGCTGATTTGAAAATGTTTATGTCTCCCAAGGGACACAATTATAATGGAGTCCTTAAAGTTTGCAAAATACTCTGAAGGACTTTTATGATCTCTGTCTTTATCCCCCCATTTGATTGCTTCTATAAATAAATGAATTAATTAGCTAAGCTAATATTTTCCTACCATCTAGAGGGGAAATAGGACAAGTGAATTTTAGAACATTTAAAAAAATCTAGGTCTGAGGTAGCTGAATTTTTAAAGCAACCAACTTTCTTTCCTCCTCTTCCCCAATTATATACTGTTTTAAACCCAGGACCATTACAGCTTATCGAGGGTAAAAAGTTAGTCCTTTACAGAGCTGAATTGGTATCACAAATTTACAGAAACTCATTGACATAATTTGTTGAAATACTATTAATAATAATCAATTAATTATTATGGTTGTACAAAACATTTGAAAAGAAGTTCTGCAGTGCACAGGAGCCCAACATATTTCTATTTAGTTTATTAATGTAATGCATATTTTGTCAGACTCATACTGTTGGGAAAGGAACCATTCATGGTTGTGTCTATTTTTGGAAAAGACATGCCTGCTTTAATAATCCCAAGAGAAGTGCTTTGTTCATGTTTCAATGGATTATAAATCTTTCATATATTTGCTGCAGGCCTAATTGTCATAATGGTAGATATTCAGATTTTTCATCAGATAATTATGTCACTACATAGCAAAGAGCACTTGCAGATGGCTTGAAACGAACATACATATCACATTCTGTCCATATCAACATTCTCCAAGCAATCCCGATTATTCAGTAGTAGCACCATTACAAAAATATTCAATGTTTCATCTGAATGGTTTCTTAAAATGGAAAAGCTACTTTGAAGGTACTACTTGTATGTAAAAAGATAAAGGAGTCCCTTCAGATTTTATTCTGCTACTCATTGCTAGCATGGGGGCGGGGGGCTCATCTCTGTTTCAAAGCCATTGAGCCAGTCTAAAGACATTTCCATTGCCATGTGGCCAGCATGATGTCATGGAGTGACAAAGTGGTACCTATTTATCTACTTGTATTTGCATGCTTTCGAACTACTAGGTTGGCAGGCACTGGGCTGAGGACGGGATGATGGGATGGCACTCAGGTCTTTTTAGCCAACAAGCCTAGCATATTAACCTCTGAGCCACCCCACCATCCACTACTTGTGTGTACTACATTACATTTGGGAAAATATCAAAGATGATAATATTATGGTTGGTCACACCAACCAGTGCCAGATGTTTACCCTGGTTTTGGCATTTTATACACTTATCTAATCTTTTCCAAGGAACTGGGATAGCCAAATGCTGTTGTTTGATAGTGTTAGAGGTATTGCCACAGGATGTAAGCTGTTCCAAATAAAGCTGAATTTTGCAGTTGACTGATAGTGATTTTGTCAAGTGGTGCTCCATTTGTTTTGGGACTACACCCAAGGTGCTTATTATTATTGGTACAATCTTTGTTTTATTTTTCCATAGTCATTCTACTTCTATTGGCATTTGTATTTTGGGATTTGTTCAGTTCTTTCTCTTTATTTTGTTGTCTCCAGATAATGCCACATTCACTATTCAGACTTTTTTTTCTTATCAATTGTTGTTAAGTTTGAGGTGTTGCGTGACAAATACTTGTCTGCTTGAATTCTAAAGTCCCAGAGCATTTTAACTTCTTCATTTTCTATTACTTTGTCTATCTGGTCCCAGAAGTTCTTGCTTGCAAGCAAATGGCATTTCTTGCAGATATTTCAATGCACCATTGTTGCTATTTTGTCATGCCATTATTTATAATCCGTCTGTGTGCTCTTATTGCAGCAGCATGCTAGGTGGTCCATTGTTTCTTGAGTGTCTTTGTAGACATGGCATTTGCTTATTTATTTTAATTTATTGACTTTTGAAATATCATAAGCACTTCCACATTGCTAATGCCATTAATACTGTGCATCTGCATTAAGAACATAACACAGCAAAATGGTTGCCAGCTCAATCTTTCCAATGTGGTGCTCTCTATATATCATTTCTCATTGTCATATGATATCCTGAGCACTCAGTTGTTAAGGCAATAAAAATACCAGTTTTATTAATCAAAATACAGTATATTGCATATATTGGTGAATACAACAGTAAAAGATGGAACCCCACCCTCTTGACTAATTAGCTCACAAGAACTGAAAGAAAAAAATATGTCTGCAAAGTCCACTCCTTCTATTAAGTATTGCTTTGGTCCAGGTCAGGTTTATTCCAAAATCTTTATTACTTTGTCTTCTAATAAGATTCTGCATTAAGAACATTGTTTTGGTCCAGGTCAGGTTTAGTCCAAAATCTTTATTACTTTGTCTTCTAATAAGATAAGAATGTTAAATACCTTAGGCTGGTATTCACACATTTTACATGCTACTTGGAAGCTAGCCTAAATGTCAGACTGTAGTTTTATCTGCAATTGTATGAAAAGAATTTGCAGAGCTATAAAATACAAGTCTTCCTTGGTTGGATGAAAGGCCTTCCAGAATAAATATGATCCAACAACCATAACATTAGTATGACATATTATTCAATTTTTATTTATGGAAAATATGTCATTTTCTTTTGACTAGTGGACTAATCTAGTTGCTATCCCAAATGCCACTAATAATGTATAGTACTGTATCTAACTATCCTTTTTTCTCCTTAATATCTAAAGGAACTTCCCTCAGTAATAGTCTTGCTAATAGTCTTGCTTACTAATAGTCAAGGTTGAAAAATGTAGAACACAGTGAAACAGATTTCTTCTGCAACATTTCCTCCTCCAGATACTGCATGTTGATGAAGTAACTCCATCATTTCAAATATTTATGGAACAGTGTTGTCATGTTGGGGATTATATTCCAATATATCTAGAAATTACATTAGACTGGGAAAAGTTGTCCCCAAGGAGAAAAACAACAACATTTAAGTGACATTTATGTAGTCATGTGTTTACGCTATTTTCTGGATTAGCATCCACTTGAGAAGAATATTATTATGGAATTATTTGGAATGTTTTTAAATGTAGCTTTTTTATTTAGAATATTTTTTTTACCTCCCACAATGTAATATACAGTATGAAGATTTCCCTTACCAAATTGGTTCCACCCACACAAACTCTGAAGGAAAGTTCCTGTTTGCTTGAAGTTTTCTAGCACATTCCCACCTCCAAAGAAATCCAGCTTAATGATGCCCTTTTTAAGCAATTTAGTGCTTCATAATAATTCCAAGACAATTTTTTTTATAAAGTTGATGTTTCATTCTCTTTAGGTTACCAACTGCATGTTTCTATGGAAACAAACACATTTTCAATTATCAAACTCCTGTCATATGGACTGTTCCTGAATGCTGAGTCACACATGGCAGTATACTAAAAGATGATAGTAAAAATGGAATAAATTCTAAGAGAGCTTAGGAAAAAGAATTTCATTCATAAAAGCAGTGTTTCCTACACAAAGCTCTTAAACTTCCCAGATCAAACGCCAACTCCAGAACGTCATGAACTACTGTCCTCCCAGCTCTGAAGTTTTACCCCTGGAAACTATTCAATTGCCCCAGAATTGAATAGTCCAATGCTTATTTCTTCATCTGATTGTGATTCTGTCAAAGGATGCGAAAGAGAGATAGGACTAAAATTTACATCTTTTTAAAACATTCACTATTTTGTACCTCTTTTCCTGGTGTATCTTCTGCAAGAGATATACTGGTATATCTTTTTATTATACATCTTTCTCTTGCCATTTTTTGTTGAAAATCATATTAAGAATTTTAAAATTGCAGAATTTTATTGCACCAGCACATACTGGTTTGCACACAAAATCAGGAGGTATGAAGACCAAAGCTCATAAAAAAAATTCTGGCAAACTAAAATTTGGACCAAGCAGCAGAACCTTAAACGAGAGCCAATGAAATTGATACAAGGTCATTATTTGTAAGAGATTCAGAAAGTAATGCTGCTGATCAGGAAGAAAATTGTCTTTAGTCTCTTGCATGTGTGTGTAACATACCCACGTATACATACATAATAAACAATATTTTTTTACTTCTTCTGATAAGTATATTTAATGAATGTAATTCTGATTAAAGCAGGATTATCTTAATTTTATTGTAGAATCAAAATAAAGACCCATATTTCATGAGTCTAAGAATTTTAAACCAAACACATTTTCCAGATTACAATAAAATTCCCACTTACAATTTTAGTGAATGGTACATCAAGCTGTTCCAGATTTGATTCCATTGTTACTGAAAATGCTATTGTTGTTGAGTCAAAGTAGGGTAGTATTATTAGCAAATGCTTTGAATGTTCTAATAACAAATTGTTCTCATGGCAACTTATATAAATGTGAATAAAACATATAAATCCAATAAAAATCTAAACATGTAAGATCAGTTACTAGGATACCTGGCATAGGACCTACTCAGTGTGGTACTTTAGCTACAGAACACCATCCCCAGCAATTTGTCAAATTAGAGTTCCGGGTTCTCATATCACTCTGATTCTTGTTTATTTACTTTTATTGAACACTGAACTAATAGCTACCTTTTATATATTTATATTAGAAATGTTATAGGGCAACAAATAAAATTACTTCTGATGCCACAGTAACTTATGTTGCTCATCTTTCTATGCAGTATCAAAATATAGATTGTTGGTTTTTCATTTTATAGAGGATTAGATTTTGCAACCCTTAGTTGGACATGAAAATATCTTCAGTATGATAACAATAACCTAGGATGACTAATCACGACTGCAAATCCTACAATAATTTTTAATCAATCTATCTTTAACTTAATTAGCAATGTACAATATATTAGCATAAATCATGGCAACAAATTTTAATCACTTTAATCATGGTACAGTAAAGGAAACCTTATCTAAATTGGGTAGAACTCAATAAATGGACTACAATACTTTTTTAATAGCTGTTTTGGTTTCAGAAGATTTAGAAAGTTTTTGGAATGCTACTATTAGGTGGGGAAAGCACAGTATTAAAAATAGCCTTTTCCTACTAGCAGTTAATTCTAATATTTTAATACAAACCTATGCACCCTATTATTTATTTATTCAGTTTAGATCATCTTTTTTATTCTTCTGAGTACCTAAGGCCCTAACAAAAATTAAATAATTTTCACTGGTATCGGTGGAGTACATACAAATATTTTAGTATCTTAAAAAGGTAATTGGACTTTGATAATATGCAAATTAAAAATTCAGTAAAAATTGATACTAAAATAAAATTTCTTGGTTAAGCAATACTTTAATTTAAACATATTTATTTTTCTTGCTTAAATAAAGTTTTGGAACATAATAAAAATTCATTCTTAATGTATTGTCAGAATCAGTTATTTAACAACAAGGTCATCAACAACACAGATTATTTTAAGGGAGAGTTCCATTTAAAATAAAAATAAGATACACAATTTTATTTGTGGTTAATGGACTGTATGCACCAAGTACTTTGGTAAAAATAAATAATAATGGCAATTCAAAACACATTAAAATGGTGAAGGAGGAAATAGGTCTTACTTACTTACTATATTATAGAGATTGTCTTGGAATTCAATAGGACTTGCATAGGAGTAGAATTATATAGAACAGTGTAGTTAATTGATTTAAGTAACCAGATATAGATTTGTACATCAGTCTTAGCATTCTACATCTAATGTTTGAATTGAAAAGCCTCAAAAGAAAGGTAGATAAATCACCAATATCACTAGTTTCTTGCTTTCTTCTGCTGATGACTTCATATAGTTCAAATTTAGGACATCAGATTATTTGGAAGAAAAGCCATAATAATCTGTCAGTATAAAATATTGTATGTAATTTTATCCATCTATTCATCACCTGCTTTGAATTTCAACAGAAAACAAGATTGCCTCTACTTGTACATGACAGCATTGTAGATAATTGTGTGACTGCTATCAGATTTTCCCTCAGTTCTCTCTGGAAGCTAAACAAATCCAACTCTTTGTCAAAGGATTTAATTTACAAACCTTATAGTAGTTTGGTAGTTCTCCTATGAACTGGTTCCAGCTTCTCCATCTCCCTTTAACGTGGAGCATTCGGAACTGGACAGAGTAGAATTAAATTGGAAAATCATTTAAGCCTTGGACTGTCACCCCTGGCTCAACGAATTCACCAGCCCCCTCCCCTCAGTCAGCTAAGAGATTAGCTAATACATCCAATTAATAACTGTCAATCTTACTTGTTTAAAAATTGTGATTCTACCACAAATATAATTCCCATTGAAAATATTTGCAATGGATACTTTATCTAGAATCCATAAGCATGTGCATTTTATTAATGACATGTTTTACATTTCCACTACAACAATACCTGCAACACATTATTTTTAATGAAAAATTTCCCAAATCCTATAACTCCAGACAAAATAATGAGAACAAGTAATCATTACAGGAGACGTGGGTGATGGAAGGAACTGAATTATAAGGACATTATTTGTGGGAATGATAAAATATTGTCCTCTCAAAGAAAAACAACAATATTCATTGAGAATGAACACTAAACAGTTGTTTTAATTTATATGAGACAAAAAAAACAAAGGACTTTTAGATGAACCTTCATCAATATATGAAAACATAATCCAAACAGTATCTTCATACATGTGTCTATAAAAAACAAAACAACTGAAAATATAAAGTTAAATTTCATGCATCGGTACTCAGAATGAAAATCTACTATAGAAATGGCAAACAAAGATAACACAGCCAGATACGATAGCAAATCAGATTGTACCAATGCCTGTAGACACTTAATGTTAAACATGGGAGACCAAAAACAGCTGAATTGGACAGGGACAATGACTGCCCTTAACTAGTACAGACAATGCTGCTTCTTTCAGTTTATCAAATATTTATGCTTTTAAAAAGTCTCACGTCAAAACTATAGCTCTTTTGAATACAGTAATAGATGAGCAAACCAACTTTGTCAAGGGCAATTTGTGTGTAATGATTTCAGCAGTACTTTCTTTCTCTGCAACTTCCTTAGCTGTGTTTAGTTCCTAGTTCAGAGTAAGGCAGCATTTTAACAACTTAAATCCTTCCACCAATTCACTAACCGTTCTTTGACAATTTGCTCCCGAATGTTCTATGAGTAATTAATACTGGTTTTCTCCCACACCTGCTACTGCTATTACAGGACTAAATAAAAGAGATGATATGATGCAGTTAATATTCAGTACATAAAATCAAATAAAGTAAAGGTTGGTTTGCTGCATCTTAAACTGCTATGATTATGATGGTTGATAATAGCATCTGGAAAATTAGTTTTCTGAAATATCTCTGTGAGTCATGCTAACTCTATCATCCATTATTTAAATGGCAGTACATGCCTAGAGAAAGTGTTTGGCTTCTCAGTCATAATCCCTAAATCCTTTCCACTTGGTAGAAAACAATGTAGCTTTGATTTAGCTAATTTTGAGGAAGTGCAACACTAGTTCTAATTGAACCCAAGGAAGTCAAATATACAGCTGATTTGGGGGTGGAAGAATGCTGTATATAGTATATCTCTTCCTTTATAGTCAGTGTTATTTTGCTTGCAGATGGTTCTGAAGATTGTAAAATGAGTGAAACTTGATGAAATTATGTAAATTAAAGCCAAATGCTTTAACTGGGAAATGATTAGTTATGCCAAGGCTTACCCAGTAAATAGTTAAAGGGTTCCTGCCTGTATCCTCCTTGCCTTGGGGTGAGACTGATATTTGTTGAAGACATGTCCATACCACAAAACTTCCACATCAGTGGCAGCCATCAATGCTAACTGGAGCTAGAAAATGGATCAACCTTCCATATAATTGAGGATTCAACACTTCATGGAGCAAAAGCCCAAGGGAGTAAGTGATTGAATGGTTTGCAATTGGCCTGCTGCAACTTGGCGCTGCTGCAGTACACCCCCTGCCCCCAATTTTTTGATTGAGACCCCGTGCCTCAATCACAAACACAAAATATTATAAATTACCCTGCTCACGTCAATTCTATATTTGTCTTTGAGAAAATCAGACTAAACTGTTATATTTTATGACTTTTTTTCTTAAAAAGTTTTAATCAAGGGGGAGAAATTAAATCAATAGGCTATGATATCTTACCTGCAAAATTCCAGATGGCCATTAGATAGCAGAAAATAATTCATGTTTTCTTTTAGTGGTTAGCTGAGTTTTAGATTAAACAATAAGAGCTTTTTGATAATGTTGTTTCTTGGTTTCCCCTCTAACTAGATATGCTAATAAGCAAGGTTATGTCAGAGCAGGTGAGAAATGATTAAATTCCAGAACTCTACATAAATGTTTGGTTAGTTGTGATGAAATAAAAAACTGATAATCAGGTAGCTGTTAAATAATAAAATTTGGCTGATCAGTGGTGTTGGTGTTGTTGGGAAAACAATCACATTTCAGTATCAGCAATGAAATAAAGCAGTTGTCTTAAAACTTTCAAGCAAAGTATTAAACTAAAAGAAAATTGAATAGATACTGCTGAAGTTAAATTACAAAATAATACCAGCACCATGTTGTACAATGATAAGAAAACAGAACAATGAGCTGGAAATAGTTTCCCCATTGTAAGTAGTCTTGAAAAATATTTTCATTATCTTTGCAATTTTGTTGCAGGAAATAAATTAGGATAGCCATATTTTTCTGGGGACATTAATAAAACTGTTCTGTGGTTTCTGTAAATCCGGCTTTTATTATGAAAATAGTTGGATTTACTGTAAAAAAAAAACTTCAAGCAAAGAAAATGAACCTCAAAGAAATGAAATAGTTAACTATATTTCTGCTTGCAATAATCAGAGCTCTAAACTTCTTTCAGTTCCATGGAGGAAAATCCTTCCATTCTGTCACATAGAATAACTTCAGCTGAGTATGGTTCAGCTCCCCCTTTAATGTTTATTCCACTGTAAAATTTGCAACTGGAAAGACATATAAGAACAATATATAGCCCAATTAAACAATATTTTTTTAAAAAATCTTTAGGTCCCTTGATACTCTTTTTGACATATCTATACTGGTGGTGCAGTAGGTGCCACCCAAAATATCCGGAAGGTAGGAAAAGATGACCTATTCATTTTCACTCCACTATGAATGCAATGTGATTAAATGAATAGAATTGAGTTCATTCAGTCTTTACAAATCTTACAGGATCTTTACATCATCTGCATTTTAAAAATAATAATAATACAATACTATGTACAGTTTGAAGGACTTGATATCCATATTGTTCTTTTCCACTTTTAAATGCAGTGGAAGAAAAGGCAATGCTAACTATTCTCTCTCTCTCTTATTTTTTTTTTACTCATCAATCATTTTCTATACTTGCTTTGTCCAGTATACCAGATATCTTGTTCAATATAGTAGCTGCCGTAGTGGGCAGAAGATCAAGCCAGAGAAAACATGTGAGTAAATTTGAAACCATCTTTGTGTTGCCTCCTGCAGTCTCAGGAGATTTAAATATAGATTATTGACTTCTTGAATGCAAACTAGTAATTCTTGTGAAATTCTTCATTGCTGAGTCACAGCCTCTGTTATTGGCTGTGTTCCTAAACCTTTAATAGCATTTTTACCTACAGATTGAATTCACATAGTGACTATGTTCATATAAATACAAAATAACCTGCCTTGTTGGGCTAACCTTGGTTGTGGTCAGTTTGTGGTTAATATACTATGAAAATCCCCCCCAAAACAACCAAGTGAGCCATGGTTAAGTGCACTATAGATCAGTATATATATAGTCACTGTGATATACCAATTTGCTTATTTGTACTAATTCTAAAGGAAATAGGTTGCACCATAACATTATAATTGCTAGGCTTGTACCACATGCTTAAGCATAGCCAAATAAGCCACATTGTGGCTTTATGCAATGTGTGAACCTATCATAGGTTCATTCCCTCTCTCAAAACATACAGATCATACACTTTAGGGAGCAGATGCAGTTCCTCTCTTTTCACATGACAATCTTTAGAAAGGTTGTCTGAACTTGAAAGCTTTAAGCTGAGAGATGGTGGTCAGTATAAGAACATCCAGTTAACTTTATGGCTGAGAGAAGAATTAGGTTAATTCAGGTTAAATTCCAAAATTCCAGGTACTGAACCAAATGGTTTCCTCATTAGGTGCTCATATGGGCAATCGATTAAGTGTAGGAGCAGAACTAATAAAGCCTGTCAGCCATTCATGTTAGCCACTCACCCACCATATTTGTGTTCAGGTGAAATGGCACTTGGGTGTGTTTATCTGACAACAAGAATCAAAACAAATCTGTGATTTATCCTAACTTCTATTAACTGGAACAAATCTTTGGGGTATTTAAGCTGAGATGAGTTATAATGGCATAAATTCCTCTGCCCCAGAAGGCTTTGTTTAATAGGGCAAACTTCATAAAATATGAGCTCATAGAGGCAGCGACCATTTTCTAGTTCTTACAGAAATAGGAACTCTCCTAGTTCTCTTCTCAGCTGGCATGTATGACTTTACTTAAATATGAACTACTTTGAATTAATTGGTAATCAATTAACCCTCTTTTTAAAAAATAAATGAAATAAAAATGATGAGAAATATTTGGCTACTGCACTTGGGACTTGCAGAGTCTGAAAACCTAATAACTTGAACTAAAGAGATAACTTTCTCATTTGGCTGGAATAGAGAACGGCATATTTCAATGGACACAAGGGAAAGAAACAACATCCAATTAACATGAAACATTTGCAATCACAGTGCAACTGGCACAGGGACTAAAATAAGCCCAACTATAGGACCATTGTGATGATGTACTATTGGTAACTGGGGTCTACTATGAGCTCATATTCCATCTGATGCTATATTTTAAGATTGGGCTCTCCTCTTAATGCAATACTATTATGCAGCAAAGAAATAGTGACTTGTCCCATCTTCTAAGAAAAATGCTCAAACTTTAGTATCTGCTCTGGTACACTGTGGTACTCACTGTATTTTTTTTTTTTACAAGACATGCATTTTTACAGCACTATTATACTACTAATTGTTTACATGACCATTATTTCTTGAAGGTTTGGAAAGAGGGTGGAGATTAATTTCACTTCTATTTATAAGATAGCAGAGTTATGACAGAAAGAATGCCTCCCAATCTAATCTGATATTATGTCACTAGCTAGGTTCACCAAACATGACAAGCTATGGTTTAATAGTGTATTGAATAAATCACTGCAGCTAAGTTTAAGGCCAGAGCCTCCGAGAGGATTATTAAGTGCTGGAACAAGACTAATATAGGTCCCTGCTGCTTTTTCCTCCTCCTCCTCCTCAGCCTCGTCGGCGTCGACTTTTCTGTCTGGTTGGGGCTCTGGCTGGGCCTCCCGTCCCTCAGGCGACTCCACTGGCAACCGTTCAGCCTCTGGGTCACTGCTGCTGCTCTCTCCTCCACTGCCTCCGGACCCCTCTGCATCGGCAGAAAGGGTGTCGGAAGGGGAGGCCGCCGTCACTGGCAGGCTCTCCTCGGTCTCATGCATGGGAAACTCAGGCGCATAAGGCGCTCGGAGAGGCCTCGGCCAAAAAGGGAGGGCGCATGCGCACGCACAGGAGAGCACCCCCACCCACCCTGGCCAGGCCATGTGCATGAGAGCACCACTGCTGCATTTAACGCCAAATTGAAAAAGCCTTTGTCGCCCCTTTTTATTAATCTCATCACGTTTCTGTTTTTCCTTGCATTTTTGAGCTCCAGATTTTTTAGATGACATTTCATAACCGTTCATAAACTGAAATGAAGTATAAAATATATTCATAAATGAAGAAACTGTTTTTCTTTTTAAAAATTTGGTTTGGTACATTTTTTAAAAAAAATTCTCCTTCATGGGCCCCCCCTTTGAGCTCCATGGGCCCTGGAACAATGTACCCGCTGCACCCCCCTCTCCTCAGGCCTGTTTCAAGGCTAATCAAGTATGAGATACACTAAAATGCAGTGCAATGTTTGAATCCTATTTATTTATTTGTCAAATTCATATATCATTGACACAATATCAATATTGCCAAACAGATTTATTTTCTGAAATCCCTGCAAATATTGTATATCATGGTTATTAATATAGATAAAGCAGTCAGACTTGCAAGCTGATCCTAATTATTAACAATCAGCTGTATCTAACGGTATCCAACCAACACAGGCTAGGATACAGAATGACCACGGATGGGTCAGGAGGAAGTACTATAGATTATGTATTTAGTTGCTTTTTATTTTTCTGGAAATACTTCAAAATATCAAAAGTATTTTCAAAGAAATATAATAAAAATAATATAAAATGAAACAAGCTCAAGATAATAGTGCAATGGTATATAGGTTCCCTACAGAGGGAAAAAAAGTACTTATTGAGCAAAAAGATTGTTTTAGAAAGAGTGAATTGTAACTCTCACCACTTCTTTGCTTTATATTCTCATTTTTCTTTAAGCGTTGGCTTTTGGACACTGTTGCATGTATGAATATCATTAGCCCAAAACTCTCTTTACTTCAATTAGATAAATTGTCTTCCTTTCTAAAAATATGTGTCTAGGATTACAGCTGCAGAACATAATCTTAAACATAAACACTAAGAAGTGAGCCACACTGAATTACATTAAATTATTTTTCTGGTGAGTATGCTGAATGCTTCATCTTATCCTATGTAGAAATTACATGCTGGTCAGAATTCATTGGCCTGATTCAATACCATGAGTTAAATAGAAATGAAATATTAAGTACAAATAAAATATATGTAAATTCCCCAGAATCACTTAGGTGAGATGGGTAATATAGAAATTCCACTGCGCCATTGTTGCTACTTTGTCATGCCATTGTTTGGTATTCAGTCTGCAGTCTTCTTGCAGCAGGTAACTAAGTGGTCCACCAATTCTTCAGCTTCCTTTATTATTATGCTTGGTTGTACAGTTAGCCAGATGTTTAGATTTGATTAGCATTTTATCCAGCTATCAAGTCCTTCCCAAGGACGTGGGATAGGCAGATGTTGTTGTTCAATGGTGTTAAAGGTATCATTCCGTGATGTAAGCTGTTGCAAGTAACATTGTCTTTTGCAATTGATTGGTGATGGTTTTGTCAATGCTGATGGTTTTTCAATGGTGCTCCAGATGTTTTAGAATTGCACCCAAGATGCCTTTTATTAGTAGTACTATCTTTGCTTTCTTTTCAGAGGGGAGGGATAGTCCTGTTTTAATTGTTATATAAAATGTCCTGGGAGATTTTCATACTGAAAAGTGGATATACTAAATTTTTAAATCCACTTTCTGTGGGCTTTTGTTGCTAATGTAGCTTGATTTGGTATGTTTTATTTTATTTTTCATTGGGTAAGACTTTGCATCCATCCTGAAACAAACAAACAAACAAACAAACAAACAAACAAACAAACAAACAAACAAACAAACTCATTCCCCCCTCACACACACATTATTGTTTATCAGGCAGATCGTACTTAGAAAATATAATGTATAAGCATGACAGTGAATATTGCAGTATTGCCAAGTTTGCAGAATCTTTTTGGCTGAATGGCACAAGAATGATGGGCCATGAAGTGCTTTGGTGAGCAATTAATTAGCTACAGATGAGTTTGGATGAAATATATCATCCTCTGCTTTAGAACAGAATATAGAGGTCATACATCCTAGAATGCAGGGTTCTTCTTAAAATCAAGCCTACAAACTATTTTGCATATTCATGTAGAACAAGATTCTGTCATATATTCCAATTCTTGGCAGGTTTTCAGAAGTCCCAAATGTATCTGGCTGTATTTAGCCCAAATTGCTATGCCGTAGCTGGATGTCCAATAGATACTACACTGACAAGTTAGTTGGTATTCAGTGTCTAACAAATGCCTTTTTCAATCTAAATTAAATTCTACACTGAAATGCAATTTAGCGTGAGACCATGAGTTCATTAGGAACCCTAGCTGAATCCAAAAGGTACTGCAGAGAGTGATAGGTGCACCAGCAAGTAGACAGTAACGCAAAGTTAAAAAGGGGGAAAATCATCATATTATGGAGATGAAGATTAAGTGACAATATTTCCTCCCGCCAACTGAAAGAATGAGCAGACAAGCTTAACAAACTGTGACAAAATGGAGTGCACCAACACCAGCAGTCAATTCCCTTAAATAAAACTTTTATTGGAAATGATATTGGAAAACAAGCAAGGTACAATAGGAATTAATGGCAATTCTCCACAGCCAGGCTTTGCCCAGAGTTTTCTGGTGAAAGGAGATCTTACCAGGTAGGTTTCTAAAGGCAGAACCGTGTTACATAAAAGAGATAAGCCTAGGAGAGGGGAGTAAAGGGAGTGAGAAGGAACCATTTAGTGTTCATGAATCCAAATTAAAACCAGAAGTGAGATGACAATTACAATTTTTGACTGGCTAATTGTTTCCCTCAGAAGCTGACCATTCTGTGGATTTGGAAAATTAATTGTTCACAATCCTAGGTAGATTGGTTTTGAATCCTGCTGAGAAAATTAAACTTCTTTGAGGTAAAAGTCTGTGACTGTGAACCACACATTATAAGCTGGTACAACATAAAATGAATTAACATTCATAACAAGAGTCTGCAAGGAAAGAAATATATCTTTTTTTTAAACTACACTGGAAGCAAACTCCTGAAGTTCCATAAATGTTAACACAGATCAGTAACCTCTTCACACACATGCAAAATCATGCAGTGCAAAAACAAATCACAATTCTATCTCTTCTACTAAGACTACAATATTGTTAATCATTTCAAGTGAATGTGTCCATCTTTTCTATCCCACTAAAAAGCATCATATGATCACATCTGTGGAGGTATTAATGGACCCATCTGGTGATAACCATAGCATAATGGAATATGATTTATAATGTAAAAGGTGTCAATAATAAAAAGTATGAATGGATAAACATGTGAAAGAACAAAAATAATTTTGTGTGTCTATAAAGCTAAGAGATAGGAAAAAGAATATTGAATAAATGAGGATGGCCTGATCTTAGGACATTGAATTGATGAATATATGCAAGGAAAGTGAAGATCTAGGTTTAATTGTGAATAAAAAACTAAAATGAAAATCAGAGAATATGCACTGATGTAAGCTGTAGATTTGAAATTAGGAATCCTTATGTTGCTGATAGTTGTGAAGTATAACAATGTAAAAACCAGATATGGGTTTTAGGAAACAAAAGGGCAATAACATGAATGAATCCAATCCAGCAGAGAAAAAAGAAACAGTTAATTGATATTAATTGTTGTGTGGAACAAGACAAGAGAATACATAGAAAGTGCTGAGCCTTTCAGAGACTAAAAGTGAATATGAATTGTGACTAATGAGAATTCACTGAGGGGGAAAAACTCTTTCAAAGATATGGTTTAAACCTAAATCTAGTCATACATAGACATAGACATAGCAAAGACATTAATATACCGTATTTTTTGGAGTATAAGATGCACCTTTTTACTCCCAAAAAGAGGGTGAAAATTTGGGTGCATCTTATACACTGAATGTACCCTACCCACCTGCCAGCTCCCACCCTTCGGAGGTTTTCAGCCTCCACACGTCGCATTTTTGGACGGTTCCAGCCATTGCTGGCCACCGCCGCCGCAGCCGTTGCTGCCTGGAGCCGCTGTCGCCGTTGCTGGCTGCCGCTGCTGCCTGGAGCCGCTGCCGCCATCAGAGCCGCTGTTGCTGCCCAGAGCCGCTGCTGCCATTGCTGGCTGCTGCTGCTGTTGCTAGCCGCCGCTGCTACTGCCCGCCGCCGCTGCCGCCGTTGCTGGCCGCCGCTGCTGCCTGGAGCCACTGCCGCTGTCGGAGCCGCTTTTGCTGGCCGCCGTCGGAGCTGCCTGGAGCCGCTGCTGCCACTCACTCCAAAGCAAGCAACCTGACAGGTTTGAAGACCAACTTTCAAGTTTGAAGAGCCCTGGTTTAGGGGTTAGGGGTGGCAAGGGTCTTCAAATTTGGCAAGTTTAAGACTTGTGGACTTCAACTCCCATTCCTGAGCTAGGATGACTGGAGGAGGAATTCTGAGAGTTGAAGTCCACTAGTTTTAAACTTACCAAGTTTGAAGAGCCCTGGTTTAGGGGTTAGGGGTGGCAAGGGTCTTCAAACTTGGCAATTTTAAGACTTGTGGACTTCAACTCCCATTCCTGAGCTAGCATGACTGGAGGAGGAATTCTGGGAGTTGAAGTCCACTAGTCTTAAACTTGCCAAGTTTGAAGTTTAGGGCAGGGGTGTGTGCATATGAATGTATGAACATGGTTCTGCATTGTTATAAAGGAAACATTATTGTTCTTTCTTGCAGAAAAATGTCAAAGCCAAAAAGTGTAAAAAGTATACATGGTTGTAAAAAGTATACATGGTTGTAAAAAGTATTCTACTATACTGGTATTTTATTAAATAATATATTACTACACCATTTGGTTCAGAATACTTTTTTCCTTGTTTTCCTCCTCTAAAATTTAGGTGCGTCCTATACTGCGGTGCGTCCTATACTCCGAAAAATACGGTGATTTTAAAAGGATGAGCAGGGAGTAAGAGAAAGATATGTGATGTCTCTTTGGTTGTTTAAAGTATTTATGGCTATGTAAATAATGCTTTCAGTGATGTCAGAGGTATAGTGCTGGGGGGCATAAATGTACATATACTTTTGTATTCAGTCAATGCCATAAGATTGGCTAAGCGCATAAAGTATATGCAGAAAACATTCGGTTGGTTACATGATCTAAACAGATCAAGGTAGTGGAATTTGACAGGGAAAGTGGAATGAAGAATTGCAACATTCATAAACAACAAAATGACTGGAACAAAAATTATTCAACTTAAAATGTTTACTAAAGATGGAGAAATAGGTGGAGAAATAAAGATACATAAATGTTGGTAGAGAAATAATGGATAATATGAGGTCTGCTGTGAGGAATGGTTGTTTGCCAAAAGAAGGGAAAATGGTTATGTTTATTGCTTCTGCCCAATTTATTATGTGGAATTGAAAGATGGCTATGTCAGGTGAAACATAAAAGTAAATTGAATGCAGTGGGAATGGGGTAAAAATGTGTGTGTAATAAAAGAAGAGATAAGGTCAGGAATGAATGGGTGTTGAATGAATGAGGATTGAATACAAAAATGACTAGCACAGAAATTATGTTGAGGTAGCTTGGTCATATAGAGAAAATGAATCAAATCAAATTACCATATGAAAGAAAAATGAATGCAGAGAGGAAGGTGAAGATCAAGAAAGTCATGATTGGATAGGATTAGGGATATCCTCAAAAAGAAAAGAATGAGAAGATTAAAGAACAAAGGATAGCCTAGGAATCAAGATATGTATATGGTAGAAGCAAGAATGGATTGCAAATATAGAAAGATATGGTGAATTATAGTGAACAATATCAATACAAACTACTTTTAGCTATGCTTTCTATTCCTTTTCTTATCTCAGATCTTTTCATTTCTTGATATAAGCTTTTTAAAAATTATTTATTGTACTCTGTATCACTGCTTATTATAAAAGGAATAGCATGATGGGCAAGTATGCATATATGTCTGCATTTTCATATGTGCATTTAGGACTATAAGAAATAAATTTATTTGGGGATATAGAATGCTAACTAAATCCACATATTTTTAGTTAGGTACTTTTATTTTAGTTTTATTCGGTGGGTTTTATTCCATCCCTCTCCTCATTTTTTTACATTGAGTGAAGGTTAATATTCATATAGTTATTTTATGATATAATGTGCTTTTAAGTTGTGCATATAACTTTTAAATAGATAAAGGTTAATTTTACCAGATAAATTATTAATTTCAAAAACAATTATCTACAATACTGTTGATTTTTCTAATTCAGGCAATGATAAAATACTAAAATAGAATTACCTTATAAACAATTTGCTATTTCATAATGCTTTGTAGTCCCAAAGAATCTAGAACAGATACACCAAATGGCTCATTTACAGAACTTCTGGACTTCTAAATACAAAACTTAACTTTACTGTTAAAGATACCTGGTCAACCTCAGATACATTAATTAAGTCAGTATTTTCAGGCTAAATTCTGTAGCAGAAAAGTTTTCTGAATTTACCATTGGTCCTTTCTATGGACTTCCCACCGCATATTTAAATTTGCTTCTATGGAAATAGATGGATAATGCTCAACAAAAATAGGTCTGTTTCCATAATTAGTCAAAGACCCCCCCTTCCCCCCCATAAGGAGCCGAGGTGGTGCATTGGTTAAAGTGCAGCACTGCAATCTACTTCAGCTGACTGCTAGTTCAGCAGTTCAGCTATTCAAATCTCACCGGCTCAAGGTTGACTCAGCCTTCCATCCTTCTGAGGTCGGTAAAATGAGGACCCAGATTGTTGGGGGCAATATGCTGAATTCTGTAAACCGCTTAGAGAGGGCTGTAAAGCACTATGAAGCGGTATGTAAGTCTAAGTGCTATTGTTATTGCTATAAAAACCCTAGAACTATGAGAAATAAATTTTCATATGGAAAGTTGGAGGCTGCATGAAAATTGCCCAGAATCACTGGGTCTGCCACTGGCATTTTAAGAAGTAGTCAAGTTATAGCTTCAGAGATCCATAGAAGAAATGGATTATCTGATCCCTTTTAGTTGGATTTTAAGTTCAGAATAAAATCGAGACATTAAAAGTATTGATAAGCTCTAGAAGAGCTGAGATGGGGGCATTGCAACATTTTGGCCCTTGATCTCTCAGCCGCTTTTTATATTCTCATGATATTATTCTAGACAGATGGGATGGAACATACTAGGAAAATGTGCAATCTGGGGCTTTTTTGGGCGTGCAGCTAATGGCACTGCAACTCTTCAAAGCAACCACATCTTTTTCTGGGATGACAACTATATGATTTCCACTACAGATGTTGCTGCATTATGGATGAGTGCTATATTTGCATTCCTGTAAGCTCCAAAATATCGTCTTCATTTTTCCCCCTACACATTAGACTTCTTTGCAATTTTCTTTTTTTCAGTAAACCTCCCCTGTGTTTCTTCTCTTTAGGAACAATTACTCATTCAAGACTGGATTAATTGTTCACTAAGAATGCTATGAAGAAGAGTACAACCAATTCAAGTCATTTGCTGTGGTATAATTGTCTGCAGTTTCTGTGCAAAACACATGCACTTTTTCTTTCCCTCTTTCCTGAAATTTTACCAAAAGTTTACCAAAAGTTAGGATGGGCAACCTTACAATGCTGTTAGTTTTACTAACAAGTGGAAGAGAGTTATAATAATGTTGCAAAGGATTAAAGACAACACAGAGAGAAAATGTTGCATGGTGTATGCATATATTTGTTTTTCTTGCCGTAAAAATAGCAGTTTTTCCTGAGAGATGCAGTCTTCTAATTTATGATCTAGAGGCTTTCAGAATTTGATTCATTATAATGTCTCCTGATTCCTGGAAGTAGGAGAATTTAAGAAACTCCCTTTTAATATTGGATTATATTTCAAAAACATCCAGGACTCTTAAAACCACTTTGTCACCACTAGTCTTAGAAACAGAGTAGCTACCGTATTTTTCGGAGTATAAGACGCACCGGAGTATAAGATGCACCTTAGTTTTGGGGGAGGAAAATGGGGGAAAAATCTACCTACATTCATCTGGCTAGCGTCCTTAGTCTGGTCAGCTTCAGCATATTATTTTATCCCCTGGTTAGGGCTGAAAAGACCTTTTCCAGAGGAGTAGGAATGAAAACAAGCCTGCAAAGATTTAGGGCAGGAAAAAACTACTTTGGAGGGAGTAGGAATTAAAATATGCTGCAAGCCGGTAAGATCATTAGCACCTCGTTAGGGCTGAAAAAAACTTTTTCAGAGGAGTAGGAATGAAAACAAGCCTGCAAAGACGGAGTAGGAAGCCGGGAAGATCATTAGCACCTCCTTAGGGCTGGGAAAAAAAGCTTCGGAAAAGCTACATTTGGAGTATAAGATGCACCCAAATTTTCATCCTCTTTTAGGGAGGAAAAAGGTGTGTCTTATACTCTGAAAAATACGGTATGTTGAATAGTCTTTTAAAAATTTGAATACAAGCATCTGGAAACAAATTATACATATAGCATATCCCTCAAACATGGATCCTCACATACAGTAATTTTGTTATTTGCCTTCAAGATATCTGTAAATATTGATCAAGTGAAATACAGAATACTTGATGGAGAAAAGGTTTGCACTGGCATCAGAAACTAATAACAAAATTGTTGGCTAGCTATTTGAATGCAGCAATTAACTCTGACTGATTCTGAATCTTAATAGCTGCTAGCATCAATGCAGCAGGAAGAAATGGGAATGTTATTTTTTCCCCATCATGCCAATGAAATGAACAATTCAGAAGATCCATTGGTACTATAGGTATAGCAGCCATTGTATTGTTTTAAATCTAGAATCTAATATTGAACTTTCAAAAACATCTTTTTTGAGAGAGAGAGAGAGAGAGAGAGAGAGAGAGAGAGAGAGAGAGAGAGAGAGAGAGAGAGAGAGAGCATTTATAGCATTAAAGTATTAAAAATTTCACATACTTTATCTTTACAACCTTGTTCTCTGTCTGTATTATCATTGTGTTTCATGTATCTTTTCACAGATTGGGTGGTAGACAAACTATAAATATTAGCTGCTCGCTCAATTATGAGTGTAATAGCTTGAAAAACTAGCCAATTAAGAGGATTAGGCTCAAACCAAATAAAAAGAAAAAGAAAAAATGGCCAAATTGGACCAAATAACATTCAAACTAGAATTCCAACAAACCATTTGTCCATTTACCTATCAATATCTCATTGGATAGTAGTGACCTAACTTTAAAATATTTGTCTCCAGATTTCAAATTCCGTGAACAATAGAAGGATATCCTAATGGGAAATATTTGGGTAAATATATAGGTAATAACAAATGAAGGATATATGAAAGAAGGAAAAAAAATAAACATTTTAACTTTTTCTATCATATTTCATGAAAGAACTTGGCTGATATTAACAATTTCATGTTTTCTCCTTATCAGCAGCCACAGAGTTCTGTAATGTAATCTATCCATTTTTCAATTCCATTTCGTTAAACATTTTGGAAGTAACATACAGGATGTCTAGCCAATTATGTGATTCTTGCCATAAAAGCCTTAAGCACCAAAAACAAAAGATGAGGAGAACAAAAATATAATTTGATGCTTGAAGCCCCAATTAATATATGTGATTTTTTTTGCCAAATATTTAAATATGTCCTGCTGCTCTAATGTAAAAAAAAACCACAATCTAAATATGGAGGTTTTATTTAATATAGACAAGGCTAACTCAGCTATGCAATGTAGTGATTAAGCATGCTTAAATAAATAAAACTTAGAAACAGTTGCCTTAAATACAATTTAAGCTCAACTTTTA
Source organism: Diadophis punctatus similis (assembly GCA_023053685.1). Taxonomy (NCBI): domain Eukaryota; kingdom Metazoa; phylum Chordata; class Lepidosauria; order Squamata; family Dipsadidae; genus Diadophis; species Diadophis punctatus. Next base: position 38,601,583 of record JALIGW010000003.1, on the reverse strand, counting down.
AACCCTATACCCTCAAGTTATGCTTTATCCAGCACTTATGTACAATTACAATAATAGGTTTTCCATGAGTGGTGTGGAAATGTTATCTGAAAATTGATTAAGCATCTTTGAACAAAACAAATAAAAAAAGGCATCTACAGTTTTCTGTGCTAAAGCCGGAAAAGTAAGCAGAATTGAGTTTGTTTCTATAACAACACTTACTGTGCTATCTTTCTGTGTTAGATATCTAACACAGAATATGAATCTGTGAACCTCATTTCTTGTTCTTAGCCTGAATAAGTGTATGTGTCTATGTGTGTCTATATATAAAATAAACTATATCAGGGGAATGCTGCAGTCTTCAATGAACTCCTCCTAATAAATCTAAATCCTGAGGAAATGAATTCTTACCATTTAGCAATGAAATGAAGAGGTTTGTTAATAACATATGGGTATTACTTCTGTTTTTTTTTAACTTAATATGTCTGCTGTAAGGAATGTAATTGTATCTTCCAAGCAATATATAGTATTGTTTGAGGAATGAGGAAGGCCACATCTGAAGTATCCCCATTTTTGGCAAATACATTTTTATTTGATTTATCTTCCTTCATTTTAAAAGTTGCTTGTTTGCCATGGACTTACTACATATAATCCATAATTCCTGAAAAATGTATGGGTTCAGCTTTATATCAGCATTCAGATTATAAAGAGAAAAGTAGAATGTATTTTTAATAGGAAACAGATTGTGACATATGGGAGAACAGATAGTACATTAAGAACCATGTTGCCTAACCCAACATTTTGAATACAATGCCAGCTTAAATTTTAGAATTGTGAATTTACCGTCCAGATCAGATCCATATTTTAAAATGCTGCACAGGTGGCCATAATAAATAAGGAAAAGGTGAGCAGTCTTTGAAATGTAAGGGTAGAGGAAAGAAACTGAGGTGTTAAACCTATATTTTGTCCAGAGATATGAACGGATTTTTTTTAGTTAAACAAAAGCTGCTTTCTGTCCCATTAAGGTTGTTGTGAATGCAATAAAGGAATTTAGGAGAGAAAACAATTTTACCGCCACCACCACCACCGACAGGGCAAGATACTATATAAAAATAGAAGGCAAACTCCATTCTCTTCTAGCACTGAAGTTGTTGTTGCCTAGTTTGATAATGAAACCTCTGCACGCAAACACAAGCTCAGAGAAAACCTAGGACTCCAAAGGAATTGTATACATTCAAGCCCTAGATTTCCTATTTGTTTGCCCTGGTGCAGTATTGCAGGCATCTGAAGGCAAGCTTGACAGTGAAAGCAGATCCTCGTCCACCGGCTCAAGGTTGACTCAGCCTTCCATCCTTCTGACGTGGGTAAAATGAGGACCCAGATTGTTGTGGGCAATATGCTGACTCTGTAAACCGCTTAGAGAGGGCTGTAAAGCACTATGAAGCGGTATATAAGTCTAAGTGCTATTGCTATGCCTTGCCCACTCAGTTTGTAGATCCCTCAGTGAAGGTAGAAACCACAGGTGGTAGGATTTTACAATCTCGACCAATCTGCAAATGTGCATGCCCAACTCAGTATTGTAAGCACCAAGAATCCCTACAATTATATTTGGTTTGGACCTTTTTATTTCCCTATAGTTTGGGGAAAGTATTAGTTGCAAACTCACAATCCACATATTCAGTGATAAAGCATTACACTTTATTTTCAGGAATATGAAATTCACTGCCTACAGATTCTGGAGTTCCCTTCCTCCCTCCTCAAAACTCAGCAGGGCACTTCCCCTGCCTTGTAGAGAACACAGAGAGAGTCTGAGAAACAGCAGATGGTGTCCCCCATGCCTTCTCGCAATTTTATTTGCACCATCTCTAAAAGCCTGATCCCAAAGGCTACCTTTATGTTCCAATTTCACTTCCAGCAGGAAAAATTCGGGGGGCGGGGGGGGGGGGGAGGATTGAAGTGATGAAATTTCTAAGAGAAGAAGAAGAAAGGCTAGGAAATGAGAAATCCCATGTGAAAATGTCATGCTGATAGCAGATAGCATATATAACAGATAACATATATGTTTGAGAATAAGGCATTTACAAATCCTTTATGAAGTAAGGACAGTAGAAAGAAATCCAAGATTTAACTCTTCGCTGGGTTTATTCAACTCTTCATTGGGTTGGGGAAATGACTGGGCTCTTTATTGAGTAAACTGTTCTCTTTATCTTATTTAATCAAGTTCCAGATTTCCTGTTTGTTCAGCTAAGTTCCTAATAGAATTATTGCAGACATCTGAGGGAAAACTTGACAACTTCATGCTGCAGGAAATAAATCAACTATAATTCCTTGTACCTTTTTCTTTTTGATTTTGTTGTCCAAGCTGTGATGCAATGTATCTGGGAATCTCACTTTATCCGTACAAGAAAGGAGGTATAAAATGAGACACAAACAGAGGTGTTTCTGAAAATGCCTATCTCCCTTTACATCTAGAGAGATGTACATTTGAGAGTATGTAGGGTATAGATATTAAGTGAAGGTATGCAGCTTGAAAGGTTTTAGGGGAATTAATGTAAAGCATGGTACTATGACTGTTTATTCTCTGATTTATCCTCAACACCTTTGGGATCCTTATTTTATTTGAATCAACAAAATGTTTGTGCTCAAGAGATAAACTAGTGTAAAAAAATGTGCAAGGTCTACTGAACCCCTAGTTCAAAAAATAACTTCAGCTGCCTTACGCTGCTGGTTGAGCAATGGATCATTCTGACTCAACCCTAATTCTTGAGCATTCTGCAGAAAAATGTGGGCTCTTCCATTATATAATATGCAGAAAACAAATACCCCCAATCTCTATAACCTTTTTTCTCATCAGAAATGGCTAAGATCATTAGATCTTAGCCGGGACCGCATTCTGCCTCACACTTCCCTTCGACCGGTTAGGGCCCACAGAGTTGGCCTCCTCCAGGTCCCAATGTCGCCTGGTGGGCCCTAGGGGGAGAGCCTTCTCTGTGGCAGGCCCCGTGCTCTGGAACCAACTTCCCCCAGAGACCCGAACTATCCCCACCCTGCTGGCCTTCCGGAAAGCTGTTAAGACATGGCTTTTCCTGCAGGCAGGGGGTAGAGTGTAATCCATTTGAGCTCACCCCCAAGTATGTATGAAGTTGAATGGATATTAGATGCTTTTAAGATTACGGTTTTAATTTTTATATCTGTTTTAATGCTTATTTATATTGGTTTCTTGTATTTTTTCTGTTGTACGCCGCCCGGAGTCCTCCGGGAGTTGGGCGGCATATAAGAAACACCAAATAAAATAAAAATAAATAAATCATTCTGGGAGTATATGTTTCACTTTGGCTGATATAGAATGCTAGGCAGAATTAGACATGATTCATGATTGGAAGGGGGATCAACCTGGGAAGTCTATTGGTTGTAGATTAGACTAGGAAGTTTAAAAAAAATTCTGGAAGGCAATTTCACTCCATTTTAGGCAAGAATATTGCATAGATCTGTCCATGTCAAAAGTATAGAATTGAATTCAGTTTGAAGACAATTTTTATTTGAAGTTACATTATATATAGTTTGAGTTATTAACATGCTACAACTTTTTTGCTTTTCAACAGAAACCTAAGGAAAGATGGACCATCAAAATAGAAAGGAATTTATGGAAAATCCAGATAATGAATAATGAATTATAATGAATAATGAATAAATGGAATGTGCCAGCTTCCATAAAAATAAATCCAGAGGTTTTCAAGTTAAATGGTCTTTTGATTTTAGCAATTACATGCCCAGATCACTTCGGCAATGTTCCCAGTAATATTTCTTTGCACAACTTCACCCATCCACTTGACTTCAACTCCCTTGGGTCATTGTCTAATATACTAAATGTAAGTAGTGTGTATCAAAAGGGCCAAAATAGCAAAAAGAATGGGACTCTATACTGCTTGCAAGAACAAGATGGATACACACAATGATACATTGCTTATAATGTGTTGCTTTAAGTTATGAATGATTTGCAGGATAGAAAAAAGACTAAAAAAAATTGTAGTACAACTGAAATGCATTGTCTTCAACAAAATAAAATGTTGGATATATTGTGCAAGGAAGGAGGTAAGGGGAGTAATGAGAGAAGGTAAAAAAAGGAATTTTAAAATGTATACTGCAACACTTAGCATACCAAGCTCATAGTTATATGTTAGAGGTGGAATTCTATGCAGGATTTTGAATTGGGTATGTCCATCCTACCTCTCATGAGTTAAAGCCACATCAACTCACTTTTTGGACTGATGTTCATGCCAATTCATAGTACTAATATTTATTAGTAATTAAATACTAAACACTAATAAAACATTTTCAAATGTCTCTTCTGAGAGGACTGATAATTGAAAATGACATTTCCAGATCTGAAAAACAGCTGTCTCAGTGAGAAAGTGTCTCTAAGACTAAATTCAGCAACAAATCAAGAACAAGAGTAAAAATCTTCCCTCAGCCCCTTGTTTTTATAGAGGATGTATGTACAACCAAAATTTGAAATTACTATAAATAAATAATTCAATAAATACAAATATAAGAATGTTTGGCACATTTTTAAAATAATAAGCACATTTCTATATAAAGCTGCAAATAATAGGCATTATTATGATTAATTCATTCTTTTAACATTTCTGGAATTTTGTCACTTCAGACATAAGGAAACAAAATTTAGCAGGAAAAGATTCTACAGAATAAATTTTGAGAAGTGTAATTTCCTGTGATGCCCAGAAAAGATTTGCCTTCATACTGTCTTGAGTAGACCCAAAGCCTGTCGAAGGGAACAGAATTTAGTGTGGTGCTGTCCACGGTGCTAATCCAAATGCTGAGAAAAAAAGAATTAGAAACAATACTAGATCATGCTTCAGTCTATTTATGTTATGGAAATTAATTGTCAGTATAATGGATTCCAGTCCAGTTTAGGAAATCAGCAAATAGGGAGCAGCAGGTACATATAACATTTATTCCCAACACCCCCATTTTCATAGTCTCATCTACAGAATTTGAAAGTTTAGCAAAAATTAAGCTTCTAAGGTAGCAAAACATTTTTGTAAAGTTGCTTTTTTCTTAATGTTCTATCCCAGGGGTGTCAAACTGGCGGCCCACGGACCGGATGCATCATGTGCAGGTCACATCCACCCCAGCTCCGTGAAGGGGAAAAGCATCGCGAAATGTCATGTGATGGCAACGTGATGCTGCGAGTTTGACACCCATGTTCTATCCATAAGTACAACCATTATTTCACAAGAATATAGGAAGCTAATATGTGGAATGATATTACCATAGTAATTTGGTCCATAGACAGGGGAGGGGAGATGAATATATATATTCATACACACACACACATACTTTTTTTTGTTTCAAGTTTTTTATTTTATTTTACATATACATATCAATGCATGAACAGTGTGGCACCTGGGTGTCATACATTTTAATACAGATAAAACTAATAATATTAATAATAGTTGTTACATTCATCCAGCTTATGTATTTCTAATAATAATACACATTTGTATTAAGTTATAGTCTTTCATTATTAAATTATACCATGTTCCCCCTTTCTCTTATTTCTGTCTCTATTCTGACTTTTAATCATATCATATCATATCATATCATATATATCACCCTTATATTAAAAGACGTTTTCTTTCTATCTAACATCTCTCGTCCACTTTGGTGCTTTAAATCCTGTTCATTTTTAACTTACCTCCTATATTTCACTCTTTGCATCTATTTGTATTAAGATACAATCATTCATTATTTCATTATTCAATGTTTCAATACACAGTTCTAGTACCAATCACAATATTATTTAAACATGCAGGATTATTCTAATCATATTCTTTACAATCATCAAATCTATATAATTCTGATAGTAATACACATTTATATTAAGGTATGTTCTTTCATTATTTAATTGCTCAATGTTTCAATATATTATTCCAATGCCAATCACAATATTATTTAAATGTTCTTAATAATACCATCATTCAATCTCTAGTTTTCCCATTTTATTATTGCTTTTGTTTCAATATATATATATATATATATATATATATATATATATATATATATATATATATATATATATATATATATATATATATATATACACACACACACACACACACACACACACACACACACACACACACACACACACACACACAAATGTTCCCCCATTCTCTTATTTCTACCTAACTTCTAATCATGCCACCATTCTAAAAAAGGGAAAGGGAAAGAAAAAGAAACAAAACAACAACAAAACTTCCCTTTCTATCCATCGTCTCTTATTCGCTTCAGTACTTTGATTCTTATTCTTTTTTTTTTACTTGCCTCCCATATTCCTCTCTTGGATCTTTATCTCTGTCTGCATCTACATCCTGGCTATTCAATCTAGGTGTTTCTCCCATCTCTACCCTCTTCCGCGGCCTAGCTTTCAAAATATCTGCCCGAACCCCTATCTTCCTTTCAAAAGTATCTTCCTGTATCTCCAATTCTCTTTTTAACTCTCTTAAAATATCCCCACCCCCGGGTTTAATTCATCAGTCATTGTTATATTTATTATTGTCTCCTCATCTTTTGTTCACTGGTTCCTCAGTTCTATCTTTTCCTCCATTCTTTCTGCTAGCTCCTCCCTTTTCTGAGTGTCTTGATCTTTACTCATTATCCCTCGTATGGTATTTTCCATTTTTTTCATAATCTCCTTAAATCCTTTCTCCATAATGTCCTTTGTGCTTTGAAAAATCAATGCCATCTCATTCAAAGTTCCACTCATTTCCTCCTTATGGAGCATCTTATTTTGTTTTTAGAAATCCCACTTTTGTCCAGTATTCCAAGAACTATTTATTCAGACCTAAAGTTGCCCTTCAAGAATTACACTAATCACAGTTCTTTGTATCCCATGTCAGTGATGGCGAATCTTTTTTGGTTCGCGTGCCGAAAGGGGGGGAGCGCAGGGGTCATGCGCGTGTGTGCCCACACCAATAATTCCATGCCCCCCATGCATACGTGTGTGATTCCCCCCCTGCTCCCGGCACACGATGGCACGCCCGTTTTTCGCTCTCACCAGGCTTCAGAGCCTTTCTAGGAGCCTGGGGAGGGTGAAAACAGCCTTCCCCACCCCCTCGGAGGCCCATTCCGGAGGCAGAAAATGGCCAGTTTGCCAACTCTGATTGGACTGGAAGTCCCATTTTTTTGCTCTCCCCAGGCTTCAGAGCCTTTCTAGGAGCCTGGGGAGGGCAAAAACGGCCTTCCCCACCTCCCAGGAGGTCCTCCGGAGGCCAGAAATGGCCCATTTCCCAACTTCCAAACGGGAAGTTCCCAAAGCAATTCTCAATAGAAAGAATGCTAAAGATTCCAGAGTTAAACACATCTGTGGATGCTCACTGGAGAGAGATTGGTAAGTGTTCACGTGGAAGAGCTACAAAGATAAAGCCTGGCATTAGTGTTGTTTCCCATCACAAGGGAGAACTCAACATGTTATAGATGGCCATAGAAAAAAGATAATAGCAAGAGAATATCCCTCAATAATTTTAAAAAAATAATCACAAATCGGTAATACTTATCTGTGCCCATGTGTCAATTTCACCACCTCTATTTTATCCAAAGCATAGTATCTCTTTACTGATATGATGAAAAGATCGAACAATATTATTCTGTGAGACCAAGTCCAATTTTTGGTACAACTGGAGTTGGTATTATATATATTATACATATTTGTGAGAGTGTGTGTTTCTTTTCTTCTTCTCCCCCCCTTCTTTTTGCTTTATTTATATTTTATATGGATGAGCACACACGAACAGGTGTGAGCATATTGTGATTTTTTCTTTTATACTCCTATGTTATGCCAATGATGTTAAATAAAAGTTATTGAGCACAGTAGGAGTTCCAAGAAAACATATGTGGGATATGATATGATTTATATCCCATCTTTGTGCTCACACGACATGAAGCTTCACAATCTAGAGTTTTACTGGTTTAGATATTTTTCATGAAAATTAGTAAAATGTAGTAAAAACATTTAAAACAATAATACATAAACTAACTTCCAAATCAGGTGTACAAAATGAGATACCTTTGAATAAATTATTTACATGGATTATTTCAGGATGAATTACTGTACTTCTGGTCAAGAATTCTAGGGCAACATTGGTAGTAAAATTAAAATAGCGTTTTTTGAATCTTTGCTCTTGGCAACACATATTTATTTTTTGAAGTTTACCAACTATACAAAATCAATAAGAAGCTCCATATACTCTGTACCTTTTCAGTAGTGAAGTCAAGCCTAGCTTGATTATTTATCTTGATAGAACATACAGTAGCATATATGAATAATCAATACATTCTCATCTGCTAGAATGAATATGAATGAGAAATCCCAACATATTGGGTTTCCTCCAATGATGTTTTTACACAGATTGATCGTTTCTTCTTTTAACCAGCAAAGGTTATCATTTGGATGATGAAGAAAAAGTCTACTCTCGTTTAACCTTATAATTTATTTCCCTCTCTGCAGTCCACTTCCAGGTTTCTAAAAGTTCAGCAGTCCCCTAGGGTCATATTTAAGGGTAGGTAATTGGAACTAATAAAAATCATGTAATTTCACTGATACCCTTTATTGGATCAAAGAGTCCTTCATTACTGAAAATACAGAATTCTATTAAATATAAATTAAGGAAACTTCATTGATTATAACCAATATTTTTTGCTAAGAAGGGAATACATTCCATTTTACTAAAAAAAATCACGTGCAAAGATGTTTACCGTATTAGAATGCTGATCTATGGAATTTCATAGATCTAAATCATGTTACACAGGGGTGGGTTCTAAATTGTTTTAGTTTACTACACATGCCTTCAGATGTACTTCTTCCCTAGTTTGCACATGACTGTTAGAGTCAGGAGATGTCATGTATTGAGTAAAATGTGGTGAAACTCACTTAACAATGCTCTTGCTTAGCAACCAAAATTTTGGGCTCAATTGTGGTCATAAGTCAAGGACTATCTCTGCCTTCCTCTGCATGGCAGCCTTGTCCTAGTAAACCCCTTCTCCTTTCTGGCAATTTTCCTCTCTGTTAGAGGCACCAAAATAATCTAGACCTGTGATGGCGAACCTATGGCACGCGTGCCACAGGTGGCACGTGGAGCCATAGCAGAGGGCACGCGAGCATTGCCCACCGGCAAACCGGAAGTGCGGAAAAAACGCACTTCCGGTTTGCCGGTGAGCTGTTTTTTGCACTCCGGAGGGTTCAGGGAAGCTTCCTGAAGCCCCGGAATGCAAAAAACAGCAAAACGGGCAAACCGGAAGTGCATTTTCTGCACTTCCGGTTTGCCCATTTTGCTGTTTTTTGCATTCCGGGGCTTCAGGAAGCTTCCCTGAACCCTCCGGAGTGCAAAAAACAGCCCCATGGCAAACCGGAAGTGCATTTTTCCGCACTTCCGGTTTGCCCATTGTGCGCATGTGTGTTGAGGGGGGCAATGGGCGTGGGCATGCGAACCAGAAAAGGTTCGCCATCACTGATCTAGACAATGTAAGCTTTCCTGCTGCAGCAGGGGGTTGGACTAGATGACCTCTGAGATGTCTTCCAGCCCTAAATTGATGTGCTGTTTCAAAGTATCTTCTGAAGCCACGTCTAGTGCCAGGGTTTATGGTGCTTCCTTCCTCTTCTCTCTTTCTCTCCCTCTCCCTCTCCCTCTCCCTCTCCCTCTCTCTTTCTCTTTCTTTCTCTTTCTTTCTCTCATTGTCTCTTTCTTCTTTTTTCTTTCTTCTTTCTTTCTTTCTTGTCTCTCTCTCTCTCCCTTTCTCTTTCTCTCTTTCTCTCTTTCTCTTTCTCTCTCTCTCTCTCTCTCTCTCTCTCACACACACACACACACACAATAGCAATAGCACTTAGACTTATATACCGCTTCATAGTGCTTTACAGCTCTCTCTAAGCAGTTTACAGAGTCAGCATATTGCCCCCAACAATCTGGGTCCTCATTTTACCAACCTCAGAAAGATGGAAGGCTGAGTCAACCTTGAGCCGGTGAGATTTTGAACAGCTGAACTGCAGCTAGCAGTCAGCTGAAGTAGCCTGCAGTGCTGCACTCTAACCACTGCGCCACCTCGGCACACACACACACACACACCTGGTCTGGGCACAAAGTATCTGTTGTTACAGAAATTTTCATTTCTCTCTATAATACACCTGATACTAATCAATTCAATACCCTATCTCTCAACTACGTAAAGCCTAAGGGAAGGGAAGAAGGGGACTAACCTTAAAGAAGTTTACTTGGCAGTAAGGCTACTCTCTTTCAGAGAGATTTACTCTTAATAGATACACATGATTGCAGGCAGACAGCTTAGCTCAGTTGTTTAATAGGCTCTAAGTAAAATTTCTACATTAATAAAATTTATACCTCAAACAACAGAATATAGGAGCAAAAAATCATAGCAATAGTCTGAGCTATGCTTTTCTTCTTCAAATGGAAGTACTACCCATTTTTTTTATTTTATTTTTTATTAAATACACAAAACTATACAGCAATAAAACACTGACATACACAACAACAAATAAACCTTTTGGGCTTTTCTGTTTAGCCCCTAACTCCAATAAGCTATCCTCGGAGCTTTACATAATTTTAGTTACATTTTTTACCATAATAAACAACTATATCCGTATTATCTATATAGCAGGAGAAAAGAAAAAGAAGCTAAGCTAAAAAAAAGTGACCCCATATTAAACACTGAACTGTTTGAATAAGGAACTTGGCCTGTGTAATTTGTATTATCTAAAAATCTCCATTTGCTATCAAATGATGAGAAATTCCATTACAAGAGTTATAATAGCATAAATATTACCTTTATTAACTTTGACATAAGCAGAATAACAGAGTTGGAAGAGACCTTGGAGGTCTTACATTCCAATCTCCTGCTCAGGCAGGAAACCCTATACCCGTGATGGTGAACCTATGGCATGCGTGCCCAAAGTGGCACACGGAGCCATGTCTCCCAGCACGCACGGCCTTGTCTGTCTTTTGGGTTTCTGGTACGCATGCGCGCGCGACGATCAACTATCCTTTGCACGCATGACAGTGCCGAAAACTGGTGTGCGCATGCACGCCTGCCAGCTGATTGTCAGGTGTGCATGAGCACCACAACCCGGAAGTTCGGCTTTTCTGAAGCGTGATCCCTTCGCGCACACGGCAGTGCAGAAAACTGGTTTGCACATGTGCGCCAGCCAGCTGATCATTGGGCGCGCATGCACGCTAGAACCCGAAAGTTTGGCTTTTCCAGAGCATGGCCCTGATAAATGCGCGCGGGTTTCCACATGACCTTTTTGGCACTCTGTTCGACATCACTGCCCTATACCATTTCAGACAAATGGTTGTCCAAATCATTTCTTAACCTCCAGTGATGGAACACCTACAACTTCTGGAGGCAAGTTGTTCCACTGATTAATTGTTCTAACTGTCAGGAAATATCTTCTTAGTTCTAGGTTGCTTCTCTCCTTGATTAGTTTCCATCCATTGCTTCTTGTCCTGCCTTCAAGTGCTTTGGAGAACAGATTGACTCCCTCTTTATGGCAACCCTTTAGATATTGGAACACTGCTATCAAGCCTGATGACAAGGAGGAAGAAAGAACTCTTGGAGGTTCCAGAGTGGATTAAAGTGGGGAGGAATGTGCTGACATATTGTTTACTTTTTAAAAACATTTTAATTTTTAAAAGTCATGAAATGCAGTCAGGTTGCAGCCTCCAGGATAATTCCTTATTAAAAGAATATTTGCAATTCAAGCTGAGAAACAAAATGCTCAATTATCCCTTCCTCCTACCCAAAAAAGATAAATATAAACTGGATGAAAGAAAATGCCCTTGGGATAGTGAGATGCATCCTCACAATTTTATCTTCTGGCTAATAAGCCACATTTCTGCATTAAGTGAGTGGGAACCCCTTCCTTCCCCCCACAGAAGACATTTGGCAAGAGCAGCTTTGATACACTCTCAACATCCCAAATAGTTCCTATATTTTATTTATTAGATTTATGTGCCGTCCATTTCATCCATATCTCAAAAATATGCTATAGGGATCTATAATACTGCTGTCTAGAAAAGCTTTGTGTGTTTCTGTTTTAATCTCTGTTGCATGTGGCTGATCTAGTCAGACATGCCCCCCCATATTTTTAAGTATGCTACCAAATCTACCTGCTATAGGTTTGTAACACAACTCAGATGTTGGGGTCTGTGCAGTGGTGGGTTGCTGCCAGTTCAGACCGGTTCTTTAGAACCGGTAGTGGAAATTTGGCGCCGCTCACTGAACCGGCAGCGATGACCGGCGGTCCATGCTCCCGAATCGGTCCTCCGGTCGCCGCAGATTGCAAAAAAAACACCCTCTGCACAAAACGTTCACTTCCGTCGCGATGCGAACCGATGGGGAAGGTAAGTAGAACCCATCCCTGGGTCTGTGTATTCTTTGTGTACTGTATTTGTTTCCAGAAATTCATCCTGCATTTATTATGGCAATGCTGGGCCAATAACATGACAGACAGGAGAGTATTTATGTGAACTGCAACATTCTAACACAATCAGGAGCAAGATGTCTGCTATCAGTGATTCCTATAGATTCCTAATGTGAACTCTTCAGGTGTTATTGGTTTACAACTTCAAGCATTCTTCATTATTGGCCATGCTACCTGTGTGCTTTAGCAATATCTGGAGTGCTGCATGTTGTAATAGCTGCTTCCTTTCCCCCTTTGCCTTGACAGAAGTTACAAATTGATATGTGCTTCATAAGAGTCTGTTTGTGTCTGCAAACTGTACTACATGGAATTTATAAAGACCGGTTCTTTGCCTATTTAATTTTGATGAAGAATCAGTCCTCTTCCCATTTTTTTAAAAAAGTGTTTCAATCTTCATCTCACTTTTTTGGCATTTTCTATTTCTAGAATAGGACAACTTTGCCATTTGTGATGGACTGTACATAGCAAGAGCAGATTCAGTGATAAGTACCATAGCACAAACCTATTGTTTTTTTGCTAAGTAGGAGCAAAACTTCTAAGAACTTTAAGCAAAAGCAATTTGATTTCCTCCAATCTTTCAAACTACGCTGTTTTGTAAGCAGGAGCAATTGTTTGAGATTCTCACAATGGTTCTCTTCTTTTTCCACAGAGAAACTTCATGGTCTCTTCTGTTATTTAATACAGCAAATTAGTCACTCCAAAAAACAAAGACTTGAGTCAAGCTTGACCAGGGGTGGGTTCTAACTTACCTCGCTGCTGCTTCGCTTCCTCCCGCGCCGCATGCGCAAAGCGCACGTGCGTGCTCAGTGGCAAAAAATCCATTTTTTAAAAAAAGTTGAAAACAAGATGGCAACGCATGCGCAGTGTCAGAAACTCAGCTTCTGCACATGCGCAGCAGAAGAAAAAAACCAGAAAAAAATTGGGGTGGGGGATTAAAAAAAAAAAGATAGCTTCCTACTGGATGATCTTTGGATTTCCCAGTTCAGCAGGCTTGAATCATTTCAAGCTGAGGCTATTTTTTTTTGTAAAATTAACCAAATTTGGATAGATGCCATCATCTACTACAATTATTCAAACCCTGTAACAGCAAACAAATGTTATAATTTGAGTCATGTTGAACAGGAATTCTAGAAGCTGTAATCCCAACATATATATGGCAGCTATCTGGGGATAATAGAGGTATGCTCTGAATCTTTTAATTTTTTTTCTAGATTTGTAGTTCACAATTAAATATTTATTTGAGCCTAATCAGGGGCTATCAGCATTTTTACACTTTCCTTTGGGACATACTACTATATATAGTGTCTTATCATCATTCCTATGGGACTTGTAAAAGAGAGGAAAGCTAGTAGTTTATCACTTTCTACAAGAAAATATTCTCTTCTAACGTTCAGTAAATATATGTAAATCCACAAGGAAAATTCTGCTGTGACTGCATTATAACCTTACACTTGTTCCAATATTGTGATAGTTAAAATGGCTGAAAACTTGTGTGATACAGATGTGATGGAATCTGTAGCTCAATTTCTCAATTACCAGGGCCTTATGCCAGACTCATTTTGATTTCTTCTAGGGAAAATTTTATTTAAAAGTTCAAAAATTTTATTATCTATTTTTTGTTTTTGTTTTTGCTTCCTTTGTCCCAAGGAAGACTACAAGTAGGGTTCTTTTGTGAGCTGGAACCCTTTTTCACAGAATGAAATCTGCCAGTGATTCTTGCTCAATTTACTTGGTTTAAAAATGTGCCTCCAAAATTTTATCCAGAAAGAAAACAGTACATAATTCAAAATGTACTTGTCTGCATAAAGATGTAGTGATTCTGCATATTGATCTGAAACATCCTCTATGCCAGTGTTTCCCAACCTTGGCAACTTGAAGATATCTGGACTTCAACTCCCAGAATTCCCCAGCCAGCATTCGCTGGCTGGGGAATTCTGGAAGTTGAAGTCCAGATATCTTCAAGTTGCCAAGGTTGGGAAACACTGCTCTATGCCCTTGTTTGCCTTGGCATAAGCCAGTGATGGCGAACCTATGGCACGGGTGCCACAGGTGGCACGCGAAGCCATATCTGCCGGCACACGAGCCGTTGCCCTAGCTCAGCTCCAGAGCGCATGTGCGTGCCCGCCAGCTGATTTTTGGCTCGCGCAGAGGCTCTGGGAGGGCGATTTCGGCCACCGGAGGGCCTCCGGGGTGCCAGGGGGGGAGTGTTTTCGCCCTCCCCAAGCTCCAAGAAAGCCTCTGGAGCCTGGGGAGGGCAAAAAACGGGCCTACTGGGCCCACTGGAAGTCGGGAAACAGGGGAGTGGGGGGGTTGTGCAAGCAGGGCAAGTGGGGGGCTTTGAATTATGGGTGTGGGCACGCACATGCGTGCCATAGCACTTGCGCGCACTATTTCGGCACCCGAGGAAAAAAAGGTTCGCCATCACTGGCATAAGCTCTGTCTTAGGGATGCATCTTCTCATGGTGGCCTTGCTTGTTACTGTTGTCTTTCACAAGCTGTGGCTGTCCTGTAAAATTGGCTCAAGATCAAAGAGATATACCTCATGAAGTCATCCTGTCTACCTTAGCCTAGTGCTACAGAAAGATAAGCAACAATTTAACACTAGATGCTTTGAATAGTAAATTCTGATCTATTTACAATGGAAAAGGGATGAGAGAAGAGGAAGATTTTAGCACTCACAGAGGGAGGGCAAATTCCCTAGCAATCCAACTGGGGTGAGATACTTTGTTCCTTTCATAGTCTTGCTTAATTAGTGCATCTAACATTAAAGGGATGGGGGGGGGGTGATGGAGGGGGGAGAAGCAAATCTCCAGCTGCCAAAAAGCTGTAAATTACAACAAATGCCAATAAGTCATTAGGAAGCACAAGAAAAATGTGGAGTTGCCATAGCAACTGACATTTACAGCTTTCAGGCAATATTCCGGGGGCTGAGTTCTCTCATTCCTCAGGTGTGTGCAGGAGATAGAAAGAGAAGACAGCTCCCAATTATATGCCATGTGTACTCTGGGATGGAAGAAAAGAGCAGGGAGCATTAATGGTGCAAGTTAGAATATATCAGACTGGAAAGAGAACTCATAGCCTTAATGGAGGAACAAAAACAAGCAGATGGCAATTTGTTTTTCCTGGAAAGGCACAAATGAAGGAAAAAAAACTTTTGTGTATTCAAATAATTTACATAGGATAATATAATAGTTCTCTCAGCTTCAAAGTTGTCTCACTGAGTCTTTAGAAGAGGAAATGAAACCAAAAACAAACAAACAAACAAAAACCCAAGGAAGGGTAAAAGAAAAGGGTTGTGTTTTTTTCGGACAAGTTGAACCGCATAGTTTATTGCCTTTCCCTCTCATTCTTAAGGAATTTTTTGGTCTTTGTTTAACTTTAATAACTGCTGTAGATAGGTTGGAGTTGCAAGTGGTTAACCAAGACATCAATTTCATTCAAACTTTATAACATCACAGAAACAACACTATAACACATGCTTGGCCAACCTAATAGCCTTAAGATCAGGGGTGGGTTCCACTTACCTTCGCCACTGGTTCGCATCATGATGTTTCATGCGCGCTCGGTTGCTCCGCTCTCGGGCACGCATCCCCTCGTGCCATTTGGCTTCCATGCATGCTCAGAAGCAGAAATCAGCCCAAAACACAGCTGAGGAGCTGATCAGCTGTGCTTTGGGCGAAGAAATAAAGGTCAGTACTAACCCACGGGCGGGCGGGCGGGAGGACTCTTTTCAAGCAGCGGAAGGGGAAAAATTCGCAACCCCCCCAAAAAAGATGGCAGCGTGCACCGACCGGCACCGACACTGAAGTCCACCAGTGGGTCACTACTGGTTTGGGCGATCCGGTCCGAACTGGGAGGAACCCACCTCTGCTTCAGATAGATTGGATCTATCCTCATGGCACAAGATCAAAATGTAGGCACTTGGCAATTGGCAAGTATTTATGGTTGCAGTGTCCCCAGGTTTATGTGATTGGCCATTATGACCTTTCCCAGCCAGCTTGAGATAAGAAAAGTTAATGGGGGAAGCTGGATTCACTTAATAAACCATGGTTCACTTAACAACATGATTGGCTTGACAACTGTGGCTGTAGAATTGGAGGCGACTCACTTGACAACTGCCTTGCTTAACAACAGAAATTCTGGTCTGAGTCATGGATGCAAATCTAGGACTACCTGCATCAAAATTACCAGCCATACTAGCTAAAACCTCTAGGACAGGGGTGGATTCCACTTACCTTCGCCATCGTTTCACATTGTGATGTTTTGCGTATGTACACTTGCTCCACTCACGCGCATGTGCGCGTTTCCCCCATGCAATTTTACTTCCGCGCATGCTCAGTAGCAGGATTCAGCCCGAAACACAGCTGAGGAGCTGATCAGCTGTGCTTCGGGCGAAGAAATAAAGGTGAGTATTAACCCGCGGGAGGGCTCTTTTTCAAGCCGCGGAAGAGGAAAAGCCATCCAAACACAGAAAAATTCACCAAAAATTCCCCCCCAAAAAGACGGCGGCGCCCACAGAACGACACCGACCGAACCGGATCCGTGAAGCCATTGTCGCGTCACCAGTGGGTCGCTAACGGTTTGGCCAATCTGGTCCGAACTGGGAGGAACCCACCCCTGCTCTAGGAATTCCTACCCATTGGGAAAACACCAAGCAGAAAAGGCAAATAAAGGCAAATTGCCTTATACAGTATGTTACATCAAATAATGCACTGATGATGCTTAATTAATCACTCTTCTGATTAGCAATAGCTTTTCAGTATCTTAGGCAAAGTTCTTTCTGCTAAGATCTTCCTATCCTGCTTTATTTCATCCAGAGTTCTGTGTTGAAAAAGTGCTTTTTTCTTTCTTTCTTTTTTTTACTGTTAAAGCCAAGTGAATCAAGGATGATGCCTTCCCAAGAATTCAAAGGTTTGGTCTATATCTGATTTTTATGATTTTTGGCCATTTTCTGATCTTATTTCTGTTCATGTCACTAAGGATGTTGATATAAAATTAGAAGCAGCCTCGGTATACAACATTCTGGGGAGCCCTTGGAGCTCTCCGAGTTTCCTTGCAAATGTTTCATTACCCAACTATACAACATTCTGCCACAAGGTAACAAAAAAGAACATTCTGAAACTACATCTAATATTAAAGACAAATAGACTGAGACTAGCCAGCAGAAGTTTCTAATGATACTTTAAAGCAAATAAATGGTTTGGACAAAACCTACTTTTTCTATCGAAAAGAAGAATGTGTTCTTGCTCTCCACATTTTTATTTTCTATATTGGCACAATTATTTCTATCTGATACTCTATACAAAGTAGAAATTCTCTGCTGCAGAGCAATGTGTAATACAGATCCCCCCCCCCAATGCATGATAACATGCCTCAATCTTTTGAAGATTTTTAGTCAGGATTGGCTTTATTATTACCAATAATCAGAAAAGAGACTGTTTCCACTTTTACAAGGCTCTTTGGAAAGCTCATTCATACCTTATATTGAGACCTGTGTGACTGGAGTCTGCTGTAATTAGTGGCTGAACTTTAAATTCAGCATTACAATTTAAATTGCAAAGTTTAATATATTTTAAGCAGTATTTGCAAGAGTTTGGGCCAGCTGGGTGACTTTGGGCCAGTCACTCATTCTCAGCCCAACTCACCTCACAGGACTGTTATTGAGGGGAAAATAGGAGGGAGGGAGGAAGATTAGGCATGTTCACTGCAAATAATCTGTAACAGAAGTCCATTTTTGCTTATTTTATCTTGCGGGAATGGAAGCACTTAATTTCAAAATACTGAAGATTTATGTACCTATTGCAGAAAATGGAATCTGGACCGAAAACTAAAGATTTAGTCAGATAAGCTTTATTCTTGCCTAAATTGGGAAGCAAATAAGGCAAGGCTCAATGGAGATATTGGGCTTTTAACTATAGGAAGTGGGAAGAATTTGGGCCATGTACTTTAGACTTGGACTTGTTAAAATGGCTCACCATGTTGTACAAAGATGCATATAGACCTATTTTCTCACCTAAGCCTGATTGTCACACAACAAGACCCCATACAAGGCCAGGCAAGGACTGACAACAAGAAGCCTTCCCCCCTCTCTCTCACACACACACTATTTGTATTTGTATTTGTTTATTTGTCAAGCATATATGATTATAAGCAAAGTATAAACAGTAAAACATGATTGAATATATATGTAATAGTACAAGCATGAATAAGAGTAAAAGATGTATGAATATATGGGTACATTAGGACAGGAACAGTAGGCACGATTGTGCGCTTATGCACGCCCCTTACCGACCTCTTAGGAATGGGGTGAGGTCGATGGTAGATAATCTGAGGTTGAAGTTTTGGGGTTTGGGGAAGAAACTACTGAGTCAGATAAAGTGTTCCAGGCATTGACCACTCTGTTGTTGAAGTCAATTTTTTTGCAATCAAGTCTGGAGCGGTTTACATTAAGTTTGTATCTATTGTGAGCTCGTGTATTATTGCGGTTGAAGCTGAAGTAGTCGTTAACAGATAGGACATTGTGGCAGATAATTTTGTGAGCTACACTTAGGTCAGATCGAAGGCGGCGTAGTTCTAAATTTTCAAGTCCCAAAATTTCAAGTCTGGTTTCATAAGGAATTCTGTTGTGAACAGAGGAATGTAATACTCTTCTTGTGAAGTATCTCTGGACATTCTCAATTGTGTTAATGTCTGATATGTAGTGTGGGTTCCAGACAGATGAGCTGTATTCAAGAATCGGTTTAGCAAATGTTTTGTATGCTCTGGTTAAGAGTACAATGTTACCAGAGAAGAAGCTACGCAAGATTAGGTTAACCACTCTTAATGCCTTCTTAGCTATGTTGTTGCAGCCAGAGTGAATTATGAAGTTCCTTCCTTCAA
The DNA here is from genome assembly GCA_023053685.1 of Diadophis punctatus similis. Lineage (NCBI taxonomy): Eukaryota > Metazoa > Chordata > Lepidosauria > Squamata > Dipsadidae > Diadophis > Diadophis punctatus. The sequence continues at coordinate 38,582,211 of JALIGW010000003.1, read as the reverse complement.
CTGAAAGAGATGGGATTGCCCTTCATGGGTGAGGAGTTCTATTTATTCTCAGCATTCACTTCCACTTTATTTTAAATTAAACTGTCTTGATTCTCTCTAGTTGGAATCTGATGATGGAGGAGGAGCCAGGGGAATGAGCACAAGGCCTACCTGCATGCCCCCCTCCCCCGGCCAAGTCAACTTAAAAATTAGCACCCAGGCTGATTTCTATTCAAGCAAGCACAAAAATCGGGAAACAGTACAATAAAGTTTGCAAGTTGAGGGTCAGATTTCTTGATGAAAAAAATTTCTGTATTTTTTTTTAATAAATCACACATCTCTGTAAATTCTTTAATTTATGAACAAATGGCATTTCCTAGAAGAACTTTTTAAGAACTTAAATAACCCTGAACTGGGTTACCAAGTGAAAAAAAGATCAATCTTTGTTAATTCCAGCTAATTATAGGGTTTGAATTAATTATTTAACAAACCACATGAAAAATAAATCTTATGTAGTAGGCAAATTTTATCAGAAATTCACTGTGTGTATTCAACCTCATTCAGAATATTATTTTATTCATTCTTTAAGGATAATGTATGCGTGAATGTGAGTACTGAGATCAGGTTCTCAGTGACAGTAACTAGTATGCCTGGGGTGTTCCTAAGAAATATCAGTTTTTATAAACCCTTCCTTATCCTGACTTGCCCCTCATTATGAGCAATTTATTTTGGATATAATTGCCCAAGTACTTGATTACATTTCTTAGTTTCAGCTTTGGACTAAACTCATTACTCGTTTGTTCACTTGATTCTGATCCTTCAAATCCATGCTTGCTCTTTTGAGCTTTGGGCCTTGCTATTTTCAGCTCCTGCTTCTGGCCTACTTGAATTGACAGCTTGTTCTCCCTCAACCTAATCATCTCTTCATTATCATAATCACCTTTGCTCAGAACTGAAGAATAGATAATATACTATTTCAAGATACTAGTATTATGATAGAACTGGAAGCCTTCCTTCATTATCACAGAATATATGAATATGCATGACGATAAGAAGACATTGTAGGGGACACAGGAATCTAAAATACCTTGTATCTCTGAGATTCAAGAATCCCAGTATAAACCATTTTTAAAGAGGTATATGAATAGATGTACAACATAAGTACAAATGTTCACAATTATTGCTGCATATGAGAAAGTATAGGAAAGCATTGACAGATTGAAAAAAAGTGTCGTATTTGGGCCTTTTTTTAAAAAAAGAGACAGCTAGTACCTGGACCAGGAAAACATCAGGGGAGATATGATCCCTGGGTCCTAAAAGATGACACTGATCAAGGGAACCTGGACAATAGGTCATTTAGGACTTAATAGGTGATAATCAACACCTTGAATCATATTTGGAAACAGACTGACAACCACTGCAGTTCACAAAGCTGGACAGTCACCCATAGCCCTTGACGGATCTGTCTACCACATAGATTAAGATAGAGATAGGTGATATAGATTCATATTCTCTCTCTCTCTCTCTCTCTCTCTCTCTCTCTCTCTCTCTCTCTCACACACACACACACACACACACACACACACACACACACACACACACACACACACAAACACACACACTCTGCAACTTCCATCATCTTCATCAACCATTCCTCCACTGTAGGTTATATCAAACCTTTCCACTTCTGAGCATTTAAAAGTCTTGCTGTAGTTGCCATATATTAAAAACAACATTTCATGACTTTTTTCTAGTTGCCTGTCCATTAGTCCCAAAAGAAAAGCCTTTGGTTTTATTAACTTTAATCTTTATAATCTTTTGAATTAATGTATGTATTTTTCCATTTTTTAAAGCTTTTTAATGCATCTACCAAACATGATAGAATGTCTGTTGATGTTGCTGTCATCCATGAATTTTTCAATCCTCTTTGACAGCCATTCAAGCAAATGATTATCACTATGCTTTTTATTAATGACTTCCACAGTTGAATTCTGAACAGCATATGAGAATTCTCTAAAATATCTTTTACCAGTCTTAAAAAATTCTTTCATTGTACTAAGGAGGTAATGTGGCTTTCACCCCACAGTGTCCCTACAGGTAGTCCTCGAGTTACGAATGTAATGGAGCCTGTCCATTCCATTGCAACCCGAGGATTCGTGGGAGTGAATCTCGTACCTTGAACGGGACCACTCCCTCCTTTCGTCCATGCATTCACTAATCGAATGTGTGGTTTGTTAAGTGCACATGAGATATTTCAGGGTGGGGAAGGCCATGTGGGGGGGGGGCTAGTGATGGAGCAGGCCACCTGCTTAAGACCACCCAAGGCCTCCCCGACTCACTGAAATACTTCATGCTCCCCACAATTGCTTTCCCAGCCACCCAACCTACCGTCCTGGGTCACTTACCATGCGAAGATCTAGCAAGCTGTCTCCTCTCCAGCCTCTCAGCTGCGCCCCCCCACCTCTGCAGCTCCATTTTGCTGTGCACAGGCTTCACCTGGCACTTTGCAGGCCTAAATGGAGCATCAGAAGGGTGGGCCCGTCCCCGAACCTCCATTTTGGCCTGCAAAGTGCTGGGGGAGACCCGTGCAGGATGAATGTTGCAGAGCCTGTGCAGTTGTTCGTAAGGGCGAACAACTGCCGCGGTGCTGCAAGATTCGTATTTTGGGGACTTGTTCATAAACACTAGGGGGCACTGATCATGTAACTTTGAAAGTTTGCTAAGAGAATGCTCGTAACCCAGGGATTACCTGTATTTCTTCTGCAAGCGTTTCATGTTATACCACATTTTCTTCTTTTTTAAAAAAATATTTTCCTACCAAATTTTAGAACAGTTGTTAAAAATGCAAAAGAAATATTTGATTGTGATATATATATATGCACATTTGGGTGTGCATATATAATTACCCAGTGCTTTCTATTGTTTTCAGCCCCATTTATGAGCTGTTCCTATTGCCTCTGTTCTGAACGCTGATGGATAACACTTCCATCATTCATTTTTTGAGAAACACTTCAAAAAAGCTGTTTATCACTCCAAATTCTTTTGTTCTCTACTTAGGCACTAAATTAGAGTATCTTCTTTCTTAGGGAAGAGGGAAAATTATTTAGAAGAATTACTTTCTTTTTCTATTTTTTTCTGTATGATATTTTCCCCATGTGCATGATCTGTTCAAAACAACAAAAATGTGCTAGATATGATTGAAATCAGAAATCTCTGACTATGGGCTGTCATCTCAACCACTATTGCAGAGTATGTCATACATACAGTAAAAAAACTGAGACCTATCGTGATGCAGCATGCAAGCTTTGTACATCCAAGTGCTTGCCCTGAATAAGACTTTCAAATATTAGCAACAATTTATACCTGGAGCATAATAAATATATTTACTGTATATATAAATGTATATTTAATTGTATCTAAGCCTGAAAAACTGTACATAAACCTATGCCAGGGCACTGATATGTATTAGTTTTATTTTGTGGGACAAAAACAACAGACAATAAAATCAAATATTCTTTAGGAATATCTGAATTTGAACATCATGATAGATACTGAAGGCTGTCTTAATTCTTTCACAAAAATTATTTTGTGTTTAATTTTTATATATTTGTTTCAATATTGGCAAATCTGTCTTCATATATTTTCTCCTGTGGCCTAACTTCTACAAGGAAAAAAAAGAAAGAAAGAAATGCTGGCTTCAGTTAGCACTGAAATCAATAGAGCCTTTATACTGATTTACTAGATGAGGATCTGGATCACTGTGCTGCCAAATGGTTTGTTTCTCTCACTCCCTTTCTCTTATTTAACAGGAGGTGACATTGCCCTTTCATCCATCTCCTGTGAGAAATTACAGGCATTACCCTCTGTGTATGCTTTTTGCAGTCATGCAAGTCAATTTAAGTTTCTTCTCATCAACGGGTAGGTTACCTACAGCTGGTTGAAGCTCTAGCCTGCCATTTATTCCTATTTGTTCTCCAGAACAAATTCTCATTTGTTCTCTAGAAATCTATTTAAGTTTATATAATTAGCTCTTTTGTAAGCATTTCCTAGAAACGTTGAGAATCACTTGCATTTAGGACTCAGCTTAAGTCTATGACACTTGAAGCCACATACCAAAGTGCCATAGGTTATCTGCTTCCTAATTTGAAGTTCTGTCTCCAAGTTATGGCTGTAGAGAATTTATACTGTGTTTTGCTGTAGGTACCAACATGTTTTTTATGTCCTATAGCAGTGATGGCGAACCTATGGCATGCGTACCACACGTGGCACGCAGCGCCATATCGGTGGGCATGCGAGCTCAGTTCTGGCGTGCATGCACGCACCAGCCAGCTGATTTTCGGGCCTTCTGGGCCCACTGGGAGTAGGGAAACAGTCTGTTTCCAGCCTCCAGAGGTTGGGAAATGGGCCATTTGTGGCCTCCGGAGGGCCTCTGGGAGGTGGGGAAAGCCATTTTCGCCCTCCCCAGGCTCCCAGAAAGGCTCTGAAGCCTGGGAAGAGCAAAAAACGGGAGTGCCATCGCATTCTGGGAGTGGGCGGGGTCACACACGCATGCGCGGGGGCACACATGGAGTTATGGGTGTGGGCACGCGTGCGTGCGAATCCCCAAGCTCCCCGCCCTTTTGGCACGCGATGGCAAAAAGGTTAGCCATCACTGTCCTATAGTATATGTCTTCACCATTCTTGTATCAATGATCGTAAGTTGATGATTATCAAATAGCAGTGGGCTAACAAGATAGATTGTGGCTACAGTTCAGTTTCCCAATTCCATATTAGGCCCCAGGAAGGTTTTGGTGATGCAACATTACTAGGAGGGTTGGGAGTTTACTTTTTTAGCCCTTTTTATTTGGAAGGGTTTATGACTTGCAACAGGAAGAAGGTGCCTCTGAGCAGGTTGAGGGATTTCAGACTAATTGGGTTGTTTGGTGAAATTTTAAAGCAGCTTGACTCTCAAGGGCTCTCTCTCCCATTCCCTCCTTCCACATGCACACATTCTGAAATTTTCAGCTACCCATGAATATCTTGATAGAATGAAGACTCAACTTTCCTGAAAGAAAGTGAGCAGCCTTAATACTGAGGCCAGGTTCTTCAACAGTGGAAGTATTTAAATGAAGCCCAAGTAGTGAACCACACTATTGAGTTACTATACTTCTATGCTCATAGAATTTGTCCATAACTGATTATCAGCCAACTACTCATGCAGTTTCAATGTACATTTAGAAGGCATCAAGAATGCTATTCATTTTATTAGACACTAGTAGTTGGATACCCATGCTTCGCTACGAAACTATGTGATCAGGCTTGATAAATTGACAGTTAAAGCTTGAAAATTAATGAGTAGTTATGATCAGGCTTGATACATTGACACTTAAAGCTTGAAAATTTATGTATAATGTGTAACTCCTTAGCATCAGTTTGTGTTAATATAAGCAACTGGCAGTTGGAACAGAGTTCTTTTCAGGTGGGGATGGAGAGTAGAATGTCTAAACTCCCAGCCCACAGGCCGGATGAGTCACGCGCTGGCCACACCCATGCCCAGTTTAGCGAAGGGGTAGCATCAGAGCGTATTAATATAAGACAAGTGGCAGTTGGAACAGAGTTCTTTTCAGGTGAGGAGGGGGGAGTATAATGTCCCAGCCCACAGGCCGGATGAGTCACATGCTGGCCATGCCCACACCCAGTTTACCGAAGGGGTAGCATCAGAGCATGTTAATATAAGGCAACTGGCAGTTGGAACAGAGTTCTTTTCAGGTGGGGAGGGGGAGTAGAACGTCTAACTCCTTAGCATCAGAGCATGTTAATATACTGTATAAGAAATACTAACGATCTGATGGTCATTCCGAAAAATCCTTTCTTAGTGAGCACCTAGAAGCCAAGAGGAACATACCTGCCAAGTTTCAAGTTTGTAGGCTTTACAGTTCTGGAGATTTTATGATGAGTGAATGGTATTTGGCTTTTATATATATAGATTCCCAAGTGTTTCTATTCAGAAGCCATTCTTCACAAATTTCCCAATTCTGATTTCAAGGTAAATGAAAATATTATTTTATTCATTGCTCATACCATGATTAGAAGAAGTACTTCTGAAGATGTTACTGATGTTAAGGAGACCCTGTTTGCATTTCTTGTCCTGAGTGAGTCATTGACTACTACATTGGTGATTGTCTCCATGTTTTTCTTAAAATGTTTAAGAATACTTCTTGTGATAAAGGTTGGAGTCTTTCTTTCTTTCTTTCTTTTCTTTTTCTTTCTTTTCTTCCTTCCTTCCTTCCTTTCCTTCCTTCCCTTTATACATTTTACTCTTCATTTTACTCTTTGTATCTACTTTCTTTCTTTCAGTTTTGTATTAGTTTGTTAGTTTTTACTTATAATTTTTGATTAGAAACTACCACAGAATTCATACCTTTCTGCAGTTTATATGCTGTTCAGTGCAAAAAAGCTCTGAATAGCTTAACAGTAATGCAACAAAAGTAAAATAGAGAGAATTAGAAGAAAATCCAAATCCCACCCCCAATCCATTTCCTAACTACCCATGGGAAACAGTATTTACAAAAATAGTTGCGTATTTCAGAGAGCAGATCTACCATATCATCAATTCCCCAAGGCTTTTCAAAACAGACAGGACTTGGTAGCCTTCCAGAATGTCAACAAGGTTGGTGTTGCCCTGATCTTGGATGGGCATTATTCCAAAGAAGAGAGACAACTACATAAAAGCATATGCTCATGGTAGTTGATAACAGCAAGCCCTCAGGAATAGGACTCAAAAGGTGCCTCCCTTACTATATCATACTGGACAGGTAGAACCACTGAGTCCAGTATAAATCTGTAGAAGTTGCAATGAATCAAAGTAACCTCTCTGCTATCTTGTCTCTTAGATTGTGTTTAGTTCTACATCAGTACAATTCTGCACAACTGTTCAAATACTTCCCTTTCAGTTTGTTGCTACCCTAAATCATTGTTTCTTAAAGCCTGAAGTCACAAGGCTCACCCTCAACTTAAGATGATTGCAGCACTGATATATGTCATTTATATAAATAAAATTCTCATTGTAACACTTGCGAAGAAAAACTTCAAAATACTGTTTCAATCTGTGCCTGAGGCTAACAAGCCCAAACCGCATTAGAAATAGAATGATTTTATTAAACTTTAACTTCTACAGTTTGTAGTTCTAAGGAAAAACTGAAAAATTGTGTTGATTGAAGGGCACACCCAGATTTTGATTTCACATCTTTACCTCTTAACCATTCTAATATTCTTATTCCGTGTGTGTGTGTGCGTGCGCGCATGCGCGTGTGTTGTAGTTCCTTATCAATTATTGGAGAAAGAATTATTTATTTGCTTGATTTTTCTTCTGAAGATTACTATCCTAGTTTAATAATATCACTTTGTATAAAATACAGATTTACGCAGTTTCACTTTATAATTAATATTTAAAATTAATATTTTCCCTATAGTACTATTTTTTCCTTGTAGAGAGTCAGTTTGGTGTAGTGATTAAAGTATTAGGCTAAAAACTGGGAGACCATGAATTCTAATCCTGCTTTAGGCACAAAGCCAACTTGGTGACTTTGGGCCAGTCACATTCTGACTTAGGAAGAGGGAAATGGCAAACCACTTCTGAAAAACCTTGCCAAAAAACTGCAAGGACTTGTCCAGGCAGTCTCCAAGAATCAGACATGATTGAACAGAAGAAGAAAAAAATCCCTATAGTTGTTTTATGTTTAAAAATAAAATGAAATTATTTGCATGCAAATTTTCTAGCTAATACCAATGCTATATTACAATACTAATACCCTTAATGCAAAAAAGAAAGAGACCAGTATCAGTAATTTATTTGCAACAAGAAAGAAAAAAAATGACCAAAGAATGATGTAACATGTGACAGGCTTAAAGTATGAGTTGTAGAGAAAAGTCTGAAGGTCACAGTGGATGGAGCAATGATATGCAGTTATATGCATGTATTTTCATTTACCTCCCAGGTAAGAAAAGGTGTTCTGAGAGATTTTCTTCATTTTTTAAAATTACATAAAGCATAATTGTATTTACAATTCGGTAGTCCTCAACTTCCATCACTGAATGATGTGGTCATTCAGTGAGACATAGCAATAGCAATAGCACTTAGACTTATATACCGCTTCATAGTGCTTTACAGCCCTCTCTAAGCGGTTTACAGAGTTCAGCATATTGCCCCCAACAATCTGGGTCCTCATTTTACCCACCTCGGAAGGATGGAAGGCTGAGTCAACCTTGAGCCGGTGAGATTTGAACAGCTGAACTGCTGAACTAGCAGTAGCCTGCAGTGCTGCATTTAACCACTGCACCAACTCGGCTCTGTTGATCACCCTCAATTTTACTATCTTTTTATCATGGTCATTAAGCGAATCATTAAGTTGTTAAGCAAATTACACAACCATTAAGTGAATCTGGTTTCTCCCACAGACGTTGCTTGACAGAAATTGACTGGGAAGGTCACAAATGGTGAATACATGACCTTGGATGCTGCAACCCATCATAAATGCATGTCAGTTGCCAGGAGCCTGAATTGCAATCATGTAATTACAGGATGCTACTAATCCTAATTATGGGGACTAGTGATAAGTCATTTTTTTTAGCACCAACATAAGTTTGAATGGTTGCTAAATGAATGGTTGTAACTTAAGGACTACCTTGTCACGCAGTACCTCCCAGAGGCTGATAGTATTATTGCCAGTTTTCAACAATAGTGATTGGAAGGAGTTCTGACACTGCAAAACACAAGCAGTGGTTTTTCACTTTTGATGTATTAAATATGAAGATCCTTTACAATGCCATTTATAGGATGCTGGCAGTTCTTTCTCAGGGATGTTCCTCCATTTCCCCCCACACTTGTCTCTTTACAATGCTGGCTCAAATTAAAATAGTCCAATGTTCTGCCATCCAGTCATTCAATCCCTATCTTTAAACAAGAAAGCATATTATTAAGTTTCTTGTAAAAGCTTCAGTGAGGAGACGGGGCTTGAGAATCTTTTTTTAAAAATCACTGTGGCTACTGTTGGGTGGCTGATGGGCAAGGATGAGCAAACAAGGAAAGGGAATGGAAAATGATATGAAGGGAATGCTCAGTGCTGTTCATTCACCTAAAAGATATAGCCACCAGAAAGGAAGAATTCAGCCCAACCAGGCTGGGACGGGGGGGGGGGGGGGGAGCTCTTAAATGGTTTTTTTTCCCCAAGTTGCTGTTTGATGGTTCTCCAGCACCATTGCTTTCTTCTTCTCTGTATGATAGAGAGGGGCAACCACAGAGAGGAAGACAGAACAAGGTATCTGGCAAAAGCAAGACCTAATTATCATGTATCTTCCAACAGCTAAAGACACGATTTCCTCAGAGATTTACTCCCTGCTCTCATCTATTCCCATTTCCAAGTATTGCAGAGAGTCCCAAGGCTAGTCTCGGGGGATTCAACCCACATTCTGAGAGTCTGAATTGAGCTTGCAAGTTATGATACAGAGATATGTATGGGGGAGAAAGTCATATCATTATAAGGAACATATCCGCAAATGAATCTGAAGTATATGGAGGAATGGAGTTCTACAGGAATGGAAGGAACTGACTATTATTCAGAGTGACTTATTCTTCATTGAGATGTTTTCTAAATGTACCACTCTACAGTATTTCCATTTTCTTTATATAAATATAAAAAGCCAAATTGATTTCCAAGGACCTCCCCGCAAACACAATTCTCTGCCCTCCTGCTGTTTTAAATCAGAAGCAAAATAATGGGCACCATTTTTCAAATAGCAGAGGAGGTGTTTTTGCTGGTGCTTCTGCATAATCAGAGAGGGAGAGTTTGAGTATGCTAAGACATCGCCTTTAAACATAAACAGGTCTCATTAATTTAACTTCCTTTTAAAGAAACACTTTCAGAGAAGAAAATGGAGCAGTTTTAAAACAGAAAGAGACGAATTGAATCAAATTAGCAATGGGGAAGGGATGCACGCATGTGTGCATGTGTTAAATAAGGCAGGAGTCAAGAAAAAAAATTAGAATGCCATAAAGATTTCTGGCAAACATTTCTGAAATCTTTTTGTCTTGTTTAAATAGCTTAATGAATGACACAAAATTCTCCGCATGGGAATATGAAACTGAGTAATCTAGATACAGTTTGCAGTAAAGGTATTTGGGCCAGTTTAGGATTAGGATAGCATCAGAGGGGGAATCTGTTGATCCTCGTAAAACTGTAAGGGAACTAAATCCAGATTCAGCTTGCTATTCCTTGGGAGAGCTGAAATCATAGGACCTACATTTCTCCTAAGCAAGCTGATGAATAATAATGCATTATTTAGCTTGACTTTCACACTGCCTTTCTCAATCCCAGTGTCCTTGACACATGTCAGCTACAAATCCCAGAATTCCCAGTCAATGTGTCTATTTTAGTCCATTACCCATGGAGGACACCAGGCCTGGGGAAAGCTGGTTCTTTGAGATGTTTCCCCAATGTTTTCACTCCTGCGTGGTTTATTTTATTACATCTACAAACACAGTTAATACATTTTAAATTAACAAGGCAAGCACGAATTCATACTCATGCCTTTTGAAAGAATTAAAGCTTAAATAATCCTTTGTTTTCAGAGCTCTGTTTAAGCAACAAGGATTTTCTTTAGGAGTACAGTAGTGAAAAAAAGAGTTAAATCTTTCATCCATGATTGCTCTGATCCCATTAATTATGAATCCCCCTAATTTGCATTTTTGAAAAACAAATAATGTAAAGTGATTGGACAATTCATAGTTTGGCCTTGAATGAAGTTGCTGAAGCAAAATCTACTTTAAGTTGAAAAGATGCGTATTGGATTTGCTGCCTTTACTACCAGTGCAATCCTATGCATTCTTATTAAAAAACAAGTCCGAATAAGTTCAGTAGAGCTAACTCTCAAATAAATGTCCATAGAACTGAAATCAATGCCTAAACAATAAGTAGCTCTCTTGTTGTTCTCATTTAACACTAGCAACATGTTGATATCTATATACAACAAAAAGTCTAAATATGATTTTTGAGCTCCATGCTGCTTCTCCATCTTGCTGTCTTAACTACCAATTCAAATAATACATTAGACTATTTCCCATTTTAAAGTGTGGCTGAAGATGCCATAAATGAATGCTTATGCAAATTTAAGCAAGGGTTTAGTTGAGCAATACTGCTATACAAGCTTTTATTATAACACTGTTGATTATGTTGATGTGTGCTTATTTAGATACATATCACAATTATTCTCATTGCTTCAGATTCATTTCAGACTGCAATATTTTATGTAGAGAATTTCAGTGGAAATGGAAACTTCATTATGGGGATACTACCACGATTTTTACAACATATGCCAAATTTCATAGGGGCTGTTATTAAATGAGTGGTTGATTTAATTATTAATTCAATGTATAAGTGTTGAGTGAAAAGTAATGTCCCCACTTTCATAACTTTAAATAGGGATATTTTAATAAATGAAATAGGAAAGTAATTCTTAAAATGAATTATTTTGTTACCTGTACTTATGTCCATAAAATCATCACCACTTACTACAAACTTCTGCTAATGATGGATAAGCTTCTTAAATCCTTCATGAAAGAATGCTGCACTTTGTCTGTTCAGTTAAATCCTAACAGTTCTCTCCACCTTTTCATTTCAGTCAAACACACACAAATATACCCACAAAGATATTCCTTCAATTTGGGGACATAGGCAAATCACATGGCGCCAAATCTGGAATATATGGTAGATGGAGTAAGATGATGAAATCCATCTTCACAACTGCCTCTTGGATGGCTAATGAGCTGTGAAACTTAGAATTGTCATATTGCAGCAAAATCTCCTTCCTGTGTTTCCAAACTCTACCTAAGTATTATTTTGAACCTTTGAGTATTGCAGTGTAGTGCTGTATGTGGACAGTGGTAGTAGGTTCAAGGAAATCCATGTGAATAACATCACCTGCATCCTCCCCCTAAAAAAGCTTTAACCATGATTTTTCTGCCAAATCCTGGATTTTGAATTTCTACAGGTGAACTTTTGTGAAGATATTTCATGGATTGGTGCTTCACTTCCTGATCATAATGCATTCTTTTATATAATGCCTATGTAAAAGAAAAATCCTCATTTTCATTCCTGTAATATAACAATTGCTGGCAAATCTCAATTCTTGCATTTTTCATTTTTGCCATCAATATGCAAGGAACTCATCTTGCACACATTTTCAATATTGAAAAACACCAATAATGTTGCCTAAGCTGTGGAATATCAAGTTTGACAACAATTTATTTTTGACTGGTCTGTGGATGGTTCTTAATCAGTTTCGTGAACCTTTCTTATGCAAAAGTCATTCACACAGATCAGCCTTTCACACTTTACCATCTTTACATAGGTTTTTTTTTTTTGGTCCAGCGACACAGAGTATTCATGTCAACACAGTCATCACCATAAACAAAGTACATTCAATGGTGAATTTCAATTGGAAAGACTGCTTTGGCAGTAAAAAAAAATTAATCAGAGTGCATTGCTTAAAGCAGAGGTCTTCAAACTTGGCAACTTTAAGACTTGTGGACTTCAATTCCCAGAATTCTCCAGCCAGCATAGCATAGAATTGAAGTCCACAAGTCTTAAAGTTGCCAAGTTTGAGGACTCCTGGCTTAAAGCATACTCGTGATTCTTCACTTACAGGCTTCCATTTCATAGTAACCTAACTATTTCTCATAGCAATGCTGTATGAAACAACAGATACTAATGAATGAAAAGTCATTCATTACACAAAGGGATATTTTGCTAATAAAACAATCATCTGAAACTTTAGATAATCCACCCTGGAGTTCTTAGAAATATTGAAAGCATTTATGACTTCCATTACCTTTTATGTTCTACCCTGCTAGCTCAATAGTAGCTCTGTAGTGCATTCATTTTTGCTTGCTAGTTTTTTTAATCACTACAAGCTGATATACCAACTGCAACCTATTTTGACAGATACAGCTTTGCTGTTGTTATTTATGGCTCTGGTAACCTCTCACATGAATTATTGCAACACATTATGCACGGGGATACCTTCAAAGATAGTTCAGAAACTTCAGCTGATTCAAAATAGAGCCGTCAAGCTGTCCAGTGCGATTGGCCAGTATTGTCCTATCATACTGCTCTGCAATACTTTATCTGTATTACGCTAGCAGTACTTTATCATCTACTTTGGCTTCCAGCCTATTACTTATGTATTTTCTAAGTTCCAGATAAAAAGTCCTCCAGAGTAACTTAAAAAGCAATATAAAACAATCATACCGTATTTTTCGGAGTATAGGACGCACCGGAGTATAGGACGCACCTAGATTTTAGAGGAGGAAAACAAGGAAAAAAGTATTCTGAACCAAATGGTGTAGTAATATATTATTTAATAAAATACCAGTGTAGCAGAATACTTTTTACAACCATGTATACTTTTTACAACCATGTACACTTTTTACAAACTTCAAACTTGACAGCTTTAAGACTTGTGGACTTCAACTCCCAGAATTCCTTCTCCAGTCATGCTAGCTCAGGAATGGGAGTTGAAGTCCACAAGTCTTAAAGCTGTCAAGTTTGAAGTTTGTAAAAAGTGTACATGGTTGTAAAAAGTCTTGCCAAGTTTGAAGACCCTTGCATCCCTAACCCAGGGGTCTTCAAACTTGACAGCTTTAAGACTTGTGGACTTCAACTCCAATTCCTGAGCTAGCATGACTGGAGGAGGAATTCTGGGAGTTGAAGTCCACAAGTTTGAAGACCCTTGCACCCCCTTGGCAAGTTTAAGACTTGTGGACTTCAACTCCCAGAATTCCTCCTCCAGTCATGCTAGCTAGAGTTGAAGTCCACAAGTCCTCCCGGTCTCGCAGCCAGTTCCCTCCTGAAGTTCAAGGGCTGCAACTTGAGCTGAGCAGATCTGCGGCGAAAGCGGCGGCTCCTGGTTTTCCCGGCCAAAGAGCGCTCGCTAGAGAAGAGCAGCTGAGGAAGCAGGCGAAGCGCGGCGGCAGGCAGGTGTTTTGGAAGCGCCGAGGGCAGCACGCTCGTCCGGGATGCCACTCTGTGCTTTTTGCTTAGCCGGCAGCAGCGGGCACAGCGAGTCCCGTCCTCACGCGCGTCCCCGGCGCTTGCTGTGGCGACGCTGTTTTCTCCGAGACCTTTGTCTCGGAGAAGGAGCAGTAGACAAAGGTCTCGGAGAAAACAGCGTCGCCACAGCAAGCGCCGGGGACGCGCGTGAGGACGGGACTCGCTGCGCCCGCTGCTGCCGGCTAAGCAAAAAGCACAGAGTGGCATCCCGGACGCGCGTGCTGCCCTCGGCGCTTCCAAAACACCTGCCTGCCGCCGCGCTTCGCCTGCTCGCACGCCCGCTCGCTCGCAAGCGGGCAGCGGTGGGGATCGAAGCGGAGCGGTGGCACCTCGAAAGGACTGGGGTGCTAGATTTTATGCTAGCTCAGGAATGGGTGGCGGGGGCAAGCAGCGGTGGTGGTGGCGGCAAGCAACAGCGGGGACGGCGGGGGCAAGCAGCGGGGGGGGCAAGCGGCGGTGGCGGCGGCAGCGGGGAAAACCTCCGAAGGGTGGGGACTGGGGGGGGTTGGAGGCTGCATTCGGTGTATAAGATGCACCCACTTTTTGACCCCCTTTTGGGGAGTAAAAAGGTGCGTCCTATACTCCGAAAAATACGGTAAATAAAATGCAATCAGTATTAATAAATCCATACCTCTAGCTACTTTTATCAAAATGAAAAAAGTATTTTGTTCTCACACCATGAGCACCACTTTTTTGGGACGTGCATGTAAGATTATAATAAACATACAAAATGGACAGGATCCAATCTGGGTCCGCCACTGGGGTCAGCGGTTTTGTCTTCCGAGCTTTCAGACTCGTACTGGAACCCATCTTTAGGGAACTTCTCTCTACAGCAGTGGTTCTCAACCTTCCTAATGCCGCGACCCTTTAATACAGTTCCTCATGTTGTGGTGACCCCCAACCATAAAATAGTAAAATTATTAGGAAACTCAGGGGTGGGTTCTAACGTACCTCATTGCCGGTTCGTTTCCTCCTGCGCTGCGTTGCATTGCTTTGCACGCGCATGCATGCACAGTGCCGATTTTTTTAAAAAAAAATTGCAAAAAAATATCTGAAAACAAGATGGCGACGCATGCGCAGTGCCAGAAATTCGGCTTCTGCGTATGCTCAGAAGTTTCCATGGTACAGATATATTTTTTTGCAGTAGTCTATTTGCATATGGGTAGACCCGCCTGGAGAAGGATAGAGGAGCGGTGCCTCGGTTCCTAAGACCACCGGAAATATGTGTTTTCCGATGGTCTTAGGCGACCCTTGTAAAAGGGTCATTTGACCCTCAAAGGGGTCGCGACCCACAGGTTGAGAACCGCTGCTCTACAGAGTGTGTGGACAGGGCTTGCTTCCCACTGACACTATACTGCTTTTATCAGGAGCCGAGGTGGCGCAGTGGTTAAAAGCAGCACTGCAATTTCAGCTGACTGCTAGTTCAGCAGTTCAAATCTCACCGGCTCAAGGTTGGCTCAGCCTTCCATCCTTCTGAGGTCGGTAAAATGAGGACCCAGATTGTTGGGAGCAATATGCTGAACTCTGTAAACCGCTTAGAGAGGGCTGTAAAGCACTATGAAGTGGTATATAAGTCTAAGTGCTATTGCTATTATCAGACTGACTGCTCTGATCACCCTACTTCCACAGACATCTTTAAAGAACTGGAGGGGGGGATTTTAAATAACATTAGCTTCTATTCAGGGCAACTGTGCAATTATCTCTTGCTGATCTCATATTGAGGACTAGAAAGAAATATTCTTTCTAAAACCATGACAAGGCATACACTCATTTCAGCCCAAGAATTGGCTGCCTTCATCATCTGCAACTGCCAGGATTGTAGCTTCTAGACTCCAGTTCTTGAATTCAGCTTTAGTTTTAGCATTGATTTGCCAACTGGTTTGCTTTCAGTTTGCATCCCTCCTCATACTCCCCTCTGCCCTGAAAGCAATTTATCAGCTGAGTGAAAATAGTATGAAAGATAAGGATCTTGGCCAGAAACCAGTTGGAATATTTCATTTGTTTGTTATAACAGGACATGGGAAGGCCTGAGGCCCATTAGACTGTGGATCAGGAGTGCCCCTTTTCATTTAAAAATCATTTGTCAGCAATTAAGGTTGTTAAAACTTAGTCACTGTTGAATTTTACAAAAGCATAAAGAGTTCTCTGGAGCTAGGAACTATTTCTTTTCTTGCTTTTGAATGTTTAGTACTGATTTAACTCAGGTTTGCAGAAAATGAAGGAGGAGGAATAAAACCAATGTGGTATAGCCACACATTCTTAATAAAATATAATTTAGGATTTGCCTAGCAATGTTCTTTATCATACATGGGGATACAGCAGAAAAAGTTGATTAATTCTAATATGACTCACTAGATAATTCTTGGGCCTCAGTCAGTGAAGAGGAATTGTCTTGGGCCGCATATAGAATATGTAATATAGTTAATATATATAAATTACAAACTTCCTTTATTTTTATTTTTATTTTTATTTTAATCATGTGAGGACACATTACTAGCTGTCCAAGGCAGCTATGAGTTGGATGCACCGGCACTAGAATTTCTATGAAGTCAGATGATGTCCCAAATATTTTAATTTCAGAAAGTGTTGGAGAGAAATGTTGGCAGAAATACTAAGCAGGAGCCATTAATAATTTAATAATTCATGACAAATACATTATATGGGTATCTGCCACACTTCTTGTGGCATTTATCTGTGTTTAGAAATCAGCACATCACTAACAAGAAATAAAGACCCCAAGTGAGTATATAATGTCCTCTGGTTTAAGTTAAGCATGATAGCAAATTAGTAAATTGATTGATAGTAAATAAATTTAAGAAAATATAATTTGTTCAAATATTTAGATTCTTCTGTCTAAAATGAGATTTTTATGCATCTCTATTTCATTCTGCATACAGGAATTCCTTGACTTACAACCATTGTTTAATTATCATTTGAAATTTCAGTGGCGCTGGTTCTTACTCTTATAGTCGTTGCATCATTCCCATAGTCATGTGATCCAAATTCAGATACTTGGCAGCTAGCATGTATTTATAATGGTTGCAGCATTCCATCTGAACACAATTTGCAACCTTCCCAGCCAGCTTTGGACAACGGCAACGCTAGATTCACAATGACTATACAATTCTGAAGTGATTTGCCATGGCAAAAAAAAAATGTTCATGAAATCAACCGCATCTCTCTTAACAAACTCCTTGCTTAGCAATGAAAATTCTAGTCCCAGTTGTAGTAATAAGTCAAGCACTACCTGTATATACATTAGAAAAATGATGAACAAGGTTTGGGTGAAATTATTGGAAACCGGAGGAGAAATACGTGGTTATCAGAATGACTCCACATCTAAAGGTCTTGTTTTTAGCTCTCAAAACCTTTCCACTCGTTTTAGTGGATCTTATTGCTAATGAAAAGTCTGTGCCCATTCTACTTTCTTTCATGAATGTACTGTATTGGAAAGGGTCACCTCATTCAAATCATTATCAAATTGATACATACCACCAAAAAGCTGTACCATCATGTTTCATGTAAACATTTTCCAGAAGATATACTGTATCTTTCTATATTAGGCATAAAACAATCCGATTCCTGTCAGGTTTTTGTCACTAATTACTGGGATAGACTGGCAACCAGAGTTTTATACTCCGCCCTTATGATAATGACCTTCAATCATTTCAAGTTAAGATTTATGTAAGCTTCTTGCTGTTATTGAAGTACCAAACCCCCCAATAACCTCAGTATATAATGAATCATTAGTAGGGAGTCTGGCAATGTCATTCACAGCAAATTGCAGTGATGCCAAACTGACCTCGCTTGTATCTGACAGAAGTACAAATATCATGACATTTTCATGAATATGTCATGAGAATGTTGTCACCAATCATCCACCACCCCAGTGCCCATAGAGTCAGGACGAGGCACCATGACTCTGAAAGCTGTATCTGTTGTTACGATTCAACTTAAGAATCTCTACTGACGACATGCTTTTTATATTTCTTGGCTCTGGTACAGCATCAAAATGTATCTGTTTTCTCCCCATTCATTTTGCTTGATCAAAGTGAACCCACATAAGCCTAACCTTATGCCCAGATCCAGTTTAGATGTCCATTAGCAAGCTTTTATTCTTGATATTGATAGCTGAAACACTATTTATATATTTATTATTCACTCTACTTTCCTCTATATAGAGTGGTTCATTGAAGCACTGAAATATATCTCAAAGCAGAGCATTCTCTAATTAACTTTCTTCATCTAATAAGCTTCTATTTCTATCTCAAAGCACAAAAAACCCTCATAGATCAGTCCAGTGGCCTAACTGGCTCAATATCTTGTTTCCTGCAGCAGCTACCCAGGTGGAAAGCCAATAAGTTAGACATCAATACAATAGCACCCTCCTGTTCAAATTCTCCAGAAACAGCTGTTCGAAGAGACATAGTGGCTCTGATACTGGAGGTGATAGATAGCTATCATGATTAGTATCCATTGATCACCTTATCCTCCCCTTTGTCTGCACTAGATCACTGAATGTGAGAACGAGACATTTGGTGCAGGACCTTGAATATACTTCATTCCCTTTGATTATCATTGATATTCTAATTTTACGTTTAAGGACAAACCTCATCATATATGAATATTTACTTCATATACATACCTCGTAGTTGTATTACTAGCTGGATTTAAAGGATGCAATACATTGTTTTTTAAAAAAAAATCCCCAGCATCTGCCATGCATGAACAGAAGTGGCTTTTGCTGAAAATGAGAAGGTCTTACTTGTCCACTGTCATTCCTTTCTGATAATGCAAGGGGATAGAAAAGAACCCCATTAACTCCAATGCCTGAAATGCACTCCAGTGCAATTGGAGCAATTTTCTTGGCCATTTATTGCCTTACTAAAAACCACTCATTGGAACAACCTTTCACACAACCTGCAATAAATATATTTATCACAAAATACTCTACCCCATCAACAACCTCCAGACCCGCACATATATTTCATTGCCTATAAACTGATTGATGCCCTGGAACTATATCAGGCTTTTAAACAGTTCCCCCTCTCTTGCTTCTTTGGCCTAGAAGATAAAACAAAAAGAAGATTTAGGAGAAGGCAGAAACCAAAATGGCCTGCATCACAGAAAAGTAAAGTGGACAAGATGGGAATGAAAAGGAATATTTTCTGTAGATATAAAAAAATGTATCTATTCATTTAAGTGATGGCAATAATGTGATCAGTGATGAAAATATTTATTCTGAACAGATTAAATTAAATGCTTCTCTAGAAATCTTCTAAGTGTCTACTTAAAAGTAAGTTTTATTGAGTTGAATAAAATTTATTCTTAAGTAAATCTAGAGAGGATTTTGTTGGAGATTTTCTCCATTGAAAAATAAACCAGAAGCTTACACAATTGACTGCATTTAGCTGAATTAAATAACTTCTTTATAGTCAAAATAAACATGTTTACAGTACCACAAGTTCTTCTTTACAGCAAGTTGAAAAACATACTTCTTACAGAGACTTTCTGTAGACAAGCACATGCAATGGAGACATAATGTAGACTGGAAAAATACAGCCAGCTCAAAGCTTAGTTTCCTGCACATGCTCAGTAGCACTTCACTCTAACTGGCTGATTGAGTTACTATGCCAACTTATTGGCTGACTTTGTTCACATGGCTCTCCCAGTCATGAATATTCTAACAGATTTCATATTAAAACATTATCAGTCTGTATGAAATTGTTTTTAAGTAGAACCAACAGTCTCCTTATTTTTAAGTAGTCCCAATAGTCTGCCATTGAACTTCTGGTTCAGAAAAATGAAAGAATTCTGAACTCTGGGT
This sequence comes from Diadophis punctatus similis, assembly GCA_023053685.1. Taxonomy (NCBI): domain Eukaryota; kingdom Metazoa; phylum Chordata; class Lepidosauria; order Squamata; family Dipsadidae; genus Diadophis; species Diadophis punctatus. Next base: position 38,562,321 of record JALIGW010000003.1, on the reverse strand, counting down.
TTCATTTTATTTTTTAAAGGAGAACTGAATGAAACTTCCATGCAAGAATAAAATCTTGGCTACCCAAACTTCAGCAATATATTTTAATTGGATAATGGATTTGTGGTATCTTTCATTATACAATTACTGGTTTTTAAAGTATACAAAAGTGTACAAAGTCTTCACATTTCTGGTCTAAATAATACTAATGAAATATTTTGTGAATCCAAACAGCTTTGTAGCATCTGTTATCAGAACAACCCAGTGGGAGAAAACCCGAGCTGGATTTTGATGCCCAATAAATTAATTTCAAATGCAAGAGTAGTTTATATCCAAATATACGAAAACATCCCTTTTTGAAGATGTAAGACTTATATGCAGATATATCCAGCAAACATAGCGCTGAATCTAAAATGTAGAAGGTTATGTTATAGTCATGACATTTAATGAGGAGATTAAAACATGTCTAACCTTAAACTTTGGGATTAGAAAAAGCACTTCTAATCCAGAAACATGTTTGCCTGCTTGTTCTCCTTTTTTAGAACAAGGTGCTTCTTAGGAGCACTAAACTATTTTGTACAAATCAAATCTTTATTACGCTCAAGACCAGCATAATGGTTACACTGGTTGCTTCTGTTCGGAGTATCAATATTACCGAGCTTCTCATTACCTGTTATAGAAAGGTAATGTGTGGGGTAAGCTCACTTTCATTCTCTAGTGATGGTAAAAACATGTGGGACAAATTCAGGGTAAAAGAAATTGTCCCTGCATCAGTGTCCCTGCACTTGCCTTAATGAAACTAATCATCTCTCAATATAGTTATTGCTTGAATGGAAGATTGACAGAGAATGCCACACATTTTGCCATGAATGCCACAGAAGATTAGATGAACTGTATAAATATAATGGCTTAATAACACTGCCAACCTCTAATTTAGTGCTTTTCCAGAAGAAATAATTTTTAGCATTGTTTTCCAATCCTTATTAGTAAACAGTTTGGGGAAAGTAGAGCTTAGTTAGCAGGATAGGGGCTTTTAAAAAAATAATGAAGTTAGTTTAAATTTTTATAAGACTAATTGTTGTATCTTTAATAGGGGTTTTTTTTTTTTGGTTAACTGTGGTATGTTTTTTGGGTATAGCACATTTTAAAAGACTGTAAGATGGAATGGCAGAACAATCCAAGAGATACTATACCCGTGATGGTAAACCTATGGCACACGTGCCACAGATGGCATGCGGAGCCCTCTCTGTGGGCACGCGAGCCGTCCCCAGCTCAGCTCCACCGCGCATGTGCGTGCTTCCCGCTGGCCAGCTGATTTTTGGATCTGCCCTGCTTGCGGGAGACGTGTGCACATGCGGAGGGGGGTGGGAGGGGGCTACCTTTCTCCTCACTTTCTGCCGCCCGTGCCTTCCCAGATCTCCGGAGATTCCCCCCAGTGCCGTTTGGGGACGGGAGGCTTTTCCCCCTCCCAGCGCTGTTTTGGGATGGGAGGCGAAAATGGGGGGTCGTGCAAGCATGCGTGGTGGGTTGCACGCACATTTGCAGGGGGCAGTGCACGTGGGAGGGGCATTGCATTATGGGTGTGGGTACGTGCGCACGTGTGACAGTGTGTGCATGCACGCTTTCAGCACCCGTGGGAAAAAAGGTTAGCCATCACTGTACTATACTATTATGGAATTGTGTTCATTGTTTGAGCCTTGCACTTTAGTAGAGCTTGTCCTGACTTATTTCTTAAATCACAGTACCAAACTTGCTCTCATAAAGCATGGTGCATATTTGCTAACTGCTTCCTGTAGTTAAAAACAAAAATTGTTTTCACATAAGAAAAATGCTAAATTTGGTGTGTGTGTGTGTGTGTGTGTGTGTGTGTGTGTGTGTGTGTGTGTGTATTTCCTTGGAAGTAAAAAGCTAATTATTTCCAGAGGAAGAGAGAGGAAAACAATTACATTTTCAGGGGGGGGAAATATTCCAGTAGAATAAGAGAAAGTGGATATCACGTTCTGCTTGTAAAACAAACAAGGATATAAGAAGATACTATCAATCATGGCACCAGTGGCTCACTCTTCTTCGTTTAAAAGAGTCCAAGCGAAACATAGATCTTCACTGTGTTTCCAGGCACAAGGACTAGATTGCAAAAGCAATTGACTACAGCAAGCTCCTACATGTAGGGAATTAATTAATAAGCTCTAGTGGAAAGGCCTCAAGTGTCTGCAAACCAAAAAGTAAAAGATTGGCTAGGGACAGACTTGAGCCAGCAGAAAATCATGTATTGGTTTGGTTAAATGTTACAGAATCACAAAGTTACATTTTACCCCAAAAAAAGTAACCTTCTAGTGACAGGATTATTTTTCATTAAACAAAATACCCAAGGAATGTTTTACATTATATCAAAATGTAGAACTGAATTTCAGAATTTCATGAACATTTAACATTTAGTCATCAGTTAAATGAGTGGAAACAGGTGAGCCACATAAGGATAGCCAAAGAAGAGGACTGTGATTTATGCTCAAATGTAATTTGCTAATTTTTAAAAATAAATGTAGAAATAATAATGACTACAGGTTTGTAATCCAAGCCAATCACTGAAGAATCTGCATATTAAATAATAAAGCAAAAATGAAACAGAACACACAATAAGAAAATATAACTTTTACGTTCCATGCTCATCCAAGAACACCAAATTATGCCAAGAGAACAAACCCCCCACCTTTTTTTTTACTGCTTTGTGAAACATGAGGGAGGAGACCAAATATACCCGCAAGAGAAGCTTGTCACAGAGCACTGAGACTAACATGGAAAAAGTAGAAATAAGAAATAGAACATCTTACCACAGAGACTACGACTATAACAAGGTACCCTAGGCACCTGCTTATTCAGTCTTTCATCCAATGTCCCAAGGATACTATGGAGGAATATATCATCTCTTAGCCATCATCTCAGATTTCCAGTAGACAGACATATATCTTGGGTAAAGTAAAAAATCAGGTTAAATTATTGGGTAGATGCCATTTGTTTTAGTTTCTATATCTGGATTCCAAATTATTTCCAGAGGAAGAGAGACGAAAACAATTACATTTTCAGGAAAAAAAAATTCCAGCAGAATACGATAAAGTGGTTATCACATTCTGCTCATAAAACAGGGATACAAGAAGATACTATCAATGTGGCTCATGTTTTTTGCTTAAAAAGAGTCCAAGCGAAACATAGATCTTCACTGTGTTTCCAGACAGAAGGACTAGATTGCAAAAGGAAGAATCCACCACCAACATCAAAATGGTTGTTCCTCACTATGGTTGCCTTAGAAAATTATGTTCCCAAGTTTCCAATTCAGAAAGACTTTTCAAATCTGAAGTCTATTAATGTTTATGGATGTCTTTCAGGCAATATATAAATAATTATAATACTAGATATGATCGCTGAAATCAGTTGCAATATTACCACATATTTTTGCTGTACTAACCAGTATTGTGATAATTTTCTCAGCTGCTGTATATTTATTTTGTACTGTTTTTTAATTGTTTTAACTGTTTAATAGTTGTTTCATGCCCAGAGTCATGTGATTGAGATGGGTGGCTATAAAAATTAAAAGATATGACGATTGTTACCCGAGCTTCTTAAATAATAGCAGCTGTATTCAGCTAGGAATTTTCCTTTCTTCTGTTTCCATTAAGTTATATGGGCTGGTGCAAAACAACTCTTGGCTGGGATAATTAATCCCACTGAACTAAAAAATATTTATTCAAGATTAAATTCTGTTAAATAAAGTCCATGGAATTTAGGAGGCTTGGTTGGGTTACACTGCAGAGGTATCATTTAATGTCACTCCATTTGCATCCACCTCTGCTCCCACTACATTGCAATTATGGCTTAAAAATAAGATATATGTCTTATGGTAGTACAACTTGGTAGCATATACAGTCAGTTTTGATTAGCCGGGCTTAACCTTCATTAAGTGTTATTGGTGGTACTAAAAATATGAAAGCTAGCTCCTACTGCACAATGAGAATCCTGAGAAAATGATTGTGACAGTTGGGTCCCTTAGTTAATTGAGTTCTAATCATAGATAGCCACATTCCTTTACTTTTATTTCTTAAGTATAATAATTATAGAATATTCCCTAGTTATTCAAGGTTATTGGCTCAGAAGTATAGCTATCTAAAAAAAGAAACACACTGTAACAAATTGCTCTATGTGAAATACTTTAAAAAAACCTCATCAAAGTGTAGAAAAGAACATTTTATCCAAAAGAGAATTATCATGTAAGAATAGAATAAAGAACAAAACTTGTTTTAACATAGGATCTACCTATACAGGAAACAACATATTAAAGTATTTTACTTAAGTAATATATATTTCATAATATAAAAATAGTTGCATATATCACACACACACACAAAAACAGTGAGCCTAGGTACAGAACATTAAAAATGGGAAGAAGGGAGGAAGGGAAGGAAGGGAAGGAAGGAAGGAAGGAAGGATATCTGAGTTAACAATGTGTTAGTGTCAATGTTTTCACCATCTTACCTCCATGGGTGTGTAGACAGGGCATTATATGAAACTGTAATACTTTCAAATCCTTTGAAGTAAAACAAAAACAAAACAACAAAAGCAAAAACCAGACCACCAGAGGAATTGCAGGAACATTATTTTATTGCCATGTGAAAGGACAGTCTAAGCCCCTTTCTCATGCTTTCTGCTTTCACAGGGCTGAGGAACTGTTTCAACTTTTCTACCTGCTCCTCAAGGCCAGCTAAATTCCTTTACAAAAAGATACATTACACATGTTATAGAACATATAGTGCCCTACACTATGTGGGCATTGTGACTAGGAAGCCCCAATCCTACCTCTATTGTACTTGTGCTCAATATAACTGTGTATACAATTATAACTTAACACTTGTATGCAAAGCATATTCATATAATTACAAAAATAAGCATCATTTGCATTAATAGTGCCTTTCTCACATCAAAGTTCAGAGAGATTCCAAGACATTAGAGCTATTTTACAAGCACACAGATACCCTCATGCACACCATACCCATAAGTAAAAATCTTTCTTTAAAATGTATTCTTATAAAAAATTAATTCTTAGATTATTTTCAATATGCTCATCATACCAGAGTTTACGTGAGCATATGTAAAAAAGGCAAGTGTCACATTTATTGAACTAATCTCAGTAGAAGTGAATCTTTCAGACAACACAGAGCTCTTCTTGAGGCAAAAATTCAGTTATAATTACACTCACTAAGATAAATTCATCCAATAAGTCATCATCCCCTTATTCACAAGAGAGTTACATCACAAGCTATACATCCGATAGAGTAGCACAGCATTGATTCTTGATGAATATTTTTTTTTCTTTTATGTATATTGAGAGCACATGCACCAAAGACAAATTCCTTGTGTGCCCAATCACACTTGGCCAATAAAGAATTCTATTCTATTCTATTCTATTCTATTCTATTCTATTCTATTCTATTCTATTCTATTCTATTCTATTCTATTCTATTCTATTCTATTATTCTATTCTATTCTATTCTATTCTATTCTATTCTATTCTATTCTATTCTATTCTATTCTACTCTACTCTACTCTACTCTACTCTACTCCACTCCACTCCACTCCACTCCACTCCACTCCACTCCACTCCACTCCACTCCACTCCACTCCACTCCACTCCACTCCACTCCATTCCATTCCATTCCATTCCATTCCTATTCTTCTTATTCTATTCTAGCACAGCACAAAGGAGAAAGAATTATTGACACTATTCATGAAATTTTGTTCAAGCTTAGATTTATCTTCATTTTCCTGCATTCCCTAAAGACCTTGAATGAAACTAAAATCTTACATACTGGACTAAATTTGACATTTACATATCCATTACTACTGTCCAATGTGGACTTTGCTTACACATGTACGTATACACATATAGCAGCTGGATGTGTTATTTTGAACTATGGCATAATCAAAATACCTAACCATGCGATCAGAAGAACTTTATGTAAATGTATATGGGTAAAAACCATTTTCCTTTTTGGCTGAACTTGTGATTAGAAACAGAGCCAATGTGTACAACTTCCCCTCCCTTCTATATGATTGACTACAAGGTGAGAAGACAGTTAATTAATAGCTGGTGCAATAACAACTGTGTTTCCCTCAGGCTCAATTTTGGAAAGGGTTCACATCACAAATGAGTTAATTTGAGCTCTGTTTCACATCAACCAAATTAAGTTCAGTCAAGTTTGGCTTCCTTCCATTCTCCTCCTTATAACAGCAGTGGTAAGAATTTATTACAGAGAGATTTTGCTTTAAAACTTCCACTTAACTGTACCTAAATGCAAGTATTAATGGAAAAGATCATTTCCATGTCCATGGATGATGATATTCTCAGGGATCCTGTCATCTCAACAGGAGTATCAACATCTGTGCAAAAGACTTCTCCTATGGATTCTGACATCAACTGCCAATTAATTATCTGACAGATGACTAGCAGCAATATTTTCAGAGTCATTTTTAAGGTTGAGTGGACAAACTAAGGTATTCCTATCTTATAAAAGTCAGGTGCCCAGCCATTTTTAAAAAGGACCCAATCTCCAAAAGAAGGTTGTGCTCAGATTGCAGTGGATTCATGATTTCCAAATTAGAAAAAAATATTTCTCACAAAACTAATTTCTAAGTTTTACAATATACTTGTCAGTGGTGAATCAAGACATTTTTGGTTCACATTTCACCTTAACTATACATGTTTGTGGTAAGTAAGGGCAAGCCACTCATTCTCTGCCCCTTGTAATATATAATATGGAAATTGATCTATCCAAGAAGGCTAAAGCAAGAATTGCTCAAATAATATATGTAAAGTGCTTGTACACTTGGATCCACGTTCAATAAATGCAGGATATTAGAGGCCTGTGGAACAATTTTGCTTATATACATTGTCTAGGGCTGGGAAATCTATCAAAATCACAACATGAATACAATAGATGTCACAGCTACTTTGTAACTATAAGTCTTTGCATTTAATAAAGCATTTGGTTTACTTTTTTCCCTGAAGCTAAATTCCATAAAGTTCAAAAGCTTGTACAATGCTAATAGGAGGCATTGATCAGTATCCCTGTCTGTATTGTGTCATTCTCCAGGAGCTGCACTATGAAATGCACTGAAAATGTAATAGCATTTTTTATTTTGCTGCTTTGAATACCCAGTCCAATGTATTAGTGAATATTTAATGTTCCTATGGCCTCTCTTGCCATAAAACCATCACACCTGCATATCAACCTTTAGTAGATTTTAAAATGTAAGCTGATGCACTTGCAGTTTAAATGCCTTGCTCCTTCCTGATATTCCTGCTCAATAATTTTATATACTGAATATATAAAGGTACTACGGTACTATATACACTAAGGTACTATGGTAGGATATATAAGAGACAGACAGAGAGACAGAGAGACAAATAGATATAGAAATATAGATATATATTCATTCACACACACACACACACACACACACACACACACACACACACACTACCGTGATACCTTCATGTGCATTCATTTTGCAACAGTGCAAAAGCACTACTGTTTATGACTTGCTTTTAATAGTCATAGCAAATTAATGTAAGTATGAATGTAAAATATATAAATCTATGCCTCCAGAAGTTGTGGTGCTCCAACACTGGAAGTTTTTTAAAAAGAGATTGGATAAACTTTGTCTGAAAAGTTATAGGATTTCCTATCTGAGCAGGGGTTTGGAATACAAGACCTCCAAGATCCCATCCAACTCTGTTATGACTATAGTGCAGTTCAGAAATAGGTCAGTTGAGAGAATATATTTTCCCCAAAGTGAACAGTGTGTCAACTTGCAAAGCTTTCAAGTTGCCATAAGCAGGGGGGGGGGAGAACTGACAGAGCTGCTTGGTTGCCCCAACTGAAAATACATTCCACACATGTCTTTCTCCAGATTGAATCCTAGGTTACTGGAGTCAGCAGGAGGGGTGTGGGTTTTACAGCCCGCCAATGTGGTTCATTGGAGAATGTGATTTATGACATGCCCAGGGAGGAGGGGGGAGACAGGGTCATGGGGGCCTCTAAATTACATGAGATCAGAGCTGACTCCACCTGAGTAATTGCCGGAATGTTGCTCCTAATAAATAACTGGATTTCTTTTGAAACTTGGCTCGTGGCTCATGAATTCATTAGGGCATCTTTTGGAAACTTCACAGAGACATGAAGTTAAAAAGAACACTGCAATATATCACTATAAAGTAGAGCAAGGATTTGTTAAGCAATAGGGTTAGGGATGGTTGATGGCTAGATCACTTTCCAACTGTCAAGCAAAGATAACATTCAGAAAACAGAGGCAGTTAGAGAAAAGAAATTATTTTCTGAAACAAAGTGAATCTAGCCACTGGGTTTTTCTGGTGGTAGGATCCTTGGCCCTGACATTCTTGCTTTTCTCTTCAGAAAAAAAAGTGTATTGGAATTCTCTTCCTTTAGGAGATGAGCTGAATGGAATATATGCTACCTGATGAAGTAAAAACTCAAAGTTACAGACTGAAGTACTATACATATTTGCATAGCACAGTGTTATGTATCTGCCATTTTAACACTCTTCAGTGTCCAGATTCCAAGGGCAGACATGGACAATAAAATGTATAAAGGTTTGTCATCTATTCTATCAACTAATTGGTGTTAAATGTGGAATGGAAGGGAGGTGTTAATGGTTTTAAAGGTAACTCCTTTTATACAGCCTTTGTCTTACTGGAGACTAAATATAATGTGAATTGAAATATAAATAACTGTAACCCCATACATGCCTACTTTTCTCTCTCTCTCTTCCAGTATAATTATAATTATAAATAATTCCCTCACCACTGTCAAACTATTCATCAAGGCTGCATTACTATTACTATTAGTCTTCTCATTGTTCCTATCACCCATCTCCTCCCACTTATGACTGTATGACTGTAACTTGTTGCTTGTATCCTTACGATTTATATTAATATTGATTGTTTCCTGATTGCTTATTTGTACCCTATGACAATCATTAAGTGTTGTACCTCATGATTCTTGACAAATGTATCTTTTCTTTTATGTACACTGAGAGCATATGCACCAAAGACAAATTCCTTGTGTGTCCAATCACACTTGGCCAATAAAGAATTCTATTCTATTCTATCTATTCTTGCAAGAATCAATCCTATAACAAGAAATATTAATAATAAACAATTTATTAAATTTGTATTCCTCCCAATTCTCAACTCATTCTAGCAGACACTGAATATCCATGTCAACCCCCATAGTGATAGTCGGTCTTGTTTGCTGATACTCAGATCATTTACCCTGCTCTGCATGATGTTTGGGGGCTTTCATGCCATTAAAGTCCTGGACCTCTGTCCCATTGCAGTTCTAGCTGCACATATACCTTGAGAACACTCATTAAAAATTAAATGCAAGTGCAGGTTTCACGTACACCGTACCGAAGCTTCCCTCTAAGTAGCAATTTCCATTCAAATGCCTGTTCTTGGTCTAGGACCAAGCCCCTCCCTTTTTAAAATATGTAGATATTTTACCTGTGAGTCACAGGCATTTCTTCTGCCAGAACAAGAGTAGATGACATCAAGTTCGAGCTAAGGACAGAGGACAGAAGGTCCTTCACAGACCTGATGAACATTTGACAAAACCTGAATAGTATCTTCCCGCCCCTCATCCTTATATAGGATACGATATAAGGTTCTGAAAGTCATCATGCTGACAAGTGGGTTGAATCATAAAGATTAGGTCCTTATAGGTAACATTTCACAGAAAGGGAAGGAGGAGAAGTCTAATATATACTCTCTCTTCATATTCACTTCTTTCTTTACTTGGGATCTGGGAGTTTCGATATTTTATCCTTTAAAGGTACAAATTTCCAAAGTACACACATACCCAGGGAACATGACAAAACAAGTGCAAGTTGGTTAAGCTTTTATTCCTCCCAATAATGCCCACAGATAATGCCTAGCCCACACTAGTATTCATACATGCATATATAAAAATCTGACTTACAGAAGCAATAGAAAGCTAATGTAGAATTTAGGTCAGTTTCCTTCTGTTCTGAACATTATATTGGGAAGCATCCGCTATATACATATTCTCTTTGGTTAAAAAAAATAAAAGAGAGAGAGAGGATCATGCCATCCCTTGTGTCACATGGGGGGGGGCGAACAAAAGAAATTTCCCAGAACCTATAACAGTTGTGTTTAATACTCACATTTCATAGCAAGGCTAATTAAAGGATGAAATAAAGAAAAATAAATCTCTGGGAAGAAAAAGGAAGACAACTGATCTGACTGTCATAGCCAGAAGACAGATATATTTATGGTTACTAAGGAGGTTTGTTTCATAGCCACCGGGAGAGGTTTGCAAGATGAAACAGTGAAATGAAGGGAAAATCTACAGATTCTGACAGATTTATTATATGTGAAAGCTCCTGTAGGTAAACTGCCTCTCTGTTATGCTGTGTACATGATTATACAGCTTTGCTATGATAGGGTGTAATGTAGGGCTGATAGAAGCAGGAGAAATGAATGGCAACAGAGCTGTTGGGGATTGGGAGGGTGAGGGGTAAGGGCACTTTGTAGAAAGACTAATGAGCTTTTTTCAACATTCTGTACTTGTTCTCACTAGTTCTGCCAACTCTTCAGCAGATCGGTCCCACTGCCCACCCTGCTTTCTGCTTTCTGTTGGGCACATCCACCTTCATGTTCACAGCTTGGCTCTCTATGGGGCTGGGATGGTGATAGGCAGCCATCACCAATGTTTGCTAGCTTCAGAGATTGCTGATGTGGAAGCTAAATCAAAAGGCAGGCATTTGGCTTGTTGTCTGCATCAGCTGACGGCCCCTCATTACCAGTACTTTTCTTTCACAATTTACTCCTCTGCCAACATTTCTCATATTTTTGTTTTCTGCTTCTATTCTTTTTATGTTGCCTCTCGATGCCTTGAGTTCTAGCACCACCCCTCTTCCCCCCCCTTTTTTTTTAAAATAGGGGCTCTCCTGGGTCAAGGATGGAAGTAACAGGCTAGACTACATTGTTCAATGCAATCCTCCCCCCCCCCTTGGATCCAAAAATCTCCTCGAATGTTTATGAGGCAAGGGGTTGATCAAGAAAATTGGATGGTACTAAGCAAGCCACAGCCGATTTGCACGAAATTCAAAGGCTGTCGCTTGATTTGCCAGGATCTGCCAAAACCCCCAAAGGAGCTGCTGGCTCCAAGAGCTATTCCAGAATAAACACCAGCATCCTGTAAACCAGATCACCGGCTGAGGAGCGATTCTGCACCTCGTCCCCGACACCCCCCCCCCCCGTCACCAGGCTCAGGAGTTTGGCCTCATTGCTGGGATGCGAGTGACACACCTGGTTTTACATAGCAGCACAAGAGCCGCCGCGAATGTTAGCCTCCCACCTGCATTGATCCCAGGGGTTCACTTGGGGATCTCTGCTGCCAAGCCCGAAACCGCATCCCAACTTTCCCCCGATCTCTCCAATCTCGTGAACGCCGCTGCCGCCAAGACCACCCCCAATCAGACAAGCCCTGACGGCTCTCCCTTGCCAGCCGCGCACCATTCCCTTCTTCCCCCTTCGGCCTGACTCGAAGCGAGAGGAAGGCGGCGTCCGATACAGCTTCCCCCCACCCCACCTGAGGGACACAAGCCCCGCTCGTCGCCCCGCACAGGGGATACACCTCGCAAAAGAGCTCAACTTACCCTTGGACTCTCCTCTCGCCGTCTCAGCGCCGTAGCTCTTAGGTGGCGAGTCTGGCGACCTGCTGCCGAGCCCTGGAAGCACGCGCAGCTGTCTCCGACTGAGCCCCGGAGTTGACAGCCCGAGCTGGGAGGGCGTCGTTTCGCTAGGACCTGAGGAGGTTTCCGAGACGACTACCCCGGCGCTGAGGAAACCAGGGCTGAAGAGCGCCCGCCGCCGTCCAGCCCTTCTTTCCGCTCTTCCCTTTCCTACCAGTTGGAGGCAGCGGCAGGGAGTCGCGTCCCTTTCCCCGCGCGCACAGCTCAGTTTGTGACCACACACACAACAACACGCGCGCGCGCACGCGCGCAAACGCCTAGGCGGGAGGCGTTCGCTCGCCTCTCTTTCCCTCTCCGCGGCTCCCCACCGCCACAGCCGAGAGCGCGCTCCCCCTCCCCTCGAAAAGCTCTCCTTCCCAACGGAGGCCCGGCTCTGCAATGGGCCACCCACCTGAATCTGCTTCTGCTACCTCGGCCGCTTTAACTCCTGAGGCGCCGCGGAGCTCGGTGGTAAACAACGGGGGCGGCGGAGGGAAGGGGCGGCGGCGATGAGCGGTGTCTGGCCGACGGGCAGCGCTTCTGCGCTCCGGGGGAGCAGCTTGCCTGCCTGTAGAGAGGCTGACACTTCGGGGCATACAGGCAACCTACCTCCAAGTTGCTAGTCCCGGGATCTGTGGTGCTTAGGCAGAAAAGCATCTGGGGACGAAGCATTCAGACCAGCCACGATCTGACTACCACAAGAACCTGGTCTGACCTAAGTCGTTTAGTTGTATTCAATTTGACAAAACGAAACGTAGACTCTCCCTCCCCCCAGCCATTTAAAAACAATTTTCTACTGCAGCCAATGCTTTTGTACAAATCTTGGGAGGTAGGAACAAGTTTAGTTGGTATTGAATGGAAATACTATCTGCACATCTTTCACACACATACACCCACATATGCAATAGCACTTAGATATATGTACCGCTTCACAGCCCTCCCTAAGCGCTTCCTTAAGGGTTTACAGCAGATGTCTTCAAACTTGGCAACTTTAAGACTTGTGGACTTCAACTCCCAGAATTCTGGGAGTTGAAGTCCACAAGTCTTAAAGTTGCCAAGTTTGGGGACCCCTGGTTTACAGAGTCAGCATATTGCCCACAACAATCTGGGTCCTCATTTTATCAACCTTGGAAGGATGGGAAGGTTGAATCAACCTTGAGCTGGTGAGAATTGAACTGCTGGCAGTCAGTAGAATTAGCCTGCAATACTGCATTCTAACCACTGTGCCACCACGGCTCATCCACAATGGTCTAAAACAGGGCTGTCAAACTCGTGGCCTGCAGGCCAGATGCGTCACGTGCTGGCCACGGCAACACCCGGTTTAGCGAAGGGGGGAAATGTCTCGATATGTCACATGACGCTGCCCTGATGACGAGAGTTTGACACCCCTGGTCTAAAACATGGTTGCTCAGCCTTTTGGTTTGCCTGGGCCACATTGAGTGAAGAGGAATAGTCTTGGCCCACACATAAAATATATAATATACTTAATGTATGTAAATAGCAAACTTCTTTTATTTAATATTTAATATTATCTTACTAGATATCTTGGGCTGGGTTGGGCCCGCTTGATCTAAAAGAACATTCCCAATCCAGGTTTGGCAGAATGATTGGGATTCCAAACAAAACCAACCTTGGCAGAATGATTTATGATCAGGTGCAATATGGAAATTCATGTCCAATAATTTGGAGGATCTCAGGTTAGGAAAAAATGAAAATACATAGAACACTAAAGGACAGATAGGGGTCACACAGACTCAAGTAAAAGGCAAAGCAGTCAAACTTTGACCTCACAGGCATGTCTATGTGGTTTCTTCAAGGTCAATAAAATGAGGACCCAGATTGTTGGAGGCAATAAGCTGACTCTATAAAACACTTAGAGAGAGCTGTAAAGCACTATGAAGTGATATATGTCTGCTATTGTTATTCTTGCCCACAATAGGGCAAGAATAGTTCCCCTCAGTTCCCATCCTACTCTAGCTTACATTTTCTAATGTTTTCTTAAGTATTTTCTGGTGCAATCCTACATAGCTTTTTAAAATCAACTTAAGGTCAGCTAAATGCTGCTAAAAGTTGCATCTGTCCATGCTTGCATGATCTCTGTGGTTACTGTTCGAGCTGCCCAGTTTGGCAGAATTCTACTCAGATCTTACCTTTTCCTAAGCTGGCCTGAAAACACTGTCTGGATTTGTAAAAGGATATGATGAGCAAGAAAAGCCTCCGTGTAGAAATATCGCATGCCAATTATGCAGGCAATTCAGCAATGGGTATCAGACTATGGAGGTGGGTGAGAGAAGAAACTGATGCCAAGGCATTGGTGCATTTGTTTTATGAAATAAGAGGAATGTGAAATATTTTCATTCATGTAGACTCAGATAGGAGAATCCTCAAAAGCAAGAGAATATATGTTATCACAACACAAAACTAGTAACACCAGAAAATATGGGTAATTAAATTCCTTAGTTGTGTAGAATGTGTCATGAGGGAGTGTGACTTTACAGTTAGAAAAGTGATACATGTAGGAAATATAGCAATGCTGGTTGTTGAGTCTCATGTGGAAGGAAGAAATGTGTCTTCTGTTAGTTGAGCATCTAACCTAGTGGTATGTCACCCAGTGTGGGAGTAGGCAAAAAAAGTGAGAGTGAGAGCCAGGGTGGTGTAATGACTAAGGGAATTTGATGAAGAGTTAGAAGATTCATGTTCTAGTTCAAGGAGCCAAGCTTTGGAGCCTGTTATTCTCTCTTAGTCCAAACTACAACACAGGACTATTGCTATTTTTAAAAAAAAAATTAGGAAAAGGGAGCACTATGTACACCAGGGGTCCTCAAACTTGGCAACTTTAAGCCTTGTAGACTTAAGGCTTGAAGTCCACAAGGCTTAAAGTTGCCAAGTTTGAAGACCTCTGATGTACACTATCTTCAGTTCCTGTACTTAAAAGACAGGATAGAAAATAAATACCAGTTTAAAGAAGTCTTGGCCACATAACAGCTCCTATTCTGTTTTGGCAACAAAGTATAATAGCGGTTCTGGCCACATAAGTGTGGGAAGAAGTGTGGGAATATCTATCTCCTTTGGTGTAACTAGTCCTAATCTTATTTCAGCATTTTATATTCAAATGGGCTAGATAGCATGGCTTGTGCTGGAAAATGCTATTAAATGCTAGTCTCAAAGGTGGTTTTTCAAAAGGCAATTGGACTTTCTTTGTTTTTCCTTGAAGATGTTTCCCTTCTCATCCATGGCCAGAACCGATTAAGCTTCTGGGATGAGAAGTGAAATGTCTTCAAAAAAACAAAGAAAGAAAGTCCTGTTGCCTTTTGAAAAATCACCTTTGAGACAACCATGACCTAGATGACTGAGAATCTCCATAGACATCCAGAAAATGCTACTTTAGAAGCAGAGCAAGAAAGGGAGCAAGGCTGCCTTAATTGTGAACTAGGGATGGGTAGGAGACCAAATTATCATTTTTAGTTATGCTTGCCTATGGCTCAGATTGTTGATCTCCCTCCCTCCAGCCTCACCATGTCTGTGAAGAAGATCTGAAACATAATAACAGTACAACAGGTTGATTGGGTAGGTTTATGATTACATAAAATGAATACAGCTCAGACCTTTGTAACATTGAGGAATTTTGATGGAAGGAATTGAGAATCTCACATTTACACATTCCTAAACCTCCATAACTAGAATAAATCAAAATACAATATATTCTATTTATATAGAATATATATTTACTATTTTGGGTAAACTGTGTTATTTGTAGGTTTCACAAAAATAGAATGTACTCTGGGTTAACTTATAAAAGAAAACAACAACAACAACAACAACAATAATAAAAACAACTTAGCTTATAAAACAAAATCCCAAAGCAGTAAAATACAATATTACTTTGTCCCTATAGATGACATTGCTGACTCAGAATATCTGCTGCCAGATAACACCCCTGTATATCAGTTTTATATTCTTACTGATTTCATTCAAACTGTCTTACTATAATAGCAAGACTTTAGCTATTACTAGGATTGATTTGGCTGACCCTTCAAGGCCTACCGTACAACAAAATATGAAATTGAACAGATCCTAGTATTCTGTGTTTATAGTGAGGATTGCAGGATATGAAGTAGAAAGATATCTGGGACAATTTCCAATAAGTCTGCCTCCTTGGTCTTTGAGGGTGCGAAACTGACCCCCTCAGACCAGGTCCGCAACTTGGGGGTCCTCCTAGATCCACAGCTAAAATTGGACCACCATCTTTCTGCTGTGGCTAGGGGGGCCTTTGCACAGGTTCGCCTGGTGCACCAGTTGCGGCCATACTTGGAGAAGGAGGCTCTACTCACGGTCACTCATGCCCTTGTCACCTCGCGTTTGGACTACTGCAATGCGCTCTACATGGGGCTACCCTTGAAGAGTATCCGGAGACTTCAGCTGGTGCAAAATGCGGCTGCGCGTGCTGTGGTGGGTGTGCCAAGGTACTCCGCCAGCTGCATTGGTTGCCCATCGGTCTCCGGGTCCAATTCAAGGTGTTGATCACCATCTTTAAAGCCCTTCATGGCTTAGGACCAGGATATCTTCGGGACCGCATTCTGCCTCATACTTCCCTCCGACCGGTTAGGGCCCACAGAGTTGGCCTCCTCCAGGTCCCGTCGGCCAAGCAATGTCGGCTGGCGGGCCCTAGGGGGAGAGCCTTCTCTGTGGCTGGCCCCGTGCTCTGGAACCAACTACCCCCAGAGACCCGGACTATCCCCACTCTGCTGGCTTTCCGAAAAGCCATTAAGACATGGCTCTTCCTGCAGGTGGGGGGGACAGCTTAATTCCACCTGAGCCTGCCCCCCAAGTATGTATGTGTCGAATGGATGTTGTTGTTTTAAATTACTCTTTTAAATTTTTGTACTTGTTTTTAAATTTCATGTAATTTTTTGTTTATTCTTGTATTTCTCCTTGCTGTAAGCCGCCCTGAGTCCCTCGGGAGTTGGGCGGCATATAAGAATAACAAAATAAATAAATAAATAAATAAATTATTAGATGAGGATGTACTGAAGTTTTGAGACTCCTCCTCTCCTCTCCTCTCCTCTCCTCTCCTCTCCTCTCCTCTCCTCTCCTCTCCTCTCCTCTCCTCTCCTCTCCTCCAGTTTATCTAGATAGATAAAACTATCTGCCATCATCAGGGATGATACAATAAGGATTCAAGTACCATGAATCTGATATTCAACATCACAGAAGAATCAATCCTTCTGAATCTTAGTTACACACCATCACCATCCCTATTTTTACTCCCTAATCTCTCAAAAGCAGTTTTGAAACTTCTGCATGATCATCTTTCTGCTGGGCTAAAAATTCTGAGAACAAGCAGAAAACATCACTAGCCAATCAGTTTCCCCTCCAACTGCTTATTAGGACAATTCAAGGAATGGAATTTGCTTGCTTGAAACATTCCAAACTATCATTGATTCCAAAGTAACAAAAACCTCATCTCTCCTTTCCATAAAAAGAAAAGTTTAATCATTACTGCTACTACTACTCTCTTTCTGCATTTTTGTTAATGTATATTTTTCTGGTGGGACACAAATGCATTGGCTTAGCTCCTGAAAAAAGCTAAAATAAGAAAGGATAGAAACTCTTTTCTGACCTGTTGAAGGACTTTATGTGGAATTTAGAATGAGAAGGAAACATTGAGGTTTGCCAAACCTCTGATCCATGCAGAAATCTATGGCAGATGGCTATCTGGCTTCTGCTTTAGCACATCCAGTGAAGGAGAACTTAACTTCTCTCTGGATCATTTGTTCCACTGTCAGCCTGCTTAAACTGTTAGGAAAAGTTTTCCTGATCTTCAACCAGAGTCTTCTTTCTTGTAACCTAAAGTTTGTTCTGTCCTGCCCTTCAAGATGACAGACAACTGACCACCCCCTGATCAGTGATATTTTTTCATATGGTTGAAGAGTCTTATTATATTGTTGCTTTTTTTTTGTCATAGCTAAACATTCCCCAACATTTCTAGTCCTCTTTGTAGGACTTATTTCACTGATTATTCCCTTGCCTTTCTTTCAGCCTGACCCAATTAATGTGAAATGGAATCTAACCAAAAGAGAAAATAAAAATATTACTTTCTATATTATAGATTCTATACTTCTGCTGATGCAGCCTAAAATTGTATTTGTCATTTTAAGTCATATCATTTGTTGATTCATTCCATTTGTAATCAACCATTATCCAACAATGTTTTTCACAAGTGTTACTGCCAAGCTATTTCCCCATTCAATATCCTCAATTGATTTCTATTTCCTATCTGCATAGCTTTGCATCTGTCTTTGTTAAATTTCATTCTGTTTCTGTTACCTATCAAGATGGTTTTGAATGTTATTTTTGTCTTTGGATATTAGTCATCCTCTCTCATGTTTTGTTATCTGCATATTGAGCCATTCCTCAAATTCCTGGTTTAAATCATTAGTAAAAATATTGAAGAGTATAGAGTCCAGTACTGAATTTTGTAACATCCTATTCACACTTTACTTCAATCTCATGAACATCCATTGCGCCATTCCATCCAGCCTAACTGGCTTGTTGCCATGAGATACTTGACAAACATTTTACTGAATTAAAAATACGTTACAACTAAACATCCATTTATGCTGAACCAAATGGTAGCACTTAACTGCCTAGTCTTGAAAAGTTAATTAAGGTCAGAACTAATTGATAGGAGAACTACCAGGATCTGTAACATAAAGATTACTTTGCAAGTCAACATATGTTGTCTGCATCCCACCAACTAGGAGATACATGCAATGTACTGACACCCTTGGGATAATAGTATCCACAGGTAAATTAAATTAATTTAAAATTTAATTTAATTAATTAAATTTTAATTTAATTAATTAAAAAAAGACATGATTTGTCTAGCAAAATCTATTTTAGCAAATCCATGGTAACTTCCGATGACTGCAATATTTTTTTGTCACAATGCTTACAGATTGACTTCACTTTAGGAACTTTTCTAGAATTCTCCCACATAATGATATTAGACTGGTCTGTAATTTTCAGGATCTTTTTTTTCTCCCCTTTATGCAAGACAGGGACAGCATTCACTTTTCTCCAGTCATTTCACTCTTCATTCTTTCTCCAAAATTTCTTTTTTTAAAAAAATGTTTTTATTGAACATATTTCAACATTTACACCACGTTTCCACTTTTTACAGCGTTCCAGTATCGCTATCACTCATAATTACTTATAGGTCTTTCAGTTTTCTTTCTTTCTTTCTTTCTTTCTTTCTTTCTTTCTTTCTTTCTTTCTTTCTTTCTTTCTTTCTTTCTTCTTTCTTTTCCTTCCTTCCTTCCTTCCTTCCTTCCTTCCTTCCTTCCTTCCTTCCTTCCTTCCTTCCTTCCTTCCTATCTATCTATCTATCTATCTATCTATCTATCTATCTATCTATCTATCTATCTATCTATCTATCTGCTTTACATTGTATCTATATTCATAAATATATATATAATAACTTTTCCCTTTAATATAGCTCTTACATAACCTTTATGTATGATCTTTATATCTATTTTCTAGCCATTTATACCATATAGTCCATATCATATAATATTCTGTTTATTCTCTATCTTTTAGTTCCATAGTTAACCTGTCCATTTCTGCGCAATCAAGCACCTTTTTTATTATCATTCCATCCGAAGGAGTGTTGTTTTGCTTCCAGTTTTGTGCAAAAGCTATTCTAGCCGCGGTTGTTATATGGAGTATGATATATTGAATTTTCTTGCATACGTTTTCTCTTATTATGCCTAATAAAAATAGTTCCAGTTTCAACTCAATTTTTTGTTTTGTGATTTCCTCTAGCCATTTCCTTATTTTAATCCAATATTTTCTGGCATCTGGACATGTCCACCACATATGGGAAAATGTACCTTGTTTATTTTTACATCTCCAGCATTCCGCCAATCTATTCAGAATAATTTTCGCCAATCTTGCTGGGGGTAAATGCCAACGATAAAACATTTTGTATAGATTTTCTTTATATGCAGCCGATAATGTTAATTTGTAATTTTTTCCCATAGTTTTTCCCAATGATCTAATTCAATATTATAGCCAAAAAAATTTGCCCAAATTATCATTGTTTCTTGGAACGTTTCTTCCTCCATTTTAAATCTCAGAAGATAGTTATATGTTTTGGCTATCATTTTTTCCTCCGTCCCCTGTATTATTTTATCTAATTCTTGTTGTTCCTTATAGAAGCTATATTGTTCTAAGTCTTTTTTATATCGTGTCCAAATTTGTAAGTATGGCCATCAATCTATCTCTATCCCTTGACATTTTAGCTCTTGATTGGACTTTATTCCCCTTGATCATCTAAAAGCTCTTTATATCTTACTACCTTATTTAAGTCTAATACATTGGGGTATATCACTGCCTCCACGGTTGATAACCAAGTTGGTATTTTCATATAGTGTTTTTTTAAAATTTCCCCCCCAAACATGTAAAAGAGTCTCGCACGCATTCATTTGGGAAGGAGAAAATAAATCACACACATACTTTCAGAGACATCAAGTGAGAGACGTTCTTTCTCCAAAATTTCGGAGAGATAAAACATTATAAAAGCTTGGCAAGACCATCAATAAGATCCTTCAATTCCCCTAAATGTACAATTCAACTATTCGCTTATTCAGTTTATATTCATCGCTCACTTTTGTGGGAAGCACACACCCCCCGGAAGAATGAAATGTTTTGGGGAATATTAAAAAGGCAGGATAGAATATTTCCCCTAAAGGAGAAATGAAAGAAAAAAAAACTTAAGGGAAGCAGAAACCAGCACCAGTCTTCCTGCCCCAAGCAGAAACTGAGGAGGCCAGCTTTTAGAAATGCAGATTTGGTAATCCATTCAAAAAGATTGGGTCAGGCAGAAACTCAGATAAGCAACAAGCCAAAGGTTGACAAATTAGCTCAGACAAACACTTAGGATTTGCATTTCCTCCTTTGCCTATAGAGCCAGCCATGACCCTATAGGAATCCAGAAGGTATGAAACCCATCCACTCTAAACTCCATTTTGTCAGCTGTCGCAGAATCACATGTGGTTGGTGTTTCTGCTTCATCAATAAAGGGAACCTTTATTTCCAATCAGCCTTCAGCCTCCATTTTATTTCCAGTGCCTTTCTCCTGGTTTGGAACTGGAACTGGATTTTTCTTCCAACACTTTCTTGAAGATATGTATATAGGTTTACTTTAACAAAGTTGAGATGCTTTTTCCAGCATCATCTTGGATTTTTTTTAGCTGTCTTACTAAACTTTTCCATGAATTAGCTTTATAAAGTTAAAAAAAGCTATTTTATTCACTCATCCAGATGATGCATATTGTAATTTATGAACAATTGGACAAAGTTGTATATTATTAACCTCAAGATTGTCTGCCTCATTTAAAGGATGAAAGTTTGAAGCAACCTGGGTGTTTAGATTGACAATATTCTTGGAGACTTCTAATATTTAGGATCCTTTAGGACGTGTCTTCTCTGTCATCACCCCTGACCTGTGGAACATTCTCCCTTCAGAATTCGGGATGACCCGAACCCTGTTGGCCTTTCAACTTGGTCCCCAAACTTGGCAACTTTGTCCAATTGTTCATAAATAACTTGTGGAGAATTCTGGGAATTGAAGTCCACAAGTCTTAAAGTTGCCAAGTTTGAAGACCTCTGCATTAGACCATGAAGACCTGGTTATATGCCCAGGCCTGGAGCCTTTAGTATGTAAAGGGCCCTGTTTGTTGGCGACTCATGAGGGAGGTCACATGCTTGACCTAGTATTTCTCTCGGGGCAGTGGAGAGATGATCTGAAGTTAGGGAATATAGTCATCTCTCCGTTGTCGTGGTCAGATCATTTCCTATTGAGGTTGGATTTCAGAGCCCCACTCCTCCCCCACAGGGAGGCGGGACCGATTAGGTGGTTCCGCTCCAGGCACCTAATGGAGCCGGAAGGATTCGAGAGGGAACTTGGGGAGATACCTGAAACCCTAGTCCACAATTCGTCTGAGTCCCTGGTGGTTGCCTGGAACAACGCGGCATCAGGGGCTTTAGATCGGATTGCACCTTTGCGACCTCTCCATGGCAGTGGATCCCGGAAAGCTCCCTGGTTTATCGAGGAGCTCCGGGAGATGAAACGCCACAAGAGACGTCTGGAGCGACGCTGGAGAACCAGTAAGGCAGAATCTGACCGAACACTACTAAGAACTTTTATTAAGTCTTACCTAGTGGCGATAGGGGTGGCAAAACGTTTACATTTTTCTGCTCTTATTGCATCTGCAGACTCTCGCCCAGCCGCCTTGTTTAGGGTGACACGCCACCTCCTTGCAAAAGGGAGTGGCGAGGAACACTTGCAGGGCAGAGCTGAGGAATTTACACAGTTTCTGATGGATAAAGTCGCTCAGATCTGGTCGAACCTGGACTCTGGCTGGACAGAGCCAGTTGAGTTGACAGGGGCGAGTCTTAGTCCGGTTTTATGGGACGAGTTTGAGCCAGTAACTCATGATGATGTGGACAAGGCCGTGGGAGCGATGAGCTCTTCCACCTGTTTATTGGACCCGTGTCCCTCCTGGCTGGTTTTGGCCAGCAGGGAGGTTTCACGTAGCTGGATCCAGGCGGTGATCAATGCTTCTCTTGTGGAGGGATCCGTACCACAGCCCTTAAAGGCTGTGGTGGTGAGACCCCTCCTTAAGAGGCCTTCCCTGGACCCAGCAGACCTGAAGAACTTTCATCCTGTCTCCAACTTGCCTTTTTTGGGTAAAGTTGTTGAGAAGGTGGTGGCTCTTCAGCTTCTTCAGCTATTGGAGGAAATTTATTATCTGGATTCCTTTCAATCAGGTTTCAGGCGCGGCTAAAGTACGGAAACTGCCTTGGTCGCCCTGATGGATGATCTCTGGCAAGCCCGGGATGGGGGTTACTCTTCCATCCTGGTGCTACTTGACCTCTCAGCGGCTTTCGATACCATCGACCATGGTATCCTTCTGCACCGACTCGGTGGACTGGGAGTGGGAGGCACCGTGTTGCGGTGGATCTCCTCCTACCTCGCCGATAGGTTGCAGTCGGTGTTGATAGGAGAGCAGAGGTTGTGGGGTCCCTCAGGGTTCGGTCCTCTCGCCCATCCTGTTTAACATTTACATGAAACTGGGAGATCATTCGTTGACATGGGGTGAGTTTTCAACAGTACACTGATGACACCCAGCTGTACATCTCCACCCCGTCGCAATTCACATCTTATGGCTGTGGCTAGGGGCGCCTTTGCACAGGTTCGCCTGGTGCACCAATTGCGACCATATTTGGAGAAGGAGGCTTTACTCACGGTCACTCATGCCCTTGTCACCTCTCGTTTGGACTACTGTAATGTGCTCTACATGGGGCTACCCTTGAAAAGTATTCGGAGACTGCAACTGGTGCAAAATGCAGCTACGCGAGCTGTGGTGGGTGTCCCCAGATACACCCACGTAACACCCATTCTCCGCCAGCTGCATTGGTTGCCCATTGGTCTCCGGGTGCAATTCAAGGTGTTGATTATCATCTTTAAAGCCCTACATGTCTTAGGACCAGGTTATCTCCGGGACCGCATCCTACCTCATACATCCCTACGACCAATTAGGTCCAGAGAGTCAGTCTCCTCCAGGTCCCTTCAGCCAAACAATGTCGGTTGGCGGGACCAAGGGGGAGACCCTTCTCTGTGGGGGCTCCAGTTCTCTGGAACCAACTAACCCCAGAGATCCGATCTATCCCCACCTTGCTGGCCTTCCGGAAAGCTATTGACATGGCTCTTCCTGCAGGTGGGGTGATGTGACCGATGAACATCTTAGGTCTCCCCCAGGTATGAATGTGCTGTTTGGCTTTTTAATCTTTTAATTAATCAAATGTTTTAAATCATTTATTATTTTTGCTACTGTTTTTTTATATTGTTCTTATACTCTGTTGTACGCCACCCTGAGTCCCCAGGGAGTAGGGCGGCATATAAGAACAGCAAAATAAATAAATAAATAAAATAAATATTAACATCTACGGCAATAATTTTACTTGTCAACAATATTTATTTATTTTCTATTATTTTAATTGTTTTATGTTTTTATGGTGTACGCTACCAAGAGTCATTTGTTCAGATGACTTTCTTTGTAAATAAATTAAATAAAGACGTAAATAAAAATAAATAAATCCTAGATCTTGTTTTTGACAGTGACAAGAGAACACTTGTGAACAAGTTTGGAATGACTTTGAGGTTGCATTCTCCCTCTGATTTGGCTGGCTCTCCTGCCTTTTCTGGATAATTGAGAACTATAGAGCACATCCCGTAGATTATTATTCTGCTACCCACCACTGCTGGGGCGGCAACATGGTTTGGATTTTTAGTGCATCAGCAATGTCCACTGACTTCTTATTTTGTAATTTTCATGCCACATTTTAAATAGTAGATGGGAATATACGACTTGATCTTTTAGGCAATATTGCAAAAAACATATTAAAGGCCATATGGTATGCCCATGTAAATGGTTGCTTCCAATAAAGTTAGCGATGAAAGCTAATAAGGGCTATGCATATTAACTTTAGTTTTAAATATTCATTTTCTCAAACACTATTCTAAATTGAAATGGTACCAATAAAGGAGAATATCTGTAGCTCAGGGTTGAAATGAGGGTCTTTGGTGCTCTCTGAGCTTGGTTGTTTTCTGCAGATGTGACGGAATAAGAATTATTCCTATCGAGGCGATATAGGATCTTGCTTCCTTGAAGTCATCCTTACTTAGAAAATAAAACCGAGATTCAATTCTAATTAACAAAATATTTATTTCAGTACAAAAGTAACAAAATATAAACCTTAATAAGCTACATTTTCTCAGCTAAGAATTCATGTCTGCCTCGGGCGAGGCTCACAAGAGAAGAAGGAAGGAGGAGACTCCTGGAATGCACACATGCGCAGTAATACATGTCACATGTCTGCTGATTAGAAAATACAGTAAGCCTAGAAATAGTAGAGATGCTCAACTGGCAATATTCACATCGTGACAAGATGTTTCCTAACCCAGACAAGGTAACATCATCAGTGTTAGTAAGGAGTGGGTTTTTCTCTCAGTTGATATTCTTAGTGGCTTGCTCTGTCAGTGTTGGCGGTGATAGTTCTCCAATTAAGGAACAGCCAAAAAAGCCAACAGTAAATAGTCCTGCTAAAGAACTCTAAGACCACCCCCACCAACACTGGTAGGGAAAGCCATTAGAATATAACCTGAGAGCAAACCCCACTTCTAACTAGCACTGATGATGTTACTTCGTTTGGATAATGAGGTGTCTGCATGAAAACAACCAAGCTCAGAAAGCACCCAAGCCCTCTCAATAGAAATGGTTTTCAATGCGACAGGAAACAACTGCAGACAGCATATTATGATCTCTACTTGAAGATTCACACAAACGTTTATGCACAGTTCTGGCCCTGTGAAAATACTTTCCTTCATCAAATGCAAGAGAATTTGCAAGAGCGCTCATAATGATCTCTTTTTTATGTTTTGGAACAAATAAACCAATATTATTGTGGCATGGTTTATTGATAATTGTAAAAAGATTTGTTATTATGGTTTTGCCTTAAAAACCATGGCTAATCAGAGGCTGATAATGTTCCTTAATGGTCATTTGATTGTGAGCACTAATTATTTGGAGGTGAGAACTTGATATAAAAAATGATTTAGAATGAGAAATGAGCTTGGGGAAAGTATTACATTCTATTCTTCCCAGCTGGATTAGAGACTTGATTGGGAAAGCAAGATTTTCTTTATTCTTAGATAGTTATTGGAGCAGTGGGGAATCAAGGTTTATATTTCTTGCAAACACTCACAGAAGAGCCATAGCATTCATGAATGTGCTAGGGCTCGTCAACATGGACTACTTGCTCTAGCATGAGAACAGAAAATTTCCAATTCTGGAGACAGGAACATATGTTGACATTTTGCCACATTCCTAAACTGCTGAGAAGTGTCCACTTGTCTTTTCTTGCTCCTATATAAAAATAATATTTCCCAATCTTTGCTGCCAAAAGCAGTGCTTTGTGATTAGTCTGAGTACTTCATTCAATTGTAGACTTCTGCTCCAATTGCCTAGTGGGCTGTAGTGGGCTTTCCATCTCCTGTCTAGTCATTGACCAATGTCCTCCATAGCCATCATCTTTGGCTGCTGGCCTAAGGTAAAACTGCATCTATCTATCTATCTATCTATCTATCTATCTATCTATCTATCTATCTATCTATCTATCTATCTATCTATCATCTATCATCTATCATCTATCATCTATCTATCTACCTATCTTCCATCCACCCACCCACCCACCCGTCCATCCATCCATCCATCCATGCGACCTGGTGCCTGTCAAAGCCACTGGAATACATCAATATGATGTCACCTAAGGATGAGCTGCTGAAAGAATGCCTGATGCAGCAACAGACCTGGGAGGAAGATTAACCAAAAGAATTGCCATTGCAAGACAAGATCTGCGTGGAATGTTCTATCAACAGATAGCTGAGGTGGCAAACATTAGGACTGACTAAAAGACAACAGCAGCACAAGAACAGAAACAGAAGCAGATTCATAGAAGCAGGAATCTACCATACTAGGCAGAACCTGAGGTGCAGATCATTTTATTTATTTATTATTTATATCCTGACTTTATTATTTTTACATATAACTCAAGGTGGTGAGCAGAGCCAACACACTTCCTCCTCCTATTTTCCCCACAAAAACAATCCTGTGAGGTGAGTTGGGCTGAGAGAGAGAGAGAGAGAGAGTGACTGGCCCAAGGTCATCCAGTTGGCTTTCATGGTTAAGATGGGACTTGAATTCATGGGTTTTGCTTTCTAGACCAAACTGGCCTCTTACGCAGAGAGATCTCAGAGACGGTGCAACACATAGTAGCAGAGTAAAAGATGCAGACAAGAATAGCATACATTGAATGGCACAACCAGGTAGCTATCACTTTCAGATGCATCTCCCAGAAATGGAATCCAGCATTTTTCTACTTTGAAGTTCTCTAATGGGGCTTGCCAAGCTAAGTGGTGGAAAAAGTCATTTCTTGGACTGAGTATAAAGGCTGGGGAAAAGTGACCAGAGTTTGACGCTTTATCCTTTTAGCTGAACTGACAGTAAGAATAGTGAAATGTCACATATGTTTGTTTGTTTTTTCATTGGTTCACTGGTGGGCTGATAAATGCTCCTTGTGAGCATGTCTCTGCTGCAGTGAACAGGAATAGATGACCTTTAAGATCCAACTATATGATTTGCTGACTGCTGCTCACTCAGATGGAAACCATATGTCCTCGAAGCCTGGTCCACAGAAAGGAAAACAATTGGGATTTGCTTTGCCACAGTAAAGAAAAAGCAGAATTCACCATTTGGGGTCCAGAGTAACTGCTGCCCAGGCAAAATATCAGCTGGCATTATTTCCAGCCAGTATCAGCATAGGAGACAAGCAGCTGAAGACTGCTGTATAAAATTATCCATAGTCTCATAGTGCTATGGTTAACCCAGCAGCCAAAGATAGGATATATGATTTAACCAAGGGCCACATTAGAAAGAAAAGATATTGGAATAAGAAAAACTTGATAACATTTTTTTTGTCAAGCTGCTGCAATAGAGAATAATTTAGGGCAGGGCTGCATTGCAACAGTAAAGTTATGATGGCCTGCTTATTCAATAGGTTCATGCAATTTGATACCTCTCGGCCTGAGTAGTTTTGCAACAATGGCGGAAGTAATTCTTAGGTCCTTCTGCCCATTAGCTAAATAGAATATATCAGCAGACACATTTATCAGAGGAAGAACATCTCAAAACTGAAATCGTCTTATGTAGCAGGAAGTAGAGCTGAGTCAGGGATCCTGATGCCAAGAAGGTTTTGTAGATTCCGCTTGAGCAAGATTTCAGAATGTGTCCATATGTCATAACCGGCTCTTTTCAATTAGAAAAATATCTGAAGGTCATACCAATATAGTGTTGGTTATAAGTGGCAATTTTGCTAATATTTGGAGCCACTACATTAAAACAACAACAACAATATTAGTAAAATATTGACATTGGTGCAAGTAATAAAAGTAATAGAAGTTTGGGTTTTTCAACAGTAGCACAAGCATTCAGGAAAAATGGAATTGATCTCACTGAAGAAAGGACATTTTGGAGGAGTGTCTAACATGGCTAGGAGAGCTTTAAACTAGGACACAGATATAAGAGTTGTAAGAACATTGGTGGGTAATTAATTGGCAAGTAATAGAAAGAATGAGATGAAGTATTTTGGAAATTTCTGGTTAACAAAGAAGCAAAGAAAATACAGATATAAAGGAGAGGGAAGAGTGAACACGGGAAGTTTAACCCTTATTTTAAATGTCTCTAAACAAATGGACAAAGTATTGATAATAAGAAGATGATTTGAATATTGTGAGACATAAAGGCAAATACACTCCAAACTTGACTGTAGAAAATACGACGTTAGCAACAGAGTGGTAAATGCCTGGAACTCACTACCTGACATTGTGGTTTTATCACCAAACCCCCAAAACTTTACCCTTAGACTGTCCACTGTTGACCTCACCCGATTCCTAAGAGGTCAGTAAGGGGTGTGCATAAGTGCACCAGCGTGCCTACCGTCCCTGTCCTAATGTTCCTTCTTATCAGTATCCATCTTATGTATATAAACAATGTTATATTTATGTATATTACCAACACATACTTGACAAAAATAAATAAATAAAATAAAAATAAATGATATAATAGAATTATGGAAATGTGATGGGATGAATCCTACCACTGGGACATTGGGCTGGATGGATTCACCTTTTCAGTAGAACAGTCAATAGAAGAGAAATGAGGTTGCAGTGCTGTAATATCAGGAATGAAATTTTGTGCATAGAGGTCACTGCACTGATAATGACTGTTAAAGAATCTAGGTTAAGATAAAAAGGACAAGCCAAAGAAGGAAAGTAATAATAAGACTGAATGATAAATGCCTAGAAATAACAGAAGTCAGTAGAAACATCAGAAGCCTTGTGCAAATATCAATGGCACATTGGAAGACACAGTTGCTAGTCAATTTGATAATTAGGAAAGGTTAATATAAGAGTGGATTTTTTTTTCAAAGAGATTCACTATCACACTACTGTTTGTCATTGCATTGCTTCCTCTATCAACAATATTGAATATCTGAAATAGGTTAGCTGTTCAATGTTGTCCATATATATAGCACAAGATATTGCAATGGAATTTGCACATATGTGCCACCCTTACCAAAGACAGGAGAAAAATAGTGAAAACTGAAGAAATTAAGATATCCTATGAAAATAACTTCAAAAGTCTGGATGAGGAAGATCACTAAAAATATCATAGCTTCCTTCAAGCTGACAACGTCAAGCACATTCAAGTCAAGAAGAAAGTTAGCGAACACATCATGAGCGTGAAAAAGAGCTTAAAGTCCAAACTCAATGGAGAAAATACCATCAAGTCATTAGATACGCAGTTGGAATAGTGGAATGGACTCAAGCAGAACTACAAGACCTGGAAAGGAAGACCATAAAAATAATCACAATGAATCATGCCCTCTACTTACCAGGGAGCATAGGTGGATGTGAAATGTTGCAAGAACACCAGACAGTTGAAGAAGAAAAAAGAAAATATTGGAAGAATATTTAAAAGACAGAGAAGAAGATGCACTGAAACTATTATGCTACAAAAACTTACTGAATACCAATAAGAGAGCTAAAACTGGCCTACAAAAAAAAGACCAAAGGAAGATTAGAAAAGAGACAAGGCAAGTCAAAGTCTCACATAGCCAGTACATAAAAATACTAGCAGGGAGACTAGCAACTAACAAGAACTCCTGCCAATGGCGAAGAGCAAGAAAGATGAAGAAACAGAGAAGCTAATTCTGGCTGCCTACGACCAAGCTTACAAACAAATGCATACAAAATGAGAATTTAAAAGACAGCACCTGAGAGCAAATGCTGTCTTTGCAAAGAAACTGAAGAAACAATGGCCCCACCTAGTTAGCTGCTGAAGGAAGATTGCACAGATTTACTACAAACAGCGGCATGGCAAGTTGGCAACAATGGTGTATTGGAATATCTGTTAAAAAATACAATTTGCCTGTAAGCAAGAACTGGTGGGACCCCAAAATAGACAAAATAGTAAAAAATGAAGAAGCTAAAATGGCCTGAGATTCAAGCAGACAAGCACCTGCCACATAACATTCCAGATTTAACAACTGTTGATAAGAAAGACAAAAAACTCTGCATAATAAGAAAGTAATACCTAGAAACAGCAAAAGATGAGAAAGAACACCATAGGCATTGACAAGATCACCATTAGTCAATTGCAAAAGGCAGTTTTACTTGGAACAACTTACATCAATGATATTTTTAATACTATCAAACATCTGCCTGGGCCAGGTCCTTGGGAAGTACCGTACTTGATAAATGGATAAAAACCTGAACATCTGTCTGACTGTGTGATCAACCATAATAATAATAATGTAATTCATCTCTAAGGCCAACTAATTGAAAATTACTCTGGGCAGCATTCGATGGGTTTAAAACAAAGCAATAAATAAAGCAATACAAAACAAAGCAGCACAAAAACTAATAACAGCATATTGGAGTATACATAAAATTCAAATAACAATTTGTCAATAATTTTTGAAGACTCCTGGAGATGCCAGAGGATAGGAAAGAGCAAATGTGGTTCCTATTTCAAAATAGGAAAAAATATATGAAAGAGGTTTCTAGCAACTATTGACCAGTGAGTCTAGCATCAATACTTTGAAAGATGATGAAGCAGATAATAAAGCAGGCCACTTGTAAGGATCTTGAAGACAATGCAATGATTGCTAAAAGTCATCAGGTTTTGTCAAAAATAGGTCATATGAGACAAATCTTGTCTCCTTTTTTGACAGGATAACTACTCTAGTGAACAAAGGCGAATACTATGGATATAATTTACACTGATTTCACAGCAAAGTTTTTGACAGGGCTTTACATGACATTCTCATTGACAAGCAGTTAAAGTGTAGTTTGAATAGTACTACTCTACAGTAAGATGGGTCCACAAAGGCTAACCATACTCAGGGCCAGTTCTAATAGTTCTTATATCAAGCCGGAGAGCAGAAACCAGTGGGGTCGAACAGAGATCTGTCTTGGGGTGAATATTATTCAACAGTTTTATTTATGACCTGGATAGCAGGACATTTGACCTTCTAATCAACTCTACAAATACATAACATTGGGATGATTCATAAATAGCTGTCCACAGTCACTATCAGTGAGATGGGCAGCATATATAATTTAATAAATGAACAAATAAGTAAACAAACAAATACCCAAAATGATAGAACAAGATTGTAATCTAACTGGACAGGTTAGAAGACCAGTCTGAAAGGAACAAGATTCTTTCAATAGGGAGAAATGTAAGATATTACGTATATATAATAAGGAAAGATATAAGGCACACATACAAGATAATGGATTCATGGCTTGGAAGCACTACATCAGAGCTAGACTTGAAGTGATCATTGAAAACAAACAGAATATGAACGACAGCAGTGTGAGACAGCTGCTAGAAAGGTTAATGTAGTTTTGGGTTTTATTATATCAAAAATATATGAAATCCTATCCCCCTCTACTGTACAAGTTTGTGCACAAGATGGACAAGCAGATGTAGGGTCTCCTGCTTGGGCAGGGGGTTGGACTAGATGACCTGCAAGATCCCTTCCAACTCTGTTAATCTGTTAAAGTTGGAACAGGTTCAAAAGAAGGTGACCAAGATGACACAGGGATTTGATGTACCCTTTGAGGACAGGCTGAAGGAATTTGAAATGTTCAGAAGGCATTTCAAACTTTCTGGAGTAGACTGAGAAGAGACATGGCATTCAAGTACATAAAAGGGTGTCATGGGGGAAATGGTCAGAAGGGTATAATAGAAAACACTGCTTCAAAAATTAGAACCAGAAACAGTGAGTTTAAATTGCAGTCACCTAGAATTTGTTTAAGTCTAAGGAAAAACTTTCTAACAGTAAGGGTGTTAACAATAATATAACTGTGGAATAGCTCTACCTATGGAGACAGTGGGATCAACATTGAAAGTTTTAAGAAGAGAATGGACAGCCACCATTCAAGGATAGTTTAAGTGGTCCTCTTGCACCTTGTGCTACTTTCCAATTCCATAATTGTGCTACTTTCCAATTCCATAATTTTGGAATGACACTTGTGCTACTTTCCAATTCCATAATTTTATAAGTTGATTTTGTTAAGCAAATATTATTTTGGTACTGATCAGACAAAATTGTGATTTTACATGCAGCATTGTTGCAGTTTGTTTTGATTTATGTAATGCTGCAGATTTTGGTTGTTTCAAAAGTTTGTTTTATGGTACATTTTAATAGGTTTGCATGCCAGTCAGAGAAATGGGGTTAACTGGTGGTTCAGAAATGTAACAAACAAAATAAACAAGCAAATATAGATCCCTGCCATCAATCCCAAATCAATATATCTGAAATTACTGGCAAATTAATTCAAGTCAGTTTCATCATATGAAATATGATTGGGTAAATTAATCCTCAGAAACAGTGCTTGAAATAAGCATTAGTAAAATAAGCAATTTATTTAAAAAAAACCTCCTCTGATGGAAATTCTGCTATTTCTACTCTCATATCACACTGCCAGTGGAGCAATTGTTTACATAGTTACATTTTAAATCTTCACTGCTTTTACTCCTATGCAAGTCCCAGTTATTTGTTTGTGTGCAACTAACTGTGTTGAATTTACAATCAATCATTGCTACATGAATATTTAGTCATTACATTTTGTTTTACAATGCAATGCATGATTAAGATTGAATTAACATTATGGTACCATCTGGACATTTTAATGCATTTGGGGATATATGCCTATAGTTTTTAACAAGTCTTAAAACTAAATATAAATATCCCTTTATGGATTGTCATGAGACAGAGTGGTAACATGTAGGTATTAATATTGTAAGAATAAATATATCAAAATAAGATGGAATATTTGTTGCCATGGTGCTAGGAAAAAATATTAGCAAATTCACTAGATAAATGTGCAGCACATTCAAATAAAGTGATGTGAATTCTGACAAGTCTTCTCTATATTTTCAGAATTTTCTTTCACTTTGGAGGAGATGAAAAATTTGTACCTAATTTTGCTTCTTGTGGATTTATCAATAACTCTTGCAACAACAACAGCTTCAGTTTTTCATATTTTGCTCCGAGTTGTGCTGTCAGCACTTATGTATGTTCCTGAGAAATGTTTTATTAGTTTTTTTTTTAATTTGGCTTCATGCTTGCCTACGGTTGGACTCACACCTAGGCCCTTTTTGTCTGTCTATTCTCTCTTATACATTGTATTCTTCAATTGGATGCTTGTTTTCTATGATTCAAGCTGATTCTGTGATACACAGCTTCTATTTTCCTTTCTGTTGTTCATAACTGAATTGTGCCATGCCTTGGACTCTTTTCAAGCTAGGATCAAATGTGCTCATAAGTTGCTCATCATACGGAAGCAAGCAAGAACTGCAATTCTGTCCTGCTCAATAGTTGTCCAAGTTGCTGATGTTAGACCAGTTGCAAAGTCTTGGGCAGCTGCCTCGTTATTCACATCTAGTACTACTACTCAGTTTTTTCCCAACAAAGCAAAGAGGGATGTAACTCAAATTGTATATAAAAAGAACATAGGGTGTGGGTATAAAATGATTGATTGTGGTATTAAGTGTTCATGCAGGGGGGAAATATATTTTGTTGTTAGATGGGGAGGCCAACTTCTTTCTTAGCAAAACACTTTCTAAGAGAAGTTGAAGGCTCATATTGGGCATTGTACTGCAAACTGCCTCATATAAAGTGACTGTTGCAGATGCTTAAAAGAAAACAATATGCTGCAAAATATGGATTGCTATTCTTCAGTCTTTTGAAGTGGTCACTTGAAATCAGCAAACAATTTTGTTCTTGCTTGATTTCTCCCTCTTTCAAACAAGACCAATAAGAAAAGTCATTTTTGTGTGCGGGAGGTCTGTTTTGCAACTCCTCTGCCCCACATTTTAACTGAAATCCCAGTTGCATTTTTTAAAATCTGCCCAAGAGATATCATAGCACAGTCACCTCTGTGGATTGATTGATGCCTTCTCTAAAATCAGCTTCTATTGAATTTATTTAGGGCAGAAGGTTATCTTCACCTTGTGGTTATGCTGAACTGTAGTAGATTGTGGCCATTCACTTCATACTGCCCTAAGCATCAAAAACAGCTTGGCTGCTTGCTGGCTTTCAGGTGACAGACTATTTTAAGCACAGCCAGCTTGGTCATTTTTCAAGCACCCAAAGAAATGGAAGAATAAATAGGGGCACTATCAGGAAACACATCAAGAGTTCTCTGAAATGTAGATCTAATTATTTTAGAAGTTCAAGCAATAATGTTTTTCAGTTATTATAAGTCAATTATCAGGCAATTAAAATAAGGATTTTTTTTAAAAAAAAGTATTTCTAATTATTATTTATCAAGAAAGCTTCCAACCCTTTCTCGAAAGATTAGGAGAAAGAATCCATATGTGCGGTGTGCACTAGAGTTTTTTAGTATTCAGCATCAGAACCAGAGATGGGTTCCTCCCGGTCTGGACCGGTTCACTCGAACCAGTAGCAACCCACTGGTGATGTTACGATGATGTCACGCAACCAGTTCAGTCGGTGCCGGTCCGTGGACGCCACCATCTCTTTTTTTATTTTTATTTTTTTAAATTGAGGGGGGGTTTCTGGATTTTTTTTCTTCTGAGCATGCGCAGAAGCCAAATTTCCGGCACTGCGCATGCGTCGCCATCTTGTTCTCAGCTTTTTTTTTTTTGAATTTTTAAATCATTTTCGGCACTTTATATGTGCGCACGTGCAAAGTGCGCACACGGCCATGAGGCACGGCCACATGGCGCAGGAGGAAGCAAACTGGCAGCGAGGTAAGTTAGAACCCACCCCTGATCAGAACATGTAGTAACTGAATAGGAACAAATGAGTGCCCATCCTTTTAAAGACTTGGATATATGTATATATATAAAGCTACATCTAGCCATAGAATGATTAGGGTAGTTATAGGAGATCATACTAAGAGAAAAGAAGGAACAGAGTGAGAACAGCTGGTGGGTGTGGCAGGAGAGGGATAAAAAGTAATAAGAAAGAAAAACAGTATCAAGGAGAAGCTTGAGTACAGGTAGTCTTAACTTACAACAGCTCATTTAGTGAGTGTTCAAAGTTACAGTGACACTAAAAAAATGACTTATAACCATTTTTCACACTTACAACCATTGCAGCATCCCTATGATCACATGATCAAAATTCAGACACTTGACAATTGGCTCATATTTATGACAGTTGCAGTGTCCCAGAGTCATGTACTTCCCTTTTGCAACCTTCTAACAAGCAGAGTCAATGGGGAAGCCAGATTGACTTAACAACCATGTTACTAACTTAACAACTGCAATGATTCACTTAACAACTGTGGCAAGAAATGGGGCAAAACTCACTTTAACAAATGTCTCACTTAGCAACAGAAATTTTGGGCTCAGTTGTGGTCATAAGTCAAGGACTACCTGAACCTATCTTTTTAAGGGAAAGTCACCAAAGCTGTATGTTAAGGAATCAGAATAGTTTATTCATTTGAACTGAAGAAGCTTTTAGGACGAGAAACAAAAGGTCTTCAAGGAAAAAGCAAGAAAGTTCAAAAGTTGCCTTTTGAAAAAGTACCTTGGGATAGTTTATTCATTTATTTACTCAGATGCAGGGTTGGGTTCCTCCCGGTTCGGACCAGATCGCCCAAACCAGTAGTGACCCGCTGGTGACAGGATGGCATCACGGATCCGGTTCGGGCGGTG
This sequence comes from Diadophis punctatus similis, assembly GCA_023053685.1. Classification (NCBI taxonomy): domain Eukaryota; kingdom Metazoa; phylum Chordata; class Lepidosauria; order Squamata; family Dipsadidae; genus Diadophis; species Diadophis punctatus. Next base: position 38,526,634 of record JALIGW010000003.1, on the reverse strand, counting down.
CTGGTTCGTGGGCACCACCATCTTTTTTTTGGAATTTTTGGTGAATTTTTCCGTGTTTGAATGGCTTCTCCTCTTCCGTGGCTTGAAAAAGAGCCCTCCCGCCCGCCCACGGGTTAATACTGACCTTTATTTCTTCGCCCGAAGCACAGCTGATGAGCTCCTCAGCTGTGTTTTGGGCTGAATCTTGCTACTGAGCGTGCGCGGAAGTGAAATTGCACCGGGGGAATGCGGGCACGCGAAACATCGCGATGCAAAACGGTGGTGAAGGTAAGTAGAACACCCCCCCTGCTCAGATGACCTAGTAGAGAGATAGTTTGGTCTAGTGGCTAAGGCACAAAGTTAGAAATCAGGAGGCAGAAAGTTCATTAACAGTCCCAACTTAGGCTTGAAAGCCAGCTGGGTGACCTTGGGCCTCTCACTTTCCCTCACCCAACTTACCTCATAGATTGTTGTTGTGGAAAAAATAGGAGGAGGAAGGAGTATTAGGTATGTTCACTATCTTGAATTATTTATTAAAAATAATAAATACAGGAAGTAACACAATAAATAAATAATCTGTGCAATCAGTTGGTTTCTACTTTTCCCCAAGTCAATAAACCCAACATTTAAACTTATATAGGTGATGTTAGAGTTATCAGCACCACTATATAGTTATTATATATATACACATGGTTGTCTCTATGTACAGTTCCTTTGTGTCATCTATTGCCATGTAGTTATTTGGAGATATGAATGGACATGTATGAAAAACGGAGTACCTGTTTCGAGATTCACTCAAAACAGGTCATTTAGGCCAGTTTGTTCTGATAGATGTCACCTTCTGCAGCATGTAAAAAAAATTCCAGAATGAAGATTTCTAAGACATAGCAGCTCCCATGTGAATTAGATGATGTGATATCACTCAGGTGGAAAGATACCAAAAAGCATGAGAAAGGTATCAAGTGGAAAAGGCGAAAGCATATCTAAGGACATAAAAGTCCATGAGAACTACAGAACATCAGAGCCTCCACACAGAATTATGTATTGTACATGGTGATTTTCTGAAAGCTCAAACCTAGATTGGTCAGTTAGATTTTGAGTTGGGTATTTGTGTGGCAGATTCTTCCCTTTTCTAACAATTGCTTCTCCAAATAATAAAAATGGTTGGATGTGTTTATTCTGCAAACTTACAATTTATAAAATGCAATGCCAGAATCACTGGGATACTAAATATACTACTATGCATTCCTAAATTTAAAAAAAGCTGTCAGGACATGATCAGGGTAAAGCTGTTGCAGTGGTAGCAAATTCAGGTCTTCTGGAAACCAAAAGGAAGGGATCTAGTCTCTGAAGGACAAGAGATCTCTGCTCCTGTTTATCACTTCTCGGTGGAGTGGTTCTCATCTACTTTTCTCATTTCTGATACGAAATGAGCTCATTTAAATCATAATTTCAAAAACCCACAATAGACCTTTTTAAAACAATTATCAGTCAGCATCAAGAATCAGTGAACTACAGATTTATGTATGCCACAGAGGAAAAAGCCTTGTTTTTCCTATAGCAAAACGCTCCCTCTAGTGGGAATCTTCTGTGACTAGTACAGCAGAAACCTTTCTCTTCCCAGCAGAAATGGAATGAGTAAAAATCCCAATCTAAATACCACCCCTTATATTTTTCTACTTATTTCATATGCAGTCTCAACCACTTGAAGCTCTCATGATTTATTCTATGACAAAGCCCATCATGCCCGGTTGGCAACTCAATATAACTGCAGTGCAACATGTCAAGGAAGGATACTTCATAGGAGCTTGCTCATTATTACAGGTTTTATATAATGTATACATAGACCTTTTTTGAATCTAAATATTTGGCAGATAACTGAGAAGAAGTCTAGGAAAGCAGGTGACACAACCACAGAAGTCTCATCGGTTATTCTACTCCTATTATCATTAATAGGGGAGGATCTCAGAAACTGTTGGTTAGTTTGATGGATTGCTATGGCTGCCCATCTCAAATATGTGACTCTGGATGGTTCATGATATTAAAAAAATAATAATAGTACCGGTATATACAAAAATATAAAACCTATAGCAGCTAGGAAAAAAAATTAGAAAGCCACACTCAAACACAATCTAAACAAGCAATGGGCTTGGTCCCACACCTGAGGCCCCATGCTGAAGCACAAAAGCATATCTTTGGGCCTTATGGAAGGCCAACAGGGCATTCTGATCTCTGGAGGGAAGGCATTCCAGAGGCCCTATATGCCACAGCTGAAAACGCTCTCCTTCTGGGCCCCACCAGCTGACAATCTTTAGCTGATGCTAAACCTTAATCTTAATTTTTAAACTAAGATGGCCTTAGTCCAGAGTATGGCCCTCCTACTGGATTGGATATGATGGGTAGAAACAATTGGGAGAGATGGTCCTGTTAACCCAGCCACAAACCATGAAGGGCTTTAAAAGTGACAACTAGCATCATGAATTGCACCCAAAAGCGCAATAATATTTATTGTTTAATTGTTTGTATTGCTCATAAATTGTCTGCAAAGAGGCACGCTTGGTCCAGAAATTTTGTTTAACTGGGCAATAATTTCAATTCCACACCACCTTCACAAATCTATTAGATCATACACAAGAATCTGGTTTAGTGTTTTTTTTAAAGCGTAAAGTTTTCCAACTCTATCTTCTGTAAAAATGTTTTAAAAACCAACTGTGAGAGTAACATTTGTGCACGAAGTTACCTAAAACAAAACTGCTACAAGTTGTGATCCATAACCATATACTGTGGACTTTCTAAAGTTACAGATAGACAAGAAAATCCAGGTGGCTTACTGAGTGAACCTGTGGGCTATGATACAAATCTGACATGGCTTAGATTTGGCACAGTGGGTTACAAGATATATTTTTCTGTCTTTATCATTTCCCACTGTTGATATTTTTCTGTTATAAATAAGCAGTAAAGAGGAATCAAGTGTACTCTTCCAGACATAAAGAAGAATTAAGTTTAGTATTTGTTCCAATGGCGCACAGAAGATTACCACCTTGTATGGAGGAAAACAAAGACATACTGGAAAAACTCTTTTCTCATTTGACCTAGGGGAAAAGATATTTGTTGGCATGAAATATGACCAGCATAAAGAGGTGAGATAAAATGCCCCATGCCATTATGGGATGTGCTATGGAAATGGCAAATAGTGGAACAAATCACTTTTGCTAATGCAGATATTATTGCATCCTGCATTTAAGTTTACTTTACCACATTGTCAGTCAAATAGTCCTTTCAACCTCTTAAACATCAGGGAAGGTCAGTATTTAGAAAGTTAGTTTCTCTGAATTTTTTTATTTATTTTATTTTATTTGTTTGTTTTTGTCAAGTACGTATTGGTAATATGCATAGATATAACATTGTTTATATACATAAGATGGGTACTGATAAGAGGGAACATTAGGACAGGGACGGTAGGCACGCTGGTGCGCTTATGCACGCCCCTTACTGACCTCTTAGGAATTGGGTGAGGTCAACAGTGGACAGTCTAAGGGTAAAGTTTTGGGGGTTTGGTGATGAAACCACAGAGTCAGGTAGTGAGTTCCAGGCATTAACCACTCTGTTGCTGAAGTCATATTTTCTACAGTCAAGTTTGGAGTGGTTCACTTTGAGTTTGTATCTGTTGTGTGCTCGTGTATTGTTGTGGTTGAAGCTGAAGTAGTCGTTGACAGGGAGGACGTTGTAGCAGATAATTTTATGAGTTATGGTTAGGTTGTGCCGAAGGCGACGTAGTTCTAAGCTTTCTAAGCCCAGGATTTCAAGTCTGGTTGCGTAAGGTATTCTATTGCGAGAAGAGGAGTGGAAGGCTTTTCTCATAAAGTATCTCTGGACACTTTTTAATGTATTTATGTCCGATATGAGGTGTGGGTTCTAGACAGATGAGCTGTATTCGATTGGTCTGGTGAATGTTTTGTATGCTCTGGTTAGTAATGTGATATTACCAGAGAAGAAGCTACGTAAGATTAGGTTAACAACTCTTGAAGCCTTTTTGGCGATGTTGTTGCAGTGGGCTTTGGCACTTAGGTCATTTGATATGAGTATTCCAAGGTCTTTGACGGAGTGATGAATCTGATGAACTCTGTTGTTCTATACAATTCTTCATTGAGGAAAAAGAGATGGCTCCTGTTCTTGACAGTGTAGAATAAGAATATATTCCAAAGCTGGCCTTACCATTAGATAATATTCAGAAAATGTTTAGGTGGAACTACTGCAATGATGATGAGTAACAGCAAATCTAAGGCTCTAGGACTAAAGAAGCAATGTGGTTTGTGTTCAGTCCCTTAAATTAGCCTAACCTCAGATGTAGTGGAGGACTCTGTAATGTCACCAGTATTGTAGAAAGAGCCAATATTTAAAGCAGGGGTCTCCAACCTTGGCAACTTTATAACTTGTGGCTGAGGAATTCTGGGAGTTGAAGTCCACAAGTCATAAAGTTGCCAAGGTTGGAGACCCCAGCTTTAAAATATCTGGCTTATGTAGGTAGAATGAGAAGATGCCATCTCTCTACTGAAATAAGATAGTGTGGTGTCAAATTTGAGTAATATCATTTTAAGTTTTCGTCCTGAACCAGAAACAAGTTCATTTCCCCAATTTGCCTTAAAATTTTATTCAATATAATTCCTGCATCCTGTGATTAATATTAGCTTATCTAGAAGCAAATCTCACTGAAATCAGTGGTGCTTATTACTGAGTATTGTTCCCCAAATTAAATCAATCAAATCTACAAATGAAACTGGACTTGTCTAATTGCAGCCATTAACTTTCTGTGTTCTTGAAGCAGACTCTCAGAAGTTACCAGACAATTCAATAAAATATCTACAGTGAAAACAGCATTAAAAAGTATAAAATTAAACAACAAACTATCAGTCTCTCATAGTCACCCTAGCTCCTCCAGTACAGTTTTACCTTTAAAGGTTTCTTGCAGTAACTTTTAAATGGGGTCAAGACTAAATTCCACAGGAAGTTTTTTTCACGGTATAGGTGCAGCACCTGACAGCCTCAATCCTATTTGCACTGCAATAGTATGGCACTATCAGTAATGCCTCCCAGGATCCCAGGATTGGGCATGTAGATTCTTGCTTCAGAAGGTGGTCCTGAAAGTACCTTGGCATCATGCCATGCAGAATTTAACAGCACTTTGAACTGTAGTTAGAAGCCAAGGACAGGCCAAAGTTTGGCATAATGGTTAAGATGCTACATTAGAAACCAAGAGATCTTGAGTTCTAGTACAGTCTTATGCATAAAAACCAGCCAAGTGATTTGGACACAGTCTCTCTCATCAATCTTTCTCAGCCCAATTCACTACATGGGGCTGTTGTGGGGAAAATAGAAGGCTATGTACACTGCCTTGAGTGTACAAAAACAAACATAGGAAATCATCACCAATACCATTTACCGTTATTATCAACAGACTGCCTGCATTCTGGATAACTGAAGCTCCTAAGAATTCTTTAGTGGAAATCCATCTAAAGAATATATTGGAACATAGTGATAAGGATATGAGTTACTGGTACACCATCCTCAAATAAATAAAATAGTAGCAAAAGAATCATTTATTTGAAATGAAAGTTTCTCGATTCGGATCTATCAATCTGTAGCATCCCTCCCTAAAATTCCCATTGTTGACATCATCTTTTGCAGGCATTTAGACAATTCTATGCTGTATGATGAGAAGTTTAAACTTTTGCTGTCACAGTTAATCTTACAGCATATATAGTCTGGGACAGGGACGGGTTGCTCACTTACCTTGCATGCGCAGAAGTGAAATCTCGCTGAAATCTCGTGCGCGTGTGCGTCCCCTCACAAGATTTTGGCGCTATTTTGCTTTTGCGCATAAGCAAAAAATCGCTGAAAAATTCACAAAAAAAGATGGCGGCTCCTAGGGACCAGCAACTGACTGCACCGGGTCGGTAACCTCTTGATGACGTCACCAGCCTGCCGCTACCGGTGCGATAGAGTGGATCGCACCGGTAGGAACCCACCAGTGGTCTGGGAGCTATATGCACCTTTCAGTCTCGAAAAGAAAACTTTGGCCACTTTTCCAACTGAATAGGTGAATAGTGCGGCTTATTTAGGGCTCCAAATATTGCTCAATCACCCATATCCTCAAGCATGATCTAAACCTCTGCATGATCTAATCCGTTGCATCAGATTTTGAAGAGCCACTGCCAGCTCAAGTAGCATTGATCTGTAGCCAGCGGTATTCTTTGCCTGTGGTATGAGATGGGCTCAGCCATAATTCCTGGAGACAACTATTATAGCTAGGTATGCAACCTTTCATAAAAACATCATAGAAAATCTGGTTTCTTAATCTATAGTGCACTGTTCTTGTATGCAGATTCTGTAACAAGAAGAGGTTATCTTGCAGTTACCATATTTTTCTTCCTTGACAGAAAGAGAGAGAGAGAGAGACAGAGACAGAAAGTGTATCACTGAGATTTTTAAAAGTCTTTAATAACATGTCTGCTAGCTTCTCATTTATCACACAAAAAGCTTATTTTCAATTTGCCTATCAGCTAACTGTTAGCAGTTTGGCATCACTTGTGATCCAAGAAAGCACTGCAGATAGCCCCAGTGCAAATAAAAATGATTTTGGTAATATGACTTTTTGGTTGTCAAAAAATCTATTCTTGTTTGAAATCCCTCAAGATTTTCATGTTCTTGCCCCAACTCTTGGGAGATTGCAGATAGTAATACCAATATCCGATAAGATTCAGCATTTGATAACACATTTTATTTTTTTAAAATTAATTGACTGTTTTGCCATTGTGCTGATAGGCACTATGTTGTTGACTTGTAGTTAACGGAATGGTTCTCAAAAGCTTTCAGTGAAGATATGAGGATTCATATAAAGGAAAGGATAGGAAATCCCATCTCTAGTTCTTGACTCCCATCTCTAGTTCAATGTCTAGCCTGACATTGCTTGACAATTTATGGCTCTTTTTCAATCTATCCCTGATATTAAACTATATTTTAATACTTTAAAATGCTTTTTTATACTTTTATACTTATACACTTTTACTACCATATATTAAAGTAAATATTGGAAGATGAATTATATCATCAAAAGAAATATGCCTGGAAATTTTGTGATTTGAGATTTGGCTAAACCCAACCTTCCCTCTACATGTTTTGGCCTAAGATTCCCATTAGGCACCATTAGCCATGTTGGAATGAAGGAAGTTGTACCCAAACAGTTTAAAACTATTTAAAGAAGGAAAAGTTGTCAAAGCTGTTTAAAAGTTCAATTACCATATGTTGTTCTGCGTTTGTGATCTGTTCTTTCTTTGAATTTGTGTCTGTAAAAGAGTCCTATCACTTCCTTCTGTGTACTTTTTTTCTCATTCTTTTTCTTAATTCCTATCTTTCCTTCTTTTTCCTGTTCTGGTTCCTTCTGCTGGAGGCATTTTTTCCTGAAGATTTTCAATTTCTGCATGTCAGTAGTGATATAATATATAGCTGCAAGGCCAGTAGAGTTATGCCTTTGCCTCAGTCAGCAGCCCCAGGATTGGCGCAGCTCCAGGAGATTCCAAAATCCTTTGGAAAGGACTAGCCAGTGAGCTTATCCTTCATCTTGACACGAGGCTTGTGTTATTTAAGTTACCAAAGCTGTTGGTTCTGTGTCTTTTTCTGGTTTGCCTTCTCCTTTAGGCATCTCTCCCACCTACCCCTTCATCTGTTGCTTCTTTAGTTTGTCTAGGATTCTCAAGTTTCCAAAATTTTTGCATCTGGCAAAATCTATCTTGTGCAGATACATTCTATTCAGCTTGTTTCCCTGCACCATTTAATAACAACTGCCTCTTTCCCAGATCACACAAGTAAGCTTGAGGTGGTGACAGCCATCTTCATAGCAACTGGCAGCCTTACTCTCTGTCTCAAATGAGCTGCAATATCAATTAAACCAGATCTCTTGGTCTGTGGTCAGATTCAGATCCATCTTCAAGTGCTTCCCATGCAGGTTGTGTCACGCCATTGAGCCATCACGGTTTCTATGTCTCTAGCACAGTGTTTCCCAACCGTGGCAACTTGAAGATGTCTGGACTTCAACTCCCAGAATTCCCCAGCCAGCATTCACTGGCTGGGGAATTCTGGGAGTTGAAGTCCAGACATCTTCAAGTTGCCAAGGTTGGGAAACACTGCCCTAGCATTTCTTCAGTAATTAGGAGGAAATTAGGACAAGATAGAAGCATCCGAGTAACTGGGATAGCTTCTTTTACAAGGCTACATTTGAGATTAAATCTATTCAGCTATGACTGTGGCCAAACAATTTCAACTCCATTTGAAATTTCAGATCAGATTCTTTTTCTGAAGACAGTAAGACTAATTTCTTGGCCACAGCTAGCATGGGCCAATTATTGATCAATCTAAAGTGCAGTTAAGAAATGAAATATGAGGGGGAAACATCATCCATTCAGGGAGGAAAACAATCTAAAATGGTTTTAGATACACATTAGTAAGTTTAGCTCTGCTTTATCCTTGGAAAGTTCAGTTTGTCCATTGTCATATCAGTATGAATATGATTGCAACTGCTGGAGGTTGTTTCTGGAGAAAATACAAAATGCTGGTGATTTCTGTAAAGCTTTAAATGGTTCAGGTCTGTTATGAGAATGGCTGTTCTTACTTCATCTTTACTACATATTACTTTGAGCACAGGAGATTCACTTTTGATTGTCATTCATTCATCTAGTAATGAGTTGAGATGGGACCTTTCAAGACTTATTCCTGATGTCTAGAATGTGTTTTTTTTCTGAGAGGGAAAATAATTTTGCTATTCTTTAAGTCACTGAAGGAGTAGGCGTGAAGGAGTAGGCGTGAGCTTAAATGGACTCCAAAGGATGGTAGAGGAAGGCCTGGAGGAATGTTGTCCATGGGGTCGCGATGAATCGGACACGACTTTGCAACTAACAACAACAAACAAAAAGAAGGTCTTAGAGACCACTTTTATTAATTTTTTTCAGGATATTTTCAGAGCTTTCAATTGCATATTTTGCATATTTGGTAGCTGTGAACTCTAAATTTTCAATAAGTTAATTAAAACATGTTAAGTTTGCTTTATGATATGAAATGAAATCTACACTGCATTTCAGAATTTATCTTTATTCTTTCTTTTAGTTATTTGTTCTGAGGTATGTCAACATATCCTGAATAATAATCATATGGGTACTGTCATTTCTAAAACTAGAATGGCTTTCTGGAATCTAAGTACTGTATTTTAATTCAAACTTAGTGAAAGGATAGTTGTCTGATTCAATGTGAAGCAGCTTCCTGTTGTCTTAAAAACAATATACCAGTATATACCGTGTTTCTCGGAAAATAAGACCCTGTCTTATATTTTTTTGAACCCCAAAATAAGCGCTTGGCCTTATTTTGGGGGAGGTCTTATTATTTTGGGGCACATGGAGCAAGACGGGGCTCCTCTTGCCGTCTTACCTGATTTCCATCTCTGTCTCCTTAACCGTAACCAGAGGAAATGGCGGGGACCGGCTGCACATGCGTTTAAATATTTTCAGGGAGGGGTCATTTTCGGGGGAAGGTTTGTTTTCGAGGAAACACGGTAAATCAGATAGAAAAATATGGAAGAGTGAATGGTAAAGGTGATGGAGTTAGCAGAGGTGGTGAAACCGACTCTTTCAATTAAAGAAAATTTATTTAGTTTTATTTCTACTTGGAAACTGCTTCTGGATTTCTGTTCAAAACTGAGGGCTTTGATCCTTAGGTTTTGATGATTAGAATAATTTTGTTATTATGGGAATGACTTGAAATGTTGTGAAATGGAAAGCAAAAGATTGAGGTAGGTTTTTTTTATATATTTTGCTGCACTGAAAAAAGTCATTTTTTTTCTCTGTGTCTTTGCACTTTTTTCTTTCTTCTTAGTTGTCTAATTTTGGGGTTTTTTCTGTATTTTTATTTTATTCATTATAATCATCGATAAATATTATAAAAGAATATTAATTATTTTATAATGAAACAATTATAAAAATAGTAAGACAGATAAAAACATTGCATATACTGATAAACAGATACATAATGCATAATAAACAGATACATATTATGTAACTCATAACTCTGAAGCTTTTTCCCATTACATTTCTGCTTAGTCTATCCGAAAGTGAAAACATACACTGCTGTTAAACCAACCTACAAAGCATTAAATTATGTCTGCTTAGGTCTAGGGCCAAAGCTTGGATTTAGTTCTTAATAAAGACATGGGAGTCTCTAGATCAGTGGTTCCCAACCTTTTTTTGGCCATGCCCACCTAAGCATCTCTAAAATCCTGATGCCCCCCCATGACGTATAATTATTACTATTCAAAAAGTGAACTCCTACTCACACGGAGGAAGCCTAAAAGGCCATTAACTTGGTTTAAACAAGGTTCCAATTGCCCCCATTAAAAATCAAATTGCCCCCCTGTGGGGTGTGGGCCCCACGTTGGGAACCACTGCTCTAGAGCTTCTGTTTCACAATGGCCCAGCAAATGAAGTTTGCTTGACTTGATCAAATAAACCTACTTAACAGTAATACACTGGTTAACATGCTATATGAACATGAAACCCAGTCAGCATTGGAACAGGAGACGGTTTCAACCCAAATGGTACTAGAATAATTTTGAATCTATTCTCTTTTGCTAATATTGTCTAGGTCTTTAGTAATTCATGGACTGTCATTTACTGAAGTGTAAAAATCTGCTTTATTGCCTGAAAAATAAGTGGGAAGCTCACATATAAAAAAATCCACAAAATTAATTTATTCTGTACCTTCTCAATGTCAGTGCATTGTTATAGGTGGCAGGTGTATTTCAAAGGGAATATTCTGGTATTCCTTTACAAAAGATGCTCAGCCAGCTGTAATAGCTGCTCACTTGTAGGTTACTGAAAATTCAAATGGGGGAGATGGGGAGGGGAGAGAGATTCCCTTGGAAAACATCTGCTCATGTTATGTCCACTTGAATTAGTACTTATCAGATTTATGCTTTTCTGAGCAATAAACCTCCCAAAGTTATAAAAAGACTTCTGCAGAAGCTACCATTCTACCATGGAGGAGATTTGAAATATTGCTTGGGAAGAAAATAATCTAAAAGTTTGGAAGGTCAGTTTGGAAGATTTGGGATCAGTTTCTTTCTATGCTAAAAAACAAGTTTTCCTAAGGAACATATTTATCATGCTTATCATGCAAAGGTGAACCTGCAGCACCATGGGAAGAGATAACAGATACTGCAAAAACTGAAGCACAAAAAAATATTCTTAAAATGTCACAAGGAAAAGTTCCAAGTGGCTTTCAGAACAAACTTAAATAATCAGGGAAAGATAGAAACTTGGTTAACAAGAATAATATATAATGACCGAACAGAAACTTGCAACTTCAGGAAGGAAAGAATAAGAAAAAAACATTTCAGTAAACAATGTCAACAAATGGAGAAAAATAATCAGAAATGAAAAATGCAAAATATTATAACACTTAGATCTTCCTCGATTAAAGAAACAAGAGTTGCCCCAGAAAGAAAAGGCATGGTGGTGGACAATCCCCTTCTAGACAAACTGAGGAAGCTGTGTGCAGAATGACATTGTGGAAAGTGTATGATCTTACTGGTACCCAGAAATAGTATGTGACTATTCAGATCAATTGGCAGCTATTCTTTCCTGTTGAGCCATGTGGAAATGAGTAACAAGTCCAGAAGGACCTTGAAAGAATCTCTGGAGGTTGGAAGGCTTTGACAGGGAGGTGAAGGAACACAAGTACTTCCCCCCCCCCCATGTCCTTTCTGTTGAAGATCATAACATGACAAGAGAAAATGAGTTCCTGGAAATCAGCAACTGACTCTGCAGATGGGATTGGCAAGAAATGTTCTGATTGTACAATCACAGGCTGTACTACCCTCGTAAAGGATTCCTGGAAAGATACAAGAAATACCTTATAAAAATGAGGAAATATTTGGCAAGAGCGTCACAATCTCATAAGATGGTTATTAAATTCAAACAATAGGGGGAAGATAGTCAGACCTGGAGTCAAGAAATAGAGAAGCAAGAGGCCAGGATGAGGATGAGGACTTTTACAGAACACTACAATCAGATGCCAGGAAGTGGTGCATACCAAACCTCATATTTTTTTTTTATATTTGGGCACTGAGTTTGGGAAATAAACAGAACTAGAGCTTCTGAATTCAGGAAGACAAATATATAATAGGCATCACTGAAACTCAGTAGGATGCTACCCATGACTGGCACACAACATAGGAAGGCTTCAATTTATTCAAAACAAACAGATATCCAAAAAGGAGATATTTTATTTGTTAAATTGATTTGCCGCCTACGTCCCCTTGGGCTACCTAGGTGGTTTATAACAATAAAAATAGAGAAATCAAAAGAAGTGTAAACATAACAGTAGTAAAGTAATGGAACAATGAACAATGAAAAAGAAAATAATATTGCATTGTTTGTGAAGAAAAAAATTACTTTCCCAGAAACACAGGAATCAGAGCACAGAAATCCTATTGAAAATAGTTGGATAAAAATAAAACAAGAGCAAAACGAAACCAATTCCCTGTATAAAAGTTTATTATAGTCATCTTGGCAGGTAGATGTTATGAATGATGTCTTTTTATTAGCAGAGGACCAATTTTTTAAAGAGGCATTTCATAGTAAGAATGGTGGGACTGGAAGACAATTAAAATCAAAACTGAAGGTCAAAACATTAGCAAATTGAAATTCATGCAAATACTACATTGACAACTAAAAGTAAAGAAAATTTCAAAGATCTCTTTATTTACTTTGTAAAGTAAAAAAAGGAAAATGAACAATCTGGAGCAATGTTAATATTAAGAAGTTAAACATAATGCCAACCAACATTTTTTATTTTACATCTCATGGCAAATAATTGAAAATGTTCAATTTTATATACTTGGGTCCAAGTATAGGCAATAGATCAATAGCATCCTGGAGATGTAAAAAGAACCTTGAAGGGAAGACAATAAAGAAGGAGATAAGATTATGAAATCGAGCAATATTTGTGTGACCGGAATAGTTAAAAAAATAGCTTTCCAAGTTATAACATATGACTAAAAAAAACCTGGATATTGAGAAAGGACAAGATAAAAAAGATGAACACCTCTGAATTATTGATTTGGAGGTACTTACCAAGAGTTCCAATTGCAAGATTGCAAGAAGAGCTAATCCATTTGCCCTAAATCAAATAGACTGTTCCCTTATAATGATCAGCAGGCAGAAAACTGACATGTTTTGGCATGTAATGTGAGCAGATGATGGACAAGAAAAACATTATGTTTGGATGCTTAGTGAGGTTGAGGGAAGATGAACATAAGTGCACCAGCGTGCTTACCGTCCCTGTCCTAATGTTCCCTCTTATCAGTACCAATCTTATGTATATAAACAATGTTACATCTACCGTATTTTTCGGAGTATAAGACGCACCGGAGTATAAGACGCACCTTAGTTTTGGGGGAGGAAAACAAGGAAAAAAGGCCTATGCCTCCCAGCAATTTGCCAAACAGCAAACAACAAACAGTACAGATGATATACACTGTTTGCTGTGTATTTCTGTGCATGTGTGCTTGACTCATAGAAATGGCAAAGAATTGGAGAAATGTACATTTATGGCAGTATATTAATCCCAGAAAGTTTTCTTAAATGTAATCACACTAACTCCTCCCAATTATTTAAACAGATCTACTCCAAACATGATTAAGTCAGTGTTTCTCAGCTGCCTTCTTTTAATACTAATACTTAATACTAATACTTAATACTAAAACAGGACATTTCAGATTACACTTTTACAGATCTTTAAAATTGATGTAGCTTTCTGGAAGTATTCTCTGCTATTTAAAAGAAGGTACAATAGCACTGGGCCTCTTCAGAGCAAGCATTTATTTTAAAAAGCTTCTTCATTTTGTTAAATTGTCTAGAACAATAATAAAGCAGTCTTTAAAAAATAAGTCTAATAATTTGAACACTCTACAAACATTTAACAAAATAACATATTAACAGAATCTGCCTGTACCTAGGATAGAACTCACAACCTCCTGATTGTGAGGCAAGAGCTCTAGCTGTGAGCCATAGCAGCTATAGTGTGCCTCCTTTTGATTTCAGCAGCCTAATATTGCCAGCAGTTTATCTCCCAGCAATTTGTTACATTACAGCCACCATAGTTAGTTTCATTTTACCACGTGGCTTGCAAGCCTGTCAGCTGTAGATCGGGAGGCAGTTTATCTCTTCTTGTGCTCTTCTTGTGCTTTGCCCTGTTTGGTGCAAAGAGGTAAATTGCTGGCAGGTAGAGGCCAAAGGGTGGGGGTGGCTGGGTGGGGCTGCATTTGGTGTATAAGACGCCCCCGGTTTTCACCCTCTTTTTGAGGGTAAAAGGTAAGGTGACCAGACGTCCCGATTTTGGCGGGACAGACCCGCTTTTTAATGCTTTGTCCCGCGTCCCGCCCGTCCTCTAAAAAGGCCCGATTTTTTGAAAGAATGCAGGACTAGGGCATTCTTTCAAAAAATCGGCCTGAAAGGGCGGCGTGCGAGTTTCGGCGGGCACGGGTTTGCAACGGCTCTTCGCGGTCTACAAGCCGCCGGGTAAGCACTGGAGGGTGGTGAAGAGGCGCCTGATGCAGCCCCGCCCTCTCGAAACGGCCGGCGTCGCTGTGGGCGGGGCGGCCCGAGCGAATGAATCGCATCCAAGATGGCCCTCGGGCCGGCGCTGGCTCAGCCAGCCAGGGCCGCCGCCGCAGCCTTCCCGCCGCCGGGGCAGCCAGGACTGGGGGCCCAGCCGCAGGGGCAGCGGCAGCAGCAGCAGCAGCAGGCCTCTCAGCTCGGGCCGGCCGTGGGCAGCGTTGGCGGCAGGCAGGCGTCCCACGTTGACTCCTCCGGCGGCGGCTGGAAGCTGGCGGAAGAGCCGGTGTGAAACAAAACAAAATTCCAAGTAGGCTGGCGGTGGCTGTTAAGGGTTGTTTTAAGAAAGGATTTGAAAGAGGCAACTCGCGGGGCAAAGACGCGAGAGGAGGGGGGTGAGGAAGGAGAGAGAGGGGCGGGTCCTGTCCCCAGAGCTCTTCGGAAGCGGGGCGCAGCGCGGGCAGGAGACACCCGGGGAACTTTCCTCCTCCTCCCCCTTTTCTCCCTGGCTCACACGCTTACAAGTTACTTTTTTTCTCCTCAGCGCGCGCCCTCCCTCCGCCTGGGCTCCAACCTCCCCCCCCATTCCCGCTCGCGCGCACCCACCCCCACCCACTTCAGAGGCTCCTCCATCCATCCCGTTCCCCCCCCCACGCCGCCGCCGCCGCCGCCCTCGCTCCCCACCCCCTCCGCGTGCTTAGCCAGCCAGAGGGCACGGAGAAGGAATTCAAGCACTTCAGGAAGCCGAGCCGGCGGGACTGCGCCAGGTTTCCTAGATGCCTCTCTTTGGCCAGCGAGGACTGCGAAAGCATCTAGGAAGAAGGGAGGGTGCGTAAAGGCAGCCGGGGGGGGGGGGATATCCTCGGGAGAGGTTGCTGACAGCTGTTTGAAGGATTGGCGTTCTTTGCCCTCTGCGCATGCGCAGAGGGCAAAACTCATGGCAGCTCCCCTAGAAACCCATCCCCCTGTCAATGGTGTCCCGATTTTTTTAAAAAAAATCTGGTCACCTTAGTAAAAGGGTGCGTCTTATACTCCGAAAAATACGGTATGTATATTACCAACACGTACTTGACAAAATAAATAAATAAATAAAAACAATGGATAAAATGGATGGATAGAATGAAAGATATTGCTGAAATGTCTTTGGAAGAGCCACAAGTTATTTCTAGGAACTGATCAAGATATTGAGCATTTGTCTCTTTTGTTACTAGAGTCGTATTTGATTGCTGAGGCCTATCATTTAGGGAAGATCAAACCAGTACAACAGCCACATTTTTTTACTATGTTCCAATTTCCCACAAAAAGAGAAGGGCTGCAACAGAAGTCAAATCATGAACAACACTAATCTTTCAGCATGCATCAGAGCAATACATTTTATCACTTACTTTTAGAACAAAGCTGTTGTGTCTAGTATCTGATGAAAGTTTGGCCACTAGTTTGGCCACTACTACCATTTTTTTTATTTCAATTTTTTTCTACCATTTTCTCATAAATGCTAGGACCAGGGTTCTCCCTCCCTCCCTCTCTTTTGGGATCAACCAAGTGCTGATTCATTGGTTGTGACAGGAATTATCCAGCCAGCTTGTAATTTGAGTCTGACATCCTCGGCTATTCTGCCCTCCCCCCCATCATTACATCCTGTGCTAAGCACATTGGGGTACAAGCCAGGGGCGGATTGCTTACTTATCGATGCCAGTGCGCTGTGCGTGCATCTCTATGTTTCGGGCGCACACGCGCGTGCACCCCCTCACACAATTTTGTTTCTGCGCATGCGCTGAAGCAAAATCTCACCAAAATCTCATGAGGGGACGTGCGCATGTGTGAGATTTTGGCACAATTTTGCTTCCATGCATGCGCGGAAGCAAAATCTCACCGAAATCTCTCTCACGCGTGCACCCCCTCGTGAGATTTTGGCGCGATTTTGCTTCCACGCATGCGCAGAAACAAAGCAAACAAGCCCAAAAATGCTCACAAAAAGATGGCAATGCGTGTGACGGACCGGTCGGAGATGGCACCGGAGTGGCCGCACGCAAATTGCGCAATTGGTCGTTCCCTACCGGAG
Organism: Diadophis punctatus similis; assembly: GCA_023053685.1. Taxonomy (NCBI): domain Eukaryota; kingdom Metazoa; phylum Chordata; class Lepidosauria; order Squamata; family Dipsadidae; genus Diadophis; species Diadophis punctatus. Next base: position 38,509,936 of record JALIGW010000003.1, on the reverse strand, counting down.
CTATGCACCGGACAGCTCTGGTAGGAACCCACCACTGGTAAAAGCATATTCCACAGTTCTTGGTCCATAACTACAATCTTTTTTCTAGTACATCTGGAAAAAACTGTTATTGAAGCAAGATGCTTAATATTTCCTGAAACTGCTAGAAGTGGTATGAATAGGCAGCTCAAATTGATTGTTTAAACCATCTTTGAAAATATGTTCTTATTTTAGTTTCTAGAATTTCAATGAGCAGTATCCCAGAAAAAATATATGAATCAGAAACACTATCTGTAATTCATAATGTTAATATACAGATACCTCCCGGTCCATGTTGGTTTATAGAAATGTCTTCTTCCTAAGTTGTATAAGCTGTCTATTAATTGATTTATTTACAAACTCTGGGGAGGTTTTATTGGTACCATTATTGAAATATTCTTTCTCAGTACCTTCCGTTGTCATTAACTTGACAGGAGCCATTGAGAAAGGATAAATGAATTTAGCCTCCAGGGAGCTAAGATCCATGGAGCTAATCCTTTGAATAACATAGTCCCAAGTCATTGCACATTTTAAAAACAAATAGAATCAAACTTCTTTATTGGATCTAAAAATAGACTGGAATAACAGCACAAATGAAATAAGTTCATATCAATTTCTCTCCATTCAGTATCCTGTTATTTAGTAGTTGAAGCTTTTTAACAGTCTCCTTTGCTGGATATAGAAATGGTTTTGCCTTTTGAAAAAATGGTGGTAAAAGTGACTAGAGAGAAACTGGATAAAAAAATAGAGGATCTATGATCTGCAGGTTCTATTTTATGTTGGACAGCTCTAAGAAGCTGGAGAAGCTAGAAAAAAATGAAGCAAATTATTATTGGATTTAATAAGTATAACTAGGAATTTGTGCTAGATTCTTGGTTTTAGTTGTGTGTCAAGGTAAGTTTCATTTTCTTTATGCCTTTCTGTAAGCTTATAACTGAGCATTTAAATTCAGCTTTTATGCATGTCTCAGACTATATTTATGAAGATACAGTATGTTTTAAAACATTTTTGGAATTTGTAATATTTCAGGCAGAGGAAAACCAGTGGTTTCTTGTGATTTTTCTGGAGAATTGTATTTTGTTTTACACTTTCCTTTTTTAATGAATATGTAAATTATAGCCATGCTCTGAGTAGTTTTTTTCTTTTTACAAGAATATTTGTATGTTAATATTTAAAGTTGAAAAAGGTGGTGTGCTATTATTTATTTATAATAAAGTTATATTTTGTTTATCTCCTGTGATTTATCTCCCAGGCAGAAGAAGACATTTTCCTACGTAGGAGGTGGTGCTGTCAACATAATTTCTTTTTATTCTTATTACTTGGGCTTTTAATTGCTAGAAAGATATCAAAGAGTTTGAAAACCCTATCTCTTGAACATCCTGCTTTGATTTTCGGCCTTATTTTCGGCTGTTTTCACTCTCTCTAGCCCAACCGGAAGTTCGGAAACGAACTTCCGGTTGGCCTGTTTGGCTGTTTTTCGCTCTTCCCACACTTCAGGAGGCTTTCCTGAACCCTGGGGATGGCAAAAAAAAAACGGCCCAACAGGCCTACCGGAACTCCGGAGGCTTCAGTGAGGCCTGTGCGCATGCACGGATGGGCAGCGCAGGGGGTTGTGCGTATGCACAGGGGGCAGCGTGAGGGTTGTGCGCATGCATGGGGGAGGGCACACATGCATGCGCTATTGCACACATGCGCACTCTTTTGGCACGCGAGCCACAAAAGGTTCACCATCACTGGTGTAGGGTCTCCTGCTTGAGAGGGGGGGTTGGAATAGATGACCTACAAGGTCCCTTCCAACTCTGTTAATCTGTTAATCTGTTAATCTGTTTCTTTAAGAGAATGTTTGTGACCTCAGTTAGCCTCAATCTTTCTATCATGGTATTTTTGTTTTATTTTGAGGGTTTTTTTTTGCATTTTTACTGAAATTAGTAGTTTTAAAGGAGAAAATGATATGGATAACATCTGTTCAATCAAACAATAAAAGTAATTATGACCTAATGGAATTGCTTTTTCAGTCTGGTCTACCTTGGAGGACTCATATTCAAATTATTCATCATGAGTATAATCCCTTCATATTGTTGAATAGTTATACACCAATTTACAGTTGTGTCATATGATACTGAATTTCAGGCAATGTGTCTTCATCATGCTCGAAAGATGCAGTCTGATTGAAAAAAAATGCAGCTAAGGTATGCTAAAGAAAATAGTAATTCAAAGAATTGTGTGACCGGTATTTATATTTCTGCAAAATGTAGTTGAAATATATGATTCAATTAATTTGAAATGTATGTCAGTACTGCTGCAAACATCATTGGAAGCAGCAGACTATGTGTTTCCCATACAATTTCCTACCTGCTCCCAGATGGAACAGGCAGTCTCTGCATTAAACATGGGGAGGATAAAAGCCAGACTGGAAGCCATATGTAAGACATTCAGGATAACAAATGTGCTGCATGTATTCAAACTGTTCACAACATCAAATGTTGTGACATAATTCATGTGGGTTTTCTGTTTTTGAGATGTTGGCTATTACCTGTATGGATAAATATATACTAATCTAGTTAGACTGGTTGTAATTTTAGATGAAATGGTACTGATTTAAAATGTTTTTCTTCTGACACTTGTTCTGGTTTTTATGCTTTTAGCAGAGTGAAATTATCCAGAACCTATTCTCTAAGAATAGTAGGGTTAAAAGTTTATCCTGCTTCAGTAACAGCTTTTACAAGCAATTAAGGCCTTTGGTAGCATTGTGTATATATTCTATTTCCTATTCCTACTATGACTGTCATTGCCTCCCTCGAAAGCATGACAGATTATGTGCAATGTCCTTTGTATGCTGATGAGATGATTGAGGTTGCAAAGGTAACATAGCTCAAGGATCCATAACTTTCTTATGTGAATGGAATAGATTACTTAAATGCTTCTTAGATGTTATTAAACTTTGGCATAAAAGAAGATTGATTTAGATATATAGGTCATTAGGATCAGGTGTGATTGAGAATTAAAACAAATAATTTAAAATAAACTGCTCAAAGACTTCCCAAAATATTTCTCTGCAATAGTTAATGAAACAAACTATTTTGCTTGACCAATAATCTGGACCAGCTATCAAGTATATTTTGAGCATTACAAGCGTGCTTAGAAAAATTAAAAGGGCAAGCATTGAAGCAGCATTCAGATGGCTGTGGTTGATTTGTACTTTCACATTTGCGGATCCAGTGATCCAGATTCAGCATCACTTTTGGATCATGGTTACCAGAACTGGATGCAGTATTCCAAGTGTCACCTCATGCAATACTAGCACAATACAGTGTGTTACTATCACTTCTCATGTTCTTGATGCTATCCCCCTTGTTGATGCAGTCTAGGACTGTATTGGCTTTTTTGTCAGCTGCAGCATACTGCTAGCTCATATTTAAGTAGGGGTCCACCAAAACACCTAGATCCATCTCACAGATACTATTGTTGAGTCAGGTATTGCCTATTCTGTATCTGTGCATTTAGTTTCTCCTCTCTAAGTGTAGGAGTAGGACTTTACATTTTCACCACCGAATTGCATCACATTGGATAGGACCCAGTATTCAAATCTGTCAAGATTCTTCTGAATCTTGAATCTATCTTCCAAAGTGTTAGCAATTCCCCCAGCTTAGTGTCATCTGCAAATTTAATGAACACCCCTTCAATCCCCACTTTTTGGTCATTTATGAAGATGTTGAACATGTTGAAGATATTGAAGAAACAACTATTACCAATCTATGTAATCAATAGTCTGGGAAAAGCAAGCCATTGCGTATTTTAAGGGATGGGTTTTAACATATCAACAAAGCATAATTAGACAAACCCAATAAGGGATTTGTATTATTTGTGGCTCTGGCCAGTGATTGTTTCTCAAGTCATTCATTCAGTGAACTCGTAACAAAAAGCCCTTGAACTCAGATTGCTGAAATATTATATTGGAACTGTGGGGGTTTTTTTTAGTTTCACTTTTTAATAATGGAAACAGCAACATGTCCCATTTATACCATTTTCAACAGAACTGGCAGTGAAGCTTGCTGTGATAATGAAGAGAAAACCAGAATTGAATAGCTGCCTTTTTGTGCAGCCTATTCCTCAATTCATAATAGATGAAAACTGTCTGTAGAAAGGATATATGGATTGGTGTGTGTCATTTCACAACTGTGCATTTATAAATTTTTTGTTTCCCCTTTCTACATTACTTAGCACAGAAGTCCATATTTAAAATGATATATATGTTCTCACAAAATAATATGATTTTCAAAGCATTCATTGATTGCACATTTTATGGTAAAATATACATTTTAGAAACTTCCTCCAATGTATATAAGAGCAAAGATTATATTGAACCTTTGAAGGCAGAAATCCAAAGATAACTGTGTTCTAGCTGCACATTGATCTGGGTAATACTGATTGCTTCAACATAGGCATTAAATTAAATCTTAAATCACAAGTGTAGACATTTACCATACATTACATCTATCTGATATTTTTCCTCCAAAAAACTCAAGATAATACACATTTCCTATTTTGTTCCACAACAGCAATATAAGGTACATTAGGCTGAAGAAAAGTTATCAGTCACCGAGTGGCCCAAAATGATCCAATCAGGTTTATAGTTAGTTTTACCTCATCCCATTATTCTGGTAAAATATCTGCTTTCTGCTGCATGAATGACAGGAGAAATTTAGACTTAAAAAAAAAATCCAGTGAAAGAAGTTAAATGTCAAATCCTACTGCTTTATCCACCATTCACCCTGTTTCTGTTTTCAAATAAAAATTACAAGTGCTAGGAAATCTAATCACCAGTCACTCACACTTTATTTTGTTTGCCACAGTGCCCCCTTTCAGTTAACTCTTCCACTCTCAGTCAGTGGGGGGTTTCTTATTTAATGGCATCAAAGCATGAAAATACCAGGTGTGTACAAAGAGAATGGGAAAATATAGAACAGCAGGAAAGTCTGGTTTACACCCTGTTGTGAATTAATTAAATTGCACAGTGAATTAAGAATATATTTGACTTACTGCAGTTGATATAGGGCTTAAATCTAATTGCAGATGGATCATTCCATCCCATCATTTAAAAAGTGAGGATAATCTAAAATACCCAAATTAAAAATAATTGAAGATATATTCAAGAGCCTGAGTTCTATGTTATCAAAGGGTTCAGCTTAAAAAACAACGTTCCTTCTGGGAAAGATTCTGAAATACCATACCAGAAGGTCTTAATTCAGCTTGGTGGTTTCCACATGTATGGAACTACATCTGTCAGTATACTGAGCAGCCCAGTAATTAGACCTTCAGTGACTTAGATTTTTGAATGCCAGAGTTTTAGTTCTGGTAATAAAAAGCCTTGTTCAGTTTGTTATCTGCCTTAATTTTAATCAGTATTTCTTTTTCCTCTATCTGATATTATAGGTACTACAGAATCCTATTTTTAGATTTACTGAGAAGATTCCAAATTATGTAGGTTTATTAAAACAGAGGCTGTCTGATACAACTTTTATTTGAGGCAACAAATGTTATATACAGTAACATTTCTGAGAACTAAAAACTGAGACGTGATTCAAGTAGTGTGTGTGTGTGTGCCAGGGGTGGGTTCTAACTTACCTCACTGCTGGTTCACTTCCTCCCGTGCTGCGTGGGCGCGTGCATGCGCAGTGCCAAAAACTTGGCTTATGCGCATGCGCAGAAGCAAAAAACAGCTTTTGCGCGTGCACGAAAGCAAAAAGCAAGATGGTGGCTCCTATGGTGCCACCGAGAGAGCTGGTTCATGGGCATGGCCAGCTGGCCATCATCCCGGTTCGGTGAGCGGGGGGAAATTCCTGCTATTGGTTCTAAAGAACCGGTCCGAACTGGGAGGAACCCACCTCTGGTGTGTGTGTACATGTATATTGTTAGAATATTCATGACTGGGAGAGCCATGTGAACAAAATCAGCCAATAGATTAGCATGGTGACTTAGTCAGCCAATCAGAGTAAAGTGCTACTGAGCATGTGCAGAAAACTGAGCAAGAAGAAGGGCATGGTTTATCTACTCACGGTCTACTCTAGTCACGGTCACTCATGCCCTTGTCACCTCCCGCTTGGACTACTGCAAGGCGCTCTACATGGGGCTACCCTTGAAGAGTATCCGAAGACTTCAGTTGGTGCAAAATGCGGCTGCGCGTGCTGTGGTGGGTGTGCCAAGGTACACCCACGTGACACCTATACTCCGCCAGCTGCACTGGTTGCCCATCGGTCTCCGGGTCCAATTCAAGGTGTTGATCACCATCTTTAAAGCCCTTCATGGCTTAGGACCAGGCTATCTCCGGGACCACATTCTGCCTCACACTTCCCTTCGACCGGTTAGGGCCCACAGAGTTGGCCTCCTCCAGGTGCCGTTGGCCAAGCAATGCTGGCTGGCGGGCCCTAGGGGGAGAGCCTTCTCTGTGGCCGGCCCCGCGCTCTGGAACCAACTTCCCCCAGAGACCCGAACTATCCCCACCCTGCTGGCCTTCCGAAAAGCCGTTAAGACATGGCTTTTCCTGCAGGCTGGGGGTAGAGCTTAATCCACTCGAGCTCACCCCCAAGTATGTATGCTTGCTGAACGGTTGTTGGATGATTTTAATACTGTGTTTTTAATTTTTATATTTGTTTTTAAGTATATTTATAAATTGGTTATTCTTGTATTTTCTCTGTTGTACGCCACCCTGAGTCCTTTGGGAGTTGGGCGGCATATAAGAAAACCAAAATAAATAAATAAATAAATAAATAAATAAACAAACAAACAAATAAATAAATAAATAAATAAATAAATAAATAAATAAATAAATAAATAAATAAATAAATAAATAAATAAATATCAGTTCTCCATTAAGTTTTACTGCGTATGCTTGTGCCATGAGGTCTCTGTAAAGAACTTGCTGTGAAGAAGAACATGTGGCATTGTAAATATTTTGTTATGCTTATAAAGAAGTTATTTGAATCAGCTAAATGCAGTCAATTGTGTGAAGTTTCTGATTTATTTCACAACGGAAAAAAAATCTGCAAGATACAGTATATGTATGTATACATGTACATGTATATATCCCTTGAATAATCATCAATTACACCAAAGAAGAGAGGATTATTTACATCAAGAAGGTTTATGACAAATCTCCAGTTTTTGAATGTCAGAATAGTGTCTGATAAACTGATCCTATGCAAGAGGGCTTGAATTTAGCTTTTGTTCCACAAAGAGAGTCTCTCCCATGTAGCCTGATATAAACAAAGGCAAAACCTGTAGAAAAAAACAGACCATATTGGGGAGATTGACAGTTAACCTAGGATTAGTAGGAAAGGAAGTTTGGACCCTAGGCAATTTTTTATTTCCTGACTGGATCCAGGATAATACAGAGGTAGTGTTGCCTTTGCATGGGGAAAGCAACAGTCAGTTTCCTTAAAGAAGCTGGCTCTCATTTATTCCCCCACTTTCTATCAAATCAAGGATAAATACTCAAGAGCTAACAAGACAAAGGCATCAATGTAAGGGGGGGGGGGGAGAACAAGAAGGCTTGCTTAGGAACATCCAAGCACAAGCTGAAAAAGGCTCTCTCTCCATCCATTCACCCTCTCTGCAGTCAGCATGTGCTAAAATTCAGCTGCGTATTCAAGGAGGTTATAAGTATCTATTTTAACTCAGCCAACTGTATCGATTTTATTCATAATTCTCTGTGTGTGACTTTGGTCTTCTCTGTTTTCTTTATATTTGTCTTTCACAATAAACTCCATTTTTTTTACATCTAAAACCTTGGCTTCATTGGTTTTAGAAAGGAACTTCTCCTTAAAAGATTGCATGGCTACATCTTTCAGGACTGGGACAAGATTTTTACAATTCTGTAACTCTGTGCTTTGGTAGGAAAATCCAAAATATCTTTCTCTTCATTTTCCTAGAACTGTCCTGGAGGGAGAAATCCTGGGCAGAAGACCCCAGAACTTCAAGGTTGGACAGGCTGTCAGGAAATGCATCCAAATTGTTGGCAGCCTATCAAAAAAAAAAAAAAAAATTCTGCTGAGAACCCCTGGGAAAAGGGGGACTGATAGGGAGGTTTTACATTTTGATCCTCCTTGTCTTCTAACAGTGACGACAAAACCTATTTTTCCCCCTTTAGCTTTCCTTTTGTAGGCTTTTTCCAGGGAAAAAAGCACACTCAGAGAGGCTAAATTGAATGTGGAAGCTTTTAGCCATCTGAAAGGCTTTCTGATTGTCACCGTATTCACATGCAAACATCTTTTTATTTTTATTTTAAAAGATTTTTTAAAAATGAAACAAGCAGCCAAGAATTAAATAGAAATATCTTCAAAAAATTATTTCTCAGTTGCAACAAGTCCTAATCTCCCCTACCATACATACATACATGCACACCAGTTTTCCCTTGTGAAGAATAAACCAAATCATTTACCAGCAGCACCAAGTAAATGATTGCGGGCTTGTCACTTGTGTAGGACAGAGTCATAACTCACATTCACCCTGCACTTTCCTGAATTATAGTCACCTTCATGCCCCAGGCAGAGCTGCCATACTTTACCCTTGGCGTTGAGAGCTCCCAGTGTGGTTGGTTTTAAGCAAGGTTGATAAACCTCCTCCCTTGGTAATGACACGGAGAAAAATTGGCTCTGTAAAATGCTGGCAGGCTTGGTTTGCCGAAGCTTAGGAACTCCAATCAATCTCAGTAAGGTGATATTCCAAAGGGCCTTTCTGGCCCACTTCTTTCCTTCCACTGCACTTCAGACATACAATATTTGCTGGTTTTGTGCTATTTTATTCCATCGCCGATTTGCAAATACCTCCTGATTAATCCTGCACAACATAGATATAAGAAAAAAAATTGAGCCCACTACTATAGCATGCGGACCGCGAATCCCATCTTGCCAGAGATCTTATCTTTCTGGCTTAGTTCAGTTTGTGTGATCCAATTATTAAATTCTTCCTATTTTTTCTAGCCCCAGTAGACTGAAATTGATCTCCACCAGGGAGCCAAGGCTGCTCATCTCCATACGCTTATTGACCCCTGCCACCTCTGTATCCAGGGTCCCCATTGGTGCACATCTTGGTGTATGATTCAGGGACAGCTCTAGGCAAGTTCTAGGCAAGAGCCAGAATTGGAATCCACCAAGCCAGCCAAGCTAGAGAAGGAACAAGATCTATTTGAAGTTATATTGGGAGAAATATAAGAGATAGAACAAGACAGGAAGAGGAATGCAGGGCACAATGCAGATGCCTAATAAGGAAATGCAATGAAGCTGGGGAGAGTTTCAAATTATTGAGTCTGTCATCTGCACCTCTATAACTGTCTGGTTCGGTTCTGCAACCCAACAAGACAGACACAGACTTCAAAAGATAATTAGAACTGCAGAAAAAACAATTACTGCCAACCTGCCTTCCATTGAGGACTTGTATACTGCACCAGTCAAAAAGAGGGTCGTGAAAATATTTACTGACCCCTCTCATCCTGGACATAAATTGTTTCAACTCCTACCCTCAAAATGACACTATAGAGCACTGCACACCAAGACAATTAGACACAAGAACGGTTTTTTCCTGAACGCCATCACTCTGCTAAACAAATAATTCCCTCACCACTGTCAAACTATTCACTAAGGCTGCATTACTATTACTATTAGTCTTCTCATCGTTCCTATCACCCATCTCCTCCCACTTACGACTGTATGACTGTAACTTGTTGCTTGTATCCTTACAATTTATATTAATATGGATTGTTTCCTGATTGCTTATTTGTACCCTATGACAATAATTAAGTGTTGTACCTCATGATTCTTGACAAATGTATCTTGTCTTTTTATGTACACTGAGAGCATATGCACCAAAGACAAATTCCTTGTGTGTCCAATCACACTTGGCCAATAAAGAATTCTATTCTATTCTATTCTATTCTATTCTATTCTATTCTATTCTATTCTATTCTATTCTATTCTATTCTATTCTATCTCTGGCTCCCATGCTCTTTTCTCCAGCTGACCACTTTCTCTTCATAACTAAAGGAGGAAGAGACGACTAACCCAAACCATGCCATAATTTCCCCCAATTATATCTCTGCAAAGTCAGGAGAAATCTCATCTCACAATGGCTCTATTTTCCATCCAATCCTGGGGACCAGATTCTTCCTTCCACATTCAACAGCTGTGAACATCCACCTCCCAAGGTGAAACTGTGCCAAACCAGCCAAGAAGAAAACGAAGAGCCCCTCCAAAGTGGGACTTGTCTTCCTACTCCTACCCTCATATATCCTCAATTTTGAGAAGCAGAGAGGAGGGAACATATTAGGAAAGCAATTCTTGACTAATTAGACAACTATCCTGAATTTTTGTAGTTAGAACAGGGTAGATCTAACAGATGTGGATTGGAAAAATCTTGTCAGCCACTAGTTGATAGAAAAGGGCTTCAGAAAACTCTAAACCTTTGTTGTCACTAGGGATATTTCAGATCCTTGCAGGTCAGAACAGAGGGTTGTTAACCAGTGAACTTTCTCAGTTTCGGAACACACTGAAAAAGGCAAATATGGGGATCTTACCCATTCACAAAATGGCTGAAATAATGAGCATGATCAGTTACTAAGCACCAATTAATCAGAAAGCAATCCAGTGAAGTTGTTTTCTTCTATCCTCTCTATCTTCTTTGGATGCTCACTATCAATCCCCAGGGTGTCCTTAAGCTCATTCTGTACATAGGGAGTTATATTCTGTAGTGGAACTGAACTCATGGGTCAGTAATGGAATTCAAATCCATCCATAGTTAACTCAAGCTTTCCTCAATTTACCATAAGTGAAAAAATGTGGCATTGTTATTGCCACAATTAAACAGCTGAGAGCCAAACAGAATTACTAATAAATACACAGGGCTTAGAATTCCTTTATTAGGATCTAATCTATTTGCCATCTGTTTTTTCCTTACATCCAAACTATTTACAAATTTTGAAAGCCGCAAAACCAATCCACTCTCAGTGGAAAATAAGCTCATTGCACGAAGTTTGTCACCTCTAGCTAAGCAAGCATAGGGTTTGAGAACTGTCTGCCTTTTAGTATCAGGAGCAGAATTATGTTGGATCGTTATAGGAAACAGAAGTGGAACTAGTATACCTACTGACCTTCACAAGACTGTTCTCTGGAGAAAAGCACTTGTTAAGAAGGAAATATATTTCACATGCTCTCCTTGTATCTTTCCTAGAATCAATCTCTGGCTTTGTTGTATAAAAGGCTTTGCTGAATGAAACTTTTCATCTATATTGTGATTCTTTCTTCCTCTCCCGCCCCCTTCACTTCTTTATAGGATGAGTGGATTGGTTGCTGAGTGTTGCTGTATGAAGTCTTCTGAGCAGTGTTGTCTGGGTCATTTTGAAGGTTGCTTGAATAAGGCTGTGTATTCAATGGAATGCTGCTAAGATTATAATATGCAATTAAAAAGTAAGATTTAAAAAAAAGCCTGCCTGATCCAGGGGGAGATAAATCTTCTTCCAAGAAATGTATCTGTCACAGAGAAAGCGTATTGTTGCCTGGACTTATATAATGTTCATAACTCTAGCTCGCATTATCCTTTAAAGCTGCTTTCTCCAACTGTTGCCCTCCAGATAATTTGGATTTCTCTTCTGTAAATTTCAGCCAGATGGGGATTATAGGAATTAGTTGAATATTTCTGCAGGGCGCCAGTTTGGAGAAGACATTCCTAAACTAGCTGCAGGCAGGTATCGTTGCGACAGTTCAGGATGGGAATTTGGATAAACAATTTTAAAGGCTGTATTTCTGCATCTGCTCCTGTTCTTGGAGTTGCAGGTAGCAGGGTTCCTTAATGAGCTTCTGCCTGTTGTGAGCTTTCACTGATACTGAAAAATATTCTAAACATTCCTATTACACTAATAAACATTCCTATTTCGTATAATACCCTCTATAAGAGGACTACGCCTGAAGGCAGCCGATACAATTTGGGATTTTACTATTCAATTGTTAGAAATATATGTTGTATGCGTGGCTTTAATTTCAGACTCGGCTCCAAATACTATTCTAAGGTATAAAGCTGTATCTAAGGAAATATTCCACTCCTTAAAATCTTGGATCAAAGCCACATTTAGCAAACAGACTATTTTAGGTGAGTTATTTATCCAATGTAATAGGAATTTTCCTAGATACTAAATTATCAGCAAAACAAGAAATTGCTTTATAGGGCTGTGCCAAGCATTCAAAGCAGGTACTTTGCAAAGAGCATTGCATGATTTTTTCCAGGACATATCTTCTTTTCCCCTTGCTTAAATTCAAATGCAACATACCCATTTTTGTGATTTATCTGCCTTTCCCCTAATCTTCCCAGTGCCTTGCTTTCCCTTAGCCACTGCCTCCCCTCCTCCAAATTTAGTTACAGCACATTCAACCAGTCTGCTTCACCCAACCCTCCCCCCAAACCAAGGCTTTGCTCTTGGTCTCCTTTAGTCATTGCCAGTGACTTAGGTTGTAAGTTTGTCTAGATGGGCAAAACGTTTAAGGGATTGCCGCAATTCCTTTATTCAAACAGATTGCTTTGTGAAAATTGCCTATTTTAAATGCTTTGAACAACCCTACAATCTTTTATTTAGCAAGATCTTTGCTCTATCATCAAAAACTAACTACAGCTCTCCAAGTTTCAGGAAGGATTTTGTCCAACTCTATCTGGAGAAGCCAGAGATTGAACTTGGCATTTTGCCTGATGTGTTTAGATAATATAAGAGTTGCACAAAGGACACTCTGGGCTAGGTTGCAATCATGCCTTAGCTTTCTTTCATTGGCATAGATTTAGAAGGCATGGAATTTCTGGAATGCCTTACTACTTGCTTGGTTCCAATGTACAGTAGTGACATTTCCTTGTATATCCTTGATGCTGGTCTACTTAGCACCCTAAGGAAAAAGATCTTCTTCTTCTGTGTCTAGATCAAACTTTAAACTGCCAGAATGACATCACCTTCTTGGCTTTGTCATTGGCCAAAAATAAGTCCTGGTACTACATGTTTCTGGTAGCAGCCGACATACCAGCAGATGGGCCACATTCTCCACATTCACATAGTTGTTAACCACTAAGAGCCTCAATTTGAGTATATTGGTTTTACACTTAGGGACTCCAACTCTCAACCTATTCAGGGTCCTCCAAGTAGTATATGGGAAGTCAGATTCTTCAACCATATCTTCCTTTAATGTGATTCCTTGCTTGGTGGTCTCCTTCCTCATCTTTTAATTCAGTTTTGTTCTTGTGTACCCTAAATAATGTTTGTTCTTGCCATAAAGCTATTCATAGATCTTAGTTGGCGGGCTTGAGGCATATGTCCATTCAGAGGATTTTGAGGAATGTTCTCTTGCTTAGTTCTCTCAGCATCTGCTGCTACTTCTCTCCTGATCTTAGGTGGGGCAATGCCAGCAAGAGGAATATTTTCTCAATTGGTGTTCATTTGAGACAACCAGTCACTAAGCGTATACTGCTTCATTGACGGCGATATCAACCTGTTTCACATGTGCAGATGCACCCCACACTGGAACAACATACTCTGCTGCAGAAATGCTCAAGGCCAAAGCTGATATGTACAATGTAGATGGTTGAGCTCTCTGTGTGTAATTTATCAATTTCATGACGGTATTGTTCCTTGAGCTGACTTTAGCCTTAGCGTTCAGGCAGTGCTGTTTAAATGAGAACATCCCGCCAAGTCTCATATCGAGATACTTTGGTGTTGGACGGTGCTGTAGTCAATTCCAGTATAAAAAACATTGTACTAGAACAGTACTACACATGCATTTCCTCATTCTGCTTATATTCTAAGAATGTGTATAATCTTTTTACTTCTTACATCTTTTCTGCACATGTAGGCTAGAGAGGTACGATAAAGGATGACATATAATTTCATTTCTTCCCTAGGTATTTTTTTTAGTCAGGCATTATTCTATGATTTCCCCAATGCAGGAAGACTTTTAGAGGGGGAAAAACATGGATAGTAAAAGATTGAATTTCTCCTATGTGCTGTAGATATTCTTCTTTCCCCTTGCTCATTGGCATCAAATAAATCCCTGGCATCAAATAAATCCCTGGGAATCCTGGACTTACTATCAAACATCAATCTTTCTGCCTGCCATCCAGTGAATTTCATAGTAGAGCAAGGGATTGAATTAAGTCTCTCTTTTTAAAGTCCAGTAGTGTACTGTGTACACTATACAAGCCAATATGAATGTCAGGAATAAAACTGGGAAATCTGAAATGCACCATAAAGGGGGAAAACCCTGCTTTATGGACATATACTTTAGTGCTTATAATCACTTATCCATAGAATTCATTTTACTTGCCAAATGTATAAGCCAGTATTATGCACCACATTATCCCCTCCATTATGAACTTCAACTCCTCCATTGAAGCACACAGGATTGGCAATTAAATTAGGACTACCAGATCTAACCTGCTGAAATGTAGCTACCAAATGGAAGCAAAGCAGTCAAGAAAACTAACCCACTTGCTGCTATCTTGTGGATATCCAGCAGACTAACAAAATGTTTTGTGGAAAATCAATCTTGAAGGAGGGGCCAATTTCACAAATCCGTTTCTCCTACCTTCATGGAGTTTTGCTTCCATCCCATCCTTTTTCCCTCACAGCAATACTTTTTGATGGTATACCAGAAAGGATCTAAATTTCTGCAAAGAAATTATTTTTATTTAAATAGGTGAATGTGATGCTAACATGCAAAGCAATGCATCAGCCACAAGCACAGATTTCTTTGCAAAGATATATCTGGGATCCAGATTGGCTGCAGAAGCATTCTGAAGAGATATTTATTTGTTTGTTTGTTTGTTTGTTTATTTATTTGTCAACAAGTGCAAGGAAACAGGACACATGAAAAAATGGCACAAATAAATGGATATAAAGAAGCAAAACATAGCCATAAACACATAAAACGAGTACATACAAATGGGTACAGTAGGACAGGGACGGTAGGCATGTTGGTGCACTTATGCACGCCCCCTTAGGGACCTCTTAAGAAACGTGTAAGGTCCACGGTAGACAGTTTAAGGTAAAAGGTATGGGGGTTAGAGAAACTAACAACAGGATCAGGTAAAGTGTTCCAGACATTTACTACTCTATTGCAGAAGTCGTATTTTTTGCAATCAAGATTAGAGCGGAATACATTTAGTTTGTATCTATTGATAGCCCTAGTGTTATTGCGGTTGAAATTAAAGTAGTCGTTAACAGGTAGGACATTAAGGTAGATGATCGGAACGTAGACGGCGTAGTTCAAGGTTATCCAGGCCTAAAATTTCAAGTCTACTGGAATAAGGAATTTTATTGCGAGCAGAGGAGTTGAGTACTCTTCTTGTAAAATACCTCTGGACCCTCTCTAATGTATTAATGTCCGAAATACAGTGTGGGTTCCAGGCAGATGAGCAGTATTCAAGGATAGGTCTGGCAAAGGTTTTGTATGCCCTAGTTAGAAGTATAATGTTACCAGAGAGAAATATGAAGACAAGCAGCTCCTGCAGCCTAATATTTTGCTTTGAGTTATGCTTACCTCTGTATATTAGGAAAACAATACAAAAATAATTTGGTATATTTGAGCATCTCTTGGCAGTTAGAGCCTTCCAAGTTTGCCTTCTGGTAAATGGATATTTTATCATTGGCCACGCCTTTCATTCCATCCATCATTGAGATTACTCCAAATTATACCCATTGGTCCTAATATTTGGGGGATTTCAACCTTACCAGAGGTTTGTTAAAGTCTCATATTTGTGAGAGTTAGAATCCAAGCTTAATTTTTCAAAAAATTTAGTATGTTGCCAACTAGTTATTCATTTTGCCTTGGCCATGACAGTTAAGGGGTTACAAAAGTGTTGTTGAGTTTGTGGAGTATTAACGACTGACATCTCAGCTGTTACAACAAAGAGGCAGATTAGAGAGGAAGGGAAGGTGTGAACTTTACCATATTGCTATTTAATTTTGGTAACGTGTGACTGTTTTATAACAATTATAAAAGCCGATGATAAATCTCTCTGTCTGTGCTATAAAATGCTGGACCAGAGATCAATTCTGCAGAGTTCAGGTCTTCTGGTTGCCCCTATGATAGTGAACATAAGCCTTCACTCCCCTCTCCATTTGTTTATTGCCACCTTGAAGTAATAGAGTGAAAAGAAGTTGATGGAGCAACTTGATATGAACATATAGAGTCAGGCAACGGCTCAGTGCCACAGCTGATTATTTTAGAAAAGACACTTTGTATTGCAGACATTTTACACCACTCCCCTTCCTCTCATTGAATTTATGAGCACGCAACCTGTATGTGTGTCTATGGAGAGGAGGAATAATTTTTAATAAGTGCACCGTGGGAGTATTATATTTGCTTTTTAATGCTGCTTGATACATTCATAGCTTATATACTTTCTTTTAAGGGTCAGGATTTTTTTTAAAAAAATATTTTACTGTCAAACCCAAATTGAGTTAAAGGGCTTCAGCAAAAATCAAATCTGTTGCAAGTTTGGGGGAAAGAGACTAATTTTATTGGACTTTGTCCACTAAGGCTACAATCCAGAACATGAATTAAAGACATTCCAGTTTTACTGAACTCAGTGGGATGAAAGCAGTCACTAGCTTTCTCCTGAACTGCAGTCTGATGGCAAGATCAGGCTGGACTGGGTGTCTGTGTGCATCTATATGTACAATCTGCTGTAGATATCATTCATAGAAAGAATTCTACCATACGAAACATTCCAGTGGTTAGGGGAAATGTTCCAAAACTCTGGATGGAATCCCAGAACTGTTCTTTTTGGCCACTATCTTACCTGACCAATATTGGTTTCTTGTTAAGAACACCAGTTATAGGCATTTGGGAGTGGTGTTTAGTGATACTAGTTTCTTTTTCACTTTCCCATTACTTGTTCATATTTATATGAGAATCTTGTGCTTTATGTGACACCTAAAGCATCAAGTAAATTGACACCATGGTGATTAACTTGAGCAAACTCTCCTGTCTTCTCCTCTCCTCTCCTCTCCTCTCCTCTCCTCTCCTCTCTTCTCCTGTCCTCGTTCTTTATATGCACATCCTGCCTTTCAAGGAATTCTGAAACACTGTTTCTCCTCAAGGCTACTTTGATCTGGGGGATATCTGGTGGTTTTCTGGAAATTAATTTTCTCAATTGGAAGCAGTTTGTGATGTTCCAAATGTTGACCAATTTGAGCCAGGTTTCCATCTTCTAATTCCTTCTAATATGTGCTGCTTTGCAATATTAAGTTCATTTAATAAGCATGTAACTGCTGTGGGTTACAGCTAAAACATTTGAATTTTATATCTTGGACTTTAGATGTTTATTTTTATCTTCTTTTTGCTTCAACAATAAATAATTTGGTTTTTTTTAACCTACTTATATACCTACAAATGTATACACACTGGCTATTTCATGATATTAATGCAAAATCTTCTTTTTTCCTCCTCAAATTTAGCCAGTATCCACTGAGATATACAGTATATGGATAAGTGATGCAGCAGTTATTAAACAAAATTATTTTAATTGTCATGTAGATTTAGAAAATTTTGTAAAATATTGCATAGCTTCAAGTTGTCAGACATCAATTGTTCATTCAGGCATCCAACCTAAGTTCTTATTTTTAGAAAAGATATTGACACCATCCTATACATGTTTATTAAGAAGTAAATTCTCCCAATTCAATGGGATACACTTCATATTTGTACTTAAGGCTGAACCCAGACACTAGCTAGGTCTTGCCCTCAGTACTTCAAAGGAGTTTAGCAAAGAGCTTAATGGGACTGTGGAGTCTATGCTTTGTATATAGAAGATTCTAGGTTCAGCTTCAATAATGAGAGGCTTCTATCTCTTTTCACTGCTGCTATTACCAGACGACTTCAAGCTGTTCATAAACACACTGCAACCAGGGGCGGGTTCCTAATTTTTTACTACCACTATGTGGGCGTGGCTTATTTTGTGGGTGTGGCTTGCCAGCCATGTGACTGGGTGGGCATGGCTTCTCGGACTGCTGAAGGGAGGGGAACTGAGATAGCTCCTGCTGCCCATTCCCCCTCCCCTCAGCAGCTCAAGAAGCCTCAAACGTGCAAAAATGCCTAGGATTATCACCGGCATTCGTGGCTTCTTGGACTGCTGAAGAGAGGGGAACTGAGATAGGTCCTGCCGCTCGTTCCACCTCCCCTCAGCAGCTCGAGAAGCCTCAAACATGCGAAAATGCCTAGGATCATCACCGCGTGTTTGTGGCTTCTCGGACTGCTGAAGGGAGAGGAACTGAGATAGGTCCTGCCGCCCATTCCCCCTCCCCTCAGCAGCTCGAGAAGTCTCAAATGTGCTAAAATGCCTAGGATCATCACCGCACATCCGTGGCTTCTCGGACTGCTGAAGGGAGGGGAATGGAGATAGCTCCTGCCACCCATTCTTTCAACGTCTCACGCGCTCCCTCAGCCATCCTCCACTGCTTGGACTCACTGTGGGGTAGGAAGGCAGCACATGAGCAGTGCCGGAAACTCGGCTTCTGGGCATGCGCAGAAGAAAATTTTTAAAAAAATTAATTTTTTTAAAAAAAAATGGCGCCCAGGCACTGGCAACCGACCGCACCGGTACTGTGACGTCACCAGCGGGCCGCTACCGGTGCTATAGAGTGGACCGCACTGGTAGGAACCCACCACTGACTGCAACCATATATTCTATGAAAAAGAAAAACCGCTCTCTTGTCTGATGTCTGGGTAGCTGTAGTTCTCTGTGTGTACAATCTAGGCTGCTCTAACCAGCCCATTCCTTCATAGTTAGCCATTATGGGACAATTAGGCATGAAGTACTGGGTCTTGGTTTTCTTATTTTCATTTTTCATCTTCATCTCCTTTTCTTTTCCATCATCATTATTATGGTTTGACACACAGTCTACCAGTTGTTTAGACTGGATTTGACATTTTTGTCCACTTATCAAGTCTTTCCCCAGAATCTAGGATAGGAAGATGATGTTGTTTTGTGGCATTAAAGGTATTCTTGCAGGATATGAGCCATTCCAAGTAAGCTGCTTTTGGCAATTGACTGATGGTGATTTTCTCATCTTCATCTTCATTATTAACTGTACACAAAAATGTAGAGTCACAACTGCCCGTTCTTTAACTGGTGTTGGCCTCCATATGTATTGAATTCTTCCAATAGAAAAGAATAGAATAGAATAGAATAGAATAGAATAGAATAGAATAGAATAGAATAGAATAGAATAGAATTCTTTATTGGCCAAGCGTGATTGGACACACAAGGAATTTGTCTTTGGTGCATATGCTCTCAGTGTACATAAAAGAAAAGATACATTTGTCAAGAATCATGAGGTACAACACTTAATCATTGTCATAGGATACAAATAAGCAATCAGGAAACAATCAATATTAATATAGATCGTAAGGATACAAGCAACATGTTATAAGTGGGAGGAGATGGGTGATAGGAACAATGAGAAGACTAATAGTAATAGTAATGCAGCCTTAGTGAATAGTTAGACAGTGGTGAGGGAATTATTTGTTTAGCAGAGTGATGGCGTTCAGGAAAAAACTGTTCTTGTGTCTAGTTGTCTTGGTGTGCAGTGCTCTATAGCGTTGTTTTGAGGGTAGGAGTTGAAACAGTTTATGTCCAGGATGCGAGGGGTCAGTAAATATTTTCACGGCCCTCTTTTTGACTCGTGCAGTATACAGGTCCTCAATAGAAGGCAGGTTGGCAGTAATTGTTTTTTCTGCAGTTCTGATTATCCTCTGAAGTCTGTGTCTGTCTTGTTGGATTGCAGAACCGAACCAGAATATCCTAGGATGGCATAATGTATCGGTATAATATATGAGTGGATCCAAGCATTGTTGCCATTTGCACCTGACAGATGAAAAAGTTGTCAATATGCAGAGTTTCTAAGTGTCATTCAATAACAATCCCCCCACAGCACAAAACAAAAAAGGATTGTCTTAAATGAAATGAAAACCTAACTTGTTTTAGGTTTTAAGATTATTTTAAATGAAAACCTAAGTAAAGCTAAAATGAAATGGGTCAACAAATACATACACACACACACAAACTAAAAACAGATGTATGATGGCTAAATATAAGAATAAAATTAGAATTATATATTGGTTCCCAGATGAGAGACAAAAAGCTCTGAGCATTACCTATTGTTCATATCTTGCTTTAGCACTCTCAGAGGTTAGCTGACTGGACACTGTAAGAGATAGGAAGTTTTGGTCCAATGCAACTAGACATTGATGTATTATTTCCATTCATCACAGTGATGCCAGTCTCTGCACCCTTGTTCAGTACCTGTTGTTTGATGAAGTTAGAGAACTATATGCCACAACACCTGAGGAGATATAAGTGGATTGTAATATCATTGTTGCTTCTTACTTGTTGAGCCAACCAATAGGCTTGGCTCAAGAACCGGTATATCTGTATAATATTGTACAATGTTATTTGACTTGCAACTGCACAATTAATATGGGGCTAACATAACGTTGTTAGACAAGTTTTGTCTGTTTGGTACAATGGTTCAAGCTAGTGACAATATGAAAATTTGAAAACAATAAAGGGAATTCGTGGCCACAAGAAAACCTTGCCTTCAGATTTCAATTACATAGATTTTTCTCTGTGTTGGGTACCTACTGAGTAAAGTTGCTGCTTTGTTTAGGAGAAGCAGGAGAAACAGTTTGAATTCTGAAACTGCTTGGGGATCATTTGGAACTCTATTTGCTGCTGTGTATAAACCTCTACAATTTGCTTAATAATGACTAATTTCTCTCGTAAAAGAAATTGACTTGAAAAGCTGTGGTATATCTTCAGCACGGCTTGAGCAAAGAACATGAAATACTATTGTAATAGCATTGCCTTAGAAATTTCTTTTTAAAATGTAGTCTTCAGAACCATTTTACAAAATGTTTCCACCCCAGGGAGGATGGTATTGCATGGTTAAAAATGTGGTAAAAATGAACACTGTAGCATTCCAGAATTCTAAAATTAATGTCTCTATCCTAGTGTATCTTTCACAACTTTAGGAATAAGTCAGTAAAAAAATCCTAGTTACACTAATCAAGCTACCATTATAACTAATAATCTGTTTCTTCTATTAGATGATATCACATATGATGTAACATCATTTGATGTGTGAACGGAATGACAACTTGCTGTTATAGGATTCAAAGAATGAGAGTTGAATATAAATACATGTCAGGTACTCAAGTTACACTGAATTTCAGAGTTATGAAATGATGGGAATAGAGATATTCCTGGACTGGAACAAGGGTTGGCAAATCTGCAAGTAAGAAATTCTGATCAGAAATAAAACCATAAAGGTGTGGAGAGGTTATTTCTTTGCTGCCAGTTTTTCAGTGGAAAAATGCAACTGAAAAAGTATGCAGAACAGAAAGACCTGCATTCATTATTCATAAGCAAGAGGCCTGACAGGAATCTGAATTTACTTTGTACTTATTTGTATATTTATTAATTCAATTTATATAGCAGCCCATCTTATGAATGCATCTCTGGGCAGCTAACAACAGATTACAACAATTAAAAAAATATTAATAATGAGTAAGAAGCTACAATGGTCACCAAGAGAAAACCTAGACAAAATTATAAAAAAAAAATTGAAAAAACCTTTCTCAATGGGCCATCTAAATTTCTGGACCGATTTAATCGTAGGGTTATTTCATTCTAGAGGGCAGGCGCTGTGACAGAAAAGACATGTTTCCTAGGTACCATTAGATGACTTTCTTTAACTGGGAGGACTTGAAGCATGCCCTTCCTGCTGGACCTAGTGGAATGGGTGGAAACAGCAGAGGAGAGGCAGTCCTGCAAATAACCTGGTTTCATGCCATGAAGGGCTTCATAGGTGAATAGAAGGTTTTTAAGCCACTTGTTGTCAAATACCTTTCTCAGCTTGGTAATATTAACTAGATATATTCCCAGTCAGCAGTACATTTGAAGGAAACCATGTCAGGGGAAGATGTTTCAGAATATAGGAAGATAACATGTACTTGATGGGAGGTGAGAATGTTAGTATTTTTTCTGTCTACAGAACATTGTCTGTTCTGTCTTCCCAGCAATGGGCGATTCTATGATTGAATTCAAAATTTTTGGAATATGAATCTTGTTCTTAATTACTTAACTATTAATTTGGGTTGAAGGCTAGTATACTTTACTGATTTTCCAGTCTAACCTACAGTTTTGGAATTTCCATGTCAACCCTGTTTACATTTTTGAGGTCCTCTGAGGTCAATTAGTTGCTGAAGAAAGAATTAAAGGAAGAATTGGATATAAGACTTGTGCCATCATTTGAAAATTCCATTTTTATTGCTTGTCTAAAAACAAATGCTTCATTTCTAAATTTTTCTTAGAGTTATATTCCACTTTATATCTAGAGATCATGGTGACATCCCATGATAGTACATGGCTGAGTGCTAGTGACTATCTCCAAACTTGTATAAATTTAGCCAATTTCCTAAGCTTGTTATTTATATTTCCATAAAGTCTGCTGAATCAGCAAACCAGGTATAAAATATATTTTTTAAAACATACAGATGAAAATGTTGGAAACAAATGAAAATTTAAATAGTTGTATACATCCGTGGTATAAGCTGGGTTGGCACAGTGATTATAATGCACTACTGCAGTTTGGCAGTTCGATTCTCACCGGCTCACTCAGCCTTGCATTTTTCCGAGGTCGGTAAAATGAGGACCCAGATTGTTGGGGGCAATAATGCTGACTCTATAAACCGCTTAGAGAGGACTGTAAAGCACTGTGAAGCGGTATATAAGTCTAAGTGCTATTTCTATTTCTATATCCTGGGTCAAAAATATTTTTTTCTTGTCAGCAAATTCCCTCCATGATGTTTTATATGTTTCTACCAGCCTTACTACATTTTTCCAGTTGAAGCAAGACTTTATTCAGAATTCTGCCTTCTGGTTTCTCTAGGGCTCATATCTCTAGAATAGAGAGAGAATACACTCTACATTCTGAATATGCCAGCGGGAGTATGAGCACTGAAAGCAAAATACCGGATCATGAGGCTCAGCCAGGGAGGGGAAATGTATGTGAAAAGCAGAGAGTCAGCAAATGAGATTGTTTTTCTATGTCCAGCATTGTTCTTTGATTCATTCATTTGTTGCATTTGTTTCATGTATTGCAATTCCAGGAAACATTTTGAATAAGTGAGAAGGGGGTGGGGGTAGGGGAATAAGTGATATGTTGGTTGCCATGGCAGTATATTCCATCTTCCTTTCCCATATGCATTCTTGCTGGGGTATACCTTACAGCCCTGGTTTAATTTTATACACTGGCTTTGTCTTTTCATTTCCATATGAATGGGAATTTTCAGGCATTGCTTGTTCCTAAAAAGTACAGTAATGAGCTTGCTGCTTTTAGCAGTTGGCCCCTGCTGCTGATGTAATTGGTGGAACTATGGTGGGGAAGTTAAGAGATACAGCTTTTCTTTCTTTTTCTGGATTCTTTCCAACTTCTGATTAGGATAAGTACAATGGCTGCTAAGGAGTGCAGAATAAGGGGTCGTAGCTACTCAGCATCAAGAGAGATGCCTTTTTTCCTGACAAAGATGGGAAGAGGGAGAGATATTGCTCATTTTTATACTTTGCATGACCTACTAAAATTGTATCACCGACTAAAATTGATGCAGGCAGGAACAATTTTGAAACTGTGCAAATGCAGAGTAAAAGGTGGCAAAGCTATAATGGGTAAAATCTGTCTGCTGCAGTTCCTATACCGTTCCAACATCCTGAAGCATCAATTCATTCCATCTTGTTTCTACACCATTAGTTTGTGAATTCTGAGATAAAAACAAGATCTGAACATTCATACATTTCTCCCAATGCACACATTGGAAAATTCATACATACATATTTCTCCCTATGCACACTATTTTGCAGGCATTTTTCTAACAGGTGCATTTTGAATGGATGTGGCTTAGTGTACTTTTGTACATTTGACAGAAATGCAAATATACCTGCCCAGATAAATATACCCCAAAAAAGTATAGAGCTGCTTTAGTGTCCAGCTCAGCTCCTGATTAGTTCATAGAAAAAGCTATTTAATTTTCTTGGCTTACATGGAAATG
This sequence comes from Diadophis punctatus similis, assembly GCA_023053685.1. Classification (NCBI taxonomy): domain Eukaryota; kingdom Metazoa; phylum Chordata; class Lepidosauria; order Squamata; family Dipsadidae; genus Diadophis; species Diadophis punctatus. The sequence continues at coordinate 38,485,790 of JALIGW010000003.1, read as the reverse complement.
GTTTGCCTTTCTCTATTTCTGGTTTCTTTTTTTCACTGTCTTGTCTATAACATGGATATTCTTAGAAAATTTTTCATCTAAGTCCTGATCAGCCCCAACTCTATTTAAATTCCAGGCCCCAACGAGATGAATTTGAACTACCGGTATGTTGTCTCTTATAATAATGCATGCATTGGATAAATGTTTAAAACGTTTATAATTTATGTGCTATTAATGTACATTTTTTGTATTTTTTTTAAATTAGAGAACTGCACTATAGAATTTGGAGAAGTATGACAACTAAAGGATAATTGTATTTCTGAAATGAAGATGATTCAAGATACACTGATAAGTGAATCAAAATAGTTCCTCTCTTTTCTACAAATTCAAATTACAGATTTAATATAAAAATAGAAACCAAATTGATAATCATTTTCAATTTTATTCACAGAACTACAGATATTTCTTTAGCAATGCTGTAACCACTTTTAATTTTAAAAATCCCCCTTGACATGCCAATATTGCTTCAGAAACAACTATCCAAAGTTACATAAACTTTGCTCTGGAACTATGACCTAGCCATTTCTTCCCTTACAAAAAGGCATTTGCATAATTTCTATGCATCCTCTTTGTCTAATAAGATTTCAGTAAGTTAAATTACTTTCTACTTTACTTTATTGGTATATTCTTCTCTATCACGGTGCTGCCTTATGGAATAGTCTCATCCTGGAGGTGTGGATGGTCCCAACCCTGTTGGCTTTCCAGAAAGTTATGATGACCTTATTTCTCCCCCAACCCCCAAAATCCCCAATACTGGGGCCAGGCTATTAGTGGAGCTCTTATGTGGTTGTGTGTGATGTTGGTAATGAGATTTTTATAAGGCCATCAACTTGATTTTTATTTTAGCTGATTTGAATAATATATTATGTTTTTGTTTTTATTTGCCACCCAGAGTTCGGGAAGCTGGCTAAGATGGGAAGCCATATCAACCTGCCTAACAAACAAATATTTGTTATTGTTTGCCAACAATATCTAGCAAATGCTTTGGATCATCTTTGCTCAATGTGTGATAAGATCTAATTATACATTAAAGCAAACCTGTGCTTAATTAAATTTTAACTGACTAGCTTATTATACTTAGGTCTTATGGAAGCTATATCACCATATTTACAAACAATAATTATATGACTTTTGCATCTCTAAAAAGAAAGGGTTTGCATTTGTTCTCTAAAGAAATATTTTCAGTAATAGACTATTGAAAGTAGAGAGTAAATCACAGAGAGTAGATTAGCTCATTATTGCCTTCTATCTTTCCTGTGAAGCAGCTGGGAAATGATTCAGCTGGAAATGCCAAATCAGATGGACTCTTGGATTACCAAATTTCCTTTGAAGTGAATGCTTATGGACAATCTGAGACAGTGATCCTGGTAATTACTTGGTTAAGTACATGAATTGGTCCAGTTCATGGTGCTTCATTATGCACTGAGCTATTTCTCCAGCTCATAAATTTAAAGATTCTGCATATGCATAGTCAGCAGTCAGCAGCAGACCAGCCTTCCAAAGCCAGCTGCTCTCTTGCCATTTAACAGGAGTCATCTCATGTTAACTCCTTAACCTCAATTACACTCTTCTTGATTGCGGCGAAATTATATGAACTATAAAAGCAGCTGCTTCACAAGCATGTAGGAAGATACTCTGAAATGTTAACATTTTGGTGTCAGTTGAATTCTCATTGCCTATTGTGAACTGTGGGTGGTATGGTGACTCAGCGGTTAAGATGTTGGGCCTGTCAGCTGGAAAGCCAGGAGCCCAGGTTCAAGACCTAAATGCCACGTGATGGGTGAATTCCTGTCTTGCCTCCAGCTCCTGCCAGTCTAGCAGTTCAAAAGCAAATGGGAGTAGATAAATAGGTACCACTTTGGTGGGAAGGTAACAGCACTCCGTGATGTCATGCTGCCCACATAACCATGGAAATGTGTTTGGACAATGTTGGCTCCATGGCCTTGAAAACAGAAATGGCCACAGCACACTATAGTCGGCAATGACTAGCAGAATTGTGAACTGTACACCTGATATCCCAGCCATATATTTTTATGTGTGGTGGCTATTTTCTCTGTTTGATTTAATCATTTTTCCAATCCTTTGAAAAAGATCCTGTTGTGTCATATCCAGATCTAAATTCTTGCAAAGATGAAAGAGATGAATTCTGTAGACTTTTTTTGGGGTGGGGGGGACATTCTGAATGTCTCTATCCTAGTAAGTCTTTCTAAATAATCTCTGAGAAAGGATGGAAGTACAGAGCTAACTCCAGGGTAACCATCACTAGCTTGGAATGGTAATAGTGCCAAAGCTATAATTATTTGGCTCATAATGCAAGAATTCATACCTTTGAAAACTTTCCATCAGAGTCTTATCATATGTTCGGCTTAAAGTCATGCTGACTGCCAGAGCTCCTATTTTCTCTCTTTCAAAACTTTACCTGCAACAATACTAAACATGAACACTGCATGTTTCGAAACACCTTCTATCTAGGATATTACTGAGTCACCTCCATCACTCTTGACAACCATATTAAATTCTTAGGCATTCTAAATTTTTCATTAACTATGGCACCAGAGACATTGCCACTGCCATCCCTCATTTTGGCTGCCAGATTACTACTGGAGGCAGCAGATGGTATGATAGGGCAGGACTCGGGTTATTACAAATAGATTGGGGAGATGCCGAGATGTTGCTGCCTGCCACTCCCACCGATGTCTTGAGGAGTCCAATTTTGAAATGGGATTGCTGTGTGGGGAGAATTCATTATGCCTCATAAAATTTCTCATGGCCTTTTGCACATCTCTAAATTGCTCTGATGCAATCCGACAGTAAAAGCAATCATACATACAGAGATGCCACCAGCAAATGTTCTGCTTTCCTGAGGGCATGTAGAAATTGCCTCTAGACAGTTAGATAAATCCTCATAGTCACCCTTCCTTTCTTATCGCTGGCTCTTTGGGTCCGCTTGGGTGTTTCTCTTGGATGTTTAAAAGCTGAGCTAGCTATAATTATCCAACAGCTTTTGCAGATGCAATTATTCCTGTTCCCTTTATGAAATTAACATGCTCCTAGGGTTTGAACAGAATGACTAAGACCTGTTCCAGTCTGTTTAAAACTTCAAATAACAGTGCTTCTAAAGCTCCTTTTTATTGTAACTCCCACTTGTAAACAAATATGTATCTATGTGTACCCTACAATCTTTATAACATTATCTTAATGTATTCGTTTTGGATATTGGATTGTTGGGATAGTTCTTCGTTCAATACATTACCATGATTGTGGGATTCCTTGACCTTCCAGAGAGACAAATGGCTACCTGAAGAACAGTAAGGTGGATGCTTAACTTAAACTGAACAGGATGTGCGTAAGGGAGGAATGAATAGCAAATTACATCATTTATTGAACATTAATTACGTTTAACACATTTTGTGGAGGGATAGTCCTCAAACAGCAAAAAAAAAATCATTCCAAAGTATGCTTATGTAAATAAGGCTTTGTATGTGTATACACACACACACACACACACACATGCATACATATACATACATACAAATATGCAAACACACACACACACACCATTCCTTCTTACCCCTACCAAATCCTCAATATCAATCTCAGGTCCTCTACCAGAGACCTGGGACTTTGCGAGTGGCTTAATAGCATAGCGGTTTGAGCACTATCTTTGATGTGGGAGATCAGGGTTCAGATCCCAGCTGGTACTTACTTTACCAATCGGTCCTTAGGCATAGACCCTCTCTAATGCATCATCTGCCTGCCTCAAATATGAGAGTAGGAGAGAGGTTGATGGTAGTTCTACTCCTGAAGCTGTATCCATATCTAGTCTTTGTGATTATCTGGCTGAGGGAGTTCAATCCTATGCAAACAGTGGGACAGTGTATTACCTTGCTATATGCTGCACTTGATGGCCACTTGTATGAGCTATCTTGCATTGGCTTCCAGTGTTGCTTTCCACAGTCCCATTAAGTTCTTGAGGAAGGTCTCCTCAAGAACTTCCTCAAGGATAAACACATCATAGATCCATGTGTTTGGCATTGAATTGTATGCTTTATTGTAATCAATCCAGACTGTGTTGGTCTTTCTAGCCCTTAAGTCTTTGGGTGATTGATCTGTCTATGAGCAACTGATGTTTTAAGCCTCTGGTATTATTCCCAATGCTCTTCTGAGTTGTACACATTTACCGGCCCATATGATTCTATAGTTTGGCGGCTATTCCTGATAGGACTTTTGATGTTGTGGGAACACAGGTTATTGGCTGGTAATTGGATGGCCCTATTCCCTTGCAGGGATCTTTTATGATCAGCATTGTCCTTCCTTGTGTTAGGCAGTCTGGGTGGGGAGCCTGCTGCTAACAGCTCGTTTATCGGTGGTCCTAGGGGTTCCTGCACTGCTGTTAGTTTTTTTTAACCAGTTAGGTATGGATCATGTCCAGGCCAAGTTCTGTCCTGCTATTGATGTTCTTGACCTGCTATTGGATGTCTACTATTGTTATGATGACTGGGAGATTGCTGTAGTCTCTTCACAGGGCCTGCAGCCACTTTGCCCTGATATTATGTGTCTTCTCTTTCTCCCATATATTCTTCCAGTGCTATTCAGTTTCTGTTGTGTTTATTTATTTATATCCTGCCTTTATTATTTTTACAAATAATTCAAGGCGGTGAACATATCCAACACACCTTCCCCCTCCTATTTTCCCCACAACGACAATCCTGTGAGGTGGATTGGTCTGAGAAAAAGTGACTGTCCCAAAGTCATCTAGCCAGTTTCATGCCTAAGGCAGGACTAAAGCTTATAGTCTCTCAGTTTCTAGCCTGGTGCCTTAACCACTAGACCAAAGTGGCTTTCAAATATTTGCTGTTACTGTGTTGTTGCATTGCGGTTGGGAATATACCTTGGGTGACTTCTGCTTCTCTAGTGTACACTATCTCCTTAGTGTCCCAGCCAGTGCTGTAAGCTTTTACTTAGTAGTCTCTTATGCTTCGAATTGAGTCAGGCCCTTGTATTTTTTTCAGGTAGTATGTTAGAAGATGCCAATAGAGCCTTCATGACAATCTCTATTACCACGGTACCATAACTTGAACTTGAATAATTTGGGATACACTATAAACTGCTGTAAACCTGGCTACACATTCCACACACACTCTCTTTCTGTGAACACACACACACACACACACACACACACACACACACACACTCATACAAGCTTCTACATCATGTCTGTCTTGCTCTTCTCCAGTCTGTTTTATTTATTTGTTTGTTTGTTTGTTTGTTTATATGTTTGTTTGTTTGTTTGTTTGATTTATGAATGAAATTTATTTGCTGCCCATTTTACCATAAGGTAACTCTGGGTGGCTTATAGACATAAAAATACATATAATTAAAATCTGAATAAATTAAAACCAAAGATTAAAATCAAGGACATGTGGGGGGGGGGCTGAATGGAGGGAGGGGGGATCCATTGTTACTCGATCAACCACCTCCACTGTGCTGTTCCCCCACTGGGGCCCCAGGCCAACTGGCAGAGCCAGCTCTTTAGGTCCTTAGAAAAGCAATGGAGGGTTGGTGCCAACCTCACATTGGGGGGTAGGAGCAACAGCAGAGAAGGCTGTCCTCTTGGACCCCGCCAGCCAGAATAATCGGGCTGAAGGAATCTGCAGCATATCTTCTCTCCCAGCACGAGTACGACAGGCCAATCCCAGTGGGTGAGATAGTCCCTCAAGTAACCTGGACCCATGCCTGTAAAGTGCTGCCTGCCTTCCCAAGCAAACATATCCTTCATTACACATTATCCCTGGCTGGGACTATAGCTAGTATTAGCCTCACTAATCCCATTAGCTTTTCTTTTCTGGCTCTTATCAAAGTGCTTTCAGAGCTGAGATCAGGCCTGCTGTCCCTGCTCTGTGTCACTGGAGCAAAACCACAAAGCAAACACACTCTACTTCTGCTGCTATTTTATTTAATCAGAATCTCTGTTGAATCTACTAATTAAGTTATTTCCCTGCAACTAATATTCAGCTGTTGATTCCTTCCAGGAATACTCACTGCAGCAATCACAGAGGTTTTTGTTCAACTGGCACTCTGCCATAGTATCTGCATGAAATATAAAGCATTACCTGTTCTTTCCCATCTAAGGAAATATGGCACAGGAATGCATAAAGTAATTTTGGTGCCTATCGTATAAGGACTCAAACACATTGACTATAATCTCTCTTTCCACTTTTCTTTCTATGGATCTTCTTCTTCTTCTTCTTCTTCTTCTTCTTCTTCTTCTTCTTCTTCTTCTTCTTCTTCTTCTTCTTCTTCTTCTTCTTCCTCTTCCTCTTCCTCCTCCTCCTCCTCCTCCTCCTCCTCCTCCTCCTCCTCCTCCTCCTCCTCCTCCTCCTCCTCCTCTGAACTGCAGCTATTCCAATGCACAATTGTTGCCATTTTGTCATGACTTTGAGCAATCTTCCTGCAGCAGGTAACTAGGTGGCCCACTGTTTCTTCAACTTCTTTGCAGAAGCATTTGCGGTTTGTTGCTGTTTGTCTTCCCAACTCTGGCTTTATATGCATTTATTCTTAAGGCTGGGTCTTGTGTAGTCGGAATTACCCACTCTGTGTCTTTCTTCAAGTTTCCTGCTCTTAGTTATTGCCAGATCTTGTTGGTATCAGCTTTGCCTGCTAGTTTTTTTTTAATGTATTGGTCATGTAATACTTGATTGAGGGGTCCTTGGTGCTCTCTGAACTTGGCTGTTTACTTGCAGATGTTTCATTACCCAAACTAGGTAACATCATCATTGCTAGTAATCAGAAAACAACCAAGCTCTGGAGCAGTGTTTCCCAACCTTGGCAACTTGAAGATATCTGGACTTCAACTCCCAGAGTTGAAGTCCAGATATCTTCAAGTTGCCAAGGTTGAGAAACACTGCTCTAGAGGGAACCAAGGACCCACTACTCTTCTAGCACAGAAGCCCAACAACCTAGGACCAAATGGCTATACAGAACAATAACCAGTGATTGAGAGGAGGAGTGTGCCAGATACTGCTGCCAAATCACAGTTGGGGATGCTACTAAGAGAAAAGGAAGCATTGGAAACCATCCACTTTCAAGGTCATAAGACAACTCCAGCGAGAACAGTAGAAGTAGTAGTAGTTTTGAATTAAAGCTAGAGAACATGGGTGAGGGGTACTGCTGCAACAGGCTGGGAGTGGAGGAGAACAATACCATCTGTTGCTGCACTAAGTGGGCCAGGAAGAAAGTGTTTATCTGCCCTAGTTGAAGGCATTTGGCTCAGAGTTGAATTACATGCCTTACAGCACAATTCTAACATTGTCCCTACTGAGAAATGTCTCCAATTAAAAAGTAAGTGATGTTGTTTGGGGACTGTGCTATTGAAAGGGAAAAGGACATATTATTTTTGCTCTTTTCATTCCATCCTGCCCAGGAAGCAGCAGGCCCACTTTCCCATTTCTCTCAGGAAAACATAAAAATGAGGTTGTTCCTAGAGTGGCCCGGAGAAGTTGGCACAGCAGCTGAGTCCCCTTGCCAGCTTTTGGGGAGATTTAAATGGCATTTAATTATTGCCTTCAGATGTTTTGCACAGCAGCAGCAGCACAGTAAGTCAGGATTGCAGTTCTTGCCGTTTGTTAATTAAAGCAGCCTTTGACAAAGACTAATGACTAATGACTTCTTAATGAGTCAGTTGTATGATATCTTATTATGTTCAGGCTTCCTTTCCTTCTCTGGCCACCATATTCCTGGGAACCATGGGCCTTGAATGATTTTGTTTCTCTCTCTTTTTTTCTTCCCCAACCCTTTTTCTTGGTACCCCTTTGAACATGGAGCCTGGATAGCTCAGTCGGTAGAGCATTAGACTTTTAATCTGAGGGTCCAGGGTTCAAGTCCCTGTTCGAGCGAATATCTTTTTTGAAGAGCCGAGGTGGCGCAGCGGTTAGAGGCAGTACTGCAGACCACTTTAGCTGACTATGATCCGCAGGTCAGCGGTTCAAATCTCACCAGCTCAAGGTTGACTCAGCCTTCCATCCTTCTGAGGTAGGTAAAATGAGGACCCGGATTGTTAGGGGCAATATAAATATACATTGCTTACCGCTTAGAGAGTGCTTGCACTGTGAGGCAGTATATAAATCTCACAAACAAACAAACAAACAAACAAATATGTGGGTTATTTCTTATAAAGGAGACTTGGCCATTTAAGAATCACATGCTGGGGGGACGACACACACAAAACCAGGTGGTTTTTTTAAATATATAAAGACAGTAATGATACTTGCTCCTTTGATTTGAAATCAGGAGTGAAGCTAAAATGATTTCAAGAAAATGTATTTCAAGTTCTGTCCACTATGCTTTCCTTTACCAAAATGACTAATGTTCTGTTCATTGGGATAGTGATGTATCTAAAAAGGTTAATTGATGGCAATTGAACCAAAGTTTATTAAGATGGAGACATCTTGTTACTCATCCAAGTAACTTCTTTAGTCAAAATGAAAATTATATCTCCATGAACACTTTTATATTTCAAATACGTAATTTACAGCTAAGTAAAGTGACCAAGGATGCTGGAAAATTCTCAAAGCAAAGCAAGTCTTGCCAGGGGCCGTTCTGAACCTTTTTCTCAGTTCACATTCAACAATGGTTAGCGAAGAAATTTCTCATTATCTTGTCTCTGCATTAAGAACAATTTATGATTTAGAAAGTTAGGCAAAGTACAGATTGCAGCCATTGAGGGTTAATTAAACATAACATTGCCATCAAAATTTTACATAGAACACAATTCAAGGGAAATGTAAATGGGTAGCCAAAACAATTTGAGGAATATCGAGCAAAACTAATGCAGTTTTAATAAAACTAATGAAAATATTTGAGAGAGCAAGAGAGAGAAATTGTCCAAATAAACTTAGGTTTTCAGTGATCCAAGTGTTATTACAAATGACATCTTTATGATCCCAGTACTAAATGTCATGCACAATGTTGAACATTGTGGGAGTCACAGGATGATGCTTATATTCTTTTCTTACAAATAGTTACAGATTAAAAAACATGCAGACCATACATGTAGAAGTGAATTTCCCAGGACCAGCAGAGTTGAATCCTGATTGAATCTCAAAGGGTTATACATTGAGCAATAGCCTAGAAGAGTCTGTTTAAAACAATATCCCCGTGCATGCCCATTGAACAGATACTGATAAGGGCATATTTGTGTTATAGTACATGGACTTTTGTTTCAAATAACCATGCAGTGACAATGTGTGTGATCAGGGGTGTGATCAGGTCAGATGAACAATAGATGTCATTAATCTGGTACAAACACAGAATAAAACAGTTCTTCCTTCCACATTAACTGGACATGTTGAACCAAAGAAGCCATCAAAAAGTTTCAACTCCTATCTAAATTATTGACATTGCGTTAAAAGAAAAAGAGAGCACAAAAGCACAGGTAAAATGAAAAGAAATGTGAAATAAATGTAACAATTACTTTTAATCAGGAAAGAGTATAACCTAGTGTGCCTATTAAATAAAATCCATATAACTTCTAAAACCTAACTTAACCTACAAGAGGAGTCTTTAAATAATGACAATATACTTAATTATTATTAGTGTTGTGTGCTACCAACTTTAAGAAAAAGGAAGAACAGAACTTTTACTAATCCTTAAATCTAAATGAGAATAGCAGAAACAGGAAATGCCCCTATATTAGGTCCCTGAGAATAGAAAATTGGGGGTTTTATACGGGTACAGCACGGGTGTCAAACTCGCTGTGTCATGTTGACGACACGTGACGTTTTGTGACATTTGTCCCATTCGCGGAACTGGGGTGGGCGTGGCCTGTGCATGATGCATCCAGCCCGTGGGCCGCTAGTTTGACACCCCTGGGGTACAGGTAGTCCTCAACTTACAACAGTTTGCTTAGTGACTGTTCGAAGTTACAACGGCACCGAAAAAAGTGACTTATGACCGGTTTTCACATTTATCACCACTGACGCATCCGCATGGTCACATATATTCGGATGCTTGACAACTGACTCATATTTATGACAGTTGCAGTGTCATGTGATTACATTTTGCAACCTTCTGACAAGCAGTCAATGGGGAAACCAGATTGACTTAAGAATCGTGTTACTAATTTAACAACTGCAGTGATTCACTTGATGTGGCAAGAAAAGTTGTAAAATGGGGCAAAACTCACTTTAACAAATTTTTCACTTAGTAACATAAACTTTGGGTTTATTTGTGGTCATAAGTTGAGAACTACCTGGGGATAGGGCAGTGCTTCTCAATTATTTTCTGTTAAGCCCCCCCTAGGAAGAAGTAAACATTTCACACACACACCCAACTCTCTGATCTGGGCCCCAGTGGAATTTTAGTGTTAATATTTATTATTTTACTTATTATAAGCTGCAAGCAAACTATTGGCTTGGGAAGGCTGCTCTACCCACTTACCTGGGAGTAAGTCACACTGAACTCAGTGGAGCCTGTTTTTGGTTAGGCAGGCATAGGCTACAGTGGTTAGGGCCCTCTTTTGACATGGGGCCAGGCCAGCTTAATCAAGCCAATGTTTTGGGGTCGCCGGCCTGGTCCATAAGCCCCGCCTCTGCCAGGCAGTCACAGCGAATGGTGTGGAAGGAGGCTTTAGGGTGCCGTTCGAAGCTTTCGCCCAGCTGCAGAGGATGCTCCTCCTTGTCCAGCAGCAAGTTCGCCACACCGTTCATGGCTGCTGCGGCGCCCACCAAGAACAACAAGAATTCAAGCAGCTGCCCCGCCCCGCCTGGCTGCCTTCTCTTCCAGGCTCGGAGCAGCGTGCAACTGGGAAAACACTCCCCGTCTGGGGGAATCGATCGAGAGGGACCACGCATGTTCCCCGGGGTCACACGCCCCCTGGCATCGCTCCACGCCCCCCGGGGGGGCACCCCACTATTTGAGAAGGACTGGAATAGGGGATAAGGAACTGATTGCACAGAGCAAGAAAAGGAACCAAGGCAAAAATTATTGGCATCGAATGCAAACTTAAAAGTTGTAGTAGGGGAAGAATACCATTTTCATAAGGAGACATTAGATCAGAGGTATACAAAGAATATGCTCATGTTCCTGAACAAGGACAGCATAACCAAGCCAGAATTTTTAATACTTCTCTTCCCAAGATAGCAGTAATTTATTTTATATATGTTCATATTCCTTTTTTGTTACTAGAAATTGGACATCAACAGAACGTGGAAGGTTACAAAAACAGTAATAAGAGCAAATCAAACAAAAAAAATCGGGGTAAAAAGCTTAATCATTGCCATTTGCTATTTCTTTCATAAATATTTTTCATCATGCATTTTTTACAATCAACTTCCATATTACTTTTAGTGCTTTTTTCTGCCATTGTGGATGTACAGCGACTGCACATATATAGAACTATGTATGCATGTCCATATATACAACCTTTGCATTGGATGAGATCATGGCCGGACATCAAAATTTCTTTCTGTGAGTGAGATGTCATCACCTCAGGATTACAGCATTTTCTCTCTCAACCTAATTTCAAGGCTGCACATAGCAATACTGTATGGACAATGCCAATTGTACAAACATATCACAAAGTGAGTCTTATTTCATTTTGTAGTCGGTATATTGGAAGAAATGTAATTTCATAAGTATTAAAATTCTGTCAAACTGGAAAGCATCTATTACCGTTCACCCGTTTCAAAATAAAGGCTTAAGCACTGAAGAAACTTGTAAGCTTTTTTATATTTCTCCTGAGATGAAAAGACAATACTTTGCTAGTTTCTCCCCTACTTTATCCTTTGGCAAAGGCTGATGTGGTACAGTTGATGCCTGCTCCTGGTTTCTTATAACTATGGACTACACGATTTTTAAAATATTGAGCCAACAAATTGTGCGATCTAAGAAGACCCTTATGCATTTATATGTATGATAGAAAACAGGGAACCATGGAATCTAGTAACAGACCAAAAATGGGACCAAGAATCCAAAATGCAGGCTGGAGAACAGTTTTAACTGGAAAGTTGGTGACTCCAGCTGAAGCTCAGATAAATAGTTAAATAAATAAAAGCAACCAACCCTGGTGGAAAGTCAGTCATAATCTGACCTGGAGACAGCATCACACTGGATTATTTTTTTATTTATTTATTTATTTATTTATTTATTTATTTATTTATTTATTTATTTATTTATTTATTTATTTATTTGTTTGTTTGTTTGTTTGTTTGTTTGTTTGTTTGTTTGTTTGTTTGTTTGTTTGTTCTTCTATGCCGCCCTACTCCCGAGGGACTAATAAAGATAGTAAAAGCAGATCTTTTATAAGTCCCGAGGGACTAATAAAGATAGTAAAAGCAGATCTTTTGATTTTGAAAAAAATCCCATATTTTTTGCACTATAAGATGCTCCAGACCATAAGACGCACCTAGCTTTTGGGGAGGAAAATAAGAAAAAAAAATCTGCCTCTGCCTCCCAGCAATTTGGCTTCTTGTAGCAAACAGCAAACAGCCTGGTCAGCTTCAGCACAGCCTGATTTAGCATGAGCAGTTGACTGGTGGTTGGATCAACCTCCCGGAATACCACTGTTCCAGGCTGCAGGGATCGCCACAGCCCATCGCCGCCACCGCTGCCGCTGCCTATCACCACCTCCACACCCCATTTTTGGGCTCCGTGTGCCCCATTTATGGCCTATCCACGTCCCATTTTCAGCCTCTGTGTGCCCTATTTTCGGCCTCTGTGTGTCCCATTTTTGGCCCGTTCCATCCCTCCCGCTGCCTATTGCCACTGATCCCTGCCGCCTGGAATGGGCCAAAAATGGGATGCACGGAGGTGGCGATGGGCGGCAGCGATCCCCGCAGCCTAGAACAGCTGATCAGCTGTATTCTGGGAGGCTGATCCTACCGCCAATCAGCTGCTCATGCTAAGTCAGGCTGTGCTGAAGCTGACCAGGCTGTTTGCTGCTTGCTGCAAGGAGGCAAATTGCTGGGAGGCAGAAGCCAAACGGTAGTGGGCGGTGGGTGGGCAGGGCTTCACTCTATAAGATGCACAGACATTTCCACCCACTTTTTGGGGGTGGGGGAAGTGTATCTTATAGTGCAAAAAATACAGAAATTTGGGGAAAATCTGCTTTGGGGAAAAAGGATTTGGGCAGGAGGAGAGGATGTTCCTGATTATTTAAATGAAACATTCTATTAAAAAAATACCTGCAGGCATAACCAATATACAGGTAGTCCTCGACGCAGAACAGTTCATTTATTGGCCGTTCAAAGTTACAACGGCACTGAAAGGACTGCTTTTTACACTTATGACCATTGCAGCATCCCCATGGTCATGTGATCAATTCAGACAACTTGGCAACTGACTCATATTCACAACGTTGCAGAGCACAAAAGGGATCACCTTTTGTGACCTTTTGACCAGCAAAATCAATGGGGAAGGCAGATTCACTTAACAACTGGATTACTGGAGTGATTCACTTAACAACAAAGGTAATAAAATGGGGCAAACAAATGTCTCTCTTAGCAACATAAATGTTGAGCTCAGTTGTGGTCGTAAAGTGAGGACTACCCGTACTTGATAATTTTAATTTTACATTTCTTCTCAGTGATGTGGTTCTTCTTAAGTAATATATTTTGTTTTATTTCAATTATGCTCAGCCATGTCATAGGATAGAGTGTAGTGTATAAGGTGTGGGTCGGATTGAACAGTAGAGATCATTCATCCATGAGGCTTACTGGGGACTTTCTCACTCTCTTCCCCAGTCTAGTTTACAGGCACTTGAAGATTTTTCTGCTTCTCCCCTCAGAGCATGTAAATTGCAATTAGTCAAGCTAAACATCCAGCTTAAGAATTTTACTGGTAGGAATTTTTGCTGTCTGTGGCTGTTAAGACTGATAACACATTAGACTTTTTATAGGCTTTGTGTACTGACAATTTATGGTCCTGACCTAGATTAGGCTAATAGAACCACAGATTTCTGGGCATTATTCAATATAATCGCTCCTTGATACAATATGCTTCTTGATCAAATACATTCTCTTGTTGAACTACCCACTGGCAAGCATAACATCTTATATTATTGCTACAATATGTGTATATAATCTCTCTCTCTCTCTCTCTCTCTCTCTCTCTCTCTCTCTCTCTCTCTCTCTCTCTCTCTCTCTCTCTCTCTGTCTCTCCCTCCCTCCCTCCCTCCCTCCCTCCCTCCCTCCCCTTCTTCTTCTTCTTTTCTTCTTCTTCTTCTTCTTCTTCTTCTTCTTCTTCTTCTTCTTCTTCTTCTTCTTCTTCTTCTTCTTCTTCTTCTTCTTCTTCTTCTTCTTCTTCTTCTACTACTACTACTACTTCTTCTTCTTCTTCCTCCTCCTCCTCCTCCTCCTCCTCCTCCTCCTCCTCCTCCTCCTCTTCTTCTTCTTCTTCTTCTTCATCATCATCATCATCATCATCATCATCATCATCATCATCATCATTATCATCATCATCATCTACAAAAAGGGGGAAAAGGGGGATCCAGGAAACTAAAGATGTTCATGATGATGGGCCAGGATATATCTGAAAATATGAAAGATCTTTGAGGACCTGCAGTGTTTTATGAAGCATAGTTAAGAAATACTATTATGAGAATGTCCTTCCCTCTCAAGACTTTGGCAAGTTTTGTTCTCTCCAGTCTAAGTGAGAGTTGCAAGGTAAATTTTCTTTCAGCTTCCTTTTATTTATTTATTTCTAAAGTCACAAACTTAAACTAAACATGGTACAAATTATTAAGGATTAAAGAATTCTGTGAATAGTTATCTAATAGGATATGCAAGCCTGAAATATTTTGTGGTTGAATCTTTATTCTTGGGGAATATAGGAACTTGGTAAAATAACCGGGTGAGCTGAATCAGTAATGCTGCCTTGTTATATTTCTTTCCGATTTCCCTAGCCAAGAACAGGAGTTATTATGAAGAACTGGAAGTCATTTTTTTCTTGAAATTCAATAGAGTGATGATTAACAGGTAACAGAAGGTGAAGAAAATTTTAACTTCCAGAAACATTTTCCCAGCCCAAAAAAGCCCTTACCTCTCTACCTCTGCTTTAAAAATCTATTTCACTGCTTTTTATTCCATAAAGACAACTGAAGACAATAACCAAATATAGTAATAATAATTAGTCTTCACTTAGCAGTAATTGAGACTATAGGTTTTAATGCTAAGCAATGTGGTTGCAAAGTATGACAACAATACATGATCATGCCCAGAGGTGGGTTCCAGTGGTGGGTTCCTACTGGTGCGGTCCACTCTATAGCACCAGTAGCGGTCCACTGGTGACGTCACAGTACCGATGCGGTCGGTTGCCGGTGCCTGGGCACCGCCATTAAAAAAAATTCCGGCACTGCGCATGCGCTGCCTTCCTACCCCACAGTGAGTCCAAGCAGGGGAGGATGGCTGAGGGAGCTCGTGAGACACTGAAAGAACAGGTGGCAGGAGCTATCTCCATTCCCCTCCCTTCAGCAGTCCGAGAAGCCACGAACGTGCGGTGATGATCCCAGGCATTTTCGCACGTTTGAGGCTTCTCGAGCTGCTGAGGGGAGGGGGAATGGGCAGCAGGATCTATCTCAGTTCCCATCCCTTCAGCAGTCAGAGAAGCCACGCCCACCCGGTCATATGGCCGGCAAGCCACGCCCATCCAGTCACATGGCTGGCAAGCCACACCCACAAAATAAGCCACGCCCACAGAGTGGTAGTAAAAAAAATTAGGAACCCGCCCCGGTGGGTTCCTAACAGTTCTAACCGGTTCTTTAGAACTGTTAGTAATTCACGGAGCCGGTTCTGTCGGTGTCTCCGTGGGAGCCGCCATCTTGGATTTTGCTTCTGCAAATGCACAGAAGCTAATTTTTGCTTCTGCACATGCGCAGAAGCTATTTTTTATTGCTGCGGGCGCGTGCACGGCGTGATCCTAAGCAAACTGGCAGCAAAGGGATCCAGAACCCACCCCTGATCATGCCACTTAGCAGCAGTTCCATCAGTGCTTGGCGAATGTTATTGTTTGAATCACCACAGATCATTAAATGAGGACTTCAATTAATCGCAACTTCCAGCTTCCTGCCAGATTCTCCATTGACTTTGCTTGTGGGAAGCAAGCAGGGAAGGTCACAAATCACAATCACATGATCATGGTATGCTGTAACAATTAGAAATCAAGGCTAGTTGCTGAATGCTCAAATTGCAATCATAGGACCATGGGAGCGCTGCCACAGCTGGAACTTCAAGGACCATTCATAAGTACCACTTGTTCAGTGTCATTGCAAGTTTGAAAGGTTTCTGAAGAAGTAGTTGTTAAACTAGGATCACCTCTACAAAAATCCAAGCAGAACATGAACTATGGAAAAACAAAAACAAAAACAAAAAGGAAGAAAAAAGAAATACTTCTACTTATTGAATAATTAAATATACAATGGCTTTAAAACTTCAACAACATATTGAGCCTTCGCCATATAGAACATATAAAACTAGTAATTATAAGGAGTAGGATGGAAGAAGAAATAAGGTTACTATCACTAAATATCAATGGCATAAACGCTCCTAGTAAAAGGAAAAAATCACTAATTAGGCTCCAAAAATTAAATTTTGATATAGTTTGCTTAGAGGAAGTCCATATTAAAGGTGCCATTGGAATCTTTCTACCAGAGTAGAACAGTCTTCTGTTTGTAGCCCTTAGTAGGTTACAAATGTTCAGAATACAATTCAACATCACATTTACACTTTGACCCTTACTTTTTTCCAAGTAAACTATCAATAATAAAGAAAAACTGTGACAATATAGAGTAGGTTGAAAACAAGAGTCGCAGTCCCTCTGATATGCTGCATTATCAGCATATAGGAGTTAAACTTCCAATCCTCTAATCCTTACTGTACAACCTATGAGCTGCCACATATACCTTTAAAAATGCTGAATTGATATCATCTTAAGGTCATGAAATGTCTAGGAATCTCTTCCAGTGATGTTAATACTTTAGAATATTCAGACCCATTTAATGCATTAGATTAGACCCACATTGTTATCAAGGGATATTGTAATGTCATATATTGCCATTAAGCAGTCAAAATTGCAATTTGGAAAAAAAAAGTCTTCATGCATTGTTTTATCCATGAACTTCCAAAAAAATGCTTATTCAACAATCTGAAGGACTGAATTATGCCATATTGTCAACTTCTTAGAGGAAGTCCATTCAATTGTATATTATATGTACATTTCCCAAATACATCTTACAGCTTTTAATGAAGTAAATGCATCTGAATTATGACTAAAACTAGAGTCTAGCAATATATTAAGGGGACAAGATAATAGCATTGTAACTGAACCCATAATGAGTTTTGAAATAAACCTCTTGAATTCCAGGAAGCAATAGAAATGCTATAATTAAAAAGCAGGAAAATCAAATTCTCCATCTTCACATGAATGCTGTAATTTCGATTAGGAAAATCATGAGGTCTGATCATCTCGTAAAAACTTTCCCAATATCCTGTCAATACCTATCAAAAGATTAAAATAGAAATCCCTCTAAGAATACATATGAAGAACCTTAACGTAATGTTCTTTTTAACCTTTATTCTTCCTATTTTTCAATGGAGACTTTTTTATGTACTTATATCTTTTTTTAATCTGACATAAACAGCTGGAAATATTAACTTCCAACAACAAATAAATATTTCCAGGAATAATAACAATTTCTGTTTAAATGAATTCATCCAGAGTGGTTTATCAATGTCCTTAGAACCAATAAGACAGTGATGAGTTTTATTCCAGTTAATGGAATAACTTGAAAGTTTGTCAAAATATTGTACAACCATACTTTGTGTTAAAAAATTGTAATTATCAACAAGACATAAAAGTATCATTAATGTATAACCATAATTTATTTTTGTCATTTACTTATTTTTGTCAAACATGTACAGGATAGTAGTTGTTTGTATAAACATAAGATAAGTAAAAAGTTCCAATAAAGAGGACACTAGGACAGTAGGATAGGGGACGGTAGGCACAATGGTGCGCTTATGCATGCCCCTTATAGACCTCTTAGAAACGGGGAGAGGTTGACTGTAGACAGTCTAAGGTTAACGTTTTGGGGGTTTGGGGAAGAAACCACAGAGTCAGGTAGTGCATTCCAGGCATTGATCACTCTGTTGCTGAAGTCGTATTTTCTGCAGTCGAGTTTGGAGCGGTTTACATTAAGTTTGAATCTATTATGTGCTCGTGTATTGTTGCGATTGAAGCTGAAGTAATCATTGACAGGAAGCTGAAGTAATCATTGACAGGAAGAACAATTTATTCTGTACCATGTCTAAAGCTTTCTCAGTTCCTGACAACCATCACCAAATCCAATTTATCAGCTATTGCCTGATGCTTGGCATCTTTTATTTAAAAAAAAAAACACTGTGCAGGATACACTGTTGAAAAAAATATATCTTACTGTCTTGGAGCCAAAGTTGCTTTCAACATTTTGCATGCATATTCAAGAAATAAATTGGAAGGAAACTAACACAATCCATAATATCTTTTCCTGCCTTCAGAATTATAGATATAAAAGCTTCTTGAACAAAGCAGGCATCTTTGTAGACCTTCAGCAACATGAGAAAAATATACCGGTCAAAACAAAATCCATCAGGGGCCAGAGCCTTATTTAACTGATTTGATTGTATTCATGACATCTTGCAGACATAAAACTGCAGCTAACTGAATTTCTTGATTTTAATATATACAGCTATAATACAGTATAGCTTGTATATATAGAATATATATTTTATATAGACAAGCTATACTGCCTTGTAAATCTGGCTCTTGAATCAATAATATAAAGTAAGCTATAAACTTGAAAAAAAATTACTGCCTTTGTGATTCAGATTCATTATGTATATAATCCCTGAAAAGCTTAATAGTGGGAATAATATTGGTTCACAACCAGTAATTACCAGATTTTTCCCTTCATTTCTAATAATCTTTAACACATTTCAAACAACATTCCATGTCACAGTCATTTGCCAATTTGTTTATGATGCAGCCCAAGATGAAGAGAAAGCTTTCAAAATTGGAGGAAGGACTGAGATTGTAGATCAGACATCTGGCATCTCGCCTCCCTACTTTTGCTTGAAAGCATTTGCAAATAGATTTAGACCTCTAATATTACCCATATAAAATCTTCAACAAAAGAATCTCATTTACTCATTGATTTATTGTGACTGCAATTTCTTTTTTTAATTAACTTGAGTTGTTTTGTTTTCAGATTTTAATTTCTTGTTAGCCGCCCAGAAATTAAAGTAGCAAGAAGGGCGGCCGTACAAATTGTTTAAATAAATAAACAAACTCAAAAACTAATTTACTCAGGGTTTTATTTCACTACAGTATCATATTATGAGACCTATGCCAGTGGTCAGGTGTAGAACAGGCACTTAATAACTACATATACACACAAAGATGCTTTTCTATATGAACAAACTGCCATTAGGTGGTCTTTATTTTATATATCTAGTATGTAAAAAGAGTAATTCATATTCCACATGACTGTCCCAAAGAATCCCAAGGAACGTTTCCTACTTTTTTATACTATCCAGTTAATCAGCCATTTGTTGGACTGTAGAGACTCAACAGTTGCTTCTGTGTTGTTATCAGTGAAGAAATATCTATCAGAATCACTGAGAAGGGGCAATGAAACTGCTCTCTTTAGGCAGAGAATTGACACTCTCGTTTGGATATTTAAATCTTTGGGGAAAAATTACTTTAAAAATAGATGGTGAGATATTTTAATGGAAATTAGGGTTGCAAGCTGTGGTTGCAACGTAAGATCAATTATTATGACCATTTTAAGGATTCTTCCTGACTTTGGCCTTCCTAAGCTCACAACAGTGACAGTAAAATTGAAACATAATGACACAATACGGGCCAGACACTTTGCTATTTCACTTGGAATGTTTTCCTATTTGATCAAACCCATGACAGAAGTGAAACCTGCACTTATATTTATCGAAAGTTCAAGAAGATTTTTAAAGTGGATACTTTGGGGATCAATCAAACATGGACCAAATAATTAGAATCTCTGGCAATGACCCATCAATGGCTTCGTGTTCCTACAAATGTCAAAATAATGTTGGATGGATTTGAAATTAAAGCTGATCCATCACAACATTGCATTTAGAGTGTATGGAATTCCCCAAAGGATGTACTTAAATGGATGGCCATCAGATTTTCCCTACTGAAGATGTAGAAAAACCTGTCACCTGGCTGCCACGTTACCTCTTCAGACTCTCCTCTCCAGCTTGGGTGTAGCCTCCAAGGGAGGAAGATATGATTGCCTGGTAAGCTGCTTGCAGAGGTGGGGATAATTGGCTCCCAGAGCTATTTATCACCATCTGTCAGCGTTCTGACAAATGGCTGAGACCCTGCAGAAATGTCGGGTGGGCCTATCATTGCCAAACAGGCTGCTCAAGATCCTGATTTATTGCTTTGCTTTTCAGGGCTGCTGGGATTCAAGATTTCTCTACAGATGGAAATGCAGCATAAATGTCCAAGGAGAAGGAAGACGCTTTGCTGGCAAGTGGGAGAAAGAATAACCTGCTAGGTTCAAGCCAATGATATAGTTCCATTTGCAAAGAGCTTGCAGAGGTCTCGGTGTTCTCCTCAGATGTACAGCCATCTTTTTAAACATTAAAAAAAATTACTACCATCAAAACTACATCCACATTTTGGCTAGCACAGGCAACACACCACTTTTATGTAAAAAGAAAGACAGGAACAAAGACATCCATAATAAGGTGAATGATGTCAACATAACTACACAGGTTGTCATCCATGTTGCCCTCTTTATCTGTCTCCATCATGGATCCATGGATAGGGATATGGAAAGGAAAAGGAAAAGAGAGACACGAATGTATGCATACCTTGCAGACAAAACTATTTTCCCTCTTGAAGTAAAGGCTATCCTATGATCTCCATTATATGCAGAAAGAATACTAGCAATTGATTAGGTTTAGTACCAATGCTTGAATATTTATTAAGAGTTCTTATAGGCCGCCCAATCCCTTGGGACTCAGGGCGGCTTACAGCAGAGATTAGAACTACAGATTAAAAAAAGCATTTAAAAACATCATATTACGATATAAAAAAGGCATTCATCCTTGGGGGAATCATCTCTTCACCCCGCCTGCCGGAAGAGCCACGTTTTTACTGCCTTGCGGAAATAAAAAAAATGGAAAAATATTTTGGCTCAGACAAAATCAAAATGAAATAAAACTCTTCTCTGCCTATAGGTGTGTGTAGAAAGCTCGGATATCCACCCATATTTCCAGCAAGCAATGCACTTAAATTTCATTCTGATATGGAAAGGTGCTTCTTAAAAGTTTTTGATTGGATCATTCCCAGTTACAAATGAAGGTGAATATATGTGTCCCAGGGTAATGTTGTAGGATCTAATCTGGTTCCAGTGACTGACCCAGATCAGATCCTACATTCCCAGTTAGATCTCAGAAATAATTTCCAATGGCAATAATCAGCTCTACAATAAAAAACAATTTAAGCGCATTTTTATGGCCATATTTCACAACTTTCTGGGTAGCACACACTTGGTTTCTTTGGATAGGCTTGAATTCTGCCACTTCTCTTAACAAATCATTAAATGTGATTCATTTATAATAAGTTGTGAATTGTACTGAAATTAAAACTTTGCCTTCTCACCTCCAGTACAACTGAGTAAATTTTTGGCCCTGAATATAAAGATATGAAGGGTTCTTTAACTACAATCATCTATTCAGTGCAGAATGTGTTAGAGGTCATCTACCTGAATAGGGTACTGGACCTCTGGACCTCTGTCTCAAAGTTCTGTACTGATGGCATCACTCTTTACAAACTGCAGTGCAGAAAAGAATGAAACTAGGAGCTCTGCCATTTGAGGACATTGTACATCTGAACCTGCATTAACCTCTACCCACTACATGGCACTGATATAACAGTTAGCATCACTGCATTATACACAACAAAATAGTATGGATTCTGGCCATCTCACAGTAACAAGTTTTTTCTTCTTCTCACATATCTGGCTTTTCTGAGTCACACATGACAGCATATTTAAGCCAGAGGTTGTGGCATTCCATTTCAGGTGCACATCAAGCATGCCACATCCCTGGCATCAAGCTCACGATGGGTTTTCTTAAGTAAAAAAACCTTTCATTTACCTCAGAAGGAAGGACATAAAGGAAGGTTTTCTGCAAAACTGGTGCACCTATGATTGAAAATATGACTTCCATTTTTCTTATTCATGCAAAAATTACTTCACCTATCCTTGCTATGCTTACATGTACAGTTTTCTTTCTCTCCCGAACCCAAGTCCAGGGTATCAAATCTAGTTCCAAATTCCAGATCCTGCATCCAACAGCAAATGCCTAATACATTTGGGATCCATAAAAGGTGAAAACAAACTGAGAAGAATGTGCACTAGGTTTAAAGTGCTATTGAGATATTTCAAATGAAAAATTGGGTGGTGGTATAATAGATCTCCATATCTGTCCACACTAAAATCATTTTGTGTGATTTAGTCTGGATAACTGAATTATCATTTTAACGTTATCCTGCTACAAGGAAAATAAACATATGCTGATGCCTGCAATTTTCCAGCACACAGAACATCATCTATACACATACATACCACTACAAATACAAATCATTGCCTTTGACCCACAAGTGCAGACTTTATAGATTCCATTTTATGAACTCAAATACAAAGACTCCTGAACAGTTTGTCATCCTGAAGTCATTCAAATAAAGCTGGCCTCTGATTCTTTTGTTCCTGATCTGCAATCCTGGTTCTGGTAAAATATCTGCCCAGAGCAAGTTACTGAAAGGATGTTTTTGCTATCATTTGGAAGCAGAATTTAAGGATACTGGTTGAAGATGCTCATAGCTCAAGAGGGAACACAGCCCAAAAGCAATAACAAGGTTATCACACACAGCTACCTTATCTAAGTTGCATAGCTGAAAGCACTCTGAGAGATTTAGCTACGGAGAAATAGCATCTTTTATCTTCAGCTCCTCTGACACCCTTGCAATGTGGAAAAACAAGGAGCCCCACCCTACATGATCTAACAAACTGGGCTGAATCTGGCAGAAGAAGGTGGTTCTATAACTTCCATGAAGGCTTTTTAGTTTAAAACTAGTATTTTGAATTATATACAGAAGTGAACCAGTAACCAGCACTAGTCCCACAATCTAAGCATTATATGCACCCACTCTCAAGAACCAGTTAAGAGACAAGCTTTGTATTCTGGACTAACTGTAATTGCTGGGTACCCTTTAATGGCAGCCCCATATAAACTGCATTGCCTTAGTACAGTGTTTCTCAACCTTGGCAGTTTGAAGATGTGTGGACTTCAACTCCCAGAATTTCCCAGCCAGCGTTGCTGGCTGGGGAATTCTGGAAGTTGAAGTCCACACATCTTCAAACTGCCAAGGTTGAGAAACACTGCCTTAGTATATGAATTACAGTTGCCAGGTTCTCCTGCACTGTTGTTCAAGCAGGAATCACAAGTCCATGGATCTGCAAATCATGAACCTGTTCCTGAATGGATGGTGCCTGCCCATCCAAAAATAACAGTGGCCCCAAAGGAGAACGCAGACTTAAGAACAGCAACTCTATTTAGTTTAGGTTTAGTATGAGCTTCCCTGTTTAGACTCTCATGGCCTCCAGACCATGGGATGGAACATCAGCAGCATAACTAAGGGTAGCAGCAGTGTATAGTTGGATATCAGCATCTGATACTTTACCCTGAGTTGTCAGATGATCTCCCTCAGCAATTCCATATAAATGTTAAAACAGTAAGAGGGTAAAAATCAACCCAATGGTATCCCATTAGTGAGGTGCTACTGAACTAAACTCTTCCCCTATAACTTCCTGAAACTATCTATAAAGATAGGAGCAAAACCATTGCAAAAAATGGCTGAGGTCTCCACAGGCACTCCAGTAAGACCATAGTCAATGGTATCAAAAGGTGCTGAGAGGTTTAAAAGGAGAAGGAGAAGTGTGCTACCCATATGCAGGCTCAAAATAAGTCATCTTAGGTCACCTGAACAAAGATATATACCCAAGCTTGAACCCAGTTTGAAAAAGATTCAGATAATAACCTTTCTCAAAAAGAAAATGTGGAAGTTCAGATGATAATTATCCAAGAGATAGATGCAGTAAAAATGAAAGAGAGTAATGCTATATAAACTGTACATTAAAAAAGGACATTTGCAATAATAAGAGAAAGAATACATAGTAAAAAAAAAGAGAAAGAGGAAAATTCAGAACAATTTTTATAGAAATAAATAATGGATTTGGAAATGGATGAAGAGGGCTAAAAGGAGTCCTAGGGAGAGTGAATGGGATTCAAAATAAAAATGATGAAACGATTTGGGATGAAAGTGAGGGAATACGGGAACAAATATTTTAGAGATTTGTATGGAAATTCTAGCAATATATTGAAGGTTAGAATTTAAACAAATTCTATAAAAGTTAGTGTTCAAGAAAAAATGATGAAAAAGAATGAATGCTCTCGGGATGTTGAAAAAAAATGGTAGTGCTGTAAGAATGCACTGTAACTGAACAATGGTTAAAACATGGATATGATTTAAGCAGAGGTTATATCACTTATTTAGTGTATATCTTATTTAGTGTATATCTCAAGATTCAATCTATGCCTGACTGGAAAAAAATGTTATTGTTCCCCTAGGCAAAAGAAAATATGGCAAGAGTGAATGTGAAAACATGATGGAGGTTAACTTAAGAATTCCTGGAAAAATGCTTGGCAAAATTGTGATTGAAAGGGTGCCAGAAATGACAATGAGCCAAATTTGGGAAGTGCATTTCAGGTCCCCCCCCCCCCAGGCAGGGAGTGTCAATGAAGAGTTTTGTGCTTCAGTAGGTTTAGGTTTCACATGCATCCATGTGAAAAAGTGTATTATATGTTTGTTGAAATAGACAATACCTCAAAATAGACCTCAAAAAGAAGTTTAAAGGGAAAAAAGGCAATGGACAAAATGGTGCATTAATACATGGAAACAAAGATGGTTTGCAAAAAAAAAAAAATAAGGGCAAGGGGAGAGATATTGAATGGTCTTGGTGTACATTAGGTTTAGCTATTTCCTTATCTTACTTTATGCTTTCAATTTCTTTTGCTTATTATTTCTTTCATTTTTTCCTGCATTTTGTATAATGTTACTAGGGCCATTGGTTTTGTGTGACTAGGGCAGTGTTTCTCAAATAGTGGGGCGGGCCCCCCTGGGGGGGGCGCGGAGCGATGCCAGGGGGGGCGCGTGTGACCTCTCTCTGTATCTCTCTCTCCCCATCTCCTCTCTCTCTGTGTATCACTGTGTGTGTCTCTTCTGTCTCTCTCACCCACTCTGTGTATCACTCTGTATGTGTTTCTCTAAGTCTCTCTCTCTCCCCCCCCCCCACTCTCTCTGCCGCGGCTGGGCCAAGCCAGCAAGCTCTTTTTGGAGCGCTTCACTACATCTTTTATTTCTTCTTTTTGGAAATCTGGGCTGGCAGAGGAACGATCACCAGCAGCAGCTTCCCTTCGGCCAACCGTTGTCCTCCCCCCTCCTTCTCTCGCAACCTAGAACCTCGCAACGCTTTTACGTCTAGAGAGGAGGCAGGAAAGGAGACTGGGAATCCAGCTTCCCTCCCACTCCTCTTCCTGCTCTCCCTATGTCTATTAAGCCAGTGGTCAGGAGCTCCCCTTGCGGAGAGTTGGGGGGCGCACGAAATGTTTATTTCTTCCTGGGGGGGGGCATAACATAAAATAATTGAGAAGCACTGGACTAGGGTGAGGGAATTTCTTAAGTTCCTTTCTACCCAGCATTCTTACCAACTTGGCATATTACTACTGAGTTACTCAATATTTTTGAATAACTCTGACCAAAGCACTCTGTTTGAAGGAATTTGAAATCAAAGCACTGACTTTATTTCTTGGTACTTCTGAATTTGTTTGCTCTACCTACCATAAATACACAGTTGACAGGAATGTGCACAAAATGGCAAATGCATTTTGCAGAACAGCCTTCCCGAAGTGTTCCATCAGACCAAAATGCGAAATGTTTTGATCGTTCCAGCCACAGGAAACAATAGGAAATAATAAAAGCCTCTCTCTCCCTCTCATTTTTCAACTGAAGGCCAAAAGTTTAGGTAGGAGCACAATTTGTGTTGAGTGCTAACAACCAGCCAACATTCAGACCAAATGGCAGGAGAGACTATTAAAAAAATGCTTATGAGAAATAATTGAAAGAAACAGCTGTGACAGAGGAACAGAGGACTAACTCTTCTTATCCTGGGGCTCTAATGGGGGTATGTGCCAAACAGCAGTGCTAAAACACACAAAACACCTAATTGGAAGAATAATTTTTACTAAATAAGTAAGCAGATGGAGACTTTGAGGGCAAAGATAGATTCCCTCAAGATAAATATTGAACTCCTGGGAACTTAGTTTTCTTGGTATATTATATGCTCCACTAAATAAATAAATAGCCGGCCAATAGCAAGGTGCAAGTCAATGCTCCATCCAAGTTGCCATAAAAACTTAAAATGCAAATTCCAACTACAGAACAAAATGCCCATGTTCTTCCATTTGAACAAAAGAAAGAGAAAACATGGAGGCTTTGCTTCAAGATCAAAATGGTCAGCTAGAGCATAAGTCTGTTCCCACTCAAACCATTTTGCACATCATCAGTAGACTGCATCTGTAAAAAAAATTAAATTACAGCTAAGCAGAGTTAACTGCTTCTAAAGTTCAAATAAATAGAGTTTGGCTCTTTCATTTAAAAGTCAGCAATTCTGTCCCTGAATGAATTTGCCTGAAGATGCAATTGTCAAAACAGGGCATCATCAATGAAAAGCTGTCTCTAACCAACTGCTTTCAAAGTTTGAATATAAAGCAAAGTTCTAATTAATGACGATAATGGTTATTGCTTTTACTTTTGCTGTCATCTCAACATTTCTATTGCTTTCAGCAGTTTGAAATACTTCACACACACATTTTTAGTTTAGTTTAACACCTCCCGGATGAAGTGGAGTATCTCTTCTATAATTCCTTATAAATACCAGTCTTGTGTACAGCGATCTCCTTCTTTGTGCACATTCTGAGAAACTTGACACTTGACAAAGGGTATCTGGCTGGTAAGTAGTGCTTTCTTTCCAGTATTTATATTTTAAAATTGAAGAAGCCAATTATTATTTGATTTTTACCCTTTCCTTTTATCAATCAGTAGTACATATGGCAGAATCATGGACGGTATGAATGGGTCATCTACTCCAGTTCTCCTGCTCAGGACTGGAATTTGCTAAACCATCACCTGCAGGTGGTCATTCAGTGTCCATCTGAAGATCTCCAGTGATAGGTAGTCCTTGACTTACAACAGTTCATTTAGTGACCAATCAAAGTTACAACGGCATTGAAAAAAGTGACTTATGACTGTTTTTCACACTTACGATCGTTGTAGCATTCCCCATGGTCATGTGATCAAAATCCAGATGCTTAGCAACTGGTTCATATGTATGATGGTTGCAATATTCTGAGGTCTTGTGATCCCTTTTTGCGATCTTCTAACAAGCAAAGTCAATAGGGAAGCTAGAGTCACTTGACAATTGCATTACTAACTTAACAACTGCAGTGATTCACTTAATAACTGTGGTAAGAAAGGTCATAAAATGGGGCAAAACTCACTTAACAACTGTCTTGGTTAGCAAGAAAAATTTGGGGCTCAATTGTGGTCGTAGTCAAGGACTACATCTATTATTCCAGACAGACTGTTCCACTCCTTAGCAATTCTTCCTATCAGAAAATTCTTCTAGCATTTAGCACAAATCTCTTTTTTTTCAATACTAACACTGATTCTTTAAGATATTTGTAGATTTCTATTTTATCTTCTTTCAGTCTTCTCCTTTGGAAGCTATACTAGCCCATCACCTTTAACTATCTCTCATATATTTTTCAGACCACTTATCATCTTGGCAGTTCTCTCTTGTGCTGTTCTAGTTTCTTCATGTCCTTTTGTAGCATGATGCCCAGAACATGACACGATATTCCAAGTGTGGCCTAACAAGCAAAGAGTATAGAGAAATTATTACTATACATCTTGTGCTATAGATGCAAGGTTTCTGTTAAGTCACTCCAAGTTGGCATTGACATTTTTAGCTCCTGCATTATAGTAGTTTTTGGTGATCCATTGGTACATCCAGATCTTATGTGCAATAATCCCCAATCCTGTACCTATGCATTTGATCTTTTTTTTAAAAAAAAACCTAGATGCAGGACCTTATATTTATTGAAATTGTCAGGCTGTTGAATTTGACCCAAGTTTCAAGACTACTGAAGTAATTTTGAATTGTGATTTTTATTCTCAGATGTATTAGCTACAATCCCTAACTGGATATCATCTGTAATTTTGATAAGTAAACTTTCCATTCCATTTCCTAGGCTACTCATAAAGAAGTTGAATACCAATGACTAAGGCAGAACTTTAGAGGCTTACTTGATAGTTTTTCCAAATACAAAGAAGAAAGATTTATGAATATCTTCAAATACAGTTACCGGTATTTGAAAATAAACTCCAGACCCACTTGACCAAAGTACCATCTAGTTCATATTTATCCATCTTGTCTACAGATCAAGATACTGAGATCAAGATACTTGCATTTACAATATTCCCTGCATTTACCAAATTCATCGTTTGGACATAAAAAGAGAGATGATTAATTTGACATGACTTGCTCTTGACAAACTCATAATGGCTCCTGGTAATTGTAGCATTCTTCTCCAAAGTCTTACAAATCTTATGCTTGACAATCTACTTTAATATATTGCTTAATATAAAATTCAAATGAGAAGATCCATAATTTTCCATATTGCCTTTTTCTCCTTTTTTAAATACCAAGACTATGCATGTTTTTCTTCAGCCTTCTCAAAGAAATCACCAGTTCTTGACCATTTTTCAAAGATTGCAATCACAAGTTTCTAGATCACTTTCCCAGATCCTTCAACATCCTGAATGTTATTCATTTGGCTCCTGGAGACTAGTATTAATTTAATATAGCAAGATGGTCTTTATTATACCTTTATCGTTTGCATTTCTCTCTTCCTTCAGTCAAGTTAGGAATGACTTCTACATCTTCAGAGAGAAGACTCAAAAAGCTTTTAAGCAGTTCCACCTTTTAAAAAATCTACAGTATTGTTGCTTCTCTGTCTTCTTCACACAATACACTAACCACTTCCTTGACTCTTCTTTTATTTCAGACATATCCTATGTAATGGAAAATCAAGTAAGGAACACAACACCAAGGAAAAATCGCCAGACATTTATTGAGTGATCCAAGAAAGAGAGACCCTGAATAATGGATAAACAATAGAAGATGAGGACTACAAGGTGGAAAAGCCTAGGGATCTGATTTGCTGGCCAGTTGTCTTTGCACCTGGGGAGTATTCTATTGTTAAACAAAATGGGAAGCAGAGCTGAGGAAGCCCATCAATAAAAGAAATGGAAAGTTTGTTTGTTTGTTTGTTTGTTTGGTCAAGCATGTATTAGATAACAGATATAAATATAAACATAACTATGAATACATGAAATGGATACGAATAAAAGGGAACATTAGGACAGGGATGGTAGGCACGCTGGTGTGCTTATGCACGCCCTCTTACAGACCTCTTAGGAATGGGGTGAGGTCGACAGTAGACAGTCTAAGGGTAAAGTTTTGGGGGTTTGGGGAAGAAATCACAGAGTCAGGTAGTGCATTCCAGGCATTAACGATTCTGTTACTGAAGTTGTATTTTCTGCAATCAACTTTGGTGCGGTTTACCATAAGTTTGTATCTATTATGTGTTCATGTATTGTTGTAGTTGAAGCCGAAGTATTCATTGACAGGTAGGACATTGTAGCAGATAATTTTATGTACTACCCTTAGGTCGGTCCGAAGACAGCGAAGTTCTAAGTTGTCTAAGCCCAAAATTACAAGTCTGGTGGTTATGAGCAGAGGAGTGGAGGACTCTTCTCGTGAAGAGTCTGGACTCATTCGATTGTATTAATGTCCAATATGCAGTGCGGGTTCCAGACAGATGAGCTGTATTCAAGAATTGGTCTAGCAAAAATTTTGTATGCCCTAGTTTGCAGTTCAATATTACCGGAGAAGAAGCTACGATAGATTAGATAAACAACTTTTAATGCTTTTTTCGCAATGCTGTTACAGTGAGCTCTGGCACTTAGATCATTAGAGATGAGTACTCCAAGGTCCTTGACAGAGTGAGGGTCGTCTACAAGGTCATATCCGCCCAGCTTGTATTTTGTGTTTTGGTTTTTTTTTGCCAATGTGTAAGACAGAGCATTTGTTGGTTGAGATTTGGAGTTGCCAATTGTTTGACTATTCTGACAGATAGTCAAGGTCTTTTTGTAGGATAGCAGCATTGTCGGTGGTATTGAATAGTTTTATATTATCAGCGAAGAGAATGCAGTTGCTTATAATCTGATAGGACGTTCCCTATTTTGACTACTTGTTGCCTGTTTGATAGCTATCCACTTATGCAGGGATCTGGAAATGCCATAAGATTTTAGTTTTAGAAGTAGTTTGTCGTGTACTACTGAATCAAAGGCTTTACAGAAGTCTATATAAATTGCGTCTATTGCTTTACTCTGGTCGAGTTGTGAAGTCCATATGTTTTTGCAATGTAAGAGTTGCAGATTGCGAGACAATTTTTTTCTGAAGCCAAACTGCTTGTTAGAGAGTAGGTTGTTGGTCTCTAAGTAGAGGGTAATGGATTGGTTTAATGACTGATTCCATGACTTTGCATGTGACGCAACATAATGAGATTGGTCTGTAATTTAAGATTTCTGTATGTTGCAATTCCCTTAGCAAGCTGCTCTTGGACTGACTGTGTGACCTGGATGAGGAGATCTCTATTCTTTGATTTAGATAGGATTGCAGGATGTATTTGTGGCTGGGGGGAAAGGAGAAGAAATATGGATCTGATGGTATTAGGCAAAGAGAAAACTATATCTGACCTTGGTAATATCTAAAAGATGGGTGGAGGGGTGCAGTTTCCATTTTGTTTATTCGATTTATTTTTTCCACTACACCCAAAATCCATGTTATATTTTGCATTCCTTGCCATTATGCTCTCATTCTGAAGTTTAGCCTTTCTGACTCCATCCTGACAGGCTCAGTCTAACAGTCCCTACTCCTCCCTGGTGATCAGATGTTTTTCTATTCCCTGTATATCTTTTGTTTGCTCCTTAGACTTGTCAGTGACTTTACCTCTCATCCACAAAGACTGTTAAAGCTTTTTCTTCCTTTCTTTCTTATGAGGATCTTTTGTACCTGTATTTTCAATATCTGCTTTTTCAGCATCTCCATCTTTTTGAATTCTTTAGAAGGTTACCTGCATTCATTAATATATGCCTTTCTGAATTCCAATGTATAAGACTAACATTTTTCAGCTTTTCCTCTTTTAATTTTGTTAAACTCTTACATAATGTTCACTTTCCCTCAAGAAAACTGTTCTTTCCACCCATCAACAAATTCTTCTCTGTTTGTCAAAAATAAATCCAGGATACAAATGCTTATAGTTCATCGTCCATTTTCTGAAACATAAAATGTCCCATTCCTGTGTTAGTATTTGATGGAATATTTGGTGGAATATCAGAATAGATAAAACCTCCTATTACCATTTTAACCTCTCTTTTTAAGAGCCTGATTAGTTGGTTTTAAAAGGGGGCCTTTCTACATTTGCTTGATTAGATGATCTGTAGTAAGCTCCTACAGCAATATGACTTTTGTTCCTTGTTTCTTTAATCTTACCCAGATGCTTTTAATAGGACTTGAATATTTCAGGAATGGATTTCTCCATTTCTTCATTTATGACTTCTTCTTTTTTTACAAACAAATCCTTTTTGCTGGATCTTTTCTCCCTCTTTTTTTGACAAGTCATGCCTCTCATTTCTTTTCATCAAGATCTGAGATTGGCTTCATACTCACCCTAAAATGTTTCTGCTCCTGTTTGATCTTCTAGTTGTGAATTCTCACCTATCTTTTTCAAATTACTCCTTTTTGAGACTCAGTTACTAGTTGAGGAAAGTGGCTCCCCTTACTGGTTGATCCACTGATCAAAAACTCAATGAACTGTAAGCCCCTCCCAAAAACCATGTACTCAAGTAAATAAGCAAACATATAACCCCTCAGCAAGAAAATCCCATGAACCTGTGCAAGAAATCAAACAAAATGTTCCAAAATTCAGCAGATTGGTTTGATAGTAATTAGCTCAGTATTATCAGATGGGCAGAGAATGAGGTGGCTGGATGGAGTCACTGAAGCAGTAGGTGTGAGTCTAAATGGACTCCAGAGGATGGTAAAGGACAGGAAGGCCTGGAGGAACATTGTCCATGGGGTTGCGATGGGTCGGAAATGACTTCGCAACTAACAACAAATCAGATGGTTAACGATAAACAAAAAACAAAAAAAATGCAGTACAAATAAGTTAAAATTTTATTTATTTATCTATTTATCTATTTATCTATCTATTTATCTATTTATCTATTTATCTATTTATATATCTATTTATATATCTATTTATTTATTTATTTATTTATCTATTTATTTATCTATTTATTTATCTATCTATCTATCTATCTATCTATCTATCTATCTATCTATCTATCTATCTATCTATCTATCTATCTATCTATCTATCTATCTATCTATCTATCTATTTATTTATGATTCTTATATGCCGCCCTACTCCCTGGGGACTCAGGGTGGTGTACAACATTTGAAGAACCACTAAACAATACAATTTAAAACAATTTAAAATACATTTAAAAAGCATACAAAATCTTGCATACATAGGGGAGACCAAGATGAAATTGTCTCAAAACCCCGCCTGCAGGAAGAGCCATGTCTTCACAGCTTTTCGGAAGGCCAGCAAGGTGGGGACAGTTCATATCTCTGGGGGGAGTTGGTTCCAGAGAGCAGGGCCCCCCACAGAGAAGGCCCTCCCCCTAGGCCCCGCCAGCCGACATTGTTTGGTTGACGGGGACCTGGAGGAGACCCACTCTGTGGGACCTGACCGGTCGAAGGGAAGTATGAGGTAGAATGCAGTCCTGGAGATAACCTGGTCCTAAGCCATCAATAATTTAAACCAAATGTTACAAAAGTTGATAATCTCTTACTAGGACTAATTGCAATTGAGGAAAACAGGAAAGAGGGATAACAACATCCTAACCAGAAATTCAAGCACTATTTTTAAGACATGCACAATGACTCTATTGGGGTAGCTGTGTACCTAATTTTTATTCCCTGTGTTGTTTGGGGAGGAATCCCTAGAAAAAACTGAATTCATAAAAGAATGAATTCGTAATAGAGCCTTCAGGATTGAGTAACTCCTTCTGAAACTCCCCATAAATATTCATTCATTCCTTTCTTCATTCCCAAACCTCAGTCTGCATTTCTTTAAAAGATATTAAGAGGAATTGATGCATGTTGGAAGGACAGAAGCTGCCAAATTAACAACGCATCGCCCTGCATTATTCAACTGGGAAAATATTTCAAATACAAATTAAAAAGATATCAAATATCTTATTCATCAAAACCATTCTGAAAGTAATTCTGAAATGAGGCAAGGAGGAGTACAAATTCAGTATATTCTAGGACTGACAATTTACTCTGACAAAGTAACTGATATGTCTATAGCCAGCAATAAGCAGAGCTGGCTCCTTGAAGTTACGAGATGTCACTAAACAGGGGCTTCTTGTTAAGACTGTAGCTAGAATGGATATAATTCAGTGCTTCATTACAGTCCCTTCTAAGTTGGTGCCATGTTTTTTCAAGCTTTAACTCCTATATTCCTATACCCTTTGGGGAATGTAGCCTCTTCACAATGTTCATATTCTCCAAATGAGACAATACAGAAAATAAAGAGAGTGATTCCTAAATCATTAACAAAAAGGAATATAATTTGAAAGCGAATTAATAGGCAGGAGACGAATATTTGGGGGTTGTGAGAATCATCACAACAAAATTTACCGTCGCTAAAAGTTGTTCCCTGGGGTCTCGACATCTGCTGCCTGTTGAGGCACACAAAGAGGCTGGGTGGCTTTTTTCCTTCCCATCATAACCAAAGTGGCTTTAATAGCCCAGAAATAAGCATTAATCTGACTGAGAGTGAATCGTACACACAGCATGAAAACAAATGCAGCTAAAATAATTACAGGTTGCAGGGAATCAATCAGAGGTATGTAAATAGCTTGCAGGAAGGCATCTGACATACTCTTCTTGATTTCATGTAGTTACAATCCAGATTCCCCCGCCCATCCTTCCAGAGTTTTAGACTTTATGCAAATGATAGCTTTCTTCCCCAGGTTTGAAAGTGGCACCATAGAGCTTCTCTTATGACTGGGGTACATAGAATTCTATTTGTCCTCTTTTATTCAGCTGATTTTATGATAGTTCTGTGATCCTTCAAATCATGTCCTGGAAAAACCATATACAAAGATGTTAGAGGTAATGCATAAACATTTAAATGTGTTAGCTGTAAGGTTCTGCTACAAAGAGGTCAAGAAACGTAACCCCCTTGAACATAGAATAGAATAGAATAGAATAGAATAGAATAGAATAGAATAGAATAGAATAGAATAGAATAGAATAGAATAGAATAGAATAGAATAGAATAACAGAGTTGGAAGGGACCTTGGAGGTCTTCTAGTCCAACCCCCTGCTCAGGCAGAAAACCCTATACCAGTGATGGCGAACCTATGGCACGCGTGCCACAGGTGGCACGCGGAGCCATATCTGCCAGCACGCGAGCTGTTGCCTAGCTCAGATCCAGCGTGCATGTGCGCACTGGCCAGCTGATTTTTGGCTCGCATGGAGGCTCTGAGAGGGTGTTTTCAGCTTCTGGAGGGCCTCGGGGGGGGGACAGGGGAGGGCGTTTTGGAGCCTGGGGAACCTCTGGAGCCTGGGGAAGGCGAAAATCGGGCCTACTGGGCCCACCAGAAGTTGGGAAAAGGGCCATTTCCGGCCTCCAGAGGGCCTCCGGGGGGCATGGGAGGTCGGGGCATTGAATTATGGGTGTGGGCACTCGCGCATGTGCGATAGCGCGCGTGCATGCAGTTTCGGCACCTGAGGAAAAAAAGGTTCGCCATCACTGCCCTATACAGAGACTCAAGATGGCGCCGACGAAGGCTGCCTCGGTGAAATGCTCTCAAATGGTTTCTTTATTTTCTACTATTCTCTGCAATTCTCAACGGATTTCATACTCACGAGACCATCTGCTAAGAATTAAGGAACGTCTCTTTAAGGAACAGCTCTTTGTAACCTCACCCCCACCTGTCTTTACAAACACGGAGGAGATTTCAACACAGGAGAAAGCCATTTCCCCGGAACTATCGATCAGCAAACTCAGACGGCAGAGACGAAGAGGTAAAAGGGCGGGAATTTTAAATAGACTAAGGAATAAGGGAATTAAAAAAACCCCGCTCCCTTCAATCTTTCTTACCAATTTACGTTCTCTTGCTAACAAGATGGATGAAATACTTCTTTTAAACAGATGCAATTCTGATTTTCACAACGCATCTGCCCTATGCTTTATTGAAACCTGGCTAAATGAGGAAATTGATGACAATAGCATGCATATACCAGGGTTTCAGATACTTCGAGCAGACAGGATTGCAGAATTATCAGGGAAAAAACGGGGAGGAAGCTTATGTATTTATATCAACAACAGATGGTCTCAGGACATAACTATAATACAAAAATTCTGTGATGAAAACTTGGAGTCCTTACTTATTAACTGCAAACCATTTTACTCTCCACGTGAGTTCTCCTCATGTCTACTAATTGTGGTTTATATACACTCACAAGCCTCTGTAAAAAAGGCATTAAGAACTCTAGCTGATCAGATTATGGAGGCTGAAGCCAAATACCCCGATTCACTGGCCATTGTTTTGGGAGATTTAAACAAGGCAAACTTAAGGACAGAGCTACCAAAATACTTTCAGCATGTCAATTGTCCCACCAGAGGCAAGAATACCTTAGACCACTGCTACACAACACTAAAAGATGCTTATCGTTCCTTACCACGAGCAGCTGTGGGCCACTCTGATCATTGCATGATTCACCTTGTACCTGCTTACAGACAAAGATTTAAAGCCACAAAACCAACAATTAAATCAGTGAGGACTTGGACTGAAGAGGCAAAGTTAAAGCTACAGGCTTGCTTTGACTGCACGGACTGGAATATTTTTGAAGACACCTCTGCAGACCTGGATGAACTCACAGATACTGTAACATCATATGTCAGCTTCTGCGAAGACCTATGTGTACCGACCAGGAACTTGCGAATATACAGTAACAATAAACCCTGGTTCACAGCTAAACTTAAGCAGTTACGTCGTTCCAAAGAGGAAGCCTACAGAAAAGGTGATAGAATGCTGTACAATCAGGCCAGAAATGTATTAACAAGGGAGATCAGAGCAGCAAAAAGAAACTACTCTGAAAAGCTAAGGAACCAGTTCTCAACAAATGAACCAGCAAACATGTGGAAAACTCTTAAAAACATCACCGGCTACAGCAAACCACCTTCCCAAGCTGAAGGAAATCAGCAACTGGCAGATGACCTGAATGTGTTCTACTGCAGGTTTGAAAGGAAACTACAGCCACCTATCTCCACAATCTCCATCCCAGACACACCAACAACAGCCAAACCTCCTACAACTGAACCCATCCCATTGGGTTCACAGCCCCTGGTGATCACAGAAAAGGAAGTGCAAGATCTATTTCACAGACAGAAGCCGGGAAAAGCACCAGGTCCAGACAAGATAACTCCTTCTTGCTTAAAAGTCTGTGCTGACCAATTGGCCCCCATCTTCACCCAAATCTTCAACAAATCACTAGAGATATGCCATGTTCCCTCTTGCTTCAAACGCTCCACTATCATCCCAGTGCCGAAGAAGCCCTCCATCAAGGAACTGAATAACTACAGACCAGTTGCTCTAACATCTGTAGTTATGAAAACCTTTGAAAGGCTAGTGATGTCCCACTTGAAAACCATCACGGATCCACTGTTAGACCCCCTGCAATTTGCATACCGAGCAAATAGATCAACAGATGATGCTGTTAATATGGCTCTGCACTACATCCTACAACATCTTGAATCTCCAAATACCTATGCAAGGGTCCTCTTTGTAGACTTTAGTTCAGCATTCAACACCATCATACCGGACATTCTTCTAACTAAACTAAATCAGCTAGCGGTACCTGAACACACTTGTAAGTGGATCACAAGCTTCCTAACAGAAAGGAAGCAGCAGGTGAAGCTAGGCAAAATCACATCAGATACCTGTACAATTAGCACAGGGGCCCCCCAAGGCTGTGTACTCTCACCACTTCTCTTCTCTCTATATACCAATGACTGCATCTCAAACGATTCATCTGTTAAACTACTGAAATTTGCAGATGATACAACAGTGATTGGCCTCATTCGAGACAACGATGAAACCGCATACAGACAGGAGGTTGAACAACTAGTCTCATGGTGCGACCGGAACAATCTGGAACTGAACACATTCAAAACCGTAGAAATGGTGGTAGACTTCAGGAGAAACCCTCCCATCCTACCACCTCTTACAATACTAGACAACACAGTATCAACAGCAGAGACCTTCAAATTTCTAGGTTCCATCATATCTCAAGACCTAAAATGGTCATCTAACATCAAAAACGTCATCAAAAAAGCACAACAAAGAATGTTCTTTCTGCGCCAACTCAGGAAGCTCAAACTTCCCAAGGAGCTGCTGATACAGTTCTACAGAGGAATCATTGAGTCTGTCATCTGCACCTCTATAACTGTCTGGTTTGGTTCTGCAACCCAACAAGACAGACACAGACTTCAGAGGATAATCAGAACTGCAGAAAAAACAATTACTGCCAACCTGCCTTCCATTGAGGACCTGTATACTGCACGAGTCAAAAAGAGGGCCGTGAAAATATTTACTGACCCCTCGCATCCTGGACATAAATTGTTTCAACTCCTACCCTCAAAACGTCGCTATAGAGCACTGCACACCAAGACAACTAGACACAAGAACAGTTTTTTCCCGAACGCCATCACTCTGCTAAACAAATAATTCCCTCACCACTGTAAAACTATTCACTAGGCTGCATTACTATTACTATTAGTTTTTCTCATCGTTCCTATCACCCATCTCCTCCCACTTATAACTGTATGACTGTAACTTGTTGCTTGTATCCTTACGATTATTTCATATTGATTGTTTCCTGATTGCTTACTTGAACCCTATGACAACCATTCTTGACAAATGTATCTTTTCTTTTATGTACACTGAGAGCATATGCACCAAAGACAAATTCCTTGTGTGTCCAATCACACTTGGCCAATAAAGAATTCTATTCTATACCATTTCAGACAAATGCTTGTCCAATCTCTTCTTAAAAGCTTCCAGTGTTTGAGCAATCACAACTTCTGAAGGAAAGTTGTTTGGAAATTTGGAATAATTTGGAAAGTTATTCCTTAACTAAGGCTTGTTGAAGGCTGAGATGATACATTAATCTTGATGAGCTATGCTCATTGCCATCTTGCTGAACTACCTGGCCACGTAAAGAACATTCAAACCTATCTTTCCTTTTTCTAGACAAATATGTGCTTCAAAATCAGCACAATCCATCCCAACCCCCAGATGGAGAAGAAACTCTTGTTCATTTCATTTAAAATATATTTTTAAAATGAGACGAGCTATTTTCTATTCAGAAAAGAAACACAGTCTGTTTGTACACATGTATAATAGTGCCTCTTTTATATGTGATTATGACAAGAAATTATCAGGAGTGAAGAGTTGCCATGATTTATTATACTTCATTGTTAAAAAAGCGAATGAATCAATATATCAAGAGTTATGGATATTTTCTGCATGGTAGGGATTATAAAAAGAATTATTCTTTAACATTGGAAAGACAAATCTACAAGCACTAGCAGCATTGAACTGTCACTCTATATTCTTTGTCAACATTAGAATTAGTTTCCTTTCAACATAAGAACAAGCAGGAACTTCAAATTATTCTTGGCAAATTTCCTTGACTTGTTTGGTCTGCAGTCATACGTCTTCATTCAGTTTCTTTGTTTCCCTTCTTTTTAAAATAAAAAATGCATCATATATTTTGTTTGTAGTTATTATCTTGTCAGTTTTGAATATGCTGGGTGTTTTTTTTTAAAGTGAAATAAAAAACAAAACAAAGGCATTGAATCATATTTGGCGGACTCTTTGTGGTGAAAAAGCTATGCGTCATAAAATGTTAATGCTAGTACACAAACAAATAAGAGACAGAAATGAAGGGTGTAGCTCCACTTTCCCTTACTTTAGATGTGAATATCACATCCAAAACATCTAGAACAGTGATGGCGAACCTTTTTTTCCTCGGGTGCCGAAAGTGCATGCGCGCGTGCTATCGTACATGCACGAGTGCCCACACCCATAATTCCCTGCCTGGGGAGGGCGAAAACGGCCTCCCCCGCCCCCCGGAGGCCCTCTGGAGGCCGGAAATGGCCCATTTCCCAACTTCTGGTGGGCCCGGTAGGCACATTTTTTGCCCTCCTTAGGCTCCAGAGGCTTCCCTGGAGCCTGGGGAGGGCAAAAACGCCCTCTCCCATCCCCCCAAAGGCCCTCCGGAAGCCAAAAACGCCCTCCTAGAGCCTCTGTGCGAGCCAAAAATCAGCTGGCTGCCGGGCACATGCGCGCTGGAGCTGAGCTAGGCAACGGCTCGCGTGCCATAGGTTCGCCATCACTGATCTAGAACATGGGTGTCAAACTCGATCGCATCACAGGCCAGATCATGACGTATCAGGACACTTTTTGCCTTTGCAAAGTCAGGGTGGGTGTGGCCTGCATGTCATGTATCCAGCCCGCGGGCCGCCAGTTTGACCAGACCTGATCTAGAAAGTGCCTCATACCACATTACCTTCCTTAAGAACAATGATCTCCAGTTGTTTAAAAGAAACATAGGACAATCCATGATTTTAGGTCAGACACTCCATCATCCATGGGTTTCTTTTAGCTTTGACTGCTGTTAGGTATGCACTGTGCAGGCAGCTAATCCATACAGACACACCGTGTAGGAGGGCCAAATCATTATACTATTGAAAAATGCATGGCTTCCAAGACTCATTACAAAACATTCTGAGGGAACAAGACAGAAATAATTTTCCAAGATGTTCCTTTTCATTTGTGACCTGAATAAATAGTAGTTTTGCATAACTTTTCTCCACCTGGGGCACAATTCCAATCTTTTTTTTCCCTTTTCCAACTCACCAATAATTTAATTGGGGTGTTGATGGTGATGATGATGATGTAGTTAGTTAAAAATTATTACTATTCATGTTAGAATGCCTGATCCAAGATTTCTATGTTTTAGGTTCCATTCTGTGGCTTGGTTCTTCTTACACAATATTTCAAGAAAGAATGTACTTATTGTTGTCCCTCCAATTAAACTTGAAGCCCTTGAGTATAGGAGCTGGCTTCCCCGGGAATCCTACTGAATTCTCCCCAGTTCCTATATAGTTTTTTATAGCTTTAATTAATTTTGGCAGCAAGTAATGCCTCTGTCCAGTTTAGAGCTCCAAGGTAATCAATTTCCAAATTCTTCTTGGGAAATCCTATAATAATAAGAGTGACCACCATAATGGTTTCACAGAAACCAGTCGGTTAAAAGAGGAAAAACTTGGTACTATGGTTCCTTTCTTTTCACTAGAGTAGATATAACATGAAACCCTATTAGGAATCTAAGTGCAGACAGAGGCAGAAGCATCAGTGTTAGCATCTTTTCTGGAGATGCCTCTGAAACAGGCTTCTCCTTGGAGCAGTCTTAATGCTACAGTACATGTTAAATAAGCCCATCCTTTCTTTCAGCTGAGCAATCCACAATGTCTTTTCACTCTGTGGCACCAACCATGTTTTACTGCTAGGCCTGTACAACACTTGAATTTTCCTCTCCTCTTTCCCATTTCATTGTTCCTGCTGTCCATCTTGGTTCCTCTGGCCACAATCCCTAGCTGTTTTCTTAGGTGCTCTTCCACTATCTGACTCTGCCAGCCACTCTCCCTCTGTGGGAGTGGGATGCTCTTTGCCACCCAAATTCTTATTTCCCTTTTTGGCACCTCGGGGTCTCTTGTTTCCACCAAGCAGATTTTTGTAAAGAGAAAGATCTTTATTGTAAAGAGAAAATCAATCCACTTTCTTTTAAAATGTTTTCCCCCCTCTGACTCCTCCCTCTCTTTAAGACTGCTACTTCCACTACTATTTTCCTGCCAAGTTAGTTTGCCCCCTGCTTCTTCCTTCCCGTTGCAGCCACTACCTACCTTTGCTCTGTGCCCCTCTCCTACATATTTCTCTGCAAAACATACCACTTGCCCTTGTTTATTGCCTCTTCTTCTGTTTCTCTATTGCAATTTATCTCATTTCTACTTGTTTACTTCTTTGGGAAAACTCCTTTTAAGCATTATTGCCCATCCTACCTTTAGGTTTTGATCCTGCCGACCACTCTGGCAAAAATTTGGGACCCTAATCTTTAATCTATCCTGCCACCTTTATCGCTGTAGCAATTGTTCATTTCTTCCTTTGTGCTCTTACCTGTTAGATCATGGTTTCTCATCTCTGGGGTTCTATTTTGGCTTAGTTCAACAAATTAACCCTGCTGCTGCAAACTCCTAACCCAGGGGTTACATTACACCATGAAATGTTTCGGAACAGCCATAAAAATGGTCCTACAGGAGTGTATAGATGAATGTGTCACTCTAATAGATTTCTCAAGACATTTTTCTTCTTCCATGGAAAGACTTTGGGGATAGCACAGCGATACACATGCTCATATGGCAGTTTTAGTTCAGCCAGATGCAGTTTATTCATACAGAAGTTCCCAGTTGGCCCTAAATTGGCTTAGGGGTTATGCCACTTTAGAGGTAAATTTTTTGGATCTACTACTGATTTCTCTTATACAGCAACCATGCCTAAGAATTAAACCACAGAAATAGTCTGTGGTGGCAAAAGGATTCTTTGTATACAAAAGTCCACTTTACTTACTACCCATAGATATTTTAAAGTGCACATCTAGATTTTCTTCAATTCTGTTCACAATGCTGCTTGTTAGATCTTTCTACATATTTCCACTGGATATGCATTGCATGCAACAAAGTCATCCTTGCACAAAACAGATATCCAATTATGATTTTAATGCAAAAAGTCATAATGAATAATAGATATAAGTATCATACATCTGCAGTTCCATGACAACTCATTTGTTTTATCTTACATTAACTGTGTAATCTGAGCCTTCCTTCCTTCCTTCCTTCCTTCCTTCCTTCCTTCCTTCCTTCCTTCCTTCCTTCCTTCCTTCCTTCCTTCCTTCCTTCCTTCCTTTCCATGACATTTTAGGAGAACTTATAAATTGTTACTTGCCAAGAAACCTGCAGATATTTGTCTGACTCAGAAGTCAGAATCAGAAGAAAAAGAATTGTCAGCAGGTACTATATATTATCCACTTGGACTGACTGGCAAATTAAAATGCTAAAAGAGTACTGCTCTAGGACAGGATGAATTGTGTTTCAACAAAATATGAACTACTAAAGTAGGAGTTAGTGCTGCATAATAGGATAGTACAGAGATCTAGATTCAAAGGGCAATCTATATCAGAAAGCCCAAAGGCTCATACTTAGCAGCTGTGGGTTACACTTTAAACTAAACACATATACAGTATGTCCTGATACTGTACAGCTTTTGGATTCTATGAAGAGTTATAGTCACTTTAAGGTGTTCTATACTGATGTTGAATGCACACCCACACATACTTCTAATTACATTTTGTCTTTCAAATCAGACATTTTAAACTGTCTTATTGCATAATAGATTTCCAAGGCAAATGCATGGAATACAGTCTATCAAAAGAAGCTTACAATAGGTCTAGATAATCATGGAGAAGAGCAAGATAATTATCTTCTTCCATATTCCCGAGTCCCATTTTATTTATTTATTGATATATCTACTGATATAGATCCTTTTAGGACAATGTTACATAATAATTAGGTGTTGGCTAAGATTGGGAAGATTTGGACTCAAAGTCCCGCTTTGCTTTAAAACTCACCAAATAACAATGGTTTGGTCACCAACTCTCAGCCTAAACTATCTCAAACATTTATTTGCTGGGTACAAAAGGGAGGAGGACCACGTATATCACCTTGAAAGCTCTGAAGGGAAAGCAAAATATTAAAACAACAAATGAGCAAACAGTGCAATGCAGCAAGAGAAATGCTATGGATATAATTTACTTGGATTTCAGTAAGACATTTGATAAAGTAGACCACAACCTACTATTTGATAAGATAGAAAAATATGGGTTAGACAGATGGATTCGTAACTGGCTGACCAACTGCACTCAACGTGTAGTCCACAATGGAACTGCATCTATCCGGGTACATGGAGGGAAGTATGCAGTGGGGTACCCCAAGACTCTGTCTTAGGTCCAGTACTCTTCAATATCTTCATCAATGATTTAGATAAGGGGATAGATTGGGGAACTCATCAAATTTGCAGACACTAAGCTGGCAAGAATAGTCAACAGTCCAGAAGATAGGCTTAAGATTTAGAAGGATCTTGACAGACTTGAACATTGGGCCCTATCTAGCAAAATGAAATTCAAGTGAAAAAAGTAAGGTGTTACAGTGAGGCAAGAAAAACCAAATGCACGGGTATAATATAGAACAGGTGGTACCAGGCTCAATACTGCTTATAGGCGCTATGTGCTTAGAGCTCAAAGCATTGTTGGAGACCCCACACACCCACTTTGCAGTCTGTTTCTGTTGCTCCCCTCTGGGAGGAGGTTTCCAAGTATTTCTAGCAGGACTACCAGATTCTGTAACAGCTTTGTTCCCTATGCCATCCGTCTGGTAAACTCACAAGATTCATTTTTCTCGCCATGTATGTGTATACATTCGAACTAGACTGTGTTGTTTCTCTGTGTCATATAATATGTGTGGGTATGTGCATAATTTTGTATTTATTTATTTTATCATGTTTATGTTGTGTATATTGGAGGTGGTGACCCTTTGAGAGCTGTATGCAATGAAATTTCATTTTAATGTATGCTGATTAGTGTACATTTAAAGTGACAATAAAGTTATTCTATCATCTGTCTGTCTGTCTGTCTGTCTGTCTGTCTGTCTGTCTGTCTATCTATCTATCTATCTATCTATCTATCTATCTATCTATCTATCTATCTATCTATCTATCTATCTATCTATCTATCTATCTATCAATAGTATTGTGAAGGGATCTTGGAGTCCTAGTGGACAACCATTTAAATATGAGCCAGCAATGTGCAGCAGCTGCCAAAAAGCCAACACAGTTCTAGGCTTCATTAACAGAGGGATAGAATCAAGATCACGTGAAGTGTTAATACCACTCTATAATGCCTTGGAAAGACCACACTTGGAATATTGTATCAAGTTTTGGTTGCCATGATGTAAAAAAGATGTTGAGACTCTAGAAAGAGTGCAGAGAAGAGCAACAAAGATGATTAGGGGAATGAAGGCTAAAACATATGAAGAACACTTGCTGGAATTGGTTATGTCTAGTTTAATGAAAGGGAGAACTAGGGGTGACCTGATAGCAGTGTTCCAATATCTAAGGGGTTTCCAAAAAGAAGAGGGAGTCAATCTATTCTTCAAAAG
The DNA here is from genome assembly GCA_023053685.1 of Diadophis punctatus similis. Classification (NCBI taxonomy): domain Eukaryota; kingdom Metazoa; phylum Chordata; class Lepidosauria; order Squamata; family Dipsadidae; genus Diadophis; species Diadophis punctatus. The sequence goes on along the minus strand of JALIGW010000003.1, from coordinate 38,441,007 downwards.
CATCTGAAGGGAGGACAAGAAGCAATGGATGGAAATTAATCAAGGAGAGAAGCAACCCAGAACTAAGGAGAAATTTCCTGACAGTTAGAACAATTAATCAGTGGAATGACTTGACTCCAGAAGTTGTGGATGCTCCAACACTGGAAGTTTGTAAGAAGAGATTGGACAACCGTTTATCTGAAACGGAATAGGGTTTCCAGCCTGAGCTGGGGTTGGCCTAGAAGATCCCCAAGGTCCCTTCCAACTCTGTTATTCTGTTAAGATATCCAGTATGAACTTGACCACATTCATAGAAGCATCATGTCCAAATTACAGGTAATGATACTTCCCCTGCATTGATTCAACAATACTTGGAATATTGTGTCCAGTTCTGGGAATCGTAATTTCAGAGGACATGGAAAAGCCAGAACAAGTTGAGAGGAGAGCTACAGGGATAATAAGAGTGGTGTTAGAAAACCAAGCCCTCTAAGGAGCTGTGCATGCTTAGCTTGCAAAACAGATTATTTATTTTTATTTATTTATTTGTCAAACATGTATAGGATAGTAGTAGTTTGTATAAACATAAGTAAAAAGTAACGATAAAAGAGGACAATAGGACAGTAGGACAGGGACGGTAGGCACAGTGGTGCGCTTATGCACGCCCCTCATTTATTTATTTATTTATTTATTTATTTATTTATTTATTTGTTTGTTTGTTTGTTTGTTTATTTATTTATTTATTTATTTATTGTATACATTTATTTATAAATTTATAAATTTATTTATAAATGTATAAATTTATTTATTTATTTATTGTGGAAAGAAATGACAGAAGATTGTTGCATGCAAGAGGAAAGACATAAGATGTGGTGAAAATGAGGGCAGGACAAGAACAAGAATAGATGGGTTGAAAACAAGGGGATTCAGACTGAATTTTAGGGAGAATCTCCTAAAAGAGTAGCTAAATTAGAACAGTCTGCCTGGAACAGTAGTGAACTCCCTTATTCTTAGGAATGGATTAAAGAATTTCTGCAATGAGCACGCATTGAGCTAGATATTTATTTTTATTTATTTATTTTTATTTGTCAAGTACATGTTGGTAATATACATAGATAAAACATTGTTTATATACATAAGATGGGTACTGATAAGCGGGAACATTAGGACAGGGACGGTAGGCCCGCTGGTGCACTTATGCACGCCCATATCCCATAAGGTCTCTTCCAGTTTATGCATTTTATGATTCTGTGTATGAGAAATTGTGAGGAGATTTGAGAAAAGAATGAAAGAGCAATAAGCAATCAAGAGAGAGTGGGCAAGTTAGCAATTTATCTTTTCAATGATAGCTTAGCCCAGGAGGAAAGAAATCTGAGAAGAAAAGTTTCTAATCATTCTGATTTAATAAAGTTACCATATATGAGGATAGGATATTCCTTCTACAGTTTCCAAAGTTCAGTATTTGCCACAGACTTGCTGAAATAAGTATAATTGCTTCCTTGCTCTTGCTCAGCTACATGAGTCTTGACAGTATGAAATAAAATCTACTTAAACATAATTTTTATTGATTTCCTTCGAGTTTTGGTTTGACTCTTTTCTTTCAGATAATTTGGAAAGAGGATAACTTCGGGTATGCAGCTAGAAGAGATATTGTATTTCAATAGCAATAATATAAGCAACTTCACACTATATATTAGGACTTCATTAAGGCCTTGGAAAATAAGAGAGAGAGAGAGAGAGAGAGAGAGAGAGAGAGAGAGAGAGAGAGAGAGAGAGAGAGAGAGAGAGAGAGAGAGAGAGAGAGAGAGAGAATTCTACTTTAAAATAAAAAAATTCCAATAATGGGTTATACCTAAAACCACCATCTGTGTTTCCACTGTTCTGAAAAAAAAACCACACATCTTAAATGAGCTTCAAAAATTTAGAACAAAAGAGAGTTGATTGGTCATTCTAATGACATACAAAATTCTACACATTCCAGGATTTCTTTTCCATTTAGAAAAGGCAATTTATTGTAGGGTAAAACAGTGCTGAATCGACACATACTGGTTTCAGGGGTACCATTTCAGGATAAATTCTGGACCTAACTGATCTCAGAGTACTGATTGATTGATCAATTGATCAATCAATTGATGTCATGGATCACAACACTGATGTTATCTAGTTAGGTAATGAAACATCTGCAAACAAACACTCAAGCTTGTAGAGCACCAAGGACAGTTCAACCCTGAGCTACATATATTCTCTATTAATTTCAGTGTTTGGTTTGCGAAGGTGAAATAATTTATTTCTGACTTTGATATAACTTATTTGAAACTGCAGAAAAACTGCATACTTGCTGTTTTCTCAATGGTGAAAATACTTACCCCAGCCAATTTATATTGTCAGGATCTTTGTTTCGTATAATTTCTCTCTTCTTGTATGCATGATTTAAAATCAATTTCGCTCTTCCCCAATCTACTCACTATAGCAGCATGCAGCAATGGTCACAAACAAAACAAAATGCCTGTTTTTAAAATTGCAGACGTGTCATTATTTCAATTTTACAAAGCCATAGGGACTTCTTTGTGCAACAGGAAATGGCAATAAAGCAGCTAGAAAGATTTTAGAAGATTTCTATAGTTTTCTTTACAATTTTATAGTTGATATTTCCTCACATCACTTCATAGCAATCTCTCTCTCTCTCTCTCTCTCTCTCTCTCTCTCTCTCTCTCTCTCTCTCTCTCTCTCTCTCTCTCTCCTTGTTGTTGCAAACTAGACAAATCATATATGTTCTAAAAGCTATGGATAGAAGGTGTGTGTGGGGGGAATAAATAGCAATTTATTTTACTTTCCATTTTGTGATGAGGTGAGATATCAGCTGATGATAGGAAGAAGCCTAGGTGGCGCAGTGGTTAGAGGCAGACTGCAGGCCAATTTAGCTGACTGTGATCCGCAGGTCAGCGGTTCAAATCTCACCGGCTCAAGGTTGACTCAGCCTTCCATCCTCCCGAGGTAGGTAAAATGAGGACCCAGATTGTTGGTGGCAATATAAATATACATTGCTTACTGGTGTAAACCGCTTAGAGAGTGCTTGCACTGTGAGGCGGTATATAAATCTCACAAAATAAATAAATAAATTCAGACAACAGGTCACTGATGGATTATGTTCTTTGCTCTCTTTACATGACCAGAGAGAAATAAGGTGAGCACTGAGTTGCTCATGATATTTTCAGGATATTCTCTGCATTTGAGGACAGAATGAGACAACTCACCACAGCAAACTTGCCTCAGGACAACTCACCACAGGACAATTTAAAAATTCAATATAATTATTTAAAATAAATTAAAAATATTTTAATTTTTGTCATTCACATTTCATTTTGTACCTCCTTTTGCATCCTTTCTTTAATTATTCTATTCCACCATTTCTTTGATATTAGTGTAACTCTTGCCCCGTGGCCAGTTTTCCTGTGGGAAGTTGGTTGCAGCCTGTTGTCCCGGTGTGAGTTTGCCATGGCCAGACAATTGAAAAGACTACAGTAGGTAAGTCAGTAGAAGTCAGAGAATAAGATCTGCCCATCAGGAATATCAGAATAATCAGGAACACACTCCTGATGAGGAAAAAATGCCTGCAATGTTAGATTTTTTGCTTGGAATACAGGTGAGTGAAGATAGGCATGACTGAGGTATATAAAATGATATGTATGACATGGAGAAAGTGCAAAGCAAGATTCCTCCTCTCTTAAAACAGTAGGGCCAAGAGTCAGTTAATAAAGCTGATTGGAAGGAGATTTAGAATACACAAGGGAATTTTCTTTTTCCAGATCACATTAGTCACCTGAGGAATTAATTACTACAATGTTTATTTATTATTATTATTATTTGTATTTATATGCTGCTCAACTCCGCAGGAACTCTGAGCGGCTAACAACAATACAAACAACATTAATATAAAAAGCATTTAAAAACAGAATTAAAAAAGAATATAACAATTTTTAAAAAACGCTCAGTCATCCAATCATTTCATTTCATGGGCCAACATCAATAAATCATTCATTGGCCCCAGGCTTGTCGAAAAAGCCAGGTCTTCGTGGCTTTTCTGAAGGCCAATAAGGTGGGAACCGTCTGGATCTCGGGGGGTAGTTGGTTCCAGAGGGTAGGAGCCGCCACAGAGAAGGCCCTCGCCTGCGGGCCCGCCAGCTGACACTGTTTAGCTGATGGGACCCGGAGCAGGCTAGTTCTATGTGATCTAACTGGTCGCAGGGAGACATGTGGTAGCAGGTGGTCCCGAAGATACTCTGGCCCTGAACCATATAGGGCTTTAAAGGTAATCACCAACACCTTGAATTGCGTCCGGAGACTAATGGGCAACCAATGCAGCTCGCGCAAGATGGCGGTAGTGTGGGTGTATCTAGGTACACCCACAACAGCACATGCAGTTGCATTTTGCACCAACTGAAGTCTCCGAATACTCTTCAAGGGTGATGATAACCACAGCATCGGATGGCTTTACAAGGAGAATAGATAAATTCTGAGAATTCTGGGAGCACGGGTCTACCAGGTTTTAATCCTAACGCTCAATTTATCTTCAGGTTCAGGTCAATGTTCCCTCTGAGCTGAGTGTATATGCACACATGTACAGGTCATGAACCCAGGGTAAAATATAGTGCATACACGAAACAATTCTAAGAAACTGTAATCATTCTACCTTGACTAAAAACCAATTAAGAAAAGATAAAAATGACCTCCAAGGGGCAGTACAATCTGCATATATCAAGTTTTAGCTTGTATAAATCTCACTTGCGTAGCACAGGAAGATCTGGGTCATTCATTTGTTCCCTTCCTGTGATTATCTTCTCCTGTTCCCTCTATAATGACTCTGTTTCATTGGTTGAATTCTTCCTATCAGTAATGTCTGTTACCTCTAGGCTCTTCCTGCTGTGACTGGGTTGTGGAACAAAAGGAAGCTGAGTGGCTGACAATGATGCTAGTCAGTGGAGACAGGCAAGCAGACTAGGCTTACTTAGGGTACCATAGGGCTGGAGAATTGCCTTTCAGCTGAGAGAAAGCCATGGCATTAATGTTATCTTAATACAATAAAAATAACTTTTTAAAAGTGGTTTTAAAGAACGTTTAAAAAAAACACCTTGAAAATATTACTCTCTAGAAAACAATCATCTCCTTAAATCTAAATGGCTGGATCAATCTAAAGACATGAGTGTATGGAAATCCCATTTCATGATAATGCATGTTGAATTTAATATACTGTAGTTTAAATATATGACAAGAATGTTGGAGCTATTTATATGTATTGTTAGGGTCAAAACTCTTGGACAATTTTTCATGGGGAAATGTGGGAACCGGATTATTTAAAATATGATGAATCCTTTAAATCTCATATAAATGGTATAGACTCAGGAAGGAACCTTCTTCATGAGAAGGATTGCTTGGTATGCTGCTTGCAAATTCTGCTGAAAAGACAAATTAATCTTGAGTACAAACATTCAAACCTTGAAGAAATCAAGATTTTTATTGACATTGTTTGTCAGCTATTAAAATGAATAGTTGTATGCTCTCCATTCAGGATATTAATGAGCACAGGGAAAAACAGGGAGAGATGGAAAGTAAAAATTAGGTTCCTGAATTCCTCAAAATTACTCACAGAATTGTATGGATTAAATAGTATTGGCACACTTCATACTTTGGCTGTTGATAAAAGCACAGAAGTATCCACCAGCAAATTCTTGATATGCTTGTATTTTAGACTTCTATTTAAAAATTTTATTTGGTAGATTATTACAATTGCAAGTCAGCAATGGTCTTGCAATAGTCCCTGCAATCAAAAAAGCATGAGGACCTCATAAAATTGCTGATACTCATATCCGATGTTAGACAGACTCAGTGGTGTAGCAACACAGCTGAATGATACTCTTTATTTACTCCTTATTGCTTTGTGTACCATAAGAAATTCAAGCTTTTTGATGTAAAGAAAAGAATCAGGCTGATAAAAGGCACTGAAACTTTAATGAGAATTATCTACACAGTGTGCTGTCAATTCTCCTAAAAACTGACATTTCAAGAACTCGTTAATGTTTCTGAATATGAATCAATGCTTTCAGATGTCTCAGTGAGGACAATCTTCACTGTCTTGGAAATTATTCACAACAACAATTCTCCTTTGGAATACTTGCATAAGATAAAGATAATGATCCAGTTTCTAAATACCACTGCAACAAAAAGATAAAAACTCTGGAATTTGAAATCTCTTTACAAGTTTTGAATGTTTCCCCCCCCCCCCCCAGAGCTGGCTTTATTATCTATGCTGTTTCAAAAATGTAGCCTGACACTTTTTGAAGCATTTCATCTTGCATGTAGCAAATTGAACAAGATCAGGATGAATTTGAACAATACCTCTGTGATAGAGTCTCCTGGAATGATAAAGTGAAGGCTTTTCTAGATAAGAACTGTCAAGAAAATAATTAACGGGATATTACTTCATAATTAGTTTCATAAACATTCTGTGTGCTTCTGTAGCAGACAAGTTCCAGAGAAAGAAGTCAAGGAAAGGTCTGTTTTAGCATAGTGTGACTTCAGTTTTGGAATTGGATAGGTCAATTTCCTCTGTTCAAACTTCAAAGACTTATAATCAATCAGTAATGTAACCTCAATTTTTCAGAAGGAAAAAAATCAGAACCAAATTGGTCTCATGTTATCCAGATATGGTAATATTTGCACATCTAATTTATAGAATACAGTACGTATGTATAGAGTCAGCTTCAATCTAATGAAAGCCCAGGGGCATGGGGGTTATTGTTTTTTAATTGTTTTTGTGTTGTGTTTTTATCTTTGCATGCTGCCCGGAGTCATGGAGAGTGAGTTGGGCAGCCCTATAATTTTTAAAAAATAAATAAACAAAAGAATCATTTACAACTAGAACATTTGGACAGGATGATGCATAGAGTTTTCAGCTTGATGGAGGGTTAATAAATCTATATAGCATTTTTCTCTATGTGCAAATACCAAAGATCCCATTAAAAACTAGGGTTTTTTTTTTTAAAGCAATATTGATTCACTAGGATCAAGCCCACTAAATGGGCTACATTGAAGAAACACTGTGATATCTTCTGACATGCCACATATTGGATATATTTAAACTCTAATTCAAAACAATGACACATAAATGTGTTGCATATACAGCCTATCAAAAATTAGAGAGAATGGTGGTTAAGGTAGCATTCCTCCAAATAAAAGGTGCAAGAGCATGTCTCCATTTTTTTATTTTTTTATTAATTTATTTTGTCAAGCGTGTATAAGATTACAGACAAAGTATAAACATGAATATGAATATGTAAGAAGTATAAGCATGGTTTTGAGTATATGATATTTTAGGAATACATGGGGACTTTAGGACAGGGATGGTAGGTACGCTGGTGCGCTTATGCATGTCCCTTACAGACCTCTTAGGAATGGGGTGAAGTCAACGGTAGACAGTTTAAGGTTGAAGTTTTTGGGGTTTGGGAAAGAAACTACAGAGTCAGGTAATGTATTCCAGGCATTGACCACTCTGTTGCTGAAGTCGAATTTTTTGCAATCAAGTTTGGAGCGGTTTACATTAAGTTTGTATCTATTGTGAGCTCGTGTATTGTTGCAGTTGAAGCTGAAGTAGTCATTGACAGGTAGGACATTGTAGCATATAATTTTGTGTACTACACTTAGGTCAGATCGAAGGCAGCGGAGTTCTAAATTTTCTAGGCCCAAAATTTCAAGTCTGGTGGCATAAGGTATTCTGTTGCGAACGGAGGAGTGTAGTACTCATCTCGTGAAATATCTCTGGACATTCTCAATTTTGTTAATGTCCGGTATGTAGTGTGGATTCCAGACAGATGAGCTTTATTCAAGTATTGGTCTAGCAAATGTTTTATATGCTCTGGTTAGAAGTATAATGTTACCAGAGAAGAAGCTACGCAAGATTAGGTTAACCACTCTTAATGCCTTCTTAGCAATGTTGTTGCAGTAGACTCTGGCACTTAGATTAGTAGAGATGAGTACTCCAAGTTTCTTTACTGAGTGAGGATCGTCAACAAGGTCGTGATCATCTAGTCTATTTTTGCCAATGTGTAAGACTGAGCATTTGTTGATTGAGATTTGAAGTTGCCACTTGTTTGACCATTCTGATACATAGTCAAGGTCTTTTTGACCTTGTAGTAGTATTGTCGGTGGTGTTGAATAGTTTTACATCATCTGCGAAGAGGACACAGTTGCTTTTTATATTATCACAAAGGTCATTTATGTAAAGAATAAAGAGAGTTGGTCCTAAAACGCTGCTTTGGGGAACACCTCTGTTGGCAGGTACAGGGTTTGATAAAACGTTTCCTATTTTGACCACTTCTTGTCTGTTTGACAGGAACGCAGCAATCCATTTGTGCAGAGGTCCAGAAATGCCATAAGATTTTACTTTTAGAAGTAGTTTGTCATGTACCACTGAGTCAAAGACTTTGCAGAAGTCTATGAAAATTGTGTCTATTGCTTTGCCCCGATTGAGTTGTGTAGTCCATATGTTTTTACAGTGTAGAAGTTGTAGATTGCAGGATAATTTTTTTCTGAAACCAAATTGTTTGTCTCTAAGTGGAGGGTAATGGATTGGTTAATGATTGATTCCATGACTTTGTAGGTGACGCAACATAAAGAGATTGGTCTGTAATTTTCAACTAGGCTGAGGTCTCCCTTTTTGAAGATACTGTACTGCAGGCTACTTTAGCTGACTGTGATCAGCAGTTCAGCTGTTCAAATCTCACTGGCTCAAGGTTGACTCAGCCTTCCATCCTTCCGAGGTAGGTAAAATAAGGACCCAGATTGTTGGGAGCAATATAAAATGTATATTGCTTAATGGTGTAAACCGCTTAGAGAGTGCTTGCACTTTGAGGCGGTATATAAGTCTCACTAATGAATAAATAAATAGGGATGACCGTGGCTAGTGACCATAGGTTGGGTAGGGAGCTGGGCCTGAAAGATTTATCAAAAATTATGCTCAGTGGTTCTGCTAGGGCAGTAGAAAGTTTTTTTAAGAAGTAGGAACATAGTCCATCTGGTCCAATGGATAGAGATGGTTTTAGATTGTGTAGTGCCTTTCCAACGTTGTCTTCTGTGAAATCGGTGTGTATTAGATCATTGTAATTGTTTGTGGTTCGACTAGGAAATATTGGACATAAGTTGTTGCTGTTTACAAAGACTGAGCCGAAGAATGTGTTAAAGAGGTTGGCTTTAACGGTTTCATCATTACAGTCTTTATTGTTAGGTCCTTTTAGGGGTGGGATGGTTCTCGTTTCTTTAAGTTTATTGTTTATGAAATTGTAGAATGCACAGTTGGATTTCGTGTGCAGGAGGTTTTCCTCTTGATTGATATGATAATTGGTGCATTCAGTCTTTATTTGTTGGCATAAGTTTTTGTAGCGTCTTTTGAAGTTGGCTATGTAGCCAGTTTTATTTTTTCGCCAAAGAGATTTTTTTTGCTTCGAGCTTTCTTATTGTTATGGATAGTTTGTTTTTTCTGTTTTTGGGAGTTATTAGTAGTACGTATAGTTTAATGACACTTTTGACTTCAAGTAGGAAAATGTTATAATGGTCTTCAGCAGTAATACAGCCAGTGAATAGGGTTTGCCAATCAAGAGATGAGAGGTCGTGTTTATAAGATCATAGTTGGCTTTTTTTAAATTGTAACTGGAGGTCCCATTATTACTATGATTTTTGTAAGGGTGTATGTTGAGACAAAAGTCTATCATGCTGTGATCACTGTTGGAAAAGGGTTTTTTTATTTGTAGTCCATAAATTGAATTTGAACTGTTGCAGAAGATGAGATCAAGGCAGTTGTTGAGTCTAGTATTGTTGGTTACTAGTTGATCCAGTCCCAGATTAGTTACAGCATTGTACACGGTTGAATGTATAGGTTCTGTTGTACATTTGTTAAGGGACCATTTAATAAAAGGTAGATTTATGTCACCAAGAAAGATGAGAGGGTATGGGCCAGAGGCTGCCCATGTTAGAAGTAAGGTTAACTTATTCGCATGTTTGATGTCATAGTCTGGAGCTCTGTAACATAGTAGAAATCATAAGGTGGTGTTTAAATATAGCTCACAGATGATGGTCTCAGGAAGAGCAAGTTCGTGTGTAACTTGGATGTTTTTTTAGATTTAGGGACTTTTTGTAAAAGATAGCAACACCGCCTCCTCTTTGGAGTTCTCGATCAGACCGGTAAACATGATAGTTTTGTTCTACGACAGTGGAGTCAGGGAGGGATGCATTCAGCCATGTTTTGCAGACAAATATGTCAAAAATGGTCATATTTAATAGGAGGAGGAATTCAGGCATTTTATTTACAAGACTTCTTGCAATAAGTAGCTTGCATCTAAGGTCAGTAGTAGTAGTGGCAGTAGGAGTGGCAGGTAGTGAGGTAGTTAGGTCAGTAAGAGTAGTGAGGTAGTTAAGGTCATTAGTGGCAGTAGGAGTGGCAGGTAGTGAGGTAGTTTGGGGCATGCGTGCCTAATTTTGGATGATGAGGGGTTGGATATTAGGATGTGGGTTGTGGGATTTACTTTTGATACAGTCTGCACAGTAGTCTATATATAAGACAGTCTCAACATTGATTTGACGTCTTTTTAGATGTTGGCGGAGTTCACTGGACCGGATTCTTTGTAGAATGGATAGATCTGGTCTTGAGCGAAGTTTCTTGTAGTTAGTGTTGGTTTTGGTGATGGAATTTATTGTGTGAATAAATTTGTGTTTGCTGGTTTCGTTTTTGCAAATGACTCTGCAGAATTGGGGGGGCCACTGAGCTGTCACTATATTTGTACTACATTTCTGGCTTGTGAGTTCCCCAGAGAAATACGACTGGCCACTTTGCAAAACAACTAGTTTAAAATGGGCTTCAGTCATCCAACAAGGCTGTTCTTATAGTCTGAAACAATTGTTGCTCAGTTTTCAACTGCTTTTTGAGAGACTGGGAAGGAAGAGATGCTGGGGTAATAAAGACATGGCCTCGATAATGAATTTATATATTCCTAATCCCAGTGCAAGTTTAATGTATAGAATTTTTTTTAAAATGATAAATATCTTTTTCCTTAATTAGCCGCAGGGAACTTCCACATGAGACTTCCTCATCAGTATGAAATCAAATCCCATCATGCCGGCAATGTTGGTAATTTAAGATAATTTATTTCTGGCTATTATGGTGTAGTTGAGACCACAGCCAAGCTTAAAAACAATCTTTTACAGTGCTTTTAAACAGTGGGATGCTACATTTAAAAATTTCCTATTTTCTGCTCCTGGCCTCACTCTTTTACTGGAAATGGTGAATGAAACCAGACAAACAATAAGGGCATTGATTATAGAGAGCTGTTGAAAATGCATGTTATTTCCCTCTTCTGTAGACTGAAGGTGAGGGTGTCCTTTCTTTTTTTAAATCTAAACGTTGGTCCTTGTTCTCAGCATTTTGAGGTTGGCAGGGTGAATGACAACAGGTCAACTTGATATTGTTTCTCAGCATTTGGGGAGTGAAAATGGTAATAGTGTTGAATGGAACTTAGTTTTCTTCTTGATGGATGGATCACTAAATGTTCCCAAAGGACTAAATGTGTCTCTTCCTTTCTAATGGGATGGAAGCTGCTCTGTAATTATCCAGCCATATACAGTATAATAATTACCATGTTCTGTATGAGGAACACTTAAATAGTTACTATGTCAAATAAAAGAATGCATTGGCAGGAAAATCCTTCCTTGTTCATTAATACAATGTGAATTATGACCTTTCTATACAAACCATTTGTGTTGGAGGTGGGAAAAAAAAGGAACGGCTGTCAAAATAGTACCATCCATTTCAGGCACTGCAATTTGGCGAGTGAAGGTAGAGAAAGAAGGCTTTATGCCTGATCTTTTAAAAAATATTTTTTATTCTTTCTTTTAAAGTGAGATGCTGGCAAAGCAAAGCACCAACATTCAGTATCATCTTTATTTATAAAAAGGCCCTAAGGTCCTGTAGGCCTCCAGTCAAAAATGCTGAATAATTTATTAAAATGTACCTTCTTGTACAGAAAAAATGGGAGATTATATAAAAGACATGGGAAACTAAAGGAACTGAGGTAAAAGATGACCACCATTTTGTCTTCTGATAAAATGGCATTACCATCAGGAGGTCAAAAAAGTCACAATGGCAGACACTTCCATATGAATAAAGCCCCACATCTTTTGGTGCCATATGTTAAAAGAGGGCAGGACTTTAATCAAACAATCATGACTGCCATCTTGACATTTGTAACATACACACATACTGTCACGATGTGAATATTGTCAGTTGTGAGTCTATCCAGGGTGATGCACCCCTATTCTAGTATTATGGTACTTCCCAATATAAGCAGAACACGTGGTATTATTTAAATTTATTTTTTTTATTTAAATGGATTTCTATGCCGCCCAACTCCCAGGGGACTCTGGTATGATGTTTTGCGCATGTCTACATTCCTAATCCACCATTAATCAGTTCTTCTGATGTGCCTTCTGAACAGGAAGGTTGTGTTACTTAGCAAAGATGTAGTTTATTAAGGATTTATTATTTTTATATTGTTTTGTACTCAAATAAATATTTTCTATTAGACATTTAATCTCGGTTTTATTTCTAAATATTTGAATTCCAAGGAAAAGATCCAAAATCGCCTCTACGGGGATATTCTTCCCTTATCACATACACTAGACATTCCTTATCATAATACTATTGATGACTGGACAAGTCCTCAAAATTTCTTATGCACCCCCCAGACTCAAAACACTGCAATCTTTTGTTTTATTATCAAGAAAATATTCTCAGATTATACATTGGTAACATCCCTCAAGATAATCTAAAGCCTTAAGCAACTAGTAAATCTGCTGCCAATTTCCTTACAAGCTTTAAACAGAGCAGCATGGTAACCATCTCTTGCTTATTTTATGAAAGATAGCATGCTGTTTAATCCAAACTAATATGTCCTAAATTTTAAAATCTCTTTTTATAATTTATAATTCCTATTTATCGGAATATTTATATATTTCCAAATTTTTGCTGAAATATGGAGCATCTCTTATTTGAAAGACAGTTTGTAGCTATATTTAGAACAAAGCTGTATTCAATAGAAGCCATATTTTTGTTTATGCAAGTGCCCTCGGGGCTTTGAAATGTGCCCACCCCCCATAAAAATGTGGCTAACCTGTTACCAATTATATGTGTATTTTAATCTTAAATGAAATGTATTCAATTGGGTGGTGTATATTTTTGTTTCTCTCAGATAACTTAGCTATAATAAGTGCTACATTTTTGTTTCACACTGTGTTTTTAATTGTACATTTCTTGAGTTCTCTGTTACAGAAAGGCAGTTAAGAAGTTTCAGGCAAAAATAAATGCAGACTTGAAAAATTGTCCTGAAAGTATAAACTCTGTAACTAAGCAGAAACAGTGTCATGCATTTGTTAAGTGTTGCTAATTACAAATTAGTTAAGTCAAAGGTAAATTTATTTATTTTTATTTTATTTATTTATTAGTTTCTCAAATATGTACAAGATAGCAGGTATGAATATGAACATGGACATGAATGAAGGAAATGAATACAAATAAATGGAGACAGTAGGACAGGAATGGTAGGCACACTGCTGCGCTTATGCACACCCCCTTTAGGGACCTCTTAGGAATGGGGTGGGGTCCACAGTAGACAGTTTGAGGATGAAGCTGTGAGGGTTTGAGGATGTAATAACAGAGTCTGGTAGAGCATTCCAGGCATTGACCACTCTGTTGCTGAAGTCATATTTTCTGCAATCGAGTTTGGAGCAGTTAACCTTGAGTTTGTATCAATTGTTTGCCCGTGTATTATTGAGGTTGAAGCTGAAAAAGTCGTTGACAGGTAAGACGTTGTAGCGGACAATTTTGTGTACTATGCTTAGACCACAGGTGGCACAGTTCCAGATTGTCCAAGCCCAAAATTTCTAGCCTGGTGGCATAAGGGATTCTATTGTGAGTAGAGGAGCGGAGTACTCTTCTCGTGAAATATCTCTGGACCCGCTCAATCGTATTAATGTCTGATATACAGTGTGGATTCCAGGCAGATGAGCTGTATTCGAGAATTGGTCTGGCAAAGGTTTTGTATATCCTAGTTAGCAATACAATGTTATCGGAGAAGCAGCTTCACAAAATTAGGTTAACAATTCTTAATGTCTTTTTGGCAATGCTGTTACAGTGAGCTCTGGGGCTTAGATCGTTTGAGATGAGTACTCCTAGGTCCTTGACAGAGTGAGGGTCATCTATGAGGTCGTTTCTGTCCAACTTGTATTTGGTGTTCTGATTTTTATTGCCAATGTGTAGGACAGAGCATTTATTAGTTGAGATTTGGAGTTGCCAAATGTGCGACCATTCTGACACATGGTCAAGGTCGCTTTGTAGGGCAGCAGCACTGTCAGTGTTAAATAATTTTACATCATCAGCAAAGAGGACACTGTTGCTTTTAATATGATTGCATAGGTCGTTGATGTAAAGTAGAAAGAGTGTGGGTCCTAGAATGCTGCCTTGGGGGACCCCGCTGTTAACTAGTGCGGGATTTGATAGAGCCCTCCCTATTTTGACTACTTGTTGCCTGTTGGAACGCGGCTATCCATTTGTGCAGGGATCCGGAAATGCCGTAAGAACTTAGTTTTAACAGTAGTTTGTCGTGCACCACTGAATCAAAGGCTTTGCAGAAGTCTATGTAAATTGCTTCTATTGCTTTACCCTGGTCAAGATGTGTGGTCCAAATGTTTCTGCAGTGTAGGAGTTGCAGATTACAGGACAAATTTTTCCTGAAACCAAACTGCTTGTTAGAAAGCAGGTTGTTTGTCTCTAAGTGGAGGGTGATGGATTGGTTTATAATTGATTCCATGACTTTACAGATAACGCAACACAATGAATTGTGTTGGTAAAAAAATAATTGGTAACAGGTCAAGTCATATGTGGACAAATAATTATAATCATCCTTTGTAAATACTGGGAGATCCTGTCTTTTTCTTTTAAAATTCTAAGCTGACTCTGGAAGTGCTGTTTGCGTTTGCTACATGGATGAGCAAACATCTTCACATTGCAAGTAGGTCTGGTGGCAATTGTGAAAACAGCAATGAATTTCATATGGGATATTTGCTGCCTAGGTTCGGGCAGATGCTTAGAGGTGACAGATGTTGCACTGATAACGTATTCCATAATGATAGGCTTTTGGTTAAGGGAGCAATCAGAGGAATGCAGCAGGACTTGATGATTCAAAGATTTGAACTACAAAACAAAAACAAAATCATCTTGCTATGGCCCGCATAGATACTAAGTTTTATTAAGTGTAGCAGCTTTCAGCAAGGAATGATAGTATCTTATAAAATTGGCCAAAGGATTAAAGTGTCAATCCCAGTTAGATGCTCTCCAAATATTCATGACAACATGTGAATAATCTTGATGAGAGCTGTAGTCCAATACATCTGGAGGGCATCAGGTCTGGGAAGGTTGAATTAAAGTAATTAATTAAACAAAGGCCATCGGGTTCAATATCTTAGTGCAATGATTGCTGACACTGTTAATTATGAAGATAATTTTTCCCCCAGATAAGATATTGAAACTGAGTGTTCCAATCAGTGAAAAGCCTTATTAAGAAACTGCTGCTTCCATATTTCATCAGTGTCAGTATTTAAAACACCTCTATCATATTTACATCTGGATTTTAATTTCCCCAGTCTATGTATGTAAGATGTTTTGTTAATTCTTTTAGTCTACATAATATACTATGCTTATTTCTAATGAAATTTAAACAACAACATTGATATTAACATCTGGCCAGGATGGATTAATCTAAACTTTCTGTTTAGATTGAGCATCCTTCCCTGCCTCTACTTATTTCCAAGGGTTTGCTCAAATCACGGTAGCAGATGGACTTGATTTTTCCACTAGGATAGGCTGTGAATTAAGAAACTTATTAAGAAACTTATCCAAGATGGCACTGCTGAAGGCTGCCTCGATGAAATGCTCTCTAATGGTTTCTTTATTTTTTATTATTCTCTGCAACTCACTATAGACTTCATACTCATGAGACCATCTGCTAAGAATTAAGGAACGTTTCTTTAAGGAGCAGCTTTTTGTGGAAACCCCCCCCCCCATCTTTACAAATGTGGAGAAGATTCTAATACAGCAAGAAGCAGTTTTCCCGGAGCTATGGATTACCCAAAAAAATCAAATGGAGGAAACAAAGACGGAGAGGTAAAAGGGCAGGGATTTTAAACAGGCTAAGGAATAGAAGAAATAACCCCCCCTGCCATCAATCTTCCTAACCAACTTACATTCACTTGCTAATAAGATGGATGAAATACTCCTTTTAAACAGATACAATTCTGATTTTTACAATTCAGCAGCACTATGCTTCTCTGAAACCTGATTAAATCAATCAATTGATGATAGCAGCCTGCATATCCCAGGGTTTCAGATTCAACAATCAGATAGAATTGCAGGAACATCTGGTAACATGAAGGGAGAGGGCTTATGCTTATATATCAACAATAGCTGGTCTCAGGATATAACTATAATATATAAATTCTGTGACGAAAACTTAGAGTCTTTACTTATCAACTGTAAACCATTTTACTCTCCACATGAATTCTCTTCATTTCTACTAATTGCTGTGAATGTCCCGCCACAAGCCTGTGTAAACAAGGCATTAGGAACTCTAGCTGACCAAATTATGGAAGCTGAAGCCAAATACCCTGATTCACTGGCCATTTGCAGATCTGTCTCGTGCACCAATTGCGACCCTACTTGGAGAGGGAGGCTTTGCTCACAGTCACTCATGCCCTTGTCACCTCACGGCTAGACTACTGTAACGGGCTCTACATGGGGCTACCCTTGAAGAGCATCCGGAGACTGCAATTGGTACAGAATGCAGCTGCGCGAGCTGTAATGGGTGTACCGAGATACACCCACGTAACACCTATCCTCCGCCAGCTGCATTGGTTGCCAATTAGTCTCCGGTTGCAATTCAAGGTGTTGGTTTTGACCTTTAAAGCCCTACATGGCTCAGGGCCAGGTTACCTGCGGGACCGCATCCTACCACATACCTCCCTAAGACCGGTTAGGTCCCACAGAGAGGGCCTCCTCCGGGTCCCATCGGCCAAACAATGTCGGTTGGCGGGGCCACGGGGGAGGGCCTTCTCTGTGGGAGCCCCGTCCCTCTGGAACCAACTTCCACCAGAGATCCGGACCATCCCCACCCTGCTGGC
This sequence comes from Diadophis punctatus similis, assembly GCA_023053685.1. Taxonomy (NCBI): domain Eukaryota; kingdom Metazoa; phylum Chordata; class Lepidosauria; order Squamata; family Dipsadidae; genus Diadophis; species Diadophis punctatus. The sequence continues at coordinate 38,423,760 of JALIGW010000003.1, read as the reverse complement.
CTTCCGTAAAGCCTTAAAAACATGGCTCTTCCGGCAGATGGGGTGAATAGGATAATCAGATTCCCCCCTGAATGTTGCGTTTATAATGTTTTTTTTTCTTTAATTATATTTTTAATTTAAATTATGATCATTGTTTTTAAATGTACGTTTCTTATTCATGTTGTACGCCCGCCCTGAGTCCCACGGGATTGGGCGGCCTATAAGAGCGTCTAAATAAAAAAATTAATAAATAAAATAAATTATTTTGAGAGATTTAAACAAGGCAAACTTAAGGAAAGAGCTACCAAAATACTTTCAGCATGACAATTGTGCCACTGGAGGCAAGAATACTTTAGATCATTGCTACACAATACTAAAAGATGCTTATCGGTCTTTACCATGAGCAGCTGTGGGACACTCTGATCATTGCATGATTCATCTTGTACCTGCTTACAGGCAAAGACTTAAAACCACAAAACCAACAATTAAATCAGTGAAGACTTGGATTGAGGAGGCAAAGTTAAAGCTACAGGCTTGCTTTGACTGCACTGATTGGAATATTTTTGAAGATACCTCTGCAGACCTGGATGAATTCACAGATAGTGTAACATCATATGTCAGCTTCTGTGAAGACCTATGTGTACCGACCAGTAATAACAAACCTTGGTTCACAGCTAAACTTAAGCAGCTATGTCATTCCAAAGAGGAAGCCTATAGCAAAGGTGATAAAATGCTGTACAATCAGGCCAGAAATGTATTAACAAGGGAGATCAGAGCAGCAAAAAGAAGCTACTCTGAAAAGCTAAAGAATCAATTCTCAACAAATGAACCAGCAAACATGTGGAAAACTCTTAAAAATATCACTGGTTACGGCAAACCTCCTTCCCAGGCTGAAGGAAATCAACAACTGGCAGATGACCTGAACGTCCTTTTACTGCAGGTTTGAAGAGAAACTACAGCCACCTATCTTCACAACCCTCATCTCAGACACACCAACAACAGCGAAGCCTCCTACAACTGACCCCATACTATTGGGTTCACAATCCCTAGTGATCACAGAAAAGGAAGTGCAAGACCTATTTCACAGACAAAAGCCAGGAAAAGCTCCAGGCCCAGACAAGATAACTCCTTCTTGCTTAAAAGTCTGTGCTGACCAATTGGCCCCCATCTTCACCTTCATCTTCAATAAATCGCTAGAGATGTGCTATGTTCCCTCTTGCTTCAAACGCTCTACTATCATCCCAGTGCCAAAGAAGTCCACCATCAAGGAACTGAACAACTACAGACCAATTGCTCTAACATCTGTAGTTATGAAAACCTTTGAAAGGCTAGTACTGTCCCACTTGAAAACCATCACGGATCCACTGTAAGACCCCCTGAAATTTGCATATTGAGCTAACAGATCAACAGATGATGCTGTTAATATGGCTCTGCACTACATCCTACAACATCTTGAATCTCCAAAGACCTACACAAGGGTCCTCTTTGTAGAAGTTAGTTCAGCATTCAATACCATCATTCCAGACATTCTTCTAACTAAGCTAAACAAGCTAGTACCTGAACACACTTGTAAGTGAATCATTAGCTTCCTAACAAACAGAAAGCTGTAGGTGAAGCTAAGCAGAATCACATCAGTTACCTGTACAATTAGCACAGCCCCCCCAAGGCTGTGTGCTCTCTCCACTTCTCTTCTCTCTATATACCAATGACTGCATCTCTAACGATCCATCTGTTAAACTACTGAAGTTCGCAGATGATCGGTCTCATTCGAGACAATGATGAATCTGCATACAGACGGGAGGTTGAACAACTAACCTTGTGGTGTGACCGGAACAATCTGGAGCTGAATACACTCAAAACCGTAAAAATGGTGGTAGACTTTAGGAGAAACCCACTCATACTTCCACCTCTTACAATACTAGACAACACAGTATCAACAGTAGAAACCTTCAAATTTCTAGGTTCTACCATATTGCAAGATCTAAAATAGACACCTAACATCAAAAACGTCATCAAAAAAGCACAACAAAGAATGTTCTTTGTGCGCCAACTCAGAAAGTTCAAACTGCCTAAGGAGCTGCTGATACAGTTCTACAGAGGAATCATTGAGTCTGTCATCTACACCTCTATAACTGTCTGGTTTGGTTCTGCAAGCCAACAAGACAGACACAGACTTCAAAGGATAATTAGAATTGCAGAAAAAACAATTGCTACCAACCTGCCTTCCACTGAGGATCTGTATACTGCACGAGTCAAAAAGAGGGCTGTGAAAATATTTACAGACCCCTCACATCCTGGACATAAACCGTTTCAACTCCTACCCTCAAAACGACGTTACAGAGCACTGCACACCAGAACAACTAGACACAAAAACAGTTTTTTTCCTGAACGACATCACTCTGCTAAACAAATAATTCCCTCAACACTGTCAAACTATTTACTAAGTCTGCACTGCTATTAATCTTCTCATCGTTCCCATCACCCATCTCCTCCCACTAATGACTGTATGACTGTAACTTTGTTGCTTGTATCCTTACGATTTATATTGACTGCTTCCTAATATGATTTGATTGCTTATTTGTACCCGGACTATCATTAAGTGTTGTACCTTATGATTCTTGACGAACGTATCTTTTCTTTTATGTACACTGAGAGCATATGCACCAAGACAAATTCCTTGTGTGTCCAATCACACTTGGCCCATTAAAAAATTCTATTCTATTCTATTCTATTCTATTCTATTCTATTCTATTCTATTCTATTCTATTCTATTCTATTCTATTTTAAGAAAGCTATTTTCAAACTTTGCTTCACTTCTAACAACCGTTTATACATGGGATGGCAGAGATTGTAGCAATAGTTTGGATTACTCTTTCTAGGTTGGTTTAACAAATCACTCAAAAATTGGAGCAAATGCTCTTATATTTTCCTTAATGTAGAATTCCAGCAGATGCCTTTTACTCAAACACAGCATGGTTCCTGCTCTGAAGGCACAAACGCTTTGATAGATTCTGGATATGGCATTACTCACTGGAGATAGTGCAAAATGTTGTCCGTGTGCATTATACTTTTTGGAGTGTCCTGTCATTCTCTGGAAAACTGTTTATATTCACTAACAATAGCAAGTGATGGAAGCTTCTTTGAAAGACACAGTACCAAAAATTACTTTTAAACAAGCCCAATAGCAGAAAATATGAGGAGGCAGGAAAAAGACGCTTTTCTACTGCCCAATATTAGGAGAAGATAATGAAAATTCTGGGAAATCAGATGCTGAAAATGGATCAAACTACTTTGGCTGTAGATATGCAAGGACATTAGAAATATGAATATAACCTGAGGAGCAAAAAACAACAACACCTGACCTCTATGCATTTCCATTCCACTTTACATTTTGACATTCTTCAGCTGATCTATTGGCTGCACAATGCTCCTTTCCAATTGATTGATCTTCTTCTGCCCTGGGGGGTGTTTAACTAGATGGTAATTTAGTGCCATGGTCAGCTCTGAAGCATATCAAAATGAACAAGAGCTCATTTGGCAGCATTTGAACATTGATTATTTCAAAATATGTAGGTGGGTAAAATGGTACCTCAAGGTTTGGGTGATCTGCAACTCTAACATAGCTTGAAAAAACCTTTTTTTTTAATGCATGAAGAATGGCTCCCACTAATATTCACAATTCCCAAAGACAATTCTTCTCTCCCGAATAGGAAAGCCTAAACAACATTTTTCATTAAAGATTACTGGACTGTTTGTTTATGTGGGATTACTGTTCTTACTCTGGAAATGATTAGAAGATTAAGGAAAACACTTTTTAAAAAACAACACAAACTACTGTATTTCTATCAACCAATTTCATTTGAATATTTAACCAGTTTTTTGCTATTAGAATTGGTATGTAACACTGCTGTCTTAGATATGTCTGCCCTATGTATTAACAGCAGTTTCATCTGCATTTAAAAAATGGTTTTTTCGCACAATAGCAAGCACAATCCTCAAGCACAACAATAGCATTTAGACTTATATACTGCACCATTAGTGCTTTGCAGCACTCTGAGCAGTTTACAACATCTGGCTCCTCATTTTACTGACTTTGGAAGGATGGAAGGCTGAGTCAACCTTGAGCCGGGTCACGAGCGAACTCCTGGCTATGGGCAGAGTTAGCCTGCAATATTGCATTCTAACCACTGCAACATCCATGGCACCACAGCTCCACAAGGGATAGGTTGTTATAGCCTTTATTGGTTAACTGTTTGTTGTCTATTTTTATTACTGATCTGTAAGATGGAAGGCATTTATTTTGGTGTCATATGCACTGTATACTGTATTGACCATTACTGTATTTATTTTAAATTATTTTGTACTATTGTCATTTGGCTTTATTTACTGTTGGCTACCCAGGGAGAAGAGCAGCTATGTACAAATAAGTAAACACAAATACAAGATTGAAATAATAGTAAATACAGGAGAAAGAAGCATGTTGCAAAGACTAACCTAGCATGGTAATTCTATTTTTAAAAATTCACCTGACTGGGCAAAGCTCTTCTGTGAAGATCAAAAAAGATCCCAAAGGAGGGAAATTTACAGGCTGGGTATAGAGAAAATATATTTTTTTCCACAGGATAAGATTTAATACTGTATATGCCCTGTGTAAATGTGAGTGTGCTTGCCTTTGAAGCAGTGTTGATTCCTGTTGACTGCCTGGATTACGCCTTGCAATTTTCATAACAAGATTTCAGTAGTGTTGCTATTGCCTTCTTCTTAAGCTAGGAGCCTGGAGTTGAGAGAGAGTGACTGGCCCAAGGTCACCCAGCTGCCTTTGTGCCTAACACAAGACTAGAACTCACAGTTTCCCAGTTTCCAGCCTGGTGCCTTAATTATCACACTAAATTGGCTCTACTACATGTTTTATGGATCTGAGGATATCAGGTTCAAGTCCATTCTCCCAATTCAACTACTCCACAATGCTATTATTATGTGGATAATGAAGATACCTCCCCATCAGTAGTGGGTTCCTACCAGTGCGGTCCACTCTATAGCACTGGTAGCAGCCCGCTGGTGACGTCACAGTACCGGTGCGGTCGGTTGCCGTTGCCTGGGTGCCGCCATTTTTTAAAAAAAATGTGATTTTTTTTTTAAAAAAAATTTCTGTGCATGCCCGGAAGCCGAGCTTTCAGCACTGCGCATGCGCTGCCTTCCTACCCCACAGTGAGTCCAAGCAGGGGAGGATGGCTGAGGGAGCCTGTGAGATGCTGAAAGAACGGGCAGCAGGAGCTATCTCCATCCCCCTCCCTTCAGCAGTCCGAGAAGCCACGAACACGCGGTGATGATCCCAGGCATTTTCGCAAGTTCGAGGCTTCTCAAGCTGCTGAGGGGAGGGGGAATGGGCGGCAGGAGCCTAGGATCATCGAATGGGGAGAAGCATTCAGGCCAGACGGAGCCTCCCAGAAGAACTGCTGCCGCGGTCTTGCTGCTCCCGCTGCGGGGGGCTGCCCCCCTGGTTCTCCGGCCGCTGCCAAGCTCCCGAGGCCCATGCCCACTCGGTCACATGGCTGGCAAGCCACACCCACAAAATAAGCCACGCCCACAGAGTGGTAGTAAAAAAAATAGGAACCCGCCCCTGCTCCCCATGTACCGGTAAGTTGCCTTAAGCCCTTGTGCAATGTGTAGAACTTCAGACTGAAAGCCAGAAGGCTGTTATGAAGGGGAGTGGACATGTATTATCACACCTTAAGAGAGCTGCGTTCTTTTCTTGGGCTAACAGCTACCATGCTAACCCAGGAAACAAAGTGATCTAAGCACCTCTTTAACTCAGATGTGTATTTTCTTGGAAATGTGATTTCTTCCTGTGCAGCTGCAGCAGTTTTTATAGATCTTCTTGGGAATCTATGGAGAAATAAGGTTCACATTGATTGGAGATGATAAAATACATGGCACATGAAGCATTAGGATAGGAAAAACTATTTAAGGATCAGACTAGGCATTCCCAAGAGAGCTGGGATCTGAACTTTTCCGATCTTTTGGAACTAATCCTGGGAGACTCTCTATTATTTTTGGTGGGAGAATCGAGTGTATAAAAACCCTAGGTCTGTTGCATGTAGAAGACTTATGCAGTACTTTTACCAAGCTTTAGAATATAGAGGTCATTCAAAACCCACTTAGAATCAAGTAAAAACATTGCTGTGAATACATCTCTAGAAAAATAAACCTGCTCTGCCCCCAAAATTGCAAGCAGTTATTACGTTTTTGTCAATAAGTCTGGCATTTAAAATCATTCACAGGAAAAGCTTTCTTGGTTGGTTTTGTTTCAAACTCATAAGTCATATGAGTTTTTCCTAACCTTTGGACTCAGATATTTACAGCAAATAGTCATATAAACAAACTGAAGAAATGAGGGATTAGCATCTGTGAACAAACTATTCCGATGTCTGGTTCTATTTGCAAATATTCAGCAAAAAAAAATATATCTAGCTGGCAGATTATGAATGAGAAATGAAAATAAGATTTGTGAATTCCCATCAAGATTTGCAAATTGCAAGTAGGTCTCTAAAAACTGTAATGAATTCCCTTCAAGGGAATTTCCTTAAGATATAAAATAAAATAAAAAGCCCTCATATGCACTAGAGACTAAGAACTTTCTCCCGCAGGCTACATTGCCTTGGGCTAAAATGTTTGGAAAACCCATAGAAGCAGACCTCAATGAAATAAAAAGCAGATGCCATCAAGTCCTATACAAAGATAGAGCAAAAGATATACAGTATATTTCTGTCCCTTGTGCATTCCTTACAGAAGATTTTGTCTATCTACTAGGTTGGTTTATGAGCTGCACAGTGAAAAACAAGTCCCCTTCTTCATCATGCAGCACAGAAATGGTTGCAATCTGCATTTGGAAAAACAGACAGCAATCTTTCCCATGCATAGATTGTGTTTATTCAATGCTGCAAAGAATCTTTCAACATACAAGAAGTTCCCTCTAAGTTCCCTCTTGCCTGTTAGAAGGAGAGGAAGGGCTTTTGAATCCTTAACTCAAAGTTTTCTGGAGCTGAAACCTAAGGACAATCTTCAAGAAGTGCTAACTGAAGATATAGCTCTTGATAGAGCACTTATTCAGTCCCTTTACTTTGCATGAGGCTGGATGATGGTGAATGACCTTCACGAGCTCCTTCAAACTGCATCCTAATAAGCTTGCATTCATCCAAAGGCTACTGTATCCCTGCAGGTCAACTCCTCTTAGCTGTAGAAATGAACAGAGGATTTCATTCATTATTTCTTGCTACTTTTATATCTGATACAGTCCCCACAAATAGGTCTATCCCCAACCTTCTTCGTATCTTTTCTCAAATCTCAGCTTGACTCTGAAATATTTCATGAAATCCCCTAGCTCATCATCTGTGACTGAAACTAAAGCCAAAACTAAACTCCCCCCTCTTCTCTCGTCTCGTTTCCTCTTTCCATTTTCTCGTTCTGTTATTTCCCCATTGTGTTGAAGTTCACTTTGTAAGCTCTTTAGATGTACAGATCATTTTGTTTGCTTTTCTGTATAGCGTCATGCCAATTGAGGATACTATCCAATATAAAAGCATGGAAGATAAGCCGTAGATTATTATTAGGGATGACAGCTCTGCACTCCCTCCAATATTGTACTGATTACTGGAGAATATGAATGGGAAGGAACTATAGCATTCATTCCATAATTTGTGAGTTGCCAGTAGGAATATAATTGAACATTTTTGGGGAAAAAAGTAGACTACTTAAAATTCTGACCTAAGCAGAGCTTCTTATTATTTTAAACAAACATATATCTATAACTTCTTAGTCATTTTCTGTTTTTATACAATTGCTTGAAAAAAAATAGTATAGTATTGTAGAACTGTCTGCATAAGAGGATTCCTGGAAAAAAAACTCCTCCAAAAATATGAAGGACCATCATGTTTACTAGTCGAACCTTTTTTATGCAGAGCTTTTTCCCCCGCAAACATCAGCCTTTCCAAGGGTGTCTATAAGGTATAGTCAAAAATGTCAACATGATTTTCATAAATGCACAATATGCATTTAAAAAAAACTAGGCAGAACTTTTACCACCATTATTGTGGCTGATACCTTGACTTTTTTTTTACTATACTCTGCAGAGTTCCCCCAAAACATTCAGTTTCCAGCTGTTCTTAGGCTGCTATTGAGAATAGCATAAAGCCTTGAATTTGTTTTGGATAAGAGACATATGCCTGGAAATTTTAGGTTAGCCCTGTCTAGCATTGAGTCTCTAAGAGATATGAAGCAATTAGTGGATTACCATCTCAGTGGCTAAAAAATGCAAGTTAATCAATCTCACATTGGCAGTCCATTTATACTAATGGCTGCTTAGCTTTCTTTTACACAGCTCAGTATTCTGTCACCAGTTGTTTACATACTGTAAACTCACCTCATGATATTGAAAAAAAATGTTTCTATAAACACTTCAGATAGTAACTGATTGTTTGAAGCTTCAAGAAATAAATTTGTGGGGTCAAAATAAATAGTCTAGTAAAAGACACTTTAAAATGCTGATAATTCTAAGCATAAATTCTGATACATATATGATACATGCATTTCAATTATTTGTTGAATATTCACAATCAGTATTTATACTCTGAAGAATTATGAAATTTTACATTCACTTTTATGCTGGATTCAACTTGCTCCGAGGACACAAATCTGAATTCAGTTGTTACTAGCTGTAAATATTGAATGGGATAAATTTCTTGCATCTCCAAGGAGTCATATGTTCTTAGATAATGCAGAGACAAATAGTATGGGCTGGAAGAAAGGTATATTAGGCTGCTGTGGAAACTTTGCTTTGCATATGGATGAAATTATTCAAATTTATTCTAATTTGGATGTCAATTGGGAAAGACTAGTAGAGGCAACACAGCCTCATTTTATGAAGTTATCTGGGATGAATTTCATACTGTTAGTCATAAGGAAGTAAATTGTGTTCTTCATGACATTAGCTGTCTTACTTGTGGATTAGATCCTGGTCATTCCTGGTTAATGGGAGATGACAGGAAGCTCAATCCAAGCAGTGGTAAATGGATCCTGGAGGAAGGGAGTAACACCTCCAGTCTTGAAAGAAGCAATGGTGTGCCCCTCCTCAAGAAATAAACTTAATTAAATCTAAATGTAGTTAATGTAATTAGATCTAAATGTAGTTCATAAAATCATCTGCCACAATGTCCTACCTGTCAATGAGCTTCAACCGCAACAATACAAGAGCACACAATAGATTCAAACTCAATGTTAATTGCTCGAAACTCAACTGCAGAAAATACAACTTCAGCAACAAAGTGATCAATGTCTGGAATGCACTACCTGACTCTGTGGTTTCTTCCCCTAACCCCAAAAACTTTAACCTTAGACTGTCTACAATCGACCTCACCCCATTCCTAAGAGGTCTGTAAGGGGCGTGCATAAGCACACAAGCGTGCCTACCGTCCCTGTCTTACTGTCCTATTGTCCAAATTTACCTGTACCTACTTTGCTTTTGTTTATGTTTATACCAATACCTGCTATCTTGTACATGTTTTGACAAATAAATAAATAAAAATAAATAAATAAATAAAATTGTTGGGGGAAGGAGACAGTGCTATTTTGCAATGGTTTTCCTTTAGGAGATGACCTAAAAAAAGTTATCCAGAGGCCGTTAGGATAGCAAGTGCTGAATATGTGTTATACCCTTTCTCTCCCCTCTGACTCTCTGGGACATAACAGAGAGAGAAAGGAAAATACAGGCAGAGGTGCAAGATCTGTTATGATAGTGTATCTCAATAAAGTCTACTTCTAGTCATTGTATAAAGTCACTTTCCTGATTTGGTTTACCTCATAGGGCTGGCAAATCTTCCTCTGAAGATGGTTCCAGGTGGGAGAGGTTAAGACATAAGGCCCTTTCTGCCATGGTGTTTGGGGCTCAACTCTTCCCTCTTATTCAACATCTATATCAAGCCACTGGGGGAATGCCAACTTCTGGAATGATATCTTGTTGTATATCTTAACTCTGGACAAACAGGAGATATAATGCTTCAAATTTCACTGTGGGTCAGTTTTGCTGAAAATCAGAAGTAAATGTCAGTTTTCAGCCAAAAAAAGTTGTAAAACCTGGTCATGTGATCACAGGATGCTGCAAATGGCCATAAATATGCGTTGGATGCCAAAGTGTCGAACATGCAGTCACATGACTGGGAGGGTGGACAGAACTTTGGAACTAGGTCATTCTAGTCTCAGCTTAGCCATGAAAGTCAGCTGGCTGACCTTGAGTCAATCATTCTCTCTCAGCCCAACTCATCTTACAGGGTTGTTGTTGAAGGAAAATAGGAGGAGGGAGTATTAGATATGTTTACTGTCTTGAGTTATTTAGGAAAATAATAAAGGTGAGAAATAATTAAATAAAATAAATAAGTATCCCCAGGGAGGTCCTTCATAAGTTTCAATAGTCTCTAAATGAAGTGGAGGACTGTTTACTCATCTTAATCCTATGAGAAGATTGTTGTCATGTTGTGTAACACCTGAGAAGGCTCATATGCTAAAATGGGAAATATTCCATTTCTGAGGTAAGACACTACAAACCTCCACTTTGTCTTTTGATAATGCTCATTGTGCCCACTGGAACAGTCCAATGTGCCATCTGAGAGGAATTATTGGCATTTGAGTCAACAATTTAGGAAATAGGGATCTTGGAAAAGTAGGTATGCTTGTCTTATCTGCTTGGCAGAGATATTTTTCAGTAGTTCTGCTGGAAGCTTCTTGGGATGTCAAGAGAAAATTTCTTCACCAGGCCAAGTCCTAATATCCCTAGTACAAAGAAGCTCTTGCTTCTGTGCACATGTAAAGCAAGCAAACAAAAAGTATTTTTCCTAAGGCAATTTTAAAGTATAATCTTGGAACATTCTATTCCTAAAGATAACTTTTGTGCTTTGCATAGAGGAAGAATAAGCCGGCAGCCTATACATTTTTTGTTAGTGGCCTATAAATGTGTGACAGACAAACTCTGACAAGGACACCAAGGCTGAAATATGGCCTTCTGAGTTAACAACAGACAGAAATCTGTACCTTGAACTAACAGGTCAGTATGGTAGTTAGGATGAGTTATGATTACTTGGTCACTTTGTCACAAATAACTAATATATTTGTGGCTGAATGACTGGTTGATCTTAAGCCAGCCCCACTTTATGTGGTTATATCTCATGCTTTCAATGTTTTCCTGAATTTTTTTTTTAAGATGTGGGACATTTTATTTGCAACTTTTTATTTGCAACTACTTACATTACTCATTATCTAATGATGTAGTTAGAACAAAAAAATCTTATAAGATTCTAAAGCAAGCTATGGAATAAATAATGAACAGCATCAATAACACAACAATTATTGAAGCAGGACCCCTCTTAAGGAGTTCTTCATATCCTACAACTGCTAGGAGTTGCTCCATCTACTCACCTGGTTTTTGAAGTCTGATTTACATTGTGAGAAACTTTCCCCCTCACCTTTGCTATTGTCCATTTATGTTTCCCACAGTGCCATAAAAAGGGGCTATGGCAGTCAATTGTTGGGCACTGAAAATAGGAGAGCTATTTATTGAGATTAAAATTTAGGGAGATTTATTGAAATTGGTACCTATGGTGACTCCTGCTGCTGCTGAATGTACAGTAGCTCAAAGTATCAACCCCACATCTGAGGACTTGTTTGTTGACATCTTGGTGAGAAAGGCAGCAAACAAATTAAATAATTAAATAAATCCTTTTAAAAGTGGCTCAATACCACTCTGCCATCAAGTCCCACAACTTTGTCTATAAATAATATGAAATGAAGCATTCTGATTCTGTCAACAAATGTATGTAAGGACTGATTATTCACATGTGTTTCACCATTAAACTTATTTTCAAGTGATGAGATGGGTGGGGAGAGGAACTGAATTTCCTGATTTTTTTAAAATTAGGTTTGCAAAACTTTTAAAAACAAAATGTTTAAAAATGGGAATAAAAATTGAGTAAAAAATAGATTGCTCTTTGAAAGGATACTAGAAAACAACTTCCAGAATTCAAAAAGAAAGTAGAGCGCGGGTATAATTTATAACAAGTCAAAACAGTGTGGTCTATACTTCCCCAAGTGTAACCAATGGCATTTTCAGACATACTTAACTGAAAGGTTATAGATTATACATACCCAGCATGAATGTGGTTAGCAATTCTTTTAAAATTATTCAGACAGATTGAGTCTGATATAAATATAAAAGAATCTTCAATATTTAACTGAATATTTTCATGATTCCCTTCTCTTTGACATGGTAAGTTTCTCATTTAGATTCAAGACGATCTCCTAATATGTACAGCTCCAACTGGAAGATTGTGCCACCACTTTAGGCTTATTTCCTATACAAAGGGATTGTTTATTTTTCCTCTGTTGTTTTCTTTGATCTGCTTGCTTCTACTTTGGAGTTGCTATAATGCTTATGAGAGGTCTCTCCCATCTCAAGCCCACATCTCAACTAGTTTAAGGACCTTTTTTCATCTTCACCAAACTGTGCTCCCATAACCACTTTTCCTGATGTAGCCTTACAACATTACCTTCTCAACTCATAACTAGTATCTTAAAACTGTTTTGGCTGGTCCACCTTTAAAATTAATTTGTGCCATGCTTCATTGATAATGTGATTGCTAACATAGTCTGGGATCTGCATTTGTCTAGTTCCTATTAGCCCTTTAGGCTGATGAAAGAATATCCTCTCCTCTCTGGTCCCGGGGAATTGCCCCCCCCCACAAATGGCCATTTTAGGGTCATAGGAAAGATTGGACCCTTGGCTTCCACAGTGCCATCTGCCTATGATTAGCGTTTTGCACAAACACAGATTAGACTATGTTGACTAGCAGTTTTCAGAAACTTGTCAAATATTACATGAGATCCCTATAGCTATGGGGATCTACATGGGGCTACCCTTGAAAAGTATTCGGAGACTGCAGTTGGTGCAAAATGCGGCTGCACGAGCTGTGGTGGGTGTCTCTAGATACACCCACGTAACACCCATACTTTGCCAGCTGCATTGGTTGCCCATTGGTCTCCGGGTGCAATTCAAGGTGTTGATTATCATCTTTAAAGCCCTACATGGCTTAGGACCAGGTTATCTCCGGGACTGCATCCTACCTCATACATCCCTATGACCAGTTAGGTCCCACAGAGTTGGTCTCCTCCAGGTCCCTTCAACCAAACAATGTTGGTTGGCGGGACCAAGGGGGAGAGCCTTCTCTGTGGGGCTCCGGCTCTCTGGAACCAACTACCCCCCGAGATCCGAACTATTCCCACCTTGCTGGCCTTCCGGAAAGCCATTAAGACATGGCTCTTCTTGCAGGCGGGGTGAAATAGATCTTAATAGCAATAGCACTTAGACTTATATACCGCTTCATAGTGCTTTACAGCCCTCTCTAAGCGGTTTACAGAGTTCAGCATATTGCCCCCAACAATCTGGGTCCTCATTTTACCGACCTCAGAAGGATGGAAGGCTGAGTCAACCTTGAGCCGGTGAGATTTGAACAGCTGAACTGCTGAACTAGCAGTAGCCTGCAGTGCTGCATTTAACCACTGCACCATCCCGGCTCTTAATGCCCCATGGATGACTGGTTTTAACTTTTCTATTTTTTAAAAATGGTTTTATTGTATTATATTGTATTGTACTATTGTATTTTTATTGATTGTTCTTCTTTCTGCTGTACGCCGCCCTGAGTCCCACGGGATTGGGCGGCTTATAAGAACAATAAATTAAATTAAATTAAATTATGGATTTAGTGCTCTTTTGAAAGAGTGCTATACCTATTTTTTAATCATGGACTTAATGCTGTAGCACTCTTGAAAACACTAATGCTATGCTATTGTTTATTTTAACTAGGGAGATAGAGGTATTCTAGTAGTTGTGTCTTAATAGTTCTTTTGACTTTGAGTTCTTTACAGGCTTTCCACTGGTTTTATCAAAAAAAGAAGAAGAAAAAAATAACGTTTGCAATGGTTACGCTTGGTCATTCATTGCCAGTGCTGCCATATTGGGAACACTAGTCAAAGATGTCTATGGAGATTCTCCATAGAGGCCATCTATGTCAAAACTGAACAGCCCTCTCTCAACAGATGGGGAGGGATACAATATCATCTATCTCCAGTCTACAACTCAGTTCTTTCAACAGTTCCAAGAGGGCTCCACACCCATTTGCACCACTCAGGTAATGAGTGATGACAGAGATAAACCTCCAGGTGGCCTCAATGACTTGCTAAAAGAATGCAAATGACCAGCTGTCTGCAAGGAGTATAAATCCTTCCATTCCCCACCATCCAGAGCTGAAGAAGCTTCTTGGATGAGAAGTGAAATGTCTTCAAAGAAAAACCAGAAAGTACAGTTGCCTCTTGAAAAAGCACCTTTGGGACTAGTCAAAGATAGAGCTCACTCATTATACTTGCCTCCCACTTCGCTACATTCATTATGCCTGTTGTTGTCCATTGGGATGCCAAACCTCACACTCAGAAATAGCTTAATGAACCAAACACAGAACTGAGAAGGAGTTGAATGGAGTGGTCTTGCCCACTATTCCTGCAACTTGGTTGGCAGCTTGAGAGGAGGCTTAACCTACAGTTGTAAGCACTTGTCCACTCTCACTTTAAGGAGAATGATTGATGATGGTTTTCCTGCTTATTGGTGGGAGGGGAAATGAAGCCAGGAATATATACCAATCATAACTTGGCCCATAATAGCTGTATAAGAACAACACTCTTCACCAGCCCATTTAACTACAGTAGACAAGGGACCAGCAATGGCAGCAACACAATTTATGTTGGCATCTTTTTTTGGTGCCTCAAGGACTCATAGAAGGCACTTTAATGTAGCTATCTAAGACAGACATTTTCTCCAGGTTTGAGTGAAGCACATCTGTAAAACAGTATATTTGAAATATAGCACAACTTTAGGGCCTTATAAAAAAAAGAGCCTGCAAAAAAAAATCTCGTAAAAGAAGTGGAATACTAGCCCAAGTTTTTCCAATTGTAATATAACTAAAAATAGAAGCATACTTCTAGTTTCACCCAATATAAATGATTTTTGGCAGCATCTAAAAGGTTTCACTTAAATATGAGCCAGCAGTGTGCAGCAGCAGCCAAAAAAGCTAATACAATCCTTGCCTGTATAAGCAGAGGCATATACCGTATTTTTCGGAGTATAAGACACACCTTTTTGCCCCAAAAAGAGGGTGGAAATGTCGGTGCGTCTTATACACCAAATACAGCAATTTTTAGCCTCCCGAAGCCCCGCCCCCGCATCCAATTTTTGCAAAAAACTGGCCTTTTTTTCAAAAATGGGGGGGTTGCCTTCCCCCACCCCCTAGGAGTGCTCTGCAGGCTTCCCAGATCCTTTGCATGCCCTGTTTTTGCAAAAAAAAAATGAGCGAAAAACGGGCCGTTTTTTGCAAAAATTGGGGCATTTTTGCCTTCCCCCACCCCCTAGGAGTGCTCTGCAGGCTTCCTAGATCCTCTGCATGCCCTGTTTATGCAAAAAAAGAGCGAAAAACGGGCCGTTTTTTGCAAAAATTGGGGCATTTTTGCCCTCTTGCCCCATCTAGCATGACTGGAGGAGGAATTCTGGGAGTTGAAGTCCACTAGTCTTAAAGCTGTCAAGTTTGAAGACCCCTGGGTTAGGGGTTAGGGTTGCAAGGGACTTCAAACTTGGAAAGTTTAAGACTTGTGGACTTCAACTCCCATTCCTGAGCTAGCATGACTGGAGGAGGAATTCTGGGAGTTGAAGTCCACTAGTCTTAAAGCTGTCAAGTTTGAAGACCCCTGGGTTAGGGGTTAGGGTTGCAAGGGTCTTCAAACTTGGCAAGTTTAGACTTGTGGACTTCAACTCCCATTCCTGAGCTAGCATGACTGGAGGAGGAATTCTGGGAGTTGAAATCCACTAGTCTTAAAGCTGTCAAGTTTGAAGTTTGTAAAAAGTATACATGATTGTAAAAAGTGTGCATGGTTGTAAAAAGTATACATGATTGTAAAAAGTATTCTGCTACACTGGTATTTTATTAAATAATATATTACTGCACCATTTGGTTCAGAATACTTTTTTCCTTGTTTTCCTCCTCTAAAATCTAGGTGCGTCTTATACTCTGGTGCGTCTTATACTCCGAAAAATACGGTAAGCAAAATCACATGAAGTATTAGTACCTATTTATGAACCCTTAGTAAAGCCACACCTGGAATACTGCATCCAGTTTTGGTCACCACCAAAAAAGATGTTGAGACTTTGAGAAAAGTGCAAAGAAGAGCAACTAAGATGATTAAAGGCCTGGAGTCTAAAACATATGAAGAACCATTGCAGGATCTGGGTTTGGCTAGTCTAGAGAAAAGAAGGACTAGGAGTGACATGATAGCAGTATTCCAGTATTTGAGGGGCTGCCACAAAGAGGAGGGGGTTAATTTATTTTCCAAAGCACCAGAGGGCAGGACAAGAAACAATGGATGGAAACTAATCAAGGAGAGAAGCAATTTGGAATTAAGGAGAAACTTTCTAACAGTGGGGACAATTAGCCAGTGGAACAGCTTGCCACCAGAAGTTGTGGGTGCTTCATCACTTGAGGTTTTTAAGAAGAGACTGGACAGTCACTTGTCTGAAATGGTATAGGCCGCAGGGGTGGGGAAACTATGGTTCTTTGAGGACCTGTGGACTTCAACTCCCAGAATTCCTGAGCCAGCCATGCATGCATGGCTGGCTCAGGAATTCTGGGAGTTGAAGTCCACAGGTCCTCAAAGAACCATAGTTTGCCCACCCCTGGATAGGGCATCCTGCTTGAGTAGGAGGTTGGACTAGAAGACCTCCAAGATCTCTTCCAGCTCTATTCTGATTGAGTTCATGCTCCTATCTGTCACACATAGATGAATCCAACTTTCATAGATTTCCCTACTGCGCTTTTAAAAGTATTTATAGGATGTGATATGCAACTTTTTTACACACAAATATGCAAAAGTAAATAGATGTTGTCTCAGGTGACATTGTAGCCTGAGGTAGCACAAGGAGAACTGCCTAGCAGTGATAAAGTCCTTTGCTAAAGCTTTAACACTGGAGTTCTTGTTCAAGTGTTCAAGAGTTCTTGAACACTTAGTTCAAGCCAAGTTTTATACTGTTCCTTTTTTTGGGGGGGGGAAGCACATATAGTGCAAAACTGATATCTACCATTCACAACATTGATTGTGTTGTGTGTTGACAATGTAAGGAATATGGATTTGCTTTCATACATATCTTCTTTGAACATGTCATTTTTATTTTCTACATTTGTAAAATTGACCTTTACTCAATCTTGATAATGATTTGTACAAATGATACTTTCAGTACCAATGGGCAACACATGGGATGATGAGATTGCAAACATCAGAGTATTTGAGGATATATGTGTTTACTTCATTGACCGAAATACCTGCTCATGTGACAGAGATTATCTGTTAAACTAAAATCTGCCTTGATCATCTAGGGACCAGAAATTGAATCATGTCCTGAAAGTAGAACAAAGAAGAGTTTAAATTTAAGCTTCAGCCCTTTACTTTGACATAAAAGAAGACTAAAATAACTCATAACTACTTCAATGGCCTAGCTGTGAAGCTAGGAAAGCTGTAAAATTTTATTTATTTTATAAGCATAAATCTGCCTGCTAAAGGGCAAATAATAACAAATTTTGGAATACTATAAATTAGAGATAACATAATCTGTACTGCCCATAAAATTTAGTGAACAAAGGAGGGCAATTTCACTGCTAAAGCATTCTGAATATGTTCACACTAATACATAACATTAACCCAATCACAATAGAGTTGTGTATGGCTTTCCTGTGAGGCCTCCATTCTATCTGGGCACAATCATGTTTATTTTTGGTTCTTGTGAAAGTCTCTTCTGTTTTTCTATCTTCTCAGAATGCTTGAAAATTAGATTGAATTTCTTTCACTGGTATCTTTAAGCTTACTTTATAGTTGAAGACTATATTGCTGTTGCATTTTTCCTATCATGCTAAACCAGGGGTGTTAAACTCATGTCATCATGGCAGCATCACGTGATGTATCGGGACTTCCCCCCCCCCTTTGCTAAACTGGGTGTGGGCGTGGCCAGCATCAGTGGTGGGTTCCTACCGGTGCGGTCCACTCTATAGCACCGGTAGCGGCCCGCTGGTGACGTCATAGTACCGGTGCTACCGGTTGCCGGTGCCTGGGTGCCGCCATTTTTTTAAAAAACATTTTTTAATTTTTTTAAAAAATTTCTTCTGCGCATGCCCAGAAACCTGACAATTAAGTCTTTCCCCGGCCCTTCGCTTGAAAATAATAAGAAGCTCGCATTTGACACTTTTCCTTCGCTTTTGCCTAAAGCTTCCCAAAGTGGGCGTTTTCCGAAAGCTTAACCTTTTATACTGTTAATTTTATACAGTTTTATACTGTTATTCTTTAGACAAAAACATTGAGGACTGTTAAAAGATACTGTTCTTTTAAGAGTCCTCAATATTTTCGTCTAAGAAATCCATGACTGAAACCAAAAATGCTGTATGAGACTTGCTTGTCTTTTAACTATAGCATTTTCTGCATATAAAGGTTGCTGTGTTGCCATGGTGTAACACACACTTTGTATGCAAAGCTTTTCATGTAAGGTATAAAATAGCAAAAATATTAGTAACATCTCTCTGAAATAACTAATATATGACCCCCTTGCCACGCCCACCCGGTCACATGGCTGGCAAGCCACGCCCACAGAGTGGTAATAAAAAAATTAGGAAGCCGCCCCTGGCCAGCATGTGACACATTGGGCCATGGGCCGGGAGTTTGACAGCCCTGTGCTAAACTCTTCTGGACTTCCCATTCTAATGTGAAAATTTTCCCTCATGGTAGTTATTCCTTCGGATTTAATTGAAGGTTGGGAAATGAGAGGGATGCAAACAGCTGGAGAGATGATTATGCAGTCAAAGACAGGACATGACAGTCACAATTATTCCATACCTACCACTCACGCAGAGTTGGCTGAAAGATAGCCAGCCATATAAATGTTTTAAATAAATAGCTCATAACTGGTGCAAGAATACCACACTTCATCCATGAAAATTTCTCTTATCCCTTGAAAGAAATCTCAGCAGCAAATCCTCTTTATGAAATTGAAATAGGACCAATCCTTTAAAAAATGGAGAAAACATTTTGCACTCAACGATGATTGAATGTCCACTGAAATGATCAGCAGAACTCTGAGATGGGGAAGAGAAGGAATTCAAAAGGACTGAAGAAGAAAGGCAGGGCTAATTGACTAGCTGCTGAATAGGAATCCTTGCTGATTCTACTTGCATTGATCTGAATTTAAATCTCTTGGGAGCTAGGATAATTACAGTAAGCTGGGGTTGCCCCAAGTTCAATTCCTACCTCAGTACAATAAACTCATTAGTTAAGTGTTCTATTTCTCCCCTTGTAATATCAACCTGCAGCACTGTGAAATTGCTGAGATTATGCTAAATACTCCAAGCACCAAATATTATTACATTTTTACCAGTGAAAAATTCTTGAGTTCTGAGGGCATTTGAAAGCACACTGGCAGTCCTTGGAATACAACACAGTTGGTCTACCTGAACAGTTATTTTGCCCAGCATCCAAAGAAAGAGGACTAGCCATTCAAATAGCAAATCCTTCTCTGCATGCTAGCAGCAATCTTCTCCGCTTTCTCCAGAACCTTCCAAGAAGCATATCACTACAACAACCGAATGAAATGTCATTAATGGAACAGGGCTGTCACACTCTATGAGTCAGGGGTGAAATTCAGCAGGTTCTGACAGGTTCTTGGAGAACCGGTAGCAGAAATTTTGAGTAGTTAAGAGAACCAGCAAATACCACCCCTGGCTGGCCCCAGAGTGGGGTGGGAATGGCGATTTTGCAGGATCCTTCTCCTGCCACGCCCACCATGCCACACCCACAGAACCGGTAGGGAAAAATTTTGAATTTCACCCCTATGAGTCAGGGGCGGGTTCCTAATTTTTTTACTACCACTCTGTGGGCGTGGCTTATTTTGTGGGTGTGGCTTGCAGCCATGTGACTGGGTGGGTGTGGCTTGCCGGCCATGTGACCGGGTGGGCGTGGCTTCTCGGACTGCTGAAGGGAGGGAAACTGAGATAGGTCCTGCTGCCCATTTCCCCTTCCCTCAGCAGCTCAAGAAGCCTCAAACGTGCGAAAATGCCTAGGATCATTACCGCGCGTTCATGGCTTCTCAGACTGCTGAAGGGAGGGGAATGGAGATAGCTCCTGCCGCCCGTTCTTTCAGCATCTCACGCGCTCCCTCAGCCATCCTCCGATGCTTGGACTCACTGTGGGATAGGAAGGCAGCGCATGCGCAGTGCCGGAAGCTTGGCTTCTGGGCATGCACAAAAGAAAATTTAAAAAAAAATTTTTTTAATGGCGGTGCCCAGGCACCGGCAAGCGACCGCACCGGTACTGTGACATCACCAGCGGGCCGCTACCGGTGCTATAGAGTGGACCGCACCAGTAGGAACCCACCACTGCTATGAGTACAAGGAAAGCTGGCCTTGTAACTGCAACTCACTCTCACCCATGCCTGTAAGCACCAACTCTGGATTTCTAGGAAAATAAAAGCACATGGGCATTTGCACAGCCCTGGAATGGCAGGGTTGTGTTGGGCTATGTCAGTTAAACACAGGGGGATGGCCTCAGGATCAGCACATGTGAAGCTGCTACTGTGAGAGTGTTATAGCTTCTAACTAGTTCAACAGCACTGAAACCTTGGCTATTCTCCCAGGCTTTGGGTAAAGTGGCAGGTGAGCTTCTATAAGTTTTGCATCTCTCTCCTTCTCCCTGCCTTTAAAAAAAATTAAAATACTTATTGGGGAGCCTATACTTTAGGGCAAGATGGTGCAACAGCCTTGCCAGATGTGCAAAAATTCTCATATGCATCTGGGAAGGATGGCTGAGAGATGAGCTCAGATACTTCATATACTTGAGATCTTTTATATGCAAATACAAAACTACAGGGAACTGCAAACTAAGAACACAGTGTTCAAACAAAATAGAACTAGAGAGAATAGAGATGGACTGGAGAAGGGAGCAGGTGTTTTTTCCCTCTATAATGCAATTGCTGGATGGGTTCTGCTATGCAGTTACAGTAAACACACCCCCTTCAGTAATGCAAAGCTAACAATTGCAGCACTGAACAGAAGATCCCTTCAGTTTGTCCTCCTAAATTTCAGGTTTCAGGTTTCCAGTAGTGGGGAAGGTGAAAAAAAAAAAAGAAGTTTAACAAAAGAAAGGGGGTGGAAAGACTACATCTAATAGAATAATGGTGATGAGCAGCTCTCAGCTTAAATAATATTTGCTTTTAGATTATTAGATTTTAGATATGAAGAACGGTTTCAGGAATTGGTTATATCTAGTTTAAGGAAAAGAAATAGGGGTGGCATGATAGCAAAGTTCCAATATCTGAGGGACTGCCACAAGGAAGAGGGGTTCAATCTATTCTTCAAAGCACCTGAGGGCAGGGCAGGGCAGGGCAGGAAGCAATAGATGGAAACTAATCAAGGAGAGAAGTAACCTAGAACTAAGGACAAATTTCCTAACAGAACAATTAATCAGTGGAACTACTTACCTCCAGAAATTGTGAATGCTCCAACATTGGAAGTTTTAAAGAAGAGATTGGACAACCATTTGTCTGAAATGGTATAGGGTTTCCTGCCTGAGCAGGGGATTGGACTAAAAGACCTCCAATGTCCCTTCCAACTCTTGTTATTTTGAGAGAAAACTTTTGGTTACTACAGCACTTCCTTCAGATGCAAAAACCACACTGCTTCCCCAACATGTTTGAGAAGAAGTTTGATAAAAGCTCCAGCTAGCTGCTGAAACCACACTATCAGTCATCCACTGGTTTAAGGGGGGTAATGCTATGCAACTTCTCCTAGTCTTCTTCTGGATATGAACGAAGATGGGAGAATGAAATTTGAATCAGATGGAGAGATTTGGACGGCTGCATGTAGCCTATTATCTAGACATGTCCAAATCTCCATCAAGTAAAGTGGCTTAAAATACTGTTGTGATGATAAAAGTGGTATGTTACACCTTCTTATACTACCAATATGATTCAATCCAAACATGACTTTAAATGTGAGCATAAGGATTCTAAACAGAACTGGCAACATTGTTGTGCAAATGATGAGACAAACCTCTAAACATAGGAAATGCAGTGCAATTTTTAAATATTTCAAAATTATTAAGAATATGACTTAACACATTCTGTTTCCAAAGACCTTCCCATTTGCTATTGGCTCATACATTGAATTAAGCCATCACTTAACAATAGTTTAATAATCCATAACTGTGGACAGTCTAAGCCAGGGATGTCAAACTCGTGGCCCGCGGGCCAGATGTGTCATGCGCTGGCCACGCCCATGCCCAGTTTAACGAAGGGGGGGAAGTTGCAGTACATTACGATCAGTAGTGGGTTCCTACCGGTGCGCTCTCCGCCTTTCTTCGCCGCCGAGCCGAAGACGCTGGCGGCGTTTGCGGCGGGGGCCTTCCCCCGCCGCCGCCAGCGTCTTCGGCTCGGCGGCGAAGAAAGGCGGAGAGTGCACCGGTAGGAACCCACTACTGATTACGATGCTGTGATGATGTGAGTTTGACACCCCTGGTCTAAGCCATAAATCATTGTTTATAAACCAGTGGTTACATTAACACAACCTGCTAAGCAAAAACAAAATTGTTTATGATAGTAGAATAGTAAATAGAGATGATGTGTTATTTTGAAAGATTATCATCAATATATAGTGTGCATGTGTGTGTGTGTATACACACACACTATATATTGATGATACTATTTATATACACACACACACACACACATTTTGAAACAATGATAAAACTAACAAAACAAATGGCCAGGGAGAGAAATAGATAAGGTAGAAAGAAAAAGAGATAGGAGATAAAAAGTGTAGAAAGAAACAAAAATATACAAAAAGGTGACTTCTGACTTCTTTTTACAAAGGATATAGTTCTATATGGTATATGTATATCAGATATCATAACCTATTTCAGCAAATTCTGATTTGTTGATTCAGATTTGAAAAGTGTAAGCCAATCTTAGAGCACTCTAAACTCATTTTTTCCACACAATCTACATCATTTGTACACCCCTACAAGAGGAAGGGCAATTGATAAGTATGCAAATATGCAGGAATCTTGCTGCTCTCCATTGTAGGAAAAACTTTTGCAAGAATTCTGCTAAATTATCTGGTTACTCATCTGAAACTGGGCCTCCTACTAGAGTTACAATGTGGCTCCTGCAAAGGTATTGGGACTATTGACATGATTTTTGCCATGCACCAACTTCTGGAGAAGTGTCCGGAGCAGAATCATGTTGATCTCATGAAAATCTTTGACACTGTTAATCAACAAGACCTGTGGAAGATCATGTCAAAATTTGGCTTAAATACATTCACATGGTACATCAGTTCCATGATGGCTTGTTGGTCAGAATGCTAGACAGGGAGGAATCCTCTAAGGCAGGGATGTCAAACTCGCAGCTTGCGGGTCAGATGCATCATGTGCTGGCCACACCCACATCTGGTTTAGCAAAGGGGGGGGAAGTCACAATATGTCACATGACGCCGCCCTGATGACATGAGTTTGACACCCCTGCTCTAAGGCATTTTCAGGCACTAATATTGTCAAACAGAGTTGTGTGTTCTCACCCATACTGTTCAGCATGATGATTATTGCTATGTTGAATGATGCCTTCCAGGATAGTGATGCTGGAGTCAGCCTCAAGTACAGAGTAAATGGATAGTGTGCTTCAATGTGTAGAAATGTTGAGCAATCAGCTCAGTAACAAAACTGATAGACTACAAAGCTGAGATGCTTACTGTTCTTCTGTAGCTATGTGAAACATGGACATAGGCATGCAAGACAGCTCATACTATTTCCACAGGACGTCTCTTTGCAGGATATCAGGTATCAGATGGCTATACAAAGTACCAGGCTGAATGTGTTATTTAGAGCATGTCTAGCATCAGAATAACAGAACAGAATAACAGAGTTGGAAGTGACCTTGGAGGTCTTCTAGCCCAAATCACTGCTCAGGCAAGAAGCCCTATACCATCTCAGACAAATGGTTGTCCAATCTCTTCTTAAAAACTTCCAGTGTTGGAGCATTCACAACTTCTGGAGGCAAGTTGTGCCACTGATTGTTCTGTCAGCCAATTTCTCCTTAGTTCTAGGTTGATTCTCTCCTTGATTAGTTTCCATCCATTGCTTCTTGTTCTACCCTCAGGTGCTTTGGAGAATAGGTTGACCTGAGACCACAGACCTGATGGGCAGGTCATGTCATTCATATACAGAGAAGCACATTTCTTATTGGGGAACTCTCTGCTAGATGTTCATATGGAGACAGAAGAAATGTTACAGTTATAAAGGACTTGCTGAATTTGCTTGATATACCTTGGGAAGTGGTGGCACAAAACCACCTTACCTGGTGTGGCCTCATCCACAAGGGCTACCAAGCAAGACACACTGCTGAAGCAGAACATAATCATGAGCTACATAAGATCAGAGCTACTAGCACAACATATACAAGAATATTCTGGGCCTGGATTGGCCTGATCCATCATCATTGAACTAACCACATCTAGTTTTAACATTTAAAAAAGCCACATGTCTTCACCAACAATCATAGACAAACAACAACTGGTTGCACAGGTGTCACTCAGAATGTCACTTCTGAGCATGACTCACTGGCTGGGATTCCATTTATCTTCCATAAATGTTAATCTCAATCTGGATACACTAGAACCAGCTACACTTGGAGCTATGCTTACAAAGACATCCACCATTTTGCTCTAACCATCCCCTTAATAGACCTGCCTAGCAGCTACGTGTTCTTTAAAGTGGTGCTGCCATGTAACTTCAATTTATGCTTTTGTATCTCCTCTCATGCACAGCCATTTATAGCTAGGTAATAAATCTATGTAAGAGCACGACCTTTGATCCTCTTTTGTGCTATACTCTTCAACTATCAGAAGCTTTTAAATTGCATATCCAGACTTTCAAATGATCTTGCCATTGTTCTGTTCACCTGCCATCATGTGCTGAGTCATACTGTTATCTGACAACAGGGGAAGGAAGAACTCTGAGATACCAGATGCAATCCAGCCAGTCTCAGACTGCTTGGAAACTTGCATCTCTGCTCTGCCTTCAGATGGGTAGCAACAAGAGGGGGGAGGTGGAAAACTAATGAGATTAATCCTTGGAATTCATTATGCAAAATCTTGGCACCTGTCCAAGTTCTTTTCTAGGAGCGGTCAATGCTTTTCTTTAATAGCATTAAGCAAAATTACAAATCACAACGTTAGCTAATCAATCTCAATAGGTTCCTGTGCATCCATTAAAACAAAACAGAAAACTCCTCCATCTATGAGTGCTTGTTGTTACTGAATGGGTTTTTTTAAAAAAAACCCAAACCCTTAGCATCTTCAGCAGTAATTGCTGGAGAAGATGCTAATGACTTCAATCTCTCCTAACATTCTAATATGGGCAGGCATAAAGGTAGATTGGGAGGGGGAGGGGGAAGATTGTTGGGGAAAGCAGAATAAAAGGAAATAGGCAAGGAATAAGGCGTTACAAATCAAAAGCAAGGAGAAATCGGGGACTGAAAAATCAAATACGTTCCTTTTCCCTGATTAACTTGACCTATTAAAATGGATCTTTGAGCACTGATTCAGTAGCTTATTATCTGTTTCATCTGGACCCTCCACCTGATGTTTGACATGCTTTATTATTTGTCAAATGACTGACACAGAAATATGGGCTAAGAAAAAGCCGTTCAGAAAAATCTAGATCAGCTTTATCTGGCACTCTCCAAAACAAGCACTTGAGCAGGTAGTCCTTGACTTATGACCACAGAGGAGTGCAAATTTTATGTTAAGTGAAACATTTGTTAAGTGAGTTTTGCCCTGTTTTTGCCACCTTTCTTGCCACCGTTGTTAAGTGAATCCCTGGCAGTTGATAAATTTGTAACCCAGTTGCTAAGTGAATCTGGCTTCCCCATTGACTTTGCTTATGAGAAGGTCGCAAAAGGTGATCACATGACCTTGAGACACAGCAATGGTCATAAGTATGAACCAGCTGCCAAGCATCTGAATTTTGATCACACGATCATGGGGATCAGCGGAGGGTTCCGGTTATTTTCGCTAACGGTGCGCATCGCGAGCATGCGCAGAAGTGAACTCATGTTCCATTGGGTGATTTCACTTCCGCGCATGCTTAGGACGACATTACAAGCCGAAACACAGCTGAAGAGCTTCTCAGCTGTGCTTCAGAGGAAGAATAAAGGTCAGTATCGAAACAAGGATGGGTGGGAGGGCTTTTTCCCGACAGCTCAGGTTGCGGAGAAGGGCCAGAAAATGACGTCATCGCCGGCCTCCTACCGGAGCTGCGCTCCACACCGCACCGGTAGGAACCCACCACTGATGGGAATGCTGCAAAGGTCATAACTGTGAAAAATGGTTATGAGTCACTTTTTTCAGTGCCATTGTAACTAAACAATCACTAAACAAACTGTTATACGTGGAGGACTACCTGTATAACACCATCTGCAACTCCTTCATGCAGCTGCATTGTTTCCCAGGATCACCCAGTTGGGAATGGAGCAGGCAATAATACTGCAATGATGATAGGCAGAATAAGATATGGTGGAAGACATGGCAGGTTGACATTGATTCCTCATTACAACTTTCAGGATCCTGCCGCAGTTATTGGGCTGTCAGTTGCCTGGTCTTCAGCTGTTCGGCTGCGTACCAGGACAGCTTGCAATAAGACCTCTCTCTCCTCCAAGACCTGGTTCTGGATCAGTGAACCAACTTGGATTATATAGCTAATACTTGGCTGGGCATGGGGAAAAGGCATATCTCTCAGAAATGTGCCTACCTAGGTTTTTATTTTGGCATAGCTACAACCCCAGAGCAGAGATGTGGAATGGTTATAGACAACCAAGAGATCGTGGTGGCTCTCAAAGGAACTCTTCCACAAGTAACCAGGTGTAAAACTGTTTTGTGTACTTCGGCTCTGGGGATCAAATGAGTTTGCTGCTATTATGCCAAAGTCCTTTCTGCTTGGCAGCTTCCCTGTCAGAGCTCCTTTACTCTGTGGCAAACTGGACCTTGAGATTCACAGACTTTTAGTACTGAGAGACTTCAAGCTGTCTTCTTTTAATATAGAGTCGAAGGTAGAACTGGACTTCATGAACATGACCCAGATAATTGAGAGTCCAACACACAACAGAGGTAATTTTTGCCTCAGTAATAGTGGCAAAGTGATCTGAGTGTGAAAGATGTCAATATCAATTGCTGGGCATGGTTGAATCACTTTTTGTTAGTCTTGGTGTTCTCTGCAACTGTTCTCCATCACAGGAAAGCATGATATGTGTTTGATCAGTCTGCCTCATGTGCCGGATACACCCTCAATGAGTTTCAAAGGGAATTTGAGATTGTGATGCACAGCTCAAATGAGACCTTAGTTGCCATGGCAGCCTTGAATTGCCTCATGACTGAGTGGCTTCTTCCACTTCCATTTTGAGAACCTTAGTGTAAGGAACTGCAAGACAAGTTCAAAAGCATCTTTGTGCCCTGAAATCTAAAGTCCTGCACAGCATGCAGTTGCTGTATGCAAGAGTATAAGCTGCTAAGGTCTTGTGAGTAGGAGACACATACACACAGAGTTTTGTAAAAACGAATAAATGGGAAAGAGGGTTGTAATCTAAGTGCCTTCCCATGCCAAATGAATAAGGTTGACGGCTAGAGTAAAAGATTGGTTAAAACTTTCTTATAGTCCATATTGGGATTCCAATCTGATTATTCATGCTATTAAAAAACCCCTCTGTAATAGAGGTCAAGCAATGTGATTTTTCATCTGCATGTTTAATTTTAATAGACAACCCATGACCCATTGGGTCATCTTTTCAGAGATATTTTCTTACCTAAACACAGAAAACAGAATAACCGTAAGAAGGCAAAAAAAAAAAAAAAGCAGTGGAAACAGGATCAACTTCCTGCTGCCTTCCCCAAGGATGTTGCTAATGGGAATCTGGCAGAGAGCACTGAAAATCACTCCTTGGCTGGCCTGCAGAACTGCTTGCCACTTTGCTGGGGGGAGGGAGAACAAAGTGAGCCATAGACCATGAGGAAAAATACATCCCCACTTCCCATCCAGATATATCCCCAAGGGCCCCCTCATTCGAGGGAGGAAAAGGTCTCACCCATTGACTTATGGTGCTCCCCCCCAGCCAGCCCAATCTCACCACCAGGCATCGAGGCCTTTCCTTCACTACCTATCAACATTACAAAATTTCAAATTTTGTTGTCAGTTCCAAAGCAGGCAGTTGGTGCTTACCCTTTGGGCCTTTCTACTCAGTCAAAGGAGCCGAGGTGGTGCAGTGGTTAAAGTGCAGCACTGCAGGCTACTCCAGCTGACTGCTAGTTCAGCAGTTCAGCTGTTCAAATCTCACCGGCTCAAGGTTGACTCAGCCTTCCATCCTTCTGAGGTCGGTAAAATGAGGACCCAGATTGTTGGGGGCAATATGCTGAACTCTGTAAACCGCTTAGAGAGGGCTGTAAAGCACTATGAAGCGGTATATAAGTCTAAGTGCTATTGCTAATTGGGACCAGAGGGAGACAGAAAATATGGTTGGGATATGCCTCTTCCTATTCCTTTGTGTTATGCTATCTATGGGTTCCTGAGAAATGCAATTGGAAGATATGATGGTGCTGACATGGCCACAACATTACCAAATTTCAATCCATAGGAGTCATGGTTCCAGATTTTGGAAGCATTCTTTAAGTTATCCCATTTGAGGTACATTGATTCAAGCGTTGTTGCCCTACGTTGCACCATTTCACCCAATTGAAGGTTACAAACAGAAAAACACAGAATTTTAGTAGTTATATAGATTTGTAACTTCCATGTAGGCAATGATTTAGAATTACCACACAAAACCTAGCCTACAGCACAAATAAAAATCTAGCTTTAGAATCTCTGCTTTATATTTTAATCCCAAGGGAGTCGTGGGCCTATAGTTCGGGGGGTGGGGGTGCTATCTATCAAATTCTCTTCAGTACAAAGTAGTTCCACAAGCAACAAATGGATTACTAAGTAATTTCTGAGGCCAGGCTGCTCCAGTGATTACCTGACCCATGAGAATGGATCAGTATCCACTAAATCCTGCAACAAAGAAAAATAAGAACACATTCTATTTGTGAGAGGGGATACAATTAAATTAATTCTTCCTGGCCAATGCATTTCTTTCTGCAATGCATCTTGCAGACTGACAAAACCTCCAACATTTCTTTTTTTCCCTGATTTTTTGAATAAGAATCTTTAGAAATTATCAGTTAGATTGGAAAGTATAAAAACAAAAGCCTTGACATTCTTATTTAAAATGATTTATTGCATTTTCCCTCCAAGGAACACACTACGGTGTATAGAATTCTCTCCCCACTCTGCATTTTTATTCATATACCTCCTTTTTTACTTCTATCTGCTGCCTTTGGTTATGATATGCCGCCATGGCACCCACTTTTTGCAACTGCTGCGACCAATTCTTAAAATTCTAAATGATTTCAATCATTTGAAACAAAAAAGGAACCTTGTCTTCAAGAAAGACTTAAGAGAAAGGTGAAAAATAGAGTGAAATGTGCTGAACAGAAGCATAGCAGGGGGTCCCTCTTATACTACTGATTTTAACATTGCAGAATTGCTAGAAAGGGCAAAGGTACCTGTGACTCTATCACTGGAATTTATAAATGAGATACACCAGTGAAGCTGCTTCCAGAAGCCTCAATACATTGTTAGGCTGTTCTGATATTAACTCTCCATTTACATGAATACTGAATTTTTCCATCTTTCCTGCCCCCCTTTCCTGTTCCCTCACTATCCTAGCAATGCTACAGGAACAGAACAAAAGTAGAGGGAGCCGATGGCTATCTCTGGCTAGGAGGCGTCCTTGAAAGAAAATCCATGATAAACAGGGCAGTGCCTGCTTAATAAAAGTGTTCTATTAAGAAGTGAGGATATCAGCTCTTCAGACAGTGGTCCTATATAATCTGTCTCTCATAAAATAAATTAAAATACATTTCAGGCCTTTCAAATGCACAGTTTACCTCAGCCTCAGTTCCATAACAATCAGTTCAGGGGTGGGTTCCTCCCGGTTCACCTAAACCTGTAGCGACCCGCTGGTGATGTCACGATGACATCACGATGACGTCACAATGATGTCACCAAACCAGATTGGTCGGTGCTGGTCCGTGGGTGCCGCCATCTTTTTTTTGACTTTTTAATTTTTTTTTGAATTTTTCCATGTTTTTCTTCTTCTGCGCATGCGCAGAAGCCAAGTTTCTGGCACTGCGCATGTGTTGCCATCTTGTTTTTCGTTTTTTTCTTCTTTTTTTGAATTTTTTCAGATTTTTCTCCACTGCGCATGCCCCGCCCACCTGATGCTATCTCACCCCGCCTTCCCGATGCTCGCTCGCCCCACCCAGCCACAACTTGCAGAATCTAGCCGTATACTTCTTCTGCTCACCGCTGCTGGCAAAGGTAAGGTAGAAGGACACGGGGGAGGGAGAGCTGGCGGAGGGGTGATACCAGCAGCAGTTGGACCAATGCATGCGGGGAGGGAGGGGGGAGGGAGGAGAGCACAATGGAGATCGACGCAAGTAAACTGGCCTGCAAGGTGCTTCCCTTGCAGGCCAGGCCAGCTGGGGAAACCCATGGGAAGGGCTCCGGAGCTCCGGGAGGGAGAGCTGGTGGCGGGGTGATGCTAGTAGTGGGTGGACCAAGGGAGGCAGGGAGGGAGGGGGAGGGAGGGAGGGGTGGAGGGAGGGAGGTGAGAGCGCAGGAGATCCTCACCAGTAAACTGCAGCTAGGATCTCCAGTGTGCTTCCCTCCCTCCCCGCACTCATTGGTCCACCTGCTGCTGGTATCACCCCTCCACCAGCTCTCCCTCCCTCTCTCTGCTGCCGCTCTCGCTGCCTGCTTTCTTCCTTCTCCCACCATGAAACAAAAGCGAACAGTGGCAGGGCTGCTTTGGGAGGGCAGGTGGATGTCTGCAGCCAGGCGGGGAGGGAGGGCAGCGAGAGCAGCGGCCACTTCCAAGCACAGGCCTGGCCCTCTCCCCGCATGGGCGGCTGCTGCCCGCCCGGCCACCAGCGGCTTCCGCGCCGCACTTGTAGTTGCATGGCCAGCTAGATTAACAGGCGTGCTGGGGATGCCTTGCCTGCCGCCTCTATGTGCTGCGCTTGGCAGGGGCCACCGCTGCCCCTCTTGCTGCCCTCCCTCTCTGCCATAGATATAACGCCATTGCTGCAGCTAACCAGTGCTAAAGCAACTTTATTGTATAAGTTCTGGGGCTTTTGGATTCTTGATCTTCAACTTCACATATTATTTTCTAGACTACTGTTTCTATCTTTTCTCTGTGCACCAAACTGTGAAACCTTTTTCTCACCTAGTGCCTGTTATCTTAGCTCATCCAACCATTTATCTGATGTCTTTCT
Organism: Diadophis punctatus similis; assembly: GCA_023053685.1. NCBI lineage: Eukaryota > Metazoa > Chordata > Lepidosauria > Squamata > Dipsadidae > Diadophis > Diadophis punctatus. The sequence goes on along the minus strand of JALIGW010000003.1, from coordinate 38,392,192 downwards.
CTGCAACAGCAACTTTTGGGCTTCTCAATCTTAGCTTTGGGGGATTCCAATCTTCATTTATGGCCCCCCAAAAATAAGGGATATGTTTGTTTGTTTGTTTGTTTGTTTGTTTGTTTGTTTGTGATGTGCTGAATTAGGAATAGACATGCTTTATTGTTGCTCCTATTTTTTTAAACAGAGTGAGCTTTGAGGGTTTGTTAAAATGTAGTGGGACAAGATACTCAATCTCCCCAACTTTGATGTTATATTACTTGCCTCTGAGTGAGGATCTCTGCTACGGGGTGAATAAGTCTCAGCGATGTTACAATGCCATCCTACGGTCACCAAAGTTACAATTAAGAATCTTCATTTCAGTTGGGACTATATGAATAACCACTTAGGGATCTGGCTGGCTTTATATTCATCTTCCTTCAAGAAGGCATCTTCTAAGCAATTTTAGTAGATGAAACTACAGTCACATGCAATTAGCATGGAAATATTATTTGGATAAATATAAGATGTAATTAGGACAACAAAAGTGAATTTTTGGATGCTGTAAATGACTATACCTAAAGGTACTGAGGAGAAATAAATGACTATACCTAAAGGTACTGAGGAGAAATGACTCTGAATTAATTTTAAGTAGAGTTCATGAACTGATGACAAATGTGATGTTGCTGAGCCAACATAAAACAGGGCCCACAGCGCTATGAAATTCAACATACTGTATATATAGGTGCATATGAGAAAAATTGCTAAGATACAATGCAATCATATTCAACGTCAAAGGGGAGGGAAAAGGAAATTTCTCCAAACAAGCAGACTAATAAAAAGGATGTTGGAAGAGACAGTAAAAAAAAAAATTCCCAATGCTTACAGCTTTTTGCAGCTAGAATGTACACATAAATCACAGCATAAACCAAAACTGCTAGTTGTTTCTGTTCTTCAGACTCCATTCTTGAGATAAGGATCAGATATCTATCCATCCCCTGATGAGAAGAGCTAAAATTCTAGACTTTGTGAAATGAAAATATAGGGAATCACTGGATGTAACATTCTTAAAATGTTTTAAAGGGAAATTTTAGATCTAATCATTTTTTCATATTATTATTAAGATCAGCTTTTGCAACACAAACCTTAAAAGCACTCAGGGTAAAGGTATTTTAGCCTGATTGGGTGGACAATTGCAGGAATTATATATATAAATGGAAATAGAAGGAGTGCAGGAAAGTTTGCATCCTCCAAACTAAACACTTGGTGTGCCCTTTTCCTTTCTGTGTGCTGAGAAAGTTTTTGCATGATGGTTGTCCAATCTACAGCTCTTCCTCTTGTCTGTACACTTCAGTTGCAATGAATCATTTAGTAGTACATATGCATTTCATCACATCTTTCTTTTACAAGTGTTCATCTGAAAATAAAACGGCAAAGAATTTACCCTTTCAAACAGGGAAAGCCACTGCTATACTTTCCCAGTCTCCTCCTCCTCTACTCTCAAATTAATTCCACTGTTCAGCTGCATTTAAGCAAAACCTGTTGCCATGGCCACGCCAGGGGCTTCTAGATACAGCAAATGAAGCAATCAGTTAAAACGAATATCCAGCGAATTCATGCTTGCGGTAGGTTACGTCTGAGGTTCATTCACTTGTTATACCTAATGGACTGGATTGCCTATGAATTGGAAATGTAAATTTTGTCTCTTTCAGTAGCTGGAGTTGGAAGCAGGCAAGAAAGTCAGGGGGGATGTCATATTAAATTATTAACTGCTGCAACCAGTGTAAAAAACTTAGGAAGCTGCAAAACATGACAGCTGGCTATGCCTTGGGCAAGCAAGTGGCTGAAATCATAAGCCTGACCACCTAGAGTAATTCTTCAAAAGGTGCCTATAATATTCAGTGCTAGCATATGGTCCATTAGCATAAATTCTTAGGTTTAATTCCAGTAAACCAACCTTCAGTAGCCAGAATTAGTTTATTTTCAAAGTTTTCGTAGTTTTTACCTACAACACTCCATGGCTTCATTCAAATATTATCATTATAACTATTTATTTCAATTTATTGACCTCTCAACTCCAAAAAATACCACTTTTGAAAGTAGTTAACATGGTAAGATAAAGGTAGTCCTCGCCTTATGGCCACCATTGAGCCCAAAATTTTGGTTGTTAACTGAGACATTTGTTAAGTGAGTTTTGCCCCATTTTATGACCTTTTTTACCACCGTTGTTAAGTGAATCACTGCAGATGATATGTTAGTAACACAGCTGTTAAGTGAATCTGGCTTCCCTATTGACTTTGCTTGTCAGAAGGTGATCACACAACCCCAGGGCACTGCAACCATCCTAAGTATGAACCAGTTGCCAAACATCTGAATTTTGATCACATGATCATGGGGATGCTACAAAGCTCATAAATGTAAAAAATGGTCAAAGGTCACATTTTTCAGTGCCGTTGTAACTTTGAACAGTCACTAAATGAACTGTTGTAAGTCAAGGACTACCTGTGCAATGGTATATAAAAATATCTGAGTAGACTTGGGGGACCACCTGGACATCAAGTGGGCCAAGGACATTGTCATCAAGAAAATCCCAGATGAAATAACAGCAAATCACATTCATAATGTTATCAAAAAATTATGAGGATGTTTTATGACAGTGATGGCTAACCATGTTGTTGCCCTGTGCCGAAAGCACGCACGTGCACACCCATAATGCAACGCATACGCGACCCCCCCGTGCGCACTGCCCCCATGCATGCGCATGCAACCCCCCATGTGGGCCCCACCCCCGTGCATGCATGTGTGACTCCCGCACTCTCCCGCCCCACGCATGTGCGTGCAACCCGTGCTCCCCCCACCTTACGCATGTGCATGTGACCCTGCACATGCACACACAGCACCGCACATGTGCGCACAAACTCCCCATGCATCCCTGCCCTGTGCAAGCATGTGCAACCCCCACGCATGCGTGTGTGTCTCCTGCATGCGCACAGCCCCGCGCATGCACAACAGAGATGCAAAAACCAGCTGGCCTGCGGGAGGTGCGCGCACATGCACGGTGGAGCTGAGCTGAGGTGACGGCTCACGTGCCCGCAGAGAGGGCTCTGTGTGCCACCTGTGGCACGCATGCCAGAGGTTTGCCATCACGGTTTTATGATGTCATTAGGAGTCAAGCCCAATTTAAAGGTATCTTGATCTTTGGGCAGTATCTGGTCAAACTTGTCTGGGCTCATGGTAATGATCGGGTGATATTTAGATGGGAAACTTCCATGCTATTTCGGTATTATAGACTAGATATCCTGTAATGCTCTCATAGATATCCAGGTATTTGAAGTTATTGTGACTTGGGCTTAAGTTAAAGGAGATGTGAACACACACACACACAGAGAGAGAGATATTTAATGTTGTTGATTATATATTATGGATATTTACTGTTGATTGTCATTGTAAACCACCATGAGTTTATAGCTAATGAAGCAGCATATAGATGGAATTAATGAACAAATAAATTACATATGTGCACAGTATTTGTATTAATGAGTATTTAATGTTTAAAGAATGAGACTAGGAGATTAGGCTCAAGCAGGGCTCTTGGTATTTCTCCTTCTCTTACAGCAGGGCTGTGGGAATTGAGAAAATTTCACTTTTGTACTGAGCCCACCTCAAAAATATACAGATGTGGACCAGTGGAAGCAAAGAAAGTGGAGCTTAAGTATAATACTTTTCTTCTGAGCTGCTTTCAGATTTTATGTAGGATTTTTGCATGTTTCTGTCTGCATTTTCCTTCTAGTCACAAGTGAAAGTATTTTATACACCCTCTCCAAATTTTATATATTATGGCATAAGCTTATTGCTTCTGTGTTTTAAGCTATTTATATTGTCAGTTATTTGATTGTTTTAGTCTTGCTCTGTGAGCTTTGGTTGAACCACAGCTATCAAACTTAGACAGGAGATGTATTTATTTCAATATATACACCACAGTAGGCTAGAATATAGAGTAAGCTTCATGTTGGAGGAACAGCCACTTTCTTGTGGAGCAACCCCTAGTGCCTCTTACCTGCTGATTTCTTACAAACAAACAGTAAGTGGGTTGAGTTTTATTCCATGTAGCACTTATATTTTAATTGATATATATATTCATCTAACTGGAGTCACTGGAGAAGAGCCTAATGCTGGGAATGATTGAGGGCAAAAGAAGAAGGGGACGACAGAGAATGAGGTGGCTGGATGGAATCACTGAAGCAATCGGGGTGAGCTTAAATGGACTCCGGGGGATGGTAGAGGACAGGAAGGCCTGGAGGAACATTGTCCATGGGGTCACGATAGGTCGGACACAACTTCGCGGCTAACAACAACAACATTCATCTAACACAAGTTTAAATAATGTTAGAAAATCCCAAGTGTGTATTCTTTGTAACTTTAAATATACTGAAAGATTTAGGGCCTCTGATTTGTTTATATGTTTGTTAAAGCAAAATCCATGTTAGCTTACTCCTCTAGTACATAGTTATATACTACTGTTTTACATCACTTGGCCTTTAGTTGTTGTGTAAGCAAGGTATTAGATGTCCATCCACTGAACCACTGCCTGACTCACCAAAATAATCTGCAGTAGAAGTATTAATTCTCATATTTATATCCAGGGATGATGATGATAATGATGATGATGATGATGATGATGATGATGATGATGATGATGATGATGATGATGATATAATATAAACTACCAAAGCTCCTTGGTGGTTCACAGTTTAAATAAACATGCACACTTGGAAAGCTCAGAAGCATGCTATTGTGATATTATGCACTAGAGATAGATGTTCCTTTTATACTGGTATCCACTTGTCCTTCTACCCTTACTGGAGACTGCAGGGGATGAACCACTATTGCTTGGGGCTGGCATTTTCAGATCTGCTTTTCAGGTTTGGGAGATCATTAAGGGGCAAAGCCTGGTGCCTTAAGCTTCACAATGTCCAAAATGTAAGTTCCACCCATGGGGAAGGGGAGCTCTAGGGGCAGAAATGGATTGTTAGGAGCTGCATGTGGTAGACATACAGTATACCATCGTATTTGTTAGTCATAGAGTTTACTCTCTTGAACAGTTCCATTGGTGGTGATGTTGTCATCCAAACTGATAACCAGTGTAAAACTTTGTGGAAATGAGTTTCGTACCGATTATGCATTGCTTCATTTTGCTTGGTATGCTCTATGAAAATTCACTGGGTGATACAAATCTAATATTTTTTTGGGGGGGGGATATTTACATTCATCTTCTCTACCAGATTCTTGGATAGATTATATATATTTATTTTATCCCCCTTTTTAGCATTGTTCATGAATCTATTGCCTCCATTTCCCTCCCCACCCTTCTATTGTGAATTATGTGCCAATAATTCAATGCCTCTCTTTTTCCTTCTGACACTTCCTTTTCTCTTTCCAAAACCGTCCTGCCTATCTGTTCTTCCTCCTTATATGCTATAACATGGACGATTGCTCTTAGCAAAGTTCTGACTTGTTGCAGATGGCATTTAAAATTAAAGAGTGTATTTACAATCGAAATATAGGACCTCCGGTTGCCCACCCCTACTTAAAAGCAATAAGAAATAAAAATGCAACTTTTTCTTCCTTAATCAAAACAAGAGGTCTCAGCAGCATTCTTAACCCTGATACAACGAATGACCTGACAGGCTTTTTTTTTCCTGTGAAAATCAAAGCAACAACATAAAGGGATATACCCACTGTCTCTGTTATACACAAGACATCTGTATCTAGTTGTTGCCATGCCATCTTTCCTATGTGCTGCTCTATAGCCCCAGGTTCAGAAAATATTGTGTTAAAGATGTTCACTGCAAAAGTGACTTGACAGCTTGCCTAGGCTAAATAATTTATGGATATTTTTGCAAAGAATTGTTTTCTTACACAAATAGGAATGCCATGCAACCAAAGGAAGGGAAGCCATCAGAGCTTATGTTGTCTGAAATTCCAATATCAATACTGATCCTTGTGTTTGTGACTATAAATAACCTTGAGAGCTTGCTTTAAGCCAAAAAGCTGAAGTTAACTTTTCTTTCTCTTCTGTTCTCTTACAAGACTGGCATACTATTGTCTAATTTTTCCAGTCTACATGTGTGCTTGAGCTAGACAAAGCCTAGGATTGTATCTGCTGTTTGGACACAACCGCTTACTAAATCTGATGCCCATGGTTTTAAAGTTCCATCTACTCAGGAAGCTCTATGCACATATTTATAATGCATATGGAACCTCAAGTAGGCAAGTTATACCCCTATTTTTCTGAATTATGTCATCAGAGTCTACACTCTTGGGGGTCACATGTGTTTAGTCTTTTGTGCAGATGGGCTCCCTTTTTGCACCCAACAAAGAGTTGGGTGCAAAAAGGGAACAAAGCCAGTGTTCCTACCTATCACATATTGTACATTCACATGTACATTTATGTTTGGGTATGTATGTGCTTATGATGTCTATCTACACAGAGATACATTCTACATTAGCAACTAGAACAGAAGATGCAGAAGAACGTAACCAACTCGAATGGCAGGACTAAGGTAAAAAATGGTACTCCAAGTTGAAGAGGCCAAAATATAATTCAGCGTCTATAGGCAAGATTGTGAAATCTAATTTTTTTTCTTTCAGTGCATTGACTAATAAAATTAATCCTTGAATTAATTTAGCATTCACATTTGTTTACTCCCCTGAGATTGATGGAAGATTATAAAGCAGACTTCTACAAAATAAAGATAACAAATAGACCATCAATTTATCTCCACTAATGTATCTGAAAAGTGGCTCCTTTTAAAATAAAGGTGAATGATTTTGTGTAGTGTCATGGATCCGGTGTTAAGGCTTGACTAAAAGATGATAGCAATGTAAAATATATTTTATCTGTGTGATTTACTACACATAGAATTTATTACGTGTTTCTTTCCTTATCACCAAGCAGAGGATGCTGTTGCTGGGATGCTTGTAGGCAAACTTGCCTTTGCTACTGCCTGGTTCCTGGCTTTCCACTGTCTATTGAGCATACCTTCTTCTTAAATCACCTTGGAAACCACCCTGGACACTATAGATGTTGTGGTCTCCCACCGCACCAGCCAGTGGCATCTGCTTGATCACTTTGTGATCCAGAGATGGATAAATCTGTTCTGATCCATCTCAACTTAAATCAGTAGATGGTATTCTTTATTTAAAAGGTAAGGGTTGAAGATAGTGGGAGGTCAAGGTTGATTGCCTAATGCAAAGATTGAGGATCTACTGATCACTGATTCTTGATAATCCAGAGATCTATGTGCATATATTTTGCCTAAAAAGAAACATGTTCTATCCATGGAAGGAGAACACACATGATAAAGTAGAATTCTTACTGTTCCTCTTCATGCTAAGAGTGTTAGCTGGGAATTATTTTAGCCTTGAAACTTAATAAATTAATAATTAGATAGATATCCAAATGCCACAAAGTTTGAAACCTATGCTTTGCGCAAAATTCAAAATGTATCTCCCTAAAGAGAATCTCTTCCCTCCCTCCCTCCCTCTTTTTGCAGTTTTAGCTAATTTTTGGGGGGGGAGTTACTCTGAACATATTCGCTTGATTCATCTCTACTATTTGATTTTCCTACTTTGTCCATGCAAATGTTAGAGGAGACTAAATAAATAAATAAATAAATAGCATGCTATCATTATGACCTTGGAAAAAAGAGAGACTTAACATGGATTTGCTAAACCATTTTACTTGTCTTTCCTCACACTAAAGAAACTGAGTGCAAACAGAAGTAAAGAGTTTCACATTTTAATCTCATTAGTATCATAGCTTCTTAACCTCAATATGCGGCTTAATGATACTATTAATGACTGACATTTTAAAGAAAGTTTTACTAATTGTGTTCAATGTTAATTGGATTCTAGAACAACTATCAAATAAATTGGATGGGTTTGGATCCCCCTCCCCTATTCATTACATAAAACATTTGCAAAATGGAACTGTTTTACTTGCCTCGATTTTATGTTGGTCAAGTAATTGATTGCTAATTGTTGTTGTTTTTCATCATGTACCACTATTACTATAAAGGGCAAAATGCATATGTGTCCAAATCTAGTGACATGGTCAAAGTCAGGTTTGCATAGAAATGATCACAACTGAATCTTCAATTATGTGCTAATGTAAGTGCATCTACCATAGATTTCAGCCCCATCATGCTGATTTATATTGGCTGATGGTCTAACCCAGAATAAAACTGATGATCTGTCTTGTTCTTAATGGCCTTATTTAATAATCTGGGGAAAATGAACTTTCCTTGTGACAGGCAGCACAATTGTCATCTCTGCATAAAGAGGCTCCCTGCATATAACAGTCCACAAATTATAGCTATGCTGAGTGTTTTTATCAGTAACAGTTCTACCCTGGCAATTTATGTTTGGCCAGGCAAAACCCATTTGGAATGGTGAAGCACTCTGACTCCCTGATAAGTTGCATTTGGGTCTTCAGATGCTTCACATTATAAACAAAGAGAATGAATTATGTATAGTAAATAGGAACTCTGTTGGGTTTTGGATTGAAAATACATTCTTCAAAGTGCCTGTGTCTTTGAAAACTTTGCATACCATATATCTCTGGTGTCTACTTTTTTTCTTCTACATCAGGATGCAAAAAAAGTGTCTTTTTTATTTTCAGATGGGTGGAGCTAAATTGTCTGATTCTGTTGCATTTGGGGAGGTTTGGGGATTTAAGGACCAAAATGGTTGTCTTAAAACTTTGCAGATACTTAAGTGCTGATTTCAATCTTTATAATTCCTGAATCTCCCCCCAAATGGGCCCTGGCCCTACCATTTTATGGGATGCCACACAAAGCCTAGTGCAGACAGCTTTCCAGGTAATGCAAGTTATGCTCTCCTGCTCTACATATTTTATTTATTTTATTTATTTATTTTATTTATTTATTTTGTCAAGTATGTATTGGTAATATACATAGATATAACAATGTTTATATACATAAGATGGGTACTGATAAGAGGGAACATTAGGACAGGGATGGTAGGCACGCTGGTGCACTTATGCACGCCCCTTACTGACCTCTTAGGAATTGGGTGAGGTCAACAGTGGACAGTCTGAGGGTAATGTTTTGGGGGTTTGGTGATGAAACCACAGAGTCAGGTAGTGAGTTCCAGGCATTAACCACTCTGTTGCTAAAGTCGTATTTTCTACAGTCAAGATTGGAGCGGTTCACTTTGAGTTTGTATCTGTTGTGTGCTCGTGTATTGTTGTGGTTGAAGCTGACAGGAAGGACGTTGTAGCAGATAATTTTATGAGCTATGCTTAGGTCGTGCCGATGGCAACGTAGTTCTAAGCTTTCTAAGCCCAGGATTTCAAGTCTGGTTGCATAAGGTATTCTGTTGCGAGTAGAGGAGTGGAGGGCTCTTCTCGTAATGTATCTCTGGACACTTTCTAATGTATTTATGTCTGATATGCGGTGTGGGTTCCAGACAGATGAGCTGTATTCAAGGATTGGTCTGGTGAATGTTTTGTATGCTCTGGTTAGTAGTGTGATATTACCGGAGAAGAAGCTATGTAAGATTAGGTTAACAATTCTTGAAGCCTTTTTGGCAATGTTGTTACAGTGGGCTCTGGCACTTAGGTCATTAGATATGAGTATTCCAAGGTCTTTGACAGAGTGAGGGTCATCTGCAAGGTCTTGTTAAGATACAGGTAACTTTCTTATTGCTTCTTTGCATGGTAATGAGTCAAATACAATGCTTTCCCTGTGCCAAACCACTGATTTTGAATATACAGGACTTAATTCACTTATTGTTGCTAATATTGTAGCTCTTGCAGTACAAGATAGAAGGAACTGTCGGCATAACGGATCAACTCCTTCCAATAAGGAGGAACTGCTAAGCTGGCAATTTTTTGGGTGGTCATGCAGTTAAAGATAGCAATAGCAATAGCACTTAGACTTATATACCGCTTCACAGTGCTTTTTACAGCCCTCTCTAAGCAGTTTACAGAGTCAGCATATTGCCCCCAACAATCTGGGTCCTCATTTTACCCACCTCGGAAGGATGGAAGGCTGAGTCAACCTTGAACCTGGTGAGATTCGATCTGCCAAATTACAGGCAGCTGGCAGGCAGCAGAAGTAGCCTGCAGTACTACATTCTAACCACTGCACCACCGCGCTGAGCTTTCCAGCTGACAGCCTGGGTTCAAGACCTGAGTGCCAAGCAATGAGGTGAGTTCCCATTCCTTGCCCAGCTCCTGCCAATCTAGCAGTTTGAAAGCATGTAATGCAAGTAGATAAATAGGTATCATTTTGGTGGGAAGGAAACAGTATCCCATGCATCTTGGTGTATAGTCATGCTGGCCACATGACTACAGAAATATTTTTGGACAACACTGGCTCCCTCGGCTAAGAAATGGAGATGAGCACCACTCCCTAGAGTCAGATATGACTGGACAGGAGAAACCTTTACCTTTTTATTTGTATGTGTACAAAACAAACAAAAAAAAGGAAAGATACCCAAATATAGAGTAAAAGAAGACATACATTTATATGAATTTAGAGCCCAATTTAAAAGCATATTGCATACCTTATTCATTAGACATTGAATATTAGAAAGATTCAATGTCCACATTCATTATTCATTAGAAAGATGCAACCCACCACTGATGGTTACACAGAAACGTGCTGTGCCCTTTGATGTTAACTTGTAGTTATTCATACCAGGGGTGGATTCTAATTTACCTTGCTGCCGGTTTGCTTCCTCCTGCACTGCATAGGCGCGCCGCGTGGGCATGCGTGTGCATGCGCAGTGCCAAAAAATCCCCAAAAATAAAATTTTAAAAAGCCGAAAACAAGATGGTGACTGCATGCACAGTGCTGGAAACTCGGCTTCTGCATATGCTCAGAAGGAAAAAATAAAAAAATTTAAAAATAATAATAATAATAAAAGCTGAAAACAAGATGGCGACTGCATGCACAGTGCCGGAAACTTGGCTTCTGCACATGCTCAGAAGAAGAAAAAGAGATGGCGGCACCCACGGACCGGCACCGACTGAACCGGTTCCGTTACATCATTGTGACATCATCAGCGGGTCCCTACCGGTTTGGGTGAACCGGTCTGAACCGGGAGGAAACCACCTCTGATTCATATATTCAAGAAAATCTTTGAGGAAATTGCCTGAAGAACCCAGATGTCATGTCACTCCAGCAGCGTGACCCAAGATGGCGGTCATGGAAGGCAGTACTTAATGACCAGAGGGGAGAGGAGGAGTAGCTGCATCCAAAAGTGGCTAATAGGATTGGGAAGAGTCCAGCCTCTCACCATGGTCATTACTAAAATACCAATAATCATGCTTACAGCAAGATTTCTGGTGGGAGAAAATGAAAAACATCACTTCGATATCCTAGCAGTTAACTATGAACATCACATCAATATCCTGGGGATGAGGTGAAGCCAGATAATGTATCCTTCGAGAGAAGGTAAGAGTAAGAAATGATGCCGACACACAGGGAGCCAAATGATTAACTAAAGATTACTTATTTCTATTTAAATCTGTTTACAGTAACAAAATGATGTAGTTTAAGTCTCTGTACAAGTGACTGCAGAGATGATAAGCAAGAAACGTTATGTTTACTGCACTGTATACCTAAAAGCAAAAGTGAAGTCCTAAAGAAAATCTTAACAATTCTTTCCTTGCAAACTGCTAAGTTTCCCTCCTCCCTCCTCCCCCCAGCTGCTTATCTGAAGTGTCAGCTTTGGAATGTTAATCACTTTTCTGCCACTCACAGAAAAACCTTTACTCTAACAAAAGGGAGAAAAGATGAGAACACCCTTTCTACTCTCTCTAGCTCTCAAGCTCCACCGCCTGGTTTTGCACTACAATGGTACTCGATCCAAAGCTGCCTTTTCCAGCACAACTTTGGCTCTTTTCGCCTCTGATGCTTCTTCTAAGTTTTCTCCTCATCTGCAGCAGGGATTCTGATTCCTTCCTTTTCCTCAACCTTGGATTGCCTAGGCTGCCTGCTGCTAAGGCCATTGCTTTCCTTCTCAATCTTGTCTGGTTGTCCCTCTCACATGTATCGCCTCCTGAACAGGGGTGGGTTCCGGATTCTGCTACTGCTGGTTCGCTCAGGGATGCGCCGCATGGGCAGGCACACATTGTGCACCACATGCGCATGCGCAGTGCTAAAAAAACTTCTGCACATGCGCCGAAGCAAAAAACAAGATGGTACCACCTACAGCGCCGCCGAGAGAACCAGCTCGGGGACATGGCAGGCCTGGGTCGCTGCCGGTTCCAGCGACCCAGGCCGCCAAGTTACTAACAATTCTATAGAACCGGTCTGAACCCACCTCTGCTCCTGAAGAACCTGAAAGAACACCACCACCTCTTTTACTACCACTTCCTCCTTCTTCTCCTTCACCCTCCTCCCTTTTTAAAAATGTTTTGACATTATTCTATGCTAGCTTGCAAGTACTTCCAAAACTCTTAGAGGTTTTTTTTTCTTCCTCTTAACCCTGACTGCATGCCTATATCCTTGCATTTGGCCATGAGATTTCCCCCACACACAAACAGACAAAAAATATCCCCAAAAAGCTCATTTAGCCACAGGGATCTTTAGACCACTTTTAGAAGGACATGTAGATGAGCACTGAGAGAAATTCAGTGTCTGCTAAGGGCAGACCTGAGATTGACTTGTGGAATCATGTTCACTTTTAACTTGCTCAGCTGCCCATTTCATAACCCTCCAAAGAATGAAATTATCTTTTCCTATTTCTTGGTTTAAATTTAATAGCAGGAGGATTCAGTTACAGCTGATGGGCCACCATCTAATTGCTATAGAACATGAAGCTTATCTTATCTTCCTTCTTTACCACTGCTCAGGGGAAATAATACAAACTGGTTGCCTTGGAGACAAGGAAAGCACTGTTTGGGTCCAAGAGGCGCTCTAACCCAAGACTTGCTTAAGGCCATCTTACACATTATCATCAGAAATAGACCTGAGTTTGTCACTAACAATCAGCAAAAAGCTCCAGAAAATATTGACATTTTGTCAAGTACTTTTTTTTCATAAACAATTTGATGCAGTCACTCTACATTTTTAAGAGTATGTTTAAAATATGGCTGAAAGATGTGAAAAAGAGAGATGAATCTCTACAGAGGGAGATGTTGGAACTCAACTGCATTTGAAAATCAAAGTACCTTCTTTAGATGTCCAGGCACCAGGGGTGGGTTCCTACCGGTGTGGTTCACTCTGTCGTTCCGGTAGCGGCCCGCTGATTGCACAATTTGCGTGCGACGGCTCCAGTACCGTCTTTGCCTGTCCGTCGCGTGGCACCATCTTTTTTATGAATTTTGGGCAATTTTTTGCTTCCTGCGGATGTGCGGAAGCAAAATCGCGCAAGGGGACGCACGCACGTAGCAAGTGTGTGCACGAGCAAAATGTGATGATGCACGCGCAGCACACCAGTAGGCAGGTAAGAGGAACCCGCCCCTGCCGGGCACCCTATCTTTTCAGATATATACACCAAGTTTACAATTATGTGGTGGGAAGAGAGATACATTTTGAAAAGCACAAAAGTACTTTTCACATTTCCCAAATGGCACCCCCATACACACTGATTATCCACTGAGGTCTGGTAATGTATGGCTGTGGACGTTGCACACTGTGAAACTGTGAAGATAAGTGCCTTTGAATTGTGGATTTGCAGGCAGTGGTTAACTATCATGGACTGAAAGAAGAACCGGTTTGTCAGCTCTGAACAAAATAAAAAGTGACTGCTCACTTGAGACAATAATCAGCAAACGGAAACCTGAATGTTTTGGCATATAATGCAAGCAGATGTTGAACTAGAAGAAGCTACCATGTTTGGCGAGGTTGAGAGAAATCAAAAGAAGGCAGGGAATGGATAAGACAGATGGATGGGATTAAGATCAATGGAACGTCTTGGAAGAGCTATGGATTGCCATTGTAGACAAGGAGGAGATGATAAACATTTAACCATACTTTAGCCAGGAGTCAAGCCCAATTCCATGACATCTAGTTAAACCGTGGGGTATATCTGAGTGAGAAACCATTCTGCTTTGATATGAGACTTTTATATTTTATGAATTCAAACTTGTAGTAACCAGAAAGACTGCCTGGTGACTGAAAGACAGTATTGAAAAAGCATGGATCATGGAATGAATTTTAATGAGACCAAAGCATATTAAATCCTTAGATGCGGAATTTCCCTTTGCTAGCCTCAGTTGAACAGCTTGAAAGGGAGGATGCACTTCAAATGCCAAGAAATGCACAGGAGGGGGTATTCTAGTAACTTCATAGCTAGACTATTATTTGCATTAATCAGAGTTGTACTTCTCTGGGAGGAAATTATGTACTTCTTTTAAACCGGGTCTTGTATGCAGGCCCAATGGAAGAAAAAAAGCATGATCTCAGAGCACGGAGCACCTTAGACCTCATCTTTGCCACTGGTTGAAATTTCTCTAAGGAAGTTTTCTGCTCACTGCTTACTCTTATGCAAGCCAGCCCTTTCCAGCTGCAAAGGTGTATTAATAGGATACAATAGCTTGATAACCAGAGTAGAAAAGAGGACCCGAGTAAGTATAGTGGAACATTACCTCCCTTAGTTACTACAGGTATAAGCTTGAATCATAGTTTATATCAGGGGTGGGTTCCTCCCGGTTCGGACCGCATTGCCCGAACCAGTAGGGACCCACTGGTGACGTTACTTTCGGTGCCGTTCCATGTGCGCCGCCATCTTTTTTTTGATTTTGTGCAAATTTTTCCCCTTCTGCGGCTTGAAAAAGGGCCCTCCTGCCTGCCCGTGGATGAATTCTGACCTTTATTTCTTCACCTGAAGCACAGCTGATGAGCTCCTCAGCTGTGTTTTGGGCTCATTCCTGCTTCTGAGCATGCGCGGAAGCCAAATCGCACGAGGGGACGGGCGCGTGCGTGCGAGCAGAGCGAAACATCACAATGCGAACTGGTGGCGAAGGTAAGTGGAACCCACCCCTGGTTTATATACAAAAGCAAGGCTTCAAGGAGGAATATCCACATACAGGGGTCCAAATGAGCTCCTGGTGGTTCTCTCCTCTCTCCTAGAATGAATGGTCCAAAACAGTGATTCCCAGCTTTGGACTTCAAGGTTTACTGGAATATAACTCCCACCATCCCAAGTCTGCGAGGCCAGTGGTCAGTGATAAAACAAAAACATCTGTGTCCAAGATTGCAAAGGGAAGGAAGCTCTTGATATTTTATATATCTTGATTTTTGTTCTTGTTTAGTTTATTCAACAATATGTTATATTCTGACTTTCTATAAAAAAGGCCCAAGGCTAACAATAAAATCGGCAATAAAAAAACCCCTCTGATCTACAAACAAGGAATCAGTATCACAATAAAATCACATAAAAAACAATAAAAATGGCAGTTAAAACATAATTGTATTAGAAACACAGATTTTAAAAAAAATCAAAGAAAGAGAACCAAGCTCCACTTTATATTTAAAAAGTTTGGGCCGTCAGCAGAAAATTGTTTGCAAGCAAACTGAACAAAAATTGCTTGGCATGGAGTCCAAATTCAGAAGGAGTAGAAAGAAAATCTGTGCGAAAGGGTCCTTCCAGAGTCCTCTTATCAAGACAGAAAGTCATCAAAATATATTTCTAAACATGTATGCTGCATGTTTTCCCATAAAGTTTGAAAGTCATTGTTTCAATGATTTTCAATGACCCTGTTTCTGAATTAATAACCCCATACACAAAGCATATATTTTCCCCTTAGTTTTTCCCCCCTTGTAATTCCATCTATATGTCCTTCTAGCCATCTTCCAGACGGTTCCCTCCTTAGTGAATCTAGAATATTTACACCTATAAATCATGCCACTTCAATCAATTGACAGCAGCAATTTTCAGGAAATGTTGAGAATTATGAAGAGATGTATTTTCCCTTCCCTGTATTCCCAGCTCAAGGGAAGATTGCATTCACTGGCTCGCCACCCAGTTGTTTCTTACAATGTGAGTTTGTAACACCAACTCATAATACAAAGCAATAGGAAAAACCAGCGTATGGATGTGTTCCATTCAGATTATAGATCCCCCAAGGGCACATAATGAAGTCTTATTGGCAGAAAAAGCATGTAAAGAAGATCAGTAAAGCTTCTTTTATAAATGTATTCAGGAATACAGCCATAGTATGGTACAAACTGTAATCACTAAAATAAGAATGCATGGCAAGATTTAACGTGTAGAGATTACTCCTCTTTTTGATAAAATTTCAGCTTAATCGCCACCTAAAACAACCTGAATCACTAACTTTCAGGTCTCCCCTGTCCTTGTACATCGACAAATATTTCTTCAAATTAAGAGTCAACACTGCTTCAACAAACGACTAGCAAGTATTAGAGATAATGTTACCAAATTAGCCTTATATTCACAACATATCCAGGAGTGGGTTCCACTTACCTTCGCCACCAGTTCGCATCGTGACCTTCGCATCCGATTGCACACGCGCACACATTCCCTCGTGCAATTTGGCTTCCGGGCATGCTCAGTAGCAGGAATCAGCCCGAAACACAGCTGAGGAGCTGCTCAGCTGTGCTTCGGGCGAAGAAATAAAGGTCAGTATTAACCCGGGGGCGGGCGGGCGGGCGGGCTCTTTTTCAAGCAGTGGAAGAGGAGAAGCCATCCAAACAAGGAAAAATTCGCCAAAAAATCCCCCCAAAATATGGCGGCGCCCACAGATTGGCACCGACCGAACCTGATCCATGACGCCATCGTGACATCACCAGCGGGTCGCTACCGATTCGGGCAATCCGGTCCGAACCGGGAGGAACCCACCCCTGAACATATCTCCTTTCAAACTCAAGATGTGCCAGCAGAACTCTGCGATATACAGTATATAGTCTTAATAGTTAATTCAAAGACAATATCACTGAGCAGGAATTCTTAGCACAACCCTGAGAGATGTAGAAAAACATTGCACTGTGCAGCAGCAAATTTATCATAACTATTGTAATATAAACTTCAGCCAGCACATAGGAGAAGGAAAAAAAACCTTCAGCTGCTTCTGCAGCTCCAAATCAATGGGAACTGTTTACCTGAATCTAAGCTGCCAGTACAGCACAATATCTACGATACTGATAGTGGTATCCACCAATAGAAATTATAGCACTGGAGCTTCATGGCAAAAACTTTGCAGCATTTTAAACCTTCAGCATGATCATTCCCTATCAAATAGGCACACATAAAGTCACATCAGTTCTTGAAGTACAACTTGTGTATAGGTATAAAACAACACCTACATTTTAATCAACCTTAGTAAATGTCCTAAGCACCTTTTTTTTTAAATTTTATGTGTTTCAATTGTTATACAGGTAGATCCTGACTTAAAACCATCCATTTAGCGACGGTTTGAAATGACAATGGTACTGAAAAAAAACTGACTTATGATCAGTCGTCACACTTACGACTGTTGCAACATGGCTAAAACATGTGATCCAAATTCAGGTACTTGACATGCATTTCTAATGCTTGCAGCATCGCAGAGTCATGTGATTTCCATTTGCAACCTTCTCAGTCAGCTTCCAAAAAGTAAAGTTAATGGGGGGGGGAGCTGGATTCACTTAATGACCATGTGATTCACTTAACATCTGTGGCAAAAAAAAGATTGTAAAATCGGAAATTCTGGTATCAATGTGGTCATAGGTTGAGGACTACTTGTGGCAATATTGATGAACAACTCAGCAATCCCAAAAGTACAACTAAACAATAAAGTGACGTACACAGGTAGTCTTCGACTTACAACCACAACTGAGCCCAGAATTTATACTGCTAAGTGAGAAATTTGTTAAGTGGGTTTTGCCACATTTTATGACTTTTCTTGCCACATTTGTTAAGCGAATCTATTAAAGTTTGTTGTATAAAAATCAAAACCAGAAGCAAACACAGATGACTGATTCAGCTGGATTCAATAACTTCTTTATAAACATAATAATATATATATTTACAATACCATTAGCAGAGTACTTCTTCAATGTAGCAACAGTTAAAAGTAAAACACAAGCAGCTTCTAGTTCAGAGTTCAGAAAGGACAGAGAGCAGAGTGGACAGTGGACAGAGTGGAGAGTGGAGCCACACCCAGCCTTAAGCTTAAGTTCCAGTTTCGATTCTCTGCACAGACTCAGAAATGGTTAGCTCCTATTGGCTGATTCAGTTGCTATGCCTATTCATTGGCTAACCTTGTTAACATGGCTCTCCCAATCATGAATATTCTAACAGAATCACTGCAGTTGTTAAATTAGCAACATGGTTGTTAAGCGAATCTGGCTTCCCCATTGACTTTGCTTGTCAGAAGGTTGCAAAAAGTGAGCGTGTGACCCCCAGGACACTGCAACCATCATAAATATGAACCCGTTATCAAGCATCCAAATGTAAATCATGTGACCATGGGGATGCTGCAATGGTGATAAACGTGAAAAACGGCCATAAGTCACTTTTTTCAGTGCCATTGTAACTTTGAGCAGTCACTAAGCGAACTGTTGTAAGTGGAAGGCTACCTGCACCCATATAAAACCCCCACTTTCTATTCTCAGGGGCCTAATATAGGGGCATTTCCTGTTTCTACTATTCTCATTTAGATTTAAGGATTAGTAACAGTTCTGTTCTTGCATTTTCTTAAAGTTGGTAGCATACAGTCATAAGTGTGAAAAATAGTCATAAGTGATTTTTCTCAGTGCTATTGTAACTTCGAACAGTCACTACATGAACAGTTGTCAGTCCACCAACCTTGAAATCTAAAACTGGGAATCGCTGTTTTGAGAGAGGAGAGATCCATCAGAAGCTCATTTGGAAAATGTTTTACCGTTGGCATCTACCACCAGCGAGATTGGCCATAATGTATCCAAATTGTTCAGCACAATGTTGGAGATGTGGGTATAAGCAGGGTACCTATTATCATATGTGGTGGACCTGTCCAAAATCAAAGAAGTATTGGTGCAAAATAAAGAACTGGGTGGAAGAAATAACAGGACAAAAAATACAATTTAAACTGGAATTATTCCTTCTTGGTATCCTAGAGGCGAAAATGGATAAGGAAATTCAATATATAATAATGCACATACTGACAGCCGCTAGAATTATCTTAGCACAACACTGGAAACAGGCCGAATGCCCGTCAGATGTAAAAAATATTAGTAAAATACTGGAATGCGCCGAAATGGACAAATTGACAATGGAGCTAAACGAAAGAGATGAATCAGAATATTACAAAGTTTGGAGTAGATGGTTTATCTGGTTTGAAAATAGAAATAAAAATTAGATAATAACATATGAATATCTATACGTATGTATGTAAGAGAATGTAAAAAAAGGGGATATGTGTGTAAATAGTAATAATGTAAATAATAATGTAACGATAGAATAGAATATAGTAAAAAAATAGAATTTAGATAAGTAACTGTTATTAGAGATACCGGTACGAAGTTGCTGTAGTGAGGAAAATTGTTTGTGTGTTTTATGTGCTTTTTTGTATTTTGTATTGTTTTTAATCTTGAAAATGTTTAATAAAAACTACTATTAAAAAAAGAAGCTAATTTGGACCCCTCTATGTGGATATTCCTCCTGGCGTCCCTGATTTTGTATATCAGCTACTATTCAAGCTGATACCTGTAGTATCTAAAGGAGGTAATGTTGCAATGTACTTGCTCAAGTCTTCTTTTCTACTGCTGGTTATCAAGCTATTGCATCCCATTAATACATCTTTGCAGCTGGTGGTCGTAAGTCACTTTTTTTTCAGTGCTGTTCTAACTTCAAATGGTCACTAAATGAACTGTTGTAAGTCAAGGACTTCCCTGTATCAGGGAAGCCACAAGTTCCGCACTCTGACAATAATGTGTATGTTGCCTGTTCCATCGTATTCTTTCTGTAACATTGCTGGCCTTTACCTCTTGGTGACACAGGCTGTTTGTTCTGTAGTTTTATAAAGGCAGAGACTGAAAGCCTAATATCTCCACAAGGATGTAAAGCAAGTAAAGAAACAGAAGAAAAGTGGAACAAAACTGGAAAAGAAGTGAAATTGTAGGATAAAAACATAACAAAACAAAGCAAAACATGTAGGTTTTAGAAACTTACGTTGTACCAATCCCTGTCAATTACTACCATTCACACTGTATCTACAATTAAGGCAATCTACTGAAAGCTAAAGACTGGCCTTCCTTATATTAATTATAATTATAATATTAATTATATTAATATTATTATAATTGTTAATAATTAGTAATAGCACTTAGACTTATATACCGCTTCATGTTGCTTTACAGCCCTCTCTAAGCTGTTTACAGTGTCAGCATATTGCTCCCAACAATCTGGGTGCTCATTTTACCAACCTTGGAAGGATGGAAGGCTGAGTCTACCTTGAGCACGTGAAACTCGAACTGTCGAACTGCTGGCAGCTGGAAGTCAGCAGATGTAGCCTGCAGTACTGTATCCTAACCACTGCGCCACCACGGCTCACGACAATGCTGTAGAACAGGGCTGTCAAACTCCTGGCCCGTGGGCCAGATGCATCATGTGCTGGCCACGCCCACGCCCGGTTTAGGGAAGAGGAAAAAAATCCCGATATGTCACGTGACGCCGCTGTGACACCGTGAGTTTGAAATCCCTGCTGTAGAACAATAAATGCCTTTTGTTTAACAGAATCCTGGAAATGAGGTGAAAGACTACTTTCGAATTCATTGAATTATATACAGAAATATCATATAGGCCAGTGATGGCGAACCTTTTTTTCCTCGGGTGCCGAAATAGGGCGTGTGCGCGCTATTGCACGCGCGTGCGTGCCCACACCCATAATTCAAAGCCCCTCACCTCCTGCACATGCGTGCGCGACTCCCCCACTCCCCCATTTCCCGACTTCCAGTGGGCCCGGTGGGCCCATTTTTCACCCTCCCCAGGCTCCAGAGGCTTTCTTGGAGCTTGGGGAGGGCAAAAATGCTCCCCCTGCCACCCTGAAGGCCCTCCGGAGGCCGAAATCATCCTCCCAGAGCCTCCACGTGAGCCAAAAATCAACTGGCGGGCACACACATGCGCACTGGAGCTGAGTTAGGGCAACGGTTCGCGTGCCGGCAGATATGGCTCCGCGTGCCACCTGTGGCACCCGTGCCATAGGTTCGACATCACTGATATAGGCTAAGGCCAAAAGGAAATGCTTTGTGTTAGAGGAAACATAATTTTAATTCCAGAATAATTCCAGCAATCAGAAAGACCAGAATTTCAGAGTCGTACATTGCACAGTTAGAATTGTGACTTTTTTTTGCATAATAAAATATTTAATGGGTCCCCACTGGTCATAGCTTCTTTGTATCTATATAATAAAATGCAAGACCTATATTGTTACTCTGCACAAGTTACTGCTGTGCACTAAAATAGTACTTTGTGCTGAAACTCATTTGTTGGGCATATCTGTTTGACAAAATACGGCCTGCCTTGCTTAGGAATTGAATCTCATAACTTGGCTAGTTATAATTAATTTGAAATATGTGCAAATGTGCTTTATAGATTGCAGAAAAGTTTATGCTGAAGTAAATACTATTAACATTTATGTTCTTGCAGCATGAAACATTTTAAGAAGTCTCTATCATGACACTTCCAGGTACAATTTTGGAAATATGTATTGGCAGTGATGCTAGGAAATAACTGTTGTCCATTTTTAATTCCTTCATAACTCAGTGGTAAAACGTGAATACTATAGGCTCAAAAGTTTGTAATTCAATCTCTGACATTTTTATGGGGCAAGACTTGCTATGAAATCTGGCAAGTGGCTGTTGTTCATGGAGCTAAGATAGGTAGACTAGTGATGGGTTTTAAATCCCATCGCTACCGGTTCTGCATGCGCAGAAGCATCCGGGGCGGGTGGGCGGAGCCTCCCACCACCAGTGCTACCGGTTTGTAGAAGCAACCCACTGTTGAGGTAGACCAATGACCTTCCTTGATATAAGATTGCTTTCTTCATTCCTAGAAAACAAATGTCAAGGTACTGTAAGCTCCACATTTCAACACTGGCTATGCTAGCTTAGTCTATTAGCATTTGTTCAATAAAATAGAGGCTGATGGATTCTGTAATCATGGATAGGTGCTGGAATCAGATTTAACTGCTGATTAGGTTTTTCCATCCAATAAAAAATCTCCCCAGTAACATGATGTATAATATATAAAAATGACTATTCCATCTATACCCTGTCTGAATTATTAATAAGGTTCTAATTATACCTTTTATTCCAAAAATGTTTATATTTATACTACTGGCTATTAATGTTCTCATTTTGTCCTTTGTGTAATCCCTGAAGTCATCATGAGAAACTGTCATGATCAGGTCAGATACTATATTATAACTAAAATGAATTAAGGAATTTTCATACATTTCCTTCACCTCTTTCATAGAACTATAAGATACCCTAAATATCATTTATTATAAGAACATACAGGCTATGTGTAAAGCCCTCCAGTGAAAGATCTCACTTTACATAGCAGCCCATTCATATTTCATAATTCATACAGTAGGATTTCCCCCCTTAAATCTTGTAAATTAAAACCATTGGTTCTGTCCCTGTCTTCCTGAGCAGTACAGAATACCAGTAAGTCCATTACCATAACCATTCAGATATCTGAAGGCTAATAGCTTTGTTCCAAGTTGTCACTGTCCTTTCTGAACTATCATACCCAAAACTGGACATAGTACTCCAAAGGTTTCCTGGCTAGAGCAGAATAGAATGCCTTTTTGTGAATTAAAGTCTACGTTTTTGCCAATGCACCCCAAGATAGTATTTGCTTCTCTTTTTTTCCCTTAATTTTTGGTTTAACAAGTAGACCTAGGTCCTTTTCATATGTACTGCTATCAAATCATGTCTCCCCTATCCTATACTACTGCCTTTCAAAAATGAACTGGTTAAATTATTTAATTAAATTATATATTTAATTAAATTATATATAGAGAGATAATATATATATTGTCGTATTATCCTGGTGTACCCAAATATAGGAGAAAGCATCACAGCTTTCATTTTGCCTTTCGGCCCCTCTCTGGGACCATCCAGGCAGTTTCTATAGCCGACACACTATCTTCTTTATGTGTAGCATTTTTTTGCTGATAAATGAAAATAAAGGGAGACTATCTATAATAGTCTCCCTTTATTTTCATTTATCAGCAAAAAATGCTACACACACACACACACACACACACACACACACACACACATATATATATCCCACTGCTCAGGTCCATCTAGCCAGGGGTGGGCTTCAAAAATGTTAGCAAGGGGTTCTCTGCCTGGTTGCTGGGTGGGCGTGGTCATGGTGGGTGTGGCCTAGTCGCCTCCTGCACCATAGCGGGGGGGGGCGTTTTTGCCCTCCCCGGGCTCAGGAGGCTTTCCTCGAGCCTCCAGGAGAGTGAAAATGGCCTCCCCAGGCTCTGGAGGCCCTCTGGAGGCTGGAAACAGGCCTTTTTCCAGCCTTCCCGAACTTCCAGTAGGCCGGTTTTTTGCCCTCCCCAAGCCCCCATGCATGTCCTGCACTTACCTACATCCAAAGCGGGCTGCATGGGGACTCCTGGGAGGGGCTGGGCGGGGCCAGCCAGGAGTGGGGTTTGGGGGTTCTCCAAATGGCACAGAATCTTAGCTAGAGGTTCTTCCGAACCCCTGCAAACCCCCAGCAGCCCACCCCTGCATCTAGCTATTTACATCTTCTTTCAGTTCTCTAAAGTATTATCCGTGCTCCCAACTTTGTATCAAACTTATAAATCATCCCTTTAACTTCTTTAATTTGAAAAACATGAGGCCCAGATTAGAGCCCCATGGCATGCCACACAATACTTCCCTCTAATCTGTAGTGATGTGGTAACAAGCATGTTTTGGGAATGGTTACTGGTAACTGGTAATGAGCATTCCTAACACTACGGTAGCATCATCTAGCACAGACTAATTTATTAAAGAGAATTCCATTTGAGACTTCATCAAGGCTTTGCTTGTCCATGTAATTCTTCAGATCTACTAAGTTACTATTATTTTCAGCTCCTCCACCTGTGAATATCACAAGTTGAAGAATAATGTACTTACTTTCTTCCAAGGATCCAGTCAGCTTCCCTTCTTTAACCAATTTCTCACTGTTGGTGAGGATAACAGACTCTCTTATTCCTTTTCTCACCTGCTGACAAATGAATGGTTAGCAAAAGAAGACAACCATATGTTAGAACTCTGACTCTCAATAGAATTCAATTCACAGCAAAAGTCAGGATAATGGCAACCTGCCATAATAGCAGTAGCAAGCACTTAGACTTGTATACCGCTTCATAGTGCTTTACAGCCCTCTCTAAGCAGTTTACAGAGTCAGCATATTGCCCCCAACAATCTGGCTCCTCATTTTGCTGACCTCGGAAGGATAGAAGACTGAGTCAACCTTGAGCCGCTCAGAATCGAAATCCTGGAGTGAGCAGTGAGTTAGCCTGCAGTATTGCATTCTAACCACTGCGCCACCATGGCTCATAATCACCATCACATTCTTATTTGGAAAACACTAGTCATCTAGTAAAACAGAAAGCCCTCATCTATACATTCTACTGACTAGGCCAGTGATGGCGAACCTTTTTTTCCTCGGGTGCCAAAATAGTGTGCACGCACGCTATCGCACGCACGTGCGTGCCCACACCCATAATTCAAAGCCCCCCACTTGCCCCACCCCCCTGCGCATGCGTGCACGACCACCCCACTCTCCCTTTTCCCGACTTCCAGTGGACCCAGTAGGCCCATTTTTCGCCCTCCCCAGGCTCCAGAGGCTTTCTTGGGAGCTTGGGGAGTGCAAAAACGCTCCCCCCGCCACCCCAGAGGCCCTCTGGAGGCTGAAATCGCCCTCCAGAGCCTCTGCGCAAGCTAAAAATCAGCTGGCGGGCACGCACATGCGCGCTGTTGCTGAGCTAGGGCAACAGCTCACGTGCCAGCAGATATGGCTCCGCGTGCCACCTGTGGCACCCGTGCCATAGGTTCGCCATCACTGGACTAGGCAGTCTGTAGAAAAGGCTCAAAATATTATCACATTTGTTTGTCTCTCTTTTATTCTTACCCAGACATTTTCAACAGGATTTCCATGTTCCTATTCCTGAATTTCTGGACAAGTGCTGCATCTGAATGTATTTTTTCCATTCTTCATATATAATGCTGTGCTCCCACCTTTTTTAAAAAATATTTTCCTTCCATGTTATGTGCCATTCATGAGTATCATCCTTCATACCACCAATTTCAAGCAATGCCTATCCCATCCGATTTGCTTTCCTGAATTAGGATCTATAGCTCTCCCTACTACTTATTTTCGCTTACTTTGTGCATTGGCATAGACACATTTGAGGTTTTGAGTGACAACCGCCTCTCTGTTGTAGCTTCTTGTTCCATCTGGCCTCCTGCTTATTATCCCTTTGTGTTCTTTTTTTCCTGATCCTGATCTATATTCAGTTGAAAGAAAGAAAAAAGTACACCTGCCACCAAACTCCTTTTTGCTTTCCCTGATCACTCATTCATCTGAGCATGCTCTCTGAAAACCAAGCTCCTTGTATATCCTCTTGAGCTGCCTCAGGTAGGTCAGAAAGAGCCGTGTTCTACTCATATACAATAGGCAATCAAACAGCACTCAGGAAAACAGCAGAACTCGGGAAAGCCAGCAGTTCGCAGTTAACCAGCAGTCTCTCTTCCTCCTTGACTCTCCCAATTCCCTTGCCACTTTTGTAATGTGAACTAAAAACCTGCATTAATTAGAATTCTTGTGTTATAATCCTTCTTTGTTCTGAACATGCCTGTCATCTTTTTCATGAACTATTATAATAGGTATACACAAATAAAATATAAAAGGTGTACAATTATCAGGTATGAAAATAATATTGCAATCCCAAAGGTCCGTCACTGAGTTCAAGGAACTTTCTTCCTAACAAGGGATAGAGGATTATAATCGGTCAAACGCAGAGGTCTTCAAACTTGGCAACTTTAAGGCTTGTGGACTTCAACTCCCAGAATTCTCCAGCCAGCATAGCATAGCATAGCTGGCTGGAGAATTCTGGGAGTTGAAGTCCACAAGTCTTAAAGTTGCCAAGTTTGAAGACCTCTGGGTCAAAGCATTGTATTCTTTCATCTTGGAAGCTCTGACGTCACGGCCTATGCTGCTACCAAGCAAAAGCTTGAATTGCAGTGGACTAGCACAGCAAAAATAAGAAACGGTTGCTGCTCATAACACATGGACAGACTCAGCTACAGTCTCTATTGGGAAACAGTGAGTATCTTAGACTAAGCCAAATTCAAAAACGCAAGAGAATTCCTGGAAGCTTGGCATTCAGACAAATTAGCCATCAATAGACCAAAAAAAAACCCTACATCATATTTACACACCATTCAAAAGAGACAACAAAAAGCTAAGAAAGAAATAAGAAAACAAAAAAGCCCCAAACATGTCCTCTCCAGTAGCCAACACCCAAATAAGCAGGGATTAACATTAGGAAAGCAATTAAGCAGAAAACAATGTCCTAATCAAGGAACTACCAAGAAGAAAACCTTACCCTATCAACACCAGCAGGGCAAGATTCTGTATATAAGCAGGGGGGGGGGGAGAATCCATACTCACTAGTACTGATGAGGTTATCTAACCAGTTAATGAAACATCTGCAAGCAAACAAACATGTTCAGAGAATACTAAGGACTCCACGAAAAAGAATGCTCTTTCTGGCTGATGTTGTCACCTCCCAAATGTTTTAGAAAAGAATATGTAATTTGATTGTTGATTACTATACTTTTCAGGCATAACTGCAGATTTATTCTGTAGCCAAAAAAGAGGAAAATACCCTATCATAGTTAAAGAGGAAAGATACTGTTTATTCAGAATGTACCCACAGTTTTGGCAGCATGACCATAGGGAATGTTTTTAGGAAGTACAAGCATTTGGATTCATCAGAATTCAGATTCTAGAAATACGATGGAAGAATATTTAGGAATAAAGTCCACCCTTGAGTCCACCCTTCACGTGCAGAAGCAGGCCAACTGCTTTGGACCTACAATGGCTCTGGGGTCCAGCTTTTATTAGCTTTAGCACCTTTTATTCTTTGTCTGTAGTTAATAAGGCTCAAACTTTTCTCCCATCTTTTTGCTGTTTAAGGCTCTTGTGCTGAGGACTAATCAGCACAATCAGCAACCTGAATTGGTTTGGAGGATAATGAAAATGTGTAAGCATTTAATATTAGTATTTAGAACTCTTTAATATTAGCATTTAGTACTCTCTAAATTGAATTTCTCATCAGTGAGCCTTATATCATTCTTTAAATATTCCTCTCCTTGTCAGTGCACTCCTTTTTCCAGGTTCTTTCTAGTTTATGCCTACCTAAAAAGAGGATCATTTGAGGAAGAACAATGAGCATACAGGGGAAAAAAACAATCAGACACCAGAACAGAGCAGTTCAAAGCTTTGTTCAAATGAGTTGTGTATTTCAGGGCCTGATTCAGTGAGAGCAAAAAACTACATGTCTTCAGAGATGTTTTAAAATGTGTCCTTTAAAGAAGACATGAAAAAGTTTCGCCTGGCATGACATTTCATGAAATGAAACACCAATTCTTTCATTTCAAATAAAAGTCCTACATAGGACTGCAAGCTCCAGGGAAAGTTTGTAATAAATCTTGCTGGATAGAAGAAGCTGGCCTAAAACCCAAAAAGATCACATACTTGCACCAAAGACAGAAAGTTTATTAAGCAGACCAGAAATTAATTATTGTCATATTTCATCAACCTTGGGGCAGTAGGCTGTGTGAATACCTAAAACACCCAGCCATAGATCAAACAGCAAAGAAAGAAAAGGAAAAGGCGAATCTGGATTTCAAAGGAAATTGGTTTTAGAGTAAGATCAAGAATCAAAGATGATAAAGATAGCAGAGAAATTTGTAGCTTAGGGTTGAACTGCAGAGTCCTTGTTGCTGTCTGAGCTTGGTTGTTTTCTTGTAGACATTTCATTACCAACCCAGTAACATCATCAGCAATGATGATGTTACCTAGTTTGGTAATGAAATGTCTGCAAAAAAAAAAAAAACCCCACAAACAACCAACCTCCCAGAGTACCAAGGACTCCATAGTGACAAATCCCAAAACTGGCCCCTGAATCTGACCCTTCCAGAATCAAGAGTACAGAATTAATAGTGGTAGCAAAGAGTTTTGTCAATATTCTGATTTGGATAAACGAGTTATAAGCCTTCCAGATGAGAGGAGCCTCCCTTCGTTCATATGGTATTGTAATTGGGGGCTTGCAGATTATGGATATCTGCTTCTGTAAGGGATGCTGCATCCAGTTTCAACGCAGTTTCAAATTAGCAAATATTGCAGCAGGAAGAGCAACATATTTGTGCCTTGTTCTAAAAGGGACGACCTGTGATATTATCCTGTGATGCTATCACTTTCTGGAGTACTGTCATAGCAACATATTCTCTTTTATTTTTGTAAAGCAGAAGAAGGACTGCATTTTCAGGAACAGATGTGAAGAACCAGGATGCTCCCAGGTCAGCAAGTGCACGTTGATTGGTTGACAACCTTTTTGCTCATTTATGCATGCACAACATTCCATCTTCCAACTTCCCATAAGAATCCCATAAGACAGGCTGGGCAAAGATAGTAGCTGGAGCACTAGTAAGCTTCCTTGATTGATACATCAAGCCAAAATCAGATACTCCGTCTCGTCTCGGATTAGCAGTGAACTACATAGCATGTCAGATTGTTCAAACTAAATGAATTTATCATTTTATTTAGAGGCTACTAAACTTAGGTGAAGTTAGGCTACATTTTCTATATAGATAGAAAAAATACAAACAATGCTTGCAAATGCTCATTTAAAGAGACAAATTTTGGGGAATCTTTGCCTTCATTTAAATTGAAATCCATCTCACCATAGTGAGAGAAGATTGTGAGCAGGTGACATCTGCGCACACTTAACAGTTGATGGGCAGCCTCTACTTTCCCAATTTGTAGGTCTTATCTTTAGCTGTTGGACTGCCTAGTCTTTCAAACAGTTGCCTTTACAAAGCAGGATCCTTAACCATTCTAAGGGCAATTACAGGACAGTATCTGAGATAGATACAATATTTTGTGTTCTTTGTCTCCTTACTTCACTCTACACGTATGGTTTCTCCCTACTTCACTCTTCCCCAGAACATCGCTGAAAAGTTCCCAAAACCCAGCAGTATATCAGATACTTCAGAAAGAAGCTGGAACTCTCTCAAAAGAACTCACTGGCAGCAAACAAATCACTGCATTTTTGGCAATGATCAGCACAGCAGATGTGGGGATTGCATTGTGCTAGGCTCTTCTAATTCCATCAGAAGCTCTTTGGCTAGCCAATACGGTTGGCACTAAGAAGTATGTTAATTATTCTAGAAGGGATTTGTGGAAGTTATTCTCTGCTTTTCTGCACGGGCAAGATAGCAGTAAAAATAAAAACAAAACAAGAAATAGGTTCAGTTGAATGGGACAGATAAAATACTGCATCAAATGGAATGCCCATGCTAATGTTGCACCACCTCAGATGATCCCAGCAATCTGGGATGCACAAGATATCAAATAAGTATAATGCTTTAAAAAAACTGTCAAACTATTTACTCAGTCTGCACGACTATTAATCTTCTCATCGTTCCCATCACCCATTTCCTCCCACAAATGATTGTATGACTGTAACTTTGTTGCTTGTATCCTTACAATTTATATTGACTGGTTCCTAATATGATTTGATTGCTTATTTGTATCCGGACTATCATTAAGTGTTGTACCTTATGATTCTTGACGAACTTATCTTTTCTTTTATGTACACTGAGAGCATATGCACCAAGACCAATTCCTTATGTGTCCAATCACACTTGGCCAATAAAAAAATTCTATTCTATTCTATTCTATTCTATTCTATTCTATTCTATTCTATTCTATTCTATTCTATTCTATTCTATTCTATACTGGAATAGAATTCTTATTACTGAATTGGCAACTTTGGGACTAGGCCTGAAACTCAATAGTCATTCATTTGCTAATTATCCAATTGAATGAGATGATTCAGTGGTATAATAAAATATATATTATACTCTATTCTGTTGTGTGTATATCTCAATCTCAATACATAAATTCATAAGAATTCCCATTTTCCTCTGGTATAAATCTCGTGATACAGAATAACTGCACACAAGTTGTTTATTACCAGGGCACTCCATAGACATGGTTTTGTACTGGATTCTAATTCAATAAACTGCATCTTTGAGTTGGTGTTTGTTTAGGAGAACCAAGCAAGCAATGTACAAACTGCATAATGCTATAGTTGTTAAAGCTAGAAAGTAAGTGTCTCATAATGCAGTAAGAACCAAATCTATTCTTCCAGATCCGTCTCCTCTTATACTGACTTGTTCCAAGGAGCTACATAAATGTAAATATCATAGAAGCCACCCCCTCCAAGGTGTGTGGACTTTTCTGCTTATCTTTCCTTCACAGCTTTGTTCCCCTTCATTTGTTGAAGAAGTGTATGAGCAGGAACAGATGTTCTTTAAATACCAAAAAGATGCCAAAACTAAGAACAGAAACCAAGCAACTGTCCTGCCTCTTCATCACAAAGTTACAAGGTAAACCTGCCAAACTTTTATTCCATATTGATGAAACAATCCAGGATTGGCAAGCCAAAGAAGGAAAATGGGAAA
Source organism: Diadophis punctatus similis (assembly GCA_023053685.1). Taxonomy (NCBI): domain Eukaryota; kingdom Metazoa; phylum Chordata; class Lepidosauria; order Squamata; family Dipsadidae; genus Diadophis; species Diadophis punctatus. The sequence continues at coordinate 38,361,491 of JALIGW010000003.1, read as the reverse complement.
TAAATTGCTGGAATTATCACTGCATTTATTATAAAAGAACAATTGAAAAACCCTCACAAAGAAAAATGTAAGAATGCAGCTGACTGTTAAAGTCCCGGATATGAGAGATTCGCCCTCCAATGTAATATATTGGAATTGCAGTTCCTTCCTTGTTTTTCAAGACTTGTCAAACTCTTACAAAGAGCATTTCAGAAAGCCTTTAAGTTACTACTGCCTTGGGGGGGGGGGGGGGGAGAAAAAGAAAAGTTTGCCTTTACCGCACAGATGAGGCAAAGCCTGAGGCAAAAGTATGTTTGATCTCTTGAAATAGGAGAGAATTAAAAGTCTTTTAAAGTAAGCTATACTGCACCCCAGTGAAAGGTAAATGACTTTTTTAGAGAAAGAAGGAAAGCGTATTTGTGAACTAAGGGCTATTTTTATAACTCTCTCTCTCCCTCTCCCTTTCCCTCTCTCTCTCTCCCCCCTAGACTGTACTTCCAAAAAATAAGAAAACACCCAACTATGATACATCAATATTCATCCCAATAATGAATATTAATCATGCTAATATTCATATTTATTACATTAATTTTGAGTGTTTTAATTCTTAAAAAAACATTTCTGTAGCTGACATTGTTCCATTATTGTATGTAATGTAAATAAGCTCTGCTAATTCTACACTACTTCACAGAGTTTATTCGTTTTAGAGATTTGCCAAGTCTCATACTTTTTGGCTCACAATATAAACTGTGCCAACTCATGATCCAGAAAACATACCCTGACCTATCCTAATTGAACCTTGAGAATTGGGAGAGGAAGGACAGTTTATTATGAAAGGGGAAAAAAATGACTGTAGCAGCAATGGGAGGGAGTGTTGCACGCTGTCAGCTATAACACAGGACAACTCTACTACAACATGAAATAATATCACCACAGGACCATCATTTCTCACTAGGATTCAAAAGAGTTTTCTGTCTCCATACTCAAAGAAAACTATGTTTGATCCTAGTAAGAAAAGAAAAGGAAGATGTAAAGAAAACAGAAATACCTCTGCTTCAACTAGTTGCTAACATCAATCCTCCATGGGAAAAAATGATGGGCTTACACATTGAATAATAATTAAATGTGGACAAATTGGGGGTGCGGGGTGGGGGGAGTTTGTCCTAATTATTTTCCACTGTTTGGTGTAATTGTCAATTTAGAATTAACCAAAGGAAGAAGCTAACCGATTGGCATCCCTGACACTCTTGTGATATGGGAATGGATTATACCTGATCCTGGCAAGTTCATTGTTCATTTGATATTAAAACAGGCAGACATGACTGGCAGGTCTCTGAATTCTTCACCAAACAGTGGAGATTGCCAATGTTTTATTATCATGGACTTTATTTTAAGGAAATATTTTCTATCACTATTCAAAGTGTGTTCGATTTCTTTTTTCTTCCATTCAGTTGTATCCAATTCTTGGAGGCTGCCTAGACAATTTCCTACAGTTTTCATGGCAAAGTTTTTCAGAAGTGGTTTAAACTGGCCCAAAATCACCCAGTGGGTTTGTGCCTAGAGCGGGACTAGAACTCATGGTCCTCCAATTTCTAGCCTGATGCCTCAACTGCTACACCACACTGGCTCTCCTGTTAGATACTGTATATCCTATGGCAATTGATTGCTTGTTATGGCATGGTATTGAATATGCTTTTCCTAATTGGATATTGTGGTTTTCCCCCCCTTGCTGTGGAATTTGTTTACGCACACATAACCATATGCCACAAGAATGCTTGTGTGGGTGATCTGTTCCCTAGAGTCTCATGATTTTAGCACCTTAGTGCAATGATATAGATGCTATGAATGAATACATTAATGCAAAACCCAAATATTTTCCCACAGTAAAGTGATATACCCATGCAATTCTTTTCTTTAAAAAAAGCCTGCTATATTAATGTACTCATCAAACTGGCAGCTTCAGCCCTCACATGAGCTATTCTCCATCATAACTTAAGAGCAATTTTTCATTATAATGAATTCACTACAGTAATCCTCTTATATAGTCTACGTTCACTACTAATAGGTGACCAATAATCTACATGGTTGCTGCAAACGTTACTATTATATAATAGCATTGCCAAACTATTGACTTCTTAATAGCCTAGAACTATAGTTCCTCTTGCTAGCCTGATGATGCAAGCGGATAATAAGCATTTGTCTGCTTTAGAGCTGCTCAGTACTTTTAAAACTTTAGGAACTTCTTCAAGATGGGACTCTACCACTATACATACCATATTTTTCGGAGTATAAGATGCACCTTTTTACCCCCCCAAAAGAGGGTGAAAACTTGGGTGCGTCTTATACACCGAATGCAGCCCCACCCACCCAGCCACCCCCACCCTTTGGCCTCTGTCGTCCAGCAATTTACCTGCTTGCAGGAAAGAGGGAAGAGCAAGTCAGTAGCAGTTTCCCGATCTACAGCTGATTAGGTTTGCCACGTGGGAAAATGAAAGTGAAACTAACTACAAAGAGGCAAATAGCTGGGAGAGACACAGCAGATTTTTATTTTTTGCTGAACTGGATGGAAGGGGGTAAGTGAATAACTATAAATGTCTGTAGAATGTTCAAATTATTAGACTTATTTTTTAAAGACTGCTTTATTATTGTTATAGAGCCAGGGGTCTCCAACCTTGGCAACTTTAAGACTTGTGGACTTCAACTCCCAGAATTCAACAGCCAGCTTTGTTAGCTTTGCTGGCTATGGAATTCTGGGAGTTGAAGTCCACAAGTCTTAAAGTTGCCAAGGTTGGAGATCCCTGTAAATCTAGACAACTTAACAAAATAAAGAAGCTTTTTAAAATAAATGCTTGCTCTGAAGAGGCCCAGTGCTATTGTATCTTCTTTTAAATAATAGAGAATAATGTATACTTCCAGAAATTTTAATTAATTTTAACAGCTCTGTACAAGTATAGTATGAAATGTAACAGTGTCCTGTTTAGTATTAGAGTTTAATTACCTTGGAGTAGATCTATTTAAATAATGGGGAAGAGTTAGTGTGACTACATTTAAGAAAACTTTCTGGCATAATGTACTGTATTTTTCGGAGTATAAGACGCACCTTTTTACCCTCAAAAAGAGGGTGAAAACCTGGGTGCGTCTTATACACTGAATGAAGCCCCACCCAGCCACCCCCACCCTTTGGCCTCTGCCTGCCAGCAATTTACCTCTTTGCAGCAAACAGGGCAGAGCACAAGAAGAGCACAAGAAGAGATAAACTGCCTCCCGATCTACAACTGACAGGCTTGCAAGCCACGTGGTAAAATGAAACTTACTATGGTGGCTGTAATGTGACAAATTGCTGGGAGATAAACTGCTGGCAATATTAGACTGCTGAAATTTTTTTTTTGTTCAAAAAGTTTTATTAGTACAAAATTACATAGATAGTAGCTAAATATTAAATATAAAGTACAAACATTTTATTTTTTTCTCCCCCCTAACCCACCCCCTTCCCTCCCCCCCCTCCCCCCCGGACTTCCCAGAGATAATACAGGGCATAATATCGATTAAATAAATTTAAATTGTTAATTAAAAAAAGGAACATTTTTTTTAAAAGCTTCAACTCCAAATTATACACTAATAATATATAGTCTGTGTATACAATAATAAAGATACAAAAAGGAAAAGAAAAAAAAGAAAGAAAAATCTCTTTAACAATACAAGAAAAACATAACTAAAATAAAATAGAGAGAAAAAAAAGGAGAAAAAAAATAAACAAACAAACCTCCTTCCTCCTCCCTTCAATCCTCTACCTTATACAAAGTAAATATTATATAAATAATAGCTAAATATAAAATACAAAAATCTTAAACTGATATTATTAACATTAAAAATAACCTCAAAGATAAATAAAACTTAGCTAAATATTACATAAGTAATCATTAAATATTAAATTTCATCATAATATTAATAACATAATATTATTCTACATTAACTTATTAACTTCAAAAAACAAAAAATCTTTAAAGTCTTAAAAAAAAGAAAGAAAAACAGATCTTCAACAAATTGTATATATCTAATATTATTAACATTAAAAATAGCCTCAAAGTTATATAAAACTTAACTAAATATTACATAGGTAATCATTAAATAGGGAAGAGAAAAGGAAAAGTACAATCATATTAGTCTCTATCCATCCAATATATTTCAACACCACATCTTTTTGTATCTTGATAGTTGCATCTTTTAATAACTCAATGATTTTGAATTTATCAACTCGTCTCCCATCTGGTCCCGATCCTCCATCTCCTTTTCCCCGACTGTCTGGCTCTGGCACTCCTTTTGGTTTTTTAAATCTATTTCCTTTTGATCCAACAGGGATGGCTTCCCCTCCTCCTCCTCTTTTATTTTCATACATCCTTCCTCTGGAATTTTAGATATATCAGCCTTTAAGACATTGACATAAAATTCAGTAGCTTTTTTTATCGTATTAAGCCGGTATCTTTTTCCAGAAAATTTCACTGCTACTCCTACTGGCGCTTCCCATTTATATTGTAAATTTAATCTTTTGAATTCATCAATCAAAAAAGTGTAGCTTTTTCTGGCTTTAAGCATTTTAGAGGGGATTTCTTTCCAAATCTTTAATTCCTGACCATTCACCTTGAGATTATTGTTGAACGTTGCCTGTATAATTCTATTCCGTAGAGCTCTTGTAGTAAAATATATGACAATGTCCCTTGGTAAATGTTTTTGTTTAGCATACCACGAATTGATTCTGTATATCTTGTCGATTTGTGTAGCCAATTCCACTTTAGAGATTCCAGACACCTGATCCAATGCATCAACCATCCTTCCTTTTAAATCTTCATATAATCCCTCCTTCAAACCTCTGACCCTTATAGCAACTTCCATCGATCTGAACTGTGTCATCAACACCTCTGTTTCAAAATTTGCAATGTCATTTTGAATTTTATCTATATATTTCACCAAGGTTGCCAAAGCTTGTTTATTTGTTTCAATACGTTCTGCCAAAACTTCAATATTTGTTGCTAAACCTTTGCAAACCTCTAACACGTCCAGCCTGAGTTGTTGATTCATATTCTTCAAAGCAGCCTGCATTTTTTTGTCTATCTCACTAATTTTCTGATTAAATTCCAAAGTCAGTTCATGTTTCATGATCTTTAAATTATTTAATAAACTTTCAGTGTCAAAGGCTGTGGAGGTGTTAACTCAGTATTAAGTTGCGTTTTAGAAATATATCCAGAGGGATAGTCATTTCTTTTACTCAAAACAATCTTTCCAGATTTTGAAGCCATTATGGTGTTTCAAAAGAGTACAAAGAAAAAGGAAAAAAAAAAGCCAGATGCCTAATTAAAGTTCTTTCCAATTTCAAAACCAGATAGTCTTTTATTATTAAAAATCTTTCAATTATAACTTTAATCCAGGGTTAGGAGACAGAGAAAGAAAAGCCATTTTTCCAAGTCAAAAGTTTCCATAAGAAAAAAAAAGCCTCTGGGAAAACGAAAGTCACTTTCACTTCTCAATTGCCATATTGTTACTTCGTTTCCTTTGTTTCCTTGCCGAAGTGAAAGCTTGCCCAGGAGTTGAAAAAAAAGAAAAAAGAGGTTTCAGTACTTGCCCATCTCACGCCTGTTTCTCTCTGTCTGCTTCTATAAATCAAAAGTGGTTGTAAATTCCATTCTGGAAGCAGCGGCCGGTCACGACATCTAGCTCCGCAAAAGCGGAGGTTTCCTGATTCTCGGAGCTGGAGACAGGCTGCATGGGGAGCTCTCCCTTCACGCCCCTAGATGGCTCCTAGGGCGCTGGGGGGGCTCTACCCCACCTGTCAGGCTCTCATCTCTCCCCTTTGCCCGGGGAAGAGATTTCAAAGCCGCCAGACAGCTGTTCTGGTGGCTTTTTACGAGGATCGGAAAGGCGCCCGACGAAGGGATGTCGGCGATGGCGCGATCCAAACCGGAAGTCCATTAGACTGCTGAAATTGAAAAGAAGCAAGCTATAGCTGCTATGTCTCAGAGCTAGAGCTCTTGCCTCACAATCAGGAGCTTGTGAGTTCTATCCTAGGTAGAGGCAGATTCTGTTAATATGTTATTTTGTTAAATGTTTGTAGAGTGTTCAAGCTTTTTAAAATAAATGCTTGCTCTGAAGAGGCCCAGTGCTATTGTATCTTCTTTTAAATAGCAGAGAATACTTCCGGAAAGCCACATCAATTTTAAAGATCTGTAAAAGTATAATCTGAAATGTCCTGTTTTAGTATTAAATATTAGTATTAAGTGTTAGTATTAAAAGAAGGCAGCTGAGAAACCCTGACTTAGTCATGTTTGGAGTAGATCTATTTAAATAATTGGGAGGAGTTAGTGTGATTACATTTAAGAAAACTTTCTGGGATTAATATACTGACATAAATGTACATTTCTCCAATTCTTTGCCATTTCTATGGGTCAGGCACACATGCACAGAAATACACAGCAAACAGTGTATATCATCTGTACTGTTTGCTGTTTGCTGTTTGGCAAATTGCTGGGAGGCAGAGGCCTTTTTTCCTTGTTTTCCTCCCCCAAAACTAAGATGCGTCTTATACTCCAGTGCGTCTTATACTCCAAAAAATACTGTACATTTCTCCAATTCTTTGCTATTTCTATGGGTCAGGCACACATGCACAGAAATACACAGCAAACAGTATATATCATCTGTGCTGTTTGCTGTTTGCCAAATTGCTTGGAGGCAGAGGCCTTTTTCCCTTGTTTTCCTCCCCCAAAACTAAGGTGCGTCTTATACTTCGGTGCGTCTTATACTCCAAAAAATACGGTAGGTGGAAAGTCAAAAGGTTAAGTTGTCCTTTAGTATATCTTTTTGCTGACACAATGTTTCTTCTACTTGGTCACATCTCTGTTAAGGTAGGGACAAAGACCTTTTCAATCCGTAGCTACATTTTATTTGTTTTGAATATATCTCTATTTCTTGTTTGTTTGTTTGGGATTTCTGACTTCTACTGCTGCAGAGACTGTGGCTATTGTGGAGAAGATTTTTTTTTACCTATTTTGTTCATTTTGGATAGTTGAATTTAAAAGAAAATAGATTCTTTAAACATATTTTCTCTGTTTAAACGTCCAAAACTGTATCATACTGCTTCTTATATTGTCAATAAAGATAGAGGAAACTGTCATTCTTATTTTGTTATGGAAAGCAACAAAGAAATGAAGGAATGTTTTGCTCAGGGGAAAAATTCCTAGTCGTTGGCTCAGTACCTTAGCATGGTTGTGAAATATGTACAAAAGTAATATAGTTATATACAGTAAATCTTTCCTTTAAATGTCTTCGGTTTAACAGATTTTGAATTAAAGTTTAAAGATTTCCTCTGTCCAGTCATGCCTAACTCAAGCAGGTGGTGTTCATCTCAGATTCTCAGCCAAGGGAGCCTGGGTTGTTCCAGAGATGCTTCTGTCATCCTGTAGCCAGCATGAAAGTATGGAATGCAGTAACCAAAGCAGTACCTATTCATCTACTTGCATTTTCATGTTTTTGAACTTCTAGATTGGCAGGAGCTGAGGCAAGTAAGAGGAGCTCATCCTGTCACATGGCACTTAGGTCTCAAACCCAGGCTGTTGGCTTTCAAGATGACAAGATCAGCGTCTTTAATCGCTAAGCCATCATGCCACCCTAGACTCTGGATCCAGCAGTCAAAATTTTCATGCGGACAACACCTCAAAATATCAGAACTGTTATTTAAGGAAGCTGATTGAACAGTGGTCCTAAAACATGGGAATTCTTCTGTGTCCTTCATGCTTGAATTCCACTTAACTGAGGGAAGGCATTTAGAAGATCAGGCAGGTAGATGGATGTTACACTGGGGTGGCAGTTGAAGGGGTGGGTTCCTTGCAGGGGTGGGAACCGGTTTGGACCGGTTCGCCCGAACCGGTAGCAACCCGCTGGTGATGTCACAATGACATCACCGACCTAGTTTGGTCGGTGCCGGTCCGTGGGCGCCGCCATCTTTTTTTGAATTTTTTTTTATTTCTTCTGAGCATGCACAGAAGCCGAGTTTCCAGCACTGTGCATGTGGTCGCCATCTTGTTTTTGGCTTTTTAAAAATTATTATTTTTGGATTTTTTGGCACTGCACATGTGCGCCCACACGGCGCGCCCACGCGGCATGGAAGGAAGCGAACCGGCAGAGAGGTAAGTAGGAACCCACCCCTGGGCAGTTGGTGTTAGCGGTGGGATGGTGAGGGGAAAATTGATCAGATAGGTGGATATATGTAGCGGTGGGGTTGATTCCTTTCTAATGTCCTGGCTCCTGCTCCAACAATGTTTCTTGCTGACAGGAAACAGGAGGGAAAAAAAGGTTCCTAAAGCTTTCTTTAAGAATAGCTTCCCATAGAGGTCTGTCTTCATAAGAGCCATCATTGATTTCTGAGAAAAGAGAGAAAATAATTCAGGTTTAATAAATATTTGGGTTTATTGGACCTCAGTTCCTCAAATGGTGTGCTAAATTGAAATTATAATGCCTTCAAATGTATGTCAGGTTTCTTTACTTGCTATGCAGAAGCCCTCTCTCATATAAACAAGAATAGAGAACGAGAAAGACATTTCCAAGGAGACTTCCAATCTATTTTAAGCTCCGGCACTTATACATACAGCAGTTAGTCCTGGATTTTGGTAGTTTGTACCTTAGTTAGTATAAAAGGGAGGGAGAATTCTTCTAGGCTTTCAACAGGAATGTCCTCTCCTTTGATGGAAAAGGGGAAGTGAGAGAATGTGCCTCCAGATCTCTGGGTACAGAGCTTGTCACTGCCTGCCAACATTTGCTCCTATGTCACACATAAATAAGAAAGGACAACCAGTTCACATTTTATTGGCTTTCCATCTCTCACTCTCTCCATCTATTTTCCCCCTCTCTCAGATGCATGTCTTTTCCTTCATAGTCTGGATTTGCAGTACAGCACTAATTAACTTAGCAAATTAGCTCAAGCTTTTACTCCTTGACAATAAATATCTTGGGCAACATGAACACAGAGTATTATTAATGAAATGGACATTGATTGCTTCCCTTAGCAAAAGGAAGCCTTAAGGGCTATCACAAGTACCTTAGGAATTATTTTTTCCCCACGATTTATGCAGCTTAATATAAGACAAGGGATTATGGTCTCTATTGGTAGATGCTTGCATCTATCATTAAGGATTTCAATCTCCCAATTGATTAGCAGCAACACCAACACAATCTTCCTCCCATTCTCACTTGGTGCAACTGAAATGAAATTCACTATTGGTAGAAGGAATGCAAGCTGATTACATTTCAAGTTCTTAGGTCCAATTCCTATGTTCAGAATTATTTATTTCTAAACATGAGCCATTTGCCTCTGAGCCTAGTGAGTGGTTTTCAGTATTCCAGTGATAAAATTGTGCCTGAAAGCCAGAAATCTGTCCACCTCAACCTGGTGTATTGCCATCTTAGAGAAACAAGCCTCAAGAAAGCGACTACAGACAGGAAAGGCAACAAGGTTCACCATACCCAGGGCCTCACACACACAAACACCCCTTAAGAATTATGTAAAAAGGAACATTTTGGTAGACAATGCCTTTCTCAATTCACCATGATATATTAGTAAAGGGAAAAAAAAACCAGAATATTGTGCAAAGTATCAGCCAAGTCATCTTACAAGGGAGGACATGAAATTAAGAAACACGCTCAACTTGTTTATAATCTTACAAAAAAGAAATTCTATAGATTAGTAGGAGAAGATTAGTTTTGCATGGAAAAGCTTCTATAATCTTCCCTAACATCTCTACTCAGAATTGGGAGGGGAAATCTCAATCCTGGAGAGCTGGAGGCATATGCAACTGTGATAATAACTGTATGCAATTAATATAATTTTACTAACATTTAAATATAAATAATAGTAAATTGGTTTCAGCTCTTCCCACTTTTGGATCTGACTGTGCTTGCTTTATCGTGTACATGACAATCAAAGTGATCCATGGCCCAATAAAAATTATGCATTTCCCCTTGGAAGATGAGTGTCCATGGAGGGAGAAATGATAGCACGGCACACAAATGCTGTGTCTACAATAGATAATCGTAATGCATGATGTTATTATGGCATGTACTTGATAATATAATTGTATACCTGTTGCGTTTTTCTTTTTTCTTTTGAATGAAATCAACAAGAACATATATTCAATAGGTTGCAATTTTGGTATCATCACAGTTCATTATAGTAACTGCTCTTTCCTTTGGAGCTGAAGGTTGCACAAGGAGGAGAAGAAAATTAACAGTAGAACAGAAAGAAAGAGAATTTTAACTGAATAATGAATGATACGCTGTTTCATTTATTTTTTCCTGTTTTGGTACACTCACTTTCATCAATCCTAACTTATCTAGTATCTAACTAGAGCTTATTCCTAGATCCTACTTTTATTGCAGATCCTAGGCACAGATCCTTTTCTATTTAACTTGATTCTGTTCTACTATATTCTGTGGTAATAATTCTGAGTTCTCCACTTTATATGCCAATTCTGTTTTTTGTCTTTATATTCCCAGCTGATCTTAATAACTTCATTTTACACTTCTATATTTGATGCTGTATTCTTATTTTCTCTTTACTGAAACTAACTCTATTCAATTCTGGTTATCTTCTCTACTGTATCCAAAGCTTAGGCTACCTCTTATTCTACCATTCATTCAGCTTTACTTGATCCTTATCCACTTATATTCTATTATGGACAGTATCAAGGTCTTGGACTGGTAACATGACCTTCTGGTATACCTCATTCTCTATGTCTCTGGCACTATTTCTCTTTTCTGGCACTGGCCTCTGATACTGCTCTCTAATGCTCTGGCGCCCAGTTGGCTGTTGCCCACTAACCTTTTCTATAGTAGCTGCTTGGCACTCATGGGATGGAGAAAGAAAAATAAGTCCCTTTTTTTCCTACCCTTTCATCTTCCATCCTTGCCACTTTTCCAATCTAGTCCAACAATACCAAGCTTCTTTCTCTCCATGACTTCCTGTCTTCCACAGTTCCAGATACTCCTGTTGATCTCTTCTTGGAGCCACCATCTAGTATTTAGCAACCCCTCAGTCTCCTTACTGCCAAGTGGTCACCAATAAAGTATCTTCCCTTCAACGTCCTCAAGCAGTATTCTTGCTAGTACTTGGGACTACCTTTCTAGGAACCAAATCTGGGCTACTCGCAAGGTTACTCTGGGCTGCTTATGAGGTTTCCATATACCCCACCACATTCACACCAAAATTGGCAGGGCAAGCCAACTCCACACTCATTCCAACTGAACTTACTTACTTAATGAAATGTCTGCAAGCAAACAACCAAGCTCAGAGACCATCAAGAACTTTTCAGTTCAACCCTCAGCTTTATATATTGTCTTTTATTGGAATTATTGTTGTTGTTGTTGTTAGGACTCTGTTCAAACGATTGGGTTTGCTAATATATGAACAAGCCACAAATCAATGTTTATGTGAATATTGCTTTAAATGCATTGTAGGCTGATTACTATAAAAGGAGCAAGAGAGCATGTTCGTTCAGAGCTCTGTTGATTTCCTGCTGATTCTGACTCTCTGCTGATTGTCTCTGCTGCTTCACTGTTGAGTAATTGACTTCGTGTCTGTGTGAAAGTACTGTGAAGAGCTGCTGTGTAAAGCATAACTATCTGAGATAGTATAGATTTGTTTGTTAGCTGTAATCTTTGTTTGCTAGTTAAAACAAAGATAGGCAAGAAGAAGATTCTTCGTATTGACTGACTTACCGTGTATAACTTTGGACTTCCTATTTGAACTTTGCTACTTCTTTAAGTAAACTATTTGTATATACTTTAAACATATCTGTTTATTGACTGAATAGCAACTCATATCAAACTGCAACAACACATTTCGCTGTGCACGTGCTCAAGAGCACAAAATACTCCTTAACAGTTACTATTTATTTGGGTAACTTTAATTATTGTACACAAAGAACAGGGAAATTTTAGCAGGCAGTGATCTTTCATTTTGCATCTTTCAGTCAAGAGATTTTCACTTTTATCAGCAAGTTTCTGAATATGTAGCAGACCAGGTAGGTATTGAGACATCTCACCCAATCTTCCCCAAACAGGCTGTACAGATAAGAATGCACATGTATCAATTTAAAATATTTATATTCATTTTCTTAAGACAATGAGGAAAATCAACAAAAAAGCAACATTAAAAAGTCAACAATTTAACTTATTAATTAGTGACTAAGTATAAAAGATTAAATAAATTCAGAAGCTGATAATAGTACATGGAACTCTCCTTTCAGTCAGGCTTGATTACTCCTGCAAACAATACACAGACACACAGACAAAAATGTTCTTGATAATTATACAGAAGTGTTTTGCCATTTTCTTTCTCTAGATTTTTTTTACATCCCTGCATGGAGCCATAGCCTGGGAATTTTTTGGTTGTCTTCTATTAAAGTAATAACCAGATCTGGCCTTGCCTACCCCAAAATAAGACATCCCCTGATAATAAGCCCAATCGGGCTTTTGAGTGCATGGCAATAAGGCCAAGCGCTTATTTCAGGGTTCAAAAAAATATAAGACAGGGTCTTATTTTCGGGGAAACACGGCAGGTTTTCCAGATCAGTGAAAAATCAATTAGTGTTGACATGATAGCAATGTTCCAATATCTAACGGTTGCCACAAAGAAGAGGTCAACCTATTCTCCAAAGCATCTGGAAGCAGAACAAAAATGAATGGATGGAAACTAATCAAGGGGAGAACCAACCTAGAACTAAGGAGAAATTTCCTGACAATTAGAACAATCAGTGGAATGACTTATCTCCAGAAGTTGTGGGTGCTTCAAGGTTTTAAGAACAGATTGGACAATCTGAGCAGGGGATTGGATTAGAAGACCTCCAAGGTCCCTTCCAACTCTGTTATTCTGTTATTCTGATTACTTTAAGATGCCATCCCCTTGTTGGGTCAATGACTTCAATCAAATGCTTGTTTTAAGAATACTCCCAGCCAAGACCAACTAGAATTCAGTCAGAATTATGCCCATTTTGTTTAAACAATTGCATATGAAATCTCCATATGATCATTACCACTTATGTATGGACTTGTGTTTGCAATACTGTATACCAACATGAGTTTACCATGCCAATAAATATACAAAAAAAGACAATAGGAATACAGGCTAGGGTAAATATTTGATGTGGAATATAGTAGTTTTGTCATAAAATCCCTCAGAGAAAAACTGAAATTTAGACAGTGTGCCTTTTCACCAGAATTTCTTGCGAGACAAAAAGCTGCTCTTAAAGTCATCTTATACTCCCAAAAATGGAATAAATGGAATTATTAGAAGCAATTATCAGTTGCCACATACATGATGCAAAATCAGCCTATCAACTTTCTATGTGGCTTTTATGAACACCATTTACTAGTGAATATGTTACTACTTCAATATTTTAGAAGAAATGGTTTGCCTTTTGTCTTTTTCCTAGCCCATAGACCATATTGGAGTTTATTTCTTCAGGTAAATATAGATTCTGAGCCAGATGCTTGTTATATATAAACTTTATGAGATGGCCATTTCTTTGCCTTTTAGAGGTGGGATTGGATACAGTATACTGAATTCAAAAGCCAGAATCTATCTTTCTGCAAAACCAAAACAGTGTGGGGTTGACCTTTTACTCTGAGTTTTCCCCTAGAGCAGTGATGGCGAACCTATGGCACGCGTGCCACAGGTGGCACGCGGAGCCATATCTGCCGGCACGCAAGCCGTTGCCCTAGCTCAGCTCCAGAGTGCATGTGCACGCCAGCCAGCTGATTTTCGGCTTGCACAGAGGGTCTGGGGGGGGGGTTTGGCTTCCGGAGGGCCTCGGGGGTGGGGCGGGGGGTGTTTTCGCCCTCCCCAGGCTCCAGGGAAGCCTCTGGAGCCTGGGGAGGGCGAAAAACGGGCCTACCAGGCCCACCAGAAGTTGGGAAATGGGCCATTTCCGGCCTCCAGAGGGTCTCCGGGGGGGCGGAGGAGGCTGTTTTCACCCTTCCCAGGGATTGAATTATGGGTGTGGGCACTCGTACATGCGCGATAGCGCACGCGCACGCGCTTTCGGCACCCGAGGAAAAAAAGGTTCGCCATCACTGCCCTAGAGTATAAAGGAATGATTAAATTATATTTGATTTATGGATGATCCAGTGCTTTGTCCAATTGAAGACTGAAAGATGTGCATAATAAAAAGACCCCTAGTGATGTGCATAATAGAAAAATGGAATTCATTGAAGCAAATTAATGGGACCAGCTTTCCCTGGCCTTTTACCCCTCAAATGAGTTCAGGCATTAGTCATACAATCTGGGGATTATGACCTAGAGCACAATTTTGGAAATGTTTATTGTGGTTTAAACTGATACACCTACTTCCTTCCAGAAGTTTCATGAATGTTACCTCCCCTAATATAAAACTGGGCTGTATTATGAAATGGAGCCTTCCTTACCATCAGTTCTGTCAGTTTTTAACATTGTAGATTATTCAAGAGGCTTAGGCATTTCAGAAGTCCAAAATTGAAGTTGTAACAAATAACCAATCCATGTAATGTATTAAATCAGTGGTTCTTAAACTGAGGGTAATTACCTCCAAGGTGGTAATTTGGGCATATCCTGGGGGTAATGAAGCAATTTGTAATTACTTGTTTGTGAGTCAAGGATCTAGTTTGAGGCTGCTGCTAAGACATTTGTGTAAAACAACAGAGTTTGGTTTTTTTTGTCAGGGTAATGACATTATTCAAGACCAGTAAAGGGGTAATTGGGTCAATCAGTTTAAGAACCACTGTGTTAAATAATTGAGATTAGTGGTATATAGAACAATGTAGTTGAGGGGAGACATTTAGCACATTTATTAATTGCATTTGTACCACAATCAGGACCTACTGTTGGCTATTTGAGGCTAGCATTCAAGACTATGAGAAACACTTAATAGGCTATGAGACCTTAGAACAGTGTTTCCCAACCTTGGCAAGTTGAAGATGTCTGGACTTCAACTCCCAGAATTCCCCAGCCAGCGAATGCTGGCTGGGGAATTCTGGGAGTTGAAGTCCAGACATCTTCAACTTGCCAAGGTTGGGAAACACTGCCTTAGAAGATTGCTCCATTCCATTAGAGAAAGACAATGAACTCCAGAGAATATTGAAATTCAATGAAAGGTGAAGTAGCAGTTCAGAGAGTGGCAGAGAGGGAAACAGTGAGGGTGGATGGGTCAAGAAATTGTTCACTTTACATAATGTTCAGCCCCAGAAAGAGAAGGCAAAAAGAGAAAAATAGTGACAGCTGCCACAGTAAAGAAAGCTGCTGGGGCTACTTGCCATAGCCATATAGGAAAGACACAAACAGGATTCATAAATACACATTGTTTGGGGGGGGGGAAATCTTTTGCACAAATATTTTCCTTGGGAATGGAGAATAAAATAGAAGGAAAAAAAGGCAGGGATGGGTATTAGTATACTACTTCTTTAATCTTATTCTGGTCCCAGCTAATCAGGTGAAATCAGCAGGCTGCTCCATTCTGTGAAACCAAATTCAGCAAGACTGCCTCACAGACCAAGGACAACTACACTGCCTTTAAAGTTCAGCAAGGAATATAATGGAGGGGTTATATAACTCCAGGTCCAATTCCATGGAAGATCCCAATAGACTTTTGCCTACTTGACCATCATACTGTCTAGACTCAAATCCAGTCCATGAAAGGGAAAGATCTGGCTTCAAAGAGGTTTCTCTCTGAGATGCTCAAAAGGCTGGCAAGTGAAAGCAGGTCTGTCTGTCTGTCTTTCTCTGCAGTTCCCCAGAGTGGCTTCAGCTATTGAAGGCTAGAAAGGAGATCTCAAAGTGAATTTTACTTGTTTTATAGGAGATTTTTGCCCTGAGGCAAAATACTGCTAATTCAAGTAGGTCCGCCTGGGAAAATGAGGAACAAAAGAGATGGTCAAAACTAACAAAAGAGTCAGAAAAAAGACAAAAAGCAGAAAAAGGTCAGGCCATGCAACTGAGTTGCATCAATGGCTTTCCTTTCCTATGTTGAACACAAGCCTTATGAAAAGGTTAATGGCCTTTTTTGATTAATGAAAGAGGTTCCAAGCAAGAGCCAAACAGTTACTGAAAAATGCAAGATTTTTGTTCTAGGTGCCAAAGTTCACAGCTCTGGCAATCCAGAAATCCTTTATTACATCTGACATTATTTTATCAAGACCCAGTAATGCAGCGGTTTTCAACCTGGGGGTTGCGACCTGTTTGGGGGTCGAACGACCCTTTCACAGGGGTCGGGAGACTTTGCCCGGATGCCGCCATTTGGGTTCTTTTATCCTTTGCGCATGCACAGAACGCTTTGCGCATGCGCAGAGGGCAAAAAAACCCAAATGGCGGCAGTGGGGTGATGGTCGCACTGGCGGGCGCGGCAGCGAGGTGGGTCGCAGCGGGAACACGGGGTCGGGTCGCGCGTCACGGCATTAGGAAGGTTGAGAACCACTGCAGTAATGGAAAAGAAACATTTGCCCAATGTTGGTTTGGAAATGTTATCTTTGCATCATTCCAATATAATTGGTATTTCCTGCTGCTACCAGAATTGCTATACATAGGAAGTAATAGAGTGATTGATGCACCCTATTTTTCTTCAAACTGTGGTCATTTTCACAACTAGACATGCTTGCCAGACACTTTCCAGTGCATGAGAGTAGTAGTTTTACTACAGAAGGGATCTATTTCCAGCAATTATCATTTTTGCCAGTTGGCTTCACAGTGTCAACACATCAACAGTGCAAATATTGTAAATTAAAGTGTACATATTAAAACAAATTAGGAGTACAATTTTTTGGGGGAAGGGCTTTTTTATTTTCTGTTAAGTAGTGGTCATTCTGATTTTTACAGCTCATCTGATAGCCCTAATTCACTACTTTTCTCCTTAGGCAGCTTCCTTGGTGGAAGTCCCAATTCTCAGAAACAAATCACCAGTCATGTGGTTCTGTGTACATAAAAGTCATACTTTGGTCACAAAGCCCATCATTACAGGATATTGCAAGATTAAACAATTCATTTTTTTAAAAAAACTTTGTAAATAGGAGCAACCCAAATAAAGAAGCTATAATGAAAAAATGACAATAAAGGTTATCTTATCTTATAAAGGCTTAAGAAATATCACTCATTCTTTTAGATCAGAAATGCACACACTACAAGGCTCCACACAATCCACCTTTTTGTTGCCCTAAAGGGGTTCCTTCCCTTGGTTCTGCTACATTTTGGAATTTTTTCATATTCCAAATATTTGCAATCTAAATTTCACTAAGAATTTTCTATATTTCTTTGCTGACATCTAGTAATTGTCCTGATTTCCTGCAGCCCAGATCAAGTAAAATAGCTAAATGAAAAAGTATTCCTTTTCCGACTTTTGGTCTTTCTGTATCAGTGTTTCTCAATTCTGGCAGCTTGAAGATGTACGGACTTCAACTCCCAGAGAATTCTGGGAATGGAAGTCTAGACATCTTTAAGTTGGCAAGTTTGAAAAACACCTGTTCTATATTGTAGTTCCTCCCCAGATGTTGGTCTGATCTTTAAGAAGAAAAACAGCTGGAGGAGGAAGGAGTTTCAAGAGAAAGCAGTGAGCATAAGAAGGAAATTACTTCCCCACTTTCCATCTGTTCAACAGTTTCCCTTACTAGTAACAACATTTAGCCAATCTGTAATCCTACCCAAGAATCATTATTACACATTACATGGTTTTCTTTATAGAGTTCACCTTCTCTGCTGCCTGTCTTATCAAAGCCACAAGCATGAGTCCATATTCTACTGCAAAACATTGGTCTTGTTTAAGTCTTTCAAAATTCCTCCCTTGTTTGATATTAATAAATTATTCCTGATCCCTCCCCCCATTTTTTACACCCTTAACTACAAATTAACAAATCTGAATTTTGTTTTGCTATCTATCTGTGTACGTTGTCACTTTATACAAATTAGTACAGGATGGGGCTGCCCTTTGAGCCAATAGTACTTTTTAATTTTGTAGAAAAATGTTTGTAATAGCAAAGTGAAAGCCCAAGCATTTGCCATAGCAATATCAATTTACTGAACTGAGAAATATAAGGCTGCTTCATAGATTTGAACAAACACCATAACTGATAATATAAACTTTGCATTTTATTTTAATATTATACTTTTATTTTAAAACTATATATTATATACTCTTGGGTACACTAAATGTGTTTACTATAGATTATCCAAGTTGCCAGTCTCACATTGGACATGACTATTAAATATGGTACATTTAATATACTAATTCTATTTTAGTATATGCTTGTGAATTTGTTTCTGTTTCTTCTTCTTCTTCTGTGGTTTGGAGTTAATATTTTGTTCTAATGTTTGCATCAAGCAGGGATGTTTGGAATAAACTGAAGAGCAAATGAGTGTCATTGAATACCAGAAAAGGTTAAAACACAGCAATTCAGCTGTTTAAATGCTTGCTGTTGTATTTATATCTGGCAAATCCCCTATTAAGAGGTTATAATTATACTTTTATGAGTTATTTTTTATCAAAAATCTTTATATACTGAGTGTTGTATATTTAGGATTAGTTTAATTTCCTCTGCATGTAAGATTATATATACTTACGTAAGATAAAATATATTTTAAAAATTGAATCATATGGTATAAATTAATTCATGTTTTCATGCATCTTTGTCCCAGTTAAGGATACTGTGATTTAACAACAAATTGCTTATTTTCTCTACCATTTCATCTCATGCATTTTTCACTTAGTGCAAAGTGTTTGTTACCATTTATTTTTTAATAGAAAGTAGGAAACAGCCTCTAAGAACACTAAATAGGGCTGGATGTCCTTAATACTTGCATGGAAGATTGCCAGGGAACTCCAATGTGGGAGGTTAGATTGGAAAATGGAAAATGCATTATAGAAGGTACTGTAGCAGCGGCAACCAATTTTGTTTTTGTTGGTCTCACGTCCACTACTGCACGTTCACTTTAAAAACGCTCTACCAACTTGGCTTGAGTTTTCATGGGCTACCCTGAATCTTGGATCCAAAACCCACATCAACAGAATGTGCATCTTGTAATAATGTGGAAATACGTATTACTAGGCAGAAACTGGGTGGTTGTTTTTTTCAAAATACTGCTCTATCCTTTGAGACAGTGGAACAATAAAAACAACAATCCAATAAGCTTAGCCTCTGGGACAGACATATTTGATTTCTATTCATCTATATTGGTTATATTTGCACTTAAGACAATACATATTCATCTTCATTTCCTGTTTCTGCTAAGGCTTCATTCACTTTCACAGAGACAGCCTGTTTGTTATGGAAACCTGTGTACTCTATGCCAGGAGTCTCCAACCTTGGCAACTTTAAGACTTGCGGACTTCAACTCGTACAATTCTTCAGCCAGCAATGCTGGCTGGGAAATTCTGGGAGTTAAAGTTCCTAAGTCTTAAAATTGCCAAGGTTGGAGACCCCTGCTCTATGCTACATTTCTCCAAACCTGGCTTCATATACGTAGAGATCAGGGGCGGGTTCCTAATTTTTTTACTACCACTATGTGGGTGTGGCTTATTTTGTGGGTGTGGCTTGCCAGCCATGTGACTGGGTGTGGCTTGCTGGCCATGTGACTGGGTGGGCGTGGCTTCTTGGACTGCTGAAGGGAGGGGAACTGAGATAGGTCCTGCCGCCCATTCCCCCTCCCCTCAGCAGCTCGAGAAGCCTCAAATGTGCAAAAATGCCTAGGATTATCACCGTGCATTCATGGCTTCTCGGACTGCTGAAGGGAGGGGAATGGAGATAGCTCCTGCCGCCCATTCTTTCAGCGTCTCACGTGTTCCCTCAACCATCCTCCCCTTCTTGGACTCACTGTGGGGTAGGAAGGCAGTGCATGTGCAGTGCCAGAAGCTCGACTTCTGGGCATGCACAGAAGAAATTTTTTTAAAAAAAATTACATTTAAAAAAAAAATGGCGCCCAGGCACTGGCAACCAACCGCACTGGTACTGTGATGTCACCAGCGGGCCGCTACCGGTGCTATAGAGTGGACCGCACTGGTAGGAACCCACCACTGGTAGAGATAGAAACGGAATTGCAGAGGACAAAGCGAGCAGCAGTTTCTCTTTGGGGCCTGACTGAACATAAATGTGAAGCACTTAATGAGTATCAGCTGGCTGTATTGGAAAACACTATGCTTGAAGAGTTGGGAGGAGATATTGATTCCCCCCCCCCCATGATACATCTTCTACAATGGTCCATTGCGCACAGTACTTTTAGGATGTAAGTAAATTTGAAACTGTCCTCGGTGCAACCTAACAGCATTTTTGTACCTGGTAAGCACAACCAATTTTGCAGCTGTACAAATTACTCTATACTGGTGCAGACAAGGCTTAAATGCCAGTGATATGGTTTTCATTCATATTTTTTTTGCATGGATTTTAAAACATGTTGAGAAGTGTTATTAGAAATCTAAAGGTTTGAAAATTATATTGCTCTCTTTCAATTGGCTTAATAATCGTATTGTATTATATAGATGTCATATATGTCTGTTCACTCAAACATGGTCAATACAGTTGCTTACAAATTTCTGCCACGCAAACACCCATGTTCCTATCCTATTTCAAGCAACACATGATGGTTATGGCTAAGCATGACTAGTAGTACCAGGAAACTGGAATTTCAACAATCAAATGTAATGTTTGGGTTCATTATTCCCCTTACTAAACACAATAGCTCAGCATTTTCTAGGTGAATGGCACTAGAACAGTGAGGTATAACAGCAAATTGAGTCAGACATGTAGTTGGTTTCTGACTTTTTAGCAGATGGGGGCATTTTCTGATGCCCTCTTGTTGTAAACAGCTGTCCTAGACCCTTTCTACTTTTTAAAAGCTCATCTTTCCTGCAGACATAACTACCAGTCCTGATTTATGAGCTGTGTTGCAAGAAAACTGCCATCTAGATATGCCTTTAGCCTATACAAATATCCTGGTAATCTCTGTTTTTCATTTTAACAGTTCTAGCTATTAGAGATTATTTTTCAAAGCTGTAGTGCTAGGAACCGCAAGTGAAGCCAGTAAATATTTTCTTGTTCTATCATTACTGTGTATTCCAGGCATCACAGTGATTTATGCACACTGCCATTGGTTTAAGAGCTTATTACATAAAGATGCGGCTGGCAGCAATGTTGAATTGCCAACCTACTCGTGGTTAAGACAGATGCTTCCATCTCAGTGGTTTTCTTTGAATGTTCAGAGCAACTCCAAAAGTAGTGCTATTTGGTAACTGTTCATTTATTGAATGAAGGGTGGGGGGCATATCAAGGTGCTTAATTATTCAGATAGGCCAGGCAGTTCTGCTTTAAAACCCAAAATGTTGCAGCATCTTTCACTTTTATTGATAATACCAGTCATATCCCAAGAGATTGAGGCACTCAACAGTTCCAATCTATTAAAAAGGACAAAGGAAAAATCCAGTCAACCACCACCCAGTCTTTTGAATATAATTACCAAAGTCTATGCTGATTTGAGAAGTTTTATGATTGGATTGAAAACAATATCCTAGTTGAATAACAGGCTGGCTTGAGACCATGAAAAACTACCATAGACCAAGCAATAATCCTACAGCACTGAGTGGAGAAATACACCTCTGGATCCAAAGGCTCTCTTTATGCAGTTTTTTAAGGTCTTTATGCAGGTTTTTTAAGATCTCAAATCTGCATTTGACTCCATATCAAGATAATTATTGTGGAAGAAGCTGCTATCTACCAACAATGATAAACAATTACTTTTACTAATATATAAACTTTATAGCACTACCAACCAATGAGGGTAAGATGTGGTCCCCAAGGGCAACTAACCAACACAATTGCAATAGCACAAGGAGTAAAGCAAGGCTGTATTCTTGCTCCATTACTTTTTAATGTTTACATAAACTCAGTCGCACAACACCTCTAAAATGGCAATTTTCACCCACCAAAATTAGCTGATACATAGTTTTCAGTTCTTCTGTATGCTGGTGGTATGGTTATTCTGTCATTATCTGTAGTAAGGATTTGAAGAGCTCTTAGATCAGTGATGGTGAAATTTTTTTGGCTCGGGTGCCAAAAGGGTACGCACACGCAATACCATGCGCACGTGTGCCCACACCCATAATGCAATGCCCTCCTCCCGTGCATGCGCACAACCTTCCCACGCTGCCCCCCACGCATGCGCACAGGCCTCACTGAAGCCTCTGGACTTCCAGTTGGGCTGTTGGGTTGTTTTTCGCCATCCCCAGGGTTCAGGAAAGCCTCCTGAAGCCTGGGGACGGCAAAAAATGGGCCAACAGGCCAATCGGAAGTTCGGAAATGAACTTCCGGTTGGCCCATTTTTCACTGTCCCCAGGGTTCATGAGGCTTTCCTGAAGCCTGGGGAGAGCGAAAACGGCTGAAAAGAAAGCCGAAAATCAGCTGGAGCTGACATAGGGCAACGCCTCACGTGCCCTCAGATATGGCTCCGCGTGCCACCTGTGGCAGGCGTGCCATAGGTTCACCATCACTGCCCTAGATCCTTTGCTAAATATTGTGAAAAAGAAAAATTGATGATAAATTACAACCGTTCCACAAAAATTCTGATCTGAAACTCATAACTGGTATATCAACAGCAATAATATTGAGCAAGTCAAATGCCTGGCACTCTGATAAATTAGTCATCAATAGACACAGATATAAAAACATCTACATACCATGCAAAAGAGACAATCAACAAGCCAAAAAAGGAACAATAAGAGCAAAACATCTCCCCACCAGCAATCAACATTCAGATGAGCATAGATTAACACCAAGTTTAACATCAATCAAAGAATTGCCAAACAAGCTAACAGTAAATCTCTAAGTCCACTCCCACCAACACTGACAGGGCAACCCACTAGAACAGGGGAGTCAAATTCACGTCATCACGGCAGTGTCACGTGACGTATCGGGACTTCCCCCCCTTTGCTAAATTGGGCATGGATGGTGCGTGAGGCCGAGAGTTTGACAGCCCTGCACTAGAAGATAAATTGAGAACAAACCACACCTTATTAGCACTGATGATGTTACCTAATGTAGGTAATGAAATGTCTTCAAGAAAAGAGAGGGACCCATCAGCAATAACTTCCAATCCACCTGGTAAATATCCATTAGAGGAAAAAACTAGCAGCCTATAACTTCTCTAATGAGTCAATACAACCAATATAAATAAGCAAAAAGATCACTGAAGGAGCAGATCCTTGATTCAGGATGGCAACATAACATTAGTATAGCACCAAGTCTTGGGAACTGTATTTTACCACCAAACCAGCCGATCATTTTCAATCTTTAATAAACAGTAGACACAGCAGAAGATTTCCTCTGGACAGATTCAAAGCTCTGCAGTTATTCAACTCCAGTTATCAACTTCTGCAGTTATTGGTGTTAAATATCAAATTCCTTTCACAAACAATTTTGCCTTGCCCCTTGACTCCCACGCCATAGAGGATGTACAGCATGTTCTGTTGTACTGTAATTTCTATCTGAAGTAAGTTATTAATCTAACTGCTCATAAAAGAATTCCCAGACAGACAACCAATGGTATATCTCCCATCTTTTAGCAGATCATAAAAGCACTGTGACCCATAATGTTGCCAAAATTGCCTTGCTCCAATACGAGTGAAGTAATAAAATACTGTCCAACAAAACTGCATTTCTTTGATATCTTTAAAACTCCTTCCTCTCTTCTCTTTCTTCCTCTGTTGGTCATATAATTTATTTTAATAGCCATCTTTTTATTTCATGTACTTTATGCACGCTCACACATGTTGGTGAAATATAATACTTATCAATCAATCAATCTGTCTATTATCCAAGCGATCTTCACTCTCCAACTCTGGAAGCATCCATAAAGCTTCACAGAGTGAAGCAAACACTTTATAACAAATTCTTCTTGGATATAATCTTCTCTTTCTTTGCTTTGTGGACGTATCATTTTCTTAATGTTATAGAAAGCAAAAGGATTTATCAAATAAATAAATAGTCTCAAAAATCTCTGCCAACAATGTAAATCTACAATAGAAGACATCTCATTTACCACAGAAATTGTGTTACTCCCACTTTGCTGGTGGTGAAAAAAAATGCATAAATTTCCAATCACTTACCCAACTACAATGTGAACAAAATTCACATTGAGGTTGTGGCAAGATTCCATGGACTAATTAGAGTGAGTATAGTATTGTAAAGTATAATCTCATATGAAGAAAGTGGCTCAGTTGTTTTTTTTAATTTAGTATATGAGAATATGACCAAGAGAAGTAAACATAAAAACACAATCCACGTAATTACATACAAAACTTCTACAGGGGTACAGCACTGGCCTCATAATTGCATGTCCAGTTCAGCTATCCAAGCAATCGCCTCTGCCATTGTTTTGCGCATATTTTCTAAGGAACCAGAGACTGCACATCAAGGGCAGTCTTGCACAATATGTTTAATAGTTTGCATCTTGGCACCACAGTCACAACAAAGGGAATCTTTCCAGCCCCATTGATATAGGGCACAGGCACTTATTCCAGGGTCACATCCAATTCTGTTCAGTTTCATCCAAATAGAGGGAGGCAGATTAAAACTAGAGGGATCACTAACAAGAAGGTAACTTGGACCATCTCTCTGTCTCCAGCCTCATATTGGGGAACGCTATGGGTAGATTATATTTGTTTACTTGGCAACTTTAAGACTTGTGGACTTCAACTCCCAGAATTCTCCAGCCAACATAGCATAGCATAGCTGGCTGGAGAATTCTGGGAGTTGAAGTCCACAAGTCTTAAAGTTGCCAAGTTTGGGAACCCCTTAGCCACTCACATTGAAAAAATAGCCTTGTAGGAATAATGGAGCAGTATGTACCAGCATACCAGTCATTCTTTTTAAAAAAAAAACCTGGGCTCAGGAGGTGGTTGCTCCTTTTATAATTATCCTTTTGTGCAACAAGAGAGACAGCAAATAAACAAGCAGAGTTAGCTGCTTGCATTTTGCTGATAAACAGTTTCATAGTCTTTCCCAACCACTGTACACAGCAAGGAAAAGATGAGAAACATGCTATTATTGTTGTTACATTATTATGTGCAATTTATAGCCTGCCTTTCTACTCAGTAGTAGTAGCTGCTATTTTTTTTCCTGATTACATGCCACCTTACTCTGACTTAGAAGTACAGGACTCAGAAGAGGATACAATGGATAGAAAATCTAGGCATTTCTTGGCTGTGAAAATTCCCTTTTCTTTTCCTTACAGCCCCTGCTGCAGAATGAGAGGGGTAAAATTGTTATGGTATTGCCATTTACTCTTTGATTACTTCTGAGCAAATTCTCTTATAAGGATGGTAGTTTTCAGCATCCTTTTCAAATACTTATTTCAGCTGACATATACCTTGGTCCTTATCTGCACTTTTCTGTTAACACTAAGAATCATTACTATCAAAAGAGAATGTAATTTCTGAGTTCAATAGATCATCCAAAAGGCAATGTAAAATTATTATTCTATCTGTTGCTCCTTTTATCGTTTGGACTATGTTCTTTTCCTATACGCAAATACTTCCAACTGTCCTAAAAAGAATGGCAGAAGGAACATCTGCAGGGTGGCAGAGGTTTCACCTGGGATCCTTTAACCTCATCTATCATTGAACGTTTTAAAAGGACATTCTGAAGAAGGACTTTCTTGATCTAATGTGATCTGCTCCTTCCCACTACCCTATCATATATTCTACCCCTCAAGTCATAAAGACATCTAAAAGTATAAACCGGTAACGGGGATAAAACCATGATTTCCATTGTGAGTTTTCCTAAATCAAGCAAACAAATCATCATTAGAAATAAGACACTGAAAAGACATGATTCATGTTACTACTGATAAATAGAGGGTGGCTCTTGCATATAATAATTTGCTTCCAAATATGGTAAATTTCCACCCACCCCACTCTCTGCCAGCAACTCTTGCCAGTTGCTGGCAGAGAAACAAAATTTTGCAGTCAATACCTATGCATCCCTTCTCCTTGCCAGGATCCTGGAATGGGGAAGACTCAGTCATGAAATTGGTGTAGGAAAGGAAGAGAAAAACAAAATCCTGGGTTGGAAAGCTCCATAGAAAAGAAGATACTTGGGGAATTCCCCCCCCCCAAAGCAGGGGTGGGTTCCTCCCAGTTCGGACCGGATCGCCCGAACTGGTAGCGACCCACTGGTGACATCACTGAAGTGGATCGACCGGTGCTGGTCCGTGCCCGCCGCCATCTTTTTTTGTGATTTTTTAAAGCGAATTTCTTACTGTTTTGAAGGTTTTTCCTGTTCTGCTGCTTGTAAAAGACCCCTCCCGCCCGCCCCCCGGGTTTAAGTGGAACCCACCCTTGCCCCAAAGCCATACCCATTATATACTGGAAATTATAGTCTCAGCCAAGAATCAAAGAGGAGGTCCCTGCAGTCAAAATGTCTAATTTCCTGACTTCTTTGCTA
Source organism: Diadophis punctatus similis (assembly GCA_023053685.1). NCBI lineage: Eukaryota > Metazoa > Chordata > Lepidosauria > Squamata > Dipsadidae > Diadophis > Diadophis punctatus. The sequence goes on along the minus strand of JALIGW010000003.1, from coordinate 38,335,028 downwards.
GCTGCATAGCAGTATGAAACAAGAACGACTATTCACAACGACTGAGTGAACGGAACCTGCGGCCACCTTGCTCCTAGAAAATCACTCAGGTTCATGTGACTAGGATTGGTCAGCTGAGAACGAATGAGTTAACTCTGGCTATGCCAGCTGTGGCAGATACAAAAGCTCCCTTGTACTGCTTTACTCCAATGCTGCACTTGCATGATTGTGATTCAGCTGAGGCTCATCAACCACACAGCTGATTTGTGTAATCAATCAAGTGGTTAACTGCTGATTATATACGTATGGTAAGTAGGGAAATCTAGATTTTTTAGAGTCTTACAAATCCCATGTCAAAGATAGAGAAGTCATGTCTAGGGGAAAAAATGGGTATGTATAGTAGCCCTACTTATCCTGAAATGACATATAGGAGGTAGACTCCAATTAGACTCCAGAAAGACATCTTGTAAGACTAATAGCTTCTAGCTACTGTATACTGGATCATTCTGAGGAAGAATGAGTTATTTCTGACAGATCTGTTGGGATCTGTTTTCCAAACTGTTTGGACCAGCTATTTTCAACACAGATTTCTGAGTATGGCTGCTGAGGTCTGTTTTTTTCCTTTCTCACTTTTTTTTTCTTATGCGATATGTCTTTGTAGATTGTATGCCTGAGGGTGACAAGTACATTGTCTTTATTAATCTCTAAGCTTTTCTGGGAATTTTTGTGACAGAAGGAGTGGGACACAAGTTCTCAAATAAATATAAATGTGATGGAGGAAGCCATTTACAATTCAAGACTGGAAATGTTGATAAAAGCAAGTCATCTTCAATCTTCTGATTTAAACTTGTGTTTTTGGGGAAGCAAATCTATTTGTAGTTTGTTGTCAACTGAAGAGCACCCAAAATAGATGGGTGCTATTTCGCTTAAATGTATTAACTCTCCATGGCTATATAGTATTTCCAGGTAAGTTTTCTGCCAAGACAATTCCTAAATAGCATTATACTGTATAAAGACAAAACTTAATTCTATGACACTCAAAAATTGCCACACATCTTAAAATTGCCAAAATTTAGAAACACTGATTTGAGGTGTGATTAAAGAAATAGAAACTTCACATGGAAAGCCTTTCTACATGGGGTGCTAAGTACTCCATGGAATCCATTAACATGATACTGTTGAGATAAGTATTCTATAACCCTCAATTATTTTGGTTATGGGAATAGATTAACTAAATTTCTTTATTTGTAATTATTATCTAACATCATTTGGAATACCGAGAAGTGGAACACATCTGTAAAGCTCTGCCATTGAAAACAATATTTCCTATGGTGCATTCTCCAACCTCCAGCTGTAACATTTAGAGTAGTTTACACAAAGACATCTGTTTATAACATTATAAGCCTCCAGGCTCCCTTTCACAGCTGCCAGGATACTACTATGCATTTTGCAATTCCACATATTACAGCCAAAACGGTGACTATATGGAGAAATCTTCATATGTATGTACTTTAAAGATACTTTGCCAGACTGATTCCAGTTGGAAGCTGATTATATGTTCCTGCTTTAGGATTGTACTCAACCAACTGTATTTTCTGCCTTTTGTTCAACTTGTTTTCTCCTTCCCAGAGATAACTCATTAACACCTCTCTGCACACAAATTCTTCTGAGTATTAAGAATAATTGGAAGCTTTTTGCCAAATTCACTGTCCCATTGCACTTGGAATGACTAGAAGGATTGCCACACACTACCAATTTATAGCATCATTCAGCCGTTGCTGTGATAATATATTATTTATGTAGACGGGCTTTCTATCTTTATAGCTATAAATTTCTGGTAAGTAGAGGAACTTGAGGAATGGGGTTTTAGTTGCATAGGTTTTCCCAATTACTTGATTATTTTTTCAGATTTTGAGGTGGGTTTTGTTTCCTGTTTATGCTATCAATGATGATGCTGATTAAATATTTTTGTCTCTTATTATATATGTGTTTTTGTTGTTGTCAGTTGTTTTGCAAGTGACTTTGGCTACAAAGCTGGATATTGCAGGTAGTCCTTATTCAGAGACAGTTCAGTTATGAATGATGGCATTCCTCATAATTGCAGCTGTTGCAGCCTCTCTGCAGTCATGTGATCACTATTTGCAACCTTGACTGCCAGCTTCCAATGAGCCAAGTCAATGGTTATACATGGCAATCGGATAAACTGCAGTTTGCTCTGATTGACATGGGATTTGCCTAAGAGCAGCAACTGGAACTGCTGCCACTGCTGTTGGAAGTTGCTCTGGTCATGTGATGTTCCACTTTATGACCAAATAGCTTAGCAAAGGAGTTGCTGGTCCCAATATTAAGCATGGACTACCATATGTATTCTACATGTATTATAATTATGTTGTGCATGCTTATTTTTTTAATGGAACAAGTAGAATTATTTATTTAGATCAGCGGTTCCCAACCTGGGGGTCGCGACCCCTTTGGGGGTCGAACGACCATTTCCCAGGCGTCGCCCCGGCATCCTCAGCTCCCCCCCACTGCCACCGGCGTGGGCATCGCGGTTTCCAGCTCCACTCGCTTCGCGTGTTGCCTGTGGGAGCTTTTCAAGACCTGTTGCGAAAGGCGTGCGCGACTTCAGTGGGGCTGGGACAGGCGGCTGCCCAGAGAGAGCCGTCCCCTTTGCCCCGAATGCTACAGGTAGACGGGAGAGACTCTGCGAAGGGGATGGCTCTCTCCGGGCAGCCGCCTGTCCCTTTTGTGACTTGCCCGCATTTCTGGTCGGGTTGCGGTGCTGGGACACAACAGTCCTGGCCCCGCCAAAGTCACACACGCCTTTCGCGACGGGGCTCGAAAAGCTCCCAGAGGCAACACACGAAGCGAGCGGAGACCTTGCCCGGATCTGGAGACTTTGTCCGGAAGCCGCCATTTGGGTTCTTTTACCCTCTGCGCATGCGCAGAACGCTTTGCGCATGCGCAGAGGGTAAAAGAACCCAAATGGCGGTGGCAGGGTGGGTTGCGGTGGGGGCGCGGGGATGGGGCATGGGTCGCGGCAATAGGAAGGTTTAGATTACCCTGTTTTTCTTTTTTTCTTTTTCTTAACCATGTAAAATTGCCAGTTTTCCATTCTATCCCACAAGACAAAAACAATTATGAAATTTCTTTTTCTTTCTTTCTTTTTCTTTTTTTGTTAATCAACAGGTTAGACTTTCATGTGCTGGAGAGATTTCAAGTATAGTGGGAAGTCAATGGGCAGCTCATGCCAAAGGACCATCAGTGAAAGCCACATATCATCAAAGACTGTCCATTAAAAAAAGTTAATTGGTACTTGTCTTCCCAGATGAGCAGTAGGATTAAAGAAATGAAAATCTACCAATCAGAGGCCATGGTAACCACCATCTGGATAGAACATCTGGATTGAAAGCCAGGCAGCAATTTCATAAACTTCACTTTGAGCCAGTTTTTCAGACCCAAGTTCAAGAAGGTCTGATTGCTGACAGTGCCAATATTAAAAAGAAAGCAATTGGAACATGAAAATTGGGAGGCTTGAACCAAGATATTTTTATCAAAGCAAAAATCAAGTGATCTACATTATATAGAAATAAATAGCATAGATCAGTGATGGCGAACCTTTTTCGGCTCAGGTGCCGAATAGCATGCGTGCACGTGCCCACACCCATAATGCAATGCCCTGTGCATGCGCACAACCACCCCCCATGCTCCCCCAGCCCTGCATGCACACAGGCCTCACTGAAGCCTCCGGATTTCCAGGAGGCCCTTTGGGCTGTGTTTCGCTCTCCCCAGGGTTCAGGAAAGACTTTTGAAGCCTGGGATGGCGAAAAGTGGCCCAATGAGCCAATTGGAAGTTCGTAAATGAAAGGAAGTGGAGCTGCCCTACTACTTACCTTCAGATAGTTGCAATCAGGCCTCACATACCTCGGGCCATTTCTTCTGCAGCCAGGAAGGCTTTCCTGAAGGCCTGTATAGCCGATAACAGAGTTCCAGATCGATCTGGAGCTCTGTTATCAGCTACAGTGGCCTTCAGGAAAGCCTTCCTGGCTGCAGAAGAAATGGGCCGAGATGTGAGAGGCCTGACTACAACTGTCCAAAGCCAAAGAAGTTCCTGAAAGTTCAGGAAAGACCTTTAGGAAAGGCCTCTGCAGCTGATAATAGAGCTCCAGATTGATCCTGAGCTCTGTTATCGGCTGCAGAGGCCTTCAGGAAAGTCTTCCCGGCTGCAGAAGAAATGGGCCGAGAAGATGTGAGAGGCCTGGCTGTAACTGTCCAAAGCCGAAGAAGTTCCTGAAGACCTCTGACAGCGAAAAGAAAGCTGAGGGTGAGCATAAAGTGAACTTCCGGTTGGCCCGTTTTCGCCATGGGGAGAGCGAAAACGGCCAAAAAGAGGGCCAAAAATCAGCTGGCCAGCGCGCACATGCGTGCTGGAGCTGACATAGGGCAACGCCTTGTGTGCCCTCAGATATGGCTACACGTGCCACCTGTGGCATGCATGCCATAGGTTCGCCATCACTGGCATAGATGGACCAGAATAGATCATTTCAAATCAAATGTTTACAAGATAATTCGATACATGACACCATATAAATGAATAGAGTGACAATATGCTTAAAAGAAAGACATTGCCAAGAAATATGTTTGGATATACCCAATAAATGACATATTTTATATCTATTAAAATAAATGGCTCTCCAGTGAACATCAATGTTAGACAAGTATATCCACTATAGATGCAACAGTGGAAAACACTGAGAAATTCTGTGGTGCATTGCAAGAAGTGTTAAAATGCGACATGAAAGGATATAATACAAATGGCTGATTCTCATAAACTAATGGACAAATTAAAGGATCTAAAGTAATAGGAAGAAGTGGCCAATACAGAAAATGTGAGAGATTTAATACTGTAAAACTGGCAAAATATTTTTTTTCATTTCCAACATCTGCTTAAATTAACATAAACACAAACATCAGACAAGGATATAAAAACCAGGAGACCATGAATTCTAGCAATTCCTGAGACATAAAAGTCATATGGATGATTTTGAGCCAGCCATTCATTCTCATTCTCATCCCAACCCATCTCATTGCTATGTTGCTATGAGACGAAAAGGAGGAAGGAGTATAAGGTATGTTTGATGCCTTGAATTATTTATAAAAATAACAAAGGCGGGATAAAATAATATTTAAAATACCAACCATTTTCAGTGGAAACAGAAGACGGAGAAGTTCAATCTAGTCAGGCTATTTTCAGGTGCAGAAGAGACCATGACTTATTGATGTCAAATATAGAGTTGAACTGTGAATATTAAAGAGAGGAGATGTGCCAGCAAGATTTGACCTAGAGGAGCTACAGTCAGAATATAAGATCTAGATAAGGAAAAGTTACAGTAAAATTAACTGATGTGAAAAAGAATATGAGGAGTTATGGGGAGAAAAAAGAGAAGCAAAGAAATAAATGATGTACATACCCCAGTTTGATAACTGAAAGGAAGTGAACATGGCAGTGGAGTAATGTTAAATATTAAGAACACAAAAGCCCATATCAATCTGCATACTTAGCGGACTTGCAATTGATGGTGAAGAGGTATAGGTAATAATTTTGTTTACTATTGCTCAAGAATATATAAAGAGAAAGGATGTGCTGGAAAAGTAAAAAAGAAAGGAATCCTGGAGAAGAAAGCAACAATAAATTTAGTCAAATTCATGAGGAATGAAGATATTTCTACAGCAATAAACATAATAATGCTTACAACAACTGTCTTTCCAATTTAATATATGCTGTGAAAGAAAAAACGCACAATGAAAATAGAAACCCTTGAATTATGAATGTAGAGAAGTTACTAAAAGGAGAATGGACTGTAAGAAAAACCAATTAGTTGATCCCAGATCAATAAAAGTTAATTGCTCTCTTGAGATCATGACCACCAGTGAAGAAGAGATGTACTACAAAAAAATGACTATTTGTCAAGGTTGAAGGAAGTAAAAGAAAGGCAATGGATTAATTGTATATATGGGGTCAAATAAATTATCATATTTTCCTTGTAAAAGCTTATACTATTACTAGAAACAGATCAAGATGGTGAACATTTGTCCATTCAATCACTTAGGAGTTGATGGCATGTAAGCCAAAATAATTTAGAATTTTTTTTTAATGTTCAGGAACTCAATATGCTGATGATACTCAGTTATATGTCTCAACCCGTGGCGAATTAAGCAATGCTGTGTCTTCCCTCTCGCAGTGCCTGGAAGCTGTTAGGGGCTGGATGGGGAGCAATGGGTTGAAACTGAACCGTGGCAAGACTGAGTGGCTTTGGGTTTGGGGTTCTTTGGCCCATGTAAAATTGCCACCTTTGGACTTGGATGGGGTGACACTACCCCAAACAGACCCTGTGCATAATCTGGGGGTTCTACTGGACTCGCGACTCCTGCTCAAAGAGCAGGTGGTGGTCATGGCCAGGAGGGCCTTTGTGCAACTGAAGGTTGTGTGCCAGTTATGCCCTTTCCTGGACTGAAAATCCCTACTCACGGTCACTCATGCCCTAGTCAGTTCCCGCCTTGACTATTGCAACATGCTCTACATGGAGCTGCCCTTGAAGAGCATCCAGAAGCTCCAGTTGCTGCAAAATGCAGCAGCCCGCATGGTTTTGTGCAGACCTCAGTGCGGGAGCTGCATTGGTTGCCAATTTGCTTCTGGGTGCAATTCAAGGCCTTTAAAGCCCTTCATGGCTTGGGACCAGGTTATCTGAGGGACCGTCTCTTGCCGGTCATATATACCCGACCCACTGGAGTGGGGAGGCAAGGAATGTTGAGATACCCCTAGTGGGATCCAGAAGAAGGGCCTTCTCCATGGTGGTTCCCTCTCTCTGGAACATCATTCCCCCAGAGATTAGCCCCCACTCTTAACACTCTTCGAGAAGATGCTGAAGACCTGGTTCTGCCAGCAGGCCTCGGGAACCCAGAGTGGGATGGAGTCCATTAAATGGCTTGTATGATGTGTTGTTGTTATTTGCTTTTATTAGTTTTTTTATATATGATGTGTTTATATTTCTGTAAGCCGCCTTGAGTCAACATGTGCGAATAGGCGGCAATATAAATTTTCTAAATAAAATAAACTTCATAGAGGTGCTTTTTACATTGCTGCACAGATACATCTAAGCAGCCCGTAAGAAAAACCAACTAGAAATTGTTCCCTATAAGTATGTTAAAGGCTTTCTTAAAAGCCCTTTAGGTCCCTCGGGAGTAGGGCGGCATATAAGAAAACCAAAATAAATAAATAAATAAATAAGTCACAAAAACACATCTTCTGATTTCATAGGCACCAGGTGCAGTTGCAGAAAAGCCCTGATTCCAAGAGAGCACCAGATGGATTAGCAATTGCTTGAGTAATTTCCAGCTTAGAGATCTCAGAGGAAGGAGATAATATTTCCAAGTAAAATACATGGTTTAGCAAGGATAAATTAAGGGAGGAGAGCTGTAGCTATTGTTACATGAAACTACAGATTAAGAAACAAAATGCTTTTGAATACCAAATCAAAATCAGAGCAGTAATGGGAGAAGATGCTACTTTCATGTCCTCTACGTGGGGCTCATAGAAATTCAGTTTAGACACAGTGGGAAAACAAAACACAGTAGGCCTTTGATCTAAACCAGTGAACTCCTTACCAGTAGCAATGGATCATGTCTAAAACCCGTTGGTACCGGTTTACACGCTCACTTGCGTGCACACACGACGCTTCTGCGCATGTACAGAAGTGTCCCAGGCGGGTGGGCGGATCCTCCCGCCACCGCTGCTATTGGTTTGCAGAACCAGGCCGAACCAGGAGCAACCGACCGCTGGATCATGTCTATGGTCCCTTCTTTCATTTTTATCCTGGAGATGGTTTTGAATGTTGATGTTAAAAAATATTGTTACAGTTCCCAAAATCTAGGAATATGTGGAAGGATGGCTGTCTTTGAAAATTTGCCCTTTGGCTTTCTCTTAGCTGCATCTATGGACTCTATTCCCCCTGATTTTGGGGGGGATTTCTGTTTGTTTGCATACCCAGAGCCCCTTTAAGTGCATTATCAAATTTCAGTGTTAAAATTGTCCCAAATCAGCAATTTTTCTGCCTTTTTCAGGATCAGGACTGCATATATCCTAAAATACCTTAGCACACTTTTAAAAAGAAAATTATCTGCGCTCATAAAATCTTAACCCTGCCCACATGTGTTATGTGCAGCTATTTATCACTCTGCTCCTTGCTGTTCTTCCCTGTCCTCCAAAACTGAATATTGTCCCTGTCTAATCCCTATAGTATCACCTCTCGTTATACTGTTGGGAATCTTTGGCATATATTAGTTGTTTACATGTTTGCATGTTTACTGGCTTATGCTCCATTTGAAGTGTTTTATGGTCCCTTGCTTTAGTAAGGAACACAAATCAGTTTTCCACTCTGCAAGTCCCAACTGTATAAATCTGGCATCAGAAATAAAAATATGTGATGCAGAACAGACTTTCATGAACCAGGCATCTGATTTGGTGAAGACTACACTGAGATTAAAGCATTAGTTCCATTTTGCCCTGACAAACCTCTGATCTAGTTAAACTAGGTTAACATGTTGCATCACATGTTTGAGACATCACATGAGCAGGTAGCAGAAGGATAACAATTATTAAAGTAATATTTTGTCCAAAGATCCGTATTGCCTCGAGGTCTCTGTTACTGGAAAGGTGACAGTAAATTCAGTTGCAGCCTAATGTACACTTAATTTGCTTCATCACCCTAATTTTTACCTTCAGTGACAAAGCCTAGCTTGCTTAACATGAGAGATCTGCTCTACATTAAAAAAAAAACATCTAAAGCAGATTTAAGCTAACTCTTATATTGACACTGGAGCTATGCTTACAAACACACAGCCATTAATGTCTAAACTGCTGGCAACAAAAGTGAGTACACCCCTAAGTGATAATGTCCAAATGGAGCCCAAAGTGTCAATATTTTGTGTGGCCATCATTATTTTCCAGCAATGCCTTAACCCTCTTGGGCATAGAGTTCACCAGAGCTTCACAGGTTGCCACTGGAGTCCTCTTCCACTCCTCACTGATGACGTCACGGAGCTGGTGGACCTTCTGCACCTCCACCTTCCGTTTCAGGATGCCTCACAGATGTTCAATAGGCTTTAGGTCTGGAGACATGCTTGGTCAATTCATCACCTTTACCCTCAGCTTCTCTAACAAGGCAGTGGTCGTTTTGGAGGTGTGTTTGGGATCATTATCATGTTAGAATAATGCCTTGCGGCCCAGTTTCCGAACTGGGATCATGCTCTGCTTCAGTATGTCACAGTACATGTTGGCATTCATGGTTCCCTCAATGAACTGTAGCTCCCCAGTCCTGGCAGCACTCATGCAGCCCCAAGACCATGACATTCCCACCACCATGCTTGACTGTAGGCAAGACACACTTGTCTTTGTACTCCTCGCCTGGTTGCGGCCACACACGCTTGACACCATCTGAACCAAATACGTTTATCTTGGTCTCATCGGACCACAGGACATGGTTCCAGAAATCAATGTCCTTAGTCTGCTTGTCTGCAGCAAACCGTTTGCGGGCTTTCTTGTGCATCATCTTTAGAAGAGGCTTCCTTCTGGGACGACAGCCCTGCAGACCAATTTGATGAAGTGTGTGATGTATGGTCTGAGCATTGACAGGCTGACACCCCCCGCCCATTCAACCTCTGCAGCAATGCTGGCAGCACTCATATGTCTATTTCTCAAAGCCAACCTCTGGATATGACACTGAGCACGGGCAAGTGGAACCCGTCCTATTAAACCATTGTATGGTTTGGGTCACCGTGCTGCAGCTCAAGTTTCAGGGTCTTTGCAATCTTCTTATAGCCAAGGCCCATGATGGCATACCTCTCTGCAGGCACATGAGCCGTTGCCCAGCTCAGCTCCACTGCGGATGTGCGTGTGCGCCTCCCGCAAGCCAGCTGATTTTTTGGGATGCGCGGGGTGCATGTGGGAGATGCACGCACATGCACTGGGGGTCTTGCGTGCATGCACAAGGGGATTGGCATTGGATGCACATGTGCAGGGGTGGGGGGAGCATGGGGCCGGGGAGCCCCATGGCCCATTTTTGGTCCCAGGAGGCTGCAGAGAGGCCTACTAGGCCCAAAATGGGGCATGGGGGGTCCCGCCGCATGTGTGGGGGAGTATGGGGGGTCATGTGCATATGCACGGGGGAGCTGGTGGGGACATGCGCACATGCGCAGCCCCCTGCCTTGCATTATGGGTGCCAGCACACGCACATGCATGCTCACGCACATGTGCGTACTTTTGGCATAAGACAACATCACTGGCCTAGGCCATCTTTATGTAGAGCAACAATTCGTTTTTTCAGATCCTCGGAGAGTTCGTTGTGATGAGGTGTCATGTTGAACTTCAGGTGACCAGTATGAGAGAGTGAGAGCGATAACACCAAATTTAACACACCTGCTCCCCCTTCATACCTGAGACCTTGTACCACTAACGAGTCACATGACACCAGGGAGGAAAAATGGCTCCTTGGGTCCCATTTGGACATTATCACTTAGGGGTGTACTCACTTTTGTTGCCAGTTTAGACATTAATGGATGTGTGTTGCGTTATTTTGAGGGGACAGCACATTTACACTGTTATACAAGTTGTATACTCACTATGTTACATTGTAGCCAAGTGTCATTTCTTCAGTGCTGTCACATGAAAAGATATACTTAAATATTTACAAAATGTGAGGGGGTGTACTCACTTCTGTGACATACTGTAACTGTGCTGGGTCACTAATTTTCATTTTTATGACAGCTTCATTAGGTTGGATTTGGCACCCTGCTTTCTTTGGTAAAGAAGCAAGACAGCTGATGGAAAAGCAAATGTAAATGCCGGTGGAGGGCATTGGCGGCTGAAAGCTTCATCGTATCTTATACAAACAGGATAATGAAGTTTGAAAAAGAAAGATTTGAACAAATACGACTTGAATTAGAGCACAAAGCATCTGAGGTTGTCCAAATTTCCAGAATTAAAATACTGTGTATATATATATATATATATACATATATACATACATGCATGTATGTATATACATACATACATACATACATACATACATCAGCGGAGGGTTCCAGTTATTTTTGCTACCGGTGCGCATAGCGAGCATGCGCAGAAGTGAACTCGTGTTCCATCAAGCGATTTCACTTCCGCGCATCCTTAGGATGACATTACAAGCCGAAACACAGCTGAGGAGCTTCTCAGCTGTGCTTTGGAGGAAGAATAAAGGTCAGTATTCACACAAGGGCGGGTGGGAGCGCTTTTTCCCGACAGCTCAGGACGCGGAGAAGCGCCAGAAAATGACATCATCGCCGGGCTCCTACTGGAGCTGCACTCCACAGCACACCGGTAGGAACCCACCGACATACACACACACACACAAATGTATGTGTGTATGTATGTATGTATGCATGTATGTATGTATCAGGGGTGAGTTGCTCACTTACCGAGACCGGTGCACTGCTCCTCATTCCTTAATGCTTTGTGTGCGCGTGCTATGCATGCGCGCCCCCTCGCGTCATTTTGCTTCTGTGCATGCGCGGAAGCAAAATCTCGCGAAGATTTTGGCGCGATTTTGCTTCCGCGCATGTGCAAATGAAAAATCTTGCCGAAATCTCTCTCGCGTGCGCATCCCCACGCGAGATTTTGGCGCGATTTTGCTTCCGCGCATGCGCAGAAGCAAAATCGCCCAAAAATTAAAAAAAAAGATGGCGACGCGCGCGACTGCCCAGTGGAGACGGGAGCAGTCTCGCGCAAATTTATTTATTTATTTTATTTATTTAAATGGATTTCTATGCCACCCAACTACCAGGGGACTCTGGGCGGCTCACAACATATTAGAATCCATTGCATAATATAAAAATATGATAATTAAAAAATACAAAATTTAAAAAGAGTATCTCACATTCACAAACAAGGGGGGAGACCCATATCTAATCTAGTTGGTCTCACTTTCACCCCGCCTGCCGGAAGAGCCAAGTTTTTATTGCTTTCCGGAAGGCCAGCAGGGTGGGGATGGTCCTGATCTCCGGGGGAAGCTGGTTGCACAGGGAGGGAGCTCCCACAGAGAAGGCCCTCCCCCTCGGCCCCACCAACCGACATTGTTTGGTCGATGGGACCTGGAGGAGGCTGACTCTGTGGGCCCTGACCGGTTGTAGGGTGGTATGCGGCAGGATGCGGTCCCGAAGGTAACCTGGCCCTGAGCCATGTAGGGCTTTAAAGGTTAAAACCAACACCTTAAATTGGGTTATTGGCGGGTCCCTACCGGAGCTACGCACTGGACTGCACCGGTAGGAACCCACCCCTGGTATGTATGTATGTATGTAGAATGTTAGTTTGTGCTGGTCCTCAGTATTAAACTTAATTGTTCATTTGGCAAAACAAAACAAAAAGATGAAACAGCAGCAAGATTTGCTGAAGCCTCCAATTTATCAAAATGTTGTCTTTCTTATTTCATATGGAGGACCAAATACTGTTGTCTGAAGCAATGTCAGAACATGCTTTGTTTATAATGCATGTTATTTCTGGATTAAGATAAACCGCCAATGGTAGCTAATTGAAGAGTGTTCCCATAAGCTTGGCTCTTTCACATCTGACAGGTCCAGGTTGAAGAGGAAACTAAGGTTTAATGTGAGTGAAAGCTTACTTGGCTTTACTGCAACAAATTTTTAAGGCCTGGGATCAGGGATTAATACTAATATGCATAGGGAATATTCCCTTGTCACTGATTACATACAGGTAGTTATTAAACCACTGGAAACAGCAAAAGCAATTTTGCTGGAATAAGTAGTCCCAACAGATCATAAATCCCAGGTATTTATGTTGCAAACTGTTTTCACTATGGGTATTTTCACACATAATACTTGAAGCCTTTTTTCTTTTCCTATAATTAAAACAAGCCTGTATAAACTAGACCCAGCTCTCTACAGGGATCAAATTTCAGCTTTCATAATACCTAACCAATTTGGGTCAGTGCTGATTGAGAACCATTCAGTAGAATTGGACAGGACTCACATCAGGAAGAATAGGCCAAAATGGAAATATAGTTTTAAGATAAGTTGCTTCTGCTTTCTTTTCCTCCTTTCCCTGAACAATATTCTGTGTTGACCACAGGGAAGGGATCTTCCTTTAATGAAAACCTACTGCACCATCCAGATGTAACCTCTATGATGATATCAAAATTCTCTTTCTAGCTCTTTCTAGTTTTCTAGCTCTTTCTTAACTCCTAACTGTTCCCAACACATTTATTTGGGAAGTAAAGTTAATATTCTATTTGCTTCAAATTGTATTCTATAGATCCGTGATGGCGAACCTATGGCACGCGTGTCACAGGTGGAACGTGGAGCCATATCTGAGGGCACGTGAGGCGTTGCCCTATGTCAGCTCCAGCGCGCATGTGCATGCTGCCCAACTGATTTTTGGCCTTCCGGAGGGCAGGGGGAGGCCGTTTTTGCCCTCCCCAGGCATCAGGAAAGCCTCTGGAGCCTGTGGATGGTGAAAAACAGGCCCAACGGGCCTACCGGAAGTTTGGAAATGAACTTCCGGTAGGCCCGTCAGGCCATTTTTTGCCCTCCCCAGGCTTCAGGAAGTGGAGGGCGAAAAATGGCTCAATGGGCCTACCGGAAGTCCGGAGGATGCGCGCATGGTGGGAAGCGTGGGGGGGTTGTGCACACATAGGGGGAGGGCATTGCATTATGGGTGTGGGCACACGCATGCGCGCTATCGCACACATGCATGCCCTTTTGGCACCTGAGCAAAAAAAGGTTCACCATCACTGCTATAGATGATTCCCAATAACCATATATGGTTTGCTATCAGTCCTTATAGCACTAGAAATACAAAATTTCTTTCTGAAGGTGATGAGCTGATTAAAGATTTGAAGAGAAATTTATAGTGTACCTCACTTCGCCAGATGGTTTTCCAGCTGAGTTCTGTGGAATTTTGGAGAGCCTCCACAACACGTGTGAGGCAGGGGCGGGTTCCTAATTTTTTTACTACCACTCTGTGGGTGTGGCTTATTTTGTGGGTGTGGCTTGCCAGCCATGCGACTGGGTGGGCGTGGGCCTCGGGAGCTTGGCAGTGGCCGGAGAAGTGGGAGGGCATTGCCCACCCGCAATGCAGCCCCCCGTAGCGGGGGCAGCAAGACTGCGGCAGCGGTTCTTCTAGGAGGCTCCATCCAGCCTGAATGCTTCTCTCCATTCGATGATCCTAGGCTCCTGCCGCCCGTTCCCCCTCCCCTCAGCAGCTCGAGAAGCCTCAAACGTGCGAAAATGCCTAGGATCATCACCGTGTGTTCCTGGCTTCTCGGACTGCTGAAGGGAGGGGAATGGAGATAGCTCCTGCTGCCCGTTCTTTCAGCGTCTCATGCGCTCCCTCGGCCATCCTCCCCTGCTTGGACTCACTGTGGGGTAGGAAGGCAGTGCATGCGCAGTGCCGGAAGCTCTGCTTCTGGGCATGCGCAGAAGAAAATTTAAAAAAAATTAAAAAATGTTTTTTTTTAAAAAAAATGGCGGTGCCCAGGCACTGGCAACTGACCGCACCGGTACTGTGATGTCACCAGCGGGCCGCTACCGGTGCTATAGAGTGGACCGCACCGGTAGGAACCCACCACTGGTGTGAGGGACGTGTGAGGTAGCCTCCGTCTGCTACCTCACATGTCCCAGAGACCAGTAAGATCCCACAGAGTTGGGCTTCTCCAGGTCCCGTCAACCAAACAGTGTCGGCTGGCGGGACCATGGGGAAGGACCTTCTCTGTGGCTGCTCCGGCCCTCTGTAACCAACTGCCGCCTGGGGTCCGTACCACCCCCCACCTTGCTGGCCTTCCGAAAAGCCATTAAAACCTGGCTCTTCCGGCAGGCCTGGAACTAATAACCCATAGAGAAGATGCGTGATTGTAAGGATTTTATAACTGTGATATATTTTAACATATTTTTAGATGTTTTAGATGTTTTTAATTGTGTTTTTGTTGGTTTCTGGTTGTGAGCCGCCCTGAGTCCAGGCTGAATTGGGCGGCATATAAGCTAAACCAAATAAATAAATAAACAGAACCAGCAGTAGTGCAGATGTGACCATTTCTCCACCATCCCTCTAATAACACACAGCATCAACAAAAAAGGTATGTGTGCAAGCATTTTCCAGTGTACACTATTGGTTAATTGTCCACACCTTACAGTGTGCCTCCAGAAGCTTCTATGAGTCATTAAATCAATAAGGTGATTGTTCTTGCTTCTTGACACTTGCCTATGGAGATTCTCAAACATCCAGGTCATGGTTGTTCCATGCTTTTTTAAGAGGTAACTTGACTTCCTGGTTTTTCTTTGAAGACATTTCGATTCTCATCCAAGAAGCTTCCTCAGTTCTTCTTCAGAGCTGAAGGAGCTTCTTGGATGAGAAGCGAAATGTCTTCAAAGAAAAAACAGAAAGTCAAGTTTGCCTCTTTAAAAAGCACCTTTGGGACTCCTTGTTCTAACAAGTTTTACTCTGAACAACTACAGCTGTGCAGTGACAGTGCTTTGACAAAAGTCTTGTCTTGAAAAGCAAAACAACTTAGAAAAAAAGATATTTGACAGAAGAAAGATAAAGGCAGTTTTGTGGTACCTTAAAGACTAATTTGTTGACAACATAAACTTTCATAGATCACCATCCATTTCATCAGATGTATTGTATCAAATACTGCTCTGAGAAAAGAACATAAAATACACATAGGTATTGTTGGAAAAGAAAGGAAATGGCATGAGATATGAGAGATTGTGAGAATAATTATAGTGTCCATTAAAGCAGTAGATAAATATAAAATAGGGATCTTGCACTGGATAGCAGACAAACATGTTTGTTGTGATAAAATCTTTTTAGTATGTGAGATGCTGTTAAATCTTCGAATGAATTTTAACCCAAGATATCTCAGGATGAAATGGTCTCAGTATTTCCTGGTCTGAAGGATTAATACATAGAGGTCAGTGACAGTGTTTTCTAAAAACTGAAATGTTCCTTCTGTGGTTTTAGGAATTAGTCATGTCTAGTGTCAGATTTGTGTCCCTTTATTCCTTTTCATAGGGCTTTCCACTGTGTCCAGTGAAAGATGCACTGGATCACTGCTGACAGATGATAGCATATGACATATAGAAGGATTAAGAAGAACATGTTCCCCTTGGGCTGTGGGTTTTTGTAATAATATTGTCAATATTTAAATGAGAGGAGAGAAGGGGAACTCATCAAATTTGCAGATGACACCAAGCTGGCAGGAGTAGTCAACTCGGTGTCATCTTAACATATGCTTAAGATACCGAAGGATCTTGACAGACATGAACACTGGGCCCTATCTAACAAAAAGAAATTCAATGGTGACAAAAGTAAGGTTCCACATTTAGACAAGAAAAACCAAATGCACAGGTATGGAATAGATGGCTAAATAACTACGAGAGGGATCTTGGAGTCCTAGTGGACAATCACTTAAATATGACCCAGCAGTTACCAAAATAGCCAATGCTCTAATGAGTCCTAGGCTGGATTAACAGAGGGATAGAATCAAGATCACATGAAATGTTAATACCACTTTATAATGCCTTGCTAAGATCACATATTGCATCCAGTTTTGGTCGCCATGACATTAAAAAGATGTTGATGTTGAATATGTAAATAGGGAGTGAAGCCGAAAAGCAAAGGCTTCACTCCGGTCCGAGTTAAGTAGTAGAAATTAGCATGCCCACCGCTCATTGGTCTATTCGAGCGGCGGGAAATTAAGAAGATGTCAGTGGCCAGACTGCCTGACAGAGCCCTTTAAAAGAGAGAACTGCCGGCCAGCCGGCAGAGACGTTTTGCCAAGACTTGAATTAAAGAGCTGAAGCCACAATGCCTCTTCATTAAAAACCCCAACTTAACAGTTGAGACTCTAGAAAGAGTTCAGAGATGAAGACAACAAGGATAATTGTCAGAGACAACAAAGATGATTAGGGGACTGGAGGCTAAAACATACAAGTTTTAAAAATTTCAGAGATTCTTACTATAAACAGCAAAAGAGTGATTAGAATGTTGATTT
This sequence comes from Diadophis punctatus similis, assembly GCA_023053685.1. Taxonomy (NCBI): domain Eukaryota; kingdom Metazoa; phylum Chordata; class Lepidosauria; order Squamata; family Dipsadidae; genus Diadophis; species Diadophis punctatus. Next base: position 38,317,950 of record JALIGW010000003.1, on the reverse strand, counting down.
TGGAAAGTTATAAATGGACTAACCAGAAGGCAGTACAAGAAGCAATGGATGAAAACTAATCAAGGATAGAAACAGCCTAGAACTAAGAAAAAATTTCTTGACAGTTAGAACAATTAATCAGTGGAACGACTTTTCTCCAGAGGTTGTGGGTGCTCCGATACTGGAAGTTTTTAAGAAGAGATTAGACAACCATTTGTCTAATTGTATAGGGTTTCCTGCCTGAACAGGGCGTTGGGCTAGAAGATGTCCAGAGTCCATTCCAACTCTGTTATTTTTTATATACATAGTTCAGGCAGCAGACTTAGTATCTGGGTCTCCTGTAGAATTTGATTCTTAGCAATAGCAATAGCAATAGCACTTAGACTTATATACCGCTTCATAGTGCTTTACAGCCCTCTCTAAGCGGTTTACAGAATTCAGCATATTGCCCCCAACAATCTGGGTCCTCATTTTACCGACCTCAGAAGGATGGAAGGCTGAGTCAAGCTTGAGCCAGTGAGATTTGAACAGCTGAACTGCTGAACTAGCAGTCACTGAAGTAGTTGCAGTGCTGCTTTTAACCACTGCGCCACCTCGGCTCCTATTCTTGTGTCATGATTTGTTGTTGTTAATTAGTTGTTGCCTTAGTCTGGATAACGCTATAAGCAATCATTGACTAACTATTCAAGGCCTATGAAATGAAACTCTCACTGTCCAGAATAGTTGTAGTTCATACAATAGTTCCAGCTAGGAATAAGTGACAACAAATAGTATTCTGTTGTATTCTATCCCAATAATTAATTAAAAAGAGAGAGAGTATAGTGTTGAAAAATAAGGTAACCTACTGTGCTTCACAGCTAACTATGGATCTGAATGTGTTCCATTACCACATAAAATCTATCAACTGCAACAGTTCTCCAATAATATCACTCATATAGACCACAGTCTAATAATCTGGCACAGTATGAGTTAGTAGATAAATGTTTTTAATGTCCCAGACTAAGGAATGAGATATAGTGATTGGGCCAAAAACACCTGGTCAGCTTCCATGCCTTAACCAAGGACTAGAACCTGGGATCCCCACTCACAGCCTTATATTACACTAGCACCGTGATGGCGAACCTATGGCACGGGTGCCACAAGTGGCACGCGGAGCCATATCGGTGGGTACGCGAGCTCAGGTCCGGCGTGCATGTGTGCACCAGCCAGCTGCTTTTCGGGCCTTCTGGGCCCACTGGGAGTCGGGAAACAGGCTGTTTCCAACCTCCAGAGGGGGTGGGGAAGGCCGTTTTCGCCCTCCCCAGGCTCCTAGAAAGGCTCTGGAGCCTGGGGAGAGCGAAAAATGGGCGTACCATTGCATGCTGGGAGCAGGGGGGTCATGCGTGCATGTGTGGGGGTGCATGGAATTATGAGTGTGGGCACGCACACACGTGATCCCCCACATTCCCCCCCCTTTTGGCACGCGAACCAAAAAAGGTTCGCCATCACTGCACTAGCACATAAAACAATAATCTAAGCCCATCAACATGATTTGTAAAAATTACAGTATCCATCTTATACCATGTTTATCTTTAATGTAACATGTTTGTAATTCCAATCAATATATATTTTCGGGAGCAGTAAGCTAGGAAAGTTCTTGTAAATATTCAATCTCCACAAATTTCTTCTCCAGTCTTGCAAATAAAGAAAAGTCAGAAGAAAACTGAAATCTATTTCATAAAGCTGAGTGAGAGTGTTTTGGAATAGCAAAAACAAATATTAACAATTTTCCAAATTATCTTGGAAGCAGACTTCCAGGGAAGCAATGGTGAACTGAAGATGGCTCCATGGGAAGCGGAGCAAATGTCTATCACAAAAAAAGGAGTTGGCGAAGGAATCCGTTTCTCAGAATTCCTCTCCAGATAATGAAGAGGACTCAGGATCACGAATATGTATTCCCATAAGGAGACTGTAAACCTTAAAAAAAAAACTTGGACTCCAGAGGATTTAGAGTTATAGGAGCTGAGGGATTGCCATCTTGCTCAAGTCATGGTTCAGAGCCTTCAAACCAACACTTAATTTGCATACTTCCTCTCTTAATCACTTCTGGAAATTGCTTGTTAACAGTTTTTGGGACATTAGGAACCTTCAGAAAGGCAAGTTTCATCACATAGGTTGAATCTCCTTTGATCCTTCTTGAGAAAAGTTTCATGCAAGTTTTAAAGACTTCAGAGATTCTTACTATAAACAGCAAAAGGGTGATTAGAATGTTGATTTTGGAAAATTATAAATGGACTAACGGGGCAGATAGAGTTGAAATAAGACTTTGAAATTAATTACATGAGCCCTTCCTGTGGGTTGTTTTTAATTTTATTCTAAAAAATGAAAAATTTAAAATTAATTATAAGAAATATGCCCAACGGAAAATGATTAGAGAAAAACTTGGTAAGCGGGGATTTTGAAGGTTGGGCTCTAGAGGGGTGCTAGAGAAAGCTAGAAAAAAATGAAGATTATAATTAAAGGAGAAGAGTGCTATTAATACATAATGGAACAAAATACTCTAATTGTGGAAGATTTTAAAGATATTCGTAAGTTTCTTTCAAGATTGTCTGTCACTATAAAAATGTAGCTTATAGATGAGGAACAGATACCATTGGACAAACCTAAGAGTGGGGCTGATTCAAACGTAGATACAAAATGGGCTTAGAAGAATGATATGGAACAAGATGTTACACGAATGAATGAAACCAGCTGATGTCTTAATAATTACAAGACATATACAAATAACAAACCAGAAGGATGACTTGGATATCCTGCTTGTTTTGGATTTACACATGAGATCTCTTAAAGAGTCACATTTGGGAAGAGACAAAAGGAAATGAAAAGAAATAAAGTATTAGGACATCTTTTTGGACTATTTTTTCTTTTTACTTAATTACTCTACCTTCCTCCAGAGGTGGGTTTCAGCAGGTTCTGACCAGTTATGGAGAACCAGTAGCGGAAATTTTGAGTAGTTCGGAGAACCGGTAAATACCACCTCTGACTGGCCCCATCCCCATCTATTCTCTGCCTCCCGAGTCCCAGCTGATCAGGAGGAAATGGGGATTTTGCAGTAACCTTCCCCTGGAGTGGGGTGGGAATGGAGATTTTATAGTATCCTTCTCCTGCCATGCCCACCAAGCCATACTCACCAAGCCACGCCACGCCCACAGAACCGGTAGCAAAAAAAGTGAATCCCACCACTGCCTTCCTCTACTATTAAACAAGTATAACCTATCTAGTTGCCTCATTTTTCTTAATATTTATAAGGACTCTGGGAAATAGGCTGAAAGGCAGGAAATACAGGTAGTCCTCAACTTATGACCACAATTGGGCCCAAAATTGTTGTTAATTGAGACATTTGTTAAGTGAGTTTTGCCCCATTTTACGACTTTTCTTCCCATAGCTGTCAAGTGAATCACTGCAGTTGATAAGTTAGTAACCCAACTGTTAAGTGAATCTAGTTTCTCCATTGACTTTGCTTGTCAGAAGGTCGCAAAAGGGGATCACATGATCTTGGGGCATAGCAACGGTCATAAATATGAACCAGTTGCCAAGCATCTGAATTGTGATTACATGATCATGGGGATGCTACAAAGGTTGTAACTGTGAAAAAGGGTCATAAGTCACTTTTTTTCAGTGCCATTATAACTTTGAGCGATCACTAAATGAACTGTTGTAATTTGAGGATTACTTGTACTATCTTATCACTTTTGTAGTTCATTGGAGAGATGAATCAAAGTTTCTCCATTCTGCTCAGTTCTCTCCAATCTATTTATTCTTCTTAATTTTGTTTACAATGTACAATTTGAATTGCTGGAAAATGTAGAGGGATGATTAGAAAAATCCCTAACTGTTCAATTTCTTATATAAGAAATAAGAATCACATAGTATTGACCCCAGCTAGGAAATGGAAACTTGGCGAAATGTAATTGAGTGGAAATTTTTGTTAGTTTTTTATAGGAGCTAGAATAAACTATCTGCAAATTGTATATGGTGAAGACATATTTGTCAGCAAATGAACAAAAATGAGGCTTGGAAGATTCAGCCCCTACAGGGGATGTTGAAAAATCTATTGATTATTGTATCTTTGTTTTAATCTAAAGACCATAGGCCAAAATAAATAAAATGCAGATTTCAACTCATATATACAAAGCAGGAAATAATTTGAAATTCAGAGGAAGACATTTCTTGAAAGAAATTTAAAGAACTAAAAAAAAAAAGACTGAAGCAAATAATAGCAATCCAGGAACATCAGCACATCAGCGCCTCTTACTTTATTCCTTCTGCTTGTCAGGTACTGTCAAAGTAATTACAGAAAATTGCTACAGGATAAACATCAGTGTATTTTGAAAAGTAATTGCGCTGCAGCCTCAGGTTCCTTTCTGCTTGTCGGATAAGCACCAGTTTTATTCCTTGCTTTTTTGGCAAGCTCAAGTAGTTGCAAAACCACTTCATCCATTTTTCTTTTTCCTCCGACACTCATTCTTTGGAAGATAAGTTCACAAAGTCCTTCTTCCCGCGAGTAAGCTGGCCTGGATGGTATTAGGATAAGAAACAGATCTGAATAAACCTATCTAGTTTAAGATCTAAATCACTAAAGTATGTTCATATTAATATGAATATGGATATTATTTCATTTCCACACATCTCTAATACTTCTTATTACTATTAATTCATATGCTTCATTTCTGTATAAAATTAACCCTTTTCTTTAATGGGGGTTCTTAATATCATCATTTGGTTGCAATGATAGGATGTTCCTGTACTTAAACACATTTCAGAAAAGTCATAAGAAGAAGTTCAGTTAGTGTCAGCACATAAAGTGACCTCTATATAATTCATCCTGATACACCTGAGATTTGAGTCACTGTGTTGTATATAGCAAGCAATTAAATTCTTTCTGTCCAACTACACTAGTTTAATGCACCATATGGTTTAGAAGGGAATTCAGGCTAGCTATACACGTTAGTGATACAGCACATTTTTTAATGCTTCAGGTTCAAGCCATTATATCTCTAGTCAAATGGTTCTTGTATATCAGAATTTGAAAGAGACCTAAGAGAGACATTGTCCTTCAAAATATGTTAATCTGGCCATCTGGATCAAAACTCTAATCTGATAAAAGCTTTATCCATTTATATTCCTTAATGCTATGGAGGGAATAGTCTATGCTGCCCTGAACTACTTTATGACCATAATGTCAGATCTTAATGGGCATCTGCCATAAAGCCACACCTTATAGATGACAAGTAGCCAATTTGTATCTCAAGAGAGAGGAAGACATGAAAACTTTGGTTGCACAAATCCCACATTCCATTAAGGAATTATTGAATAAGACAAAGTTGGCTGAATTCACATATCACACTACCCCAAAACCAAAAGAAAAAAAAAAAGGCTAGGGTCAGTGTCAGTTTGAAAGGCTAAAGAGGTCCTTAATATGATAAGGAAGCTGAATGTCTGTCTGACTATCATTTTCATATTCCTGATGCTTCCTTTTCTCATATTTAGTTAATGAATAATACATCTCATTCAGCTCTACAGTATATTACTTATTCTTGTACATGGGAATTGAAATTTTGGAGATCACCTTCCAGTCCTGAGCAATGCAGACTGTTTGCTTCTCAATATTTTTTGTTTTGGTGGTTGGAACATATCATTTTGATTACAATGAGAAGCTTCTTTTTCTTCCACACTCAAGGAACTATATGCATATTGTAAATACCTTTTTAAATATGATTGAGATTCTATTGTTGGCACAGAATGAAGTAGACAGGTTGCTAGAGGTACAGTCAATCTTTGTAGGATTATACTTATTATTCTCTCATCTGTATTGATTGCAATCAACCTCTGATCCAATTCAAAGTCCTGGGCATTACCTATGAAGTCCTCTATAGCAGTGGTGGGTTGCTACAGGTTCTCCCCGGTTCTGGCAAATCGGTAGCTGCGGTGGTGGGAGGCTCCGCCCACCTGCCCCGACATAATCACGGATGATATGCGCATGCGCATGCGCAGAAGCAGCACGCGCACACATATCTCCAAACCGGTAGCAAAGGTAAGTGAAACCCATTACTGCTCTATAGAGTGACTATGGATTACTGAGGAACTGCTTTTTACCAAATGAATCTATCTGTCCTGTTTAGATGATTGAGAGAAGATCATGAAGTTAGGAGGGTATGGGCCAGTGGGCCTGCTTAAGAAGGAATAGTAATTTCACAGAATCTCTTGTCTTCTTCTCACGTGGCATTCAGGAATTAAAAACAGAAATGTGGCTCTCTTTTGTTACTATTGTTTTACTACATGCTGCATATAGTATATAGCAACTCTGCCAATGAGACAACTTCATTTTCAGGTGGCAGTCACAGCTAGAAGAGCCTTGTGGCCTTTCCTGAATCAGGAGTCTCTGGGCTCAGTCATTCTGGCCCTAGTCATCTCACAGCTGGACTAATTTAATTTAATTTAATTTAATTTAATTTAATGGATTTCTATGCCGCCCAATCCCTAGGGACTCAGGGCGGCTCACAACATGATAGATCCATTACAAAATAAAAGCAATAATTAAAATATATAACAATATAAAATGCAATAATTAAAAATACAGAAAATACAAAAGTTAAAAGAGTATCTCATTCACCCCGCCTGCCGGAAGAGCCAGGTTTTTATTGCTTTCCGGAAGGCCAGCAGGGTGGGGATGGTCCTGATCTCTGGAGGAAGTTGGTTCCACAGGGAGGGAGGGAGGGAGCTCCCACAGAGAAGGCCCTCCCCCTCGGTCCCGCTAGCCGACATTGTTTGGTCGACGGGACCTGGAGGAGGCCGACTCTGTGGGCTCTAACCGGTCGTAGGGAGGTATGCGGCAGGATGCGGTCCCGAAGGTAACCTGGCCCTGAGCCATGTAGGGCTTTAAAGGTAACGACCAACACCTTAAATTGGATCCGGAGACTAATGGGCAGCCAATGCAGCTGGCGGAGGATAGGTGTTACGTGGGTGCATCTGGGTACACCCACCACAGCTCGCGCAGCTGCATTTTGCACCAATTGCGGTCGCCGGACACTCTTCAAGGGTAGCCCCATGTAGAGCGCTCTGCATAGGTCTACCTTCGAAGAGCATTTGGAAGCTATAGCTGGTGCAGAGTGCAGCTGTGTGGGCAGTTCTTGGTGCCCCCAAAATGGCCCATGTAATATTACTGTTCTGTGAGCTGCATTGGCTTCTGGTCTGCTTCCAGGTACAATTCATGGTGATGGTAATCACCTTTAAAGCCCTTCGTGATATGGGTCCAGGCTACTTAAGACCATCTTATCCCACTGGGATTGGCCCATCCCACCCAGGCCAGCAGAGTAGACATGCTGTGGGCCCCATTAGCACTATTATTCTGGCAGGTGGGATCCAGGAGAAGGACCTTCTCTGCCATTGTATCTGTCCTCTGGAACATCTTGCCCCCTGGAGTGAGGTCAGCTCCAACCTTCCCAACCTTTAAGCCTAAAGACCAGGCTGCACCAAGTTAGTTTGTGGCTCCAATGGGGGAGCATCACTGTGGAGGTGGTTGATCAATTAACAACAGATCCCACCTCCATCCCATCCTGCTCCTGCCCTCCCTATCATTTAATTGGGCCACAGTGTTTGGCTTTTGTATTAGCTTATTTATTTATTTATGGTAATGGTTTATTTAGCTTTATCTTTTAAGATTGTAAGCTGCTCAGAGTTGCCCTGAGGTAAAATGGGTGGCCTATAAAATTAATGAATAAATAAATAAATAAATATTCAAGCATATCCAGTCACACTGGAAGCTTGCTGCTTTAGCAATAATGACCTCTATGACCAATAAGAATGATACTGAACAAACATTCTTACATAGAGAAAAAGTCTAAAATACAGCTCAATCAGAAGAAGCCAATATCCTCCATGTACAGTATCTTGTAATTACAGATAACAACAACAAGCAAAACAATGTAAAAAGCATTATCAAAGTTAAATATCTGGTAATACTGGGAAACTACAACTGGTGCAGAATGCAGTGGAGAGGGTAGCTAGGTGTGCTCCTTGATCAATATATGGTATACCTCAGTTACATTGGTTAACAGTATGCTTCTGAGTTCAGTTCAAGGTGTTGCTAATAGCACCTGGCCCATATAACCTATGTGTTATGGGCTGGTTATTTGAGTGACTGCCTCTCCCCAATTACATCTGCCTACCAGGTATTCATCTGGCTAGCGTCCTTAGTCTGGTCAGCTTCAGCACATTATTTTATCCCCTGGTTAGGACTTAAAAAAAACCTTCTTCTGAGAGAGTAACAATGAAAGAGCCTGCAAGCCAGTAAGAGCTGGGAAGATCGTTAGCACCTGGTTAGGGCTGGAAAGAAACTTCTTTGGAGCAAGTAAAGCAATGGAAAAAAAATCCTGCAAAGACTTAGGGCTGAAAAACATTCCTCTGAGAGAGTAACAATGAAAGAGCCTGCAAGCCGATAAGAGCTGGGAAGATCTGTTAGCACCTGGTTAGGGCTGGAAAAAACCTTCTTTGAAGCAAGTAGAGCAATGAAAAAAAAAAACCTGCAAAGACTTAGGGCTGGAAAAACATTCTTCGAGAGAGTAACAATGAAAAAGCCTGCAAGGTAAGAGCTGGGAAGATCTGTTAGCACCTAGTTAGGGCTGGAAAAAAAAAAAAGCTACATTCGAAGTATAAGACGCACCCAAATTTTCAGCCACTTTTAGGGAGGAAAAAGGTGCGTCTTATACTCCAAAAATACGGTATTAATCATTATTTCCTTATTTACACCCCCTTTTATTGGGATGACGACGACGACAATGGTGAAGATGATAATGTTGCTTTGCATGTACACTGAGTGCTTCTGTACCAGAGACAAATTCCTTGTATCTCAAATCACACTTGGCTAAATAAAGTTCAGTTGAATTGAATTGAATTCAATAAGGAATATTTTGTACCCTTTTTCTGGATATTCACACTACCACTTCCTTATATTTTTCCCTCTGGTAGATATTTGCTTTCTTTTCCTTTTATCATGCCAATCATTGTATAAAAAGTTCCCTTCATTTTCAAAATTTTCTTAAATATCTATTTTTCCCTTCTATTTTTTTTCATCCTTATTTGCCTTTTGCTTTCTGACTTTCTATATAGATAAGCATGTTTGTGCGCTTCAAGTTACTTTTATTTATCTCCTTTCATTTGAGCTCCAAGTTCCTCTAGCAGTCTGTTCACTATAATCTAGTCAATTAAATCTATTATTTACATTTGCTCCATAATACGTAATATTGCTGTGATTGTATATTGCTGGTCTGATAATTGTGTTAATTTTCCTTAAGGTATAATTTTGCAAGAGGCCCATGATTTGAGCCATAATCATCACATTTTATTTTTGCTGACTTAACAGAGCTTCTCCATTTTGAATGCATAGTAAGTGGTTAATTTGATTTCAGTGTTATCTGTCCAGTGCTGCTCATGTGTAGAATTATCTTTTAGGTTGTTGGAATAAGGTATCTGTTATAAAAATTGGATTTTCTTGGCAGAATTCTATTGCTGTACCCGCTGTTTTGTTTCATACCCCAAAGCCATATTTTTCTATTATTTCATCTGTTATTTTGCCTCCAATTTTAGTATTCCAGTCTCCTATAATTAGTGTAATTCTCTCTGTGTGTGTGTATGTAGTGTGGTTGTGTGTGTTTAGTGCTTAGTCAACAAAATATTGCAAGTTGCCATTGTATTGTTCAATTTCCATTTCCCTATATCTGTTGTTGGAACACATATTATCACCATAATATTGACTGGTGTGCCTTGTGTAGTAGCATTGTGGAAGACCATTATATTTCAAGAAATTTAATTACATATTTTAATTTCTCCTTCATTACTGAGAAAAGTCTAGAAGTGTATAGCTCATTCTGAACCTGCTTTTTCTTTCACTTTTGCTAAAAAAAAAAAAAAGAGGTGGGGGAAGAAATCTTCACACAGCTGCAGAAAGCCCTGCTATATAAGATTTTTCCCAGCGCTTATCTAGCCAAGGTAAGTATACGCAATCTTGTGACCAGGGAAGCAAGGCCATGAAATCTGGGTGCTAAATTTTAATAAAAGCCCTGAAAATTGCTAATTATGATGGAGCTTGAGCACTCAGTGTTGTGCACCAAGGGCCTTGGAGTATCTCTTCTGCTTGAAATGAGGCTCCCAATACCTGAAGGGATAACATCTTGCCAGTACATTGCTTCTTTGAGTTTCTGTTTATTTGCTACAATTAAATATTAAAGCTTAACATTCTCCTTACCTATTGGTGTGTTCATTGTCTCCGTAACCTCAAAAGAGACGTTTGTCTGGCATTTGACTACTGCCTCACACTTGACAAAACACCCTACACTCATATTTGGGTCACTCCATCATATTTGAGGTTGTACCTTAGCACACTTTTTACTAATAATGGTAGCTACTCCATTGCTTTGATGACTCCATTGTGCATAGTAAAATAGTTGATGCTTCTCTAATGTGAAATTACTAATTCTAATCCATTTGCTGATTCCCACATTCCTAAGAGGTCGGTAAGGGGCGTGCATAAGCGCACAATCGTGCCTACCGTTCCTGTCCTAATGTACCCATATATTCATACCTCTTTTACTCTTATTCATGCTTGTAATATTACATATATATTCATTCATGTTTTACTGTTTAATCTTTGCTTATAATCATATATGCTTGACAAATAAAACAAATACAAAATGTTTGGTCTTGACGCTTCTGTTCTGAAAACATCAAGGTTGCCCTGGTTTATCGGTCTAATATTCCATGTATGAACTGAATCTTTGCAGCATCAATATTTACTTTTGCCTCTGGCCACCTGGCCACCTGAGCATCTGAATAACCTTTAACTTTAATCCAGTGGCATCAGTGCTATTTGTACTTGCCCCTTGCTCTTCCCCAGCAGCATATTAGATCCTTTCCCAACCCAAGAAACTCATTTTCCAGTATGATCTAAACATTGCTCCATTTGTGAATGACAGATTGATTTTCGTGGCATAGTACTGGAATGTATTGCCATTCTTTTTCTTCCGTGGATTATATTTAGTTTGACTTGTCTCCCTTGACTTAGCCATCATTGGTGGCCCTATTATGAATGTAAACTCCTGATAGTAGATCTCATCATATTAATGGGTAAGCAAGATCTTCATCTCTACAAGGTAATAGACCATGAAGAACTTAACACCAAATGTTATGCAGAAGGGATGTCTACTGACAAATATAAAAGATGAGTAATTGCTTATTCTATGACTACTTTGAAATGCAAAATACTATTCAGCAGAATTACCAAATTCAGGCATGAACTTGTAATGTGCAGTTTGGTGCCAATGTTATTAAAATATCTTCCAAAGGGAAAATAAGACAACAAATATTCAGGTGATTGTCCAGGTGGAACAACTGGAGGCGCTACTTTTAGTCCCTTCTTTTCCTGGAAAAATGTATCCCTGGCTTACTATAAGGATAAATTTTCTAGGAATCTTCATTATTACCATGGTGTGAGAATTGGGACTATATGGGTTAGTGGAATCTATACATAGAGCTTACTCAACAAATGAACCAGCTTTGTTACATTTTTTTGGTACAGCTTAGGAAAATACCAGTTCAGGTAAAACTTGGCAAAGTAATAATCTTAGAATTGCTACTGGGTAAAATCTGAATGCAGTGGGATGTTGTGTGGCATATTGCCAAAGGCATGACAACACATGAGAAAAATATAGTGATCTAAACCAGCAGCTCCCAACCATTTGGGCTCCAGGAACTGGTTCCGTGGAGGGTGGTTTTTTTTTCTTGTGGACCAGAGGGGCATGGTTTCACACGCTGCCTGAATTCCAGCGTGTATAGATGGGGCTTCACTCATTTGTGCAGCCTGATTCCTGGTGAGTCACGGACCAGTGCCAGTCCACGGTCAGGGAGTTGGGAACCCTGATCTAAACTACAAGAAGTCAGTATCACATAAAAGTAAAGAAGTCAATTGCCACTTCCTGCCTTATATTATGTATAAATATAAAAGCATTTAAAAATGTCTAGGTCAGTCTTGGATAGATCCACTACATTTCACTTCACCCCTCAGATGTCTAATTGTCATAATCCCCAACCCCAAAAAATCTATTTAGTCATCAGCACTGTTTACAGGGGAGTTGTACATCGGCATTCCCAGAAAAGAAGGGACTATTTTGTGAAAAGCCAGTCTAAGTTAAAAACAAAAATGTCAGCATCATTTTAAGCTTTGCTAAAACATGCATTTATTGACAAAAAGCTCCCCTTTCTCACAATTCATTATTTATCTCTGGAACAGGATCATCTTTTAATGAAATAGTTTTATTGCACTTAAAAAGTAACATTATTAGCTATACTTTATAATCTATTCTCATCATGTTGGGTTTCCAGAATATTAACTATTTATTAAGAGAAAATTCTGAATAATTGATGAATTAATATTAATGCAAATATCAATGTTTCAATGGCAAACCTGTTCTGAAATCTTTCCAGGAAAACTGCTGGGACATGCCTAGGCTGTCACCAAGAGTCAACACTGCCTTGAAGGCACAGAAAATAAACAATAAAAACCAATGTTTACTTATTCCTCCTAATAATAATTCATAAACCTCCACTCTTTATGTGTGATCATTTCTATTGTTATATATCCCTGCAAGATAAGTATATGACTTCTAAAAAAGTAAAAGATGTTGTACAGGCAGCCTGTTTTCTTTTTTTCTTCCAACAAAACGGCAACTCACACAATTTTATCAAAAGGTCCCTGACCACTCAACCTTAATCTCAGAGAGAACCAAGAATATTTTGCTGACCACTTCTTTTGCTACTTAGCTAGTTTCTAAACTGAAGAAATTAAAATGTTTCTGGGTGCAGCTATGTACACTTTTCATTCATTGTAGGTTGCTTCCTTCCCACATATCATCATCCCTATTCACGTGATAAAAAGTATGAGAGATGTGGACAATTTTTGCAATTTATCCTACTCACTGTCCTTGGCTATGTATTTACCAGAACCCTCAATACCGAAAATATATGGGTGTGGTATATTCCTGCTAAATGTTGATATAATTAACCTCACACAAAAAAACAAATGAACAATAGATACCATTTTTTATTAAAACCACATTGAATAACAATAAAATATATGCAGGATAATTTATGTTACTTTGCTACAAACAGAACTCCTCCTCACAACCAAGTTAACATTCATTTCTTCTGTATTTAAGTCAGTAGGAAAATTGGCCAGCATAATTTGCACTTTCCAAATGGCCAGAATAGGTTCTATTCTGCCTTAATGGCAAGGTTGTTGGTACTAAATGCATTGTTCTAATGTAAGGCAATTAAGGGCAGAGAATGATAGTATTCAAGGCTCTGCTTCTTGGCAAGAGGAAAAACAACCACCAAATGCTGTCCTTTAATATGTTGAAACTGGCAGGGCAATTGTGGATGCTGTGATGGAAGCCGTAGCCATTTCACAAGTTGCCTCAGGGAAAGGTTACCATTGTGAAGGTTCTCCACATCACTGACCTGTCACTCAGGTATTTGTGAACCTGGTTTAACACTCCTCTGAAAGAATGAATGATATATTTGTTTGTTTTTTAAAAAAACAAATAGTATACTCCTACATACAGGTCTCATGCATGGTGGAGAAAAGGGATAAAATATGAGGGACTTCTCCCACTTCATCCTGTTCCCCCCGCCATCAAATGCACAACCTGTCATCTGGGGCTACAATACTTTGGGGATACTTTATCACTCCTCCAAAAGAGCTTGAGATACCTCTTCAGTAATAGCCTTACTGACAGGTCACAGGGATGCAGAGAGGACCATTAAGGGAGATTATTCTCATTTCAGTCTATGCCTGGTGGGATAGAGGTGTGTGTGTGTGTGTGTGTGTGTGTGTGTGTGTGTGTGTGTGTGTGTGTGTGTGTGTGTGCATGTGCGTGTGCGTGTGTGTGTGAGTGTGTGTGTGTGTGTGAAAAGAGAGAGCAAAAGAGAGAGAGAATGAGATGCTTGCAACTTCTAAGGTGGGCACAGGACAAAATAGAAGAGAGCAATTGAATGAGGAAAATCAGTGTTAGTAGCAATTGGCTGTTACTTGCAATACCCAATTAAAACTGTGCCTCCAGCACCTCAAGTCAAAACAGCCATAAAGAACTAGCGACCGGAAGGGAGAAGGCATACTTGAAGTCTTAAAATGGCCAAAGGTAACGGACAGATCCCGTTCCCTGGCCACCACATCACCAATATCATCACTGAGGCATAGATCTTTCATTCAGCAAAGATTGTGTTAGAAGAAGGAAAACTCTATTTTGACATGAAGTGAACTAAAGATAAACCCAAGCTGCTTCTGTGGTGGGCTGAGGATGAGAAGACAACAAAGCTGTAAGAATAGGTCCCCTAAAATGAATGATGAGGTATCTTCAGGTCATAATTAGTAAGTTGCCTGGCAGGATGATACAAATAGTGACAATGACTTGAAGAGAGTTTTATGCATTATTTCTTTCTTTATTATCTCCATTTTTTTTATCAGGAATTCAAGTTAGTTTATATGGAAAGTCTCCCTTCAATTTTCAATTCAGACAACAGCAATCTTGGTTGTTTTGGTTGGCCTGTGACACTGTGATTGATTCAAAGTCATCTAGTAAGTTTTCATGGTAGACATTGGATTTGAACCTAAGAATAACTAGTCCTAGACCAACCCCTTAACCACCACACCACACTGGCTTCTTAGATAATCCAACAAAAATCCAACCAAAGGACATCCCCAGGGGTGGGTTCTAAAAAATTTTTACTACCGTTTTTGTGGGTGTGGCTTATTTTGTGGGTATACTTGATGGTCATGTGATGGTGGGTGTGGCTTCATGGTCATGTGACTGGGCGAGCATGGCTTCATGATCATGTGACTTGGCGAGCGAGGCTTGGTGGTCATGTGACTGGGTAAGCGTGGCCAACTCAATGTCACTCACGTCAAGGGGTGCCTCACCTGGCCCTTCCTCTCCCAGCCATTCCTTTTTACACCCGGCCTCAACGTATCTATAGTTCTGTAAAAATGTTGTTCACCTTTTTTCAACTTTATTATCTACATACTATAGATGTACTTTCATGGACCACTTTGCTTTGCCCAAGAGTGTGATAGGCAACAGGCTTTTAAGGGGCTGCCAGAAAAAGGGGGGCAATGTATTTTCCAAAGCATCAGAAGGCAAAACAAGAAGCAATGGGTGGAAACTGAACGAAGAGAGAAGCAACCTAAAACTAAGGAGAAATTTCCTGACAGTGAGAATCAATATAGGTGCAGAAATATTTCAGTCATAATTTCACATATAAAATAGCCATTTGTGTAATACAAACTGCATATTGTTCAAAACAGTAATTAGTATTATGGCTGATGTTTGACAGCAAGCCTAAAAGTCAAAGATCATAAGAGTGCTTCTTTCTCTGTATACAAAATATCACGTACCAGGAATAGCATATTAAGCTGGATTTATGCAACCTGATGTACAAAATAAACACACACATATTTATGCTCTGGACTATAGACATTGAATGCATGTAAATCTCTGAAAAATATGTGGTAGCCCTGGGCAAAAGAAAGGCAGTAAAATCACTATAGGTGTAAAATAGTGTAAAATATTAACACATGATAAATAATGGAACAATTAAAAATAATAGCACAGAATTTTTTTCTCTCTCTCTCTCCCTTCCTTCCTTTCTTTTTCTTCCTTTCTCTCTTTCTCATCTATCTCTTCCTCTTTCTTTTTCTTTCTTTCTTTCTTTCTTTCTTTCTTTCTTTCTTTCTTTCTTTCTTTCTTTCTTTCTTTCTTGTCTCTGTCTCCCTTCCTCTTTCTTTCTTTCTCTTTGTCTCTCTCTTATACACACACACACAACACACACACACACACACACACACACTTCCTCTTCCTTCCTTCCTTCCTTTCTTCCTCTCTCTCTCTCTCTCTCTCTCTCTCTCTCTCTCTCTCTCTCTCTCTCTCTCTCACACACACACACACACACACACACACACACACACACACACACACATCCTCTTTCTTCCTCTCTTTCTCTTCCTCTCTTTTCTCTTGGGGAAGAGATGGGGAACTCATCAAATTTGCAGATGACACCAAACTGGCAGGAATAGCCAACACTGTGTTGCTCCAAGCCTTTGCCCGCACCTCCATGCCGTTTTTGGGCGCCCAGCTTACCGGGCTCCCCCCGTCCCTGTCGCGGCTCCAACGGCAGCAGCTTCCGGAGACGCTGGTGGTGCAGGGGCATGGGCGAAGGCTGGGAGGGGAGTGCAACACATGGGAGGCTCCCCGCAGTTCCTTGGCTTGTCTGGGCTACAGCTGAGCCCGCTGCCATGGCCGGTGGACAGAGGCATCCCTCCCCAGCCAGATCTTTCCAGATGAGACTTGGAGAAAAGTGCAGCTCATGGCTGCTACATTTTGCTGTGCTGCACGAAGTTTCCCAGCAAAAACAGTGAAAGGGAAGAAACAGCCAGTGGAGAGCACACAGAGTTGCTCCAGTCCATGTGTTCTCCAGGTCAGCGGCTGTTTCTCTCCTTCATTGCTCTTTATGGGAAATCATTTAGCGCAGCACAGAGAAATGTAGCAGCCATGAGCCATGTTTTCTTCTAAGCGCTTTGGGCAACAGATGGAAACAGGTGCTTCTCTCTGCACAGAGCTTTCCGGATGAGACTTGGAGGAAAGTGCAGCTCATGGCTTCTACATTTCGCTGTGCTACATGAAGTTTCCCAGCAAAAACAGTGAAGGGGAAGAAACAGCCAGTGGAGAGCACACAGAGTTGCCCCTTCTTCGCAACAGCCAAAGACCTCTTCTGCTTGGAGCTCCAAGCTGCGGGGAGAGGGGGCGGCTGCAACGCCGGCAGCTTTGGGGGGCCCTTTCCCTCAGTGGTTCATTTTCTTACCTCTAGGCAGCTCCGCACCTTTTGATCTTTCTCAGGCACAGAGAAAAGCGACCCTGTGAAGGGACCGAGCCTGCTTACCTCACCACCGGTTCGCTTCCTTCCTGCACATGCGCAGTGCCGAAAACTTGGCTTCTGCACATGCGCAGAAGAAAAAACCCGAAAAAAAATTCAAAAAAAAGATGCCGGCACCCACGGACTGGCACCGACAGAACCAGTTCCGTGACGTCATCGTGACGTCAACCAGAGGGTCGCTACCAGTTTGGGCAAACCAGTCCGAACCGGGAGAAACCCACCTCTGGGCATCCCCCCCCCAAAAAAACCCATGCATGTTCATTGGACATGTACCAATAATATATTCTAACACTTCATTTTTGTAGACATTATTAATGAAGTTTAAAAAATAAAAATATAACTTAGCATGTTTATTTTCATGAGCTCCATATAAAAAGCTTAATGGTTGCTCTGCTTCTCAAGAACAATCAGGTTATGCTCAAGATACGAAACTTCATATGTTGGAACTGATCACAAGGGCTTTGTATTAGCTACAAAGAACAAAGGAAAATATTGACAGATCCCTAAATCTAAATCCAACAACCATAGCTGCAAGGAGTATAGGTGAAGCCAGAAAGAAAACAAGCCCACAGCCTTTAATAAAAGGGAGAGTAAGAGCAACTCATCATGAAAGGGAAAAAAGAAACGGAAGCATAATTACTTAATAGAAATGACTGTTCATTAAGCTATAAATAGAAGCTGCATACAAAGCAGTAACAGGGTCACAGGGCTGTATCAGTTTTACCTGCAACAGAGTCATCTAGACTAGAGAGTAGTGTTTTACAAAAGGACAAAATCAAGATAAATAAAAATGAAAATAATCATGCTCATTAAAAAGCAAATTATAAATTAGTTTTTAACATTTTAACATGCACTGGATGGTCATGGATCTGGCTTAATTTTAAAGTTTACTTCATCCTATCTTATGATACAGAAATGTCCTTCAATACATAAGCCCTAAATAATTTCCATTATTCTGTTTTTCTGTACACATTTGATCCTTAACCTACCGTAAGTCCTTCTTTCCTTCCCTCCTCCCTCTCTCCCTTCTATTATTGCCAATCGTTTCTTTGCAGTGCAAACAACCTTCCTTTAACAACCAGAATTATTTATGCTAACTTGCCTACTAAGATTCAGGATTTTCTGACTGCAAAAAGTATTGGATTCCACTTTATTAAACTTCATCAAACAGCATGATTTTGAAAGAGATGTTTCACTACTCAGATTTGATATATTTTAATAATTTCAGAGCTGTATTCCCCTAGGGCTGTACAAGGATTACCCAAACTCAATAGCTTCAATAAAAAACATTTCTATGTTAATTATAGTCATTGCTTTCAGCTTATTAAACTATACCCAAACTGCTTTTAAGTCTGTTCACACACCCAAACCATCATTCAGGACAGGAATTATAGGAAAAAACATTATTTGCATTTCAGTTTGCAGAGAAGCAGAAAATATGTTATCGTGGGATTGGAAGAGATAGATGTAGATATGGATTAATTTTAAATACAAAAATACTTATACAAATACAGTGGAAAAAGGCATGAAGGAGGCAAATACATTAAAAAGAATTTCATTCCCAGAGAAACATTTGATATTTATGACAGTGAAAATATTCCAAAACATATATGTTTATAAATCACACAAAATAAATCAGATTAACTGCTCAAAACAACCTTAACAATCAAACTTGGCAGATCCCCTTGAAGCTAGCCAATCTTTTTTTTCATTCACAATGCCATAAAATAATTGTACACTACTATCTTAGCTATATATCTGACCCAGTTCTGCCAATTCTACTCAGCCATAAGATGACTGATTTTATAGTACTCCTCTGTTTTGTTCTTCAATTTTATTTTGTTTTACCTCAAGATCTCTCTAAAGCATTTTTATCATAAGAGATAGTAAATACCTGTCTTATAAATAGTTTGCCAACATAGCTGCCCCAAAATATTTTAGCACCTGAAGCAATTTTTCTCTTTAGGGTAATGTTAATTAAATTATAACTTGCCCTCTTTTATGCTGATGGCTTCATTCTTCCTTGCTGTATATTTCCTCCATTTTTTGGATTGTCAAATGATAGTTAACAGGTTTTTTTTAAAAAAATATTTTATTTATCCTTTTTTTAAAAAAAATTGCATTTAAGCAATAATTTTGATGATTGTAAATGGACTCCAACATTGTAACTTGACTCTATATTGACCATGTAGCATTAAAAACCCCAAATACAGGTGCCGTGTTGTGGTATAGGACAAAAGTGATGAAGTTGGCAAAATAGATAAGGTAACAAGGATTGTAGTACCTCAGTTTAACCATGAGCTACAAATATTCTTCTTTATTGGGATCTTAGTACATTGGGTATTAAATGCAAATACAGCATATTCATATTGACATAAAAGCAAATTTGGCTCCTTAAGGACATTTTTGTAGGTCTCTTGGAACACTTCCCAACATGAAGAACAAGGCATAAAAATTTAAAAATAAATTATTTCTCAATGAGCAATTAGTTCTGTTTAGGGTTAATATTGACATCCAAAGGTCAATGAGACCATCCAAAGGGTTGATTAATGGCTGGGTTCAGTAAATGGTTGAGGGTCAAGGGGTGGTTGATGAATGATGGAAGGTCAATTGGAATCAATAACTCTTTTGAGGTCTCTGTAGAGCTTCATGCTAGTGCCAGTCCCTAGTCCTGAAGTGGGGGGATGACTGTAGAGAGACAATTTTACCAGGGTTGGATGGCCAACTGCCAACAACAGCAGCTTTGAATTGTCTTTAGTATGGTTATGGTTCATCACACATTCAGCCAAGTTAGACTGGATTTGGCATTTTTATCCACCTATTGAGTTCTTCACAAGGACCTGGATAAGTAGATGCTGTTATCTGATGGTGATAAAGGTACTGTGCAGGATGTAAGCTGTTCCAACTGAAACTGCCTTTTACAATCAACTTATGGTGATTTTGCCAATGGTATTCAAGTGGTGCTCCAGTTGTTTTGGGATTGCACCCAAGGCACTTATTACTATTGATACTATCTTTGCTTTCATTTCCCACCGTCCCTCTGTTTCTATTGCAGGTTTTTGAATTTTGTGATTTTCTCCAGTTCTTTCTCTTCTTCTCTTCTGTCTCCAGGCACATGCCACATCCACTATTGAGACTTTTTTGTCTTTCTTATTGACAACTGTTAAGTTTGGGATGTTATGAGGCTGGTGCTGGTCTGTTTTCAATCACCCAGATGTACCAACATGGCTCTGTTAATAAATTGGAACTTTGAGGAATACTTTGCCTCGGATTCTGTCTTTCTTATTGACAACTGTTAAGTTTGGGGTGTTCTGAGGCTGGTGCTGGTCTATTTCAATCCTGGATCACTTTATGTTGTCTATGTTGTGGTTCCATCACTTCTTGCTTTCAGGAATATTTATTGCAGGTATTTATTAAAGTTATTAAGTTTTCATATAATAAATGCTTGGGGTCCATTAATTCAGCTGATTATAAGAGAATAGTATTAGATAAGCTTGACAGTGTTCTACATACGCTACTGTAAGAGTAATCTCTCTTTTTCTTTTCCCATCTAACCAATGTTTCTAGTTGTCTAAAGATGTGAAGAATTGCTTGATTCTCCATATTTTTAGCACACAAAATTAAAAGGAGACTCTGAATATAGGGCAATATACAGGTAGTTCTTGACTTACAACCACAATTGAGTCCACAATATCTGTTGCTAATTGAGACATTTGTTATTTATTTATTTATTTATTTATTTATTTATTTATTTATTTATTTATTTATTTATTTATTTATTTATTTATTTATTTATTTATTTATTTAGTGAGATTTATATACCGCCTCACAGTGCAAGCACTCTCTAAGCGGTTTACACCAGTAAGCAATGTATATATTTACATTGCCCCCAACAATCTTTGTCCTCATTTTACCTACCTCGGAAGGATGGAAGGCTGAGTCAACCTTGAGCCGGTGAGATTTGAACAGCTGAACTGCGGATTACAGTCAGCTAAAGTGACCTGCAGTACTGCCTCTAACCACTGCGCCACCTCGGCTCTTCATTTAAGACATTTGTTAATGACATTTGCCCCATTTTTATGACGTTTCTTGCCACATTTGTTGTTAACTGTCATAAATATGAGGATGAGTCAAAATGTAATGCCATTTTCTTTAGGACAGGTATAATTACCAACACAGGAACATGTAGCATACATCAAAATGAAGCTGGTCCTCTGTGGATCACATCCCTACTTCTCAACATAGTCACTGTTTCTCTCAATAGCAATGTTCCACCTTCAAATGAGAGCATGTATCCCTGCCTTGTAAAATTTTGTTGACTGTTCTTTGAGCCACTTCTTCACTGCAGTTTTCACTTCCTCGTCACTGGAATAATAATCCTCCATACTCACCAGATTTAGCGCCTTCAGACTATCATCTCTTCAGCCCCATGAAAGAGGGTAACCCTAAACAAACTGTTGTAAGTCGAGGACTATCTATAGCTCATAGAAATCTGATTTAAATCAATATATTTTAGTATACTGTTAAACTTATCTACCGGTAATTCTATTCTCTTCTAGTCAGTTTAAATAATGGATTCTGTCTGTTTAAAAAGATGGGATGTAAACTTTCTTGGTAGTTCTAAGACAAATTAGAATAATAAAGGTAACCTGTTGCAAATACTAATGGTCAAACATTGATAAAAAACAACGATCACTAGATCTAAAATAGAATTGCTCTTTAGAGTTCTTGGAATAAGCAACTTACCTAACAGCCTTTTGATGGCATCTTCTCATCTAGTCCATTTGGACAAGTATTTAAATGTAAGTAAAGTTCCTCTCTCATTAAACTCAATTCTTGGCAAGTGAAAGTACATGTCCATGGTGTTTTCTTGACTTCAGTAGGAATGTCCTTGGTTTCTTTGGGGATGTTTTTTCAATTCTCTAATTTAGCAAACAACTCCAGAATTTCTTCATAGTCTCCTATCTAAGTACTAATCAGTTCCAACCCTCTCAGCTGTTTGAAATCACCTGTGATTGACAAGATACCATGGCCTAGGAGGGTCCAATTTGGAGGAATTACTCTCTGAAAACTTTTAAGCAATGGTATCAAACTGGTGGCTCATGGGCCAGATGCTTAACATGCAGCCCAAGCCCACCCAAGCTCCACGAAGGGAAAAAAATGTTACAACACAACACATGACGGCAACGTGATGCGGCGAGTTTGACACCTGTGCTTGAAAGCATTACAATTTTCAAGAATCAGAAGACAGTTCACAAATAAACCAACCCTGTCCTTAAATCTGGACTCTTTTTTTTTAACTGCAGTTAAATACAAAAGCACAGGGAACAGCTTGGTCTATCAGATAGCTTCATCAGCTAAAAGAGACACATAATCAGCTTTAGTAGAATTATAAACAGGCCTTCCCAGACTGATAGTGTCAGGCCGAAGCTATTTTAATTGGGATCTTAGGCCCGCCACACTTTATACTATTCTACTACACATTTTGTATTGTGGGAGAATGGGAGGGGGGATTGTTTGAAGTTGCTGGCATGCAGCTATAACAAATTCTTTCTAGGAAGCCAAGGTCATCCTTTGTCTCTGCACCTCTGCACCTGCACAGAAGGAGATGGGTGGACTCTGCCAGCATGGCAATTGAAGATTGGACAAATTGATGGATTTGTGGGCGTGGAGGCAAGGGCTTGAACTTTCAACTGGGTGGTGAAACCAGGAAGACTTCAGATTCGGGTTTCACCCAGATGTACCAACATGGTTCTGTTAATAAATTGGAACTTTGAGGAATACTTTGCCTCGGATTCTGATTTAGTTTTGGATGCTATTTGGAACACTGACAGATAGAGCATATTTATGCAATCAGTTGCTTTGTATCCATCAAGATATTCAGGAAAAGAAAGGTTAAAAGCTTTAGTTAAAGGCAAAGAATAGTGAAAGAATAGAAGACAGTTGTCATGCACTCTCTCATATTTATTAGGCTTTTCTATCCTTAAGAAAGTAGTAGAAGACTCATGTTGATTCAAATGTTACTGCTAATAATTGATACCAATGCTTATCTTTTTGACATTAACTAATAATAGTTAGATGCTATCACTGCTCTGACTAATTTGGACTGGGGATCACATTATGTACAAGATGGTGCAAATATTGGCAAATGTCTTTATCTGGCTAACTCCACTTGCATATACTCAATTTAGGATATCATTCTCAGAGAGCATTGCTGAGGCAATAGGATGGATTGGCTGTGTCCTCCAGAGACATAGAGAAGTCTTTCTCCAAATGGGAGATGGAATGGGCCATGGAAACTTTCCCTTGAACCTTACCCCAAAGTCTACAGTTTCTACTTTCCCAAACTTTAGGCCTGACATCATAATGGTGGAGGAAGGTAGATTGGTGGAAAGGCGGGTGATTCCCTAGGAACACCAGGCAAAACTTTGCTTCCAGGCAGTCACAGTTTTCCCAGTAATGGGACACTGTTGATATGGGCAGAAATATACAGCAGCTCTGGAGTTAACATAAATCATTTGCTTCCCATTGTAAGCAGAGAGATGTCCAGGTAACGAAGAACACTGTTCATTTGCTTATTCCACTCCATGGCAAGAGAGGTAGGAACTACATCTCTTGGATTGCCCTGTCTGACCGAGTTTTGAAATACCTTCCGTTCAGACACAATTTTCCCCCTCTCGAGACTCAATTCAAGCTGCACATTGTCATAATAACTTGAAGAGAGGAAAAATGTTTGGTGAGCCTCAGTCCTTTAAACCACACTAAAGACAAATATTTCAAAGAGGAAAGACTGGGAATGGGAATGGAAAATGGTGAAAAATCACCCTTTGCAACGAGGAATGAATGAAGGTTACATTGGCAGAGATGTAAGGTATGCTTTTAATGATGCTAATTTTCATGCCTGGCCATTTTTCTCTTACGGACTAAGCACCTTGCTTTGGCTCTTCTGCCTGCCCTTCCACCCCATCCATTACATCCGACAGTGGCACCAAGGAGACACCGGCACCAATTTACTTGATAAATTCTGCTGCTTGTTTATTTGAGGGATCAGACAGGCATCGCACTTTTGGGAGATTAATTTTTGATTTATCGTCAGCAAAAGATGATTTATTTGGATTCTTCCCCGGGGCAAAAGCAGGGTTGTAAATATTTTAAATGCTGTTAGCTGGTGACAAGAAACATCGCTGGATGGGAAACAGGACAAATCAGAATTTGAAATTGTAGCAGCCTTTCCACTAAATTACTTAAAGGCAACTCTGAGTATTTCCTAGTCTGTTTAAAGTGGGGAGTCAAGGGGGGGTTATTAAGAGGAAATATATTAAATTGTTATCTTATTAACTGAGACAACATCTACTTTCACAATGGAGTCTATTTACTTCCAGTCTGGCTGCTGATTACACTGCATTAAATCTCCAAGTCTGTTTTTGCACCATTGAGCGAATAATAAAATGCCCCCTGAGAGTGGAATGAAGGTCCTGTAAAAATCTTCACACAGTTCTTCTTGGAGCCCAACCATTTTAATAGTGTCTTTCTTACCTAATTCATCTTTCAATCTAATATCCAGCTTCCAAGAAGTAAATCCCACAAAACTCAGTGGTGATTACTTTTGACTAGCTCCAAAGGTTTAATTTATGAAACATGTTAAGCTGTAATATAGTATTTTGGTGGGTGTGGGAATTCAATTAAAACATGAATTATGGCTTAATATGAACCCTAATATTTGTGTATTTTTAATTAAAGCATGGTTAAACTAACTGCATACGGCATACGGTGCATACGGTGTGAACACAAGAAATTTCCAGTGAATATTATTACATAATATCTCTTCCTCTCTCCCAAAGAGAAGGTTAAATATAATTTCACAGAACTGTTGTTGTGATATGACAACATTAGGTTCTGATGTAATTAAAATTGCTTACTGTGTACATAGGGTGAAAACGTCCAAGAAAAAAATGGGTTGGAACTGAACATCATAAGCATAAAGCTCAAAAATTGAAAGAAAACAAAAAAACCAAGAGGGCATCTTTTTAAAATTCCTAACAAAATAATATTCTGGGGGCAACCTGGTGTTTTAAGTGTTTATATGTTTTCCTTTATAGTTCTTGTTTTCACATTATTTTAACTTGGCTGATGCCCAAATGGATGCAGGAGGAGGGGGCAGAAAATTAGCCTAGAGAAGCCGGCTACTAGTGCCATGTCTGGCAGGCATTTTACTTGCTGGCTAGTGAGGTTGTGAAATGGGATAAGGGCAAAGCCAAAGAAAATGAATCAGTACCTCTATAATGAGTGGAACGCCCATCAATCAGGACGACACCATTCACAGTGACCCAACATAGAGAGATCAGCGGCAGAACAGGGACTGCAATGACAAAAGCGAAAGTACTAATATGCCCACATTGTTTTGGGGTCATTTAAAAGTAGGTGGATAGTGTACATTCTCTACTAAGCAGAGTAGCTGTTGTAAGGTACCATCCCTTATTTTCCAACGTCTTGAACTGAACCTTCTTCCACCTGCTGTGTGCCTACCTCTAGCCATGCTTTTATTAGCTCTTATGGAACTTAAATGTTGACTTTCCTAAACCAATATTTCTCAGCGGCGCACTGCTATAATATTCAAAGTGGGATGCAAAGTAAGTCCTTAAATACCCCCATAGGTTGGGTTTATTGGTGCACATAATAAGGCAGTGTGTATACACCCTTCCATATGCACATTCCAGCTCTTTCAAACCCCCAAGGGCAGCTAGACAGCTCTCTGCTGTTGCTTACCATCTGCCTAATTTGCTTTGCACATTCTCTGGTCCACCAGCTACTCCTTTACTAGAGTTTTATATGTGATATGACTGAAGTCTGCCATCTCCCCTCTTTATAATATGTAGTTAATTGAAGAAGTTCAAAGACAGCATCCAGCTGGAGGAGGAAAAGAGAAGAATATGATAGTGGTGGAATATTGATGCATCTAGGATCAGCTCCTTTGTAGTTTGCAGGATGGTGGCTTCTCCATCGCTTGGTGGCAATGGGAATGGTTCAGTAGGTCCTCTTTTCACTACCTCTCTTTGTTTTTTCAGTTCTCCTGCAAGGTTTCCTCTATCTTTTTGTTCTATTCAATGAAAATGTTTAAAGTTATTTATATGGCAAATGTGGATGGGGGGAGTCTTAGATGCCCTAGAAATCAGGCATGTTTTGGCTCAAACCTTCTCAAAAGTAAATCTACCAGATTTCAGGATAATTTAGCTTCTTATAGGGGTTCACATGGCTCTCAATAAATAAAATATATTTGGGAATGCATAAATATCCTTGGGAAAATTTTTCTTTTTATTTTATGATGAGATCCAGATCAGATTAGTAGAGAGCCAGTTTGGTCTAGTGCAGGGGTCGGCAACCTTAAAACCTCAAAGAGCCATTTGGACCCGTTTCCCAGAGAAAACAAAACACCTGGAGCCACAAAACATGGGTGGGCGTGGCCAACTTGACGTCACTCCCACTGAGTCACATGACCCCCCCAGCTATGCCTACCCAGGTTTTGTGGCTGTTTTCTTTTCTATGAGAAAAAGGTATCTCTCTTTTCCCTCTTTCTCTCGCTCCATCTCTCTTTCTCCCTCTCCTATCTCTCCCCCTCCCTCCCTCTCATCTTTCTTTCTCTCTCTCTCTCCCTTCCTCCCCACCCATCTCTCTCTCCCTCCCTCTCCCTCCCTCATCTCTCTTTCTCCCATCTCTCTCTTTCTCCCTCTCTCTCCCCTTCTCTCTTTGTGTGCTGAGGAATGATCACCACCCTGGTTTCTCTTTGGGCGACCCTCCTCCCCTTCTCGCGATTCCCTGGCTGGCTGTGGCGTGTGCAGGGGAGACCCTCCTCAAGGCACAAAGGCGCACCCAGAAGGTGGGTGGTGGGTGGCTGCTCACTTAAGGAGGGTCTTTGGATGTGCCCCCCACCCCGCATAAGAGGAGGGGGGAGGAGGGTCCCCGGAGTGAAGGCAGCCTTCACTTCTTGCTGCTTCGGGCTGGAGCTTAAGCCCACTCTGCTCGGCCGAAGAGCGGGGGGGATGGGATGGGACACGACAAGGCATTGGCTAGATCCTTAGGGCAGGAGAGAAGCTGCATCCAAAGACCCTCCTTAAGTGAGCAGCCGCCCGCCCTCCGAGCGCACCTTTGCTGCACTTTGGCACTCGCTTGAGGGTCTCCCCATGCATGCACACACTCTCGGCTCCACCACAGCTAGCGAGGGAGTCGCAAAAGGGGGAGGAGGGTCACCCGAAGAGAAGCCTCGGCTGTGGGTGGCTATGTTCCTCAACCAGCGCCAGAGAATAGGCTGCTTCTCCATTCACACTGTCGCCCTTACCTTCTCAGGCCAGGTGAGGGAGGGGAGGGTGAGGCCAGCCAGTGATGGGACAGGGAGCTACAGCAGGGGGCCCAAAGATCTGCATGAGGCTCCGGAGCCACGGGTTGCCGACCCCTGGTCTAGTGGTTAAGGCACCAGGCCAGAATCCAGGAGATTGTAACTTTAAGTCTGGCTTTTAGCCATGAAAACCAGCTGGGTGACCTTGGGCCAGTCACTCTCTCTCAGCCCAATCTACCTCACAGGGTTGTTGTCAGGAAGATAGGAGGAAGAAGGGGCATTACATATGTTCACAGCCTTGAGTTGTTTATAAAAATAATAAAAGCAGGATGCAAATTAAATAAATAGGTACAACGACTGTTGGGGCATAAGATGTGAAAGGGTGAGAACAAAAGATGATATATTGTCTCAACTGGCAGACTCCCAGCCTTTCAATGTAGACCAAACAGGAAAAAGATCCTAAAGAATGACTGGAAGTTTATTTTATTCAGACAGGCAATGGTAACAGAACCTTGAAAGCCTGGTACATTTTCTCTCCCTATCTTTCTCTTATGCCCAAGAGAATCAAGACAAAATAGTTTAAGTGTGATTTTAATATTTGCTTCTTGGCCTGGACATAAATAATGTTTTTGTAACAGCTGGTACATAGGTTCTCCAAGGTCATCTCTGCAGTTGCTTACACAGAATGCTGGATCCTGTTTATGCTCTGAAATTAGGCAATAAAGCCACTGGTGGGCAACAAAATAAGGTATATTTTACTGAAATAAAGTAGGTTCCATTACATGAAGGGAACCAGTTTTCATTGTTTATTTCCACACACATACATTTCTATTTCATGGTAAGAATGCAGACTGAATAAAAAGCGAATTCTGTAAATTGAGGTGGTTTGGTCAAATGGAGAGAATGAATGAAGATCAAATTACAAAATATACAAAGGAAGAGCGAATGTTACGAGAAAGGAGAGGTCCGAGAAAGTAGTTATTGATGAGATTCTAAAAAAAAAAGAGGTGAGCATTTCATAGAACAAATGGCAATCTACAGAGTAGTGGAAACAAAAATAGCTTGCAAGGATCGAAAGGTATAGAGAGGTGCAACATAAAGACTGGCATTACTATAAACTTTACTGGTGTTTCTTTTTCTTATATCTTGCCCTTGATCCTTTAGCTTACTAATTCTAAAGGGAAACATTGTGTTGCATACATGTGACATGGTTGGCACCACATGCTAATCATCCATAATGTGATTTGAATTTGGCTTATTTGGTCATATGAATCAATGGGTTGTAAATGTAAACCATGATTTATAGAAGAAATGGGCAATTCTTTGTTGGTTAGGAGCCCCACATTACATTTTTAGCTAGCTGAAGAACTACAAGAAGTGGAACATCCTTTCCCCTGAGATCCAACATGCTCCCATCCTCTGGGTTTTCTAGACCTGGGTTTTTCTATAAGCATTGGGGTTATTTGAGGCCAGAGAACAGAAAGGTTTCTTGAGGATGTTATAGGGATGTGTTGTGGTTTAACAGATTTAACAGATTTAACAGAGTTGGAAGGGACCTTATAGGTCATCTAGTCCAACTCCTAGCTCAAGCAGGAGACCCTACACCATTTCTGACAAATAGCAGTCCAATCTCTCCTTGAAAGTCTCAAGTGATGAAGCTCCCACAACTTCTGAAGGCAAACTGTTCCATTGGTTGATTGTTCTCACTGTCAGAAAGTTCCTCCTTATTTCTAGGTTGAATCTCTCCTTGATCAGTTTCCATCCATTATTCCTTGTCTGGCCTTCAGGTGCTTTGGGAAATAGCTTGACCCCCTCCTCTCTATGGCAGCCCCTCAAATATTGGAACACTGCTATCATGTCTCCCCTGGTCCTTCTCTTCACTAGACTAGCCATGCCCTGTTCCTGTAACTGTTCTTCATGTTTTAGTCTCCAGTCCCCTAATCAACCTGGTTGCTCTCCTCTGCACTTCTTCTAGAGTCTCAACATCTTTTTTATAGTGTGGTGACCAAAACTGGATGCAGTAGTCTAGAACCCCCAGGTGTTCTCTGTGTTCTTGTATGGTATTTTTAACTGTTTTTATTGTTTTTACTGTTGTTTGTGAGTCACCCATGGATATTTTGCATAAGGTAGGTCTGTGTGGGTCTATACATACATACAGTACATGCATATGTTCATATGTACATACGTACTATAAACAAAATGAGCTGATCATTAGGTTTATTCTTTTCTGTCTGTTTCTTTTTAACAGGTGGAAGAATTAAGTTTGATTAAAGAAAACTATTTTAGGGCTTACATTACACTTTGTTTTTTATCTTTAAATATCAGGCTTGCAAATAATGTTGCTAATTATTGGTGGTCATGATTGAAGGAGTTGAATCCTCAGTATGCAGAAAAGGAGTTGGAGGCTGCATACAGCCCTAGGGATATAAATTGTCCATCTGATTTATGGGCTAGCATATTATGTGAATCTAGGGAAATGTATTTTAAACAATAAAACATGATTAAGGAATTTATGGTTTAGTACAATGTGTTGACCTGTTCTAGTAAAATGAAATTATTTGTCTCTCTTGAAAAATGGAAGGGATAATAGGATTTGAGGTCTATGGGAAGTTCATAGGAATTGCAACAAGATTCTTCAATGTCTGAGGCAAAGTTTGCAATTTATGGTGGATACAGGCTGAGGAGCAATCAATGGTGCAGTGGATTCTTCAGCACACTGTGGCACATTCATATATGATCATATGCAATCATATACAATTTCAGAAGCCAAATTTACAGTTCCCCTGACACTTATTCCAGATGTTCTACTTTATTGACAGCCTGAAAAATTCTCATCAAGAATTTGAAACTGAACACTATTCCTGCTGTGAAAGAAAAGAATATCTTTGAGATGCTAGGAGGAAAAAAAATCAAATAGGCTGTTTTGTTTTCTTTGTATTTAAAGATTCTGTTTGAGTCCAGGTGAGTTGTTGTTCTAAGTATTATAAATTAATTTATGCATATCCTTTCCCAATCCAAAGCACTTCATGTTGGTGAGGAATTCTGTGACTCATAAGCCCAGTACTTATGGATTGTATCAAATTTGAAAGGCTAGTCCAGAGTTGTGCTATTGAATTATTTCATGGTGCACTACAGAAAGAGTCAGTGCCATGAAAGTGAGATGACAAGATTGATTCTGCTAATGAAGTCTCTATATTGCCCCCCCAAAAACAAGTTGCTAATTTTGCTACTTATAAGGCATCTTCAGTAGAATACTATGTTCCGTGTAGAGTAGTGTGAGAAGCATCTGTATGTAGCACTAAGCATATTACAATCCTCTGAATCATTTTCCATCAATAGTTTAAGAAATGGTTTAAAAAGAAAATTAAATAAAACCACTTGAGAATGGAGGTTATAACCTATATAATGAAAAACTAAAGAGAACAGTAAGATAATTCTTACTTTGTTATACCGTATTTTTTGGAGTATAAGACGCACCGAAGTATAAGACGCACCTTAGTTTGGGGGAGGAAAACAAGGAAAAAAGGCCTCTGCCTCCAAGCAATTTGCCAAACAGCAAACAGCACAGATGATATACACTGTTTGCTGTGTATTTCTGTGCATGTGTGCCTGACCCATAGAAATAGCAAAGAATTGGAGAAATGTACATTATGCCAGAAAGTTTTCTTAAATGTAGTCACACTAACTCCTCCCAATTCTTTAAATAGATCTACTCCAAGGTAACTAAACTCTAATACTAAACAGGACACTGTTACATTTCATACTATACTTGTACAGAGCTGTTAAAATTAATTAAAATTTCTGGAAGTATACATTATTCTCTATTATTTAAAAGAAGATACAATAGCACTGGACCTCTTCAGAGCAAGCATTTATTTTACAAAGCTTCTTTATTTTGTTAAGTTGTCTAGATTTACAGGGATCTCCAACCTTGGCAACTTTAAGACTTGTGGACTTCAACTCCCAGAATTCCACAGCCAGCAAAGCTAACAAAGCTGGCTGTTGAATTCTGAGAGTTGAATTCTGAGAGTCTTAAAGTTGCCAAGGTTAGAAACCCCTGGCTCTAGAACAATAATAAAGCAGTCTTTAAAAAATAAGTCTAATAATTTGAACATTCTACAGACATTTATAGTTATTCACTTATCCCTTTGCAGCCAGTTCAGCAAAAATAAAAACCTACGTGTCTAATCTCTCCCAGCTATTTGCCTCTTTGCAGTTAGTTTCACTTTCATTTTTCCACATGGCAAACCTAATCAGCTGTTCATCGGGAAACTGCTACTGACTTGCTTGGCTTTAAAGGCTCTTCCCTCTTTCCTGCAAGCAGGTAAATTGCTGGAAGACAGAGGCCAAAGGGTGGGGGTGGCTGGGTGGGTGGGGCTACATTCGGTGTATAAGACGCACCCAAGTTTTCACCCTCTTTTGGGGGGTAAAAAGGTGCATCTTATACTCTAAAAAATATGGTATATTATCTAGTTCAGTGGTGGCTAACCTTTTTCTCGTCGCATGCCGGCACTCATAATGCAATGCGCCCTTCCATGTGTCCCTGCCCCCCTGCGCATGCGCATGTGACCACCCCACATGACCGCTGCCCCCTCCGGGGGCCCTCTGGAGCCTGGGGAAGGCTGTTTTCGTCCTTCCAGAGGCTCAAAGAAAGCCTCCAGAGCCTGGGGATGCACCCTACCCTCTGCGCTTGCGAGGCAGATACCCGAAAATCAGCTGGCCGGCAGGAGGCCCGCACACATGCACAGTGGAGCTGAGCTGGGCGATGGCTCCATGCCCACAGAGAGGGCTCTGCATGCCACCTGTGGCATGCGTGCCAGAGGTTCGCCATCACGGATCTAGTCTATGTATCTAGTCCTAAAAAACTGATCATAAATCATAGTACTATCAGTCATCTGTTGGATGCTCTTGTGCTAACAGCACACACCAGACATTAAACTGAAAAGCGTCTGTTTATTAATGTGCCATATTTTTCAGAGTATAAGATGCACTGAAGTATAAGATGTACCTTAGTTTTGGGGGAGGAAAACAAGGAAAAAAGGCCTCTGCCTCCCAGCAATTTGCCAAACAGCAAACAACAAACAGCACAGATGATATACACTGTTTGCTGTGTATTTCTGTGCATGTGTGCTTGACCCATAGAAATAGCAAAGAATTGGAGAAATGTACATTATGGCAGTATATTAATCCCAGAAAGTTTTCTTAAATGTAATCACACTAACTCCTCCCAATTATTTAAATAGATCTACTCCAAACATGACTAAGTCAGGGTTTAATTCAGCTGCCTTATTTTAATGCTAATACTTAATACTAAAACAGGACATTTCAGACTATACTTTTACAGATCTTTAAAACTGATGTGGCTTTCTGGAAGGCTTTCTGCTATTTAAAAGAAGATACAATAGCACTGGGCCTCTTCAGAGCAAGAATTTATTTTAAAAAGCTTCTTCATTTTGTTAAGTTGTCTAGAACAATAATAAAACAGTCTTTAAAAAATAAGTCTTATAATTTGAACACTCGACAAACATTTAACAACACAACATATTAACAGAATCTGCCTCTACCTAGGATAGAACTCAGAACCTCCTGACTGTGAGGCAAGACCTCTACCTTAGGCAAAAGCATTTTGTAGCTTACCTCCTTGCAATTTCAGCAGTGTAACATTGCCAGCAGTTTATCTCCCAGCATTTTGTCTCATTACAGCCACTGTAGTCAGTTTCATTTTACCACGTAGCTTGCAAGCCTGTCTAGTTGTAGGTCGGGAGGCAAGTAATCTCTTATTGTGCTAATAAGGCTTTGCCCTGTTTGCTGCAAAGAGGTAAATTGCTGGCAGGCAGAGGCCAAAGGGTTGGGGTGGCTGGGTGGGGCTACAGTCGGTGTATAAGACGCACCCAAATTTTCACCCTCTTTTTGAGGGTAAAAAGGTGCATCTTATACTCCAAAAAATACGGTATATATATCCGAACTCTTCTCTAAAGTTTATTCTTATGTATTGTTAAATATAAACCACTGAGGTAAAAATCAACTTTCCTAGACTACAAAATCTTATTGTTAAGTAACCTCATGAATGACTTTTAAGATGACTCCTAGCCACTGATATCAAATCCTGATGGCCAGGACATGTCATGTGGTCAGATTCCTAACAATTTTTCATGCAACAACTGTAGGACATATGAACACATGGGGTGTGACTTATAACATGAATTGGTATTTCATATCAATTCTACTCCTGATAATGATTTTTTAAAAAGTTCATCTTTAATCAAAAAACTTTTTTAAAATCATGAAGAACCATATCTATATTAAAGTCAAGTTTCTGGTCTTGTTAATTCACTGTTATTCTCTAAGCTTGCAATCCATAAATCTCCCATATGCTTTAACAAGATCTCCCATATGCTTTAACACCATCCATGCATGAAAAATCATCAGTGTAACCCATGCGTTCTCAAACTACGGCCCACGGGCCGGATACGGCCCACTGAAGCCATTAATCCGGATCGCACAAGGATCATGAAGCTGCCCCATCCACTCTAGCTTTCTTTAGTTCAGAAGCAGCCACCTGGGAGAGGAGGAGGGGGTTTCTCCCTGAGTTTTTAAAAGTGAGGTCTTTCTTCCTATTCTACTGCAAGTGCAACTTTGGAAACATTGTTTCTCTGCATGTGTTTACTAAGGTTGGTGAACATTTTGCTAAGGATCTTTCCCACTGTGGCTTCTGTGCTCAATTGCTAGCTTTCTTTAGTTCAGAAGCAGCCACCTGGGGGAGGAGGCTGGGGGAGGGGGTTTTGTTGTTGTTTCGTTGCCTGTGTTTGGGGACCTAAATTGATTAGCTGTGTAATTACCAGAGTAAGCCTATTTAACTTAAAAGTTTTTCTTTTCTTTCTCTGTCACCCCAAAATGAAACTTGAGGTGGACCTGTCCTTTCTGATCAGTCCTCCTGATTTGGCCTCTTTTAGATTTAATCAGCATTAAGGTAATAATGATTGCCTGTGACATTTACTTTATGTATAATATTTACCTTTTAAAGCAGATTGGTGTGTGTGTGTGAGAGAGAGCAAATCGGTGGGGGTCGTTTTTGGCTACAGACAATTTCAATGGGGTTTATATAATTTGAAATCTGTTCATTTTAAACAAAGTAAGAAATGCAGATTAATATTGCTGGAAGTAATAAGTTAAATGCCTCATATCAATTTACAATACATAAGATAAGGATATATGGTGCATTCAGAGAAATGCAATGCTAATGGATTTTAGAGTGATCCTCTTTCCCATATCTTGGGGGTTTTAGTTGCAGTCTTAACTGGTGCAGTTCTCAGTCTGGTTTAGTGTGTGGTAAAAAAAAATCCTGTTTGTTTTATTCTTTTTAATGGCCTATTTTAAGAAGCCTGAAGCTGCTGTTTTACTGAAATTAGGCAAGTGGCAAGAAAGTGTGTGCTTTTTCTCTTGGGGGGGGGGGTCTTATTAAATAAATAGATGTGCTTGTGTTCAACAAGTACAGCTTAGGAAGGACAAAGGCAAAATGGACTGCTAAATTGGCCATGCCCACCCAGTCACATGGCCATCTAGCCACACCCACCTAGCCAGTCCAGCCCCCCCAACAGTCTGAGGGACCGTGAATTAGCCCCCTGTTTAAAAAGTTTGAGGACCCTTGGTGTAACCAATAGGAAAATTGCTATTGCTTTATACTAGATTTCGTTTACTCTCCTAGAAGATCTTGGCTTTGTTCCTGAGCTATAAAGTCCATTGCATGAACAAGGACATTGGTGGATTTGAAACATATGGCTGAAATTTGTATAGGAAAATTATTTCTGTAAAAGGAAAACTAAGATTGAGTTTTCTTTCTTGGCTGGAAAACCCTTTCACTGAAAATTTTTTCTTTCACTGCAAAATCAGAATGGAATTACAGCACAGCAATTGGTAGGATTAAACACTCAGCATGAAGACATTCACAAAACCTCTTGCTGTTATTATTTAATGTATAGAAATTAGTAACCCAAGAAAAAAAACAGCATATAGCTTTATTGCTTTCTTAAGCCTTTTTTTAATCACCTAGATTTTCTATCTTGCATCACGATTTATAAACACTGAAAAAAGGATGCAATTTCCTTCTTTAGCATGGTTGGGCAAACTCCAAGAATGATAAAATCAAACTATTACATGGACTTAAATATAATTGTGAGCTCCTCAAATGTATCACCATGTAGTCAGATTTTTCTACTGTTCCCCTTAAATTTGATCATTATGTACAAAAATATTAGCATACCAGCAATCCATGATGAATATTCACTGCATTACTCTGCTAGCTCTACAAAGATTACCTGTTGGATTGACAGCTTTTACAGCATGGATGAGTTCCGTTCAATCCTTAGCAAAAGACGTTTTAACTACAAGTTTAAGAACTTAAACAAAGTTTCAAATAAATAACAAAAGATTCATTATAAGTTTGATTTTAAAAAGTTACAACTGGACCAACAGTTCAGATAAATTTAAATTAAGATGTTGATATTAATTTTAAAGAATCTTTCCTGTGGGAAAATGCTTTTGTTTTGCATTATTTGAAAAACACATAAGACTTTAGAGATTGGACACTAGAGGGAGCTAAAGATTATAATTAAAGGAGAAAAGCACAGTTTACAATTATAGAATAAAGCAAAATATTTTAAGATTGGGCATATTAAAGTATACTTTTGAACAAACAACCCATAAGTAAATTATATGCCATTAATATATTAAAAGGAAGAAAACAAACGATTAATCTGTTAAAGAGAAATGAAATAGTAATGCAGAACTTTAATCATTCCAATGTCTACTGAAATACAAATTCTGCCAAGGATATTCCTTTTAGGACATTCTTGACTTACCTGCTGATTGGAGGTGGAGGAAGCTGCATGAACTTCAGTTATCCTTGACTTGATACCGATCAATGGGGAGAACATAGCTGTATCCCCATATATGGGATATGGAATAATTAAAGTGACCAGATTTTTTTTTCTTCAAGCGGGACACCATTGACGGGGGTGGGTTTCTCCATTTGAGTTTTGCCCTCTGCGCATGCGCAGAACGCTGCGCATGCGCAGAGGGCAAAACAGCAAATGTCGGTGTCCAGGTGAGGTGGGGGGGGGGAGGGGGGAGGGGGGACGCGGGAGGCCACTGTACGTCCTACCTACCTGGGACTTTTCCCGGTAGCTTCAGTCGCGTTCCTTGCTAATAGCGCCCAGAGCAGAGCAGCCCCTCCCAGAAGATCGCGAGACATTATCTTTTGGAAGAGGCTGCTCTGCTCTGGGCGCCAATTAGCAAGGAACGCGACTGAAGCTACCGGGAAAAGTCCCAGGTCGGACGCGCGCCCCGTCCCGTCCGCCAGTCCTGCCCCGCCCCCCCCCAACCCCCAGCGCGAGACGCGCGTCCGACCTGGGACTTTTCCCGGTAGCTTCAGTCGCGTTCCTTGCTAATAGCGCCCAGAGCAGAGCAGCCCCTCCCAGAAGATCGCGAGACGTTATCTTTTGGAAGAGGCTGCTCTGCTCTGGGCGCCAATTAGCAAGGAACGCGACTGAAGCTACCGGGAAAAGTCCCAGGTCGGACGCGCGCCCCGTCCCGTCCGCCAGTCCTGCCCCGCCCCCCCCAACCCCCAGCGCGAGACGCGCGTCCTACCTGGGACTTTTCCCGGTAGCTTCAGTCACGTTCCTTGCTAATAGCGCCCAGAGCAGAGCAGCCCCTCCCAGAAGATAACGTCTCGCGATCTTCTGGGAGGGGCTGCTCTGCTCTGGACGCTATTAGCAAGGAACGCGACTGAAGCTGCTACCGGGAAAAGTCTCAGGTAGGACGCGCGCCCCACCCTGCCCTGCCCCTTTTGCCGCGGCACACTTAGCATGGCCTCATGGGACAAGTGCAAAGTGGCGCTCCCCCCCCAGGGTTCGCTCTGCCCCGCCCCGCGCCACCCTGTGAATAGAGGGGACTGAATCGGAAGCCTGTCGCTTGGGCGCGCGTCTGGCTGGAGGAAGAAGCGGGGGCTCAAAAATCGGGACTTTTTAAGAGGGCGGGCGGGACGCGGGACAAAGCATTAAAAAGCGGGTCTGTCCCGCCAAAATCGGGACGTCTGGTCACCTTAGGAATAATGGAATTCAGCTCTAAGGCGGCAAAAAGTTAGGGAGGAAAAAGTGAGTAAGTCATTTTGGCAAAAGAATCAAATAACCAGAACAGGGGATAGGCTCTTGTTGAAGTGCAATATTGAATAGAGAAGAAAGAGATGTGGATGAATTATTGTGAGTTTCTATTGAATATGAGGTTGGACTTAATAGCCTAAGTGGTCCTTTTCAACTCCATGTTTCTACATTCTTTTCTCCCTTTTTAACACTGGCCAGGAGCAACTTGTCACATGAAAAACAACTCCTATGTGCAGCACTTTCAGTTTGACCTTTAATTGGTAGCCATGATGTGTGTGTACGTGTGTGTGAGGAGGGAGAGCCCTGTAAATATTTATGTAATCAAAAGGATACAAGAGACATGTTTGTGTTCTTGTCTAAGTCATCTTTTCTCATAAAACCAAAATTATTCAAATATTTCTGAATACAATTTTCACATTTAAAACAGGTGGAAGGTGGAGCACATTTTGTATGAATTACTTCACTCTTGGTGCAGAGCTAAATGTAAACTGATGAAGTATTTTCAATAACAGTCTGGTCTTTTCCTGGTGTTGGCAGAATTCCAATTGTCCACACTAAATGACCATTCTAGTAGTGATAGCCCCTAGACCACAGGTGTCAAACTCACGGTGTCACGTGATGTATCGCAAAGTTTTTCCCTTCATGGAGCTGGGGTGGGCGTGGCCTGCATGTCACACATCCAGCCCATGGGCCACCAGTTTGACACTCCTGCTAGATATTTGAAAGGTACTGATGTAGGTTGATTTCAGGGGTGGGTTCTAACTTACCTCGCTGCCGGTTTGCTTCCTCCCGCACTGTGTGGGTGCACCTCATGGGCACACGCATGCGTGTACACGCATGCGCAGTGCCAAAAAATTTTTTTACAAAAAAAATCAAAAAGCCAAAAACAAGATGGTGACCGCATGCACAGTGCCAGAAACTCAGCTTCTGCGCATGCTCAGAAGAATTTGTTTTTTTAAAAAAATAAACAAAAAATTCAAAAAAAATTCAAAAAAAAAAGATGGTGGCGCCCACGAACCGCCACCGACTGAACCGGATTGGTGACATCATCATGATGTCACCAGCGGGTCGCTACCGGTTTGGGCGAACCAGTCCAAACTGGAAGGAAGCCACCCCTGGTTGATTTCTTATCTCATGTTGTGCCTTGAAGCAAAAGGAAAGCATTGGTTATAGATGAGCTCTTCTAAGGGCCAGTTCATTTAACATGCTTTGTTAAGTGTCTCAGCCAGAGTAAAATTGGGAATCATTTGAGGCTCAGAGAATTTTAGCATTTTTATCTCTTTTTAGGAGGGGATGGTGGTTGCAAAGTTGAGGAATTGAGCTAGCTGAGTTTCAACAGTTTGGCTGATGTTTCTGGCTCAATACTTCAGGCTATAAATGATGCATTCACTACAACCATAGTTTTAGAACTATGCAGAAGGAACATGTGAATTGTTCAAAAATCTCCCAGGTAACATGCTGTCTATATTGTTGTTCAGTTGCTAAGTCATTTCTGACTCTTTGTGACCCCCATGGACCATATCATGCCAGGAACTCCCTGCCCTTCACTGTTTCCTGGTGTTTGCTCAAATTCATGTTCATTGCATCAAAAACACTATCTAACCACCTCATCCTCCATCATCCCGTTCTCCTTTTGCCTTCAATCTTTCCCAACATCAGGGTTTTACTGTTTATGATAGCAAGACTTTATTCAAATCTGATGAGCTTTTCCTGCGGATTTTTTAAATAAACAATCATTTAAAATATCATAACTGTTTATGCTCACAATATCTTTTAACATATGGAAATTTCCTACACATTTTCCCTAATGTATGTAATAGTTAAAGTAAATAGGACAAGAACCTCTTTTTTAATGCAAATAACCCAGTGTTTGTTCTTTGACACATAAATTTCCCTGATGCAAGCTTATTAAATGCAAATGGTCCTGATGTAAGCTCTCTTTTTAAATGTAATTATTGGGGCTATGAAAGGATCACATAACCCCTTTCATGGTTGGATCTTCAGCTAAGAAAGTAGCACAATTTGTCTGGCATTTGTTGTGGGGGTAGATAACCCAGAATCAGTCCAGATTCGTAAATCAGGAAGTCTGCAGTGTTTCCATTATCTAGCAATGGAATAATATAACTAACATTTTTTTTAAAAAATCCAGGGGTGTTTGAAGATTGCACATAAAGAAAACTTGCCAAATTCCATAGAGTTTGATGTAGGGCTTTTCTAATTATATTATTGTAATAATTTTTGTTTTGTTTGCTTATGTGTCAATGCCTTTTTTATTTGTTTTGAATCAGAATGTAGTGAAATTTTCAGGGGAAATGGATCCTGGAGTGAGGAATATCTATATCAAATTACAGATAATTTACCTTGAGGTAATATGTGCAAAGGCAAAGGATAATTGTAAGAAATAATAATGCTCCTTCATTAATGGATTGGAAACGATCGTTGGTAGAAAGAAATATAAAATTAATTATCGGATTTTTTCCCTCCATAAAAGATAATGGAAACTTTAAACAAATAAACAACAGCCAGTAGTAAAAGAGCCAGCAGAGCTGGTGGGGTGGGGGGAGAGGGCAGAGTTAAGTACATCATCTGTTTACAGTCATTGCGTTACCACAAGTGCCCCTCCTGAGTTCCATTGTGGTTCCAAATGTGGTGCCATTTTAGTATTGAACCTTAGTTGACCAGATTCTTGTGTATAGGCTTGAATAAATCTCAAAGAATCATAGAATCATAAGGCTGAAAGAGAGGTCCTCTAGTCCAGGGGTCTCCAACCTTGGCAACTTTAAGACTTGTGGACTTCAACTGCCAGAATTCCTCAGCCAGCTTTGCTTTGCTGGCTGAGGAATTCTGGCAGTTGAAGTCCACAAGTCTTAAAGTTGCCAAGGTTGGAGACCCCCGCTCTAGTCCAACTCCCTGCTCAAGGCAGGAGCCTTATACCATTCCAATCAAATGGTAACTCTGTCTACTTTGAAAATCTCCATTGATGGGGCACCCACAACCCCAAGAGGCAAGTTATTTTATTAATTGTTCTTACTCATCTTCTATGATGCAACTTTACAAATGGTCCTGAAGATGAGTGATGGAAAAACTGAGGATTGTCTCTCAAGTTAAACTAAGAATTAACAAAATAATTATCTCATGTTCTGCAGTTATTATCATGATTCTGGAGTTGGTGCTTTCTGAACTGGATTGTTTACTTACAGATGTTTCATTACACAACTAGGTAAGATCATTAGTGTGAATAACTGTGGACTTTGCTCCCTGTTTATATACAGGAGCTTGTCCTTCCAGTATTGATGTGGGTATGGTTTTCTCCTTGGTAACTATTTGATTAGGGTATAGTTTTCTGCTTGATTGTTTGTCTGCTTATCTGGGGGTTGGATGCTGGAGAGGATGTGTTCTGATCTTTTTCTTTCCTTCTTAGTTTTTCTAATTGTCTCTTTATATCGAGTCATACAATGTAAGGACTGCAATATAG
This sequence comes from Diadophis punctatus similis, assembly GCA_023053685.1. Classification (NCBI taxonomy): domain Eukaryota; kingdom Metazoa; phylum Chordata; class Lepidosauria; order Squamata; family Dipsadidae; genus Diadophis; species Diadophis punctatus. Next base: position 38,276,993 of record JALIGW010000003.1, on the reverse strand, counting down.
GACAGACAGGCAAAAGACTTGCAGAACACACCCATGAACACCAACTAGCAGTCAGAAGACACACTGAAAACCTCTTAAGAAGCTCTTCAGAAGAAGAGCTGAAGTGGTGCAGTGGTTAAATGCAGCCATTGCAGGCTGACTGCTAGTTCAACAGTTCAGCTGTTCAAATCTCACTAGGCTCAAGGTTGACTCAGCCTTCCATCCTTCCGAGGTCGGTAAAATGAGGACCCAGATTGTTGGGGGCAATATACTGAACTCTGTAAACCGCTTAGAGAGTGCTGTAAAGCACTATGAAGCGGTATATAAGAAAAGTGCTATTGCTATTAATCTCACAACACATGAATAGACTAAACCATAGTTTCAGCTAGGAAACTGGGAGCATCCTAGACCAAGTTAAATCCCAAAATAAAAGAGAAGCTTGGCATTCAGACAATAGACACACAGAAATAATCCACCATTTAAGAGATACAATAGAAAGGCTAAGAAGGACAGAAAAAAACACAATACATCCTTTCCAGCAGCCAACATCCAGATAAGCAGGCTTAACACCAGACAAATAATCAAGCAGAAAATAATATCCTAATCAAAGAATTAACAAGGAGAAAATCCCACTTCCTCCTCCACTGGCAAGGCAACTTACTATACATAAACAGGGAGCAAATGCCACACTCACTAGTAAGGATGATGTTGCCTAATCAGCTAATGAAATGTTTGCAAACAAACAACCCAACTCAGAGTACCACTGTTCAACCTAGAGCTACATACAGTATATTCTCTTCTATTAGTATCATTATTTTTATCAAGCTACAGAAGCAAAAGAAGATAGTATCACTGCAAGGGTCTTTATGACTTCTGGACAGGCCTGCCAGCCATGCAATCCAATGCATTCCCTCTCTCCCTCTTTCCACTTTATCAAACCATTTTAGAATTCTTAAGACATGCCAAAAGGTAGTACTTTAAAAACATATTTTCACACATTTTGGAAACTACACCAGCTTTCACACAGTGTACTGAGCTCTTCAACAATGCTTCACAATTGAAGAGTTTGAAAAAGAGACAGAGTTGGTTAGATACTTCCATATCATTTAGATTGCCTCACTTCTGGCCAAGAGTTTTTCTGTCTTGGATTCAGGCTAAGATGGAGCATAGTGGAATAACTACCACAGTTCACACATGTTTCAGTAATATACCTTTTATGCACATTTTTTTAGTAATAGAAATATGAATGCTACTACGTCAGCATTCAACCCACACTGAAATTCAGAAAGAGTGCAAATCCAGATTCACTTCTATTGGAATTAGTGACATCATTATTTTGCATCTCAACTAATTCTTGTAAACTGTGATACCTCTTCCTTTTTCCCCCCGCTAGTAACTAGTCCATATTAATCAGAAAAATAAAATTTAAAACATTGGATTCAGTGTTATAGGTGAAAGCAGTGAACTGTATTTACTCATGAGAAAGTAAGAACAGAATGTATCCCTTACTTAAAATAGCACAGCATCTAAAGGAGATTTATATGCATTTCTTGGACAAATGGTTGTAGCTGGTTCTCCATCACAAACAGAGCAAGCCAAACAGAAGACAAAAGGAGATAGTCAATGAATATAATTCTGAAATAGAAAATAAAAATAGTTTAATAGGATCAGAATGGTTCCTCCTTCAATAATGGAGGTAATAATAGGTATACTTGAGGCATTGTTGCAATCAGCAAAAGGTCAAGCCAAGTTCAGGCAAAAGGAAAAAGAATGAGGAGAGAGAAAAAGAGGCAGATCGTTAAAAAAAAATCCTACACATCCCCTACTGTTTATTTCAAATTTCAGAGAGCAGAAGAAAAAATAAAATAAAATTGAGAAATCAATTCAACAGGAGTCATGCTGTAGACTCTGACTAGCATCTGTACTATAAAATAGCAGCACATCTAACAGAGTGACAGCAACTAACATAACCAAACATGGTTGACGTCAGAAAATGCAGCAGAATCAGATCTCAGTAATATTTAGATGGGGAACCTCCAGAAATTACAAAATTAGACCAGGAATTTGAAAAATATATCCTGGAATAGAAAGGCAATAGAAAACCTCCTCAATAAATTACATGAAATTGTCCGAGAAGTCTTGAGCAGTTGAGCTTGATACAAGATGGATTTTAGTTTTGCTGGCTCTGCAGCTTAGTTCCATTTTGGTATTGAAGGTTCAGAAATCAAACTGTTTCAATTCTAGTGCCATTTCAGGCAATGGTGCTCTATTTTAAGTGATAACAGAGTAGTCCGTAATGTATACAGAGGCAAACATGGTCCCAGAACCTATTTCTCTCCAAGGATGTAGGAGAACATTGCCTGTACATGAGACTAAAATTAGTTTCTCCTTTTTTCTCATTTTTCCTCCACTCTCTGCACAGCAAGCAGGATGAAATCTTTTCCTCCTGCTGCTAAATTGAAAAAAAAAAAGGAGCAGCTTTACAATAAATATCTTGAAGGGAAAAAGTAACTGGAGCATTAAAGATAGAAGAATGGCTGTTAAATGAAAATGTTTGGGCAGAAAGGCATTAGACAGCACTAGTAATTGTTAATTTGTACTCAGTTTTTGGTACAAAATGGCTTTTATTACTTCCAATATGCATTTATTCTGGTTGTCTTTCTATTTGGAAAAGTAGCGCACAGATGAACCTCTAAACCTCCAAGGCATTGGGCGAAATGAAGCAAAATAAAATAAAATAAAATGTCCTATAATGAATTTCGGCTTTTCTAGACTCAGCCACTAAGTCACGTTATTTTAAACTCTATTATAAGGAGTGACTCAGACATTCCAATAGATCTGGCAGCTTTGGCATGAAACATGCAATTAATTTGCCTTGACTTGCAGGGAAGCATATAAGCTGATGTGCCATACTGTACTCATTGTCCAGGTTTTGCATTTCTGCATAGGAACTAGTGGTGGGTTCCTACCGGTGCGGTCCACTCCGCCGTTCCGGTAGGGGCCCGCTGATTGCGCAACAGCTCCGGTGCTTTCTTTGCAAATCCGTGCGCGCTGCCATCTTTTTTTTAAAAAAAAATTTTCACGGTTTTTGGCTCTCTGCGCATACGTGAAGTGAAATTGTCCTGCGCATGCGCAGATAGCAGAAATCGCGCGAGAGGACGCACACACGCGCACACAACATCGCGATGTGCACCGGTAGGAGAAGGTATGAGGAACCCGCCCTTGATAGGAACATATTCCAGGATCGGTGCAGAGATATATAATGGAGCCTTTCATCTACGAGATAAAAATATATTTGAGTCTTCCTCACATTTTTGGTATCATGTCTGAATGCTACAATCATCCTTCACTAATCATTATACATGACTATATATTTAACGAACATCTGCTAAGAATTGTCCTATACTACTGAGGCACCAATTAAAACTCAACAGCAGAGCACATGCTCCACATGCAAAACGGCCAGGTTTTATCCCCAGCATCTCCAAGAAGGGCTGCCAAAAAACCCTGTATCTATACCTAGAACATAATATCTGTTCACTTTAAACCAGAGGAGATGACCTGTTGAGGACAATAGAGACATTTCAGATGTTCACAGTCTGTAGTGCTATCACCCATTCACACTTCATTTGGGTGAGATTACTTTTATTTGGTGGGATGCTTTCTATCCCTAAGCTTACTTTTTTGGTGGTGGTGGGCAATTCCAAAATAACGTGTCCTACCTCCCCACCATTTTTATTTAGTTCCTAAGAATGGTTATGTGGGATCCAGAGGCATTCTTATAAAGATCAATGATGGCAGACCAGTTGCTTTGTTTGCGGCACTGTGAGAATCCTGTAAAAATTGCTCGGGTCAGGTGGAGATGAAACCTGGCTCTTGGTTTAAAGCAATATTTAGCTCTCTGCAGCAGATATCTTATTTATTGAAAGCACATTTCTAGCATGAATAAATAACCATCAGGGGAGAAATTGCTGCATTCCCAAAAGTTAAGAGTAAGTGAAGATTGACTGTGCTGAAATCAGACTTAAATGCCTCTTAAGCAATTCACCATAATGATGATCATATTCATCACTGATGTGAAACCTAATCTTCCACCTTTACCATTCTTCTCCACTCTCCTTCTGTGTTTCCTTTTGAGTTTGTAATCCTGAGGACAATTTTCAAGTTGGGCAGCATCTAAAACTAATAAATAAATAAAAAATAAAGCACTTAATTAATATGGACTCTTTAAAAAAAAGATCATACCTTTTTCTATTTTATGAGTTTGAATCTTCTCTGCAAAATCTTCCTTTCTTAATTTTTCTTATTTCATCATTTGCTAGTTGCTGTTTCTGTTATTATCTATCAGAAGTGGAAAACCTATGGGCCAGCTGTAAAAGAAGCTGGAAGCCTGTTGCTTAGCAACATCTGGAAGACCACAGGTTCCCATTCCTCTCTATCTAGTAAATAAATATATCCATCCAGCTAACTTCCTGGTAGTCTTTACATACCAGAAGCTTGTATGTTCAAGATTGGCAGAGCATGATAAATATAAGCAATGCACCAATTGGTCCCAAGCACCAAATTAATAGTACTGGAATTTTGAACCAGCATTTACATGGAACACTGTCCATTTGATCATGTGCACAGGATGATCATGGAATCCACAAATGTGGATCTGTATGTGGACCAATAACTAGACTATCATTATGAAATGCTTTATGGATTGGAAAACCATTTATATATAATAAGAAACTAAGAGGGAGTGCTAAACTTGACCCAATGAAATAGTCCATCCTTGTGTTTGTATTGTATATGTATCAGTTGTCTTTGTGTCTTTGTGTTAATCGTCTGTGCACAGAGTACATCCCACAGCTTTATGATCTGTTAATCTCTATAATGTTTTACAGAATTAAGTGTTTATAGCAGGAATTCCCAAGGCTTCAGGAAAGATCCAAACTTAAAATAAGGAGGAATTTTCTGACCACAAGAGTTACTGAGTAATGGAACAACCTGCCTGCTGGAGTCCTGGATGTTTTATCAACTGGATGTTTTCAAGCAACTATTGGACAACATTTGTCTGGGGTGAGAATCCTTATTCTGGGTAGGGGGTTAGATCAAACACCTCAAAGGTCCCTTCCAACTCTATGATTACGTTATTATATGATAATGTTAGGCTAGCCAGGTAGCTACCATACTATGGCAAGTCCCATTAACAGAAAATCTCCACCTTTCCAAATCAATTTACTTTAGTTTTCCATTTCCTCTTATTTTCTTTAGCTCACCAGGTATATTGGATTATCTGGTGGAAAAACAATGAGTAGAGCCATGAGTCCAAAGAAAGGTATTGGCTGTTCCTTTTCTGCTTAAGAAAGTATTGACTGTTGTCTGAACCTCTCAGAAGAATTTCACCAATATCTGAATTGCTTCCAGTTTTTACTTTAGGGCTGCTTATCTTCTAGAATGCCTCTACTGTATATACACATATAGAGTATTTGTACTTTGCTATTGATGCAAAAGGCTACTGATATTCATCAATCCATGTTGACATTTTAACTGTGTATATAGACCAGACCTTGCAGCATCTACCGGTAGGAAAGGCTGAAATGGGAAAACCCATACCAATCAGAACTGGCATCAAGCTAGAAATTTTTCAGTAAAATTCATTTATTGCTATTTGTTATAGTATACAAATATAACTGACATGCTTTGTTCCATGCTAGCATCTCACCTTATCCTTACCTGCCATCTACTTTGTATTGCCTACACAGATTTTGTCTACCTAAAAAAAACTGGAAATCATCTGAAGAGAAATGGTTTTTCCCTATATACCCTCATTTACTATTTATAATGAAATATATAAGATTGTACATAACTATCCCTTTCATAGAAATCAATGGAGAAATACTTTGATAATAGTTCATCAAACTATCTCTGTGATTGTCTAAACCTTCACATATCAATTTGAGAAAGCCTTTGGCCAGTTGGAGATTATTCATTTGTAAAAATAGAGAGTGTATTCATTCATTCATTCAATTAATCAATCAATTTCTATGGCCACCCATCTCAGTCAATGGCTTACAAATAATAATAAAATAAAATAAAATAAAATAAAATAAAATAAAATAAAATAAAATAAAATAAAATAAAATAAAATAAAATAAAATAAAATAAAATAAAATAAATAATAAAATAAAATAAAATAAATAATAAAATAAAATAAAATAATAAAATAAAATAAAATAAAATAAAATAAAATAAAATAAAATAATAAAATAAAATAAAATAAAATAAAATAAAAATAAAATAAATAATAAAATAAAATAAATAAAATAATAAAATAAAATAAAAATAAAAAAGTGCATAAGCGCACCAATGTGCCTACCGTCCCTGTCCTAATGTTCCCTTTTATTAGTACCCATCTTATGTATATAAACAATGTTATAACTATGTATATCACCAATACGTACTTGACAAAAACAAATAAATAAAATAAAATAAATAAAATAAAATTTACTTCAAATTACATAAGCTTTTTTTAAAAACAAAAACCTACAATTCCCAAGAATAAATATCCCAATTGTAAAAAAAAGATAATGCCAGGTACTCTGAATTTGGCTTAAGCATACAATTTGGTTAGACTGCCTTGGAAGCTAGCAATCTTCTTTGGAGCTAGGAAATAACTTTTTTCCCCAGTCATTTTGACCATTAGCATCATGATGGTGATATGGTTATTCTTCAGAGGAAATATAGATTGAATTTTCAGATCAAACTTGTCTTGAGTTTGCAAGTTTTGTTTTTCTTTGCTTAAACCCGTCTGCAATTTAATAGACTATACACAACAGCATAATGCAATGACACTATTTTAGAAGATTCAAGAAGCTAGAAAAAAGATGGCAGAGCATGAAGTTCAATGGCTGCAAATTCCTTACCCTTGCTGCTTCTCGGCCTATGACTTATTAAGGATTCCCCTGAGGGCTGTAACATGCAAGTAATTTGGATCACTCTCTTTGCCTGAAGATAGGACAAGATTATTTCTTGACTGGTTTAATATTAGTAGACTCCTAAGATTAATTACAAGAGAAACACTTCCTTCCTAAGAAAGTGATCAGCAGTTAGTTGATTACACAGATTTCCTGTAGTTGTTAGAGCAGTATAATTGAAACAGAATTTTATTATTACCAATCCCAGAGAAAACACATTACATGAAATCACTGTTTTGCAGTTCTCCCATCCTTACTTTGACAGACTGACTGCCCTTACCACTTCATTTCTTTGATTATCTAACTTCAGGAAAGATTCCTTTGAAGAAGTTTATAGTGGAACAAATCACAGATTAAAGACTAAATGTAAAGTGCTGCCCCAACCTGCTTAACATCCTTTCTTACTAACAGCCAAAGTGGAATCTTTCAATGACAAATAATATGTCAGGTATACTAAGAATATGAGAATCGATTCTCTTCACAAAATCAACAAAGCAATTTGTTGTCTGGGTCCTGTTCTGCTGTGAATAATAAACTGTAATGGAATCATGGGCAGCCTAACAAACTTTGCACAGTTTGGGACTGAGAAATGATTACAGGTCGCATCAGGCATTAAAGGTGAGAAATACAAAAAAACTAGAGAACAGAAGAATTACAATAAAACTCAGGACCTGTTGGTCAGCACTGTTTCTGTTAGTATCTAATCCATCAAGGGCTCTTCAGACTTGGAGCTCAGCCATCAACCAACAGCCACTAATTCAATGAAGTGTGAAAGCACCTATTTGTGCGAGAAGGAAAATGGTACACTTTGCCCAGATACCAACAGCTGCCATTTTTAATCAATTCAGAAGCTGTTGGATGCCAGAGTAGGTGTTGATAAGATTTATAACTGGCGTCCAAAATGCTGATGTAGTGTAACCATGCATGCTATTAGCTACTGTCCAAGTTGAGGAAAGAGAGGAAGAAGCACTAAATTTAGGCCATCTAAAGCATCTGTAAGCATTTATTTTTCCCACCTTCTGCTTTTTAAGCACTATTTAGGCAAATCCCACATAATGCCAGCCAATTCTCTGTCTCTTTATAATGTAGACCACAGTGGGGGGAAATATCAAAAACCTTTCTTATCTTTGGATTTATTTCTTAACTTACTCTGTTTGCACTAAAATGCCAGACTCAAAACAACAACAACAACGGAACATTCAATGGAAAGATAATTCAGGAGCTTCAATTCAACCCAGTAGGACAACAGATATATATTAAGAATTCAATTGATCCTAAATTATTTTACTTCCTATTGATCCTGCACAGAGCATCTACCGTGTTTTGTTATGTTTTGTGTTCAAAATGTCTCTGAGAAATATTCTCCTATATTAATACTACACGTAAGGAGGTTGTAAAACATGAAAAGGAGTTGCTTAACAGATGTATGAAGGACCTTTAGTCATACCAAAGTGAAATTATGTGCTTGTGTTTCTAAGTGGACCTTAGGGATCCCTCCTTTCTCCTTATAAATGCAGACCCTCAGACATACTTGCATGCAATCACAAAACAATTTAAATCTACAGCTCTAGTCAGAACTTTTCCAGCCTTGTGCCACTTCTCCTTAATAACGTGGATTTCACAAGACAGAACAACATGGAACAGACTTTGAAACTACGACTACATTTTGTTACAGGAAGGATTTTCTGAAATATCAGCCTTTCCATTTTGTTATTTTCAATCTCTCCTCCTAAATTTGTTACCCCTTTTGGATCTTATTCAATCTCACTGATACTTAAGTATTTTTGTCTGTTGAAAAGGTACAAGTGATTTGGGAGTGATATCTGCTAGATAGAGGAAAACAGGCCGGTGCTGTTAGCAGCAGCAGCATTAAACAACAGGGTTTCATGGTCAAATGGGTATCATAACATTCAGTGATGAATCAAGCAAAATCTTCCTAATGCTTTCTTCCCCTGGTATCATTTGCTTTTCATCTCCTCTTTGTTACCAATATTCCTTTGCAAGATTCATTTTTGTGAGTCACCTACATCCTCTCCAACCCATTTTACTGTTTAGAGGCTAGGTGGCATTCAATATAATAAGGGATTCCAGAGGTCCAAATGCTCCTTCATTTAGTTTCTGATTCAGAAGGTGACTAATTTTCCAACAGATGTTCAAATGCCACAGACTATCTTACACATATGTAAAATACATGTTTTTCAGCAGTGAAAGAATGCAGTGAAACCAAATATGGCTTCTGATGAAGTAACTGTTAGCTTATGTGACACTAGTTTTTTCTAGGATGGAAAAATTGAACATCTATATATTGATTTCACTGACACTTTGGAAAGAAACAGGCTAATGAAATTAAACCTTGCTTTCTCTTTGATATATAATTGTGTCCCCTTGCTCTCCTGGAAATCTTGGCCTCAGCATTAATTTCTACATATCTGGTCATTAAGTGTTAGTGTATCAAAATCGTAAACAGAAGGCATTTTCTGTCTCAAAATCTCATAACTAACACTGTAGCAAATTTCTGCCTACTATAGACCAATCTCTATAAAAGAATAATCAAAATATGATTATTTTGATATGAGGCGGTAGAAACTAGGTTTCCATATTTTGCTTCTTTTTTATTTCCTTTTGCTACAAAATTGGCTCTGCTGTTAGGAGGTCTAACTGACCCCCTTAATGCCAAAAGCATTCCGGGTCACAAAAATCATTAAGAGAAGTAGCCTGCAATGTGCTTCCAGATATGGTGTTATGGATTTGGTGGAGGAGAAAACAACAAATAAAGCTGTGTAACTTAAGGGGATTAATTCAGGCAAACAGTCAAAAAGCCAAGCATCTGTTTGGGCAATGGTCTAAAGCTGTGTTCCTACAGCTTTGTTAAAGCTAAGGAGGTCTGAGGTGATCAAGTCAGAGTTGCTCAGATAATGTGTGTATACTGCCTTGAGCTTCATTGAAAAAGAGGGTCATAAATACAGTAAACACTACATCTTGAATCAAATTTGACAGAGCCATAAATTTAATACAGTACAGGAGATCAATTCTGAGCTACAAGCGAGTATTCTTTTCTTTGTTGGACCAGCACAATGACCCGACTATGTTATCAAGCCTGGAGGGTCCCAGTGGACATGGCTCACTTACTGTGATTCATCCATCCTCTCCTGTTTTTGTGTGTCTTTTTTATACAGGTAGTCCTCAAGATATGATACTGTAGGTCACTTAAGGGGTGTTTGAAGTTATGACAGACCCTCAAAAGCTGCATACAACCCAATTTCAAAATTAAGGTAATATAAATGAAGGTGGCTGCAGCATCCCTTCAGTCGTTTGCCCTTATGACTAACCACAGGGTTGTTGCAGCACCCTCACCACGTCTTAGCCCTCCATCCAGTCCCACTGGAACCCCGCAGCACTAGGGCCTGCTCTCTAGGTCTCCTGGAAGCAGCTGCCATTTTAAGCACTCTGACAATTCCTTGAGGAAATGGCAGCTGTTTTTAGAGCTTTCTGCCCCAATCAGCTAGTCCTTGGGAGACTGCAAACTTCTCCTGGCTGTTGCTAGGCTTTGGGGAAATCGGCTGCCAGAATGCAAGACAGCAGCTTTAGGAAGAGCTTTTCAAAACCTTTTCCTTGCTTAACCTCCTCCCTCCCCAAAGAAAGTCATGAAAGACAGCAAAAAAGCTGGAGGAGAGGGGACAGACTTGTTGATTCCCACCCCCCAAAATTAGGTGCTGTGTTTTTTCTTCAGCTCCTCAATGCTTAGAAAATGTTAGAATGTATCTTAAGCTATAAGCAAAAACAGCATGACTTAGCCAGAATTTTGGAGAGTCTGCTCTGTGTAGTATAGACCTTCTAGAGTACAAGAACTCCTTTGTTGTTTACTTTTGGAATCCTCGGTTTCCTTATGCTGTTTGAATGAATCAATCAATAATTCCCTCCTTTGCTCAAAACTTTCCTTATGCATTATTGCCAACACTAATTTTGCTACTGACTATATTCTTACTGTTTGTTCCAGAAATGGGAAAAGAGCAAAGAAGGGAAAAACCGGCAACTCTTTTTCTGTCAGCTGCTATTTATATAGCAGCTGTCAAACAAGTTGGCCAATAGCACGCGTCTATTTCTCCCGCCGGCTGAGCTGTCAAGCATCAGCCAATGGGAGGTATCTCCTTAGTTGCTAGGTAGAAACAGCATCTCCTGAGGATGCAACAGTTTTATAATTTACTTTTAAGATCTAGTTTTATGGGAACTGTCCATCCATGGCCTGGCAGTCATTACTATTACTCCCAACTTGCTGGATTCTGGTGTCAACAATAGGAAACGACTCTATTTCTTCCATAGGGGACTGGAGTCATGTTCCATTAAGCAAGAACTTCTTGTGCAGCCTGATGATGCAATCACTTTCCTGTTCTCTCCCTCTAATCCAAATGTAAAATGACAATATTTCCTATTAGAACACTATGATTGCAGAGTTCTGATAAAAATATTTTCCAGTGATTAGAAGCTAAAATTGTATGTAGTAAATTATACATTCTCCTTTCTTTCTGTTCTTAAATCCCCCTGGTATTTTTCTTATATGGCTGACTTGGTAATAAGCACATCAATGTATATACTGAGTATCTCTCTCTATGTCCTCTCCCAAATGCTGAATTAAGTTCTGTGAGATTCAGGTTTGCTGTACCTAACTCTGACTTCAATTTGAACATTATCTGGATCTTCTGGAATCAGCCCAATTCCACAACCAGTTTTAGATTCAGTCAAATCTGACCCATAACTGAGGAGCTCTTCCCCAAGATGGCTGCTGAACAGTAAGAGTTTTTTTTCCCCTCTCTTGCCAATGATCTGCTGATTTTGCTGGCAAAGCTGGTTCTCTGGCACTGCTGCTCCCTAGATTTGAATGAGAGTACTTAGGAATGACCCAAGATGGGTTTTGGATGGCTGTAGAGCAGGGGTGTCAAACTCACAGCATCACATTGTCATCACATGACATATCGTGACTTTTCCCCCCATTGTTAAACCGGGGGTGGGGGTGGCCAGCACGTGACGTATCCGACCGGTGGGCCGTGAGTTTGACATCCCTGCTGTAGACCCATCTGGGAAGGGGTTTCTTGAACATTCCAGTTCCCTTTGGGAGCAGTCAGAAAGTCACTGGTCATCTATCTTCCTTTCGGCAGTTCGTTTTCTTAAGCATACCTGAGTTTTAACTTCATTTTTTGATTTTTCTGTTCAACACTGCCTTTTTATCTTTAAAAGTTGATCAGCTGGCTGAATGTTGACTTATTTTGACCCCTTGCTGGACTCTAGCTGTTCTTTTCTTTTTCCTTTGATTTCTGATGTTGTTTCGAATAACTTTTATTTTCTCATAAGGAAGCACAATATGTCCTTGGATGGTGAAAGTGCTTTTTTTCAAATATAATAAGAAGAGTTTTTAAAAAAACTGACACACATCTGTGTTCAATAACCATACAGAGCTATAGAGTACTATACTTTTATAGCTTTTATAGTTTTTAATAACTGTTGTTATTAATAAAGTTTTTAATAACTTTACAGCTTTTAATAACTGTTGAAAAATAATGTAATCGTTCATTTCAAACATAGTCATCTAAAATCTACTGAGAATTAATATTTAATTATTCATTAAGATGTATAAACAAATGTAGCAGAGAGAGAAGATATTTCCAAAGTTGTGAAAATAAGGGGGATCTGCACATGATGCATTTGGTAAATTTGGTGAAAATAACCTAATTTAATCAATTTTTTAAATGTCTCCTATTCCTAGAAACTTAATTATGGGTAAATCACACACACACACACACACACATTTTTGATTAAGACTAAATCACAATTTAGTTGTAACTTAAGAGCTCTAAGAAACTGAATTCATTCTTTATCATTTGTGTTTAGCTCAAGTGGTAATTTCTTTTAATAGTAAGTTGAAGTACCGTATCTGTAATTGGCAACAGTGATGGCTACATCAGCATCTATATCCTTAGATGGTAGCTAGGTAGCTGTGCAACTCCAAAATTAAATACAAATACTTATTAAAATGTGAAATTAAATAAAAATGGTTTAAATATTGATCAACAAACCTTGAAAAATGTCAGAATTTCTTCTGGGGATTTTGCAACATTTCACTGAAAATACCAACATTTCAAAAGACTGCTACTACCGTGTTTCCCCGAAAATAAGACAGGGGCTTATATTTTTTTGACCCCCCAAAAATGCCCCTGGCCTTATTTTGGGGGGATGGCTTATTATTTTTGGGGTGCAGGCAGGCCGCGACGCACCACTTACTGAAGTTCGGCAGCTCCGTGGTCTCTCGGCTAATCTGTTTAGGGGGAAAAAAATCTTGCATAGTGCAGAAACTCTTCTCGCGAGAATTAACAAGTTCTCGAAGCGAGAAGAGTTTCTGCACTATGCAAGATTTTTCCCCCTAGCCGAGGGAAACCCCAGAGCTGTCAAACTCCAGTAAGTGGTGCGTTTCGCGGTTCTGCGGAGTTTGGAGCTTTGGGGCGAAGGATGGGGCGGGACGGCGAGGCGAGCGAGCGAGCGAGGTGGCGGCAGAAGGGGCAGCAGAAGAGCGAGATCCCAGCGGTCAGCAGGAGCCCCGAGTAGAAAGCGCCGGCCGCTGTGCCCAGGCGGAACGGCTCCCCCTTGAGTTCGGAGCCCAGCGAAAAGCACTTGAGACCCACCGGGGCGGCGCTCAGCGCGCAGGCGAGCAGGAGGTAGCTGGAGAGCGCGGCGCAGGCTCCCCGGACACTCCACTTCATCCTCCGCGTCTCCTCCGCCGCCTGCGCCTCCTCCTCCCTGCCTCGCCTCCTCCGCCTCCCTCCGCCTCCGCCTCCTCCGCCTCCTCCTCCCTTCTGTCCTCATCCTCCCGTGTCCTCCTCGGTGTCGGCGGCCCTTGCCGGGGAGGCGGCCGCCGCGTGTTGCGGGAACATAATGCTGGGGACGGCGGTGGCGAGAAGGGAGAGTTCCGAATGCGCCGCCACCGGTGCCGCCGTTGCTCTGGCTGCTACCGGCACAGCGGCCGCCGCTGTCACCGCTGCTTCCTCTCTGCAGGCAGCCGGCAAACACGGCTCACGCACCAGCTTTTTCCTCCCCGCCCTGCTTCCTCCTGCTCTCTCTTATTGAAGCGGCTGCTGCGGCTGCTGCTCTCTTGCTTGCCGCCGCCGCTACTGCTGGGAGCCGATGAATTATTGATGGCAGCAAGCCCCTCTTTTGCCTCGAACTTGCTGCCATCAATAATTCATCGGCTCCCAGCAATAGCGGCGGCGGCAAGCAAGAGAGCAGCAGCCGCAGCAGCCGCTTCAATAAGAGAGAGCAGGAGGAAGCAGGGCGGGGAGGAAAAAACTGGTGCGTGAGCCGTGTTTGCCGGCTGCCTGCAGAGAGGAAACAGCGGTGACAGCGGCGGCCGCTGTGCCGGTAGCAGCCAGAGCAACGGCGGCACCGGTGGCGGTGCATTCGGAACTCTCCCTTCTCGCCACCGCCGTCCCCAGCATTATGTTCCCGCAACACGCGGCGGCCGCCTCCCCGGCAAGGGCCGCCGACACCGAGGAGGACACGGGAGGATGAGGACAGAAGGGAGGAAAAGGAGGAGGCGGAGGAGGCGGAGGCGGAGGGAGGCGGAGGAGGCGAGGCAGGGAGGAGGAGGCGCAGGCGGCGGAGGAGACGCGGAGGATGAAGTGGAGTGTCCGGGGAGCCTGCGCCGCGCTCTCCAGCTACCTCCTGCTCGCCTGCGCGCTGAGCGCCGCCCCGGTGGGTCTCAAGTGCTTTTCGCTGGGCTCCGAACTCAAGGGGGAGCCGTTCCGCCTGGGCACAGCGGCCGGCGCTTTCTACTCGGGGCTCCTGCTGACCGCTGGGATCTCGCTCTTCTGCTGCCCCTTCTGCCGCCACCTCGGTCGCTCGCTCGCCTCGCCGCCCCACCCCATCCTTCGCCCCAAAGCTCCAAACTCCGCAGAACCGCGAAACGCACCACTTACTGGAGTTTGACAGCTCTGGGGTTTCCCTCCACGGCAGCCCATTCTGAAAGAGAACGCCTCGCGAGGCTTTCAAAGTTCTCCAACTCGTGAGGCATTCTCTTTCAGAATGGGCTGCCGTGGAGAGAAGATCGAAGAACGCGATCGAGGTAGGAGGGTGTCCCTTCAAAATGCTTCAAAGTCCATCGAAGCATTTTAAAGGGATCCGTTTTGCCTGCCATGAAGGGAACCAATGCTTGCCTCCTTTTCTTCGGGGAACATTGGTTCCCTTCATGGCAGGCAAAACGGATCCCTTTAAAATGCTTTGAAGGACTTTGACCACCGGGCGGGGGATGGGGCGGGGCGCGACGTGAGTGAGGAAGGCGGTGACAGGGAAGCCGCGAACTTCCAGACGCTGGTAAAGTGAGCGCCTCACAGCCCGGCCCTCCCCTGCATTCCCCCCCAAATTGATTATCTTACCAGCGTCTGGAAGTTCGTGGCTTCTCTTTTCAGCAGGTCTTTGCAGGGAAACTCCTTCAATGTAAAGGAGAAGTTCTCGCGAGTGCGAAAAGTTGTTAATTGGTTGCACTCGCGAGAACTTCTCCTTTACATTGAAGGAGTTTCCCTGCAAAGACCTGCTGAAAAGAGAAGCCACGAACTTCCAGACGCTGGTAAGATAATCAATTTGGGGGGGAATGCAGGGGAGGGCCGGGCTGCGAGGCGCTCACTTTACCAGCGTCTGGAAGTTCGCGGCTTCTCTTTTCAGCAGATCTTTGCAGGGAAACTCCTTCAATGTAAAGGAGAAGTTCTCGCGAGTGCAAAAAGTTGTTAATTGGTTGCACTCGCGAGAACTTCTCCTTTACATTGAAGGAGTTTCCCTGCAAAGACCTGCTGAAAAGAGAAGCCACGAACTTCCAGACGCTGGTAAGATAATCAATTTGGGGGGGAATGCAGGGGAGGGCCGGGCTGCGAGGCGCTCACTTTACCAGCGTCTGGAAGTTCGCGGCTTCTCTTTTCAGCAGGTCTTTGCAGGGAAACTTCTTGAGAGATCTCTCTCTCTCTCTTTCGGGGCCAAAAGAGTGCCGCTGCAAAAAGAGCGGCTCCCGGCATGTCCCCCCCCTTTCCCCCGGAAGTAGTGGGGGGGCTTATTTTCGGGGGGGGGCTTATTTAAAGGCATGTCCCGAAAAACCCCTGTGGGGCTTAGTTTCGGGACAGGTCTTATTTTCGGGGAAACACGGTAGATAATATAATGTTGTTGGAACCTGAAAAGATTGCTGATTTTGGTATTTCACAATGGTATAAATTAATTATAAAAGTACTTTAAAAGTACTCACAATTTTTTCTTTGCCTTCTTAGTGCAAGTGAATTTGTGATGTTTTACATTAATTTTAGAAGAAGATGACAATATGGAAATAATGAGAAAAAGTCTTAAAGCAATTATTTTCTTCGATTTTGGTCTAACTCTTATTGATTTATTTTTTTACATTTTGGCTCATTTTATAAAAAATTCCACAAAATGTCAAGAATTCAGCCCGATCTTCCCAGCAAACAGCATAAGAAACTAGCAACATAATCAAAGAGTATCATATGCACAAACTTGGTGATTCCTGATGGCTGCCACCATCTCATCAGCAAATGCCTGTTGCAATTGTGAAAAAAAGTATCTGGGAAAAATAGTATTTCTATTTCTGGTGTGTGTGTCTGTGTGTGTGTGTGTGTGTGTGTCTGTGTGTGTGTGTGTGTGTGTGAGAGAGAGAGAGAGAGAGAGAGAGAGGGAGAGAGAGAGAGAGAGAGAGAGAGAAAGAAAGAAAGATGGAAAGAGAGAGAGAGATGGAAAGAGAGCGGGAGGGAGGGAGAGAGAGAGAGAGAGAGAGAGAGAGAGAGAGATGGAGAGAGTGATGGAGAGAGAGAGAAAAAGAAAGATGGAAAGAGAGAGAGATGGAATGTTGAGATAAGAATTACTCTTATCAGAGGCGAAATGAATCTTTTCCTGGAACTCTGACATTACCAAAATAAACCGCATTATAATTCTAATGTAAAAGATATTTATTTTGATATAAAAATAATTAATCACATGTTGGCTATATAAAAGAGATGTTGCTTCGTCAGAAGCGTAGAACAAAAAGGAATGAAGGAATGTACACATGCGTACTAGGAACATTAATCACATGCTCAGGAATAAACCATTATATTTGATAGGGATGCATCTCCCTGCATATACATGTAACAGGCAATATAAAATCACTGCGTGACATGGAAAGAGAGAGGGAGGGAGGGAGGGAAGGAGGAGAGAGAGAGAGAGAGAGAGAGAGAGAGAGAGAGAGAGAGAGAGAGAGAGAGAGAGAGGGAGGGAGGGAGGGAGGGAGGGAGGGAGAGAGAAGGCATTTTATACTTTCTTATGTGTGTATATGTGTGCATATATGTATATGGTGTCCGGATGTATATGTCATCATATCACATCATATCATCATTTCACACATTTCTCCATTATATCACCTTCCCTCTAATCTCACAGTTAGGAGAGCCACAGTTTTGAAGTATTTAAACCCTGATGTTCTGCTGCTATCTAGTGGCAAGTTACAATAACAGAATTCAGTCTCATCCTATTTATTGGCTGCTTATCAAATTTATAAACTGCTTCACTTTGGAGACTCTAGATGCTGTACGAAATCAAACACAGAGCAAAGAATAATAATGTAAAAACCCATATAACTGTAAGTAATAACAATAGTAGCATATAGCGTTATTTTACACGTATAGCCTACATTTCTGCTAGACAATTCAAAAAAGCTTGCATAGGCTTCTGGTTTCTGCTTTTCACTGACTGGTCCACAGCTTTATCGTTGCTAATAGGATGCTGTAGTAGTGCATTAACAATTCTCCCATTAAATTGGCAATGAAGCTAAATGAATAGTGATTACAGAGATGGTTGATGCTTCCTAAAAGGCAAAACCCAGCAAAGACTGTGCTGCTTTATACCCACAGGGCTGGCCTGAGACATTTATTGCTTCGAAAGGAAGAGGAGATGGAACTACACCATTCGATTTAGAAAAATTAAACTGGACATGTAGCCCACTTTCTCCTGAGGGAAATGCTGTGCCAGGAATTAGAAACACACCACTTTCATTCTGTCCCATATGATAGAAAATGAAGACTAAATTGATGTTTCAGGTCTAAATTGTAGTAATTCAGGTTTATAATCTCACTAGGACCTGAAAAAATGTAAAAAAAATGAACAATGGGTTCATAATGACTGTTGATTCAGGTATTTGTTGCAGTAGGAGCTGGGAAGTTCCGAAGAAAATAAATACTCCTTCTGTCTGTGTTTTGACTAAGAAAGCGCTTATCAACAAAGTAGACTTGCAGTCCCGAACTCTAGCAGGATTTGACTGATTTCTTCCATCTTTTTGCTTTTTAAAAAAATTATTGACATTTCAAGGCACACATTTTTTTTATGATATGCAGTCATGCAATCATAGAATATAAGCATTGAAAGAGACTCTGAAGGACACTTAGTCCAGCTCCTCTCCAGTATAGGAAGCTATTAGTACAGAATGACTAATAGGATGGCCATTAAATATATTCAATGAAAGAGAGTCTATTGCCTCCTGTGGCAGTCTGTTCCATTGTTAGTCTCGAGATTTTTCTGATATCTAACCAAAATTTACTTCTTTGTTACAGACACAGGCTCCTCCATTTCAACCATGTCCTGGGCTGCTGTCAAAAAGGCCATTCCGGCACTCCGCCAGAAACAACTCAAAGTACAAAGCCTCAAGCTCAGAGATTATCAGACTCCTGTTAGCCCGGAGTTTAAACCGTATTTTTGCACGAGATCTCAGCACAAGGGGGTTGCCTATTGTGGGGGGATCGCATCATTGTTCCTCCGTCACTACGAGAGGAGATACTAAGGGCATTGCATGAAGGTCGCCCAGGGGTGGTCAGGATGAAGGCGCTGGCCTGGAGCTATGTTTGGTGGCCAAACATGGACAAGTAAATAGAAGAGTGGGTAGTTGGCTGTACAACTCGCCAGGAGTCTAGGGCTGCACCCCCCAAAGCCCTGGTTCAGGAATGGGAGAGGCCTAGGGCACCCTGGTCCAGGGTCCACATTGATTTCGCGGGTCCATTCCACGGCCAAACATTTCTGGTAGTGGTTGACGCATACTCCAAATGGCTGGAGATCATATTAATGGGGTCAACCACTGCCGAGGCAGTAATCCAAATGCTCCAAAAGCTCTTTGCCACTCATGGGTTATCAGACGTGCTAGTTTCAGACAACGGGCCTCAGTTTACGGCCACACAATTTGAGGGCTTCTTAGCCGAACAAGGGATTCGCCACACATTGACCGCTCCTTTCCATCTGGCCAGTAATGGTCAGGTTGAACGCATGGTCAGATCAGCCAAGGAGGCACTTGGGCACCTAGGCCCAGGCGATTGGCAAGCTAGAGTAGATAAATTTCTACTGGTGCAACATATAACACCTAGCACAGCCACAGGGACTAAGCTAAGCTACTAAGCTACTAATGGGCCGGCGGCTCCACTCAGTACTGGACAGGTTGCACCCCAATTACTCCAACCACAAGGAGCAGGTCGCTCAAAAACAAACCAGGTCATTTAAAATAAATGACCAAGTGTTTGCAAGGAACTTTGCCGAGGGGTCCCTATGGCTACCTGGGGAAATAGTCGAGATTACAGGTCCCCGGTCCTATGTTGTGTTATTAGCGGATGGGAGAAAATAGCGGCACATCGACCAACTGTGCAGCCACCAACCCACAAACACAGATAACCAACATTGCCCTAATAATGATTTTCCGACAGCTGAGTCAAACCCCAGGACAACGGAACACCTACTTGAAGACCCAGGGTTCCAGAGACATCACGACCCCGAATCGGTTCCAGTAGAATCCACGACCTCACCCAAAATCTTCCAGGAGCTTCCAAGGGCGGAGCCTGAGACGACAGCAGACCCAACCTCTCTGGCCGAAGCCAACTCCCGTATTGAACCGTGCAGGTCCACTAGGGTTCCTAAATGCCCCACCTACCTACGGGACTACGTATGCTAAATGGATGGTTCCAACTAAGAGGGGAGTTTTGAGACTGCCTGGTTACTCCAAGGTCTGGTATTCAAGTGGGAAAATGGAGACCGCTCATTGGCTGAGCCATCTGACAGCTCCCTATAAAGGGGGAAGCTGTCAGCCTGGCTCTCTGCTGGATCTTGTACATAGTTAATAAAGAGCTGTAGTCTTGAAGCCTGTCTCAAGCCTCTTCAATCCCCAGATTTACCATTTTGCTTATTTAGTATCCTATGGCTATCACTGAGTTTGTATCTTATGATTTATGATGATTGTATTTTATGATTATGATCATGATTTATCACTTGCTGCTTGTATGTACACTGAGAGCTTATGCACCGGAGACAAATTCCTTGTGTGTCCAATCACATTTGGCCAATAAAGAATTCTGTTCTATTCTATTCTGAGTTATTCACTGTCTCAATCATGAACTAAATAAACAGACAAGGGAAAATCCATTAACATTCAAAAACACCCTATGAACCACAAAAGTAAACATGCTCAAAAATGAATTATGAACTCATACTGAAAACAGCAGCATTGACTTATTTTCCATGGCCCATAGGTGCTAAAAATATGTGGTATTCATCCACAAAACTACAATTGGAGTCTGAAATAGAAATAGAAAACAAGACGGATATGTGGATCCCAGTGTAAGTCTAAATGCCGTTATCTCTGCATTTCTAGGCAATTAACAGCTGAAAAAGCCATGGACAATTCCAATTATTGATGCTGAGTGAACACATAACTGAACTTCTTAGTGTTCAGTTCAGTCAATTAATAAAGATTAATTGAACATATAAAAATATTTATAAATGTTCATTAAAAAGTTTCAAACCAGAATGGAATATGAATGAAGTAATTATGGAAGAGAACTATTTATTTTAAAGTATATAGCTGTCTGGAAATTCTTTAAGTACTAATCTCTTTTGTATAATGTTGTGCATTTTCAATACCTTGAATCGTTTTTTGTAGGCTTGTGAAAAGTTCCATTGCTTCACAGAACTGCTTCCAATCCTAACAAAGCAGCAATTTCACTTGAGGCAGCATCTCAGTTTGAAAAAATGCACTCCATCTTATGCTCCCCAATGAAAAACTGAGGTGGTGTTATAGCTCCACAATAAGAGCTTGTAAAAAACTTTATATGAATCTGTGCCTACCTGGGGTGAAATCAGGCCCTTTCATGTGACTCTCCTGCATCTAACAGTTGGAAAGTACCAGCTCCTGCTCTGCAAATGAGTTCTAAATCTGCATCTTGACTGAGGCTGCATTTAAAGTTTTGCTATGAGGTTCATGAAAAACCCTAACTTACACTAACTGAAACCAGTCTTTCTTAATACTGGATATTCATCACTTATGTGCCAAAATTCTTGATATTTTTAATTGTTCATTTGTGACTGAATTGAAGCAGTCATGTTGAATGGACACATAATGAGCATCAGTAGAATAGTAGAAATTATTAACGTATTAAAATGTATGACATAATGCAAAATGAAAGCAACTGTATGATGTTCGGTGGAAACACTGATTCAAATGAAAGATCCCTTCAAATCCAATTACTGAATTGATTCAGTGTGTAGAATCAAATCAGGTGCTTTTGAAGTGAAGTGGCAATTCAGTGGGCTTTATATGCTTTTATTAAAGCGTGGGTATATTCAAGTGTTAAGTTGTGGGAATGATGACAGGTGACAGACTTCAAAGTAACTCTTTACTCAGCAACTGCTCAAGACAACCAGCAACTTGCAGTCTGACAGCTAGCCCTTTTATAGGGAGCTGTCAGACACAACAACCAATAGGGTTAGAGCATTCTCCTGCTCAAACTTTGGACCTGGGTGAAACCATGTATAACTGTCAGTACACAACACAAAGTATGTGAATACTTTTATTGAAATGATTACTTAAATAAATTTGGCAATTCAAATTGATTATTAATTCTAACTGACCTGAGCCTTTGAAACAAACAGTGTTTGTTTGTTTATGATTTTGATTTCTAAGGCTGTCCCAATTTAAAACTTACTGTTACCAATAAACAGTAAAACTTGCCAATTTAAAACTTACAATTAAAACCAGTACTAAGCCTTAAAAAGCAAACAAAATGAACAGAAAGAGAATATCCTGTAATAGATTTTGAGCAGGTTTGGGGAATCTCCCAGGGGAATGAAAATTGGTATACTCCTACATGGGATGGTTACTCTCCTCCACTAAGCATTCATCTTTGGGTGGGATACACAAGGAGTGGTGAGCAAAGTAGGAGATACTCACCTAGTTAGCCAGATCAGCTTAATTCATCCTGACAATCAATGGGATGGCAGATGTTGCTGTCAGATTATCTTTACATCCTGAAAAGGGGGAAATATACCATAAAGCTGTGTGGTCCTTGGTGCTCTCTGAGCTTGGTTGTTTTCTTGCAGACATTTCATTACCAAACTAGGTAACATCATCAGTGCTAGAAGTAGTGAGGTTTGCTCTCATTTTTTATACTGGTGGTTTGCCCTGTCAGTGTTGGTGGGGATGGTCTTAGTGGTTCCCTGATTAGGCTGTTGTTTTCTGTTAGCTTGTTTGTCAGTGTTTATCTCTGTGCCTAGACCAAGCCAAATCTATACTAGAGAATTCCTAGAAGCCTGGCACTCAGACAAATTGGTCATCAACAGACTCATAGAGATAAGCAACATCTACATTTCACTCAAAAGAGTCAATCTAAAAGCCCAAAAGGAAACGAAAAGACCAAAACACATCCTCACCAACAATCAACACCCAGATGAACAGAAGTTAACACAAAGATTAACACTAGACCAACAACCAAGAAGTAAACAATACCCCAACCAAGGAACTTACAACACAGAAAAACAAACTAACAATAAATAACAGCCTAATCAAGGAAACACTAAGGCCATTTCCACCAACTCTGACAGGACAAGCCACTAGTATATGAAATGAGGGCAAACCCCACTCCTTACTAGCACTGATGATATTACTTAGTTTGGTAATAAAGCGTCTGCAGCAACCAAGCTCAGAAAGCACCAAGGACCTCACATTCCAAAAAACATTCTCTTCTATCGATATACTACAAAGCCAAAACAAACAATATACATCAAATGGAAACACCACCAACCTATCCCAGAGCTTGAGGAAAAAGCCAAGATTTTAAAGATCTAAAAAAATAATGACATTGGCTAATGCACAAAACAGGCCCACCCTGTTGAATCTTACAAGGTAGACAGAAATAACAGGGAAAAGGTTATCCTTCAAAAAACTATCAATTTAAATAGGAACTTGAGTGATTATTGCATCCACACTATGAGAAAACAATTTAATAAAGAGAACAGACATAGACATACTGTTTCCAGTATGCAACAGCAGATGGCAACAGAGTACAACAAACAAAAATGAAGAATGCCATTATAAAGGAAAACAAAACAATTCCACTTAACATACTATTTCATATTTCTTTTGTTCATTTTCTCTATATTAATCATAAATGAATACATCCCTATAACAGTTCTTTACTTATGATTTTATTTTAAAATCTGATAAATTCTAAAATTTGTCCATTTTAAAAATGACTTTTCTATTCTTCACCATTTTCATTTGCCTTCTCTTTAAATGGTTGCTTTTTAAAATTGTTGATTCGATTTTTAATTAGCCCTAAAAGCTAATTTCCATTTATTTCAGAACTAAAATTCCTTGATTTTTACTCCATAATTTTTGGCTTTGGAGGAGCGGCAGTCAATTTTGATATCTGCTTAGATCTTGTCCAAATGTTCTCCTTTACAGTGAATTCTTTTCACTATTCACTATTTCACATTCAGAGATTCAGTTGAGAGAACATCAAGATAACAATACTGCAGCTGAGGTATTATAAGCTGTATGCAGGAGTCTGTATTTCATTGTCTTGAAACAATTAACTCTAAAAAAAACACCTCATTATTATACATCTATATAATTATATCATTATTATTCTGTACCCAAAAAGGAGATGATGACTATTATTATTAGATTATGGTCAGGAAATCTAAATCTGTTAACACATGCACGATCATACCTTGCAAATTAACACATAGGCAAGTACACATATGGCATTAAAATTGAGTACATATGCTATCGTGAATTACTATTTCTTTATAATTGTCTGATTTGCATGAAAGAGCACCGTAAAGTTGAATGATTAAGGAAGTTTTTAATAATACTAGGTCAAGTTACTGCCAAAAATAGTTCAGAGTGGATATATTTCAGGTATCTTTATAATTTTGAATACAAGACCTCTGGTTTTTTTTAATTGAAGCTTGTAGCTTTGCACATGCGTAAGAGTAAGGAAAGATTGTCTGCAAGCATATTGCAGAAGTGGAATTTAAAATGGCCCAGTGCTCATGTGCTCTACTTTTTTATTATTATTACTGAGCTTTCAAGGGTTTAGATCCAGCCTTGTAGATAAGTTTTGCATGCTTTGAGCTTTTGGTTTACCAGTTTTACATGGAAGACTAAATATTATATCTTATTTGAACTAAATCCAAATGAGACACACATTTTAGATGCAAGTCTGCAAGCATTTCATTCCAAGATACAAAGTTTCAGTATCTTGGAATTGGCAGCATTTGTGAGAGTTTCCAAATTAAAAAATATATATATCTATAGCACTCCATACGGTTCATTAGCCATAAGCATGCTATTGACCTATTGGTACTGTGTGCTACTTGCATTTTATTTTCTAATATGACATTTTCCCTTCTAGAAATATAAACGCATATATGAATACTGATGAAAGAAAAGGTCACATGGGGAAAAAGATATTTGAAAGAAACTACTCTAAAAATTAGTCCTGAAAATCATAGGTTTGACTCAGTCAATTAAGCAAATGTCAGCAATGCAACTAATAATACAAACCACTGATTAAACTGTAACAGCTTTGGCTGTTTCTCTCTCCTTGTTTGGCTTCAACTCAAGTAGCTTTGCATATATAAACAGGGTTGATATTAGAATTTGTGGACAGATACTGCATAATAGGCTTTTTAAAAGATAAAGCAAATCTGAGCAATTTGTTTCTAATGTATGTGCTAAACCTATTGAACCTGAACTATTACAATCTGAAACACCCAGCCTTGAATGCAAAGCAGGATGTTTTGAACATCCTTAAAATCTTCAAAATGCAAAACATTCTGTTTCTAGCTTAAAACATTTCCGAAAGTGATTGAAAAAACTCTTCTTGCATTCAAAACAGCTATTTCACAATCAAGACCGTGTTTCAGATTCCAAATGGTTGAAACGCAGAACATTTTGCATAACAGGTGCACTAGAATAAAGGAAAAAGAAAAAGAAAAGCCCTGTAACAGTGGTCCCAACATAATGCGTGAGGGGTATCACTGTGTCATTTAGCCCTAAAGGTTGAATCTTCCTTGCCTGTATTTAGATGCTACACCTTTCAGAGTGTTCTGAAGAACGAATGAACAACCCTCATTCATTTTTAGAAAGAAACTCTGGTAGAAAACGTATGTAGTAATGCTATTTCTGATGCTCAGGACAGTTTTGGAAGACTGAAATCCTGTGTCTCATTCTCTTTTTCTGTTCTGAGTAGTTATGTTCTCCATTGTCTATTTAACTCTGATCCCATCATTGGCTACCAATGTTGGGGGTATCTTTGCCACAGGTGTAGATAGGCAGATTTTTCAATAGAGGTTTACAAAAATTCCACTGGGGAAGTTGAGCATCCTTTATATTGATATATTCTGTCTCTCTCTCTCTCTGTGTGTGTGTATGTATGTATGTATGTGTGTGTGTGTGTGTGTGTGTTTCTGTGTGTGTGTGTATGTATATGTGTGTGTGTGTGTGTGTGTGTGTATGTGTATGCACTCCCTTCCCCCTGCGCATGTGTGGCAATTCTGAAATGACGCGTTGTGGCAACTTTGAATGGTGTGCTGTCTTGAACGTTGACATATATACATACACCCACACCCATGTGTATGTGATATGTGTGTGTGTGTGTGTGTGTGTGTGTGTACCAGTACATATGTATATATTAAAAACATGATTATAGGCTTTGGTCCTGAACAATTCCACATATAACTTAAAAGCATTTTTGAAAGGTGCATATGGGGCACAAACAAAGCATCTCCTTTTGAATAATTAAATGATCCTGTTTTTGCCAAGTTTGCATAGATAGTTTGGAATCTGATCTCAGCTGTCTCTGTCAAAGCTTCACAGAATGTAGGCCTTATAAATTTGATTGGCTGACTGATGGACTGGCAGCGTTTTAGGACCCACACTCTTTCTGCTTTATATCAACAACCTATTAAAAGCAGCTGTGTCTTCTTCGCTGATGACGTAAAATTACGTAAAATTAATGACGTAAAATTATTTAACACCACTGACAATGCTGCTGCCCTACAAAGTGACTTTGACTATGTGTCAGAATGGTCCCGCAATTGGCAACTCCAAATCTCAACTAATAAATGCTCTGTCCTACACATTGACAATAAAAATCAGCACACCAAACACAAGTTGGGCGGAAACGACCTCGTAGGCGACCCTCACTCTGTCAAGGACCTAGGAGTACTCATCTCAAACGAGCTAAACCCCAGAGCTCACTGTAACAGCATTGCCAAAAAGGCATTAAGAATTGTTAACCTAATTTTGCGAAGCTTCTTCTCCAGTAACATTGTATTGCTAACTAGGACATACAAAACCTTTGCCTGACCAATTCTTGAATACAGCTCGTCTGCCTGGAATCCACACTATATATCGGACATTAATACAATTGAGCGGGTCCAGAGGTATTTCACAAGAAGAGTACTCCACTCCTCTACTCAAATAGAATACCTTATACCACCAGGCTTGAAATTTTGGGCTTGGACAACCTTGAACTACACCGCCTACAGTCTGACCTAAGCATAGTACACAAAATTGTCTGCTACAACGTCCTACCTGTCAACAATTACTTCAGCTTCAACTGCAATAATACACGGGCAAACAATAGATACAAACTCAAGGTAAACTGCTCCAAACTCGATTGCAAGAAATACGACTTCAGCAATAGAGTGGTAAATGCCTGGAATGCTAAACCTGATTCTGTTGTTACATCCACAAACCCCCATAGCTTCAACCTTAAACTGTCTACCGTGAACCTTACCCCATTCCTAAGAGGTCCGTAAAGGGGGCGTGCATAAGCGCACCAGCGTGCCTACCATCCCTGTCCTACTGTCCCCATTTATTTGTATTCATTTCCTTCGTCCATGTTCATACTTATACCTGCTATTTTGTACATGTTTGACAAACAAACAAACAAAACAAATAAAAAGATATACAGATAGCTATGGCTACTTTATTTTTAAAAAAACAACCTCAGCTTCCTGAACACCATTACAGGTAGTCCTTGACTTATAACCATAACTGAGTCTGGCAATTATGGTCATATGTTGTAACAATTGTAAAGTGGGTCGTGTGACTCACCCAATTTTACCACCTTGTAGTTAGTAATTAAGCAAACACTATGGTCATTAAGTAAATCCCATAGTTATTAAGTGAACCTATTGTTTGCTATGGGTCAGATTTTTACAGAAACTGGAAGTAAACCCAGTTTCCAGCAAAAACATCATAAATTGTGGATATGTGGCTGAAGGACATTGCAAACAGCTGTAAATGTGGGTTGGTTGCCAATTACCCAAAATGTGGTCAGAAGACCATGGAGGGGCAGCCATCAGAACTTCAGAACCAGGTTGTAAGTAGCTTTTGGAGGAGTCCAACATAACTTTGAATGGTCTCTTAGCAAGCAGTCATAAGTTGTGGACTATCTACAGACTTCAAGGTTAACCAGTTCATACAGTCCTCTCATTAACAGCTGTTGTAAGAGGACAAAAACTAGATTTGAAATTATTGGTAGTTCTCCAATCCAGTCTAATCCTAACGTTCCTAGATGCCAAAAGTAGAATATTTTACCCCAGGCTCCACCAGTGGATAGCTCTTAAGAGTTCTAGTAAAAATGGAAAGGTCTATCATACTGACTCAAGTTCACTCTTCCTTTACTTTAGACATATACTTCAATCTTTTGCTTTGCAATTATGAATACAAGAACAGAACTTCCCCATGTGCGTTGCTCGTATCTGAAATTGTGAGTGTTAAATGATTTATTTCTCCAAACATCTACATATTATTTTATTTGGAGGTGTTCCTATTCAAATGTTCCTCCAGGATGTGAGGCAATCCACTTGGATGTGCATTTCTCTGCTCTCATTATTGTAAATGGCATTCAAACTCAGGCTCAAAAGAGGCTGTACTTCCTGAGAATGCTCAGGAAGATAGATCTATCTCAGCATCTACTGTTGTCCTACTCTCACAGCACCATTGAGAGTGTCCTGACATATGGTATTCTAGCATGGTATGGGAGCAGCTCTGCAGCAGACAATAAAGCTCTACAGGGAATCATTACAACTGTCCAGAATATCATTGGGCTCCAGCTACCAGCCCTGGATGATATCTTCGCATTTCACTGTTCTAGGAAGTTGCACAATAATCTCAGAGACTCTTCTCATCCTGCTTATAATCTTTTTGGACTGTTGCCTTCTGGCAGAAGATACAGAACAATTAAAACTCAGACCACACGCTTTCTGAACAGTTTTTATCCCAGAGCTATAATTGCACTTAATAATGAATTAAAGGGTCACCATCAGTGAGCTGTTGGATAGTATTACTTGGTCTGTTGTATGGATGTTTGGGTGGTTCAGGGTGGGGAATTTGTGGCGGGTGGGGCGTGTTTTAGGGATTGCTATGTGTGTTGCTGTGTGTTGGGACTGGTCTTGAAGTGTCATGTGAATTTCATTGTATGGGTGTACTGTGTATATACGTACAATGACAATAAATTATTATTATTCAAAGATTTCTTCCCTTGGGCTAAACTATTGGCTCTGTGAAAGTTAATTCCTAATTAAAAACCCAGTTCCCACATTAGAATTTATTTTCCGCATTTTGTTCTTATCCCATCTCTTAGAAACCTGTCAAAATGCTCAAATAATACATGATGGCGATCATGCAATTACGTTAAATTTCATGTCAATCAAATCTCAGAACTGAACTACAGATTTCAAAAGGAAACAGGGAACTACCGTATTTTCAGTGGCTAAGTAATGAATTGCTTGTTTCTATCAGAATTTCCCTGGAATTTTAAAGGAGTGGCAAAAGGGTATAAATAAATTTATTTGGGCGGGGAAGAAGCCGCGGGTAAATCAGAAGATAATGCAGGATACACGTGAAAGAGGGGGCTTAAAAATGCCTAACTTAAAACTGTATTATGAAGCAGCAGCTCTCTCAGCAATTACAGATTGGATTAATTTAACGGAAGAGAGTGTATTAAATATTGAGGGATATGGTTTGCTTTATGGGTGGCATGCCTATTTAGTATATGATAAAAAGGTAGACAAAGCTTTTAAGAGTCATATATTAAGAAATGCTTTATTGCGTGTCTGGAAAAAGTACCAATGTAAGTTAAATGATAAAATACCTTGGTGGACAGTACCCAGACACGCGATAGAAAATATAAATTTGGAACAAAACCCAGATAAGATTACATATAAAGAACTTCTTCTTGAAGATGGAACGCTATCTCAACTAAAATCGTTTGAGAAATTAAAAGAGAAAGGAATAGTTAGGACATGGTTTCAATACAGACAAATACAGGCCAGATGGAGAGATGATAGAAAAATTGGTATTTTGCAAAATGAAGACAATCTGATTGTACAAATTAAAGATAATGGTCCAATGCATATAAAAAGATTGTATAATATTTTATTGGAATTGGATTCAGAATCAGAATTGGTTAAAGACTGTATGATAAAATGGGCTCAAAACTTTGGAGAACCTATAATGATGGATACATGGGAAAAGATATGGGTCACAAATGTTAAATTTACACAGGCTCAAAACTTGAGGGAAAATTTTTATAAAATGTTTTATAGATGGCATTTAGACCCTAAAAAATTAGCGTGTATGTATCCCAATTTACAGCCTAAATGTTGGAGATGTGAATGTGATGACGCTACATATTTCCATATATGGTGGACTTGTAAAAAAATTAAGGCTTTTTGGATAAAAATTTGGTGGATTATACAAAATATCTTAAAGAAAAAAATTAAATTCACACCACAGTTTTTTCTGTTGGGAATAACTACGGACTGCACTCCTATAGAGACTAAGTTGATTTTGAATTTTATAACGGCTGCCAGATTACTGGTGGCACAATATTGGAAGAAGGAAGATATACCTACAACTGAAGAATGGACATTGAAAGTGACACATCTGGCCGAAATGGCTAAGGTTTCATCTTATCTTAAGGATCATTCAAATGAAAGATATTTGTTGGAATGGAGTAGGTGGACGGAATATATTCAGAAAAAGTTTCAGATTAATATAATCTAGATAGTATATCACTGTCTGTTGTTTGAGGAAATAATAGATTATACTTTCAAGCTTATGGATAACAAAGAGTTAAGAAAGGAAAAGATATTTTTGAACTAACAATTTGTTTTAGTATTATGTAGTTTTATATCTTTTGTCTTGAATCTATACCTTGTGTTTTTCTCTGGGAAGTCCGGGAGGGGGGTGGGGGGGAGGGTGAGTGTGGGAGGAAGGGTGGAGGGGGGACAGGGAGGGTAGAAAAGATAAAATTATGTGTACTTTGTACTTGTAAAACTTTTCAATAAAAAAAAAAGAATTTCCCAAAAATAACCTTACCTTCTTCCTTCACATTAATTCTATTTTAAGTATAAAAATAGTTTATCCAGTCCTCAATATCTAATTCTGACTTACTTTGCAAGGCCATGCTAAGAAATAAGCTGCATTTTATCCTGCTTCTCCTTTCCTCATCTTCACAGATTGGTAGGATGATCAGTGGAAATCCCACACTCAGATTCATCATAAATCTTCTATATTCATTTGTGCTGCATCTTTTCTAGCTTGTCAGAAGAATAATTTGGGGTTCCAACTCGAGCCGGGGCTGCACAAGAATAAACAAAAATGAGATCCAGACAGCTGTGAGGGAAGAAGAAATATTTATTCCTAAAAACAAAAGTGTTTGTCTGTAGGGTCGGCTGCCAGAAAAATGGGATACAGTGGCAAACTTTTATAGGGGGAGCTTGTCCGGGGTGTGGAAGTGTCTAGGGCAGGGGTCCCCAAACTCGGCAACTTTAAGACTTGTGGACTTCAAGTCCCAGAATTCTCCAGCCAGCTATGCTGGCTGGAGAATTCTGGGAGTTGAAGTCCACAAGTCATAAAGTTGCAGAGTTTGAAGACCTCTGGTCTAGGATGACACTTGAGGCGTGTGTGTATATGTGTGTAGGTATGTTATTCTTGTGAACATATAGTTCCTCTGGGAGACCTAATTTAATTAACTCTGTCTTTGGAAACAGTATAAAAAATAATATATATTTGAAGATAAAACTTCTTACATTGCATTGACATTATTCAATACATCTCTTTCCATTGCTTAGGCTTTGCCTTACACACTTGTCCTGTGTCTGTCTGTCTGCCTGCCTATCTAGCTATCGCTATCATGTATCCTGCCCAACACCCTTACACTTTCTTATAAAAATAGATGTAATAAATGTTGCTGAGTAAGGGCTCAGTTTCTTCCTATCCATGTGGCAGCAATTTCTGATTTCTTTGTCATATGGTTGGGCTGATTTTGTGATGCTTGAAACAGCTGCCTCTGCTAAAACTGCAAAATAAGCTGTGCAGGACAACAAAAAGGACCAGAAAGCTGCAAGTTTAAAATGTTTGTGATATCTTTGGATTTTTATTAACAAATGTATTGTGCACAAGTACAATTGATAATTTTCTTTCCCATGTTAAATACTGGCTTACCCATGTTTCCATCATTTGATTCACTCCTACCTTGATCCATGACAGCTAAGATGACTTTAAAAATCTTGTCTTCTTTCTCAGTGGTATGATAGAAGAGCTATCATTGCAATAACACAACATAAACCACTTAGTCTTCTGAAATGCCAAAAAACTGCAGTACTGTAAACATATTTAGTTTTTAGACAGTAATCCTAAATGGGGGAGAGGGATGAATGAAACAGGGCTGAGGAACAGTATCTGCGTGACCGCCTTCTACAGCATTCCTCCCAACGACCAGTGAGATCGCACAGGGAGGCCTTCTCCGGGTCCCGTCAGCCAATGTCGGCTGGCAGGTCCGCAGGCAAGGTCCTTCTCTGTTGCAGCTCCGACCCTATGGGACGAACTACCTACCGAGATCCGTAATACCCCCACCTTGCTGGCCTTCTGGAAGGCCCTTAAGACCTGGCTTTTTCGGCAGGTCTGGGGCTAATGAGGTCACCCCATGTATGTATGTGTTGCGATGTAACTATTTGTGAAAGGTTTGTTTGAACTGTGTTTTAATTGTCTTTTTATCCTATAATTGTCTTTTTATCGTTGTAAGCCGCCCAGAGTCCCTTTGGGAGTTGGGCGGCATATAAATTTTATTAAAATAAAATAAAAATAAATAAATAAAATGGAGCTGTCCCTTCTCCATCCAGTGAATTTAAAATGAACAAAATCTTCCTTATGTCTCCTCCTCCACTGAAGTTAAAGGAAAAATTGATGCAGTAGTGCCTGATCTCAATCCCATTAGCAGGCCTGCGGCTAAAGGTTCTGAAAGGTATGACTGCTTTATTAATTTAATTTAAAAATAAATATATGTTTGCTAAATCTAACACCTGCTTACTTTATATTTAGCTATTAACAGAATCCAAGTGGTGACTGAACTATAACTCCAAGCAACACTTGAAGATAATAAAGAATCTTAGGATTCATAATTCAGTGACTTCTATTTCTCCCAGAATTAATCCAAAAGATCTAAGCTATATATGATAGTGTACTCAAAAAGGTTTTCCAGACATGTTAATGTGTGGAAAAGATTTATATTACTGAAATAAAATCAAACAACCTGTTTTATACTGTACATGCGATGTATCTAATTAGTTAGAAATTCGATTAAACTACTAAGACCCAGTCTTATATTTTTAGTAGTATCTTAATATCCTTGAACTCAGTGGAATTTGCTTCTGAGTAAAGGTTTTTAGGAAGCTAGAGGTTTCTACATAATTACTAAAACATTTCCAGGCATCTTAACAGCCAATGTAAACTTCATCTAACTAAGCTGATTTAGTTCCACAGAGATCAGTAGAACTAAATGACAGAAATCTTTTGACAATTGGATTATGGACTGATTGTGATGAGAATGTATGCTTCCTTGTGAAATGTAGGAGCTATTATAATAAAATTGGATTATAAACCTTTCTCACTTTAATTCTTTTTAAAAAGCCTTATTTAAATTAATGTTTTCTTACCACACCAATTTTCTCAATGTCTTAATTTGAGCTTGTTTTGAGTTTGAAGTAATACAGTAAATACTAAGATTTTCTTAAAACTTCTACCTAATAAATATAGGGTGGAAATAATTTAGGACTGACCTATCTTAGATATCACCATATGAGGTCACATTTTTCACAAATATATCACACACAAGCAGTGCAAAAAACTAATTATTCTGCCTCACTAAGCTAAAAGATGGTATCAGCAGTGTTTTTATATTGGTATCCATCTTTGGTTTGGTTCCATCTAGCTCAGCCCGAGTACCTGGTAACCAGGGATGTCAGGGCCCTGGGCTCAAGCTGCTGCTGTTGAATGCCAGGTCGATTACTAACAAGGCCCCCCTTGTACGGGATTTAATCCTGGAAGAGGGGGCGGACCTGGCATGTATTACTGAGACCTGGCTAGGCCAGGAGGGGGGGGTTCCCCTCTCCGAGATGTGCCCGGACGGGTTCTCAGTTCAGCATCAGCCGCGACCCCAGGGAAGGGGTGGAGGAGTGGCAATTATAGCTCGCCAGAACCTAAATCCTCGAAGGAGCCCTGCCCCGGAGATTGTTGGGTGTGAGACGCTCCTTCTGAAGCTGGACTTAGGGGTTCAGGTGGGCCTTCTGCTAACGTACTTGCCTCCTAGCTGCGTTGCAAAGGCCCTGCCTGTTCTGCTCGAGGCGGTAGCAGGGCTGGCGATTGAGTTCCCCAGGTTGATGGTGCTGGGGGACTTCAACCTGCCATCGCCCGGTGAAACCTCAGAGGCAGTCCAGGAGTTCATGGCTTCCATGACAACCATGGACCTGACCCAAGTAGTTCAGGGTCCGACTCATGAGGGAGGTCACACGCTTGACCTTGTGTTTCTCTCGGGGCAGTGGAGAGATGATCTGAGGCTGAGGGGTTTAGTCACAGTACCCTTGTCGTGGTCAGATCATTTCCTTCTGAGGTTGGATTTCATGGCGCCACTCCTCCACCGCAAGGAGGCGGGACCGATTAAGTGGTTCCGCCCCAGGCGCCTAATGGAATCCGAAGGATTTCAGAGGGAACTTGGGGAAATACCGGACTCCCTGGTACACGATTCATCTGAGGCTCTAGTGACTGCCTGGAATCAGGCGGCAACAGGGGCTTTAGATCGGATTGCGCCTTTGCGGCCTCTCCGTGGCAGCGGATCCCGGAGGGCTCCTTGGTTTACTGAGGAGCTCCGGGAGATGAAGCGCCTAAAGAGACGCCTAGAGCGACGATGGAGAGCCAGTAAAGCTGAGTCTGACCGGACACTTTTAAGAACTTGCATTAAGTCTTACTTAGTGGCGATACGGGCGGCAAAATGTGCGCATTTTTCCGCCCTTATTGCGTCCGCCGACTCCCGCCCAGCCACCCTGTTTAGGGTGACGCGCTCCCTCCTCGCAAAGGGGGGGGGGGCGAAGAACCCTTGCAGGGTAGAGCTGAGGAATTTTCCCAGTTCCTGGCGGATAAAATCACTCAGATTCGGACAGACCTGGACTCCATTTGGACAGGGCAGGCCGAGATGACAGGGGCGAGTCTTAGTCCTGTTATTTGGGAGGAGTTTGAGCCTATCACTCCTGAGGATGTGGACAAGGCCATAGGAGCGATGAGCGCCTCCACTTGTTTATTGGACCCGTGTCCCTCCTGGCTGGTTTCGGCCAGCAGGGAGGTGACACGCGGCTGGCTCCAGGCTGTTGTGATCGCATCTTTGAGAGAGGGGTCCGTCCCGCAGCCCTTAAAAGCTGCGGTGGTGAGGCCCCTCCTCAAGAAGCCTTCCCTGGACCCAGCGGATTTAAAGAACTTCCGTCCAGTCTCCAACTTACCCTTCTTGGGTAAAGTTGTAGAGAAAGTGGTGTCGCTCCAACTCCTGCGGCTATTGGAGGATACTGATTATCTGGATCCCTTTCAATCGGGTTTCAGGCGCGGCTACAGTACGGAGACTGCTTTGGTCGCACTGATGGATGATCTCTGGCGAGCACGGGATGGGGGTCATTCCTCCATCCTGGTGTTACTTGACCTCTCAGTGGCTTTCGATACCATCGACCATGGTATCCTTCTGCGTCGTCTTGGGGAGGTGGGAGTGGGAGGCACTGTTTTACGGTGGTTCTCCTCCTACCTCTCTGACAGGACGCAGTCGGTGTTGACAGGAGGGCAGAGGTCGGCCCCTAGGCCCCTGGTTTGCGGGGTGCCACAGGGTTCGGTCCTCTCGCCCATCCTGTTTAACATTTACATGAAACCGCTGGGTGAGATCATCCGACGACACGGGGTGAGGTATCAGCAGTATGCTGACGATACCCAGTTGTACATCTCCACCCCGTGTCAGTTCAGTGAAGCAGCTGATGTAACGTGCCGCTGCCTGGACGATGTGAGGGTCTGGATGGGAGTGAACAGACTCAGGCTCAACCCAGACAAGACTGAGTGGCTCTGGATTTTGCCTCCCAAGGATTATGTCGACTGTCCCTCCCTGGTTCTCGGGGGAGAAAAATTGACTCCCTCGGAACAGGTCCGCAATTTGGGTGTCCTCCTAGATCCACAGCTAAAATTGGAGCAACATCTTTCAGCTGTGGCTAGGGGGACCTTTGCACAGATTCGTCTTGTGCACCAATTGCGACCTTACTTGGAGAGGGAGGCTTTGCTCACAGTCACTCATGCCCTTGTCACCTCACGGCTAGACTACTGTAACGCGCTCTACATGGGGCTACCCTCAAAGAGCATCCGGAGACTCCAACTGGTACAGAATGCAGCTGCGCGAGCTGTAGTGGGTGTACCGAGATACACCCACGT
This sequence comes from Diadophis punctatus similis, assembly GCA_023053685.1. Classification (NCBI taxonomy): domain Eukaryota; kingdom Metazoa; phylum Chordata; class Lepidosauria; order Squamata; family Dipsadidae; genus Diadophis; species Diadophis punctatus. The sequence goes on along the minus strand of JALIGW010000003.1, from coordinate 38,240,921 downwards.
AACACCTATTCTTCGCCAGCTGCATTGGCTGCCAATTAGTCTCCGGTCGCAATTTAAGGTGTTGGTCGTTACCTTTAAAGCCCTACATGGCTCAGGGCCAGGTTACCTTCGGGACCGCATCCTACCACATACCTCCCTACGACCGGTTAGGTCCCATAGAGAGGGCCTCCTCCGGGTCCCATCGGCCAAACAATGTCGGTTGGCGGGGCCACGGGGGAGGGCCTTCTCTGTGGGAGCCCCGTCCCTCTGGAACCAACTCCCACCAGAGATCCAGACTATCCCCACCCTGCTGGCCTTCCGTAAAGCCATAAAAACTTGGCTCTTCCGGCAGGCGGGGTGAATAGGAAGATCAGATTCCCCCCTTGAATGTTGTTTTTATAATTGTTTTAACTATGCCTTTTAATTTTAAATTATGATAATTGTTTTTATTGTAAGCTTCTTATTCTGTTGTACGCCGCCCTGAGTCCCACGGGATTGGGCGGCCTATAAGAACGTCTATTAAATTAAATTAAATTAAAATATATAATTTGTTCAGCAAACTGAAGCCTGAGCAATTTAATAAATACACATTTTAGTTTGGACTAAAAGCCTTTCCTAATCTTGTCCAAAAGAACCTATATGGAACACAGTAATACATGGATTTGGACTCAGGGACATCTATGGGGAAGGGATAAACAAGTCAAGGTGGTGCCCATAGCCATATAAAGCCACATCCCCTTTTAATATGCACTATCTCAATAGCACAAATACAAGCAGGACTGGCTTGATAGTGTGGCTGTAGCCATCATTTCAACTTTTTTGAAGTCTTGTGTTTGGACTACAAATAAATTTGAATATGTAAAATGTCACCAGCTTATCATGTGATGAAAACGTATGCAAGTATAATCCATTCAGATTCCATGAACAGACTGCAAACACAGCAAGAATTACTTGATAAAGGCCAGACTATACAATGATTAATATAGTTACAAATTATTGGGAGGGGGGGAGAAATTAGATATTATCCAGAGACAGAACTAATAAAAATGTATGATAAAATGGATGTAAAACTTTAAAGAAATAACAATACAACAATTGGAAGGACTATGGAACAAATCTAGAAAATTCACCTCAGTTACAACGTAAGAGAACATTGGTACAAAGTATTTCATAAATGGTGTACAACTGTCAATAATTGCCAATACTAATAGATCATACAGTAAGTGCTGAAAATGCCATCATACAAAAAGAACATTTTACCATATGTAATGGACGTTTTAAAATAACCCTCTAAAGCACAGGTCACCAACTGGTGATCCACGGACCACTGGTGGTCCGCGAGAAAATTTTGGTGGTCCGTGGAGAAATCTTGGCCCCTGGGGCGGATATGGCCGAGAGCAGTTAATCCAGCCCGTGCGCGGGAACACAAGGCTGTACTGCCCAACATCACCCCACCCACACACCAGTCCCCACTCTTAACGCCAAGCGCAAACCTCACCTTCAGTATAGCGGTGCGAGCCACACGAGCTGTAACAAGAAGGTAAAACCAAGAACTTGCCGCGCTCAGCTGAACGGCTGCCTGGGGGGGGAGGTTCAGCCGCCTTTCAGGCCTATATCTCTCTTTCTGCGATGCCTCCGGGTGGGAGGCCGGAGAGAAAGCGCCTGCTAGATTGGCCCCCTGCAAACTCTCGTCTCTTGAGGAGCCCGCCGGAGTTTCCCACGCCACTTCAGCGAGCGCTCCTCAAGAGACGAGTTTTCAGGAGCCCGAGCTAGCATCTGCAATGGACAGTGCACCCGGGTGGAGGAGCTGCAATGGGCCAGTCCTGTGAGTGTGACTACTACAGCTCTGGAATATGGGACCGGCCGTGGTGGGGCTGGAAATCTCTGCCCTGGGGTAGCACTTGCAATGTGCAACTTTGCAGGTGGTGCAATATGCAAAAAGGAACGCAACCCTTGCTGGCTGGAATGAAATAATGGTGCTGTTGCGGTGGGGGGGTGTTGCGCAAGTGGGCCGAAGCGGGGGTTGCAATGGCTGGAAGCTGTGGGAGCGAAGCGCTACTTGCATTTGCATGGCATTAGCATTCCACCTTGGTATATTTGTGCCAGCCAGTGGCGCAAGGCAGCCCTCGTCTCTTGCCACTTGGGACTCAGAGAGGTAAATATGATGTACATATGATACTTTGATTCTGAGTAAAGGAATAGCTCAAAATAAGCAGCAGAAAGCAATTCCAGATCCTTCCCTGAAGCAATCCCAATATTGCTTATTCCATCGCCATAATTTTCAGTTCTCTTATTCCCATAATGCTGTGGACCCCTTTGACCAAGGAATTTTGGCTGGTGAGATCCAGAAGAGCCTTTTCTGCTCCCACACTCTGGAACATCATGCTCCTCCAGGTGAGTTCCTTCCCTCTTCCCTTGGTCTTCTGAAAGAGTCTTAACATCTGGTTCTGCCAACTGGCCTGGGCTCCGATGGGTGGTGTTCCATAGTGGAGGTGCTTAGTGGATTAAAAGAAGACTCCACCTGCACCCCAGTATATAGATTCTTCCTTAGCTAATTTCTGTTAATTTTAATGTTGATATTTATTGTTTTAGTGTTTTATATTATTGTTTTTATCATGTTGCAAGTCTCCCAGAATTGCTTGATAGCAAGATGGTCGGCAGATAAAACAAAGAACAAACAAACAAACAATCAAACAAGCAGCTTATATGGGTTCCAAGTTGATTTTTTTCTTTAAAAACAAGCTTTTGATGATGTCTTTCAAATGTGAAGGACTCCACTTTACATATTCCTTAACCAATTTGGCTGTGCTGGTCAGGGCTTATCCACCCCATCCTTAGGGCAACATTAGAGTGGGAAAATTATTTAATAACTATATATAGCTGCCCAAGGAACTCTGAATAATCATTATAACAAAAGTAAGTTTTGTAGCGTCCTAAGTGTGGTAAAAAAAATCGTCTTTAGATGATAAGGCGAGTGAGTGAACTCATTCATGGCTCCATCTATTCAATACATCACTTACCTAGTTATCAAATTAACCCGTTTTCAGGGTTCACCGAATAGATGCGATAAAATAACCAACGCTCAATATTCTAAGCCCACGATTAATCAAGGTGAACACCATCCAAGTTGTGCACGTTGTGGAAAATGCATCTGCTTAATTTTTTTACTATCTTGGTTAAGTGTGGAGTGAAAACAACCCCCCCCCCTCTCTCTCAGCTGGCTCATAAATACATCGGGTATTTATTCCCCTGATATCGAAAGAAAGGTCATTCTGGCCCGTTTTTGCGCCTCTTTACTATACCAGCCGCATTAATGACTTTCCCCAATTAATCTTGCTTGTCTCTCGGGTGATGCACTGCTTCGACCGTTTCTTTCCTTTTTAAAAAAAAAATAAGCACTCTCCCGCCGCCCTTTCTGCGGGGTCCATTATCGATCGCCAAGCCACTCTTTTAATTCCTCCAAATGGGAGGAGGAGGAGGAGGAGGAGGAGGAGGAGGAGGAGGAGGAAGAAGAAGAAGAAAAGTGAGCAAGAAGGACCCTCACGTGGCGCCGAGTTGAATGGGAAGCGGCGCTGGCGCACTCTGAGCCACTCGGCCGCGCGCTCCCCGAATTTGCTCTTCGGGGCCGCGCACGCGGTCACTCGGCCGCGCGCTCGATCGTCTCTGCCCTAATGCGGGAGTCTGGGAAGGAAGGCGCTGCAGAAGGATGGGAGCTGTTCGGTGAGGCGGCGGGGGCGGCGAGGGGGAAGCGAAGTCCCGTAGCTCGGCGGCTGGTTCGGCTCGGGGATAGGATATTTGGGGCAACCTCGAACCAGCCTCCCAGACAAGAAAGAAAGGAGCAGGAGGCTCAGCGGGAACGGCGGCAGCGGTTGCCCGTCAGGTAAGGAAAGGATGCTGCCGTGGCTGCACGGAGGGGCAGCTTCAAGACAGGCGTACAGAAGAAAGCACTTTTCGGTCATCTGGCTGTGGCCCAGTCGGGCAGCAGGAGAAAAGAGCGGCTGTTGGTGGGCTGGCATCGATGGCAGACAGGGAGGTGTTTCCCATCCCACCCCCCAACGTCCCACTCTTCGGACCCGAGTCCGCTCGCTCTTTTCCTTGCCCTGACCGCCACCCCACCGCCATCCCCTTGGCCTCCGCTGCAGCCTGGTCTCTCCTGTCATGAATGAGCTCCGCACTTAACCAAGCAGCTGCTCCCCTGATGAATCTCCTTTGCTGCCAAGCAAGACATGAAGAGTTTGCTTTTGGAAGGGATGGAAGGTTGGGGGAGGGGGAGGTTGAATCGGAGTTGCAGTTTTAGGGTGGTGACTGGATTCAGCATCAGTATACCGGGGATTAGAGAGCCTTGCACTGTCTTCTTAGAATCCGGCCTGCTTTTCATCCTTCGTTGGTGGGGATTGATGAAAGCCACTGAATTGCTTTGGGAAGGAAGCTTGTATCCAGACCTTGCTTTTAGTCTTGGGAAACTTCTCTCTGTGTGGTTCAGTTTCCCAACATATTTGAAAAATTATTGGCTGATATTTGGAAGGCCTAGAGCCCATAGTTCTCTCTCTCTCACTCTCTCTCTCTCTCTCTCTCTCTCTCTCTCTCTCTCTCTCTCCCTCCCTCCCCCCTCCCCCTCCCTCTCCCTCTCTTTATTTCTTATTTTTTCCCCTTTTTCCTTTTGCTGAAGATACCCTTCAGCAAGTAGGTAAGCATCCACCCAGGATAAAGATTCAGCTGCTGTGAATGGGCATGTTTTATCTTTTAATTCTCTTTTATGTGTATATGTGTGTTTTCAAAGGAGATGGGAGAAGGGACTGAGGTTTGTAGGATTACAGTAAATTGACAGATCTTGAATTTGAAACTTGGCCCTGACTCAAAATACAGAAAAGGAAGTAGCAAGGACGGTATCCGAAAGCAACCTCTTTCTTTTTTCATATATTTTGCCTTTGTATCCACTGGCTCTGGTGTGGTAAAATGAGTATCTCCATTTTTTCTGGCTGAGCAACCCTAAATGATCCGAGGCTTCCACTTCTAAAATTCTACCCATAAAGGGTAGAAATTGTTATGGGATAAGAGCCCAGGACATATTTCTGAGCCATTTAGTACTAACCTCAGTCTAAACAAGATGCTGTTGAAACATTTTTTTTCAAGTTAGTAGTGAGAGGAGGAATACATGTGACCATGTTAATTATGATCAGCTAAAATCAAAGCTATGTGATTAAAAAAATATGATCTTTGCATATGCTAAGTTAGTTTAGGTAGTATTGATTAAGGGAGTGAAAGTGCTGAATCATTTGTACTTTTCTGCTCCCAGCATGTCCTGTTCTTCAGTTCCATTAGAGTCATCAGGAAGTGAAAGATCTAATTGCGGCATGGTCAGCCTTCAGCATCTTTCTTTATGTCCAGCAATGTTGCCTAGCTGAGGGTGTAGTGTGGGTTTCCTTTGGATGTAAAAAGGTACTATCATAACATAGACTAGTGTTTTTTCAACCTCGGCCACTTTAAGATGGGTGGACTTCACCTGGCTGTGGAATTCTGGAGTTGAAGTCCACCCATTTTAAAGTGGCCGAGGTTGAGAAACACTGTGACCTAGGGGGACAACTTTCTCAAAATATGTCAGTAGAGCACAGGAAATGGGCCTATTATTGTTAGCTGAAATGTGGTTGGGAAGTTGACAGCAATAAAAATAATTTAGGTGTTTTAACTGTGGAAAATTTTGGTGTTTTAACACATACCTATCTGATCCATACCCATCATGACATTACTGAATTGGCTCTCACTGTATCCAGCAATTAATGACAAATTAGTGATACAGTTTATGAAAAATGTGTGGCAAATTTTAATTAATGTGGGGGTTTTAAAATAGCACTGGTTTTGATGAGAGATAGTAAAATACATACTTACCTCTTAGACAAAAGTAAATTTAGTTCAACCTTTAGATACCCCTGTAACTAGAAGAGTTAGAGAAAATATTTACTGCAAAAAATGAAACATTACATCTCTTGGTGCTTTGTTATTTTGAAAAGTATGTATTTATACCTAATTAACCTTTTGGCCAGCCTTATCCACAAGATGGGTACAAGAAGGCACACATATGTGCCAATACTATATTCACAAATGCAGGCCCTAATATTACCTCGACATCTTCATAGACCTTAGGGCTAAACTATTAATATGGAAATGAAGGTAGGGAAGAGAAGAATCAACAGCATCTTAGAATTGTCCTTAGTTTTCTTACAGAGATTCAACAGTGCAAACTCAGTTATATTTGTGGTGTGCATCGGAAGTACATTTGCATACTTGTACATGCTCATAGCCAATATTAGTGGCATGAAACTAGTTGGCAGAATTGCCTGATACTAAGATACTATCAAAAGATGCAGCACTTTATTGTCGAAATATTTTTTCCAGCTCAAATTTAAACCTCTTGTTTTATAGTTATTTGCTGACTAACTAAAAGTTCTCCAACTTCTTGCTGTTGGACCTTAGAGCACTTATATTAATATAACAGGGACTATTTAATTGATATTGAAAAAGATTTTGAAAACAAAGCTGACACTGAATGAATGGTGTGCAGGGCTAACATTGTGCTTAGTAAGATGATATTATTTCTTCTGTATGGTTTTAATAGATATGATTTCTCTTCCTCATCTCTACCTCATGATAAGACTGTAGTATACAGGGAAACAGGAAAAAAAACATGGAGCAAACCCCACTCTCATTCCCAAGGATGATGTTACCTATTTGGGTAATGGAACTTCTGCAAACAAATAACCAAACTCAGAGTATCAAGGGCTCCATAGTTCAGATCTGAGCTACGTCTGTTATTTTCTATTAAAACGGGGGCAGAGACTTTTTATGATATTGTCTTGAACATTTGGGGAGAGGGTAGCAATTTCCTAGGACAATTGGGCACATAACTATAGAGAAAAAATAGATTTAGAAATCTTGATTGAAAAACTGGTGACTTAATTAATTCATCATGTATTTATTAGAGAGATTAACTGATTGCAAGAGGTAATGATTCCCAGTAAATAATCTCATAATCTGGAAACTGGGTAACTCTGGATGTAGTTTCAGTCCCCTTGAAGGAGCATGTATGCAGCCTTTGTGTACTTTGAGATTTATCTCTGTCATATGGGGCCCATGGCGCACTTAATTATCTGTGCTTGGTTCAGACACTATGACTCTTCATGGAGCAAGACTTCCTGGGCACAGTGAGTGATTCATCCTGTGATAATCTCCCTCTTAAATTACTACAGTATACTCTATGGAAAGTCAGTTTGGTGGTTAAGACATGAAACTAGGAACCAAGAGGCTGAATTCTAATCCTGATTTAGGCACAAACCATCTGGGTAATCTTGAGCCAGTCACTCTTTCTCAGCTCTAGGAAGAAGACAAATGACTTCCAAAAAGTTTGCAAAGCAGTTACCGGGGGACAATGGGTACTTGTAGGCACAGAATTTTAATATAGTCTATAAGTACCTTTGAAGAAAATTCAAAAATAGTAGTTACTTTATATGGGACAGCTTTATGATATCTGTCCTAAAATGTTCTTTCAGTCCTAAACTGGATGCCTAAATGTTACTAATCACATCTCCGGGTTTTAGTAATTGTATTTAAAGCTTCATCCCTATAGCAACTGCTTGGACAAGTCCTCAATTTTCTTTGCAGAATTTTTGGAAATCGTTTTATCTTCTTCCTAGGACTGAGAAGTAAGTGACTGGCTCAAGATTACCCAGCTGGCTTTGTGCCTAAAATGGGACTAGAATTCACGGTCTCCTGGTTTCTAGCCTGATGCCTTACACTATATCAAACTGGTTCTTTATAGCCCTTAGTGGTTAGGATCCTGATATTTAAGAGAGCCCCTCTCAAAAAAAATCCTATTGAAATTAACCGGAAATCTACCCAATGTCCCATAGCTGGGAGACTCATCTTATATGAGGACACATGCGAAGGCCTTCTCCATTGCTGCATCTGATTTTGAGGAGGCCAAACTTGCACATACAGTATTTTATCTTTTGGCACTAAGAAAGACATGGCTTCTTTCTCTTATATCTAGAACTTATCATCTACCCTTTGGCCTAGAAATGCTTCAGTTGTTGCTACATTATGTTTTAAAAGTATTATTTATTTTACTTGGCATGATTGTTTTGTCTTCCTTTTTAGGGACTGTAACCTGCCTGTGTTCATCTGAATAATGGGCAGGCTCAAAATATTTTAAATAAACCAGTAAGTGATTCCTTCAATACTTGTTTAGCATGATGTTTAGGGTTGGGAACTTAGTTTAATCTGTGATGTATAGTCATGTAGCTAGCAATTTGTGGGCATGTATTTTGTTGTTGTTGTTCAGAACATGAAATAGCAGTATTACACACAAAACAAGAATCAAACTATATGGATCTTTTTCAAACTGGTATTCATCAAAAGTTGTTTCCCAAAGATCTGGAGGTCACAGGGCAGGGGGAGACTAGTCTGAGATATCTAACAGTAAATGGTGAGAATCTATATCAGAATTCAAGATAGCTGATTTGTTTATTTGGTGTCTTTGGTAAGGATAAAGTAGTACTAATAATAACAAGTAAGATTGTCCTGATAAGATATGAAGCAAAAGATCCCCTTTTATTTATCTTAAGGCTCTTTTTTTGTTAGAACATGGAATTCTTTTGTCCTATATTAAGTAAAGTAATTGCAATATGTAGTGCTCCATTATAACACAATACAGGGTAACCTCTTTTCTTCTTTTGATCTGCAAGACTTGGGGAACTGGAACATTTGTTTAAATAGACATTCACCTTCTCAGAAGTACTAATATAGATGATGACTTTAGGGAACACATGCAATGCATTTTCATACGTGTTTTGTTGTACTGTTCCTGATGTTGTATACCTAAATTGTTTGTGACACCTTGTGCATCTTTAATACTCTGTTTAGCATTTCTAAACATTCAGCTAGCCTTTCAATTTTGTAACAAAACTTTTTCTGAGTATTTCCTTGAATCTTGTAGAGTAACTCAATGGGATACATGTTTTGTATATACAAAAGTTCTGATTAGCATCGCCTGTTAAATAGTATTTTGTAGCATCTTATGGGAGTGATTTCTGACTGAAATCTTGTTAGCTTCTTAAATAACCTTAACTTTTTTAAACCTTTAATTTAACATAATCATAAAGATGGACACTTTGTGAACTGCATGTGATTTTTTTCTAAGCTTCTTAAATAATCTTAACTTTTTTCCTAGCTTTAATTTAATATAATCATAAATATGCACACTTTGTGAACTGCATGTAATTTGCTTAATGTGGCCTCAGAGCAACTTCACTGCAGAAATTCAGACACAAGCCACTAAATTGTGGCATTATTTCATACAGAAAATGTAATTAAATTGTTGTGCTAAGTTTCTAATAGGCTTAATAAATCTAGAAATATAAACAAAACATAGAAAGGAGGGGAGAGAGTTTAAGTTGTTGCTTCTCTTGCCTAGGTACTATGTCCTAATGCTAGTGTACTGCCCCCTACAACCCTCCACTAGAAGAATTAACAATAACAACTACAGCAACATAACATACCAAAGATTGCCCACCTCTGAACTATGCCAAGACAGTTCCGGAAATCATGAAAAGAGGCAAAAGACACGGACACAAGGATTCTTACAATTTGGTTAGCTCCTCCAGCAGTTACTGAAGCCACTTCCAAGAAGAGAATGCAGGGAAATTAGGTTAATAATTCACTTTATGCCTGGATGGATGATAAATTGGAAACAGCTAGAACCGGCTTCTATCTTATAAAGCTTCATGCAAGATTAAAAAAAAAAACACTATCTCCTTCCCTTCCTGTTTTTTTTAAAACTTCCATTCAATCATGTCTGATTCTCAGAGACTATATGGACAAGTCCCTGCAATTTTCTTAGCAAGGTTTTTTGGGAAGTAGTTTGCCATTGCCTCTTTCCTAGGGCTGAGAGCAAGTGACTGGCCCAAGGTCACCCAACTGGCTTTGTGCCCAAGAAGGACTAGAAATCACAATGTCCCAATAATGCCTGATACCTTATCCAGACACCAAACACAGTTTAGAGCACATTATATGGAAGAAATTTGGGAGAGAAGAAATCTTTGTACTGTACTTAGCACTAAGTGGGAGAATTTGCCCTCCATGAGTTCTTTTCAATGTCCAGAAAACTTCAGATTAGGAGGTCTTGCAGGCAAAATGATATCTCATATGGAGAGGTTCTTGGACATTAACAACAGCCCATATAGAGAGGGTAAATGATTTTTACAGGATTTATGGATTTTGTTTCTTCCTTTGTAAACTAAAAAAACCCACAACATTTTCCTTTGTGGAATAACCAAGAAAAATTTCAAGCCAATATCCTCTGTTGACTTTTATTACTTTTAAAACAGTTTTAAAACTTTAATAAAAACAATACTTTTATTATTTGTTAAAACAGTGGCAGCATTTGTCCGCATATGCATGGCTATGTTGCTGGATCACAGGCTGGATCTCCTCTTCTGTGTCTGTGTCAATCAGTTACATTTTTCTGATCCATGAAAATACTCTTTGCTAATGATCTTGATCTTCTTCTCTGTTTATCAAAGCATGAATCTACTCTAATAAATTTTTGAACCCTGTCCTTTTAGAGCAGGATTTCTAATGAGATCTTTAAAAAAAAAACCAGTGCTATAACTAATTATATTTTAATTTGTTGGTTTTAGAATTAAAATATAATTAGTTATAGCACTGGAAATACTGTTCTGTGGTTCTGATGGCTGAAAACCCTTCCCTTATGCAGAATACCTGGTGTTTCCATTGCAGCATGCCAGCTTTTTCTTAAAGGTGAAAATGGACAGACTGGGCAGATCAAATTGCAGGACTTGGGTTTTAATTAAATAATTTCTCATCCATCTTTGCTTAACAGATCCCCTGCAGAGGATCTGTTCTTGACAGCAGCTAGGCAGCTGCAATGCTGAGATCATTGCCTGGGATCAATCTGACTGGCATTGTCTCTTACTCCGCCTGCCTGGCTGTCATTTCCACCTGTTCTCTTTTGTTATTTTTTCCAAGCTGGGTTAATCTCGATTTGTTCTGCTTTAGTGCATGAAGGGATTATGCACGTGAATATTGTTCTACAGTATTAGTTACAGTATGTTTTTAAAAAAGGACAGTAGTGTCTGTTGCATTTAGATTCAATTCTTAATATTTTATCTTCCTCTTTTCCTTTAAGGCAGTGCTGCTTTATCCAGCTGCCCTCTCAAGATCCTATTGGTTATTAGAAAAAGCCATTCAGTATAAACTGTAAGGATGTGAAAATGACAAAACATGTGTTGAGGCACCACAACTGAATCCTTAACATTTTGAACTTTCATCCCAATGCTTGACATAAGTATATGAGTTGCATGCTTTGTGTTTCTACACACATAAGAACCATGGTGTTGCAACGGTTAGAATGCAATATTGCTGGCTGACTCTGCTCACTGCCAGGAGTTTGATCCTGACAGGTTCAAATTTGATTCAGCCTTCCATCCTTCTGAGATCTGTAAAATAAGGACCCAGATTGTTGGGGGCAATATGCTGATTCTGTAAACCACTTAGAGAGAGCTATAAAGCACTATGAAACAGTATATAAGTCTAAGTGTTACTGCTATTGTTATCATTCAGCCCCTTGCTTTCTCTGGGACAAATATACTAGTATTGGATTTGATTAAAGCCCGCTGCCTTGAAAAGTATGGAAGCCTTTCAGATCTTCCATGCATTTCTATTATTTAAAATTCATTGCTTTTTTGATACATATTTCAACATTTTCCCAGGGTAGCTCATCAAAATGTCAAAGTAAAGGGGAAAAAAATAAAAACAATGATATTTTTTTAAAAACACAGGGTTAAAATGGCTAAAGTACATTTTCACAAAACATTTGAGTTTTCCTTTTTGTCTTTTAGGTAATTGTATAGGCTAGAAGTTCTGGAATAAGGTAGTTCCTCAAAGTTCTTTTACCTTTCTTACTATCATTCCTAGCATGGTGCTTTTATCATCTTAAAGAGGCATTTGACTTTAGGTTGCATTGGATGGAAAAGTGTAAATAAAATTTGGGGGTATATTGATATGCAGTGACTGACTAAAGAAATAGACAACAAAATGATAATTTGAATATCACAGGATAGAGAGATGGGCAGCATATACATTTAAATATTTAAATATTTATTTATTTATTTAGGGTCTTTTTCTTCAAATGTTAGGATGGATTAAGCAAAACTGTGAATCTACAATCTATTAATTGTGAATCTACAATATTTATGTTGAAAATGAAATAAATAGGATTGAAAAAAATGACACTTTTTAGAACGATGTACTGAGGTAATAATAGGGATCTTGCATCAGTTTTGTCCTGAGGTCTCTTGTTACCTGCACACTTGACAAAATAGACACACATAGGTTTTGTCCTCAGTACCATGTTTATGTACATCCATGTCTACATGGCTTAGGAAACATCTTATGTGAAGCAGCTGCCAAATATATCTTCATTCAAAACTGTAGCCTTCATGCATCTTTATCCTCAGTCTCCTTTGTCATAATTTCTGCCTGGATTTTCTCTGACTTGTTGTCAGTGTACATTTGCTCTTCTTTTAATGTCTTACATTGACCTTAAAGGTAAGAGATCAACTTACCTTGTATGTACATAAAGCTATTCAGTTGCCTATCTAAGCTACTGGTGTTTCTATGTAATGAAGGCGAAAGTGAGGTGTTTAGGACTAGGTCTATGGATGGCATGAGGTACTTAATAGTAATTATTGCCATTTTTTCTGCTCTTATCCGTAAGATTCTTCTTTCGGTGTAAGTGCCTATTATCTTATCCATAAGATTGTTCTTTCATTGTAAGTGCCTATTATCAGGATGCCCCACATTTCTTATTTAAAATACTCTTTATGTTGTACCAAATGCAGAAATTGGATGAAATTCTCATGTGTTCCTATTTGAGATCAACCTGTGAAGAGTTCATAATTACAACACTGCAAAATAGATTTTGTATAATAGAAGACATTTTCAGCAATTTCACCAAGCATTGCTTCTTTGTGAAAGACAAATTAGGAGAATAATATATTAGACTTTTTTATTCTGTAGTCAGAGAAAGCAGCAGAAACTGAAACATTTCATGTGGAAATTTATTCTCGGCAGGCATTTTTATCATATTACTAAACAGAAATTTGATATAGATTTCTGAATATCACTGAACTGTACAAATCCTAAACTGCCTCAGCAGCATAACAAACAGCTTGAATTATCTGATGTATAGAGAAATGTGGGTCTGCACCTACTGAAGAATTGGCTCTAGTTATTGTCACACTTTCTATACCCAGGTAACCAAAGCCAAACTAATATTTCTACATAAATGGCAATCCACCTCAATATTAAGGGATGGAGACAGTGTGACTGCATTCATTCACCTTAACTTAACCAAGTTATTAAACGAATCTGCATTGACTTTCTGTGTTTTCGTAATACAGTATATTGACGTATAAATTAATTAATCACACTGATGACACTATTTTGTGCATTGCCACAGAAAATGAATTCAAGTTAAAACTAATTAAGATTCCAATGTGGTGTAAATGCAGCTGCCAGGTTCTCAACCGACCTGGTTAAAAGTATTGTGTGAACAAAGATCATTTAGTTTTTATACAGTATTGATAAGGATCTACCTGAGCAAATGTTGTTGAATAAGGGAATGGAGTCCTTCAGATTTATACAATCTATAATGGAGTTAAGCAGGTGAGGAATTGTGGGGAGTTCTTTTTACTGTTAGTACTAAAAGATCATAACAGAACTCCAGCCCATAAGGGTTTAACTAAAATTCTTCTCACAAAGACATGATTAAAGATGGCTGAATCTTGGAAGGCCTCTTCAGAATTACATTCATATAGAAACAGCGTGTCAGAGATTTTCACACCTTGTTGCCTATTACCAAGTGATTTGGGGGAATGATGGCAATTATAGTAGCACATTTGGTGCCATACGAGGGATGGTTGATGAAGCAAGAATCACTTCCATAAAATGAAAACATAAAGTAGGGACCACTGGAGGATTAAAGGATTAAAAGGATTGCACGATTACAGAATAGGCAGTGCCTGGGTCAACAGTAATACCTGTGAGAGGGATTTAGGTGTCCTAGTGGACCACCACTTAAGTATGAGCTAGCAGTGTGCTGCAGCTACCAAAAAAGCCACTGCAGTCTTAGGTTGCATCAACAGAGAGATAGCATCAAGAACACGACAAGTGATAGTACCATTCTATATTGCACTAGTAAGGCCACACTTGGAATACTGCCCCCAATTCTGTTCACCTAGATACAAAAAAAGATGCTGAAACCTTAGAAGAAGTGCAGAGTGCAGAACAGGAAGCAAGAAGATGATAAGGGGTGTAACTGCATACTTCCGTTGGTTTATCTTCCTTTCATTGTCATGGTTCCCCCAAGGAGCCCTGGGAATTGCCATTTTGTAAAGGCATTGACAATTCTATTTGAGGCCCTCAGAGTATTTTAATTGCTAGAACAACTTGAAGTGAGCAATTTCAAGTTCATATGGTAAGCACATCTATGAGACATTGAGAGTGATTATTGTATAACTTCCTGAAGTTAAAAAGAAAATGCTAAATATTATTAAAAAGGGAAAACAATAGTAGATTGTACATTAATTTCTTAATTTATTTTGAAAGAGAGATAAAGCTATTGGCATTTTACATTGCAGCTTAGATATTTTAAAATTGAGATTCTCAGTGAGACCTTCTATTTCTTAGCATTCATTCTTCAACTGTGAAAATAAATAATATTTTATAATATCTCCTTTTCTTTTGTTCTTGTTTTGTGAACATGGGAAGAAAAACAGAAAGGTACAACATAGTATACAAGGAAAAAATAAAGAAAGCAGTGGTACGTAAATATTAACTCTTTCTTTCATATTTTTGCAACAGGATTAGAAAACCAAAGACTCAAGTTGATAGCAATCCCCTGAGAGATATTTATCATGCTCTGAGCTCAAAACGTTTCATGTGTCATTTTGTTGCTCCTTCTTGCCCAACCATCCATAATTATATCAAGTCATCTTGGACATTTTTATGCAGGCAATCTAATTTGAGATGTAAATTCATGTCATTTAATATTCAGTGTATCATTTCTCTCTGATCTTATGTTGGGTCAACCAAACCAGCCCTTGCATCTATGACACATTTACTGATCTAAATGGAACTCAAGTGTAACCTGCAATTCAGTGTATTCTTATTTTTAAACATCTCTCCTCCCTCTATCAGAAATACTCCAGGCAACAAATGCATGCACCGAAAATGATACCTTGTTAACAAAAGGCCTATACAATTTATTCAACCTTATTCAAAAAATAGGAATTTGAGAGTGATGATGAGCTTCCTCTGTAGGTTGCAAAAAACCTTACAAATTGACAGAAGAGGGAAGCCTGGTTTTATTTGGACAAAAAACATAAAGGCATGATTATTATTTTTTGATAGAATGTGATTTCCAGGCTCCCTAGTGAATGGGTGTCTTAGAATTTTGCTTTTCAAAGAAAATAACTTTCTTTACCTTTCTCCAAGCGACTCAGGATCTTTTGAAAAGCGATCTGTAGTTTTTAGAAGATTCTACCACTTGTGATATTAGATATTTACTCATCCAGTTACACTCAGACAGAGTCTTTTACAAAGATCCAAATACAGGTAGTCCTTGAGTTGAGCCCAAAATTTATGTTGCTAAGTGAAACATTTGTTAAGTGAGTTTGCCCCCTTTTACTACTTTTCTTGCCAGAGTTGTTAAGTGAATCATTGCATTTGTTAAGTTGGTAACACGGTTAGTTAAGTGAATCTGGATTCCCCATTAATTTTGTTTGTCAGAAGATCTCAAAAGGTGATCACACGATCCTGAGACACTGCAACTGTCATAAATATGAACCACTTGGCCAAGCATTTGAATTTTGATCATGTGACCATAGAGGTGCTGCAACAGTTGTAAGTGTGAAAAACGGCGATAAGTCACATTTTTCAGTGCCGTTGGAACTTTGAACAGTCACTAAATGAAGTGTTGTAAGTTGAGGACTGTCTGTAACTATATGAACACATCTAGATACCCTTTTTCTCTGTTGTTGAGTTTTGTTATATTGAAATGTAATAAATGCAGTCAAATGATTATAGTCTTTTGACATACACCCCTTTATACCAGGGGTGGGTTCCTCCCGGTTCAGACCAGATCGCCCGAACCGTTAGCGACCCGCTGGTGATGTAATTTTGGCATCACGGATCCAGTTCTGTCTGTGCCGGTCTGTGCTCGCCGCCATCTTTTTTTCTGAATTTTCGGTCGATTTTTCTGTGTTTGGATGGCTTCACAGCATTCTGTGCTTTGAAAAAAGCCCTCCTGCCCTCCCCCGAGTTAATACTGACCTTTATTTCTTCGCCCGAAGCACAGCTGATGAGCTCCTCAGCTGTGTTTCGGACTGAATCCCCCTTCTGAGCATGCGCGGAAGTGAAATCGCGTGAGGGGACGCGCGTGTGACGCAAACCGGTGGCGAAGCTAAGTGAGATCCACCCCTGCTTTATACCTATATGTGGAATAGGAGATAGAGAAAAAAGTGGGTTCCATAAGAAAAACAAACATTCCTAACCACCTTCAGTCTTAACATCACTTTTAGCAGTTATCCAGAATGCTGAAATCTTTCTATAATGCCTCTTCATAACCCACTTTCAAAGTGTCTGTGGCCCCTGAGTAATACAGTGCTAACTCTTCCAGAAAGCAGGCACCAGTACATGACCTCTTGCCAAAGTGCTCCTCCAAATGTAAAATGTCTATTTATTTAGCGTATGGCAAATACATGGACTTGTAGTAGATCAAATGTTAATGTCCAGTCTACCCAGCTATTCAAGGGCAGGGTGGTTTATGTTGAAAAAAATCAGACATTGGGCCGATGTAAGCTCTTGATGGACATTCGGACACAATATTTTGTCGAGGAGCACCACAGTCACACCACAACAATGAGTCCTGGCAGACACCATGTTGGGTACGGATCCTGTTCAGAGTTGACCAATGCTAAATGTAAAATGTTAATTGCTGACTATGTTGCTTGGAGGAGATGGGAATTTTTGATGGGAATATCTATGAGGCTTTAGATTGAGGGAAGGCGTAACCCAGGGGTGTCAAACTCAATTTCATAGAGGGACACATCAGGGTTGCATTTGACCTCGGGGGGGGGGGGCGGGGGCGCATGGCCAGGGTGGGTGTGGCCCCCGAGCTCCGTTTTCGACTGCGATGGCCTCCCGCAGCCAGCTAGCAAAAATGGAGCTGGGGGGCACACGCGGGGGCACAGAGGACTGCAGGAGGCCATCACGGTCAAAAACAGAGCTCGGGGGGGCTGCATCTTTGCAGGCAGAGGCATCGTGGGTCGGTCCTTCGCTGTTTCCAGGCTGGCCCCATGGGCCGCATCTAAGCACCGCACGGGCCAGATCTGGTCCATGGGCCTTGAGTTTGACACCCCTGGTGTAACCTGTTGTGAATTCTCCCTATTCTCCCCATAGCTAAGTAAGTAGTACACTGTTCTGCTTTGAATAAAGAAATAAGATGAAAATAGTAATAACAAAATGCCCAGAGTCTCCATGTGGTCAGATGGGTTGCCATGAAATTAAATTAAATTAAATTATTAAATATAATAAAATAATTAAATTAAATAATTAAATTAAATGAGAGACAGAGACAGAGATGATAGCTTTGGAATTAGCTCAGATGTGAAAACAGGTGAATGCAGTCCTGCCAGTATAAATGGATAGTATGCTCCATTTGGTGGTGTTATGCCATTGGCATTACTACAGTGTATTAACAGAGTTGACTTCATTCTATTGATGGTAACAAAGGTGACTGGCGCTTAGTCAAGCTGAACTCTCTGTTATATATGGTACCACCATCTCCTAATGTTTTAGTTACAGTGATTCTTTTGTAGAAAGTCAAGAGAACCGCCAATGTTCTCAGTGGCGCAGCATGGCTCTGCCGCAATAAAGATAAGTCTGTATATTCAACTGTATTCTCATGCCACTGTTTCAATTGCCTTGCTTTCAGATTTGCAGCAGGCTGGGTAACAAGAATGCTTCTTGTGAGCTCATTCGCTTGAGTCCTTGTGATGTGCATGTAAATGTCTATAATGGAGTGAAAAATGAACCTTTGTAAGGGACACCCATGAGGAAAATTGAAGCTTAGATGTGGTATACATGCTTTCCTTTTAGAGATCTTGGATTCAGTCTCTAACTAGAATGGTACTGTAAATGCCATTAGTATTGGAGACCCAGGATCAGATTCCCAAGTGAATATGCAGCCAGTGACTTTAACCTGTGGCTATCTCATAGTCTGTTATTCCATGTACTTATTCTTGAATTTCAAAAAAGAGAAAAGAGTGAAATATATATTCGTGAAAGAAAAGAAGAAAAGGAAAGAAAAAAAGAAAGAAAACAATAATATTGAGTCTGTTCCTTAAGCCTGCTGTATTATGCACGCAAAAACCAAATTGATAGAACAGTTTCAATCATATAATCCAGATTTCCTTACCCAATGTCAAGTTGTATTATATCTGCTCCCAGAGTGACAATTCTATATGCTT
Organism: Diadophis punctatus similis; assembly: GCA_023053685.1. NCBI lineage: Eukaryota > Metazoa > Chordata > Lepidosauria > Squamata > Dipsadidae > Diadophis > Diadophis punctatus. The sequence goes on along the minus strand of JALIGW010000003.1, from coordinate 38,222,337 downwards.
CCCATTCTTTTTTAAGCAATCTAGTTCGGAATAGTGGGACCGATTTGGGATTCTTACTGCATGTTATATACACCAGAGAAACGTTATTCTTAAAATAGACACATTGCAAGGGTGGTGTTCAATTTTTTTCCCTTGCTTGTGAGTTAAATATTGTTTTATATAACCAGGGACCCTATAAAGTGCCAAATATATGTCAGAATTTGAAGTCTTGGCAGGACAGAGGTAATAATCAAAGAACCTGTAGCTTTTTATGGAAATAGAAACGAGGAACTAGAAAACAGCAGACAGATGGCATGGAATTTAGGAGATGTTCTGGCTTAATTTGCTATATTTCTGGCACCAAGATTAAACAGTGCTTTCATTTTCGTCATTTTCATCCCCAAAACATTTCGGCATTCTGAAGAACTGATAAATATCACCAAATTCTTTAGAAGTAGAGGTTATCCGTTCAGTTCGATACACAATACTTAAATTAGGAGAGATGTAATATGTAATAATAATGATGGACATGAGATATATAATGCCGGCTGTTTTTGTTTCTGATATAAGATCTAAAGGAAGCATATGCAGTCATCTGTTAGTCTTAAAAGTTCATGTAATCTTTTGCGGTATTTTGTTTCTCAAATCCAAATGTCCCAGACTGAGACGGATAATTACATTAAACATCTGTGAACTGAGTTAGAGATACCCTACTGCATTTCACAGGTGGAGTCCATGTGAGCTGAGGACAAAGGGTGTCAATAACTAAGTTGCCCAAAGCCCTCTTTGCAGCCAGGTCAATTCACTTTTTTTTAAAAAAAATCTTAGTCTATTTTGATTGTTCTGTGCCATCCTAGTCAGTTGTTAATTGCCCTTTTGACTAATCATCAGAGAAGAATTTTCTGGTTTCTCTGTTTTCTGTACAAGGAAAAAATAGCCATTCCTGATTTTTCTAAAACATCTTTAAGTAATTAAAAATGTTATTAAATAGGCCTATGCTGATATATAATGTCAGTTTAAAACAGAATGTTTTAATTGCAGATTAAGGCTGCTATTTCTTTGCTGCAAAAAATCTGGAGAATCACAAGGTGGCAAAAGAGCTCTGTGCTGCCATCTGCTGATTGCTTTAAACTTCTGCAGCTAAGTATGGTAGCCCTTGCTTTGATCACTTGATAACTTTCTATTTGATAGTAAATATATGTGTAAAAGAATACAGTCAAGTTAGTTCTTTTCTGAGTGCTAGTTGGCAAACTTGAAAATTGCCATATTTCATCAGAAATATTCATTATTTCCCCACACCCACTGCAACCAATGAACTACAAAATATGGTGAAGTCCATATTTCTAGTACCATTCATACCTGTTTATTCCTGTAGCTCAGGGGTGGGGAACGATGGCCATTTTATGACTTGTGGACTTCAACTCCCAGAATTCCTGAGCCATCGGTCCCCATCTCTGCTGTAGCTGTAGATATATTAAGCTTTTGTTTTACCTGATGAAAATGACTACTGCTCTGTGTCTTAAACAGCTATACCTGTGGTTAAAGCGGGTTACCACAGAATCAGTGGTATCAGGCCAACAATTTTTTATTTATTTATTTATTTATTTATTTATTTGTTATTTAAGATAACAATATTAAATGTTCGTTTACTCTTACAATAGTTGCCTATGGTTGGTATGGTAAACTTTATTGTGGTCTTTGTTCATTAGTACATATACACATGGGTACATAAAATTCTACATATATTGCAAAGAAAAATGCCAATTAAAGAAGTTAAAAGAGTTAGAGAGAAGGGGGGGAAAGGAAAAGAAAAGAGAGAAGAAAGGAGAGAAGATTTTAAAGGCATCAAAGGAGTACAGTTTTAAATGATAATATTTGTAGCCTCACTCTCATCATAGTTGCAAGGCAAACATTGCATATGACTTTATAATCACAATGTATACTAAGAAGAAAAATTCTAGGCAGAGATCTAGAAGCTACCTAAAGGCCTTTTGAACATCAGTGATTGTTGTCTTTCTTCAATTGGATTGTGTGTTTTGTAGAAAAAGGCATGTTGCTACTGTAAGCAGCAAGGCAAAGAAAAGGGCACAATAATCAGTCCAAATGTCAAAGCTCTTGCTCTTTGTTTCGACAATTTATTAAAGAAGCTGAGGTATAAGAATCAGACTACACTGTTTCACAAACGTGCAATTAACAATGAAGTGTCTTAGTATTCTTAAAGGCAGCATGACAGCCTTGTAGACATCATCCTACCAGCTCACATCTGGCTGCTCAGACCTGGTATTAGTCACATTGATTTAAATGGCATTATATTTCCCTATGGTTGTCTGAAAGATTTTATAATTACATGGGTCTTTGGACAAGATGCTTGTCATTTACAGCATATATAATGTAGCTTTTAAAAAAAGAATAATTACAATAGTTGTATAACATCATCTTTTTCTGGAGAAAATCATTTCTTTTTCTAGCAAGGCCAACGGTTTGTCGTGTTCACCATCTGCAAATGCTTCTGACACATTATCTTGCAAATTCCAATAATAACTTAGCATTCTGTATCAGATGGGAGAATATTCTTCTGATTTGTGATTTGAACATACTTTATGATATCTCTTTAACAAGTTGATATACTGTATTAGTGAAGCTTGAATTGGTCCATATGTTTAACTTATCCCAATTCTGGGTTGTACATATCCAAATGACTGGCAGATGGGAACATAGACACACATAAAGCTATTTGAGTTCTGCTAGATCTTTTAGCTGCATATTTAGAAAACTAACATGTTCATGAGAAAGATGAGGTGACTATTTTAAACCATATGGTGTTGATGGTTCAGGTAAATTGCTTCAACCTTTTTCCATCTTGACTCAACAGATACAATGTTAGTAGGGGTATAATATGGATATGGATAAGCCAACCATCTACTTATATTTAGATGTATGTATACATGTAAATATACATATTCTGTCATCATCTCCCCAGCTTCATCATCTCCCCAGCTCATCAATATACAACAGGTACCAACTCTGCCTTTTTCTAAGGGGAAATTAAGATATGGCTTTCCCCTTAGGCATTTGGGTCAAGTTAGGAGGAGTCCTCTTTTAGTTGTTTCACCATTGTGTTTGGTCATCATTTATTATTTTATACATTTGGTATGTTTTATTGTAATGTAGTTCCTTTGGTTAATTGTTTGTTTTTGCTGTACAGCACTCAGAACGACACTTTGAATTGGGTGGCCATATAAAAATGAATGAATGAATGAATGAATGAATGAATGAATGAATGAATGAGCTGGTTAAAATAATAAAAAATGATTTCATATATACTAGCATATAACCACAATCTTATAAAATAGCTCAGACTACAGATATGAGTGAAAAAGCCTTGCATTCATTGTGATCTGAAACAGGTGCTTCTCGCCTCAGAAACATATCAATAAAGTGTCATCATTTTTATAAAGTAGACTCAATTACAGGAAGTCCAAGCCACTTCCCTAACAAGTAATTCCCCCCCCCCCCAATTTTCTTAAGCGTCTTTCTGAATTCTTGGCTTTTGGGAGCACTAACTACAACTCCAATTATGACAACACATTTTGTGATGCAGTGGTGCTCACCATCACTAGGCTGTGATCACAGTAGTTGGCCACAAACAGCTGTCAAAGATAACATCTCTCCAAGTGCCTTCTAAGCTCTGCCAATTGGAATTGGAGTCGGAAGCCATGGAACATGGGTTCTGTGACTTTCTGCCAGTTCTTCTGGTCACCCAGCATGCAAGCAACCCTTTTTTATAAGGTAAGAGAAGGTAACTACTTAAATGTTGAGATGCTCCCCTTATGCTTATGGCAAACAGTGTATGAGGAAAAGTTATTCTGCATGTGTGGGACGTCCAATGAAATTCAACCAGATGGTGCTTTTGGCACGCATGAAAGAGCTTCCTTCACCTGTACTACACTATGATTTAAGTCACCCTATCACTAGATTTTGTTAATTCCCGAATTTCTAGTGAAAATGTGCTTCTGTCATTTGATATAATTTTAATGTATATTCCTTCGCACATAAAGTTGAATGCATGCTTCATCTTAAAAAGGTAAATACTACACAGTACCATAATAATACAAGAAAGAGAATCCACCAGAGGTGGGTTCCTGCCGGTACGCTCTTACCTGTTGGTCACCGCAGAGCCGAAGAAGCCGGTGGCGTTCGTGGCGCGGGGCTTCCCCCGCCTGCTTTCCCCCGCCTGCCTGGACGCCGCCATTTGCATTCTTTTGCCCTCTGCGCAAGCAGAATGCTTTGCGCATGCGCAGAGGGCAAAAGAACGCAAATGGCGGCGTCTAGGCGGGCGGGGGAAAGCGGGCGGGGAAAGCCCCGCACCGCAAACGCCACTGGCTTCTTCGGTTCTGCGACGACCAACAGGTAAGAGCATACCAGCAGGAACCCACCTCTGGAATCCACAATCTACTGGCAGCATGTCGTTCCAATTCCTTGCAGTTTCCTAGAGCAGAGGTCTTCAAACTTGGCAACTTTAAGACTTGTGGACTTCAACTCCAGAATTCTCCAGACAGCTATGCTGGCTGCAGAATTCTGGGAGTTGAAGTCCACAAGTCTTAAAGTTGCCAAGTTTGGGGACCTCTGTCCTAGAGGATCACATCTCTCATATTTTTCAGCAAACTATTGGCTATAGCTACATAGCTTTTCATTAAACAAATGAAAAAGTAATAGAATTGATTCATTATGCCTTTAACAGAGTTAACACACTCTTTTATTAACTCTCTTCTACACCACAGAACTCACCACAAAAAAAGGGAATTGCACATTCTGCCTGTGTGGCACATTCCCCACATCCCCGATATATCTCCTTCTTATTAAGAGATGTTTTGAAAAAGAATAACGGTTCCCCCTTGTAATAAAACTCTCCCTTGTAATAAAACTGTAATAATTATTTTGATTATTTTTAATTCATTTCATTTAGAACACCAATTGATAGGTAAGAAGTAAGTTGCCTCTGTTTCAATTAATCACTGGGGTTTGGAAGATATTTCTGTCTTAATGGTTTCAAGCAATCATCTGAAATCAATGGAAGGAAAGAGATGTTCAGAGTCAAGAACTTATTTCTTGGTTCTTGGAATACGCTGCCCTTGGTTTTTTTGCTTTACCTTTTATTTCTCTCTGAATCTTGCATTATACTCAGATTCATTGCTTCAGATCTGTTCCTTCTCTGCAAATCCTCTATTGACTGATTTATTTATTTATTTATTTAATCGTTCTTATAGGCCGCCCAACTCCCGCAGGACTCTGGGCGGCGTACAACGTAAGAAAAGAACAATTAATAAAAACAATAATAAGAATTAAAATAGTTATAAAATTTTTTTAAAAACATAAACTATTATTCATACATGGGGCGACCAAAGATGTTCTACTTGGTCTCTATTTCACCCCGCCTGCAGGAAGAGCCAGTAGAGTGGGGATAGTCTGGATCTCTGGGGGTAGTTGGTTCCAGAGAGATGGAGCTCCCACAGAGCCCCACCAACTGATCTTTGTCTTTTAGACTAATCACTTTGTAAGGTTAATATAGTGTGATATTTTCCATATTCATATATTGCTGTTAATAAGTGTATTCATATAATACAGTTAAAAGTTGTATTTACTGATTTCTTTAGGCTGGATTGTAATTTACTTATCATATATTATAGGAAGTCTTACAATATGTTTTTATTATGTTTTTATCTACCCTGTGAATTGATATGAAACTCCCTCTCATTAAACATACATGGTATCCCCAGATTTGTGTTTCTCTTTGGGACTGGATCTCTGATGTAAGCTGTGCAGAATATATTGATGGTGGAAGTAAGAGTTATCATTTGAAAAGAGATCTGTTCTAAGAGTCAGGCATGATATGCTTGAGACTCTTTATATTATTATTTGGGATACTGCAAAGTTGGCCAACAGCTCCTTCAGCAAGTGGTTGATAGTACCTTGAACAGTTCTTAAACTATAGATTAGTGACTCTAGCTTTAATTAGAAACATATTAAAAGAAATATATATTTGTTATTTTTATATTATTAAATGATTTCTACTTTAATAATTTCATGCCTGTGATTTCACTGGACAACAAAACTTTTGCTTCCTGAACACTGTTGGATGTATCTTATAGATTTTTGGCTGCTAATTATGAAAATAACCTGTAATTTAACCATTTTGTAGAAGTTTTGTAGAAAACTTATGTTTTTACACAATGGCACAATGGTACACCCTTCAGTATCTGTTGGCTATGCTGCAAATAGGAATGAAGCATATGAAAACGTGGAACTGTTGTTGAAGCACATCCAGTACACCAAGTACAACTGAGACATCTGTAGAGATCTAAAAGTACTGGCTCTGCTACTTGAAATGCAGCTCAGATATACCAAGTACTATTGTTATATATGCGAATGAGACAGCCATGCAAAAGAGTTACCATTCCAAAAGAATTTGCTTCCAGGACAGAAAAACGTGGCACATGAACAACTTGTTGACCCAAGAAAGGTATTTTTGCTTCTACTTCACATAAAACTCATAAAATGAAAAATATTGTGAAAGCGATGAACAAGGAAGGTGAAAGTTGTCATTATTTGAGACAGATGTTTCCAAGAATAACTGATGCCAAGATTAAGGAAGGCATTTTTGTTGGTCCATAGATCAGATACAAGCAGTTCAAAGATCTGCTAGTGGGGCCAGAGAAAATTGTCTAGAAAGCATTCAAGGATGTCGCTGAGAATTTCTTGGCAACTGAAGAACACCAAACTACATTTAGCTGGTTGACAAATTTCTTTCAACGTACAAGACCATGAAGTGCAACATGTCACTGAAGATTCATTTCTGCATTCACACCTGGACTTCTTTTCCAAAAATCTGGGTGTAGTCAATGACAAACATGGTGAAAAGTTCACCAGGAGATTGCTACAATAGAAAAACTGTATCAGGGTAATTAGAATCCATCAATACTGACTATTGTTGGACACTGCAACGAGATGTATTAGACACTGAGTACAAACAAAAATTAACAGCATAACACTTTTATCCCAATGAACTAATGCAGCATGTTCAAAATATGTGATTAAATATATTATAGTCATTTAAAGTTAATTTAGTGTTTCTCAAGATTCCTTATTGATAATCATATTGAAATTATATTTGTGTTCAGTTGGAAGGGGTCTATCATAATCACTAGAACTTTTTCAGGAAGCAAAACTTTTGAAATAAATTGTCCAATTTTTTTTACTGTACCTTTATGTCCTGCCAAAACAGCAGAAGCTCCAGGGAGAGGATTCTTCCAATTTAGTTTCCTCTTGCTCCTATATGAATTGTTGCTCTAACATCTGTGAAGTCGCCAGGTAGAAGGACAGTGGAAGCTAGTGTCTGGGCTACTAATCCATTGGATGGCTGCTTGTTAAATAACAGCTGTGCTTTTGAAATGTTCTAAACCAGTGTTTCTCAACCTTGGCAGTTTGAAGATGTGTGGACTTCAACTCCCAGAATTCCCCAGCCAGCGTCGCTACAGTTATTTACAACCTTTGAAGGAGGTTCATAAGCAGACATGCTTTCAATGAGCAACTGCTTTGCTTAACAACTGAATCACTGGTCCCAATTGCAGTTAATAAATGAGAATTACCTGCAATCAGTGCAGGTTATTTTTCTTTCCTTTTGGGAAGGAAAGAGGGAAGGTACTTTTTTGGTGGAAAGAAGAATAATTGATTTTGAAAGGATCTGAGAGGGTAGCAACAGATATGAAATTAGGGAAACAATTCATTGGAAAACAAAGGAGGTTTGATTAAACAGATGGAAAAGATACAACATTAGGAGGCACTAGTGTCCTTTGCAACATGTGGAGTAGGATTCAGATTTATAAAGGCCAGAATTATATGTATTCTCCACATGCAGATTATGAAACAGAAGCCATGCGTCCTCTTTCTCCCTTCCTCTGTCTTTCAAGTGCTATATTGTAAAAGCTACTTCATAGTAATAGCACTTAGACTTATAAACCGCCCCATAGTGCTTTATAGCACTCTCCGGGTGATTAACAATGTCAGCATATTGCCCCTAATAATCTGGGTTCTTATTTTGCCAATCTCAGAAGGATGCAAGGCTGAGTCAACTTTGAGCCCTGTCAGGCTGTGGAGGCTCATCCAGGACCAGGGGTGGGTTCCTACTGGTTCGGACTCACTGGTGATGTCACGATGACGTCACTGACCCGGTTTGGTCGGTGCCGGTCCATGGGCACCGCCATCATTTTTTTGAATTTTTTTTAAAATGTTTTTTCTTCTGAGCATGCGCAGAAGCTGAGTTCCGGCACTGTGCATGCGGTCGCCATCTTGTCTTTTGCCTTTTTTTTATTTTTATTTTAATTTTTTCGGATTTTTTGCTAGTGCGCGCACCCACGAGGCATGCCCACATGGCGTGGGAGGAAGAGCACTGGCAGCGAGGTAAATAGGAACCCACCCCTGTCCAGGACTCATCGTATATGACAATGAATGAAATTACAGAACCAGACAGGGCCTATTGTTCCATTTCACCCTAAAAAACAGAACAAAATTGCAGAGCATTTAGAGGATATTGCTAAATTATTGTAGGTAGAGTTGAAAATTTCATTTTGCAAACAAGAAAAGGCATTTTCTTTGCAAACTACTTGAATTTCAATTCAAAATTAATTAAAAGTTCTTTTCTTGGGATACAAAGACCTCTTTTGTATGAAGCTTAGATAACTTTTTAAATGACATTCTGTTTAAAATGATGTTCTCACCGCAAAGTACCGGATGATGAAAGGGGGACAAGAACTGTCCCAACAAAATGACCTTGCTTGTATTTTCTTTGCATTCTGGAATTTATGTTATGCAGCAATCATCCCTGTGATGTCATAATCTTTCCAGTTCTTTTGCCATTGTGTTAGCATGTGCTAAAGAGCTGAACTGGTGAGGCAGAAATCTTAATGTTGTCTCCAGTGTATCAAGATTAACAACGGGGGAGGCAAGGGAAGCATTATAAAATGGAAGAGGAAGAAAAATTGATGGCACCCATTAATCTTTTAAATATAATTATGTGACAAGGACTTCAGAGATAGTCATTACGTTTTTCTAAATGGCTATCTAGAAATCTCTTCCAAGAACAGTCTTTACAAAATAGGATAATGATTGCCTGGTCAATTTCTATAAATTTTCTATGAAATTAGAATATTTATTTATTCAGAAATTAGATATAAATAGAGAAGACTCCAGAACTGTAAAAGTAGTGAGAGAGTTTGGTTTAGTGGTTAAGGCATCAGACTAGAAAGCAGGAGATTGAGTTCTGATCCCACTTTAGGCATGGAAGCCAGGGTGATTTTGGACCAGTCATTCTCTCTTAGCCCAAATTACTTCATTGGGTTGTTGTGTGGAAAATAGGAATGTAAGAGTTATTTATAAAAATAATAAAGGCAAGATAAAAAAAGTAAATAAAATAACTAGACAGTTGGAGGTTGCCCCTTGCAACACATCTGTAGTGTACTGTTGACTCCCTCCCACTGTTGTCATGTTGGAAACCATTAAGAAACAGAAATACATCCTTTCCAGTATAATCAGAAGTTAACAATTAATTTTTAATGCTAATTGGACATTTGGTAAAAGATCTGTGCATTTTTGGACAGTTGCATTATTAGTCTTTGAGTCAATTAGGGCTACCAGAACAGAGTTGCAGGAAACTATTTGCAGCTATTCAGAGCTTTGCTACCCAGAGCTTATAAATCTGGGGTTAATAGAATGCAGAATTTTCATAAGATAAAAAAAATTCAAAATTCATGTAATTTATGCTTGGTCTTACCATTTTAAATATTTGGGGAATCCCACATTAGAACAGCTTGGTTTTTCAGGCTAGGATTGTGTTAAAACTGGTTTTCAGAAAGCTCAAACTGCCCAAGGAGCTGCTGATACAGTTCTACAGAGGAATTATTGAGCCTGTCATCTGCAGCTCTATAACTGTCTGGTTTGGTTCTGCAACCCAACAAGACAGACACAGACTTCAGAGGATAATCAGAACTGCAGAAAAAACAATTGCTACCAACCTGCCTTCCATTGAGGATGTGTATACTGCACAAGTCAAAAAGACGGCTGTGAATATATTTACAGACCCCTGACATCCTGGACACAAACTGTTTCAACTCCTACCCTCAAAACGAAGCTATGGAGCACTGGACACCAGAACAACTAGACACAAGAACAGTTTTTCCCCCAAACGGCATCACTCTGCTAAACAAATAATTCCCTCAACACTGTCAAACTATTTACTGAGTCTGCACTACTATTAATCTTCTCATTGTTCCCATCACCCATCTCCTCCCACTAATGACTGTATGACTGTAACTTTGTTGCTTGTATCCTTACAATTTATATTGACTGGTTCCTAATATGATTTGATTTTATTTATTTTATTTATTTAGTGCTCTTATATGCTGCCCTACTCCCTGGGGACTCAGGGCAGCGTACAACATTGAAGAACAGCTAAACAATATAATTTAATATCAATTTAAAATACATTAAAAAAACATACAACAGCATACATACTTGGGGGAGACCGATTTGGAAATCGTCTCAAAACCCCGCCTGCAGGAAGAGCCATGTCTTCATGGCTTTTCGGAAGGCCAGCAAGGTGGGGACAATTCATATCTCTGGGGGGAGTTGGTTCCAGAGAGCAGGGGCCCCTACAGAGAAGGCCCTCCCCCTAGGTCCCGCCAGCCGACATTGTTTGGTTGACGGGACCTGGAGGAGACCCACTCTGTGGGACCTAACTGGTCAAAGGGAAGTATGAGGTAGGATGCGCTCCCGGAGGTAACCTGGTCCTAAGCCATGTAGGGCTTTAAATTTGTATCCGGACTATCATTAAGTGTTGTATCTTATGATTCTTGACAAACGTATCTTTTCTTTTATGTACACTGAGAGCATATGCACCAAGACAAATTCCTTGTGTGTCCAATCACACTTGGCCAATAAAAAAATTCTATTCTATTCTATTCTATTCTATTCTATTCTATTCTATTCTATTCTTTCAGTTGTAATATCTGTCCCATATTGTTTTGGGAAGGCTTTGCTCATATTTCAGACTTAGTGAGCAGACTGTGGTCGTTCCTACAAGTCAACCTTCAGCAAAGCATTTCTTACAGGGAAGCAAGGGAAGGAGAGACTCATTCTTCCTCCAGCATAACAAAGGAGCCTCCTCATTCCTTTTTCTCACTTGCCTCCAGTGCAATAGAAAGTGAGACGTTGCAGGCTGAAGTGTGTGCAAGATGTTAGAAAAAGATGAAAAGATTGCTAGGAAATAAATATTTCCCTCATAAAATCAAATGTCACTTTGTTTCGGTTATCATTATTTTGTGCCCAATCTCCACTCTCAATTTGTACATGACTGGTTCAATTTATAATTCTCTCAGATCAGCACCAAGCAACTTGATGGTGGTGTTTCAGAATTTGAAATCTGTTTATCTCTGGGTTACTTGGGTGCCTGATAATTAGAGATTTAGAGTATTTTAATGTTCATCATATTTTTTCTAGCCATATACTTGAGATCTTTGACAAATGGCTTTCAGGTCTCATAAGTCAAAAGACAAAATTCTTGTACTGCACCAAGAACAAAACAAGAGTGGAAAATCTCAGGTCCCATCTAGGTATGGTTAAGTCAAGGACTAGCTATTGACTTCCGTAATTTATATAGTGCTGTTGTCAGACTCATCTTGCTGATTTTTCATTCCTGTTATTTTTGGAGATCTTGTCTTTCATTTTGAAGGGGGAGGGGAGAACACGGACAAATACATTAGTTTCTTCACACTCTCTCTCTTCATGGTTAGATAGTGACTATGTATACTAAAGAATTTTTTTCTTCCCATGGAAAGCAATTTGGAAGAAATGCAACTGAAACCCATCCCTGCTTCTTCTCACTTATAAAATTTTACAATTATTAAAAAAAAGATTGAAATACAGGGGAATTGTGTTGAGGTCTACTGATAACCTGGTTCCATTTTTCATTTTAAACTGAACACTTTTATTGAAATAAATTACAGAGTGTGCTGATCACCGCAGGTGCATCCTTTATTATTGTTTACATTAAAACAAATTCCCCTTATTAAAATGTTGATTGTATGAACTTGACCTCTCAATGCACCTGATAAATTGGAAGCATTTAAATAAAGGAACTTGCCTTGATTGTATTGGGCACTACTGAAATGTCACTTGTGACTGATTGTATTTTTACACAATCAATAAATTTGCAGTTCTTTTTCCTGCCTCTTGTTGGTTTCCATAGATACAGATGAGAAGTGACAGGTTCTTGTGGTCTGCATTGACCCTGTTCTAACCTTTTGCTCCTGGACTTCCTTATTGGAGCATATGCTTATGCTGCTGTTTGTACTTCCTCTTATTCCACCCCTTTCCTAACATTTTTTAGTGGTGAAACCTTTCATAAGATTCTAAAGGGGATAGAATTGTGCTTCCTTGATTTTATTTGCTGCAGTAACTTTACTAGTTTATCTGACTTCTTTGACATGAGTATTTTGGTATGGTCAGGTAGTGAAAGGTAGGATTGTAATAATTTGATGCTGATATCTATGTGGATATTTTGTAATGGAACACTAACATTAGGATAGTGCTTTTATTGTTAATATTTTTTTAAGATTTGTGTCAAAAGTCCACAATTCTGCTTGCTATGTTCACCAAGATAGTTATTATATTGCCCTCTAAGAAGTTCAGTGAGAAGAATTACAAACTTTCTCTCCATTTCCAAATTGAAAAAGGGATGGGAATGGTGCCGAAAGCATAATGAAATAAAAGAATCAAGCCATATCTTGCCATATTTCATGTCCGAACCAAAGAAAAAATTTGTATGAGAAAACAGCACTGATGATGTTATCTAGTTTGGGTAATGAAATGTCTTCAAGAAAATAACCAAGCTCAGAGATCACCAAGAATCCCTCATTTTAATCCTGAGCTGCAAATATTCTCCTTTAAAGTTGGGGTTATGATTCAGGGTGGGCTGCCAAGTCATTTCAAAGTGAGATCCAGCTGTTTTTGGAGCTCAGGATGGTAAACCAATTCTAACTAGACTAGACAACTGGGATTGTCCCTGACCTTAGAGGGAGGTAGAATTTGAGGTAGAAAAACAAGGGAATGTGCAGAGGGGTGGGTTTCTTTGGTTTTTATGTTGTGAATTTCTAATATTGTAAGCCATCTAGAATCACCTGTGAGTTGGGCGGCCATATAAATTTGTTTAATAAATCAGTAAAATCCTGGTTCAGTCAAAATAATCCTTCAGTCACCACAAATCAAAATTTTAGAGAGAGACTCACTATACTATCTTCTTGTAAAAATTTCTAAAATGGCAAAAACACGTGAAATTCTAAGATGGAATGCAAGAACCTAGCACCTCTGAAGAAATAAATAATCTGGTAGGATAATTCCCAAGGGTTCTGCTGCTAGTCTCTTTGGCATTTAAGATTGAAAATGAAAACTATTTTCTATTTCTGAACTGGAGAATTCAGAGAACCTTTGTTTAAATCAAAAAAGTTAACCATGGAATTTATTCCATTGATTTTCTTGGTTTACTTTGTGAATCATATGTATAATTGTTTTATTTTCCAATAATTGATTAGTATAGTAGTTTCCAGAATATGTAATATCTCTCTGTAGAGGAAAGCAAAACATTACTAGGAAAATCAAGCTATATGACCATCATGCCTAAGTTCTCCAAGAAAATACATATTTAGGGAACTGTTGTTTTCCTTCCTCTGCTCTTATGGTCTCTTGGATAAAACCTTTAAGTAATGTTTTCACTATCTTCGGGCTTCTCATCTGTTTACGCCACAGCCCTTTGTTTCTAAGTTTTCCTGCCTCACCATATCTATGTTATAACTGGATTTATTTATGGTATCAAGCAGACTGCTTTGTTTGGTTTGGGGTTATACTTGTCATTGTGGTTTATAAATGCAGTCTATGGTTTAACATGTTTTTGGAACCCAAATGCTGGTTAAATGTATCACATGAAGCCAAAAAGTGCCTTATTTTGTTTGATTTAGCCATCTAGTTATGACTTATTCGTCAAACTATGATTAGGCAAATAATGATTTAGTATAATGTGTGAACCAACTCAGAGTAATGGGAGAACAAAGTTACTGGACTTTCACTAGTTGTGTGAAAGACCAATTTTCAGCATATCTAATATGATTGCAGCTGCTGAAAATGTCATTTTCTATGTAATTTTGCAGAAGCTGCCGCCTCTTCTAAATCTGACCATCTCCATTAGCATGCACTTCATTTTTGTCAATATATTTAGTTCTTCTAACATCATGGTATGAATGCTAATATAATAATATCATACAGTGGAATTCATAGAGTATCATACAATGGAATTCATAGTGGTGACTTAATTTCAAGATATCAAGTATAATCAAGTTCCTTTAAAATTATCTAAAAATTAAGAGAAACAGCACTTACATGAGGCTAAAGCCTGAGTGAGCTTTAGGGCTAAAGTAGGGTTAGAACTCACAAACTTTAACAGGTACCTTTACCACTAAACTAAATTGTGTGTCTTATCCATCGTGTTTCTCCTATTCCCAACAGTATTTCATTTGCTGGGTAGATGGGGGCAGTGGGGGTGGGAGGAAAAATGACAGACAAAAATGTGATAATTGTGGATAAAATTCCAACCTCTTAAATTTAGAAAATTAGGGTGATTGGAAAGTCTTCTCTGTTAATTCTAAAAAAGCCTTGCAAAGATCCAACCATTGTAAATTTAATCACTAATATCAGTATCTCTTCTCTTTTTTTAAATTTTTGGGTCAATACACAAACATTTAACCATTTGAAAACTAGCCAAGTATATTTGGGAGGGGGGAATTCCATTTGGGCTATATGTGTTCCTGCTGCGAAGCAATTATTCTTTCATTACCTCTTAATGCCGTCACTGTTCTTTATGGGTATCTGGGTTAACCCCTTAGCCACCTTGTCTATAGAAATATTCTAAGACTGGAGTATTGCAAATCTCTCAAAATATCCCCCAATCAGTATTGCCAGCAATGCAGTAAGTGAATCAGCAGAACAGCTACAGCACTGAAAAGCATTACAAAGGAGGCTGGTGAGTCCTTTTCTATATGATCTTGTCCAAGATCTTTTGGAATCCAATAGCCTGGCTGAATAAGCTATTTTGGTTCTTTGTTGAAGATAAAGAACCAGCCTCAGAGTGTAGCTGTATTACAATGATTTCATAGCATGGAAATCAGTGGGTCAATAATAGATTCATTCTACAGGAGAAAGCTATGAGCAATTGCTTGGAAAGAGAGTCATATTTTTGGTTGGACTGGAGTTAGAAAATCAGTTTTTCTAAAAAGCAAAATTAATAAAAAATGTACAATAACTTCAGTGTGCAAGTCTTCTCAAGTTTAAAGAGTTTCATGCTAACTGAGTACTAATACTGCTTCCTTCTTATGCAATCTCTGTGCAAAAACAAAACCTAGAGATTTGTAAATAAGCAGCTTATTCTAAAAATGAATCCCCTTTGTGCGTAGGCCACATAAGGGTTGCTTTGGACATCCTTCAAGGGAAACCATGGACATGGAGACCATGAGGTATATCTCCTCCACATCCTAGTTCTAATTCAAATTTCCATATATGATACACAGCTTGTATTTCAGGTTGGCATTATTTGGCACTGGAGATGAGAGATTTAATGCTCTCAGTTGTTGGCTACTGCAAACATGGCATTTATTTCATTTTTTAAAAAGATTTGTAGCAGTGAAGCTGCAGCTACTTTCTTTTTTGATGTTGTTTTGTAGATATAATATACTCATCTGAAAAATTAGTCTTATTATTTTGGAAACCACGGTATCCTTGATAATGCTTTATAATGTGAAACACATTTTATGCTTTTTTGTGTCTATCACTATCATCAAATGGGTAATCTTTCAGAACTCAAAATAAAGCAGGATCAATCCTGGTTTGTGTTGGGATGGCATACTACCAGGAATTTCCAGGGTGGTGGGCTACACTGGAAAAAATTAATAAACAGAAGGAGGCAGTGGCAAATCTTTGCTGTTAATAAAATTACATAGACATATTTACAAAATGATCAATAGCTCACTTTTAATGCATTCTTTTTAGCATCACAAATAAGAATTGGTAGATTTCAAGTTGAATTATCTCTGTATCAGAAGTTCATGCAATATTCTACAATATCAAATAATTATTTTTTTAAAGGCATGGCTAGGCGCCATCTAAACTGAGGAGACTGCCACCAGTGTAAGAATCTAGCTTCAGACTGTACTCTAATGCAGGGGTATCCCTCCTTGTCAACTTTAAGAATTGTGGACTTCAATTGTGGGTTCGCTGGCTG
This sequence comes from Diadophis punctatus similis, assembly GCA_023053685.1. Classification (NCBI taxonomy): domain Eukaryota; kingdom Metazoa; phylum Chordata; class Lepidosauria; order Squamata; family Dipsadidae; genus Diadophis; species Diadophis punctatus. The sequence continues at coordinate 38,205,983 of JALIGW010000003.1, read as the reverse complement.
AGGAATTCTGGGACTTTAAGTACACAAGTCTTAAAGTTGCCAAGGTTGGAGACCAGTGGTGGGTTGCTACCGGTTCGCCCCGGTTCGGGAGAACTGGTAGCGGTGGTGGAAGGAGGCTCCGCCCACCCACCCGGACATCATCACAGACAATCTGCGCATGTGCAGAAGGTTCTGTGCATGCGCAGAAGCGCCAGGCATACGTTCACAGTTCCGAACCAGTAGCGAAGGTAAGTGAAACCCACTACTGTTAGAGACCCCTCCTCTAATGGTAAAGTGCATCTTAGGTTCCAGTTTTAATACTGGATTATGCGTCGATTAAACAGTATTGAGTTAGGTGAAACAATATTTGATTAGGTTCAAACACTGCACTGAATCATGGATTATAAGATATGACATGATAAGCCAGAAGCAAACTAACTCTTGCTGGGCTGAGAAACATGCTTAACATACTCAGACCAGGTTAGAATTAAATACTATCCTTTCCAATGATACTTAAATTTAATTCAAGTTAACTATGCTTATATGATTACTCTTCAATAACTGTATGTGTTTAATATCTTCCACTTTGACATATTAACATCTACAATTGTTGACAGTTTTTAGAGGTTCTGAAGGCCACATCTAAGGCTTCGAAGGGTATATGTGGCTCTCCATTCTTAGTGTTCGCACCTCAGCACCAACTCTAAACCATTCTGTACATCATAACACAATATATGAAGCAAACCAGTATATGGCAACTTCCTTTATTCAAATTCAATTTTTGCTTGTCCCTTTGATGAATGGATAGTCCCCTATCTGTCTTCTTAGAACTGACCCTTGACTTCGATGTATTTCTAGAAGAACAAGTTCCTCTTTCAGTCTTCTTAGTCTTGTAAATAAAAATAAGTTCCAGGGCATTCAATAACATAAGAACAAATACAAGGCAGGATGCCAGAAGTCAGGATGTTGTATTAGGGAAGTGGAATTATATTAATAATAAATAGCATCTGCCTACAGTAATTGAAGACAAGCAAAGACCAATAGGAAAGCATCTTATTGTAGCCCAATACAATAGATCTATGTCCTGGAAATGGAAGGCATAGGGGAAAAAATGAAGAATATTAGCTGGTTGAATTTGCACTTAAACTTCTGCTTGAAAGTTTAAGGTAAGCATGCACAATAGGAGTCATTCAGGACTCCATTCAACTTCCCTAAAGCCTTGGCTTACTCTTATGCTGTTCAGTTAAACTTAAATCCATCAGGTTTTATCCTGGCTTTATACTTTGTGCCTTGTTTCTTCCCACTTTTAGGATTGCAAACCCTGATATACTCATTAAAATCTCTGAGCCATGTAGGTCCTGAGAAAAGTTCTACTCAACTGTCTTCTAGGTTGTGCTAGCTCACAACACTTGAGCCAACCCTACCTGGCAAATGCTAAAGAACTGTATTTTCATGCATGTTTTTGCTTCTGAAAAGCTACCCTGAGAGAGAGGAGAACGAGAACTTCCCCCTTTTCACTTGGACTCCCGATTCTCATCGTCATTTTTGTGTTGTTTCACAAGCAGAAATGGTACAAAAAGAGACAGCATCTTTGGGAACAACAGAACACAGGCCTGTCATACAAGGGCCTGGGGCTTGCACTATGCAGAACATGGAGCCTGTCCCTGGCTGGCACTCTGAGCTGTTTTCAGCAGCTTTGGGGGAGAAGCATAGAGTGGGCAGTGTCTGGAACTACAGCTTCTGCATTATTCACGAGGGGAATCCACAGAGAGGGGAGGGAGGAGGACTAAACAAGAAGAGAGTGGAGCAGCGTGGCGGCGTGTGCCCTCCCATTTGCTGTGGCTTGGTGGGCTTGAGATAATGAGCCTCTATGTAAGCCACAGAGGAGGAGGGCTGGCCGGGGAAGGGTAATTTTTCTGCAGCAGTTAGATGGCATCTATCTTTTGACCCTGGAAAAAGGTCTGCTTAGTTTTCTCAGCTGTGGAAGGCCAGAGGTCTGCTAAGCTTCCTTGGAAACAGTGAGAGACAGTTTTGTGCACCCAACTGATGTTTCCTGGATTTTTGCAGCCATGACCAAAACATCCCAGGCCTTGCATGAAGGACCTTCTCATTTCAGATAAAGGTGACTGAGAGATGATTGAATACCAGCCCTGGGAGCTGAAGGGGAGGGAGGGAGAAGGGAAAATTGTTTAAGTGTGAAGTGATAAAGGTAGGTCTGCTTGCTTATTTAATACTGACAGAGGGATGGAATGGGATGGAATAGTCATTATAAGCTGCTAAAGTAGAGTCATGCAAGGGTATAGCTGTGTAGTCAAAACTCTCTATGCCATAATCCTTTGTAAAATGATGGTGCAATATAAAGGCAAGCCCTCTGTTTCTGCCTAAGAAAACAACAGCTCTGGGCTCTGCAATTTAGCATTGCAAAGGACTGGCAGATCTTTTTTCTATCATATCCCCATTTTACTTCCTGACTTCATTTGCAGTACATTGCATTCTACTTTGGCACTTCAAGCAGCACCAATCCATCTCCCTCAAGTCCTTGTCCTTATCCCCCCGCCCTCATTGTCTCACAGTCCGTTTCATATCCATCTATTTTAATTCCAAGCAATTTAAAGAGATGGGGATGGAAGACATTAGGCTTTTCTTGTCAGCTTATGGAAAACAAACAATTTCCAAATGAACATGTTCTTGGGATGTTTTGATTCTCAACTCATATCTTGAAAGGTACCCAGGCTAATGATTAATACAGGATACTGATTGAAGAGATTTGAACTTTGGAATAGAAATGTTGGAAGCTCTGTTCTCCATTTGTAGTAGAAAGGTTGAGGTGATTAGTGGTGTGTGTGTGTGTGTGTGTGTGTGTGTGTGTGTGTGTTTGTTTTTAAAAAATCTCAGGAATTCTCTAAAAAACAACAAACCCTTTGGGTTCCAAATACTGTATCCTTCTTAAAATTCCATATATAATCTATACTTTTGCTTGTGGAAAGTTAAAGTAGCCTTTCTTCTCTAGCGTCTTTGTACTCTGCTCGTTTGTATTCGCTAATTTTTAGAAATTGTTTACTTTTGATTGTATTTGTTTTCCCCTATTGTTATTAGCTGCTGTGAGCTTTTTAAAAGAAAACTGGGTCAACTCAAATGAACCAGTATTTCTAAATGTGGAGACATTTATTTCAAGAAAAAAGCTTCTAGGGTGGAACATTTTTTTCCATTTTTATAAAGGAATTGGTTTATAAAATGAATTAGTAATGTACTGAACAGAAAGGAATCAATTTTAAAGTATTTTATTCAGGGCATTGTCATTAAGAAACAAACTTACATGACTTACTCTTTAACTTAAAAGACACAGTGGCTTACTTTGAGTACTTAATTAAAAAAGAAATTAAATCTGTATTAGCGAAGTAACGTATTTAGCTTGAAAATGTCATATTTGATCCTTATTTGTTTTAATAATCAAGTCTTTTAAATCAAGTTCTTTTACTGTTATATAAATAAAAAAGGTGAGATTTATATAGAACACAAAGAGAAGAAATCAAATAATTTTCTATAAATAGTTGCATCAAAACTGTATGATTCAAAATATTTTTTTAAAATCAACCTCATTCTGTGGGATCAAGTAAAATTTAAGATATAAAGTAGTTGGGATGTCACGCCTCTCTTTATGTTCACATAAGCCAAATTACATGTGTTTAGAACCTGTACTGTTTCTTGGAAGAACTATGAAGTTAGGTATAGCTTGGACCTGCTGTAGTGTTAATGTAGGAATTTAAACAATAAATCACAATAGGGGTGCCCTATTTATTGCCATGTTTATATAAACTTATTTCAAATAGAACATAATACAGTGAGGTAGCTCAAAATTGTTTCCCCAAGCTTCTTTAAATTAATCTCCAGGTTAACCACTATATTGCTGTTTTAGCATTTGATGGCATTAGTGATCATATCTATACTATAATATATTAAAAATGCTTGTATTATAATGCTGCATAGATTTGTTTGGTTGCTGAATTGTAATATCTCCTATAAATATACACAGATAATTAAAAGCCTTCAAATTGTCATTTTATTTAAAGAGATGAGAACTTGAATATATGAAGTTGTCGAATTATTTCATTACAAGCTTCAGAATTTTTTTATTTTAAAATTAGAAGAAACCGAGTCCTAGTCTTCACCTGCAAACTAAAAACCTCTGAATATTCACTGTTTCATGGTTATGGTTGACGTTTTAATTTCACTACAGAAGAATAAAAGACAAAGGAAGAGGGTAAGGTAAATAACAACAGCTGATGTGATTTTATTTTAAGGACTGTGCTATATCTAGAGTCAGAGAAAAGGTACTTTAAATTTCCCAGTTACCTGAGTGAGAACAAATTAATTTGCATGGTGGGAGATCATAAATAATTCAGTCCCATCAGGATTATACCATTTCAGAAAAAAGAAGGGAGGGAAACTATTTTCATGTCTTCTCCCACCAAAGCTCTGCGAGAAAAAAATCTAGGGCATCAGTTGATATGTTAAATAATAATAATTCCTGCTTAGTTTTTCACTAAGAAACAAGAAAATAGGAATTTTGACATGAAAATTCAACAGCATCATTTCTCAATTGCTTTATGGAATGGGTAAAATCCCACTAAATTAACTTTCATATATATTTGCTGCAGAAACCACAAACGTCATTAAATTGCATGTATTAAAACATTTCTGGGTACCAGTAGTTTTGGTTAAAACGTATTTTTGGACAGCAGTAGTTTTGGAGTACTTATTTTATATGATTACAGTAGAAAAGAAGAAGCATGAAGTCTTATATTTCAGTAAAAAGGAAGGTAAATAAGTGAAGACATGCTTCTTTCCTTGCCAGTTTCACAAATGAACCATTCATGCGTAAATGGAGCAAGAAAGGAAATGGGATTTTCGGAAGGTGTTAATAAGATGTGCTGATTGTACCACTGGGATCAGAGGTGGTGTGTGTGCATTTCATAAATTAATAGGGGAAAAAGCCTTGGTTGTTAATTACAATTCCAGCAATTTATTGCTAGAGTCTTATCCTATTAGACACTGCAGGGTCCAGAGAAAAAATCAGGTGTTAGTCTTAGGGCTAAGCCGCAGGGGTGGGCAAACTATGGCTCTTTGAGGACCTGTGGACTTCAACTCCCAGAATTCCTGAGCCAGCCATGCATGCATGGCTGGCTCAGGAATTCTGGGAGTTGAAGTCCATAGGTCCTCAAAGAACCATAGTTTGCCCACCCCGGGCTAAGGGATCTGTAAATGTTGGAGAGGACTTCCAGTGCCTCCTTAGAACATTTTTGTAGTTTGAATTAGAAGGAATATTTCTTTCAACTTCTTTAAATTTGTCTTATCCATGAAATGTTCTTGCCTGGATTACTGCAACATGGTCTGCATAGGGCTGTCCTTGAAAAACATTTGGAAGCTTCAACTAGTGCAAACTGTAGCTGCCCAGTTAGTAAATGGTGTCAGATGCTCAACACATGTAACAGCATTATTGCATTAACTGCATTGGTTGCCTGTGTGTTTCTAAATGCAGTTCAATGTGTTGGTTGCCATCTTTAAAGTCCTTCATGGCTTGGGATTGGGTTACCTGAGGGACCATCTTCTCCCAGTGGTTTCTACCCATCCAATTTGGCCTGGGTGGTTGGGCATACTATAGGTCCTGTCATCCAAGGAATGTCAGCTGGTGGAAATTTGAAGACATGCCTTCTCTGCCATAGTCCCTGCCCTCTGGAATGTTCCCCCATCATAATTGAGGATGACTCTTGAAGATCTAGCTTTGTACCCAAGTCTGGGACCCCAAGTCTGGAAAAAGCCCTATTTCCTGGCTATATTGACATCTATGATGACATTTTTTTCAGCTTCCATATATATTTAATTTTGTACTATATTGTAACTGTTTTTAATTCTTTTTTAAAAAAATTATTTTATATTGTTTTCCACAGAGTCACTTCTTTGAGATGGATGGCTATAAAAATTGAATGAATAAATGTATTGTTACTGTAGAATCATAGGCTTAATTAATAACATGACAACTTCTCAGTAAGGAAAAACAATGTCTAATGAGGGATGTTAGCATATGACAAATTGCATGTTCTGCATATTAGTTTCTTGCCTTCAGGCTTATAATATAATTTACTACCCTTAATATTTATGAATGAGATCAAGTTCCATCTCAGTCTATATAGCCAGTCAGGTATCATTGTATATTCATAAGCAAAGCAACAGTTGTTCTTAGCTTGGTCCCACCACATTTGGTAACACACAATCTCGGAAGCCATAATAATGCATGTTGCAGATAGGAATGCAGTGGAGGAAGAAGGCAAGCAATGCAAGTTGGAATGTTGAAAACAATGTTGAAAAATTGTGGCACAAGCTCTGTCCCATTTGTGTGTCATGATGTTGAATCAGGTATGAACAGGTGGATTTGTGCTGCAGCAATGCTGGTGATATTTTTTGTCATTTTGTTAAAAGCAGCAAGATCCTGTCAATATCCTTGTTAATGAATCTGAGCAGATAAGATGAGAGAATCTGACATATCTCTAGAAAGGATATTTATTTTTCTTCTAGGCATGTGACTGGTTGATTTATCCTCTATTGAAGTATACTAGGCTCCATAGCAGTAACCGCTTATTTTTCTTAAGCTATTTTATTTTTACAGCGAAGTATCCTGATGTCTTAAGAATTCAGTACAAGATATCTAACTCATAATGGTGGTGGTGGGGTTTGACATCTTCCCCCAACCTGAAATATACATTTATGAATTTGTATGCATACATTTATTTATTAAATTTAATACATTATTTATTTATTTATTAAATTTAATCTTATGTTTCATTAAGTTACCACACACCTTGGATCTATGAGTTACCAAAGATCCCTCAGAATGCATTCTTGAATTCATTATGGATCATATTTTTCCTCCCAGGAGCAGGGAAATGGCTGCCTTCCAAATATTTGGACTATTACTGCTATCAACACCGCCAGCTTGGCCATTGGCATGGGACACATAGCAGCTTTGCTCTCTCCTAAAATATTTGAGCCTGGATACCTTTAAAATGGTGACTTTCATTAATTGTGAAAGTAATATGCTATCCTTTTAGAACTCTGAAGTGCAGATGTAGCTCCTGTCTTCATTTTTTTCCTATTCTTGTCCCCCCAGGGAATCCAGTATTTACTTTCTCTTTGTAAATGAAAATCCCAAACTCTAATCTCCATGAAAATAGATGCATTAAGCTTGATTGAAGCTTGTGGTAAATAAGATCTACCGGAAAGTGTGCATTGGGTTTAGAGAATTACTATTTCAACCATCATAAGGGGCGTGCATAAGCACACCAGTGTGCCTACCGTCCCTGTCCTAATGTTCCCTCTTATCAGTACCCATCTTATGTATATAAGCAATGTTATATCTATGTATATTACCAATACGTACTTGACAAAATAAATAAATAAATAAATCATTGTCCAGTTCGGCTGTCTTTTGGACTGAATCTGAAATGCTAATGATATAGCATTTCTTTTCAACAAAGCAAAGAAGAAGAAAATACCTTTTGCATGTGTGTGCATTTATTCATACATATGCTTTAAGATAAGCAATTGAATTTGAGGTTGGAAGCTACAGTGTGGCCTCTGTTAGTTAGCAATGATTACAGCAGTTAATAGGCGAGACTAAACTTGTTACATTCCCTGGAAATGGGTTCTACCATGTTACTCTCTTTTTACTGATTCAGTAGATTTTAAAACAAATATTGTCCAAGAATCTCAGATATGTCACATTACGCTATTTTCACCTCAGATTTTCTTTCTGGTATTTAGCTAGTGTCTCCCAACCCTGGTAACTTACGGGTATATGGAGTTCAACTTTCTGGATTCTCAGTAATTGCCATGCCTGGCTATGGAATTCTGAGATCTGAAATACCCAAAGCTAGAAGTGGCTAAGGCTGCAAAAGGAGAAAGGAATGTTAGTATAGAGGTCTCAAATATGCAAACATGTTAGCCTTTTCTAGTTTGGTACTATGCAAATACTGAAAGTAGTGGAGTTGTAGTCTTCTTCAAGCAGATGGCATTGCAGTTCAGATAGTAGTGAGAAAGAAGGGCTAGAAATCCTGTCTGATAATTCCTATACACTGCCAGAAGCAAAATGGCACAATTTTTCATGAATAATTTTCATCACTTTCTTCACTAGGGAATTCCTGTGCATCAATGCAGGTTGTTATGGATACAAGAAAACTGCCTTGCTCCCCATGGATTGTTGCAAAAGGCAGATGACTGTGTTGCCCTTAACAAAAGGTTGTGATTGAGTTTTCTGTGTTGTTGTTTGGGGGGGTGGAATACACAAAGTATGATTTGATTTAGTGGCAATGAAAGTATTTGTCAAGACTAAATGGAAACATATGTTTCTGTGTAATAGTCTAACAGAAGAATTATTAAATGTAAACATTTTAAATGTACTGGGATTTTAAGGCACTCGGTGGTTAGGGGAAAAAAGGCTTCTTAGTAAATTGTGGTAATCGGGTAATAGTAGCAGATCCTCTGAATGATCAATTTGTAGGTCTTGCAATGATCTGCATAATTGTACCAGTACTCAGAATTCACACATAAATGCATTACCTGAATTAGTTCAGATAATAGTTTGGTCTCTGACTAAAAGTTTCCAAAAGCAGATGGTTTCAGAGGAATTTTTAAAAAATGGTATTTCTGATGAGCATTTCATCCATTACTGGTAGAACTATAGTTTTGGTTGTCTCTTATTCTCTTGTTCTTAGTTTCACCTTGCAGGTGATTAATTAGCTGCTAATATACCTGATCAGAAATGTATAATAGTAACATGATGTATTCGGTTTTATGTTATCTGTTTGTATTTGCCAGTTGACCAAATCTGAGGATCAGTTTCTCAGTGAAGCATAATGTGCAGAAAAAAAGTGATATATAGTAGGTAGATTCTCACCTTAAGTAACCTAACACTTCCCTCATTTGAAACAAGAACAAAAGGAAAGCCCTCTGATTCTTATTTAGCACAGTGTTGCTTACAGTGTTGCTTTCAAGATTTCAGATACTTTCCTGACTTTATTTGAAGCTGACAAGATCTATACATGCTATACTATATACCACAGCACAATTGATGGCTAGCATATGATTGTGATAGGTAGGAATGCAAGAAGCATTTCTCCTCTGGGATAAATAGATATATCCGGTAAAAGCAAGATTAATATCAGTGCTTTGTTTATAAGTCATTCTTTACATAACCATAAGGAGCATTTTTGCTCCTTCTTCCTGTGGCAGATTATGCTTTGGTACATTTGTTACATCTTTAGAGGATGACTTAAAGGGATGTAAATGGCTTTAAACAGGCATGGCACAGTCAGTTTAAGGTGAAGGCAGGTCATAAAGAAATACGGTTTGCATGTGCATTTAAAAATTGGATACTTGAAATCCTTACCTTGCAATATTGTTCCTTGCAATAATTGTTTTTTTCATTGACAGTTTGTTCAAAAACCATTCTAGATTTACTTGTCTCGAAGGTGCTTTTTCTACAGAATTCTAGATTTACTCCCACTACTCTTGTGGGGCAGATTGAATAGCTTTAATTTTTTTTCATTCCACCTTCATTTTATGAATAACCCATAGCGACAAACATACATAATATTCATTCCTCCTCCTTACAATGATTTTCATTGATTCATTATATTCAGTCCACATGTCTATGGAGATTCTCAATCATCCAGGTCATGGCTGAACCAAAAGTGCTTTTCAAAAGGACTTTCTTATTTTTTTCTTGAAAATGTTTCGATTCTCATCCAAGAAACCTCTTCAGTTCACCTATGGTTCATTCAGTTCACATGTTATGAGTGTCTGTAGGTGGAATAGATAAAAGAACCATACATGTGAGTGAATAAAATGCTGAGCTCAGATATCGAGTTAAGCTGTTATACGGTTTATTTTGTATTGATTTAGCATGTTGTTTGCACTAAGCCACATGTGAGTTATTCAGCAAACCATGATTAAACACAACAGAGCTGAGTGGCCTGAAGGAATTCAGCATAATGTAGAATATGTGGGAGTTAAATCAGGGAGTCTTGGGTTAAAATTGTTGCTCAGGCAGGTACTGTAGTTAATTGGACATTGAAGGCTAGGGATCCTCTCTGCTGAGCTTTATCTTAAAAGGTTCTTTTAAAAGTACAAAGGAATAAGATTAACTACAATAAATATAAAATAATAAAGCATTCACATTTTCAGAAAAATTAGGAAAGATATGTACCCAGGGGTGGGTTCCACTTATTTTCGCCACCGGTTCGGTACTCATTTTAACATTATTAACTTTATCAATTTCTATATTGCTTTTTAAAATGCATTTTTAATATCAGGGGACAGTTGCAATACAGACACATGGAAGCTGCACACGTCTTAAGACCCAAAGGAGAACTGCACACTGTGGTGCTGTATAGAAGCATCACAGGAGGAGAGCAGAAATGCACCCACACACACAGATGTAGTGTGTGGGAACAGAACTGCATATACTCTTTAATTAGTCCCTGGGGAAGGAAGTGCACACATATGTCTGTTCTGATACATATCTGACTGTTCTGAAGGTTTTGTTTCCAAAACGTGAACAGAATAAAACCAACAATGGATCAAACTGGGCCAGGAACTGCGGAAAAAAGAATTCCAGAATCCTCCTAAGGCTTCTCTGTAGGAGAGGAACTTGACAAAGGTTTGGAATGTTGACACCTTCTCCATTCTAAGTCCCCTCCACTCCTCCTGGTCACATGATACCAAGTGAAATCTATGCAGCTCTGTCCTTCCCAGTGCACACATACTCAAAACACACAGAGACACAACATGAGGGGAGAGTAGAAATACACAAAAATGCAACATGTTATTTTATGCTGAAGAGAACCTCTGTGGCCAGTGCTGCTAAAGGATGTAGGAAAAAAATCCAAAAACCAAAGTATGTGTGCTCTGACTTGATTCTCCCTTATTTCAAAAGCACCATCATTTCTTGCAATTATACTAACATTCACTTTTAAATTATTGCTCCAGCACAATTCTTTAGGCATGAATTGTGGGTTTTCAAAAATGCAGTGTTCATTATTGACAAAGCAAATATATGTCATCCTAATTCTCTAGTGCCAACACTAGTTGTTTGTTGCTGTTGCTGGGATTTTTTTTAGTATTATGGCTGGTTGCAAAGTCAGGCAGATGTTTAGACTGGATTTGGCATGTTTGCCATCTGTCAAGTCCTTCCCAAGGACCTGGGATATTGTTGTTTGATGGTGTTAAAGGGATCTTTACAAGATGTAAGCTATTCCTAGTAAAGCTGCCTTTTGCAATTGACCGATGGCAATTTTGTCAATGTTGATGGTGTTCAAGTCATGCTCCAGATGTTTTGGAATTGCACCCACGGCAACTATTACCACTGGTACTATCCTTGCTTTCTTCTGGGAAGTTATGATTGGTTGCATAGTCAGTCAGATGTTTAGACTGTATTTCACATTTTTAATCCACCTATTATCATTGCATCTGACTAAAAGAAATATAAGCCTGAATTTAAGACAATCTCTTTTCTCAAAAGGAAGAAAGGTTGGACAAAAATATAAACTAAAAAAACCCTGTAAACTGCTCAGTTTTGATACTCTGCCTGCTAGAATTGTCAAATATAACTTGTTGCTTGTATCCTTACAATTTATATCAATATTGATTGTTTCCTGATTGCTTATTTGAACCCTATGACAATCATTAAGTGCTGTACCTCATGATTCTTGACAAATGTATCTTTTCTTTTATGTACACTGAGAGCATATGCACCAAAGACAAATTCCTTGTGTGTCCAATCACACTTGGCCAATAAAGAATTCTATTCTATTCTATTCTAAAACAAAAACTCCAATCCTGGGAACTTTATCCCATCAAAAATGTATAAGTGACCCACATGGATATGCTAAAACAAGACTTGACCTTTTCTAATTTGGAAGCTGAGATTGGGCTTTCTCTGATCTTCAGAAAATACAAAGCTGTTGGTTAGGAATGTCATATCTAGGCTACAAAGACCATCCAGACCATCATCACTAGATGGCAAGAAAAGAGATCCCCAGAACTTCAATTAAATAAACCTTCTAATTCTTTGCTGTCACCTGGTGATAGTCCAGATTGTTGCAGCCCAGATAGTACCGGTATATCCCTATTGTGGGCTAGACTAGGAAGTAAAAAAAATCTTGCAAAAAGATAGTGGCAAACATTTTTTGCATTGTTGCCAAGAAAACTACAGGGATATACCTACAAAATAACTGGTGGTTAAAATCTGACTCAAAGGTCTTCTTTAATTTTTTAAATATATATGTAGGGGAGGGGGGCATTATCTAGATACTGCACTCCTAAACAATGAGAGCCAGGACAAAAAGTTAACATTAATGGAATGACTAAGTGAAATATGAATTGCTTGAAAAATAAAATAGAAAATTAATTTTGTACACACAGAGAGATAAAAGGACTACAGGAAAGAAATCTGCCCCCATCTCAAAATAAAAAAAGTTATACATCCTTTACTCTGTAAATAGTCCCAGTTCCAATTCACTGATTATTTATGAGGGGAAAATTATTTTTCCTTTTATGAAGACGAGTCTTTAAAAATCAGCAGAGAAATTGATGAAATCAATAAAGTTGGAAGCAGTCTAGAGCAAATTACAAGACTTTTTCAATGTCATGAGGCTTTTCTTCTTTACTTCTTCTTTTTTTAAAAGGTCATCTTTAGCAAATTAGCCTTGGTGGCAAGATTTCTTAGCTATCCCAGGTTTCCTAGGCAGATCAATTCCTCATATCTCAGTTCTAACTCTTGGCTATAGCCCTATTTTACAAAATATATGTTCAGAGCATACATGTAAATTTGGGGCTGTGAAAGATTGCAATTGTATGTAGAAAATAAATCACACAATGGGTTCCAGGGTCAATTGTCTTCAAATGCATGTGAACAAAAATCAGAAAGGTAATCAAGCTAGGAGAGAAGTTTGAAGGTTTAAAATAACCCAGGCATCTGAAAACAGGCAAAGCAATCAGAAGTTTTTATGAATACACAGATTGTTCCTTGGCTTTTCAGTCTTGCCTTCCATTCTCTTGTTTGCAAATATTATTAGAATTTTATGCATATTTGAGAATGAGGGAGTCTTGCAACTATTTGGCTCAAACTTAAAACATTTGATACAAAACCTTAGAATTCCCATACTCCTCTTTAGTAATTTATTTTAGCCAAAGTGAAACATGTTCAATCTTTATCAAAGTATGAACATATTATGCAAAAAGAAAAAATAACATCCCAGTTGAGTTTCCAATACTGTTTATGAACTTCTAAAGAATTTCTCTCCCACTCCTTTATACACCAGGGTGATGGGTCATTGTGTCCAAACAGCTGGATGTGATCACTTAATGCATATTAACAACTTCCAAAGGGGAAGCATTGTTGTTCTTAATACGAGGGTGAGTCAAAAAGTAATGCCATTTTCTTTCGGACAGGTATAATTACGAACACAGGAACATGTAGCATACATCAAAATGAACCTGGTCCTCTGTGGATCACATCCCTATGTCTCAACATAGTCACCGTTTCTCTCAATAGCAATGTTCCACCTTCGAATGAGAGCATGTATCCCTGCCATGTATCCCATTTTGTTGACTGTTCTTTGAGCCACTTCTTCACTGCAGTTTTCACTTCCTCTTCACTGGAATAATGTTTGCCTCTCAAACCCTCTTTCATGGGGCTATTATCTAAAGTATTGTCCTCAAACACATTTTGTAATTGTCTGTGAATGTTCACAGGGGTTTCCCCCTCAGCAACAAGGAATTCAATCACTGCTCTTTGTTTTTGACGCAACTCTAAGGGGGCAGCCATTTTGAATTTTCCTTGCGAGTCTAAAAACCTGAAAAGTAAGAAACAAAATATTTCAGAACGTAAATGATATAATCATTTATAACTGGGGAAAATTTCAGATATTTTAATCAAAAAATTCACCTGAAATAAAGAAAATGGCATTACGTTTTGACTCACCCTCGTATATGGTAAAGACACTAGATACGTTAATAAATACTGTAAAATATTTTGAAAAGGCATGTTTTCAAAATACCACTTTTATTTTTAAGAAAACACTGCTGTGGTCCCCATACTTAATATGCATTCTTGATGTGGATTTCTTGATGAAAATACGTTCTAGCTGTTAACTGCCCACAAAAGGGGCATTTTAAAGAAAGTCAGGGTCAAATAGACTCTCAGGTGATATGAATATGTGAGAATCGGAGACATAGAAAGACAAAATACCCACACTTAAACGTTTCCTTTGGAATGTTTGGGGTGATATGATAAAGGAAAGTCTGAAATATTTCAAGTGTAACAACAAACAAAGGAATTTGTAGCATATCATTGTTTCCTGTTTTTGCTGTACTAGAAACAGAACACTAAGTGGGCTGGTAGTTCATGCTGAATGCTTCCTACCAATGGCCTTCAGAAAGCATAGCTAAAAAGAATGTAAATATTTAGCAAATAGGCAACAAGATGTATGTTTCATCAGTCCCCAATCTGGTATTAAGTATGCACCCATAGATAGGGTGAAATATTAAAGGCAAAGCACAGATTTAGAATGGAACATTATCATTTTAAAAAACTCTAAAAATATAAAAATACATACTGTATTATAATGCTACTACTATAAGACCAGCCAAAAAAAAATCAAAACTTTTCATTGGATTCAGTGATAAAGAAGAAAAAAATTGGTCATTTGTACAAAAGAGAAGAAGGTAGTTTGTACACATTTTCTACTGAGCCATAATGTTTTATGCCTTTGGTTTAGAATGATGACTGAATCCTTCTTTATGTTCTACAAATCATTGCTTATGACTTAGTGTTATCTACAAATCACACCACTTTGGCTCATTCAACAAACCATTTAAATTTATTTTAAACCATGTTTAAAATAAACACAAAGCATTGAAGATAGGCTCCAGCATGAGTCTGAAAGCTCAGAAGACTAAATTTCGGTCCCGGTGACTGACCCAGATTGGGTCCCACATTATCCTGGGACACACATATTCACCTTCATTTTGAAAATAAAGCATAGTTTAGCATGAGCTGCAGTCCAGGTGATGTATATGCTGTTCCCACAAGGTGATGTATATGCTGTTCCCACAAGAACCCAATTAGTAGCATTGGAATAAAAATATTTGACTAGATATGCCTTTCATCTATTTCATAAGTCACTATATTTTGAAAAGAAATAAAATTGTGTCACTTTATAATTGAAAATAATATATCTTCAATGATCAATGACTCTTTTCCATAGTTGTTTCAAATATATTAATTAAGATGAGAACTACAGTATTTTGGAAAGTTAATATTTAAGTAGGTTTGTCATTCAAAAGAAAACTGTTTCCATATTGGCACGGAAATAAAGGTCAAATCTCACCTCCCTCCCATCTTCCTCAAGTGTGTCACTTGGAAGCTCTCATTTCTGGGCACATTTACAGAAAACCTTGGCATGCTGTAACAGGCAGTGACTGTGTGCAGAGAAGAGAGAGAGTCCTGCAATGGCCTTTCAATTCTATACTTACCTCAAGTGTTTAGAGAGGAGAAAGCCACAAAATGAAGAAATCCAACAGGCACAGCTACAATACCTCTTCAGTGACAAACCAGTCAGGGCCTTTGGCAATAATCACATTCATATGCCACCCATATATTGAGGGAATTGGGACACTCATTAACATCCTTGCATCACCACATGTGATAGAAGCTTCAAAGATGAAGAAGCTTCTTGGATGAGAAGCGAAATGTCTTCAAAGAAAAACCAGAAAGTCCAGTTGCCTCTTGAAAAAGCACCTTTGGGAGAACCATGACCGGGATGATTGAGAATCTCCATAGACATGTGATAGAAAGCTAAATGGCACCAGATCTTGTAGCAACTCATTTTGTTCTGACAGGTAGGAAAGTTCACTCCAATATATGCTAAGGCAGGGGTGTCAAACTCGCATCGTCACGTTGTCGTCACGTGATGTATTGCGACTTTCCCCCCTCTAAAACGGGAGTGGACGTGGCCAGCGTGCGACGCATCCGGCCCATAGGCCGTGAGTTTGATACCCCTGTGCTAGGGCAAATATTGTGAAATAAATCTAAAATAAAAGTCCAGTTCTGTTTATTAACAGTAGCTTTGGAGGAAGCAAAAATCAAGCAATGTAAAAACCCACTGAATTTATATGGCAATTGTTTTTTTCTCCCAGATTGCTATTCTAGTACTTTAAAGATATAATTACCGTATATTACTTTTACAATTTCAGTTTCAATTTTTAAAACTTCCTTCAATACATTGCATGTGACTTAAGGACAAATTGTATGCTATATTTATACTATTAAAAAAAAAGACCCACAGAATGGGGAAAGATTGGAATCTTCACCTATAGGTGGGATAACAGTGAAACCCAACCCCTCCCCAATACTAGAAAGAAATAGTAGCTCACAGAGAGTGAAAAGAGTAATTTGCTTTCCCATATGTACTAACCTTAAATAGAGCTGCTATTTTTATTTTATTTATTTATTTGTTTGTCAAACATGTACAAGATAGTAGGTATTGGTATAAACATAAACATTAGCAAAGTAGGTACAGGTAAATTAGGCAATAGGACAGTAGGACAGGGACCGTAGGCACAATGGTGTGCTTAAGCACGCCCCTTAAGTGCTGTATCTTTCAATTTAAAAAACAAAACAAAATCAGTATGTCTATGGGTTTTGGATACCTCCTAGGTTTTCTCTAATTTTCCTTCTATATATACTTGCTTGAATATTTAAGCCATCTATGGGAACCCACCTTATACCTTTTTAGTAGGCCTGGGGCTATAAAGAAGAGAATCTTCTCAGGGATACCATCCTTAAAGCAGCTACTCCTAATTGCCACCTTTGAATGCTATCTCATGAAGAAGACTCTGTTAAAATCTTCGTTGAACAGAAATGGCCCCTTGACATTAACTAGTTTTTCCTTTGCCATTGATTTTCCGCCTGCCTCGCTGTCTCACGCAGGAATCCAAATTAAAGTACCCATGACAAATGGCTGCTTAACCTCTCCTTAAACTCATCTAGTAGAGAGCCTACCACCTCACTGATAATTGGATCTAATGTCAATTGCTGTTAAGAAATGGTTTCCTAACATTCATTTGGAATCTGTCTGGTTGGGTTGGAATGAGCCATAATGTGATTTGCTTGTGATTGGCTTAGTGTGGTGTGTGAACTGAGTTATTATGGTGCAGTCAACAAAGTCTGGTTAAAACCATGGCTTAGTATGGTGTATACCATAAACCCAGTCAGTGATTATGTTACTCTTGAGATTTTATTGTGGTCTTTAATACAATGTTATGGTATGAAGGACAGGTAGTCCTTGACTTACAATCATTTGTTTAGTGACTGTTTAAAGTTACAACGGCACTAAAAACGTGATTTAGGATTATTTTTTCACACTTAATGTCTGTTGCAGTATCCCCATGGTCACATGATCAAAATTCGGATGCTTGGCCACTGGCATGCATTTATGACAGTTGCAGTGTCCTGGGGTCATGTGATCACATTTTGCAACTTTCTGACAAGCAAAGTCAATGGGAAGGCCGGATTTACTTAACAATTGTGTCACGAACTTAACAACTGCAATGATTCACTTAACAACTGTGGCCAAAAAAAAGGTTGTAAATGGGGCAAAACTCACTTAACAACTATCTTGCTTACCAGCAGAAATTTTGGGCTCAATCATAAGATTGAGATTGCTCTGTAGGAAATTTCATTCCCCTTTTCAAAACATTTCTGTGTCTCTGCAGTTCACAACTCAACAGCGTTTCCTAGTCTGTGGTTCATGTACTGTTGAGATATTTTCTCTTTCCTTCAGTTATTATTCCTTAAAAATGTGAAATTGTGTTTCTTTAAAGATTTTCCCCCTTTCCCTTTTTAATTTTTCCCCTCTAAACAAATGTTTAAATACTTCCTTCTGGACTGTGTGTGTGACTGAGTTTTGGCTACCACACTGAGAAAATTATTCAGTGACTCATTTATCTATTGTTTTCAACTGATACCACCTCCGTATATTCAACCAGATTGTTTTTGTTACTGTCTTTGCATTTTTCCACATCTCAGCATTTCTCCCAAATCATGATAAGCACAGGAACAGCCTTGCTACACATCTTCTTTTAGCCAAGAGGATACAGGTCAAGATTTAAATGGCTGAATCTAAGGTTAATTAGGAAAATTCCAGGTTTTTGATTTACCTTTTTGAAAGAGGCATGTAAAGCTTGCTAGAGACTCACATTGGTATGCAAAGTAAGAAATGCAATGTTGTTCCTTGGTTTTTTTTTAACTTTCCCTGTCCATTATCAAATTTTATGTACTGAGAATGGTGGGCCAGAGATTCATTCAGAAAACTCCCTGCAAATATACCCTGTTTCCCCCAAAATAAGACATCCCCTGATAATAAGCCCAATCGGGCTTTTTGAGTGCATGGCGATAAGGCCAAGCGCTTATTTCAGGGTTCAAAAAAATATAAGTCAGGGTCTTATTTTCGGGGAAACAGGGTACAATATGACAAAGTACGTTCTTTTAACACAGCACTCTTTTGATCATACTGGAGAAGAAAACAACATTTCTATGTTCTTCATTAAACAAATGCCAAAAGCCAAATAATAATTATGCTTGATTGGATGGATTTCAAAATCAGATGCGGTAGTGTGCTGAAAACATTTTCTTTGTTTCCAGGAGGCAAATAAATAACCAGAAAAGATGCAACTGCCCAAAGTCAGATAAGGACTTTTTAAAATTAAAAAAAACCCTATTCTATGGCCATGAGGAAGAATGGTTGCTTTCTGATTCTGAATAAAGAATGTTATTAGGAGGCTGGCAACGCAATCTTGTCTCCCATATCAAAGGACTGCGACCCAGAAACTGTCCAAGCTCCAGTACCTCGCTGGTGGCATCAGGAGGACAGAACGGCAGACAAGGAGACATTTACCGTATTTTTCTAAGACGCACCTTTTTCCTCCCTAAAAGTGGCTGAAAATTTGGGTGCGTCTTATACTTCGAATGTAGCTTTTTCCCCCCAGCCCTAACTAGGTGCTAACAGATCTTCCCAGCTCTTACCTTGCAGGCTTTTTCATTGTTACTCTCTCCAAAGAATGTTTTTCCAGCCCTAAGTCTTTGCAGGGTTTTTTTTCATTGCTCTACTTGCTCCAAAGAAGGTTTTTTCCAGCCCTAACCAGGTGCTAACAATCTTCCCAGCTCTTACCAGCTTGCAGGCTCTTTCATTGTTACTCTCTCAGAAGAATGTTTTTCCAGCCCTAAGTCTTTGCAGGTTTTTTTTTCATTGCTCTACTTGCTCCAAAGAAGTTTTTTTCTAGCCCTAACCAGGTGCTAACGATCTTCCCAGCTCTTACTGGCTTGCATGCTCTTTCATTGTTACTCTCTCAGAAGAAGGTTTTTTTAAATCCTAACCAGGAGATAAAATAATGTGCTGAAGCTGACCAGACTAAGGATGCTAGCCAGATGAATACCTGGTAGGCAGATTGTTTTCCCCTATTTTCCTCCCCAAAAACTAAGGTGCGTCTTATACTCCGGTGTGTCTTATACTCCGAAAAATACGGTATATCTTTTTCTGTCTCTCTCTTTCTTTTCCAAACATTTCTCTTCCTAAGGATAGTGAGGAAAATTACATTGCAGATTTTGCTTTCCAGTGTTAGAAGCCCTTTCTGTCATTTTAGTGAGAATCTGAAGGATCCTGTATTTGCTTAGTTACAGTCTCTGGCTATGGAACTATAGAATTATAAGAACTATTTCTCATAATTACAACAGGTGTGTACAAAACATTTCAAAGTGGCAAGAGCAGTTTTGAGTTCAAAAAGTATGGCTCCAACCTCATAAATAAATTCGGAGGCTTTTCTAACTACTGTATTTTGGAAATGTTTTGAGCTTGAGCAACTTTGTAAATTTGGCTGTTTACATAATCTGTTTGTGTCATTTGAAAGCTTCATCAAAGCACACTTATTTCAAACCAGTCTTCCATAAATAAGCAGTTGACGCTTAGTAGAACCCAGTTGAGCTGTTCAGTTAAGAAGAGATTTTAAGAAGTGGTTAGGGAAAAGAAGTACAATCATAGAATGAGATCATTTGAATAATTCATGATTGACCCAAAGGTGCTTTTTACTCAAGAGGCAACTGGACTTTCTTCTTGCCTCTTGAAAAAAAGCATCTTTGGGACAACCGTGACCTGGATGACTGAGAATCTCCATAGACAAATTCATGATTGATTTAAATGAAAAGGTTCCTGGAGTACCACTGGAGGAGGACAAAGAATGAATCCAACTGGGTACAGGTGAGAGCCTTTATTGGGGCTTATCTTGTGGTTAAAGAGTAGAAACAAGCTTCCTCCTCTGTTCTTATATCTTTGGAGGGTTAGCAGCCCTGTTATGAGCAATCCAGTTCTTGTTGTTATAGGAGATCCTCCAGGACAGCTGTAAGGACTATTCTAGGTATCAATCAGATAAAGCTGCTCTGAGTTGGACTTTGGTTGGGCAAGTACAATGGAAATGGCATAGACATGATGTTGCTCAGTTATCTGGGAAGAGGTTAGACCTCAGGAAGTTGACAGGGTCCTTGGTGCTGTGAGTGTCACCTATGCTCAGGATCCACCCCCCACCCCCCGGGCTGGTAAAGGCCTCTTGGAAGGTGACATGGGGTGGGTCTAAGTAGTGACTAAGGCCTCCCTATAGGAGTGGGTGGTTCTACATGCCTTGCAATTGTCCATCCTTGGATCCAGCAGCATTTGGACAGTCTGCAATATTTTGTCCAGACTGCAACCTTCCTTCTTTTAGTGTTAGTAAGGGGAGAAAACTAGCCCTAAGTGACTTTAATGTGGGATGTCTCAGGACATAGTTCTCCTGCCATTCCCATTTAACTTCTGCATGAAACTACACTTCCTCTACTAATGATAGATTGGAATTCTGGTCACATCAGAGAATAATGTTAAAATGGAATTGGGCAAATATCTCCTTTTTCTCACATAAAGTAGATAACTGTTCTCTTCATCCACACTGAATATCTAAATAATTTAGTACTTCATACTTCAAAATATGGGGTTCAAAAGTGTCTGAAGGTTAAAGAAAGCAATATGAAGTATTAAAAATGTAATAGTTAAAACCTCTAGAGTCTTCCTTGCATTCATTTTAAAAGGGTTTGTTCTAAAGTTGAGCAGATTTATGAGCAGGCCATTAATTTTTTTTCTTGATTTATTCTCTCTTGTTCTATAGGCTGTTCAGTATTAAATCAGGACTAAGACAGAAGCATTTAAATCAGTATCCAGAACCATAGTATTCAGGTAAGATGTTCACTATATACGCTGTGCATGGGGTTGTGAATGGGTAGCAATAAAATCAGACTAAATGCCAAGAAGATGAAGTAGCTGTTTGTCTGAAAACAATCATTATCGTGATCCTGTTGATAACTTTAGAAGAGGGTTCTGCAATTTGAAAGGTTCTCCTGGACTTGTAGGTCTTCCTGGATCACCAGGTGGAGCCCATGTCCAGAGGAATCACAGTATTTATTTATTTATTTATTTATTTATTTATTTATTTATTTATTTATTTATTTATTTATTTATTTATTTATTTATTTATTTATTTATTTATTTATTATTGGTTCTTCTAGGCCACCCTACTCCCGAGGGACTCAGGGCAGCGTACAACAATTTTATGAGAACACTAATAGTAAACCACGATTAAAAACATCAATTAAAAACATATGCAAAATGTTAAAAAATGATTCACTATCAGTCATACCGGGGGGGGAGCTCAGATGGGGCTAGTCTCCTCCCCCTGACTGCAGGAAGAGCCATGTCTTAACGGCTTTTCGGAAGGCCAGCAGTGTGGGGATGGTTCGGGTCTCTGGGGGAAGTTGGTTCCAGAGCACGGGGGCCCCCACAGAGAAGGCCCTCCCCCTAGGGCCCGCCAGCCAGCATTGTTTGGCTGACGGGACCTGGAGGAGACCTACTCTGTGGGCCCTAACCGGTCGGAGGGAAGTATGAGGCAAAGTATCCTAGCAACAGTGATTCATCCTTTCGTTACCATGTGGTTCAACTATTATATTATGGTCTCTATGTGAGATCCTCTGAAAATAAGGAATTATATTACAAAATATAAATATTATATTCTGCAAAGCTTTTAAAATGCTGCAGTTTTGAGACCGATTTTGAATGCTGTTATGAGTTTATATGATGACCACAGTCCTATCTAAGTTTGCTACTTATACCTTGATTACCTGAAACTGAAAAGGAGAAGGAAAAGGACCTCATGCTATTTAATAGGCAATTCTGCATGGCCAGATGTATGCCTGCTTTTAAACCTGAGCTTCATATTATTGGGGGATGACAGGGGCAAGGATGGGTATTTGAATTCAACTGAGTTATATTCTGAAGCTTCTCATTAAATTAATTTCCTGGCCCTTGCTGCAGTGAATCATGTTATTGCCAGAATGATTTTAATGGCCCCACCCCTCTAATGAGATAGCTCTCTTGTTTACCTATGCTGGATCATGGAGCAGCAGTAGCTACTGTAGGAGGAAACATGGTTGAAATACTGCGTTTTCCATCTACTTCACTGTTGCTCAATTTGATTTCCTAAATTGTTTCTTTGTGTATGTATCAAGGAAAAAAAGCATACATTCATACATGCATACATACATATATATTCACTCAGCTAGGTATAGTTGTCATGCTGTTCCCTTTTGATATGTTATGCAAAGTGAAAAAAGAGTAAAAAGATAATAATCCAAAAATTATCTCACAAGGATAGAAAAAAGGAAACAAATCTAACTCTAGTTTACAGATACCATTTACTAATCCTTTCTATACTTTTGTGCACATGCAAGCCATCCAGGGGTGGGTTCCTGCCAGTACGCTCTTACCTGTTGGTCGCCACCAAACCGAAGAAGCCAGTGGCGTTCGTGGCGCAGGGCTTCCTCCGCCCGCCTGGACGCCGCCATTTGCGTTCTTTTGCCCTCTGCGCAAGCAGAACGCTTTGCGCATGCGCAGAGGGCAAAAGAATGCAAATGGCGGCGTCCAGGCAGGCGGGGGAAAGCGGGCGGGGGAAGCCTCGCGCCGCAAATGCCACCGGCTTCTTCGGTTCTGCGGCGACCAACAGGTAAGAGTGTACCGGCAGGAACCCACCCCTGAAGCCATCCTTGCTTATCCATATTCCACTTCTTACATTCTCTTTTATTCTTTGTTCTCACCTCTCTCATTTTAAATAATTCATCAATTCAGCCTAGCTATAATCTTCTTAACTTCTTGAACCATTTATTCTCCAGCTCTATATTTGTTAATTGATTTGAGTTTCATTAATCCTCTCTCTATGATTAATTACCTCCAGGTTTCCCCCCCCAGTATTTACTCACTTTTATATGCAGTCTGCATTCATTCAGCATGTATTCATTCTTGACATTCTCTAATTTATCATACCCTTCTGAACTCCATCCCCATTATATCTGACTTACTTTTATGTTTCTCCTCACATAACCAACTCTCCTTTCTATATAATAGATATAGAGAACTATGCTGCAACACCTAGTCATTTTTGCTTCCTTTGAGAAATATTAATTCATCTTTTTTGTGGTGATACCAATCGATAATCAGGCTCTTTTGAAAGCACCCACACCAAACATTTCTGCCCAAAAAACCTGCACGTTTTGACAGATGGCTACACTAACTAGTCTAGCTATCTTCCAAAATGTACCTCCTCTCCCAGCCTACATTTAGAAGAGAGATTCATGGAAGGTTTTCTGCTGATTTTTGTAATTTTGGAAACAGAAAGGAAACAAAGTTGAGACAATGCACCAATCCCTGTCCTTAGCATGCCCAGTAAATAAATCAATAACAGAAAATAAGAACAGTACCATTTGCCAGCATTGTGCCAGTAATAGAATCATGGAGCACCAAATTTCACATTGCAGATAGTCCTTGACTTGTGACCATAATAAAGAGCAGAATTTCTGTTGCTAAGCAAGGCAGTTGTTAAGTGAGTCGCTCCTGATGTTACAACCTTTTTTGCCTTGATTGTTAAGTGAATCACTGCAATTGCTAAACTGAATTATGCGATTGTTAAGCAAATCCAGTTTCTGCCAGTCACTTTGTTGGAAGCCTACCGAAAAGATCACCAATGGTAATCACATGATCCCAGGACACTCTAGCCATCATAAATACATGCCAGTTGCCAAGTGCCCAAATATTGATCACATCACTATGGGGATACTTCAACAGTTGTAAATGTGAGGACAATTGCAAGGGACTTTTTTGAGAGGTTGAGTTTCAACCTCAAAGAGTCACTAAACAAGTGGTTGTAAGTTGAGAACTACCTGTAGTATAATTTTCTCAAAGATTGAGGTACAGCACTTTAATGTGATTAAAAATAAAAGCCTAACGTTAGCATCACTAAGCAATCACAATTCAGGCCTAGAGTGTGAATATGACTCCGGTACATTTAGTTAGGAGGCAGAAAAAAGATTCTACCAAATTAAATATGAGAAATATTTCCATTACCTTGATTCAGAAAGTGTTAGCCAAGTTCACTACATTTGTAATAAGAACTTTTACTAGAGGCCCATTACAGTCTGATATATCTGAAAGTAATTGGTGCAAATTATTTGAATAATTAATGTCCCAGTATCACATGCAAATTATTTGAATAATTAATGTCCCAGTATCACAATTTTGATATACATGTCAGTTAGACAAAGATGTCTCCAGGTCGTTCTAGTCCTTGAAAACTGTAAAATAAAAAAAGTCTATAAAATGATATAAGGTCCCAGCCAAAATGAACTGAAATCAATGTGTCACCATACTGCAAGGGAAAAATAGGATTAGTGAAAGTTATCTACAATTATAATAAACATGTCCAAAGTTAAAGAAATAGCAAGTAATTTTTTTTAACTATATAACAAAAACAGGATGTGTTGACCATATTATCATGATCAGGAAGGCTGGATGTCCCAAGTATTTAATTCTAGCTACAAATATGTAAACTTAGTAAAGGATTTTATTAGCAAAATTCCAGCAACCATATATATATATAAATTTATTAAATATATATCAAGAAAAGGAATGGAGAGAATGAAAACGTCATATTAAAGATAGACACACACAACACTTACAACAGGAAATCTTATGGCATAAGGCATTTGAAGCTGATTTTTTTCTCACTTTTATAACAAAATGTTTAATTTCCTAATAATTATATATAATTAATGCTATAGACAACTAGACATAAGAACAGTTTTTTCCCGAACGCCATCACTCTGCTAAACAAATAATTCCCTCAACACTGTCAAACTATTTACTAAGTCTGCACTACTATTAATCATCTCATCGTTCCCATCGCCCATCTCCTCCCACTGATACTATATGATTGTAACTTTGTTGCTTGTATCCTTACGATTTATATTGACTGGTTCCTAATATGATTTGATTGCTTATTTGTACCCGGACTATCATTAAGTGTTGTACCTTATGATTCTTGACGAATGTATCTTTTCTTTTATGTATACTGAGAGCATATGCACCAAGTGTGTCCAATCACACTTGGCCAATAAAATTCTATTCTATTGCCATTTTTGCTTTGCGAACTGAGAGAAGGCAAAAACATATATCTCTGGGGGTGTTTCTGTTAGATGGTTTGCTTCCATGTTCATTGTCTCTTCCACATAAACTATAATTTATTGGCTCAATACATACAATTAAACTATAAACCAGGGTGGCCATGAGAATAGACAAAATCAAGCCAAAACCTAATAAATTGCTTTAAGACTTAGTGTGTTGGACAAATGCAGTTCTTAATACTCATAGGATACCCACCCAATTCATTTTTCTTCTGTGTTGGTGCTTTGTGTTGATCTGGCTAGGACACATAGTTTGAATGCAGTTGAAAATAATCATGAGGTTTTTTATTTTAGCAGTACAGTTTGTGTATTTTCTAGCGTTGTTGTTTTTCAACCTTTTATTAGAGTCTGTCCTCAGCCATTACTTGGTATCCTTGGCTGCAGGGTTTGTTGCAGTCCAACAGCTACAGTGCTCCCGAGATGCTGAATTAGTTCCCAGATTTTCAAGTCTGGCTGATTTTTCTCCTCTTCCCTTCTTCCCCCCACCCTGACACTGATGGTGCTTTGTCTGCATATGTTAGCAACAGATCTATGTGTTCAGCACCCCCAAGAGATGTTTGGATGGATAGCTAATGATGAAAGTATGGAAAATACCGAAGCTTCAGATTTGAGAGGAAGGGCCCTTATATCAATTCTGAAATCCTTATTAAAATGCAGTTGGTAGTGAGTCAGAATTTAAATAAGAAAAAGGTATTATCAAAGGATGGATATGGATTTGTTTTGTTTTCAACTAACTTCAAGCATATACATTATCTTCCATCGCTAGCATCCTGCTGAATCTTTCCTTCTACAAAACTCTTAAGCCATAAAGATTCTGTTCAGTAGACAATCTGACAAATGTAATTTGCAGACTCTTGGATATCAGCTCTTTTGCTTGGAGAAAGTTGGAATTTTTAGAAATATCCACCTATTGGAGGGTGGACAAGTAGGGATGTCTTATGGGAACATTTCTCTGTCATCAAAGGACTTCTGCATGAATTAAACAATTCCAATCAACTTTTTATAACCTCTCCATCATACCAGACTGATTAAGTGCAAGCGGCTGAAAAAAGTATTTCACTTCATTCTTATCCTAAATTCTGTTTCTAGTTTCCCCTTAGAAATTAGTTCTTTTTCATCCCTTGCTCAGTCCTAGATTAAAAAGAAGTCCTGTTTTTCAAAAACATGCCTTTTTATATTTTAAATGTCTCAAAGGAGTAGGTTGTCTCGAATGCTCTCAAGTATGTCTAATGGAAGAAAAATATCTGGTTTTTGTAGTTTATCTATCTAATTTAATGATTATCTTGTTCTTGGTGGCATGAACCCATTGAATGTAAGTGGACGGAAGCCTGTTTATTTAATGTTATTTATTTATGTATCATATTTATAAGGCCACCCATCCCATAAAAACATGAGTTTGGTGCACTGGTTAAAGTGTGAAATAGGAGACTGAGTTCTAGTCCCACCTTAGGCCTGAAAGCTGGCTAGGTGGCTTTGGACTAATCACTCTCTCACGCCCAACTCAGCTTACAGGGTTGTTGTGGGAAAAACAAGAGGAGGAAGGAATATTATGTATGTTGGTTGCCTTGAGTTATTTAATAATAATAATAAAAGTGGAATAATTTTAAAAAATATCTGTTTTTATCCCGGATACTGGGGGGAAAGAAATGAAGCATGCAAGGATATTGAAGACATTACAATTATAACTTGACTAGAATTCAAGAAACAATAACTCGGCAGGGTAAATCTATACATATTTTACTTGAATTCAGTGAGCCAATTATTAACTGGATTATAGTTTGAGACTGTACTGTATGTTTCTTCTTTAAAATCCAGTTTTTGTAACAGAAACATGAGCTAATTAAATCTCTGAACCTAAAGTCTGGAATATGATTTCTATTATATTTCTATAGCATTGCCAGAAGTTTTTTTGTTTTTGATTTTGATTTTTGATTTTTTTTAAAGAAAGCACTATTTTTTAAAAAAAGTACTATAGTCACTCTGCTTCTGTATAGTACACCAAATGGCAAGCTGTATTTCTATTAGTATACTATACAGTATACACCTTGCCCATGCCTTTGCATACTATTTATAAATAAAAAGATGGAAAGTCCACAGTCACAATCCATTTACCTTCCCTGAAAAAGGAATTCTGCCAAACAGATGAGATGTCTGATGTGTTCCAATATCTATTCCTAAGTGACTATATATATTAATAATCAGCTGATTTTAAAACAATCAGCCGACAGGAAAGTTGATAAAAGTCATTTCTGCAAACGACCATCTCATGCATAGTGTTCTTCCTGTGCAGTGAGTCTCCCTTGATTTGCATTCAATGCTGGGTTAAGGAAGATGAACATTTGGTGTTCACGCTGTGGATAGAGCCTTTTCTTTATTCATCGGTCATCCAAACTGCAGCATTTTAAAAGCATTGTGAGTGAAGGCCTGTGTGTGCCTACAAGGCAAAAAAATAAACGCAGAGGCAGCAGTTTTAAAGTGAATCCAGGGACCAATTTGAAAAATTCTTTCCCATCACCTATTTAGTTCTTGGCCATGAACTGCAGATGTTCTTTGAACACTGTTACAGCAAATCAAGTTTTAATCTTTGCAATGCTCCAGAAGTTGTTTCTGATAGCTATAATGCCATATGCCTGGACTGAAAGAAAACTGTGACAAATCACTTTTGTATTGCTGAACACAGAAAAGGACATGGTCTGTGCAGCTACCACTTATCAAGATCAGGTCAAAGGATGCTTTATGTTATAGATACATACAGTTTGTTTTCCTTTTTCAGATGACTAAAATTCACATTTCTTCTTTCATTTTTGGTGGGAAAATATAAGTTCTTACACTTATTCGTTCACCCACTATATCAAAGCAAGTGGGCAGGTGGTGTTTCAGGCTTAGAATTTAAGAAATACTTAACTGGGTTCAGTAGCAAAACCATTTTCATGATGTACCCACAGATCTCATATTCTAAACATCTATATATTATCTTTATAATTTGGCCAATATATTCATTTTACCACACTTCCTTTTGAACACACCATTTTATTGAGCTTGCTAGTAATGTATCCTTTTTCTTGGTGTTTTTTTTTACAAAAGTTTTTTTTTCCAACAAACAATACATAGTTTCTGCATAAAGTGTTGTCAGGGTCACATTTGATAGTCATACATAGTTTTTCTAGTACATAATCAATTCCATTATTATCTCTCCATTTCAATTCCAACCCATAATATTATCCATACGTATTTCTTTATCTTAATTTATTTTCTTTTTATTACATACATAATTTACAAATCGCCCAAATTTCTGGTCCCTTTCACTCACATCAATTAATTGTATTATTTACTGCATACATTTCTCATATTTTCTATATTTCTATTTTACAACTTCTCTCTGTATTTTATTTAATTCCATTTATTTCAGATCATCTTTCAAAATGAAGCAAATTTCTTTTACGCATTCCATCTATTTTCTGTTTTACTCTAGTCAGTATTCATCTTCTTCTTCAAGTCTTATATTTATATTTAAAAACTTCTTAATTCAATTAACAATCCACATTTAACAACAGCAAGTTCCTCAACCCATTTTTCTATTAGTTCTATTTTGACCTATATTTATTTTTATATATACTGTGTGTATATATATATATATATATATATATATATATATATATATATATATATATATATATATATATATATATATATATATATAAATTACTACTAAACCATTTTATAATAAAGCTTCTATTTGTTCAACTATCCACCATTAACAATATTAATACAGTTTTCTTAAATCTTTTAGTATGGCCCTTATTTTTTTTCCTTCTTTCCCCCCGCCTTTGTTTACCCATTTTCCTTTGGTCCCTCCAAAATTCTGCTCCTTGCTAAATCTCTCCTTTTGCCCCATTCCTTTAACTTCTTTTTTTTTATTCTTATGTCTCTTGTACCTTTCTCTCGAATTTTTTCTCTTTTTTAAATTTATTGTTTGTGTGGTCCCCCCAACTTTGTCTAATCTCTTCCCACCAATTTGCTTTTTACCCTTTGATTGATTCTTTTTAAGTACTTTTCTCCTCTTTCAACTCTTCCCTCACCACTGTAAACCCCAGTGAAGTCATTCAATTTTTTGCATTCCATCTCTTCTTCTATTTATTATTTTCTTGTTCCTCATTTCTCTTCTATTTTCTGCTCAAAATCTTCAAATACAGTTTTTGACTCTTCTACTATTTCACGCTCTGGTCCAGTTTCTAATTTTTTATCACCTTTTACAATTTCACCCACAACTTTTAACATAGCAATTAATTCTTCATACATCCAATCCTCCAATCCTCCATGTTGCCAATTTACATTTTTTATATTATTTCACACTAATTTCAAACTTAAGGTCCATATAGTCTTTTTCTTTTAATTTTATTCAACTTCTTTTTAACTCCAGTTCAAATAATAATCCAATCCAGTCCAATTACACAGTTTATTTATCTTCCACTACTATCAAAAAACAAAGTCAAACAGTCTTGGCAAAGCAGAACACTCTCTAAAATTTCTCAGTCTTTCCTCTTATCTTCTTGCAATTGAAGGTCAGACAGCTGTACTTTCTCTTTTATAATCCACAAGTTGTTACAATTGTTGCAATATTTCCTCTCACCAGTAGATGGTACTGTCCAATTCACAATATGCTTCCAGCTGATTGTCAAAAATATCCAATAATTACTTTAAATCCACAAAAACAAAGGGCTTTCTTTTTCACCAATTTCTTCTTTCTGTTATTTTTATTTCTCCAATTTAAAATTGTATCCAAAGTGAAAGGAATCTTCTTGGGCTTTAAAGTTTTAGTGTCCGTTTTTTTTCCTTTGACAGTTCCCAGGTGCCAATTAGCTGCTATTTCAGCTTAGGGAAATTCTTTAAAAATCCAAATTGAAAAATTGCTTTTACCTGTGAGTTGGTCTCTTTCTCACCCAGTCCCAGCACTTTGTCCTGCACAAACACTTAGTCCGGTTGCCCCAGCATTGAAGCGGTCCTTTAATGATGGCCCCTCTGCTGATTCGAAGAGCTGTCTCTGACTGCTCGAGGAACTTGCCTGCTCCTCTGGGTCATCCGAGACGCCTCTCCTTCTTCACCATCCCTTCAAGACGGTTCTGGGCCGAAGCCCCCCCCCCCCAGCAGCAGTTCGTCAGGCTGGTTTTTCCATCATCGGAGCTTCGCTTTTTCCAGCCTGTCTCGCCGCGACGCTTCTGGTTTTTCCTTTTTCTTGTTCTATCCTGCTTTTATATTGCTATGGGGAAAATAAATGGGGTCTTTTTTATTAAAATTACCTATAATAGCTGTAAACCAATGAAAGGAAAATAGCTTGTTGAGAAGGTCTAGAAAATATTCATAAGACTACTGGATAATACAGTATAAAAACAATATTGTCCTCATTTGTTTTTTAAGTGAGGCTAGATAGTATCTCTCGAGTGCTTTAATTCTGACTCTGGTATTTTAAGGAAACAAATACAAAAATTGAGAAGTTATGAAATGAGTTGAAGTGAAATGGCAGCAGTGTTCTTGATGCTAGAATCTGTCAACATGGGAATCACAAAAAGCTGCACCGAGTTTTGCTGTGCCCAGGACTTCCCTTTAATCTATTTTGGTTTCCTTCAGCAATTTACTCCTGAGATGTGTTTCCTGATTTAGCTATTCCTCAGCATAGGCAAGCATATTTATCGTTTTCTATCTTCTGACTTTGATCCTTAGATGACAGCATTCTTGAGGACTTGATGAAAGATACAATGATTAGGATAGAGCAGGGCTGTCAAACTCGCGGCTCATGGCCTGGATGCATCACACGCTGCCCATACCCATGCCCGGTTTAGCGAAGGGGAAAAAGGTCCCGATACGTCACGTGTGCTGAGTTTTGGATAGTTCCTAACTCTTGTATTGTTGCTAAAGCTGTTGAATCTTTCTTCTGGTTCTTGGGATGTTTCTTTTAAGAACCTTGTAAGATCATGATAAGGAACATTGGACCAGGTATGGTACTTTTGTAGGAAATACATTACTAAATGAAAAGGCTTGTAATTTATTGATCAGGGCTACCAAATGTGATCCACAAAAATCTAGAGGACCACTAAACGACACCAAAAATACAGAAAAATATAAACATCTAGTAATTGTCCTGATTCTTGTAGTTCAGATTTAATAACTTTAATATTGCTTCCTGGATAAAGTCCTTGAACATTTGGACTTTTTATATATGGCATTAGTTTATATGTTTAGAAAAGTGTCACTGGTTCTGATATATTTTTATAACTTTGTTTAAAATCAGTTAATGAAACTTTAATAAAAGCAACTAGAAATCTTTACAAGTATAAAGTTAAGAAAAGTCTAAGTATTTTGTTCTTGCATGGATTTTGTCACTTACATAGACTATATAATATATTCTGTCAGACCTGTCCCAATCTAATCTCTTAGGAAAGAAAGACCTTCAACTCCATTTGGTTGAAGTGATAGGTTCTTTTACTAAAGATGCTGGCTGCAGTAAAGTCATATTAGAACTAAATTTCCCATGCTAAAGGAATACAAAATATTTCCGCTATTATTATTCCGCTATTAAATATTCCACAAAATATGACCAGTCTATCTTCAGCCAGTGAAGATTTGCCTAGGTGTTTTGAGAACGCTGAGATGTTTGGGGTAATCTGCATTGCTTCTCAGGATGCATGGCCTTGAGTGCTGGCATAAACTGGTTTGGAGTTTCTCTGTTCATCTTCAAGCTGTCATTCTCTTCCCCCCCCGGCCTATTTCCAGCACATGCTAATACAGGTTTATTGCCCATTTGTTCTTCCCCCCATGCAGGATGCCAACGAGGCACCAAGCCAAAGATGGCAGACTTGATATCAATGCTCAGAAATATATATTTGTTAACTTCCATAAACAGTTTAGGTCCAGGACATCTTTAAACATATCATAACAGCTCACCTGCATCATAGGATCTGATACGTAGGATTCTTCTGTGTATGTCAATATAATGGAGATCACTTGATAATACAAAAACAGGTCTCTTCTATGATACCATCTAAATAATGAGACTTAAAATTGCACCTTCTCTTATGTCATTCTTAAGAAAAGAAAATTTATTTAGGAAGCAAATGTTTCAGCAAATAATAGCCTTTATCCAATCTCTGTTTCTTCTGTCTTTATTATTACTCTTTGTTTCTCACTCACATAATCATGCACATAAACGCAAATTAACTTTGAAGACTACATTTTTAATTATTGGGTTTCATTCTAGTTAGCAGTCTTCAGTGATGAATGAGCACTAAAATTCAGGATGTAAAATCTTATATGAAATAAATACAATTATTTATTTTATATAAAACTTTATATACTGAAAATATAAAGTAATTGTAAATATATCACAACCATAGATAAATATCATGACTCTTTTATCAAATACCTTCCATATAAATCAGAAGACTAATTCCTAAGCAAAGTATTTTTGCTAACATTAGAAACTTCAAGAAAAAGGGTAGGCTATTCTTGACTTATTAGGTAATTTAGGACATCCAGTATGGCTTTTTTGTTTAAGACTGTCACAGCATGTAGAGAGAGCAGGCAAAGTCAAAATAACATCTGTCTACCATTTGAGTCAGTCCGGGTGTCAGCTCTTCAAAGGTGACCAGACTGTGAAGTTAAAGTTATTCATGTTAATACCACTTTTATCATAAGGTTACAGTAACAGAATCTTGCAAGTCTCAATGTGCCTTCCCCTCCCATTCTTTTTTCTCCAAGAGAACTAGGGAGGGTCAAGCCCGAAACACTTTCTCAAATTACATTTCTGCCTTGGACTCAAATTTCTCTTATCTGACATTTTCTTTTTCAAAGGCACATGAATTAAACTTGTTTACTTTGACCTGTAATTTCCTGAACTTTATCTTCTTCTGACCTTTTAATCAGGACAGAGGGTTTGATGGATAGGTACAACACAGGGATTACTTTAGGGGACAATAATTGTAGTGGATTGAGAGGCTTGCACTTGAGGGATCAAAAGCTCCCAGTAGGAGATTGGGGGTTCCATAGGAAAAGGTTTTCTGAAAAACTCCAATTGCATTCCCATCTTTATTGCTGAGGTCTTGGTATCCAGAAGGACCAAGACACTTTTTCTTCTGTAACCAGCAGTTTACAAAAGGTGTTTGACCCAGCACGGGGGCGGCCTGTATCTTGGCTCGGGCACAAGGGATACAGAGACTGTATGTGTTCCAGGATAATATTACAGGATCCAATCTGAGTTGGTCACTGGGTCCAGAGGTTTATTCTTCCAAGCTTTCAGACTTGTGTTGGAGCTCATCCTCAGGAAACTTCTCAGTCTCCAAAATTTGTGCCCTGGACTGTTCTATGCATAGTATTTATGTGGTGCCTGGTTGTGTGTAGCTTTTAGTTGTTGTTTGGAGTGTTGATGGCCGGTTATTAAATTGTTGATTGTTGTTTCCCTGTGCTGCTGTGCCCTTGGCTCCTAAGTATCTGGTAAACTGGTGGTAAATCAGCACTCCTGTTGACTGACAAGGGGCCCGTTTCTCAGGCTTCAACCATTTACAGAGACTCCTCTTCTATCTTCTTCAGCGGTCACCCCAAGGAGATGCCCAGGCCATGTAACTTGACACTTAAGGGAGTCGTAGTTATTCCTGCCACATATGCAAAGGTTCTGTGAAAACACCGATAGGAATCTTGACATTTTTTTTGCAAATGAGCTGAAATTGACTGCCTTAGGATGATCAGCCCAAGCAAATAATTCATCTAAATAATTTGACACTCTAACGGATAAAAGGGAAATACCATCCATCTTCTGATAGGATGGAATACAGTGTTAGTTCCTTGGAACATGATATGCATTTCCTGAATAGTTTCCATGTTAGTGATGAAATGTTTAATTGCTTTCAGCAATGCATCCATTAATCGTGCTTGATAAAAAGGAATATATAATAAAGAAAAATTCTGTATTTTACACACAGAGACACACATATATCTCTATCTCTATCTCTATCTATCTATCTATCTATCTATCTATCTATCTATCTATCTATCTATCTATCTATCTATCTATCTATCTATCTATCTATCTATCTATCTATCTATCTATCTATCTATCTATCTATCTATCTATCTATCTTATCTATCTATCTATCTATCTATCTATCTATCTATCTATCTATCTATCTATTTATCTATCTATCTCTATCTATCTATCAATCATCTATCTATCTATCTTACACTTTTTATTTTTTAAATGTTTTCTTCTTGTTCCATTTTAAAAAAGCTATCACAATATAGGGCAAATTAAGAGAATGATCAGATAGTCAAACTCAAATGTCTGTGACGACTTTAAAGCAAAAGAAATAACCTCCCAAAAAGTATTGTTACACAGAAATCTGTGAATCATGGGAAAACGTGGAGAGGAAAGGGAGCTGAATGACATAGGCAAAGTTTACTAGACCTTGAAAGACAACGCTTCTTCTCAGTGACAGTTTAAGTACACCTTTAAATCTTTCATTTTCATTGTAATATAAATGGTTAACAGTGTACCTGATTACTTACAAAGTGGTGAAGAACCTGCTTCAGGAATGTGTTTGTTGTTCAGTCTCTTGTAATTATATGAATAAAAGCCATGAAGCAGCTTTACAAAGTGTCTTTGTGGGATCGTTAGCATCTGGTGTTTTACTGTTCCTTCTGCAAATGTAAATAAAGATTAAACGCTTAATTGCTACCTAAAATGTCCTGATGGCTTTCAATAGCTGATTTAAAAAAACCTGTTCTCTGCTCCAAGGTACTTAATTTCTCTGAATTTGGCAAGAAGATATTCTGGTGCTTTCCTATCATACCCATCTTTCTTTTGTTTTTGTTCCCCCCTTCCCTTATTTGCAAAGATATCAGAGATCTTTTAGTCATTCTTTATACAGGTAGTTTTCGACTTACAACAGTTTGTTTAATGACTGTTTGAAGTTACAATGGCACTGAAAAAAGTGTCTTATGACCGTTTTTCACACTTACAACCATTGTAGCATCTCCATGGTCATGTGATCAAAATTAGGATACTTGGCAATTGACTCATATTTATGATGGTTGCCGGGTCTCTGGGTCATATGATCACCTTTTGAGACCTTCTGATAAGCAAAGTATTGGATTTTTTCATTGCAAAATAAATCAGAAGCTCACACAATTGACTGCATTTAGCTGAATCAAATAACTTCTTTATAATCATAACAAAAATATTTACAGTACCACATTCTTCTTACAGAGACCGCATGGAGAGAAGCATTCACAATAAACCTTAATGGAGAACTGATTAAACCACACCCTTCTTCTTGCTCAGTTTCTGCACATGCTCAGTTGCACTTTACTCTGATTGGCTGACTAAGTCACCAGGCAGATTCACTGACTAACTGTGTTCTCATTGGCTCTTCCAGTCAGGAATAAATCTCAATACAAATTCAGTGGGGAAGCCATATTCACTTAACACCTTAGTTACTACCTTAACAACTGCAGTGATTCACTTAGCAACTGTGGCAAGGTAGGTTTTAAAATGGGGCAAAATTCACTTAACCACTGTCTCGCTTAGCAACAGAAATTTTGAGCGGAATCGTGGTTGTAAGTCAAAGGCTATCTGTATATGGGCTACATGTTCATACATGCTGCTCACCTCATCAATAGGTTTTCTTCTATAGACTTTTCAGACTTGCTCTGTTGTGATTGTTGATGTAAGCTGTGACTACAATATTGTCTCTCTGAAGCAGTATGTGCCACCCATTCAGTATATGTCCCAAAGCTGTTCTTAATTTTGGCTAGACAGTAACCAAATAGACAGGTGTCTTAGGTGGGACCATCACGCTTATCAATTAATTCATTTTGTATACCACTAATCTCTCAAGAATTTTTAGCAATTTGAGCCCTTAATAATAACAACAGCGTTGGAAGGGACCTTGGAGGTCCTCTAGTCCAACCTCCTGCCTAGGCAGGAAACCCTACACTACTTCAGACAAATGGTTATCCAACATCTTCTTTAAAACTTCCAGTGTTGGAGCCTTACTCTTGAGTAGACTAAGTGTATAAGTGAGATTCCCAACCTAGTTCTGATTGATATTCTGGCATTTCCTTTGCCAAGCTGCCTGGGGCCAACTATTGCAAAAATCTGGCTAGCTTCCTTGGATCTGGCACAAGACAAGATTTATGAACAATATAAAATGGAAGTAGGAACTAATGCAGCAATTTGACTTTTAGGAAGATTCTGGAATTTTTCTTGATTCAATAAACAGAATACAGAACAGGCCCGAGAAGTTTTAATATGCTGGGAACTTTTCTATTACTTTGATTTCCAAATGCGGTATATCACTTCTTTCATCATGTATGTTTTTCGTTATTTTTAGAAATGAGTTATAGTAAAAATCCAATACTCTCCTATCATTATCTCATAGCGAAAGGCCCATTCTCTATTGGGATTTCTCTATTGGCATAGCCACCCACAACCTTTTGCTTTTAATTTCTACCGCAAGCCTAAATTTCTTTAGCATTCTATCTTTTTTTCCTGCAGATAACAACTTTGTGATTAAATCAGTTCTTTAACAGATTAACAGAGATGGAAGGGACCTTGCAGGTCATCTAGTCCAACCCCCTGCCCAAGCAGGAGACCCTACATCTGCCACTATCTAGGGTCAAACTCACAAAGCTGTTTATGCGGATCCAGTAGATTCCTACACTGTTTCCATTTGTGGGTGTGTTTGTTGAAATGTTATGAATTTATACTTCCAGCATCCTATTCTTGAAGACATTTTCAACTTTCCTGCTATTCCACTGATCTGACAATTTCTGCCTGTAGAATCTCATTTGTACTTTAAAGTTTGTTAAATGGGTTCTCCTAAAGTGTGGTGTGTATATTGGTCCACCCTTCAGTTTCTTTTTCTGTAGTACCTTGAATCCCACGATTACTTCTTCATAAAATTCACACTGCGTTTGCCTCTTAATATAGTTTTTTGTTACTGCTTAGTTTCACATCTGGAACAGTCGATCCCTTTGTCTCTTCTTTAACTTTCTAGAAAATAAGAAAGTCTGCAAGATGACTAAGAATATCTGGGTAATTAAATTGCCACATTATTACTATGTCTCTACTCCCTGAAAGTTTTGTAATATTGTCCAGGAAGGTATTATTCATATTCATATTCATTATTGTATGGATATTTAGTCATATTAATTATTACATTCTACTTGGCTTGGTGGCCTGTAGGACCACTGCCCTACCAAATAGTAATTCTTGGTTGTTCCTCCTTCCTTTTTATCTAAATTCTCTCAACTGCTCAATATCCTAAATCTCAAAACCTATGACTTTCCTGTAGGAATCTAAAAGAATCACATTTCAAAATTGCAAGTGTGATATTATTTCAGATTGTTTCAGATTATTTCAGATTGTTTCAGATTATTATTTCAGATTGTCAAAAATGTGTGGATTTTTTTGAAAAAGCAGTATTTCCACTAATCAAAGGATGTAGCAATATATTCAGAGATTTTGTTATTGTTTTCAATAATATTTTACTGATAATATTATAGTATTGTATATTTATTAATAAACTAGGGGTTATTGTTAAGGATAAAATATCAAGCAGATTTTTTCCTTTCCTAGTTTTTTAGTTCTTTTATATTTATTTATTTATTTATTTATTTGTTTGTTTATTTGTTTATTTATTTATTTATGTTTATTTCAATATAAATTCAGTTTATTATGGTCATAGACCAGTGCAAGTAAAATGCCCTGTGAATCAACACATACGCATACACATGCACACAATCTTAATAGATAACAAACAAATTACAGTTTAAGAGAGAAAGCTTTACGATGGCTGGGTGTTTCTAACTGGCAGCAATGACAGTATATCAGTTGTATACTGGTAACAGGAAGGCTAGGGCCTGCCTTAGATCTGCTTGCTGCTCTATATCTTTTACCTTTTGCTTCAGGGTTTGTTTCACCTGATCGTA
Source organism: Diadophis punctatus similis (assembly GCA_023053685.1). NCBI lineage: Eukaryota > Metazoa > Chordata > Lepidosauria > Squamata > Dipsadidae > Diadophis > Diadophis punctatus. The sequence continues at coordinate 38,167,327 of JALIGW010000003.1, read as the reverse complement.
TTTCATCTTAAGAATTGAGGAGGGAAAGTCGCTTAAAATACTAGATTCAATAGCCTTTATTCATGTGGATTGAAAATTGTCCAGAAGAATTAATGACGCTAAGCCTTGAGGATCAAAGTTCAGCTTTAACCAAAGACTTATAGAAGTTAGACACATTCTCGACTCAACTTCTACCATACCTGTCTCCAATCATAGTAGATGTGCCTTTGGGACACAGTGAAGTGTCTGGCTAGCTGCTCTGATGAATTTAGATTGTATCTTCTCAAAGAAGATGGAACAAGAAGCTAGAGACCCAGCCTGAGTTCTATAAAGGAGATGGGCTAGCAGCATAGCCTGAAAGAGCTTATGTGCAGCGGGAATATAATATCCTCCCTTGGTGCAGAAAAAATTGAGGATGGCACTGGCAGATCTTTGTTCAGTGGCAACAGCATATCAGAGTGGGCTTCCTCAAGCTAGTGGCATGCATGACTACTCCTAAATACTTAAATAAACTTACTTATTGAAATGTAATTATTTACTATTTCTTTGGTGGCAGTCACATCTGGGGTGTGGAAATTCAGTTGATCATTTGGTGGTAATGAAGTACTCTGTGCTGCCATCTAATTGTTATATGGATTTTTTCAGCCCTCTCTGCCTCCCTCCTTCCCTTCCTTCCTTACATTTTACCCTTTTTTTCTGGGAGCATCTCCTTTTGTGATCCTTACAATAATTCTGTGATGTTATTCTGAAACATAGTGCTTAGTTCCATGGTCCATGGGACCTTGTCTGTCTAAGTTTGCTCCTGCCTTACATACTGTATGTATCTTTATGTAATTGTAACTTGATATTTTTAGACTTTTTATATATCTTGTTCTCTAATGATAGCCATAATAATTTTATATTAACTTGCTTCAATGTGACAAGGAAAGCTTTGATTATAAGAATAAAGCAATTCAGTTAGTGTTTCCAGCTTCACCATCTGTATCTGGGGAAAAAAACATACATTCATTCAACTGGTTGTTATTTTAGTATCTGTTTCTGTGGTGTATGGGTTTTTTCTTTGTGACTATAATTAGTACCCAGATGAGATGAAATTACTTTTAGATTCTTTTTAATAGCATGTTAATTATTCACACATATACTGGAAATGAATTAATTCAAAGCTAAATATAATTTGCCATGAACTATATGGCATTAGGTGTCTCCCCACCCTATCCTGTTTCCCAGATTATATCAAATGTTGGAGAATAGAGAATTTCTCAGCCTGTGGAAACTTGAATCTATTATTTAAATGGTTTCTACCTGGGAACAAATTTAACATATTGTAATTAAAAATGATCCTTGATTACTTAGAAACAAGATAGATGAACAATACAGTAGAAAGCTTGCTTTTTAATTGTCCTGCAATACACAAGATCATTTTAACTAAAATGTAGCATTCACCTTTCCATTTCGTCTTGCATTGCTACATTGGCTTACAACCGTAAGAACATCTGGAGTGCAGTGATGTGGCTTATTTCTTCCGTCTCTTTTCTGTGTCACAAAGCCATCCTTTTCCATTCAAAAGTGGTGGAATAATGCTGCATCTCTTGAAAGATCATAACTTGGAGGCAATTCAATCTACAGTAGGTTTTAATCATATAGGAAATGTTTGTTTTGAAAAGTGTGCTACAAAAATATCTTAAATTAGGGACAAGAATGATTGGATAGATGCAGTGAAGTATCTTTATCGGTACACAGAACTATGGTGATTATAAAAACCTGCAAAAGAGCCTCAAACCATGTTAACTTGAGATAAGAAAGATTGTAGAGGTAATGAATCTTTTCTCCCGGAATCCAATTCTTGACAAAAATAAAACTCGAGTATAAAGTCTAATAATAATAAAATATTTATTTTGGTACAAAAGAAATATAAAAACCTAAATCTTAATGATTACATCTTGACAGATCAAATATGCGTCCTTCTCAATGAAGGACTAACTGTAGAAGAAGGGAGGAATACAAAGGAATTTTGTATCTGCGCAGATCACACCCCATGTGACTGCTTCATTTTGCTAAGAACCTCTGGGTCATAATGTCTGACATATGAATACATATGAGTACAGCTGACAATCAGAAAATCACCCCATGACAAACAAAGATTATTGTCAGGCCCCAAGAACCAGGAAAGACACATACAGTTATTTCCAAACAATTTCCTTTATCATTCCTCATCTATAGACAGAAATCTTGCCAAACTAAAGCAACTACTTGCACCATCCAAGATATACTCTGAGAATTGCTAGGGAGGAGTCATCTTAAATCTCTTTCTTCCAACCAAAATTATCTAAACTTCACTGTCTCTTGGTTCTCTGGAATCAGCTCCTCTCTCCAGGGAATCCAGGCCACATTCCACCACTGTTCAGGATATATACATTTGGTTATATTTAAAAAAAGACTTTGCATGTTATAGCTCTTTGGGGGCAATCTTCATAATTATTCTGATAATATATTAAGAGATTATTTTAGGTGGGGGAAATGGTGGTTTAATCACCTTTTAATGGAGATGAAATTGCAGCTTGTTTTGCCAGAAATTGACCCAAGGGGGGCAGGGGCGGGTTCCTAATTTTTTTACTGCCACTCCATGGGCGTGGCTAATTTTGTGGGTGTGGCTTGCCAGCCATGTGACCAGGTGGGCGTGGCTTCTCAGACTGCTGAAGGGAGGGGAACTGAGATAGGTCCTGCTGCCCATTCCCCCTCCCCTCAGCAGCTCGAGAAGCCTTGAACGTGCAAAAATGCCTAGGATCATCACCGCGCATTTGTGGCTTCTCGGACTGCTGAAGGGAGGGGAATGGAGATAGCTCCTGCCGCCCGTTCTTTCAGCGTCTCACGCCTCAGCCATCCTCCCCTGCTTGGACTCACTGTGGAGTAGGAAGGCAGTGCATGAACAGTGCCGGAAACTCAGCTTCTGGGCATGCGGAGAAGAAATTTTTTAAAAAAAATTTAAAAATTTTTTTTAAAAAAATGGCGGCGCCCAGGCTCCAACCGACCGCACCGGTACTGTGACATCACCAGCGGGCTGCTACCGGTGCTATAGAGTGGACCGCACTGGTAGGAACCCACCACTGAAGGGGTGGGATTTCCATCAAATTCACAGATGTAGCATAAAAGCCCTAGAGTTTGGGGGTTTAATGAACAAATGCCTCTGACCCCTTCTGTAGTTCAAACTAAGATAACGTTAGATGGGGGGGAGGAATACATTCAGATTGCAAGATTCTATTACAGTAACACTGGTGAATATGCCATTGATTTCTTAGTCTGGCCTACCTGATAGGGCCAAAGAAACCTATGCAAGATATCCCAAGAGGCAATATACATTGGATCTGTCCTTCAAAGTAGTGGAACTGGTATGTCAAGGCTTTTCCAAGGTTTTCGGGCAGGTATTTGCCTGCATGGAAGATACTTGTGTCAGGATATAGTTTAAATACGCCTGTTATTTACCCACAGAAGAAATTGACTGTGCATTTTATATTTAGCACACATTTAAAAGGTTTCCAGTTTTCCATCTGAAGTTTGCATCCAGAACCTGCTCCATCAGGATCAGGGGTGGGTTCCACTTACCTTCCCTAAAGGTTCGCATCACGTCACGCCGTGGTGACCGGAGGACCGGTTCGGGCGTGTGGACCGCTGGTCATCGTTGCCGGTTCGGCGAGCGGCGGTAAATTTCCGCTACCGGTTCTAAAGAACCGGTCCGAACCGGCAGCCACCCACCACTGATCAGGATGCTTTTTTCTTGACACTTATCTGCATGCCAGGTCATGCCACTCCTGAGCAGCATCTTAATGATTATGAAAAGGGTTCTTGGTACTGGTTATGATGTGTGCTTTTTTAGATCGATTGCACTATCAGCATTTTTATAGAAAGCTATCATTTTTGCATTACTAAGGTTGTGGGTAGAATTTCAGACTCAGGAACAGTAAAGGTCGGGACAGTGTGGGCTGTGTCCTAATTTGATGTCAACTGTGGGCAAATAGCACTGTGTGTGTCTCCTGACTACAGACTACCCACTCGCACAAGCATGGCAGCAAATTACTCTTAGGAAAATAGTGAATTGCCTGCTTATAAGAAGATGTCAACGCAGCTGGCAGCACTTAGATTTCTCTGTTTTAGAGAGACTGCATTTGGACCTAGTTTAATGTTAATGTTGTCACAAATAAGTTGGCAACATTTGTTTCATCCAGCAAAAGAGCCTTCTTTCAGTACCTCTCAGACCTCAAGCAGCATACTAATTATTGTTGCCTATCCTGTATGCTGCATCCCAAGCAATCAACAAGGTGATTCCTGGGGGTGAAATATTTGCAGAGGTAGCATTCTTGTTCTTAAATAAAAAGAGCAGTTCTGGAAATTGGAAAAGAATGGAGAAAAACATGGGGAATAATTTTCTGCTAGTATCTGTTTGGCCATTGAAACCTGTTCCCATTTCCATTTACAAGTAGTCCTCAATTTGCAACTGCCTTGTATAGTGACCATTCATAAATATAATGATAATAAATGATAATAATATTATTTTTCAACCTATACAATATTTAGGACAATAAAAGCCTTCCGTTTGAAACTGATTAAGGTCTGGTCAGTTTCAGACAGCAGTTGCCAGCTGACTAGAAGGTTCTAATCAATTAAGGCAGGGAAGTGAACTTGTTTGCTTGCATTGGTATTTTTAGGGACATACTAAGCTCTGAAGAAAAATCAGTGCAGGAAAAGATAATTTGCTTGCACAATCTCTCTGTCCTTTGAGGAGGCAAAAAAAGAGTTGAACTGCGTACTTGCAAGAACTACAGAGGTGTTATTTCAGATCATTTCTTCTTGCTCATTCTTGCTACTGGTAATAACACTCCTTTTTTCAAAGAAATACCAATACTTTTAACAGTGGAATACTAGGAGAGATGGTAGATGGGATAAGTTCATGGAATTTTTGAAAGAAAGCTCCAGTGAAATTAGTATGAATGTTCTCTCTTATGTGGCCTGTGCACAGCCTTCCACAAAAATGAGTCTCCCTTACTCTTTCCTATTAACATTAGTGATATCATTTTCATTTATTCAAAAAATGACCAATTGTACAGTGCAGTACCTCTATACACAAGTGACGTGTCTTGGGCTAAAGGAATTGTTTAAGAACTCTACATATACGAGTGAATTTAAATAGTAAACATACCTGCCTCTGCTTAGTTTTTTTAAAAGAAAGAACATTCGAGATAACTGGATGTTGTCATCTGAATTATCCTAGACCAGTGATGGCAAACCTATGGCACACGTGCCAGAAGTGGCACGCAGAGCCATCTCTCCTGGCACGCCAGCCGTTGCCCATTGTTCTTCCGGGATCCTGCGTGCACATGCCAGCGTTCGCTCGTGCGGGAGCACCGGAAACCGGGAGAGCAGCTCCCTGGCGTGCCGGCTAGCTGGTCTTTGCACGCGCATGCATGCCAGAAACCGGAAGAACAGGTGACCACTGTTCCTTCTAAGGTGCGCGCCCGCGCGGCCGCGCACGTGATGATAGAACGCCGCGCGGAAGTTTCTACCTTCCTCCCGGCATTTCCTAATGGGAGAGGCTGTGCGCATGCGCGGCCGCGCAGATGAAACGAGAATGCCGCGCACCATTTTTTTTTCTTACAGGGAACATTGCAGGTGACCGGCACGCATGTGCACGCTGTAAACTGGAAACTCAGCTTCCTGGCGCACACATACGCGCCAGGGAACTGCTCTTCTGGTTTCTGGTGCTCCCGTTTCGGCACTCGGTGCCGAAAAGGTTCGCCAACACTGTCCTAGACCAAGAAAGTAACTGATTGTGTAATTTGTTCTAGTTTGTCTCATTCCAGCAAAGATTTAGAAAAAAAAATGAGGCATATATGAATTTTAATGCAGTAGTAGCTTACTAATTCTTCTTTCTTTCTTTTTTATAGTAATTCAAAACACCTTGGTATACTTCAGCAGTAAAGGCACCACTTTGCCTTCTTGGAGGAAACTGAGGACATACAATCTTAGCCAAATATTCAACATGGTAATTCAAAGGTATCTCCTAACCTATATGGTCGTGGTGCTCGCTTCATATCTTCATAACCTCATCAGAGCCATTGAAGTCCCACGGGATCGTAAGTTCACTGATTTATATTTTATCAATTCATCTTCATCAAGCTTCTCAGGCTTGCTATCATAAATAACCTAGCAAGGAAGAGCAGTGATCTTGAGAAGAGTTGGAATCATAATCATCTACCATTAAGTAGGCAGTCAATAGAATTTCAATATAAATGAATCCGATCATAGATTTATAAAGATAACTTAGAGATACTCTTAGTATACCGCTGCACCATTGCCTAGATGTCTTTCTTCCTCAAGGTATAGTGTAGTTCAAGGTGTAGTGTTAATTACCTCAAATAAAATAAATTGGGAGATTTAGAAATCACATCAAGCCATTCTGATTAAAAGCATTCAAAGTTTCATTGAATCCATACATCACTGGACTTGTCTTAGTTCTGATCTAACTCAGCACATATAATGAAGCATACTCTTGCTTTGTTTTTTACTTGTCAAGATGAAGGTGACCAGCAGTTATGAGTATTCAAAAGAATTCAGTTCCATCTTTAGAATGATACCGAACAGGGCTTTGAGATATAGCTTCTTTTGAGGAAGAAGATACAGTATTTTAAAGATCTCACCCCTTGGAAACTAATGCAGTCTAGAATATTATCAGAAAGCCTAGTACATATTTCTCCTCTGAGCTGGAGAATGATGGTAAAGCTTATCCTTTAGCTAGGGGATCCTGGAAATTAGGGTCAGCATCAGAATCATCTGCTACATTCTGAAAAGTACAAATTGTGAAGTTTCCAAAAAATGCCCTAATTAATTCATGAGCCACGAGCCAAACTTCAAAAGAAATAGAACAATTTATTAGGAGTGACATTTTGGCAATACTCCGATGCAGTCGTAGGTGCGTGCCCTCATGACCCTGTTGACCCTGTTTCCCCCCTCCTCACTGGACATGTCATAAATCACATTCTCCAATGAATCACGTTGGCGGGCTGTGAAACCCCACACCCCTTCTTCTGACTCCGGTAACCTAGGACACAATCAGTAAAAGAAACATTTGTGGAATGTAGTTTCAGTTAGTACAATCAACCACTCCGTCAGCTCTCCCCCCTCCATCTTATGGCAACTTGAAAACTTTGCAAGTTGACACAAATGCTGAAGTTCATAAGGAACTTCAACTGTAAATATACTTTCTGAGGTATTTTAAAGTGACATCATCCATACATGCTGAGGGTGAGACTTGCATTAAAAACTGTTCGATTTCATTAGTCCTGTATTGACTTCTGGCAGATTTTAATTTTGCCTTTGTTTTCTTAATTGCCCTTAGGTTATTTATAAACAAGATGTGAACATGATAAAGTATGGGGGCTAATTCATATATATGGCCATTGATTGAAAATAGATGGCAATGTATTTTGGGTTTCTGCATAATGTAATCTCCATCTTTTGGATGTGTAGACCAACTCCTAGAATTCTCAATAATGGCTATGCTGGCTGAGAAATTCTTGGAACTGAAATTCTCACATCTCTGGGGCATCAAGATTAGGAAAAGCTAGCACAGCATGATTGCTCCATTCCATTTCCTATTTCAATATGCCATTGTTTGTGAGGGTTGAAGTATTTCATGATCAACACACTGTGTGCCAAAAATGGTTCTTGGTGAGTGATGATCTGTGAGATAAATCAAATCTAGGTTATGTAAAACGAAACCTTGTTAGCAGGCTCCTCGTCTTGAACAGTTATGTTGTATGTAGGTAAAAACCAGCCTCTCTTTGCCATAATTATTGAATCCAAAGTGAGAAAAAGCAATATTAACCAGTTTTTCTATCCCTAGATGGAACACTAAGATTTTATTTGGAACTGCTTTTTGTTCTAATCTTGACACCTGTGCTATCATATCCTAGCTCAGATTTAGAAAGAATATTCAAAATATTTATCATGTTTCCTCAGTATTAACTTTTCAAGAATTTTGTGTTCCTTCATTCCCCTGAAGATCTGAGGTAACTCCTAGAGCCATAACTCATTGTATTTTACTAGAAAGATCTGGGAAATAACAGTTTTATAAATTGCCTTGGAATATTAATTTATGAAATAATTTTAAAAACATATCTATATATCTATCAAAATAAAATTTGATTAAAACATAATGTACATAATAAATTACACTATGTTGGGTTGAGAATGATAATTGTGGAATGTGCCTCTCCTTTTCTTCCTGACCTCTGTCTTTTGTGTGTGGTAATAGATTAACTATAGCGTTAGTTGCACCAGCTTTTTGTAGTGTCTGAGCTTGGAGATTGATAGAAATTCTTACCTGAAACCATTTCTCTACCTGGAATCAGCATGCCTTCTTGGGGTGTTCTTGTGAAGAAGACTAAGGACAAGAGATGTTGTTTCTCAGTGACAGCTCCTGTGTGATGGAACAACCTTTCTGTAGTCGTTAGATTAGCTCCTTTTCCTTTATCTGCGAGTCCCTTGGACTGCAAGGCGATTAAACCGGTCAGTCCTAGAGGAGATCAACCCTGACTGCTCTTTAGAAGGCCAGATCCTGAAGATGAAACTCAAATACTTTGGCCACCTAATGTGAAGGAAGGACTCACTGGAGAAGAGCCTAATACTGGGAAAGATTGAGGGCAAAAGAAGAAAGGGACGGCAGAGAATGAGGTGGCTGGATGGAGTCACTGAAGCAGTTGGTGTGAACTTAAATGGACTCCAGGGGATGGTAGAGGACAGGAAGGCCTGGAGGAACGTTGTCCATGGGGTCGCGATGGGTCGGACAGGACTTTGCAACTAACAACAACAACAACCGTTATCTTACAAAGTTAAAAATTAATACAATCTAAAAAAATGAAAAGTAAAAGTAAAAAGTGCAGAAAAGAAAAAAAGAAAAAATAATGTTGTAAAAGAAAAAGAAACTAATTTATAAATAAATGATTCCCCTTCTTCTCAAGTATAAATAATTTTAATAACTTATCACTTTTTCTTCAAATACAATTAATGAACTCTTCTTCCCATATTCTATGTGTTATCATAAAGCCTTGATATTTCAGTTCTAATCAGCATGTTAGTTAAGGATTACCACAGATAACAAAAAGGCTATGTTTAACCCTGAGCAAGTAAACCAATTTTAAATTTCTTCCTTTTACTTTTAACTACCTTGATCTTTAATCCCTCCAAATAATGTCTTAGAATTTGATTTCATTTTTTCTTTGTCTTGCAAAAGTTTTCAAACATTTAAGAAGCCTCTTTTGTAAATTCAGTATAGGAAAATTATCCAGGTCACTGTCTTGGTTTGTTATTTATATTATTAAGACATCAGCCAGTTTCTTTTGTATATCTGGAGTAGCATCTTTTTCCATATCATTTTTGTAGCTTGTTATTTTTAAATCCACTTTTAAAACAGTCTCAATCTTGTTAGGTAGAACTTCTATTATTTTGCTAAGGATTGAAGGGAATTTACCCAGTACTGTAAAACCTGTCAGCCCCAAAGGTTCCTAATAGCTGAAAAGCAACTAACAAGCAATTTCTGAAAGTTATTAGAAAAGGAAATATGTGACCGAATGCCCTTTAGAAGGTAGGAAACATGGTTTGAGCAAACATCGCTATACACTCATTTCCCAGAGCTCTAAACCCACTAGAGGCTACTGTCTTGTGGTCTCCTCATGAGAAGCAACTGTACAGAGCATTTGTGGGCAATCTCTTCTCCTTATCCAGTGAGGAATTATGAAGACTTTTCCTTCAACCATGGTTGTTGGCTTTACTTTTAACAGAGCCATAGTCAGTTCACCATTTCTTACCTGAAAGTCCCAAATAAGCCTTTTACCTCAATTTAACTCATTCCAAAAATGATTATTATGAGGGCTGTGCAATGCTTTCACTTCAGTGCTGCAGGAACTTGCAACAGACAAGACTATTTCAATGAAATACCAACAGATGCTACAATGTTTTAATTGTACAAGTATGATTGTACATTAATTGTACATTATTTATTAAAATGATAATAGGTGACATTTGTGCATAGAAGTGCCACAGTTGTAACACTGAAATGGCACAGAGTATTAGAAAGAATTAACTTGTGAAATGCACTGTAACATGGAAAACTTACTACTGAATAATAACTTAACCCTGACAAGACTGAGTGGCTGTGGATATTGCCTCCTAAGGATTTGATCAATTGTCCCTCCTTGGTTCTTGGGGGGCGAGAAATTAGCTCCCTCAGAACGGGTCCGCAATTTGGGTGTCCTCCTAGACCCACAGCTAAAATTGGAGCAACATCTTTCAGCTGTGGCTAGGGGGACCTTTGCACAGGTACGCCTGGTGCACCAATTGCGACCCTACTTGGAGAAGGAGGCACTTCTCACAGTCACTCACGCCCTTATCACTTCACGGCTGGATTACTGCAATGCGCTCTACATGGGGCTACCCTTGAAGAGTGTCCGGCAACGGCAATTGGTGCAAAATACGGCTGCGCGAGCTGTGGTGGGTGTCCCTAGATACACCCACGTAACACCTATCCTCTGCCAGCTGCATTGGTTGCCCATTAGTCTCCGGATCCAATTTAAGGTGTTGGCTTTAACCTTTAAAGCCCTACATGGCTCAGGGCCAGGTTACCTTCGGGACCACATCCTGCCGCATACCTCCCTACGACCGGTTAGGGCCCACAGAGTTGGCCTCCTCCAGGTCCCATCGACCAAGCAATGCCGGTTGGTGGGGCCGAGGGGGAGAGCCTTCTCTGTGGGAGCTCCCTCCCTTTGGAACCAGCTTCCTCCAGAGATCAGGACTATCCCCACCCTGCTGGCCTTCCGTAAAGCAATAAAAACTTGGCTCTTCTGGCAGGCGGGGTGAAAGTGAGACCAACCAGACCAGATATGGGTCTCCCCCCTTGGTTATGAATGTTAGATGCTCTTTTTAATTTTTGTAATTTTTAATTATTGTGTCTTTTTTATATTGTTGAATGGATTTTGACATGTTGTAAGCCGCCCAGAGTCCCCTGGAAGTTGGGCGGCATATAAATCCATTTAAATAAATAAATAAATAAATAAATAAATAACTGCATAGCCAATAACTGGGACTTCTTCCTCTGTCCCTCTCTAGCTTTTTATTTTATCAAATGCTGTACTTCAGCAGTATTAGTTTTCAAAGTTTTATACTTTAAACTTCTTTTTACTGCAATAAATGTCAGAAGGCAAAATGCTCATACATGCTGCCAGCTTTGTAACCACCTAAGTTAATTAAAGCCTCTGTATAACAACTGCATATAGGCTAACAAGTTTAATTCGTTAGGCTGAAGTTTCTTTAGTTTTATTTTTCTCAGTGGGATTTACTCTCCACTGAGAAAGAGTAGGATTGCTCTGCAATACAATTCCAAACATGTTCATTCACAAGTAGGTCTCTGTGATTAATAGACATACTTCTTAAGAAATGGGTTTGCCTTGCAGCCTTAGATTCTGGTCAGATGCACTGGACAATGTGGGCCTCTAAAATATTGCCATTCCCACGGACTAATTTCATTATATCAGCCATTGATAATGTACATTGTGAAATGTAAGCTCCCTATGATTCCATTTCATGCAGACTTCAACCTAATTTCAGGCAATGAGGTAGACAGAAAGGAAGGCATTGAAAAGACGGAGAAGGAAGTGGAAAATACAGAGTAAAAAATTGTAAACTGCAAGAATGAAGTAAAATATTGTGGAATCAGAGAGGTGGGAGTGATGTAAAAAAGAAAAGAAGTAGCCTCAAACCCTATTGGTTTTAGCCATTTTTTGACTCTAGGCTCAAACATGCAAGCATGAATACAATACATACCGTATTTTTCGGAGTATAAGACGCACCAGAGTATAAGACGCATCTTAGTTTTTGGGGAGGAAAATAGGGGAAAACAATCTGCCTACCAGTATTCATCTGGCTAGCGTCCTTAGTCTGGTCAGCTTCAGCACATTATTTTATCCCCTGGTTAGGACTTAAAAAAAACCTTCTTCTGAGAGAATAACAATGAAAGAATCTGCAAGCCAGTAAGAGTTGGGAAGATAGTTAGCACCTGGTTAGGGCTAGAAAAAAACTTATTCGGAGCAGCTTCAGCACATTATTTTATCTCCTGGTTAGGACTTAAAAAAACGTTCTTCTGAGAGAATAATAATGAAAGAACCTGCAAGCCGGTAAGAGCTGGGAAGATAGTTAGCACCTGGTTAGGGCTAGAAAAAACCTTATTGGGAGCAAGTAGAGCAATGAAAAAAAAATTCTGCGAAGACTTAGGGCTGGAAAAACATTCTTTGGAGAGAGTAACAATGAAAAAGCCTGCAAGGTAAGAGCTGGGAAGATCTGTTAGCACCTAGTTAGGGCTGGAAAAAAAAGCTACATTCGAAGTATAAGACGCACCCAAATTTTCAGCCACTTTTAGGGAGGAAAAAGGTGCGTCTTATACTCCGAAAAATACGGTATATTTATTTATACTGATTTATATGGATTCCCATCTCAGTAATGTGGTTCTGGGGGGCTAAAACAATTAAAGTACAATATAAATATATGCTGCATAAATTTTTTTGAAAGCGACCATTTCCAACCAACAGCCAAAACACTAATCAGCAATAGTGCGGGATAAAATACTCCCCAGGCCCTTGTCCCTGGGAAAGCAGCCAGGTCTTCAAATCTCTGCAAAATGTGTCATATGGTATCTAGAGGCAGGCACAGTTATAGAAAGCACACCTCCTGGGTCCTGCCATATGATAATCTTATATATATAAAAGCGAAAAACCCTCACGCAGAATCACGAAATCTCCAGAACCGTAAAGTCTACAAACTCGAAATTTGACATTTCTCTTGGCTTCTAGGTGCTCGCTAAGAAAGGATTTTTTGAAATGATCATCAGATCATTAGTATTTCTTATATTATTATTAACACGCTCTGATGCTAAGGGGTTAGATGTTCTATTCCCCCTCCCCACCTGAAAATAACTCTGTTCCAACTGCCACTTGGACGTGGCCAGCGCATGACTCATCCGGCCTGTGGGCTGGGAGTTTGGAGAGGATCAGTGGGGCCAGCCTGAGGGACAGCAGGGGATAAGATAGGAGAGGATCAATGGGGCCAGCCTGAGGGAGAGAAGGGGATAAGATAGGAGAGGCCTCTGTGGGGCAAGCCTGAGGGAGAGAAGAGGATAGGAGAGGATCAGTGGGGCCATCCTGAGGGAGAGAAGGGGGATAGGAGAGGAGAGGCTTCTTTGGGGCAAGCCTGAGGAGAGAAGGGGAGAGGAGACGCCGATCATAACTACTTATTAATTTTCAAGCTGTAAATGTCGATTTATCAAGCCCGATCACATAGTTTCGTAGCAGAGCACGGGTATTCAGCTAGTTCCTAATAAATGGGACCTGGCATGCCTCTCTTGCCCAACTTGATGGGCAGATATGAAAAAGTAGAGTGAACCAATCCCTCAAAAAGTCTGAATATCTCTGAAGAAATATGATCCTCCAAAAGAAAAAAATGCTTTCCTAGACATGTATATAATTCTGATTTTATTTATAAGAAAAAGATGAATTTACTTTTATTGGTTTTACTTAACGATTAGTGGAACTTTGCTAATGTGTACTCTTTTATATATATATAAAAATAGTATCTTCTAATGGAATAAGTAAGACTCCTTAGAATCTGATCTCAGATTGAGAAAAGCTAAGTAACATAAAAGGCATTATTGTTCACATTATTTTCATATAAGTTGCAAATATGCCATGGGGCATAAGGACATTTATTCATCAATTTTATTTCATATTGATGTGCTGATTTTATTAATATAAATGTATCTACCTATTTTTTTAAAAAAATACCTCATAAAGTGATATAAATCAAGTTTTTAATAATATGCCTGCATGCATATTTCTCTTTTTTTCAGATTTTTCACTGCTCGTTGAATTTGTTCAGGATTTTGTTCCTGAGCTTACCTGTCAGGCAACATGTGATTCCATTAAAAGTACTTTTATTTATCCAGAGTCTTCATGAGGCAGTGATGTTTTGTTTAGAGTAGCATGTTTTATGCTTGCGATGAATAGTGTCATCAGCAATCATTTCCCAAGACTAGGTATAGAGGTAGTCTTCAACTCGTAATCCTTCATTTAATGACTGTTCAAATGCTGAAAAAATGTTTAGTGTTGGATTTTATAATTAAATATGATCTGGCAAATAATTAAATATTTTACCATCAACTCATTTATTATGCCAGCTGTGAAGATAATTAGCCTCATGGGTGGGAAGGGGAAGTTCATGCTAGACCCTTTATCCCCTGCGTGTATAAAAGTCTGCAGGCTATTGCTGGAGGTTCTTGGCAGCTCTTGATAAGAAGTCCTCCAAACAATCCTAAATCTGCACTGAACGTTGGACAGATTTGCTAAACATTGAAAGTTATTTTATTATCCTGGCACATAATATGATAGTCAACTAATTATGTGGTAGAATAATACCGGTAGCATAGCAGAAAAATACTTGAATTAGTTTAAAGTAGCCAAGATTTAAAGTATACAATATTCACTATATTAAATTTCTATATTATAAATTATGTAAGCATTTCCAATGAGAAGGAAGGACTCACTGGAGAAGAGCCTAATGCTGGGAATGATTGAGGGCAAAAGAAGAAGGGGACGACACAGAATGAGGTGGCTGGATGGATTCACTGAAGCAGTTGGCGTGAGCTTAAATGGACTCCCGGGGATGGTAGAGGACAGAAAGGCCTAGAGGAATATTGTCCATGGGGTCGCGGTGGGTTGGACATGACTTTGCAACTAATAACAACAAAAGCATTTCCAGCAGTTAAAAATACTGTAAGACTAAATAGTATTAAACATTTCTGAAAATTGTTACATTTAAAGAAAAATCAGATTTATGGTTACAACTTTTAGCACATATCATAATTTCATTTTAGAAGTAGTATTTGCAGTTTGAGAATTGAAGTTTTTGATGAATGTTGCACTGAGCATTTTTATTTAGTTATTGCATTACTTTTCTCCCTTTTTTTCTCATACTTGACATATATGGGATTCTCACATGTCTGACCAGCCCAGTGAGACAAAAAGATGGCTATATTCAACTCATCTGTGTACAGAGCTTTATCATCTTCGGTCTTGGATCGGTTGCACTGCCCTAGACACAGTACAATCTGGAGGTCCTCCTAGATTCTTGTTTAAGGAGTAGGTAGCAACCATAATTAGGAGGGCTTTGCTCAACTTTGTGTTGTGTTAGGTCCCTTCTTGGATCAGGAGGCCTTCTCTCAGTCACTCATGCCCTGGTCATCTGCTTTACGAACTATTACAATGCACTGTGCACAGGGATATCTCTGAAGAGTACAGCTGGAGCAGAATGCAGCTGTATGAACAATTTTGGGTGTTCCAAGGATGGCGCATGGTGGTGGGTTTGATTTGGCTTCCGCGCATGTTCAGAAGCAGGCATTAGCCCGAAACACAGCTGAGGAGCTCATCAGCTGTGCTTCGGGCGAAGAAATAAAGGTCAGAATTCACCCGCGGGAGGGCCCTTTTTCAAGCCGCAGAAGGGGAAAAATTCGCAAAAAATAAAAAAAGATGGTGGCATGCACAGACCGGCACCGACAGTGACGTCATCCGTAGGTCACTACTGGTTCGGGCAATCCGGTCCAAACCGGGAGGAACCCACCCCTGGCACATGTAATACCTTTGCTTTGTGGTCTGCATTGGCTGCCAGATTTCTTTCAGTTGTTATTACCTTTAAAGTGCTACATCGCATGAGTTCAAGTTACCTGAGGAACCATCTTACCCCCATATCAACCTGTCCACCTGGTCAAGCAGGGAAGTTATGTTATGGGCCCTGTCAGTTAAAGAATTTCAACTGGCATGGTTCAGGGAGAGAGTCCTCTGTACTATCGCCCCTGCACTCTGGAATATTGTCCTCCCAGAAGTGAGGTGGGCCCCCACTCTCCTGATCTTTCAGTGTGAAGACCTGACTCTACCAACTCGTATGGGCTCCCTGAGTGGCGTGCAATCCTGGGGATTGTTAAGACCTTGAAGCTCCCCACACACACTTTAACTTACTCTATCTTTTTTTTTACTTGGCTCCCATTTTACTGATGTATTGTATTTTTACATGGTTTTTAATGCTTTTAGCTGTAAACTGCCTGGGGCCATTCTGAAAGTGAGATGGGTGGTACCTAAACCCGATAAATAAAAATATAAATAAATTGGTGCATCACCTATATATTAAGGGGAAAAAGTAGCCAATAAATTCTGAATTTAACCATTAGTTGTAAAGACCTGAATCCTAAATAGTGATAAAAAATTGCTTTGATTCAATTTCAAAATATACTTTTAGTGACTTTGCTGTGGGAGTGGGGGACCCTCTTCCCATTTTTTTTTCACCATTTCTCAGTGATGGCTGCTTTAGGACAGATTAATTTATAATCCCCCCTTTTTATCAATCCTCTTGGTTCAGGTTCAAGTAACCTTCCCCAAACAAGATAAAACAGGAAAAATCATGATTTAAGATTGAACAACCAGTCTGGGTTGATTTAGTGACATTTTGGCAACTTTGCTAGAAAATAGATATTAATATGGACTGTATGCATGATCTTTCATTAAAGTGACTGAACAAAAATTATAACACAGCAACTACTTGGAAGCATTGTTTACAATCACAGAACCTTAGGATAGAGTGAATCAGAAGGTGGTCATCCCAAATCAGTGGAAGGCATTAAGGAACATGGCAAACATCTGTTTTACCCAGCTGGACCCATTTCAAAGATTTCCTTTCTTTTCTCACTTTGGTGACATCAGGCTCTGCCATGTGCTTTTCCTTCATGCAAGCTGCCAGAGAATTGGATTTTTAATCTTCCTTTTATTTAACAGAGAAAGTGCTTGGTCTCTCTTAGTCCTCTCATGTCCGCCCATTGTTCATGGCAGAGACTTAGCTAATTAATTCATCTCCTTTTTGTAAGCTTGAAAGGCTCCAGGATTTATAAATTGAGCAGGTGGTGTATAAATAGTCACAGCTGCTGTGGGTTTATGATAAGTGTGCAAATTGCTAACTCTCCAGGCAAACAACCTCTTTTTCTCTACCCCAGAAGCTTCCCTCCTTCATGGAGATTAGTGTTGCATACAGGTGTGGTGGTGCAGGGATATGATTTAAAGAATATTTCTACCATTGAAAGTACGGTATCAGATCTGCATATTAAACTGTTGAATCAGAAAACTTGTTGATTTTAGAAGGCATTTGTTATATAGCAAACCATATTTGAATAAGCAAACAAAAGGACAAGATATATATTACTTCATAAAAATTTAAAAAATGGAAAAATGGGTTGATGATGTATGGTGTAAATAACTGAATAAGTAGCCAGAAATAAGCCTGATTTCTGCAAAATTAAGAATGGGGCTGGAAATTTGTGGAATCGGTTTAACATAGGTGTTAAGATAAAATCATCTGGCATGCATTTTCTGAACCAAAACAAATTGAAATGGTTCTGAAATTTCACTGTTTTCAAATGTTGTGATATAATCTTTTTTCAAATGTACATAAACATTTTTATACTAAAGAAATTTATTCATAAAATCATATAAATGATGAAAAATTAACCAAAACAGTTTTGGGAAATAGTTCTAAAAGCAGTATGCATGAGAACAAGTATTTAAGGAGAAATTAGCATTAACATACATGCAAATTTTAATGCAGACTATAAGGAACAATTGTAGACTGGGATAAATCTAGGAAGAAATAACGTTAAGGGTGGAAAAAAGAAAAAAGTGGACAAATTTATTTATAAATTTCTCCACCGCTAAATAAAAGGAAATCTTATCTCATTGACTTTAGAACTGCCAACAAATAAATACCCTATGAACTTCCTAATAGGTATTATTTCATTATTTTAAAAAATTAGAAAGCTTTAAGAAAATTCAGCAATATGTTTTGATAATCATACAGATGGGCATAGTGAATGGTGTTGGTGTAAAGTAAATGTGTGTGTATTTCCTGCTTTCCATTTCTTTGGCTTAGTATTTCTTATTCCTTTTCTGCTTTCTGTAGAATATCTATCATGAAATGGTATAATGTGATGGGTATGTGTGTATGGGGTTAGAGATTGGCAAACCAATTAGCCATACTGTGTACAATATAGCTGGGTTGTATATTTTATGTCTGACCCAAACCATACATATTTGCTATGGACATTGACTGAAACACAATTATTCTTGGGGATTTAATTTAGGACAATTAGAACGGGAAAGACACTAAGAAGAGAAAATGAAAGCAAATCCTGAAAATACCTGTGGATGGGTGGACCAAAAAGGTGGGATGTATGAAAATTTAAGCAACAACTCTCTCCAACCTTGACCTACTTGCCTTGTGAAACCACTGTGGAATTCCTATAGGAGTTCGTAGCCAAAAACCTTTTGGTTCTAACCAGGAGAATATATTTTTCATTTTGTGCACTCTCTATACATGGCCATATATACGTATGGACACTAGCATCAGTGAATGACGTATGAAGCATCCCATCAGTCTCCTGATTCTGAGAAGCACAGCATGTCCCTATAAGTTGAATTAGCTTTATAAGAACAAACCACTAGCAGATGCACAGGCAAAAATTTACCTCAATGATGGTGCATGGAAAATAAACAACTTATAGTTCATGGTAATATTGCAAACTTTTGTTTTATTTTAAGTTCATTCTGTCATTGGGATTTCCAATTCACCCCTACAGGTGTATCTGTATTATCATTTTTTTAAAATTCCTAGAGCTTCAAGTGATGTGTCCCTTTTCACATATATAGTTTGAACTCTGTCTAGTGACTGGAGGGTATCATGTAATATCTTCCTAAAATAAAATGAGGTGGAACATGTGTATTCAATAGTATATATTTAAAACTTTTTCTTGTGGTTATTGTGTAGATGTGACTAAATACAGCCAGCAATATGGTGAGGTCTTCTGGGAGTGCAGACCTGTGTCATAGGTAAATTCCCCATGTGAAGAAGGATGCCTGGATAATTCACAGTGGCATAGGATGCATCACATAAAAGTTATAAATCACTTGAATGCTGTTTATAATTGCATTTTTAAAACTACCAAAAATATGACCAACTAAACAAGAAAGTGGAATAGTTTTTAAGGTCCTATTTTTCCGCACCTCTAAGCTACATAAAGGATTTTTACAGCATAGGTAAATCTTTAAAATACTATTTTAAGCATTTGTGAGGGCTTGCCATAGATATTAAAATTTATGATGATTGAGGATTAAAGAAGTTGTAATCCTACATATTTAGAGGGCACTAGTCTGGAGAAGGCTACAGAAATGCCTATGAACTAGAGACTGAATTAAATCTATCCATTAATAGTCTTCAGTAGACTTCTTGTTGTCAGAACATACTCATATTTGTATGTATTTATTTTGCTAATTGTGTCATTCCCCACCTTTTTTTAAAGTTTTCTCTAACTCTTCTTCACAGGAACTCGGGGCAATATATTTAAGCTAATAATATTAATATTCATTAAAATGGCACGTTTTGTTTACTCCTTTTGGTATTTAATATTAGATCTAAACATTTAGATTAACACTTCCTGTTTCTCTCTTCTCTCTTTTTATTGCTGTGCTTACACCTTCGAATTAACAGCAAGTATTCAGGATACATGTAAGTCTTGTTTTCTAACCTTTCCCCCCCACCCCCCGAAATAACATTCTCTGTATTTTAAGAAACCTGGTTAAAACAACAACCTGTATATTGGTTAACAAGTCTGAAATAGATTCTGTATTAACTTGTTGGAATAAAGCATTGGTCTTTATATTCAACTAAAGCCCTCAAATATAAAACCTCGCAATTATGGTATCTGAATTTCAGAATTCCAAAGTGAATCATAATTAAAGGGAAAAATATTGTGACACTTTTCTTGGTCTGAAATATAAAACATAGTTATATAAATATAATTACTGCTCTTTTTTTCTTTAAACTTTCTGTCCAAAAGACAGGAGAGATGTGCTTAATAAGTAGCTGGTTAGTTCACACTGCTTTTCTGAGCCACAACCATGGGGGGTGGAGTGGAAGGAAAAACCAACCAGACTACAGGTAAAGTTTGTTAAAGTAAGTGGAAAAACAACAGGAAATGCTTGAATGAGTCGTGGTCATATTCTGATCAATTGTTTCATAACGTGAAGAGCAAACATACGTTGTTGTGGAGGGCATTCGATGGATGGGGGCCACACGAGTGAAAGCCCTCTCCTAGATGCTATATAATAGAGCTTCTGACAGTGGAAAATCTTGAAACAGGGCCACTCTGGATGTTCTACATGTTGCCATTGAACTAAGCAAAAAGTCTTCACAGAAATGGTAGCCTCATTTGAATGAGTTTGCGTTTGTCTCCTCTACACAAGCTTAACTCTGGCAGAGTAGCAGTTATAGCCCCGTATGACTGCAATTGTGTTGAAATGAATGCATCTATGTCCTGATTTCAAGGAGTCTCCCACAACTGGGAGCCTTGGCAGAGAGGGGTTGGGGTCAGAGCATATATTCCTACTTACCCTTTAAGTGGTCTTTTTCCTTATGCTAAAAGAGAGTGAGCAATTACAGACAGTCCTTGTTTTGTGACTTCTCACTTAGCGACCATTCAAAGTTATCATGGACCTATTTTGGGGTACTTGCGACTTGGACTTGAAGTTCCCCCCCTCCCTCCCCCCCCCCCTCTCTCTCTCACACACACACACACACACATGCCCAAAATTTTGGGCTCTTGGCAATGTGGCCACATTTACAACCATTTGTAGTTTCCCATTGTTACACCACTGCATTTTGTAACAGTTTTGCAAAAAAACAGCACTTCCAGCAAAACTTCACCTATAGAGAACCACTGGATTGCTTAAGGACTGTAGAGTTTGCTTAACAATGCAGTGGACACTTTACAAACACTGCAAAAAAGTTCAGAAAAATCACATGACCTACCCATTTTATGACCATCACGAGATCATGATGGGCTGGCTGCATTATGGTCATAAGTCAACGACCAGCTTAATAGTGGACTGTACCCTTTGTCCCTCATAAGCATGATGGGGAAAAAAAACATTGAATAAGATCAGGCTTTTCCAACTCCGCCTTAATTATGTTAAGTAAGAAAAGGAATTATTTTGATAGGTTTTCAAGATTGTTTCATTACTTTGCTAGCAAGAAATGTCATTCTAGCAATCCAACTGGTTCTTGTCCCCCAAGCTTCCCAGCTTCACAAGACTTGAAAAGTTTCAGTGTAATAAAAAGCAATGTATTTCAAATGGTATTATATGGAAAGGTAATTATTTTCTTCTTACCTTCATTTTCTCTGTTTCCCTCTCTTATATATGCTTTTGCAGTGCCTCAGCCTCCTACAATTACAAAGCAGTCTGCAAAGGATTATATTGTAGATCCAAGAGATAATATATTAATTGAGTGTGAAGCAAAAGGCAACCCCACACCTACGTGAGTGTACTTGTAGTTTATTTTCCCAAGAGTGGTGTACAAACAAACATCTGAATGATTACTGTATCACTACAAGAATGGCTGTGCCTAGACTTATGTAGAATTCATGGTTAAGTTATTTTGGCAGTCACCTTATGATGAGCAAAGATGGAAAAAATTCTTCTCTAATACTGGACCCATGCTTATTACTATGACTCATGATCAAAGAGCTGAGATGGTGCAGTGGTTAAATGCAGCACTGCAGGCTACTGCTAGTTCAGCAGTTCAGCTGTTCAAATCTCACCGGCTCAAGGTTGACTCAGCCTTCCATCCTTCTGAGGTCGGTAAAATGAGGACCCAGATTGTTGGGGGCAATATGCTGAACTCTGTAAACCGCTTAGAGAGGGCTGTAAAGCACTATGAAGCGGTATATAAGTCTAAGTGCTATTGCTATTAGAGCAGACGGAAACAACTGTTTTCACTCCAGTATAAAAAAATTGTTTTGTTAAAAGGGTGTATATCATTTATCATGCTAAGTGTATCAAACAGTTATCCATAATCAAAGTGTTTCTGGAGTGGTTTGTGATAGCTTTGCATCATAAAGGTTATATTATAATCACTATAGCTCTCTAGGCCTTATAAGTGCATCCTGGAATTTAAAAGTGCCATATCATGATTATTTTGATAAGCATCAAATGTAGATACGGTGTAAATGTAGATTTCATCTCTAATCGTCTTTGATACCATTGAAATCCTAAGTGGGTGAATACCTCTGCATTATATTTCATCCAAGTTGTAGGACTCAGGATAGATTACTGCATAGGAAGTTAATAGATCATAGATAACCTGTACATCGTATAGCAACATAAGCGGCTGTTCTTGAACAGACCCAAATTACTAATCTTTGGTGCAATGCTGTTTACAGGTTTTCCTGGACACGAAATGGGAAGTTTTATAATGTTGCAAAGGACCCTCGAGTAACCATGAGGAATTGGGCAGGTACACTGATAGTTGACTTCCGCAGTGGTGGGAGGCCAGAGGATTATGAGGGAGAATATCAGTGTTTTGCTCGGAATGACTACGGAACAGCTATCTCCAACAAAATATTCCTCCATGTTTCAAGTGAGTATACTTTAACACAAATTGATGACTTCATTGTGCAGTTCTATAACCTTATCAATTATATGGTTTAGTTTGCTAGGGCTTTGTTTTATATTTAGAATGGTCATAACATTTCTGGCATGCAATAAGCTCAAGTACAGTTTAATAAATACAGTGTTATTGCTTACCAAGAGGCGAAAGATACTTTTTAATATATATTTGTTTCAACACCGGTATAAAACAATAACAACCATCTTACATTGCAGCAACTTTTTTAAAAAAATGTATTTCTGTAATTGTATAATTTATGACTCTAAGAACTCTTTCCTAAGCATATTTTGGGATGGGTCAATAAAAAACTCATTGATACCTTTGATCACTCAACTGGAGCCATTCTCTTAGATGTTGGATTCCTCCCCTGCAGACATCACTACCTTCACCAACAGCTTATTGTTTCCAATCTGTTCATAAATAGGATCTGTTTATTCGAAATTTATATTCCAGTGCTCCTTTATTCTATATTTTTTCTATATTTTTTTAAAAAAATCTCATCAGAGATTTTCTGTATTCATTGGAATCTTGTCTAATTTTTCACTCGCACTATTTTTCTGGCCATTATTCATTATCCCAGGGCCATTTCATAAAGTATCTTCTTGAATCATTCTCTTTAAATATAATACATGAGTAAATGCAATTTCTCTTACAAGGTTTATAATTTCAGAATCTCCTTTGTGGCCAAAGGAAAATTTGGACATTCAAGAAGTTCACGAAGGTGCTTCACTTATCTTGGCATGCAATCCTCCACCTGGACTACCACCCCCTGCTATCTTTTGGATGAGTAGCTGTAAGTCTGCCCATGACTCAGGTGGCAATAATTGTATTTAAAATGAGACAGTTCCATGATGTAAGATGTGATGGCATCGTAGGCTGAATACATCAGATGGTTCCTTGTTTATACTCACCATATATAGGGTGTTTAGACCATGACAAAAACTGCCTCCAGATGTCATGGATAACAGTCACACAATCCTTCATCTTTGTCAGGTTGAAGGAGGCTAATGGAAGCTAAAGTATAACATATATAGAAGGGACAAGTTTGTCAACTATGATATAACTGCAAAGGAATCATCTACTTTTTCCTCCTTCCATGTTCTCAAAAGCAATATGGAGGACATGTTGTCAGTTAGTTGCTGTTGCTTGTTAATCAAATAAAAGCTGGAGGTGCAGACAAGCTGTCAAAGACATTTTGTCCCATCTCTATCCCAAACTGCTACATTATACTTTTCCAAAATATATATGCAGGATCTCACTTTTTGAAATGTACTTCTTTGGTGTGTTCTCATCCCCCTGCCCCCTGAAAGCTGTCCAATAAATAATGGGCTGGCTGACCGCAGCTATTAGCAAAAGTTAATTTACATTAAAAAAATCTGTGCCTTACCTTCTAGATTTGTAAATATCTTCTTTTTCACATTGGCTAGATAAAAAGGGGACAAACTCTGTTGATTGACTACAAATACAACTCATGTTTAATGAAAAACACCATAAATTGCTTTCATAATTTTCACTGTACACTTGATATGATCATATCGAAAAGATTCATATTACAATGGGATTTTTATGTATTTTGCCAGGAAATGTAGATAAGGCAAACTCAAAAACCATGCATCTTCCTAACCATACCCTTGGGCTCTGAATCCATTGGTGATGTCCAGTTTGCTCTCCGAATTCATGGAGGCCTAACCCTAACCCTAAGTGGATTTTTCCTGAATGGGATTTTCCCATCTATTTTGCCAGGAAATGTAGATAAGGCAAACTCAAAAACCATGCATCTTCCTAACCATACCCTTGGGCTCCAAATCCATTGGCGATGTACATTTTCTCAACGAATTCATGGAGACCTTCATCACAATAATTATGGTGGCTCAATTATTCTAGCTTCTTAATGCTAGCAGCAATTAATGTGTGGCGTTTGGAGATTGTTAGACCTAGTAGGTAATTATCATAGGTTCCAATGCATCTATGAAATGTAGCATATAGCTATGTAACACAGCTATGGATTCTAAAAAGAATTGCTGTTCCTTCTTCCAGCCATGGAACCAATCCATCAAGACAAGCGTGTCTCTCAAGGGCAGAATGGTGACTTGTATTTCTCTAATGTCATGCAGCAGGATGCTCTGACTGACTATAGCTGCAATGCTCGCTTTGCTTTCACACATACCATCCAGCAGAAAAATCCTTACACCCTCAGGATCCTGACCAGTAAGTATTTATTATGAATAGCTTAGTTGGAATAATATCAGCAAGGTCCTTTCTATACCAACTATGCTGACAGTGTTCAGAAAAACCATATTCTTTGCAAATGTGGCAGCATTAATGGAAGTCTGTTTTTATTGTTCAGACATTTCTTAATTTATGTTGTTTCCATTCTACATGTTTAGAAAAAGTTGAAAATTATTTATCTTCTTGCACGATTGTTTTGCATTGGTGTCGAAGGAGATGGGAAGGGAGGATGAAAGGATTTTTAAACAGCCCTACTATTACTCTTAACTACTAGTGAAAGAGAAAAAAGAGATGTCCAGCTGATTTATCTACAGACCCAAACATTTAAATATTTTAAGGCATATAGTTTATTTGAATATGTTTTTGGAAATTAGAATAGCATAAAATGTGAAAATCTGGTCTTATGTTGTGTTTTATTTTATAGTCCACAGCTTTCTTTTTAATTTGATCCTGCACCCCAGAATTCTCAGGGGGTTAGGTGACCTTCCTGTTTTTAAATGGAGAAGTTTTCTTTAATATGTCTGTGGAGATTCTCAGTCATCCAGGTCATAATTGTCTCAAAGGTGCTTTTTTCTTCAAAAGGCAACTAGACTGTTTTTTTTTCCTTGAGGAGGAAGAAGAAAAAAACATTTTGCTTCTCATCCAAGAAGCTTCATTAGTTCTGATGATGGGTGGGATGGAGGGAGAGGTTCTGACAATTGAGACTGGATGGTGGGGGAATGGAAGGATTGTATTTCTTTGCAGTCATCTGGCCATTACCATTCTCTGAGAGCTGTTGAGGCCACTTGGGTAGGGGTGGGTTCTACTTACCTTCCCCACCGGTTCGCATCTCAACGTTTTGCGCATCTCGACGTTTTTGCTCCGCGCATTTGCAGGTTCCCTCATGCAATTTTGCTTCTGTGCATGCTCAGTAGTTGGAATCAGCCCAAAACACAGCTGAGGAGCTGATCAGCTGTGCTTCGGGCAAAGGAATAAAGGTCACTATTAACCCGGGGGTGGGTGGGAGGGCCCTTTTCCAAGCAGCTGAACAGGAGAAATCTTCCAAACAGTAAAAACTTCACAAAAAATTCAAAAAAAAATGGCGGCGCGCACAGATTGGCACCGGCCGATCCAGTTCAGTGACGTCGCCAGCTACCGGTTCGGGCGATCCGGTCTGAACCGGGAGGAACCCACCTCTGCACTTGGGGGTTTATCTGTGCCCTCAGTTTCACCTGAATCAGGGTTCAACTGGTTGTGATCTTCTTGGAACTGCTGCAAAGCCTGCATTGTAAATTGGAAGTATGTGGTTCTTATCCCCCTCCCCACTTTTTTTATACATTTGTTTCTGGAACCAGCGATCATTTTAGAAACCTCCAACATACTTTTATCTGATAGTGATTTCATTATTTTGTTTACTTTAGAAAAGCAAGTTAAAAGTTATTTCCACAATCAAGCTAAGTTTGATTTTTCTAAACGTTTCCATATCTATGCTTACTTGGTAGTCTGTAAAGAAACTGTGTATTTAGCTTCATTCAGCCTCTTACGTTCAGCTTGACTCTAAAAACCTCACCCTTAATTTCTTCTGGTACTTTTGTAATACTAGGTACTATCCTTTGGACATTTCTGGTCTTCAGATGTCATTGATCTAAGAAATACTATAGACACCTGCAATTATTACAAAGACACAACCTGCATTCATTAAGAGTATGCTCTTCATTGCAGTCTACAAGTTGTGTAAAGATAGAGCAAATTTTGTCTTCATTTTTAAAAAATTATTTTACCTGAATGATAAAAAAAAATCTTACTAAAAAAATTGAAGGGAGTAGTCCAGGTAATCTCCAAGAGTCAACACTAACTTGAAGGCCCAATATATAAATATAATAAAGGGGGAAAAAGAGTAGGTGATTAGTTCTTACCACTGAGAAGAGAACCTCAATTCAGTACAAAGTTCTTGGCTTGTAGTAGATATATCTCACCGCTAATTTATTTAGGCATATATTCTTGATTTTTTAAAAAAAAAATGTAGAGAATTTAGAGCCATCCTAGGTTTCTGCCTATAATGTTAACCATCTTTGAGAATATTGAAGAAAGTTACTATACATTCTAGCTCACAGGAATATTTCTTTAATATCATCAGATATCACTAATGCCAAAATATTTATGGGATTATAAAGTACATAATTACATAACATAGAAAAAGTATAAAGGAGTACTTCGCAAAAGGAGAGTTAATGTTTTAGTGCGGAAAGTTCTGTGGGTCTTCTTTGTAGGAAAGGAGACAAAACTGATGAACAGTTGTGGACTAGAATATAGCTAAAAAATGAATGATTAGATAAAGGAACATATGTGTTGTGGCCTGCCAGCGGAACTGGCGGCAGACTCAGACAGTGAGGAGGTTGGGGAGGAACATGGGCCAGTCCTGGAGTCTGGAGAAGGCTCTGATGAGTACTCTGCATTGGAGGCAGAGATGGGGCCAGGGCCGTCCGACAATTATCATCTGCCTTCGGAGTCGGAGATAAGTGGGTCTGAGGAACAGCTGGAGCCTGTTCCCGATGTGTGCATGCGCAGAGCTGTCCGGAGAAGGGAACAATTAAGGAACAGAGGTCGTCTCGGGAGTAAAGGCACAAGGGGACGCTGAATGGCCCCTCCCATGGGGAATAAATGGGAGCAAAAGGAGAGTGGTGTTTGCATGAGACAATTAGTTCGTTATTAGTGTGAAGATTTGCTTATCTGAGTTGTGCCTCACAGAGACTTATTTATTTATTTATTTATTTATTTATTTATTTATTTATTTATTTATTTATTTATTTATTTATTTATTTATTTATTTATTTATTTATTTATTTATTTATTTTAGTGCTCTTATACGCCGCCCTACTCCCTGGGGACTCAGGGCGGCGTATCAATCCTTGCCAAGTATTTCCTTGTACAGCATTATGCCTGGAAGCTATCGGCCTGGCAACTCTCCAAGGACTGATACGGTCTGTGGTTGCAATTCACCCTTGAAAGACTGTTTGCCAGGACTTTGCTGACTGTGAATGTTAAGAATTCACATTAGCCAAATAAAAAGGGGTTTTGTCGGGACAAGGAGTCTGTTTCGTGATTTTGTGAAGCCTAGGTCAGAACAATATGTAGCAAAAACCTGAATATTCTCTTTTGGTTTTTCAGTTTAATGATATCAACCATCATTTCAGGCATTTTGGTATTCATCAGCTCAGTTCTTATTTGCAAATATCAGCTTTTCCCATCATCTGCTCCCTGATCATTTTATATAAAAATGTTAGGGTAGAATGTGACTTCTAACATATATTGACGATCCCAGGTGGAATGCTTTAAGGGGACTAGGACAACTCAGCACAGCCAACTCAGTGTAGCCAACTCGCCATGGCCAGCTTGCCACAGCCAACTCACTGCACCAACTCATTGCAGAAAACAACTCGCCAGGGCCAACTTGCCACAGGACCACTCACTGTGGGACAAGAGTTATAGCAATATCAAAGAAATGGTGGAATAGAATCATTTAAAAAAGGATGCCAAAGGAGGGACAAAATGAAATGTAAATGATAGAAAGTAAAATAAATTTTTAATTATTTTAAATACTTAAATTGAATTGTTGAATTGTCCCACACTGAGTTGGCCACAGCGAGTTGACCCCGTGGTGAGTTGGCCGTGGCAAGTTGGCTGTGGCAAGTTGGCCACACTGAGTTGTCCCATTCCATGCTGAAAGACATCCTCTGCCAACTTGTACTGTATTGTCACTGTTACTATGTTCAGAGTCAACATATGCTTTGTATAATTATATTTTTGTTTGATACTAGTCTTTTAATTGATAGTCTCTCATACACACACACACACACAAATATACAATTTCTTTCTGTTTATAATTCTGTTATTTCTTGTGAATTTTTACCTTACCCTGTAGAAATTATAGAAATAAAGAAAGGTTTTATTCCAAGCGTGGAACACGAAATTATATTTAAAATATCCTTTTAAAATAGTTCTATGAATTTCAGTGAAATAAACCTCAAAACATTTCAGATATTCTCCTGTAGGGAACAACATGAATTTGAAGAAGCCATTTGCTTTTTGTTCTTATTGTTAGGCTGTAAAACTGGTAAGGGCTGCTGTCCACAACACAATTTGTAGAAAAAAATGTTCAAGTTGTTATTGTTTTTAATTTAACAAACATTCTGCAAACAGAGCGTAAAAAGATTTCTGCTTGCCTATTGCTATGGGAATGGAAATAAATGCATTCCTCTTCCTTGGAGACAAGCTGGTCATGACAGACAAGCAATGAAGTTCTAATTTAAGGGTGTCAGGAGCAATGCTGAGATGCAGTGCATCTGTGTTTATAAAAATTTAGTTATATAAAATTTTATCTATTATCTAATAGAGAAGTGGTGCTTACTTTGTGTATAGATAAATAACATACACAAAAATTTGGCAGACACTTTGCTGCAGTTTTTACACTTTTCTTCATCTGCTAATGAAAATTACTGGCAGTGTAGGAGGCCACTTGGAAACAATCAGTCTATAATAAATATGATTGGTTGGAAGAAAAGATGATAAATGATAAATGTACATAATGACATTATTTTCAGAAATAGTTAAGCACTATTCTGTTTTAAGCTTTTAAATTGCTCTATTTTCATTTCTTAGTGCTTGACAAATTACAAAATGTAATAAAATTTGTTTCTCTAAAAATACATGGCTGATGAATTATTTATTTTCAATTAAAGTTATAAGAAATTGAATAGCGTTCACAAATTTATATGAGATTTTACCAAACATTTCATGTCCTTCATCTAATAATTTTAAAATACTTTAAAATATTTTTCATTTATTTATTTTTTAAAAATATATATAATTTTTTAATGTGCTCTTTTTCCTGTCCTTGCCCATTTTGGACTGTGGCCTTTGGCACCTCTCTCAAAAATAAATACAGTTTTTGGCATGTTGCACTAGCCATGATATAAAAAGAAGAATTGGCAAGGAATGGCCCATTTGTGTTAGTGCTATCTTCACCCAGTTGTTCCTGGGTATCTTTTTAGCATTTTGGAAAATACAATCAAAATCTTCATTCACGAATGGGAGACAATCTGCCAAATTATTCCAGGATTTGTCTTTATGTTTGGAGGGCATGTATTATTAATAGTACTGCAGGTAAGCTCTCTCACAACTTTTGAGATTCTTGTTTTGGTTAAAGGTTGTGAAATAAAATAACCAGTTAACCTGATAAGATAAAAAATGTGGGTTAGACAGCATCACCACCAGATGGATTCATAACTGGCTGACCAACCGCACTCAGTGTGTAGTGCTCAATGGAACTGTATTTACATGGAGGGAAGTATGCAGTGGGGTGCCCCAAGGCTCTGTTTTAGGCCCAGTACTCTTCAACATCTTCATCAATGATTTGGACAAGGAGATAGAAGGGGAACGCATCAAATTTGCAGACGACACCAAGCTGGCAGGAATAGAAGATAACAAACTTGAACATTGAGCGCTATCTAACAAAATGAAATTCAATGGTGAAAAAAGTAAGGTTCTACATTTAGGCAAGAAAAACAAAATGCACAAGTACAATATATGTGATACCTCTCTCAATAGTAGTAACTGTTACAGGGATCTTGGAGTCTTAGTGGACAACCATTTAAATATGAGCCAGCAGTGTGCTGCAGCTGCCAAAAAAGCCAACACAATTCTAGGCTGCATTAACAGAGGGATAGAATCAAGATCATGTGAAGTGTTAATACCACTTTATAATGCCTTGATAAGGCCACACTTGGAATACTGCATCCAGTTTTGGTCACCACGATGTAAAAATATATTGAAACTGTAGAAAGAGTGCAGAGAAGAGCAACAAAGATGATTAGGGAACTAGAGGCTAAAACATATAAAGAACCGTTGCTGGAATTGGGTATGTCTAGTTTAATGAAAAGAAGGACTAGGGGAGACATGATAGCAGTGTTCCGATATCTCAAGGGCTGCCACAAAGAAGAGGGAGTCAAGCTATTCTGCAAAGTACCTGAGGGCAGGACAAGAAGCAATGGATGGAAAATAATCAAGCAGAGATTAACCTAGAACTAAGAAGAAATTTCCTGACAGTTGGGACAATTAATCAGTGGAACAACTTGCCTCCAGAAGTTGTGAATGCTCAAACACTGGAAGTTTTTAAGAAGAGATTGGACAACCATTTGTCTGAAATGGTATAGGTTTTCCTGCCTAAGCAGGGGGTTGGACTTGAAGACCTCCAAGGTCCCTTCCAACTCTGTTATTCTATTCTATACCTAAAGATTGAAATGTCTGCATACATAACAATTCTTAATGTATATGTTATCTTTGCTCTTCATTTCTTCCATATTCTCAATGATACTCAGAAATGGAGTGCCATAGTTCCCATTAAATATAATTGAATCTGTTTCTTAAAACATGATAGTTGTGCAATGTTTATCTATATACTACTAAACTTTTGCGTCTATAAACTTTAACATGTTGAATAGTGCATTGTAGGGCAACCATTTTTGAAACAAGGTACCTCAAATGGACTAACTTAAAGAATGTATCCAAAGTCTGGGACCCGCAACTGCCATGAAATTGAAACACGCAAATTTTATAAAATATGTTATGACGTAAAAATGATCGTAAAAAAAACAATGACATAATACAAAATGTCATAAAACATTTCCTGGGGTTAACTGCTGATATTTGACTGACTATACATTCAACTTAGGCCAGTTTCAAGGCAGATATATTGCTGAATATCTCCCTGAATTTTTAAGAACTTTTCCAATAATGAAAGTACATTAGAAGCTCTGTCATTGTTGAAAGCTTTGAGGAAGCTGGTAAGGAAATATCTCTGAAAGGATGACCCAAATGTTGTCTAGTACAACATATTTGTTTATTCTATAAAAGTATTGCTTTATTAAAATGAGTAATAAATGCACAGATTTCAACCTACTAAGTTGAAATAAATGTTTTTACTTTCAAATGAATAATGTATGAAATGGTGTATTTCATCCTTTCTTGGCAGAACAGAGGAACATGTTCCACATTTTCTTGAATCTCACAACAGAGGGAGATTTTATTGTTTATATTTTTCATATTTATATTTCATATTTTCATATACTTGTTTCAACAAGTATACTTCTATGCTTGTTTCAACTTTACTTTGCTCTTTCGGATTTCCTAGTTGCTTATTTCTCTGTATGGCATTTGGAATAGTTGGCTTATCAGATTTTAAAGCTTGGTATTAATTTCAAATCTACACTATAGATTTTAAACAGGATAACATACATTCAGATTATTTTTCTGATACAAATAGGCTGAGATATATGATTCTGAGGAAAAGGTAATAGAAAGTGGGGGGGGGGGAGTGAGATGAAAAGCAATTTTAGTGCTATTGATTGTGCATCTGCCTCTTTTTGCCACAATTTTTCCTGATATTATGTTCAGTCTTGATATAAAATACAACAAAAAACAGAGAGAGGAAGTTGCTTTTGCTCTTAAACCCCTACCTCTGCATCTTATTTTTTTAATAGGACCCAAGAAATTGTATAAACCAGATGTAAAAAATTTCACAAAATTTTATTGAGGCACAGAACTAATGGTAGCCCTCCTGCACTAAGATTTTTTGATTCTACAGATTCTGAAATTCTCTCTATTGTACCTAGCCTTTTATTTCCCTTCTCCTTTATTTTCATCCTTATTCTTGCTTTGTTTCATTCCATTTCAGAAATACTTGTTAGCTTGCACGCTTTTCCATGGCAATTTATTTGATTGCAATAGAAGGCATTATCATTTTGCAGCCTTGTATTTAGCAACATATCTAATTGCCCTAGGACAGTGATGGCGAACCTTTTTTGGCTCAGGTGCCAAAAGGGTGTGCGCGTGTGCGTGATAGCGCGTGCGCATGCCCACATCCATAATGCAATGCCCTCCCCCGTGAGCATGCGCACAACCCCCATGCTGCACCCCTGTGCATGCGCACAACCCCCACACACTGCCCCCCCGCGCATACGCACAGGCCTCACTGAAGCCTCCGGACTTCCGGTAGGCCCGTTGGGTCATTTTTCGCCATCCCCAGGGTTCAGTAAAGCTTCCTGAAGCCTGGGGATGGCGAAAAACAACCCAACGGGCCAACTGGAAGTTTCTGAACTTCTGGTTGGCCTGCTAAGCCATTTTTCACCATCCCCAGAGTTCAGGAGGCTTTCCTGAACCCTGGGGATGGCGAAAATGGCTGAAAAGAAGGCCGAAAATCAGCTGGCCAGCGCGCGCATGCGTGCTGGAGCTGACATAGCAATAGCAATAGCACTTAGACTTATATACCGCTTCATAGTGCTTTACAGCCCTCTCTAAGCGGTTTACAGAGTTCAGCATATTGCCCCCAACAATCTGGGTCCTCATTTTACCTACCTCAGAAGGATGGAAGGCTGAGTCAACCTTGAGCCGGTGAGATTTGAACAGCTGAACTGCTGAACTAGCAGTCAGCTGAAGTAGGTTGCAGTGCTGCTTTTAACCACTGCGCCACCTCGGCTCGCGTGCCATAGGTTCGCCATCACTACCCTAGGATTTCATGGAGCTAGTGGAGAAAGATAAGAAGAAACCGATTACTCTGTTCCTTACCCCTTATAGTAGCCCGCTTGGTTTTAGCTCTCTGGTGATTCAAAGCTCTTCCAGTGATAGGCCAGGATGGAGAGGAGAAAGGGACATAAAGTGTAGGGAACAACATTTCCAGAGCCGAGAAGGTAGTACATTGATTTGGTAGCATACTGGTAATGCATTCGTTGCATGGCATCAGGGTCTTTCTGGGACACCCCATAACCCACCTTTTCATATTATATTTGGTCCTTTCTGTTGTCAGAAAAGTTCAATTAGAAAACTCCTGGGGCTGGGGGTCCTCTGAGTTTGAAATCCTATCACCAACCTCAAGAAAATTTTGAAAAAGTAGACTTCAAGGATAGTAAAAAGTCATTGCTCCTGTTATTACCATCGGGAAGTAATTTTATATGGGTTTTTTCATAACATTGTCTTAGTCATTTGTCTCTTGGCAATTTATTTTTTAATGAAACACAGCCCATTCTAATAATGTTTGCATGAGCAAAGTCTGAAATGTTCATCGTTCTTTCTTTGTTTTAAAACTGTTTTGTTGCTTCTAATCCTTACTTGGCATCTGGTGCAAATTAGCAATAATATTTCGTTTATTGTATGTGCTTGAAAAAGCTTGTGGCCCAACAGTTCCAATTTTGTGAGACATTTGAACCTGTTGAAAATTTCCTGATATTTAGGAACTCACATGCAAAAATGTAATCAATGTTTTCTTTAAAAACTTTTGCAACTGTTTTGATTTTGCATGTTTGTGATGTTTTTTTTTCAAAACAACCACACCTATAATTTAATATTTCATAGAAATAAGCAGTCTTTTAAAGCTGCTGTCTTACATTGCTGTATTATCTTGTTTATTTCTAAACAACCTTCAGGCCTTTTTGAATGTTATGTATATGATGTTTCATATGCTTTTCTTTCTGGCATGCACTTTGTATTAAGTTAATTTTCTTTTGTGCTCTTCCCTTCCATTACCTTTTGGTTATTCAGTGCATGTTTTGTTGCTTTAGAAAGTTCATGTTATTTTGTTTATTACAGAGTATCCCCATAATGAAGCGTCCTTTCGAAATCACACTGACATGTACAGTGGTGAGTCAATACTGACTTCTGGAGATCCTCACGTTCTAACTTCTCTGTTCCTAACCTGACTTACTATTGTATTAACATCACTTGTTGGTCAGTCAGTGGAAATTGTGAGACACTTTGATAGACACAATAGTCATGTATCTCTATCACACCATCTTTTCAGGCTGCACAATCTTCCAAACAAACACTTTGTCTCCATCACTGTTAGATGGACAATTCATATTTTAAACGACATCATCTTTGTGAAATTCAACTTTATTTGTTGTCAGTTGATGGTATGGGTAAATGTAACAAAACAAAACTTTTAAATATACAATTCCCCAATCACATAATATTGCCAAAGCTTTTCATTTGAATTTCACTTTTGGATTACATGGATTTGAGCAACAGTCAGCTGCCATGTTGAAGAATCTCCATAAACATGAAGATCTTCTACTATAAAGAAAAGATTTTTACACACACACACACACACACACACACACACACTGATGTTTATATTTAAAATGTGTATCTATAATAACTACAAATAAATGGGAAAACCATGATGGATATGCTTTGTAGTAGAATTACATAACAGTTTGAATGCTTCAAAGAAACTCCGTTCACTCCTTTTGTACACTGGAAGAATCATGAATTATACATCATTTTTCAAATATATAATCACCAGGCTCTTCTGTGGCATGCAAATTATGTGATAATGTAGATATTTAGGAAGGGATTAATTTCTCTGGAATTAGGGAAAGAAAATTGCAAGAAAGCAATTTACTTTTGTGAATGCTTGTTTGGGTGTATACGCAGAGTAGCCCCCTGATCCATGTAATATAAATGTATTTGTTTAAAGAGAAGTGCAGCAAACTGGGTACATTGTTCATTATAGCCTTGCACAATAGATGAGAATTGAAGGTATCTTTGTTTATTGTGTACCCAAAGAACACGTAGCATCTCTTGCTTTTGCTTGCAGAGATATCTTCTTTTCATGAATTCAATCCACATTATTTTTTATTTGGAAAATGTTCCTATAGGACTAGAGGATAGAAACATTTCTTTTTAAAAAGACTTGCTATGGGAACGACGATTAAATTATTTTTATCTTTCTAAGGGTAAAACTGATAAATGCCGATCAATCCCTTTTTCCTCCAAGACTGATAAACCATTTTGTGTACGTCTTTGCTTTTCATTTTTCATACAAGGGTAAAATTCTCATAAGAGAGAGATGCAAACTCCAAAGATGAAGGACTCCAGTGAATCCAGGGCTTTTGTTGTTGCTTGCTTGCTTACTTGCTTGATTTGATGCTATGAAATCAGACTTAAGAATGAAATATCACAGGAGTCTGTTGATTTCCATCATTTCATTACAGTTGCTACCGTGTTTCCCCGAAAATAAGACAGGGGCTTATATTTTTTTGACCCCCAAAAAATGCCCCTGGCCTTATTTTCGGGGATGGCTTATTATTTTTGGGGTGCAGGCAGGCCGCGACGCACCACTTACTGAAGTTCGGCAGCTCCGTGGTCTCTCGGCTAATCTGTTTAGGGGGAAAAAAATCTTGCATAGTGCAGAAACTCTTCTCGCGAGAATTAGCAAGTTCTCGAAGCGAGAAGAGTTTCTGCACTATGCAAGATTTTTTTCCCTAGCTGAGGGAAACCCCAGAGCTGTCAAACTCCAGTAAGTGGTGAGTTTTGCGGTTGGGCGGAGTTTGGAGCTTTGGGGCGAAGGATGGGGCGGGGCGGGGCGGTGAGCGAGCAACCGATGTAGCGGCGGAAGGCAGAGCAGAAGGGGCAGCAGGCTTACCTTAGGGAAAGCGGGCGGCGGGTGGAAGGCAAAGCCAGGGCAGGCAATGCTGAGTCCGGCTTAGCCGGGCAGAGACGCGGGGCTCTGCACCTTGGTCCTCCCCTGCATCACCAAGAGGCCGGATCCCCAAGATCCCAGCAGGGACGAGCTCCCCAAATCCTCTGGCCTGCATAAAGAGGCACCGCACGGCCCCGCAAGAGCCCCCCGGAGGGTCTGCAGAGAAGCGACCCCCGCCGGTGGGGATCAGATGGCCCGCTTGGCTGGGATCTGCCGCCGCCTCCCTCGCTCACCCACCTGCCCGCCCGTTCGGATCTGCCTTCCGCCGCCTCCCTCGCTTGCTCACCCGCCTCCCTCGCTCACCCGCTGCCTCCTTCGCTCACCCACCTGCCCGCCCGTTCGGATCTGCCTTCCGCCGCCTCCCTCGCTTGCTCACCCGCCTCCCTCGCTCACCCGCTGCCTCCTTCGCTCAACCACCTGCCCGCCCGTTCGGATCTGCCTTCCGCCGCCTCCCTCGCTTGCTCACCCGCCTCCCTCGCTCACCCGCTGCCTCCTTCGCTCACCCACCTGCCCGCCCGTTCGGATCTGCCTTCTGCCGCCTCCCTCGCTTGCTCACCTGCCTCCCTCGCTCACCCGCCGCCTCCTTCGCTCACCTGCCTTCTGCCGCCGCCTCCCTCGCTTGGATTAGCCGAGCCTTTTGGCACACGCCCGGAGTTTGGCAGCCCCGTGATCTCTGCTATTCTGTTTAGGAAAAAAAACTTGCATAGTGCAGAAACTCTTCTTGCTGCGAGAAGTTGTTAATTGCTCGGCTCGCGAGAAGAGTTTCTGTAGTATACAAGGTTTTTTTCCTAAACAGAATAGCCGAGACACCGCGGAGCTGTCAAACTCCAGTAAGTGGCGTGTCTCGTGGTGGGGTGGAGTTTGGGGGTTTCGGGTGGGGGTGGGGCGGCCTGTGCCGGTGAGCAAGCGAGGCAGCGGCGGAAGGCAGATCCGAACGGGCGGGCAGGTGGGTGAGCGAGGGAGGCGGCGGGTGAGCGAGGGAGGCGGATGAGCAAGCGAGGCAGCGGCGGAAGGCAGATCCGAACGGGCGGGCAGGTGGGTGAGCGAGGGAGGCGGCGGGTGAGCGAGGGAGGCGGGTGAGCAAGCGAGGCAGCGGCGGAAGGCAGATCCGAACGGGCGGGCAGGTGGGTGAGCGAGGGAGGCGGCGGGTGAGCGAGGGAGGCGGGTGAGCAAGCGAGGCAGCGGCGGAAGGCAGATCCGAACGGGCGGGCAGGTGGGTGAGCGAGGGAGGCGGCGGGTGAGCGAGGGAGGCGGGTGAGCAAGCGAGGGAGGCGGCGGAAGGCAGATCCGAACGGGCGGGCAGGTGGGTGAGCGAAGGAGGCGGCGGCAGAAGGCAGGTGAGCGAGGGAGGCGGCTCAAGCCCTGCACTTGTGGGCTCACTGTACCCGACCGGCCTCGGAGACAGGAGACAGCCCCTCTGCCAAGAGAGAGGGGGCATGTTTAGAAAAGACAAGCGTGTGCACGGCTGCTTCTGCTGCTGAGCCCGGTTGGAAGTTTGGCTTCTAGCCGGGCTCAGGCGAGGAACCGGTGGCTGTTTGCAGGGGATTCCAATGCCACTCTTTTGGCCGGGAGAGAGAGAGAGAGTGTGCCACCGCAAAAAGAGCGGCTCCCGGCATGCCCCCCCTTTCCCCCGGAAGTAGTTGGGGGGGCTTATTATCGGGGCGGGCCTTACTTCAAAGCATGTCCCGAAAAGCCCTGTGGGGCTTAGTTTCGGGACAGGTCTTATTTTCGGGGAAACACGGTAGTAGAGTATGTTGTGCTGGGTGTTGCAGAAGGGAAAGGATGGGTGATGTGCAGCAGACATGCCCTAGTACTCACTTTGTCTGGATTTTCATTCATCCCAAACCAGACGGTCCAATTCTTCCATCCTTTTCCTTAGAAAACCACATGTTTTCCATACTTTATGCACAGCTCTCCTACGCAGCCTCACGAAACTCTCTTGGACTTTGCATCTCTCCAAAGCAGATTTCGAGGTAGGATTAAGGATGGCATCGTGCAACATTATTTCATCCCTTACAGTGTATTGCTGGAAGAAGGTCTAGCAAGTGAAGTAGCCTGCTGGATTCCACCCATTTCTTTTCTAATTATAGTTTTAAGAAAGATGTTTCTAGTTTCTTAATCAACTTTGCTTCCCTTTAAAAAGTCTTGAATTTTATTTTGAGTAGTATTGTCTGCATTTAAATTAGACTTCTTTATTGTTATTGACGTAATGGTACTTTGAGAACCATTATTACAGAAATGAGGATTAGCATGCCCATATTGTAAATAAATAGACAATAACAAACTCATTTTGAATGTTTTTAAATGCAGGTAGTCCTCAAATTACAACAGTTCTTTTAGTGACCGTTCAAAGTTACAATGACACTGAAAAAATTGACTTATGACCATTTTTCACAGTTATGACCTTTGCAGAACCCCCATGATCATGTGATCAAAATTCAGATGCTTGGCCACTGGTTCATATTTATAACAGTTGCTGTGTCCCAAGGTCATGTGATCACCTTTTTGGACCTTCTGACAAGCAAAGTCAATGGGGAAGGCAGATTCAACCATGTTACTAAATTAACAACTTCAGCGATTTACTTAACAACTGAAGTAAGAAAGTTCATAAAAAGGGTCAAAATTCACTTAACAAACGTCTCACTTAACAACAAACATTTTGGGTTCAATTGTGGTCGTAAGTCGAGGACTACCTGTACATGTACTCGTTTTCTTAGTATCTTTTTTGCAAAGTTCATTACAAAGCAAAACTCAAGAATAAAAACAGGTTAGATATAAAAAAGAACAAATCACAAAATTAGCTGAGCTTATCAATCAATCTTTTGCACATTTTGCACATGATGTAGCAGAATTTAGTTACAAATTACCAGAAAATTCTGTTCCATTCTTGAGTTTGACTGGAGAAGGGAAAGAATAGGGTTCAGGTGGGACGTACTAATCACATTTCACACACACACACACACACACACACACACACACACACACACACACACACACACACACCACAAGATTCCTGCACATTTTTATACTTTCAAGTAATGCCTAAATTATTGCAAAATGGGAAACATATATATTTATCTCTTGCCCCATTGATCTCCCACCATTTTCCACAAGTTCTGCAACAAAGAACTATATTGATATTAATAGGCTCTTCTAGCAAGTTATAATTTAGAAAATCAAGGCTCTTTATGAAGTGGTTACTCTAAATAAGTAGATAACGCTCTCCTATAGTTATTTCTCTCCAATTTATGGAGGATGACAGTGTCAAGAGACACAACAAATACTTATCCTTGCCCCTCATATCTGCTTATGCTGTGAAAAAATAGAATGGTTGGGATTAGTGTGTATTTTAGCTTTTTGCATGCCAAAGGAAAGCATGTTTAATTTTAATCCATGAAAACGTTCACTGCCCCTGTGTCAAAACTAGAGCAATATTACTGTAGAAATTCTATTTTGAAAATAATTAATTAAGATTAAGCCCCTAATCCTATGGTTAATGTTCTGTCCTTCACTCTTCTGGCTTTTTCACAAAACAGGTTTACTCATAGGAATATATGAATAATATCTCATTGGTCAGAATCATGGAATTTAGTAACATATAATCTCTTTCCATTACATTTTATAAATCCCATTAAAAGGATCTATGCCATATTCACAGCTGTATACCTCTTGCCTCCTGTGATAGATGCAAAGCTGACTTCATTGTTTCATTGTTCAATGTTTGTTTCAGCAATAGGTAGATTTGCAGGAAGCTTAAGGAGACAAATCTGTGTGCATAGAGTATAATAGAAGTGGGTTCCTCCCGGTTCGCCCGAACTAATAGCGACCCGCTGGTGACATCACGATGACATCATGGAACCAGTTCAGTCAGGCCCGGTCCGTGGATGCCGCCATCTTTTTTTGGAATATTTATTTATTTATTTATTTATTTATTTATTTATTTATTCTTCTGAGCATGCACAGAAGCCGAGTTTCCGGCACTGCGCATGCATCGCCATCTTGTTTTTGGCTTTTTGGGGGGGAAGGTTATTTTTCGGCACTGTGCATGCGCGCACGTGCGAAGCACGTGCGGGAGGAAGCGAACTGGCAACGAGGTAAGTTAGAACCCACCCCTGGAGTATAAGCAATAAAAGGAACAATGTTAGGATTATTCAACAGCACATATCCTATGAAAAGGTGGATGCTTTGTTAAATGGCATCCATTTAAGTTGGCAAAGCTTTGAAGAAGTACTTCACTTTAATTAATCTTCAAAAGCAACACCACCTTAAAAATTATTTGCATCTCAGTGTATTACTTCACCAAAGTTTTCAGTGGAAATTGAATAAGGATTTATCTGTAAATATCTTGGGAAGTCATTACTGCCCTGTTTTATGGGCAGGAATGTATTCACCAAAGTGCTGTTTAGAGATATTCTTTCTAGAACTATTCTGTTTCGGTGTCTTCATCTGTACCTTGTTCTAAATATCTGCAAAAACCTGAAGTTCAGTAGAGAAACTACAAGAACAATTTAGCTATTTCATACAATCCCTGTTGGTTACAAAGTCAGTTGCTCTAAAAATTTCTTGCAAGCAGTCATTGATTAGTAAGTTCAATCAAACCTGGAAGGCATTCATGAGCAATCTCCTAGGAATATATGTCTTGTACCAAGTCAACTCATTGATTTATCTGACTCAAGTTTGTCTTTATTAAGTAGCAGCAAATCTTTAGGTGTTCCATCAGGAATGTTTTCTAAATTTAACTCAAACTGTCTGGAACTAGAACCTATTGTGTGCAAAAAGAGGCAAAGCAATTGTCATAGGTCGATTAAGGCAATTTAAACATTTGCTTCAAAGATTTACAATAGTTAATTTACATCAGTAATCTATTAACAATAATTAACTAATTACACACTAGCATATTTAGCGATGCTACCTATTTGTCTTCTATAGTTTGTGAACAAGCCTGAAAGTTTCTCTTGGCATTCTTAATAAAACCATTGATCACAGTTTGTGTTTATGTCAGAGCTACAAAATAATTTCTGGCTCTCTGTGATTTTTTTGTTCAACTCAATTTCGTTTCCTGCATGCAAATGCATGTAAGAGAGAAAGAGAACATTAGCATCCATATTCATAAATAGGATAGATATTTATACAGAATTCCATTATATCTGCATCAGTAGAAATCAGCTCTAAACTGAAAACTCAAATGTATGTATCTGTGCCC
The DNA here is from genome assembly GCA_023053685.1 of Diadophis punctatus similis. Taxonomy (NCBI): domain Eukaryota; kingdom Metazoa; phylum Chordata; class Lepidosauria; order Squamata; family Dipsadidae; genus Diadophis; species Diadophis punctatus. The sequence continues at coordinate 38,125,775 of JALIGW010000003.1, read as the reverse complement.
TATCACATAGGAAGATTTAGTCCAGCATTCTAACACACAATGACCCTCTGTTAGGAGCTGTTAATTAATGATTAATTGCAAACATTTCTTTCTGTTAACACTTATTAACACAATCCTGTCAAGCTCCAAAGAGAAAGAATTCTCATGTATTGCTATCCTGAGCTTCAGAAGAAAAGGAAAAATAGAAATCGAGTAAATAAACAATATTTTAAAAGTAACACACCTGCTTCTTCTTTGTATCTTAATTGTTTATCTGTAAGTTTTATATATGTTTTAACCTATTCTGTTTGCAAATTTTTCTGTGCACCTGTGAAGGTGTTTTTTTGTTTTTGTTTTTGGTAACTGTTCTGCTCAGATGCTTGTCTTAACCTGTCTACGATTCTTATATTTGTCCCTTTGTCTTGCTTTAAATATTTCTTTTGTGTGTGTGGTGCACATTCATATGCACAGAGCTTAGGGAAATGTCACTCTCTGTGGTAATTTTCATTTAATTAACAAAATGAGTCCATATTGAACAGCATGGAATAATTGCTTGTTTATGACACCATTTATTCAAGGTTCTTTCTACATAACAGCTCTTTTAAAAGATCTTATGTCAGCTGTCTTCTTGTTTTGAAACCTCTTTTGATGAATTTGAATTCATTTTTATGAAATAAATACTAATGGTATGGCATTTTATTTTTGCTCCTCAAATTAACTGTGGATTAACTTCTTATCATGGACAGAAATCTTTTATTTCTTTCATTCATTTATTTTCCTTCTCCCTGGAGTTCATATTTCCATGAGGGGGAAACCATAAGTATTGTTTAGAAATATAGTTGTGATTGCTACAGTAGAATAGCACTTAGCATTTAGACTTATATACCGCTTCACTGTGCTTCACAGCCGTCTCTAAGCGGTTTTACAGAGTCAGCATATTGACCCCAACAATCTGGGTCCTCATTTTATCAACCTTGGAAGGATGGAAGGCTGAGTCAACCTTGAGCCTGGTGAGATTTGATCTGCCAAACTGCAGGCAACTGGCAGTCAGCAGAAGTAGCTTGCAGTACTTCACTCTAATCACTGCGCCACCATGGCTCATGAATATTTAGACATACCATAAGCTCATTTTGATACTTGTGCACAAATCAAAAGCAAGAGCTCCATCCAATGATTTATTAAAATATCCACAATGACATAGTCTTTAGAACTGATATTTGGAATCATGTCAGTTTCAAATATTGTAACCTAACACAGAAGCGTCAATTCTTCAGAGTCATTTAGATCTATGGAATTAATTATATCATCCTTTGCATCCTATTAAATTGATATCCAGTTAATATTAGATGTAAATTCAATTAAACATTTAATCCGTAACTTTGAGACCAAAAAAATTTGCCAATCTCAGAATGCTTTTGCGATGTTGTACTTTGAATCTTCCCTATTAAATCAGTAATCAATCCTTGATTTTCAGTGCTACTTCATCATGTTACAATGCTAAAATAGATAATCAGATTCGTGAAACTTTTTCATCCTATGTATTTTAATGAGGAATGCAGCCAACAATACAGATAACTGCTTTAAGTCAAAGCTTTTTATACTCTCTGCTATATATAAAGAACAATTTTCTTGTTTTAAAAAAACAACCCTTAATTACTTGCTTTAATGTTGGGGTAGCTCCTTTTGTGTGTGACTTTTTTTCCTTTGGAATGGATCCTAAAAAAAAATCTGGATTTGTTATATAAAGAGAATATAAATCTGCCACTACAATGAAATATCTATGAACTAATTGAGTTTGATAGTTTTCTTCAAATATAGATCAGTAAAACTCAAAGTTGACATATGTTTAGTTTCCCTGGATCACAATATATGTTAGCTTGGTTAAGTGGATTTTTAAAATTTTTGCTGTACAAACAAGGCTATATTCACTATTGTGAGAATGGAAAAGAGGTGTGTTGTTCTGATACTGCAGCATAGCTGTCCCTAACCTTTCTGGCTCTGCGGACTGGCAGTGGCGGGGGGGAGGGGAGGGTTTCATGTGCTCGCCCTCCGCTTGCATGATCCAGTTCCCAATGGGCTGCAGCCCAGAACCAGGCCACAGACTGGGGGGGGGGGTTGGGGACCCCTGGTGTAACATATCTGAAGTAGAATTTATGTCATTGAATTCTAAGACTGCCCACTAGCTGACAACTCTAACCAGCTTATAGAGGATTAAAAACAATAAAAGTAAAATACAAAATACCAATAACATACTGGGAGGGAATGACACACATACCCCATACACCACAATTACAATACAATTGGTGGAATCACATTCCACCCTTAATTCAGTGCCTATGGGAAGAGCTAGGTCTTTCATTCTGTCTTAAAGATCAATTGAGTTGAAGCTATTCAGACCATGGAGGGAATGTTTCAGAGGATAGACACAGTTACAAATGAGGGATGCCTATTGGGTTTTATAATGTGATTGTTTAATGGACGGGACCCAGAATATGCCAACGCGCTCAGATCTTACAAGATGGTCAGAGAGAATTGCGGAGAGGCAGTCTTAAAAATACCCAGGTCTTATACCCTTTATAATGTTTTGTGAAATATCTTGTGTAATGACTAGTATAATAGTTTGTATTCATGGCTCAGTGGAATAGCTTGCTCAATAGTTTAGTATCAAAATATGAAATGTTTCACTTGAGCAAGGATGAATCACAATCAGGTTTCATGAACCTAAGTGCATTTCAGTGTTTCTATGACACCCGGCACATAATATCTTATTACAGAATGTTTTTAAATAACATTTGATTTAACTGTTTTAGTTGTTTCTTGTAATTCATATTTTCCCACGATAAATTTCACAAATATTTTTAAAGTAGCATTGGAATTTTATTGAATACTATAGGAGATTGTGATGTCCACAAACAGGTATACAACAACATAGGGACATTTCTGCAGTATTTTTATTTTGGGAAAAAATGAAACTTAGAATTCCCTTTTTCTAAATATCAAACTTGCACATGGTTAAACTTGAAACCTGGTAAATATTTATCTGTTTTGCTGTGAGTAAGGTGACTGTTATTATTACAATTATTCTAACTGCTTCATTTAATTCCATCCCATATGTCTCTGTGCCATTGTCTGATTTTTCCACTGAAATCTTGTTCCGTTTTAGTATTTTCCCAATCTCTTTATAGATTTCCACAGCAGGTCTTGGACGTTACAAAGATTCTCCAATTTGCTTGTTTCCTATTCTCTTTCATTTTCATACTGCCCTTTGGAGAAGGATTTACAATTCTGTATTTTTCCTCCCTTATGTCCTGATTTCAGCCCGAGGTATTGCAGAAAGGCAACCCAGCTTCATGTACCCGATTGGGACCTCAAGCAGTCAGATGGTGCTAAGAGGAGAAGACCTCTTGCTGGAATGCATTGCCTCAGGAGTGTACGTACCAGTTGGGATCAGGGAAACCATGGTTTGTCAAATACATTCTGGTCTATGTTCTGGGACATAAAATCACAGCCAGTTGCTTATTTTTACTGATTTTAGGTTTGGTAAATAACAGCTAACTTCACAAGTGCAAACAAGAAATAATTCAAATGTAAAAATTTGAAAACATAATTTTAGTTCATTGATGTTTATGCGCAAGGGGAGCAAGTGATGAAAAAATGTTGTGACATTATGCAAGTTCCAAAGCTTACACACTTGTATATACCACAGTTCAAATATGAAAGCATGCATTGTGACATCACAACATATGTTTCACCATTTTGTAACTATTATCATTAGAAATTAATGCCAACTTTGATGGCTAGAAGAGCATTTTATACCACCAAAGTTTGTACTACCACAATTAAATATGTATCTGAAATCTTTAGTCTCAGGAGAGAAAAACTTAACAACTTAATTTTATACATGAATAATTAATTTCTACTCTCTTGCCTCTCAAGTTGTTTGGCAGGCATTTTGAGAGAACGGTTATTTTGAGAGGACACTGAAAATTCTACTCTTAAAATAGGCAGCAAGTTTCCAGAAAATTTCTTTATAATACATAATTCATGTTGGAAAAACCTTGGCATCAAATGCTTAAATCTTTTGGATTATTTTTTTTCCCGGTTCCTTCAGTCCATCACCAGATATCATGTGGCACAAAAAGGGTGGTGAGCTCCCATCTGACAGGATCAAGCTGGAAAACTTTAACAAGGCTCTTCATATTGCAAATATTTCTGAGGAAGATTCTGGGGAATATTTCTGCTTAGCTTCCAACAGAGTGGGCATTAGTCGCCATAGTATCTTGGTGAAAGTGAAAGGTAAGTCACAATTATTGTGCCTTCTTATTCTCCAGCAGCTAGTAATGCAAAAGACCAGTGAAAGAGGCTTACATAGGAAATCTTTCTGGGGTCAGTCTGACCATGTGATCGGAACATGGTATCAGAATGCTTCCTGAGTAACAAATTACTGTTTTGAACACAAATCTACATATCTTTATTCAGCCAAGTGTAGGAAAATATGAAACTGCCATTGTTCCTTAGGTACAATGAATTGGGGAACAGTCAGACAAGAGAGAACATAACCCATAACTACATAGTGGGTAGAGGAAGTGTCTTAGAAAGGAACCTCCCTAAGTTATCAGGATGTAAAGGTGATGGCAGACTTGCTAAATTCTGTTAATGCAGCTTTGTAATAAAGTAGAATTAGCTTATTTGGCCATGTTTCCCCTTTGGTCTACCTGGTAAGGCTGATACTTTCTCTGCCATGGTGGCCACCTTATGGAGCATTCACCACCATCCTCCCCAAAGCGAGGTCAACTTCATCCCTTCTTATTTTTTAGAAGTCTTGCAAGACTTGGCTATGTCATCAGGCCTGGGGACCAGAGGAGGTGACTCCCTTGCTAATCTAATCACTTGAGTGCCCTATGCTTTTAAAACTTTTTTTTAATGACCATTGTGTTACATGTTTATTATTGTATATCTTTGTCGTTACACTGCCAAAAGTCACATCTTGCGAGATGGGTAGCTATATAGATTTGATACATACACAAATGTAATAAATTGGCCTTCTAAGAGTTCAAAGAATGACAGATAAGTAAAATGTATTCAAATTATGAGACCTTTTCAAATACATTCCTATTTATATGCCACATGTTCTTCCAATTTGCCCTAAAGATCAAATATTATATCATTGAATGCTCTTTTTCTGCCCCTCCCAAAAAACTAAAAAAGGGTTTCCCAAAATTCTTCATCCTTTTCTACATATTCAATGCAAGTAAATTAATAAATAGCAAAAAAAGAGGAGCTCCAGCTGCCTTTTATTCCTGTTCTGATTTTCTTGCTTTCAATATATACAGATTGTTGTTTATTTTAGGAACATCCCAATTTAGTATATTAACTCCCATTATTAATTGGAAAGAAGCCCTTGCTTCATTTCAGCTTCCAGTCATTAGAAAAGTATGTTCTCTAAACTCAGATTTGCTATAAAAAGTGTAACTAGTTAATCTGTAGCATAATTATATTCACTATGTTCCAAATGACTTCTGTGCCTATTTTCATTGAAAGGAAAAATTGATCTATCTTCTAGTACTTCTTCACACAGAACTCACAATTTGTCTTCCTGTAGTCATTTCAGCTTTCCTGTAGTTTTCTTTATTTCTTTCCTTTTCTTTCATATCCATATTTTCTCCAGTGGATCACTATAATGATAGCCATAGCATCTGTTTATGTTTATCACTTTTGTTCTAAAGCTTCCCCATATTGGTTGGATGAACCAGAGAACCTTATTTTGGCTCCTGGTGAAGATGGAAGACTGCTGTGCCGTGCCAATGGTAACCCCAAACCTTCAATCCAGTGGCTTGTGAATGGAGAACTTTTGGAAAGTAAGCAAGAACAGAATCCAATCACTTGAAAGATTTATATCTTATATGTTCTTGACCTCATTATTGTTAGAAGGGAGGTAAAGATATTTTCAAATAACTACTTCCTCCCTCCCTCCCTTCCTGTCAGTCTTGATTTCTGATGACCATCTGGATTAATTCTATTTTTACTGCCTCAAGTTATAATTGCTTGAAGGGCAGGTCAAAATTTTAAACAATTGATTGCTGATACCAATAAAGTGTGAAATTTATGCGCCAGAGGATTCAACTTATTTTATACTTTAGCCAATGCTTATTTGCATTTTTCATTTCTGAAATTATTTGTTTTATGCTATTAAAAATAATTGATCGTTGGCATATTAATATGCGACAGTATTTCTGTGGTTCTATAACAGGGATGGCGAACCTTTTTTGGCTCGGGTGCCAAAAGGGTGCACATGTGTGCAATAGCGTGCTTGTGTGTGCCCACACCCATAATGCAGTGCCCTCCCCCGTGCATGTGCACAACCCCCATGCTGCCCACCTGCGCATGCACACAACTCCCCCACGCTGCCCCCTCACGCATGCATACAGGCCTCATTGTAGCTTCTGGACTTCCAGTAGGCCCATTGGGCTGTTTTTTGCTCTCCTCAGGGTTCAGGAAAGCCACCTGGAGAGACCGAAAAACGGCTAAACGGGACAAATAGAAGTTCAGAAATGAACTTCCGGTTGCCCCGTTGGGCCATTTTTCGCCGTCCCCAGGGTTCAGGAGGCTTTCCTGAAGCCTGGGAAGAGTGAAAACAGCTGAAAAGGAGGCCGAAAATCAGCCGGCCAGCGCGTGCATGTGCGCTGGAGCTGACATAAGGCAACACCTTGCGTGCCCTCAGATATGGCTCCGTGTGCCACCTGTGGCACACGTGCCATAGGTTCGCCATCACTGTTCTATACTTTGTCTGAATTTCATTGGAGGTTAAATTATAATGTTAAAGTGGGTTTTGTGATTGATGTTTAAATCAAATTTACACCAGATCTTTTACTTTTTTTTTAGCTAGACCTCATACATAACATGCATTCATATACAAACATGACTTACTGTAGTCTTGATATTCTCATATATTTCTATATAGATTCTCAGTCTTCTTAGGAGGTTCTGAGTTTTGTTTTGTTTTTTCTTCTCAGTTATCTCTGCCCTTTGCTGCCCTTTTTTCTTTGCTTTCCCTTATAAATTTACCATATTTCTCCATTCCAAATTATGTAATGACATAAATCTTCCTGTCTGCATAAACAACGGAAGTTTCCTGCTCCATTCAAAAATGTTTCTGTTCTATATAGCTACATAAGAACTTATTGAATGCTCACAGACTACAATAGTTTAGTAGGGCTGCTCTCTGAAATAGCTAGCTATACTGCCTAACAACTTTTGCTATGCTATCATGGTTATTTTTAATTATTATGTTAAACCCATTTTTCAAAAAATTGAGGGACAGTTGATTCATGTAACAGCAGTAGTCATGTGTCTCTGGATTGATTATGTGGTATAAGCATAATTGTGTGATGCTTTTAGGATGAGATCAAAAGGAATGTTTAGCCAAAGCAAACAAAAACTAGGTACAAGTAGTCCTTCTTTAACAACTGATCACTTTGCAACAAAGTCCTCCAAAAAACAACTTACAACTCAATTCTGGACATTTGGCAACAAGCTCATCTTGCACATTCCACAGTCACATGACTACTATGATTCACAAAGATTTTTTTTGCTACTTTCTGGCTTTTTTTGGCATGAATTGATACCTGTAACAACCATGGGATTCACTTAACAAGTTAGAGTATTCATTTTACAACTGCCACATTCATTTAATGAGTGCTGCAAAAAAAAGTCATCAAATCAGATTAATTATGTGGATGCCCTGATTTACGACTGTCCTGACTTATGACAGAAATTCCCAGCTCCGTTATGGTCATAAGTTGAGGGCTACTTGCCTAAAAGACCCCTGGTGTTGCAGTGGTTAGAATGCAGGGTATTGCAGGCTAACTCTGCTCACTGCCATGAGTTCGATCCTGACCGGCTGAAGGTTGACTTGGCCTTCCATCTTTCCAAGGTTGGTAAAACGAGGACCCAGATTGTTGGGGGTAATATGCTGGCTCTGTAAACCACTTAGAAAGGGCTATAAAGCACTATGAAGTGGAATATAAGTATAAACGCTATTGCTAATGTTACCTGTAAGTAATTAAAATGAAAGGAAAGACCTTTTTTAAGTGAAATTGATTCATACTGAGCCCTATGCAGTTAGTAAAAAAAGGAACAATAAGAGTTTTCCTGCTTGTACTTAAGTTTGCCAGTATACTATCTGTACTAACATAATTCAGGATAATTTGTTTTACTGTCAATATAATGGATATTTCCTTCTTAGATATTCAGCCTCAGTGATAGACCATAGAAACAAAGATGTATTGAAATAAACATTGAACAGAAATGTAATATATAGATTTATATCAAATGATTGAAAAATAAGGTGTTCTATGGACCAACATGACTGGATAATAGGAATCCCCAGGTCTAGAGAGAAGTTCCATCCATTATTTCTTCACCTCAGATAAGATTGATTGCTTAATTTTAGACGCTTTTATGGTGCTCATTTGATATAAACTATAACAAAAAGAAATAAAAGGTATCTCTTAATTTATGTCTGTCTGATTCCAAGGTTCTGCTCCCAATCCCAGCCGTGAAGTTAGTGGAGACACCATTATGTTTCGGGACATCCAGAGTGGCAGTAGTGGTGTATATCAATGCAACGCTTCTAATGAACATGGGTACCTGTTAGCCAATGCATTTGTTAGTGTGTTGGGTAAGCACTGAACAGGCAAAGTTCTCAGTTTTTTACCTATGTTAATATGGTCTAATTTTAAGAACCTTTAAAATGATTTCCTTTTTTGTACAGTTGTTTTCTTATTAAATCATTTGTTTTTTTCCCAGGAACTAATATCCATTATGGTTGTTATTAAGCAGTGAGTAAGATGGTTTGTTGAAAGAGCTATTATATTCTGCTCTGCATATCACAATGACTCCTCAGAATGCAAAGAAAGCTAAACCATGCTAAAATATCATGGTTTACTGAAATAATAATCCCAACCACTGATTAAATTATGAGAAAGTTTGTTTAGGTATACAGTTGTTTAGGACAAGAAGTTGATTTAATATTTAAAATAAAAGGAAAGCTTTTCAAATATGAAAAGAAAATATACATTATCAAATTGTTCTTGTTATGATTTAGTAGAACTGGAAATTGAATTGTTTAAAAACATCAGGGCAGAATTCAATATCTATATCAGAATGTCTCCATTCATAATTCAGGTCAAAATGGTCCATCTTTGTGCATTTTGATTTATGGCATTTCATAGCCTAATATAATACGTGCACATATTAATTTATAGTAACAAAAAGTCATCATTTCATTGATATTTCCTTCAGAGGAAATATATACAGAGATGTATCTGCTTGGGAATAGTCCATGTTGAACTTTGTAGCACAGTCAAACATCAACACACGAAATGTTTTGTGATGTTTTGTATCATGCCATAAACTGATTTATAATAATTTTTATGTCATAACGTTTTTTTATAAAATTTCCCAAATTTCAACTCCAGGAATCTGGGTCCGGAGTTTTGATACATTATTTAAGTTAGCCCATTTGAAATACCTTGATTAAAAAATTATTATCTTATGATGCCCCATTTTGCCTCGTTAAAGATTAAGTAACAAATTGTGTGTGTGTGTGTGTGTGTATGTGTGCGTGCTTGCATGTGTATATATATTGTGTGTATATTTATACACACACACACACACACACACACACACACACACACACACATATATATATATATATATATATATATATATATATATATACACACACACACATATATACATATACATATACATATATACAAACACATACACATACACACACACACACACACACACACACACACACACACACACACACACACACATATGCAGGTTGTGAAGTTTCCAAAAGACGCTCTAATTAATTCAGGAGCCATGAGCCAAAGTCCAAAAGAAATACAAAGATTTATTAAAAGCGACATGACCTTGTTTCCCCTCTTCTCATTGGCCATGTCATAAATCATGTTCTCCAATTAATCACGTTGGCGGGTTGTGACCCCCACACCCCTCCTTCTGACTCCGGTAGCCTAGGACACAATCAGTAAATGAAACATTTGTGGAATGCATTTTCAGTTAGGGCAATCCTCCAGCTTTCCCCCCATTCTTTTCATGGCAACTTGAAATCTTTGCAAGTTGACATAGGTATTATATCAGACTGTAAAATGCCATATATTATAATGCACAAAGACTTGATCATTTTCATTTGAATTATGAATGGAAATACCATAAAAAGCCAAAATTGCAGAATAATAATAAACTAAATCTTCCCAGTCCCACCTGGGATACTGCTAGGATTTTTTTTTCTTACTATGTCCTTGAAATTTTTCTATATAGAAAATATATCAAAGACCCTTTTATCAGGGGTGAAATTCAAAAATTTTCCCTACTGGTTCTGTGGGCGTGGCTTGGTGGCATGGCAGGGGAAGGATACTGCAAAATCCCCATTCCCTCCCCACTCCTGGGGGAAGGATATTGCAAAATTTCCATTCCCACCCCACTCTGGGGCCAACCAGAGGTGGTATTTGTCTCCGAACTAGTCAAAATTTCCGCTACTGGTTCTCCAGAACCTGTCAGAACCTGCTGAATTTCACCCCTGCCTTTTATACTGTACCTAGCATATGATCTCACACTTAATTAGATAGCAGTAGAGATTCCAACTACAGTCAGAGGTTTTATCTTATTTTAAAATAGATTCTTCCTTTTAGAATTGTCTTTGGTAGACAATTGGTCCTATCTTTGGTTTGGATTAATGAGTCATCTCCCTAGGGCTGTTAAACCTAAGTGTCTTTTTATTTCCTTATAAATTAAGCCTAAATTCTCCTGTTCTTTTTTATATATGTCCATGTCTCTATTCATTTAAAGAGTGTTTTCCCAAATACACAGGTTTATGCATTCTTATGTGGGACTGTTTTATTGCCATCCAATCTAAAAAAAAGTTTGGAAGGAATTTAATTGTGAGCATATCAAGATGAGAACTTAAAAGTTGGAATTTTTCTGACTGTAAAAATGAGTAAAAATTTAGATGAAATAGGTAAAAGGTAATTATTGTGAGAAGAAGAAAGAACTGAAGGGAAAGCTTAAATCCAGGTTGTTGTTTTGTTGTTGTTGTTGTTGTTGTCGTTGTTTGCTCTTTACCTAGAAAAATTTTGATATTCAGTGTACAAATATATCAAATAAGAATAGCTATGTAGGTTCCCCAACTATAGTGGAAAAACACTATAGTTCAATAAATCACAATCAACAAAAGTATACTTTAAAAAAATGTTTGTAAATATTATTTATGAAATATTTCATTACAGTTTTTGCCTTTAAAATATTTGAAAAGTTCAGGCAAAAATCTAAGCAATCGAAAACTTAAATCTGAAAATTCAAACATTAGTATAGAATCTTTGCAGTTAACCAAAATAACAGTGCTGACTGAGTCTACAGACAATGCCCTTTTGTCATTTTAAGATGTTGTTCCTCGGATCCTTGTCCCTCGTAACCAGCTGATTAAAGTTATTCAGAACAATCGGACTCTTCTTGACTGTCCGTTCTTTGGATCCCCAATTCCCACATTACGATGGTAAGAATTTTATTATTAAGCTACAGCATCTTTTTAGTACATATCTGTTTTTTACATTAATTATATTACTGTTAATAAATAAGACAGAAACATTTTTTAAATTAGCAGATATCCAAGTTACAAATATGGCATTGTAAGGACAAAGAAGCTATTATTAAAAGTAGATATACTTTATCTAGATTTATATATACTTCAAATAAATCAATAGACCAGCTGGAGAAGGTTAGGTAGTAATTCCTTTAGTGCATGGGTGTCCAAAGTTTTGGCTTGTCTGGGCCACATCAAATGAAGAAGAATTGTCTTGGGCCATATATAAAATATATAATATAGTTAATGTACATAAATAATATAATAATGTTAAAAGTTTATGATCTTGTGAGGTCACATCCAAGGCCTCATGCAGACTGTAGGCCATGGGTTGGAAACCCCCACCCCCACCCCGCTTTGGTGGTTTGTGTATTGAATATTTCAAATAATTTATTATTGTTTCATGAGGTTTAAGAATGGCCAGGGAAGTACACTGCATGGTGGCAACTATAAAACACATGAGAATGGAACTTTAGAAATCATCAGGGCTCGGAAAGAAGACCAGGGAACTTACACCTGTGTGGCTACCAATCTTCTGGGCAAAGCACAGAACCAGGTTCGTTTGGAAATAAAAGGTAAGGTGGCTTCTGCTTCAGCAAACCACAGGTATTTTCCAAATAGCGGGGAGAGATGTGGTTTCCATCCATAACATATATCCTATTCATAAAGAAGGTGTGATGTTTTAGTGAAGCTTCATTTGGCAATTGGAAAGAATAGGAATAATGCACATTAAATTACAGTGAAATGGACTTCTTCAATCGTAAGTTCTGTAAATCTTTGCTACGTGTTCAACATTAGACCAAAGACCCTCAAGCTTGCAAAAGATGACCGAAAACCCTGCAAGCTAATGCAATTTCCATTCTATTTATCTAAACATTATGAAGGGTTTCTTGAGCTTGACAACAGAGATAGAAATTGCAGAATTCAAAGAACAACCTGTCATTCAGTCTTGTTTCATTATCCAATTCATGCATGCCCATGAGAGAATAAAAGGAATTCAGAAAAGAAAGGAGAAGCAGCAGGAAAATATAAGAAAGATGAGACAGTGGTTCAAACACTGAATAAAGTAAAACAAACCAAAAGAAGGAACTGAAGGAAAATTATTTGCACTGCACCTTCATTAAAACATTTTTCTGAGCAGATGCTGTGAACCGGGGTGGGTTCTAACTTACCTTGCTGTCGGTTGGCTTCCTCCCGCGCCTTGTGGCCATGCCTCATGGGCGCGCATGCACTTTGCGTGCACACGCATGTGCATGTGCAGTGCCGAAAAATCGGGGGGGGGGGAGCTGAAAACAAGATGGCGACCGCATGCACAGTGCTGGAAACTCGGCTTCTGCGTATGCTCAGAAGAAAAAAAAATCCAAAAAAAATCCAAAAAAAGATGGCGGCGCCCACGGACCGGCACTGACTGAACCGGTTCCGTGACATCACCAGTGGGTCGCTATCGGTTCAGCCGAACCAGGAGGAACCCACCTCTGCTGTGAACTGCAGAGAAGGATTATGCAACAACAACAAAGAATTCTTGCTGATTTATCTGAAAGATTGGTTACATATTGGTTGTGTCCTTGTCATACCAATTTGGGGTGAAACTTATTGTCATCTGTGGGGCTGAATCTCTTGAGCTGAATTACACCTCCAAGGTACTAGGGTGTGCATTAAAATGTGTCTGGTGAATACAAGAAGGATTGCAGGGCCTAAGAGTGGATAAATATCAGTAAAAATAAATGATAGAACTGGAGGTTCCAGATTTATCATCACTTATTCTTTGATGAATAAAGCAATAGTAGACAATCTGTCAGTGTTACATTCCTTTATTAGATTCTATTTCCTAGTGCTTAAAGTAGCCTCCCCTAACTCCATTCCCTTCAAACATCTTGAAGAGACTAGTTTGAGGACTTCAGATAAATTAAATAGTTCACTAATAATCCTAGGCTACTGCCTGACTCTTTGCAGATCCCACTAGGATCATAGAGGGACCCAAAGATGCTATACCAAAGAAAGGTTCCACAGTTCACTTAGTGTGCCAGACAAGACATGATGCCACATTACGGCTTACAGTTACCTGGCTTAAAGATGATATTCCCGTCTACTTTGGAAACAGGTCAGTTTCATCTTTCTTTTATTAGATGATATATTTCTCAAAATTTTAGCATTCTCTAGGATACAAGTAATTATTATAGAATTTTCCCATTTTGATTGTGAGAATTACATCTATTGCTATTTGGAAGAGGAGTAAATTAACTGTTAAGGAGTTATTGTGCTGTTGAGCACATACACAGTAAAATGTGTTGTGCTTGTGGTGTTGCAGTTTGATATGAATGCTATTCAGTCATTAACAGAATACGTTTAGTATTTACAATTAGTTTACTTAAAGTAGTAGCAAATTTCAATAGGAAGTCCACATCATACACAGTAAATCAGTCAATATGAAGATTCTTCTTCTTGCCTATCTTTGTTTAAGTAACAAACAAAGATTACAGCTAACATTCAATTCTACACTATCACAGATAGTTTCACAGCAGCTCTTCACAGCACTTTCAGTCACAAAGCAATTACTCATCAGTAAAGCAGTAGAGTTAATCAGCAGAGAGTCAGCAATCCGGAACACAGCATCATCAATCATCAAACACCATCAGAGACATTCTGAGCATGCTCTCTTGCTGCCTTATATAGTAATCAGCCTTCAAGCATTTAAAGGAATATACACATAACATTGATTTGTGGCTTGTTCATATATTAGCAAACCAATCGTTTGAACAGGGTTTTAACATTAACGATGGAAAAGAATTGTAATAGCAAAAGCCAGGTTTTGCATATAAAAATAGAAGGAGCAATAAATAACTGAAAAAAATGTTTGATATCTCTTGTTAAAAATTATGTTCTAAAATGATGTTATTTTCACCAGAAATTGCTGATTTTTACTTGTTTAAAAACACCACTTCTGAAAAACAATGTTTATGTATATATGTAATTCTTTTTTAATACTACATTTTTATGCCTTCAATTTTATCTTAGTCATTTAAAATGGAGAATGTATATATTTCTCTCCAAAACAGTACAATGTGTTTTCTAGACTGAACTTGTTGATTTGTAACTTTAAAACTAAATCATTTTTTTTAAGTTATGTACTTGGTAAAAAATTAAGTAACACTTTCCTTTTAAAATTCTCAGAAGTTCAGTCTCCTTGTTTAAAGTTAATGAGCTTTTATTTATCAGGCTGTTTTCAGATCATTAAAAAAAGTCTCAGAAACATACCAACATAATTAATTAAGTGTGCCAGATTCCCTTGAAGAATGATCTATTAGGTATATCTCTGTTTAGTATTGCAGGCATAACAGCATTTGGAAATTAATTAAAAAAGCAGTTTATAAATTAATGTCTACAAAAACACCAAAATAAACTAAATTAAACCCTTTGTATGGGTGTGCTCATGCACATTCACTCATATATGTACCTGTGAGTTAAACATGCTAACTTTTAAATCATAAACTTAAAAAAATAATATATACATATAAATCATAATTTTAAACCTTTTCTCAGAGGCTGCCAAAATGTCTCCCAAAGATGATTTTTACAATGTTATTCCATTAGTGACTCTGGAGTTGTATCCTGCAACTCCGGAATCACTGATGTCTTTCAAAACATAGTCCTCCAATTACACTGTAAAAATTCAGAGATGAGGTTTCCAAAATAAAGTGTGATTTTCCATCATTTGGGCTAAAAATGCACAAAACCCATTGGCTTTAAAATCGTTATAAAAGTAAAGAAAAAATCTGCCTGCTCACTTCCCCAAATAGATAATCTAATTCTCACTTGTAGATACAGTATGTTTCACCTCGTATGTGCCATTGTTTAGCCCTCTGCAATCAGTTCAAATAGGAGTACAGTTACAGCCAACTGTTAAAACCTTCTCAACAAATAGTTAATAGGCATCTAGCGAAATCAAAAGGTGGCGCAGTGGTTAAAAGCAGCACTGTAACCTTCAGCTGATTGCTAGTTCAGCAGTTCAGCTGTTCAAATCTCACCAGGCTCAAGGTTGACTCAGCCTTCCATCCTTCCGAGGTGGGTAAAATGAGGACCCAGATTGTTGGGGGCAATATGCTGAACTCTGTAAACCACTTAGAGAGGGCTGTAAAGCACTATGAAGCGGTATATAAGTCTAAGTGCTATTGCTAAGTGCTAAAACTAGAGATCCTCAAGGATTTTGTTCAAACCATATTTTTAAATAAATCAACTTGAGATGCACATCCTTGACTGATAAGAAAAGAAAATAATTTAAAGTTAATTATTTTGTTTTTCTAATTTTGTAATACTTTTCTTGGTTCAAGAAACCAATTTGTAATATGTTATAGGATATTATTTAATTTCTACCTCACTTTTACAAAAGTATACAGTAATAGGCAAATCCGTAGCTGTCATTCATGCTTTTCTAAGAAAGGTGTGTCCCCATAGTGTTTTTACTTGTAATGCTTCTGCACTGAAAGGATGAAGAAAGAAGAAGATGGTTTGACTATACATGGAGTATCAGAAAAAGATCAAGGATATTATACCTGTGTGGCTAGCACTGAACTAGACAAAGATACTGCCAGAGCCCATCTCACTGTACTTGGTAAATCTTCCTTTCCTACTTTCTTGAATTTGAGCTGCATTCTAAGTATCGTAGACAACTTATTTAGGCAAAAGTTATGACTTGTTTCTCTGGATTATAGAAGATGGAATATACAGCCAAAAAAGAAACCATCTTAATTCTTTAAAAATAGAATATTCTATTAACCATGTTCAACTGGCTGACTTATTTTCATTATATACTGCTTTAAAATAATCCTGCTTGTACACAATAATTAGGAGTCCTAATGGTGAAAAACAAAGATGTGTCAGTCAAGGGTTTGGAGATGTGCATGCACATTTATTTGACGTGTACCCTTTTACCCAAACTGACTGATACCAAAGGAATACATATACGTCATCTCTCTCCCTTCCTCATCCTTATCCCTTTCAGCAATTCAGCGCATATTGCTGAGTTCTCACTCTCATTATCAGAAGGATGTAAGCTATGTTGTTCCCACCAGCCAGATGATCAGAGGATCTGTTACTGGTTAGAGGCCAAGTTGCTTGGTTTTGTGCCACAGGAAACCCGCAATCTGTTTTCTGTCAACCAAATGAATGAACTTTGATTGCAGCTTGTTCACCCATGGTTTAAAAGCTATACTATAACCCTTCAGTTACGTATGTTTAACTATTGACCCTAACTCTCTAAACAGCTAATATCTTACTTTGCAGCTCCTTCTTCTGTTAACCGTATGACCCCACCCCCAGGTAATCATTACTAATCCATACATCTCTTTGTATTTTTTTCTTTTGTTGCTACTTAGTCATCACAATAACTTTAATTAAAGTTCTACTGAAAGTATAACTTGGGTTGGGCTACTGTGAGAAATAAACCAAGGAAATCAACAGGAGTCCGAAGGAACAATAAAAAATAGTTCATTATGTCTTTTGCAAAAGGTCCCCAAATGAACGGAGAATTATGAGGTCTCCAAATCAAAAGAGGCAGCGTCATCATATGAGTACAGCGTATAAATACAAAACCATGTCTTTGGGAAATAACAAATCTTACTCCTCCCATCCTATTGTTTACCACCACCACTCCCTATGTAACACCTTGGCAGTCTATTCTGATGTTTTCCAGTTTGGAAATTCCCTAAAACTTTACATCATTCGAACATCTGCACACTTCCTCTATCTATAGTCAGCATGTCCCTTTCTCACACACTCTCAGCACAAACATATCCTGTTTATAAGAACAGAGCAGCCGACAAAGAAAGTTGACATTCAGAAAATACATTTTGGTTATACAATATAATATGTCATAATAAAGATGGCTGTGCCATTGCTCTTATTACATGTCTTATTTCTTACAAGAATAAGGCTCCATTTCTCACAGCTACTCATCCCTCAGCAGTAGTCATATCTGCCATAAATGGGAAGACATCTTGAATTCTGTTGTACAGCTTGTTGCATAGACTGTAAAAGTAAATGAATCTACTACTAGGAGTCATTAAACTACAGCTTAGTTTATGCTACTAGGATGAATGCACAATTCTGATATTGACAATCATTTTCCTCACTTCCCTGTATGAATGTTTGCATTTACTTTACGTTTCCTTGTTTGTAGCATGGAGATGACAAATATTTATCATCCTTTTCAATCCATAGATTTTGCTGGATCTCCAAAGCTTTCTTTCCCAAACCTGGAACTGTAATGCCAAATGCAGGTGTGGGGGAATGTTTGTCATAATCGTTGCAGCATGAAGAAGTTGCTTCCCATGCTAGAGCTAGATTCAGAAAGGGCTATTAGTGGCATTTTTAGAATCTTCAAAACATTTTGAAGTTCAGACTGTTTTGCAGTTGGAACATGCCACATTTTGAAAGTGTTTCAAATTTTGAGCCACTCTGACTCAGATTCAAAACACCAAGTGTTTCAAATTCAAAAACAATTCCCAAATGCTTAAAACATCCCGTTTGGGATGAAAAAAACGGGATGTTTTAAATTCGAAACAGTTTTAATTCAAAATGTTTTCTACATCGCTATACAGTTGATAAAGAGAAATGCAACACATCCATATGGGCAGACCACAAATGATGCTGGAATAGTATAGTGTTTTTTACCATTTTCTTCTGTACTTCCATGAATCAGGGTAACAATCCCTAAATATTCTTACCTATTATTTCTCTAAAATCTAAAACTCTCTCTAAACAATTGGCTCTAAAATCCTTACTCTGATGGGTAGAGAGCCTTCGGCCTCATTTATCCATGCCACAGAATGATATAAAATTTGAAACAAAGAATGGATTGTGGTATTTCAAGGTTGCCAGGTGGATGCCATTTTGCACTACTCCCCTATAAAATTCTACCTGGGGGGGGGGGGGAAGTAGCACATCCTGGAGAATTGTCTATTCAGACTACTTTTTGTGTGAGAGAGAATTCTGTACTTTAATAATTCAGTATCAGTCTGAAGTAGTGCCACTTGTTTTAATATCCAGTTCCCATCTTTTTCTGTGACAAGTTTAGACTTGACCTTATTACCATGTACAACATAGAGACATGAACCTTAATGGAAAGCCTAAAAGGACTGGGACCTTCACTACTCATTAGAGAAACCTATATTTTGCCTATTGTTTTGCTGGTAGCACGTCCAGAACGTCCCCGTGACCTTGAACTAACAGACCTTGCTGAAAGGAGTGTGCGGTTAACTTGGATTCCTGGTGATGACAATAACAGTCCAATCACAGGTGAGTGAAATGATACCATTCATGCTTTGTTCATTGTTTGTATTTCAAGATAAGCCTACTTACCAGTAATTACATCACAAATTAGGGGATCCCACATTTCTGTCTTCTAGATTATATTGTGGAATTTGAGGAGGATAAATACCAACCTGGAACTTGGCATAACCATTCCCGTTACCCAGGAAATGCGAACTCCGCCATCTTGCGCCTTGCACCATATGTCAACTATCAGTTCCGAGTAATAGCTGTGAATGATGTAGGAAGCAGTTATCCCAGTCTGCCTTCTGAACGATACCATACAAATGGGGCACGTAAGTGCTAACTGGCTTGAATTCATGTATACCCTTAAAATGAAAAGAAAGCTTGAAAAAAAAGTCTGCAATGACTATGCAGACGCAAACATGGACAGATGCCGCAAGTGGTAAATACTCCTGGGAAAGAGGCGTACTTGCAAATATATTATACTATTCCATTCTTACATGTACATGGAAAACTTTTTTGCTGTATAACTGAAAACTAATGTATGAAATTGTTCTGACAGATTCAGCAGTCTACCAAGTATCTTCATGTTGATCAGTTTTCAGATTATAATATCATCAAGTACACACTTGGAATTTGAGGTTTAGTATTTAAAACAATAAAATATTCCAAATCTCAAATAATACAGATAGATTATCCTTGTCAAACTGACCCCATTTTGTACTGTACTCCATTTTCAAATTATTAAATACCTGGAGATAATGGCTATCAGCACTGTAGTAGCAGAAATGGTTGCCTAATTTTTATTCTTTTATTGAAATCAACTTATAATGTCTAATTGACTGGCTTCTGGATTTTATGTGTAATTAAAAATATGTGGGTCTCGTAAATGTATCAGCATTGTATTCCAGATTTTCTGTCTATAAACAATGGGATATTGCTTAAAAAGATAGAGACAAGTATTATTGCTCAGTATTTACCTTTATTTCAGGCCCCGAATTTAACCCTTCAGGAGTTAAAGGATCAGGAACAGCAAAAAATAATATGGTTATATCATGGATGGTGAGTTATCCTGAGAGATGTTACTTGTTTATAACATGTACATTTGTACCATAAGTTATCCTCAGTCCAAGGTTTTTCTACAAAGTGTGGTATTAGAACATATTACAAAGAATAATTGCACAAAGGAGCATCAAAATATATTGTTCTGGGCTTTATATGCTTTACAACATAGACTTACTCCTTGAGGTGAAAATAGTCACAATTGGAAAAGATTCTGAAACAGCTGGAGATTTTTTCTTCTTCTTCTTCTAGCTCCATAGCCCTGTTGTAAATTCTGACTATTGATCATTAATGTGGCTATTGAATTCTTCATTTGCTGCTGCTATTTGTTGTCTTTCCACAATGACTCTAAATAATGTCCAACAGATTTATAATCCTAAAACTAATAGTGTGGTATTGAATATTAAAGCACTATAAAAGATTCATATCACTATTAAAACATAAAAGGAAAAATAAAAGACAAGCCTTAATTTGTATCTAAAATAAACCATTTTTCTTTGTATATGTCTTTTTAATGCAATTTTAATACTTTCTTTTATATGTAACTTTCTAACTTTTTATATGTGAAGCCTTTTAACCCAATATTTGAGCCAACATATATTTTGAGACAAACATTTGCAGGTTATGTCAGTTGTGTTCCTGCCTGTGGTCCAGTGAATTCCAATTTTGCAAATCTGCTAGATTTCTTTTGCATTCCGAGTGAACCTGTTTGTTTTTAGATCTGTTGTGGTGCTGAATCTCCAACAGTCATAGATAACACCTTGGAAGAGATACAGTACATAGGGTTAACCCCTGATATTCTAAGTCATAATTGTCTTCTTTCTTTTGTTCTCTAGCCATTGAATGCAACTCAAGTGTATGGCCCCAATCTTAAATACATTGTGAAGTGGAGAAGAAGGGACACACGGGAGAGTTGGAACAACCGAACTGTAAAGGGTGATGTCAGTCAGTATACCGTCGCGCCAACACCCATCTATACACCATATGAGATCAAAGTACAAGCTTTAAATGATTATGGGATTGCCATGGAGCCAGACATCGTAATTGGCTACTCAGGGGAAGATTGTGAGTATTCCCATAGTCTGAGAAAGTTGGAAATAGAGAAGGCAGATTGCATTTACTTGTTGGTGATAACTGGCAATCTTTTAATTCTAGATCTGTCATGACCAGCATTTTGCCAAAACGGGTATTCAAGTGCAGCAATAGGCATTATTTTGCTCAGAATGAAATGAAAATGTTCAAAATATCTTGAATGCCTTGTCTTTTCACATACCACTGGCATCAATAGCCATACATTCACTGTTCTTGGAAATCCTTTTTTTCTGACACATCTGACTTTTACAAACATTAAGAACTTTTCTTTGCATTTAAATATACTCAATGCAACTAACTGAAATATGCCTACAATAAATAATTCAGGAGATAAGGTATCCCAACATTATGTGGTTAAATAGTATTCAGGTTATGGAAATGAAACTGAAACTCAAATATTAATTGAAGTACTTTTGGGTTTGTATCCAACTTTGGCATCTGCCAATAAAAGAAATACTTCATTTTCTATTTTCCAAAATTGTTCTGGCAATTCGGTGAATTCTTCAGAGAAATCACAGGGGTTTCAGGCAAAGAAGGAAAAAAGAAAATCTCAATATGCAAGCAGAAGTCTATTTGCATAACATGGCATATAACATGTAATTTGGACAACTAAGGTAAGTTGTCAAGAAAACAATAGTAAAATAGGTACAAATAAGAGAGGTAAAAATAAATGAACTGATTTAGTAAATAGAAGAGATAAGATGCTGTAGTATCTAAAGTGTTGGATTCATATAGTAAGGATTTGGACAGTGCTAATTCAACTATGTATCTTGTCTTGGATAATTTATGTTTTCATCTAAATGTCTTGGAGGAATGTATTAACTTTAATTAGGTCATAAACAGTGGCTCTATAATATTTAAAAATGGTCATAAACTTTCTGGAATGCAAATGCAAGTGCCAGTTTACAGACATTGTGGATAATGGGTTGGGCAGGTGGGTGTGATGCCTGTTTCTAATTTCTCTTAACTCTCTTCCTTCTAAAAATGATCAGAACAGTTAACTAAACAATAATTGGGCAGCTGCATTCAAAGTTAGCCCTACTTAGAGTATGATCTAGTAATCCAGTTATGAAATTATCAAGGGTTTTACTATTGAGGCTACAATATCTCTCTTCAGATATAGATGTAATTCCACACCAACTGAAGCTGGGGGAAATCCCTCTTACCCACAAAGGCCACCTAAACTTTATTCACTATACAGCATTTTTGGAGGGAGCATGGTTCATCATGATCAGGCTCCTTCTTATTTTAGGCCTAAAAACACCCGTCCATAATCTCTCTCTCTCTCTTTTAATCTAAGCCTCAGCTTCTTGACCTTATGTATATCTAGATCAGCGGTTCTCAACTTGGGGGTCGCGACTCCTTTGGGGGTCAAACAACCCTTTCACAGGGGTCGGGAGACTTCGCCCGGACGCTGCCATTTGGGTTCTTTTACCCTCTGCGCATGCGCAGAAAGCTTTGCGCATGGGCAGAGGGTAAAAGAACCCAAATGGTGGCGGAGGCACAGAGGCGGGCGCGGAGGCGGGGTGGGGCGCGGTGGGGGTGGGGCGCGGGGCACGGCATTAGAAAGGTTGAGAACTACTGATCTAGATAGGTAAAGGTTCTCCACAATCAGCATTTACCTAAGGGAGGACTGTTTAAGGTTCATTGTCCAAAACCTTATACTCTATGTCCATGATGGCGAACCTATGGCACACGTGCTAGAGGTGGCATACAGAGCCCTCTCTGTGGGCACGTGCACCATCGCCCCAGCTCAGCCAGCTGGTTGTCGGGTTTCCGAGGCGCGCATGCGTTCCGGCCAGCTGGTCACCGGGTTTCCGGTGCTCTGGCACACGCGTGCCTTCCAGTTTGGGCACTCTGTGCCTAAAAGGTTCACCATCACTGCTCTATGTCATAATTAGATGTAGATTAAAGAGGACTAATTCTGGAATAAAATCAGTTGGTCATTGAGTACCTATTGCTATAAGATTCTTAAATACTTTGACATACTAAGATGCTTGCTGAGCTTATGGTAGACCTACCAGTCTGAGTTTATGAGATCAGTTTTAGTTTCTGTAGCCTGTGAACAAGAAGCTTGTGGGGGCCAACTGTCTTGACTGTAGTCCATCATGACTATTGCAAGTGGCAGTCTCTCAGTGGGTCCAGAGAGTGCTCCATGGCTCTTTCTAATACACATTTGGAAAGGAAAAAAAGGAAGAAGAGGAGGTTGGTGGAATAATTGTAGCTGTAAAGCTCCACTTCTATGTTTCATAGAACCCATTCTCACCACCCATTATCAAATGTGGGACAATATGAATAAGCACTGTTGTTTCAGGACCATAGACAGAACAGTCATAAAAGCAAAGTTTCTTTTAAAGTTTTATCAGTTTGCATGATTACAATGAAGTTTCTTTGGGCATAATAGATCCTTCCTTCCTTCCTTCCTTCCCTTCCCTTCCTTCCTTTCCATAATCAGTTCCAAATACTGTATATATGTTGTATCTTTACAATTAATATAATGATTTATGATTGTGATATAAAATTCAGGTATATGAACAAATCAATTTAATGTTTATTCATGAAAAAATTTGGATTATGAGTTAGTCTGTTGGTAAAATTACAAGATTGCATTCAGAAATAAGAGCAAAGGGAAAAAATAGCCAGTGAGAAAACAATTCTTGAAGATTCTTTCCTTTGGATGCAAGACATCACACACTTTTCATTAAAAGCATTCAGCAACTGATCAGTTCGGTAGAATAAATAGCAGTGTTATTTCTTGTTTTACTTACTAAGTAACATGTGTAGAGCATTGCATAGGAAATAATATAATATGGTGTTCAGGTTGCTCTTGTACGCTTGAGTACGTAATGAATATCTCATAGCAGATTGCAAGATGAAGTACTGAAAACTGACAAAAATTAAAATATGGTGATAATTCTACCTTATAAATTGGAATTCTGCACATGTGCATTTAGGCTAACAGTGTGTGTGTGTGTGTGTGTGTGTGTGTGTGTGTGTGTGTGTGTGTGTGTGTGTGTGTGTGAACCAGGCTCTTTTTAAAAGTTCCCATCCCCATGTCTTTCTTTCCTTACAAATTGGTGATGCTCTGTTCATTTTTATAAGGATTTTGGATGGTCAAGTGTGTTCGTGTGATGCCATAAAGGGGTTTTAAAGGTTGGGGTTTCTGCTAATAACATTAATTTTCTGAACCTGTTATAAGTACTATAATAATGTGATGTCAATAGTGAATTTAAAAAAATGATGGTAGGATTAGTCCCGCTACCATACAAAAACTGTGTGAATGTGAAATTACTTTCTATGTCCATGAGATGGCAGCATCGTATATTTGACAAGATAATACAAATACTAAGACAGTGATATAGAACAACCTTCTGCAGCTTTAAAAAATTAGTTTTCTTTCATTTTTAATTTTCTTTCAAGTATTGTTGGGTTGTTAATTTCTGCTTTGCTTTATTCCTTACACTTAGATCCTAAGGCTGCCCCTACTGATATTAGGCTCAAAGTTGTAAACAGTACAGCAATCAGCCTTCAATGGAGTAAAGTGTACCCAGAAACCATCCAGGGACAGCTCAAGGAATATAGAGTGAGCACAACCAAATCCCAATAATTTTGGTACTATTAATATGGCTAACCCTTGTCACTAATGATAACTGATGAGATTATCTGTTGCACATAGTAAAATGGAGATGACACAAATGAACTAAAAGCTGCTGAAAGACACGGAGGCCATTTGTAAAAAGATAGTATTTACAGCAAAGAAAACATATATCAAATTCAGATCCAAAAGATTTTTATTCTTCTTTTAGTTCCAGAGAAATATCATTACTCAATAATAGTGCATCTTTTAGTTACAACTACCGGTACCTTCCACCAAGTGTTTTCTAGATAATCCAGGAGTATAATTCAATCAATCAATCATCACAGAGATGGAAAGGACCTTGGAGGTCTTATAGTCCAACCCCCTGCTCAAGGAGGAGACCCTATATCACAGTGTTTCCCAACCTTGGCAACTTGAAGATGTCTGGACTTCAACTCCCGGAATTCCCCAGCCAGCGAATGCTGGCTGTGGAATTCTGGGAGTTGAAGTCCAGACATCTTCAAGTTGCCAAGGTTGGGAAACACTGCTATATCATTTCAGATGAGTGACTGTCCAGTCTCTTCTTAAAATCCTCTCAGAATTCACAATTATTTTGGCTGACAAATCCAGAAATTGTAGCCCCAAACGTTGGAGAAGATTACATATGCACTAATTGAGGCAGATGTACGTTTTTACTGCAAATACGGTATATTAGAACAATGTTCTTCTTGGGCTCAGTGCTGAATGTCGGGGGGAGGCAGGTTTCAAGACTTGACAGTCAAATTAATTTTAGTCTTTGTCTGGGGTGATTTAGCAGTGCTCATTTTAATATTTTGGTGAATTTTTGCAGCCTTACCTCATTCAACATGATACATTTTAATTCAGCTTTTGACTTATAGGATTGGGTGTTTTTTGCTTGAAAGCATACTCTCATTTTTCCAAAGTTTAGTATAATTTTTCTTTATAAAATGTTACATTTTTAAAATCTTATTTTCATGCAAATACTACTGTAGTATTTCAAAATGTTTTTTCTGCCATCTGAAGGCACAATTATATATTCAAAAAGTAAAGAATTAATGAAACATTGTACAAAACGTCATAATTTAGCCAAACATATCCATGCTTCATGCTGTATCATCTATGTATCAGTAGTTTAAACCATCTGATCATTGATTGGTTTGGAACAAAAGGGCAGTTCAGAGTAGCTGCTATGCTGTACACCTCTTCAGCTGATAATATAGAACTGGCTTCTTTCTTCATTCTGAACTTCCTGAATTTGACTTGTTGTTGTGAATAAGAAAAGCAGCTTCCCGGATGGTTTCCCAACTTTTGTGTCATCCCTCATGTGCATTTGGCGTGTTTTATTAATCAACACATGAACATTTTATTTTGGCCTAATCAGAATTTAATAAATGTGCTAAATGAATAATAATCTCCCCCAAACAATAGCAAATGGATTTTATCCTGATGATTGTGTTTAAAAACTTTTTAAAAATCAGCTTTTGTCAAATTAACAAAAAACAACAGACAAATAAAAAAACCCAATATTAAAAGCCCTGTTGGGATTGTGGCAACGGCATAGTCTTACCCTAGCTTTCTCTTACCCTGGTTTCTCAGATGGATTGGGAGTTCAGCTTCCAGAATTCCCAGACATCAAAGACAGTTGCTTAAAACACCAGGTGAGAGAAATCTATTCTAATACATTTTCCAATCTGAACACTTTCTTTCACAGGATATTCTTTTTGCATCTTTTTCTTCCCATACCATTTATATCTCAAAATTAATGGACTCTTACTGGCCACAAGTGAACTTGGACAGACAACATTTTGTGCCAAACTATGAAGTCATCAGTGAGAGGAAGGAAGAATGAACATTGTGAAGGCTGAAATCCTGGTCTAGTTTTAGGGGCAGGGGAAAGAGGTTGTTGTTAACCTTGTAGCGTGACTTTATGTTGTCAGTCTCCTCCTTCCTTGTGGAATGACTTTTGCGCTTAAGCTAATTCTTGTGTGAAAGCTGAAAATGCGCAGGTATATTTTTAATAACGCCAAAACAAGAGAAGCTTTATTTGCCTTACCTGTTTCTTGAAGGCTTATTACTGGAGAGAAAGTAGTTTTCTGAAGAATCTATGGGTCTCTAAGAAAAAGCAGTCTATGGGTTTTATTGGAGACCGGACACGGGGCATAGTGTCCCGGCTGTTTCCTTACAGCAGCTACAAATTGGAAATGGTTGTAGTCAACGGGAGAGGAGATGGGCCTCGGAGTGAAATTCTGGAATTCACAACACCTGAAGGAGGTAGGTTCCTCCCTAATATTTACACAGCTTTGGAGAATCTATCATTTTCGTGTGTGAAACATGAAGATAAGGAGGAATTTCTGTTAGCCCAATATGGTGGAATAAGTAATAGGTCCTGTATAATCAATTGTAGAACTGCCATTCAAAAACTATAAGATAGGAGCAAAAATAAATTGAAAACTCTTATCTCTTTGTTGCCTTTCTGGTGGTCATCTAGATTTTTTTATTTGCACAGCCCTGAACTGTGCATATGCTTCAAAGTTGTCATATTTGGTGGGCCCTGTGTAAAGTAAGAAAGTGACTAATATTTTGATATAATTACAATGATTCCTAAAGTAATTGAACTGCACATAGGGTAGAAATTCTTTAGTACTTTTAGTCAAGAAATCCATCTGGTTATATCTCTTGAAAAGTGAAATCTTAGGATAAAATAGCATCTGTTTTTCCAGTGGAATAAGCACTGTTGCAGAACAGATTCTACCTCATCTTTACTGTCCTCTCAGGCCTACAAAATATAAGCTTGGAAAACAAAGAAAAAGAGAAAAAGTTCTAGTGTAGAAAGAGTCTGCCTATATGATGTCAGATAGGATTATTATTAAATTTATATGTTACCCCTTTTATCAGTAAGGCGACTTTGGGCAGCAGTTCCTCTCCAGAGCTCTTTGAATTTGATTACTAGACAAGTAATCTAGTAATCCATTACTCTGAAGCCTGGTTTATGCTCAATAATAAACAATGTAATGCATCAGATAGAAGACTAAGCTAAAGCTGCTATTGTATGGTCGTATGTTCTTATGATACGATCTGACACTCTTCATTGGGGATCAGCAGAGATTGTCCATCTGGTTCAGGGGACTGTTGCAAAATTCCAGAAGTGGCTCAGCCCATGTTGGATTTTTCCAGAAGCCGCCCATTCTGACTCAGAGCTCAATATGGAGTGAAAATTGGAAAAAGGACACTTCCCCCATAAGGAAAAAACATAAACAGCTCTAACTAGTGTTCAGCTGAAAGGGATAGGATTTGTAGGACAACCACAGCTTTCTAATTAAATGTACAATTTTAATAGAAACTAGTAGTTTGGAACATGTACAGCAACTTTAGTCATTTTTATGCTGAATATTTGTGCCTAACTTTAGGCAAATAGGTTGTAGAAATGAAAGGGTTGTTGAATGGTAATGCTTCTTCCTGAATATGGTGAAGCTTACTCTATGAACATAGACAGATTTATATGGAATTTACCTATGGACTTTCTCATTAAATAAATCAGTCACTAGACTATGTAAGCTCAGAAAAGACCATCACACAACTAATCAGGACAAGAGAATGATGCTTATATAGAGAGCTATGTTATGAAACAAACTAATGGACAATCTATTCCAGAATGTCTCCTGTATCACTTAAAAGATCGACACGGTTACCCTAATAGCAAGGATCAGTCTCACTGAAGGGAGACCTGGTAGAGAATCAGGGAGATTACCTTGTGAGAATTAGACAAAAGTCATTATATAAGCAAAGAGTCCTAGGAAATAAGATGGTAATGGAAGAGACTTAGGAAGGTTCCTCTCTGATTCCATGGAGAATAGGAAGGGAACAGTAAAGCACAATTAGCCTACGACATTCTGTTATTATAATCTATCTCAATGTATAGTTCTAGTCTTCCTGTGGAATCTGTTTCCTACTTTGGTCTACCCAGAGGGCTAACATCAATCTTGCCAAGACTTTTCAACTGTGCTCAGTGACAGCAGTCTTTCTAACATATCCTGTTGCTTCATTTTGGCATCATCCTGAATGGCTTTTCAAAGTGATTAGCTTGAGTCCATCAGACATGTCATGAATAAAAAGTGACCTTTATTGCTCAATATTGAGAATCATAATCCCTATTCTGATAGGTTTTTATGTTCATCTTAAGAAACAGAGTTGGCCTCATTATAGAAAGGATAAATCTTCAGCTTAATTAGATGGATGTGATAAAAGCTGCTTACCCAACTGATTAACTCTATAGTTCTAAATGGGAGATAAGAAGTTTGGCTTTTGAGCTCAACATAATTTATAGCTGACAATTTCATCCTCATTACTATTTAGGCCATTAGCACAGCTTACACTGATACTATATCCATTGCATAGATATACATGAATGCAAAAATAAAACAATAGCCTTGTCCTTTGCAGAATATCCAGACTGTAGTCATTAAAACCACATGGAAACTGTGATGTGGTTTTAATAAGTTCCGTTTATCTATATTTATCTATACCAAATATTTCTTTGTGCACCACCTGCATTTTAGATTTTGTTACCTGATATATTTTCCCCCCTCCCTTCTCTCTCCAAAACTATACTTCACTAAAGTACCCAGTACCCCAAGGTATTTCCGAATTCGTCAGCCAAACTTGGAAACAGTCACCTTGGAATGGGAACATCCTGAACAT
Organism: Diadophis punctatus similis; assembly: GCA_023053685.1. NCBI lineage: Eukaryota > Metazoa > Chordata > Lepidosauria > Squamata > Dipsadidae > Diadophis > Diadophis punctatus. Next base: position 38,096,406 of record JALIGW010000003.1, on the reverse strand, counting down.
CCCAATGGCATTCTTATCGGATACACTCTTAGATACCAAGCCTGTATGTCCCATGCTCATTTTTCTGGTTGTTGTTTTGCTTTTATCATTTTATTTATCAGTCTTTCGGGGTTGAATCCTAATGCAATAGTATTCCGTAGGAGTCATTGTGAGGAAACATTTCTCTGTGGAATGTTTTCTTAACTTGTAATTTTCAACTCTGTTAAAAATTGCTTACTTAAAAGGTATCTTCAAAAATGTGTTTCATTTGTCTTTCAAAACATGTGGCTTCTTAAAACGTCTTGCTTCTGTTAGGAGCAAATTTCATATTTGTCCAAATAATTCTTTATACATTAAAAAATTCCTTGAATATTCTTATATATAAGCTTCTGGCATAATAGTTATTATTTAGATTTTCTCACATTTCCTATTATTATTATTATTATTATTATTATTATTATTATTATTATTATTATTATTATTATTATTATTATTATTATTATTATTATTATTATTATTATTATTATTATTATTATCTTAACAAAAGTCGGGGCCTTTGTTGGGTGCTATCTTAGGATAAGAGTTGGTCAAATGTGTAGGTGAGCATGTTTCTGAAAACAAAACTGAAGCATACACAGCCTGCCTCTCTCTTCAGTTAACGGATCCAAAACTGGCAGAACAATGGTAGAGGTCTTCTCTCCTAATCAGACAAAGTTTTTACTTCAGAGGACGGATCCTATCTCACGCTACAGGTTCAATCTGCGTGGCAGGACACAGATTGGGGAAGGTGAGCCTGCCACAGGGGAATCTCCACTTCCACTGAATGAAGGTAAGTAATATGGATGCAGATGCAGCTCTTCGGTGTGAGAGATGTGGAGCTGGAGGTGTGAGTGGTGTTGAAAACTTTTTGTAATATATACCGTAGGTGGCAGTTGATACATTGATATGTGAAGTTTGGTCCTGGTATGTTGTGGGCATGAATCTTGCCCAACCATTTCCTTAGTTTCTGAAATTTTCTGCACGTTACTGAATAAATGCTTGAGAGAACAAATTATGAAGTTTTCAAGAGACTTAACTGAGCATTTTAAATAATGCAACCAATAAGATAAGGAGTAGGAGACCAGGATTGTGCTGCTTAATTTCCCCCAACACTTAGACAAGGAGTAGATGTAACAATGCAGCGAACAGGCCTAACTCCACACACTGTTCACTGACATGATTTAGAATGACTAAATAGAACTTTGACTACTGTCTACAATAGTTATGGCCATGACTGAGATGGTAAGAAACAGGAAATGCAAGTGCTTGATGTTTCCTTTCTTTTGCATTTGAGTCTTTTATGAAACAAGGTACATATTGGTTATGGAATTCACAATAGAGTTAATAATATTCCATAGACCCTGTTTGCCACTGTACTCTTGTTATTGCTCTGATTTCAAAAGACTCAATGTACAGTTGAAGATTTCAAGTGATTGCCTGCTACTGTTCCTTGGTGAAATGATTGGAGAGAAGTCATTTTTCCTGCTGCAATAAAATAGACTTTTTGTAAAATAGGTTTAAGCGACCTTGAGTTTCCAAAGAATAGCTCAATAAATCCTAAAGGGTCTCTATCTAAATCCTTTCAGTTTTATACTATGTCTAGCTTTTAACTCTTTCCCAATGCAAGGCCAGGAGAGTAACATTTGAATAGCCTTTGTTTTTCATTACTTGTGTTTAAATGAAGTTAATATAGTTTGTAGCTAATTTTTATATAGAAGCATAGACCAACGTATTGACATGTCTATTGTGTTTTACTGATATTAAATTTTGCATTTATACATAAGGAGGGTGGATTGTTTTAATACTTAAAATAAGTGAGTTGCAAAAGAAAGCAGTTCAAATAATAAAATTATTCTTTGAGGTTCTTAAAAGTGGACAATTGTGATCCTACAATATTTGTTTAAAACGTTGTTTTGAATTGTACTCCTTATTTTAGACAATATCACTCATTTTCTGACTTCATTTTTTTCAATATTCATTTATGACATGATGCTATCAAATATTAACACATTTTAAAACCAACATTCCACTATATTTTGGTATTATGTATATCATTTTAGACATCTTAATTTATGGCAATTTGTTATCCCTTCAATACTATGAAAGTATTCTTCCTTGGGGTTTGCTTGATATACTTACATTTTTCTTTTGTTATAACCATCATCATTTATATTTTAGGTAATATTCTATGTTGGTATTTTTCAAATGGATATTCAATTTATAATTGTTATCTAACCAGTCCCTAGTATTCTGCCTCTTATACTTTGCTTTGGGTGTGATTAGCAGTGGTCTTCATCTTTGATTGGTAACGTTTACACAGTGTTGTGTGGCAAATCCATTTTGTAAGCTAAAAGTGTAAGTTACTCTTAACACCTAATGCAGGGGTGGCCAAACTATGGTTCTTTGAGGACCTGTGGACTTCAACTCCCAGAATTCCTGAGCTAGCCATGCATGCATGGCTAGCTCAGGAATTCTGGGAGCTGAAGTCCACAGATCCTCAAAGAACCATAGTTTGGCCACCCCTGACCTAATGGGTTGGGGAGGGTGAGGAGAGTATCTGAGACGATGGTGCCTGGTAATGAAGGAACATCTGCAAATAACATCTAGCCAGAATTTTCAGTCTTTGGGTTGGGGTGTTTGAGAATTGTTTTGTTGCTTTTCAGTAAATTGGTTGTGTTAAGCCTTTCAAAGTATTAGTATACATATATAAAGTGCTAAAAGTTTTTTTAAAAGTATGTAATTTGGTGGCTGAAGAGTCTTGGGAGAACTAGAAACTACAAAACAAGGGAGACTCATTCAGGCAACAGTTGCTCCACTATACTTTATGGAATCCTTGGTTAGAAAAGCAAAGCACCACAAGCTCTGCTTCCATCTGAAATAGATCCAGAGTTTTTGAACCTTATAATACTGTGACAGTAATAACAAGCAAGCATCTGGATTGTATATGTTGCTATGAGAAAGACAATCCAACCTAAACAGTTTATGCAACAAATCTGATAATAAAATTCTTCCCCATCCCCCTTAGAATCATATTTTAAGAAATGATTTGAAAGGGATCTTGGAGATCATCTAGTGTGATCCTTGCCCAGTGCAGGAATCCACTACTATTATATTCCCAATGGATTACCATCTACCCCAGTGATGGCAAACCTTTTTTGGTTCGCGTGCCAAAAGAGGGCGCGCGTGCTAGAGCGCACACATGTGCCCACACCCATTCCCTCCCCCCACACATGTGCACAACCCCCCCATGCTGCCCCATGCGCATGTGCAGCCCCCACCCCAGTGCAAAGGCCTTACTAAAGCCTGGGACGGTGAAAAACGGCAAAATGGGCAAACGGAAGTTCGGAAAAACGCACTTCCAGTTTGCCCGTTGGGCTGTTTTTTGCACTCCGGGGCTTCAGGAAGCTTTCCTGAACCCTCCAGAGTGCGAAAAACAGCCCAACGGGCAAACCAGAAGTGCGTTTTTCCAAACTTCTGGTTTGCCCATGGAGGTGGCATAGGACAATGCCTCGCGTGCCCTCCGATATTTATCTTTATCATCTTAGTTTCTTTCATCTGTACATGCTCCAGTTTATCAATGTACTTTCTAAATCGTGGTACCCAAAACTGGATACAATATATTATGGTCTGGCCAGTGCAGAATAGAGAGGAACAATAACATATTGTGATTGTGATTCTGCACTTGGTTGATGCAGTATAGAAATGCATTTACTTTTTTTGCTACAATGTCATCACAGTTGGGTAATATTCCACTTGTGATCCACCAGGATATCAAAATTATTTTTTCATGTATTACTTTCCAGTATGTGTCCCTCCCATCCTATATTCATATCCGTGATTTTTCCTAGTCAGATGTAGGGCTTTAGATTTGGTCCTGATTATTATTATAGTTGGTTGCACAGTCAGCCAGATGTTTAGACTGGATTTGACATTTTTATCCACTATCAAGAATTTCAAGAACACTATTTCTAATAGTGTGAGATAATGGGGAAAAGCCTCTTTATATGCCCCAGGAATTGCCAAGAATGGGAATATTCCATCTCCAATTTTCCCTGGAAATCTGGCCATGAGGGAAAAAGTCAATTGGTAAAAAGTTGCCACCAGACTCGTGACTGGTCAAATGCCAAAAAACAGAAGGACATTATTTCTCCTCTCTTAGAGCAGATTAATTCTCTATCAATGAAAACTGTTTTCCCACATGAGGTACATTTTAAGCAATATAAAAATAAGCAAATTATTCTCCTAATTACTGAAGGCCGGTTTAATTGGTAATGGGGGATATACTTTTCTCAAGCTATTGCATGTCGTTGCAGGAAAGAAGATATATGGTAATTTGAATACTTCCACTTGAAATTAGAAATAATAAAAAGCAAACAATAGTACTTTAATGAAATCAGGTTACTCAGTGTGAGAGTGTGTCTATAAATTCAGCAGTTTCAATGATGCCCATTGCTACAGAGAAATGTACATTACACATATATATCCAATCTCCTCCATAAGAGACAAACTAGGAATGCATTATTGCCCTTTCCCAGCACCCTTGTAGTCAACAGATGACCCTCAGGAGGAAAAACTCACAACTTCTAGATTCATGGTAGAATAAAACACTCTTTGTGGAAAAAATTGTCAAACTAAGTGAAAGTTCAACAGCCCTCAGGAAAGTGAAAACAAAACAAAGCTTGCTCTTAACATTCTTCACGTTTCCAGGAAGATCTCAATTTCTGTTCAGGCCTGTGATTTATATAATTAATTGTTGCTTTTTATTTTCCCAATTGTAAAATGTGGGAAAAAATCATTCCGTTGAATAGACATTTGAAACATGAATTGCTTCACATTGGTCTTTGAGCAGGCAACCACTCAACATATTTTATATACAGTATATTTTCTTGCCGATCATTTCTACCCAAAGTATTTTCTCTTGTGCAGGAGAAAAATGTATAATTTGGCAGGCAATGAATGGGAATTACTTTGGATTTTGTGTTGCTCTCTGCAGTCATTTGATACACTAAACTTGGATTTTTCTTAAAAATTAAAGCTCCATAGATGATAAAAATCCAATAATTGCATTACTGTATTAGAAATAGTATTAAAATACTAATCTATTTTTTATAAAAGCTTTAATCTTGAATCTGTTAGATGTTGATAGCTATTATATTTATAACTTTGTCAGTAATCTGAATATGTCTGTCAGCCATAACATACAACCATTGCAAATGTGTTTGTAATTATTTCTGGAGTCTGAACTAATTTTGAGATTATAAGTATAGCAGCTGCAGTTAAATATAACAAACCACAGTCCATCAGTACAAAAAGGAACTGAAGCAATTTTCTCTGTCTCAGGTACACTGTACCTTCCTTTGTCTTCATGTATATAAAAGGGAAATTTTCCAAGGAAACATTGTGTACCAGTTATGATTTACATTGAGTATACTTTAAAACTGAATCTGGATTCAAACCCATTGTGATGCTACCGGTAGTTGATCCTATTTTGATACAACATTTTGACTGTAATAACTTGTTTGCTACATGTGGTCAAAATCAGAAATGGTTTGCCAAAAATCAGAAGCATAGGCAGATGTATTCCATTTGCACTGGGTTTGTTAGCTTTCTTCATTCCTTCCGGCAATTTCTTATATAGTGTAAATAAACAACATGCTGTCCTGGAACTCATATGTAGTGATGATTAGCTGTAGCTGCTATGTGCTGTAGTTACAGTGTACATGCTGATGCTAAAGAAAGAACATTGTGCACTTATTCACATTGCTTTGTGAGTACTGCAGACACCTAGCAAAAAGCCATACTACATTATCAGTTGAATGCAGTGTCAGTATGCAAAGAACTGTGGAGTGTTACAAATGGGATTCAATAAGGATTCAATAAATGTTGCAATTGCTTTATGGACTGAGAGCCTTAATAGGCTTTCAAAGGAATCTCACAAGTGAGTTTTTTTCAGGCTGTCTAAATAAAAGCAGATCCCTCAGATTATTAATGAATGATCTCTATAGACCATGGCCAGTACATGGCTAAGCATTTGGAGTTGTCTGAAATGAAACAAACCTTACCATTTTCTTCTCTACTGCAAATTTAAGAGACGGTGGGTGGGTGGGTGGATGGATGGATGATAAAAGAACCACGGTTTCCATTTTGCATAGATGTTATTTGAGCCAGGGGATTAGAATGAAAAAACACTGACTTGTGGTTATTTGCATGCTATAGTGTCTCATCCATCATAAACATAGAAATGGTAATGAACTTGCAATAAATTGTACTTGAGTAGAATTTCTCCTAACCCTCAAGGAAAATAAATCAAAGCCAACAGTATGTAGTCTTGTTGAATTAAATCCATAAACAGGATGGAACGTGAATACCCAGATTAAAAAAATAAAGGAATTGAATCTACTGCAACTTCTTGTACTGGTTTGAGTGGCCATTACAGTATTAATGATTGGAAATGATGGGTTAAAATGTTTTCTTTTTCTTACAGCCTCAGGCTGCCATGTTTGTAGATTGCATTTATGTAGCGGTTTTATATATTTCTGTGTTCTTTCTTTCTTTTCTCTCCTCATGTTTCCCTTCCTTGTATTTGATGCTACACTTCTGAAGTTCTTCCAACCTCAGGTATTGTATCTACTGGCAGCATAAAAAGGCATGGGGGCGTGTGACTCAGGCTTGGCTCTTGGAATCACTACACATGCACTATGTTAACCTTTTCAATGGTATGAGGGATAAGATCAGAAAAGCACTATCAGATGAGTTAGCCAATAGCTCCTCTTTCTGGGTTTAGAAGACCATTGAAAGGGTTGACCATTAAATTTCAGTTGCTGCTGAGCATGTATGCATGATAGGCTTTGGCTGATGCATTTTACTGATCTATTTGATTTTTGCTGCTATTGCTGCTTAACATTGTAATGCAGAGAAGTCACATCTGGTTCAGCACCGTGGGAAGAATGGAAGGAGAATGGATGGATGACTGGTAAATGAAAAATACTGAGTCCTCAGTGTGCTCTCGGTCTTCAGAGCACTATAAAGGAGGAATATATCACATAAGGCCTCTAGGCCACTTTGTTCCAGTCTTCAGAAAACAAGGAGTTTTCTATAGGAGGGTTGATCCACAGCTTGGAGGAACACTTCAAAAAGTGGGTAGGGCCAGGACAAAAATAGCATTTAATTTAATATAAATTGATGTTTAATTAAAATATAACAGTTTAAATGATTTGTGACTGCTGCCCATATGTTTAAATAGTTTTCCTTTTTTTTTACATAAAAATGCAACTTTAAACATGCCAAGGACTTTGTGGAGCTGCATGGAGTTCAGGAAATGTACTTGTATATCTCTATTCTAGACAATACAAACTTGAAAATACTTTTCTAAAAAGAAATGATAGTCTCCTGCCATATTTCAAACAAATTTCAAGCAATATTTTGAAAGGTTCTCTTTCATGAACATTGATTCTTCTGATTATAAAATATAGTGAAGATATTGTGCTTTTCTAAGCCCACCTTTTTGGAATAGCATCAATTTTCCAAGATCCTCAGAGAGAAATTGAGGCTTTTCTTGGTAGGGCATTCATATACTTGATTTCCTTTCAGGGAATGAAAGATTTTTGTCTGTTCTGTCCTTATTTTAAACTAGGAATTTTATAGAAATCTGTTCATAGAGCAATATTAAAGTTAGGGTTAAGGTTAATCATTCCTGAAGTTTAAAGTTAAGAGAGGAAAACATGTAAGAGTATCCACAAAATGCATTGCCCACACAAAATATTTACTGATACACCCTTCCTTAGCTGCCTTTTCGTATGTTTTGAACTCTGCTTCTTTCATTCTGTAATTTCTGAGGTATAATTCCTCAGAAATAAGAAATAAGCTATTTGTTTTGGCTGAGGACTGGGTCAGTTACCCTGCAGAATATTGGAAAAAATGAAAATGGGTTTTGAAGTTCTTGTTTTTTCTTCCATTCAATTGAAAGTCCAATTATTGAGAGTTGCTTAGACAAGTCCCTGCAGTTTTCTTGGCAAGGTTTTTCAGAAGTAGTTTACCTTTGCCTTCTTCCTAGGGCTGAGATACAGTGACTGGTCCAGGCCACCCAGCTGGCTTTGTACTTACGGCAGGACTAGAACTCATTGATCTCCGGTTATCGAGGCTGATGGCTAAACTACTATACTAAACTGGCTTTCAAGTTAAATATAACTTGGGCAAAAACAAAAGCGTAAAATTTAATTTCCTTTTGAACTTTCAATATTGCTTCATTCAAACAGAAAATAATTACATTTTTCTATAGTTTCAGTTGTATTTGCAGAAATTGTCCAGCTTCTTATATAAGCTTTTTTTGTTATTTTTTTGTTGGAACAATTGGTTTAATTGCTATTAGTTTGCCTATCTAACTTTGTTAAATTCAGAGTCTCCTCTCCCCTTTATTGATTTTTTCCCCTCTCTCAAATACAAGGGTAACAGATTGATCTTGTCTTGGGCATAAAATATTGAAAAATGTATTATTTCTATTGAAAGTTTATCATGAGTCTGCTTTTATTGGTTGGACTTGGCAAGATTGGTCCTAAATCTATTTAAAATAACCACCTCACATATATATATATATATATATATATATATATATATATATATATATATATATATATATATATATATATATATATATATATATATATATATATATATATATATATATATATATATATATATAGTATGCTGATAAGCAACACAACATTCAGTCATTTTATTGACTTTGGTATTTATTTAAACATTTTTTTTATTTTTCCTGTTCATTTCATCCTATTTACTCTAAGATATCTCTTGTGGACCTGATGCAGTTCAGAACATCCATAAAATCCTGAGAAGGTAGTCTAGCCACAAAATTGCTGAAATGCGTCATACTCTTACTCTTACTATATAAATTTAGGCAACATCTTTCCATCTAAGGTACCTTTTTCCAACCTGATATCCAAATGTGCTGGGCTAGAATCTCCCGAATTCTATGCCAGCACAGCCAACTTGGATCTGGATGGAAATTCTATTTCTGTAGCCCAAAACTTCATACAGACAACATTTAATGGAAGTCTATCCTAAGACTTAGTTCAGGTTTGCAACTGGAAAAGAGTTAGTTTCCATCTGCTGAGTCAGTCATAGAGATTTGGAACTTATTATTTCATGGTCTGCTTTCTTCTTACCTTTCTACAGAGAGGTAGATGCTCTCCTTTTGAGTCTGTGTTGCCTGGCAGGTGTTTTTCTTGGGAGAAGGTTATGTTTAATAGCAGAGCTTCTAATTCATATCATTTATGCTGGATAACTATCTTATGACTGAACTATCTCTTGAATTCAACCTTTTGCTGTTTCTGATTAATTTAATGTTTCCCTTACATAGATTTGCTTTATCCCAGCTAGAGTTTTATGTATGCAGCTAAGTTACTTTGGCTCTTTTTGGCTAGCCTTGGTTTGTGCCCAGGGGTGGGTTCCTACTTACCTCGCTGCCGGTTCGCTTCCTCCCATGCCGCGTGGGTGCACCTCATGGGTGCGTGCGCGCGCATGCGCAGTGCCAAAAAATCCAGGGAAAAAAAAAACCAAAAACAAGATGGCGACCTCATGCACATTGCCGGAAACTCGGCTTCTGCGCATGCTCAGGAGAAAAAAATATTTTTTTAAAAAAAGATGGCGGCGCCCATGGACCGGAGTCAAGTTCCTGTCAGTGTTTTATCTCATATACATATCCCAAACCCTTTATCCAAGCTTGCTACTGTCCTAAACTCTCTTAAGTATGCTTTAAGGGACTTCTCTCCTCCTTTCCCAAAGACTGAATAAAACTCAAGGTCAACTTGTAGCTATGAACCAAAAATTATACTTTGGTATTTTCATGGAGCCAAAATTTAAAAACAAGCAATTCCACTTTATTACTTGCATTAAAAATAACTATGCAAAAAACAACCAGATTTATCGTAACTATTGAATTCAATAGACTTAATCTTGGTGCCCTGAAGCTTGCTCAGTATCTCCTTCACATTTCTTCAGATTACAAGAAATCTCACTTCTGGCAACTTGAGCTCTCTTGGATTGCATTGCTAATTCCTCCAAATCCAGTCAGCTCCTTGGCATTACCAGTCCCAGTCTGCCTCCTTCCTAACTGGGTTATCCTTGCTTTCTTAGGTTCAGTACTCTCTCTAGCTGACATATTGGATAATTCCCTTTACAGGCTAAGCTTGTCTACCTATTCAGATCAGAAGAACACATAGCAGTGAAATACCACTTTGCGCATTCTCCCTTTACCTTTTCCTCACAAGTAATCTCATTGTCACTCTTTTTTCTATCTAGAACACATACTAACTACACTTCTGTTTTTCTTCACAACTCTGCACTTTTCACATCTCTTCCTATTCTTAAGTTTTGGTTTTTCTTCTAACTTCTTCAGGTAGCCTCCTTCAGAAAATGCCCCCTGATGTCCCTCTCTTTTATCTCATCATCTTCTCTCCTTTTCTTCCTATTTATCTTCACATTCCTCTTGGTAGTAATATCAAACTCTGGGCACCCAGATTTCTAGCATTCAAGTTATTTTCTTGCTTCCTGTGGTGGGCACCCTTTTATGCCAGTTTTATTCATTTCTACAGTTTCTCTGCAACCCCTTGAGTAACATTAAAAATCTTGAACTTAAAAAAATATATGTTTACTTATCCTTTATTTCAGACTCTTCAGTTTCTTCATGATTTTTATTGCTTTTATGAAATGCATTGTCCCCTTCTCCCGCCTCTTGGTAGAAAGAGAACCATTATTTCTTTATTCTTTTTTTTCCAGAAAAAAAGGAATAAACTCAATTATATATATATTAAAAAAATGCTTTGCAGGCAAATTAGTTTAAATGTGCTTATTCTTGCATTCAAGGGAGACCTTACACTCTGCAGAAAATAACACTTTGATTTAGATTGTATAAAAGGGTAGAGAATAGGAGGGTCAGATTTAATAATGTTAAGTAAAAACTGGAAAGTATTAAGAATTCCAGGCTTGACAGTTCTGGGAGTTAGAATTGATAGAACAAGATAAATGTTCTTTTAAAATGCTGTTTTTAAACATGCTGTAAAATATGTCCTTCAGGCCAACATATTTTACATAGAATAAGGCTGTATATTTAAATTATTAAAATTATAGTGATATATGAACCACTCTGTAAATACTGATGTTATCTAAAGAGTGTTTTCCCATTCAATCTCTTCTAGATGTGGGGGATTATGACCCAGAATTGCCAGTCATTTCATATCTAGGATATCGGACTGGAAAGAATAGTCAAAATAAACTAGTTTACCTAATTTCAGCATTTGTGACTTGGAGAGAAAAATGTAGATCTGAAACACTATATTCACTAAGTCTGCACTACTATTAATCTTCTCATTGTTCCCATCACCCATCTCCTCCCACTAATGACTGTATGATTGTAACTTTGTTGCTTGTATCCTTACGATTTATATTGACTGGTTCCTAATATGATTTGATTGCTTATTTGTACCTGGACTATCATTAAGTGTTGTACCTTATGATTCTTGACGAACGTATCTTTTCTTTTATGTACACTGAGAGCATATGCACCAAGACAAATTCCTTGTGTGTCCAATCACACTTGGCCAATAAAAATTCTATTCTATTCCATTCCATTCTATTCAGATGTTTTTGTTTTTATGGATAAATATATGGCAGTTTCCAGTTTAGGCCTCAATAAGTTTTTTCCCCCCTGTCAAGAATTGATTTCCCTTTTGGGTGATCTACTGGAACTCATTTAATGGATATTGAAACAAACAGTAGGTATGATCACAGCTAAAAAGCGTTCACTTGCAGAGTTTTGAAATGGGGCTGAGGACTGCATGAAGCCCAGGACTCCAGGCAGTATACCTTTTTTTGACAGGGTCAGTGCCTGAGCAGACAACATATACTTTTGTCACTAATAGAGAATGCTTATTCCATACTGTGCCCTGTTTGAAAGCCAGAATTAAGGCTTATAGCAACATGTTCGGCACATATATTGTAAAAAAAGGATGTTGAGACTCTAGAAAGAGTGCAGAGAAGAGCAACAAAGATGATTAGGGGACTGGAGGCTAAAACATATGAAGAACGGTTGCAGGAACTGGGTATGTCTAGTTTAATGAAAAGAAGGACTAGGTGAGACATGATAGCAGTGTTCCAATATCTCAGGGGTTGCCACAAAGAAGAGGGAGTCAAACTATTCTCCAAAGCACCCGAGGGTAGAACAAGAAGCAATGGGTGGAAACTAAACAAGGGGAGAAGCAACTTAGAACTAAGGAGAAATTTCCTGACAGTTAGAACAATTAATCAGTGGAATAAGTTGCCTCCAGAAGTTGTGAATGCTCCAACACTGAAAGTTTTTAAGAAGATGTTGGATAACCATTTGTCTGAAGCGGTGTAGGGTTTCCTGCCTAAGCAGGGGGTTGGACTAGAAGGTCCCTTCCAACTCTGTTATTCTATTCTATACTGTTCTTAGAAAGGAAGAAATTACCTGCCAGATATATAGATCTCAATTGCTAATGCTCTGATACATACAGTAGTAGAGCCACTCCATAATACTTGTCATTGCTGCCTCTTTCACAAGAAAAGAAAAGGAAAGTTAGAACTGTTTGTTAGATAGTGCTGTGAGATGTCACTCTATATACTGAGGAAAAGTCAACTTCTAGCAATCTAGTAGTAGTAGTAGTAGTATTCGCTGATTCTGTGAAGTAGAATTGTAAAATATATATTATATATTGCTACATAAATTCCAGTCTGCATTATATCAGCCTTTTTAAAAGGCTGATATAATGCACATTGAAAGAGAGAAAGAGAGTTATTCACTCTGTATGCAGAAATGGGAGGTAAATCAACTGTATTAAGAGTAGAAATCGAGAGAGAGAGAGAAAATTAAGATGCTAGTTCTTCACCAGAACTATATTTCAGTCCTCACATTTATGGTTCATTCAGTTTGGCACTATTATCTCACTCACTGAATTATTTCATGTATACATCTTTTTGTAGTTGTTTGATTTAGAGCAAATTAGTGGTCTATTTCCTTTTCAATTTCCTCTCATTGCCAAATGGGGAAAAAACTGTCTTGGAAATAGCTTTAGCTCTCCATCAGAGTTCATAAAATATTAAATGAGCCATTCAAAAGTATGTTCTGTATACATGCTCTGGGAAAGTCATTATTGTGATCTAACAGTCCATTAGAATTTTCTTTGAATAATTAAATAATTGTATGAGTATGTAAGGTTTCATGTTCATTTTAGCTCATGGCACTGCTGGAGTTTTAGAAGTATATGATTACATTTTAAAAGATTTGAAAATGATGAAGAGTTGACTGAACTTTTATGCCTTTCTAGCTATTATATTGGTTAAACAAAAGTATCCATATAAGCAAATGAAAAGTATATATTAGCTACTTTTGTTTTTCTGAACTAATGAGGTTTTCTGAAGTTCATTCAAAGCAAAAGCAAACCATATTATTTCTTATTTCATTATAAACACAACTTGGTTTAAAATTATACACTTGTATTAATAACAATATTTATTATATTATTTTTCATCCTCCAAAATGGTCATAAGGAGATTTCCAATGTAATTGTTGAAATACTTTGAACACTTTGAAATATCTTTTAAAAACAGTGTAACTAATATAGAAACTATAGAAAAATTAAAAAAAGAATTGGCAATCTCCCACAGGGCTAAACAAATTCTATAAATTAATAAAGATTATAGGTAAATGATTATCTTACGTTCTGTTTTATCTCTATTGCAGTATCTGTTATCCTATTTTCACATTCATAATTTTCCTCCTTTAGCATCTCAGAAATAACATGCCTTGTTCTTCCAATTATCAACGCCAGTTTTGTGGTATCTTTGCTTCTACACCATTGAATTTTTCCTATCCTATCGAGCTTCCTTAATTTTCCCTTCCACTTATCCATCTCCTTGCATCCCACCCAAAAGCCATAGTCAAATGCAAACACCTAAAAATTATGCAGAGGAGGTACGGTATTTTTCTCTTGCACTTATAACAAATGAACAAAACTGATCTATCTATAGTTCTTATTAGTTTTCTTTCTACATATCGCTACCTTCCCTGTTCTTTATATATTTGTGAAATAGGCCCATTGTGCTATGTTCCTTTAAGATAAGTCGAGCACCAATATTCTGTGCTCTTTGCAGCTAGAAAAAGCAAATGGCGTTTGCACATAGAGGTTCGAATAACAGAATTTAAATGGAAACCTTTACTCTGGGGAAAAGTCGTGAGTCCCTTGGTTTCATTTACTCTTAGCTAATGAACTAGAAACAGCACATCTGTTGTGTGTGGCAGCCTGTTTGAGCTGAACTCTTATACCACAGCCATTAAACATACTCCTGTAGTGTGTCTGAAAGCAATAAACCCAGCTCTTTTGGGTCTGCATGTTGCATGTGGAGCCTGTCTCTAGTGTTAAGGCTGTTTGGTTCTCAACTATAAATTTGAACTTCTTCCTACTATTAGACTTTGATGAAAGGTACATTGTCTAAAATTATAGAGAGAACAGAATAGGGGAACAAAAGACTATCGGGATGGATATAGCCCATGAGGTCTCACAACTCTTCTCTCCCTTTCTTTAAAACTTTGCTGCCATATGTGATGTTTAAAGGTTTATTATGACCCCCAAGGAGGCTTATGAGTCATATGATTTTGCTTTTAGAACCAGCCACTGTAGATCAGCACTACTCAAATGCTACTGGGTGTCCATTACTCTTTGCAGTATGTCTGTCTCTCATATTCAACAGTTTTCTGTATCTAATCAGAGAATCCCTTTATCTTTCAGCCTGGAGTGCATGCTCATTAAGGGGATATATTTCAAATAAGAAAATATGGCCCTTCTCTTTGTGTTTAACAGCTGACTTCCTTCTATAATACATTTATGCAGATGCAAACAATGGAATATTTTTAATTCAGCTTTAGCTCTAGAGGAAAAATTAATCCCAAACTCACAAGGTGATGATCCCCTTCTCTTATTTTCATAGACCTCCATCTCAGGGGTGGGTTCTAACTTACTTCGTTACTAGATTGCTTCCTCGCACGCTGCATGGGTGCACCTCATGGGCGCACGTGCGCTTCGCACATGTGCGCAGTGCCGAAAAATCCAATTTTTTTTAAAAAAGCCAAAAACAAGATGGCGACCGCATGCACAGTGCTGGGAATTTGGCTTCTGCGCATGCTCAGAAGAAAAAAAAATAAAAAATTCAAAAAAAAGATGGCGGCGCCCACGGACCGGCACCGACCGAACTGGGTCCGTGACGTCATCGTGACATCACCAGAGGGTTGCTACCAGTTTGGGCGAACCGGTCCGAACCAGGAGGAACCCACCCCTGCTCCATCTGGACTTTTAGCTTATTCTTTACTTTGCTTTTTCCACCGCAGGGGATTTGCCACTTCTGCTAATCTAATCTTTTGTCAAAAGGCCTAAAATTCTCCATTCTGCCAAATCTGCAATGTGATTTATATAATTTTCTTCAAGTAACATATAAAAGTTGTCATGTTTTGTAACGTCGTTTGGTGATGCTGTCCATGAAGGTTCATCAACATTCTAAATGTGTCCCACAGATATTAAAATTTGGCAATCCCTATATCAATGCTTTGGGAAAAAGTGTTTCTGATTTAATTTAAGTTAACTTTTAAGTTAAATCATAATGATTAATACCAATTTATTATTTGAAGACATAATTCCATGATAGCAATCTTATTTTGTTGAGTAATCTATGTCGTGAGTGAGGGCAGTCCTTGCTAAAAGTTCATATACTGTGATCTTACTAATTTAGTATTTCATCTTTATGTGTCTTAGTCTCATAACATGGCCTATAGTTCGCAAAGATGTACAGGTTGGTATTAACCTTTCTCAGTTCCCATAATACTGTACTCCAGTAACATGCTTTAATGGTGATTTATGGTGATTAAAGTTCAAAATTCAGGAAGGTAGGAATGTCTTACGGAATAAGAGTTGGACTTGTTTGTTCCAAGCATGTCTTAAATTACTTCTGCACACTGGTCTTAGAGTGCTTACTCATATGGATGGATAGAACCATATTATTTTCTAATGAGAATTGTAGGTGACTCTTTCAGTACAAAAACCAAAATACATCTAACAATATAGGTTATTGCCTTGTGAAATTTTGGCAGAAACCAATTAGCTTTAAAGCAGTCCAGTTCTTGGCACTTACACATCTGTCAAAAAGGAATCTGAAATGCTTCTACTTGGATTTCATTCATGCTGTATAAAGCATGTGCGCTAGGGTTCTTCAGATTGCAATCTTAGGACACGTAATGCATTTTCTCTGGATTTACCTAGTGTTGCTTGAGGTTCTTACATTTTCTATCCATTCTGATCCCAGTAACACAGATTTATTTAATAGGAACTGTTAAAAATAGATGAGGATCCTTTTGTTCAATTATTGCTAAAAGTTCTACATATTAGACCTGATCTTATATACATTGTTTATTTATAGTTATATTTATATATTTTAATTAAAAGTTGTGTGACATTGTTTATTTACATTATGAATAGCATCCCTGTAATAAATGAAACAAAAATAAATGAAACAAATGTAGGAAAAGGTTAGCGTTCATTGAAAGAATTGTTGAAGAATTAACACTTCATTGAAAAGGTTAATTGTTACCATGTGACAATGCAAGGCTCAAAGTAATCCATGAGTAATGGAAACTGTGAAGAGCCTTTCAAAAATTTTATGACTTCCCCTCTTGTGCATCAAATAAATGCACATTTTAGTGGCCATTATTATGCCCAATAAGTGACACAAAATTACATCACAATTGATAGTTGCATTTGCACCCTTGAAATTTTATTTTATTAGAGAAACAAAACTCAGCCTTTCTCATTCTAATATGCTTTCCAGATATGTTGGATTACTGCTCGCATTTGAAGACATGTACTGGCTAGAGCAAAGGTCCCCAACCCCCTGTCCATGGACCAGCACTGGTCCATGGCATGCCAGAAACTGAGCCGGGCAAACAAGCAAAGCTCCATCTGCGGAATGCAGGCAGCACATGAAACCACGCCCCCTCCGCTCCACGGAAAAACCTCTCTCCATGGAACCAATTCCTGGTGCCCAAAAGGTTGGGGACCGCTAGGCTAGAGATTGTTGGAGCAGTAATCCAATATATTGAGGATTGAGGATTGATTGATGTTGAGGATCTGAGAAAATTTTCATCCTGTTATAATTTTAAATTAAGGTCCACATCAGTTTTTACCCTTTCCCCCCCACTTATAATGAAGTGTTCATCTTTGTTATGGTCTTTCATCTAACTTCACTTTTGTGAACCTGTTTTTGCTCACTTCAAAGGGATATGCTACTTTTTGGTTCTTCAGTGGTAGGGAACCATTTGCAATTCAACCATTTGTCATAATAACTCGAGAATGTGTTTAAAATTTCAGTTTAATTCTGCAGCCATTTTTTCTTTCTGTATGTGTCTCTTCCTGCTCACTCCACCCATTCTCACTCCACCCATTCAGATTTTGTGGAATCTGAAGAGATCAAAAGGGTGGGCGGAAAGCTAAATACAAACACATAAGCTTTATTATAGCTTGTGAAGACAACTTAACTAATTACATCACAATTGTTGTAAAATAACATCTTCTTAAAATTTGATTGTTTATATTATCTGCAACTCGCATTTGATAAAACCCATATTGGACTCTGAAGAAATGGAATATCTTCTCTTACATAAAAGCTCTTCAGTTGACAATTAAAATTATACCAAAGGATTGAAAATGAGAGGATTTCTCTCTTGGTTAAATTGAATGTGGGCATTGAATTTATGAAATAGTTCCTGTAATACCAACAATCTGGAAGGAAAATAGCTCAAGGCTATACAGCAGTCTGTAAAAGTCCAAAAGATGCAGAGATACTGATTTCAGCTGAACCCTTCCAATAGTTTGCATGTTAGCATTTATTCTCTTTCATATAGAGAAAGCAACTGCCTTCGTATTCTTTGGGTATATCTTTGGATACAAAATGGAAGGAAAAACATCTATTAGATTTAGTTCAAGGACAGAGTCTGCTTGATCAAACCAGGATTTCTTC
Source organism: Diadophis punctatus similis (assembly GCA_023053685.1). Taxonomy (NCBI): domain Eukaryota; kingdom Metazoa; phylum Chordata; class Lepidosauria; order Squamata; family Dipsadidae; genus Diadophis; species Diadophis punctatus. The sequence continues at coordinate 38,078,295 of JALIGW010000003.1, read as the reverse complement.
AACATTGAGTAGAGTTTTAAGTTGGCAAATAATCATTTAAGTGAGACTTTTCAGAGTTTCTTGTTTTTATTTTGAAGTTTGACACTTTAATTTTGCTATTTTGGGGTAAACTAACAGAATCCCATGAGATCGCATTATTATAGATCACCAGGAGGATAAATTAAATACGGCAGCTTTCCTCACTCCAGGTGTATGAGAGATGCTCATGTTAGTTGGAGATTTTGTTGAACTGCAAAATTTCTAAATGCATCAGGTTAGAAAATCTTTTTTAAGTATTAAATTGTCATTTTAAAAAAAATCAAGAAGATTGGGAGGAAGAAAGCCAATTGTTTTCAAATAATCATAGATATCCATGGACATTCTATTCAGAAGGCCATGCTAGCACTGATGTGGTTCCCTAGTTTGGTAATGAAATGTCTGCAAGAAAACAGCCAAGCTCAGAGAGCACCAAGACCCCACATTTCAACCCTCAGCTACAAATATTCTCTTCTGTCAGTATTCAAAAAGCAGTAGAGCAAAATTATCAAGAATAGTCACACCCAGGGGTGCATGTTTTCAAATTGTATTCTTAGCATTTTATTTAGCTCAGGCTGATTTATTTTCACCAGTTGCTAACTAAAAAGACTTTTTTACAATCTTATTAGCCAAAAGCATAGTTTTGCTCCTCGTTCATACCCTTCAGGATTGAACTTCTCATTTGAGTAGACTCCAGAATTAAATGCTATTCTTTGTTCATGTTGCCATAGACTTAAATATGCATAAGGAAAGAGCACTAACACAATGGTGTGGAATTCTCATATTGACATTTTAATTATATCCAAAGCAAACTCTGCCTTTCCTTGTGTTTATAATAGTAAAAAGTATAATCCTTTTAATAGTTCTGTATACAGGAATGGAATAATTCAATTTAATTATTTTTAAGCAAAAGACAAAAATTTGTCACGAATTAAATAATTTAGAAGTATGAAATAATTTGCAAAGTATGAAACATTTTTGTATTATGTGTTTCCTGTTACTTTAATACTTAGGAAAAAGATTCACAACACCCTTTCCTACCTTTCCAAATCCACTGCTGGGACTAAGCTTATCAACTATAAAATTCTATAGTTCCACAGTTCAAGGTATCTTGGGTTAATTTAATTTTGCTGTGCTTGGTCCATAACAAATTGGATCAAACTCTATTTTCTTAAGAGTTTCTAAATCTAATTGCCTATTTAATTGAGACTTGGCTGCTTAGGGCCAATTTCTACCACTTTAACAGACTAAGATTTATCCTACCAATGGGCCATTTAGCACAAAATGCTTCCTGCAAAATAAATGCCAACACCCAGAGGTTTTGAAAAAGATGTAGCAGAATTGTGACATTTTTCATTTCTTCACAACTTCTTAGTCCTTGAAGCATAAACTAATGTTCCACATGTATAAGAATAAAGCATAGCTACTAATTGAAACCCAGTTCTACTAAAACTTCATAAACACATTTGTAAAACAGAAGGCAATTTCTCCAAATTCCTTCACTATTTTCACCTGTCCCTATTGTATGTCCTACCCCAGTGATGGCGAATCTATGGCACGCGTGCCACAGGTGGCATGCGGAGCCATATCTGAGGGCATGTGAGGCATTGCTTTATGTCAGCTCCAGCGCGCATGCGCGCGCTGGCCAGCTGATTTTTAGCCTTTTTTTTTGGCTGTTTTTTCTCAGAAACGAACTTCCGGTTGGCCCATTGGCCCATTTTTCACCGTCTCCAGGCTTCAGGAGGCTTTCCTGAAGCCTGGGGAGAGCGAAAAACAGCCCAACAGGCCTAGCGGAAGTCCAGAGGCTTCAGTGAGGCCTGTGCGCATGTGCGGGGGGCAGCACGGGGGTTGTGCGCATACACAGAGGGCATTGCATTATGGGTGTGGGCACGCGGGCGCATGCAATCGCATGCGCATGCATCCTTTTGGCACCCGAGCCAAAAAAGGTTTGCCATCACTGTCCTACCCCTTTAACTGCAACAACATACGGTACATTAGCCTCCAAAAGTATATTGGGGATGAGTAGAAAAACAAATTCTTAACTGGTGCCTCTATTAATAGTATTACAAAACTTGGGTATGTGGTTTTGGGGAACTCTTTATATTGAAGTTCTCATTTTTATGAGTTGTTCTTTCTTTGTTCCATCAATAGACAAGAATGACATATTGGCATATTTTAAGGGAACTACATTTGATTGTTATTTCGCTTTATTACCTATAATAAATCTTGGCTGAATAATAGACTGTGTTGAATCTTGTCAGAAATCCTTGGCACTGATAGGCAGAATTATCTTTCCTCTTTCCTTTGTGATATACCTCTTTGACAACCTCATTCTTACCAACACCAGACAGGAGGTAAATGAACTTGTGCATTTAATTGTCTACTACATCATAGTGTCCACTTGAAGAATATGCTTTTCAGATATTTCTACAGCAGAATTTTGAAAAATACCTTCTCCAGAAACCTCTGAGGGGACTATGCATTCAGCTTTTAGCAGTTGGCAACAAGATTTAACTAAACTCTTTGTTTATAAGCAGATTATAAAGAATAAGATTTTAAGAGTCCAGAACAAGTTAAGCATGGATTTATTTATGTAATCCTTTCTTTGATTGGCAATCAGAGGGTTGTTCTTTAATTATATCCCTTAATTACAGAGCTATCTAAATTTCAGAGGGAAATAGAAGAAGGGAAAATAAATGTCTTATAAGAAGGGAAAGTAAGGATCTAGAATTGCTTACCAACTTTAGGCACCTCAATCACAGACTGTGCTCTCTCATCCATTATGCCTAGTCTATTTCTGTATAAATAGGGTAATTATTTAAATTTTACATTTATACATATGCATTGCCATATGCAATTTTTATGCAAATCTATTTTACATCATTTCTGTTAATGCATTTTGTCTCATGAGGTAATGCATTAATCACACACAGAGAGATTTCTCTTTCCACACATAAGATGAAATTTTTTTAAAAAAATGTTTTGCCATTATGGTAGTATGGATTGTTTCATTACTAATAAAAAATATTTCTGTTAGGCTTAAAACAATCCAAATAACATCCCTAGCACATTTTTAAAAGAATCATCCTAATTAATGAAGAATGTAAAAAGATAAATGTGTTTCCAAGAGGACTACTTCAGAATTTGCAATAACTGGCTGTTTCAGGAGGTTGTGAGTTTGATCCTAGGTAGAGGCAGATGTAGGGTCTCCTGCTTGGGCAGGGGGTCGGACTAGATGACCTGCAAGGTCCCTTCCAACTCTGTTAAACCTGTTAATCTGTTATTGCAAAATGGAATATATATTTTTATTTTAGCGGAACGACTTAAACATTCAGTATTACTTTTCTTATTTGAACATATATCTTCATTTCCTTAAAATGATAAGACAAAGTTAGACTTTCTCATCACTGATTGTTGTTTGTTCTGCATTGTTTTGTTTCCTTAGAGCTTCTTGCTCTTTCAGTTTGCTAATCAAAGTGTTATTGGCTTTACTCATATTGCTTTATTAAGACAAGACAAATGCATTCTCTTTATCCTTCCACAGTCCTTGTGATTCCTTTCTTTCCATTCCAGATTTGCCTATATTAATTGCCTTCAGAGGCTGGAGTACTGTTAAGCTCTCAAGGCCACGAAGAGAGCAATCTGTTGAATCAATGAATAGAAAATTTAAAACCAATTAGCTTGTTTATGAGAACTATCTGTTTGGGGTTTGCATGTTTACCCTCTGCTTGTCCTCAGCATTTTCTGCATGCCCCTTCATCTGAGACACTCCAAGCATCTTCCATAATTGACCATCCTGCCTTTCTGAGATGGAGAAATCTTACTATAACACCACCAAGGAAAGAATGAAATTCGAGCTTTGTTTCTCTTTTGGAAAAAAATAATTCTTTAGTTAGAAGAATTATATGCTGTTTACGTTTGGCAGTACGTATGTATGAACGAGTGTCTTGATCCATTTTGTCTTCACATGCCTGCATGTTTAGCTTCAAAAAATCATTGGCAAAGCCAGAGAATTGAAATCATAGTATCTTTTAAAAGCAGTTTTTTGCACTTCCCTCTCCTAGTTTTAATCTCTCCAACCATTCACCAAACTACAGATGTTCCAACTGTGGCCGCAACCACCATTTCAGAAACTACTGTCCCAACCACCATTACTGAAGTTGTAACCACCACCACCACAGAAGTGATAACCACTACCACCACAGAAGCTGTAACCACCACTACAGAAGCTGCAACCACTACAGAGCCAGCAATCATCACCACACTTGTTGCTAGTACAATAGGTATCAAGTACCGGGCTCAGCTTCTGTGTTTTCCTCTTCCGTTTATGTTACCTAATATAATCCCTTTCAGGGTCTTTCATATACTTTAAGCCTAATATACCAGCTTAACATCAAAGCGTAGATGATTTCTAAATCAAGCAGAAGCAGGATTTTCCTCTAAGCATAGTCATTTTTTTTCCGGCAGCATATTAATCATTGGATTATTTTTAAAGATTCACAATTATCCCAAATGTTAAAAAGATTATCCAGAACAGTCTTGGAGCTATTTCTATAAAACTTTGCGTCTCCAGCATTACTTCTTAGCCTGCCATAGACAATCTGGATTCTCCTTTTCAAAGATGTCCTTTATAGACATCTCACAAAGCCAGACTCTGTTCATTTGCATTCTAATAGATTATGCATAATTGCAATGGGTAGAATACTAAAATGAGATTATTATTTTTATTCGCAATATAACATACCAAGGATCATCTCTGACTGAAATATCCCAATTATTGACATCTCTTCTAGGAACAGTTGATAATTAAGCAACTTCAGTCAGGAAGGTTTGGAGTGGATCTGTGTGCAACTATATTACTGTTTTACTGTTCCTCGTTTACGAAGTGGCATTTATTTATTTATTTTAAATTTTTTATAATGCCGCCTACTTACAGCAACTCAAGGCAGCTTACAAGAGATAAAAATTATAAAATAATAACCCCCATCCCGCCATCCTGGCCAATAACACATACTCGTACCAGCCATTTAATGGGCTCCGTCCTGCTCTGGGTTCCCTATGCCCATGGGCAGAATTACATGTTCAGGACCTTCCAAAGAGTGTCCATACTAGAAAGCATAGGGATCCCCTATTAAAAAAAGATGGACTCCAAAATCTTCGAAGCTTAGATAGACAGCTTGGAGATTCTAGCTCTGATCCGTTACCATCTGGCGAATCAAAACATTTATCACCAGATTCAATATCAAATTGAAATAGAACCAGAATCAACTGTCATGCCAATTTAAAACACGGTATCTTTACTGAGCAAAGTAACAGAAAGTCTTCCATTCTAAAAAAATTTCAAATTCATTAACAGCAGCTTTGCCTTGGATCTCCCCATGGAAGAGGTGGGCTTAAGTATAAAGCAGCCAGTAGCATTCCAAGCTGTTGCCCAATTGCCTTTCTCATAAGAATTTATTGAAGGGGTTTTTTTTCACCACAGCCCCTGGCCAAACCTGGCCCATTTTAATGCACCTTTTCTGTTGTCAATTTATTCTGCCATAGCAAACTTGGACCAGTTTTGTTTTGCTTTCCCATTCTAACTGATAGCCAAATTGATAGCTAGACAGGCTCAGGATTTTTTACATATTTTTTTCCTGACATTCCCTTGGTTTGGGAATAAAGATTAAAATATTTTAGCTGAAAAAAAGTCTGCAACCTCTAAGTTTAATCACAAGACATTTCCATTTTATGCAAGAATATTCTTGTAGATAGATATTTTTCCCATTCAGACTTGCTCTTAAGGAGGGAGAATATTATTCAGTGCAGAATTAGTTTCAAAGCAAAGAACTATTTAATTGAATTGCTCTAAACAAAGAATAAAAATTTAAAAAGAATAAAAAAAGGATGTGGTGGCTCAGTGGCTAAGACGCTGAGCTTGTCGATCAGAAAGATCGGCAGTTCGGCGGTTCAAATCCCTAGCGCTGCGTAACGGAGTGAGCTCCCGTTACTTCTCCCAGCTTCTGCCAACCTAGCAGTTCGAAAGCACGTAAAAAATGCAAGTAGAAAAATAGGGACCACCTTTGGTGGGAAGGTAACAGCATTCTATGCGCCTTCGGCGTTTAGTCGTGGCCACATGACCACGGAGACGTCTTCAGACAGTGCTGGCTCTTCGGCTTTGAAACAGATGAGCACCGCCCCCTAGAGTCGACAATGACTAGCACATATGTGCGAGGGGATCCTTTACCTTTTACCTTTAAACAAAGAATGCTGCCTGTGTACAAATTCCTGATATGGACAATTAATCATATCCAAACAATCTTTGCTTTAAAAAAAAACCTGGGATTCTTGATTAAAATGTTCTCAGTCTCAGTCCGGTGGTATTATTTGACTCAGAATTGGCCATGGCATGACCAGCAATGATTTTACAATCCTGATGAAAGTTAAAGCAAACCCTAATAATCCTGATTAAATGCTGCTTGTAATGATTGGAGTCTCGTCAGAAAAAAATGGGAATACTCATGTGTATTCTAAGCCATGTTTACTCAACATAATGCCTGGTTTTCATCGATATAAAGAGTTCTTAGCTGATGCTCAAAACTATATATTATATGAATGACTATGTGGTAGTAATGACTAGAACAAGGTAGCAGTATATAGACTTTTCAAAATAAAACTTCTATTGGGAACAGAAATGTATTATCGTGAAGATTAAAAAATATAGATGACAGGATAATGCTCTAAGTCACATTACAGAGTGGCTGCATTTACTGTTTAAAAATGTGCTGCTATTAAAAAGCGGGATTGTAATAATTCATTTTATACAAAAGTGCATATCTATCCAGAAGTAATTCAAACTGAATTTATATTTATATTAACATCATCCAGGTAAATACTGATAGAAAAGCAGCCTTAAGCAACAGCCTGTGTTTCTGAGCTAAAATTGCCAAGCCAGCTAAACTTATCATAAAATCAACAAAGGACAACGGATTATCAATGCGTCCTTTGCAGAATACTAACAAAAAAAGTTTTCTCTCTAGATTTGATAGACATTAAATCAGAGAGCTGTTATATTTTAAAATGCACTGAACTTTTCTTTGGTTTGATGCAGTGTTGAAGCAGAATATATTTGTGTTTCATAAATCTACTTAAACACACTATCAGGAATTGCTACCACCAAGCCATTAAAGTGTTCAGCATCAGCAGTCCATTTATTTGAAAAGAATTCTAGCATGCAGAGTACAACTTAGCTTTCATTAGAAGTTAGTGGTTCACTGTCAAAACTTTCATCTAGGTTTCCAAGTGCAAACAATGCTTTTAAAATAATAAAACTGCACTAAGAGCCTCAGTCTCTTGCAATGAGTGTTAAATTGCTAAATTGTTTGAGATCCTTCCTAAGGAGATAAGTAAATTAAGGCTCATTCATACAGTAGTTTCTCACATAGTTCTGTTGTATGCTTCTCAAAAAAGGGCAGTCTCTCCCTCTCCCTCCAAAAAACCCAGCCTTAGGACTTTTGTTTCTGAAAAAAGATGCCCCATAAATACCCTCAGCTTGGGAACTTAATTACATAAGCACATCTGTCCTACTTTGGAGTAGCTGTAGGAGCCAGCAGAAGGTAGCAAAAATAGCTTACAAATTTAGCTTACTGTAAATAAAAAAACCAGTGGATTCCTAAAATATGGGTCATTGGGATATGCACAGAATATGGTTTTATTGTGTTCTCAGGGCAGACAAAAAAAAGAGGCAAACCTGGAGCAAAGGTATATGACTGAAATTGAAAATGGAATTGCACAAAGCAAACCTCCTATGAAAGTTAGAAAGATCCCTGGTAAACAGGGGTGAATAATATTATTGTCTGCATTACACTGTAAGGAAGAAAGGACCTATTATTGGTGTTCTGTACTAGTAATGATGCATACAGAGCAAAGCATGTACTTACATGAGTGTGTCTATGTTACTTTAATGAAACACCATTTCCAAACTACTAGTCTGTAGGCAATAGACTAAGGGTCAAAGAAGTGATAGACAATTTTTTTTTCACATGTTACCTATGTGAGAAATTGCTAATGAATCCAGAACCTTCACTTAAGTCGGAACACATTGTTTCTACATTATCTCGTTTATTAACTTCTGTTCTAACCTGTTCACCAGCTGGTGTTGGAAAGCTGCCGCCCATCTGGAATGTAAAAATTTCATCTAACAATAACTGGGCAAACATCACCTGGAACCACACATTTGATGCTGACACTGAATTTGTGGTTGAGTATAGCAACAGTAAGCATTGGGTTCATGGGAATGTTGCAGAGTACTTAATGTGCTGTAGGTCTTGTTTTCTCTTAAGAGTTTTATTTCAATTAATTTTTACGATTCTGTATTCGTTGATGACTTTCGGCTCATGGGCCAAACCACATTGTGGTGGTGGTTGGAAAAAAAATGTTATCCATAGAATTTATTGAATATATAACCCTAATAACTGCAGCTAATATGACTGACTATAAAATATTTGATGTAATGTTGAAGAGATTTGTGCAATGTCTTGTGCACAGTTTGAAATATCTCTGTGCATACCATTCAGATGATTACTACAGGGCCAAAGGAAAGGCTGTCTTCCTTTCTCTGGAATACTTTTTAATTTGTACTGCGGTTATAAATGTATTTATGGAAATGTGCTGTTCAAAAACACTTTAAGAACTGCAGTCATAATGATGATTTACATTTATACACATATCTAATCCAGTCTTTATGAGCCCAGGTTTTCCATGGATTTAAGTACTTACAGAGATCCATGTCTGACTATTTGGACATTGATTTCATATTCTAATTCCTCTGTATGGTTTTAATACGAGTAGATACATTATGTTTCCCTTTAACCTTTCCAAAACTGTGGATAAATTTAAAAACAACTACATCAAGCCACTATGAAAGTATTTTCAGAGAAAGGTTCGTGAATATTATTTAATATTTGGAAGTGGCTGACAATTATGGCAATTCCTTCCTATCCAAATTAGAAATTTCTCAGAATCTGTGTGAAAATAGGCTCCTTTTTTCAGATTGAGGTTTTGGTTTTGTTTCATTTTGGTTTGAAACAAAATGATTTTTCTGGATTTGGTTGCAATCACAGAACCATTTGTGTAAGAATCTTTCATCTAATTGTATCTGATTGATGCTGAAGCTGGTGCTTAGATTAGTGAAATGGTGTCTAGAAAATCGATTCTGCCAGTGGTGTAAACTGGTTTATAAAACTCTTGTAAACAAACTCTTGAACTTTGAATTGGGTGAGGTCTCAAACTCTGGATGTTCATCTTGTTGAAATATGTTATCCAGCCAGCAATTATCATCATAGCCCAATTTGATGCTTGACCACACAATAATCTCTTCTTTTCTTTTTAGCTACCTTTGATATGAGATTTCTGTTTCCCAGGTAACAAAACAGTGAAATCTTCCCCTGCTAAAGGTTTTCTGGAGCTGAGTGATCTGATTCCTGGTGAGAAGTATATAGTGCGGGTTTTTCTCAAAGGCAATGAGTCTGTCTTCTCAAATGAAACCTTTCACACAAGTCCAGGTGAGATGAATCTCAGTCTCCATGTCCTGCATTTGAGGATGCATCCCATTCCGAGCTTTCTGCTTTTCTGTGCTGCTTCTTCAGATGGAAGGATGAAGGCATGCATGAAGAAACATATCCATTCTTTCATCAATGTCAAGCACTCTGACCTTATTATACAATTATCAAAATATATCACTTTTAACCAGAATCTTAAGATTATCATCTGCTTGCTTTTAAACTATTTATAGTTTTTTAAATGAAACAAATTCATTTTCCAAGAAATCTTATAACAAGGACAGAGCCCTGTAATACTTAGACCTAAAGAATAAATTATGTTGTTAAGGAGCAAGGTATCTATTGCTACTGGCCTGTTTATGTTTATGCTTGAATGAGCGTGCGCTGTTCATTGTCATCTTGCATGTGCTTATACAACTATTGGCAGTTACGTTCCAGAATATTTATTTTAAAAAAGGATTGTGTTGACTATTACAAAATGATGGATCGGAGATTGCTGTTGCATGTTCATACTTACACATGGTTATAAATTGTCATCTGAGAACTGTAGCAATTTACATTTGCAGAATATTGCCTTGTATCATCTGTTCATGTCACTAAGCTCTTTGTAGGATTGCTTTCACATTGTTCCCTTCTTCTAAAATTGTCGTGTGTTTCCTCATTGTTAGAGAGTACATAGACATATCATTACAACATATTTTGTGTTATTTCCTTATATTCTTCAGTTCTTGTCTGAATTGTACAAGGTGGAAAGGGATTAACAAAGCAATGCTATCTATACAATACGAGATGACAGAATTGTTTTGTGGCTTCTCTGAGCTATTTTGCTGTTAGTCGAAGTTTCTACTTTGCATTTCACTATACCAAAAATGCAGGAAAATTAATAATTATAACTGTATTTGGGAAATAGAAGCTGGCTGATTAAGAGGTAATCTTCTTAAACTGTGCTTTTGAGTAATACAGTTACAATCAACAAAACTAAGTTCTTCCTAGCACTATGTTTTTAAATAAGGGTTCCCAAAACCAACACTCTAATCTTTTGCTGTTTAGTCCAAAAAGTTTTTTATTCTGAGTCTTTAACTTGGTATTTATAAATCTTTTCAATACAGATTGAGGGAGACTCACCCAGTGAATATCATAATTTCAAGAGTTCTCAATATATTAAAAACTGGGGAGGGGGGAAGTAATTCCTAAAGGAATTAAGACATGGGAATTGGTCAAACATAAAGTCCTTAGACGCTACATTACGCTTGTGAGCCTCCTGAAATCCCTTGACTTTCAGTTGCATGCCACCTAAGCAACCCCAGAAACGTTGGTTCCTGCCAGGATCTACTTATGAGTTGCAGCTGTTGAGAATACATATGGGCAATCTCATAATATCTCCTTCTCCAAAGACATCTCAATAACTCGGATCCAGCATCCAGATGCTAATTCAGCCATAATGTTGTTTCCTCTGTTCAAGGACATCCATTAACCATTTCTTCTCTGGAAGTGACTCTAGCATTATCAATCAAAAGTTATGCTTCAGTTTTCCAGTCTTTCTTTCCTATACAGTTTTGTTCTGTTTAGGAAAAAATACAAGAAGCCATTGAAATATAGGAGGATTAGAAATTGTAGAATTATAGAGTTGGAAGGATCCATTCTGCTGTTGAATCCAACCTCATGCTCATTATAGGGTTTAAAACAAGCTTAAACAAGATCATTCTTTCTATGGTATTTCTATACCATGACGAGACCTACAGTTCAAAACTCTACTAAGGAATTAATAAAAGTACAAAAACAAGACCTGACTAGCTGCAATACAGTGTGAAAAATTGTTTTTGTACTTTTATTAATTCCTTAGTAGAATTTTGAACTGTAGGTTTCGTCATGGTATAGAAATATCATAGAAAGAATGATCTTTCAACGATAAGAGCTAAAACTCTAAAACTTGCTCAAAACATTTTACTGGTATATGAACAGAATCAAACATACAAGACCTACCTTGAGTAGATAATTTGTGCCTTAACATTTGGCGTAATCACCTAATACCTCTTTGAAAGGAGACTCCGTAATTCCCAAGGATTATAGTTTACACAATTGTTAGCATAAATGTGAAAAGCCAAAATACTTGGTGCTGCAGTGTTGCTTTCAAGAATCAGATTTTGGAAAGACAAACCTACCTCTCACTTGCAGATAAATATCTGCCTACCTGCCTGCTTGCCTTTCCTTTTTAGGGGGAAAGGGCAAATATTCATTTTAAGTGTAATAAAGAGGTAGCTTAAACTTTGGAATTTAGCCCATTCTTTTTTTTATAGTATCACTTGGATACTATCTGCATTAAAAAAAAATCAGAGCTCACCAGAACAAAATAAAAGACTTGGAATTCTTCATTATGCAGTGATGGATGTCCAGGATTTAATCCTCTGATGTTTAGTAAATGACTTCTGAATCACTTGGTTTTAGTGCCCTCCTGTCTTTTCCCCTGCTTTCTGGTAAAATGCATTGATATGAGAACATCCTGTCCCTGTCATGTATCCTTCACACCTGTGACCAGAAAGCACTGCTCATTTTTCTTTCTTTTTTAAAATCTCATCCATAACGTATACTCTTTTCTCTACTAGCGGTACCAATGCACTGGAATCAGAAATAAATGAGAGTATAACAACTCAGTGTTACAGAAATATAGCTGGATATGGAAATAACACAGCCTTCCCTTATTTATAAATATAATGATAAAAGCATAAAAAATAAGGTTTTGACAATGTCTTAATAACCTATATTATATATGGTACAAAGAATGATGGATTGATTGTGTTGCGGTATTGGCTTCATATCTTTTTTCTTTTAAAATCTATGTTGCAATAGGAAGAACATATTTCAATTTATACTCCTACAGAACTAGCATGATACTATTTTCAGAATGATATCATAGATTGCTGTTTTATACAATACATTGATCTATTGCTAACTAACCTCAGACTATTATTCGTTATACATTTAACTTTGAGTTCAGGCTTTCAAAATTGCAGGAGGGATTTAAAAGTGGATTGTAAACTCCAAGGGCCCAAAGTGACTTGAATGTCTCTTACTAAAATTGTTTAAACTTATCGTTTTCCAATGGGTAATTTCCTGTCAGTATATTTGGAGCCCAGGGTATTGCTTTGATCATATTTTTGAAAAGAAAGAAATGAAAATGATTTGTTTGCTCAGATGAAGGCAAAGTGAGCTTGGAATTTTTCCTCCAGTCTTAATTTTTACTCTGATTGGATATAATTCTGGTCATGGCCCCTAAACATCTATGTGTTAGCTAAGATGTTCATGCTATTATTTGTTAACAGTTTTTGAAAATACATATAATCATGGCAATACATAGATACTGAGGCAACAGTATTAATATTTTGTACAGGATTAGGAGAAGAGGTTGAAGCATAGCATCATTTTCTGATAGTAGTATATAACGTCATTCATTCATTCATTCATTCATTCAATTTATATGCCATCTCACCTAAAAGTGACTCTAGGCAGCTTACAAACATTGAAACACTAATATAATATATTAAAACTTCAAAACAATAAATAGTAACATTAAATTTGATTCAAAATTGTCAAAGATAGGGAGCAAGGGGAAAAAAATGACCACAGGGAAGAATAGCACACTCCCACTAGGGCCCCAGGCTAGGTCTTCAGAACTTTTCGGAAGGCCAAAAGGGTGGGTGTGGATCTCACCCTGAGGTGAGATACTCGTGATGTTCCAGAGGGTAGGAGTCATGGCACATAAGGCTCTTCTCCTGAACCTTGCCAACCAGAATTACTTGATCGAAGAGGTCCATTGCAGGTCCTTTTATTGGCATTGGTGGGACGGATCAATCCCACTGAGGTGACACAGTTCCTCAGATAACCTGGACGCATGCCATGAGCTTCCGTCGATTAGCTTTGAAGAGAAGTTAAGTAGAGCTCATTCTAAAGTTTACTCCGTAGCAGTGCTGTCAGTCTTACTTCACTATACAGGACCAATAAGCAGTGCTTTTCTTACTTGTAGGATATCTCTCTTACATTGATACACTACTTTGATCTCAGAGAAGAATTAATGGCTGCTCTGATTTTAGGACTGTTTAAATAATATTCATTCATTCATTCATTCCAGATAGGAATAAATTACTATACTTTGATTATAAAGTATTTGTTCTGTTTAACTGGTCCTATCTAACTGATCCTTTTTTCCCATTGTACCACAAATACAGACCGTGTTGCACTGTGTGTGGCTTTGTTTTGATCTGTATCACAATATTACTCTAAAAATGAAGGGATTTTTTCCCTTCATCTCCGCCCCAAAAACAGCTAAAGCAAGCTGTTCTGAAGATAGGATTGGTGAGAATCACAAGGCTGGTCAATCAATAAATCATAGTGAAATAGAACAGCTGCACTGCATGTTTGCTTTTTCGGTTTCAGCATTGCCCGAGTGCAGGGTTTTGTGAATATGCTGAGGGAAATATTTCATTGTTGTAACAGCACTTTTTTCTTTTTTTTCTTTATCTGGCACTTTAGCTTATCTGAACTGTTAACCTTGAGTCTCTTAAGATTAATTATTTCACTTGAAAGCTTTTCTATACTTGCATCATTAACAAAATCAACTTTGATTCCCAAACCTTTAGAATGATTTTGTATTCCCTTTCTCCCCATTCTGTAGATTCAGTTAGCCTAATGCAAGTCTCAGATCCAGGCGATTAATAACATGCTCCTTCCATTAGATGAATTGCATCAGTTCAAAGTTCCCTTTGCCCCATATTGTTACAGCTTTTAACAGGAAATGGTTCTGTACAGTAAATTCACTGCCATTAGAACCACTGAAAATGTCAAAAATTAAAGGCTCCTGACATTTGGGGGGTTTGATTTGATTATACTTTTGGGAAAGCATCCTGTAGTAATGTAGATGCAGATTTTTTTTTCATTCCTGTTTCATTGACAACAAGTTTCTTCTTTTATATCAAATGAGGCAATAATTTATCCTGCCTGCTCAGATGTTGTATCCACACAGCAGCTCTCTTATCACAACTGAGCAGTCTCTTAATCACAGTGGCCAGAAATGGAATTTAGGGCTTTTGAAAGCAAAGCTCATGGTATACAGACCCGTAGCCAGAGGTGGGTTCCTGCCTGTTTTTGCCGGTGCGGTTAATAGCTGTTGTTCGGCACAGAGCCGAAGACGCTGCTGCCGTTCACAGCGTGGGAGCTTTCCTCGGGTGCTTTCCCCGCCCGCATGGACGCCGCCAATTGCGTTCTTTTGCCCTCTGCGCATGCGGAACGCTTTGCGCATGCGCAGAGGGCAAAAGAACGCAATTGGCAGCGTCCATGCGGGCGGCGGCAGCGCTCGGGGAAAGCTCCCGCGCCGCGAACGGCAGCAGCGTCTTCGGCTCTGCGCCGAACAACAGCTATTAACCGCACCGGCAGGAACCCACCTCTGCCCGTAGCCAATTTATGGAGTAGGAGGCAGGAGAAAGTATAGGGAGCAGACAAAATGTATATAGCCCACTACCCATTTGAAGTGTGAAATAGTAAGGATGGGCCTTTTTGTAATTGAGGGCTTGATAATGACTGAGATCGTTAAGGCAGGCTGGAACCATGGACAGATCTAGAGCTTAGAACTAGACACTTATTCTCCCCTTCTAGGTCTGTAAGATTAATATCTTGACCAGCTAAAGCTGGAGATAATGAGCTGAAACAAGGAAGAACCACTTTGCTGACCAGTCAGGAGTACACATACAGTAGTCTTTTTTTCCCAAGTAATGTTTATTTCATTATAATATGAGAATAATACATAATCACACACATACATACATACATACACACACACACACACACACACACACACACACACACACACACACACACACACACACATATAAACTGGGTGCAATAATAATTATGCTACTGGACATTGTTAACATTATGATGGCTTAGGTAAGTTCAATCTTTAAAAATAGAGGAAAAATATCAATGTTAAATATTATTTTTAGAACATTAATAAACTTAAGGTTGCTTGAATGGTACAATTGAAGCTAAGCATGGCATTCACAGACAAATGCAAAATGCATTAAATTAATTTATTATATAAAAAAGGTTTCCATTTTCTATACTATATAATTATACTGTTAATTATTATTGTTTATAAATGTTTTAAAAGGGGGGGGGAAGCCGCTTGGACAGTAGATAAGTGTTTGAGTTTTGATTCTCCCTTCTTTATACACCAGCTGATTTGCAGTATTTATAAACATTTAGACCCTCTTAGAATCCATAGTGTTAGTGTTTGTATTTGCTTTGCTGCTTGCTTCATTGTATATATGGAAACCATTCTTGACTGAATTTGGTTAAACTTCTGTTGCAAATATATGCTGTTTGTTCTGTCGTCAGCTCATACTGTTGAAGTTTAAGATCCCAATTAAATATCATTTAGTGTTATGTCTTTCTTCCAATATTGGGTAAAGTTTATTCTTGCTGTTTTGAACATATAGTTCAATAAATTATGTTTCTTGTTAATATATTCTGAAACTATACCTACTTAAAACACTGATTTAATTTCAAATTTAATGTCTAAAGTCTCTATATGGAACTATATATATCTTTCCAATAATTCTGACAGTTTTTTACATGTCCAGAAGTGCACATATTCTTCTTATTCCTGGCTCAATCAGAAATCTCATTGCCATCTAATTGGAGAGGTCTAGGACTGTTAAGATTGACTCGCAATATCCTTTGGCAGCTGCTAGAATCGTAACTGTCCAACCAGGTTCACTCAATAGCAACATTACCTACTTCCGCTATTTCTATTGTTATATAAACCAAAGAAAACACATCATGCTTTTGAGAACTATCTCCTGTTAACCCTACAATACCTATTATATCATGTTTAGTTAAAAAGGTTATTACTATTTTTCTAGTTTGAAACCTCAGAGACTGGACATACTGTATTTTTCGGAGCATAAGATGCACTTTCCCCCCCTAAAAGAGGGTAAAAATTTGGGTGTGTCCTATACACTGAATGTAGCCCCACCCACCTGCTGGCACCCACCCTTCGGCCTCTGTGCGTTGCATTTTATACCTGTTCCAGGCTGCAGGAATTGCCACAGACCATTGCCCCAAAAATGGAGCTTTTGGAGGCTGCAAAGTCAGGCCTTCCCAAACGGAGCTTTTGGAGGCTGCAAAGTCAGGCCTTCCCAAACGGAGCTTTTGGAGGCTGCAAAGGCAGCCCCTCCCAAACGGAGCTTTTGGAGGCTGCAAAGTCAGCCCTTCCCAAACGGAGCTTTTGGAGGCTGCAAAGTCAGCCCTTCCCAAACGGAGCTTTTGGAGGCAGCAAAGGCAGCCCCTCCCAAACGGAGCTTTTGGAGGCTGCAAAGTCAGGCCTTCCCAAACGGAGCTTTTGGAGGCAGCAAAGGCAGCCCCTCCCAAACGGAGCTTTTGGAGGCTGCAAAGTCAGCCCTTCCCAAACGGAGCTTTTGGAGGCTGCAAAGTCAGCCCTTCCCAAACGGAGCTTTTGGAGGCAGCAAAGGCAGCCCCTCCCAAACGGAGCTTTTGGAGGCTGCAAAGTCAGCCCTTCCCAAACGGAGCTTTTGGAGGCTGCAAAGTCAGCCCTTCCCAAACGGAGCTTTTGGAGGCTGCAAAGTCAGCCCTTCTCAAATGGAGCTTTTGGAGGCAGCAAAGGCAGCCCCTCCCAAACGGAGCTTTTGTAGGTAGCAAAGGCAGCCCCTCCCAAACAGAGCTTTTGGAGGCTGTAAAGGCAGCCTCTCTCAAATGGAGCTTTTGGAGGCAGCAAAGGCAGCCTCTCTCAAATGGAGCTTTTGGAGGCTGCAAAGTCAGCCCTTCTCAAATGGAGCTTTTGGAGGCAGCAAAGGCAGCCCCTCCCAAACGGAGCTTTTGTAGGTAGCAAAGGCAGCCCCTCCCAAACAGAGCTTTTGGAGGCTGTAAAGGCAGCCTCTCTCAAATGGAGCTTTTGGAGGCAGCAAAGGCAGCCTCTCTCAAATGGAGCTTTTGGAGGCTGCAAAGGCAGCCCTTCCCAAACGGAGCTTTTGGAGGGTGAAAAGGCAAGGCGCAGAGGCCAAAATGGCAACCCAGAACAGCTGCTGCCTTGTCTGACCGGTTACATGCTTTGCCTGCTGTACTCACTGGAGTGAGCCCTGCGACAATCAGCTGCATTTTTGAAGCTGGGTATCTGCCCCAACGAGGTGTGTGTGAGCGTAGCTAGCACTCAACGTGCACACTCACAACCAGCAAACCTATTGCTAACGTTCACCTCTGGGAACAGCTGATTGGGGGTATTTCAGGAGGCCGATCCACCCGCCAATCAGCTGCTCATGGTGAATCAGGCTAATGTGCTGAAGCTGACCAGGTTGTTTGCTAAGGACGCTGGTCAGATGAATACCAATGGATGCTGGTAGGCAGAGGCAGAATTTTTTTTCTTATTTTCCTCCCCAAAAGGTGTGTCTTATACTCCAAAGCGTCTTATACTCCAAAAAATACGGTATATTTATTATGTACTGGTAGTAGTATGTAGTAATGTTATGGTGATTGTGGTGGTTTTCCAGCATTGAATAAAATCTGAAGATAATTTTATGTGAAGATAGGAAATCAAATAAGTTTTATTCACATCTAACATGTACACGGCATATGTGGATTGAGTTAAAAGCAAGTGGCCTCTGGGATATTTGCATTCTTCCTGTAATCAAACTCTTATTCTTAGCAAGTATTACAGAACTTAGCACTTAAAGTAAGTAAGTCCAGAGAGAGTGTAAAAAGGTCTGCTAGCTATCTATGTAGACTTCATTATAATATTGGCAGGACTTCAGTTCTGTATAGCTGCAATAATCTTCCATTAGTGCTATTTGTGATATTTTTTAATTTATTGTAGATATGTTGAAAGCTGCTTATACGTGTTACTTCCTACTGGTGTTCTGATGAAGCCATTAGGTTCTGGACTAATAGCACAATTCTAGTTTAATTCATGAGGAAGAAAAATACTCATTGATTTTCATGTCATGAATTCAACCATTAAGGCTTTTCACAGTTTGTTCCAAGTGAGTCATCCCTGCGGTAATGCTTTCATACAACCTTTATGAGTTGTGCTTTTTCATGGAGCTTGAAAATGCACTATTTTGTTTAAAGTGCTCTTTATTTTAGAAATCTCACATTGTCTTTGCCCAAGAAAATCAAGTGCTACAGAAAATAGGAATTGATAGCTCCTGTTCATACAGTACATAAGACTCCATTTAATCATTCCTGTTATTTACTATTTAACAGAGTACTTAGAAAATTCATTAAGTGGATAGTATTTCATTAAGTGAATTTATATCTTCATTTTTTCATGTGAAACAATTCACAAATAAACTCAAATTACTTGTTATCAACTTTCTTTGCACCACACTGAAAATATGAAAAAATCTATAAGGAATATCATAGACTAGTAAAAGTTTACAGAATAGCTGATTATAGGGAAGTACAAACAATTCATCTGATCAAATCCTTGACCCCTTAGCTAATCTGCAAGGATAAAAATCCTCACACATATTTATTATTAGTGAGATTTATATACTGCCTCATAGTGCAAGCACTCTCTAAGCGGTTTACACCATTAAGCAATGTATATTTATATTTACATTGCCCCCAACAATCTGGGTCCTCATTTTACCTACCTCGGAAGGATGGAAGGCTGAATCAACCCTGAGCCGGTGAGATTTGAACAGCTGAACTGCTGATCACAGTCAGCTAAAGTTGCCTGCAGTACTGCACTCTAACTGCTGCGCCACCTTGGCTCTTGCTCCACTCGGAGGAACAAAAGTAGCCCCCCTTGGTTTTTCAGCACATGCCCTGTTCAGTTAGTTCTCAGGTTGCTGGGGGTGCTGCCACAGCCATAATTTTGGGGACTGGTCCAACTTCAAATGGTCACTGAACTAACTGTCATAATTTGAAGACTTACCTATACAGATTGCACAAGTTCATAGTTGTTTCTGAAATGATGCAAAGCCATTATCTAGAGGCACCCCTACTTTGCTCCAAATTCCTGTCCTGAATCTTTGCTCCATTCATATCGTAATCTAACTAAATTCTACCTTTTCAGTTCTGATTAAAAGATTTTCCTCTTTGTAGCATTTTGGAAAATATTTTGAGTTGGATACAGAGCAACTTGTAATGTAGCTCCTTTAAGAATAATGAGACAAATGATAACTAATTCTGGTGTACATCAACATACTGGCAATGTTAAAGGCATGTGGCTATGTTAAAAACATATGGATATGTTAAAGGCATGAATATACTTTGGAAGTTATCTTAGCTTTGAGCTCAAAAAGCTCAGATGAATGTAAAAATAAGTGACTGCGGAGGGGAGGGGAGATTAGAATAAGTGCATGATGACATGTTACCACTGATTGTAAAGATTGTAGAATTGCGTAACTTATCAAGGTGACAAATCATAATGCAGTATTATGCTTATCCTCTTTTAATATAAATGGAATAGTAACATAAAATAGTATTAGTGAAATAATTCAGCAGTGGGTGATCAGCATCCTGTAGTGCATCTGGCAAGTCCTGTTATCATGACAGCTTTCTCATACCAATGGAGTGGTGCCACTCATTTCTGTACTAGTGGGAATTGGAAGTCATGTACAGATTGCTTACCCCCGGCCATTACACTGATACATTGGGACTGGGAAGTCAATAAGAGCTACAGAGAAAAATGAATCACATGCAATTGCCTCACAGGGGAATTTTGGTTTATCTTAGGCTTCTATTCCCTATGGTTTCAATGCCCTCTTTTAAAACATTGATTTTTCTCTTCCAATAATATAGCAGTCACTATATTGGAATGGGGTGGGCAGAGCAAGTGGAACAGTAGTAGAAAAAGACGTAGAATCTTCCGCTACTGTCAGGACTTATTCTGGAGGGATAAATCTTTCTAGAGTTTCACCAATATTTTTGAATTTCTGTAACATTGTGGTGGCAATTGAATCTTAATGATTCGGTATTAAACTGACCAAAATTACAAGATGAAAAGGCATAACCTGATTATTCAAGTGCTACAAGGGATTTCTTCTGATTCTGATCCCACTTACAATATTCAGGGAACTGAATGATGTGTTGGAATGATTTTTTTTTTAATTTAGAAGATCTGTTTATTTTATCTATGTACTGGATAAAACTAAGCCTTCTTGTGGAGAACTTCACACCCTCTTTTGAGGTATCAAAGACATTTTCTTTTACTGTAAAGAGAGATCAATTCTGTTATCCGGCTGTTTTAGGGTTGTTGTTTTTTCCTGCTTCCGCTTTATATATCCTTCCTTGGTTGGCCAGGTTTGTACATGTTTCTCTTCCCCAATTTTTCATCATTGTTGGAATGAATCTAGGGGTCTCCAACCTTGGCCACTTTACGACTGGTGGACTTCAACTCCCAGAATTCCTCAGCCAGCGTGCGCTGGCTGAGGAATTCTGGGAGTTGAAGTCCACCAGTCGTAAAGTGGCCAAGGTTGGAGACCCCTGATCTAGACTATGGTTGGTAGACATTAGCTTATGGTACAATTACCTACAGAATAAAACTTTGTGCACACAGACATACACATGCCAATCACACAAACTGGTTATCGAGGACATCAGTCCTAAAATATGAACACTGGGAATCAATGGGACTGGATCAAATTACTCTGGCTTGGTAATTTATCACTACAGTGTGGATTGGTTTTATTCTATTAATTCTTCTTTTTTTCAACTCCTTCAAATAGCCTATACTAAGAATCAAGGGGACATTGCAACTCAGGGCTGGTTTATTGGACTGATGTGTGCTATCGCTCTCCTGGTCCTGATTTTGCTGATAGTTTGCTTTATTAAGAGGAGCAGAGGAGGAAAATATCCAGGTAAGAGAAATAGCCATCGTTGATATAATGCTCTCCGTTTGATTTATTTCAAAATATATAATTCAGAATCTAATTAATTTTTCTGATCTGAAAGCACTAGAAAGATTTATTCCCAGAACCACCGAACAACTGGGACACTAAAAATGAATTAATGTTATCAAAACAGGGTAAAAGGGATTTCTTGCTAGATAGGGATGCTTTGTTTCATTATTTACATTAAGATTTGATTGAATTTATGATGGTTATAAAACTGTTAGCTTATTTTCTGGAAAAGTATTATTATCATGTTCTCCCTTTGGGAAAGGAATCCTTCCTTTTCATCTCTGTCTTTGAGTTGAATTAATCATTTTTACTACTCTTTTCATTCTTTTATATGTGGTATCAACCTTTAGCACCTTAAGTAGGTAGCTTTCTTGCTTTTTATTTCTTTGTTTATTTAGAAATCAATTGTTAAGGCTTACCAAGTCATAATAATTTTGGATGGCATATAAATTAAAAATACATCCAATACAATAAGCAAGACAAACATAAAAATGGACGTAGCCAATATATTCATACAAAAAGCACCCTTAAGCGTATATCCCCCTAACCTATTACCTAAGGAAAGAAGCAGCTCTTCCGTACCCATTTTAAAAACAGTAGGACTAGGACTAGCAAATTTCCAGGGTGATATTATTGGAAAGGATAGGAGAGGGGTTGCTTTCTAGGTCACATCAGATGATTTAATGATGGAACCTGGAACTTGTCCCCCCGTTGGACAAAAACAATGAGAAATAGGTGGTCCGTCAGATAGCCCACCCCTTTACCATGAAGGTCTTCATAGGTCACAACCAGCATCTTGACTTGTATCCAGAAATCATTGCAACTTACACGACAGATGTATTACATGGAAGAACTGAGATACACCCATAACTGCTTGAGTTGCACCATTCTGGGCCAAAGGCAGCCCCTAGACAGCACACTGCAGTATAATCAGGATACACATTGAAATAATATTTAAATACAATGTTAAAATAATACTAAATAAAAATATATTTATATGGGAAAAGTTAATAGTATACTCTCCCTGCATTATTTTGGAAAATGTGTTATGGTTGTATGAAGATTGCCATATTCTCTCCCTAACTCTAGAAACGTCGTGAATGGAAGTATTTCCTGAAAGTTGAATAAGATTGTTATGATGTAGAAGTTGCATAGCATTCATCGCTCAATATCATTCTATTGTACATGAAACATCACTATTCATCTGGAAAGAATTATATATATAATTTGTCGTCTATAGCAACTGTCTGGATGGCCCCTGGAGTGGCCGAAAGGCAAAAAGGAAGCAGTATGCTCCCTCCCATATTTGGGTATACCAGGGTGATTCGACAGAAAAAACATATATAACCCTTCCCTGGTACAAGCTGATATAGGAGGAGAGCCTGTGGCTTAGAGGTTAAAGCTACTGCCTTATAGGCAGGCTGCCCAGGTTCAAATCCCAGTAAGGGTATGGCTAGCTGACGAGAGTTAAATAGCTTGAAATAGATCTATACTAGTCTCCCTTCATTTTCATTATCAGCAAAAAATGTGTTACATATATATATATATTCCCTAGAAATAAGTAAAATATGATCTCTTCTCGACATAAGTCATAACATTAGATAAAAAGAAGCCAGTTAAATAAATGAATTAAAGACATATTTGTTTATTGATTTATTGAGGAAAATGAAAATGACCACTGTAACTGGCTAAGGCAGAAGATTTAGCTTTCCTTCTGGTGTGCACAGGATTGATCAGCATCAAAATCTTTGATTTGCTGCATCATGGACTTTGGCACTGAAGCGTTCAAGCTTGTAGTCTACAAAATATGCAAATTGGATCAATGCTTTTGAGTTTTTAATTGTTTACATATATCTTCACAGTGCGAGCAAATAAAGATGTGCCCCTCGATCCTGATGATCAGAAGGTAGATAATGGATCCTTTGATTACAGGTATGTTTCTCACTCAACATATATATATATCAGGCATTTGCTATCTGCTTGCCATTACAAGTACGGTAACTCCTTTCTCCTTTCATTTTCATGAATTTAGATTTTACTCCTCTTTATCCTTCCAGTGTTGCTTAAAATCTCTACCAAAAGAAGCACCAGTCTATGTATTTAAAAAATATAAAAATGAAATCAGCATTTTTAAAATTCACCCACTGAGTGCTATGAGTAAAAGTTATTTAGGCATACATATGAACACATGCATACACATAGACACATATCTCTGCACATCAGAACCATCCTCATGAAGAATGGAATTCCTCTAGGCTGAGTCATCCAAACATACATGAAATATAATCTTTCATTGTGTGACTCAATAGTGTAGTTCCAATAATTTTGTATCATCTGATTTATCTATACAAGTAGATCAGTTCCAATTTATTTTGAAATCTCAAAGGATAACACAGTGTTCTTAGTGAGAATTTAATCACTTTTGAATGTTGAATGATATGCTCTCGAGTGGGGATCATTACATCAGATAAGAAAGGTAGGCACTGTGGGAGAGTTAGCAATTTCCAGAATCTTCTTTGATCTGTAGTGCAAAAACAGACATGAGTAAAAGCATATGCCTCCTTCTGCTAGTCCACCCCCAGAAATGGGAAGAATAAACAGCGAGTAGGTTATTTCTTAGGAAGAGTAACCCACATTTCTAAAAACCAGTGAGAAGCTTCATATCTCTGATTTACTGAAGGATATGTTGATAGCCTCTATGAACTACTAAATTTTTCTGACAATTACAGTGTTATAGCTTCCAATACCATCACTACTTCATGTAAATCAAAGACATCTTTTTAAGGACCACAGCCACTTTTTCTCTTGATTTTTCAAAGCAAAAGTGTGTTCTTTGGCTGTTCACAGATGGGTCCTGCATTCAAGGTTTACATTTGTTTCACCTTTACTTCCAAGGAACTGAAACAGGTAACACTGCTACCACTTGCTAAATTAACCGTATATTGTGAGCCTGTGTAACTTGGCGCTTCAGTCCCTTGCTTGCTATTAAAACAAACAAGCAAACAAAAAGAAATGTCCAGCTATTCTAAAACTGTATGATGATTTGTTCAAAATACAATTGCTCTCTTCCTAAATTCAATACTTTTATTTTATAGCTAACAAGAATAAAAGTGATAAAAAGGCTTTATTAAAATTGCAGTGCAAGGTCTGGCATTATGTATAAAAGAGCCATGGTTGCACAGTGGTTAGAATGCAGTATTGGAGGCTAACCCACTGCTCACTCCAGGAGTTTGATTCTGACCGGCTCAAGGTTGACTCAGCCTTCCATCCTTCCAAGGTCAGCAAAATGAGGACCCAGATTGTTGGGGGCAATATGCTCATTCTGTAAACCGCTAAGAGAGGGCTGAAAAGCACTGTGAAGTGATATATAAGTCTAAGTGCTATTGCTATGTGAAGCTGTTTGGAGAATTGACTACAGGACTTTGAAAAAAGAGCAATGTGTAAATCGTGTAGTGCCAAATCGTATTAATTAAACTGCTTGGTTAATTTGATAGCTATGTGTTTTAAGCATCAGAGTTGCTCTAATAGTGGCTATTCCAAACTTGTTCCCTTCCAGGGTTGTTTTTAAACAATGAGGTCACAATTCCAAAATATATTAATTATGATTAAGAATTCTTCAGGCTACTCAAAGCAAAATAAAAAGTAATTTGGGTTCATTTAGTAGATTGAATAAATGAGTTTCTTGGGAAATACCATATTCTTGCGATAATTCATGAATTATCAAGACAGAAGTATACTCTAGTATTTTTAGTTAACTTGAAAAGCACTATCTTGACTATTTATTTATTTATTATTTATTTATTTGTTTGTTTGTTTGTTTATTTATTTATTTATTTGTGAGATTTATATACTGCCTCATAGTGCAAGCACTCTCTAAGCGGTTTATACCATTAAGCAATGTATATATTTACATTGCCCCCAACAATCTGGGTCCTCATTTTACTTACCTCCGAAGGATGGAAGGCTGAGTCAACCCTGAGCTGGTGAGATTTGAACAGCTGAACTCAAATGATCACAGTCAGCTAAAGTAGCCTGCAGTACTGCTCTCTAACCGCTGCGCCACCTCGGCTCATGAGATGTGAACAAATGAAAGTTGCAAAGATAATGTTACATTATTGCAAAGAACACATTAGCACAAAATGGATGAAGAGTGGGTAAAGATTCCTTAATACCAGCCATCAAAAATGTTGGCCCCGAGATGAACCCTCATTTTTGCAGACGTGTTTAGCATTGTGAATACTGTTTCATGCTCCTCTCAATTGCTGATAGGAAATCTTTGTAGTTATGATATGCTTGTTTTTTAATTGTTTTATTTTTAATATGTTTTTAACTCTTTATATCATGCATACCACCAACAGCTAATTGGGTTACAACATGATATTAATGGAATCATTAAGTAAAATTTCTACATGAGTATTGATAGTACCTATTCTTTTTTTTTTTTACTGTGGGAAAAAAAGCCACATTGTGGTCTTCCTCTTCAGCTAGAGATGAATATAGTTGTGTTATTCTGCTGATGGGAACATATTATTAAAACCTACATTTCCCCTATACCTATCACAAATCTACACCAGGGCAGTCAAAGGCTTCCTGGTATCAGAATTGCACAGGACAAAATATGAGAGTAAAGGAAGGTCCCAGTTCACCAGCAGAAGTACTCTAACTTAACCATCTCCTTTCCAAAACATAGTTAAACCTGCAAGCAATGTTATCCTGCTTCTTAAAAAAAAAGAATGACTGAAGTATTCTTGAAAAAAATGTATGTGGATAAAGTAGAACATTGTAGTCCCAAAGGTGCTTTTTCAAGAGGCAACTGGACTTCCTTGCTTTTTCTTTGAAGATGTTTTGCTTCTCATCCCAGAAGCTTCTTCAGCTCTGACTGGATAGTGTGGAATGGAAGGATTTATATTCCTTGCAGACAGCTGGTCATATGTATTCTTTTTAAGAGAGTCATTGAGGCCACTTGGATTTTTGTCTGTACACAGCTCCACAACACAATCTTTTCAGCAGTTCTAAAAAAGTTCCACACTCATTTGCACTACTCAGGTGATCCTGAGGGCACAGACAAAAATCCAAGTAGCCTCAACGACTCTCCAAAACAGGGGTGTCAAACTTGTGGCATCACAGCAATGTCACATGACTATTGCAACTTTTCCCCCTAAACCGGGCATGGGCGTAGCCAGTGAGTGACTCATCCAGCCAGTGGGCCGGGAGTTTGACACCCCTGATCTAAAAGAATGTAAATGACCAGCTGTCTGCAAGGAATATAAATCTTTCCATTCCACAACATCCAGTCAGATGGGATGAGAAGCAAAATATCTTCAAAGAAAAAACAAGGAAGTCCAGTTGCCTCTTGAAAAAGCACTTCTGGGACAAACATGACTTGGATGACTGAGAATCTTCATAGACATTTAGAACATTGTAGCTTCATTTTATGGCAGAATAAATATTGGGTCAGTGACATAGAACCAATTCCCAACATTTAGAAGTGCCTGTGTTGACTGATTACTGAAGTATTCTTATGATAGTTTTTGTTTGTCTTGATTATTAGGAAACTATTTTTAACAGTAAAATCTGGGCTGAGTTGAATATTCATCTGTAGCAGTGAACTGGCTGAATCATTTTATTTTCCAAATATCAGTTTCTTATTTGTGCAAGAGAAAAAAGCTATGATATCAAATATTATACTTTCTTCCACTGGAGCCCTAGAAAGAAGGCTTTTTGTTGTTGTTTTCCCCCACAACATGGCTGCACAACTTAATGCAGGGTGTTAAAAGAACTGACAAATCACATAAGAAGTCAGAATAAAAGAGAAAATGATTAGCTGACAGAGAAATGTGGCTAATTAAGATTCATAGTCACTGAGATGTGACAGATAGCTTTTGAAAGTGAACAGGATATAAGCTGGCATGTTTTCTTTATTTGTTCTCTTCCTATTTCACTGAAATATGTCTGACACACTCTGATCATGTCCTTCAGAGCTGTAAAAGCGTATGCATAGAGCATGCCAATGGCCACAGGCTATAATTAAGAGATATACTGTCATTTCTTTCTACTCTCCTGCCAGACTTATAGTCTCCTTACAAGAGGAATAAGCTATAAAGTCTTTATCCATTAATAGCGGTCATTCTACTAAACATCTGACTTGAGAGAGAGAGAGAGAGAGAGAGAGAGAGAGAAATTAAAACCTTATACCAATTGTATTTGTTCAATCTTCCGTCTCCCTTCACTCTTCATGTTTTAATACAGTCTATCTCTGCCAGGCTCCAAATCAGCTTAATCCTGGTATTTTCAGCTGCAGTGCCAATTTCAAGACACAGAAAATAGGAGGATTACTTTCTACAAGGCTTGGTGATAGTGAAACCAGAACATTAGCAATGCTTATTAAAAGCCGGAAGACTTATTTTCACCCAATCCCTTTTGTTCCTTGAATGTTGGCATATGATTTCATATGAACTCAGGTAGCACTTCTGCACTCGAGTGATTTTTGTGACTACTTTCTGGCACCTACAGATTTTCTGAAGATGGAAATATTCTGATAAGATCCGCTGCTTAATTTTCAGGACTGTTCCTCCTCATAATGCCAATCAACCCTATTTTCTTTAAAGGAGGATGGAGAGTCTGTCTAGAACTCAATGAAAATGTTCTAAGAAACAACTAACGTGCTTTTTTCGTGTTTCCCACTTTATTTCTATATGAACAAATTTCTATGTAAATATACAAAAGAGGTGGGCTTTCCCCTCTGTATCTATGATATCTACTCCCCACCCCCTCCTCTTTGGAGCATTTTCATCTAAGGCTGAGACTTTTCCTGGAGACACTTTTTTTTTGACAAGACCATGCTTTGTTTTATATCTCTGAGGGAGTGTGACTGATTAAAGCCTTCAGACATATAGTGGCTTGTTTAGTTGGACTAAAATCGCTAAAATGAGAGCATGTCTGGAGTGGCAATGAGAGGTTGCCACCATGGCTCAGCTTTGAGGATGCCCACCTGGGAAGGGAGGGCAGTATCATTGACCTTTATCAACAAGTAGTTGCTTTTTTATGTTATTGCACACAATTAGCAGTTTGTGTTTTAAATTGGCTTTCATGTGGTACTTTAAGATGCTTAGCCCTTCCAGAAACTAATTACTATTACTATTATTTATTTAGCGTTGATCCCTAAACTTCAAGCCTATATTATTTTGCTCTCTGATCAGGCTCTTTTTGATTCTCTCCTTGTTTTATTGTCATCTGTTCTTGTCCTTTTCACCTTATCCTTCTACATGGACCATGAAGGTCTCTTGAAAGGTAGGAATGACCCAAACCCTTGCCCACACTTTCTCTCAGCACTTCTAAGCATAGCTAATTTCTAACTCCTTTCCATGTTTCTGTTCCAGCACTTTTCATCTAACAGAGTTAAAAAGAAATTTCTTTCTTATTCTGAGATTCAGGTGACCTGTGTCCATAGAGTTGCATTCTGACTGTAGATTCAGACCCAATACCATATCTAATGACATTTGCAGTGGGCCCTAGCTTCATTCCTTTTTCTTGACTAATATTTGTATGTGCAGTGTGAATCTGCACACTTGAGTAGTGATTACTGTCATGAAAAAGGGTCTACTGGATTAGAGGTTTTTGAGTAGTTCCATATTATCTGGTAAGCTACTGGTATGATATGGTCATCATATTTTAAAAGCAATTATAACTGACTTTACTTACTGGGCACTAAAATGAAAGAAACATGGTCAAGAAGAAGCCAATAGTTTCAGAAGTTCAGATTGAAGATCTTTCACTCACAAATTATTCCTTCCAACGTAATGCAACTCTTGAACATGATGCTCCTAAACCAATTTTACTTGTGGCTTGGTTGACTATATTTAATATATTAAATAAACTGCAGGATTTATCTAATAAGCACATTGTATTTGTGCATTAAAGGCTGAATTCATTTATTTTCCTAATATATTAACAAGGCAGTATGGTTACTTGTTTGGCTTGCAGTCCAGAGAGCCATGTGCAGAACATCAGAGTATTTGCGGCATGTCAAAACAGCATTTCTTACATCTGCTTTTCATTAGCAGTTCTCTAGAACAAGAACAGGATGACTTTATGGAAGAAGACAAAAACAAAAAACACTTCATACAGCATACATTGTTGGTGTGTGATTCTCTGGAATCCAGCCTTTTGGGGATCAAAATAGGAAATCCCTTGAAAACTTTACTGCCATTAAATATGGAAGGAGCAAATTTTCATTGCAATTACATTTTATTAAAATACTTACTTTAACTTGAAAACAAATATCTCTAGCATCTGTGGCTTTTGCTGTTCTTGTCTTTATGCCTTCTTATAATGCTAACCCATTCTGCATTGAAGCTCCTCTTGCCTCGGGTTCAATTACTTGCCCAAACCCTGATAATGAAATTAACTTGTGTCATTACAAGCATGTTAATCCCTGTTTGCGAAACATGAGATTTACAGTTTTCTAAGATATTCAAAAGCAAGCATGTATTGTACGCACTTTTCAACTTTTGGCTCCTTCCAGAAGGAAAATAAATTCCTCTTCTCACTGCAATAAAGAATGTTGTACCTGGGACTTCAAGTAACCTAGAATGATTTTCTGCTGGCAATTCAGACCACATCAGAGCTTGCAAGATGCACCTTCCAATATTATAGAACTGATCTATTGGACATAATATGATGAGCAAAAAGCAATGAAATGGCAACACTGGAAACCAAAAGTCATTTGTGATACTAGTATACCTATTAATATTTGCACAACTTGCCAACAATTATAGGAATACATCTCACATGAGTATCCAGTAAAGTCTTGACGCACTTCAGACTTAAAGACAAAAAGTGTTACAAAGTGCAGGGAGTTTGGTCATGTCTCGAGAAAAGAGAAATTGCATGGATATGGCATCAGTCTGCAACTCTGAAAGTAACCGTATCTTTTCCTGAGATTGTGCGGTGCCTGCAGAGGTCAGCTATACTACCCTGAGGAAAATGTAGCTGCTTTAAAGTGTTGCACAGAAGTGCTGTGTTCACACTTCTGTGCACTTTAAAGTGCATTTTGGCAATCAAATCCAAACTTCCCTATTCTCAGGACTCATAACTATCAACAAGACTTAGTCCTGTGAGTCTCTTTCATCTTTTTTTAAAAAAGACTCAAAATAGTTAACCCATCTTACAAATTTTGCAGAAGCTTTCTCGAGGTGGCAAAGAGAAATGTTATTATAAGTCAATTAAAGGTAACAATCCCTTAAATGGAGCTTGCTTGCTATATATTAATGCAATTTTCTTGGTGCTAATATGGTCATCATTTTGTCTTTGCCATTTTTTTTCAAGTTTCCAATTTAGCCCCTACAGACCTGAGCTTTTCTAGTGGTGTCCTGGTGTACAATTAACAAGGTTTGACTTAAGACGCTGCCTTTTTTTTTTTCCCTACTTTTTTTTAAAATCAGGCCAGCATTATTTTTTAAAAATTTGCTTTCATATGAAATGGCCAAAATGAACCTTAAAAAAGATTTTTGTCCTCTTTAGATCTGCTGGAAGACTTTCACTTAAATTGTCAGTGAGTGGACTTTGGACAAAGTGTCTCTTTGATGAAATGGGATTTATATAAACTAGAAGGCTCAGAACTGTGATATATTATTATCCTATTTGGCTTGCTAATTTTTGCTTTTGGTTCTTCAGGATGACTTTCCTTATCATAACACTGAGGGGCTTCCTTCTCCTAATTTATTTAGGTTCTTTGAGGAATGTTACTTTTTGCCCCTAAATTTTTCCAGGCATCTGTATTTACAAAGATGTCACCATATTTTCCTAGATCTTTATGCACAATTGTTGCCTTTTTGTGTATCATCACTCGGACACTGCTTTCAAATTCTAATATTATGCTTTCCTTCTTTTAAACCATATTTTCTCATTTCTGATGCCTCTCCTTTTCCTTTTAATGCCAGTGATGAAGACAACAAGCCACTGCAAGGCAGTCAGACCTCTTTAGATGGCACAATAAAGCAACAAGAAAGTGATGACAGCTTGGTGGACTATGGAGAAGGAGGCGAAGGACAGTTCAACGAAGATGGCTCCTTTATTGGCCAGTACACAGTTAAGAAGGACAAAGAGGAGACAGAAGGCAATGAGAGCTCAGAAGCCACATCACCAGTAAATGCTATCTATTCCCTGGCATAACACTATATATTGAAGCAACAGCAGCTAAATAAAGATATAAGTTGGTTATGGGTCAGCAGAGTCACCATCAACAAGAGAAAGCAATCGGTAGGGCAACAAAGGCCAAACACACAAAACCCGACCAGTGCCATCATCTCTTTAGCAAACGGCATAGATGCACTGGCTGTTGGAGTGATCACACTGCAGCTGAAATCTGAGCTAACCCACCAGAGACCAGCCGAAGAGCAGAATGCAGAGATTCTGTGCCCCAGGCTTCAGAACTTGGACTGAAATAAACATCCCTCTATACCCCCTTTGTCTGATTTGTGAGATAATGCAATTTCCTTCATTAATAATGTATACAGCTGACTTGGGGAGGGGGATCCTTTTTTTTAAGGATTTGATGTTGTCCTCAGAAAAAAAAAATGTCTGAACATGGGGGGAAACTGGAGTAGGGAGTGGTGATTAAAAAAAAAAAGCTGAGCACATTATGGCACGCCCCTTGCTAAAACAGCATGAAGCCACATTGCAGAATCAGTTATTGATTTAAATGATGAACTGTTTTATAAACAGGAACTTTTCTGAACATTTACTTCTATTGGAGATCATTGTAGACAGGCCCTAGCCTATGCTTTTCACTAAGCAAGGTATATATGCTGCTTCTTCCTATGAGATAAAATAGTTCCATAATAGGCTTCAGACAGTGTGGAGGCTATCGAATGGGAAAGGCAGGATTGTTGCATTGACTGAAGATCTCACTTTTAGCTCTGTATTTCAATTTCTGCTTCCCGTAGAAACGACAATATGAAGTTGTGCTCTACCCAGGCTATCAAGGGGTTTAATGGAAAGGTTGTATCTCTGTCCCCCCACCCCCCAAAAAAAGCAAGAATAGGAAAACAGGATTGGATTGCTGTTTTTCGGGAAAGAATTATTGCAGGAAATTTGTTGTTAATTTTTATTAAAAACAGCCATTCCTCACAATGCGTGCACATGGTATTAATTACCATCCCCAAATCCTGCATGTAACAGGAAAGGGAGCAAAGGTAACTAGAGAAGATTAGCCAGTCTGGGCTTTCCTACTGCTAATTAAAAGAGGAAAGCAGTCCCCTACTAAAAAAAACCAAAAGTAACCTGCAAGTCTGAAAAATTCTGGGATTTCCTGGATGTATATGTTTGATGCAAAAGTACATATGCACATAGAATAAATCCCAAATGAATCCATCTGTCTCTATTTTGCATTTTCAAGGTGAAGCCGTCTCCGATACATGTTGGGACATCTTCTGTCAGCCTAAAGGCACTCTTTCCATTGCTAAATAAGCAGCAGCATGGAACTCACATTCTATTAGTTGCACATCAAAGACACTCAAGTCAAGCTAATTTCCTAACCTGCAATAACCCTATTTTCCCCAGATGCAGATTCTATTGTGACATTATTCTTCCATATATGCCTTAAACAGCTTCATGCGTTCCCTG
Organism: Diadophis punctatus similis; assembly: GCA_023053685.1. Taxonomy (NCBI): domain Eukaryota; kingdom Metazoa; phylum Chordata; class Lepidosauria; order Squamata; family Dipsadidae; genus Diadophis; species Diadophis punctatus. Next base: position 38,045,204 of record JALIGW010000003.1, on the reverse strand, counting down.
AAGCTTAATAAACTATGAATATTTATCTATAGATTAAGCCCTTTGTGTGATGGTCTGTAATCTGTCCATGCATTTTAAAGAAGACTATTACAGCTTGGCAGAATAAGAAAGTAGCATGGATAAGCAGTAGAAGTTAGAGATTTACAATATACTGTGCTTAGCAAAAATGTAGTATGTTTTCTCTTTATGCCCTACATTTTTCAAACCAAAGGTATTTAAAAGAAGCAATTTGGCTCCTACTAACAGTTGCATAGCTGGAAAATAATGTTTAGGAGAATTTTGAAGATCTGCCTAGTAATCATGCTGAAATGGAAACACAAATATGGGTAAGTGTTTCAGTTGATTTACTGTAGGAGGAGTTTTGCTAACATGCATAAATCTCAAGAAGCAAACAGTTTAGCATACTTCATAAAATACTGCCATATTTTTTAAAAAAAATTAAAAATCAACTAAATGAAAAATGAAATGCAGCCAATCTGTATCGTGTAATGAAAAGGCAACCAAATGAAGTCTTTTTGGTGCGTTAAGTTAGGCTCCTACCCTTCAAAAATGACATAGAATAGTGCTAATTCCAAACATTGAATTGACTATGCCTCCTTGAAAAGTCAGGCTATATGATATACAGGTAGTCCTTGACTTACGACCACAATTGAGCCTGAAATTTCTGTTGTTAAGCGAGACATTTGTTAAGTGAGTTCTGCCCCATTTTACGACCTTTTTTGCCACAGTTGTTAAGTGAATCACTGTATTTGGTAAGTTAGTAAACCAGTTGTTAAGTGAATCTAGTTTCCCCAATGATTTTGTGACAAGGTTGCAAAAGGTGATCACATGATCTTGGGACACAGCAATGGTCATTAACTAGTTTAACAGATTAACAGCATTGGAAGGGACCTTGCAGGTCATCTAGTCCAACCCCCTGCCCAAGCAGGAGACCCTACATCTGCCTCTACCTAGGATCGAACTCACAACCTCCTGATTGTGAGGCAAGAGCTCCACCTCTAGTTGCCAAAGCATCTGAATTTTGATCACATGATCATGGGGATGGTCTTCTGGGCCAGATTTCGGAAGTGGTTTAGAAGTCCTTTTTTCTAGGGCTTAGAGAGGGTGACTTGCCCAGAGTCACACAGCTGACTTTGTGCCTAAGGCAAGACTCCCAGTTTCTAGCATGGTACCTTAACCACTACACCAACTGGCTGCCTTTGTATCTATAGCTTCATAGTAAATGTGATTTTATTCTTTCCGACTCAATAGAAAATGATGGAAAGAAATTGTATAAGGAAGTTTAGGATGCTGCCGGCCTGTCCATCAAGATCTACCGGTTCCTGTCCAAATAGATAATTTCCTGAAAAACTGAACAGAACTTGACTAAATTTAATGCTGGGTTCAGAGGGAGAATGAAGCTATCAAAAGAAATTACACAGGTGGCCAGTGGCTTGGGGTGTTGCTAACCCCTTTCTAACACTCTTTCCTTGTTCCTTCCCAGTTATTTCATCAAGAACAGAGCTAGTATTAAGAGGTGGGAAAAAATTCCATAAATCATGATCTTTCTGCTCTCCCTAACTATTATCTAGGATTAAAGAAAACTTCTAATCTTCATGGGTTCAGTGTTGAACTTGTTGCCTTATGAAACATAGGAAGCAAGTCAGTAGAGTAGCAGTAATTCCCCTGGGTTTCAAAAAGGAGCTTTTCAGAGCTCTACCTAAATCTATCAGGGATTTTTTAAAAATCATTTGCATGAAAAGTGTGTATTCTACTGCTGACAGGATACCGAAACATTCACAGTGTCACAATGTTCGACATATCCTATGTAAATTTAAATGTTCACTTTCAGTAGAAAGTGATAAATGTTAAACTATGCACATATTGTTTCTAAGCCTGTCCACAATTGTCAGTAATCCTATTTATTGAGACTCTGCGGATTTAAAGGAATATTCTATTTTACAGAATCAGCTTATTTGAGGCTCACCAGATAACAAGAGAATTCTAGATACACTTAATCACTTCTATGTGGGACGTCTGTCCATAAGATCTGAATGAATGAATACATGTGTGTGTGTACATCCTCTTTGCAAGCCCTTATATTTGAAGAAAACAATAAAGTATGAGGTTAACTTTCCATGGCTCTAGAGCAAAGTTCCCCAACTTTTCCGCCTTTGTGGACAAGTGGGGGGGGGAGACGGGATGGTTCCGCATGACTGATGGGCAAGCTCATGCCCATATGGACTCCATTTATTTATTTTATTTATTTATTTAGTTTGTCAAACATGTACAAGATAACAGGTGTAAGTATAAACATGGACATAACACAGGAAATGAGTACAAATAAATGGGGACAGTAGGACAGGGACAGTAGGCACGCTGGTGCGCTTATGCAAGTCCCCTTTAACGGATCTCTTAGGAATGGGGTGAGGTCCACGGTAGACAGTTTAAGGTTGAAGCTGTGGGAGTCTGAGGATGTAACAACAGAGTCAGGTAGAGCATTCCAGGCATTGACCACTCTGTTGGTGAAGTCGTATTTTCTGCAGTCGAGTTTGGAGCAGTTTACCTTGAGTTTGTATCTTTATTTGCCCGTGTATTATTGAGGTTGAAGTTGAAGTAATCATTTGCGTGCATGGAGGGCATACGGGCATGCTTGTCCACTGCTCACACCAAATGGGAATGCGTGTGTGAACTTGCACTCACCTACTGCTTTTGCAGCCTGGTTTTGAACACTTCACGGCCCAGTAGTGGGCCATAGGCCAGGAGTTGAGGACCTCTGCTCTACAGATGTTGAGGAAGGCCTATTTTTAAAAAAAAAAGTATTGAAAGATCTACAGTTCATTCTTAAGAATCTCATTTTCAGATATATTTAAATGGTTTGTACATATAACAGTATTATCAAAACTTTCGTCTGCCTACTAGTTATTTTCCAATGACAGAAAGGAAATTACATACAATGGAAAATGTGTTATTCTCAGTAGAATAACCTTGGGAACAGAGGTATCTTTAAAAAATGGGGGTTATGTCCCACAATTAAAGTTCTATGTGGTCCATTGAAAACAAAAACCAAGGACTCTTGATAAGATTTTATTATAGGAGATATGCACTTGCAACATTTCAAATAGTTTCCAACAATAGAAATATTTTACAATAAATACATCTAAACCCACTATAGGGGGAAAAACATAAATGCAAATATTAGAAGAGCTTTGAAAGGTCATGTGAATGGAACTAGTATATCCTAATTTGGAAAGATCAATGTGATTTGACCTCCTTAATACCTGGTTAATATTAAAGATCTGAGAAGGGTTGGAAGGCTTTTTATAGGTTTGAGTTCAAGTGTTCAATTGCAAGTAAGTAGTCTCCAGTGATTGTGCAATCAATTTGGAAGTTTTCTAAATCAAAAAACAATTATAGGGTTTAGACATTTTTTAAAATCTAATCTGAGTCCTGTAAAACTCCTAAGGAGCCTCTACTATTACAACTGATAATAATCTAGTCTGCAATGTACTAATAATTTTGGTGGCAGAAAATTGTTCTATGAAAAATCCTTTATCTGAACATATACCCCAACCATCTCCAAACTTGGTGTGATCACAGATACAGCAGAAAATACATTCATGAAATATTAGGCCTATGGGTCATGATGCTAGGTAAAAGTCTGGGTAAAATTTTATATCTATGATGCCATGTTGTAGAGGATGGATGATTTTCTCTTCTCCATAGGACTGTCAAAATGACTTTTATTACTAGATTGTTCTGGTCATTTAAATTTAAGGGTTTTGGCCAGCCTAAGCACTGAACCAGACAAGAAAGCAATCACTGTTAGACCACGCATTGTGCCTCTTAACCATTGTTTGCTGTCCATCTGTAAAGTCTCCTGATGTTCTGTTGCTTTGAGAAGAAGCATTGAAAAAGTTTTCCAAAGTCCACCGAGTCAATATAGCATGAAACAGGTGGTAGATCTATGCCCATCTCCTCCCTGGCCATAGATCTGTACCAAGTGTGGCATTTGGCAGTGATATTCAAATTTGCTTAATTTACTCTTTATGACTCAAGTTTTAAAACGATATTATTGCTCTTCTGCACAATTTACAGTTTGGGGTAAGTTCAGTTTTTAGCATGACAGATCTGACATTGCTGATATTTTAAAATAACCTTTCTCAAGCTAATGCCATTCACCTACATGCTGGACTGCAGTTCCCATCAACTATAGTGAGATTGAGAGATTATGATCTGAGCAGTATAATCAACCATATGACTCAGCCAGAGGGAATGAAAATGTTATCGTGCTTTGTGCATTTTGAACTAGAAAAGAAATGAACCTGTTTCCCCTCATATGGGCAGGAGCCAGATTTATTTAATGTGCCCCTGAGGTTAAGATTGATACATTTTCTTTACAGATATGGATGATTGGATAATCACACCAATTGAACCTTTGCACAACTGATGCCGAGATGAAGCCAACAGAAAAAAATGGCCTAGACCTAGAGTCTTCCTAACATTTATTTCCTCCAACTCAAGTTCAATCCTATGGAAGTGTCCCACAGCTCTACTAGAATAGTAGAGCCTGACCTCGCCTTATCACTCTATCTGCAGTAATCTGAATCCATGCCCCAATTACCTCTCAGAAATATCCAAGGGAGATGCTATATAATATTGATTTCCATTAGGGCTCAGTCTCTTGTTTGTATATTGTACCTGACTCCCATGACCTGCTGTGGTCTTTCTTCCCATTCCTGTCGTAGCTGCAGGTACAAGCTTATGCTCACTGCCTGGCATGCAGAGAATTGGAGGGATGGGAGTAACCAGATTCAATACATTGACCTATAAAGGAAGCAAGGTTTGCACCAAGTTTAATTCTTGACTGCTGTCAAAAAATCTTTAGCTCAGCAATAATCATCATCAGCATAGTAATAAAACATGAAATGTGTTTCAACTCTAATTCATTGTAGCTCATCTGAAGGGGTAATTTTTTTTCTGGTGGTAAAGAATCCAGGATGTTTTTGGCTCTTCATTTAACACATATATGCCCATCTCTTATTATGCTTTGTGATGTCAAAAGTTACTTTTAGACCCTTCGCACAGAACTTAGAGACTCTGAGAACTTCCTTTGCACTTTGAAAGTTTATTTGTTGAACTTGGTTTGGATTAGGTTTTCACTTATTAATGAGAATATAGTCATGCTTATGCCCTTTCCCTAATAATGTCCGAATCCTGATTCTCATCATTCTTATATGTTCGTTTTGTTCTGCTTTTTTAAGTGTTTACTTTATCCCCTTTCCAGATGAATACATAACTATGGCTGCAAAAAATGGTTTACAGTGATTATTATCCAAATTCTGAAGACAAGTTTAATGTTCAGATTGCATGAACAATATGAAAAAGGCCCGAGCATAAATAAATGTTTTTTATCACTGTAAAAAGAATACTTTTCTTTGTTATATATAGGAAGCACTAATTATAATAAAGAATTATTCAAAAGATAGGCTGAGCATGACATTGATTTTTCTCCTACACAAAAGAGGAAAAATGGCCCAATAGTTAAAATGGTAGGTGGAACTTAGAAGGATTAGACTAATTCCTTTTCCCTTTTCTCCTGTCACTAATGCTTTTAATAATGCTAGTTGAGAAGCAGGCTAATGCTTTCACTGCTGACAGTTGCCAAGGAGTCTTTAAAAAAAAAGACTAGGGAAACATCTGCCAAAGGTGGTTTTAAGGATATTAAATGCAGAGTGGAGAAATGAAATGAACCAGATTAGATTGCCACTTAGACACTTTTTTTAATGGTTACACTTCACCCAGTCCCCTTAACAGTATTACTCCATTTTTGAAAATGCTGAAACAAACAGTGCTAAGCAGCCCAAACTGGATGATGAACTTGTACTATTAGCTTTCTTGTAATGATATATGTTTGCATCATCAATGCAGTATGTTCTGGTTTCTAATGATTTGTAATGTAATGATTTATTTGAGCATCTGGTTTGCTAAGGATGGTTGACAAAAACACAGGATTGTATTCAGTATTTCCATAAAAGTATCTTGCATTTCCACAGTATTTTTACCGGGTTATAGAAAAACCGACATAGAAAGATATCATTTATTACATATAATCAAGCTAAAGGGAATATCATGTCAGTTTTTCCTTGATAATAGGAATACATACAAATCAAAACCAACCTTAGTGAAAAACTAGAGACCTACTGGAAACGGTGACGTCATTTTCCAAGTGCTGCCTTACAGAGGTTTAGCTCTGCAATTTGAATATGCTCTCTGCCCTTTTGCCATTTCAAAATGGCATATGCTATATGACAAATGACTGCAAAGGGAAATCATCCATAATCCACACACATATGTCCAGATATATTTCGAGTGAGAGACGAGCAAGCTTAGCAGGTAATAAATGTGTTGGTGCCATAGACAAATGTTGCTTTCTGAAAAACTGTATTCACAGATGGAGCATCCCACACACAGATACTGTGGTAAATAGTTTGTGGGGTTATTGCCGTTTATCTCTACCAAGACAGGTTTCTTTGCAGCCCCAGCCTTCTTTCCATCAAACCTCTTCTCTTGTCATCACTGAGGCAAAGATCATTTTCAGGACATGATTAGATGGGAAGTAATAAAGGCCTTGTCATTGTTATCATCAAGGTCTTGGATTGCCAAAAGTTTCTAAAATTTATTTTTAAAAGTCAGAATGCTCTTGCAAGTACAGAGGCAAGGATGGTAATAATACGCAAGTCCAGACTTTTATCTTCCAATACTGTATCTGACTGTCAGATCTCCTTTCCCCCTCCCATTCCCATCCCATCACAACTGATGGGAGCCCACTCGAAGGGAATCATATTGCCATAATAGTTTTAGGAAAATCATGTCCTTTCCCAAGGCAATCTAGGCATATTCCAGCTGGCCTCTGCTTCAAAAATGACATAAATTAAACAAGCAGATCCAAAACAAATTGGGCACTGATCTCCCCTCCCCCAACACCCCAGCCTTCTCTTGCTCCTGCTCCCTCTTTGAGAATATGTCCTATTGAATGCAGTGAGTATTTCCTCTGAGTAAACATGCACAAGGCTGTTCTCTTATTTCCATACAAGCATTCAGAGGATGATACCGAGGTGGCGCAGCAGTTAGAGGCAGAACTGCAGGTCACTTTAGCTGACTGTGATCCGCAGGTCAGCGGTTCAAATCTCACCGGCTCAAGGTTGACTCAGCCTTCCATCCTTCCGAGGTAGGTAAAATGAGGGCCCAGATTGTTGGGGGCAATATAAATATACATTGCTTACTGGTGTAAACCACTTAGAGAGTGCTTGCACTGTGAGGCGGTATATAAATCTCACAAAAATAAATAAATAAATAAATACCATTGTAGAAAAACTCAAGCTCTTTTGGCAAATAACAGCCACTACTTTATACAAGGAGGATTTCATCTATTTCAACCGTCTTGTGCCATAACAGTGTCACCGAGCTCGGTGTTCAGCACTTTTTTCATTCTTCCATGACATTGAAGAACGTAAGGAGAAATATAGTGAAAATCTCCTTGATATAGATGCCAAAATAATGGCAATCCTAGGTGTTAGTTTTCCTTTCTGATTGATGATATATTTTATGGGTAACTCCTTGCTGACTGAGTAACTTCAGTTCCCAGCAGGCAAGCACCAACCAGTTAGAGTGATTGATGATAAAAACTGAATTAAGTGGAAAAAGCTCCCAGATTTAACTGGGCAACTGATTTATTTTTTTAAAAGCTATTAGACTGAGTTATGAGCCAGGACGTTTCTAGTACAAATTCCTAGTACAAATTCCACATCCGTTATGGTTTTATTAAGTGGCATTAACCAAGCGGTAAAGAATATATACAGAAATTTTTATTTTGCTTAATCCGAAAAGTTTCATTAGCTTTGAACAAAAATATACCGGCAAGATTGCACACTTTTTGATAAATAGCTGTGGAGCCTAAGTAATCAATAAAGAACCTACTAATCCCACGCTAGATGCAGGCTGGCCATTTATTATATTTCTTGATTTTATGACTTAAAATGAAGATAAAGACCAGCTTACAATAATAATAATATTAATATAATTGCATGGGAACATAATTCATGTTCCTAGTTCATTACTTGCAGGTCACTCATGCATTGCCTTGTATGAGTGCTCTGCTGCTTAGAGACATATTCCATGACATTTTAAAGTCTATAGAGAGTGGCAGAAAAATTCCGGTAATGAGAATTTGAGATCAATGTTATTCAGACTTCACCCAAAAGATACCATGGACTTCAATAAAAAGAAGTGAGTGATAGATATTTTTAAAAAGGGAGAGAAGTGAAACAATATGGGAAAAGGGCACACCACTTCAGCCTTCTTTCCTGAAAATATCACACAGATTATTTTCTGTTATCAGAGATTATTTTCTGTTATCATTTTCTGTTATTGTTATCAGTCATACCTACTTTTCATTCAGATGTGGCTGCTTTTGTGAGTGGAGGTAGTGATAGAAACCAGAAATTTAGCACAATGGGGAAAAAATTGCTGAATTTCTGGCTTGTTTCTTATTTCAGGAAGATAATGTTTCAATGTTTTTACAGACCCAGGCTTGCTGAAGTAAAATAAGTTAGGATCGAAATCCCTTTTCCAGAATTTTTACCTTTTTAATTCTAATCCTCCCCCAAAGTGGGCTTCATTGAATCTATTTTGGTTCTTCTTGATGATAATGGTACAGTATTACTTTCTACAATAGTAGTAGGTTTAAGAAACTTTTAAGCCTTGTTTTACATTGTAAGGTGGAAAAACTAGTCATCAGTTAAGCCAAAAACAAAATTTGTTAAAAGGCAAGCCAAAAACAAAATTTATTAAAAGGCATGTAAATTGTAATTACTGCTAATAGCCATACAGATCACTTCAAGGCAAATGTTTAGGAGTCAATCATCTGCAGTGCAGAATGAACAGGTTAAGGTTGCTACCAATTGGACATGCAGGTGTAGTACTACCAATGCAATTCATTGTTTTGTCAGCAACAGAATAACAATTGTTTCTGCTGTTGTAAGCATCTTTATAATAAAGGTAATTTGCCTCTTGCTTTACAGCTCATGGATTTATTACTACAAGATTTAAGATCCCTAAAAGAATTACAATCTCAATTTTTAAAAGCCAGTGCTACCTCTGAATTGTCTCCAACTTCGATTTGTACCTAAACTATGGGGGTTAATCTCCCTAGAGGTCCATAATTTCTCCACCGTATCATTTCAGATTTTGGTTAAAGTGTAATTTCTGTAATGGATTCCTAGCCCATCTGATCCTGGTAGAAAAGTTTTCGTGGAAGAAAGGCCTTGATTTAAACCTTAGATACTGTGGTCTCTTTGCTCATTCTGGTGATGAAGCAACACATATTTTACTCTGACCTAGAGCAGGACCAAATTATTTTTGTTTGTTTGTTTAATTAATTTGTATAACATGCAGTAACTCCAGGAAATTCACAAAGTAAAAATAGCAATAAAACAGAACAATGCAACAGTAAATAGAAGAAACAAAAGATAGCCCAATCCAGGCAAGGACAGATCTTATTCTGAAGTGGCTTCAACCATTTCAATCCAGGACCCAGGCAAAAAACCAGGTCTTCAAGGCCCTATAAAACACCAGTAGATGCCAGGGGGAACCTCATTCCAGAGAGCAGGTGCTTCAACGGAGGAGGTCTGGATGGATGGCATTGTTCAACTGAAGGAGCCCATCTAATAGTTCCTCCACGCTCCAGGAGCTCTGAAAGATTGTGTTCAGTGCTTCCAAGATTACTTCAGCCAGTTCCTTCAGAACTCTGGATGTAATTTATTTATTTATTTATTTATTTATTTATTTGGGAATTCTTCTATGCCGCCCTACTTCCTAAGGACTCAGGGCGGCGTAATCCATCTGGTCCTGGTGATTTGAACTCATCTAAAGTATTCTCTTAGCCATTTTCTTGCCTATTTTGATTTATATTCCTGATCTGTCTCCCACAGTATTGCTTTTGGTAGGTTGGACTATTTTTTCCTTTTGCGTGAAGACAGATACAAAGAATGGGTTAAGCAGTTCTGCTTTCTCCCTGCCACCCATCACCTCCTTGCCATCTCCTATTAGTGGACTTATTTATTAATTTATTTTGTTAATTAATTAGTTAATTTTTAAGATTTATACAAAATCTTGATTCTTGGTGACAACATGGCAGGGTCTAATATTATGTTTTTGGCAACAACGTGGAAATGGTTTTCTACTGACTTTTTTCCAGGATACTTTTTAAAAATTTCAATCTGATTTACAGCCCTAGAATTTCCGATTAGTCTTTAGGTTAAAGAAGTATAGTCTGAAGGAAGGGGCGCCCTAGCATTCTGATGTCCAGAACCTAAAAATAATTACCTGCATTACAATTTAACACAAAGAATTTACCACTAAATGTATTTTATAATAATAATAACAGAATTGGAAGGGACCTTGGAGGTCTTCTAGTCTAGAAACCCCCTGCTTAGGCAGGAAACCCTACACCACTTGAGACAAATGGTTATCCAACACCTTCTTAAAAACTTTCCAGTGTTGGAGCATTCACAACTTCTGGAGGCAAGCTGTTCCAAGGATTAATTGTTCTAACTGTCAGGAAATTTCTCCTTAGTTCTAAGTTACTTCTCTGTATATTTTGATATAAAGCCAGATGTCAATGACCTCCTCCATTTCCCCATCTCCTGATTTGAAACAGCTATGGGTCTTTTGCTTCCACTCTCATTCTCTCACTTTTACACCTCTGTAAAAGGTGTAAGGAATGCACACAAAAATGCACCCAACTGTTTGCAGTAGTACTTCCTGCACTGAGGAGGAAAAGTTGTGGCAGTGAAGTAGTTTACTTGTCAATAAGTGCATTTGCTTTTGTCTATTTCCCTATTGTCAGGATGGCCGAACACATGTTGAAAACCACTGACTACAATAATGCAAGGCCAGGCTCTGGTCATTCTTCATGATGACTGCTTAATGGCCTGATTCTTTGTGGTGATTGATGCAGTGCTCAGAGTTTGTTTCATTTTCCCCGGAACAGGAAAGTAATGCCTGCTGAACATTGCCAACTGCATATGTCACCACAAGTGGCTTTCTCCGACCGGCAGTACTGCCAATTTCAGCTAGATGAAAGATGGCTGATATACACAGTAGGGACTTTAAAACAGCAGAGATACATGTTTTTTGCAACCAGCTGAAATCAGAAATAAAAAGACCTTTCCATACAGAACTAAATGTTCCCCCTGAACAACTGGCCATAATAGGCTGTAGGTAAACTTCTACTGTTTTGATTGATTATATGCCATCAAGTTCTTGTTGCCTCTTAGCAACCACATAAATAGATTTTCCCCAGAACAATCTGTCCGTAACCTGGTCTTTCAGGTCTCTCAATGATGCACTAATTGCTGCTGTGACACTGTCAGTTTTGGAAGCCATTTTTTTCTTTTTCAGCTTTCTAACTGCCACATATTTTAGCCTGGGAAATTGGGAGAGGGTTTTGGTTGGATCGGTGGAGGATTAGCCATAACAACACTCTTTACTCTGGGAGTCAAGGACACTTGCCTGCACCTGGATGGGACTGACTGGGGATTGTCTCCAGTTGAATGTGAAGATTGGATTGGACCATGTGATGAACTTGTGGGTGTGGGGCAGGGTCGTGAACTTTCAACTGGGTGGGGAAAACCTGGAAGCTTCAGATTCGGGTTTTCCCAGATGTGCCAACATGACATCTCTAACAAATTGGAACTTTGAGGAACGTCTAGCCTTGGAGTTTTATTTCATTGGGGGTGTTTTTTGGAACCCTGACAGACTGAATCCATCCAACTTGCTGTTGGTTATCTTCCTCTTCTCTTTCTTTCCATCTTTCCCAACATTGGAGACTTTTTCATAGAGCTAGGTTTTCTCATAATGTGTCCGAAACAGGATAATTTGAGCCTGATCATTTCTGCCTTGAATAAGAACTCTGGGTTGATTTGTCTGGTGATCCATTGGTCTGTTTTCTTAGCTATTCACAGTATTGTCTAATAAAATTCTATTATATGTCACACATATCAGTAAGATTCATCCAGAAAATATCCTTCTTTTTCCTTCAAATGACCCTGCCCTTTTAAAAAATAACCCATTAGTCTATTCAGCAGTTTTTCTCAGTGCAGCATCATTCATTCTCAGTGCAGCATCATTCACGACCCCAGGGAAGGGGGGGAGGAGTGGCTATTATAACGCGCCGAAATCTGCATCCTCGTAGGATCCCTGCCCCGGAGATTGTCGGGTGTGAGGCACTCCTTCTAAAGTTGGACTTAGGGGTTCAGGTGGGCCTTTTGCTAACGTACCTGCCTCCCAGCTACGTTGCTAAGGCCCTGCCTGAGCTGCTGGAGGCGATAGCCGGCCTGGCGGTGGAGTTCCCCAGGCTTATGGTGCTGGGGGACTTTAACCTACCCTCGGCAGGCGAAACCTCGGGTGCAGCTCAGGAGTTCATGGATTCCATGACAACCATGGACCTGACCCAAGTAATCCAGGGTCCGACTCATGAGGGAGGTCACATGCTCGACCTAGTGTTTCTTTCGGGACAGTGGAGAGATGATCTGAAGGTAGGGGATATAGTCATCACCCCGTTGTCATGGTCAGACCATTTCCTACTGAGGTTGGATTTCACAGCCCCACTCCTCCTCCGCAGGGAGGCGGGACCGACTAGGTGGTTCCGCCCCAGGCGCCTAATGGAGCCGGAAGGATTCCAGAGGGAACTTGGGGAAATACCTGAAACCCTGGTACACAATTCGTCTGATGCCCTGGTGGCTGCCTGGAACACCGCGGCAGCAGGGGCATTAGATCGAATTGCGCCTTTGCGACCTCTCCATGGCAATGGATCCCGGAAAGCTCCCTGGTTTACCGAGGAGCTCCGGGAGATGAAACGCCATAAGAGACGTCTGGAGCGACGCTGGAGAGCCAGTAAAACCGAGTCCGATCGAACACTATTAAGAACTTTTATTAAGTCTTATTTAGTGGCGATAAGGGCGGCAAAACGATCTCATTTTTCCGCTCTTATTGCGTCCGCAGATTCTCGTCCAGCCGCCTTGTTTAGGGTGACTCGCTCCCTCCTTGCTAAAGGGGGGAGCGAGGAACACTTGCAAGGTAGAGCTGAGGAATACTCGCAGTTTCTGACGGATAAAGTCGCTCAGATTCGGTCGAACCTGGACTCTAGCTGGGCAGAGTCCATTGAGTTGACAGGGGCAAGTCTTGGTTTAACATTATGGGAGGAGTTTGAGCCTGTTTCTCCTGAGGACGTGGACAAGGCTGTGGGGGCTATGAGTTCTGCCACCTGTTTATTGGACCCGTGCCCCTCCTGGCTGGTCTCGGCCAGCAGAGAGGTGGCATGCGGCTGGATCCAGGCGGTTGTCAACGCTTCTCTGAGGGAGGGCTCCGTACCGCAACCGTTAAAAGTTGCGGTGGTGAGACCCCTCCTCAAGAAGCCTTCGCTGGATCCAGCGGATTTGAAGAACTTTCGTCCGGTCTCCAACTTGCCTTTTATAGGTAAAGTTGTGGAGAAGGTGGTGGCCTCTCAGCTCCTTCGGTTATTGGAGGAAACTGATCATCTAGATTCCTATCAGTCGGGTTTCAGGCGCGGTTACAGCACAGAAACCGCCTTGGTCGCCCTGATGGATGATCTCTGGCGAGCCCGGGATGGGGGTAACTCCTCCATCCTGGTGCTACTTGACCTCTCAGCGGCTTTCGATACCATCGACCATGGTATCCTTCTGCATCGTCTCGGCGAGTTGGGAGTGGGAGGCACCGTTTTGCGGTGGTTCTCCTCTTATCTCGCTGATAGGATGCAGTCGGTGTTAGCAGGTGGGCAGAGGTCGTCTCCTAGGCCCCTGACCTATGGGGTGCCTCAGGGTTCGGTCCTCTCACCCATCCTGTTCAACATTTACATGAAACCGCTGGGGGAGATCATCCGTAGACATGGGGTGAGTTTCCAACAGTACGCTGACGACACCCAGCTGTACATTACCACCCCGTCTAAATTCAGGGAGGCGGTTGATGTGATGTGCCAGTGCCTGGACGACGTTAGGATCTGGATGGGGAGGAACAGACTTAGACTCAACCCCGACAAGACTGAGTGGCTCTGGATATTGCCTCCTAAGGACCATGACAACTGTCCCTCCTTGGTTCTTGAGGGAGAAAAATTAACTCCCTCAGAACGGGTTCGCAATTTGGGAGTCCTCCTAGATCCACAGCTAAAATTAAATCAACACCTTACAGCTGTGGCTAGGGGGGCTTTTGCACAGGTTCGCCTGGTGCACCAATTGCGACCATACTTGGAGAAGGAGGCTCTACTCATGGTCACTCACGCCCTTGTCACCTCTAGATTGGACTACTGCAATGCGCTCTACATGGGGCTGCCCCTGAAGAGTATTCGGAGACTTCAACTGGTGCAAAATGCAGCTGCGCGTGCTGTGGTGGGTGTTTCAAGATACACCCACGTAACATCCATACTCCGCCAGCTGCATTGGCTGCCCATTGGTCTCCGGATACAATTCAAGGTGCTGATCATCATCTTTAAAGCCCTACATGGCTTAGGACCAGGTTATCTCCGGGACCGCATTCTGCCGCATTCCTCCCTTCGACCGGTTAGGTCCCACAGAGTGGGTCTCCTCCAGGTCCCGTCAGCCAAACAGTGCCGACTGGCGCGGCCTAGGGGGAGGGCCTTCTCTGTGGGGGCCCCTGCTCTCTGGAACCAACTTCCCCCAGAGATCCGAACCATCCCCACCTTGCTGGCCTTCCGAAAAGCCATTAAGACATGGCTCTTCCTGCAGGCAGGGGTGAATTGAGACGATTTATTCCTGATGTCTCCCCCATGTATGTATGATGTGTGTATATTTATATTTTTAATTGTTTTTAAGTGCTTTTAATAATTTTGTTTGGAGTTTTTGTATAAAATGTTGTACGCCGCCCTGAGTCCTGCGGGAGTAGGGCGGCATAGAAAAGCTACCAAATAAATAAAATAAATAATAAGTTATGCCCATGGCAATCCTGAACTGCCTTTAAATGCTTTGCAATGTTGCCCTTGTGGTGGGTCAGCTTAACTACAGGTAGTCCTCGACCTACAATGGTTCGTTTAGTGACCATTCAAAGTTACAACAGCACTGAAAAAAGTGACTTACGACCATTTTTCACAGTTACGACCTTTTCAGCATCCCCATGGTCACATGATCAAAATTCAGATGCTTGGCAACTGATTCACATTTATGACCGTTCGTTGCAGTGTCCCAGGGTCATGCAATCCCCTTTTTGTGACCTTCTGACAAGCAAAGTCAATGAGAAAGCCAGATTCACTTAACGACCAGGTTATGAACTTAACAACTGCAGTGATTCATTTAACAACTGTGGCAACTGTGGTAAAGTGGAGCAAAACTCACTTAACAAATGTCTCACTTAACAATATAAATGTTGGGCTCAATTGTACTTGTAAGTTGAGGACTACCTGTACTGATTTCTTTGGAAATAGAACAGATGCATTTGCCCTTGAATTGATTCTGGCTGTAAACCCAATCAATGGAGTCAATTTTTCTCACAGTCCAAGAAGAGGAACAGAACAAGCCCTGGGAAAGATGCTTTCTTGCAATTTTATTTCTTCTTTGGAAAGCACACCTTTGTCTTAAGTATTGTGATCCACAATTCAGTCATTTTGGCTCTTGCTTTATCATTAAAGAAATGAATTGGCAATGAGTTGACAAAAATATCTAATCAAAATTTAATATACCGTATTTTTCGGAGTATAAGACGCACCTTAGTTTTGGGAAAGGAAAACAAGGAGGGGAAATCTGCCTCTGCCTCCCAGCAATTTGCCTCCCAGCAAACAGCAAACAGTACAGATGATATACACTGTTTGTCGTGCATTTCTGTGTATGTGTGCCTGACCCATAGAAATAGCAAAGAATTGGAGAAATGTACATTATGGCAGTATATTAATGCCAGAAAGTTTTCTTAAATGTAGTCACACTAACTCCTCCCAATTATTAAATAGATCTACTCCAAACATGACTAAGTCAGGGTTTAACTCAGCTGCCTTATCTTAATACTAAAACAGGACACTATTACATTTCAGATTATACTTGTAGAGATGCTGTTAAAATTGATGTGGCTTTCTTGAAGTATACATTATTCTCTGCTATTTAAAAAAATATACAATAGCACTGGGCCTCTTCAGATCAAGCATTTATTTTAAAAAGCTTCTTCATTTTGTTAAGTTGTCTAGAACAATAATAAAGCAGTCTTTAAAAAATAAGTCTAATAATTTGAACATTCTATAGACATTTATAGTTATTGACTTACCTCCTTGCATCCAGTTTCAGCAGTCTGATTAGCACAAGAAAATAAAATTCTGCCTCTGCCTCTCCCTCCCAGCAATTTGCCTTCTTGCAGTTTTAGTTTCACTTTCATTTTAGCATGTGGGCCTGCCTGCAGCCTCAATCAGCTGATGTTTGGGAGACCATAATCAGTTGCTTGTGCTAATCAGGCTCTGCGCTGTTTGCTGCAAGAAGGTAAATTGCTGGGAGGCAGAGGCCAAAGGGTGGGGATGGCTGGGTGAGGCTACATTCGGTGTATAAGATGCACCTAAATTTTCACCCTCTTTTGGGGGGTAAAAAGGTGCCTCTTATACTCCAAAAATACGGTAAATGCAATTCATATCCATAGGCATTCATACATACATACATACCCAACATGCTATTCCTTTTCAAAGTAAGCAATGTGGAAATGCAGAAAGTAAGGAATAACAGAACAAAAGAAACATCACTAGTTCCAGAGTATACCAACACACTTCACTTCTCTTTATCTTTATCATTGGAAACTATTCCTTGCTTTCACCATGTCCATATTCAGTTTCGTTCACTGTTGATTGCTTTTTAAACTTCACATCTTTTTTTTCTCTGAAGAACTGATCAGCTCCATCTAACCACACTCTTAATCTATTTCCTCTCACTTTATTTGCATGCCTTTATATATTTGTTCCACAATTCAATCTTCATTCGTTTTCTATATATCAACCAACTCCAATGTAACTTTTTTTTGCACTAGCTGGGAACAGGATGTTTAATCTACATAAATTCAGCATCTTCTTGTTTTATCACATGCATTCCAAACATATTCAACTTTTGTTTCTCTTAACCTATCTACTCTCATTTCTATATAACTAAGTAGATACCACTCAACCTTTCTACACATTTACACTGATTAATATTTTTCCATCTATTTGCCCAATTCTATTAAGATATACCAAGTTACTGAGTTGCTGTAGTTTTTTATCTTTTATATATAGCATCATGCAATTATTCACTCCATTTTCTTTGTCAAGTACAATCCTTTTAAGATTCATACTTCTCAGTGCATCATACAGTCCATTTAACAATCACTGCAAAGCATTTAGGTTGTTTGCCAAGATAGTGACACTGGCATATAAAAGTACAGATGCATTCACACCCAAATGTGAATTGTGATCATGTGACCATGGAGATATTGCAATGGCCAGAAATTCAAGAGCTGGCTGTAAGCACTAGTCATTCAGCCCCATCACTACTTCAGTCACTGAATGAGCAATTCTTAACCAAGGACTATTTATATATTCAGGATGCAATTTTGATAAGTTTACATGTTTTTTAAAAATCCTATAAGTTGAATGCCATTACAAACTCTTCTTTGTATTCAACATTTCATTTCATTTATTAATCAGAATATCAAAATATTAATGTGATCTGAAAACTCACCTTCTTTCTCATACATACTGGGGGTGAAATCCAGCAGGTTCTGAAGAACTGGAGAACTGGTAGTAGAAATTTTGAGTAGTTCGGAGAACTGGCAAATACCACCCCTGGCTGACCCCAGAGTGGGATGGGAATGGAGATTTTGCAATATCCTTCCCCCAGGAGTGGGGATTTTGCAGTATTTTTCCCCTGCCATGCCCACCAAGCCACGCCCACCAAGTCACACCACGCCCACTAAGCCACGCCCACAGAACCGGTAGTAAAAAATTGGATTTCACCACTGCGTGACTTCATATAAAGCAATAAAGTAATCTAAAACTATATTTGACATAGGTGCTATCAGCTCAGAGCAAGTCTCACAGCATTCATTCTGCAAATGAACATTCAAGATTGACAGTATATTTTTTCAAGCTAGATTTCTCCAACTGGCTCTTTTCAGGTGAGTTGAACTTCCAAATCCCATAATTTCAAATTTTAGAATTATAGATCCTTAAGTTTCAACAAATTTGGAGAAAACTAGATTGAGGAAGCCTTTTTAAAACAGTAGCACACATTTAGTTCAGCCCATTTTGGTTGATAAGAGAGTGTTACAGGGGTGGGTTCCTGCTGGTTCGGACCGGATCGCCCGAACCGGCAGTGACCCGCTGGTGATGTCATGATGGCGTCACGGATCCGGTTCGGTCAGTGCCAATCCGTGGGCACCGCCATCTTTTTTTCAGAATGTTTTCCGAATTTTTTACTGATTGGAAGTTTTTTCCTCTGCTGCTGCTTGAAAAAGGGCTCTCCCGCCTACCCCCGGGTTTATACTTACAGTACCTTTATTCCTTTGCCCAAAGCACAGCTGATCAGCTCCTCAGCTGTGTTTCGGGCTGATTATAGCTACTGAGTATGAGCGGAAGCAGAATTGCACGAGGGGACGCGCACGCGAAATGTCGCGATGCGAACCGGTGGCAAAGGTAAGTGGAACCCACCCCTGGAGTGTTACATTTACACACAACAATGTGGATATTTCATATATCCAGGATAATTCCAACTTGCCTGATTACATCATGTCCACCCAAGCAGTGCTTAATAGGAAACTGAATAATTTTTTTAAAAAAAGAAGATTGAGCAAAAAAAGAAGAAGGAAAGACTTGAAGAAAAGATAATTAGGTACTTAGGAAAGGAGAACAGAAAAAGTGATGTACTTGAAACAATGCAGCAAATTTCTATCTATAAAAGGCAGTAAACAATGCCATGAGTATGACAGGCAGAGGAAGGCAAATAGGAAATTAACTACAGCAAATAATTATCCTTTGGCAAGATGACTTTCATATGCTTAAGATCAGGTAGTAAAAGAATCCTGTGTCTTTACAATCAATACAGGGCTAATAGGATTATATGAAACCAATATATTAATTACACTACTTTCCATACCTACTAATCTCTTAGAGTATCCAAATGTCCCCACTGATCTCTCTACATTATTAATAGCCTGTCAATGGTGCTGTGAGGTTGGGTCAGATGCAATGGATGGCAAATGATGAGTGGTGTCTTTTACAGCTTTCTTCCTATTGCCTACTCCAGTTAATTCTCACAAATAAGGGAAGACATCTCAGATTTATTGCTTCTATGACTGGATATTGGATATTGGTCATAGACAGGGAACACATTGGACCATCCACCTTTTTGCAATTCACCCTGAAGGCTGTTGTGTTCATGGAAAGAGTAAAACCCCATCTGGGAGCAGCATTAAGTTTCACTGCTTTGGGGACAGTTTGCTGTGACAGGATCATTAGGAGAAGGGAATAAATGAAGGAAGCTGGGTTAGATGGCATGGCTCAGAGCAGCAGAAATTTGTGACTGACTCTAGGAAGAAGCTCCAGCAGGAAAAATACCATACAAATCGGACCTGCCAACTACTTGTGACAGATATTCCCCTACGTATCCCATCAGTGCTGACAGAAAAGCTGAGTACCACATTTCTGAAGGATCCTTGTAGCAATTAAAATGAAATCAAGAGTGTGGAAAAGAGGACAGATTTCCCAAACCAGAGCCTGTTTTCATATTTCCACTATATTTATATTTCACTCTTCCTCTGCAAAGCTCAAGTTTTTTTCTCTACTACCATTTTTATCCATACTACATAACTTCATTAAAAAAAAAGTTAGCAGAAAGAGAATGACGGACTTACCCAAGGAGATTCCCATGGATTTGAATTTGTGACTCCTCTATCATTATCCAATAGATACGGATAATATCCAATCTCCATAACAAGTATTGTTTCTCTGCTGATTGTGAATGGTAGCAGGTGCAGCCCAACACATTAGTAGAATATCGTGTTTGTGGAAATTGTTATAACCACTATATCATTCTAGCTGTAGTTCTATACCCATGTATAGAATTAAATGCTAAATATAGGCCATGTGCCTATATTTAGCATGTAGTTCATAGGATTCTTTAATAAGATATGGAAGGCTATGTAGTCCTTGGGTTATGACATGTTGTATGCCGCCCTGAGTCCCCATGGAGTAGTGCGGCATATAAGAATCGATAAATAAATAAATAAATAAATAAATAAATAAATAAACAAACAAATAAATAAATAAATAAATAAATAAATAAATAACAGCAACTGTGACTGAAATTTCCACTGCTAAGCAATGCAGTTGTAAAGAGCAACATCAAATGGCCTCATCACTTAGCAATGGCAATGGCAATCCTGGCAGCCTCGCTTGAGTTGTTAAGCAAGAACTCACATGACCATAACATGGGAAGTTCCAGGCAAACAGGCCAGGGGACACTACCAGTGGATGCTATGACCTGCAAGTGGGTGGCTGAAAAAGTGGTGGGAGTGGGAGCAACTTGCAGAAATGACTTCGTTTCCTGCTGACTTCCCCGTTTACTTTGCTTGTGGGAATCCAGCAGGGAACATTAGAAATCATGATCAAATGACCACAGCTTATTCTGATGTTGATCCAAGATTGAAATCACATGACCATGGGGATGCTGCAACAACCGGACCAGTCATAGGTTCCCCTCATTCAATGCCATTGTAACTTTGAATGGCCACTAAACAAGTGGATCAGTCTGGAACCCACACCACATATCAGACATTAACACAATTGAGAATGTCCAGCGATACTTCACAAGAAGAGTATTACATTCCTCTGTTCACAACAGAATTCCTTATGAAACCAGACTTGAAATTTTGGGACTTCAAAATTTAGAACTCCGCCGCCTTCGATCTGACCTAAGTGTAGCTCACAAAATTATCCGCCTCAATGTCCTACCCGTTAACGACTATTTCAGCTTCAACCGTAATAATACACGAGCTCACAATAGATACAAACTTAATGTAAACCGCTCCAGACTTGATTGCAAAAAATTCGACTTCAACAACAGAGTTGTCAACGCCTGGAACACTTTACCTGACTCAGTAGTTTCTTCCCCAAACCCCAAAAACTTCAACCTCTTATTATCTACCATTGACCTCACCCCATTCCTAAGAGGTCAGTAAGGGGCGTGCATAAGCGCACAATCGTGTCTACCGTTCCTGTCCTATATACCCATATAATCATACCTCTTTTACTCTTATTCATGCTTGTAATATTACATATATATTCAATCATGTTTTACTGTTTGTACTTTGCTTATAATCATATATGCTTGACAAATAAACAAATACAAATACAAATACAAGTGGTTGTGATTCAAAGACAACCTGTATAGGCACAATGAACATATGGACAAATTTTCTCCTTTTGTGTACTGTGAAAATATGGGAGGTAGATAACATTTGGCATTTTAAGTTACTTCGTCGCCTTTTCAATATTCTAGTTTACAGATTTTTGCTTCTCCTCCCTTAGCTCCTTCATTGTACCTGAAACTCTTCACTGATAAAAGTAAAATTGAATAACAAAAGCAGTCATTTCACTACTGAGTACTTCTGTCTAAATTTTAATAATTGCCATGGGGAGGAAAAAAAATAGGCAGGATGACAATAAAGATGAAGTGAACATCCTTAGAGACAATGCTGCTTCTGCAGAAGATGGAGGGTAACATAACCATCTTCCAGATGTCATTGCATTTAGTTTTGATCATTTATGATCCCGGTGATTAGTGGTTATGAGAAGTGAACTCAAATGCAATTTGGAGGGGTGCACATTCCAGACTCTTGTAGTAAAATAAGATGAGATGCAAAGCACTGAAAGGAGCCAACAAAGTAGATGTGCACTAAAGTGAATTAAACTGAATTAAAGTGTACATGGACTTTCAATAAAAGCTTCCGACTCATGAAAGGGGGAAAAAAGCCTGGAGAGAAATCTATACTTTAATATGATGATGAATATTCGAATCAAAGTACAGAAATTCAATAAGAGAACTCCAAAGTTACAAAAATATTTTTCCATAGATTACCTGTTAAAAGCCAAAAACCAGCACATCTTTAGCAGTACAATTCATGGGAAAGCATCTCCCACTTTCTCTCTCCCATCTATGGGTGATCTGCAACCTTTGAAATGTACATCCTCATTGGGGCAGAGATGAAAATGAGGCCAAGGTAGGCGTTGTGTCAACCTGATCAAAGGCTTTGGTAGCATAGGAGATGCCCACCTGGAAATATTCAGAATTACAAAAAAATAAATAAATCCTGATCGTACTATAATGTACAACCCGAATCCCCACTGTGACTGGCCATAGGGGCAACAATTTGCTCACTGATATATTCTCTGCTATGTGCTTACCCTTATTTTTCTTTCAGATTTTTAGCTTTTTTTAAAAAATGGATGGGCAATTAGTATGTTGCAAAGCAAAGTACGAGCCTCAAGCATAACCTGAATTTCCAAAAATACCCTATCAGGAGCAATCTTAGAAAGTAAAATGGCAGATGGCAGCTGCCCACAATTTGGCTTTCCTTCTGGCATATGGGTGTTTTGTGACAGCCCACACACCATTATATCCATTTTGTGAGATACTGTAACAGGCTCTCAAGTTCTAAAAGTGCCTAATGGCTCCCAAAGGTCAGGGACCTTGCGGTAGAACGCTGTCTACAGGGGCAATCCCACTTGGCATAAGGATTTTATCATCCTGGCTTTCAGACATCAAAGAGGAAATTCTAAAGCTTGGAAATGTGCAGGTTTTTTTTTTCAACAAAAGCATCCAAAATGAGTGAGGAATCAGTGCAACATTTCTTCGTTTAGCTCGGAAGATATTCAGGCCAGATAGAAGGATGTAGCTCACTGTGCCCAACCAGCTTGTGAAAGCTATAGCTATACATGGCGATGGGCACCAAGTTTGGCAGCTTTAATTTGGGTCCAGATAAGTTAATGAGGAATAAGGCAATCACTGGCTGCTAGTCTTGGTGTTGATGTATTATTTCCATCATCAGGTGATGAATGTATGTTAATCCTCTGCTTTCCTTACTTCCTGGGCACTTTCTGCCACAACTGGACTGTAGGAAAACAGTATTTGTTTGTTTCTTAACAAATTTATGAAGCTGCCCATCTCCCAAAGAAACGCTGAGGACTACTAAATTCAAGACAGACCATATCATACTTTCACTGAATTTCCACAGAAATGAAATTTTGTATGTAAAATTGACAGAATTACAGGTTCATAGCAGTATTTAAATAGCTACCTAAAACAAATATCCATAATTTAGTAATAAGGTACTAAATTAAAATTTGTATAGGGTTTTTTTTTAAACATCTGTGGTTTACGACTTCTAGAATTTTTTAAAAATGGAATAAATTCAGTTTAATAAAACATTCAGAAATAAATGTTGCTTGAGTATTTTTATTTCTCAGATCCTAGAACTGATTTATCCCTTTAGCATCTATTTGGTCAGTCTTGCTCTGAAGAAATTCAGCCCTTTTTCTTTTTTTCTTTTCTTTTCTTTCTTTTTTTAAAGAGATATGGAATAGCTTCTCTTTTAAATTGTTTGGAAATGGTGTGCAATAAATGTCCATTGTCTCTTCTGCACTTTGGTTTTTACATTTCTAATGAACATGATATTTTTTTTTTAATTAAGAAAATCTTCTGGAGAATTTACTGTATGTGGAAAATATTTTCCACACTATTGTTGATGTTCAACCTGCATGGGCTAAGCTAAGGCATAATAGACATCAGTTATACAATATAAAACTTAAATGCAAGTCTCAAAATGTGAGCAGTCAATGAACAATTTTTCACAGAATATAACAAAAGCTGTTGTTAGCAATAGCAATAAGGTTAAGCAGTGTGACAACACTTCTAAACACGCAACTAAATCTCCAATAGAATGCTAAAACAGAAAAATTGCCATATTTTGGAATGACTGAGTCAAAAATCAAATCCGAAACTTCAATCCAGCTGAAATCTTGCAACCCAACCTAGAAAAATCAGTTTGGCTCCAAAATATCAGTGAGTTGAAACGATTTTGTAAATTGGAATGAGCCAAAATACCACATAACCAATGGATAGAACCAGGGGTGGGTTCCACTTACCTTCGCCACCCGTTCGGATTGTGATGTTTTGTGGGTGCGTGCATCTCCTCACGCGATTTCACTTCCGCACATGTTCAGAAGCAGGAATTAGCCTGAAACACAGCTGAGGAGCTCATCAGCTGTGCTTCAGGCGAAGAAATAAAGCTCAGTATTCACCCGTGGGCGGGCAGGCAGGCTCTTTTTCAAACCGCATAAGGGGGAAAATAAAAAAAAAAGATGGCGGCGCGCACAGAACAGCACCGACAGTGATGTCACCAGTGGGTCGCTACCGGTTCGGGCGATCCGGTCCAAACTGGGAGGAACCCACCCCTGGATAGAACCAGAGGCGGGCGTCACATAATGTAAAAACCGGTTCGGCCAGCACCGGAAATGTGAGCACGCGCAGCTCAAAAAACACGGCGATATAGGATGAAATAGCGCCGGGGCGGGTGGGCCGGCCCACCTGCTGGTCACAACTAGCGGTTCGCCTGAACCAGTCCAAACTGGCAGCAGCCCACCACTGGACAGAACTGATCTGCAGGTACAGGAAACCTTTAGTTGAATTCACCATGCTTAAGAAGACCCTATTGCTTACTAAGTCTTAAACTTCATGCATTGTTTTTCCCAACAATGTTTTCCCAACATTTTTTCCAATGTGTTTCACAACACATATGTTATTTTGTTGCTTCTTTAATCCGTATCTCTTGATTTTGTAATAATCCCATAGGATGATGGCAAGTTTTAGAGTTCACAAACTTCTTTCACCCTGAAACATGTGAACAGAATATTAGGAAAGCTTCCTATTAATATACTGCATTTTTCCATCTATAAGACGCCCCCATGTATAGGACGCCCCCCCCCAACTTTTCTTACCCAAAATTCAGAAATCAATATTTTAAGCAATCAGGAGTTTCACTTGTGAGGCTAGTTTGCACAGATAAGGTATCAGAAGTTTTGCAACCGCGGTTCTCCTCTCGGCGCCCCATGTTATAAGATGTCCCTCCATTTTTAGGCAAATATGTTTAAGAAAAAGTATCATCTTATACACGGAAAAATACAGTATGTGTTATTACAACAATACGAATCACAAAAAAGCTAATCATAAATGACATCCTTGGATCATTTATCCATTGGGAGTTGATAAGTATCTTTTGAACACTAAATTTTCCAGGCAATAAAACAGCATGTCCTGTCAGCCAGGCATTTTGGCACTAGTCTTATCAGTCTCTAATTGTGGTTTGTGTTTTGAACTGAAAACAATCAAAAGGTATCCCACCCCACTCTTTCCTAAAGTTAGTTTTTTAAAAAATAATCAGAAAGAATAGGAGAAATTCTCTTCCAAATCTACCACCATGCATGTTGAATAACATTTTATACAAAGCCTGATATAAATGAAAACTTTTGCTTTAGTCAATCTATTGTCTTCCTCATATACTGTACTATAATTTTCATCATGGGCTGGATGTGAATGACAGGAGATGTTATACGAAGGACATCATATTGGGGAAAGATATGAATTAAGAGAGATTATTCTTTGACAATGACCAAGTAGAAAGGCAGGACACTGAAAATCACTGAAAAAGTTTCCTCCATCGTTGGAAAGGCAGAGGTGTGCAAGTTGTCCTTGTTTAGCAGTCACAATTGGGACCAGAAACTTGGTCATTAAGCAAAGCAGAGAAATTATGTGATTGCAAGTCTTCAGTTTTCCTTTGCTTTACAGCATCAGAAAGGTACGATCCTACACAGCTGGGTGAGTCTAAATGACAAGGAAGTTTTCTGGAAATAACTCACTTTTTTCTCCACTGTCAAAAATGCAGTCGCTGTTGGAGGCAGGTGCTAAATGAAGATTTGGTGTATGCAATTCCTCCTCTAATTAGATTGTAGCTTGCAACTTGATAGTTGATTGCAAATATTTTTTTTATTTTTTATTTTTAAATTTTTCATTAAATACACATAACAACAAATATTATATGCATACATTGAATTACCAAATGGCAAAAGTTAATGTTTAAAGTTTGGGATGACAAAATAAAGCCCCAATGAAATTCAGAACCCCATCCAAGACTAGCTCATATTTTAGGGAGAAGATCCAGATGTCCAGAAATTTTTTTAAGTTCATTACATTTTGAATAGTTTTTTAAGAGCACTCTGAACCATAATCAATCAAAAGATCAACTTGATTTTTGGTATTCTTTTTTCCCCCTGGAGCAGTGTATTTAAATATTTAAGCTTGTTCTCAGCGTATATCTCTGCATTTGGATGTCTCCTGTCTCCCCCATCTATCTGATGCCTTCTCTTCTAAACCATTTCCCACTTTTAGCCAAATCATTGCTTCTGCATCATCTTTTCAAAGCAGTAGCCAAGAAGATCACTGCAAAAAGATAAGAGTGCCAAGTCTGTTTACTCTTCTGTAGCAAAGCACTAATACAAAATATCTTGTTTTGTTCATAGGTGGCCCATTCATATAATGAACATTGTAGCTGTCATGATAATCTCTACTTAACTAAACCATGGTTTAATCAATTAATCAAATTGCCTCGCTTCATATGATAACCTGAGTCATAAACTAATCAGGCAAAATTCCCACAACACATTAAGATAAAATGTGGCTTGTGAGTTTATAGTGTCTAGTGTATCATGTGGAACCAGATCATGTGCCCCTTTTTAGCCTGTGATTTTATAACGTAGTGCAGGGGTGTCAAACTTGTGTCATCATGGCAGCATCACGTGATGTATCGGGACTTTTTTCCCCTTTGCTAAACTGGGGTGGGTGTGGACAGTGTGTGGCACATCCTGCCCGCAGGCCACGAGTTTGACAGCCCTGGCGTAGAGTATCAACCAGATCATGTGCTCCTTTTGCATTTATCCTCAGCAGTCAATACAATCTATTATAATTCTCTTCCCTAGGATCACCTACCTTGACTTAGGTTGTGATACTTTAGCAGTGAGGACAGTGATCTGCGCAGGCTCCGAAATACATGCATATGAATACTGGCATTAGAAAAGAAACATACAAGAGACTTCTGGTGGGGAAATGGCAAACTGACATCCTAGAGCCGTGATGGCGAACCTATGGCACACGTGCCACAGGTGGCACACAGAACCCTCTCTGTGGGCACACGAGCTGTCACCCCAGCTCAGCTCCACCTCGCATGTGCGCATGCCTTCTGTCAGCCAGCTGGTTTTTGGGTCTCTGCTGTGCATGTGCAGGGGGCAGGGGGCATGCAGGAGATGCGTGCACATGTGTGGGAGGCGTGTGTGGGGTCATGCACGCATGTGTGGGGTTTGCATGCTCATACATGGGGGTCGCACAGGCATACATGGGGTCGCACGCATATACGTGGGGGTCACACATACATACATGGGGTCATGCATGCATGTGGAGGGTGGGGCATCTGGGGGGTCCACACGCATTGCATTATGGGTGCATGGGTGCTTTCAGAATGCGGCAACAATAAGGTTAGCCATCACTGTCCTAGAGACACAGGAAACAATTGCAAATGGTGGCTGGATACTGGATCTTGACTGCCAAACTCTCTCCAAACAAAGGAAAGATCTTGAGATTGCCAATATGTACTCTGGATATCTGTTTTTTGTGAACAGATGGCAGAAACTGAGGTTTTCACAGCAGCTTGCAAATAGCTGGGAGACTTGGGATTACACTGAACTCACTGCTATCAATGTAGCCATTATGAACTCAAGGTTCAACCAAACCTCACTTCTAAATAATTTTGGACTTTCCTTTTTTTTAAATTGCTTTTTGAAAATTCTTCAGAACAGCAAGCTTATCACATTCATTGGGTGAGTTTTTCTTCAATTGTTTAATAAATTTTAATTATGAGTTTAATGTTTTGTAAAAAAAAATTGTGACTATACAATAAAGGGTGATCATAGTGTTGATTTTATACATTTTTAACTAGATTAAAGTTCTAAATGAACTTGTATTAAGATTTTGAAATTAATTATAAGAATCCTTCCCATGGGAAACTTTGTATGTTTATATCTCGGGGAAAAAATAAGATGACTTTGAAGGTTGATCACTAGAGGGAACCAGAGGGAAATGAATATATTGATGTATCTATTGAGAGAAATCTGTGACTACAGATAGTCCTCAACTCACAATCATTCATTTAGTGACCATTCAAAGTTACAATGGCAGTGAAAAAAATGACTTAAGGACCTTTTTTCACACTTATGACCATTTGCAGCATTCCTGTGGTCATGTGATCAAAATTTGGATGCTTGGCAATTGGCATGTATTTAAGATGGTTACAGTATCCTGGGTTCATCTAATCACTTTTTTGTGACCTTCTGACAAGCAAAGTCAATGGGGAAGCCAGATTGACTTAACAACTGTGTTACTAACACAGCAACTGCAGTGATTCGTTTAATAATTATGGCAAGAAAGGTCGTAAAATGGGGCAAAATTTACTTAATACCTATCTTGCTTAGCAAAGGAAATTTGGGGCTCAATAGTGGTCATAAGTTAAGGACTACCTATATTGGCTTCAGAAAAATAATTTTAAAGATATCTGCTATTATTGATATACTAGATGGTATCATGGAAGAGGAATGATTTCCACCAAATAAAGCTGAAATTGATTTAAATATGGATTTTACAACAACAGCTTATAAGGAGATAGAAAAAGATTGAATAGAGGATACACAAAAAGATTAATTGTTGGATATACAAATGATACTGAATGATTTTTAATGATCAGAATGACATATAAATACTAAAGCAGAATAGTGATGTGGATGACCGTTTTATATTGGATTTATAAAAAGAAAGTGTTAAAGTTGTCAATGATTTCTTGAGATTGAAAATATGAAAAGTGACGTGGATAATCTCCTCACATTTGATGTACAAAAGGAACTTGTTAAAGTTGCCAATGATTTTGTGAGAAGAGGCAAATAGAGCATGAAAAGGAAACAGATGCTTGGACATTATATGAGGGGACTAAAATTGTGAGAAAGGGAAAAGAATATGAAGTTGATATATTTGATCAAGGCTAAAATAAATTGATTGCTATTTCTAGTAATGTTTATAGATTTATGCTAACTAGGACGAGATGATAAACGTTTTGTTGGTCAGATTAAGGGGATTTGATTAAATACAAAAATAAAATAGAAATGTAAAAGGAAATATTCAAAGTGGGTGCATTAAATATAGTTAGAAATAATTACATTGTTCTAACCCTTCACGAACTGTTGCTAATGTAGGGTGGAGTAAAGAAATTTTGAAGATTTGTTTAAATCTTTGAATGGGGAAAGATATAGGATGAAGAGATGCTGGTTGATTGTATTTTAAAAGATGATAATAAGCTGTTAATGCTAACTATACTTGCTGGAGATGACCAAGTATATCTTTTCTTTTTTTTCTTCTTCATTTCTGCACATTTTTATTTTTCCAATTTTTAAATACTTTATCTTTTGTAGTCTGTATTCATTTTTATCTGTGTAATATACATTTAATCCTTAATAAAGCTGTTATAAAAAAAAAAGAAACATGCAGCTACAGTTATAAGGGGAAGCGCAACATTAACATCTCAAATTAAGTTATGTTTTCAGACAGAGAGCTATTACTGTTGCAGCTTTTAACACACTCCAGCCAAGAACATGTAATGAGGGATTGTCCGTCTTGCTATGAATCCTAGCAATTAGGAGCAGCAACATTTGCACACACAAAAAAGAAAAAAAAAGAAATAAGGAGGATGCTGGTCAAAGTCCTTCAGCAAGACCTTGCTTGGTGGACGGAATTTCTAAATCAAATATTCGCCCGGAAAGGAGCAGGTTCGAAGCCGGAATTTCTTTGCTTGAGACGGGATTGGGGGGCAGAGATCGGCTTCATAACGCTAACCACTAAACCATTTGCTTTCCCCCCAAGGCCTGGAGACCGGAGGGAGCCAAAAACCCCTCGTTCAGAGAAGTGTTAAAGGGAGACGGTCTCGCTGGAGCGAGAAGGGCGCCAAAAGAGACGGGTGGCAGCCGCGCAGCTGAAGCCCGTGAATTATGGATGGAGCTGCAAGTCACTCTGCCTCCAGCGCTGCCTGACGCTGGCAAACGAGGGAAAGGCAGAGTGGAACTGGAGGGGAGGGGAGGGATCCCCGCTTTAAGCCCCTTGAACGCTGCTGGAGGGCGGACGCGCGCAGGGAAAGAGGGAGGGGAAGGGAGGAGCACATCCTAATGCAGAGATGCTGCAGTGGCTCAGGGCGCGCACACACAACACGGGCAAGCGGGCAGAGCAGCGGCGACAGTTGCAACAGCAGGAGGAGGAGGAAGAGGAGGAGGAGGAGGAACAGGGAAAGGCTCACCTTGCAAAAGGAGGACCGGCAAGCAGAGCGAGAGGCGTTTGCTGCTGCGCCGGAGCTTCTGAGGCGTTCCTTGCCCCGGCGCGCCACGCATAAACACGTGCCGTTCCAGCCACTCTGTGCCTGAGGTAAGAGGGCGGGCGGCTTGTTTATTCTTCAGACTTTTGCTTCCCGGAAGCCATGGAGGGTGTCGCCTAACTTTCGAGCCCCCTCTTGGCGGAGCCCGTTCGAGAGAGGGAGGGAGGGAGGCCAGGCGGGTGTGCAGGCAGCCGAGCGAGAGCATGACATCAGCGGAGCATCCCACGCAGGAAGAGATGGCCGGGGCGGGCTCAAGAGCCCCGCTTGTGCCGAAATCCTGTGGCGGGGCGTCCTGGAAACGGAAAGAGGCGCGGCGGCGAAAGGAGAAGAGGAGGAGACCCGGGCGGAGGTGAAGGGAAGGGTCCTGGAGAAAGTCTTTGCTCTGTGAGAAGCGGTGGTAGGATGGGGGAGAAAGTGAGGGCTCCTCGGCTTGGACGCTTGACTGGCATACGTCGAGGGGGGACCTAGGAGAGAACCCCTTTTGCAGCTTGGGAGAACCCAAGGACACACTCGGGATACAGGCAGAGTCTGTCTTCCTCTCCTCTCTAAGGTTGCAAAGCCACGGGAGCGCAGGTTTCTGAAATGTGCGGGTGTTCCCTTATTTTGGAGGTGGGGGGGAGAGTGTCTTGTTAAGCCCTCCCGCAGAGGGCAACTGGAAATGTAGGCAGTGGCTGTGGAAGGGGTTTGCGGGAAGAGGCATCTTGTGATGAGACCGCCTGGTTGTGTAGCGGAGTGGAGGAAAGAGCTCTAGTGCCAAATAGCCTTTCATCCATCGATTGCATGTTTATTTTGGTCCTTCTTTAAACCAAGACTTGCACTTCTCGTGATCTGCCAAGCTGAAGAATCCATCGGGTTTTGAAGGAGGTCAACCAAAAGCTAGGAAAACTTCTGGGTTTGCCCGGAACTTCTAAGCACTGGGGAAGGGGTGATGATTAAGTCCAGAAAGAGAAAGAGAACAATCTTTGGTCACTATATACATTTGGCATGATAGATCATAAACTGTACAGGTCATCTGTCGGTTTTGCAGATTAAAACTCCAGATTAAAATGAGAAAGAAAGTGTCACTCTCCACCTTGAGCTCCTTCTCATTTTGCTCTGCTGACCTGAAAGCTCTTGTGTGATGAATATAATTCATATACCATGATGTTCCCACATCTGTTATCACTTCATTCCAAGAATAATATATTTTTACCTCTTTAAATTTAATGTCTTTGGAGCACCGTTCTTTACAAAATATTTTACAATTTATCTCTTGTTAAATCTACATATCCGTGCCATATACGTAGATGTATCCTAGTGCCTGGTGATAAGACAACAGGCTTCCAAAACTGAGATTTGTCTATAAAACGTAAAAGCTGGTTAAATGGAAGTGATTCCCTTCCCCTTGGTATAATTGGATCCCATCTTTTCCTTTCCTGTTGGTTACAGTAGGAGGGAATTTTCCTTAGCTGGGAAGCGGACTTTGATTGGATCTTTCTTGTAAGGGAAGTAGGTTTGGATCTAGAAAAGCATCATGCCAGGAAAGCCATCTGTAGCTTTTCACTATTATAAACTTCATGTATCATATGTTATAATGGTAGTTTCCTGCTGATTGATACAGAGAAGTATCAGTGGGGACTTAGACAAAATATCTTCCTCTGTAAGATCCTACCTTCCAATAATAAATGTAGAAATTTATCTTAGCATTTAAGATGCCACAGAACTCTTACTTGTTTTAAATGGGCTAACAGAAACTTGTAGGCATGAAGGTTCAACCAATTTGTGGATAAACCAGCTAAAGACATTTGCTTAAGCATAAGCTTCTAAAGCTTCACAATAACTGCTTCTGATTTATGTATGTATGTATGTATGTATGTATTTACTTATTTACTTATTTACTTATTTACTTATTTACTTATTTACTTATTTACTTATTTACTTATTTACTTATTTATTTATTTATTTATTTATTTATTTATTTATTTATTTATTTATTTATTTATTACTCAAGGCGCCAAACATACCTTATATTTCTTCTTCCTCCTCCTCCTCCAAAGGCACCCAGCCAGCTTTCATGCCTGAGTCAGGATTAGAACTCACAGTCTCCTGGTTTCTAATCTTGTGCCTTAACTACTAGACCAAACTAGCTCTATATATGATGTACTTTACATTTTCCTTAAGTCCAATTTTAGTTTTATATATTCTAATTTGAAAATGTGTAGGGTTTTAATCTAGCAAATATCAGCAAGTGGATAAATATTGCTTCCTTATATATCATTATTAAAAAAGCAAATTCCAAAATCTCCAGGCCGTTTAGAACTCATCATACTGTATATCATCCACCACACACTGAAAGAGCAGGCTTTATTATGACATCCTCATCTCCCAAGCCATGCTCTGCTCTGCTTATTTAACCATTAAGTTTGATCTACAGGTGTTATCTGGATGACAGAATGAAGTGGTCTTGGGGTTTCACTATGTCACATTCCTCTAATTGTCATTTACCTGTCTGGCTACAAGCAAAACCACTCGGCCCTTTTCCTTTATTAATGTACACACAGCTACTAAAAATCCTGCTAAAATGTGTAGCAAGAAGTGAGATTACTAGAAATATGGAGGAAACAGCCTGAAACATGAATTAATGTGAGCAGAATGCAACTGCTTGATGAAAAATGCATTACCTGGTGGGCTAGTTAGGGAAGTTCTACTATACCAGAGTCCTGAATCATAGCTATTGATATCTACATTTTATTGGTATAGCTAGTGATGATTCATTGGGATTTCAGGCAACTCAAAATACAGGATAAATTTGAAAGTCGTCCCATCTTTTTGTTTATTTCTACCCATTCCTCATCTACTACAGAGATACGCATATGATGCAGGGGCTATTTAGGAGTGGAAAATTATGTACGGCATTAGTATGGCTGCTGTATGTTTTTTAAAATGCTTGTGATTCAGTAAGAGAAGCCTTTCCCAGCATGAAGACCTAATGACAAAAAATCATGACCTGAATGTAATTCTGTCAGGAAGGCGGGGTCCTACTCTATATAGTTAATTTGCTCTATTTAAAAAAATAGTACTTAACATGATTGAAAATCTGCAAGTTTTTTTTATCTTGATATTCCTTTCTTTGATGTTCCTTAATCCTACAGTTTATACCAAATTTGAAAATTATTATTTTAACTTGTCCTGCATCTCTTGTGATCCTAATTTTTAATTTGCTGACACAGTGATTTGGGATTTGTTAGTTGGAGAGTATGTGAGAGATGATCCAGCAAATGTAAAAGGTATCAGTTTAGAAAAGTTAGTCTAAGCAATCAACAGTATCTGTGATCGCTTGTGGAGTATTAAAACATGTTATTTTCTGTAGCAACCATATCTGACTGCCCTTTTTGTTGAAATTGCCAGAAGCTATACTTTTTATGGAATCAAATGATCCCATCTGCTTTGTGCTCGTTGTGAAAATCACAGCTTTCTTTTCTGGTTGGATAGGGATGCATCCCAGTTATTTTTAAGCAGCATTACGGTATATTTCTTTAGCAGAAAATAGCCTAAGTTAGAGAGATTTTAAGGGAGAAAGAAATACTATTGGGTCCTTTAACAAGAAGGATTCTGTATTTCATGAAATGTAGCAATTATTTTTTTTCCCTCAGAATGTCAAAGTCAAAACATGGTGGTGAAACCTCTGTCAAGTAAGAACATGCAATTTATAAACACATGCAATTTAAGTATTTTTCAAACCTTGCTTGCTTGTGTGTTTAGACTTTGAGGCCAGGTTTGAGGAAAGCTCTTGCCATAAAAGAGTTTCTGATGATCCAAAAGGCAGGAATAGATGCCTAAACCAAATGTCAAAGCATTATTAACTGATGTGCTGAAGTTTAGTTAGCGAGAGTGGACAGTTCCTTTGAAAAGGGATTCTAAGAGAATCTTTGCCTCACTGTGAACCAACAATAAGCATGACATCTTTCATTACTTATCTTGCTCTTCGGGCCCAAATCCTTTCCCAGAAGTATTGATTTTTGTGTATGTCATTTTGGTCTTCCTTTTCTGGAAATGTGACACTGTATGGGAGGAAATTATATCAGGGAAAGCCATAGAATGGTCATATAGTAGAAACACAGGGGACTGCATTATACTGTTGAATTATCCAGGGGGGAGCATTATACTTATTAGCAACTACCAAATTATCAAAACAATACTTATTATTGAAAATATTATAAAATTATTTTCAATGGTATGTATTTGAAACTCTGGATGCTCCCAGATAACAACTGTGGATAATGTTCTCTATCAATATGACTGTAAAGAAGGAACAACATCAACAGAGCCATCTGTTTAAGTGTGATCAACAGAGGTCTTGAAAAGGAGATTAATGTTATAATTCTCTCTTTTCCCCCTCTTTTCTCCGTGAGTTGGGGTTTTTTTTGGGGGGGGGTAGTTTTTTCTGGAATTTGAAATAGCTAATGCCTCATCGTTAGCTTAGCTATATACTTCATTATTTACATTAGGGATATACAAAGAGATTGGATTTGAAAGCATTTCAGTTAAATCTCCTGAACTGCTCAGGATCTTCCTCAACTGATCTTCCAAATTTCTTTCTCTTTTCTCATGGCCCTCGTTCAGTTACATGTCCAGGCTAAACACAGGAAGGCAAAAACAGGTTTTTATGTGCCTGGCCATCTTGACTTTTTTTGACCATACCGTGCAGACTCTCCTGAGTCAATCAAACTCTTTATACGGTGCTGCATGTGGCTGCATCACATTCTATATTCTCCTGTCATTTTAAACAAAGAGTCCTTATTTCTTTCACTTCAAATCTCTTTTGGTCTTTATTCACTGCTCTTGCTTCTTAGAATTGTTCTGTTCTCCTGTTGTCATTCAAACAAGTTTTCATGAATTGTTTCATGCTCTTTTCTACTTTTCGCTCCCCATAAACCATCTCATCTGCTTACTGTAGCAGCAGCAATCCATATCTCAAATAATCTTAGTTTATTTATTTACTGATCTTTTATTTATTTACTGATTTTTTTTACTGTCATCTTAAAACATTACTTGCAGAGAAGAGCAGAAAGAAATAATTTAAATTTCAGACGCCATATTTTCAAAACAAGTAATAAAAAAGCAGCATTTCAATTATTGAAAAGTTTATTTCTCTTCCTATTTATTTAAAAAGAAATAAAATTGAGGGAGCAGTGGTGTCAGAAATGTTTTTAGTCTGATGGATCTCTGTCTTAACTCATTAAGTCATATTCATTCTCTGAGAATAAATCATTTCCAGTCACTGTGTCAAATTGATTTTATTGACCTTTTTGTATCTTGTTCATAATCTAAAATTAGCTTCTATTTTATTTAATAATAGAAACAGTCTCCTTCTCCTGTCCACCTGTATGCATTGCTCTAAAGTGAATATGGATCCAAATAAGAGCTAGATTGTCTAATTTGAACAGAGGAGATCAAAGCAAACCCATGGCTTCAAACTCTGTTAACCCCTTCTCCTTTCCCCCCCTTTGATTATCATTTTGCCATATTAAAGGTGGTAGGGAATTGGAAAGGTCCTACACTCCTTGGTGACCTTGAATTGATCAATACAGGCATTAGCCTACTATGAATGTTGTAATTATCTTGAAGCCTTTACGGCCTTAAAACAGATGAATGTTCCATGGCCTTTATGAAGGGAAGCCAGCAGACATTAATCAGTATCTGATTTTGATCAGCAGTCAGCTTCCATTAAGAAAATAAAAATAAAATAAACCCCAGTGATCCGCAGCATACAATAAGTAGAGCCAAAGATAAATCACTGGAGCATTTTTGAACTATTTGAAAAACAAGTAGGAGAATTAAACAGATTTTGGTTCTGCTCTTTCAGCCAATGAGAAAATCTGTCACCAGAAGCATCCAAATGGCAAGGAACTGCTCCAGAAAGGAAATTGGTAGCACAGCATCACAGAAGCCAAAAGTATTGAAGCTTTACCCCATTTTATCCCCATCTGAATTATAGCAGCCTTCCACATACTCATGAAATAAAAAGATCCCTTCTTTGTTCTAGCTCAGGGTTTCCAACCTTGGCAACTTTAAGACTTGTGGACTTTAATTCATAGAATTCCTCAGCCAGCTTTGCTGGCTGAGGAATTCTGGGAGTTGAAGTCCACAAGTCTTAAAGTTGGGAGTTGAACTGGGAGTTGAAGTCCACAAGTCTTAAAGTTGCCAAGGTTGGAGACCCTGCTCTCCTATATTTTATTTCAATATAGCAATTAACATTTTAGAAATTAATTTATAGGAGAAGCCAATTCCATGTTTTTGGAAGACATGAAATACATATAATCTTACCATATGGAATATCTGAAAATATTCCATATGGTAAGATTATATGTATTTCATACATATTCAGGAATATCCTTGATAGCTCAAACCTTAAAGTGATTTGCAGTATGGAAGTGTGTATCAGTGACATAACACAAAGTTGATATGTGATTCTTTGTTCAGAAATAGGCTTTATTTCATGATTATGAAATTAATCCCAATTTATTTTACAGATAGATTAGAAATTAGAAATGTCTTGAATTTCATCTCATGTTAAGATTTGAGATGCATTTTAATGGTGTGCCTTTACTGTGGGTCACATGTTCTAGGTGTGATTTTATATCCATGATTATGGACTTAGAAAGATACTTTCTTTCTAAGAAAGTATAACAGAATTGTTATTGCATCTTTCTTTCTTACTGTGAATTCCATTTTTTCTCATTTTGTACATTTGAATTCTGCCTTGTTACCCACCTATTTATAGTTTTATAAGAAATTTTCCACAGGATAGGATGGTATTGAACTCTGAATTCCCCAGTCATCTTCGGTACTGTCTTGATCATTCTGCAGATTGCTATTAAATATGAATTGCAGACTGTGGAGGTCAAGATATTTGTATGATTTCTTAGAAGAAAGACACAGCAATGATACAAGATCTTTAGTTCCAGTGTTTTTTTTCCTGTTAATGGTCAAAAAAGAACATTCAGATTAGCTGTTTCTATATCCACATAAAACTAAAATAAAAACTCTATAATTGTTTTTTAAAAATAAACCAACTTTGAATACTACTCAAAGGGCTGCAGCATTGTTTTCATAACACTATTCATGAATTTATCTGCTGGATTCATTAGGGTACTCTACTCTGAACAGATGAAAGACTGTGGGGTTTGTTTGATAAATTAATCACTTTTATGCCAATCACTTGACTCTCGTACTCCATTTTCCAAACTGTGTAATTTAGTAATAATGAACACATTTGCATTTATGCATTTTTAATTCTACATCTGCTACGACTCTATTTTCCTGACTTTGTTTGTGTGCTTTTAAGAGAACCAGAGTTTTCCCAGAATGGAATAAATACAATTGGTTCATTTCTATGGGATTCTATTGTTAAAGATATAAGAGCGGGGTTAAGAAAAATGTGGAGTCCTTGGTTACACACACACACCACACACACACACTTTTTTTTACATTTACATAGGGAATTAAAGTACATATAGCAGTGATTAGGGTAAACTTCTCTGTTTGGACAAATCATTTTTCTTCAGCCACTGATGTATTTGCTCATTTTTATAGGTAAACTTGTCCACTGTCAAAAATTGATGTTGAGCAAACAAAAAAGACGACAACTATTATATCCATCAAAACAGGTTAAACTCTAAGCTGCCTGAGAGTAGGTTTTGAAGATTTTTGTAAGTTCATGGTACAGTAGAACCTCTGGTCACGAACGCTTCTGACCACAACCAAATCGGGTTCCGACCAAAAAATTAAAATAATAATAATTTCACGGCCGATTTCCCCTTTCACGCCATTTTTTTTGTAAGCGCCAAATTTCCAAAATTAGGTTCCGGTCACGACCAAATCAGGTTGCGACCAAAGTTGTGGAATGAATTATGGTTGTGACCAGAGGTTCTACTGTATAGGCTCCAGAATTTCATACAGAGAGTTGGAAAGGCCTTTTAAGTTATTGAATATAATTCTGTCCTCAGTGCAGGAACCTGAATTAAAGTGTCCCTGATAGATGGCTCTCCAGCCTGTGTTTAAACACACCCAGAGAGTTTTTCCTGTCTGAACAATCAGTTTCATTGTCAAACTACTGTTATTGTTAAGATTTTTCCATTGGAATTTGCTGTCATGCATTTAATCATGCCTGGAACAGGCCCAAAATGTCAGCTGGCATTGGCTATTACATCAGTTCCTTGATCATGGACCCTTCCTGTATCTCATCGGTGCTTCTGAAACAGCTCATCTTCTTTGACAATTAGTGGAACTCTCCTACACTTTCCTACAGTGTCATTTGTTAATCTAGGAAATGGAAGCATTAGCATTGGTATTCATCAGTCCATCTCATTTCCCACAAGATGAAGGTGCCAGAGGCATTTTGAAACTGCCCTCCAAATGTGGGTGGACCCAGGGTCCAATTTGGGGCTGGGGAATTTTTGAAATGAATGAAGTGAATGCCTTGAGACTTCAAAAAAATTATGGCATCTATGGTGCCACTTAAAGACCACCACCCTTTCCCCAAATAACCAAAATGCTTTCTTCCATCCATTCTTGAATCCCTGGAAGCCACAGAATTTATTTATTTATTTATTTATTTATGTCAAGTACGTGTTAGTAATATACATAGATATAACATTGTTTATATACATAAGATGGGTACTGATAAGAGGGAACATTAGGACAGGGACGGTAGGCACACTGGTGCACTTATGCACGCCCCTTGGTAGACTGTATGTGCCCCATTGACTGCACACTTTCCTTATCACAGAAATAATTCTGGAATGATCTCTCAGAGGAGGAAGAAATGAAGTGACTTCTTCCAGCTTTAGAAAACAAGTATTTTATTTGTTTCAGCATGCTAAAGCCCATCATTTGTCATCCACAAAACAAATTTCATTGCAATATTCAAAAACTGTAGACATCTTCACATCTTGAAGCTTTTATTTTAAATGTAAATATTTAAAATATTATCTGTGAGTGTGACAACCTTATGTTTGAAAGCTTATATGAAGAGCTAGACAGGCCAGAAAGCTAAACTGACTACTGATTCTTCCTCAGTGTATGATTGTTGCTTTATGAAACAACCTTAAAAATTTATACAAGAAAATGACTTCTTTGTAGGAAAATTGTATTCACTTGTTAAAGTGAGGGTGTTTTGTCTTCTCCCATTTTTAGGACAGATGCTGAGCTGTCATTCACATGACATATGGATGTGTTTATCCCAGTGGTTCCCAAACTTTTTCAGTCCACCGCCCCTTTGGTGCTACAAACTCATCCTCACCGCCCCCCACCCCACCCCCTCAGGTGGGCGTGGCTTAGTGGTCAGGTGACCGGGTGGGCGTGGCCAACTTGTAAAGTGTGGTGAAACTCACTTAACAATGCTCTTGCTTAGCAACCAAAATGTTAGGCTCAATTGTGGTCATAAGTCTTTCTTTCGTTCTTTCTTTCTTCTCTACCTTCCCCCTTCTTTCTTTCTTTTTCTTTCTGTCTTTCTTCCTACCATCTTTCTTTTTCTTTCTTTTCTTTCTTTCTGTCTGTCTTCCTTCCTTCCTACCATCTCTTCTTTCTTTCTGTCTGTCTGTCTTCCTTCCTACCTACCATCTTTTTCTTTCTTTCTGTCTTCCTTCCTTCCTACCATCTTTCTTTCTTTCTTTCTTCCTCCCTCCCTCCCTCTTTCTTTCCTTTTTCTTTCCTTCTTCCCTCCCTTCCCTTCCCTCCCTCCTTTCTTTTTCTGTCTGCCTTCCTACCTACCTACCATCTTTCTTTCTGTCTGTCTTCCTCCCTCCCTCCCTCCCTTCTTGCACACAAGAACGAGGAACGCGAGGGAGCTTCAAGTGCTAGGTAGGATGTGTGGTGGGACGCAGTTTGGGGTGACCAGTCGTGTGAGGCAGGGCGGAGCTGAGTGGAGCAGAGCCTGGGCGGAGGCTGGGCGGGCTGCGAGACAGGCATCATACCTAGCACTTGTAAGTCCGTTGCATTCCATGCTCTTGGGTGCAGGGCAGCCCATTCTGAAAGAAAACGTCTCGTGTTTTCTTTCAGAATGGGCTGCCCTGCACACAAGAATGAGGAACGCAAGGGAGTTTCAAGTGCTAGGTAGGATGCAGTTTGGGGTGACTAGTTGTGCGGGGCGGAGCGGAGTGGAGCCTGGGCGGGGGCTGGGCAGGCCGCGAGACGGGCATCATACCTAGCACTTGTAACTCTGTCGCATTCCATGTTCTTCTGTGCAGGGCAGCCCATTCTGAAAGAAAACATCTCGCGTTTTCTTTCAGAATGGCCTGCCCTGCACACAAGAGCAAGGAACGCGAGGGAGCTTCAAATTCAAAAGCATGGCGAACCACCTACTGCCCCCCTGGCCCCTCTCACCGCCCCCCTGTTGCCACCCTTGCCTCTCACCGCCCCCCTAAGGGTTCCCACCGCCCCCTGGGGGCGGTACTGCCCACTTTGGGAACCACTGGTTTATCCAATGGAAGTTTAGCTGCTTCTCTTAGAGATGATATGGCTCTTGCCAGCCCTAAGTGAGTCCACATTCCCACATTCTCCTTTGTGGTTATAAGAGTTACGGGGGTATCTTTTAATTGGATTTAGCAGCACTTTTTTTCCTCCTGCTTAACACATTCATTTGGGTTGGATGATTTTTATCCACTTATGTGGTCACAGCTGACAGAAAGTTCACACATCTTAGCTGTTACTTAATTTAGTTGTTAAACATCCTGAGGCACCAAAGGTTGACGGATGACTGCACACATCTACCCTCATTGCCAACCAGCTATGAACAGATGGGACCAATGCCACCCTGGGACTATACAGCAAATGGTGACCAGTGAGGCAGAGCCAAGCAAACAAGGGTGTCTAGCCTGACTTTAAGTCAAGAGGACAGTGTTTACAGATGATCCACAGGGAACTATGTTCGTCATAGTCCAAAATACCTGCTACATTTTAGTTAGTCCCTTATGTTTTCAAGTAGATAATCCTTCACTGATCTATAACATGGAAGAAAATAGAGGTTTCGAAGAAAAAGGATGCCGATTTAAATATCATTTTAGAAATAAGTGAACCTTGAGTACTATGGCCATTTCTTACCCCAGAAAGCAAAGGAAACTAAATCAGGGTCTGGACTTTCAGAACAGCAAGTCTGGCTGTTCAAACTATTGTCAGTCATGGCCCACTGACAGGCAGGAAAAAGACAGGACAGTTAACAAGCTGAAAATTATTACAGTTCTACTGTTTTCTTTATGATCTGATTGACTATTCAGCCACTTACTCCCTTGGCACTATAGTTTGTTTAGCTATATACCCAGGGAGAGAAGAGACAAAATTCACTCTAATTCACGCACAACATCTATATTTTATAAAGCAAACAAGTGAGAGACAGAAAGAACATAATTATACTGTATACCTCCTCTCTTTGGGTTTAAATTTCAGTAGCTAAATGTAGTTATTCCTTTACTGATTTGACCTTCTGAGCTAAAACAGGCAAGATTCTGGGGTGTTTTTTTTTTTAGTCTTTTAAATAAAAAATGTGGAAAGATGCACCATTAAATATTGTCTATTCACAGATACCCTATCTTTTGAATATCTTAGCTCTGTCTTACTCACTTCATAGCTGTTCACAAACTATATAAAGGTACAGTTTTAAGAGAATGTTAGGAGAAGAATTTCTAATCGGATCGCATTTTAAGTGCACACACATACACAAACAGAGATAGAGAGAGTGAGAGTAAAGATTTTGTTGCTATGGTGGAGGTAAGACAGTAGGGCTCAGGTGGCTGATTCTGCTAATCCCACAACAGTCACTCTGTAATATTGTCTTTCCACAATGTAAACCAAGCATATTGAGCGTGACAACTCAATAGAAGAAAACAAACTGTATTCCATCTTTCATTTGTGGCTCATTGCATAGTCAATGCTTATTTTCTTTTACAGGGCTTATTATAGGATTGTTCACGCAGCTAAGTATAATTTCTACATTAGAGTTTAAAATAATGTGATAAAGAGTTAAAGCAAAACTTCTCAGAATTAACCCATTGATGTGCAAAAAGCAAGAACATTTTCCAATTGCCCTTTCTTTCCCCTCTCTTCTGATTTCCACTTCAAATTTGCTTGCCTTAACATTGAAAGTGTTTTTGCTTACTTTTCTTTTATAAGAAAGAGCTGAGTGAGAAAATGCTAAGCAGGTGATAAGTGTAGCCCTGGACATTGTGGATTCAGCAAGCCTTTTTTTTATATGCTATATATACAGAGGAAA
The DNA here is from genome assembly GCA_023053685.1 of Diadophis punctatus similis. Classification (NCBI taxonomy): domain Eukaryota; kingdom Metazoa; phylum Chordata; class Lepidosauria; order Squamata; family Dipsadidae; genus Diadophis; species Diadophis punctatus. The sequence continues at coordinate 38,002,378 of JALIGW010000003.1, read as the reverse complement.
GCAAATAATGATGTAAATACAGAATAACATTTAAATTAAAAAAAATTGGAGAGCTTCCTCAAGTAGGTGGGTTGGGTATTATTATACCTGCACATCCTAAATTCAGATAGCAGATCTATGGAAGTTAAAATGCACCTGCTTTTTTAGAATTGTCATGCCTCTTTCCATCTTGCATTGGCAACTTTTACATTATAAGAAAGGTCAAGTTATTGTAGTTCATGTGGGAAAATATCTTTAAATTTCCAGACAGCATAAGTTAGCCATTGTTTGAGCTGACAGAAAGTTTCAGTTCTAAAAACCAAGAGAAAAATGTACTATACTGTAACATGTGCAGTATGCCTTTGCAGTCACCTTATAACTGAACCTCTGAAACATAAGGTAGAATATAATTCTAATAAATAATAATTAAATGGTTAAGATAGTCTCCAAATTGAACTCATCTCTTGGCATGGCAGTCATGAAGCAGGCAAGCCATGAGGTAGGCAAGGGGAATGATTGTTGACCTATGTGAGATGACATCATGTCATAAATGCCATATTTCCCATACTCCCATCAGTCAGTATGACACACATTTGTAATTGTACCATTTGCTTGATGTATACATGTTGTTTGATGCCATTATTGTTTGTTGTAGACAGTGCTATCTCCTGGTGATTTTGAGATATTGTTCTTAACACAGAGAACAATCTTATATCCTATCTGAACATGATCAAAGCCAGATCTCATGGCCAAAAGAGAGAGTCTTACCTATCATTGTATAGCATGGATGGAAAGAAGAAATGCTAAAGCTAAACCATAAGTTCACTATATATATTGGATTTAGTTTCAATTCGTACCGATCACTGGAATTCTTTGTAATAGCTTTTTAGTTCTTCTACAAGAACATTTCTTCTCAGACCCTGATGTGAGAGATAGTTAGGAAGCTGGGAAACCCATGGAAGAGAAGACAGACATAAACATAAACACTCAAGAGATAGTGGGCACACCAGTTGATAGTGTATCTCACAAATGGCAACTTAGCCCAGGAAGAGAGAAATCTGGGAGACTGAATGTTAAATCACTCTGCTCTAATTAACTCACTGTAATTGAGTTGTGAATTTCCTCTTACAGTTTTTCAAGATTTGGAATTTACCCCAGACTCACATTAAAGATATCTTGCTGAAGTGTATGTAATTCTTCTTCCTTGAACTTAACCCAGATGCATGGGAAACATCTGGATATTGACATCTGGATTCTTGTATGCCTATTAAATGTTTATAGTCCACTGTGCTTGGGAGAAACCAGGAAATGGCTTCATGGATATATCCATCTAGCTTACTTGGTAATAATAATGCAGAAGTTGCCCTGCAATTTTTTTTCCAACTTTTCAGTTTCTCCCATCACCTGTTATTTCAATATGGTCTCCAATCCAAGTATTAATTAGATTTAGCCCTGCTTAGCTTTCAAATATCAACTCCATTGTTTTGGTTGCCCATCTTGCTGGAAGAGGAGATTCCAGGAGCCTGAAAAAGCAGCTGATCTTTCTACTTCATAAGAAGCCAGGCTTGGATTTCATAGCCTGGATAACTTCCATCCTATCACCAACTCCCCTTTCTAAGGAAGGTTGCTGAGAAAGTGCTAAGGCTGCAACAACAGAGGGTTCTAGATAGTATTATCTACAGATAGGAATCTGGTTTCAGATGAGGCATGGGATAGAGAGACAGAGATATTTAGTGGCTTTTCTCATGGATGACTTGTGGTTGGACTTGCATGTATGGAACATGACCATCCTTGTCCTTCTACACTTCCTGGTAGTTTTAGTTATTGTCAACTTCAGCATTCTTGTGGACATCCTGCAAAAAATGGCAGGTGGAATTAGCACATCACAGTTGTTCCATTTCTACTTGAGTGGGTGGCTACAGTTATTAGGGCAGTCAGCTAAGGATCTAACTATCTGGCATTCTGCTATGGACTTTGTTGTGGCCCGCCAGCAGCCAGTGCAGCTGGCAGCAGATTCGGACAGTGAGGAGGTTGGGGAGGAACATGGGCCAGTCCTGGAGTCTGGTGAAGGCTCAGGCGAAGGCTCTGCGTCGGAGGCAGAGAGGGGGCCAAGGCCATCTGGTAGTTATCAGCTGACTCCGGAGTCAGCAGAGAGGCAGAGGAACAATTGGAACCTGTTCCCAGTGTGCGCATGTGCAGTGCTGCCAGAAGACAAGAACAATTAAGAAAGCAGGGTCAACTTGGGAATAAGGCCACACCTGGGAGATGATTGGCCCCTCCCATAGGAAATAAAAGAGGAGCGAACAGGACATGGGCTTTTGCAGGAAGCAATTAGTTCCTTTGGTCGTTGCAAGAGTGGAAAGTGCTGGTTGTGACTTTAATAGACTCTGTGCAAAGTTTTGCCTTGCCTGAGTTTGGAAACTAGTTCTCTGGCAGCGTTCCGGGAGAGATAAGGTGTGTGTTTATAAATATTCCTCTGAAAGACTGTTTGACAAGCCTTGCTGACTGTGAATGAAAGGAATTCACAGCCGTGTAAATAAAAGAGGTTTTACTGGGACTAAGACTCTGCTTCATGCTTTCTAAGGAAGTCTAGGTCAGAACAACCTTAGCCCTGTGGCCCAGAACTCAATCCTTTCTCCATCCTATTTAACTTCTACATAAAGTCATTGCAGAAGGTCTTTTGTTGGTTCAGAATATGATATCATTAACATGCTGATATCCCAACTGTTCATCTTTATTCTGGATCCAGTGAAGATGCATAACGGAGAAAATTGAATGTTTGAAAGGATTCTAAAATTTTCTATTTTAGAGAATTCTCTATTATGTGGCAACAAGTCTCCCCTTATAATTTAGAAGAATCTTTTCAGCTGTGTGCAAAGATTGATCCTATAAGGGGAGACAATTGAAATCAGTCTCCAAAGGGAATACATGGGAAAGTATAGCTGTTAATGATCAATGATGTCTGTCAAGGATGCAAACATGAAACATGGAAAGATCCATCTAGACTAGAATAGTTTCTTGTCAATTAGCTGTTCTTCTGTTCCTGGGCTATATTAAGATATTAGAACAAAGGAAGGAAAACAATCTCAAATAGTATTAATTATTGCCTTTTGTTGGCTATATTCCCTGAGTATTTGTATTTGCTTTTGATATGGCTTTGTTCCAATTAAATTACATTAATTAACTAAATAATTAAATTACTTTGTGTTGTGCCTTTTTCCTTTATAAAAACTTCCCATTCCTTTTTATTGTCAGCTCATTGTCAGTATATTACTGAATTTAACTTTTTTTTAATCCTTGTATATTGTTTTGCTTACAGGAATAAATTGTTCTCTTAATAAAAATACGGTTTGTGTTTTGGAAATATATAAGCATTTAGCAACAGAAACAAAAGCTGCAAATCTTGAATATATGTCTTATTGCAAGCATTGGTTATATCCATGCTATTAATGGATAGCATTTTATTGTGGACTTTAACTATTTAGATATTTACAACAACTATCCCAGATCATAATTTGAATAGGGCTATTTTTAATTTTCTCTTAAAAAGAAATTGTGATTCATAAGCACATTCAGAGCAGTTTTTGGAATCACTTTATTTAGCTCCAGAAGCATCTGTAATTTCTTAAAATTTTCTCTCACTGAAGACTATTTTAAGAGCTGAATTGTCTGATCAGCAACATCATGCACCTCATCTCTTGCTAAACTGCGCCACTGTAGCAGAGGTAGGTTCCTCCCGGTTCGGACCGGTTCTTTGGAACCGGTAGTAACTTGGCGGCCTGGGTTGCTGGAACTGGTAGCGCCTCATGCCTGCTACACCCCCGAACTGGTTCTTTCAGCGGTGCCATAGGTGTCGGCATCTGCATGCGCAGCTTTTTTAAGCACTGCGCATGCATGTGCATGCAAAGCACGCGTGTCGGTGCGCAATGTGCATGCGCCCCCGCAGCGCACCACTGAGCGATCCAGCAGCGAGAAAATCCAGAACCCACCCCTGCACTGTAGTATACTTTTTGGGTTATGCAGGCGTGTGTGTGTGTGTGTGTGTGTGTGTGTGTGTGTATTTCATTTTTTTCTTTTTTCCAATGAGAAAACATTAAAAATGAATCTCTTTACTTACAGGCTAAAGTAATAGTCAGACAACAGATATAAGGATGCTGATTGTGTTTTCTATGTGATTTCATTAGAAGATGGGAGATATAGACATGGGGAGATGAGGTCAAACATTTTCCAGTTTTCTGGGAAAAACTAGCAGTGCCTGCTAATATAAATAATAGGATATGGAAATGTAAAAAGCAAGACTGAAACAATCATTTTCTTTCTCATTGTCATGTATATGAATATTTTAATATCCCAGCTTGATTTGTGGGAATAGGATATCCGATATTTTAATATTCTTAATAGATATTTTACAGGGAAATGGAAGGGAGATCCTAGAATTGGATTTGAGCATATTTAAAGAGCAAAGCACAGCATTATTGAAGTTTTACTAATTGTAAACTATTGTTTCAGCTATTCCACTTAACAGAGGTAAGAAATAATGCTGCTGGCTAGTAAGAAATTTTGAAAATATTGCTTCAATGGCTTGGTAGTCAGTTGAATTATCAACAATTGCACACATGTTTTCTTACAGACTCACACACTGTTCTTCTGTTTGCGGAATTGTCTTTCACCTACTGAAGCCTACAAATGGGAATGTCTGCAGAACTTCTCTTATTTTCATTAGTAACTATCTGTTCTACAGGTAAGAGTTATTTTGAAGGGATCATTTCGATTTAGATAAGCATAAGGACTGATCTAATTAATGCTAGTTAAGTAACAAAATTATTTGTACTTCCATCTACAGTAGCATTCAGGATATTAAGTTATATAAGGAGGACAACTCAGCTAATATGAACTTTCACATGTTTACCTTTTAAATCATGTACTTATAATGTAGCTTAGATATGTCTGCATGCAGAATTTATAAAACTATTTATAATGATTTTTTTCACTAAGTAGGAAAACCAAAATTAAAGAATCATACATATGGCTTTTTACTACATTGTACTGTATGTACAACCTTACTAGAAAAAATGTCTTTATTTTTTTTGGGGGGGGTTACATAGAATTTTTCTTAAAATGTCATTATTTATCTATGATATTCTAAATATCAGAATCCTTTTGCATGTTCTGTCCTTCACCTAATGCACAAACCTCTGCTTTTAATTGAATTCAAACTACGGTATTCCTGATAGAAGTTTCACGCTATGCTTTAAAAGGTTGATCTCTCAATGGGAAGGCATTTCATTTCAGATGGCTGAGAATTAGATAATGCTTTGGCGCTAATTCGTCATCTTGGGAGAGGCAACTTCTATGTCCCTTATAAATATCTAATTACATTTTAATGTTTTGGGGAGTCTCTTGGGAAGGTAGTTGGCCTAGATCAGGAGGCAATTAGCTTGTGTAGAAGCTAGTCTGGCCCACATATGTCAATGACATCAAGGCAACGCTAGAAGGTTTCTCTGTTAACCAGCTGAATTTAGGAGACTTCTTTTTTTTTTTTTTGCATTCAAGCAGAGACCATAAGGATTAAATCATTTACAAAGCCCTACAGGAGCACTTTCTAATGGTTGATAACATGTGACATAAAAGGTTAGTATAATGATGGCCAGAAGGCTGGAAATACTTCACGGGGAGCATGAAATGGAGCCAGGCAGAAGAAAAGCCACCAATTGATCCCATTGGGAGATCAACCTTTTTTTGAGAATAAAAATATGGATTTGTAAAAATACCTAGATATTTTCATCAATGTCAATATTATTTTCAATACATGAGCTCCAGGTCTTCAGCTCTACAAAGTTGAGCAGCTCCAGAAGCCTCCCCTATCCTAAGCACATATACAAGTCTATTACAGCTGCAGAAAATAAAAGATGAATTGTTAAAATAATGGGTGTTGACTCTCTTCATCACTTGCTTGGCAGCATTTGGAACTGAGGGGACTGTTGCTCAGATCCGGCTAACCACAAACTTCTCTGCAATGCTATATAATGCCCCAAAACTGCAGCAATATGACCATTATTCTTATGTAATAAACCACATGTGAAATAATTGTTAAAAGACCTTATACATAGATCTGAATAAGTGTCTCAGAAAAATGTTGAAGGCAAAGCTAATTTAAGTTCTGCCCATCCTTGTGTACTCTACTGAAACTCAATATGCTGTATTCTGATTTTCTGCTTTCTTTGCCATCTGGATGTAGGCCATCCTACTTTTGATCACTCAGAATTATGTGTAGAATAGGATTTGTTTCCAAAGAGGTATCCTGCAGCCATATAACACAATCCTAATGAGGCTCCCTCAGTTGTAGAGACCTCTGATTTCAGCAGGACTTGTTCTTATTTAAACTGCACAGCATTGTAGTCTTGACTACTGAATATACTTTCCTGTTTTTTTGTACTAGGATTTCTGCTATTACTATTTTAAAATAGCACAGTTAGTGGCAGCACTTATTTTGTATATTAATACTTATTAGAAACTTTACATATGCTTGAATGATTCCGTTTCATAAAGAAAAAATGCTTTGTCCACAGCTCCTTTATTTTTAAGCAACCAGGAGTAATTGATAGAATTGTTTCATGGAGATAGATAGAGCCTTCTTCCCCAATGTATCAGATTCCTGAAGTTTTTCACCATGTAGGAAGGCATTAAAAAATAACTCTCATTAACTCATTTAGCTCTAAGTTTTATGTTACTTGCTAATTGTTTTTTTTAATTGAGATACTACTAAAACAGGGCTGAAAATTTTCTATCCCTCCAGATGTTACTGAACAATTTCTAACATTCGAATATCCCAGCTGGAGCTGCTAAAAACTGCAATTCAGCAACATCTGTAGCACACCAGCAAAACTATTTCATCTTCTATACTTAGATAGATGTACTCTCCGTAATCTTCCTCATTGATAGCACATGTTAGCCTGTAGTAGTGCCACAGATCCTGAGTTTATGCTTTAATGATACAATAGAAATAACTAGAAAAAACAAGACATGACCATGAGATATTTCTGCCATACCATCTCAATAGTTACTCTATAACAGGGGTGTCAAACTCACATCATGGCATCATGTGACATATCAGAACTTTCCCCCCCTTCACTAAACCGGGTGTGGCCAGCACATGATGCATCTGGCCTGGGCTGGGAGTTTGACAGCTCTGCTCTATAAGAACCTAAAAACATCACAAGTGCTTCATAAAGATAACAAGCATTACATTCTTAACCAAATGCATGTTATTTTGGCATTTTATCTGATGCCTTGAAATCTCAGGTACAAATCCTAGTCTTTTTGCCCTTTTCACAACTCCAATTCATAGAAATTATAGGAAAAGATGAGGGCAACAACAACAACAAAAAAAAAAACGGGAGGGAAAGTAGAGCTTGGTTTTTCTTGGTTAACAAATATACCATTGATATTTAGAGGCAGAAATCTCAGGTTTAACAAAAATGGCTTTTGAATGTGCAATTATCATGAATTATTTATTGAATTCTGAGTACTCCTCCCCGCCCCAACCAAAAAACTTGAGTACATCTGCTTTTAGCTATTGAAATGTCATTAGAAGATGACAATCTTCCTAAGCCAATATTCCATCCTTTGTTCCATCAGTGTCAAGGACAAGACCATTTCCAGCTGAGATAGGATAAGTATGCTTAAGAGGGGGCAAAGGGTCCTGCAATTATTTTAATTAAACCAGCAATGCTTTATTATCAGCATGTGGATGTGTATATCTTGCTGACTTATGAGGACAGATTGCCCAGGTTGATCTTCAGAAGGCCCCACTTAGTGAGATGGATGTATGATGAATTCCACACTGTCAAACCACTTTCATTTACACACAAATATAAATGCATAACATTTTTCCCCTATATTCTTCATGGATGTAAGTGGAAGAGTAGGAGTTCAGAATAAAATAAGTACCTTTATCCTTCTGTATTTTCCCCAGCTGGAAGTCACTCTTGCATAAGATACTATGGTTTACAGTTGGAAGTAAGAAGAGGCAAACAACCATTGGAGAATGCAATTTTAAACTTTTTAAACTTCATTTCTCTGATGTTTTCTGTTCTGTGTGTCAAGCCCAAAAAGTAAAGTCCAAGGCATCCAAGTTACCAAAAAGAAACATGTCCCAAAAAGTAAAGTCCAAGGCATCCATCTTCCTTTTCACTGTGTGAATCAGGAAGTCCCTGTGGAACTTGGAAGTTTACAGAAATTGGCTTGCAGTTGTTAATTCCAAAGGACAGAAAATACAAAATACAAAGAACAGCCATCTGATTAGATACAATTATGCAAGGGCTTGCGCTTCCTCATAACTTTTCCTTTTTCATGAAAGAAAAGTGGGGGATTATTAACAAATGCAGGCAGCCTTTGTATGAAGTGCTCATTATTATCTTCTGTATTTGATTAAACTGTGTACATTTTAAAGGGGTTTTTTTCCGACTTTCCTATATAGTCTGGAAGTCCGCTGAGTCTATGATGAGAAACTATGGGCCTGTCTTCGAAGAGCAGCCACACAATATCCTTTTTCCAGAACGGTCAACAGAGGAGCAAATTTTGTTGGTGTGTCAGGCACGAGCGAGTCCTCCTGCAAATTATAGGTGATGTCACTTCCAGCAGCTGCTTTGTTTAATGGAAAGCATAATTGCAAAGTCAAAGGGCACATTTTGTGTCAAATGGCACTCTATCTTTGCCTAGGCTGCTAATAATGTGGACAAAGGCAAACATTTCATATTCCATTCAGTTAAATGAAGAACTGAATATATTGGTGAAGCACACAGTTAATTCTTTTTAGTTCATACCCAGGGGAATTAAATTACATTTAACATATAAGTAGTGCAAGCTTGTTCATTCCTCTTTAGAAGTAAACCAAATGTAGATTAATTGTGCTTACTTCCAAGTAACTGAATCTGATGCTGCCTGTTTTATTTTAATTTAGCCCTGACTTAATTTTTAAAAAATATAATTTTGCTTAAGAACGTTCATTACAATACTAAAAACTAACTTAATTTTTTTTTGTATATCCAGTAAATTGCCCTTTTTCTCTTGGTCTGTCATTTGTAATTTCACATTCTGTATTTTCTTGTCAGATAAATCTCTTTTAAAGGACACTATGTTTGCAAACCTCATTTTCAAATCACTTTCAGAAATTGCCTATTAAGTATTAGAGATCACCCCAAATATCTCATCATGTTTTGCAAAAGTATCAACCTCTGAGCTAATATGTTTGATTTTATTTTTATACATTATACATAATATACTGTATGTAATAATCATAAAGCATTTTAAGAATATGGATGATTTACCAAGGTCTGCAACACGCTATTTGAAATGATGGTTCTCTGAACTTTTGGGGGGGGGAATGCACGCGCGCACACACCCACCCACCCCATATATATATATAACGATTGTGTGTGATCTTTTGGAGTGTGTATGTGTGTGTATGCATGTGCGTGCACACACACAACACACACACACACACACACACACACATATAATGATGATTGTGTGATCTTTTGGAGTGTGTGTGTGTGTGTGTGTGTGTGTGTGTGTCCCCATATTTATTTGCTCAATTTTAGCTCACCAATTGCAAGTCTGAGCAGCTTCCATAAGATTACTCTTCCATAAGATTACAAGTAGGCCATACTTGGAGAAGGAGGCTTTACTCACGGTCACTTGTCACCTCCCGTTTGGATTATTGCAATGCGCTCTACATGGGGCTACCCTTGAAGAGTATCCAGAGACTTCAGTTGGTGCAAAATGCGGCTGCGCGTGCTGTGGTGGGTGTGCCAAGGTACACCCACGTTACACCTATACTCCGCCAGCTGCATTGGTTGCCCATCGGTCTCCGGGTACAATTCAAGGTGTTGATCATCATCTTTAAAGCCCTTCATGGCTTAGGACCAGGTTACCTTTGGGACCGCATTTTGCCTCATACTTCCCTTCGACCGGTTAGGGCCCACAGAGTGGGTCTCCTCCAGGTCCCGTCAGCCAAACAATGCCGGCTGGCGGGCCCTAGGGGGAGGGCCTTCTCTGTGGGGGGCCCCGTGCTCTGGAACCAACTTCCCCCAGAGACCCGAACCATCCCCACCCTGCTGGCCTTCCGAAAATCCGTCAAGACATGTCTTTTCCTGCAGGCAGGGGGTAGAGACTAGTCCATCTGAGCTCTCCCCCGGGTATGTCTGGTTGGTGAATATTTTTTAACTGTTCAATTTTTTAACTTTTTAACTTGGTTTTTAATTACTGTTTATTATCTAGTGTTCTTGTATATTGCTGTACGCCGCCCTGAGTCCCTCGGGAGTAGGGCGGCATATAAGAACCAAGAAATAAATAAATAATAAATAAATAAATACAGCAAACAAGGAAAGAACCAACATCAATACCCAAATTGGTAGAAAGCAGAAAAACCTAGGTAGCAGAAAAAGTTTGGAACTAGAGTGAATTTTCAGATATTCTAGCATTGCTATTTAGGAACAGTGATGGATCACAATTCTAATCTTGGTGCAAAATATGCTTCTGATTATGCTTAAATAATAATTAAGCACTGAGTTGGCGGTCTTTCGTATTAAGAAAGTACAAACATAACTTGTCCAGTTTTTGACTGGGGGTTGATAGAAATAGACAATATTCCCATTCAACAACTATCCAACAATAGGCTCTATTGACCATTCAGGATAGTGCTAATGTGCAGCTGTGATTACTTTATTGTGTTCTCACTCCTTCCCAATATTATTGTTTTTGGCAGGTGGAAGATGAATGGAACAGAGATCAAAATAGAGCCAGATTCACGATACCGGTTAAATGGTGGCAACTTGGTAATAAGAAATCCAGTGAAAGCTAAAGATGCTGGATCCTACCAGTGTATAGCATCCAACTCCATGGGCAAAATAATAAGTAGAGAAGCTTATGTTCACTTCAGCTGTAAGTAATTTGTCCCATTTTGAATACATTCTCTGTACAAAAAGGACAGCAGTGTCAAGAACTCTGCCACTTTATTTTACAGTTCCTCTTACAGCCATGATATTAAATTTTTAGTCAAGATGCTGGAGTTCTCAGCTATTTTAAAGATTATGTAGATGTAAATAAATCACTTTCTTTTGAGGTACATGATTCTGAATACCAGCCTGTAAAAATGATGGGGGACTAGGAGACTACATGATGGCAGTTGCTGCCTTTTGCTATAAACAGGGTAAATAAAAGTTAGATCTAAGGACTGTCTTCTCCCACATTGATTTCCTTCTTTCATAAAATCATGAGATGATACTGTGCATGAATGCTAACTATGCATCAATTTTCTAGCATGAGAGTAGGCCCTATTTAATGCTTAACTTTGCCGCCTAGTATTTCTGATCCAAAACGTTTTCAGATTAAACTAATTTACTGAAAACTCAAGAAGAGTTGCAAAATTATTAATCATATCACAGAGTTTCCAAGTCCAGCTTACTCATTTACTTTTCTCTGTATGGAAAGCTTGCTGCTGTTTTTACATTTTACTGATCAACATTGGGATCATATCTGTATCGATTACAAACAAACAGATGTGACTCGTTTTAAAGCGCTGCTTAGAATTGGAATTACTAATGAGAAAAAAGGATAGGAAGATAGCATCGACTTCTCTAATCCAAAATAGCAGACTCTCTAAGGACTGCTCTTGAAGACACCTGCTGTTGCTTCCACAATTTCCTTTTGATAGGATGGGAACATGATTACCTGTAGCAAGCAATATTTCCCCTAAGAACCAATTTGTAAAATGTGCTAGCCATCCTAGCTCACATCTGAAACACTTGGCTGTTTGTATGTCTTAGATCTGCAGGAATTCTCTACAGAAGAAAGAGATCCAGTGCGGGCTACGGAGGGCTGGGGGGTGATGTTGACCTGCAGCCCACCACCACACTATCCAGGTGAGGAAACGGCAATGCATTAGAAGTGAGGCTTTCACTTAAAGCGTACAAAGCATTCATATTTGAGGAATGATATATCAGAAATTGGTGTTAGACCATAACATTTGGCCTGCTAGAATGTTAATATTTGGTTGTTGTTATTCCTTTGCTGTTGGTTTTATTGACATTATTATTGCTTCTTATTGAATGACAATAAAGTCCAAAAAATAAATAATTATTTGATATTGAACCTACTTTGGTATTGAACCTACTTTGTAATTATGCACAGCAACATTTAATATTTATTCTTTTGAATTTGTTCTTGTTTCAGAATAATATGGATCTAGTTAGCAGTGTAGAACAGTGTTGCCAAATATTAATAGAAGTTGCTACACTTTCTGTTAAGTACAGACAATTGCAGGGAGAAAGGCTTTTAGAAGTTACAAAATTTTCAAATTATTACAGACCTCATCATCATAGTTTCTAGTTCTTCAGTGAAATCTGAAATTCTTCCTTGAAATCAGGAATTGGGTGCTAATTGCTGCTGCAAGTTCCATGTGAAAACTGAGAATTTTGGTATGGGTAGAAATTGCATTTATCATCGCTGTTTAGTAAGACAAATCTATGTGTGCATATTTCTCTGACTCTCCTACAGATTTTGAATAGTAAGGTACTCTATTGCATTTCATGAAAAGAGTTTGCAGTAAATGTTTCCATCAAGAAATAAAGGAATTTCTAATTTAATATATTGGATTCAGCTCTTTTTAAATAATGTTGTGGAACATTTACACATACTCTAAAAGGGCAAATATGCTCATTTCATTCTTCATAAGACACCAATACATATCACTGATATATACCAGGCATTGAGATAGATAGAGAGACAGATAGAGAGACAGACAGACATGTCTGGATGGATAGACGGACAGATGCAGAATGAATTCATAGCAACTGGATTTAGTAATAGCTCTGTCTAGAAAATAACCAGCTGAAGTCAAGCTTCTACTATAACTATCATTTGATATAAAAAAGCATTCCCCCCCCCTCTGTTTTTTTTTTCTCTCTGTATATGCAGGACTTGAATATCGCTGGTTTGTGAATGAATTCCCAAACTTCATTCCAGCAGATGGCAGGCACTTCGTCTCTCAGACAACCGGAAACCTGTACATTGCTAAGACTGAATCTTCTGATCTTGGCAGCTACTCCTGCTTTGCTACCGGCCATATTGGCTCTGTTAAAAGGAATGTTTTTAGCACGTCTTCTCAACTCGTTCTTGTGAGAGAAGGTCAGCATTTAAGGGCTCTTATCTCTCCGTCTCTCTGTCTAAAATGGATATCCACTAAGCAAATCCTTTTCAGGGGTTTGCAAGGCAGTTTTTCTCTAACTGTGTGTATCGCTAAAGTTATCGTTATTGTACAAAGTATGTCCCACTTACCGTAATCAAATATAATTTGCTAGTCATGTACCTACACAAGTTTAATGTGCTTGATTAATATGTTTGCTGAGGGGGTGTCTATTTTTGTTTTTGTCACTTCACATTCTGGGGGGCGGGCTGTTATTTCTGTGACTGGCAGGAAAGCAACATTAAAGGAGGCCCATGGATAAGGGGGCAAACTTTGCTCCTTTGTACTTTATATTGCTCTGTTTGATAGTTTGATTCAATGCTTATATTTGAAAGAATCATGGTAACATAGATTTGTGGAATTTGAAGGGGTCATAAGGATCATCTAGTCCAGCCAAGAGAAATGGCTCTCCAGGTTCTTAAAATCCTTTAGAGGACAAGAACCCACAACCCTCATTTATAGACTGATCCATTATTCTACAGATCTTACCATCAGGATGATTTTCTTTATATTCAAACAAAAATTATACCCACTGTTTCTATTCCTAGTTTCTGGGGCAATGGAAAACTGTTCCTCATCATGTTCTCTATGGTACCTTTTTATGTATCCGAACAGTGACACCATGTTTTTCCTCAGTTTTTTTCCCCTTCAGATTCAACAGCTCAAATTCTTTTATCCTGTCTTTATATCGCTGTATTTTCTTTATTGCACTCCTTTGAACCTATTCTAATCAGACAATATCCTTCTGGCTTCACTTCCCTTACCAATAAGTCTGATTCCATGATTTCTCCACTTTATATGTGAATACCTTAGACAAAATAATAAGATATGTATCACTTCTAGTTTTGACCTTTGTTTAAAAAAAGGAAAAAAACGTTCACAGAGGCCTTTGTTCTTTGATAATGATAGTAACACTGGAAATTATTTTGTACTAAGTCAGATCACTACTAGTCTCTCTAGCTCAGGAGTGTCAAACTTGCAGCCTCACATTGTTGTCATGTGACATATCATGACTTTTTTCCCCTTCGCTAAAATGGGGTTGGGCGGGGCCAGTGCATGATGCATCCGGCCCTTGGGCCACAAGTTTGACACCCCTGCTCTAGCTCAATAAGGCTGAACTGCACATCACATAACCTAGCACCTTCAAATTCAAAAGATAATACCCATCACTATCCTCAAAGTCATATCTTTGTTGAGTGGTACTTGACTCTTGTTATTCACACAAACACATTGCTGTAGTTTATTTGGCAGCAGTATGAAAATGGTTTGTCATTTTCTTCTGGAATGTTTTTGCACGGAGACAGACTAGTCTACAGGTCTGGCATTTCTGTTGGTCTTCCATCCAAATACTGACAAGATCCAATTCTGTTTATCTTTCTGAGATCAGTCAAGACACATGGCTGCTTTAGGTGGATACCTCTCAGTTGCCACCTGTTGGGCCCAGCTCAAGAATGACATAGACTAATCCAACCAAATTTCAGTTAATTGTGTGTTTACACCCAATAGACAGATTCTTGCTAGACTAAATCTTCACTACTCTTATCCTAATGAATATTATCCTGGGAGATTCTAGGGACTGGCTATCCTAACTCTCTTCCTTTGCTCTTATCCAGCTCCAGGCTATGTTGCCTCTCGTTTTGCCCCCCCTCCTTGGAATCTGCTCCCTATTTCCTGGGAAACTGCTGCTTCACTGTAGTCTATCATACCACCTCTACAATTAACATTATACAATATTTTATATTTTTAGGTCAGATTATTTTCATAATAATTCTGTAAACCTGATCCCTTGTCTTACAACTTAATAGAAACCAAAGCTGAGAAATGAAAGCAAATATTTTGTTTAGCAGACCATACGAGCAAATATTTAAGAGTGTAGAATTGATTTGTTTTTATTTATTATTATTATATTTATATCTTATTGTTCCTCGAAGCATTTTTATAAGACATGTTAAGATATAGAGTCTACTCTAAAATCATCAAGTAAAAGTCATACTTCTACAGAAACATGAAACTAAATGTCTGTCAGCCTACTTTTGGTTCTTCACTTCTTCAGCTTATGTCTCTTAACATCAATTAGCCTAATTCAATCCTTGGTATCTTCCAGTAAGGCTGGCAAAAGCTTGCTTTAGAAATTTTGGAGAGTTTTGTGCTTACACAGTGTAGATAATGTTGAACTAGAATGCCAGGGGTTGGTTTGGCTGAAAGCAGATTGCTATATTGTGAAGCAACTTGATAGCACGGCTGAATCAAGACTTTTTGGTTAAAAATTTTTGAGATTTAAAACATTTTTCAAACCAGAAGAGGGGGGCTTGGACTATACGGTAGCTCCAGTAACATAGTCTGCTACAACAGCCATTCAAAGTTTTGCAATTATTGTACTTCCTTGAGTTTGAAGTTGAAGATGAATAAGTATTAATCTCTGCTTTATAGTGACCTCTTTTTCATGACTAACATCTTTGCAGTCACCTCTCTTTCTCTCTTCAGATTCCAGACCTCATGCCCCAATCATTAAAGCCAAGTTTCCTTCTGATACGTACGCTTTGACTGGGCAAGTGGTGGCTTTGGAGTGTTTTGCCTTTGGGAAGTGAGTAGCTGTATCAGTGCATTTAATTCCATGTTGTTGACAGCATAAAAATGGCCAACCCCCATTGTCACTGGTTACATATTATGGTGCCTGTTTAAAAGAATCAGGTTAATAGAAGGGAAGGCTTGTGTGAGCTTTTAAGGAACAATTAACCTATCATAGGAAAAGTATGGAGAGCTAAAGCTATTAACTCTTCTGATTTATGCAGAGTTTTGTGCTCTGTTTGCCTATTTAATGAACTAGGGTTTTAATAATTTGAATACTATTGACTCTCTATTTTGATCATTTGAGTACTAAAACAATAAATGTCAACTGGATTGAGTTAGAGCTCACAAAGGTTTGTTTTATTCTATTAATGCTATTCATTTGACCCTGGACTGGGTGATGTAATAAGGGTGTTTTGAAGCAAGTACAAAATCCACACAAACAAGAGGGGGAATAGTAAAAGATGTGACAATTTGCCAGCCAGTCTGCTGTATATTTTTATATATTAATAAGAGAAGGAATGAAGGTTGAGAAGGTTAAAAGTAGGTCATGCAGTGCAGTGGTGGGTTCCACTTACCTTTGCCACCGGTTCGCATCGCGATGTTTCGTGCGCGCGCACGTGTCCCCTCGTGCGATTTCACTTCCGCACATGCTCAGAATTAGCCTGAAACACAGCTGAGGAGCTCAGCAGCTGTGCTTCGGGCGAAGAAATAAAGGTCAGAATTCACCCGCGGGCGGAAGGGCCCTTTTTCAAGCCACAGAAGGGGAAAACTCTAAAAAAAAGATGGCAGCACGCACAGAACAGCACCGACAGTGCCGTCACCAGTGGGTCACTACCAGTTCGGGCGATCTGGTCCGAACCGGGAGGAACCCACCTCTGATGCAGTGGTTTGGAATATGCTCCAGAAAGTGCAGGGGACACTTACATAGTACTGTTAGCAATTCCTTAAACCAGCTTTATATTTTCCTAGCATCATGTGATTTCCCTCTATACAGTAACTGCATCTCTATGACACACATAGGATAGCCCTATATAAAAATAATGTAGAAAATGCTACACATAACAAGAAAAGGAAAAAGTATCAATGTGCCACATGTTGCATTGCCCCTGATGCTTGAGCGGAATGGGACCCTGCTTGAGTACCCTTTGACAGATGTTTCCTTCACAATCTAGCCCTGTCCCTCAAATAAAATGGCGAAAGGTGGATGGTAGCCAGTCCTCCAGATGGATCTCAACTGAACCTGTCCTGCAGTTTCAAGAGGCTGGCTTTGACGATGAAGGCACTTATGAGTGTGAAGCTGAGAATGGCCAAGGAAAAGATACTTTCAAGGGCCGCCTCATTATCCAAGGTAAACAACCCTGGCAGATTCATTTACAAGTCACAACTTTTAGTTTATTATATTTTTGAACTTATTGGAGCTCCCTTATACAGTATTTATTTATTAAAACATGCATTAGATCCATATTTGTTTAGCTTTAATGAAAACTGCATCATGAAATAGAGAAAACCATTGACTTTACTTAATGGAATGACAGTATGCCTGTGAACATAATCTGAGTTTTGGAATGTACTCTCAATCCCAGAAATGAATTGAGCAAATAATCCATCTGATTTTCACATTGGTGAAGGTGTTTTTTCCCCCCTCTTCATTTTATTGCATTGGTAAAAACAGCCATTTTATTGTTGTGATAATACCTAAGCTGTTTGCTTGGTAAGTGAGTCACATGGAGAAGAAACCTATCCTTTCTTAGTGGAGAGACACATGTTTATGCACAGGTGCTGTCATTTGGGTTTTTAGAAATGAAAGGTACAACAATGGAGTTGTAGCAAATCTTCACTAGATCATCATCATTATCATCATCACCATTATCATCTTGCACTGTTTGAAATGCATGAAACCCGCTCCTTTTTTACGTGTTTTTAGCTCAGCCAGAATGGCTAAAAGTCATCACAGACAAAGAAGCTGATATTGGATCAAATATCCACTGGAGCTGTGCTGCAGCTGGCAAACCAAGGCCTACATTAAGGTGGCTACGGAATGGGCAACCATTAACTTCCCAGGTACATACGACAAATGAATAAGTTCTATCTGTATCATTGACCTTGGTATCAACATCCTGAAGACTATGTAACATGTAATTTTATGTTACATATGAAGACTATTTAACATATCTGGGTGTCTTAGATGTTTTCCTCCATTCAACAAAATCCAGGAGTAGGTTTTTTAAAAAATCTGTACAAGTAGTCCTCATGTAGTGACCGCTATTGGGACCAACAACTTGGCCACTAAGTGGAAAAATCACATGACTGCCACTGTGCTTACAATTTTATTTCAGCTTTCCTCTTCAGTGATGTAGTGGAGTTGCTTACGTTTCATATGATGCAAAAGTCTTTTCTTCTATAGTTACTTTGTTTAATTATAACTTTAGAGTATTTAAAATGGTTTTGCATTTAACTGTTTCTTTTTATTCCTTCGAAGTAAGGAATTTCAAGTTCAACTCCTTACTTGGAGAACTTGTTTTTTAAAAGGAGGAATTATTTCTCTTTTTATCTTAAATTTTAGTTTCTGGTTTATATTAGAATACTGGGGATTACTTTATATTTCTGAAATGTGACTTTGCTAATGGGTTACAGTGGAGAGATGAAATGCATATTTGAACAAAACAAGTTGCTATATTTAGAATTCTGTTTTCCAGCTTGTCTTTTGTAAAGGTGAAAGAGTCTCTTTGTTACATTAAAGTGAAGTATTCTTTTAGTCCATTTACATTAGGATACTGAGGAATTTATATGGGATTTTTTTGTACTTAAGTTGAGGTATGGAATTTTGTATATGTCCATTAATGTTAAAATGTTAGAGATTTGTTTGAATCTTTTGCTGATAACTGGATTGAAGAATGACATTACTTATTTGATTTGCTCATTATTAACAGATGGCTTATGGGATAAAAAGTTTTATATTTGTTACCTAAAAGAAGGTAAAGGGATTCTGAAATTGTTTTTCAATGCCATGATGAGGGTGAGAAATTGCTTTTTGGGGGACTAGGGATAATATATATATATATATATATATATATATATATATATATATATATATATATATATATATATATATATATATATATATATATATATATATATATATATATATATATATATATATATATATATATATATATATATACATACATACATACATACATACATACATACATACATACATACATACATACATACATATATATACACACACACACACTTTTTTGTCTTGCAATTTTTATATTTTTTTGTATAGTTTGCATTCTTTTATTGTTCTATTCAAAACTTTTTTACTAAAAACTTTTTGATAATAATGTTATTTTTGACATTCCCTTGTCTAAACAGAATCGCATTGAAGTGAATGGTGGGAATTTAAAGATATCAAAGTTAAAAGTGGAAGACTCAGGGATGTACCAGTGTATAGGAGAGAACAAACATGGCAAAATCTATGCAAGTGCGGAATTGTATGTCCAAGGTAATTTCTGGCTTTCCAAGAATTAAATGAGAGTTGCTCTATCAATAAGGTAGGGAAGTTAATTTTCCCAGCCCTCAGTACTAAGTCTGTTTAATCAGTTGTCCTGAATTGAACATAGTATTGATTTGTTTGGCTGGTTTCAGGTGTGGCTCGGTGTAAATAAAGAGAGTCCAGGTGTTTGCCTTGATAAGCTTTATGCATTTATTCAGCTGAATAAAGATGGGGCCCTCATAGCAAGAGGAAATCCTGAACACACGTTGACACTCATATTTATATGTTTGCTACATTGTCCACTCCTCCATCCAGAAGGACTGGACTGGCACACTCCACCCAGACAAGTTGGCACACTCTAGATAAGATAAAGAAGTACAAAAATAGCCATCCACCTCCCTTGGAGGTTCTCCAAGGACATTGGGTGTCACCTCACCTCAGGTGTTTCCTGAGGAACTTTCCATGACCTTGAAGGCCTGCAGAGGCAATGGTGACATCAGCACATATGCTTCCTCAAGACTGTCAATAGAAACATTAGATTCCTGGTCAACAGTGTGGTTTTGTGATAGTGTGGTTTTGAAAACTGCAGGTTGTTCTGCTTAAAAAGCTGGATAGAGTAGTGCCTTGGCACTTAGCTAAATTGCTTAATAGATGCTGTAGATTTTTATATAGAAAAGCATGTTTAGAAATCACTTGCAAAAGACAGAAAGGTATTGGTGAAAGTTTGGGAAGAATTGGGCAGCTTTTCAGGATCTTCATGCTAACCACATTGACTTTTACACTATTATAATATTTACAATTATTCAATTAACCAGAGGCAATGAATTTAAAGTGGTTGTTCTTGCATGGTACATTAGGCCATCTTATTACAAATTATTCTTAATGACCAAGAAATAATTGCTTTTGTGGTAGAAGCTCATTAATTGCCTTTTCTCTTTAGCCTTTGCTCCAGATTTTCGACTAAACCCTGTCAGACAATTGATACCAGCAGCTCGAGGTGGAGAAATGATTATTCACTGTCAGCCCAGAGCTGCCCCAAAGGCTCTAATACTTTGGACCAAAGGCACTGAACTTCTGAGAAACAGTTCCAGGTAGGAGAAACCCATTTCTATTTTTAGCTTAGTGTCAATAGCTTTACAAATATTCTAGTTAATGCAAGCTCTAGTAGTTACTCTAAATGTGGGACTGGTTTTAATGCAAGTTTGATCTGATCCCATCCATGCTTCCTTGAAATTGTCTTCTGTTGGCCTTATTTCCAGTTAAGGATGATTATTCAAAGACATATAATATGTTGTGGCTTTGATGAAGCCCATTAATTGGGCTTTGATGAAGCCCATTAATTGATTTAAATATGCAGTGATATCCAGTTGGCAGCATGTACTATTATAATAGAATAGAGAATATAGAGAATATAGAGGAGAGAAAGAGAAAGAGAAAGAGAAAGAGAAAGAGAAAGAGAAAGAGAAAGAGAAGAGAAGAGAAGAGAAGAGAAGAGAAGAGAAGAGAAGAGAAGAGAAGAGAAGAGAAGAGAAGAGAAGAGAAGAGAAGAGAAGAGAATACTGAAGGTTTGTTTTTGGTTGGCTATGCCAGACCGTTTGAACTAACTAAGTGCACACCTTGTTGTGCCAGACAGATAAAGTTACAAACACACACACACTGAGAGAGAGAGGGAGGGAGGGAGAGACAGAAAGAGAGAGACAGACACAGAAAGAGAGACAGACACAGACAAAGAAAGACAGGGAGAGAAAGAATATGCAAAGTCAGCTCCGTGGTTGGGTGGACTTGAGTTCCCTGAGACTTAATATAGCACTGTAACTGAAATGTATACTTGCTCTACCCTTCCAGAAGGGTAGTAAAGTAAGCCAGTGAGCAAAGGGTATTTTAAGGATTTAGTTTAATTGGTCTGCCATCATCTAATTATCTTCTTTTCTTTCTTTTTGTCTCTTAAAAATGACATCCTAACCACAATAGTATCGCAGTCTTACTGATGAGAAGATGCAAGCCACCAGTGACTCATCCATTTCACCAAAGTTCTATTTTCTATGGAATATTGTTGTTGTTGACACCTTCCTTATTCTACAGGGCAAAACTCATCCGTGTCTTGATGCTTTGTCTCCAGTTTTTTTAACCCAGGCTTCTGTGTCTGTCATATCTATGTGTTTACTGTTGGTCTCTATTTTCATTGCAGCATAATTATTACTCCAGATGGCACCTTGATCATTCGAAATATTAGCAAGCCTGATGAAGGGAAATACACTTGCTTTGCTGAGAATTCCATGGGCAAAGCAAACAGCACAGGAATTTTGTCAGTCCGTGGTAAGGATAAATGTTTTATTTATATGGGGACAAATGCAACAACAATGGAAAGGGCAGTAGTATGTTTTGTCAATAAAAATCCTTCTCTGGAAGAGAACAACACATCATTAATTTACTATCTACACAGTCCTGTGGAACCTACAAAGACCTCCCCAGGAGTCATGGGATTTTTAAAATTCCTTTTCCCCTCTAAGACCCTCTAAGAGCAGAAGGTGATATCAGAAACCTCAGCTCCCATGCATGTTCCCAAGGTGTTTTTTTAATCTTCATATGCATACAAATGGCTTTCCATTGTGAATTATTGTTTTGCTTACCTTTTTGCAGATGCTACTAAAATCACTCTTGCACCATCCAGTGCTGACATCAACTTAGGTGAAGATATTACCCTCCAGTGCCATGCCTCCCATGACCCAACAATGGACCTCACTTTTACTTGGTCCCTCGATGACATTTTAATTGACTTCGGCAAGTCTGAAGGCCATTATAAACGAGCTAGTAGAGTGAGTACTTTATGGTACTTCCCCTCCCCCTCCCAGCAAATAGATTGTAAGGTGATGGTCTTAAGTCTTTTTGTCAGTTATGTCTATTTCCAAGATAATGCGCTGTTTTTAAAACATCCTTTTAAATGTGTGCATTGCAAACTTCCTTTTTGATTCTGACACTGTTGCTGATGGTTTGCTTCTCCCATGGACAGAAAGAGAATATTGGAGATCTTGTAGTCTTGAACGCTCAACTGAAACATGCCGGCCGATATACTTGCACAGCCCAGACAGTGGTGGACAGTGCCTCTGAATCAGCTGTGCTAGTTGTAAGAGGTATTTTTTTTCTTGATTCCTTTTTCTTGAAATAACGGTTTCCATTTTTAATTGCTTCTGCTTTGTCTGCCTGAGAGATAGCTGACTTCTGTGATTTGAAAGTGCCTCTTATTTCTGCATGCATCAATACAAGAGATAGAAGTATATTTTGTTACATGTATACTAATTCACCCAACATAATATAAATTACTGTGCTTTAGTATTAAAGGCTTCAGTCTTATGAGCACACCAGCACAGCACTTGAAGTAAATATAGTCATTTAAATGTACATTGCATTCAAAAGTAAAATAAGAGGCATGTGGAGATTCTTTCTTGCAATGTGAATGTTTTTTAATTCCTATGAATATTATCTACAATCATAAGTTTTGAAATAGTTTTTATCTACCTCAAATTTGTGAAGAGCTGGTAAATAAAATGTACGTGGAACTGGTGTGCTAATGTTGGGCTTTTGATAGAGTTTAAGTTTATAAGATTGTTTTGCTATTACTGAGTATTTTATTCTGCTGTGTTTGTGATGACTGTCCTTTGTCAATTGTGGGGTCATTGATGGATTGTGACAACCTATGTCCTTTGCTTTTTTCCTGTTAAAATCATATTGTCTGTGCTTATAACTTATAAATCTATGATATATCTTCCTGCTTTTTTATTTATTTCATACATTTAGTGCATGCAGAGAATTGCAATACACTCATTTTTTTTCTGTACTATAGCTTAGACTTTTTTTGGAGGGTATTGCATTGTGTAGCAAATCAGAGGTGGCTGGCTTGTTACCCATTCCAGTTCAGTTTCATGTTTCTTTGTTGCTATCAGTTTCCATATTTTGGTGTTTAGTTTCTCTTTTTTAAAAAGCTTGTTTTTATCATTTTTTTATTGCTGCAGTTTACATTGTTACATGTTCCGGTTTTAAGATTTATTCCAATTTTTGGTAGGTATGGTTGATGGTCGGTTTCTATTTGTTTAGTCTAAGGCAGTGATGGCGAACCTTTTTTCCCATCACATGTGCGAGTGCCCACACCCATAATTCAATGCTTGGGGAGGGCGAAAACAGCCTCCCCCGCTCTCCCTAAGGGCCTCTGGAGGCTGGAAATGGCCTGTTTCCCAACTTCTGGTGAGCCTGGTAGGCCCATTTTTCATCCTCCCCAGGTTCCAGAGGCTTCCCTGGAGCCTGGGGAGGGCAAAAACACCCTTCCCAGTCCCCCCGGAGGCCCTCCGGAAGCCAAAAACACCTTCCCAGAGCCTCCATGCGAGCCAAAAATCAGCTGGCCGGCGCGCACATGCGTGCTTGAGCTGAACTAGGCAATGGCTCGTGTGCCGGCAGATATGGCTCTGCGTGCCACCTGTGGCACCCGTGCCATAGGTTCGCCATCACTGGTCTAAGGCATGCACTAACTATAATCTGTCATATTCCTCAGCCATAGGTGCTACTTTCCATCTGTGATTATTTATTTTTCTATGAAATCTGCACCTATCCACTGTGCTCAAAGTTTAACATGTGTTGTGTTCTTTTTTGTTATTGCAGCTTTGAAAATTGTATGTTAAAGGACGATTTGAACATTATCATTTGAATTCAGCGTAGGACTGCCATCATGGCAGGGAAAGACAATGCAATAGTGATCTTCCCATTTGCTCCTTCCTCCAGCAAGCCTATTGATCTCTTGAGCCAGATTTTTTAAATGCAATTTCTGTTGTTTCTTTTTTGTAGGTCCTCCAGGCCCTCCTGGGGGATTGGTGGTGAGGGATATCAAGGACACCACAATACAGCTAAGTTGGAGTCAAGGTTCTGCTAATCACAGCCCCATAGCTAAATATGTCATCCAGGGCCGCACTCCACTCTTTCCACAATGGAAGCAAATGCGTACCAGTAAGTTTCTTGAGGGCAGTGGCCTGCACTAAGTAGGTTTCAATATAGAGTTAACTTTTTCTCCCTTTTAGTGCTTGTTGTTCTATTTATTCTGTTTTTGTGCTTTTGGGTTATAGATCCCACAAATATCGAAGGCAATGCAGAAACAGCCCAAGTTATCAACCTTATACCATGGATGGATTATGAATTCCGTGTCCAGGCTAGCAACATTCTTGGTAGTGGAGAACCCAGTGTGCCATCTATTAAAATTCGAACCAAAGAAGCTGGTGCGTATATATAAAACATAAAATAATGAAATGTGGGATCAGCTGCATAATGTTATTAGCATTGTCATAGCAAGGTAATGGCCCATATGCATTATCTTCTTCTTCCATTGGATTCGGCAGCCAGCTTGTGTTAAGTTTTATCATCATAATTTGTATGGTTTTCATACTTTCTGGGGACTAAAATTCTCTTTTTGAAAAATGCATATTAGTTAAAATCTTTTTTACTGCATGGTATTTTGGCTTCTTTGCCTAGATCTTTAAAGGAGTGGTTCACAAATTGTGACTACACAACAGCCTAAAATTATGAATCACACTTTGTGTGATCTCACTCATTAACTAATTATTGTATTAAGCTTAGCAACATTGAGAAGTCTAAGTTCAAATGCCATGCCTTGGGTGTCATTAAAAAGAGGGGACCTTCTAAGTTGCTCATGAGCCCCAGGAGTTACCAATCTATAGTTTGAGAATCTCTTCTTTAAGTACTCAAAAATAATAATCATGTTAAACAAGTCATAAAGCAAAAGATCAGTCAATCCAAATCTCATTTATGTTATTTTATCTTTCACTTGGTAGAGTGAAAGGAAGAGGAAATAGTTCAGTGATAGAACAGATATTTTGAATATAGAAAGTTCCAACCACAGATCTGAACAATTGAAACACTCTCTAAAATCATGACTATCAATTACCAATCAGTAATTACAGGATTGAGCTACAACATACAACATGATACCGAACAAGTGATCTGATTCAGTGCAGATCAGTTGTCTATATTGCTATATCTTTATTAAGTTATGGGGTATTTTCACTGTTATTTGGCTCCCCCCACCCCTAATTTGACTTGTACACTGTCTTCTTTACTGGGAACACAACAGCCCCTACTGTTGCACCATCAGGACTCAGTGGAGGAGGAGGAGCGCCAGGGGAACTCATTATCAATTGGACAGTAAGTTGGCCACACAAGCGTACATTTTCATAATTAATGTAGTACAATTTCTGTTTAACAGGAATGTTTAGGAACATGGAAGTAAAGCAGCTATTCAAAACACATGAATGTTGGTATTGCTTCAAGTAGGTTTGACTCCTATGTGGTAGTGAAATAGTCAAGCAGTAAAAAAAAAAAAGTACCTGGTATTATATTTCCTGTATTTTCTTGTGTAGTCATGGAGAAATCATTTTTTGTGTGCCAACCTTTTCTTTATAAGCTTTGCATGAATAACTTTATAAAAATGCAAACATTGTTTAATGGATATTGAATATTACATTAAAGCTACTGTGCACAATAAGCTTTCACCCACTTGTAAAATTTTATAGAAATTGGATTAAAATTCATGGATGCATTAAATTCCATTAAAATGTAGGATGTGGCAGATCATATGGATAGGAGAATATGCTAAGATTGTCTTGGTGGATTCCAAATTGAGTGTGAGACAATGATGTGAAGGAGCTGCAATATAATGTCAATGTCAATACTGTACCTAGAGAATAATTCCTATGGGAGGTCTGAAAACATGAAATATAAA
The DNA here is from genome assembly GCA_023053685.1 of Diadophis punctatus similis. Lineage (NCBI taxonomy): Eukaryota > Metazoa > Chordata > Lepidosauria > Squamata > Dipsadidae > Diadophis > Diadophis punctatus. The sequence continues at coordinate 37,976,302 of JALIGW010000003.1, read as the reverse complement.
TAAATAAAATAATTCCTCCCTGATTGACATTGGTGAGACCATACTAAAAATATGGGGGCCAGTTTTGAGCATCAAATTTTAGAGAGGACAAAGATAAACATGTCAAGAAGACAAAAACCAAGTTTATTAATAGCACTTAGACTTATATACCGCTTCATAATGCTTTACAGCCCTCTCTAAGCAGTTTATACCGCTTCATAATGCTTTACAGCCCTCTCTAAGCGGTTTACAGAGTTCAGCATATTGCCCCCAACAATCTGGGTCCTCATTTTACCGACCTCAGAAGGATGGAAGGCTGAGTCAGCCTTGAGCCGGTGAGATTTGAACAGCTGAACTGCTGAACTGCAGTGCTGCACTTTAACCACTGCACCACCTCGGCTCATCATTAAGGGCCTGGAAGAATGCCCCCAGTTATTTGAGGCATGATTTGAAGTACTGAATATACTTAACAAGGAAAAGGGAAGACTGGAGGGACACGTGATAGCAGTCTTCAAGAATCTGAAAGGTGTCATGAAAGGGCAGAGCAAAATGTTTCAGAGCTGTCCCAGAAGACTGGACAAGAAAAAAATGGATTTAGATTACAAGAAAGTAGAATAGTTGGATATTAAAAAAAAACAATTCTCAGTACAGAAAGCGATTCAACAGTGGAATAGATTGTCTCATGAAATAGTACAGTGGAGTCTATCTGGATTGAGAGAGATATGTTGACAATATTGTAGTAGTGAATTCATACAATGAGCAGAGGAATACATATGTACTGTATATACTGTATTTTACATGAAACATAATTTCACATACTGTTACTGGGTACAGATTTTTACCTGCTATGGTTTGTTTGTTTTGTTCATTTGGATGGTTTGAATTATTATTATTATTGCATACATTAACCTGTAATATAATGGCATTATAAAATCTTAACTGCATAAGTATTTTTCAGTATTTCTGTTTTGTTCACTGATTGTTTCTTGCCAACCTACCCCCTCCTTTTTTCATGTCACAACTTTCATCTCAGCCGATGCAACAAGAATACCAAAATGGAGATGACTTTGGATATAGGCTTTATTTCCGGAAAGAAGGTACCCAGTCCTGGAAGATTGCAAATGTGTCTCATGCAGAATCCCTACATTATGTTTACCGCAATGAGAGCATTGCTCCCTATACACCATTTGAAGTGAAGATCAAGGCCTTCAACAGGAAAGGAGAAGGGCCAGAGAGCCTAGTATCTATTGTACATTCTGCAGAAGAAGGTAAGCTGGGATTAAAAAGATTTTAAAAGTACTGTAGCAGAAGTTCTTGATTTCCAGATATACTGCTATCTGGCAGTTTGCTAGATGCTATGAGCTAAAGAGTCTGGGAAACTATATATGAATTTCCTCTAATAGTTATAAAAGTAAAATTCTAAGTAATTACTGTATATAGCCAGCTATAAATTGTTCTACAGATTCTAGCTTAGAATCAGTTTAATTTTCTTCTGTTTCTCCTAAAAGCACATTAATCAAGTTAATCAGTAGCATTTTTGATGAGATGTCTGCTGCTTGATCCTTTACATTTTGGTCAAGAGTCTGGCTTCTGATCTTGATCTTTAAAGCTGGATTAGATTTGCCATACATGTAAAGGAATTTTTCCTATTGAATTGTTTTACTTTGACAGAACCAAGAGTGGCTCCCTCTAATGTTACAGTCAAGGCAGTAATGGCCACAGAAATGGATGTTTCCTGGAATTCTGTGGAACATCATGATATGAATGGAGTCCTCTTGGGTTATGAGGTAAGAGATGGGTCTGAAACTAGAACAAGGCAGAACCTTGTAAAATATTACCTATAAGAATAAGAAACAGATCATTTGCTTTGAAGTCTCAACTCCTGATGAAGTCACTTCACTGAATCAGCAAATATGAATTGTTTTATAAAATGTCACAGTCTGTTCTTATGGAATGGTAACATGGGCTATTCAGTTATATTCATGTAATGCTAAATCAATAGAAATTATTCAATGCTTAAGAAGCCAGGATTGTTCCTTAGGATCAACTGAACCTTCCTCTGTACAGAAATGTATATTACTGTCTTCAGATCCGATACTGGAAACATGGTGACAAAGAAGAAGCTGCTGACAGAGTAAGAACAGCAGGTCTTGTCAACTTGGCACATGTGACTGACCTCCATCCCAACACAAATTACCATGTGTCAGTCAGAGCATACAATGGGGCAGGAACTGGGCCAGCAAGCTCCCCCACGAGTTTCTGGACAAAAAAGCCACGTAAGTGAACATTTGATTAACTAGCAATTACTCCTCTGCTTTTCATGTACTTTGGCTGCATGTAATGTTCATGGGTATTATTTTGTAGACCTATCATTTTGCAGTGGAGATTTGTTTTTAATATATATTATTTCTCTCTTGTTTCATGTTGGTGGGGCTACTTTTGAATGCCTCTTAGAGCATGCAAACAATATCAGGGTCCTTCCCTTGAATGTAAAACAAGGGAGCATTTGGAACCAGAAACATATCGCAAGAACATCCTCAGGAAAGGATGTCAAGAAGAAGATGAATCTATTCAAAGAGTGGGTAATGCATGCCAGGCAGAAATGTCAAAATCACAAATTATACAGCCATTGTTTATATCGGCTCTATAGGAAATATGGCATTTTGCCTTCTGAGAAAAGATGGATAAAATAGATAAAAAAGATGGATAAAATAGAATGTAGGGCAGCCCAAGCCCACTGCAGTTTGCCCACCATGTTTTTGCAGTTTACAAAAGCCTCAGTAAATATGTGGGATTTAGCCTTTTTGACATTTCCAAAGGAAAAGGACAGGTGAAGATCTGGTATGGCAATGGCTGTTTTCAGTGTGGGAAAAAAAATCACAATTTATACTCAGGTATAAAAGCTTTTTTGAAAAAAGTCTCATTTGTGAAGTATCTAGGAATAAAGATCAGTAAAATACAATGGAGATATTTAAATTCTTCCATTTTCCAAATGAACCAGGAAAAGAAACTTGGTGCATCTATGGGTCACTAAAATAAAACAGTAATAGTTTTTAGAGAGACGAAGTGGTTGGCTGTGGTACTCAGGCTACAGCTTGCCTTCTGTTCACTCTCTTTACATATCTACTTTTTACATTTTCTAGCACCAAAAATGCTGCCTGGCAACATTACCTGGACATTTTCCAGCTCCAGCGTAATCATTAAGTGGGATCCTGTGATTGCCAAAGCAGATGAATCTGTTGTCACTGGCTACAAGGTATTTATAATCCGTAGCATTTTCCCCATGAGCGAATGATTCTTAATTTTTAAAGAACAGTGTAACAAATCAGTGCAGCATGGTAGCATTACAAATAGATCATGGAATGGTGGGATTGCTGTATTAATCACTGAAAACCACGTTCTGCAACCAAATTCTTAGTTCTGTGATGGTTGGCAATTTTTCAGTTCCTTAGAATGTGTTTTCAACCTGCAGGCTACTGTCTGTAGACCTAAGGTTATATATTGTAAGTCCTCTTAAATTTACATAGTATGAAGATGGGCATATTCCATTGAAGAATATGTGCAGATTTTCTGGATACTGATTTCTAAACAAGGAGGAGGAAAAAAATTAAAAACATAGGCGAGGCCAACAGTGAACACAAAGTGCTTTCATCCACAGATGCTGTATCATCCTGATACACACTCAGCTCCTGTTCTATACATAGCCAACAATAATTGGATTGAGATCCCAATCCGAGAAGATTCAGCTCATGCGTTGGTGCAAATTAGGACAACAGGCCCAGGTGGAGATGGTGATCCAGCAGATGTACACATTCTGAGAAACAGTGGTGCGTCTGCCCTTTCCTGAATACAATTTTGTATTTTATTCATTTATTTAGAACATTTGCGTACTGCTTTTGGGGGGGGGGGGATCTTGAACTGCTTGCATTATTTTGTTTTTCCAGTAGAATCAGCATTTCACCAGATTTCTAAAAACTCAAGTTGTTGTCTTCCAGAGCAAGCACATTGATTTTCCCCATCCTGATTCTATTTTCCTTAATTTCCTACTTGGTGTGATATTAGGAAAACTAAGAATAAATGATTCAGAAAAAATAACATTTCAGGGGTGACCAATCCCAGTTTTCCCCCACCTTCTATATTAAAGAATCAACAATACCATAATTTCCACACTTTAATTTCTGGACATCATCCAACTTACATGGATGAATTTAAGATACATGACTGCATCTTAAAAGTATCATGGTTGGTAGAAAAAGTGTTGAAGTTATTATACATTCAGGGAAATTAGATAGAGAAGCCATCGCAAGAACATCTGGATGTATCTTTATGTATCAAGAATTTAGAATTTCTTGTTCCTTGGAACTAAATAATGTTTCTTGGATGTAATTTTCTAGTTCCAAGGAACAAGAAAATAATTTCTTGTTCCTTGGAACTAAACAATGGTAGGGTTGATTTTTCTCTCTCTTTAGATTAAAATTTAAGATGGAGAAGAATTATGGGGTTGCAGTTTTCAGCTAATATTTGAGATAAATATAACTGGTTTATGAATTTAATACATCTACCAGAAAATGTAAAATATGAATTCAATAACACATTTGATAAATCTCCTGTTTGTTAGGAAAGGAGGTTGTTGATTTTTAAAAAATAAATAAATCTGCACAACTACTTTTTTTTGCAGGCACAAGTATGATGGTGGAGAATTCTTCAGGTCACCCGGTGCTTCATACAATGGTTGCCCTAACTCATGCATTAATAATGCTTGCCCTGATTGGCTCCTCAGAGCTCTGATATTAACCACTAAAATGGAAAGCTATTAGATAAGATTTTTCATAATCTAGCAAATCCACAGTTCACCATTTGGACTACAAATTTCTACCACAACTATCTAATTATAGACAGTACTTAGTCGAAAAGAACTTGAGAAGAAAATATACTTTTTTCTTTCTTTTTTAAAGAATGTATAACATTTCATACAAGACATGAGTCTTTGATCAATCAAATTTTTTAAAACTGACAAAACGAGGCGATTTCTGGAAACTGGATGTGTCTTTCATATTACTGTATTCAGTAGATTTTTCTGCCTTACAAAGCCATGTGCAAAAGTAATGACACTTAAAACTTGACCTTTTTTTAAAGTACAAGAAACAAAAGACAAACGAGAATAAATGCATATCTTCCAAGAGAAGATGTCTCAAACGATGAGCATGTTCCGTATCATTCCCAACTGCAGCCAGTATCGTGCCAAGGACTCCGGTATTTAATGTTAAAATGGAACTTATTGAAGGGCAATATTGTTCCAATAAACTTTTTTCAAGGCATCTGGCTGGAGGAGACAAGCCAATAGAAACTATCAGATATCTCACACTGCACAGACTTTTGATGAACAAAACAATGTTAAATCTAGTTTGCTGAAAGTGGGATATTGATGGCTCGCTGGTGAAACCAAAAAGTAATAATAATTTGCCTTGTACTTTGACTTTTACTTTGCATTTCCTATGATCATTCATCTGTGCTTCTTGAAGAGGTACATTATTTATGCATTCAAACTCAAAAACAGTTCATTGATTATTGCATTTTCTTATGGTTCCTCAGTAGTGGGAGTTTTATGGCAGGAAGGAAAACTTTGGAAATGGGTCATAAAGACATTTGAACAAGAAAGTTACTGCAGAACTCTTACTCCCCCTTGTCAGGAGTTACACGGTATCAATTATCCAAAGTTCCACAATCCAATTTGAAGGTGGGGAAAAAATTGAGTTGACATGATAGTTAAAAACAATAATTAACATTTTAACTTGAGTTTAATTTTGCCAAACGACAGTATTAATTTTTCAGATTGTTCTTCAGAAATTTAATTTTGCTAGCAATGTATTTATCTGCTTTGTTGTTTTTGGTATAAACAATAAGGAAGGAGAGATTCCCAATATCAGTCTTGAAATACTGCTACACTTTTCTAAAACACCATCCTGCTTTCCTGAACTCAACAGAATAGACTGCTGATTTTTTTTTCTGAATAGAAATTTTCCAACTACAGCAAAACCTTGATGTAGCAAACCATTTGTCAAGGCAGGGGTGTCCTTTACCCATGAATGTTTATTAAAGCTGAATGTACATTATTTGAATCAATTTATGACAGTTCATAATATTTCATAATTATATGTTAAGTAATGGGAATAAATTGATAGAATGACATAAACTGACAGTAGTTATAAATGTAAGTGAATTTAACAGACTACTTCAGATACAATGGACTTAATCTCCTGCTTTGGAGAGATGTTTGGATGCAAATTTAAAGTTTGTTAAATCCACTAAATCGAGGTTTTACTGCACAAAGAAGCTTCCTTTGTCTTTTCCCTTATCAAATCTTACACGTAGAAAAGGAACTGAAGGCTTAATTTTCCACATTTATATTTAGGATAAGGTCCTATTATATATTCATAACTACATTTCCAAGGACTGTTTGCCCCTCAGAACATAATTAACAATAGCCAAGGCTCAGTGTGATGTTGCCCATCATTTTTAAATGTGAAGCAATGGAAAATGTAGGGTCAACCCTAGAAAAGATTTTTAAAATATAATTCTCTAAATTATATGCAGAAAATTTTATGCAGAGAAAGATTGAGAAAAAGTAGAACTTTGACCACATCCCTTCTGCACTTTCATCCCTTCCCCTATGCAGCAGCTTGTCACTAGAAAATTACCCAACATTAACATGCATTCCACAGTTGATGAAGATCATGTGCCATCCAGCCATTATCAACTTAGTGACAACAATTTTCTCCAGGAGGAACTTGTCCTAACCTGGTCCTTCAGCTTTTCCAACAGTGCACTCCACCTTGCTCTGCTCATTTTCTTCTTCTCTTTCCTTCCACCTTTCCCAGTATTAGAGCCTTCTTCAGAGAGCTGGGTGTTAACATAATATGTCTGAAGTAGGACAGTTTGAGCCTGGTTTGATGATACATTGATTTATTTTCCTGGCTGTCTACAATATAATCAGGCATCTTTTCCCACATCAAAGTTCAAAAGTGTCAATACTTTTCCTAGTTTGCTTCTTCAAAGTCCAACTTTTACTTCCATATAGAATCATAGAGAATACCATGGCTTGCATGATTTTGATCTTTGTAGATATAGACATATCAAGCATTTGAATACCTTTTCAAATCTGCTATGAATGCTCTGCAAAGTGCTAGTCTGTGGCATATTTCTGGACACTTTCTTTATTTTGATGGTTGATCTTAAAAAGCAGAAATTATCCACTTTGATATTTTCATTGCCAATTATAAGACTAACTGGTCTATTTATTGTATTTGATTGGGTTTATTTATATTTTACTGTAGTCTCATTTTTCACTGTTCTCCTTGACTTTTATTACTAGGGCTTGCAAATCCTTTGCATTTTGGCTATTACGGCAATATTATCAGCATAGCACTGGTTATTGATATTTCTTCCTTCAGTTTTGAATGTTAATCTTCTTCCTATCTAGCTGCCTAATATATATTTAGCTTTAGGTTGAATAAAGAAGGGAATATATACAGCCTTGTTGCATTTACTGGTAGTTGTCAACCTGGAGCCAGTCTGTTCCACTATATTCTGGCTGTATTGTGGCTTCCTGATCTTTCCATAAGTTTCTCATGAGAATAAGATGTTCTGAGGGTCCCATTTTTCTTAGCACTTACTACAACTTGCTGTGATCAACACTATCAAAGATTTTCTATGAAGCACATTGTGACTTCTTTTTGATATTCTTTGGCTTTCTCACTTCTGCAGCATGAATCAGCAATAATGTTCCTTGGTCTTTTCTACAACCAGCTTGGACATCTTTTTCAGTGTAGGGCTCGGATCTGCAATGAATGATCCTAAGCGCTATTTTGTTAGCATGTGAAATTAATGATATTGTACGATAGTATGCACTCTTTGTTAAGTCTCCCTTTTTTGGTATTGGAATGCAAATTGACCTTTTCCAGTCTATTGGCCATGTTCAGTGGTTTTCCAGATACACATTTTCCATTCCCCTGTTCTTTCACTGGGAGCATCTTTTGTTTTCTGTTATTAAAAACTAGAATTCATAAGATACACATAGGGTAATCCAAGTAGAATTCCTCATGACCAAAACTGATATTGTTCAGATTATAAAGTAGCAAACTATTATTTCCTTGTTTCTAATAATCTTCTAATACCTCACTAAACTGGGGGCTTAAAGGGCAGTTGGTAAAAATCCTGTCTTAGTTTTGGATTTTGATGTGCTTGGGGAGTATTACATATCTATGCCATTATATATTTTGTTATCTTATTATTGGTCTGGCAGCATGAGGGCAGCAACTCATTCAATTAAGAATATCTTAAACATAATTATAATAGCTTGTGCCATTTTGCCAAGTTCTGGCTTTCAATTTCAAGGAGAACATTAGCTCCATTAGAAAGCCTGCTCATGCCCCACTTTTTAAAATATTGACTTTGACCCTGCTAGCTAAGACCACAGTCATTCAGCTACTGTTACTGCACCATTAATGTGGGACACCTATTTTTTCAAGATAGGCTTGCTGCCTTTAAAAAGTTATAAGATGTAAAGTGATGGTGTGCAGTTCTTCATACCTAGAATAAGATGCTTCATATGTGCCTGCATGTGCATTTCCAGTACCTAAGAATTTAGGAAATGTTTCCTTCTGTTTGAGGGAGAGAAAAAAAGATACAAGCACTTCAAGAAAGGAAGGGAAAAATTGATCATGGTTCACTGGCCTCATGTTTATTCAGATTCTTAGTTTTTGCCAGCAAGCTAACTTCTAAAGATATATCCTTTGTTTTGCCTCCAGGCTGGTGCCTTCCAGAGTATAGTATTAGGTCCCATAATAACAAGCCCAATATTAATAGCACATTGACGAGAGTACCAATTTGATACCTAATGCTCCAGAGGTGGGTTTCAGCAGGTTCTGACCAGTTCTGTAGAACTGGTAAATACCACCTTTGACTGGCCCCATCCCCATCTATTCTCTGCCTCCCGAGTCCCAGCTGATCGGGAGGAAATGGGGATTTTGCAGTAACCTTCACCTGGAGTGGGGAGGGAATGGAGATTTTACAGTATCCTTCCCCTGCCATGCCCACCAAGCCACACCCACCAAGCCATGCCCACAGAACCGGTAGTAAAAAAAATTGAATTCTACCACTGTAATGCTCCCTTGAACATCATTTCAATAGCTATACTTTCTTCAACCTTATAGTTTGTGCATTTTATACAAATTAAGAGTTATTCCCATTTTACTACAAACTCACCATATTTTGGGAAAAAATAGTTAATCTAAATAACCTCACCCATATATATTCAGCTTTTTTCAAAAATGTTAGAGAAATAATTTATTTTGACATGAAACTCTGAGAGTTTAGCAAAGAACCTTGCCCCTTATTAACTTGCCAACATGGTAACTTATACATATATTGTTTTGACATGTCAGAAATTTTCCAGAATTGGAATTTGCCTCTCCTGCCTATTAATCTTCAGAAACTATAAATCAATAAATCATGGATATAAGATGATATAGGTGTTACAGTTAGAGTGTAATTATGAGGCTATCAAGTTATGTAAAACACTGCCAAATGTAAGAAACACTTCAATTCACTGTTTCATACCCCTAGTATTAACATATAAGAAACAGCTTGATGATTCAGGTCAAGGTGCATCTTAATTCAATATTTTGTTTTCATGGTGGCCAACTAGATACCTTGTGAGATAGTTACTCACAAATAGCCGCTAAGAGATGCCCTTCTCCTACAGTTGTTTCCCCTGCAGAGTTCATGGGCAGATCTTTCCATCGCTCTTAATTTTTAAAAACCCAGTGGGGGGCATTGAAAGATCTGTCCATCATGAATTTATGCAATACTTTTTAAAGGCTATCAAAAATAGTGGTCATCATCACACTTTATGGAAATGGTCTACTCTGACTAGCAACAACTCACTGGTGATGTGAACCATTCTGCTAGTCCTTCAATTTATAAAGTTTTTATAAACTAGAAACATCTGAGAATTAATTTGAGATTTCATGCAGGTGCTCTATCACAAAATATGATCCCTTCAGAGCCATCATGAATAACTCTGCCCTGTAGATTAAGAAACCAAGATTAAAACAGATTTTAGCCAAAATTCAGTCTGGAAATTTAAATGTATTTAACCTAACAGTCATGTCTTGAACCTGTGAAATGCATTAATATCTCTGCCATATAGTTATAGATTGGAGTCCAGAGGCATAAATGCAAAGAAAATGGGGCAAATCTTATAAATTAAGCAGAGGTGGCAGAATTCAGAAGTTCTCCCCTTTCACAGTAAAATGTGAAACACTGTGAAATGATAGGCCATTCATTCACTCTTTTATAAGAAAGCAGATGCTTCATTGCAAGGAGTTTACATCTGTCTTCCCTGTGCATCAAAATGCTGTTCAGATTTTTTAAAAGGGGGAAATGCAAAATAGTCCAGTTCCTAATAATGTACAGTATATTGTTAATGATTATTTATTTTCATCTAATTTTTCTTTTTGTTTTGGATAACATGAAAACAAAAAAAGAAAAACAGAATAAGTTATCTAGTATTGTGTATTAGTATTATACCAATATTTTTCTACTTGTATTTTGTTCAAGAAGTTCAGTTGTCATCCAACTCTATTGTATTTGGTGCAGTAGAACGTTGCCACTTTTCAAGAACATGAAAAACTTTTTCCTTGCTTGGAAAGGAGATACATATGAATGTATGTACATATGAATAATACGAGTATATGTGCCCTAATCTTTAAAAAATGTTAGTTTTCAGATACTTGTATCATGTTCCTTCGCTTATTGTCTTATGAGGATATATGGGATGCTCTCTTCACTCTTCCATGTAAGGGATCAATAATTTTTTTTAGATCAACTTATTCTGATATAAATAAGATAGTATTCTCCATTTAGAAGCTTCCTCCTTGAGACTTAATGGAGTATAATGAGTGACTCAGAGATTTGACCTGTGAACCATGCCCCCTTATCTATGTCACAGGCATTGCTGGTAGCTTTAGACAAATCACAGCCTCTTGACTCCAGTGCCTCACCTGTATGAGGGAGATTGTAACAATGCTGACTTACAGTACAGGGTTACTTATGAATTCTAAGACATTGTCTGAGGAACACCCTGAAGTCTGAAAAGTACTATAAAGCCATGGTAGATTTTCCATTCACTTATATTGTTTTACTGCAGTTTACTTTCTTATTTGTGTTGATCTGAAAAAACATTTTGGATAGCAGCAACTCCAAACTTGACTGTAGAAAATACGACTTTAGCAACAGAGTGGTAAATGCCTGGAACTCACTACCTGACTCTGTGGTTTCGTCACCAAACCCCCAAAACTTTACCCTTAGACTGTCCACTGTTGACCTCACCCGATTCCTAAGAGGTCAGTAAGGGGCGTGCATAAGTGCACCAGCGTGCCTACCGTCCCTGTCCTAATGTTCCCGCTTATCAGTACCCATCTTATGTATACAAACAATGTTTTATCTATGTATATTACCAACATATACTTGACAAAATAAATGAACAAACAAAAATAAACAAACTGAATGGGTGTAAAAAGAAAAGTTAGAAAAATGGGCTGGGCTGGGGTGCTCAGATAACAATGAGAAAGGCAAATTATATCCGTATAACAGTTTGGGTGTGGGTGTTTCATTTAAAAGCATGCAGAAGATGGGCAGTTGTGTGGTGTGTAAATATGTCATGGTAGAATGTATTTTAAGACTGTTGTAAACAGCTCCGAAAGAATTTCTCCAGGTAGCAAAGCACTCTTTTTTGTATTCTAACATTCAAGCCAGAATATTTTGCTTGTGCTTGGATTTAAAGAAACCAACTTTGCGTCAAACCTTTTGCTTATAACCGTGGCTACATTCATAAAATAGATTGTTAACACCTAACCAACATACAGATGGGATAAAAATTGGATAAACCAAAACCATAGCTTTTTTTTTAATATTTACAAATTTTAGCATTTCCTTGGGGTGAAAGATGGATAAATCTATATATTTCCTACTTCTTGCCCCAGCTCTCAACTATTTCTATCGAATGCTACAGGTAGTCCTTGACTTACGACAATTGAACGCAAAATTTCTGTCGGTAAGCGACACAGTTGCTAAATGAATTTTGGCCCATTTTACGACCTTTTTTGCCACAGTTGTTAGGTGAATTCCTGCAGTTAGTGCATAGTTGTTAAGTGAATCTGGCGTACCCATTGACTTTGCTTGTCAGAAGTTCGCAAAAGGTGATCACATGATCCCGGGACTCTGCAACCTTCATAAATACGAGTCAATTGCCAGGCGTCTGAATTTTGATCACATGACCCATGGGGCTGCTGCAACAGTCATCAGTGCGAAAGATGGTCACAAGTCATTTTTTTCCCAGTGCCTTTGTAATTTTGAACAGTCATTAAATGAACTGTTTTAAGTCAAGGACTACATGTACTGGCAAAACTTAAGTGACACATTGAATGGAAAGCATATTTCAGTTCACATTTTTCCATGAGTGTCACTCACGACTTCTAATATAATTAAAAAATGAACAGCATTTTGCAATATAAAGTTATACTATGTTATTATGGCCCTATGTAATTACTTTGTGTGTCTGTACGTTTGTATATATTTATATGTACATTTGTTTTGTAATTTGTATTGTTTTGCCTCATTCATTAAAATACATTAGTTCTGTTTCATTTACATCCACACCCCAGCTTTTCACATATAAATAAAAATGCCGTTTGTATTCAGATTTTAAGCTGTATCAGTATTTTAAGCCAAAGACAAGTAGGCCTTTCATACATTTCTTAGAGGTTAGCAGATTGATAAGGGTCGTTACAGGTTTTTTTCTTTTGTTTTGTCCTATAAACTGACTATAAGTCGCAAGAAAATCTAAAGGTAGACAAGTTTCTCTATTCAAAGGCATCTTGAAGGAAGGCATGATTTTTCCTCCATTCTTATCTTGGCACCTCACTATCCCATACCATTTGAACAATTTTTATTCTATTGCAAGAATGGGGAAAAAATCATTTTGTAAGCCACCCAGAGGCACTTCAACAGTGAGATGGGTTTCATATATATTTACTAAATAAATAAATATATCGGTTTTTCCCAATATGGATAATCTCCAGAGGTATGGTCTTCGACTCCTGTAACTCTCAGCAATGGTCATGGTTGGCAGTTTCTAAAAATAACAACTACATGCCTGGAAGGTTGGCATATATATCCATTCATGACATAAGGCTACACTTGAAATCTCATCCCGCTCTCCATCTTTTCAAATATGCCATGTTGGAAAAGATTTCCAGAGGAATGATCAGGAGGAATTCAAGAATGGGATTATATAAGACAAGAGAGACCTCTTCCCCATCCTCAGAAGATCCAAACTGTCCTAACCATGGTCCTAAATGTAACCTTCAATTATACGATTATAAAAGGTAAAGGAGTCCCTGTGGATTTAACTCTGCTAGTTGTTGTTAATTATAGGGAGCAGTACTCATCTCTGTTTCAAGGCCATTGAGCCAGCACTGTCCGAAGACATTTCTGCGGTCATGTGGACAACATGACATCACAGAGCACTATTACCTTCCCACAGAAGTGGTACCTATTTATCTACTCACGTTTGCATGCTTCCAAACTGCTAGGTTGGCAGGAGCTGGGATGAGAACAGGAGCTCAGCCCATTGCATGGCGCTCGGATTTTGAACCACTGAGCCACAGTGACGCCCCATATGATTCTGGAGAAGGCTACGTTCCCTTTTTGAAAGACATGGACATACTCTAATCAGATAAGACTGATTTTGAATATCAGGAATGTGCGTTTAAGAGAAGAAGAAAATGTGGCAATCTCATTCCATTACAATCTCATCCACTTCATTTTTGTCACCAGTAAGAAATTGATGAACAGGTTAAGGTTACTAAGTTTATCAAGCATTGTTTTGCTTGATTTTTTTTTTTTTACTTTTGGTCATGTTTATGTACCACAACACTTATTTCAATTAAGATTCTCAGTCATCTAGATAGAATTGTCTGGAAGTTGAGTCATGGCAATTTGATTTCTTTTCTTTTTTTGGTTTGAAACGTTTCATTGCTTATCTAAGTAGCTTCTTCAGTTTGAGCAAATTGGCTAGGAGGATCTCGTATATGTCCTCCAGGGTGGTTTCCTTTCTCACCTAATCTTAAATAAAGTTCTACAAACACTTTAGCAAATTTCTCCAAATGTGATTATTTAAAAAAAATAGAAGCACAATTTGAATAAATGATGGAAATGGAATAACCTGACTCCAATTGCCTACCTTCTCAAGTATTAAATGGGGCTGTTACCTTTTTCCCTTCTTTCTAATCTCAGGGTTTAAATTGCCAAATATTTCCTATCTCTGTGCCCATATTAAAACGATATATGAACTTCATTGATGTGGGGGGTTACAAGTAATACTCTGCTTTTCTATTCTTACTTAATCAAGCCTTTAAAAAAGCCTTCAGTCTGAAGCTCAAGGCTGGCTGTGTGCATCTTACAAATCCAAAAATAGACAGGAAAGAGTGCTTGTTTCGCTTCGGATGTCAGGTAACTCTGTTAGTTCACATTCCCCAGTTCTCATTCTTATGATTTCAAATGAAAGATGCAGTATCCAGACATTTTTTTTAAATGAAGAAATCATTGGAAAAATTATTTTCAATCATTACATCTTAGATTATAGAAGGAAGAGATGATAAAAACTTAGGTTAAGATATAATTGTACTTAGAACAGCTGAGAAGATTGGAAGCTCTTTTTTATCTCTCTATCTTATTTCTCTCTACTTTCCTATTTTTTTCTTTTTGCACTTTTCTGTTTTGTTCTACCATAGTTTGTTTTACTTAGTTAAAACTTTCAATATTTTGTTTACATATATGCATACACATGCATATGTATATGCACGTGTATGTGTATGTATATATGTGTGTGCATGTATATGATGATGTTCGTCCATCCTATTCGAAGAGGACCTTGACATCTATCAGGTTGTGGGCTGTTTACGATGTGTCCGCAGGTGGCTGGTGAGGCCTATATGGGCATGAAATGTTCTGCCACATGTTGGGCAGACATGTGTGGGCACCATTGTCGCAGCATTTGCAGCTCTGGCTTTGCGGAGTGCTCGCTTTTCTTCTGCTATGGCTGTTCTATGGCATGTATATATGTATATGTTTAAGGTTCATTGGACACTTGTTCATTGATGCCTGGGACATAACATTACCATTAAACAGTATTTTATGCTTGAAGGCCACAGGTGCTCTCCTGTCATTAGGAAAGTTCAGGCAGGCAAGGAAAAGACATGGATTCAGTAACTGAATAATGAAAGCAACAGTGAGGACAGTAAGAATAACCTTGAGGATCAGTTGGAAGAGCTACAACCAAGACAATGGTCAAATTAAAGAAACTGGAGTTCAAGACAGAAATGTAATTAGAAAATGGATTTTGGATTTGACTCTTTCTAGCTCTCCAGAAAATAAACGGAGGGACTTGCAAGATTGATGTCAGGCCTTTGAGGTAAATCAGGTTCGGAAACCGAAGTTATGAGTACTATGTTTATTATGCCGTTACAGTAACAGAATCTTGCCTGTGTAGATGCACCTCTCTCCTCCCTTCATCTGCTGGAGAATTCTGGGAATTGAAGTCCACATGTCTTAAGTTGCCAAATCTGAGAAATGCTGCATTAGAATGTGAAATGGGTTGTTTGAATCTCATCTTCAATGCTCATCTCTAGCTCACATTGTTCTTCCCAAACTGGGAGAGATTACCATTCCTACTGACCCTAGTTGTTGGCAAACCTGTTGGGAATTCTGAGATTTGTGGTCTCAAGATATTGGGAGAGTATCAGTTTATAAAAAAAACCTGATCTATGTTGACTTGGAAGATATTCCAGTGTTGATGGGATTCTTTCCGGCTCTGAAAACGGAATTTAGGAATTTCTATATGGAAAGCATGTACTGAACTCACATCCAAAGATGTACTGATTCGCATGTTTTGTACTGTCTTTAAAGTTTTATGAAATATAATTAAGGAACAAGATATATTATTGCTTTCTAAATAAATTAAGTGAAACCGTGTGATTTCACAACCTAATCTTAATAACCATAAACAATACAGCAAAACGATTAAATACAGCAATCGGCATACAGCAAGACTACAAGAAGAAATATTTTTATTCTTCCACATATCCATAATTATTGGGAACTTTCACCAAATAGTAGTAAATGTTGTGCAACAAGATCCCTCCTACCACACCACTTCCAATGCCTATTAAAAATACAAACAGAGTTCTTTGGCGCCAAAAGTGCTGCTGCTTCTGGACAGGAACGCTGGTGGCATTCTGCTGGTTTTTTCCCGTCTCACTTTCCAAGTGCTGTTCCAGAGTCAAGGATTTGTCAAAGTTCAGATCCACCAAGTGACCAGGGATTACACGAATTCCAAAGTAGATTCTTTTGACAATCTTATAGGTTCTCATGAACTGCACATCACACCTGTATGTCCCTGCATCATATTCCTTGGCTGGGGAAAGCTTAATGACAAAGCCCGTAGTCTTGAATGGTTTAAAGAGAACATCATCCGTGGTAATGATACCTCTGGCTATCCTCCATGAATAACTGAAGCTCTTGATTTCTGGGCCAATTTCTGTAGGAGACAAGCACTGGAATTCAAAAGGCTTACCTACAAGAATAGTGAAATGGAGCATCCCACAGAGCCAGTTGGTCAAGCACTCCACTTTCTGAATATCACAGTACCTCCTTTCACCATTAGGCCCAATCTGACATGTTTCTTCAACCTTGTAGCCCATGCCACAGGTCACGCTGCAGCTGGTGGAACTGATTGAAATTCTGGCAGTAGCAGTTCTCATTTTGACGGGAATGGTAATTGTTCCAATAGAAGCCATGGATACAGGTAGTCAGAAAGCAAATGCTAACAATTTAACAATAAAATAGGTTTCTGCCATTATGATACCTGAAGAGTCCTTTTAGGATCCATTCCATTGTCTGATCAAATGACCTAATTGTCATTCACTTAAAATATCAATGTAGTCCCAGGACATGAGGAATCCACAATGACCGTTCTTTGACATACTGCCAAAAGAAAGCAGCTTATTAACATGGTAAAAGGTGTTTTTATAAAAATCAGTCTGCAGGTGATGCAGGTAAAAGTACAACTGCTATTGTTTATTAAAAATCCATTTATTATGAACTTTTAAAAAAATGCTTGAAATGGAAAGTTTTATATAGATATTTAAATAAAAATTATTCTCTTAGTAAAATATAAGAGGAATGTAACAAGCTTCCATATAAATATTGTTTTTCATATTTTCAACCATATATATTAGTCCTTAATTGATCATTAATTGGCTGAAGCAGCCAAACCAGGAAAATCAGTTACAACCATCTTTATTAGCAAGTATATCTTTTCTGTCTCAGCTTATAAATGAACCATTAATGTAATGTTTTTATCATGATAAAGATATGCCATGAAAGCACTGTTCCACACCAGTGTCTTAGCTTTAATACTAATACTGGTATTAGCATCAGTACCCTATGAACTAGTGAGCTCCAACAATAGGCTGCCATAACCCTTTTTTCTTCAAAATTCTCTAGTTTGGCCTAGAAATACAAAAACTGATAAGGCCAATTTATGCTATGTGTTTTCTCAATTCAGTCAACAAATGAGGTTGCCTTAAATTGAGACAGACCATTTCAATGGCTTGCCAAATCTTTTTGAAAAATACCAATATTTATGCAGAAGCTTATTACATTCCTCTTATATATTACTAAGGAAATAATTTTATTTAAATATTTATATAAAATTTTCCATTTCAAGCATTTTAAAAAAATACTGTCTGAGGGATTTAAACTAGGAACCTTGGTAGGTAATTAACATTCTCTACCTGCAGTGTTCTGCTTAGTAGAGCAAGTCACCAGGTATAGGAGATCTCATAGGTGAGAAAAAGGAAAGAAAAAGGAAACAAATTACTACAGATTTAAGGCATTCAGAGAATGATGGGGTTGGATAACTAACATGCATTTACCCCAATTCTTTCATGAAGATATGGCCACCCTTCCCATAAAAACAATTTTATTCCAAAATATAGAAAATATTGGATGCAGACAAGGGGGAGAGCAGAAGCAATACTTACATAAAGCTCAATATATCCACATATATTCAAATTTAAACCAATTCCAAACATTTGGAATCATAAAACTTTGTAAATATTTGTGATGAAAGACATACCCTACATTAAGGGTATTAGAAACATGTAAATTGGGCTGTTATTATTCTCCATGCAGAAGCATAAACTATTAAGAAAGACATTTATCTGGCTCTTTTCTTCACCGTGTTCATTCAACAACTTATGCCACTGCAGAATGCAGTCAGTTTTTAAATTGTGATGTCACAAAGAACCATTCTATAATAAAACTGTATACATCTGAAAAGCCAAAGCATTACACTCATGTCATTGTTTGAATAGTGCTTCCAGTTACAGAAAGGTAATATGAGTAATCAAAACTTCACTGATGTGTACCTAAAATATATATTAAAAGAATCACAGATTACATAATTATCAAGGCAGAAACTGAATATTCATTGTGATTCGCCAAGGTGGTTTGGAGCATGATATCCAAGGAATTGAATGCCTGGAATGGTTTAAACCCAGAACTGGCCTTTCTAGGATCTTGTCTTACTGTTCCCTTTCCCATCTTGGTTCTCCAAAATATCAAAAGAGGATTTTGTGAGTTTCCAACATGTTTTCCCAATCACAGCAGTGCTCCTACTCAGGAATGGCAATTTCAGCAACAGTTTTGTCCTTCAGTAGCTGCCAATAATATTATGGCATAGGGAAATCATTTTAACCTATTTTTTCTTGAGTACATGGAGCTTTTATAAAATTGTTAAAAAGACCAACAATCCTGCTGCTAATCGCAGTACTGTATTCTTTTTTCTTCCGAATTTCAGCAGCATGACTGCAATGAGCTGGACCTAAAAAAAGAGATGGGGGTGGGGTAAGTAGAAATGCTTTAACTGTAATTCAACAACATACTTAGGAATTAGTTGCACACTTAGTACATCTGGACTGCAGTGGCAATTGTGTGGTACTGTGTACTGTATGTGTATACTTAAAACCCAAATAAAAAGGAATGATAGTAGAAATGCAGTAAAATGAGTGGAAGTGATGGTAATAACATGAACTCATTAAAACAAGACTTACATATTATACTGAAAATACTGGCAATGTATATCTAGAGCAATACTATGAAGGGACCCAAGTTACAGAAATAGAGATTGTGCACTTGAATTCCTCATAACACTTTTGGGAGTTACTGACCTATGGCATCAAAGCTAGAAAAATATATCAGAAAACAGAGGATTAGCTTTTCTGACGGCTCTTTTATAAAATGCTGGGAAAAAGGGAGCACTGCTTGAACACTGTCAGGCTTTAGATCAAATTACTGCTCCATAATAATCGATGCTTTGTGTGAATGGCCTTCAGAATGAAGATTGCTACGGTAATTGTGGATTGGGAGTCATTCTATCATCATCCCTGGATGTTAAAATACAGTTTTACTAATCACTGCATGATTCTGCTGTGAAGTGGCCCATCATGTGCATGACAAACATCTTGGTCAAATTAAAAGTTATAAAAGTACATGTATCACAGAAGCTGTCCTTCATTACTCTTCCTCTTTGTTCTTATTTGAATTTTATATTACATTCAATAGCCTTATATAATATAAGCTTCTTATGATAACTCCCAGTGTTTAGTTTGCAATTTTTTCTCAGTTCTGAAGAGGACAGTTACAATCCACTGGTTTCTTCAGAATAATGTTTGCACTTCAATTAAAATGACCAGAGTACATCACAAATTACCATAATAGCATGTACTTGTTAGGAGCTGAACGTGACTTGATGGCACATAATCGGTCGATTTATCAATTAAGGGCTAGATTGAAGAAAATATTCTACAACTTTGTTTGAATAAAGCTAGTACAAAAAAAAGCAGATTACAACATTTAAGAAATAAAACGTACCTCTTTATTTACAAATAGAGATGCTAACATCACAACAATACTTTACAGTAGCTACAAAGCAATTATTTTTCAGGTTATGTACAAACTACAATAGTAACAAAAAATAATAATAGAAAACTGAAAAATAAAGCACACTAAACTGTAGAAAACGGATCTGATTTGAATTCACAATACCACATAAACAATACAACAGACATTATCCAACCAGCTTTTCTATTATTCTTCATATGCACTGGAAAGCTCTGTAGGTGACCAGATTATATAAGGGAACGTTGCATAAAATTCTAGAAGTGAAGATGGCATAAATAATAATATACAAAATATGAGATTTCAACTCAGGCAATATTTAGAAGAAACATACCACAGGACATTATGCAGAAAACAAAACGAAGGCATATTTAAAACACCTTTATCCATTCTATAGATCAGGGGTGTCAAACTCACGTCGTCACAGCGGCGTCACGTGACATATCGGGACTTCCCCCCCTTTGCTAAACCGTGTGTGGGCGTGGCCAGCGCGTGACGCATCCAGCCCAGGGGCCGGGAGTTTGACAGCCCTGCCATAGATAGATCTAGGTATGTAAATCACCTGTATATTCCTTAGCTGTACTTTGAAGACATCACTGTCATCATTTAAATAAATCCTGAATAAAAGGCCTGTCTTGTAAAATAGACCCAGGACTAACATTCACATCCCCAAATTGTTTTCAGAGCATATGAACAAAATGAATCCATTTAATATACCGTTAAGTCTGTGTTTTCCATTTTTACACATTTCCTCTATGGAGTCTAGGGAAAGTTTGTTCTCCCTAGAACCCTGAAGGGTTTGGGAAACAAGCATCTCTGGATGTGGTTAAAACATGGTGAGAAGAAACAAGTCTCTCATGCTTTTTGCTCACTCTGCTCACTTTTTTATATGCTCCTTTTCTCCCTTGGAAAAATAGTTCTTGTTCTTATACATCAGAGACATCTGGATTTCAACAGCCCGTTTGAAAACTAAATCAATTTACAATTTCTCATAGCTGTAGGATTGTAAGCTAAGCACTAACTGCATTTACAATTCAATGTAGTTGAGAAATAAACAACAACAAGGCTCAGAGTAATTTGCTTAGCCGGTCACAAGCCTGTTGGAGGAATTCAATGAGATTCCAGCATTTCTCTCTCTCAAGAATAAAGCCATGTAACATAAAGTAACCCAGGACTCAATGCACATGCTTCTTATCTTGTTCCATACTTTGTACTCTAAGGAACTCTAAAAAGATTATGGGCAAAAACCAGCTCTTTCCCATCAGATTTTAAACAAATCTTTCCTTGTCCATTTACTATTAGTAAAAAGAAATGTCTAGGGACAAAAATGTTCCTCTTCCATAATTTGCATAAATTGTTCCCTGGAGATGCAGGCAGTTCAGTCAGATTTTTCCCCCCACATGAAGGCAGTCCATTATCTGACTTAACATTTGTCCTTATTCCATGTAATGACGTCAAAGTAAGAAAAAAGAATGAGGAGGGAAGCTTTCATAACAACTCCGAGATTCCACCACCTGCTAAAAATCAAAACCAAAAGAAAAGAAAAACCAAGTATTACTGATATTCCCAATAGAATTCAGATAGTTTGCAGAAAATATAAACACTACAAAAATCATCCAGACCTGGTGTAGAAGTGAAGGGAGGTTCTGCCTCAACATTTAACACTATATGCTTCCCGTTTTTAGCTTTTTTTTTTTTCAAACTGTTGCAAACGTAAGTAAATTTCAGAAAAATTCAGGACTTCCTCTCACTGCTACTGGACTGCCATTTGTCAGAAATGGTGTAGGGTCTCCTGCTTGGGCAGGGGGGTTGGATTAGATGACCTACAAGGTCCCTTCCAACTCTGTTAATCTAATCTACACTGTCAGAGTGCTCTCTGTAGTAAGGAAATTGAGGATCAGAACCTCAAGTAACAAACGCAGGAGCTATATGGCGACCTTATCTCAAGATCAGCTTATTAATTAAGCTCTACCCAGGACACACAGTTCTTGTTTGTCTGACAAGGAAGCAGTATTCTTTCCCACGAGATTCAATTTGCCAGGATGTTTTCACAATTTCAAAAATAGTTCACACAATTATGGCCTCATAAACCAGTTTATAATAGTACAGAGCAGGCTTGTGTAACATATGGCACGCGAGACACATGTGGCCCAACACAAAGTCTGTGTGGACCACTGGTATTTTTTAAAAATAATTTGCCAAGCACCAGGTACTACTGCCAGCTCTATCGCTTCTGTCACTCTGCCAACCACTAAATAGTTGAAAAGTACACCAGATATTCCTTTGCAATTATTTCTAATTTATGAATGTGGCTCTTATTCCTGTACCTTTTATATGGGTCTGGCATTCAGGGAGCCAACCCATTTCTACTATATTTTCCTAAATGGTGACCACTGTATCTTAAAATCAAGTTCAGAGGTTGGAATAAACTATAGCTAGAATATCGACAAGCCAGCCAATAATTTAGCCTCCCAAACCTGAAATTAATTAAGCCTCCCCAATCTAGTATTACAAAATAGTGGATCTCCCATAACCCACATTGGCCAAGTTGATAGAAACAGTGGAAAGTACCAAGTTCAAGAAGGCAAGATGTCCTAGACCAGGGGTGTCAAATTCGATTTTATTGAGGGCCGCATCAGGGTTGTGTTTGACCTTGGGGGGCTGGATGGGTGTGGCTGGGGTGGGCGTGGCCAGCTCGCCATCACTCCTACAGCTCTCTGCCAGCGTGTGGCTGCCCCAGGCTCCGTTTTTGGCCGTGATGGCCTCCGGCAGCCCTCTGCCAGCGAAAATGGAGCTGGCAAAGGGCTGCAGGAGGCTGTCGCGGGCAAAAACGGGGCCTGGGGAAGCTGCACGCTGGCACGCGGCCCTTCTGAGCTCTGTTTACACTGGCAGAAGCACCGTGGGCTGATCCTTCGCTGTTTCCAGGGCGGCCCTGCGGGCCAGCTCTAAGCACCTCACAGGCCAAATCTGGCCTGCGGGCCTTGAGTTTGACACCCCTGTCCTAGACAACAAAGCATGAATTCTATATGGAATCTGGCGGAACTGGCATATTACTAAGATATGGCTGAGCAAGGGCAACGTTGTAGTCTTTTTGGAAATCTGCCCGGCCACTTATCAACTGCTTAAATATCCTCAAGCTGGGAATCAGGATGACTTTGATAATGAGAAATACTTTACCTAAAACCAGGAAATGTACCCTGAAGACACTGGGCTATGAGTGCCTACATGAGCTGAGGATCCTGCTGATTTATTGACTACCCTGCTACCCCGCAGGATCCCTCTCCAACCTTCTGGAGCTGATCTCTGGGCTGGTTCCAATGAAACCCAGGGATTAATAATCCCATAGAGACCATTAGAAAATTTAATGTCATTTAATTGGACTTTTATTTCTGCATAGGAATAGGATAGCTTTTACACACACACACACACACACACACACACACCCTTCTGATTATTGCTAAACAAATGTTGAACAGTTAAAAAATAAAATTAGCTCTCAGGAAAAAACAAATGGAAACAAGTTTATGACTCGGAAGGTTGCCAAGCTTCCTAATCCTCATTCGTAAGCAACAATTCAGGGGATAATATCATCATAAAAGCAACAAAACAGGAGCAGAGCAGGAAGGACAATGAGCAAGCTGGGTAACAGTGGGCCAGCAATGAGGAAAATAAGGGTTCTGGAAATTATAAAATTCACAGTAGTAGCTACTGAGCTTCAAGGACATACAAAATATTTTAGGCTGAGTTACCTGTGAATATCTACTTAACAGCTATTACCAAAAATGGTCAAAAATCACTTTTTAGAATAGAATTGAATTCTTTATTGGCCAAGTGTGATTGGACACACAAGGAATTTGTCATTGGTACATATGCTCTCAGTGTACATAAAAGAAAAGATACATTTGTCAAGAATCATGAGGTAATACTTCACCTATACCCATTTCTTTTATCATTGAGTTCATCAAGCAATTGAGCAGAAAATAGTCTTGTCATCTGTATACAGATTGGGAAGATGAAAATGGTTTCACTCAGTCTGAACTACAGGTAGGGCTCGACTTACAGCAGTTCATTTAGTGACCATTCAAGATTACGCCGCTGCTGAAAAAAGTGATTTGTGACCATTTTTCACACTTACAGCCATTGCAGCATCTCCATGCTCACGTGATCAAAATTCAGATGCTTTGGCAACTGACTCATATTTATGTCGGCTGCAGTGTCCCGGGTTCCTGTGATCACCTTTTGTAACCTTCTGACAAGCAAAGTCAATGGGGAAGCCAGATTCATTTAACAACCGTGTTACTAACCGAACAACTGCAGTGATTCATGGTGGCAAGAAAGAGATCGTAAAATGGGGCTACAATTATGATATATTATGAGATATGCAGACCACATAAACATTGATTCAAGAAATAATGCTTAAAATGCAGGAAGCGATGGATAAACACTATACAGAAATGAAAGGAAATATGGGAGAAGTGAAAGAGGATATTAAAAAAGTAGACGATAGGATGGAAAAACTTGATGAAAGAATGGGGACAATCCAAGAGGTATTAACAACTAATGAAAGAGGATGAAAGCTGTGGAAGAAAAAACAGAACAGATGGATTTGAGGTTGGAAGGAACAGAAAATAGATTGGAAATTGTAAACAGGGATCTGGAAGATGCTATTTCCCATTTGGAGATTGAGAGGGCAGCATTCTTTCTGAGGTTCCAGAATGTACTGGAATGTACTGGAACACAAAGAAGAGAACCTTTCAGAAGTTATGGTGGAAATAAGAAATAAAACGAAACAAGAAATATTAGATGAAATGGATGAGGTCTATAGACTTCACACTAATTATGCCCGCAGAAATGTTTTACTTAGCAAAAGAAATTTGGGGCTCAATTTTGGTCGTAGGTCAAGGACCGCCTGTACAGAATTCTAAAAAAATTCAGAGTAATGGAATCAAATTGCAACCTTGCCCCTTGTCAATTAATACAGAGGTCTTCAAACTTGGCAACTTTAAGACTTGTGGACTTCAACTCCCAGAATTCTGGAAGTTGAAGTCCACAAGTCTTAAAGTTGCCAGGTTTGGGGAGCCCTGAATTAATATCACGGAACTTGATAAAAGCAAACATCTTAGTACTAAGATTCTCTGCTAGTAGCACAGTAGCTCAAAGATGATTTCCTCCCTAAGAGTTCAGAGTGGAACATGAAGGTTTTCCACAGGAATAGTGGGCTGCTCCTCCCACTTGCTCCAGTATTTCTAGGAATATTTCGAACAATCCCCAGCATGAGGGAAAGCATTTCCTCCCTCCCAGTAATAATACTGAAAAACAACAGGAACACCAAAGCAAATTCTAGGGGGAAAAGATCAGAAAGAATGAGAAGTCCACTGCAGAGCCATTCTCTCATCAGGGAAGAATGACTGCCTTCTCGCCATGAAAAAGAAGATCTTTCACGGCAAATCCAATGCTCCAATTTTCAACACTGGAGAAAAGAATCTTCAAAATTGGGACATACAAAAATAATTGCTAAGAGGATGCTATAAGAACGTCAGGGATTCCCTTAACAAAGGAAGTAATAACAGAGTTGGAAGGGACCTTGGAGGGCCTCTAGTTTAACCCCCTGCTCAGCAGAAAACCCTATACCCGTGATGGCGAACCTATGGCACGCGTGCCACAGGATGCACGCGGAGCTATATCTGCTGGCATGCGAGCTGTAGCCCTAGCTCAGTTCCAGCGCGCATGTGCGTGCCGGCCAGCTGAATTTTGGCTTGTGAAGAGGCTATGGGAGGGCGTTTTCGGCCTCCGGAGGGCCTCGGGGTGGTGGTGGCGTTTTTTCCCTCCCCAGGATCCAGGGAAACCTCTGGAGCCTGGGGAGGGTGAAAAATGGGCCTACTGGGCCCACTGGAAATAGGAAAACAGGGAAGCAGGGGGGGGGTCATGCATGCATGAGCGGTGGGCGGGGCAGCATAGGGGGTCGTGCATGCATATGCAGGAGGATGGGGCGCATGGGGGGCATTGAATTATGGGTTTGGGCATGTGTGTGTGTGCGATAGCAGGTGCACGCGCGCTTTTGGCACCCGAGGAAAAAAAGGTTCGCCATCACTGCCCTATACCATTTCAGACAAATGGTTGTCCAATCTCTTCTTAAAAACTTCCAGTGTTGGAGCATTCACAACTTCTGGAGGCATAATAAATTCCCATGCAGTAACTTTATATATAGGGAGTCAAAGGGGGGGGAGGAAACTGGCTCCATTTGTCACAAAAATGACTTAGGGATTTATTTTACTTTATTTTATTATTTTATTTTTAGGAAAATTTATATTGCCACTTACTCACACATGGTGATTCAAGGTGGCTTACAAGGACATAAAAGCACAATATAAAAGAAATATAAATAAATAATAACACCCCACCCTGGTGCCACTAATAACAATGGCAGTCTGTTGCTTCTATCAATGCCAAAGCAACAACAGTTCAACAGTGAGAAAGGAGAGGCAGACGAAAAGTGTATCCGCATTATACTTGCTTACGCAACCATCTTTTCTGGTTTGTACTGCTAAAACATCCTTGTTAAGACTAAATGGTGGATCCTGCATGTTTTGGCCCACATAATAGCAGTACCTGATGGTATGCAGGTTGCAATCAAAGCCTCTACTTCCATTGTTGGAGCTCACAGCTGGAGGCTGAGCGCAAGAAATGTTCGAAAGATGCTTCAAAGTGTCTAATAAAGAATGTTGAGCTGCCTATAAATTCCGCAGCTTACAAGTGAGACAAGTTCTCAACAAAAGTTCTTAGCAAACGGCTGAAAATGGAGTTAAGACAGGAACATAGGTAAGGTGGAAGGGATGCTCCTCCCTACTCTAGCAGCTGTTGCAGTTTTTTTTATTCCTGCCTAGTGGAGCAAAGAGAGGAGCAAACAGGTTTTTCAGAATGCCTTCCTCCACTATAGGCAAAGTAGATACATAAAGAAAGGTATATTACCCTCTCAGCATTTTAAAATACTCTTACTTCCTAGCATCTGCAAAGGGTATGACATTAAAAAAAAAGATAGCAGTTGCATTCTGAAAAGAATTTTTGTTTCCACTATTTCTATCACTTTATTTTCAGCTTCTGGGATTTTCTGTAACAGCTAATTTAGATTGTGAAATTATAATGGCATAAACTAACGAGAATCAACATCAACAGCTTGCTTCTCCTTGTGGTAAAATTACATTCTTCTTTTAGGGTTTACATTCTTGAAGAATGTGTGCTACAGAAGTTTCCAATATTTGTGATGGAGAGTAAATGTCACAATCCAAAAAGTACAATTCTGTCTATCCTTGAGAGCACAGCAATTAAACATTTAGCAAGCAGGTAGTGTTTGAGAAGTTCAAATGCTCAGATTAGGCCATTTCCGTACAAAGCAAGGTCACCAAGCAAGCAGATGCTCACGGTGGGTCCTTACCTGGCAAAGGCTGTCCCAGCTCCGCCTGCACTTTACCCTTCGCTGCTCCTTCCAGAGGTAAAGAACCTCTGTCCCCTTTGTAGTGTTTCGGTTTAAATGGAGAATCTTTCTCTTTACCTTTTGATCCTTTAGGTCTCCCTGCTTGCTTCTTCTTGGATTTACCATCTCCTTTTACACCCAGCAGTGGATGGACTTCTGTAAAAAAGTTTAGAACAGAAGTATTTTCATTTTTTTAAAAAAAGAGGAAACCAATATATTCACTCTGTTTATTTTCCAAATCTGTGCAGATCAAGGCACACAGTTGTATGTAAAAGTTTAGGTGTCTCTGGTCAAATTTCAATGAATTGAACTAAAGGAGCAAAAACTGACAGCATGGTACAAAGTCAAGCACATCTTTCTGCAAACATACATACATATAATTTATGTATGGTTCTTTATAGATTCAAAGTAAGTGAACAGTGAATGTGCCAGTGGGAAAACTTTGGATAGTGTCCGTAATACTTCCATTGGCTGAATTAATTGCCTCCAAACGTTTCTTGTAGTCAGCTAAGAGGTTATTCCTTCTTATGTTTCTATTCCCCCCCCCCCTGTCAATTATCCTTACAGGAACATTCACAAGTCTCCTTCTATGCACTGCATGTTTAAATTCTCCCCACAATCAGCAACAATATTCAGTCTGGAGGCTCTGAAGACCACTCCAAAGCCTTTACCTTTCTTTCTTGTAAGTACTTCTCAGGTGAATTAGAACTACACATATTTTTCGGAGTATAAGACGCACCTTTCCCCCCCTAAAAGAGGCTGAAAATTTGGATGCGTCTTATACTCCAAATGTAGCTTTTTCGAAACATTTTTCCCAGCCCTAACAAGATGCTAACTATCTTCCCGGCTTGTTTTCATTGCTATTCCCTCAGAAAAAGGTTTTTTCAGCCCTAACGAGGTGCTAACGATCTTCCCAGCTTGCAGGATTTTTTCATTGCTACTTCCTCCGAATAAGTTTTTTTCCAGCCCTAAGTCTTTGCAGGCTTGTTTTCATTGCTATTCCCTCCGAAAAAGGTTTTTTGAGCCCTAACCAGGGGATAAAATAATAAACTAACGAGAATCAACATCAACAGCTTGCTTCTCCTTGTGGTAAAATTACATTCTTCTTTTAGGGTTTACATTCTTGAAGAAGCTGACCAGACTAAAGACACTAGCCAGATGAAGGTAGGTAGATTTTTTAATCTATTTTCCTCTCCCAAAACTAAGGTGCATCTTATATTCCTGTGCGTCTTATACTCCGAAAAAATACGGTATATTTGATTTGAGATCACTGTCTTGCTGAAACAGCCACCTCGTTTCAGCTTCATTTTTTACCTGATTGTGGGACATTAGCTTTCAGGATATGATGATTTTAATTGAAGCCATTCTTCCTTTTCCCTGTACCTAACCTATCCCTGAAAAGAAGTTAGGCATTTCAGCAACTTCATCACCACTTTAAGATGAGATGACCTGATTCTCTTCACTGAATGCAATTCACAATGCAATTTGCTTTAAAAAAAAAACAGCTTTGTCCATCCCCTACAGTCACTTCAGCCATTTCTTTGGAATTTGGGAAGGGAATTCTGAATATGATTATTTTCTGGCAAAGGCCTGCTGCATACCTTCGATGAGTCATGCTAGAGGCACTGTTCACTCCCCAAGGTTTTGGCAAATAATCCAGATGAATTAAATGGCATACCCTCCAAAGCACGATATTCTTGCAATGCATGGTCTGCGCCATGTGCCGAAAATTTCTCACAGATTTAGTGAATGCTGTGGAGGATGAGCCATTTGCATCCACTGAAGCACTCATGCAACCTTTTGCCAATCCAGAAGAGGCGTTATATGCCTGCATTGGTCAATATTTAGGGAGATGTGGTTTTTTCCAAAAGCTTTTGGTGAACAATCTGGAGAAGGCAAACAGAGTGCTCCCACAATGCTTGCTAAAGGCTGTGTAAAACAGAGTAAAGAGAAAGTAACATATGAAAGAACTTTAAAATTTATGTAATGAGATAAAGGGTAAGGAAGATGTCCAATTCAAAAGCATTCCTTTCTGGGTGATGAGCTGGTCCCATAGAAAATAAGTAGCACTATAACAAATGTCAGAATTCTGCTGTCCTTAAAATTAAATATATAGACCACTTGGTTTCTTAAATGAATCATAATGTCAAGTAGTTCAGAAAAAATGTGAGATAGCTGTACATTCCCATTTATTCTGCAGACTACTGAAAATTAATCATGTTGGCAGTATGGCCTAAAGCAGGGGTCTCCAACCTTGGCAACTTTAAGACTTGTGGACTTCAACTCCCAGAATTCCTCAGCCAGCTTTGCTGGCTGAGGAATTCTGGGAGTTGAAGTCCACAAGTCTTAAAGTTGCCAAGGTTGGAGACCCCTGGAAAGGACAGATCACGATTCTTTAATAAGTCTACCTAACTATACAGGAATGAAAAGGAATCCCTACCCACCGTCATTAGGTACTCCCTGCAGTTCTATGTTGGTGGTTTTAGGTTTCTTCTTTGGAGGCTGAGGTCCATCAGACAAAGATGGCCGCTTCTTCTCAGAGCCTATTCCATCATCGGGTAAAGCCGTCTGAACTGTATCTGGTGGAGGCCCATATGGATTTTCCTCTGGGTCTTCCACCTCAGGAGCAATAGGCAAGTAGAGTAAAGCTTTGGAGTCTTCCAGCTCTTCATCACTGTCAGAGAAATCATTTTTTTTTATTAGCAACCCACAGCTCATGAGGGAAGGAAAGAATGTTCCTTCATTTGATTTTGTACTCTTGCCTCTCCTACAGTGTTATCATGACCCCTACGTTAACCATTCAAGTGCATGCTGTGAAGGCATCTCACATATGGCAAAAAAGAATACATTTCTCAACAACAGTCCTGGTTTCCTAATAAGTTTCACCACAAATTACATTAACCACACAACTGTTATAAGAGAAAAGCATTTTTCCAAAATTTGGAAGAGGGGTATTTACATTTCTTGGTTTAAATTAGATGCTATTTATAGCAGACTCTTGCACTAGGGTATTTTTGATCAAAACTAGCATCCTACTCACATCACAGATATTTTAAAGCTTCACAGTTAATCTGATTTAACAAACATTACTGAATGGGCAAGACTTGATTCTGAAATATACACACACAAATAATTCATACTCATAATTTGAATCAACTAAAATTTATTTATAGCCTTGTAATAGCTGGGCCATTACCAATTACCTGCTACAAAAAGCTGCAATAGGGTCTACACTAGTTACATCCACTTCCTCATCTTCTGCAGCATCAGCACCTGTCAAGTAACGAAAGTCAGAATCAAAAATCAGGAGACCATTAGCATTTACTTGATAAGTGCTGTTCTGCACTAGCAAATTAATGAAAAGGATAGTAAACCATAATATTAAATACATACTATTCTTACTTCTAGTTAATAGAATGCCCTCCTAAGGGATGCACCATTAATTCAGATGCTGTTCTGTTTCAAATATCATTAACACTGACTCGCTGATGTAAACATCTGCAAGGTAACAAGGAGTCCCGAATTAAATGTTATTTAATCGAACTCTCTTTTAAATTAGAGCATTCAAAATGTTTTACTCTTTTGTTTATGGAAATCTGTTATTGGATTTTTTCTTTTATCATTCTTTATTATTTTTCCCGTATAGCATTAAAAAAAACTTATAATAAAAATAGGCATTGGCAATGTTTGCTATCCTCTAGCAACCTCCTTGAGAGATTTATTAGATTATTTAAACAACAGCTGTATTTTTAAATAATACATTCAACTTTATTATGCTTTTAATAGAAGTTTCATGTAATGTGGCTTGGTTCAATACAGTATCATTAACAAAATAATTCTATATTTGTACATGCATTGTACTTTTTATGTCCAATAAAATAATAAACTTTTAAACATTAAACGTTTCTAGAATATTTTTAAAAAATTCAATGAAACAATAAAATGCAATAAAACAATCACAACAAAAGTCGTAACGTTCATTATTCTGAAGTAAAGTAGGCACTTAATTGTTTAGCTTAAAACAGTCCTGTAGACTGTAGGATTGGAAATTATAAACAATAGAGAAAGGAAAAGGAAAAGGAAAAGAAGAAAGGAAGGAAGGAAGGAAAGAAAGAAAGAATATTAAAGATTAAAAAAGAAAGAAAGAAAGAAAGAAAGAAAGAAAGAAAGAAAGAAAGAAAGAAAGAAAGAAAGAAAGAAAGAAAGAAAGAAAGAAAGAAAGAAAGAAAGAAAGAAAGGAGAAAGCTCTGGGATAAGATATATACATTTTCAGTTAGAAGGATGAAGTTCTGAGTATTGTCAGAAATAAGTCCCATCAATGTTCCTGGTTCCCCAGAAAGGATTGTTACAGATAAACCATCCTAATATACAGTTTACAAGATGGTATTTAAATGTGTATTCAAATATACCCAAGAACAATTTATTCTTCAGGGATTACAACAATTAATACTAAGATAGTATTACATATTGTAATTATACATATTGTGATCAGCTGAGTAACAAGGCTGTACTCTATATTTCTGATTTGAATGAGGGATATCAGATAGTCAGAAAAACACGTTAAAGGCACTAGGCCATTATAGTTTTTAGTCTGGTGTTAGTTCTATATTAGTAAGCTTATATAATGAAAGAAAACAACAAACAAAGCACACATGTAGATGCTATGCTTTATAGAGGGATTTTTTTATAAAAAAATTCATCTAAAAGCAAGTGTGTGTTTGTGTGTGTGTGTGTGTGTTTCCCCGAAATATGACTGTGGCCTTATTATCGGGGGATGGGGCGGGCCACACATCTTACCGGAGTCTGGCAGCTCCGTTGCATCTCTTGGCCGGTCTGTGCAGGGAAACACCTTGCGCAGTAAAGAAAAACTTCTCGCGAGTGCAAGCAATTAACAACTTCTCGCACTTGCGAGAAGTTTTTCTTTACTGTGCAAGGTGTTTCCCTGCACAGACCAGCCGAGACGCGACGGAGCTGCCAGACTCCGGTAAGATGTGTGTCTTGTGGTGGGGTGCAATTTGGGGGTGGCAGGTCGAGCGGGGGATGGGGCGGTCGCTAGAAGGGCGCTGTCCTGAAGCTACCCCGTCACTTGGTTTGGGGCGGACGGTGCCTGGAAGGCCAGGTGTGGTGGGCGGGCAGGCTGGTGGAGTAGCTGCATGGCTCGCTCGAGTTGCGGGGATTTGGGCAGCATTTACGTGGCTGGGATGCCTGCAGGATCCCTGGCTTGCGAGTCAGGTGAGGCCCAGAGAGGAGGCGCTGCGAGGAAGCCCATTTCTCACATTGGCTGTGTGGGGGTCAGCCCTCGGGTCAGTCTCTTTACCCGGTTGCCTGCCCTCCGCCGTTTTCATCAAGTGTGCATGTGTGTGTGTGACAGAGAGAGAAACGGCAGAAAGGAAACTCTTTCAAACAGCGTTGTCTGCAATTCTTGTTACTCCCGTCATTTCTCTTTCTCTCTCTCTCATTCTCTCTCTCTCACACACAGACATTTGATCGCTTGAAAGGGACAGGCTGTGCTTTGCTTCTATCATAAGCATGCGCTTCCCATAATCGCCTGTCCTTTTCTCAAGCAGCAGCAGCCTGGTAGAGGGGGGGCGATTCCGACGGGCCACATGGCTTTCTGCCTCATTGTGGCAGGAGACTAAGCAACGCCCGCGGAGCGCAAACCGTGGTTGCCGCTTGTTCCATAGTCACAAAGTGAACTGCGGAACAGAGAGGCCCTCAGCTGCAAGGTTGCCTAGCGCTGTGGGGAGAGCTGGGGCTAGCAAGAGTACGCTGGAAATATCTCCAGGCACCTGGAGAGAGAGAATTCCCGGCCCTTGCTCGATCAGCGGGCCTTGGTTAAGGGGCCCCAGCAGCCTTGAGGTGACTAGGGAAGGGAAGGTGCTGGCCACGCCCACCCCTTCACTAGGGCTTATTTTCGGGGGAGGGTGTATATTTACCCCACCCCAAAAATCAGGCTTGGCCTTATTTTCAGGACATGTCGTATTTTCGGGGAAACACGGTATATATATATATATTGTTCTCCCCAAAATAAGACATCCCCTGATAATAAGCCCAATCGGGCTTTTGGGTGCATGGCAATAAGGCCAAGCACTTATTTCAGGGTTCAAAAAAATATAAAACAGGGTCTTATTTTCAGGGAAACACGGTGCGTGTGTGTGCGTGTGTGTATAAAATTGGGATTTGCTATATCCTGTATGGGCAAATATATGTTTTATTTTATAAAGTATAAATTCTTATAAAGTATTTTATAAAGTATAAATTCTGACAATTGTAACATACTAACAAAAAGACATTAAATTGCACTACTTATAAATGTGAGATGACTCATACCACACATTTTTTAAAGCACAGCAGTGCAGAGCTTTAAAAGAATCTCTTTAATTTTACACTAACTTTACTATTTTAAAGATTAAGGTTAGGTCACATACATTTACTTAGCATGGACCCCAGTTCTGAAGCTTCACATGGCTTTCTTATGGTAGCTGGCCTCCA
This sequence comes from Diadophis punctatus similis, assembly GCA_023053685.1. Lineage (NCBI taxonomy): Eukaryota > Metazoa > Chordata > Lepidosauria > Squamata > Dipsadidae > Diadophis > Diadophis punctatus. The sequence continues at coordinate 37,942,275 of JALIGW010000003.1, read as the reverse complement.
GTCATACTGCTGGCAACTGGCTGTCAGCAGGTGAAGACAACCATCATCTGTTGATTGGACGATTCAAAGAAAGCAGTATGTTTTAATCTCCTGCCACAAAGGTATCCAATTTGCCATGATAAGAAAAATAAAATGCTGGATTCAAATGGGCATTGACATCTCCAGCAGGGTTGTTCTTGTTTTAAAATAAATTTAAAATAATACATTCATTACCTGTCTGTTCTGGCTCACTTTTATCTTCATCTTCTATGTCAAATTCAGACTCCCGTTCTTCATATTCTACATTTTCATCCAGCTCTTTAAAATCAGGTGCAAAGGCACTCCAGTTTTCCTAAACCATAAATCCCCCCCACCCAAAAACATTTCAAACTTGTGACGCCATGTAGCAGATAAGCACCATGCAAGCAATGAGAAACAGCTTTTCAATCACACCATGCTATATACTGAGCAGCAAACTCACTCTATGGTCATCGTCGCCCAACAAGGGTGTTTCCAGTGTTAGAACTTAGAATAACTTTATTGTCACTTTGAATGTACACTAATCAGCATACATTAAAATTAAATTTCATTGCATACAGCTCTCAAAGGTGTTGATTGTGAACAGCGGTGAAATCTACTTACCTTTCCTACTGGTTCGGAAGTGCACACTTCGCTTTTTCACCCCCGCTCCGCTCGCGTGCTTTTTCACCCTCTGCGCATGTGCAGAGGGTTAAAAAAAGAAAATGGCGGCATCCGGGCGGAGCCTTGCGCCGCCGCCACTACCAGTTCTCCGAACCACCGGTGCCTGCCGCTACCGGTACACCCAAACCAGAAGCATTTCACCCCTGACTGTGATCCACTTCATAAAGGTTCTACTTAAAAGCCAGTTTGGGGACAACCCTTCTATCCTGATTTTTGCGCCAAAAGCCTAGAACCTCCTGCTTCCTAAAACTGTCACTCTCCCATAACCTAATGATGTCTTCACTTGCTGCTTTGACTTTTGTAATTTGAACTTGTTTGATTAAACTTGTGCATGCTTGCATTAAAAACCCTGCTCGCTGCTGCTTGCTTTTGCTTAAATATGAAGTGAAAGTCTAGCACCTCAACTTCTCTGCGTGGCCCTGATCGATCTGGAACAGAAGTCTAAGTCATCTAAGTCATCACGGTCAAGTTCCCCTTCGGGGCAAAAAATCAAAATTAAAGCAACAAGACAAACAGCTCCGAAGCTTTTACCTAAGTACAGAGTCTATCACCTCTGTGTAACTGGTTCTACTGTCAAACTGTTTTCCCTATTAGGATTTTTAAAAACATTTGGATGGTTCTTGCATTCTTTTATATTATTCTATATTCTGTATTTATGTAGAATACAACCCCTAGTGAAGTTTATGCAAATACTGTAAAATATTCAGAATAGAGGAAAACAGAGCCGCCACTCAAAACCAACATGTAGAAGGCTAATACAATGCAGCAGAATTCTACCTACCACTTGATTCTGTGCCCATATAGATACCACTCCACTGGAAATAGAAGCAATGATTGGTCGGACAGGATGCCACTAGAATTGCAGCAGGAAGAGGGAGAAAAGTAGCAGATATATTAAAACAAATCAGGCCGGTTATTCTGACAAAATAGAATGGGGAGAAAGATGGAGCACTTACTGCCACATCCAGCAACAGCTCTCCCCTGGTGCCATGCAGGATTTTCACAAGGTTGCCAATACTTTTCTCCCATATGTACAGAGCATGCTGACGGGCTGACCCTGCAACAATATACTCCCCATCACCAGAGAAACAGCATTTCTTCCAAGGTGTCCTACAGGAAAGGTATTAGCAGAAAAAAGTTAACTGATTTTTTTCAGGGGCAGGAAAAATAAAAAGGTTTAAAAAAAAACAACACCCAACAACCCCAAACTCTAAAAATGCTTTATCTGGAGAGACGCACATACTATTCCAAAAATGCAAATTTCAAATTCTGCTATATAAATGTAAGGATTCAAGTCAAGCTATATTTCCCAAATTGATTAACTGGGCCATCGATCCTTGGGTGATTATTTAGAACAGCTATTGCAAAATGTAATAGAAAATATAAAAATGAAGTGCAGCACAACACTAGCCTTTCAACTATACTTTTCCAGACTCTTAAAATTCTGCTCAGGACAGATCTTGGCTTCCACAAGCATAACAGAAGGAAGATTCTATTTCCACAGAGGGATGCCTTTAAAAAATATATGAATGAAAATGGACAGGAAAGCGAACAACTCTGCAAATCTGGCTAAAATCATTTGTTGGCTCATATTGTTCCAGAATTGTCTGCATCAATAATTTATCTACATTAAATAGGCAGGTGCAGCTAGAAAATTCTCTTCTCAACCAAGATGGGAACAGTTGTCTCTTAGCTTTGCTCCTTACAGAATGGTCTTGTATAGATGCCTGGTATATCATTTTCCATTTATTTTACTTTGTTCAGCTTTTATATCACATGATTTTAATTTATGAATCTGCTTTAAATACTCTGGTAGGAAGGTAATATATATATATATAGACCACAAAGAAATACATAATCTGGCCAATGTAATAGCAATACTTTTCAAATTCATTTTAAATGACAGGATGCTATATTAGGGAATATACTGTACAAAATTACCCAAGAGCTTTTTTTGATTGAGAGCTGCTCAGAGATTGTTGCAGGATGGGCACTATATAAATATTTCAAATAAAGCAATAGCTAATAGGAGTTCCGTGCGCCTTCGGCGTTTAGTCATGCCGGCCACATGACCACAGTGACATCTTCGGACAGCGTTGGCTCTTTGGCTTTGAAAAGGAATTGAGCACCGCCCCTAGAGTTGGGAACGACTAGCACATATGTGCAAAGGGAACCTTTACCTTTTAATAGGAGGATCCAGGTGACTGGCCGATCTCAAAATGCTTAAGCAGAAATTCAACTAGTTAGGGCTAGGATGGAAGACTAGCAGCAAATTCTAGGGCTATAAACCAAACCAGGAAGTTGAAAAAAAGACAAAACCACTTCATTTTATTGTTAAGAAAACAACATGGATATACAGTATCCATGTAATTACTAGGAGCTGAGCCTGACTTAAAGGGAACTTACATTTATAGATAACTTGATCCTATGAAGATTACTCAAAAGTAAGTTTCAATTTTTAAAAGGGTGTTACTACCCTTTAGCCATGTAGACTGAGGACTTCTTTTGTTAATTGAGGGATCTGTGGTGAGGGATCAATAATCAAGGAAGTCAGTCATATAAGACAAGTTGAATGTTTGAATGAATAGTTATTGTTTTGGACGGTCACAAAGCAAGCAGCTATGTAAGAGGATTAACTATTATTAACTATTCAATTAACTATTGAATATTGCAAAGAAAACATATTCTGATGCCTTACAATACTTAAGTTACTTTACATATTTACCTGTTCACCAAATCCTGTAGTTTTTGCATTGGTTCTGGTTCCCCATCTCTACCGCAGGTCAAGATTTCCCGGCCATCATAAACTCTGATTATGCGATCAGCAGTATTTATGAGAAAGCAACTGGAAGATGGAAATATATTAATATGCTACCATGATATTAGCTTTCTGAAATGCATTGCTGATCCACCCTTTTACAATACAGGTAGTCATAGCTTAATGACCACTCATTCAGGGACCATTTAAAATTATGACAGCACTGAATGAATAAGACTTATAACCGGTCCTTGAAGTTCTGGCCATTTGCAGCGTATCCACAGCCATAGGTTCACAATTTAGAGTGCTTGTGCACCAGCAAACAACTATAATGGTTCCAGTATCCTATGTTCATAGGATCACAATTTGTAACCTTCACTGCTGGCTTCCCACAAGCAAAGTGAATGGAAGTTGCAATTCCATCACACTTCATGGCCATGTGGAATTTGCTTAATGATGGCAAACAGTGAGATGGGTGGTATATAAATTTAATAAAAGGGACTAATGCTGTAAATTGACTTGATTATATGATTTTCTGCTTTACATCTGTGCCATTTAGAACAAAATTGCAGGTCCCAATGACCACTGTTAAGCAATAATATGGAAGTCAGAAAGACTTTCTTTAGAGGCACCCAAAGATTCAAGCACAGCAGAATATATTTTGTTTTTGAAGGCTGCTTTTTATGTCAGGGTGTAAGCTGCTTTTTCAAAACTTCTCCAGTTACAAAAACAAATTACCATGTGAACATGAGAACTACGCTAAAGCTTCTTTAGGCATGTGCAATTACATTTAGATGTTTTATTTGCTTAGCTTTCTAGCACAGTATTTAACCAACAATTCTTATCATGCCGGCTGCTTTTTAAATTAGCTAATGTTGAAATATCTGCCTAATTTCAAAGACTTGATTTTTAAAAAGAATCACTTTCAAAAACAACAGTCACTAGGCCAAACTCCCAATTAGCCTAATATGAACCAACTTGGCTGAAGATCATACAGTCTAATGCAAACTCAAAAATTCTAAAATTGCCCTTATTGAAAAGCACATTTCAAAACATTCCCATAGGTAAAAGAAAGTCATTCTGAAAAATAAGCCCAAATATTAATCCATTGATAAAAATGGGCATTTGGCAACTCTAATGAAATTAAATAGTGCAATTTAGCTGCATGTGGTACCAATCAGGACATATGGGGAACTAACAAATAGCTCTGTTCTACAATACATGTTTTGTGTAAAGAAACCTTCGAAGTCAAGTCCATGTTACAAGGTAAGGAACTAAGTGATAGGATAGACTACTGCATGAGCTTGACCAGAACAAACAATACAAGCCTAGAAAAATGAGATCTGGCATGCCTGGCAATTTCCTATGCTTGTCTGATAAACCCAGAAACTCTCATCATTTAACCTCATTTTGAAATGAATAATTGTCATCATCGAAGAACACTCACAGAATATGTGTTGAGAGGAACAGGATTATATTCAGTAACTCCACTCCAGATCACAAGTGGGGAGAATTTAAAATAGTCTACACAAATGGTACTTGGAGGAGCAAAAGCTTTTCACCATTATGCTTTCAGTGAATAAATTCTGAAGCTCTGACTGACTTCAACTCACCTTCCTTTTCGAGCAAATTCTATAGATTTAATAGCAGTAGTGTTGCTGGTTCCTGTTGTCACTCTGAAGGAAGCAACAAGATCCTGAGTGTCTGTCTTTAACACCAAGATCTAAAAAAGCAAGAAAAAAAAGTCTTTCTGGATACAATCTTTCTATCTAAAACTTGTAAGAAAAATCAATGAATTGTAAGAGCATACAGTTCACCCAATTATATTTTTACTCCATTACTTATAAATCTGTAAGCAAGAGTCTTAAAACATGTATGTTATCAATTAAAAATGAGACAAAGCTTTACATTTAACATTGAAATATTACAGTAGGTGTTAAAACTCAACGTATGCTGCCAACAGTATAGATTTCATTTTGTATATTAATATCTTTCCAAATGAGAACAGCTTCAGTCAGAAACATTTTACAACTACTATATGATGATGATGTTCGTCCATCGTGTTCGAAGAGGACCTTGACATCTAACAGGTTGTGGTCTGTCCACGATGTGTCCACAGGTCGCTGGTAAGGCCTATACGGGCACGAAATGTTCTGCCACATGTTGGGCAGACATGTGTGGGCACCATTGTTGCAGCATTTGCAGCTCTGGCTTTGCGGAGTGCTCGCTTCTCTTGTGCTATGGTTGTTCTTCTGTCCTCAGATGTCTGGCAGCCTTGATGGATCAGCGTGCGCCATGTTGATCGATCTTGTGCCAGGGTTTCCCAGGAGGTGGTGTCGATATCCAGGGACTTGAAGGAGGCTTTCAACATGTCTTTGTATCGCTTCCTTTGTCCCCCGTGCAATCACTTTCCTTGAGACAGCTCACCATAGAGAAGCTGTTTAGGGATGCGATGGTCTGGCATCCTTGCAACATGGCCTGCCCAGCGTGTCTGGGCTTTCATCAGCAGGGTGGGAATTGATGGCAGGCCTGCTCTGGAGAGGACTTGTGTGTCTGGCACCTTGTCCTGCCACCGGATCCGCAGTATTCTACGGAGGCAGGTCGTGTGGAAGTGGTTCAATTGCCTAGTGTGCCTCCTGTAAACAGTCCAAGTCTCACTGGCATACATCAGGGTAGTTAGCACTACTGCTCTGTAGACTTTGAGCTTTGTAGCAAGGCTTATTCCACGACGGTCCCACACATTGGTCAGTAGTCTGCCAAATGCAGAGCTTGCCTTGGCGATTCTGCAGTTGACCTCAATGGCAATTGTCACTGCGCGGGAGAGGGTGCTGCCAAGTTATGTAAATTGGTCCACTGCTTGCAGCTTTTGTCCCTTCATTGTGGTGGTGGGCTCTTGGCATTTGGCTTTCGGAGCTGGCTGATGCATCACTTCGGTCTTCTTTATGTTGATAAGGAGGGCAAAGTTGTCACATGCTGCTGCAAATTTGTCCACACTGGCTTGCATTTCCTGCTCTGATCCAGCATTCAGGGCACAGTTGTCAGCAAAGAGGAGGTCACGTAGCAGAGTCTCCTTTATCTTGGTGACAGCCTGGAGCCTTCGCAGGTTGAACAGTTTCCCATCGGTCCTGTATCTCAGGCTAACTTCCAAGGAACTGTTCTGGAAGGCATCTGACAGCATGGCTGAAAACATTATGCTGAACAAGGTCTATATGAAATTTCAACTGAATATTGATCTAAACGTTCTTTGTATCATTGTATGTATTTCAACCCAAAACTTTCTGGCTTTTTTACAAGTCCACAAGGAATGGACCTTCAAGTAGTCCAATGTCAGTTATCTTTACCAGTCACATGTCAACAAGCATCCTCACTTCTGAATAAGCTAGAATTTTTTCTGCCGGCAGAGTGCTGAAGGAGGCATCTGTCCCATCTCCACCCCACCCACCCCCGGCCGGCTTGCAGAGGACAATGCTGATCCGGCCCTCGAAGAAATCCAGTTTGACACCCCTGGAATAGATTATGCAATCTACTTTCAAATCTGCTTATTTTATACCAGTTTAATATTTCCTGTTCCTCTGATAAGGGAAAATGAGGGTAGGTGGGAGGAACTCCATCATTAGATAATCAGTATTTTGTGTCAAAGCCAGTAAATAACACAATTTGCTAGTTTGGCAACAACTCTCAACTGGAGTAACATTTCATATATACCGTAGTTGATCCTCAAATCAGTTTAAGAATACTGGTCAATATCTGGTTCAAAAGTGCAAGATATCTTGATCTAATATATTACCAAGTGACGATGAATCTTACTTGGAGCTGATGTTTTTACTTTATCACAATGTGACACTATATCTTTTCTCAATATTACAAGCCCTTCCTTCCTTCCTTCCTTCCTTCCTTCCTTCCTTCCTTCCTTCCTTCCTTCCTTCCTTCCTTCCTCCCTCCCTCCCTCGTCATTTTAAATATAACCAATGTATGTATTTTCCTGTGAAAGCCTGAAGACTGTAAAAGCAAGAGTTCTCTGGCTCCGTGCCTGTGGTAAAGAGGAGCAGAGCTTAGACAATGCAAAATGGAACTTAAAAGCTATATCTTAAGACCAAAATCACTCTGATTCTAAACATATAATTGACTGTCCAGACCATGAGAACATGTGATGACAACAGATCAAGAATCAAATGACCAAAAAGCAGAGGATTTCCAGGTTGCCTCAAAAAGCAAACTGAGTGCAATGGTCAATTTGGAGATTAGATATTGTGCCTGATTAAAATAGCTCCCACTACTGGTATCAACTTTAAGTATAATAGTCTCTGCATAAAGTGCTAAAAATACTTCAACTAATAGCCTGCCCTTGTATCTTCTGTGTTCTGACCCTAAGCGATACCTGGATTTCTGCAAAGCTTGACTGTTATCCTACGTCACCATACTCACTACCCATTATTTATTTATTTATTCATTTTTTTATTGTTCTTATAAGCCGCCCAATCCTGTAGGACTCAGGGCGGCATACAGCAGAAAAAAAGAACAATCAGAATATAATAAAACAATTTAAAAAGTACAAAAGTTTAAAAAAAACCAATCATCCATGGGGGAAGTAAGATCTGTTTTTCACCCCGCCTGCAGGAAGAGCCATGTCTTAATGGCTTTCTGGAAGGCCAGCAAGGTGGGAATAGTTCGGATCTCTGGGGGGTAGTTTGTTCCAGAGAGCCGTAGCCCCCACAGAGAAGGCTCTCCCCCTTGGTCCCGCCAACTGACATTGTTTGGCTGACGGGACCCGGAGGAGACCCACCCTGTGGGACCTAACCGGTCGAAGGGAAGTATGAGGTAGAATGCGGTCCCAGAGGTAACCTGGTCCTAAGCCATGTAGGGCTTTAAAGATGATGATCAACACCTTGAATTGCACCCGGAGACCAATGGGCAACCAATGGAGCTGGCGGAGTATAGGTGTTACGTGGGTGTATCTAGAGACACCCACCACAGCTCGCGCAGCCGCATTTTGCACCAGTTGCAGTCTCCGAATACTTTTCAAGGGTAGCCCCATGTAGAGCGCGTTACAGTACTGTAGTCCAATCGAGAGGTGATAAGGGCATGAGTGACTATGAGTAAAGCCTCCTTCTCCAAATAAGGTTGCAATTGGTGCACCAGGCGAACCTGTGCAAACTCTTGAACTGCTGATATACATATCTGTTTTGGACCAGACTGTGATTGTACCTTCATCTAATAATTCTACTATAGAGGCCTCAAGTAACAGACTGATTAACTGTTTTGTGAATTCTTTGGAACAAGACATAGACCAACCTAAACATTTGAGACAGTAGTCATGCAGAATCCTTGATCAATGTATTAGGGTAGTATATGTTTTCTGCATGTGATCTATTGTTCATGAATATGTGATATCTCTCTGAGCAATAAAATATTCATTGTGTGACATCTAGTGGACATATTGCAAATGCAACAAACCTTCAAACAAACTGGTGAATAGTGTGGCTAAAGAGATGGAATGATTATGGATCATCAAGTCAATGCTGACTTTTATTGACAGATAGATCTGTCCCCAACTTTTCCAATGGTTTACCCATCACTGCTGTAATTAAGTCCAACCACCTTATTGCTTGTGATCCCTTTCTTCTCTCTCCTTCCATCTTTCCCAGCATTAGACTTCTCCAGAGGGTTAAGTCTATACATAATGTGTCCAAAGTATGATCATTGAGCCTCATCAATGAAGCAGAATCCTCTGTGATTATTGAACTCAATGGGATTTCATATGAGATAAGTGAGCAAGGACTACATCCCTGCTGCAGAACTATTTTCTACTTACCAGATAAAAATCCCATTTACATCCATGGGGTTTACCTTTGAGACAGGTTTAGGTTATAGAACAAACAATACAATATAATTATTTCTCACCTTTCCTTTAGCATTCCCCGTGTAGATATATTCCCCTCGTCGATCAAAAGAAGCTACCACATTGAGATCAGAATCATCATCTACTGGTAGGACAACATGCTTCGAATCAGACAATGTTAGCATTACTGGGGCAGATTTCATCGGGCATACTAACACCTTGTTTCTAAAGAAAGAGAAAAAGAGAAAACAAATAAATTCTTAAACATCAAGCAATACATCATCAAAAACATGAAAAATACAACAAGAGAAGTATGTTTCCCCCCCTGAAAAAAACCAAATCGTATTTTGTACTCATAAACAAGTGTAAGCAGGATTAATAAATTAATTCAGTATCATTCATATTCTAAACAGTTAATACAATTCTTACATTTGGTAAATTTGTTTTCGCTTCCCCATACAGAGTTATTCATTCATTTCACTTTTATTCCACCTGTCATCCAAGAAACCAATAAAACAAAAGGACAAAGATGACATTCTCTAATGAGGAAAGTTTCTGCATAACCTTTCAGGTCAGACCCCCATAAAATGTAACAGTGATTATTCAGCAGAATAGTGACCCAGTAAAGATATTTCATATGATCTGGTTAGGGGATGAGAAGGATGAGGAGAAATGGAGCCAGAAACAATTAAGAATTAACAATTAAGGGACAGTATTCCTGTCACTCATGATTCTAACAATATTGGAACTAGTGATCCTGTTCTTAGAGAAACTCAGTAAATTCACAGAATCCCTTGCCCATATCTGTTGACAATAACTCAAAATCAGAGATTTAGCTATTTAATCATAGGAAGAGGTGCTTAATGAAAATCCAGGACTAGGAATTGAGCTTCACAGATGTTGAGAGCCTAGTCAAAAGGCATGTAAGTGCTAACAGGAGAGCAAACTCTGCAGCGACTCTTTAATGAGTCTCTGCTGTTTACTGAATGGAGGTTCAGCAAAATTTATTTAATGTGCTCGTTCTCTTTGGACAGTGTTAAGAACAATTTATCGATATATCTTATGAATATCTGGCATTGCTGCATCTTGGATTTCTTTTGCATCTTCTGTGGATTTACTGCCTACTGATAAACTTACCAGTTTCAAACCCTGCTTTCCTGTTTGACCATGAGTCTGACCTCAAAGATCCTGCAAAAGGATTTTTTCAAAGGCTGTATAATTACAGTTTGCTGTTATAGAGTCTGAGCCTATTTATCTCAGGCCTAAGGAAGACTCCACACCTGCTAATTGTTTGCATAGGATTTTATTGGTGATAATAGCAATAGCAATAGCACTTTTCTTATATACCGCTTCATAGTGCTTTACAGCACTCTCTAAGCGGTTTACAGAGTTCAGCATATTGCCCCCAACAATCTGGGTCCTCATTTTACCCACCTCGGAAGGATGGAAGGCTGAGTCAACCTTGAGCCTAGTGAGATTTGAACAGCTGAACTGTTGAACTAGCAGTCAGCCTGCAATGGCTGCATTTAACCACTGCACCACTTCAGCTCTTTCAATATCTGGCATTGCTGCATCTAATCAATAAAGCTATAATAATAATAATGATAGTGGAAATGAAAGGCAAGATCTTTCTCTATCATCTAACGTGTATTCTGCATGTGCTTGAATTATGAGAACCTTAGATCTTAATGCTATCAACCTGTTGATGCACTGACCCACAGTTTTTCAGATAAACTTTCTTATTTCTGGAGCCAATATATCTACAGTGGTGATAACTCTGTACGCCCAACCAACTATTTTTTGTTTTTGTTCAGTTGTTAAGCAGCATAGTAAAACAACAACAACTGTTTGACTACTACAGCGACCCATGAAAAGGTATTATAATTTGAATATACTTCAGTAGTAATCTAGGTAATCTAGAAATTACCTAGATTACTACTGTTTTTAAAAAGGTGTTAATATTACTTACTGATCACGGGGATGATACTGGACTTTCAGAATAGGAGAAGGAAAACGAAACCTCTGATCACAATCACCAGTCAAAACATCCCACTGAGACACCATATTATCAGTTGATGCGCTCACTAACTTGTGACCATCTCGACTCCAACTGAAAAAGAAAGATCTAAATAGCCTCTCAGTACAGCCCTCACTGTCCCCCTCAAATATCATGTTGACAAGCTTTCTGCAGCACTCCAACTTTAAATTTGATTTCCAAAAACATTTCAAGAACCAAATGCCTTGTAAGTTCAATGGAAAAAAATCACACACTACAGCCTTAACACATCTTTATGCATCACCTATTAGCTGGCATCAGAACAAACTACTGCATGTGTGTTTGAGAATCAAATTGCTCCCTGAAATTTTTACTGGAACAACTTTCACTACCCAAAATACTGGACACTTCATTCCAATTCATTTTTCTGGCACAGCTGCTGATGTAAGCTTCACACAAAGTTTTGAGTTGCCTAGCTGTCAACTATGCACATCCCTTAACGGGAGCTTCCAGTAATAAAAACTAGTAAACATATTCTAATAAAATGTCCAAAGTTGAAATGCATGAACATTGTACAATAAATGCATGCAGAGTTCTTTTTTATGACTCAACTGCAGCCATATCATCCACAAAGCAAATTAAATTTGTATTAGGATAATTCCTTACCATAATGAACAAACTGGGTGAATATGGGCACTTATTATTTTTGCAATGCCCCTTGTCAAGAAATCCCAAATGACAATTCGGCCATCATTACAACCCACTGCTAGAAGAGTTCCCCATCTGTTAAAAGTGCATGTAAGAGCCATACTAATACAGTCCAATGTGCCATCAGCTTCCTGAAAACAAAAAAGGGATTAAAAAAATGGAGAGGTTTCATGTGTAGGTTACATAAACATGTTACTTCACTCCATGAAATGTTTCATGCAAATAACTTGTCGTAATGTTCATGTAATAAGTTGAAAATTTAAGACACACAGTCTATTTCATGTGTATGAGCATATACCAAAAATTCTCCTTTCTAGCCCAGTAAAATAGTCACAAACAATACTACAAAATATTTATACAAGAGTAAATACATATACATATATACCTCTGGATAGTTCTGCCCAAAGGATTCTGGAAAAAAAGAAGAAAATATGAAGGAAATTCAAAAATGCCACGCTCCTTTTTGTTGCATGCTGCATTACTGAAGATCTAATGATAGGGGCATGTACTGAAATAATAAATCTGACCTAGGAATCAGTAGCATGCATTACAATATTATATATGCTAACCATAAAGGAAGTTTTAGCAATGAGGTTCAAGTAACTTAATATATTTCTATTGAAAATCTGAAAATCTTATCTTATAGTGGTAAAACTAAACAATACTTATTATTTTTGGAAGAGAAAAATATAAATTCCTTGCTGCGGGAATATCAAAACTGTATTCAAAATTACTCTTTGGATTCCAATAACCATATAATCATCAAAATTAAAGTACTTCTTAAAGTTAGAAATCTTCAAAAATGAGATGTTGCTATGCCTTAAGGCCGTGGTAGCGAACCTATGGCACGCGTGCCACAGGTGGCACGCGGAGCCATAGCGGAGGGCACGCGAGCGTTGCCCACCGGCAAACCGGAAGTGCGGAAAAAAGCACTTCCGGTTTGTCGGTGAGCTGTTTTTTGCACTCCGGAGGGTTCAGGGAAGCTCCCTGAAGCCCCGGAATGCAAAAAACTACAAAACAGACAAACCGGAAGTGCATTTTTCCGCACTTCCGGTTTGTCCGTTTTGTAGTTTTTTGCATTCCGGGGCTTCAGGGAGCTTCCCTGAACCCTCCGGAGTGCAAAAAACAGCTCACCGGCAAACCGGAAGTGCGTTTTTCCGCACTTCCGGTTTGCCCGTTTCGTCGTCCCAGGCTCCGGTAAGGCCTTTGCGCGGGGGTGGGGGTGTGTGCGCATGCGCAGGGGGCAGCATGGGGGGGTGTTGTGCGCATGCGTGGGGAGGAGGGAATGGGTGTGGGCACGCAAGCGCGCGCTAGCCTGCGCACCCCCCCCCTTTTGGCACGCGAACCTAAAAAGGTTCGCCACCACTGCCTTAAGGGGAAGCAATTAATAATATAAAATTTTTAAAAAATCTAGAAACATACAAAGGGGTTTTTTTTTGACAGGCTATTTTGGAAATAATTATCTGGTGAAGTCCATTAATTCTCATTTATCGTCCAAATCCGTTAACTGTAACTTCATCTCAAGTGAAATAGGCATGTATACTTGAGATGAAGTTAAGACTGCCTTAACTAGTCTAGAAAAAGATGTACTGTCTGTTTCAAAATGTTAGGAAGCAGAGGCTTTTACCAGATATTCCGTTATAACAGAATTTAGAATAGAATAGAATTACAGAGTTGGAAGGGACCTTGGAGGTTTTCTAGTCCAACCCCCTGCTTAGGCAAGAAACCCTACACCACTTCAGACAAATAGTTATCCAACATATCCAATAGTTATCTGTACGCCGCCCTGAGTCCCTCGGGAGTAGGGCGGCATATAAGAACCAATAAATAAATAAATAAAATAAAATAAACATCTTCTTAAAAACTTCCAGTGTTGGAGCATTCACAACTTCTGGAGGCAAGTTGTTCCACTGATTAATTGTTCTAACTGTCAGGAAATTTCTCCTTAGTTCTAAGTTGCTTCTCTCCTTGTTTAGTTTCCACCCATTGCTTCTTGTTCTACCTTCAGGTGCTTTGGAGAATAGCTTGACTCCCTCTTCTTTGTGGCAACCCCTGAGATATTGGAACTCTGCTATCATGTCACCCCTAGTCCTTCTTTTCATCAGACTAGACAATACTCAGTTCCAGCAACCATTCTTTGTTTTAGCCTTCAGTCCCCTAATAATCTTTGTTGCTTTTCTCTGCGCTCTTTCTAGAGTGTCAACATCTTTTTTACATCGTGGCGACCAAAATTTATACTATTGGAAGTCATTTCTAACTCACGTTCACACTACTTCGAAAGTTAAAACATAGTAATGAAGTAATCTGACATTACGTTAAGGGTGGGTGTCCTCCTATCCGTAATGGATTTTTCTGGGTGAGTGTGTGCAAGCAGCAAAAGGGAAAAGATGAAATCGCCCGGCCCATCCACAACAATCCCCAAAATTCACAACCAATGAAAACCGGGTCCGTCGGGGTCCGATGTAGGCGGCCGAGGCATAAATCTGCCTGGACTCTATTGCATTTCAAACAAAACAAATGGGTTTTTTTTCTTTGAAGCGACGGGGAGGCAGCCTCCCGCCGTTTTCGCATCGCTGGACAGCTGTGCCCCCTTTTGCAAACGGGACGAGGGGAAATCGGCGCCCCCCAAACCCCGAAGCTTCCCGCGTTCCAGTCCAAGAAGCAACCCAGCGGCCCTTCCCCCCCCGAGCCACTTCCAATACCGCCTTGCTTGACCGCCCACAAACGCGCCTTCCCGGATTTATCCCACGGCCCCGTCTACCCATCATCCCCCGCCTGCCCCGACCACGCACCCCCAGCCCCAAGTAAAGAGCAACGATCGAAGCGCCTCCGCCCCCCCCCCCCCCCACACACCGAGCAGCTCCAGGTTCATCTTGTTCACACTCTTCTTCCGTCCGATCCCGCTTCGGACGCAAAGACCCAAAGGCCCCCACCCGAAGGGGTTCCCGCCGTAATTCTGCCTGATGAAAACGTTTTCGATTTCCTGGCGGCTTCGATCGCTCGCTGCGTCACACAAAATAATTGGTCGTCGTTTTCATATCCAAAATTTCCTAAAAACGGAGAGCAACGTGGCGAGAAACCATTTGCGATGTACGGAGAAAACAGGCAGCGCCGTGGACAGACCGGCGTCCACAAAAACCCAATAATATAAACCGGGTTGAAACAAAGTGAGGTGAGAGTAGTTCCGATTATACAGATTCGCAAGAGCCGGAGGGAATGTCAGTTTGCAAGTAAATCTCTACACAATATTAGAAATCTTAGTTTGTGCTGAACAATGTTGAGTATGTATTTGTATTTGTTTATTTGTCAAGCATATATGATTATAAGCAAAGTATAAACAGTAAAACATGATTGAATATATATGTAATAGTACAAGCATGAATAAGAGTAAGAGAGGTATGAATATATGGGTACATTAGGACAGGAACGGTAGGCACAATTGTGCGCTTATGCACGCCCCTTACCGACCTCTTAGGAATGGGGTGAGGTCGATGGTAGATAATCTGAGGTTGAAGTTTTTGGGGTTTGGGGAAGAAACTACTGAGTCAGGTAAAGTGTTCCAGGCACTCTGTTGTTGAAGTCGAATTTTTTGCTTTGGTTAAACGTGGGGTTGTGCCACTCTTGTGTTACTGGCCCAAACGGGCCAATAATATAGACTTGGCAGGGAATGCTACATGTGACACTGCTACAGACAATGCTGAAAACCTGGTCTATTGTTTAATAGTTTAATTAATGAAAAGCGCTATAAGGAAGCTTCATTGAACAAGGCCTTAATGAGCAGTGGCACCAGTATTTATTTATGGACCTAGTATTTGGCTTAAAATATAAGCATAAGTAACGTATGGATAATAAATCAAATCATAGCTGCTGTGTAGGAACCTAAAACTTAAAAAACGGGAAGGGGTATAACAGATCTAAATGAAAGTTGCCCGATTTTGTAGAATGGAGTTAAATATATGCAGGGAAAGAAGGTGTAGGTTTTAATTCTGTGAGATGGGGCGGTCTGTAAATTTGATGAATACAAAGAAATAATTGTGAAAGATTGAATTGAATAACACTGAATTGGTATTGTTGTGGAAGCTTATGATTGCTGATAATTGCATATTATGCTGTAGTAAAAGTAAGTTGAATTTGGTGTGAATGGGATATATAAGTTGTGTGGTAGACCGAGGTGAGATGGGGGTCAAGAATGAATGTGTGGGGAATAAAAACACAGTAGTCTGAGTTGGGACAAGACATGAGTCATTGTAGCCAAGTTCTCTTAGACTAGCCCTAGGTAATGCCATAATTGTATACTAGCCAAAGCTGGTCAAAAGCCCCCTTTGTTATGATTTCTACCTATGGCCAAACAGGAACTACAAGTCCAGGAGGACCTGCTGCCTAGAAACTCAGTCAATTCAGTTTGGTGTAGAACTGATAAAAACTTAATCTCTAAATTTGAGAGACTAATCTTGCAAAATGGTTTTTCTGCCCTTATCAACAGCACAAATCACAAGTAATTCAGTCAAAACAAAAAAGCATTTATACAGACTCTATTTATATTTCACATTTTTGAATAACCATATTTTGAAATAATACATGCATTTGGTATATTTGATACACCCACATAACACCCCTACTCCGCCAGTTGCATTGGTTGCCCATCGGTCTCCGGGTACAATTCAAGGTGTTGATCATCATCTTTAAAGCCCTACATGGCTTAGGCCCAGGTTACCTCCGGGACCGCATCCTACCTCACACTTCCCTTCGACCGGTTAGGTCCCACAGAGCGGGTCTCCTCCGGATCCTGTCAGCCAAACAATGCCGGCTGGCGGGGCCTAGGGGGAGGGCCTTCTCTGTAGGGGCTCCTGCTCTCTGGAACCAACTACCCCCAGAGATCAGAGTTATCCCCACCTTGCTGGCCTTCCGAAAAGCCATTAAGACATGGCTCTTCCTGCAGGCGGGGTGACCTTGAGACTACTTTCCCCCATGTATACATGTTATTGTATGTTGTTTTTGATACTTTTTAAATTGTTTTTTAATAATTTTAATGTTTAGTTGTTCTTTAAAATGTTGTACGCCGCCCTGAGTCCTCAGGGAGTAGGGCGGCATAGAAGAACATCTAAATAAAATAAATAAATAAAATGTGATGCGGCAGAAAACAACAAATCAAACAATAGAAGACATTAAATATGAGCATTAGACAATAGAAACCATTGATCTTAGATAATATTACACAGGTGGAAATTTTAAGGGTTATATCATCCTCTTTCCCAACCAAGTTTGTATTTTTCTTAATACTTGCAAATGTATTCAAGAACTTCCACAATATGCTCGCTGTTGTTTAGTTTATAGGCTAGTTTTCGCATATAAAAATGGCTTTGGCTAAAAAGAAAACATGGTTTTCTGAACTTCAAAAGGAGGCATGGATGCCATGTTAAATATATATATATTTATTAAAAAGCTAGTATTGAAGCTTGAAATTCCAAGTAACAGTCCCACAAATTATACATGTTTTCTGTCAGGATTAGTGTTTCTAATCACCTCTGGAGCCATCAAGGCAAACAGAACCTGTCTTAGGATTCAGTTTAAGCCTGTTCTTTTCTGATGATACGCTCACTGCTTCCAAACACTGGGACAGCTCAACAATCTCACTTGAGTACAGACAGTCCTCAGATGAGAACAGATAGTCCTCATTTAGTGACCACAACTGATACCAACAACTTAGTTGTTAAGTGAAGTGGTTACTAAGTGAAAACATGATTTTGCTTATGATCATACTTCAGCTTTCCTTTGCATTACAGATCTTTGAATGTTGTGAACATGAAATACTTCATCATCATTGTAACTATGAACATGAGACAGTTGCTAAATAAGGACTACCTGTATGAATATGTAGAAGTATGGTAGAGTGAGATGAAACTTGCAGTTCAAAAAGTATGATAATCTAAACTATTTGTGCTACAGGACCCCAAATCAGCCGAGGTGGCACAGTGGTTAAAATGCAGCACTGCAGTTCAGCTGTTCAAATCTCACCGGCTCAAGGTTGACTCAGCCTTCCATCCTTCCGAGGTCGGTAAAATGAGGACCCAGATTGTTGGGGGCAATATGCTGAACTCTGTAAACCGCTTAGAGAGGGCTGTAAAGCACTATGAAGCGGTATATAAGTCTAAGTGCTATTGCTATTGCTATCAGTACTGCTGAAAGCTAGTTACAGTTGAAACTGTACCAATCTAGTTTGTTTTGGTTGTTCCAAGACTTTCTGAACAAATGACCATTTTGATGAGGATTTTGAGGCAGGCAGGAATAGAAGCAATTGTCAGCAAGTCACAGATATAGGACCTTTATCCAGACAAACAGCAAGATCCTGAACCACTATATTAGTTGTATCAATGTCGGGCCACCCATGGCAGACCATTTGGTAAGCAATGGACAAGACGATATTGCAAAGCCGACTTCTAAATAAGATAAGAGGGTTGTTAGCCTCCCTGATGCCTAGAGGAACAAAATCAAATATTGGGCTAAATTTAGTGGCAAAGATATTTGTTACAGCTTAAGCTTCCATGGGTAATGATTAAAGTATGTTAAGATATTCATGAACTGGGAGAGCCATGTTAACAAGATCAGCCAATGAATAGGCATAGCAACTAAGTCAGCAATGGGAATTAAACACTTCTGAGTCTGTGCAGATAATTGAAACTGAAAACTTAAGCTGAAGGCTGGATGTGGCTCAGTCCACTCTGAACTCTGCTGAAATGAAACTAACTGTTCTCTGCTGCCTGTAACTGCTTGAAGAAGAATCTACATTGGTATTGTAAACATATATATTACTATGTTTATAAAGAAGTTAATGAATCCAGCTGACTCAGTTATCTGTGTGTGCTTCTGGTATTGATTTTTATGCAACAAACTCTAATAAAGTATTTGTAATGAGCTCTTTTAGGCAGAATTCATTAACTTTCCCCCCAACAATATTTCCTATTGCTGTAATTTTCAGGGTCAACTAGATGTACTGGAAGCAGGAAAATGATATTGGGGCAAGGGGGTGCCATTTAAAAAAAACCTCATGTTGCTTAACTTAGACCAATTGGGAGACTTCAACAGATAAGATAGATATAGATAGAAAAAAATCTATATGGTCACTAGGAGTCAAAAACAATTTGATGATAGACAAACTTAGACTGACCAAAAGGAGGACTGAGGAAGAGAATAAAATACAATGAAATGTTTATCATATGTTTTAAATAAAAAAATAAAATACTCCCTTTTATAAAGTTGTATAATTTCTTTATTTTGGGTTTACACTGATCTCCTTGATGTTAAAAATGGGTACATTTCCCAGTCCTGTGTAGTTTAAGAATCGGGACTGGTAACTTTTATATGAAAATTTGTGTATTGTAAGCAAACAATTTGTGCTCCCAACTCAAATTCCATGTTACACTTCTTTGGAAGCAATTTCAGTTAGCTCTTGAATTTAATATGCTAACTCTGTCTCTCAAAAAAAAGTTAACCTTTAAAAAAATTGGACCATATGCTTAAGGTAGTCTAAGGGAAGTGTTTCATCGGACCTTAGGCTTGTGCCATTTTCCCTCACATTCCTCAGGAGAGTCCTGGCACATAGAATCCTAAGGCTGGAAGGGACCTGAGAGATCTTCTAGTCCAGTGATGGCGAACCTTTTTTCCCTCGGGTGCCGAAAGTACATGCACGTGCACTATCACGCATGCGCGAGTGCCCATACCAATAATTCAAAGCCTGGGGAGGACAAAAACAGCCTCTCCCGCCCCCCCAGAGGCCCTCTGGAGGCTGGAAATGGCCCATTTCCCAACTTCTGGTGAGCCCTCCCCATGCTCCAGAGGCTTCCTTGGAGCCTGGGGAGGGCAAAAATGCCCTCACCCATCCCCCCGGAGGCCCTCC
This sequence comes from Diadophis punctatus similis, assembly GCA_023053685.1. Classification (NCBI taxonomy): domain Eukaryota; kingdom Metazoa; phylum Chordata; class Lepidosauria; order Squamata; family Dipsadidae; genus Diadophis; species Diadophis punctatus. Next base: position 37,922,399 of record JALIGW010000003.1, on the reverse strand, counting down.
AGAAGCCAAAAACGCCGTCCCAGAGCCTCCATGTGAGCCAAAAATCAGCTGGCTGGCACGTACATGCGTGCTGGAGCTGAGCTAGGCAACAGCTTGCGTGCCAGCAGATATGGCTCCGCGTGCCACAGGTTCGCCATCACTGTTCTAGTCCAACCCCCTGCTTAAGACAGGACACATACCATCCTAGTCAAATGGTTATCCAATCTATTAACAAAAGTTCATCCCCCTATTGCCTCACTATGTTATTGATGTTTAACCTTTGTCATTAATTTTAATGCTTTTATATTTTATGTTTTTATGCCTTTGTAAGCCGCCCAGAATATCTCTGGATAATGAGATGGGTGGCATATAGTGAAGCCTCCTACTACTCCTCTTCCTCTTCCCTGTAGAACTTCCTGCCACCTTGCTGGGTGGGGGGAAACAAATAATAGACCATCGCACCCCCACTTCCCATTACAGTATATCTCCAAGGGCCCCTGCCTCCAGGGAGGAAGGGAGCTCATGTGTTGTTGCCACCCTCTGGTCAGCCATCCAAGTCGCTCCTTTGTCTTTCTTCATTCCATATATGATTCCATATAGTCCTCATTCCACATATAGGCTTGTACTCTTTCCCTTCTCCTCATAATTCTCAGGAGAGCAGCAGTGAAGCCTCTTCATCCTCCTCTGCTTAGTCTTCCAGGGAACTGCCTGCCACTTTACTCGGGGGAGGGGGAACAAACAGAGGAAAAGCTGCACACCCACTTCCCATTCCAATGTGTCCCCAAGGAAGAGGGCTCACCTTTCAGCCACCAGCCGCCCACCTGCCCCAGTCATCTCTACTTTGCCAGCAGGCATCCAAGTCATTTAGTCATTCTTCTCTCACTTAACTGCCATCGCTGTTAAGAGATTTCGGTTTTGCATCTAGATTCCAAAGCAATTAATGGCCACTCATCTGTTGGGCCTTGCTGCCATCCAACTGTGCACAGGGAACTGACAGAGTGAAGCAGAAATGAGGTTGGACAGATTTTGGACACATTCTGTAAATTAGCCCACTTGAGGTATGTTGATTCAAAAATTGTTGCTCTATGACTCACCATTTCACCCAATTGAAGGTTACAAAGTATCAAACAGACACAACAGTTTTAATAGATAACCAGCACCTTGAATTGCATTCAGAAAGAAACTGGGAGCTCGTGCAGCTCGTGCAACAGGGTTAGATGAATAGAATAGATGAACCTAGGAGTGCCCAAAACTCTGTGCTGCTGCTGCATTCAGGACTTGTTATAGTTTCTGGATTGCCTTCAAGGGCTGCTCCATGTAGACCATGTTGCAATAATCCAAATGGGAAGCAACCAAGGCAATCGGTGACCATGAACAAGGCCTCCCAATCTAGGCAAAGATGCAGCTGGAACACAAGAATTTTCCTAGCAATGGCTGTCACCTGTTCATTGGGCAGGAGTTGGGATGTAGAAGGATCCCCAGATTGCATACCCCTGTCCATCCAAGGAAGTGTCACCCTGTCCAGAATCAAAAGTGGCATGTCACCAGACCCTGGTCATTCCATTTTGCCAGAGTTGAGTCCAAATAAGCTCCTTCCTATCCAGACCCTCACAGCCTCCAGACACATAGTCAGCACCTCAATAGGATCACTTGCCTAACAGGGGTGAAATATAAGTATTATCACCATACTGATGATACCTACCCCCTGCTAGCAAATGACCTCACCCAAGGTTTCATATAGATGTTAAAAAGGAAAAGAGGCAGCTCAGACACCTCACATTGCAGGGACCTAGGGTTTGAACTCGTCTTCCCCGCAACTCCAAAAAATTGGCCATGAAGAAAGGAGAACATTGCAAAATAGTGCCTCCCAATCCCAGCCCCTAAAGCCTGTTCAGAAGGATACCAAGTTTACCAGAGTCAATGATATTGACAACCTCTGAGATCCAGGGGGAGGTGGGCAGGATGGTTGTACCCAAGCCTTCCAGAGGTTACCGACAAGCACAGCCAATGTCATCTCAGTACTGGACTCTGGCTTGAATCAGACTGAAAAGGATCCAGATAATCTGCTTCATCCAGAACTCTCTGCAGCCTGAGCACCAATGTCCTCTTCACTTTCCCAAAAAAGGAAGGATGGAGATGGGATGAAAATAGTATGAAATAGTTCATCCAATGGTATCTTAAGAAGGGTTCACATCACCTCGTCCTTCAAAGTAGGCAGAATCATTTCCTCCTGCAAATAGGCAGTAACCACTTCTTGGACCCATCCACAAACCACCTCCCAGGAAGCCTCAACTCTTTTAAATGTGGGTCCAGAAAACAGTTGGCCAAACTACAGCCACAAGGAGCTTGTCCACTTCCATGCAACCAGCTAATTCAAAGTGCTCCCAAATAACAGGACTTAAACATGTCTCGGTGACTTCCAAAGAATTAGCTCAGCTGGAATCCAACTCTGAGCAAAGTTGAGCTACTTTGTCTAGTAGATGCTGAAAATATTCCTCACAGCTGCCTGGAGGGATCTCCAGAGGGATCTTGGTCTCCTATCTGCAGGTGCAATAAGGATGAAAAAATAAGTGCACTTTACCCCCCCTACTGCCACAAGGTAAGTCCTAAGTTGATTTCACTCTGTCTTCCTGGAAGACATCATGTAAAGAAGCTTACAATAGTTTAGTTTAGTTTTAGTTTAATTAAATTTATATACCGCCCTTCTCCAGGGGACTCAGGGTGGTGAACAGCCAAGTAAAAAATACAATATAAACATTAAAATACATTTAAAAGAAAATATTCTATGTGGCCCTAATTTAATACAATTAAAATTTAGTAAAATCTTAAAATTTTAAAAAAAAACCCAAAAACTTTTTCACGCCAGCCCGGCTTGATAAAAATAATATGTCTTGAGGGCACGGCGGAAGGTGGACAGGTCGTGAATGATTCTTAAGTCTGGAGGGAGCTGATTCCAGAGGGTGGGTGCTCCCACAGAGAAGGCCCTCCCCCTGGGTGTCACCAGCCTACACTGCTTGGCTGATGGCACCCCGAGGAGGCCCTCTCTGTGGGAGCGCACTGGTCGATGGGAGGCAGTTTGTGGCAGCAGGCGGTCTCGGAGATACCTAGGTCCAATGCCATGGAGCGCTTTAAAGGTAGTAACAAGCACCTTGAAGCAATAAAAAGGTGGAAAGAATATAAAGTAGGATTGATTGATTGAGGGTAGCTACTTTATACAGTTATAAGCATAGAAACAAGATATGTCAATACCAGCAGTCAAGTGGAAAAATGCTATTAATGGAAGCATCAAAGCTTAAGTAAATAAAATGTCAATTTAGTCATCAATGTTACTGCAATTTGTCTCTCTCCTCACCACAGCTGGTGATGCCACGGATAAAACTGTAACAATTATTGAAAGAATAAACCATACCAGTAACATAAAATGTTAATGAAATCTTTATTATGTAACAGCACTTCAGTGCATTCTATCACCTATTAAAACACAGCTTCATTATGGAATTAAATGAAGTCTTAACCAATTCTCATTGTTTTAAAATACATGTTATGGAGGGGGGTGGGTAGCAGTGGAAAAGTAATTAGTATTACACAGTACAAGGAAAATACTTGTCCTTAAATCTTGAATTTCCATGTTATTGCACTTTTCCTATATAATTGGTAGGTTTGTTATCTTGCCTTTAACACTATAATACATCAGTTTTTTTAAAAAATAAAATAAAAAGTAGTACAAAATCTACAGGCATTACAGTGGAACTATACAACTCGCTCGTTTCATCTGCTCCTGATCAAGTGTAACAGTTGACCATCAATTTAACAGACCTAAATGAAAATGTTAAAGAAACACATTGCAGTGCTGTTTAAGCCCCTGAAGGAGTTTCATATGCAAATATGCTTTTATTCTCTCCCTGGAGAAAAATAAACCAATAATAATATTTTTAAAAGTATAACTTCTGACTAAGAGATAGTGGATATAGACAAAGCATTATATAAATCTCTAAAAATGAAAGGAGCTCAGCACAAAAACACATTAAATAAAGAAGCAGTGCAGATGTTCCTCTCATTAAGTCTATCACTCTCAAAATAATAATAAGAAAATGATGATTCAAGTATCCTGACTTTCCAAATCCTTGTAACAGGAGGGGAAGGAATAGAAAAAAGAACTAACAAAAAGGAAGTGCTTATAAAAACTATTAAATGGTAGAGCTTGTTTTTTAATTAGAAAAGCTAGAACAGTGGGCATTGCACAATCAAGCCATAAGCAATAAAAGTTTGAGGTTATACAAAAAAAATGTCAGTTGCCACAATCCACTTAAATAGCAATGTGACTGATAGAAGCAGTGCACCAGCAAGCTAAGGCTAGGACTTCGGCACTACAACAATGCAGTCTTACCCTGAATTCAAGCCTTGGTTTATAAGCTAAAATGTAGCTTATGTAACTCCTATGTAGTGTTTGTCCAGAACTTATATGGCCAGTTCCCAAATCAAAACGGACTATCCAAGCAACGAAACAACTTCAGATAGTTTCACCTATGAAGCATCAATTACTAGCACCAATGTAAATAATTTGATCCTGCCAGCTGTAATTTCTGCAGCTATATCTGTATTGTAAACTAGCTGGATTTCCTTTGATCTGCATACATAGCAAGCTAATCTTCTGGGGCACCTGCTTTAGCCATTCAGTTGGTAGTAACATGTAAACCTTGCGTACAGTTCAATAAATAAAGTATCATTCTGAGTAGAGAATTGGGATAAAATTAACCAAGTTTTAATGGAATGGGGAGAGTAGTTATATAACTAGAAGATTTGAGAGAGGTCTGATGCTATACTTCTGTCAAATCTCTTTGACTCTTGGTTTGACAGCTGGTATCATCCATCACAATATTATGGATAATACCACATTTTGCTCCTATACCTTCACCTTTGAAAATATTGAAAATATTTAGTGTTTACAATATATGCTGCATTTCTCATGCTACACTAGGAAAACTCACAAACTTTCTAATAAGAAATGGAATGTATCTTTTAAATTCAAACCTAATGTATTTTACTTTAGGAACAAAAACATTCATCTGGTTTTTGCAGGTATGATATCTGTTTATGGGGGCTGATAACAGCATAAATAAAAATAAATTCCCAGCAGAAAAGTGCATGCATGTTTTATACTGAGAAGTGATACAGCCAATTTTATGTCAATGGGGAAGACAGCCCCAAAAGAGCATGGTTTGACAACTATTATTTTTTAAAGGCACAAGATAAACAGTGAAAAAGTAGCTGATTGGTAAAAGCTATACACAATGTGTTCAAAAACAGCTTCATTTACATTACATAAACTATTTTTATACTTCCAAAAATACTGACCGAGATGCTCCCAATTCTAAACAAGGTCACTAGCCACCATAGCACAAACAAAAGATATAAAAGTAATACTGTCAAGTGACTGGAATGATCGTCCAAAAATACATCTGTGGCAATATTAGAACTTCTTATTCGAGAAAAGGTGCTTTTGTGTAAAGTTCACAGCTATGGCTGCCTATTTTGGTAAATTTGCCAAATGCTACCATTTTTGGACAGAAGTGCCAAAACAACTTTAGACTGCAACAGAACAATAAATGCAACTAAGTAAGAAGCAGTCATTTTAAAAGCATGATATCTGATTTTATTGCACACACGCAAAGGTTTATTTTGGTACTGAGTAACACTGTGGGGCTATTTTTGTTTTTAGTGATTTACATAAGTAGGGTTAAGAGGCCCCATTTCTGCTCTGTACGAGAGAAGGTGCCTCCTAAAAAAAATGATGATTTAGCACAGCACACAGGTTGTCCTATGTCACTGGGACCAGCATATGTCTCCTGGTATACAGATGAAGGAAAATGGTATTTCTCATTCTCCAAACAGCTGAAGGAACACTGGTAGTTGGTCCCATTCCATATCTGTGCCAGACACACTGCATTTCAGCCTACACATTCTTAAAATATTATTGTGCTATGAAACTAAATTGTGTATAAACAAATGAAAAGGAATGTTTGTGTTGGAGTATGTAAATTATATGGGAAATATTAAATGATAAAGCCCAAAGAAGAAAATGATGGTCAGACACATCCATAGAAAAATGACAAGTTTCTCTTAAATAGCCTTCAAAGAAATGACTTAAAAATACAAAGCTGACAAAATCTTTTAAAATAGCCAATTGACATTAAGAGTTTAAAACAGTCATTGCCTTTCTTTAGATTCAAAGGGAAAAAAGAAAAGCAAAATCTGCCATGATTAAAAACATTTGGTTGTCCATTGGGTACAAACAATAGCTGTTACTTGTCTTTTTTATTTCAATATATCAACAACCTTTGGGTGAAATATTGTCTTAAAGTTTGTAAAGTAATGGTAATAATAAAATCAGACCATTGTCACCTATTTGTCAATTTCCCCAAAAGCAATTTGGTTCATAAATGACGGTGAGCTTATACTTTGGGATATTCTTGCAGTGACACTTTCCCATTATGAGCTTTGATCCCATTGTGCAAACAATAACAGATATTATCAAAAGTCCAAATTAGTTCACAGCTCTCTGCACTGCAAAAATTAGATTACCCTGCCTTTGGAAGGGACACCATCTTATTTCTTCCAATCATCCACATTCATGTGTGTGACATTCAGAAAGGCTGATGTACATGCATCTAGTTATCAGGAACTGTAGCTTAAGATGCAGTTGTTGACTGCCAGACTTCTCAACTTAACAGTGCTTTCTGCCTTGACCTGAATGGATAAGTAAAACCCCTTGCAGACTGGGGTCTAAGTTCCCAGTCTCCTAATTTATTTTTAAGAAAGGAAGCACTGTCAAGCTACATTAGTAGTGTGTGTGTGGAAGTCTCTGGCTACTATATAAAGGTGGGATTTCAATCATCTCACCTGAACCCTCAATTTTTGGCTGGTTTGTTCCAGACAGCCACTGAGTTGTCAGTGGCGAAGTGGGGACCCGGATTCTTACATAACTGAACAAATTCATAATGTCTTCAAGTGGAATCATCGAGTCCTTTGTTTAACTGCTCAGAGTACAATTTGCAAAGTCTGTCCATTATTCCCTGCAACATAGGTTGGACTATGCCCAAGAGAGGGCGCTGAGAAGAGTCCCCATCCCAACAGGCTTCCATCAACTGCCAACATTCCTCATCAAAAATGGGAAGACGTTCAGGGCGAACACCTAAAAGAGAATAAAGTATGTGGTAATGCAATGAAGGTGCAAAGTTAATCCTTTGATCTATATCAACTTTCATTACAGTGGTAAAAAATTGCAGCAGTTTTGTTCTGTTATTTCTGGAAATAAATTTCATCCAAAGTATTATAATAAAAGGCTTTGAGACAACACGTTGTTTAGGATTTGTGGAAATCTGGATGGAGAATAAAAGACTGAGGTGCAAAGCTAACAAAACTGAGTGGCTGTGGATTTGGCAGCTACTGTGTTCTAGAGAGCTTCCACTGTTAATCCTGGACTGGGTTGTACTTCCCCAGAAAATGAGTGGAGAATGTCAAAGTCCTCTACTCTTGTGGCTCCTGCTCAGAGAGCAAGTGGCAGCCATTGTTAGTGGGGCCTTTGTGCAAATTCATCTTATGTACCAACTCTGCCTATTTCCAGATTAGGAGGCCTTACTCTCAGCCACTAATGTCTCAGTCACCTCTCACCTGGCCTATGACAATGTGCTCTACATGGGGCTGCCCTTGAAGACTTCTAGGAAGCTTCAGTTAGCCAAAACTGCAGCAATACAAGTTGTTCAAGATACAGTTTAGTCGGCCTGTGTAACACTGCTACCTTTGACTTGCATTTCAGGGTACAATCCAAATTGCTGCTGGTGATCTATAAAGCCCTATATGGCACAAAATTTGACTGCCCTGTGAATAACATTTCCCTGCTCCCAAGATTCTGGTGGCCCTGATCCTATCAGGCTTTCGTTTTTTTTCTCCCCCAGGCATTGAGGCAGTATATTTTACATGCCCATTTTAGTGTATGCTATGTGAGGTGTTATTTATTTATTTATTAGATTTGTGTGCCACCCATGTCATCTATTTACCCCAGTGGTGTCAGTTTTTATTGATTCTTACTTGTATTTTGATGTTTTTAATCCTCTATTAGTAGCCCAGATTTGTTTGACAAGAAACTAACCGTAAAAATTGGGAGAAAGAGAAAAACATGAAGAAATATTACGAATATTCTCAAATATGTATGAATAAAGACTTACACAAGTAGTCTACTTAAAATTACAGTAACAATTTGCATAGACAGAATGCAAAAGGAAACAGAATTTTCCTAGTGCATAGAAATTTATACATAGATTTATACAAATAGCTGCTGATGCCCTGATTAAGTAGCCTAGTTCAGTGTTATATTGTACATATTGGACCATTTACATGAGTAAATGTTATTGTGATTCACTTTTAATACATTTTATCTCATATTTAGCACGTATCCCTATCTATATCTCTGTCTTCAGAAACATGACACAGCTGCCATCCTGAACATGCAACAGAATCAAATCTTTCTGGCCGTTGTACAGATACACAGGATAGTATTTAGGAATGGCAATCTAAACCCTATCCAATGTCAGGAGCAAGCAACCAGATCCAAATGTGTAGGGTTCAAGCTATTTTATTGTATTCTGCCTGTAACACAGGAATCTCTCCAGACTGCTTGTTTCCCTTGGGAACAAATAAATGATGTTCCCTGGAGCTTTTTGGGGGGGGAGGGAGGGGGGAGAGGTTAGTCCTGGATCTCAACTCAATGCTAATTCCCTGCTTGATTCCTCCTCCCTACCTGACTGGCATTTCCCAACACTTCAAAATGGTTCAGATTCAAAGTTCCCGAGGAACTGGATGCCAGTAAGATACAATGAGGTTTGAATGACATTTCCCTCATTTTCTAAAGAGAAATTTATGTGGCTTGTCTGAATCATTCCCAGATTTAGGGTCCTGATGGAAGGTTGAAAGACCAACAGGGAGCATTACCAAGAAATTCAAGAACATTCTATTACTCTAGCACTTTTTACAAATTGTAGTCGGTACAAATTTCTAGAAGAATGATAAAACAATCTACATGGTTTGTTCCTATAAACATCAAAACACTAAAATAAAGTATACAATATTATATGACATATTGAAAGTTGCCATCATATTGAGTGCTATGGAGCCTTCTGTTCCATTCTTTGTGTTTGTTAAAATAGGCTTCCATTAAGATAACTTTAGCATAAGTTGATTTAAGGAAAGAGATCCAATACTTAAAAATACTTACCCAGTAATCTTTTTCTGGTTTGGACTTCATTCACATTCTGAAACACTATGAGGGCCGAATCTGGCCAGCAGACCTCGACTTTAGGAAATTCTATGTATTCACCATCATTTCACAATTTGATATAATCTATTTGTGTTTCAACTATGCCTACCTCTTCGTACATTGTTCCAAAGATGATCCTTGCTTGCACATCTCTCGAAAGCCTCTGGTAATTTCACATGTCCTGAACAGATGTACCAGAATAGGATGCCAAATGCGTACACATCCACAGAGTTATCGTATTTCCCTATGAAATATGAACAAGAAATATTGGTTGAAATCTACTTACATGTATTCATCCTCCACTACTAGATACTCTAGTAGGGCAAGAGCAGCACAAAGAATGGAGGCTGGCACACACCGTTGTACCACAAATGTGACAACTTGGGGGACACACACATTTAAATATTTTTATATCACTCTCTTGGATCAAATAATAATCAGCCAATCAGAAATGCTCTTTTTTAGAGTGTGAAGCACTGACTTCACTGATCATGTGATTTCATGGATTTGTATATTGAGAATCTACATACCATATTCAGAGATATAAGGCTTATAATATTCTGGCTATAAAGTAGGAAACATTTCCCTCAAAAAAGTTCAGTTGAACCAGAAACCAGGAAATGTTACACTGAAGTGCAAATTGGTTTATTACAGTGCTGGAAGCAAAGACAATCCTAAAGAGAGATGGAGCTACAGACCATATTTATATTCTTTTACAAATTAGAATTTATATGGGATTGGATTTGGCAATCAGGTATTTTATTGAATATAACCAATCATGTGCCCAGTAAAGTGAGGAAGACTATTAGGGTATAACTATGAGGTAATGGGAGAAGACTACAAAGATGAAGGTGGGTGATAGCCTGAAAGTACAAAGAGAAGTATTTTGTGAACATAGTTTATTTCTAAGGAGTTACTTTGCTTTCCTAGCATTCTGCATTCCTTAGCCTTCTAAATGGTGTCTGACTAAGCAGTGTAGTTTTCCTAAGAAAGTGTTTTTATAATGAGATAGTTGCCTACTTTGATCCCGGTTAACTGAGTCAGTGTTTTCCCTGGGAGAACTGCATTTGGGTTAAGGGCTTTTAACTTGCCCTCCTCCCACTTATACCCACAGTATTCACAAGCAGCTAGTCAGAACACGATGAAAATTAGATTAACAATACTATTCAGGGATTATATTTTCACATTCTGATACACTGCTAACATTAAACTGTTTCATATTTGTACCAAGGATTACCCCAAGTTCTTTCAATTATTTCATTTGTTTGGTAGTTTTAGAGAGCAAAGGAGAGAATCTCTCTAGTGGCCCCAAATTATGAAATTTTGTCGTTCTTGAAATTAATTCCTTTTTAAAAGTTTTGCAAGACTGAGATCTATGTAATACAAAATTCAACGTGTCTGACTTCTCCTTATCATAAACACATGAACTTTCCCGAAAGAAACAGTACTTTTTCTGGTTTTCTTGGACACAGACTATTTTACTGAGATTTGACTTCATCGCTAACAATCAATAAGATTTTCCAGGTAAATTCACCTGTGAAGAGTTCAGGAGCCATATGTATAGGTGTCCCAACAATACTTCCAGACATCATTGCTTCAGGTTTACAAAATCCCAGGTCAGTGATTTTAGCTCTATTGTTTTTATCAAGCTATAAAGAATATAAAATGTAATATACAATGATTGTACAACACACAATACAATGATTATCAAAAACGTCCTGCTATCAAATCTCTTTATCAAGCTGTACCTTCTACAAACAATCCCTATTTTCAAAAGTGTCTTTGCTGAAAAAAGTTAATGAAGTCTTATACTTTGTCCAGTGGCATCAGATACATAGTCCTAGAAATAATTAGCTAGGATATAATTAGCTAGGATATTTTTAAAAAGTGGTCATCCTTGTTGTTCCTATTATAACTCTAGATCAGATCAGATTTGATACTGGAGCTTCTGCTTTTATTAACTACATAATGTCTCATATCTCATTAAGTTCTTCAAAAAAAAATTCAACACTATTTTTGTGTTTAAGTTGTAATCTTAACCATTGATTAGACAGAATTTTCTTATGAATCAAAACAAATATTTCAAATGCATTCAATTTTACTACTAGTACAACCAAAAAGATAAATTGATTTAGATATTGGAGATCCATGAATACCAACATTTAAATCTTCACTCAACCATGGAAATTTACTGGGTGACGTTAGCCTAGTCACTGTCTCTGTACTCAATCTACCAAAGAGTGTTATTTGGGGGGTGGGGGTGGGGAATGAAGGAATCTTCCTTGGGAGAAAAGGGAAAATATAAATAACAAACTAATAAATAAAAGTATCAGGTAAATTTGATACAATTGTTTTTATTTTGCATGAAAGGGATTATGGGCTGTTCCTGAGGAAACTGGATATAGTGATAGTTTATTCATTACTTAGTTATATGACATATTGGTTATTGCAACATGTTGTACATAGTTTCTCTTAATGATTATATTACAAATTGTAATCGCAGTTAGCCTGTGCAAAATACAGATATCACAAATCTGAAAAGGTTACCAACTGCTTATTGGTCACAAAATATTGGTATTAAAGGTCTATAGGAAAGGTCCACCATCACGGGGCTCTCTTATCTGAAGAGAGTAGAGGATATTCCCGTTATGGAATGCATTTCCTTATAAATTATATTTAGCTCTGACTCTCTCAGCTTTTATAAAATCTGTAAAAGCTCATCTCTTCCACCAGATTTTAACCGTTAATCATTTTCATATTATATTAAATTAAAAAATATTGTATTAATTGTTTTAATACTTGAAAACCAGAGATTTTCTGTTTAGCATGAGGGTCAACAGTGTTAGGAAATTGCCTCTCTTGTTCTTTAATTTTCTATATATAGAAAACTTACATTTTTTGCTTCAGCAGGACAAGATGACCTTCCACCATTTTATAATTACAATAATTTCTACTTGTGCATTTGTAAAGCAGAGGCATCTTTTTATGAATGACTTAAATAAAGCCCTTATTTTACCTCTTGATGTTTAATTTCACTTGTGCAAAGGATATAAAATTACAGCCACGAAGTTATCCCTTACCAGTACATTTTTAAGTTTGATGTCTCTATGAACAAGCCCCTGGCTATGAAGAAAACGGATCCCTTCAACTACATCCAGTGCAATCTGTAATCTTGTCTCCAGTGTCAAACCAGCCTAAGTGAAAAGAAAACTCTCTTTTATCAATCTTTTAATGTGATTAGTAGTTCCAACTATTAAGAAGTTATTCTTTTATATGTCGAGAGGTTTTCTCAGGAAAAAGTTCCTTAGGAGAAATGGTTCCTCTCAGAAGATTAGTTGAAAAGGTCATGGCATAAGTTCTGCTTGTTCAATTCTATTTCATTCTGCAAGGCTGAATATGAGAATGCTAACTGGAATACACAGACACACACACGGAAGTCTATATTTGTAATAAAAGGAGGAAGGAAAAAGTTTCAAAGGCAGCTCAATGAGAACTCAGCATTTTCAATGCCATCTGAAGCAACTGAATATTGAGCATGGCAACTGAATAAGTTACAGTTAATTGTTCTTTTGGAATCGATGAGACAATAGTGTGGGGAAAATTATGGTCTCCTCCTTGCACTTACCAGAAGGTTCCAGAGATAAAGAAAAAAAGAAAAGAAAGAGGAAAGAGAAAAGAAAAAGAAAGAAAAAAGAGAAAAAAGAAAGAAAGAAACGGAAAAAAGAAAAAAGAAAAAGGCATTTTTTATCTCTCTGTACCATTTCTCAATATAATAATAATATCTATTTAGCAAAATGGGGTGGGGAAATATAGGAGCTAGCAAATAAAAATACTGCTTTTTCACTCCTCACATGAAACCTAAATAGTATTATTAATTGCCCATTTCCTTATTGGCTGGACATAAGCAGGAAGCATGGAGATGCCAACCTAATGTGATGTAATCTAATCTAAATTAAACAAAATCATACCATCAGAATCACACTTTTGAGTGGAAAGGGGAAAGGGTTACAAAGAGCTACAGCACAGGGCCACTAATCACATAGGCATTTCATTTTCTTTAAAACAGTTTTTCCTGTTTTAAAACAGTTTCTCCTTACCTTTAATCCAGTATAGAGGTCTCTGTGTAACTGTTCCATTATCAGTAAAACAGCAATGCTGGAACCTCCTCCATAACTGTAATCTATCACGGATCCATGAAGGTCTACCAACCGCTCATGCTTTGGCAGTGACCTAGATGGTGTGTCAAAAGTAAGACCCAAGTGGTCATTCTGCCTATTCGATTTCTTAGGAAAAGACAATTACTATCAAAAGAAGCAAAAGCACTTTTTCTAACCTAGAACATTTCAATATTATTTTTCTTTAACCTACACTTCCAGAAATACTGTTTTTAATCAGTGTTAAGATGAAAAGATTACAGATAAATATTCTAACTATGAAAATATGCAAACTACAGCAAATCTGCTAAAAGATGTGATGCCTCTTTTTGCCAAATTCTATTGGTTTGATATAAATAGTCCTCAAGGATGAGACCATAATGGGGCTTGTTCATTAGAGTCACATGTCACGACAGATGTTAAATGAAATGGGCTCGCCATTGACCCTCACTCCCTTCTCTTCTTGATGTGGCCATTAAATGAACAACCAGGTCATTACATGGAGCATAGGGTGGGTGAGGGAGGCTTTTGTAGGCCTAGTGCAGGCCACCTACCCCAGGCCTCCCAAAGTCTCCCCCATCCCCCTGAGACACCTCGTGCTCCACTTCCCACCCACTGGGTCCCCACAGGCCTTTTCTCACTCCCTCTGGGACCCCATAGGCCTTAGGCCTAATTCCTACCCTTCCAGGACAAACACTCTCCTCATCACTTACCTTTTGAAGAGCTCCGAGGCCTTTCAGACACTGGAACGGATTGCTTCACTGTGCAGCCCTGTGGCATTGTGGCATGATTCTGGAAGCAGCGACAATATTTACAGCTACCAAAGTGTAATTCAGCTACTGGAAATATGGTGGCCACCTCCTGAATCATGCAGCGGAGGGACAAAATGGCCTTCACTAATATGTTCTTGCTTTTTGGAAACCTCTGGGGCATTCTGGTATCACTGCCACTTCCAGAATAATGCTATGCAGCCAATGGGTAAACTGCTCTGTTTTGCTGCCTTAACGCACACAGTCTGTACAGTTGGGATGGGGAGGAGAGAGGCAGGGGGTTGCTGGAGTGTACCTGCGATCAATGGTAAAGGCGAATTAGTCCAGGGCACTGCAGTGGCCATAACTTCGAAACTAGGCTGTTATGTAGGGGGTCTGTCATAACTTCAAATAGCCATTAAGTCACCTTTCGTATCTCAAGGACTACCTGTAGTTCGGCAGGCTTACTGTTCATTAACAACAAAATGTAATTGTACCCACCTCATATAGTGAAATTCCAGTGCAAGATCATTCCAATGCTTTTCATCTGGTGGAACGACAGATTTGAGTGCACATGGGAAATGTCCCCCCCAGGCATTACATAGGTACACCACTCCATATTGCCCTCGGCCCAATTCACGGCCTAGTTTTGGTTTGCCTGAAACAAATATTAACTTTATCAGAGTAAAGTATTTTCTATGGTCCTTTCTGATAGTATGTATTTTTCAAGGTTGATTAACTCTATTAACTTTAATGCTATGACTATGCTACTAACTAATTGTATACGTTTAATAATACAATGAACTTCATTGTATAAAGTATACAATTTATCATACCATACTGAATCAGATTTAGTCAAATATTATTTATTTATTATTATTTATTAGTTGCATTTGTATGCCGCCCACTCCACAGAGACTCTTATATTAATATCAATATATTAATATTATATTGATATAATGTAAAAGATATCTGCTTCCTGGCAGCTGCAATAGTATTTGCTTTGAATTTTAAATGTATCTCCTGTTTTATCAAGTCAGGCTATATTTTAAGATTTATTACATTTTCAGTAGATGCTCTGAAACTTAGTAAAACTATATCAAGCTATATGTACAATATTTCAGCTCTTTTTCCACTTTGCTTTCACTATTATTTTCAGGTCTTAGGACAGTAAACTACTAGTATTAAGTCTAGAGTTATCCCTTTACAAACTAAAGGGATCTTTTGGTTGCACAATGCAGCCTACTAAAGGAAGAGGGATTAAGTTTCTGATTTCGGCCAGTACCCTTCCAGAATTTATTTTCAGATAAAACAGTAGACTGCAGAAAAAAGCACAATCTCCCCAATCCTGTGGAAAGAAACCTAAGAGTAAAGTTTCATTAATAAACACTCCATATTCAAGACTAAGCATTTTATTTGCTGCTCGTTCTACCTATGTCTCTTAATGCAAATTAAATTAAGTTTGTATTTAAAAGTAAATTTCTAATTTTAATTTAAAATCAATCAATTTTAACTTATAAGGTAATTAAAAATGTAAAACATTTAAAACCTTATTTTCTGGTCACTTGATTTGCGGGGAATTGTTGTCATAAGAATAAGCTAGAGCTACATACTGTAACTTATTCTACCTGCAGCTTCCACCTAATCACACAGTTGCTTTATTTTTCTTCAATCTTTCAAACATTAAAGAATCGTGTTTTGTTAATGTTGCTTTATACTAACTATATCTACCAAGTTATACTGAAATTTCAACTCTTTGTCTTTAACTCCAATTCTATAGCTCATCTGAATGCTGTATACTGTCCTCAACTTACGAATGGTCGCTTAGCCACCATTTGAAGTACTGATGGACCTACCTGGGGAGTACGTACAACCTGGATTCAAAATTCTGTTCAAGCTATTTGCAATGTCCTACAACCATGTAACCACATTTTACAAACGTATTTCCTTCTAGTTTTTGGCAAACCCATGACATTAGTGAACCATTGGTTCGCTTAATGACTGCCAAAAAAAAAAAAAAAGGATGGTAAAATTGGGCTTTACATATGACTGACCCGTTTTACAAGCATCACCAGTTACAACCAATGGGCAGGCTCCATTACAATTGTAACTTGAGTCCCTTTATTAAGGGACTTAGTTGCTCAACACAAATAGCTACCACTGGCAAACATAGATTAAAGTAACTATGCAAGCCATGGGCTCAACTTAGATCACAATTTGGGATGTGGTTTATTTAAAATATATGATTACTAATTGCATGAATCTAGAGCGACGATGGAGATCTAGTAAAGCTGAGTCTGACCGGACACTTTTAAGAACTTTCATTAAGTCTTACTTAGTGGCAATACGGGCGGCAAAATGTTCGCATTTTTCCGCTCTTATTGCGTCCGCTGACTCCCGCCCAGCCGCCCTGTTTAGGGTGACCCGCACCCTTCTGGCTAAGGAGGAAGGCGGAGATCCCTTGCAGGGTAGAGCTGAGGAATTTTCTCGGTTTCTGGCGGATAAAGTCATTCAGATTCGGACAGACCTGGACTCTGATTGGGCAGTACAGGCCGAGATGACCGGGGCAGGTCTTAGTCCGGTTATCTGGGATAGGTTTGAACCGGTGACTCCTGAGGATGTAGACAAGGCCATAGGAGCGATGAGCTCCGCCACCTGTTTATTGGACCCGTGCCCCTCCTGGCTGGTTTCGGCCACCAGGGAGGTGTCACGCGGCTGGCTCCAGGCGTTGGTCAACGCTTCTCTGAGAGAGGGGTCCGTCCCGCAGCCCTTAAAAGCTGCGGTGGTGAGACCCCTCCTCAAGAAGCCTTCCCTGGACCCGGCGGATTTAAAGAACTTCCGTCCAGTCTCCAACCTTCCCTTCGCGGGGAAGGTTGTTGAGAAAGTGGTGGCGCTCCAGCTCCTACGGCTGTTGGATGACATGGATTTTCTGGATCCCTTTCAATCAGGCTTCAGGCGCGGCTACAGTACGGAAACAGCTTTGGTCACCCTGATGGATGATCTCTGGCGAGCCCGGGATGGAGGTTATTCCTCTATCCTGGTGCTACTTGACCTCTCAGCGGCCTTCGATACCATTGACCATGGTATCCTTCTGCGTCGTCTCGGAGAGGTGGGGGTGGGCGGCACTGTTTTGCAGTGGTTCTCCTCCTTCCTCTCTGACAAGACGCAGTCGGTGTTGACAGGGGGGCAGAGGTCGAGCCCTAGGCCCCTACTATGTGGGGTGCCTCAGGGCTCGGTCCTCTCGCCCATCCTGTTTAACATCTACATGAAGCCACTGGGTGAGATCATCCGATGACATGGGGTGAGGTATCAGCAATATGCTGATGATATCCAGTTGTACATCTCCACCCCGTCACAATTCGGGGAAGCCGTAGACGTAATGGGCCGCTGCCTGGATGATGTTAGGGTCTGGATGGGGAAGAACCGGCTAAAACTTAACCCTGACAAGACTGAGTGGTTATGGATATTGCCTCCTAAGGACGTGACCAACTGTCCCTCCTTGGTTCTTGGGGGAGAGAAATTAGCCCCCTCAGAACAGGTCCGCAATTTGGGTGTCCTCCTAGATCCACAGCTAAAATTGGAGCAACATCTTTCAGCTGTGGCTAGGGGGACCTTTGCACAAGTACGTCTTGTGCACCAATTGCGACCTACTTGGAGAGGGAGGCACTTCTCACAGTCACTCATGCCCTCATCACCTCACGGCTGGATTACTGCAATGCGCTCTACATGGGGCTACCCTTGAAGAGTGTCCGGCGACTGCAACTGGTGCAAAATGCAGCTGCGCGAGCTGTGGTGGGTGCACCCAGATGCACCCACGTAACACCAATTCTCCGCCAGCTGCATTGGTTGCCCATTAGTCTCTGGATCCAATTCAAGGTGTTGGTCGTTACCTTTAAAGCCCTACATGGCTCAGGGCCAGGTTACCTTCGGGACCGCATCCTGCCGCATACCTCCCTATGACCGGTCAGGGCCCACAGAGTCGGCCTCCTCCAGGTCCCATCGACCAAACAATGTCGGTTGGCGGGGCCGAGGGGGAGGGCCTTCTCTGTGGGAGCTCCCTCCCTGTGGAACCAGCTTCCCCCGGAGATCAGGACTATCCCCACCCTGCTGGCCTTCCGGAAAGCAATAAAAACTTGGCTCTTCCGGCAGGCGGGATGAAAGCGAGACGATACTCTTTTAATTTTTATATATTATATGTTTTTTAACTACTGTATTTTATTGCATTTGTATTGTCGAAATGGATCTGAATATGTTGTGAGCCGCCCAGAGTCCCTAGGGAGTTGGGCGGCACACAAATCCATTAAATTAAATTAAATTAATTAAATTAAATTAATTATCATGAGCCATGATGGCGCAGTGATTAGAATGCAGTACTGCAGGCTACTTCTGCTGACTGCCGGCTGACTGCAATTCGGCAGTTCAATTCTGACCGGCTCAAGGTTGACTCAGCCTTCCAACCTTCCGAGGTTGGTAAAATGAGGACCCAGATTGTTGGGAGCAATATGCTGATTCTGCAAACCGCTTAGAAAGGGCTGTAAAGCACTGTAAAGTGCTACTGCTATTACTGTCTAAAGCAGTGTCTAAAGTGCTACTGCTATTACTGTCTAAAGCAGTGATGGCTAACCTTTTCCGGACCGAGTGCCCAAAGCATGCGCTTGCACCCCCAAAATGCAATGCGTTCACAGCCCCTGTGCATGCGTCCTGCCCCCTGCATGCGCACGCGGCCCCTGCATGTGCCCCGCCTCCCCACGCATGCATGCGTTGCCCCCATGCGCCCCACCTCCCCATGCATGCGTGCACCCCCCACATGTGCCCAACACATGTGCACACACCTCCGCACGTGTGGCAGACCCGATGACCAGATGGCTGACAGGAAGCGCACGCGCATGCACGGTGGAGCTGAACTGGGGCGACGGCTTGCGTGCCCACAGAGAGGGCACTGCATGCCACCTGTGGCACGTATGCCATAGGTTCTCCATCACGGGTCTAGAGTTAGAATTAAAACATTAGCCTTCTAAATTATGATGACCTCTAACTTTTCCAATCATTCCAGTCACTATGTGTACATAACTAAAGTACCATCTACTTGTAAAATTGAAAATATTGCAAGAGAAAATGAAGCCAAGCCATTATTAAATAAGAAAAGAGACGTGGCAATGCTCACCATGTAACAAAACATCCTGCAAGGACCTGCTTTCCAGCGACAGACGGGCAAGGCGAGGGGCATGGTCTTTTCGCACCTTCAACCAAAGGTCTTCTGTTTTTTCAAGCCTACCTGAATGGCCAGCCTCTAGCTAATACAAAATTGATTGAATATAAGTACATCAGCGCCATCCTTTGAATAATATCTAGATAGATTACTCACACAATATTCTACTTCCTTCCATATTACAAAACTAAATAGGACCAGTCATAAATCTTTTCATTCAGTGCCACTGTAACTTCAGTTACTGAAATAATGTTTGTAACTTGAGGACTATTATCCCTTGAGCATCTTCTGCTGTTTTCAGTTTGATTTCCAGCTTCTGCCCATGTCTAACAGTTGTAGCTAGTTTATAGCTGCTGTGGCCTAGAGGTGGAGCTCTTGCCTCACAATCAGGAGGCTGTGAGTTCGATCCTAGGTAGAGGCAGATGTAGGGTCTCCTGCTTGGGCAGGGGGTTGGACTAGACGACCTGCAAGGTCCCTTCCAACTCTGTTAAGCTGTTAAATCTACTCTTTTAATGTAGCTCTAGATACAATCGATAATATCAAATGCAACAATGTTTATTCCCTAGTAATTTTTAAGAGTTGGCAAATGATCATTACGGTACCATCACTTCCATTTCACCCATTTTAATAGCTAGAAGGCTGTAACACAATGCAGTCCTCCAGTTCAATGGAATTAGCAGAGTTGTGTTTTTATAGCTGTATCTCCAATTGTTAAAAGGACCATGAGAGTTATCCTAATGTGCTTTACGTTGCCAAAGAGTAGAAAGATGAGCAATAGATATATCTTCATATTATTTGAAAATTTGAGATTAAATTTGCTAATTTATGTTCTTTGCGGTTCCTTTTACATCAAACTGACCTGTCGCAAAGAAGCAGCAAAAGCTTCATGAGAGCTATTTAGCCTTGTTCGGAACTGGCTGCAGATGCTCTTTGCCAATCTGGATGCACTAAGACTCTCAATGGCATCCTGAGCTATCTTCCTTTTCCACTCCCTGGTGATAGCGGGTGGGCTCACCCAAGAGATCCGTTGTATTATCTAAGGAAGAAAAAAAACATGTATCTTATTGTTGGAACTCAAGTATTAAAGTGCTGCTTGCATCTTAGCCAACATTAACTTTGGATCTGGCAAGCACAAATAAATTAAGATAATGGATGAGACTAGATAAATGTTATTGTTGTTGTTATATCCAACACACTTGCCATATTTTCTCTCTTCATTTTTAAAATCAATTGTCTTTTATTCTAACATAAGATGCCTCTGAATCTTAATGTATAATAGAAGCAGCTATTTTCCAACTATGCAGATGGTGATATGAATTAATAGAAGACAATGTACTTAAGATAAATTTTATTACAATGAATCAATGCTATTAAATATTTAATACCTGCTTGATCTGTTCCCACAGCATCCGTGATACTGTTGAACCAGAGTGAAAAGTGACTTCTACGTGGTAGGCTGCATTCAATATCTGCAAACAGAAAACAGATTAATTATATACCTGCAAATTGAAATACCTGTCCACTATATTTAAAGAACTGAGTATCTTGGAAAGAGCTTAATAAATAAATTCCAATAAATGGACACTTTGTGCCAAAAAGCAAACTGTTTTAGTCTGTGTATGAATTCAGTCCATTCCCAATTTACCCAAGGGGCAGAACAGCCTGAATTTAAGACAACCCCATTTCTCAGAGGACATGTAGATCAAAACAATATACATACACAATCTTGTACATTGCCCAATTTCCTTAATATGTCAATTAGAATTGCCAACTCCAACTGAAATCAATTCTGCAGATTAACTGCTCATCCAACTGTATTATGCTACAAACATAGCATATATACAAATACAATGGCAAGAGGCCACACTTAAAAAAATCAATAGGATTGATTTCAATCAATATTAACTAATTGCTCATAAAATATGATACACCCATATGTAAAAATAATTGATCACAATCTACACACACATGCATAATTCTCTCATACACAAACATTCACACAGAGAAAGTCTGAAGAAATCTGGATTTGGTAAGCATCATCTACCGTATACATACTTAGGTTCTATTAAGTCTAGTGGCTAGTGGCTCATATCCCCAGGTAAATCTAGTGGCTCATATCTCCAGGTAAGTATGCATAGACTTACTGTTATGTACTTGACCAACCAAGTTTCCCCAATCCAAATCAAATTGTTTTTGCATCACACTGCCTCTCGATCAGCTAATATCAGTTCTGTACAATGATCTCAGTACTTTGTATTACTTTACCTGTTTTAAATAATTGCTTGTAATATGTACTGAAACATCCTGCTGAGATTTTTCCAGACTCTTCAGACATCTTTCCAGAGTGCCTACAAAACTCTCTCGCAAGTAGTCCACAGAACTTATCAGTTTATTAGCTACTGCTTGGTTTAACCTTGAGATTATCAATTCTTGGATTTGCTTAATACAGCACTTAATGTCTTTAGAACTTATAGGTTCCCCATTCTCAGGAATAATTATATCTAGAAGAGATAGAGAGAAAAAAATCAATATTAAAATAAGTATAAGCAACTGCTCAAAATAAATGTAAAGTTACATTTTGTGCTTGAGTGAAATTAAATATAAATGCTAGCTAAATTGGATTTTAGTAACATATTCTTTTATCTAACCCCCTCCCATCCCACAAATTAAGCATTTTGTCCCTTGAAGTTAGGAGGAGAGTTAATGATTTATTTAACTCTCTTAATGATGGTAGGATTAGTTTAGATACTGTAAAATCAAACTCACCTAAAAATAAGCCCTATTAAAGTAGAAATTTTCAAATCTGCACTGCTTAACTGTTCAGATTAATTGGACCATTTCACTATATTATTCCAATACTAGATAGTGAAATTTCAATTTAGCAACCCTGATTTCATGAACTTTGAATGCAACAAACAGGAAACAAGATTTCCATCCAGATATCCCTCAAAAACAATGTTCATTATATTCAAAATTAAGGTGATACATTTAAAACACACACGCACACACTTATTTGTGGTGGTATTCATCATTTGTATGATGTTATGCAGTATATTATTGCAATGATATCAGTACTTTTATGATTTAACAGACATTCAGGAAGAATGAACACCCCCTTCCCCCAAATGGTTCATAACTCTTAACTCTTTAAAAGTTGTTTGCTATTTACAAAACTAACTAATTTATTATTCAGTGAGGATTATCACATCTAAAGATATTCATTTTTTTACAATATTCCAATGATTTCAAATTTTAGTATATTTGCTGCTGAATATTATTTGAATAAAGCTGGCTGGTGGTATTTATGTATATACTGATAGTCGTTAAAAGGAGATTGGAGTTAAAACAAGTGCATCAAGTTAATGAATTTTAAGATCAACTACTATTGATTCCAACTTTACACATGAAATTTGCTTTTTCAATAAATAAAAACATGTAATCATAGCAGAGCCCCTTCAAAAGTGATAAATCACTTCAGACTGCAGTCCTAAGTGCATCTATCAAAAAGTGCTTTGTTCTAAATTAAACATTAAATATGTTCGAATTATTCTGCTAAGTTTGTTTTTACAAGTTAACTTTCGTAATTAAGTTTTCAGAAGTTAACATGTAACCATACTGCTATACTTATACGTTTTCTATTTTTAAAAGTCAGGTTACCGTATTTTTCGGAGTATAAGACGCACAGGAGTATAAGACGCACCTTAGTTTTGGGGGAGGAAAATAGGGAAAAAATCTACCTACCAGGTATTCATCTGGCTAGCGTCCTTAGTCTATTCAGCTTCAGCACATTATTTTATCACCTGGTTAGGGCTGAAAAAACCTTTTTCAGAGGGAGTAGGAATGAAAACAAGACTGCAAAGACTTAGGACTGGTAAAAAACTACTTCAAGGGAGTAGGAATAAAAAAATGCTGCAAGCCGGTAAGATCGTTAGCACCTCGTTAGGGCTGAAAAAACCTTTTTCAGAGGGAGTAGGAATGAAAACAAGCCTGCAAAGAGTAGGAAGCTGGGAAGATCGTTAGCACCTCCTTAGGGCTGGGAAAAAAAGCTTCGGAAAAGCTACATTCGGAGTATAAGACGCACCCAAATTTTCAGCCTCTTTTAGGGAGGAAAAAGGTGCATCTTATACTCTGAAAAATACGGTAATTTTTTACTGCTGTTCTCATAGCTCCTGAAAGCAAAGACAGCTTTATCTTTGAAATTTTTCAAAACTAAAGAAGACAGCCACATTTAATTTGCAGCTTTACTGCTAAGCAATTGTATTCTGCATAGATTATTTCAATCACTGCATGAAAAATATTACTTCTCTCTATAGCGTGTTGAGTTTCATATAGTTAAAATTACATTTATCTAAAAGAACCTTGTAATGGAGTTTAAGCAGCACAGATATATATCTGGCTCTTAAGCAGTTGTTACCCCTCCCCCATCCCAAATAGCAGATATGAGAAATGAACAGAATTCCTGGGGGAAAACTGTCCACCATCTTTGGATCTTCTCAATTCTTGCATATTTTGCTACTCAATGCAATTACAGCTTCCTGTCTCACCACACTGAAATATTGTCATTATTTCATAATATCATCAAACATGTGATATGCCCCTTAGATAATGCCCCTGGTTACATTATCTTTTATTGCAATAACTGCAACTAAATGCTTTCTATAAGTGAAAACAGTCTCTCACATATCGGTATAGGAATTCTGACCCGCTCCTCCTTTGTAAACTGCTTCAGCTTAGTAACAATTGAGGCTTCTCTAGTATGAACTAGAAAAACTTAGCATGGGGCCAGGTTATTTGAGGGAATCATATCTACTCATCCCATCAGGTTTGGTAAAGGAAGACATATTACAGGTCTCATCCACAAAGGAATGTCATGTAACAAACCAAAGAAGAGCATCTTTGGACCATTTCCCCAAGAACAGATTGGTCTTGACCTTGCTGGCCTTCCAGAAGGGCATGAAAACGTAGCTTTGCCATCTGGCCTGGGCATCCTGTAATGTCGGTATGGAACCTGCAAAGTGCAAACTGAGTGCACTCTCTTGCATTTGTTATGGTTTGGGTAATTTTATAGTATCATTTTTGTATTTTTACCTTTCTGTGAGACGAGCAGCTATATAAATTTATCAGATAAATAAATATTAAATAAACTAGGCATTTCAGTTCCTACCACATTTCCTTGGGGCTTAAAGTTTGATTTGGCCATTTCAAAACTCTGAATTTATTGTTCATCCATTTTCTCATAAATCTGCTTTTATGTTTATTACTGTTTTTGTTACATAACCCACAACTTCAGCTGACAGACAGCTGGCCTGATATTCTCTGGTTTAATTCTGATACAAAGCAGAATTCATTCTTCCTTCAAAGTTGGCATGTCATCAAATCCTGAGGGCATTCCTTCTGCTGCCCACTCTTAAGAGTCTGATATGTCATCTAAATACTTTTAGGCAAACTTCAGATAACTATTGATGTTCTTCTTAATGACCACTATTATGCTATTTTCCCCTGAATCCAACTTTTACCCTATATTTTCTGATGATGGAATTACGATTTTTTTTGCCATGTCTAAAGAGGGAAGCCTATAGATCCCAGAATGTTGTTCTGAGGTTCCTTGAGACTTGTGATTTGAAATGATTTCACTAGAATAACTGTTCAGTATTACCCCAAATTTTTTCCATTTCATGACTGTTACTCTGATTATGGATCAGTAGAAAGCCTCAAGGCTTTGGAAAAAATCAGTTTCTTGGTTGAGGCACATCAATTCCTTTTTTATAATGGTTTTCAGAAATATATTCTGAAAAGGGTGTAACATGCCTCTACTGTCTGGGAGAGAGCCAAAGTTTGTGAGATTTATATAAGTCAAGACTGGTCCTAATTATCCTTTAATTTAATTGATTGTCCTAGGAGGGTAATTACTTGCACACACACACATATGCAAGGAGGAGGAAGTCTGTATAACATATAACATTCAGTACAGAAATGTACAAAATTGCATAAAATACTTATACAGAAAACTGTAAAAGCTGGAAAGCTGTATCTCTTTCAGTCACAGACAGCCATCAAACTAGTCATTCCCCAATGTGAGCACAATTCAGACATGTAAGTTTCAGCTCCCAGAAATATCTATACTACCTGGAGAGTATCCAGCTGGAGAAAACTGCATTAATAAATTACTCATATTGATCCAATGTGTATGAAATTTCCACCAATTGTGTTTCAATCCTGATGGCATATTCACAGGTAAGCATTTAAAAGCAAAATAAATGAACATTTTTACATGGACCAACATGGGAACCTGGAGGTTTTCCAGAATCAATATAAAATGCAATATAGAATTCTCTTTGCGGGTCATTATTTTTTATGGTACGACTTGCTTTACCTTTGAATTCCATATTAGCAGCATCTTCCAGCAGCTCTTCTTTCATGTTATTGAGAGTTTCAATTATCATATCTTTCATTTCTTCTTGTTTACGGTTGGCTATACTCATCAGAGATTCGTACAGCTCATTCTCTTTCTTCCGCGTATACTCTAAACGCTTTGGAGTGATTTGCAGATCTCGTTGCATGTCAAAGGCTTGGTTGATGAAAATGTCTAAGCAACGGTAGTGTACAATGTTCAAAATGGTGGCAGCATCTACCAAGCGCTGTTGTAGCACTTGTTTGGAGAAAGTGCTAAGCAGACGAATCTTATCGGACTGTTCTACCAGCATGCTTTGAGCTTTGGCATCAGTGCTAGGAGCTCCACAACTGCAATGGTTGCTACTAAGATATTCTAAATCTAGCAGTTGACGAAAAAGGGATGACTTCTCAGTTTCTGCATTTTGAGGAGATATTAGTTCAGATCCCAAATTTAATACTTTGAAAAAGAAGATGGGTAAAGCGAACTTCTCTTTAATCTCTTGCAACTCGTTCATGTCCAGTGTTGAAAGTTCAGCCTCACTAATGGCAAAAGTGATGACTGGAAGAACGCTGTTGATGTATTCTCCCAAAGTGTCTTCAGCTGACTGGAATCCCCGACATGGAGCTATCACAATATCCATTTCCTGAAGATAGCAAAGCATTAAAAATTTAACATTAAGGGTTGATTTGAGGTTTGCATCCAGCACTCCCTCCCTTCCATATCCATAGCAAGACATGTATCTCTCCTGCTTTCAAGGGGAATCTGAGAAAATTAAACATAATAACACTCTTTAAGTACAATGAAAGTCCCAATTTTGTATAAGCGAAGACAGTCCTCCCTCAATTTTTCCTTTAACTCAGTATATTATATATATATATATATATATATATATATATATATATATATATATATATATATATATATATATATATACATACACACATATACATATATATAAACTTATATTAATGATACCAACCCTTCCTCATTTAGATACAGAACATGTTCTAACAGTATGACATAAGAGATGGCTTCCAAAAATTGTAGATAATCCAGTGCAACTCTTCAGTGCAAAGCAGATAATCTTATTTATCTTTCAGTGAAGTGGTTAGATTAAATATACGGTATACTTTAGAAAACATGATGATACATTACCCCTATGTTTTTCACAACAAGAAAACAAAACCATAATTAAGGCTATTATTATTTTGTAGGTGTTTTATAGATAAATTGCCTAGTCTTTGTGCCAGATTATCTGTGCTCTTCATAAAACCTTATTACTGCTACATCCCCAGTAACTGCACTACAGCTACTGAATTGACTTACCGTATTTTTCAGAGTATAAGACGCACCTTTTTACCCCCCAAAAGAGGGTGAAAACTTGGGTGCGTCTTATACACCGAATGCAGCCCACCCACCCAGCCACCCCCACCCTTTGGACTCTGTCTTCCAGCAATTTACCTGCTTGCAGGAAAGAGGGAAGAGCCTTTAAAGCCAAGCAAGTCAGTAGCAGTTTCCCAATCGACAGTTGATTAGGTTTGCCACGTGGGAAAATGAAAGTGAAACTACAAAGGCAAATAGCTGGGAGAGACAGGCAGATTTTTATTTTTTGCTGAACTGGATGGAAGGGGGTAAGTGAATAACTATAAATGTCTGTAGAATGTTCAAATTATTAGACTTACTTTTTAAAGACTGCTTTATTATTGTTCTAGAGCCAGGGGTCTCCAACCTTGGCAATTTTAAGACTTGTGGACTTCAACTCCCAGAATTCCACAGCCAGCTTTGTTAGCTTTGCTGGCTGTGGAATTCTGGGAGTTGAAGTCCACAAGTCTTAAAGTTGCCAAGGTTGGAAATCCCTGTAAATCTAGACAACTTAACAAAATAAAGAAGCTTTTTAAAATAAATGCTTGCTCTGAAGAGGCCCAATGCTATTGTATCTTCTTTTAAATAGAGAATAATGTATACTTCCAGAAATTTTAATTAATTTTAACAGCTCTGTACAAGTATAGTATGAAATGTAACAGTGTCCTGTTTAGTATTAGAGTTTAGTTACCTTGGAGTAGATTTTTTAAATAATTGGGAAGAGTTAGTGTGACTACATTTAAGAAAACTTTCTGGCATAATGTACATTTGCTATTTCTTTGCTATTTCTATGGGTCAGGCACACATGCACAGAAATACACAGCAAACAGTGTATATCATCTGTGCTGTTTGCTGTTTAGCAAATTGCTTGGAGGCAGAGGCCTTTTCCCCTTGTTTTCCTCCCCCAAAATTAAGGTGCGTCTTATACTTCGGTGCGTCTTATACTCCGAAAAATATGGTAGGTTGGTCTGTAATAACTTTATATGTGTGTGTTAAAAATTACATCGGCTGTAAGAACTTTTGTTTTAAAAAATCTATACAGTGTTCATGTAAAACTTCAGAAGCACTATATCTCTATATTTATGGCCTCTGCACGTTTTGAAATCTATTCTGATACGCCTGTTTAATTCAGCTCATTGCTTGATGTTCCTTTGATATACTGTAAGTTTGGAAATATGAATAGCAGAATTGTAATAGATTCTGGCAAAAATTCCCTGAAATGATATAATTTGCTTGATTTTTCACAGAAACAATTTATTACACATTGTAATCACATTTTCAGCAGAATCAGAAACATGCCAAATATTATATTACATTAAATCACAATTCCACCCTCCCCCAATGCAAATGTGTTATGAAAAATGAAGTAAAGAGCCAGGTTTAAAAGAATTTCAGGCATGAATAGTATCATTTTGGTTGATTCAGATTCATATTACTCTTAAAACATTACATAAGCTTAGAACTGCTAATATTAAAAAGATCAAAGTAAATTTAAGAAAGAAGGTATTTTGTCTTTGAACAAACATCAAACAAATTTGCCTCCAGCTTGCCGCCAGAAGTTGTGAATGCTCCAACACTGGAAGTTTTTAAGAAGATGTTGGATAACCATTTGTCTGAAGTGATGTAGGGTTTCCTGCCTAAGCAGGGGGTTGGACTAGAAGACCTCCAAGGTCCCTTCCAACTCTGTTATTATTATTATTAAATATTCATACTGTCTGAGACACAAAGTTTTTCACACATTTCAACTGTTCCCACCCTGAACAAACCAAAGTTGAGCATAACACACATGATAACCTATAAAGCTATTACTAAACAATTAAATGTAGCAAATTTTAGCCACTTCAATACATCACTAGGTTTTCCAAAATTCTTTTCCTGCAACTCTCAAAATAAACTGTTAATTGCCGTTTGCCTGACTGTCATGGGACTTCAGAGCATAGAATACAAAAACTGATGTTGCTAGGCAAAAGTGAAAGTTAAGATAAATATTCATGTGCAAATCAACATTTGCCATGAAAGATGACTCACATTGATCGCAATAAACAAAGTCAATGAAGTGGAAGTGGAGTTAGACATCTCAATATGACAACTAATCTTATTTGATGAACAGAAGCTAGTGAGTATTCTTGCTAGCTCTTATCAGTGGTTTTCTTTTAGCATTTGCCTCTTCTCACACAGGATAACAGAACTGCTAAGTATAAGGCTAATATTCCACAGTGGAACTTATTTCTGCAACTGGATTTAATGTCTGGAAATTAAACTTATACAGCTTAAAACATTCTCAACCAAATTAACTTTGGGGGGGAGGAATGTAAGTGATGAGTTAACAACTTCAGGAGATCCACTCATTGCTGCAGCTGAATAAAACAATTTGGTGGAAAAGAATTATCCTAATTAAATTAAATAGATGTTAGAACTATAAATAAAGGAATTGGATAGCATGTACCATCTTAAAATAGTATTTTTCTTTAAAAGACCTTTTTTTGGCCACACTTGTTAAGCAAATTGTTGCAGTTGTTAAGTGAATCATGCAGTTGTTAAGTGAATCTAGCTTGCCCAATTGACTTTGCTTGTTGGAAGTCAGCTGGGAAGGTTACAAATGGTGACCAAATGACCCCAGGTCAGTGCAACTGTCATAAATACATGCCAGTTGCCAAGTGTCTGAATTTTGGTCATGTGATCATCGGGATGCTGCAACGGTCGTAGGTATAAAAAGCAGTCATAAATCAGTGCTGTTGTAACTTCATATGGTCGCTAAACAAATGGCTGTAAGTCGAGGACTACCTGTATGTTAAGGTGGATAGTTTTGAATTATGGAATGTTTCTGTGAATATAGAGTTGAAATTTGATTGAAATAGCATGATAAACATGATAAATTCAGGTGCTGTTACTGGGATTGAGAACTGTAAAAAAAAAGCCTGTTACAGGAATAGAAAACTGCTTCAAAGCATGGATTCCTGTTGCACCAGGACATACTCTCCCCAAAATGTAGACAGAACTTTAGATAATATGCTGCAAGAAGTATATTGTACATTTTCAATCAGGAAGATCAGAAAAACTATATATGATAGCATTGGCTAATGAAACAATTTGAAGAAAGAGAAACAGCCAGACCACAAAATAGTATTTCCTATAAACCTATAATAATATATCACACCTGACTGCAGAGAAAGATTTCCATATAAAATAAAACTTTTAAGTTAAGAGTTTGAATAAAAGTAGCAGCAAAGTAGAAATTGCAACACTAGCTATAGACAGTGAAAAGTTATGATAAAAAGTAATGTACACATTTTTTTGGCACAGATAAAAGAAAACAAATTTGCAATAAATTTGAACACTTTATTGGAAAGTAAGGTAGGATCAAACTATACGTATTCTAACATACTATGAAATGAGTTAAAATATTCAGTATTACTGCTTGGAAATTTATGAATTTTGCAAAAAGCTCATTAATTACAGAAGAATAATTTTTTAAAGATTTGAATAATATAAGTAGCACTATATATTTAATTTTATCAGAATTTAATTAATAATTTATCTTTTCTTTTATGTACACTGAGAGCATATGCACAAAGACAAATTCCTTGTATGTCCAATCACACTTGGCCAATAAAATTCTATTCTATTCTATTCTATTCTATTCTATTCTATTCTATTCTATTCTAGTCTAGTCTATTCTAGTCTAGTCTAGTCTAGTCTAGTCTATTCTTTAATTGATTAAAATCCAATTTGAATTCAACCCTCATTTTTTCCCAAGTTTACAGCATAGTAAACATCTTTTCTACTGTTCTATTTTTCTACTTTAAGGGGCATTTTGCCCTATAAATGTGAAGTACAACTTCTAGAATTTATAGCCTTGTGGGAATTAAAGTCTAGTGCAGTTGGAAGAAAAGGCTGGAACACTGTATTGGTTAGTTAAGCAGTCCCAATCTACTTCTCCACAACTTCCCCCCCCCCATCCTCTCAACTGACAATGTATGATTATATAAATGCTCAACTCTTAACAGGGGTTAAGAACAATGTAATTCAGAACCTTCTTGCATCTCATCTCCATTTGCACACAAAGAACCAATATCTTTAAGAATCTATTTAAAAGAAAAGAAAAGCCTAGCAACATATTTTTTACAATGTTTGAATGAAAAATAATGATTTAGTCAGAGCTACATAGGGCATAAAAA
Organism: Diadophis punctatus similis; assembly: GCA_023053685.1. Classification (NCBI taxonomy): domain Eukaryota; kingdom Metazoa; phylum Chordata; class Lepidosauria; order Squamata; family Dipsadidae; genus Diadophis; species Diadophis punctatus. Next base: position 37,891,061 of record JALIGW010000003.1, on the reverse strand, counting down.
CCACATAGTAAGAACTGTCTTCAACTCTTTGAATTAACAGTTGGAAACCAAAACAATTTTATTCAAGCCAAACGTTTTAAGATCTGGATAAAAATTTTTACAATACTACATCTTCTGTTCCTTGACTTTTCTCTGATAGAATTCCGTGCAAAAATGACAAACTTGGCCCTAGCTATTTCTATCTATTTAATTTAATTGATATTTCAATTAATTTCTTTTATTTAAAATTCCATAAATGGGAAATCTAACAATGGTCCTTTGGGGGGAATTAAAAAAACCCTCTCAATTTACTATTCCTTATGATGCAAATACTGAATTTGTCCTAACTATATATCCTGAATCTAATAAAGGTATATTTTTCATTGATTCAAGAAGTTCACAGAACACCTTTGAAATGTCTTCCGTAAGTTAAGTTACATAAATAAAACTAGACTGGCATATTTAGCTGAAGTGTATGACATCAAAAGCAATGGTTCTCTGCCCTCACATTCCAATTCATTCCATATTATCAACATTCCAATGTGAAGATATAGTAAAAAAAATAGACTTGCAGGCAAACTTTCTAAGGCTAGTTGTAATACAACACAATTCTCATGTAAAAGATAGGCAGCCCAAATCAAAAGAAACTTCACTTAATATTATCTATAATGCACTAAGATTCAATTAAGGGATACAATATTTAAGTACAATAAAGGATAAGGAAAAGAACATTTAAATTTTATAAATGTAAATTCATAATCTTAATTGGGGATAAGCCAAGGGTTGGCCAAGTATGCCAATCAGGGAAAGATTTAAACGTTTCCTTTCCAACCAAAGTTTCTTTACTTCAAACTGCATCCTCCATATTTCACACTCCACAGAAACAGTAGTTTTAAATTCAGAGACAAATGTTGAAATTAAACTTAGGGATGAACTCAAACTCTTATATTTTTAAAGCTGTTTGTTCTAGCTGTAGAATCTCTTCATCTATGTTCAAAATAAAAATGCAACATTAATGAAAAGGCTTCATGGCAAAACTACGTTCTTATATAAACCTGTTTAAACATGAAATGGTGTGTACAAAGATATTTGTTCTCATTTGGTACCTGTAATAAAGTATGATTCAGTGTAACCTCCAACTCTGCAATCTGATGTGCCAGATCCTCATCGTCATCATGGATTTCTAAGTCCTCCTCAGGTATTGTTTCCCAACTACTTTGATGAGCTGCCAAATTATGCACCAATTCATACTGTCCTGGTAGAGCTAAACTGATCCGTGTCTGTCTTCCGTGTGTAAAACGAATTCGACGCCTCTTACAATGCTCCTCGCTGCTAATTTTGATGGTAGGTAGCAGTCTCCTTCCCAAGAGCATGTTGAGTAATTGGCATTTGGCATTACAGTTTTGACCGAAGATTAATAAGCATGGGTGACAGCTTACTGTCAGCTGGAGGTATTCCTCCTCATGTCGGGGAAAGGCAATTGAACTTAGCTGTCCTAAAAAAAAGCATATAAATCTTATTAGGAATTTTATCCTGCAAGGTTCTTGGCACAGATTTCCCCAAGATTAACCTTCCCATCCAAGTGCCTCCTATATGTGTTGGGGCTGCAATTCCCAGAATTAACCAGCAAGCGCAGCCCCTGCACCTTATATTCCCAATATATCTGGAGGATGCCCATAATGATGCCCATAAACTATCCTAGGCACATCAATTCTAAATTAAGAACAAGACATTCTTGTGACATTTCAAGGTGGTTTTTTTAATTATAGTGTAAGCATTCATGGATCACTGTCCACTTTGTCAAATGTATTATAGCCCTAAGAGGACTGGATATGGTTTAGGAGCTCCCACAGTTCTAGTCTGTTCTTCCTTCTCAATGCCAGTAAATACACATTTTAGGCAGTAAGGAGGATAAAAAGCAGCAATCCAGAATCTTGTGCTTTTAATTTACATAATGGCAGGAAATTGAATAAGCATCTTGTCCACAGGCCCCTTCAAGTTTTAATAAAACACTAAAACTGGAATTTATCTTAATGTTTTCAGTTGATGAGAGGCAGCAGCAGCAAGGCTCCATTCATAATGATACTGTCCCCCCACTCCCCTTCTATTCCCAGAAGCTGGTATTTCCAAGGCTGCTGGTCCATCCACTCCATTGTGCCCAGGCTGCCCGCGTCCATGTCCTATTAACTTTGCAAAACAATAAACCTTCAAGCCATTCTATCTTAAGACAGTTAATCTGAAAAAGTATGGAATTATGTGTTCAATAATTCCCACTCCAAAATGTTTATGTTCCACCACATTATCATAATACATAGGCTACTAATACATTCAGAAATACAAATCCTATCAATGATACATAATTTTACACAGGATATAAAATGTAAACAAGATAAAACAAAAGTTATTTTGCTTGACCATATTGCTTCTTTGAACACTCCTATATTCACACCATAATTGTGCAGCTTATTTTCTCCTTCATAAGATTTCCCACCGTTTCTCAAATAAAATTATCCTTAACTCCAAAATCTAAGCATGGGCAGACTTTTTTAACAGTTGGACAGGAATTAATTAGGAAATCCCAAAACTACTGATTAGACTGAGAAACTGAAGAAACATCTGTGAGGAAGGCCATAGCAAGCTACGTCTTTATGGCTGCCAAAAGAACTACAGCTCCCTGTAGTTAAAAGGAGTCAAGCAAGCTGAAGCGAAGAGAGTCTTTAACATTAAAAGCATTAGACAAAATTAGACACAGCTTAAAAGGTTTGCCATATGTCTTCAACGCAGAAATATTAAGTGCAATTCTATGTATTAATGAGCCTCGGTGGCACAGTGGTTAGAATGCAGTACTGCAGGCTACTTCTATGCTTAGTTCCACTAACAATGAGAAAAACAAGCACATTAATGTTCACATTTGTGATTGAAGCATAGTACTTTCAATTATGTAAAAATGTAATTATATAGAAAACAGAATTATTTCTATATTCTATCAAATATAAATGCTAAAATGCAATAGTATTTTGTACGCAGATTAATGCAATAGAAAGCACATAAAAGCAGGAAGTGTTCTGCTGAAATTAAAATGGGACTGCTGTAACACCCACAGTAAAAGGAGAAAGCTCTTTTCTGCAAAACCTGAAAGCCAACATTCAAATTGAAGATGGAAGGTATGTTGAAATATAACTTTAAGCCCACTGTATGCTGAACAGGTTTGTGAGCGTTGTTTTCCTTAGGCAGCTCATCTCTAAAACCACAGGTTGTACACTTTGTTGACTTAATTTTTTTCACCAATCTAAGATTGTTGGCCAAGTGACCAAGTGTTGCCAACTTCTATTGTTTTGGTAATAAAGTAGCATTTCAAATATTTTTCTGAAGCCAAAAATGTAACTGCAGAAAGAAGATTTTCTTATTTTTAACTAATGTGGGACATGATACCAAGTGTTATTGTCCCTAGGCCCAGAAGAAATTTGGAAATCATGATTATACAATTGGAAGTGAATTAATCAATGAAGATCAAATTAGTAGGTTCGTTTTAAAAAAATAGATTTTTGTTTCAGAAGTCACATCATTTTTTTAAAAAAAATCATACTAAAAGTTTTTGAAAAAGAACTATGCAATGATTTGCTTTTATTTATTAAAATCCATTGTAATCAGATTGTTTTTAAGATTAATATGACTGTTCCTTTCCTAATACAAATACAGGTTGTCCTTCAGTTATGACAGCAATTGAGATTGGAATTGTTGTTGATAAGTGATAATCCCAGCAGTCCTAGTGCCCCTTGTAACTCTGAGATATGCGAGTAGTTAAGCAGGAAGTGGTGGGAGTCTCAGGAAAAGAACAGGGGGTGTACCATGGAGAGTTGGGGGAAACCTTGGGGGAGGGGGCTGGCACATGCTGTGTGTGTTGAGGGAGGCTGAGGGAAGACTTAGAAAGCCTAGTGAAGGCCATGTGTGAATGCAAGAAAGCCACAGGATATGAGCACAAGAAGGCTGTAGGCAGGATGACCCAGTGGAGCAGTGTTTCTCAACCTTGGCAGTTTGAAGATGTGTGGACTTCAACTCCCAGAATTCCACAGCCAGCAACGCTGGCTGTGGAATTCTGGGATTTGAAGTCCACACATCTTCAAACTGCCAAGGTTGAGAAACACTGCAGTGGAGCATGAGCTCAGGAATGCGGGAGAGGCTTGCAACCTTTCCTGCTGGCTTCCCCATTGGTTTTCCTTGTCAGAAGCCAGTAGGCAAGTCCACAAATAGTGATCATGTAACCGCAGGACAGTGCAACCATCATAAGTGCCAAATACCCTAATCATGATCATGTGACTGCAGAGGCACGGTGACAGTTAGAACTTCGAGGACCAGCTGTAAGTACCAAAGGAGCCAGCTTGGTCTATGGTTAAGGCACCAGGCTAGAAAGCTAGAGACCGTGAGTTCAAGACCTGCCTTAGCCATGAAAGCCAGTTGGTGACTTAGGGTCTGTCACTCTCTCTCAGCCCAACTCATCTCACAGGGTTGTTGTTGTAGGGAAAAAAGGAGGAGAAAGGTATGTTAGATATGTTCCCCACCTGGAGTTATTTGTAAAATAAAGATAGACAAGACAGGACAGGATAAGACAAGACAGAAATGTTTCCCCTGTCCAGTCGTATCAGACTCTAGGGGACGGTGCTCATCTTCGTTTTTTCGCACAAGGAGTCAGCATTGTCTGAGAATATTTCCATGGTCATATGGCCAGCATGACTATACGCTGAGGCACATGGAATGCTGTTACCATCCCACCAAAGTGGTACCTATTTATCTACTTGCATTTGCATGCTTTCGAACTGCTAGGGGTATGTATATATGTGTGTATGTATATATATATATATATATACACACACACATACAAACATACATATTACAGGACCACTGTAAGTGCATATTACGTATTATTCATCACCACTGCAACTTCAAATTATTGCTGAACAAATGGTCAGTAAGCAAGGACTACCTGCATACTAGATAAATATTTGACTATCCAATTCTAATCAGAATTCTTACTGTTGAAGCAGCTTGCTATGCCAGTATCATATAACTCAGGAGACAAAGGGTTCACAAGTATTGATTGAAATTGTCGTAGTGTGTAGAGACAGCAAAGCAGCAAAAAGCAATCCAGTGATTAAATTTGCCTGCATAGTACTGGGCAACCATATTTGCTTTGAATAGATTTGTAAAGGGAGAGAGAGCACTGTCTCTAAGTTTCTAAATAGGTCTCTAGGCAGGTGTTCACAGCAATTAATTAATACCCTTCATGAATATTTTAACTTCCTATCACATATCCGCTGCCTCATGGAGGCGGCTATTAAGGAAAATACTTCACAGTGCAATCAATATGTTGCAGATATAATTGCTTTTCTTTTTCACTTACATTCTAGCAGGTTTAAAGAGGTACAAAATAACTGAATTGAAGAGCTATCGATCGTGCAACCAGGAAAATAATTCTTAATGTATAAACAAGAATAATTAGACTAAACCAATTTGAAGTTGAAATCATTTTATACCAGTTGAGAAAATATCAGAACTTCCAACTATCTAGAAAAGTTGCTAATTATGTTTCCCCCTACGAACAAGCTTACTTTTTATAAATGCTTTTATCAGTATGTTTTGATAATTATATATATCTATTATTGTTTGTTGGATTGTCCCTATCCTATCATTCATATTTTTAATCTCCCCTTTCATTTTTGATTTCTTTGTGATGTATTTTTGCCTCCTCACAATTATCTGCAATCACCGCTTATATCTTCAGCATTGATTCCTGTATCATTTGCAGCATCGCCTGCATACTTTGTAGATTCAATGTTGATTCCGATTTTTCTTTTACCAGCATGCTGTCTATTGTTCTTTGCTGTGAGGGTGATGCAGCTGCAGGTGTAGGATTTACAGTTGTTTTTTTTCCTATTTTGGTTACCGTCGCTGTGCTAGACATCTTTATCGTCTCAGATATTTTACTCCACAATAACATATGACAATTACTATTCAATTAATCTTATAGCTATAATAACAATATTTTTCCTTTTTATCTACACCTAACAATATATTTCTATATGTATCAAATTAATTACCAATATATTTAACACAAATATATGAAAATACAACATCAAAAAGAATTTTTGAATAAAATTGATGTCAAGGTCAAAAAGAAGGTAAAATATTTGGGTATCACTATGACAAATATGGCATGATGTTATTTCAAAATAATTGAGTGAAGACATGGAATGTAGTTAAGAAAATGTTAAGATGGGAGAAAGTACAACTGTCATTATTGGGCAGAATTTCTGTGATTAAGATGAATGCTTTGCCTAGAATGTTATTTTTGTTTCAGACAATACCTGCTTTGACAACATAAGCAATGGCTAAATTTGTATGGTAGGGAAAAAAAACACAAGTTAAATATAAGGTATTGAAAGATGCAAAAAGAAAGAAGAGAATTGGATCTATCAAATTTGAAATTATACTTTGTGGCTCATTGTTTAGTTTGGATTAAAGAATGGGTGTCACTAAGAAACAGGTTATAGGAGTTAGAAGGACATAATCTGAGATTTGGGTAGAATGGATACGACAAAGCTAAGGTTAATATAGATTTTGAAAATAATTATCTCAGCTGTGTCATTCTGAAAATATGTAATAAGTACAAAACTAGATGGTGCCCGAAAACACCTTTATCAGTACAAAATCACTTATGGATGAAAACTTAAATGATTTATGTTTATGAAACTAATCATATTAGAATTTTTTTCAAAGGGAATGTAAAATAAAATCAAGAGAAGGTCTAATAACAAAAGGATATTTTAGGATTAATGGACAGAAAGCTGGAAAAAAGTCATGAAGCTTTATATATTTCTATATTTAGCTATCTGATGAGAGCTAAATAGCTTGAAATAGATCTATAATAATCTCCCTTCATTTTCATTTATCAGTAAAAAATGTTACACATACAGAAAAATAGTTTGTCGGCTATAGCAACCACCTGGATGGTCCCTGGAGGCGCCGAAAGGCAAAAGGAAGCAGCAGTATGCTTCCTCCCATATTTGGGTACACCAGGATGATTCGATAGAAAAAAACATATATAACCCTTTCCTGGTGCAGAGCTGATAAGGGAAGAGAGCCTGTGGCCTAGAGGTTAAGCTGTTGACTTACAGGCAGGCTGCCTAGGTTAAAATCCCAGTAAGGGTATGGCTATCTGATGAGAGCTAAATAGCTTGAAATAGATCTATAATAGTCTCCCTTCGTTTTCATTTATCAGCAAAAAATGTTACACACACACACATATATACATATATATATATATACACACACATATATATACACATATAGATCTATAATAGTCTCCCTTCATTTTCATTTATCAGCAAAAAATGTCACACACACACACACAGCAATATTATTATATGCTCAAAAATGGAATTGACTTCCCTGATTAAAGAAAAGGCAATATAGGAAAAGTTTATTGCCGAATAGAAATCCGTTTTAGACTTTTTGCATACAAAATGAACTTATGATTTGTGGTTTTGATGATTAGGAAAAAAACTAGAAAATAGAAAAAAGAAAGCTTTTCTTTGTGTACCATAGGGTAAGAGATAACTTTGTAATTATACTTATATTTGCTGCAAATAAAATTAGAAATTTCTTTCCATTTCTTTTTATATTTTCTTTTTTGCACTTTTATCTTTTTTCTTTCTTCCCTTATTTTTTTACCTTCTATCGATTTTTGTTAGGTTTCATTTCCTTTTTAAAACTTTTAATATAAAATTATATTAAAAACAATGCAATGCTTAATATGCTTAATCAAATATATCTATTGTTAAATCCTTTGCCTGCAGTTATGACTTTCTTACCACATGGCTTAATTTCAAAATGTGTAGATGATTTATAAGCATATTGAACATCTTTTACTCTGTATTCATGCCAAAGATTGTACTACATGAAGCAGCTCTCAATCAAACCATGGGTATTGCACACTTTTCTTCCTTTTGCATGTGACAAGCCAATTTGCCAATATATCTATTATTACCATTGAGGATTTCATAGCATGCAATGAAGGAAGCAAGCTAGCTCAAAATTCAACTACATATCAATATCAAATCTGTGCTGCTTACTAAAGGACAACCGCCACCCTCCAATAAGAAACATATCGAGCTAGTTGATCAATTTGGACAAGCTATCAAGTCACTCTTTACAATATTTATTAAGGACACAAAGGATTGGGATATGAAATTCAGGTAAACCATAGAAAATTACTATAATTTTGAATATACTAAAAAAAGCTGTGGGACTTCAGAAATGTCTTATTCAATATTTTCCATCCAAATTACAATATGTTCTACAGAAATCATCCTAAAACCTAGGCAGTGAAAAACGGTAATTTCTTTTATTAGCCAAGTTAAAGGCACTCAGAACTACACTTGCAATCAACTAAATATATATTGTAAAATGTTTTGTTACTATTTTATCATATTGACTATATTAGTCTAATAAGGTTTTGAGGGAAAAGAAAACTTTTGGGATGTTTTCAAGTTAGGAAATGTCTAATTAAAAACCCCATTGTTTTTAATAGATTTGTTTTTAGAAAGATACTAAAGACATTTTTTTCCACAGTGGCAGAGATGCATAGCATGGAATATTAAGCCACATTTCTATTTAAATACAATATAACTTGAATAAAAAAATAGCTGAAGTTATTAATTGTACAAAGTAAGACATAATTGAATAAAATTTACACAGTAATTTGTTTCATCATTTCACTGAAAACAACACATGAACCATTAATGGTGAACTATGCAGGAAAAAGTGAAATTAACTTAAATTATCTTTTACAGAAATATTTCATTGATCTCCAGAGTAACAAATTTTGAAATAAACTTTTTTTCATATAAAGTTCATATATATTTTCATATAAAGTTCATATATATATTTTTCATATCAGGTTCATAGTTGCTTATTCTCTGGCTCCGTGCACTCGCAATCATAACAAAAAGATAGAGTATGAACTAAAGCTATAAAGATTTTAGATCTGAAGGTAAAACCTTTCAAAAGGTGGGGGCAGGAATGTAGATTTGGAACCGTTTACACCGACTGCACCTTTTCCTATGGTCATATGGCACAGGTTGTGTATGGTCTTAGTATGAACCAGAGTTTATCCAAGTGCTGCAAATGCACAAGAAGCATCTCACCTTGGAAGCAGTATTACATGTATAAACTTGCCCAAGTCTTTGGATCCAAACTGTGTCAAAGCACCTTTACTTCCATTACCATTTCAGTATTACATCAGTTATCAAACATAACTTGGCAACTAAAGTATGCTGGGTATACAGTCTGTTTCTATATATGTTTATGCCATCTAGTAAAACTATTTCCTATGGGACAAGGGAAGCAGGAGAGAAATGTCTAAATTAACTGTTTAAATTATTAATAGTTTAATTTATTAAACAGTTAATAAATTATTAACTGTCTCATTTTCCCATAATGGATGTCTGCACACCAGGGAGAAATTATACCTGCTTCAATAATTTCTTCAATTACAGATTTTCCTAGTATATTTTGGTCTAATCCATGAGGCATGAGCCACAGAAGTCTCTAAATCAGGGGTGTCAAACTGGCAGCCTATGAGCCGGATGCGTCACGTGCAGGTCACTCCCACCCCAGCTCCACGAAGGGAAAAAATGTCTCGATACGTCACATGACAGCAACATGACGTAGCGAGTTTCACACCCGTGCTCTAAATAAACAAGTTATAAGAATTTTTCCTCAGAGATGACATTTCTGTCTTTGACAGAGAAAACATTCTACTGACCCTAAAATAATTGTCAGATCAATATTCTAACCTTGTTATGATAACATTCATATTAATAAGACAATACAATGGCTCTCAACAAATAATTCAATACTTAATGTACCTTTGAAATGTAAGTTACAAGACAAGGCAAACAGCCCAAAAGACTTATATGAAGGTATTTCTATTATCAGAAGACACATATTTTGACTACTTACTTACTAACCATAAATTCATCACATTTTTCAAAGATACAGGTCATATATTGAACTTATACATTTCTTCAGAATCTTGTTCCAATTTTTACAAAGAAACATTATTCTATTAAGTCCTACACATCTAAGCTTTGGATATATCCACTTATTCACACATTTCTTCAAAAATATTTATTACTTCATTAATAGCTCAAGAAATTCTACTCTTTCTAATATTAACAAATTGATGCTCTGTTTACCAAAGCATCCAGAAGAAGCCAAATTCACATATTTTGGGGGAATCAAAGGGAAAAAAGGAAGTGAAAAACAAGTAGCTTTACCCTACACCCTATTCTATCGTGATATTTATAGTTATCTTCTAATATCTATTTAAGAGAGTATAGTATTCAAGTTTCCTGCCTATAGATCATTAGTATATTTGCTTCAAAAGGATGATGGCATCTTTCATCTTTTTTGCAAACATTTAAAATGTTCATGTATTTCTGATTTGGTCATTCTTTTTCCCTAATAAACCATACTTTAAATGCTTAAAATTTGCTTTGCTGCATAATATGTAATAAATATGGAAGCCATTTTTCCCTGAATTTGATCAAACATCTGTTAACGAATAAATGTCGTTAATTTGGTCATTGCCGCATATTCTCCAAGTTTAAGTTCCAAGACTTTTGTTTTGCTGGAGCAGAGAAAGGTGGTTTACACGAAGTTGGGTTAAAGGCATTATTGAAAACAGATCTACAATCCAGCACCGATGAAGTTACCTAGTTTGGGTAATGAAACGTCTGCAAGAAAATGAGCCAGCTTCAGAGTGTACCCAAGGACCCCTCATTTCAACCTGGAGCTACAAATATTCTCCTTTATTAATCCAAGATATAAAGGAAGGACTTGCACAAAGAATCAGGAACCAGGTGAAATCTCCAAGCTAAAATACAAAATTTTAAAATAGAGCTTTTTTAAAAAAAAAAATCTGGTCTGTTCAGAATCACACTGCCCACACAGTAACAACTAGCCACGGACCAACACCAGAAGCTCTCCTGTCGGGTCAGATGCCCTAACACAGCTGTCATTTGTGCATCCACAGCAGGCCCTCCGCTCAGAGGTGGACAGGCTCCATTAAGCACGGAGTTGTCCAACGTGCTTTCCTGCTGCCTTCAAGGCACCTCCGGAAACCCTTGTCAGTTTCCATCAACTTCGCGGCTGCCTTCACGTCTCCCCACCTGCCTTTTCTCTAAACCGCTGCTCAAATCTCGGCTTTTCTCAAAGCCGCCCAGCCCAGCCCCAATCCCATTGCCCCATTTCCGTAAAGCGCGGGACTTTCCCGCTTCAGTGATGGCCAGCAAGAGCCACGGCTGTCCGGGTTTCTTTTCCAGACGCCCCGCTGATGGGGTGCCGGGAACTGCCCCCCCCCCCAAATCGCCCGAGGAGCCTGAGTTCAGGTATTTCTCCACGCCGTCGTCTCTGTTACGCCCCTCACACTTACCGGTCTGCAGGGAGGCACCCCCACCAGCAGGGGCGCTATCAACGGCCGAAGGGGCGGGGTGTTGTTCAGGCGGCTCCTCCCCGACGGGCCCAGCATTAGCAACGGGGAAAACACTGGGCCCTTGGAAGTATTTGATGTCGCGGAAGAACTTCTTCGTTTCGCGCAAGTTGTGCTGCAATCGCGTTAGGTGCCGGTTGTAGTGGCCGAACGTGCGGCACAGCTCGCGGTTTAATCCTCCGCCGGAGCCGCGGACAGTGGGGCCTCCCCATCGCTCCGACATTTCCTCCGCCGGGGCTTCAGCTCCAGAGTCCTCTTCCCACCACGATGGGGAGTCGGACGATGCCAGGCTGTCGCTGCCGCCTTTTCCCCAGCCTTAACCTCCTGCTCCCCTGTCAGCAGCGACGCATCGAGTCGCACTGCGCACGGAACGGAACCTTTATCCGGGCGCTCTGCCGGAGAGAGGGAGGTGGCCAGGGGCGGACCCCATAAGGATATTTTGGTCGCCTTGAACTATGGGGGATGTAGTCGTATTTGGGAGAACTTCCCTATTAAAGGAGTTCCTTTCTTTATAAGGGGCTTCTGAAAACAGGCGCTTTTCCCGAACTGTATTCTGGGTTTTGTAGTTTCCAAGCTAAACACTGAAATGTTTTCCGTTCTCCTCCAGGGCTAACTTGCTGAAATTCGGTAGCGGGTTACGACTTAAGTATAAATGGGAAAAATGGAGGGGAAAAGCAGTGAATGGGAACTTTAAAATAATATAAAACCTCCAAGTGTAAGAGTATGATCGGTAATAGGTTATGAAGTTGACTCGCTTTTGTGAATATTATTTCAAAGTTTCTTTCCTTGGAAAATAAAAAATGGTTCATTCTCTGAATCGAACTAAGGGTGAAGCAATGGTAACCTGCATTATTGCCAATAATACAACATATATGTGTTCAGGTAATCACAAGAATTAAGCTTGGAAGAGATGTTAGTTTAGTTAAATGAAATGATTGATGGGTCAATTTTCAACATGATTTAAATTTCTCTCCAATTGCAAAGACTAGGAATATATACTATACCTTATGAATGCATTATTTAATTAAATGAGTAATTAAAGTCCATATATCATCATACAGAAATCTAATAAACTATAGCAAGCCACACTGTTTTGCTGAACAAATGCATATCCTTCTATAAAATTTTGGAAGATCATTTGTCTAAAGCAGGGGTCCTCAAACTTGGCAACTTTAAGACTTGTGGACTTCAACTCCTAGAATTCGCCAGCCAGCCTTTAAGGAATAGGATCAGGTGAGAGGCAGGTTAAGAGAAAATGTAGGTTCTTTTTGCATTCATTTGTCTAAATATAGAAATGACCACTTAGGAGAGTAAGTGAAGTGACTGAAGAAAACTAACAGATCATTCAAACTACCTTTTAATAGAAAATTAATATTAGGAGAAGCGGAATAGAGGTTGTACAATAAAGTTGTAGTAAACAATAATAAAGGCAGGTTAAAAATCAAATAAATAGTAATGAGATATATTACTGTTTCTTACATTTGAATTACATTGTCTCCTCAAACCTGTCTAGGTCTAGATTACCTCCTAAAGTAGTACTCTTTTTTTTAAGCAGTTATGCAAGTAATATTTTGAGTAGTTTCTGCCAATGCAATGTTATTATCACGTGATTTTTTAGGATCCAAAGGGTTGAGTTCTGATTTCCATGGACATACATACAGAATAACTTAATCATAACAAGAAAGTTATTTGCCTGAACACATACAGTACCCATCCTCCTGTTGGCAGATGTAACTCTGGATAATTCCCATAAAATGGAAAAAGGAGTCCTTTATTCCTACTTCATTTTGAATGACTTTCAATACCCCTTGGCCACTATGAACTCAGCTGAGCTGAAAGGATTATTCGTGCAAAAAGGGTTGTACCATAATATTCCATTTTTGTGGATCATTCAGTTTTCTTTTTTACTAAAGAAAATGCTATTAGGATAACATTTAATTTCTCCCAATATTAAAATTGTCATATCTGCTTAACTGATAGGCTTGAATGTCACTATCAATGCACAGAAAACCAGAGCCAAATCTCATAATTAAGCACAGTGCTTAATAAATTTTAAATGAATGTGCACAGGATTGTATTCATTCTCATCATTGTCTCTTATTCACAATTGTCAGACAAACTGCTTTAAACATGTATCAATAAGTTATGAAAAGTGTTTATTCTGAAGAAATTAGGTTACTGTCTTCTTATCCTCTTATTACATGTGTAAAGGTTCCAACTAATGAACCCAATAGTGGTTCATAGTGGTCATGTAATAAACGCTAGTAATTGAGATAATAATTGAGATAATGTTTTGTATATGTTGTTCCACAGAATTTTGTTAACTGTATAAGCATCATATCCCATTCTGCTATATTCGCCAACATTAAGTTCCCTTAAAATCAATATAAATATTATTGCTGGGCCATAACACTGAAGTTTTGAATGCTTGTATGCTTCTGTTCTAAAACCTGGGTTAAAATGTTTTGTGGAATCAGCAGAGATATAAATGGAATTAAAATGGATTGTATAAATATATCACCTAACAACTTGCATTAAATCAAGGCATAAATTCTATACACATTAAGGCTCTTACATTTGCTTATTAGATCATTCCAAAATGTCACTCTGTAAGCAAAGGTGGTGGGTGAGAAGTCCTTTTTCTCATTTCTTTTTTTGCTTTAGTCTTCCTTTCCATTGAGGAAGGCTAGAACCCATATGGAATCTTATTCTTTTTAAACAATGTGATAACAACTCATGGTGCAGTACACTCAGTTTGCAGTCAAAATCCATTCAGTTTTCTTCTTAATCTCTGAAGGTTTGTTTACATTACAAAGTTTCAATGGTTATCTCAGAATTATTTCAGGGTTGTCATTCAGAGACAATAATCCCTGACTACACCCTCATGGAATTCCCTGGACTGTTTTCGGCTTTGTGTTTCTTTATGGACTGTAGAATTGACCACTGCCCTGCACTCCCCAGGGATAAACTGTTCCTGAGGTAGGTGTTTGCCTAATCGTAGATGAGGTATCATAAAACAGGCAACCCTGATCTTGCTAGAATCTGTGAGTTTTATTTTACTCGCTTAAACTACAGTAATTCTCTGCATAAAGATTTTAAAATCCAAGATACTAAAAAAAAATCAGTGTTTGATAGGCCAAGAATAATTGGTTGTCTTGGGAACTGGTAAATCTAGTCTTTTGGTCATCTCTTCTATCGCAGCCTAGACCTTAATCAATCATCTTATCTTCCAACCAGAAATCCTGTAAGATTTCTCAACAAAAATAAAACCTTTCTACATCAGCCATCTCCAATCTGATACCCACAAGATATGGTAGTCCCACAACTACCTAGAAGCAGCAGGATAGGAAAATTCCACCCCTGGTCTTTCTTTGCTTGCTATTATCACACCCTTCTTGCCTCATTTTCTGACCCTCACACCTTCTTTTCCCAGCCTTTCTGTGCTTACACACACCCTGCAGCCTGCACCCTCTTCTCCCCTGCCCCTCCCCAGCTTGGGCAGCACTCATATACTTTGGAGTAAGAGAAATGCAGGAAATAAGAAAAAAATGATTGAGTGGTAAAGTATCTGGGAACAGAAGTGCAGAAACAAAGGGCTTTTAATGGTCCTTGGGGAACATTTTATTTCATTCACACTCATGCAATTCCTTCCACATAATTGATCAAGCAGGCTGGACAAGGTCAATAATTGGACTTTAAAAACATGATTTATGCTATTCAATCATATATCCATTCTACTTTGGCTCTGCTGAAATGGGATTTGCGGATTTTTATATTTCAAAAACCTGCAAAACAGATTTGAACAAGTTGATAATGGGTCTAAAGAAAAAATGTTTATATCTTCAAAGACAAAATGCTTTTAAACCATACATAATGTTTCAAATTGATGGTAACTCTCCAACTTTATGTTACAACTATTCCAAAGCAGATAATTGTTTCTTTCTTTTAACAATAAGCTTCATACTATAAATATTTTGAAGGCTCACTTTGTTTACTTTAGTATTCTAAATTATCTATAATATTTTAACATAATCCTTAGTCTCCTTTGATCAGTGTTATGATATGTGTGACTATTCGTTTATTTAAAGTATTTCTTTTTTACCTTTCTGCTTGATAGCAGACCCCTGTAAAGTGATTGGAAATATGTGATAATTAATATAGCATTATTCATAAGCTCCTTCTGCAGATAGCTATGACATTTAAAGTTCTTGGGCAGATTATATTGGAAATTATTCAGTTGATAACCTCTTGATATTACTGCTACTGATGTTTTAATAGAAAGTGGGCAATCAAATATAAGTATGGGGACTGATTCCAGAAAACCAGGAGAAGTGGTTAGAGGTACACAAAGTACCTAAAATAGGCTTGATGTAGGGGAAAGTGACATTTTCCTATGGGAAGACCCATGCAGGTGATGATCTCTGGTGAGGAATATGCCACAGTAAGAGCAGGGTCCATTAGTTTTCATGAAAACTCAGTCAGCTTTGTGGGAACCTTCTGTTTGTACAATTTCGTCAGCTCCCCCATTCCTCTAGGCCAGTGATGGCAAACCTCTTTTGGTTCGCGTGCCAAGAGGGGGGCGCAGGGCGTGTGCGTGTATGCCCACACCCATAATTCCATGTGGGGGGCCCCATGCATGCACGCGTGACCCCCCACTCCCGCAATGGCACACCCGTTTTTCGCTCTCCCCAGGCTTCAGAGCCTTTCTATGAGCCTGGGGAGGGTGAAAACGGCCTTCTCCACCACTACCCCGGAGGCCCTCCAGAGGCCAGAAATGGCCCGTTTCCCAACTTCTTCAACTTCTTCAAGTTGGGAAATGGGATGTTTCTGGCCTCCGCTGGGCCTCCGGGGGGGAAGCTGTTTTTGCCCTCCCCAGGCACCTGGGGAGTGAAAAATGGGCCTTCTCCACCCCCTCCAGAGGCTGGAAACAACCTGTTTCCCAACTCCCAGTGGGCCCAGAAGGCCCAAAAATTAGCTGGCCGGCGTGCGCATGCACGCCGGACCTGAGCTCGTGTGCCCACTGATATGGCTCCGCATGCCACATGTGGCACGCGTGCCATAGGTTCGCCATCATGGCTCTAGGCAGTTCTTAAACAGGTATTAAGTTGTCTATAGATACCTTATCCAACTGTTGATTCTAGGTGTGTTTGGTCTACCAGGATGAAAATGTTAGAATTTGCACTCCCAATATATCTTAATATACACTGAGAGAAGCTACCAAGATCATTTTCATATGTCGCAAAGGGCTCCAACTGAGACATTTGTACTAATGAATACCCCCCTGTAAGGACTTCCATAGGAAATTATCTTTGTGAAGCTTATGCATATCCTGCTGACTTAGTGAATTATGCACCAGGCACATTTTGATTTTGGTCCTCATGCTGTCTAATGAATATCTTTGAAAACTGTACTAGAGCCATGCCTTAAAAAATAGAGGAACGGTTCAACCTCTTGCTAACAAAATTTGGTAAATCAGAAATGGGCAAAGTTTTAATAAGATAAAGGAATTTTATATATCCATATTTCATTTTCTATTTAACTTTTTCCTTTGGAAAAAAACTAGTCATCCATAGTCTGTTGAAGCAATTATCTCTATGATGTAATCAGTTTATTTGAAAGGACTGAAACTGATCTTATGCTCACAGAACTATATTCTGAACATCTTCATAGGACTGAGACTTTTGTGTCAATGAAACCAGACAATCTTACCTTTCAATTATGGATTGTTCATAATTGGCTCTGTAAAGTTGATCTCCTCTTCATGGATTACTGCCTTGTTGTGGCGAAGGGACTTGTGTAGCTCAATGAAACTATGAGCTATGCCATGCAGGGCCACCCAAGACAGACAGGTCATAGCAGAGAGCTCTGACAAAATGTGATCCACTGAAGAAGGAAATGGCAACCCACTCCAGTATTTTTGCCATGAAAACCCCATGGACAGTACCAAAAGGCAAAAAGATATGACGCTGGAAGATGAGCCCCTCAGGTCCGAAGGTGTCCAATATGCTACTAGGGAAGAGCAGAGGGCTAGTACTAGTAGCGCCAGAAAGAATGAAGTGACTGGGCCAAAGCTGAAAGGACGCTCAGCTGTGGATGTATCTGGTGGTGAAAGGAAAGTCTGATGCTGTAAAGATCTATACTCCATAGGAACCTGGAATGTAAGATCCATGTATCAAGGCAAGCTAGACGTGGTAAAACAAGATGACAAGACTGAACATCGACATCTTAGGAATCAGCAAACTAAAATAGACAGGAATGGGTGAATTCAATTCAGATGACCATCAGGTATACTACTATGGGCAAGAATCCCTCAGAAGAAATGGAGTAGCCTTCATAGTCAATAAAAGAATAGGAAAAGCAATACTGGGATACAATCCCCAAAATGACAGAATGATCTCAGTTCAAATCCAAGGCAAACCATTCAACATGACAGTAGTCCAAGTCTATGCCACAACCACTGGTGCTGAAGAGGATGAAGTTGACCGGTTCTATGAAGCCCTATAGCACCTTATAGAATTAACACCAAAAAACAATGTCCTTATCATCATAGGGGATTGGAATGCTACAGTAGGAAGCCAAAAGATAACCGGAATAACAGGCAAGTTTGGCCTTGGAGTACAAAATGAAACAAGGCACAGGCTGATAGAATTTTTTCAAGAGAATATGATGGTCATAGCAAACACTCTTTTCCAGCAACCCAAGAGACGACTCTACACATGGACATCACCAGACGGTCAACACAGAAATCAGATTGACTATGTGCTCTGCAGTCAAAGATGGGGAAGCTCTATACAGTCAGTAAAAACAAGACCAGGAACTGACTGTGGCTCAGATCATGAGCTTCTCATTGCAAAATTTAGGCTTACATTGAAGAAAGTGGGGAAAAGCACTAGGCCACTCAGGTATGAACTAAATCATATCCCTGATGAATATACAGTAGAATACACAGATAGATTTAAGGAATTAGATCTGATAGACAGAGTGCCTGAAGAACTATGGACGGAGCTTTTTCGTGAGCTTGTTTCATCATTTGCAGGGAAACAGAAGCTCACTAAAGAAACACCACAGAGATCTGACCTGGGGCGACAGCGCGTGCCAGCAGAGAGGGCTCTGTGTGCCACCTCTGGCACATGTGCCATAGGTTTGCCATCACGGCTGTTAATTGTCGTCCTGTCTATTTAACTTACATGCAGAGCACATCATGAGAAAGGTGAGGCTAGATGAATCACAAGTTAGAATTAAGATTGCCGGGAGAAATATCAACAACCTCAGATATGCAGATGATACCACTCTAATGGCAGAAAGTGAAGAGGAACTAAAGAGCTTCTTGATGCGGATGAAGAAGGAGAGTACAAAAGTTGGCTTGAAACTCAACATTAAGAAAACTAAGATCATGGCATCCGACCCTCTCAATTCCTGGCAAATAGATGGGAAAGAAATGGAGGTAGTGACAGATTTTATTTTCCTGGGCTCCAGGATCACCACAGATGGGGACTACAGCCAAGAAATTAAAAGACGCTTGCTCCTGGGGAGGAAAGCTATGGCAAATCTAGACAGCATACTAAAAAGCAGAGACATCACCCTGCCACCAAAAGTGCATATAGTCAAGGCTATGGTTTTCCCAGTTGCAATGTATGGCTGTGAAAGGTGGACCATAAGGAAGACTGAGCACCAAAGAATTGAGGCCTTTGAACTATGGTGCTGGAGAAGACTCCTGCAAGTCCCTTGGACTGCAAGGCGATCAAACTGGTCAGTCCTAAAGGAGATCAACCCTGACTGCTCTTTAGAAGGCCAGATCCTGAAGATGAAACTCAAATACTTTGGCCACCTAATGAGAAGGAAGGACTCACTGGAGAAGAGCCTAATGCTGGGAAACAATGAGGGCAAAAGAAGAACGGGTTGACAGAGAATGAGGTGGCTGGATGGAGTCACTGAAGCAGTCGGCGTGAGCTTAAATGGACTCTGGGCAGTAGTGGATTCTAAAACCCTTTATTACCAGTTCGCACGCACATGCGCTCGCGCGCGCAACGCTTCTGCGCATGCACAGAAGCATCCTGGATGGGTGGGCGGAGCCTCCCGCTGCCGGCGCTACCGGTTCTTAGAACTGGGCCAAACCGGGAGCAACCCTCCACTAAATCCGGGGGATGGTAGAGGACAGGAAGGCCTGGAGGAACGTTGTCCGTGGGGTCGCGATGGGTCATACACAACTTTGCAACTAACAACAACAAAAGTTTATCTGAGCTGACTGTTCAGAATATTTAAGTTGCTTGAAAAACATCATGATTTTAGGATGCATTTAAAATAAATATTTTTAAAATATTCATCTAGGTTTTGTCTATATTATACAAGAAAAACATTTCTATCTTAACTATTTTGCATCCTAGTTTTTAAAAGTTAACTGCCATTTATTAAGTTAAAATATTTTGCAACAGTTCAATTGAAATTGAACTACAGTTAAAGAATGAACATATTTTGTGTTGAGAGATTTGTGGTCAGTTTTTAGAACTTTAAATAGCTCTTCTAATAGAAAGTATGAGGTGAAGAAAAGCAAGGAGAATATGTGTGAATCTTAGAAACTTAAGGCTAAAATTTGGTTACCATTTAAAAACTAATGTTAGTTCAGTACAATTTATTGCTTGAAGCAGAGAAGAAAATAGTTGCACAACCTCTTGCTTGGTCAAATATTTTAAGATAGTAATCCGTCACCCACTTCTGTGGAGTAAACTCTATTGGATCCCAAAAGAGATCTCAACATAGAATTGTTGGATGAGACTACAATTCTAAATATATGTTCTCAGAAGTCATCTAATTAAAGTCATTGGGATTTATCTAAGAGTAGACATTACAGAGTTACATTATACAAAGTCTTGTTCAGACATTCATTCCTGCCTTTATCTATCCTTTTCATTATCTGAAACAGGCTATTTCATCATGTTCCTATGAAATACCATGTCACCTGATGAAGTTATTTTACATGGATTGTTATACATAGGTTAATTAGTTTTTGCAGCTTTTGTGGGACCAATTAATCATAGGAAATGTACATGTGGGGAAGTTCATTCTGCTATGTTTTCTGTCAAACGAATCTCATAAAAAATGGTCCTCCCAATCCAAATTTTAGGTACATAGATAGTTCTGTTGTAATTAAAATGGCAGTACATTATATTTGGTCAAAATAGCTATTTTGAACTGTTGCAGAAGATGTATGACTTGAATAATTCATTGTGCCAGTTAAACACCAAGATGGATCACTAGATTGCAACAGGGCAAGAGTTACTATCACTTGATAAAAATCCCACCCCCCTGCTTAGAGGGGCATTCTTGTGGTTCAGACTTTGTGCCAGCCATTACCTCTCAGCCCTAGGAAGAACTGTTGCTGAAAATATGACCAAGAAAACTGCTTACTATAGATTAGTCCATGTAGTCACCAAGAGTAAAGCCTAATTGAAAGGTGCATATACACCCAAAAAAGGCTACTGTTATTTTTTCTGGATTATTTTATTTTGGAACTGCGGTCAGAGTGACTCACTCATTTGATAGGACATAGGAGAAGACAGGGCAAAAAAAATAATACTGTTCTTATGTGTTGAAGTCATACGACTGAGTATTTAGTCTTGAAGTTACTGTATGTTGTACTGTATGTTGTTCAAGTTCTGCTTAGACCACAAAGCTCAAAGTAAATATTTTAAAGAAGACTCAAAGCAACCTATAAAATGTGGGTCATCTTTTTCCGTAGGAGTTGGAAACTGGAACAAAATTTGTGTTCAAAGACTTTATTGTTGAAGTAGCAAAAGCCTCTATTCAGGCAATATATTACATAAATACAGTATCAATACTGTTGGAAATATAAACGCACCCACAAAAACATTACTACACTAAGTAAGTCAGATGACTAAGAGCTGACAAACAGCTGACCAAAATGGCAATATGATTTGAGATTGTTATGGACATCAATCAAATAACTTTTAATAACAGTTGACAATAGTTAATTATAGATTGCTACAGACATAAATTATGTAGCTTTTAGCAGCAGTTGACAGTAGTTTATTTTATTTTACTGTTGGCCTCCTTCACATATCATGGATAATTTTGAAGGGAAATCATTTGCACCAAGTCATCAGGGATTAGTAATTTAATTTTAAAAAAATCCTTCAACAGTGAAAATTTTGAAGATCCCTGGGTTGGGGAATTTTTTTTTTCTTTCAGTTTAATAGCTGGACTGATAACTCCCTCCCTCTCTCCTCCTCCTCTTCTTCACCACCCCAATGAAAAGACTTTCCTGAACAAGGAAATAATTATATTAAAACAAGTCCCCCGTAGAATCAGAGATAATAGGAAACAATATCATTTTCTAACTAAAAGATTAATAAAGGATAATATAATGTATAGATGGCTGATGCTGGAGGGGCTCTTACATGGCAGTATCTTACCAACAGCCCGTTAGGCGCGCCGAAAAAACAAGCCAAATGCCAGGATTTACATGCAGAGTCCCGTTACATGGCAGGAGAAGAAGATCAGAATCAACTCAGTAGAACAAGCACGAAATTTTGGTGAACAAAGCGGCCTAATAGAAGAACAACCTAGCAGTGAAAGTAGGGAAAACAGAGAAGATTTAGAAGATAGAAGCCAAGAAGAAGATCTAGTAGAAGAAAGGAAGAAACAAAAGGAGGTCATTAAGAAACAAAGACAGCAAGAGAAAACGCAAGGTAGAGTGCTAAGAGGGACGAAGCATACTAAAAGATATTATAAATAATAATCTCCAAAGAAACAAAAATAACATTCAGTAAAATAAATGGACCTAATAACCGGAAGTAAAGAACTCAAACATTTTCTAAACAAAAAAAAAAAGGAAAAAACTTGACATTACTGTAACTGTCCTCCAACAAGTACATATCAAAAAAGAGAATTTAAGACTACTTGTTATACTCACAATTTATGCCTCAAATGATAAACAATTTGAATCGCATAAAAAAAAACACGATAAATTTACAGAACTAGGAGTAGAGAATTTAATTACTATTGGGGACGCTAATGCCTTAGTTAACAGTAAGATAGAACAAAAGAAAAGTATAAAGGTGTACTTTCAAGTAATCTTATAAAGGTTTTAGAAGATATATTGTACAATAGGATAGGTAATATGAGAGCAATATGAATATTAAATGAAATACTGTATAAAATGTAATCATCTGACAACAGCTTTTGATGGATAGGGGGCTATAAATGCCCCACCTGTTTGTTATACGTTTTGGTGTGTCTTGTTTTGTGTATTCAATAAAAATAAAAATATTTTAAAAAGAAAAGACTTTCCTGAAAGTCTTAATAAAGTTTCAATGAATCTAGTACAATGTACCGTATGTCATTTTTACTATAATGGATCTTAATGTAAAACTACCCTAGGTAAGGTAGGGTAGAACTCAATGATCTAATCTTCTTGAACCACTGGCATCATTAAAGTATTTTGGTCTAAAGCATTAGTGTCCAGCCAACCTCCCCATTTATTGTACCCTGATGTCTGAGGAATGAATTGTAGACCAACCCATTTGGTAGCCTATGCTGGGAAGGTCTAAAAACAACCAGAAATAAAGCTAATATTTGTTGTGGGACTGATTGAGATTGAAATGGGGTGTGGGGTGCCATGGGGAATCTCCACCATAAATATGATGCTAACCTGCACGTGGGGAAAGCAGCAGACAAATCTTCTAGGTCAAGGAAAGTTTAAAAGCCATGTGGTAATTCTAATTTTATATAACAGACGGCAATATGAGTTGTGAGTTATATGTAAGCATGTTATGCACATTGCTTCCTTGCCCTTTAAAAATCATAAAATAAAGGTTTCAATAAGGGGAAGAAAACAAAACGAAATAGTATATGACGCATGATAGGCTTCAAATACATTAATGCCATGTGGTGAAATGTTGGCACATAGATTAATAAATACGATTGAATAAATTGAATAAGAACATATTTGAAATAAGTTTGCACAGGAGCATTTGCAGGCTGGGGTTGATGGGTGCTGTGGTGGATTCTTTTTGCTGCATGCATATGCAGAATCATCAAACACCTCTCCCTTCCTTTCAATGGAATTGATAACCAAGCGTATTAACAGAAGTACGAATTCTGTACGTCCTGTCGGCACTGACATGCACACCTGAAAATGCCTAGCCAGAATTCTAACCGAAAAGCAATCAAATGTTTACGGCTGAAAGATATCCCTCTGGTGAAGCTACGAATAAATTCAAAGCAAAACCAGCCCTTGGTGAGTGGCTTGCTGGTGGGAGGAGTTCCCATGGCAATAGAAAAGAGTTGGCATGACTGATATCAGCCGCATCCCCCAAAACAGGCTAAGCGGGACCCAATGGAGGGGTTCACGCGAGGAGACCACGCCAATGTCCTCCTCCCGTCCCCGCAACGCTGCGAAGCGAACTCCCGCCCGCACTGCAAAGCCGCAGCCCAGTGCAGCACCATTCCCCTATTGACAGCTCCTGATAGCGAGAAGGGGCGGGCGGCGGGCGGGGGAGGATGAGAGCCAACCGGCCAACCAAACCTGGAAAGCGCTCGAGGCTTATACCCTCCTCCTGCTCTCCAGATCGAGCTACGTCTCGGATTGGCTAGGCCTGGCTATCAATCAGGCTAGCCAGCCGGCTAGCTAAATGGGTGGGTTAGGCTGAGGGATTTGCTCTTCAGCCTCGGAAAGTGGGTTCTTTTTTTTTTTTTTGCATGCGTGGGGGAAGTAAGCAAGCAAGCAGCGACTGACTGTCTTGTCAAAAGAAAAGAGGAAGAGATGCCCTCGGCGGAAGAGAATTGCCACCCATGCAGGACGCTCAGATCAAGATCGCTCTTTCGTTTTCCTAAGCAGTGAGTAGCCTATGAAAGAAGGGAGGGGAGCGCTAGCAAATGCATACTGTTTACTCGCGCGTCATCCTCCCAGTCAAATCCCAGCCAGCCAGCTCTTTCCCAGTTGCAGTTTTTAACTCAGGCAGTCAAAGTTGGGTGGTGGGAGCGGGTCCTTGTCCTGCCATCCAGCACATTGAGTTGGATGGACATGTTTTTCTTTACAGCTCCTCCCTGTAGTCTGCTTACCCTCCCTCCGGATCACAGGTGAAAATGAACTTCAGCTTTCTGGGATGATCTGACTTGGTCCTTCGCTCCCCCCACCCACCCACCGTTTCCCTTCCGTCCTGTTTCTTATCTGCAATGCTTTGGAAAAGCAACAACCAGAGGCTGATGTCTCACCCAGCATGAAGAGGTGCAAGTCAGATGAGCTGCAGCAGTTAGACAGAGACTCTGCTGGGACAGAAGATGCCCTCCTTCTGCCAACCATGGATGCCAAGCTTGGGGACTCAGCTGCTGCTCCGGCGGATTTGGGTGTCTCCAATCCAAACCCAGCTCCCCATCCTGTGACCCGGACCAAACCTCCTGATTTAAAGGTATTTTTAAAATGCTTTTTTTAAAAAATGTATTTGGCTGGAACCCGAACCCCCAACCGGGAGGTGTATAAATTATTGACAAGTGCAAAAATGTCACAGGTGCTACATTCGCATATACTTATTTTTAAAGATGCGCCACTCAAGGCAATCATTGTACTATCCAGCTTGCATGGCAAGTTCCCAGTGCTGAGTTTTCTTGTGATCATACATGTTCATTGTTAAATAATAGACTTCCTTCAGTTTGTCACCTTTGCAACATAATATAAATAAAATATATTCTATAGTGGTGCAGTGGTTGGGGAATCTGATCTGATCATATTCAATGACATTTTAAGTTGACATTTCACACCATCATTTTTACCTATTATATCTTTGAGCTGCAGTTCCATACCCGAAAATAAAACCCAGTGAACCCATTGGGACCTATATTTAAACAGACACTGTTACAGAGTTGTAATGCTAGTTCTAAATTTTATCTAGTAATTCCTTGACTGTTATTTACTGTGTGTAGAGAGTAAATACAAGTTACTATGTAAAATTTAATAAAGTAACACCCAAATTTAGTGAAAATTTAGACAGCTGTTAGCCAAAATTATGCAATTTCAACCTCGGTTTGTTAGACATCAGTGACTATCAAAAGATGTTGATCTTAACAATAGACATTGTTATAATAGGATAATGAATATAAATGGGTCACTGAAGTGACCAAGTGTGGGTATGATTATTTTTCTTTATTGTGGAGTATGATTTAATGAACTTGGTATAATTTATCTGTACAACTGCAAAATATACTCAAATTATAAACTATAATCTTATTCCCACATATACGATATAATATAGCTTCTCCTAACAATCGTTTTGCATTAATGATTGTGTGATAGTGATATTTGTAGGGATTATTTATTACTTTGGAGTTTAAGATGTTCCCAAAAGAACTTCCCAGACGGGTCCTTATCATTAACAGTGAATTATTTTTTAATAAAACCAGACTAAGTACTGTTTGTTCATCTATTTAGTAAACTGGTTTGAATATAAAAGTTATAGGTTACATATCGAGTCCTGTTGCAAGTTTGTCGACTTACTTGTAACAATAAAATTCCTCTTCAAGTAACCAGGCATAAAACCTTTTATAAGTTAGAAGAGCATTCCTGCTGCTTTTCTTTTAGACTTTAATGAGCCATAAATGACTGTTTCAGGGCACAACCAGATGGCTGCATTATGATATTATTCCTGAATCAGCAGAAAACTATGCCAGCATAAATTGTGCTGCCCTGAACCTTATCCTGTCTCAGGAAAGAGCCAATTAGTAGTGCCAACATTAAAAAATTTATTGCAGGATGGGTTAAGGAAAATGATTGCTGGATTCCCCTAACAACTTTTCCCCTTCCGCTGAGCATCATTTCCACAGATGAGGTGGGGAATCACTGCTAATCACTCTTCTTAACCTATGGTAGATTAGGGTTGGGCAAGTGTAGAAGATCCTAGGATGAAATGTTTAGCCATCTTTCAAATTGCCTGAGTGACAGGTTGCTGATATAGAAGAAAGCTTTTGAGGACTATCATGGCTTTCCTTAGCTTCCACCTTACCTCAGGCCTTCTGGTGCTTGTGGTCTGTAATGTGGATAAGATGGGATCAGGTGAAGCAAGAAGAGGAACAATGAATAAACAAGCAGAAATAACCTGTAGAATGGTCAAAACGGCACTGCTGGAAACCCTCAGGAAATAAGGACAAGATAGCAATATGCAATGGACAACATCTGTCTCTTTTTTGCAGTTTAAATTGACCCTTAGTGCAACATAGGATTATACTCTGTTAAAAGATTGCTAATCCTGTCGACAGAGATCTAATTCTTTTTCAAAAGAGCACTGAATCTGTACACAATAATGAGGTCAGATGAAAGTGTCTCTCAGACAATACATGGAAAGTCCCTCTGAAGAATCTGGTATCTTCTTCAACTCACACGAAAATGACCGCAAAGGGCAATGCTCAGCGTCTAGAGGAGTAGGGGGTATGCCTCTAGCAGTGCAAAATGGCCAATAGGAGTTGAACTGATCCCCAGCCCAAACCACATTATTAATCATATGGTTGATTAAGTGTGTTAAAAAGTATCCCCAGCAAAAAATGTGTTGAAAAGAGGGAGAACATGTTTTAAACCTTGAACAGCTGAAGATAATATTAACTACTAGAAATGAGACCGAGGGAAACTAATGAAGATGTGGCACATACAAAATGGGGTACCTGGGTATGTCAGTGCTGCGGTTAGGGGGTTAGGGGGTTAGCCCTGAGGTACAGGGCTCAGATGGGTCAGTAATTACTGTTTACTTTTGCAAAAATGGTATAACTGTAACATTAATTATTTTACTTGGTGTTTATATTTGCCCAAGATGTGGGTTGGTACATATTTGTGTTGTCTCTGTGGAACCTTGTTTATTACATCTTGAAAGCTAATGAAATTTCTGCAGACATTTTATAATAATCCCATTCTCCAGCTGTTCTGGGTTTTATTGGTTGAAAACTAGGGATAGAAATAAAACAAAATAAGTTAAAATGTATAAACTATATATATGATAGCGATTAACGTTAAAAGGAAGGAACAGCAGCAATCTCACATTGCTCCTAGAAGCAGGAAGCAGAAGACACCAGCCTGAAGATGATGAATGAGACTTCATTGAAACGTCGCCAAGACACTTCCAATTTCACGCGGGAGAAAACCCGAACACCCAAAGACATATATATATATATATATATATATATATATATATATATATATATATATATATATATATATATATATATATATATATATATATATATATATATATATATATATATATATATATATATATATCCCTTTATTTTCATTTATCAGCAAAAAATCCTACATATATATATATATATATATATATATATATATATATATATATATATATATATGTATGTATGTATGTATGTATGTATGTATGTATGTATGTATGTATGTATGTAAACTAATGATGAGAACATACAAAAATATTTTTCAGTGGTTTCTCATGCTTGGCATCTTTACGTTTTTGATGTACTTGTCCACCATATTTTTAAAAAATGTTAATTCTATTATGTTTTTCAGAACAGTTGTAGTCTTTTTACAGCCAACAAATATTTACAGCCCACAAAAAATATGGATTTAAAAAAAATGTAAGGACACATTTGAACAAGATGCACCCACTGTATAACTTGTTGAAATGTAGAAATTGGTGAGCAGATCAGCTAGAGGTGTTAATCTCTTCTGATAGGATTAAATATGGGTGAGATCAAAAATATGTCTTGTCTAAGGAAGCATTATACTCCCAGAACCAGTACATATGCATAATTTTAACATTAACACTATGAAATTTATATACTGCTCTTCATCCCGTGATTACAGAGTGGTTTACAATAAAGAAAAGAAATCTGAGTAAAAGAAATTTAAGAGTCCAATAAAAAGCAGACAGCACTAAAGGCATCAGAAGAAATCAAGGCCACAATAAGTTTATCAGATAGTGTAAAATTGTACAGAATGATATTTAGTGAATTTCACTGCCGTGTTTTATATTTCCTAGGAATTGGAAAGTTGCAAATGTAGCATTGTTAGCATTCAGAAAACGCAAGGAAATTTCAGTTGCGATGTGCTAAAAATATGTTAATCACAGTATATGAAATACTAGTGGTTTAAAAAGAAAATAGAATAACTTTCATGCAGATATAGTATGTAAATAGATACTATGACAAAAAATGGAATGCTATTTTCCCTGGAAAGAAGAACAAATGTTTTTCTTTTCAAAACTCCTTTAGCCAGGATTCTCAAACTTTGCAGCATTATGATGCCCCAAAATGAGAGGTGAATTTGTGGAACCGCTTCATAAAAATTTCAATGTAACAAATAAATAAGAAATGCTATAACTTATAAAGGACTACCAGGGGTGGGCAAACTATGGTTCTTTGAGGACCTGTGGACTTCAACTCCCAGAATTCCCGAGCCAGCCATGCATGCATGGCTGGCTCAGAAATTCTGGGAGTTGAAGTCCACAGGTCCTCAAAGAGCCATAGTTTGCCCACCCCTGGACTAGACCAATGGGTTTCAATACTGTATCTGTCAACCTCAACCAGGGCTTTGCTTCCTGCTTTATGTCAGTTTCTGCTTCTGTTTGCTTTGCCTAAGCAAGCCTGACAAACTTTAAAAGGTTTTTGTGACTCCCACCTTGAGTTCAGCTATGAGCTATGGTTTGTTTAATCATGATTTACTAAACAACCAAAATTATCTGAGTTCATTCATCACATAGCCATAAACTGTGAGTTTTAGAAGATCCCTAATTGCATGCCAGTGTTGAATGGGAATTATATGCCCATTAAAGATTAAAGATGGAAGATCTCCAGAACTGGGGAATTCAGATATCTGCAGCCACTCAAACTTGTCAGGACTCTGTTCCTTCTCTTCCAGACAATCAATAAATGAGGGGCTCTTCTAGTTATTCTATATATAGTACAGTACCTGGTTGGTATTCCCATCATCTATCTCAGGGGTAGGCAAAGTTGGCTCTTCTATGACTCATGGACTTCAACTCCCAGACTTTCTGAGCCAATCATGCTAGCTCAGGAATTCTGTGAGTTGAAGTCCATGAGTCATAGAAGAGCCAACTTTGCCTACCCCTGATCTATCTTATCATTTTTTTCTGCCTAACAATTCAAATAAATATTGAAAAAAACAATGTTGGCTTAATTGGAGTTGCAGACATCATAAAAGTGTGCCACTATTCTGATCTTCTGTATTCTTGTGGTTGGGAGTGGGGGAGAAGGAAGGAATGCAATAAAACATAATATGCAGAGTGGCTGGATCAGTTTCAGTCTGAAACTATTATAAGCTTCCATCTCTGCATATGGAAACTGGAAGGGATGACAGAATCTGAAGTAAAAGGGAGCTGAAAATAAGGGAAGTTACCCAAGTCACCTCCAGACAAGATGGGTGGCACACAAATTTAGTAAAAAAACAAACAAACAAACAATTGTATGGCTTGTGGAGCCCTGGTGCAATTTCTCTTGGGGGAGAGAAATTAACTCCCTCAGAACGGGTTCGCAATTTGGGTGTTCTCCTAGATCCACAGCTAAAATTGGATCAACATCTGTCAGCTGTGGCTAGGGGGACCTTTGCACAGGTTCGCCTGGTGCATTAATTGCGACCCTACCTGGAAAGGGAGGCCTTACTCATGATCACTCACGCCCTCATCACCTCATGGCTGGACTACTGTAACGTGCTCTACATGGGGCTACCCTTAAAGAGTATCCGGAGACAGCAATTGGTGCAAAATGCAGCTGCGCGAGCTGTGGTGGGTGTCCCTAGATACACCCACGTAACACCTATTCTCTGCCAGCTGCATTGGTTACCTATTAGTCTCCGGACGCAATTTAAGGTGTTGGTTTTAACCTTTAAAGCCCTACCTGGCTCAGGGCCAGGCTACCTTCGGGACCATATCCAGGGGTGAAATCCTCCCGGTTCGCCCGGGCCAGTCCTTCGGCGTATAGCCGATGGAACTGGCGGCGGTCGCGGCGCGGAGCTTCTCCTGCCCGCTTTCCCGGCCCGGCTGAACACAATCACCGCTTTCCCAGCCCGGCTGACCACAATCATTCGGGTTATTTTTCCCTGTGCATGCGCGCGCATGCACAGAGGGAAAAATAACCCGAATGGCGGCGTTCAGCCGGGCCGGGAAAGCGGGCGGGAGAAGCTCCGCGCCGCGACCGCCACCAGTTCCATCGGCTATACGCCGAAGGACGGGCCAGGGCGAACTGGGAGGATTTCACCCCTGACCGTATCCTACCGCATACCTCCCTACGACCGGTTAGGGCCCACAGAATGGGTCTCCTCCAGGTCCCATCAACCAAGCAATGCCGGTTGGCGGGACCGCGGGGGAGAGCCTTCTCTGTGGGAGCCCCATCTCTCTGGAACCAACTCCCCCCAGAGATCAGGACTATCCCCACCCTACTGGCCTTCCGTAAAGCTGTTAAAACATGGCTCTTCCTGCAGGCGGGATGAAATTAAGATCAATCCCCCATGTTTGAATGATGGTCTGTTTTTAATTTTTATAATTTTTTAATCATTAGTATCATTTTTATAAATTGTTTTCGTATTATGTTGTACACCACCCTGAGTCACACGGGAGTTGGGCGGCATATAAAAATGACTAATAAATAGTGGTTAGAATGCCACTATTGCAGGCAAACTCTGCCCATAGCCTGGAGTTCAATCCTGACAGGGCTTAAGGTTGACTCAGTCTTCCAACCATCCAAGGTCGGTAAAATAAGGACCCAGATTGTTGGGCGCAATAGGATAACATTGTAAACTGCCCACGGAGTGCCGTAAAGCATTACACGACAATATATAAGCGCTATTGCTATTGAATTATATACTGGGACAGCAGTAAACCATCTGAAAATATCTTCAAGATATAGGTGGCCATACTCTAGATCCCACTAACAAAATTCAGCTGTGCACGGACACATTTCAGTAGTATGATCTGGATGATTTAATAGGTTTTGGAATGGCTTTAAAGAATGGAATGGAGATAGCTTGCCTTCAGAAAACCTCATATTCCCATTTCAATCTTAAAACTGCCCACCCTCCTTCCAGCCAAAAGGTGGGCAAAAAAAGAACCACCTATATCCCTGCTGATGATGTGACACAACTCTTGCAGTTCTCTGAAAGGTTGGGAACTTGATTGCAGTGATTGCAGTGTCTTTCAAATGTTGTCTATTCCTGTGCTAGGATTTTAACATGTTGTGAGAACAGGCCACAGTCTAAGAACAGTTGATTATCATCCAAAGGATGGATTTATTAAATTGAGATTTTATAACAGCCTTTTCAAACTAGTGCTTACCAAGTTATCTAGTATATTACACTATACGTCCCATTGCAGTTGGCATAGCTATTGGTTATGTCCATTGGAGACAATAGGGATTATTATAGTAGGACAATGTTTTCCTTTCAACATAGGACATCAAGTTAACACAAACTATAGGTAGTCCTCATTTAGTGACCACAATTGGGACCAGCAACCTGGTTGTTAAATGAAGTAGTTGCTAGATGAAACCATGTCTGTGCTTATCTTTCTTCAGTTTTCCTTTGCTTTACAGACCTGTGAAGGTGATTATACATGGATTGGCCAGAAAGTCACTTTTTTTTTCACCATTGTAACTGCAAGTCTTGCTAAACAAGGCAGTTGCTAAATGAGCAGAGTCATGATTTCATTTAGCAACCCCTTGATTTAACAATTAAGTTGCCAGTTCCAGTAATCACTAAACAAGGACTATCTGTACTAATAAATATTTTCTCTTCCAAATGTGTAGATAAGGATTTTGAAAGAGAAGGAATGTCTTTTAGCTATCACAAGAAGCCTTCTGGCCCAAAGTTCTTCTACTACGTGTTAGGTTCCATTTATGCAGCAGTATATTATTATGTTAAGGACTGTCACATGTCACAAGACAGCCAGTAGGTTTCCACTTTATGCTATAAATTATAACACTGGCCTTGAGCAATTCAGGATTTCTGTCAATGCAAAGTTGATTTCTGATTGACTGCTCACTCATTTTTCCTCCTTTTGCCTACAGATTGTCAGTTATTTTGACATATTTTTCTCTGAGCATATTTTTGAATAGCAAACTTACTGTATATAAACATGTCATGTACCTGTCACTTTCTTATACTGTAGAGTTTATAAAGAGAAATGAATTATAATATACTTCTGTCTCTCAAAATCTAAAGGACTATTCAGAACTGCATTAAAAAGATGCTTCAATCCTTTTGACCTTATGAGACAATTTTTAAAATGCTGTCCTTCAACAGAAATATTATTTAGCAGATAATTTAACACATACTGGTTTTTATACATTTGTGAACAATAAAATTATCTAAGCTCATTCATAGCAGAAATAATCAGGATAAGACATGGTCAAAGAATGTTTCAGAGAGAAGATACACAAAACCCAAGTAATAAGCAACCCACCATATCTAAGCAATAGTAAAGGTCAGTTTTCCAGAAAAATCAGTTACATAAGCCACTGCTAAGAATATATAAGGCAAGCTTGTTGCTGATCCTGTTCTAGGACTATGACTCATCATAGCTACCGTAGATGCTTTTATACAGGAAGTCTTTTAGCATACACCTACATCCAGGTGATGCTAATTGCCCTGAAATAGAATCTAGAACTACTTGGGAGGAATTCCCAACTTCCATGAATCCTCTGTCTCTCTCGTCTCTTTAAATCTCAATCTGGTACAACTAGCTCTTTTGTGGGCTTGGGCGCATGCAATTTCATCAGAGATGTAATTAATCCAAGGGAAAAATCTAAAATATGATAGGACTGAGTTCTGTCATGATTCTGCTGAGTCAGACTTTAAAATGAATAACCTACTTCTCCTCCTCTTGTTACTCATCTCAGATAATGATTGTGATTGAAGTCATGGCATGTCTTCAGCCACTTTGAGTGCTCCATCATAAAATTTGCAATTGTATTTGCAAATTTGTAAATACATAGTTGTATTTAGTCAACTATGAGGTTCTGATAAATGTACTGGCATACAATGAAGGCCAACTCAAACAGGATAATATTTGCTTCCTTTTCCTTTCTGGAGCCAGGCTGGGAATTATTTTTTCTGGAATTTATCACTTGAGGTCAAAAAGTGGAAATTCACCTTGTATCACTGTTTTAAATAGTGTATACATGTCTATGTTTGCAAGACACACTAGTATAACCAAGGTTTTTCTGAACCCAGTTTTAAGGGATTATGTCAAATATTGAAATCTTTTTTTCCCTTGAGGCTTGCATCACTATGAATAATCATTTATATTGTAATTCACTCACTTATGCAACCAAACTCAGTTTGAAGCAGTATTCTGTTGGCCTGTTCATGTGCTTATGCTTTTCACTTAACCATGTTGCTTACTCAAGTTCAGGGGAAAAAGAGATTTCATGCAATTTTGAGGTGCAAATCTCCAAAAGACTCAATTCAGAATCGAGTCCCCAATTAAAATCAAAATATTTGGATTGTTAGGTTTTATTTTAACTCAGCTAGCTTGTGTCTTGTGAATCTGGAATGGAGTTTAAAGTGAAATGAATTCCCTTTCCAGCTATGAATACGGAGACAAAAAGCTAGAGCATCAATTCATTTCCATTTTTTAAAATCCATGTAGGTAACAAAATGGGGGCAGAAGGAGGCAGAAGAAGTTGCTAGCGCCCTCCATATGCAATGGCTTTGACCCCAGTCACCATTCTGGGTCACCATTTTAATTTTTCCCCCAACCTGAAAACAAAGAGTGATTAGATGGAAGAGAAAATAGGACATAAACCTAGATGTTGTTTTGTAGTTGATAAAGAAAAGTGTGACTTTCCCCATTGTCTAATATTAATTACTAGGTCCATAGCAATCCTATAGTATCAATATCAGCAGACAAGGCTTAAGTCTACCATAAGAACACAAACAGTCTAAGTCAAGTCTCCTTCTTCCAATAATACAGTTACTGTATTGTAGCTATTGTAAAGTAAAGCCAACTTACGCAACTAAAAAGACATTCTGCTTTTTACTTTAGTTGTACTGTAATTGGTTCCCTAAATTGATTGAATGCAGCTGTTATTGTCTTGCTGGGATATTCTTTAAAGATGTCCCTAGCGAATCACATTGCTTGCTCAATTCTTCCTTGAAAACCAGAGAACCTGTAATGTGTTTAAGGAGCCACTGGAAAAGAGAGGAGGCCTGAAGATAATAATCTGAGGGTAAATTAGATAGAATAGACAGTATGTTATTTTGTAACTTTAAAATTTTCTGCCACCTTTTGGTTTTGAAGATAAGTGAAAAGCTATTGGTATTAGTTTCATTTTACTTCCATTTACCACGTCTTCTTCCTTTATTTTCCCATCATTTTCTTTTCTTTTTCCTTTTGCTTTATGTTTCTTTTGTATTTTTTAATGCTTTTTTTGGTTCTATTTGTTTTCTTCCCTCATCCACAACTGCTATAGAGAAGGTACAAAGAGTAACTGGATTAGAGTTAGAGTGTGTGGTATGCCAGGATGTATTTATTTGTGAGGCATAAAAGATACCGGTATGTAGAGAAAGCTTATGTAGGTTCATTTATCAGTACTGTAATTCTGCCTATTTCAATGGACCTTATCCTACATTTGTATGCTAAAATTGTAACCTTAAGAATAAAAAAGGAAAAGTGGTAAATGGGAGAGGAAGCAGAAAGTGTGGATAGATACAAAAGATGTTATATTCCCAGTATGTAAGTATGAGGATTCTAAATAAGTATACTATACTATTTTATATCTGGTGGCCCTATAATAACATAAGCATCAAAACACATATTTTGCTATCTTATTAGAATGTCAAACTGCTGCATTTTAAAGATATTTGAAAAGCCTGGGAGTAGAACTTAATTACAATCGATAAAATACTTCTTATTGCAGCACAAATGAAGATATTTTGAAGTTTTGTGTGTGAACATTGCAACCACTATGTTCTGCTTTATATACGTACAGTTTGCCTTTTAGTCCTCATTCACATTTCTGTGAAATGGGATTCTTTTGGAGATAAGTTTTCTGTTGTGATGTGCAGCTTTCACCTTTGAAGATTGCTCTGGCTCCATCTAGTGTAAATGCTTGCAATTATGTCTACCCCACTCTTATTTGTCTTGACTGTAGCATTGTATAGCATTTCCTCTCAGCATTGCTACTATCCCTAAATTCCTCCAAATTCTCACTCCAGAACAGCAGAATACAATGAGCTAATCTATGCTGCCCCCTCTAGGTGACCAGTAGGAATTTGACAAAAACGCATTCAATTAGTACTCTACTCAAGCCACTGCCTGGCTTTGAAGCAGCAAAAAAAAAAAAAAAAAAAACCCTCTCCCTTTCCCTCAACCCCAAAAGAAAACTCCCCACCAATATATATTTTCAGTACACATTGTGTGCATTTGGCTGGCCATTTACCAAAAGCAGGAAAGGGACACAGTGGCCTTGCAGTTAAGATGCTGGGCTGTCGATTAGAAAGTTGGCAGTTTGAGACCCAAGTACCGCATAACGGGTTGAGCTCCCGTTCTTGCTCCAGCTCCTGCCAACCTAGCAGTTTGAAAGCATGCAAGTGCAAGTATTTATTTATTTTATTTATTTATTTAGGATTCTTATATGCCGCCCTACTCCTTGGGGACTCAGGGCGGCGTACAACATTTCAAGAACCACTAAACAATACAATTTAAAACAATTTAAAATACATTTAAAAAGCATACAGAATCTTACCTACATAGGGGAGACCAAGATGAAATTGTCTCAAAACGCGCCTGCAGGAAGAGCCATGTCTTCACGGCTTTTCGGAAGGCCAGCAAGTTGGGGACAATTCGTATCTCTGGGGGGAGTTGGTTCCAGAGAGCAGGGGCCCCCACAGAGAAGGCCCTCCCCCTAGGCCCCGCCAGCCAGCATTGTTTGGTTGAAGGGACCCGGAGGAGACCCACTCTGTGGGACCTAACCGGTCGTAGGGATGTACGAGGTAGGATGCGGTCCCGGAGATAGCCTGCTCCTAAGCCATGTAGGGCTTTGAAGATGATAATCAACACCTTGAATTGCACCCGGAGACCAATGGGCAACCAATGCAGCTGGCAGAGTATGGGTGTTACGTGGGTGTATCTTGAAACACCCACCACAGCACGCGCAGCCGCAAGTAGGTAAACAGGTAGCACTTTAGTGGGAAGGTTCTTGGCATATACCCCCAAAACTTTACCCTTAGACTGTCCACTGTTGACCTCACCTGATTTCTAAGAGGTCAGTAAGGGGCGTGCATAAGTGCACTAGCGTGCCTACCGTCCCTGTCCTAATGTTCCCTCTTATCAGTACCCATCTTATGTATATAAACAATGTTATATCTATGTATATTACCAACACGTACTTGACAAAAATAAATAAATAAATAAAAATAAAATAAATAGTTATGCCGGCCATATGACCATGGAAGCTTCTTTGGACAAAGCTGGCTAGGAAATGATGAAGAGCACTGCCCCCTAGAGTCGGACATGACAGAACAGGGGAAACCTTTACCTTTTACAAAATGTTTGTGAAAGGATGATCTGCCTGGTTTCCCACCATCACTTTTCCACTACTACAAATTTATGGAGGTCTGTTACCAATTTTGCTACTGTGTATTTTTTTAGGGTCTATAACCACAGTGACTGAGTGAGGAAAGGGGTTATTAATTATAAACACAAAAACAGCCCGAAAAGACTGATTGATGATTGTGAAGGTATTTCTATACCACCATCCTCATTGGGACTCTATTGGAATAACCAAAACGCCTTCCCAGAAAAGGGGGGAAAATATATTTAAAAATCTAAGCAGTCTGGTTCTTAATGTGCTTAGCCCTTCCCTGCCAAAGGAAAGTGGGAAACTGATATCACCCTCATCAGGCTCATCCCTGTTAAGTCAAGCCAGCATTCACTTTAACAGGGTGGTTGATGCTGGGAAAAAATACTTCAAATATGGAATTCAAGAGCTTCATAGAGCTTATCAGTTGCAAAACAAAAAAAAATGTTTTTAGTGATTTGGGTTATGCTGCAACTCAGCTGGAAATATATCCACAGCTGCCAAATGCGGTCATAGAGATCTGGATGGGCATTTGAATTGTTATAGCTTCTTCACATGGAAGTGTCTATTAGATGTCTTTTTCCTTGGCAGCAATCGAGGTTGAACCTGGGCATTCATACTTAGCAACGTATTATTTGTATTCCAGCATCCTGTGAACACTTCCACTCTCACCTACATCCCAGCTATTCCCCCCCCCATTACAAAAAGGGTTATTGTAAAGAATCTGCAGAACTTTAAAGTTCTGCTGAAGCATTAGGAATAGTGAAGAATCTATTCTATAGCATTTCACGGATGGAAAAATAAGAGTTCAGTGTTGCATGTTTCCTTTTTTCAAGTAGAGAAATGGTCATCCAGTTATAAGCAAGCTTCTTATCAGGGCTGTAGACTTGAAAAAAGCCCTGGCAAGAGGCAACAGCAGATAGATTTAGATTTTTAGATTTATTATTAGAGTTGGAAGGGACCTTGTAGGTCATCTAGTCCAACTCCCTGCTCAAGCAGGAGTTCCTACACCATTTGAGACAGATGGCAGTCCAGTCTCTTGATTCTGCCTGGGATGAGTTGGAAGGATGGTGATTATGAAGTCAGCATAATTATTTAAGAAGAATAGTATGGTAAGAAAATTTGGAATACACAGTCAACCATTTATTGTGATAGGATTTAAAAATTCCGTGGAAAACTAGTCCCTAACTACTGGAACTCTTACTGATAAAAATGTCCTTACTGATAAAAATGAGTTTTGACAATGTTTTTCTCCCAGGTGTAGTGACATATTCTTGTTTTTCAAAAAGCATTGCATCTGCCAGGAATATTTTTCTACTGTGCCGTTGCTATTTTAAAAAGTGGTAATTGCAATATTATGGTTGCTAATGGATTCTATTTAGTTCTTGTAAGTTTGGTCTAGCTCCTGAAATGGAGGATCCCCCCCCAACTATGCATCTCAGTGCCATGGGGCCAACTATAGAATTTATTTAATTTCTATTTTGCCCCTTTTGAATTTCCCAGAGAAATGATGCAGGTTGCAAAAGCCCCTTCTGTTTCACATGCTTTAGTTAGATTATTACAGGGGTGAAATCCAGCAGGTTCTGACAGGTTCTGGAGAACCGGTAGCGGAAATTTTGAGTAGTTCAGAGAACCAGCAAATACCACCTCTGGCAGGCCCCAGAGTGGGGTGGGAATGGGGATTTTGCAGTATCCTTTCCCTGGAGTGGGGTGGGAATGGAGATGTTGCAGTATCCTTCCCCTGCCAGCCCATCAAGCCACGCCCATCAAGCCACGCCATGCCCACCAAGCCACGCCCACAAAACTGGTAGTAAAAAAATAGATTTCACCACTGGTTAGATCCCATATAAACTATTCCCTGGAGATGGGCAGTGGCAGCAAGAACTTTAAAGCCATTGCACCAAGACAAGAGGTTAAAACTAAAATGAATAGACCCTGAAGCCGTCTGGAAGAGGAAGTTTGAGACTTCCAGTTTCTTACCTCACAGGCTTAGTCATGCAGCTGCAGCTACATATATATTTTTCTTTCTATAAATGTTACTTTACCAAGTGAATAAGTAGTAAATTATAGTCTCATGTCTTTTTTCTTTTGTTGTATTCCATAGTATTCCCTTTCTGCATTAAGGTTGTGATTGAAGACTTTTGTTTTTTCAGCTGTCAAAAAATGCTGATGTAGGTGCATCCTTCATTTTATTTTGTGGAGTAAAAGTCAATATAATTTCATCACTGTCCATATAATTTCAGAATTCCATACAAACGGCTTTGTTTTCCTTGCTTAAAGTCCATTTTGCGAAGATCCTGTTCTTCATGAGGCATATGATTATAATTATTCTTTGCAAGCTGAGCTTTTAAAGAAAGAAAACACAGTCCTGCAGTTATAATGGGCTCCAACATTTTTCTAAGGGTAAAAAAGGATGATAATTAATTGTTTTCCCCATCTTTATTGAAGTGAGCATTGGAAGCTATAGTAAAGATAGTAAATGTCATTAGAAAGTTGTCAATTTCTTGCTTTTTTTTTTTTAAAGCCCACATTTTTGGAGGACACGTTAATTGAAATTGTGGAAGGTGGGAAAAGCAAGGTTTTTTTTTCAATCATAGACATACACAAAAATAACTCCTATGGATATAATATCAAATAAAAGAACAACGCTTTATTATTTTCAGTGGGAATGAATTTTCTTTCTGGTGTTAATAGCATTGGAGAGGGAAGCCAATCCCCAGAAAATTCCATTCTTCAGTCTTCCATTCCTTTTTTCAGTTCCATAATCCAATTTTTTATATGGAAATTGCTATTTCAGAATTGTAGAATATAGAAAATATTTGGTGGTTATAGAATTTACACTTGTCAGTGAGATCCCCCCCCCCCAGGATTCCTGATATCTCTTCTACTAAATAAATTTGCAGTGAGAAAAACTACTTGCATACATGAGATATTTTCATACAAAAGAAGAACAATCCATTCAATCTAAAACCTATTTCTAGAATGAAATAGCAGCAGGAAGCTCATAAGCATGATTTAAAAGTAATAGCAGTTTTCCAATAATGTTCCCTTGCCATTAGTATTTAGAGATATAGGCCCTATTATTCTGGACGGTAGATACAGCTTTCATTATTGGTTGTCATTAATGCCTTTATTAATTGGTCTTGTTTTCTTTTAAAAGGCATTTAAGTTGATAGGACCATCACTATATCTTAGTTTAGAGAATTCCAAAGTTCAGTTATGTACTGTGTGCAGTTTAGTGCAGTGCAGGGATCTATCCAAAGCAATTTTGATTGATTG
Source organism: Diadophis punctatus similis (assembly GCA_023053685.1). Classification (NCBI taxonomy): domain Eukaryota; kingdom Metazoa; phylum Chordata; class Lepidosauria; order Squamata; family Dipsadidae; genus Diadophis; species Diadophis punctatus. The sequence continues at coordinate 37,850,695 of JALIGW010000003.1, read as the reverse complement.
GATTCAAATATCTCATTAAGCTATGGTTTACTTAATCAATATTTCTCTGCTTTCTCTCTGCTGCCTGTTACTTCCTTGCCGTCTTCTCTCTTTAATGGACTGACTGTTTCCTTGATTTTTTTCTTGTTATTTATATGTTGGAAGAAACTTTTTTTGTTATCTTTGACTTTTGTTGCAAGTCTTTGTTCATTCTGAGCCTTTGTTTTCCTGACTTCTTCTTTGCAGATTCTGGCTATCTGCTGATATTCTGCCTTAGTTGTGTGTCCCTTTTTCCATTTGTTATACTTGTCCTTTTTGTCTTTCAATTTGTCAGAGAGATCTTTGTGCAGCCATGCTGGTTTCTTCTTGGATTTCTTGTTTTTCTTTTTCAGTGGTATCGTGCTGGACTAGGCTTTTATGATCATATTTCCTGACTAAAGAACAATTGGCTAGATTCTACTAATATCATGAACCAAAGCTAAACAAATTATATTTTACCTTAGGCTGAATAGTAAATCCAGCCATTGCTTCATCTGTAGAAGTTAAGTTTTGAAGTGAATGGATGCCTTCCCAGAAGGGTTAGGATTACGTTAACGAGATTTCCCACTCACTTGGATGTTATCATGATGCCATAATTAGAGGGCATCGGATTGGGAAAGGCTGAGATAGGATTACCAGCAAAAGAATATATGCTTCTGATTATCATATGGTGCATTTATTGAGGCCTAGGAATGAAATTAATCATAAGCATCCAATAACTTTTGAATAGATGAAATTGTTTACTTGCCTCATTAATGCTAAGGTGGGATGAGTGAAGAAGTGGACTATTGAAACTGACTGCCAAAGTATTCAACAGAGAGATAACAGTGGGAAAAAGAATCCTATTAGAATTAGGATAATTTTGCCAGAAGTTGTAGCGAACAATTTTCATTGTTGGGATTATCTATATGTCCATCAAAACTGTATATATTTTAAAAGTATATACATTTTATTTTATTTCCAGTAAGTATTTTCGTGAGTGCCAAGAAACCCAGTTTAATTTGGGAATGAAAGAAGCAACTATCTAGTTCTCAGGTACCAAAAACAAACAATGCAGATCAAGTAGATTATATTGTATGCGAAAGAGCTTGCAATGGATAAAAGTGGTCAGATTTATTAGAGCTTCTATAACTTATCTATGCAATAAAAGATTTTGCAGAAGCTGACTCATGCCTTCCACACCTGAATAGTAGGATTTCAAAATAGCAGTCTGCAGAAGTGGAATATTTCTACCATCTGCATCCTGGTACCTGCTATTTTCATTAAAATAATATGCATGATATGTTATTTGGAAATAGTTCCCAAGTTTTTATACATGCAGTAGCACAAATGACTCGTTTTCCACCTTTATCCTTTGAAGGAGATGAACTTATTTCCTATCAACTGAAGCCTGACAAAAAAAAAAGAAATCCTTCCATCAAATTTTAAATTTAAATACATCATTATATATCTATATTTAAGCATACTTCCTTGTTTTTAAGCCAGCAAACCCCATGTATCTATCCATTCTGACAATTTGGATTTTTCTTTGCTTAAAATTAATACTCTTCATCAAGAGCCATTAACATTCTGCTGCATGGGATAGCTAAAGTAAATTGGCATAATGCTGCCTTTTTTAAAAAATCAGTGTACAGTGTCAGAGCTATTGGTATTGCTAACATCTCTAACATGCAGGGAGGAAGAATCTATTGTGTTTCAGCCTCCTCAGTTATATTTGTTTGGAAAACAGTTTGGATCAGGACCATCTTACTTTCTGGAATGTCATGATTAGTAACTGCCTTGTTAACATCACCTTTCAGCTACTGGAATTTGTTCTTGTTTGCCTTTTTATACATTTGGTAGAGGGCTGCACTATTCATTTAATCTCTGAGGCACCATTATGATAACAAGATGTTTGGGGACAAGACCTTCCATAGTATACTGTAGTTATTCACAGTTGCTAGAGCTCAATATAAGAGAGCTAAATCACCTTGCCTTTTGCACTTTATTTCTTTTATTAGATTATATATACTACTGACTTCTGAAATCCCCCAGTGATTTGCAACTTAAAGATAAAATCTTAAAGTGATGTTAAAAGTAAGGATATTAAAAATGAATTAAAATATGTATGAAGACATGCGTTTCAAGTCTTTAAAAAGTGAACAAAGTAGTGAGTTCTTTCACTGAGAAAGAAGTGGTGCAGAGAAGATTCAGTCCCACAATGGGATTCTCCTCAGATTACCTCAGTGAGCACAAGATGGTTGGATACAAAAGCGGGAAGTGGCACTGCAACAGCTTCTTTGTTATACCATTTGAGATTGAATAAGAGAAGCCAAGTGTAAATACTTCAAATTGGTACATTAAATAATGTTGCATTCCTGGGTTGTTTTGAAATCCAAAGCAGGCCTTTATTTTTATGTCTCCAAACTGGCCCATCCATTATGTAGAAAAGTCTTTTTAAAGACCATAATTGTTTAAAGTTTGCAACTTGGAAAGTAAGAGAATGAAATGGGTTTGTCCCCCCGTCGTCCCCCCGTGCCCCCCCCACCGGCCCACGGAGGAGAACTACAATGCTGATCCAGCCCTTGAAGAAATCCAGTTTGACGCCCCTGATCTAGATGATATATGATATAAATTAATAGATGAGTGATAGTTTCATGATATGCTCCAGGGTATAGTAATAATAAAGTAATCACAGATCCATTTTAGGAAAAATTGTACAATGTTCTGAATGAAATTGATTCCAGGGCAAGGTTATTCTATCATATGGCATGCATAAATGGATGACAGACTGAAGAAAAGTGGGCCATTCAAAGACTCAATAATGAATGAGAATAGTGTTTATTTGGTGAGTATATTCTAGAAAAAGTTCCAATTCCAATCTATGGTTTAAAGATAAATGTAATTTATACATGCATACATACATATGGCAGCCCTCTCCCCAAATCCTGCTCTACTGCTTCATTGCTGTGGGGATTATTTCTGGGAGAGATGAGTGAAGAATGCAAGGAAATGTGCCAAGAGTATTGCAGTGCCACAGAAATACAATTCCTGAAATGCCCAAGACCAGCTATGGAAATGTTTTAAAACATATTTAGAATTCCTTCAGTTCCTGGGAGAAATGTGACCTTTTATAGCTTCTTCTAGAACTGAAATAGTGTTTTAACAGAAAATCCACCCAAATCCAAATATGAATGCATCAGAGGTGGGTTCCTCCTGGTTCGGACCGGTTTTATAGAACTGTTAGTAACTTGGCAGCCTGGGTCACTGGAACCGGCAGCGACCCTGGCCTGCCACGCCCCCCACCAGTTCTCTCTATGGCGGCGCCATCTTGTTTTTTGCATGTGTGCATGCGCAGAAACTTTTTTTTAGTACTGCACATGCACAGAGAGTCATTTCCAGGAAGTGCAAAACGTGCACTTCCGTCGCGATGCGAACCGGTGGGGAAGGCAAGTAGAATCCACCCCTGGAATGCATACCTAGAAAACCTTACTCCATGGAAGTTCTTTTCAACAAAACTCTTGAGTGATATTAAGCTACTACTACCATATTTATTATATTTATTTGAATAAACTCTATATGCAAAATATTTAGGGCAGGTTCACGTATATTTTTTCCTTCCAAAGGAGTTTGAAGTTTTTGCTCCTGGTGAATTGAAGTTCTGTGAAAATTCTGAAAACTGCAGATAACATCAAGAGTTAGTTAATGCTTCCTCTAGTCAATAAAAAGGAATGTGCTAAACCATCATTTAAGTGTTTTTTTATAATCAGGGCAACCTGGCCTACCCAAATATGGGATGGAGCATACTGCTTCCACTAAATATAAATTTAACACAAACCATCATTTAGTGTTCCTCTCCTGAATTTCAGTAGCTAATGGGGTAACAGAAATTCTCTTCCTTCTGCCCCATACAGAAAGGAGAGAGAAAAAGTGCTAGTACCCCATTATTTTCAGTACTTGGTATAAATATTTGCTTAGTCATTTTGCAAAAAGTGTGAAGTGTCAGTATGGGGAGAAAGCTGCTTAGCCTTCAACATGTGAGTTTTCCTGATATAAATTTCAGTGAAAGCTGTGGTGATTACAAGCGACCATATAGCATCTATATTTGTGGCAGGGGTCAGGGAATAACAGCTTGCTTGATTCCAGAGATGGGGAGGCTTGGTAAAGTGAGAATGATGTGTATAAGCAGGGAAATCAAGCTTGGCAGGGTGTCCTAAAACTGAATAGAGGGATTAAAAAGTAGATATACCAATAGGGCTGCCTGTGAAATCTACCCAGATAGATCTGAATTCAGACTATATGAGATAGGACAAGACAATGGTTCTTGTTATTGAAGCACTGCCCCCAAACTCTTGGAACTCAAAACTTAAAAATTATAACAATGAATTCTGCAATTTGACCAGCAGTTTTCTGAAATGGAATAATGATTATCTTAGCTGTTCAAGAAGGACAGTGTTATGGGAAATGCAATGCTGGTGCCAGAATGGCATAAATACTGCAGAAGGAAGATTTATTTATTTATTTTATTTCTACGCTCTTATAGGCCGCCCAATCCCGTAGGACTCAGGGCGGCGTACAACATGGATAAGAAACGTACAGTAAAAAAACAATTATCACACTTTAAGAATAAAACAATATTAAAACATTATTAAAAACACCATTCATGGGGGAATCTGATCTCCGTATTCACCCCGCCTGTCGGAAGAGCCATGTTTTCACGGCTTTATGGAAGGCCAGTAGAGTGGGGACAGTCCGGATCTCTGGTGGGAGTTGGTTCCAGAGGGATGGGGCTCCCACAGAGAAGGCCCTGCCCCGCCAACCGACATTGTTTGGCCGACGGGACCCGGAGGAGGCCCTCTCTGTGGGACCTAACTGGTCGTAGGGAGGTATGTGGTAGGATGCGGTCCCGAAGGTAACCTGGCCCTGAGCCATGTAGGGCTTTAAAGGTCAAAACCAACACCTTAAATTGCGACCGGAGACTAATAGGCAACCAATGCAGCTGGCGGAGAATGGGTGTTATGTGGGTGTATCTCTGTACACCCACCACAGCTCGCGCAGCTGCATTCTGCACCAATTGCAGTCTCCGGATGCTCTTCAAGGGTAGCCCCATGTAGAGCGCGTTACAGTAGTCTAGCCGTGAGGTGACAAGTAGTAGTCTAGCCGTGAGTCCCAATCACATCCAAAATGAGGAAAAATAATAGGAGTCTGTCTCTATTCTCAGTATATATTGCTCCTTTGCATCCCCCCCCCCGTATTTTAAGGGAAATGAATCAGGTTTGCTTGTTTTTGTATTTTTTTCAGCTTGAAAGACAGATGTTGAGTCATTCGGCTAAGGTTGGCAGGTCAGTGCAGCTGTTCTTGAATACGATTTTTACCATTAATTTTTCAGAAGAGAAACATTTCCACAGTGGCAAATCTATCATAAAATTCAAGGTTTGAAGTTCATAGAATCAGAAAAATGTACGGCTTGGAAGGGACTTGGAGATCAAGTACAGGTAGTCCTCGTTTAGTGACCGGTGATGAAAAGGGGTTTTTATAACTAATCCTCACTTTTACCACCTTTGTAGGTCTATATAGCAAAGGAAAGCTGAAGGAAAATCATAAGCACAATCATGGTTTCACTTAGCAACCATTTCACTTAATAACCCATGGTCCCACTTGTGGTTGTTGAATGGAGTTCAACATCCAGTGCAGGAATTCATCATTGCTTCATCTGTAATAAGTGGTCATCCAGTCTGTTTCAATAGCTCCTATGAAGTACATAGCAATGGGGGGTTTTTTGGTTTATTTTTATTGCTTTTAAAATAATGACCCCCCCCAAAAAAGAACAAAACACCAAAAATTAGTGTGATAAAAATGCATACATAGTTAAAGAAAAAAAAACTCCTATTATTTTTCCTCATTTTAGATATGATTAGGATTCTTCCATCTGCAGTATTTATGCCATTCTGGCATCAGCATTGCAATTCTGTGTTCCCATAACACTCTATTTATTTATACATACATTGGACATTTTTGCAATTCAACTATACTTCCCCTCCAGCTTGATGTAGGCTATTAATGTAAACTCTTTGGCATAGGTATTCAACCATCTTTGTATTTTTCTAATAGTAGCCTAGTCCAGGCCTCATTTTGCCATCTTCTCTACTAGAATTGCAGTGAAAGTTTGTCAAATGCTTTGTTGATATCAAGGTCATTACATCTGCTACATTTCCCATTGCTGACTAAGGTGGTCATTCTATCAAAAAAAAAAAAAAGATCAGGTCGGTTTGGTTTCCAACTGACCATTTAATAAGTAATATTCTGCTTAATATTCTGGTACCAATTCAGCAAGAATTATTACCGCTAAACTTCAGTATTTGTATTGTGAATGAACCCTTTGTATCTGTAGTCAAATTCTGTGGGAATGTGAATTACCCAGAAGCAATGTATTTTTTTCAAAAACAGTTGCTTCTCTGTCAACTCTATGTAACCTTGTAAGTAAGTCCTGACACTGCATGAAATTGGATATCACTGCTGTTTGCTGATATCTTGCAGATGTGCTGGGACTACAATACCCCAGCAGAGTCCTGCAATGTGGGAAGTTCTGGGAGTTGTAGTTCCAACACAAGGCTGGAGGCTGAGTTACTTGGTGTGACCACTTGTTCTCTTTCTGTGTTATGTGTCTTCCTGAATAATGTACAAAACAAAAATTTCAGCTGTTATTTATTTGTTTTGCTATTTTGTTGTCATTTGTCACCCCCAATCCACTCCCACTCCCACCCCCTTTTAATGGAAAAAATGAGATTAAGTTAGTCTTTGTATGTTCCTGTCAAAATAACTTGTTTTTCCTTCTCTGTAACCAACTTTCTCTTTTTAATGTTTTACTTTAGTTATTTTTAAAATGTGGGAACTGTTCATTTTGGTTCCCATGAGTCTTTTTAAAGGCAGATGAAGAATCTAAATCCATCTTGTATCGTGATGGGAGAAATCTGTAGGTTTTGTAGTTCTTTTTTATCTTATGTACACTGTTTCCATAGAAACACTATAAATAGAATAAACTTTAAATTGTGATGTCCAAAGCAACAATTCAGCAGAGAGATTTCCCCCTCTTTCAAAAATAATTTTCTAAGATAATAATCACTAGGATATGAATGACAAATTATATCTTGTTCAAAATACTGGATTCTGTTTTTCATACATCTTAGCCTCAGATATTTTGTGAAAGGCCAGTTAATATTAAATTCTGGAATTCTAAAACCTATATGCTGTCTATAAATACTAATGTAAAAAGGGCTGTCCTAGGTGAATCTTTTACTGCTAGCTTATTTAACTAGCAAAAGGGATGTTTAGTGATTGTAATACCAGTGTGTTTGCAATGACATGAGTCTGCTTCACAAAAGAAATTATTATTCAATAATATTTGTATTCATGATAGGGTTGAGAATACTATAACAGAGAATCATCCTTAATCCATATTGGATATGTGGTGGTGTTGCCACATATTACTAGTCTGATGCAGGAAGAGCTATTTATCACATTTATGTTTCACTTTGTAGGGTGGGACAGAATTGGAAACAGCCTGATCTATTTGTCATCTCACTCTCTATTTGTTCCAATCCAGAAATGTACACACATACGGTTGTGAATATACATACTGTATATGCACAACCGTATGTCAGGATCTCTCCATATTCATTGTACAATGGATTATTAACTTGAAAAACTCAAAAAGTAGAAGAACTTTAGAAAGAGTCAGGGAGGTCTGAAAAGTTTCAAAACTTTAATAAGAAAACAATAGCTAGACTTTTAATGGCATTCCATTATCCTCTGTTGATTAATGTCTTGTGTAGTAACATGATCACTGTTTTTGTATATGACTCTTGACTTGACCCATCATTAGCCTTTTCTTGCTTCCTATTGCATCAGAGTGAAGGTTCTGTACAAGTTGAAAACATTGATAGAAGAAATAAGTAGTGATTTGTGTCCCACAATTTGCATCTTTTCCTGAATGCTTATTGCTTATTTTTATCATAAACTAATAACACCACCATCATTGCTATTAATAAAATCACCCTCAGTCAATGGCAAAAGGTAGCTTTACTTGGAACAGCTTATATCAGGGGTGGGTCCTAACTTACCTCGCCGCAGGTTCACTTCCTCCCGTGCTGCGTGGGTGCGCATGCATTTTGCACCCCGCGCACATGTGCAGTGCCAAAAACCAAGCTTCTGCACATGCGCAGAAGCAAAAAACAAGATGGCGGCGCCTATGGCACCGTCGAGAGAACCGGTTCGGCGAGCAGGGGGAAATTCCTGCTACCGGTTCTATAGAACTTGTCCGAACCGGGAGCAACCCACTTCTGGCTTATATCTATAATCTCATTGATCTTCATTTATGAATACTGTAGGAACTTTCCTTTCCTTTTGGTCTTTGTATTTATATGATGTATCTCTATTAGGCTTATCTTCCAATAAGACTTTAGCTGGCCTTGTGGTTTGGCAAAAGCAACAGAGCCTATAGAGCTCGTTGCTCTTCCTTAGAATAACTTCTCCCTTAGGCTTTTCAGATTGTGGCTTTGGCAATAGCCAGTGCCAATGGAGAGCAGTAAAGAAACAGAAGTAGAGTTAATACTGTATACCAGTGATGGCGAACCTATGGCACGTGTGCCACAGATGGCACGCGGAGCCATATCTGCTGGCACGCAAGCCGTTGCCCTAGCTCAGCTCCAGCACGCTTTTTGATTTTTGATTTCAATCCAGTTGATTTTTGGCTCGTGTGGAGGCTATGGGAGGGTGTTTTCGGCCTCCGGAGGGCCTCCAAGGGGTGGGGGAGGCTGTTTTCGCCCTCCCAAGGCTGCAGGGAAGCCTCTGGAGCCTGGGAAGGGCAAAAAACTGGCTTACCGGGCCCACCAGAAGTTGGGAAATGGGGGAGGGGGGTCATGCGCACATGCGTGGGGGGCAGGGCAGCACAGGGGGGCCGCGTGCGCATGCGCAGGTGCGGGGGGCATTGAATTATGGGTGTGGGCACTCGCACGTGTGTGATAGTGCGTGCATGTGCGCTTTCAGCACTCGAGGAAAAAAAGGTTCGCCATCACTGCTGTATACTGTATGTAACAGACTAATCAAACTTTCGGGGCTGCTTTCTAATTAAATCATACTAAGAAGGGCAAAAAGAAATATTTCATTTGGAAATATTGTTAAGATTTACCAGGCAAAACAAAAGTGATCACAATATTGTTGTCACACAAGTTAGACTTTAGATTGTGGATTGATATTCAAAATATCCGACCCTGGATATTCCTTACAATGCCATGTTTCAAATGACACATAGCAATGATGATTGACTTTCATGATTTAGTAAGTTTGCCATCACATAAGAAACGTATTTTTAGAAAGAACTATATACTAATCTGAAAGAACAAATGACAATATCAATATGTAAATCTAGGGGAAGCCGGATGATTTGCAAGGATAGGAATGGAGAAGAATAGTGAATGGTGATGGTATATAAACTACATTTTGCTATATTTTCTTTTCTTCTTATATCTAACTCCTTTGGCTCATTATTTCTCTTCTATGCTTTACATAATCTTGCTTATCCCAAAACAAAATAGCATGGTGAGTAGGTAGTAAGTTATATTATGACAGTATGTCCCTATGATGCTAAAGGGTACTATATTAATTGCAGCTCCTCTAATCATACAGTTTTTATGTCTTCTTGCCCTTTACCCCTAAGCATTCATCTTCTTCGTCCTCAGAGTTTTATAAGAACTTTATAAGAAACTCAGCCGTATAAGAAACTGTGTTGGCCTAATAAGACAATTATTAGAATAGTTATAGTAACAGAATCTTACAAGTCCCAATGTGGTTCCCCTTTTTTTTCCTTTTCTCTAATACGATGGAGGGAGGAGAGTTCTCTGAGAATTTTTGTAAAACTCTTTCTTGATATAGGCTCAAGCCACTTTATCTGACTGTTGCCTTGGTAATGGATCTTTCCTGTCTCCATCAAGGCCTGCCTCTTTACTCTCTACTTCTACTTCAGCACAAGTTTCTCACTATTGCTGATGTCACCAGTGGTGGGTTCCTGCCGGTGCGGTCCAGTGCACCATTCCGGTAGGGACCCGCCGATTGCGCAATTTGCATGCGACGGCTCCGGTGCCGTCTTTGCCGGTCCGTTGCGCAGTGCCATCTTTTTTCTGGAATTTTTGGGCGTTTTTTGCTTTCTGCGCATGCGCGGAAGCAAAATTGCGCGATGGGACGTGCATGCATAGTAAGCATGTGTGCGTGTGCGCAAAATGAGATGATGTAAGGTAAGAGGAACCCGCCCCTGGATGTCACCCCTTCAAGATGAATCATACAAGGAAACAGACTACACAGAAAAATAGAACTAAACTTTATTTAGATAAGTCTGTCCACATCTTATTTCCTTACCTCTGATATCTGAGGGAGTCAGATGTGGAGCTTTTGCACCTTTCTAGATTTAATGCATATTTTTTCTGCACTTGTCGTTTTCCTACTGGCCTCTGGATTCCTTCTCCATGGTTTTTTTCCATAGCAGCTGACGTTGGCTACCTTTCAAAGGGGGAACAATGTACTGTATCATATATTGCAGATAGGGCAACACAGGATTCTACTAATGTGATGAGGAAGCATAGTGTCCAGGCTTCTTGGTTATGATGTGCACTTCATATGGATGAAATCTGGACTTCAAAAGAATGACACCAGTCAGTGACAATAGACAATTGCAAAATTGTGATTTGGGGTGGCATGGGCAGGGTGGGGTTTTTCATATTTTCATATTTCATCTCTGTTTTGCAACAAATTTTATGTAGCTCCTTCCATAACTATCTTTCCAATATTTCGTCTTCTTTCTTTGAACAGAAGATACAACAGCTGTCTGAAGGTTCTATGTTTGGTCATGGACTCAAACATCTTTTCCATAGTCGTAGGCGATCCCGGGAACGGGAGCATCAGAATTCCCAGGAGTCATCCCAGCAACACCATGGCATGTCTGATCATGACTCCCCTGATGAAAAAGAACGCTCTCCTGAGATGCATCGTGTCTCTTATGCTGTGTCTCTCCATGATCTCCCTGCTCGACCCACTGCCTTCAACAGGGTGTTACAGCAGATTCGCTCCCGTCCTTCCATCAAGAGAGGAACCAGTTTGCATAGTGGCAGTCGCCGAGCCAAGAGTAGCTCTGTAGAACCACAAAAAAGCAGTCCACACCTTGTGCGTAGGGCCCCCCAGGATAGCAGCCTGACAGCAATCCTGCATCAACATCAAGGCCGGCCAAGATCTTCATCTACTACAGACACTACTATCCTTATGGCTGAAAGTGGAAATGTTTACCTTCTGACAGAAGAGTCTGAATGCCTCACTGACAAGGTAAGATGAAATGGTCATGGCTTTGGTGAAGCTTAGAAAAAATGGGAGACATGGCTCAGTTCTACATCACTGCTGGATTTGTCATTGGTAGGAAAACGGCCCTAGAATCCAACTTCGCAAAACAAGTAACTAATGTTAAGAGTATACGTATACCTACTAAGTGTATGGCATAGATACAGTATGTATACACAGATATTTGGTACTGGAGATTTAGCACTTCACTTTTTTTCAAGAAAACGAGAAATATACAGCATTTAGCAAAAATCATATATCTGTTCAATGTTTAAGAAAACATTGAAAATGTTTCTTGTTTCAGGTGAATTATGCAGGCCATCCTACAGGAGGTAGAGATTTTCTCCCCATCCTCATTGCACAAATCAAAATTTAGGGTATGCTTAAAACATTTTTCCATCTAAACGTGCTTTAATGATTATACTATTTATGCATTCATGAAATATTGTTCTCACTCTAAATTGTATTCAGTTGCCTTCACAGCAAACTTGTGTTATATTCATCATATATTTCCCAATTGGGAAGGGTTACTTTGATGCCTATAGCCAGAGAAAATGAGTGGAGCAAAAGCAGTTGAAGTTACAACCCAGGAAAATACAACGGAATCTTGGTGCACCTTAAGGACTGAATTATTCTATAAATTTTCAGGGATTGCTGTTTATTTCATTAGAGGTTTTGAGTATTGGACTGAGAAAATGGTATTGAACTTAACACACAGTTGGTAATGGAGGAAATTTTGCTTTTTTATTTTCTGATCGTTCAAAAGCATTATTTTCAGTCAATTATCAATTATGAGTGACCATGTTACATAGTGCTTTTTTAATGGCATAATTCTTATAGCAGTATCTTTAATAGATACTGCTATAAGAATTATGCTAGTAAAAAAGAATGACAATCTAAAGAATTTCAACTTACTTAACAGAGAGCATCTAGAAATTGAATTCATAGTTACAGTTGTTTGCATTAGTAGAGGAATTTGAATTTTACTCAGTGACTCATCTTTACATTTTGTTATTTTGACCATCTTGTCTGATGAAGAGTTCTAAGAAACTGAAAATAACTGTTGCTCTAGGTAAGGTGCTACTTGTGAACATGTGAAGTTCAGGTTGTACTGTTGAATTCTTAGTGCTCTCTGCAAACTACTATTTCCCTTTGTTTGGATTGTTTTTCTGTATTGCATGAATATTAATTTGCATGAACAAGAGATTTATTTGGATTTTTATAAATTTGTAGATTAGCTAGTAATTCCAACTTCAGAGAATGATTTCCCTCATGTTCTCTATACCCGTAACTCGCCACAAGAGGCAATCATTACATTTTACCTTATTCAGCAAATGAAGTTCCCTAATAAGATATCCTAGCTTGCTCTAACTATTCTTCTTGCAGTTGAGTGCAGTTAAAATATTTTGATTGAGAACGATTTGGGAATATTCCATAAAGCAAAAAGTCAGCAGTCACTACAAGCTGTTATTAAGGCAGACATTGGTAAGAAACTATAGTTCTACTAAACTTCTATCAAAGAAAGCCAGTAATTCAAGAAGAAACATTTTGATGAAATAAGCATATCTGTCTTTAATTCATTATTAGGTTCTTATCTATTTCAACCTTGCCAAACAAGGACTACTTGGGAGTTCAGACAGGATTTGGAAAAAGATTAGGGTGTGAATTTGAATTAAGTTGCTTTGTCTGGCTCATTATGAATTACCCAGAAAAAGATAAGTCAATATCACAGGGAAAATTTATTCAGTTTGCTCATTGCAACTACTGGTACTTCTGCCTGCCCAGGGCAGCTAAGACAAAATATTTTGCTATGTTTTTCAATATAGGGAGTATTACAAGGGCATGTGCCCACAATGAAGATAATGCCAGCTGCTAACAAACAGATCCACATGCAAAGAGTTCAATTCGCTGTTTGATAGTTTGCACCTAAGACAGGCTAGATAAGCTTCAATGGCACTCAAGGGGTGTCAGACTTTACCCTCTTATGCCCACATAGGGGTTCCAGACTAATTCCCTATTTGATTCCCTTCATTCAGCTCAGCCAGTTTGTCTTTGACAAGAACATGTATATTTTCATTCATCCATCCATTTTGCCTTCTACTGACGATTTTACAAAATCCAGTCATATTCTTTCATTTTTTTAAAAGGTTTCTTGGCTTGCTGCTGGTGAAAGACAGGCAATAAATAATGTGGCTAAGGACAAAATCTGGACAAACCACTATCTCCAGTGTGTCTTTTTCAGTGCAGTACTCTAGGTTTTTTTTTTCTTTTTGGTTGAAACTTAATTGTTCATACTTACAAAATTCTGGATCTCAGATAGTGGAGGGGTTATTATTCTCTCTCAAACTTGCCAGAGAATATGTCAGAAATGGAACTAGGAAGTCTTGATGCCCAATTTTGGGGTGTGTTGATTCTCTGTGGAAAGGGAGATGATGGTGATAGAACTGGAAAACTGCAGAACTCCTCCTAGAGTGACAAGAAGGACGTTATCTCACTTATTTCCTAAGAAGGAGGGATGTTGATAAAAGAAGCCTTGCAACTTTAGTTGATAATTTTCAAGGAGGGAAATAACCAAGTGCTTGGCAGAGAGGTAAAGGCACAATAAAATTATCTCTCTCCTTTTTTTTTTGAAGCAGTTAAGCATTCTTGTACCCAACAGTATCCCAAGCAGTTCCTTATCATAATTTGTCAGCCATAAACTCTATGCTGATGTCATAAGAGGAAAAGAACCAATATGGCCTCTTTGGCATCGCCCTCTTGCTTAATCCAGCCTAGTATTTGCTAAGTGAAGTGTGGAACAAAAATCAAGGATTTCGTGAGGACATCCCCCCCCAGTAAACCATTCAAAACCATATTCCTTTCCTCGTGTTCTTTGTAGGGCTATATTTCCACTCATTCACAGAGGAGCTAGTGCTGGACTCAGCATGTTACTTTTTCTGTCCTTTCCTTTGGTATGCAGGGGACTGTTCATTATGGAGGGTTTCCTTGGCAGTCCACTTCCAGCTCTGTTATTCTGTCCAGTGAAGTGGGGGGGGGACATAATTGTAGGAACATGACCAGTTGCCTTATACTAATCCAGTGCTTCTCAATTATTTTCTGTTACCCCCCCCCCAGGAAGAAGTAAACATTTCACGCCCCCCCCCCAACTCTTCAATCTGGGCCCGAATGGAATTTTAGAGTTAATATTTATTATTTTACTTATTATAAGCTGCAAGCAAACTATTGGCTGGGGAAGGCTGCTCTACCCACTTACCTGGGAGTAAGTCACACTGAACTCAGTGGAGCCTGTTTTTGGTTAGGCAGGCATAGGCTACCATGGTTAGGGCCCTCTTTTGACACGGGGCCAGGCCAGCTTAATCAAGCTGATGTTTTGGGGTCGCTGGCCTGGCCCATAAGCGCCGCCTCTGCCGGGCACTCACAGCAAATGGTGTGGAAGGAGGCTTTAGGGTGCCGTTCAAAGCTTTCACCCAGCTGCAGAGGATGCTCCTCCTTGTCCAGCAGCAGGTTCGCCACACCGTTCATGACTACCACGGCGCCCGCTAAGAACAAGAAGAACCCATGCAACTGCCCCGCCCTGCCTGGCCGCCTTCTCTTTCGGGCTCGGAGCAGCATGCAACTGGGAAAACACTCTCTGTCCGGGGGAAACGATCGAGAGGGACCACGCATGTTCCCCGGGGTCACACGCATCCCCCCTGGCATCGCTTCACGCCCCCCCAGGGGGGCACGCCCCACTAATTGAGAAACACTGTACTAGTCTAATAATAGATTAAAATTGATTTTTTTTAAGAAGGGTATTAGTCATAATGTATAATTTTTATACAAATTATATCCAGAACAGTGACGGCTTACTAAGGTCTGAAAATTAATCATAAACTAGCTTTTCAGTTCGGTTGCCAATTTTGGTGCATTGGACAAGTGACATTCGGTCTCACTGCTCTGCATGGTGGATGCCAAAACAGAGCTTTTTTTCGCTTGAAAGGCAAGAAGGAGTCTCAGGTGACAGGCTCCTGTTCCCTATTGATACCATTCAACAGGACAGCAACCTCCAGTCGACCTGATTTATACATTCAAAAGAAAAGGAATCAGAGAAGAGACACAGATGGCTCACGACTGCTGCAATTGTTCCTTAAGTAACTGAAATGAATTTCTTTCTGCATGTCATGACCGTTTGATCCTTGTGTGGATTGATGCCGTAATAGAAAACAATAGCATTTGCATTCCCTTCTCTTATTTCACTCATCATTTGGTATACAGGTAGTCCTCGACTTAACAACCCTTTGTTTAATGACCAAAGTTACAAAGGCACTGGAAAAAAGTGACTTATGACCTGTTCTCACACTTAGGATTGCCGCAGCCATCCCCATAGCCATGCAATCAAATTTCGGGAGCTTGGCAACTGGCAAGTATTTACAATGGTTGCAGCATGCTAGGGTCCTGGGATTGTCATTTGCAACCTGCCTAGGGAGCTTCTGACAAGCAGAGTTAATTGGGGAAGCCAGATTCATTTAAAGACTGCATGATTCCTTTAACAACTGCAGTGATTTATTTAACCGTGGCAAAAATGGGGATGTAAAATGGGGTATGACTCATTTAACAACTGCCTTGTTAGCAATGAAAATGTTGTGGTCATAAGTCCAGGACTATAGCAATAGACTAGTGTTTTTCACCCTCAGCACATTTAAGATGCATGGACTTCAACTCAGGGGTGAAATCCAACAGGTTCTGACAGGTTCTGGAGAATCGGTAGCGGAAATTTTGAGTAGTTCGGAGAATCGGTAGCGGAAATTTTGAGTAGTTCGGAGAACTGGCAAATACCACCTCTGGCTGGCCCCAGAGTGGGGTGGGAATGGAGATTTTGCAACATCCTTCCCCCAGGAATGGGGAGGGAATGGGGATTTTGCAGTATCCTTCCCCGGCCATGCCCACCAAGCCACGCCCACCATGCCCACCAAGCCACGCCCACAGAACCGGTAGTAAAAAAAATTGGATTTCACCACTGCTTCAACTCCCAGAATTCCCCAGCATGATGACTGGGGATGGCGTGCTAGTAAAGGAATTCTGAGAATTTGTAGTCCACACATCTTAAAGTTCCTGAGGTTGTAGAAACACTGCAATACAAACATCTAGTGATGTTTCTAATGACAGATTGCTGTTATCAACCAAGTTGGCAGGAAGTTTCAATTCATAGTCATGTGACATTGGGCTTAACAATCCATAGTGATTCACTTAACAGTTGCAGCCAATACTGATGAATTGATGTCATAAATCCACTGTCACATAACTTTTCACTTTAAAATCATATCACTTTATGATGGAATTACTGGTCTGAATTGTGATTGGTAAATGAGGACTACAGGTATAAACGTTTGATGATTGAATAAAATGTACTGTATCTGAATAAACCTGAACTCTCCCATGGGACAAGGCTAAGAAGCCTTATTTTTGTAATCAACTGAACTTAACATTCCTACCTCTCTCAATTCATTTTGGTGCCTTGGGCAAGCCTTGTGAAACCAGAGCTCAACACTTTAGGATTCAACTCAATATTCAACTCTCCTCCTCCAATGATCTGGAAATTTGGGCTCAAACAAACAAACAAACAAACAAACAAATAAACAAACCTGAATCAACATTCCAAAACCCAGTTTAAACATTTGATGACTGCTTAGCTCCATGGCTTGTATTGTGGGCTCCTACTGGGTTCTATTATTTCTGCTCAGCTGATCATGATTTGCATGAAATCTGTGAAGAAGAGTCCTTGAAGATGCTGTTAGAAAGCTGACAGCTCTCATCTTGGTTTTTCTTTTTCATCTGATTTCCGTTAGACAATGGAAATGCTGAGTAAATAATGCGGAATCTGAATTGGACCGGCTAAGCGTAGATAGTGTGGAGATGATATTCAACCTGTTTTGGTGGAGGTTGCACTCCCCTAAAATTCTTATAGCTCAGGAGCACCAGAAGACTTACCTACTTTGTTAATGACTGTCCAGATTGCTTCTGTGAGCAAGGAATGCCTTTCCTCAGCTGTTACATCAAGTATGAGTTCTCATAGCTTGATCATACTTGTCTGTACTTGTCTGTACTTTGATAACATTCAAATTAGATAATTATAATGCATACTCGCTTTACATAGCTTTTGGAAGTTATAGTTATTTCACAGTACAGTTGCTAGGCTACTAATCAGAAGTGGCCCAAGTCAATCCTAGCAATATATTTCTGAGCAGAATTTAAAGTGTGTTAAATGCTTTAAAGCTCTTTGCAGTTTAGGAAATGGATAGGTTTTCCCCAAACAAACTGAGGTCATTGTTGGTAGCCTTCTGTTGGATTCCTCTGCCCTGAAGTGACAAGCAAGGAGGCATTCAGCTGTGCCATCTGGTATTTTTATATATCTCCCTTCATTCAATTCTGTGCCTTTTCAGTACCACATACCTTGTGCTATATGTTATTTTCAGTAGAGAATAGGATTAGGATTATGAACTGAGTGTTCTGAGTAGCTACGTGGTTCAAGAAAATTCAAATTATATAGCTTCTTGACACACAAGATCTTTGTCATAAAGAAGAAAAAAATGGCTCACTCATTATTTTAAGGTGGGAGAGATGTTACATGGTGTTTCGTTTTATTCTGTTATAAACTTTCAGAATACTTTTGAACTGAAAGTTTAGTATTGTGTTACAATTATAGATATAGAATGTAGAACTTAATTTTCCCATTTCTCAAGATATATGGTCCTATATTAAAATGTTATTTTAAAGGTGGCTTTGGTGAGAAAATCATTTTAAAACTGAAGTTTTATTAAAGTCACAATATATTTACTGTAATTGTTTAAAGATCAGGACTTCCTTGCATTTTTCAAAGCATGTATTTTCAGTTCTTAGTTGCTTTTTGTTCAGGAACACATGGCACCATATATAGTGCTTTCTCCTCCTTTTTTCCTCAAAGCAATCCTGTGATATAGAGGAGACTGAAAGAATGTGACTGTTTCCAAAATCCCAAATGAATTTTTGTGGCTGATGCTATTTTAGTTTTTTTAAAAAGGATGTGTTTACATTTTAACCCATCCACTCTAAGCCATGGGAACACACTGGGTGACTTTGGAGTAATTGTTCTCTTAAATCAATATAATTTACAGGATTGCTATTATACTGTATATATAAAATGAAGGGAGAATCTCATTTTAGACATTCAGAGCTCCTGAAGAAAAGGCAGTTTAAAAATCTAACCATTTATAGATCTATTACTAACTAATAAGTGAAAGGTTAAGTATGAAAATTATGAAATCTCAGTGACTACCAACAAATAATTAAATCAGCTAAAGACAAAATAAAGTTAGTGTAGTTATTAAAAATCAGTTGAAAAATTATATTCATTTTATTAATCTAAACTGAAACGCTGAATGTCATATTTTTCCATTCCATTTTTTTTGAACTGAGATTCTATCCAACATTCTATATTTGGAACGTGTGTGTGAGTGAGGACTGAGCATCTGCTTGAGTGTAAACTGGGCAAAGGAGATCATTATATATTTTAACATTATATTAACAGCAGTAAGTTGCTTAACTATGCTTAAAATGCACATGCACATGCATCATTATGTAATGTTGCACATGCATTCATATATGCATTCTGTATGAGCTCAGAACTGTGCTCAAGTCATAGTCATATCACCAGATGCGTTTGCAAGCATGCACAAAGGTACACACACTCACACACACCAATAAGAATAGACTGAGATAGTCTGTAAATGCTGTAAGTAAATGTTTGAGTAATACCTTTATCGCTACTGTGCTGCTAGCATTTATGTGCCACATTCAAACACTATGCTTCTCATTCTCAGTGTGGTGCTTATTGACCTTGACTGCCCTAGAAACTGAGAAGAGGCTGGAGCAGTCAAGATATATGATTCCAGGTTTTTCTTTTCCCTTGAGAAGAATTCTGTACATCTGCTTCACAGAACTGGCTTCGTCTTCCTGCTGGCACTTAGCCTTCAGGACAAATGGCCTGTTAGAGGCATCGTTTCTAGGACAGCTCATTTTTAGCTGTGCTGGAAAGGACACCAAAGCTTTTACACAAAAATAGAAAACTTGGTGTGATGTACACTTTTGCTATAGTAGTGGCAATTAAGCAATAACAAGCTTAATATGCCTGTTAATTTAAAAGCTCCATGACAGAGATGCAAGGTTATTACAATCCAGGGAGTGATCTATTTATCTATTATTTAATTCTGCTTTAACTTTATGAATGCAATGATTACGGTAATATTTATGCTCTATCTGTGCTGTGAAGATTAACTATTTTCATTCTACCAGCTCCACTCAATGAACCCAGTCGTTTGACTTTTCGTGATAGTACTGAGCTTCCTTGTTGGCAACAGTTAGAACCCTCCTAAAACCCTCCTAAATGTTTGGAAAGGTGGATATTAAACAAGTTTGAGATCCTTATTCTCTTCTTTTAGTTAACTAGAATTTTTAGGTTTTATGTGCATCCCCTTTGTATGCAGGGAACTCATTAATAGATTTATCTGTTTGCTTTGTAGCAGGTATGGGACATGGGGCAGCCAGGGGAACAAATATACTAAAAGCTGGAGTGGGGCAAATGCAGAATACCATATTTTTCGGAGTATAAGACACACCTTTTTCCCCCTAAAAGAGGCTGAAAATTGGGTGCGTCTTATACTCTGAATGTAGCTTTTTCAAAGCTTTTTTTTTTAGCCCTAATGAGGCACTAACAATCTTCCCTGCTCTCCAGCTTGCAGGCTTTTCAATTCCTACTTTCTCCGAATAAGTTTTTTTCCAGCCCTAAGTCTTTGCAGGGTTTTTTTCATTGCTACTTGGTCCGAAGAATGTTTTTTAAACCCTAACCAGGGGATGAAATAATGTGCTGAAGCTGACCAGACTAAGGACGCTAGCCAGATGAATACCTGGTAGGCAGATTTTTCCCCCCATTTTCCTGCCCAAAAACTAAGGTGCATCTTATACTCCGGTGCATCTTATACTCCGAAAAATATGGTAAGTATCCTGCCATATATGATGGGCAATTCAAAATATAGACACATCCACGCAACACAAGAAATCATTGTGCTTTCTTGGACCATGTTTTGATTTCCTGGAATTTATCTATTTGATAACTTCAGGAAAAGTTTGGAAAGATCCCTAGTGCAATATGCCGTATACCATATATGCAATATGCCGTATATCATATATTTCTGAAAGCATTCATCAGGTGCAAATGCTGCTGTGATTGGGGCTTTGAACTGGTAAAAATATATAAAGTTATTAAATAAATACAAACAGGCTTATTGTTCAAATAATAAAGGAACTGATTTATTAACTATATTTAATAAATATAACTGATGAGTCATATTTATATAACTGATGAGTCTGGCGAAGAGAAGGACAAGGGGTGACATGATAACAGTGTTCCAATACTTGAGGGGATACCACAGAGAGGAGAGGGTCGGGCTGTTTTCCAAGGCACCAGACAAGGAATAATGGATGGAAGCTGACCAAGGAGAGATTCAACCTGGAAATAAGGAGAAACTTTCTGACAGTGAGAGCGATCAACCGGTGGAACAGCTTGCCTGAGGAGGTTGTGAGAGCTCCAACACTTGAGACTTTTCAAAGGGAGATTGGACTGCCATTTGTCCGAAATGGTGTAGGGACTCCTGCTTGAGCGGGGGATTGGACTAGATGACCTACAAGGTCCCTTCCAACGCTAATAATAATCTGTAATGTGTCTGTGGGCATATGAAACGTCATTGGGAAGTTTCTAGAGTGATATACCACACATTTCCATGCAATTAGCTTGTGAGTTTTTGTCATTAGGTACCTTTAGGAAAATTGGGTACTTGATAGTCTGGTTCCATGCTATTCACCTTATTTATAAAATAACCATATTGAAAATCCTGTATTGAGCAGTAGGTTAAACTTGGTAGCCTGGTTGTCCCTTCCAACTCTTTGGTTTTATGTGTATTGGATAATTGGAAAAAGCTAGAAATGTTTATTGATGTGGATACTTTAACCAACACTGCTCATTTTGAAACATTAGCTATTATAAAATATGCAGTTCGTCTTTTCTAAACTTTCTGCCTTCTATGGAACTCTCTCCTCCCTCACAAATATAAATTGGTTTCAATTTTGCCTTGTAAACCATTAATCCATATAAGCCATTCATATGACAATTTGAAGCCTTTCCCCCCCCCCCCTTGAGGATACAGTTTATTCATATATGTTGGTAAGTCGCCAGTATTTCTTTCTAATGACCTGTAGGGAAGGAGGCATGATTCAATTGAAGGATACCTAGAGATTCTAAGCACATAGCATAGGAACTATACTTTAGCAATGGATCTTCTACACCAGATGTCTCCAACCTTGGCAACTTTAAGAATTGTGGACTTCAACTCCTAGAATTCCTCAGCCAGCTTTGCTGGCTGAGGAATTCTAGGAATTGAAGTCCACAATTCTTACAGTTGCTAAGGTTGGAGACCCCTGTAAACATGCACATGTGTAGATCCATGTCCAAGCAGAAATGGCTCCTGATGGACCCAGGATTTGGAAAATTTGTACACAAATATAGTGTCTCAAGGAAATGTCTCCTTCTCACTATAAAAAAGTAGTCTCTTTCTCACATATTTGAAGTACAACATTTTAATACTTTTTAATGTGCAAGGAGCTCCATAAAGCCCTCCTGAATACCACAGAAGTCTACTTGGATTGTTATATCAGGTCTCTTGACCTCCTGCTTGTACATATCTATGCAATTAGAGATGTGATTCTCTAGTGCCGACTGTGCTGACACCAGGTGCCTGCCATTTCTTGCTGTATGTGGGTTCTTCTACGTTCAGCTCATCTGGATATTACGCATTTAATGATAGGAAGAGTGAAAAGAATGTGGCATTCATTGCATAATGCCTTCAGTAGAAGAGCTAGATTAATTTATTATATGACAGCTCTTTCTCAGCAAGCACTTGGAATAGCTGTTAATATTCATAATTAAATACTCACCACCTGTTTTATCAAACATAATTTGGATGCTGCATACTGGAAAACTTTTTTTTATCTCAATCCACACTGCCAGTTCACTGCCAGTTGTGTTAATATAGATCTCCCTCTACTGGTAGCAAAAATTAATACTAAATCATTTATGTGCTTCAATTTATGAAATATAGTGTTGCCTTATCAAGGAATTGGGTGGCGGAAGGAAGGAAGGAAGGAAGGAAGGAAAGAAGGAAGGAAGGAAGGAAGGAAGGAAGGAAGGAAGGAAGGAAGGAAGGAAGGAAGGAAGGCAGGCACCCAGATGATTGGTGTAAAATATTTCGATTCAATATTTAGATCTTAGTTAAATTACATGACAAGTTTAAGATTTAAAATCACCACTCACAGTTTAAGTAATTAAAAATAAATTATACTATTTGCCCAGCTAGGTGGCAGCATATAGTTGGTCTTGGCTGATACTGAAAAAGGTACGGTAAGTTGAGTCAAAGTTGGCTACAGTTCAGTAGTGGGTTCTAAAACCCATTGCCACCGGTTCGCGCTTGCGCTTGCGCAACACTTCTGCGCAGAACCGGGCCGAACCAGGAGCAACTCACCGCTGCTGCAGTTTGGATGAAAATTCCTGAAGGCTGTAAACTAGTCTGAAAGTTTTTTTTTTAAAAAAAAAAATAGCCTGGCAAAGCAGCAGTAATAAACTGCTTCCATATTGTCACCAAGAAAGCAAAATGTGTATGTTAATAACTGAAGTTTATCTTGAGGGAAAAATAATCTTTTCACCTAGACACAGTAAACATTTGATTTAATGGTCCTCAGCTGCAATGGACAAAATCTGCCCATTCATTGTACATGTGTAGAAACCAATTAATCATGCATAAAATTCCATTTACCATTTAATGTGTTCAAAGATACATAAAATATGAAAACTATATTGTGGGTATATAATCCCATTTATAGATATGCTTATATACAGTATCATCCCAGTTCCATAACTGAAGGTACACAGTATATAAAAACCCAATAAAAAGCCACAGGAACCTGAAACAAACCTCCCCTCATCCATGTCCCTTAAGATGCCTATCTAAATAACATGATTTTGACAGTTATGCACAAGATCAGATGCAAAATATGATAGGTAAAACATCACTGCTATCACATTTGCCTTTGGGTTCCTCATGGAGGTTTGAACCATAAGAAACCCCTTTTTCTATGTTCTCCCTAGGCAGGAAGTGTCATTTTGAGGAAGATGGTCCCTCAAATATCTTGGCAATGCACCACATGGATTGTTGTATATAATAATCAGCCCCTTGAATTGGGCTCAAAAGCTTACAGGAAATAATGCAACAACCAAGCAATAGTTGAAAAAGCAACACAGCCCCATCAGCACCTAGCTGCTGTTTTTGTGAATTGCAACTTTCAAGTAATCTTCAAAAGCAGCCCATGTTCAATGTGATGCTGCAATTAAAATGTGAGATGACAATATGAGTCTTTACAGTATTGCCAGGGCTTCATGGTCTAAAAAGAGCTCAAACTGACATAGGTTTCTTTGGCCACAGCTTGTACCTGCTGCTGTAGCAGCAGTTGGAGATACAGAAGGACCGCCAATTACAGAAGTGCTAGTTCAGAGGCAACTTGATCTGCTTAAAGCTATCACTGGAATTGAATTATAGCCACAGTGTTTCCAAATAAACAGAAATTCTTATTTGCTAGGATTTAATTTGAGCTTTTTGTGGCATATCTGCGCCACACATCAGTTAAAAACTACCACATTTCCAGTCCATTGTGAGGAGGTGTTGCATCATTAGCATTAACATGTTTATAATACCTTCTCCAGACCAATAGATGATCTCTTCCAGTGGTTTTTAAAAAATAGATATTAAACAATGCAAGAGCATCAAGTCCTGTAGAACAGCCAAGAATTTGATTGCTGCACTATCATAGCTACCAACTGGAACTAAAGATTTTGGTAGGAATAGAACCACTGTAAACAGTAAAGAATACTTCCACTTTTGATCTTCAGAGGTGGTCAAAACAGATGTCACAGACAGTGGTACTGAATGCTACTGAACGTTTCAAAAGTAAATTCCCTTTACCAGTTGGCAACAGAGCTCTTTCACCAGATCAATGAGTTCTGTCTCAATTGCCTGTCCTGAATCTTGATGTAAGGAATCTAAATAATCTTCTTCATCTATGATCCTCCATAACTACCATCCCCCCCCAAAAAAAATCTTAAATGGGAGAATGGGAGAAATTTGTCTTAACACAATTGTATTTAGAGATGGCCTCTTCAAGACAAGGCATACTAGTGCCTTGTTCAAAACTTATAGCACCTTATATTCTCTCAAAGATACATTTGTTACTTCTTAAATCTAGCAACACCTACTCTAAAAAGAGTCCATTTGATCATGAATTCAGCTCAAATATGGCAGAAGTCATACTGCAGAGAACCGTACCATACCCTCAGGCTCCATAGGATTCAGAAGAATAAGAGTTGGAAGGGACCTTGTAGGTCTTCTAGTCCAACCCCCTGCTTAGGCAGGAAACCCTACACCACTTCAGACAAATGGTTATCCAACATCTTCTTAAAAACTTCCAGTGTTGGAACATTCACAACTTCTGGAGGCAAGCTGTTCCACTGATTAATTGTTCTAACTGTCAGGAAATTTCTCCTTAGTTCTAAGTTGCTTCTCTCCTTGTTTAGTTTTCACCCATTGCTTCTTGTTCTACCTCAGGTGCTTTGGAGAATAGTTTGACTCCCTCTTCTTTGTGGCAACCCCTGAGATATTGGAACACTGCTATCATGTCTCCCCTAGTCCTTCTTTTCATTAAACTAGACATACCCAGTTCCTGCAACCTTTCTTCATATGTTTTAGCCTCCAGTCCCCTAATCATCTTTGTTGCTCT
This sequence comes from Diadophis punctatus similis, assembly GCA_023053685.1. Taxonomy (NCBI): domain Eukaryota; kingdom Metazoa; phylum Chordata; class Lepidosauria; order Squamata; family Dipsadidae; genus Diadophis; species Diadophis punctatus. Next base: position 37,825,429 of record JALIGW010000003.1, on the reverse strand, counting down.
TCTCTGCACTCTTTCTAGAGTCTCAACATCCTTTTTACATCATGGTGATCAAAACTGAATGTAGTATTCCAAGTGTGGCCTTACCAAGGCATTATAAAGTGGTATTAACACTTCACGTGATCTTGATTCTATCCCTCTGTTAATGCAGTCTAGAACTCTGTTGTTTTTTTTGGCAGCTGCTGCACACTGCTGGCTCATATTTAAATGGTTGTCCACTAGGACTCCAAGATCCCTCTCACAGTTACTACTGTTGAGCAAGGTACCACATATACTGTACCTGTGCATTTTGTTTTTCTTGCCTAAATGTAGAACCTTTTTTCACCATTGAATTTCATTTTGTTAGATAGCGCCCAATGTTCAAGTCTGTCAAGATCCTTCTGTATCTTGAGCCTATCTTTTGGAGTGTTGGCTATTCCTGCCAGTTTGGTGTCATCTGCAAATTTGATGAGTTCCCCATCTATCGCCTCGTCCAAGTCATTGATGAAGATGTTGAAGAGTACTGGGTGTCATGGTTCCAAATAGCACCCAAAATTAAATCAGAGTCCGAGGCAAAGTATTACTCAAAGTTCCAATTTATTAACAGAACCATGTTGGCACATCTGGGTGAAACCCGAATCTGAAGTCCCTCAGGTTTCACCACCCAGTTGAAAGTTCAAGCCCTTGCTCCCACACCCACAAATCCATCACGTTGTCCAATCTTCAGCTGACACTGGGCCTAAAACAGAGCCTTGGTGTACTCCACTGCATACTTCCCTCCATGTAGATACAGTTCCATTGAGCACTACATGTTGAGTGCGGTTGGTCAGCCAGTTTTGAATCCATCTGGTGGTGTTTATTTTATTTTTATTTTGTGAGATTTATATACCACCTCACAGTGCAAGCACTCTCTAAGCGGTTGCTGTCTAACCCACATTTTTCTACTTTATCTAGTAGTAGGTTATGGTCTACTTTATCAAATGCCTTACTGAAGTCCAAGTAAATTATATCAACATCATTCCTGTGGTCCACTAATTTTGTCACTTTGTCAAAGAATGCAATAAGATTAGTCTGGCATGATCTGTTTTTGACAAACCCATGTTGGCTTTTGGTTATTACTTTGTTTGCTTCTAGGTGTTCGTTGATCCATTGCTTGATTATCTTTTCCAGAATCTTCCCTGGTATTGAGGTCAGGCTGATAGGTCTGTAGTTTCCTGGATATATTTTTTCCCTTTTTTGAAGATGGGAATTCCAGATGACATGAAATTTAGCTCCCACTATTACTCTTGGCTCTGCCCAACTAACATCAAGGTCTAAATGAGTGGATGACTTTTATCTGCAAAGAATCTGGCAAATCTTTGGACTGGAGAGAACCCTACCAGAGCAATCCCATTCACTTTTCTAATCTCCTTTTTTCAGAATCAACCAGATATGTGAGAAAATACCTTCTACATCACTGGGAAACTTCCAAATTCTTTTAAAAGTTTTAAAACTCAATTCTACCCATCAGGCACTTGGGTGGAACATCCTAACATGTTCTTTATTCTTACAGAGATCCAGGAAGCCAGTGATGTGCAACATAACCCAAAAATGATCCAACCATAATAATTCAGTATTTTGCATATGCTATTTTAAAGACTGATGGCCAAAGGACTGATGGCTGTCCATGTCATATGCCATATATCTGAAAATAAGCACCAAGTCTAACCGGAACCCATCCACCTGCTACCCATGAGTTACCATTGAGTTATTTCTCACATTAAGAGGTCAAACAGCAGTCATCAAGGAAAAAAAATACCCCAACATATGCATACAGTCCTGCCTTTAGGAAAATGGCAAGCTTCCAGTCTCCTTCATCATAACAGCATTAAGAAAGCAGAGAAGAGTTTTGCTGCCATAAATGCCCTTATACATATGAATCTCATTTCAAAGTAAAATACTTGCTGGAATTCTTATACTGTATTGTAATTTTGACCTTCCTTTATGCTCTGCTTCTTCTTCATTCCTCTGTGGTGGACTTATAGCTTTATCTTTGGGGTGGATTTTATAGACTTCTTTGGCACTGACTCTGTCTTGGGTAACTCAGCCTTTTTGTCTTCATCTGTTTTCAGTCAAAAGCTTGATCAGGACCCCACTAATATGTTGTAGGCAAGAGCACTGTATTTTGCTGAATGCAAGCCTGTGCCTATCCATAACTTCCATTCAGGGACTTATCTCATTTATTGCTATATGTGGTTGACTGATTTATGAACAATTACTAAGACTTATAACTGCTGCTTTTTGTCTGGTTCTAATCAAAAACCTGAAGGAGGACAATAAACATATCTGGCTGGAGAATTCTGGGAGTTGAAGTCCACAAATCTTAAAGTTGCCAAGTTTGGGGACTTGTTGTAAAGAATCAAATACACTGATGGCATTATACAAATACTTGTGCGGCTAATTACAGGAGGCTCTGCACACAGTCACTCATGCTTTGGTCACCTCCTATGTGGATTACTGCAATGCACGTACATGGAGCTGCCCTTGAAGAACATCTGAAAGTTTCAATTGCTCCAGAATGCAGCAGCATGAGCTATTATGGGCATCTTCTGATTTGCTGATGTGATACCTTTGCTTCACATACTCACTGGCTCTCAGTAAGTTTCTGGGTGCAATTCAAGATTCTGCTTGTCACTTATCAAGTCCTGCAGACTTGAATGGAATGAGCCAGGCTATTTGAGAGACTGCCTCTTTCCATTTGCTTCTATCCACCCCATCAAGAAGGACATACTCCAAATCCTGTCAAATAAAAGAATGCCATCTCACAGGACTCAGGAAGCATGCCTTCTCTGCCATGGCATCTTCCCTTTAGATCACCTTACCTCAGTGGTGGGTTGCTCCTGGTTCTGACCAGTTATTAGAACTGGTAGCGCCGGCAGCGGGAGGCTCCGCCCACCCACCCAGGACACTTCTGCGCATACCGGTAGCAAAAATATTTACAACCCCCCACTGCCTTACCTCCTGAGGTCAAATTGGCCTCAACTCTGCTAGCTCAGTTCAGAAAGCACTTAAGACCTGGCTGTTGGTCCATAGGGTCAAATGGGTGTCAGGAGGGTGATGGAGCCTGCATGGTTTGTTTCATTCTGGAGGTATTACTCTTCCATTAATTTGTCATTCTTTTGTTTTGGTGGTATGGTTTCAGGGGTGGGTTCCTACCGGTGCGGACCAGTATGTGCACACCGGTAGCAGCCTGCTGGTAATGTAATCCTGTCTCTGCAGGTCTGTGGGCGCTGCCATCTTTTTTTGGAATTTTCGGCAATTTTTTCTGGTTTGGATGGCTTCTCCTCGTTCTGTGCTTTGAAAAAAAGCCCTCCTGCCCACCCCCGGGTTAATACTGACCTTTATTTCTTCATCCGAAGCACAGCTGAGCAGCTCCTCAGCTGTGTTTCGGGCTAAAACATCCTTCTGAGCATGCGCGGAAGTATAATCGTGCAAGGGGACATGCACGTGCACATGAGTGGAGCGATCGCGTGTGCGCGAAACATCATGATGCGCACTGGTAGCAAAGGTAACTGGAACCCACCCCTGTATGGTTTGTTTGGGTATTGTTATTTACATTGTTGTTTCTAAACTTTGTCCTCCATCCAGAGTTGCTTCGATGAGGTGGGCAAAACGATAAATTGAATGACATAAATAATAAATTATGTTTTATGACTGGGCTTTTAAATTAGAAAATGTTTATTACATCTTTTTACTGGAATAGCTGTTAAAGCAGCCTTCTTTAGGATTTTTGCCTCATAAATAAATAAACAAACAAACAAACAAACAAACAAACAAACAAACAAACAAATAAACAAATAAATAAATAAATAAATAAATAAATAAATAAATAAATAAATAAATAAATAAATATGGTTGCGGTTATATGTGTGTGCTGAAAATATAAGAGGAAGTGGTGGATTTTAACATCAATAGATTTTTAGTGAGAGAAATTGTGCAGCATTTCTGTCTGATGCCAGCAGATGATGCTGCAGCCTGTAGGAAGAATGTGTACAGTTGTAAGGAATTAAGATTTTTCCATATTGAGATCAAACCAAATGCTAGATAATTGAAGCATCTGTCTCATCCAGGGAGGATGTCAGTGCTCAAATCTCAGCGATGGAATTAGGAATGCTCCAAAGAGGGGCATTTTCATTATCTCACTAATCTCTCCTTTGATGACCTGCCAGACTTTCTTAGAGAAGAGAGTGACAGAGGGAATTACCAAGATAGAATCATCCATCTCACTGGACAGTCATAGGGGGAGGCGGAAGGGATGGAAATAATTGGAATTCACTCTCGGGCCTTAACCTTTACTGCCTGTCAGTCAGGCGGGGTGGTATATAGACGGTGTTGGATTAATGCTGAATGAAAGCCCTCTCCCTGTGGATTTGGAAGAGCCTGTATGGCTGAAGCAGCATTTTTCCTTCCGACCCTCCACCGACACAAGACGAACTGCAGCATGCTGTGGCCCCAAGCTGCACTGATCTGTAATGCTACCGGAGAGAGGGGCCGAAGGTCATCCACTGGGATTGTGCAGTCTTTATGATTCCACGAGATGGTTCATGCCCAGGTGAGCATTCTTTCCGGACCTCCATTCGGTACTCCAGGATAAATTCCTGGAAATAGCTTGTTCTGGCTTTAAAATGTGGATGCTTGGAGGGGGAACAACAGGAAAGAGACAGCAGTAGAGCAGAGGATTAAAAAGTGGAACAAAGAAGTAACTGATGTTTACTGATTCAAAATTTAATTGAAAATGCAGGGTAAGAGGCTTGTAGAAGGGTAGAAGTTTGCTACTTTTATTGTTAATATAATTTTCATCATCATTATTATCATGTGTATTAGATCCCTTGTCGGTTCCAATACACAGTCAGCTCTACCAGCAGCGTTTGTTTTATTAACATACAGATATGGAGACAGAAGAAGAGCAGAGAAGGGAGCAGATTAACTATGCTGCGATTTTCAGCCCACCGAGAGAGTGGGAACACTGAGAATGTAGGATGATTTGCACCTGTGCTGAAGCATGCTGGCTGTGCTCTCGGGTGGTGGAGGAGGCAGAGCAGCTGTCCTGATCTATTAACAGTATTTGTCTCATTGCAGCAGGGGAGCTATGGCTTCGTGTTCTAGATAGCTGCTGCTGCTGCTTCTTTTTTTACTTGCCTTTGTTTCTATTCAAAGACAGCTCAAAGGATTCTCATCAGGCAAAAGTGACCCAAAGTTTGAATGCAAAGTTTCTGGATTTTATATTCAACTGTGTTGTCCAAGAAAGCCCTTGAATCCACTGACCAGAGTTTTAAGGGCTAAATGTGCAAATGGTAACCATGACCAATGAAGGTCATACATTTGTTAAAGATTTGTATCACCCAGCATTCTGTCTAAAACAGGAGCTACCTATAGAACCATGAGAAACTTAACAGAAGGAACAGAAGTTTGCAATAATCACCCTGGTTGATTTTCTATAGCATTTTAAAAATCAACAGTTTATTATGTGGTTCAGTTCCCAGCAGTCGTGTGTGTAATTCATTGATGTTGCTGGTTGCTCTTAATAATCTTTGTAGTCAGTGCTATTATAGCATTCCCCAACTAAATTACAAAAAATGTTTATCAAGCTGCTATGTCTATTTTTCCCCTCTGAATGTGGATTTAGATCAGAGACATTTTGGGTACCTCAGTAACCCATTCGCAGTCCTTTGATCTTTTAATATTATTCTCAGTACTTGTTTAAATCCCTGTTTGATGGGTGTCTGTTAAAGTAGAAGCACTAGGACTACTTTCAGTTGGCACTCAACCAAAATATAATTTCAAAGAAAGAAACAAGTTTTAATTAGCTCCTGCCCACCCCCGTCTCTGTTCTGAGTTTCTACCTCTGTCAAGAAAACAAAAACTACCTTAGACTTCCTAAATGCTGTGTTGCACAAATGCACTGGATGCTTTGAATCCCATCCAGCATTGTTAATAGACAATGACAAATGGAAGCTATCAAGTTTGGAATATTAGACTACTGATCTGTCTAGGTCAGGATTGTGTACGATGGTTGATCTTAGCGGTCACAAATTTCAGACAAAAATCTCTCCCATGCCTATTTGGAGATGTAAGGACTGAACTGAGAACTTTTATTAGTTAACCATAATTCTGTGGCCCTCCTCCAAGTATTGGGAATACTTATGTTATCTTTGGAGCCTCTCATAAAGAGGTGAAATTTGCCTAGATCTGTCTCACATCTTCCACAAAACCATTAATAAAACCATGAAATTACTTAAATCTGTTTTGGTGTACATTTAAATGCAAGGGTAAGGACAATGAATTTTAGGGCAGAAGATTCTGAGAAACTTTAATTTAAAAAAAGTGGGGGGGAGGCAAGCCTACTTTATATTTTAGGCATCGGGATGGGATATGAAAAATGAAAAGTGTATTGCATATTCATTTGTCCACGGATACTAAGTGTGAGGATAAAAGCTTGAACATTCTGTCTTTTAAAACCTTTCATTAGTCTCTTAACTATTTTGCTATATTTCCTAAGAATACTCCTCCTCTACTGTAGTCTTTCTATTCTGTTTGTTCAGAATTTCTAAAATTAGCTGAAATATATTGATGTATATTTCGATATATTTCATTCAGTTATACTGGCAAAGTTTCTTTTTCTCCAAAACTGTTACTTTCAGATCATAATAGAACATCCTGTGAGGTTAAAATGGTCTATTATTACTTTGTCATCACTTTGAGTTCTGGTTACAAATTTGTGTCCATTCTTTTTGCACAAACTCTGACCTATTTATCTTATGTAGTATCTAGAGAGCATCACTTGTAAATGAGGGATATATCACATTAGAGGCACAGGTCTTCCAATGTGGTAAATAGATTCTTATAGAAGCTTGGATAAATCGTTTTCTAGAAGGAGGTTTGCTCTATAGCCGTGATGGCGAACCTATGGCATGCGTGGGTGGAGCCATATCTGCAGGCACGCAAGCCATTGCCCTAGCTCACTCCAGCGCGCATGCACACGCTGGCCAACTGATTTTCGGCTGGCCGCACCCATACCGCCCCTCCCAAGAGTTTCCACGCAGCCCGTTTTGGATGCCAGGTAAGTACAGGGCTTGCACAGAGGCTCTGGGAGGGCGTTTTCGGCCTACAGAGGACCTCCTGGGGGGGTGGGGGAGGCTGTTTTTGCCCTCCCCAGGCTCCAGGAAAGCCTCTGGAGCCTGGGGAGGGCGAAAAACGGGTCTACTTGGCCCACCGGAAATCAGGAAATGGGCTGTTTCCAGCCTCTGGAGGCTTCAGGGAGGCCTGTTGGCCCAAAACAGGGTGTGGGAGGGTTGTGCGTGCATACACGGAGGAGCATGGGGGCTTGCGTGTGCATGCACAGAGAGTGGGGTAGCGCAGGGGGGGTGCATGCACAGGGGGCGGGGCACATGGGCATTGAATTATGGGTGTGGGCACGCGCATGTGCACTTTCGGCACTCAAGGGAAAAAAGGTTCGCAATCACTGTTCTATAGTGTAATTTTGTTATATTAGCAAAGTTCTGATGAAATTGGGGTTTGAAAGTACAGATGGCATTGGTGATTATTTTTTGCTTGTTGTAAGGAATGCTGATTCGATAGTTGAATAATTTCCTTGAGAGCCTATAATATGATATTTGGCTTTCTGCAATATATAGACTGTAAAGGAGCGCTTTACATCCTGTCCTTTACGAATGACATCATGTTATAGCTATCATTCCCATAATTCCCTGTAAATAGATCTGGGATAAGTTGTAACTCAGCAAATGAGGACAATCCAAACTCAACTCTTCATAAATGAGGGTTTTTTTCCTACAATGATCCAATGCTCATTGTCCCAAAATAATAGTAATGAGGACAGGCTTCACATTGCTTCAGTGATGATTGGGTAATGCTATGAGAAATTTATAAGTCACTCCTGAGGAAATGACTAGGTGGAACAGCTGGCATAGATGAAGTCATTGAGAAATAATATATTAGATTAAGGATTTTAAACCTGAGGAAGCAGCTAGGTTTATTTCATTATGTGGTCAAGAAGCAAAAGTATAGAGAATTTAAAGGTTGTTACTTCGATAATTCCAAACAGTCCTTCAGTATTCTATGTGTGTCTGTCTAGGATTTCTTTATAACTTTAGACTCTAAAATGGGGGTTCTAAAAATAGGATCTTTAAGATATCAAATAATTGCCAGAGAACATATAAATTCTTTAGATTTTTTTAATATGCTTTGAGTCATGATTTTCAGTTTTCCATAGGTTATGTACCTATTTTTATATAATTATTATTGAAGTTTAAAAATACAAAAATTAAAAACTAATTCAAATTAAGAAAATCTTAATGTTTATTCCTTTTAAGTTATGTCCCAAAGCTAATTAATTTTCATCAAGAACTCCTTCATAATATAACACATATCTTTCTAAGTCCAAAATTAGCAAGTTATCCAAGTCATTCTTCTGATTTATTATTTGTGCATTCTTTTTAGCTATTAAAACATCACCTACTTTCATTTGTAAGTCTTGTATAACACCTTTTTCAATGCCATTCTTGTATCCTGTCAATTTTAAATCCATAGCCAAAACAGTCTGATTCTAGGTCTATCCTCTTCTATTTCTTCTTTTGAATCCATCCTTATAATAATAGTCAATCTTAAAAGTATATTGTTGCTGAATTTCCTTGAATTCTTCCAGAATTAAAATATTTTTTTCCATTCTGTAATAATGGGCTTCTCTTTTTATTATAATCTAGCTCTTTCTTATGTTTTTCTTGAATCTACAACACTTCCCCAAGGAATGATTTCTTATCCTTAAATTCAAAATCTTCATATATTTTGAATACATTTTTAAACAAACTACAAAAAAATTTTTATAATTATTTCAAGACCTTATTTGCAGTGAACCATAGTAGTTTAGAACTTTCGAAAATCAGTGTTCTAATCATATTTGCTGTTTATTTCCAAATTTAAAAAGTTTTCTTTAGCTTCTTAAACTTACATGAAACTTCTTTTGCTGAGGGTTGATGAAAAATCACTTGCTCTTCTAAAAGTTCTTGGTATCTAAAAAGGAATTTACAGTAAAATCCATTTTTCCAGTAAGAGAGGAATTGGGTGAACCCAGTGTGTCTGTTTGAAGATTCCGAAATGTGACTTGGACAAAGCTTATTATCCTGGTACCCAGAGCCCTAAAGCCTGCCAGAAACCCTGTTTTATGGTCTCATTGTGGGGAGTGTCTTTAAAGAACACTTTAAAGAGGATCCCAAGTAGTCTCCTTAACCCAGAGAGGAATTTGGGGACCCAATTTATTCACTGAGCTATCTTCAGTCCTCAGGACTGCTTCCCCAGGTCGTCTGTCTGTCTGTCTGTCTGTCTGTCCGTCCGTCTGTCCGTCCATCCATCCAAATATGTGTATAGCAAAAGAATGAATTGTGATTTAATATTGAAAAATGTTACTAATGTTAGAAAAATGTTCTAATCTAATGCATTTGCCGTTTAAAAAAACCTCTCCTGAAAGCTCACTAGTAACATCGTGCTTATATTCTTGATTAGTTCTTTATTTAGAAAACTCATTAAGATGAAACTTGCCTGTAACACAATTGGTGTATCTGTTTTTAAACTGGATTAGGATCATGATGCTGGTAAAGTTTAATGATTGATCCCAGCGATAGCATTCCTCCCAGGGACGGGAAGATACTTCACCCCTATGCAATGTAGTTCTTCTGTTGATTCCTCCTAGGCTGCTATTTCAATTTTAAAAATAGCAATGTAACTATATAAAGCATTTAGATGCATTTATCTAATTTAGACCTAAAATGGGTGTAGTTTATTTTTCTGTGCAGCTTGGTTCTGTTGCTGGTGCAATGTGGTTCTAACAAAAACGGCAGCAGTACCCATGCCTTTAAAAAAAATTAAAAGTCTTTACAATTATTTAGATATTAAAGTTACAATTGACCCAGTTTCAAAAATCCAATTAGGTTCAAAATAGTTTGAAGCCTCCCTTACCTGATGGCAATGGACCTCATTTTAAACAGCACACCAATGTGAGCACCATCAAAATTAACTTATGGAGTTGAAAAAGTAGACTGATTTTACATCTCCAGCTTCTCTAAAGAATGTTTCATCAATTATATGGTGATGGCTACCCATCCAGCTATGAAATGCAATCACATTGCCTCTAGGATGAAAACATGGCATTTTATTTTGGACAGCAGGACCAACCAAGTCTATTTATGAAATCCTGTTTACCAAGTCTATTTATGAAGCCCTTTTTACCATTTATGCAGTCAATTTATTTTCTTCTTCTTTTTATGAAGAAAAATAGAAATAGAAATCCATTTTTGCTTCTTTTCCCCCTTTTTTGTATTCATTGTCTTTTTCTTTTCCTTTGTAAAATATAATGATAAAATGATTACTTGTTAATAAGCCGAGGTGGCGCAGTGGTTAAAGTGCAGCACTGCAGGCTACTTCAGCTGACTGCTAGCTGCAGTTCAGCTGTTCAAATCTCACCGGCTCAAGGTTGACTCAGCCTTCCATCCTTCTGAGGTGGGTAAAATGAGGACCCAGATTGTTGGGGGCAATATGCTGAACTCTGTAAACCGCTTAGAGAGGGCTGTAAAGCACTATGAAGCGGTATATAAGTCTAAGTGCTATTGCTATTGCTATCTGTTCTCTTTTCTGGCCTTTCCAAAGTACTTAAAAATTAAAATGTTCTGTGGAATTCTATGGGCTTCTTTATGACCTATACTGCCAAATTGCATTCTGTAATGTACTATCATGTTCCTTTGCTAGACTATATCTCAGTTCCTTCCTTTTGATTGCACTATAGAGAATACTGATTTGAAATAGAGGTCATTTTAATAGTACTTGCTTGATACTGAAAACGTTAGGAAACAAAAGTGGTATTTTCCTTCTGTGACTTTGTTCCATGTGAAGCCTTCATAGAACTGAGTTCCTGAGAAACTGAGTCCTGGTTCTATAACCTTTGCCTTACTAAGTTGAAAAGAAATGGAACCATAGCCTGTGTCCTAATTTCTTGAAGGTATAACATGATAGCCCAAGATGGTGGCTCTATGCTCATGTGTTGAAATAGAAACTCGTCCCATAGGTTTTCAATGACTGGGCACTTCTCATGCTTGAAAATCCTAGGATGCCTCAAATGAGCTGGAGAAGGACTGACAATGCTTGTCATTTCTGACAAGGCGTTTTCTCATTGGTGGGAATTTGGGTGCAACTGTGGCTCCTTCCTTCATGCCAGCTGACTTCTAGCTGTATTAGGTTTCAAGGTTCTGCCTCTTCATGCCCTTTTAAAGATTGGGTTACTAAGTAAGAACTTGTCAGAGTTGACAACTGTCCAGGAATTAAAAACGGCTCCAGAGAGCTGAGACATTTGGTCTGTTTGAGGCACTGTTCACAAACCATGCAGGAGCCAGAGCAAGCTAATTAAATTAGAGGAGAATTTTCAGAAAAGAAAAAGAATGGTGGAGGCAAAAGACATTCCTTGGGAGACATTTTGAAGAGCAAAAATACCCTGACCTAGCACACCATAATATTGGACTAAGGACAGTGGAGAATTTCACAGCATTTCCAAGAGTATCCTTTATATTATATAGCACTTTAGCTTGAAAATAGCAACCTTCTGTTCCTTTTCAAAGCAATGGAACTTAGGGAGTTTTAGAGTGGAATTGTGTTAGAATATGCTTTTGTGTGCAGATCTTACCTATATATGATTTTTATTAGTACATTTGCTGTTTGTTTCTGTTTTTTCAAATATCTATACATTAAGGACACATATATGAAAGTCACAAACATATATTTGTATTTATATCTTCAACAGCTCATTAAATTTTTCTATGCCTCAACTTCTTATCCATTACATAGGATAAACTCTGTATTTTAAAAAAGCTAAGGTTTATTTATTTGTTTATTTATTTGTTTATTTATTTATTTATCGTTTTTATATGCCGCCCAACTCCCGCCCAAAGGTTAAGGATGCCTTTGCTTCTACCTACCAGATTAGAACAGATTAGTTAATTCCATGTGGTGTAAATTTAGTTTTGAATGGTGACTCAAGAATAGCAGTGTTGCATAGATATTAAAATAAAATACCATATTTCTAGCAAATTGTATGCTGTATTATTTTAGGTTTATTACTGTATTTGTGAAGGTGACTGTAGTTCCCCTGAATGAAACCTTTGTTTGCAGAGTTCACAGAGTTCTGAATTCAGGGGATGAAATCATGGTAATATGAGCTCTCTCCGCTACTTCTTTTCTTAGTGCTAAAATGAGATGAGATCTTTGATCCAGTAACCTAGACTTTCTGGCTGGCAAGAAAGCAAAGAAGGAATCGACAGTGTTTCATGATACTAATTTCTTTCTCTGTACATGGACGTAGTTCACTTTAAACTTACGGACAATTCTCACCACTTATTTATATTGTATATAGCAATATTTTTTCTATATATAACTTTAGAATAGAATAGAATTCTTTATTGGCCAAGTGTGATTGGACACATAAGGAATTTGTCTTTGGTGCATATACTCCATACATAAAAGAAAAGATACATTTGTCAAGAATCATGAGGTACAACACTTAACGATTGTCATAGGGTACAAATAAGCAACCAGGAAACAAATCAATATTAATATAAATCGTAAGGATACAAGCAACAAGTTACAGTCATACAGTCATAAGTGGGAGTAGATGGGTGATAGGAACGATGAGAAGACTAATAGTAATAATAGTGCAGTCTTAGTGAATAGTTTGACAGTGGTAAGGGAATTATTTGTTTAGCAGAGTGATGGCATTCGGGAAAAAACTGTTCTTGCGTCTAGTTGTCTTGGTGTGCAGTGTTCTATAGCGTCATTTTGAGGGTAGGAGTTACTGCAATCATTGCACTATTAGTAAAAAGATACAAAATTATGAACCCTAAAACACAAGTTACTCACAATGATGCTAATAAAAAACCAAACGAATATTGCAGTATACATAAAATGTGTAATTATCTTTTGGCAAGCATGGTTAAAATAGGATAGCAATACCTGTACAGCAGATACTAGCTAAACTGAGGTGGGGAGACTGAAGTTGATAAAAAGGTATGCTTAAGACAGAGCATATGACATTCATGATGAGCACTCAACCATTATAAATCAATGCAAGCCTGAGGCCATTTTGATTTTTTTTGAAGCTGTAAGCAGGGAAAAGGTGGGGAGGTATTTATCAGCAATATCTACACCAGCCTGCCAGACCTATTTCTGGGGTTTCCAACTTTGCACTCCCCCCTATCAGAGTTCCAGGTTGCCCAGGTATAACTATTCCCACCAGTGAAAGAACAGGGGTTTATGCTGTTATCATCTATTCTTGAGTAGGAAGATACCTCATTCAACCAGTATCTGGATGGGGCAGAACAATATCTTTCTTGTCTAGGAACAAGCCCTTAAATCAGTGGTTCTCAACCTCCCTAATGCTGCGACACACGACCCGCCCCCACGCCCCCACCACGACCCACCTGCCACCGCGATGCCTTCGCGACCCCCGCCCTGCCGCCACCATTTGGGTTCTTTTACCCTCTGCGCATGCACAAAGCATTCTGCACATACGCAGAGGGTAAAAGAACCCAAATGGTGGTGTCCGGGTGAAGTCTCCCAACCCCCGTGAAAGGGTCGTTCGACCCCCAGGTTGAGAACCGCTGCCTTAAATGAATGCCATAGTTTTCCTCACTTACCAGATTATCAGCTCCAAGTCATTTTGAAATAATCAAGAAAAGAATATTTATATTTTATAATAAAAATAGGAAAGGTTTTCAGAGAATAGTTCAGTTGCTAGAAGTAGCATAAGGCTGAAATCACTGCAGATGACAGCAGCTGAAAAAAGTCTGAAAAATGAAGAGATAACAAACTATAACATTATCTAGGTTTGAGCAAGCAGTACTGAACTGAAATAAACAATCCCAAATAAATAAATACATACATACATACATACATACATACATACATACATACATACATGCATACATACATAAATGCCACTTCGCAGATCCAATTCTTTCAAGGATAGTGTTTAATTTTATTACAAAGATGTATGGGATCTTGGTTCTAGATTCCTCAGGCCAATCATGTGGCATCTGTTTTATGACTGCCATTTCCCTTATGGGTGGCCTTTAGCCAAAACTTTCAGGGAACAAAGAAACTCCTAACTTCCTCCCTCCCTCTCTTTCCCATCTTATTCCTCTTATTGGACAGGACAAAGGTTCTCATCTTTAAAACTTCCTTATCTAGTCAGGAGTCCTCAAAATAAAATAAAAACCCCTCAGCTTCAGCTAGGCCAGCAGGGTATTCAAAATTAAGAGTTCCTTTTGTTTCCTCTGGTTGTGTTTGCTTTTGTTCAGGTATGTTAGTGGCTATCTTGGGTGTGAGAATCAGAGACCAAGGTTATCTTAATATATAATAAGGACAATTTGAAAGAAGATGGCTTATATGTGTATATGTCCTGTCTGTATGTAGATTACGAGAAGGACCAAATGTAATTAAAACAAGTCTTTATATCTTATGCTATTCAGGCCGCCTCTTTAAAAAAAGCCCATCCCCTTAAAAAGATTTTTCATTTGAAAAATACAGAATTTGCCACATCAATCAAATATAGCGAAAATCATCTAAATAGTTTCTTCATAATTTGATAACAGCTATAATCAAGGATAATTTTTTCTATCATAATCCTCATCAGGAGAAAATAACCTGGCTGTGATTCGCATTAATAATCATTTACAAAGTAGAATGGAAAATGCAACATATTCAGGGATAAATACCGAACTAGAATCTCCTTAAATTTAAGCAAAATAATCTTTTTCCATGTACTCCTTAGAGGAATCAAATGCAAGTGAGAGGAGAACCAGGGATAAATAATAGATTAAAAACTGGCTGCTTAATTGTTAATGATCAAAAGACTGCTTGCTCTACACAAGAGGGAAAATAACCACAATGACATGTTTATGATTTATTTTTCCCGTTCAAAAGTTTGCTTAAATTAGCATAAGGCAAAACCTGAAATTTTAGTCATAAATATCTTTCATCTGTCTTTAAAAGGTATATTTGTTGATCATATTTATCTAGTGCTTTTTAATTAATAACAGTGCTTTACCAAAAAAGTCAAAGAAATACAACTGGGATAAATTAATTAATAAAAATATTTATCTGTTAACCTTCCTTTTATTATCTTACGATTAAGATGAATAGGAGCAGATTTATTTAAACACCTCTGGCGTGTAAGTTGATAAAATTCTCTTTATTTTTCATCCAGAGTCTAGAAGTACTACAAATGACTTATAATAGTATTCACGGAGAGGTGAGCAAATAACAGTGTGGACTAATAAAATAGAATAGAATAGAATAGATTTTTTTAATTGGCCAAGTGTGATTGGACACACAAGGAATTTGTCTTGGTGCATAAGGTCTCAGTGTACATAAAAGAAAAGATACGTTTGTCAAGTATCATAAGGTACAACACTTAATGATAGTCCGGGTACAAATAAGCAAAGGGTAGCAAATCTTGTTAAGATAAAACAGTTGAGATTCTATTTGGGGTATTATTATTATCTCTTTTATTCATTAAACATGAAACTCAGTCAACTGAACATTTAAAAATGTGTCACAAATATCATTGACTGGTGCTGATGGTTGATACTGGTTTCTGCCAGCGTTCTAGGTATCAACCAAGTATCTTCTTAAGATATATGATGTTCCGAGTAGCGCAGTTTTTTTGCAGTTCTGCTGGTGCTATTGCAGGAAGCTGCAATTTCTTGATGTGTTGTTGTTGTTGTTGTTGTTGTTGTTGTTGTTATTATTATTATTATTAATATTATTATTATTATTATTATTATTATTATTATTATTATTATTATTATTATTAGTCTCCAAGTCAGTTTTGGACTTTTGATGATTGCCTGGACTAGTCCCTGCTGTTTCTGGCAAGATTTTTCAGAAATGATTTGCCATTGTCTGCTTCTAAAGGCTGACAGAGAATGACTGTTCCAAAGTCACCCAGCTGTCTTTGTATCCACTGCAGGATTAAAATTAGCAATCTCCCAATTTCTAGCTTGATTCTTAATCACTACGCCAAACTTGTTCTCTATGTCTCCTGTATGGGATATAAAAAACAAAATAATCTTGTAAAGAATAGTCATAGTAAAGTGACAGAAACTGGAATAACTTTGCTTCAATCTATATGCTATCTCCACCTTATAAAGGAAATCTCTTTCAAATACGGTAAAGAAGGTGGCAGAGAGATCCAAATTTGAAACTATGTATGGGCACATACAAAGCACCTATCATCAAATCAAGGGCATTTTTTTTGAGTGCAGAAAGTTTAGCAAAAGTACAGCTTTTTTTTATAGAATTGCCAACATGTGTTACATGTGTGTGTTACATGTGTGTCCACATGTACTGCAACTCATTTCCCCTTCAGATTTTGATCTTTGCACAATCCTAATGTGTTTTTAAATTCCAGTTATCTGAGACTGATACAGTATTCAAAATGAAGGTGACAGCTGGAAAATATTTGGACTAATTTATTGGGATATTTCAAATGTAAAAATAATGAGATAAACTTTCCCTGGAACTGAACTGGATTTTAAATGGAGAGTTCCATATTGTTTTCTTAACAACAATTACAATATAAAATCACCACTGCTTTTTTCCAGAAGTGGGAGAGGGAGCAGGGGGATAACTTCCCCTAATCAGGGGTGAAATTCAGCAGGTTCTGACAGGTTCTGGAGAACCGGTAGCTGAAATTATGAGTAGGGGTGAAATGCTCCTGGTTCGCTCGTGCTTGTCGTTTGTCGGAGAGCCGGTCGCGAAGGCAGCGTGAGGCTCCACCCACCCACCCGGACGCCACCATTTGAGTTCTTTTACCCTCTGCACATGCACAGAACACTTTGTGCATGCGCAGAGGGTAAAAGAACCCAAATGGTGGCATCCAGGCAGGTAGGCAGAGCCTCGTGCTCCCTTCGCAACCGGCTCTCCAACGAACGACAGGCACGAGCGAACCGGGAGCATTTCATCCCTTCGGAGAACCGGAAAATACCACCTCTGGCTGGCCCCAGAGTGGGGTGGGAATGGATATTTTGCAGTATCCTTCCCCTGCCACGCCTACCAAGCCACGGCCACAGAACCAGTAGGGAAAAAAAATAAATTTTACCACTGCCCCTAGTCTACAGTTTAGTCTCTCGTTAAATACTGGCTTTATTTGTTTGTTTGTTTGTTTGTTTGTTTGTTTGTTTTTATTTATTTATTTATTATTTATTTATTTATTCGCACGTCTATGCCGTCCAATTCCCGAGGGACTCTGGGCAACATCTAACTTGGGTTAATTTTTTGGAATTCAGTCTAAGTGGTGAACTACTCGTCCTTTGTGTGTAAATCAATTTGAACTAAATATGGTAATATCTGTTCCTTTTATGTCCTTCCTATGTTATAAGGCAGTGATGGCGAACCTTTTTTGGCTCGGGTGCCAAAAGGGTGTGCGCATGCACAATAGTGTGCGTGTGTGTGCCCACACCCATAATGCAATGCCCTCACCCGCGCATGCGCACAACCCTCACACTACCCCCCGTGCATGCGCACAACCCCACACACACTGCCCCCCGTGCATGCGCACAGGCCTCACTGAAGCCTCCGGACTTCCGGTAGGCCCGTTGGGCCGTTTTTTGCCGACCCCAGGGTTCAGGAGGCTTTCCTGAAGCCTGGGGAGAGCGAAAACGGCCGAAAAGAAGGCTGAAAATCAGCTGACTAGCACGCACATGCGCGCTGGAGCTGACATAGGGCAATGCCTTGCGTGCCCTCAGATATGGCTCCGCGTGCCACCTGTGGCACCCGTGCCATAGGTTCGCCATCACTGTTATAAGGGTTAATTTTAGCCTTAAGATAATGTAGTTTTCTTTTTTCTAACATAAGTTACAGGAGAAACCCAAAGAAAATACAGGAAGTGCTCAATTTAACAACCATTCATTTAATGACTGTTTGAATGGCACTGAAAAAAAGTGACTTATGACCATTTTTCACACTTACAATCATTGCAGCATCCCCATGGTCACGTAATCAAAATCCGAACATTTGGCAACTGGCATATGTTTATGATGGTTGCAGTGTCCCAGGGTCATGTCATCACTTTTTGCAACTTTCTGATGAACAAGATCAATGGGGAAGCCAGATTTACTTAACAATTGTGGCACTAAATTAATAGCTGCAGGGATTCACTTAAGAACTATGGCAAGAAAGGTCATAAAATGGGGCAAAATTCACTTAACAACTGTTTTGCTTAGCAACATAAATTTTGGGCTCAATTATGGTCATAAGTCAAGGATTACCTATAATAAAATCAAGGCTGATGCAAGCAATTAGATTTTGTTGACATGTTGAGCAAGCAAATTTGTTTTGTTTTGTAACTTATTTCTTCAAATAAAGTTGAAGAATTCTGTTTAGGAGTTTAATAAGATTCAAAGACAAAATCAGAAGCCAATAGTGTGTATTGCTTTTGAATTTTTGTTCTTGTTATAGGGCAGTGTTGGCGAACCTTTTCAGCACCGAGTGCCAAAACGGGAGCGTGTGTGTGTGTGTGTGTGAGAGAGAGAGAGCTCCGGAAACCGGAAAAGCAGTTCCCCAGTGTGCATGCACGTGCTGGGAAACTGAGCTTCCCGTTTCCGGTGTGCACATGCGTGCCGGTCACCTGGTCTTCCAGTTTCTGGTGTGCATGCATGCGCGAAGACCAGCTGGCCACCACACATGCACACATGGGAAACTGGAAGCTCAGCTTCATGGCGCGCGCATGCACACCAGGGAATTGCTCTTCCGGTTTCCGGTGCTCCCGTGCGTGAGCACCAGGGAGCTGTCTTCTGGTTTTTGGTGCTCCGCCCCCCTTGCGCGCTCCCGTTTCGACACTTGGTGCCGAAAAGGTTCGCCAACACTGCCCTACGATAAGAACAAAAATTCAAAAGCAATACACACTATTGGCTTCTGATTTTGAATCGTATTAAACTCCTAAACAGAATTCTTCAAATAACCACAAAATTAATTGCTCAACATGTCAAAATCTAATTGCTTGCATCAGCCTGCTGCTCTTCTGGTTTCCGGCACGCCCGCGTGTGAGAAAACCAGCTGGTTGGCGCGCAGTGCGGAAGAGCAACGGGCGACGGCTGGTGCGCCCGGAGAGATGACTCTGTGTGCCACTTCCGGCATGCATGCCATAGGTTCGCCATCACTGTTACAGGGCCATCTCTTAACTTTGATGAACATTGTTGGTCTTTTTTAGTTCTTTACCCTGAAAGAAGTGTATTTGAAATGACTACAGTAGGGCTGCTTCCAGAATAGCCCTATTATTCTAAACACATCTTCATTTTCAGTACTGATCTTTCATACCCCTTGCTGTCTCACAGTTGCAGCAGGGTGACAGGGTTGCAATGTTGCAAACAGTTGTAAATAGGAGTAAATAAATATAATTTCTCCATGTATTCTGTTGCTCTGTGGTTCCATAAAAATTGACTACGGTATCTCTTTGTTTAGTTTGATTGCTCACAACCAGGCAAGATTGAAATATCCTAGCTTCCCTGTTCCCACAGTTCAAGTGTGTGACAGTTCCTTTGCTGGTAATGGGAACTGGAATGACTCCACTATGCAGAGTGAAAGTTGGTTTCTGATATGAAATAATGATTTCATGAACTCCCAGTTGCGTGTTGTGGCGCCAAACTACAGGAAGCTGTCTAGCATTGCCTTCAATTAACTGAGATGATAACAAATGAAGGCAGATAAAAAGGAGTGTAGACTGATAAGCATTTCAAGTTATTTTGCATTCATCACATAATCTAACTTTCTTCAAAGTGAGCTTTGATGATTTGCCAGCAGGTCCAAGCATGCATTATCATCTACATGGGACTGGACTATACACAAACAGTGATGGTGAAACATCTGGAATTTCCTATCATGAAGAACCAAAATAGCTTCCCCTAAATCCCAATCAAAAAACAATACACCCTGATTGTTGAGTGATCTGAGTTTGAAAACTAGCAGGAAAACTAGCAGGAGTTTGAAAACTAGCAGGAACAAGTGATTAGTAGTTTAAACAAAAAAGTCTATGGTGATGAAGGATAAATTTGCTTAAAATGTGCTTATCCACTTGGCCTTGCCCAGCAAATCAGTTTTTAGGACTAAATTTCTATTTTATGTATAAAAACAAACTACTACAAAAACCAAGTGTGAATTAGATGTAGTTTAAAATTAGAATGATGCTGGCTTTCTTCCACCCACCATATTTAATAATATTTTGCAGTATAAAACTTTTGACATGTTCAGTTTGGAGGAAGTATATTGCATAACAACATGGAAAGAAAAAGGTTCTATTTCAGTAAGAAATGAAGAACTAAGAAACTAATTAAAATAGTGTTTATAAGCTTGCTTTTTCTTTTCTTTTCTTTTCTTTTTTGGGCGGGGGGGGGGGAACTTTTGAGTTGAAAGTCTGCTTTCTGTATTGGAACCTTACATTTTTGAGGACACTGATCTACATTCTAGATATTGCTCAAAATTATAATTTTGCATCTTATTGCGGAAACATAGAATTTTCATAATGATGGTAGGTAGCAATTTGAATGCTGGGAATGTACTTCTCTGAATCTATTGACAATGGAATATTAAACATTTTAAAATTAATGTATTCTCAGAATATATTGTATGGTCATAGAATGAATGTTAACCAAAAACAGTTATTATATGTTTGATAGAGTTTGTTGCTTCAACTTGATTTGCTAATGTGGAAAAAGCTTTTCGGTTTATATATGATGATGTCTCTTTGGGTATACCTGGTATCCAAAGAAACTTTGGAAACTAATGCTAGGAGCCTACATTCATATGAATCTTTGGTTGAGATAATTTTTACTTGCATGGATACTTAGTAAGTTATTTGAAAAGTTCTTCAGACTATACTTTTATTAGGTTGTAAGTCTAGTTGAGTTCAGTGTTACTTACTGCAGATAAACAATTGGATTATCAGCAATGCAAGAGCCAGATCATCCACTACAGACAAAAGTTTAAATACTCTAAAAGCAGGGGTCTCCAACTTTGGCAACTTTACGACTTGTGGACTTCAACTCCCAGAATTCCTCAGCCAACATGTGCTGGCTGAGGAATTCTGGGAGTTGAAGTCCACAAGTCGTAAAGTTGCCAAGGTTGGAGACCCCTGCTCTAAAGCCAGAGTACTTTGTTCAAATAATTGCATTTAACAGGGATCCCATGCTCTTTGTAGTGATTGCCATAAATAAATAAATGGATTAATTTATCAATTTATGGATTCCTCCCTTGAAAGACAATCCAAATTCAGACCTAAGTTGTGGTGATGTTTGTCCTCTGAAGGCACTTGAGAGAGAAGAGAGAGGGCAGAGATTAAATAGAAGGGCCGAGGGGGCCCTCTGCCACCTGAGAGTTGTGTGTTCTTTTTGCCTTTGAGTTCTCCTCAGTATTAGCCAGAGTTTATTGTACTGGCTGCTGATTGAGAGCTTGAGCTTCCAGAGAGAGCCTCACCTCACATGCCTTCTTTTTTTCTTTTCTTTTATTAAATGCTTTGCATGCCCCCACCAAAACATAGCTTTCCAGCCCTTAACTCAGTTAATGTCAGGAGGCTGGTCTCATAATCCTTGGAGTTTGTTGACATAAAATTTGGATCTTGATGAAGTTTTTCCCGTGCAACAATTGTACCAAGAGTTTATAACTAAATGCCTCATGCCACATTCCTGTGATTCCTGTGCTGGGAAAAGGATACTGCTGCTCAACTCTTTCCTTGGAGTCTTTGTAAGTACAACCTTCTTCCTTCTGCGCTTGGGTAAGGCAAAGTGTTTCTTGGGCATGAACGCTTCTCCCAAAGGAGAAGCATAGTTTAAGTCATCCTTAAGTAGAATGAGGAAGCTGGTGAGAGAATAAGGCATGGTAAGGTTATGTGGTCCCATAATGAGTGAGGAGCCATGTTTGCAAAAGAGCATCATGAGGGACCATAATAAAATTCATCAAAGTTATGGTCTTGGATCCAAGCAGGGGTGGGTTCCTACCGGTGCGGACCAGTACTGTGCACCGGTAGCGGCCTGCTGGTGATGTAATTTTTATCGGAATTTTCGGCGATTTTTTCGGGTTTGGATGGCTTCTCCTTGTCCTCTGCTTTGAAGAAAAGCCCTCCTGCCCGCCCTCGGGTTAATACCGACCTTTATTTCTTCATCCGAAGCACAGCTGAGCACCTCCTCAGCTGTGTTTTGGCCTGAAATGTCCTGAGCATGCACGGAAGTGAAATCGCGCAATGGGACGCACGCGCATAAAATGTCGCGATGCGCACCGGTAGCAAAGGTAACTGGAACCCTCCCCTGGATCCAAGGATGTCATTTTCTCTGTTTTGGCAAAGAAGCAAACTTGTCTCCGTGCATGACATTTCTTTTTCTTATCATATTAAAAAATATGAGAGAGATGCCAGCTGTTGTGATTTAATTAAATTTAATTTAATTTAATTAAAAAGAGCCGAGGTGGCGCCGCGGTTAGAGAGCAGTACTGCAGGCTACTTTAGCTGACTGATCATTTGAGTTCAGCTGTTCAAATCTCACCGGCTCAGGGTTGACTCAGCCTTCCATCCTTCCGAGGTAGGTAAAATGAGGACCCAGATTGTTGGGGGCAATGTAAATATATACATTGCTTAATGGTGTAAACCGCTTAGAGAGTGCTTGCACTGTGAGGCGGTATATAAATGTCACTAATAAATAAATAAATAAATAAATTAGTGAACTTTGAACAGAAGTACTACTTTTAATTAGTGGCTAGGAAAATATGCATGGTTATGAGAATAATTTTCTTATGAGAAAATTGTTTCAGTCTTGTTCTAATCTTAGTCTAAATTTTATTCACTATGGACTTTTCCTTCCCAAAGTTTATTAATGTATACCCTGCTAGCCTTATTCAATGCGTGGAAATTCCTATCTTTTGTTTGATTATACATTCTGCAACATTTTGTAACTGAATTATTAAATGGGCCCAAATACCATCTTCCTTCCTTCCTTCCTTCCTTCCTTCCCTCCCTCCCTCCCTGGTCATATTATAGATTGAGGCATATTATAACAAGTATATATTCTGTATATTAATGTAGTAACAATGACTGTGCTGTTTGAAAGATCCAAGAATGACTGTTAATGTATAATGTACACCGTGTATATTCATGCAGCTGTTATGAACTGGTAGTGTCCTTAATATTCATTATTCTTCTGAATTGGATCATAGGCAACAATACAGCAGAACAGGAGGGATACTGTAAGCCCCCATTCCTACCTCGCAGAAAACTCTCCACAACTTGTTTCTGATTTAGAGTGAAAAATACTTTTTGGTTATATGTTGAAGAGTTGGTATTTGGAAACCCTAGTTGATTTAGGCGGATCTGTATTTGTCCCAGAATGAAGATGCGCTAGCTATCATTTGGAGATGGTAGGAATGGATTATAACAACCCCAGTCCAACTTTGATCAGCTGGGAAGGCACTCTCTATTCAGGTTTCTGGCTTTGCTTCAAAAGTAGTATTTTCTACTCTTGTTAGCTGTGGTCCATGTTTTCTGCATCACTCTCTCCTTTGCAAATGCCTCTGTTCTGAGTGACTGGCATGGGTTCTTGTGCTTCCCCACTCTCTTACCGGACTCTACTGTTCTCCATTGGAGGTTGAAGCCAGCATTCAGTGAGGGTTGTCCACAGCCAATCACATCAAGGGCTGAGTCTGTCAATCAAAAACTGAGCCTCTGTCCTCCTCCTCCTTGGATATTGGCCCTGTTTAGACTCAGCCCTTCAAAAAGGCTAGACGTGGATTTACACCTCTCTGACTGCTTGCTTCAACTGTAAATTTAAAAAAAAAAAAAAGAAAAGAAAGAAAAATGCATGAGGATTGACTTAGTTAAGAAAGGAAAAATAACAACAGTTAGGAAACTGTTTCCTTCTCCCGTCCCCAGGCATTAACAAATCGCCACTTGTGGCTGTTAAACGCCTCGATTCCAGCTGCCCCCTCTCTTCCCCCTCTGCTCATTGTCTGGGGAACGGGCTTGCAAGCCCTGAGGGGAGCGTTGTTTGCCATCGGCCGGTGCTTGCACTCCGATGAGGCTGGAGGGACACTCCCTTACCAAAGCTCCTAAGGAGCACAGATACAGGGGAGAATTCAAGACTCACAGATTGTATTTCTGGTAAGGCCGATCTTGCGGCCGGCTTCTTTTAGCCTGGAGACTCGGCGGCGCGGCTTTTAAGCTCAGCGCCGGCCGATCTTTTCAAATTTGGCTGTTTTTCCCGCCCTTTCGCCTCCTGAGCCGGTCGCCATCTTGGGAGCGCAGCGCCATCTAGCGGCGCGCGCAACTCGCTATTTTTAGCTGATTCACGATGGCTGAGGCTGGGAAGGCTCCGGCGAAGCCGAAGAGGCCAGCAAGAACGCAGAAAGGGCTTGATTCTGGGGAGGAGATTACTCCTGCCCCGATAGAAGCCAAGCAGCCTAAATCGACCCAAGGGTCTAAGGCTGCAGAACGCGACGAGAGGAGGCGTGATCGGGCGCTACAGCGCATAGTGGACAGGGCGGATCAGCAAGAGGAGGCCATGGCACCTCCAAAACACCAGGTAGTGATCCAGGCCCAGGTCCACAATCTGGATGCCCCAGCTCCTACGCTCTTAGACCCCAATGTCTGGGGGGAAGGAGGCCTGGTCTCCTCTGCCCAGGGAAATCCCCAGGAGATTGCTACTGCATTTGGACCAGATATCCCTGTGGCCTCTGCTCCCACCATAGACTGGACACAGGCGGCTAGGCCCCCTGCTAGTGTGGCCTCCAGCTCCCTGACTTCTCAGGCAGGCCCTTCACATCAGCCTGATCAGCCAAGCTGGCAGATGGTCATGGCAGCAACAGTGCAACAGTGCCTAGCTGGATTCCAGCAAATACAGGCCTCTGCCCAGGCCATTCCATCTAGGCCTTCTAGTCATGCACATTCTCAGTCCCTCAGGGGGGCAGCCATTGCTGAAGACTCATCTGATGATTCCAGTGAGGATATCAGACCTGCCACCCTGGAAGAGGGTGAGTGTGATCCCACAGCACTATCAGAGGATGAAGGCCTCGCTCCAGAACAACCCACTTCAGTGGGCTTATTCCCACCTGCCTTATTCAAGTCGTTACTACATAAGGCCAGGAATGTAGCAGGCCTGGCCTCTGCTCCAGTAACAACAGATGCTGCGACTTCTTCATCCAAAGTTCCGGTTTTTGAAGAACAGGTGACAGAGCTGGATGTTATTCCAGCGCCCAAGATATTCCTGGACAACGTGCAGCGACAGTTCGTGGCTCCAACCTCAGGACCAATGCCTTCCGCGCAGGACAAGAGATTCTTTAATACGGCGGCTGAACTGACGGGTCTACTCTCCCCTCCATCGGTGGATGTTCCGGTAGCTGCGCTCCACTCTCCAAATCCCATACCGGGGGAAGCTGAGGAGCTCCTGAAACCGGATGATCGTCGACTAGAACAACTCCTGCTAAAGTCCCACCATGCCTCGGCCTGGGCGGTTCGCGCTTCCTGCTCTGCATCCTTCTTTGCCAGATCGTCTCTCTTGTGGCTGCGCCAGCTCCAGGAGTGGATCCCCTCATCAGAACTTCGCATTCATCAAGACCTCAATAAAGTCATAGCTGCAACTCAATTTACTGCTGATGCTACACTCAGGGCAGCACGCTTTTCTTCAAAATCCATTGCGGCTGCCACCGCAGGTCGCAGGGTGAACTGGCTCAAGAACTGGACTGCCGATGCTCGCCAAAAATGGCGCCTGGCATCTAAGCCGATTGCGGGTCAATCCCTTTTTGGGGAGGTTTTAGACCCGTTACTGGTGGAGTCTAAGGATCGTAGGAAGGTCCTTCCAACTTATAACAAAAAAGGTTCTTTCCGTCATAACCCATATCCTAGACGGCCCTTTCGATCGGCTGACCAGGGTTCCAATCTGCCCCGAACCCCAGGTCAGTATGGCCAAAGGTCCTTTTACCAGGATAGAGCGGCCAGGGGCAGATCTTACAAACGTCCCTATAGGGGATGGGGTAACAAGTTTTCCAGACGAGGCAAATAATTTCTCTCAGGATTTCCCAATTGGAGGTAGACTAGCCAGGTTTGCGGATACCTGGGAATTGACCACTCAGGACGTCTGGGTTAGACAAACTATCCGTTTTGGGTTATCATTGGAATTTTGGTCACGGCCCACTCCAAGTTTTATACCCTGTCATGTTTCTGGAGTTCCAGAAAAGCGCCGGTTAATGGAACAGGCCATCCACCATCTCCTGGAGATTAGGGCCATTGAACCGGTCCCTAGGGAACAAAGGGGAGCAGGAGTATACTCAATACTTTTTCTGGTCCCTAAACCCTCCGGGGATTG
Organism: Diadophis punctatus similis; assembly: GCA_023053685.1. NCBI lineage: Eukaryota > Metazoa > Chordata > Lepidosauria > Squamata > Dipsadidae > Diadophis > Diadophis punctatus. The sequence goes on along the minus strand of JALIGW010000003.1, from coordinate 37,799,024 downwards.
GCGACCTATACTGGATCTCAAAAGGTTAAACCAGTTTGTTAAATATCGCAAATTCAAAATGCAATCCCTACGTTCCATCCTCAGGGGTATCCATAGGGGTGACTATCTGGTCTCCTTGGACCTATCCGAAGCATATCTCCACATCCCCATAGCACCTACAGACAGGAAGTTTCTCCGTTTCTGCCTTGCTGGAAGACACTTCCAGTATCGAGCACTCCCGTTTGGCCTCTCCTCAGGCCCCCGAGTCTTTACAAAGATCTTGGCGGCATTGGAGGCTCACCTTCGTTCCTTAGGAGTTCGGGTCCAGTGCTACCTGGACGATATTCTGCTTCAGGCTTCTTCCAGGTCCTTGGCAGAGCGTCATGTGCAAGTAGTGCTGGACGAGCTCCAACAACATGGCTTCTCGGTAAACCACCGTAAGAGCTGTCTGGTTCCTAGTACCTCAATTCTCCATTTGGGCTCAATTATAGATTCCCAGCAGTGCAAGGTTTTCCTATCCCCCGAGCGACAGGGCAGCATTAGGGTCATCATAGGTAATATCAACCGCTGTCCATCAGTTTCTCTAGTCCTGTTGGCCACACTACTGGGAAAAATGATATCGTGCATCGATATCGTGCCCTGGGCACGGTTGCACTCCCGTAGATTGCAGTGGTTCTTACTTCCCCTTATTCCCCCGGGTCAGTCCCCCCCTGCAGTTTGGGTTCGTTTGCCCTCTCACGTTAGACAATCCCTAGTCTGGTGGACATCCTCAGCCTTGGAAGAAGGCTCTTCCTTCCTCCTACCAGATAGAATTACAGTAACCACAGATGCCAGCCTCTCAGGCTGGGGGGCACACATTCAGGGCCAACTGGCCCAGGGTACCTGGTCTAGGGAGGAATCCAAATGCCCCATTAACCTACTAGAACTTCGCACTATCCGTTTAGCGTTAAAGAGCTTTAAGACTAGAATAGAAGGTTCTCATGTGTTGGTCCTCACCGACAATGTCACAGCCAAAGCACATGTTAATAGGCAAGGGGGAACACGTTCAGCGGCCCTGCTTGAGGAGGCCTTGTCCCTAGGTCTGTGGGCAGAGAAACACCTTATTTCCCTTTCAGCGGAATATATTTCAGGGGAAGCCAACAAGCAGGCTGATTGGCTCAGCCGTCGGGATTTAGATCAGACCGAATGGCAACTACATCCAGGGGTGTTTCAGGATATTGTTCATAGATTTGGTTTACCTTTAATTGATCTGTTTGCTACCCCACAGAATGCACAGCTCAGCCGGTTCTACTCTCGCTTCCCGACGGAAGGCGCAGAAGCAGTCGACGCCCTGCGCTCACCTTGGCCCAAGGGACTCCTGTATGCCTTCCCTCCCCTCCCTCTGCTCTCCAGGGTCATCCAGAAAATATTAAAACATTCTGCGGAGGTGATTCTAATTGCCCCTCACTGGCCACGCAGGGTTTGGTTCGGGGACCTCCTTTTCCTCTCCCGCGGTCACCCGTGGAGACTGCCCCCCCTTCCGGATCTGCTCCAACAGGGGGAAGTGGTTTACCCGGACCCTCAGTGGTTACGCTTGACCGCATGGCGGTTGAGCGGGAGGTCTTAAAACGACAACATTATGATCTGGACACCATCGAAGTCATCTTGGCCTCCAGGCGTCCTTCCACTAACAGAGTGTATCAGAATACCTGGAAGGCTTTCTGTGAGTGGTGCAGACTGGAGGGTATCTCTCCTCTTTATGTGCCCATTCCTCTCCTACTCCGTTTCCTCAAGAAAGGACTAAATTTGGGGTTGGCCCCTAACACTCTTAGACGCCAACTGGCCGCACTTTCCACCATTCTCTCCTGCCCAAATTGCCCCTCTCTGGCACATGTGCCCACGGTGCATAGGTTCCTTAAAGGAGCCTCCAACATCTGCCCACCAGTCGTGCACCGTTTTCCCACCTGGGACCTACCCTTGGTCCTGGAGGCCCTAACCGGTCCCCCCTTTGAACCTTTAAGAGAGGCGCCCCTTAGCCTCCTGTCTTACAAGGTAGCTTTCCTTGTGGCTATAACATCAGCCAGACGTATCTCCGAGCTCTCAGCTCTCTCTATTCGGCAGGACCTTTGTCTTTTCCATCCAGACAGAGTGGTCCTCCGCCTAGACCCTTCCTTCCTTCCCAAAGTAAATTCCTTATTTCACTGTTCCCAGGAAATCATTCTCCCGTCCTTCTGTGCCCACCCACGTCATCCTAGAGAGCGTCAGTGGCATACTCTGGACGTGAGGCGTGCCTTGAAGGCTTATATCAACCGTACTTCGGCCTTTCGTAAATCAGAGGCCTTGTTTGTTGCCTTCCTTCCCCGTTCCATGGGGCTCAAGGTTTCATCCCCTACCATAGGGAGGTGGATCAGAGCCACAATCACTAGAGCTTATACCTCAGCTGGAAAGCCGGTACCAGAGACTATCACGGCCCATTCCACCCGCAGCGCCGCTACGTCGGCTGCATGGAAGACTCGGGCTTCACTTGAGGAAGTGTGTAGGGCTGCTACTTGGGTTTCCCCTACTCAGTTCATACGCCACTATAAAATTGATTGTTATGCTTCTACAGAGGCAGCCTTCGGCAGGCGAGTGCTTCAACAGGTTGCTGTGCCTCTGTCCTAGTAGACACTGGGGAGGAGTGGTTGCTTTAGTTGCCCTCCCTCGGGACTCGTAGCTTGGGTATGTCCCTCACTGAATGCTGGCTTCAACCTCCAATGGAGAATGGGCGTTTACTTACCGTTGATACGCCCGTTCTCGTTGGTTGAAGCCAGCATTCAGACCCTCCCTTATGTTCTTTGGTTCTTATTGAATACGTTCTACACTGTTTTTTGCTCTACTACTTGTTGTATTAATAAATCCAGTTTTTTGTTACTTAATTCCGCAGTCTGAGGTGTAACTTACTCTCCTATTGGTGCAGTGTATTGTTTTTTGTTCGGTTAACACTGTTCCTTTCCACGTCAAGTCTGTCTTTCAGCTTCGTCTAAACTGGGCCAATATCCAAGGAGGAGGAGGACAGAGGCTCAGTTTTTGATTGACAGACTCAGCCCTTGATGTGATTGGCTGTGGACAACCCTCACTGAATGCTGGCTTCAACCAACGAGAACGGGCGTATCAACGGTAAGTAAACGCCCATTTACCTTCAACCAACCACTTTGTGGTTGCTGGTTCAAAGCTGTCATGAAAGACTGGACTTTTGTTTTGTGGTTGTTTACAGGCTCAGTAGGGGAAGGGGGAATGGCTAGCATTCCCTATCCCTCTCTTTTAATTGCTGAAATTGAGAAGAATCCTATTTAGTTTCTCTTTTGGCCCAAGTGACAAGAGCCCTAAAATAGCTGCATTTTTAATCAGTGCTCAAAACAGGCCCACAGAAGGGAAAACAGTTGATGCTTGCTTTCTTGGGATGGACGGGAAGAGAGAAGGGACAGGGATATCCACCAAATAAGACCCACTGTTTAATCAAGGTCCTGACAGAACACAATTATGACCAACCTGAAGGAAGAGATTAAAATCCAGAAATAGATTTCTTAATGAGGCTTCACTTGCAGCTGATTTGTATAGGGGTCAAGTATCTGAGAGCTGCCACTGCTATCTTGGTATTTTTCCTGGGGGGGAAAGATGTTAGGGAAAATATTAAACCATCCTTTATAGTTTATTTTAAGAAAAACTATACATAATCTGATTTGCTTAAAGTCATGCCTTGAGTATTAAATGTAAAAGTGTGGTTTATTCATACATTTAAATGTGTTCTGATTTGACCATACATTTTCAATTAAAATGATTTAATTATAATAATCAGAGCTCTTAGAATTCAATTGAATTCAGTACAACTGGGAGGAGGACTTCATTCCTTTTTGTGTTCCTTGAGCACTAAGAGAGACAACCTTCTTGTTTCTAGCCAATATAACAGACTGCTGTCCATTTCACTGGCAAACAAGCAGAAGGACATGTCTGTTTCTGCAAAAGTGAACAAGATAGCACCCAGAGCAGGAGTGGGTTCCTCCCGGTTCAGACCGGATCGCCCGAACCGGTAGCGACCCTCTGGTGACGTCACTGTCGGTGCCGTTCCGTGCGTGCCACCATATTTTTTTTAATTTTCTGTGAAGTTTTCCCCTTCCGTGGTTTTAAAAAGAGCCCTCCCGCCTGCCCGCGGGTGAATTCTGACCTTTATTTCTTCACCCGAAGCACAACTGATGAGCTCCTCAGCTGTGTTTCGGGCTAATTCCTGCTTCTGAGCATGCGTGGAAGCCAAATCGCACGAGGGGACCCGCGCATGCGTGCGCAAAATGTCGCAATGCGAACTGGTGGCGAAGGTAAGTGGAACCCACCCCTGACCCAGAGAAATCATTGTCCAATCTCTTCTTTAAAACCTCCAGTGTTAAAGCACCCACAACTTCTGGAGGCAAGCTGTTCCACTGATTAATTGTTCTAACTGTCAGGAAATTTCTCCTTAATTCTACGTTGGTTCTCTCTTTAAATAGTTTCCATCCACTGCTTTTTGTTCTGTCTTCAGGTGCTTTGGAGAATAGGCTAACAGTCCTTCCCCCTCCTATTTTCTCTACAACAACAATCCTATGAAGGTTTCCCTTTCCAAACCTCCTGTCTCCCACATGATACTGTCTTGGAAATGGAGGAGCTGAAATGCAAGAGGATACCAGATTGCCTAGAGACAGAATCCATCTGAACATTCAGCCATGTGTTTCTGCAAGTTGGCATCTTCTACTTCTGAGCTTCCTGCCTTGTGGCAATGGAACTCCGTGGCTCTATAATTTCTATTGTGGGTTTGAAACTTCATAAAAACACTTACATTTTTGCATTTAATGCTGTAATTGTCCTAATGTCAGTATTACTAATTCCATTTTATTTTCATCATTCTATTTTGGTGTGAGTCTGCATTGCAGTAGCAATAGTTGCAGTAGAAGTTTTACATTCGTGTTTCATTCTTTGAAACTATGGGTCATCTTTTGCCTCCCACGTGATCAAAGGAGCCCAGTGGCTTTCTATTAAAAAGAGAGAGAGAATTTCTTTGAACAAAGCCTTCCCCCCCCCCCGCACAATAATGAAAAATTTGCTAATCTTCTCACAAGTCTATTATATAGGCATTTTGGATTTATTAGAACTGTGCATGACTTTATCCTTCTTATTGCTTTTGATACCAGCGCAGATCTTTTATTGCAGAGCACAATTGACAAATTGTTTTTTCTTTGGGGGGCGGGATTGCTGCAAATTTGACTCAAATTCAAGAACTGGGTTTTTGCAAGCAATACATTCAATGTAAAATGAGTTTAGGAAATGATCCTAATGGGTTGAAGGCTCAGCATGAGCTACAGCTACCAGAGATTACCAGTTTCCATTTTGCTGGAAATTACTGTCTTTTGAAAAATGACAAGTTTGTTTTTACTTCTCTCTAGTCTAACCCATTGTAGGATCTAAACCTATAATGGGCTCTTGAGAAGGCTTCATCTTATTTCGCAATTTCAACTGCACACCCTTATATGACGTTACTTGGAATGTGCTGATCCTCTAACAGTCTGATACAGTCAGTGTAACAGATAGTACAAGACTGATGGTGGGGGACACATCAGGTTTTAAGAGTCAAAACATATCAATCATCCTTGGAAGGAATGCATTTGTTTCCTCTTCTAAAATGGATTCCTGGTTTCAAATGGGTTTGATTTCATAAAATGTTTGTTTTAACGAATTGTTTAACAAAAGACTTAAAGTTTTGTATTAATGAGCTACAAACTGAGTATTGTATCCCAGAATTCATTTGAATTCATGTGGCTGTCTGCTAGCTTCTGGCTGGTCTATCCATTCTCCTTTCTATTTCTATTTTGAATTTTAATAATACATTATCCTTTTAATTTCTCACTAGTAGCTTCCTGGGAAGCTTGTAGATGATACATAAAGACTGGGCCAACAATTTTAATAAACAAAATATCAGTCAGAAAGATGCTGGTTGATATCATTTTTCCCCCTTGGAATTGATATTGACTTCTGGTGACTATTTATTATTTTTATTTATTTTATTTTGCAATTCTTATATGCCACCCTACTCCCAGAGGGACTCAGGGCGGCGTACAACATATACAAGAACAGCAATAATATAATTAAAAATACGGTCATAAAAACAATTTTAAAAATAGGAAAAGAAACCAACAAACACCATTCATACCAAGGGGGAGACTGAGATATTCAATGGTCTCTCACCCTGCCTGCAGGAAGAGCCATGTCTTAATGGCTTTCCGGAAGGCCAGTAAGGTGGGAATAATTCGGATCTCTGGGGGTAGTTGGTTCCAAAGAGCCGGAGCCCCCACAGAGAAGGCCCTCCCCCTTGGTCCCACCAACCGACTACCTGGACAAGTCTCTGCAGTTTTCCTGGCAAGATTTTTCAGAAGTGGTTCACCATTGTTTCCTTTCTAGGGCTGCAAAAGAGTGTTTGGCTCAAGTCATCCAAATGATTTTGTGCTGAGGGTGGGATTAGAACTTGTGGTTTCCCAGTTTCTAGCCTGATGCATTAACCAGACACCAAACTGGCTCTCATATTCTTTAATTAACATAATTGTCAACATTTTTTTTTACTTAGAAGTAAATAGGTCTAATATTCCTTTGGTAAAAAATGTTAACCATTCTAAGCTTAAGTAGTCATGGAAACCTATGCTAAATGCTGGAATTAATTTTAGCTGTATGTGTGTAATGAAACAATACTGTGTCAGCACTGTGAAATCATGCTGCAGTAGAAGCACAACTCATTACAAAGTTGGTCTTTTATCTGACTACCCCTGTGCTAATGTATAGCCCATATTTTTACAGGTATGCCCATGGTCCTTATCTTTATGGGATCTATATGAACCTAATTTATAAATGTTGTATTGGGTAAAGGTTAGGGTAGACTAGACAATTTCTCAACATATATTATCCTCTGTTTTTACCCATACATTCCCCTTTTTAATATGTTGACTGTATGGACAAGTTTGTGCAGAGGCATTTATAAAAGCCCCTAGAATTGTTAAGAATATTTCTTTTCCACTGTCAGTGAGGAGTACTGAGGGTCCTTATCACCTTATACGATCAAGGTAGTTAAATAGCTACCTTGCAATTTTTATCATCTTTCGATTAAATTAATATTTGCAATATGACAAAGCTGATCTCTCCTCCACACCGAAATGTTCTGCAGTATCAAAGATTGTGTTGTTTAAAAATAGAGGCACTACCCTAACACATACTGTATGTGCATACAGCATACATACAATTGCTGATCCACTCATCCTTCTTTCAAAAATTGCCATCGGTCGAGATACTGACAAGGGTTGCAGTCCAGTATAACTGGAAGACTCAGATTGGGGAAATGGAAATACTCATTCTTCTTTTGTGCAGTTTCTTTCCTAATTTTGCTCTCTTCAATAATGTGATTCTTCCTTTGAACTGCTTTCTCTCTCCAAATTCCCCTCATAAATTGTACTTTTCCATGTTCCCCATGCCCTCCTGGGAAAGGTGGGGTGTGTGTGTGTCAAAAGAAACCCTGAATGCTTTGTCTCCTGCTTTATCAGAGAATGAAGGCATGCTGGGGATCTCTAAGTTGTTACCTAGCAACCCTATCCATGATACACCAATATCCTTTCCTTGTGCTCCCCCCCCCTTAAAATTGCTGTAAGCCTCTCCTTTTCAGTTTCACGGTTTTTATTTTTTTCAAATCCTGTGATTTACTGACAGAATTATAGTTCCCCATAATTCTTTCCCTTCCCTCCAAGCATTGCTGTCTTTTGTCCTTCCTGTTCTTATTTTCAATGGCCCACTGGTACCTCTCTGGCAGAACCTATATTTGCTCCAAAATTGATATGATTTAGATGATTTTTTTTTCAATTTGCTCAAGAGAAAAAAATTATCTGAGTTAATATTTTTTCCCCAACCAAATGGTTTACCAATTAATTGCAAATCTTTTTGTTTCTGATAACACTGCATCAGGGAAGATGATTAAAAGTATAGACTTGGGAGGGGGGAATTCTGGGAAGGAGATATGACTGATATTTGAGCCATGCCTGTATCCGGTCACATCTTTTAACAGAGTGCCATAGTCTATGGAAATAAATAGAAAGGACTTTGTTGCCATCTTCCCTGGCAGAAAAATGAACTTCATCTTCCAGTATTCTTTCCAATCAGCACTGCAGGCTGTGACTTCTCAGAATTTCAGTGTTAGGATTCTAAAGCACAATCTCTGTACAGAGTGAAGTCGATGAACAAGAAGCCACAGTCCTAGGCTGGAGAAGTCTATTATGCCAACATGGGTTGGGTGCCTTCAAAGCCTATCGAAAGAATGGGTACTGACCAGTGGTGGGTTGCAACCGGTTTAACAACCAGTTCGGTGATCGCACGCTTTGCGCGTGTGCGTGTCTAATGTGCTTGCGTGAAGTGTTCAAAATAGAGCAATTTGAAGCTCAGCTTCTTACCTTCTAAGGCAGCCCCGGTAAGTAGAACAGCGGAAGCGCTGAAATCAGCTGTGCCGTGCGAATCAGCTGAGCCAAAAAGATGGAAATATAGGGCGGGGGCGGGTGGGCGGGGCCAACTGATCGTCAGAACTACCGGTTCGCCTGAACCTGTCCGAACCAGCAGCAGCTCACCACTGGTACTGACTCAGAAAGGAAGGAGGAAAAATACTAGAATTTAAACCCTGATGTAAATCACACAGTCCATGTATCTGTATAAAGCTTTGACATGTATATTTATTTATTTATTTATTTATTTATTCGAAGTTCTTCTATGCCTCCCTACTCCCTCAGGACTCAGGGCGGCGTACAACATTTTAGGGAACATCAAATAAATGTTAAAAACAATTTAAAACAATTTTAAAACAACAAACATATCATATATACATGGGGGAGACGTCAGATGGAAGGTCGTCTCAACATCACCCCGCCTGCAGGAAGAGCCATGTCTTGATGGCTTTTCGGAAGGCCAGCAGGGTGGGGATGATTCGGATCTCCGGGGGGAGTTGGTTCCAGAGAGCAGGGGCCCCTACAGAGAAGCCCCTCCCCCTAGGCCCCGCCAGTCGACACTGTTTAGCTGACGGGACCTGGAGGAGACCCACTCTGTGGGACCTGACCGGTCGAAGGGAAGTATGAGGTAGAATGCGGTCCCGGAGATAGCCTGGTCCTAAGCCATGTAGGGCTTTAAAGATGATGATCAGCACCTTGAATTGTACCCGGAGACCAATGGGCAGCCAATGCAGCTGGCGGAGTATAGGTGTTACGTGGGTGTACCTTGAAACACCCACCACAGCACGCGCAGCTGCATTTTGCACCAGTTGAAGTCTCCGAATACTCTTCAGGGGCAGCCCCATGTAGAGCGCATTGCAGTAGTCCAGTCGAGAGGTGACAAGGGCGTGAGTGACCATGAGTAGAGCCTCCTTCTCCAAGTATGGTCGCAATTGGTTAACCAGGCGAACCTGTGCAAAAGCTATGGTGCACGCAATTGGTTCACGCAATTGGTGCACCAGGCGAACCTGTGCAATACATATAGCTATGTATTGCAGGGAACACGCCTGACAAATACAGAGTATGATGTCTATATTGCTTAATTCTTGCCTGCAATAACATAGCTAATTTAGCCAGTAGTGTCTGGAACCTGGTGCTGAATAAGCCAATTCCTGAATAATAGGTGCTTGGTGGACCAAGGCTGAGTCTGAGAAAAGTTTGAGGATCTTTGCTTGTTTTGCTTTGCTTTCCCTATGAAATCAAATGTCTCTTCTCCCTTCCAATCCTTAAATATTTTTCTGAGTTCAAGGCACTGACCTTTCTTACTTGGGGTTTCTCAGGCAGTTTAACATATTTCTTCTATCAGCAAACTTGTTGTTCCCATCTTTAAATACACTTTCCTTCCTTCAGACATGATTTGTAAGCAAGAAAGCTGGTCAAAGAAAAAGTCATTCATCAATAGTTTCCCTCTTCTAAAATTTCACTTCTACTTTTATTTCCACTTTTAGAAAACACTCTAGAGAAACTAGTAGGGAACTAGGGAGAAAAATTTGGTCTTGAATAGACCAAGAATAATTTTATATACTTAATTGACAGAAGCAAGGTTTTGAAGATTTGTTTTAATAGCTGGGGTAATTAATGCAAAAAAAAAGAATTTTTTAAATAGTTTTATTAATTTTCTACTATTATATTTAATTAGTGCTTAATAAACATCATGTTGTCTGGGCTGTTTTGTTTGCTTAACAATACAAATTATATTCCTAATCTTTACCCCTTTTTTCCAGCCATTGATAAAATAAATTCCATGTTTGGTAGTATTCTGTATCATCTTTCTGTTTAATCTTCAATGTAAGTCTATCCATTTCTGCACAGTCCAATATCTTCTTAATTATCTCTTCATCTAGTGGGTATTTCTTCATTTTTTCCAATGCTCCACAAATACAATCCTCGCTGCAGTTAATACATGCAATATTAAATATACACTTTGTTTATCAATTTTTTCTGGTATTATACCTAATTAAAAAAAGTTCAGGTTTCAGATTTACATGTTTTCCTAACATCTTTTCTAGTCACTTTTTTTTAAGCACAAGTCCACCACAGATGATACAGATTTTTGGTTACATTTCCAACATTTACTAGACATATTTTTGAACATTTTGGCTAACCTAGCAGGTGATAAATGCCATCTATAAAACATTTTATATAGGTTTTCTTTATAAGAAGTTGCCATTATTAATTTATAATTTCTTTCCCATATATTTTGCCATTTCACTAATTCTATATTATATCCAAAGTTTTTTGTTCACTGTATCATTGTTTCTCTTAAAAAAAGAATTATTTTGAGAATTATTTTAGCTGAACAGTTTTATAGGCCATGACTGATATTTTGAAATATGAGAATACAGTAGCCAGTGGAGTTATTCTTAGTCTGCTATAAACCCCATGCCCAGTCCCACTTGGTAATCATCCATCTAGTATGTTGTATATTTTCCAGTTTTCAAAGGTAATGCCACTGCAGTTGATCAAAACTAACATCATCCATACATCGGTAGCTACTTAAAATTGTACATTTCTAAGTTAGATATGGTGAACTAATACTCAAACTGGATTAAAATCAAGTACTGTATGGGGTGGGGTATGCATCTTTGAATTTCTAAACTCCAGATATATAATTAAGTCTGAAGTGGGTTTTGGTAGATCTCACCTAAATCTGTTGGATTTAGAAGTGAGTTTTGTACATTACAGGAATATACCAAGGAGATACAGGTTCATTTAAAAATCATTAAAAGAATTTGGCCTATTGTATAGCTAGGCTTCCTTCTGTTGTTATAAATATGTTCTGTCTGGGAATCTGACACAATTGCTTTAAAGACTTGTGAAGAAATTATGTCCTCCTCCCATCTCCTCTTCCTCTCTCTTAAATCATATTTCTATTGAGGAAATCAAAAGGACTGGCTGTGTAGTTGCCTAAAATTGATATTTGAAATTATTCTTTGGGCAAGGTTGTTGGAGACTAACTAGTGCCTTTATCCCTCTTTGAAGGCAGAATCAGATGTAGCATGGGGAATGTATGGTTAACTTGTCCTTCAGTGTTCCTGAGTTATGTAAATGGTTTTCCCGTACATTGTAGGGGGTTGGACTAGAAGATACTTGTGATCCTCTCCAGCTCCACAATCGTATGTTTTTCTTCACATACATGCTTTACAAAAGTTAAAGCAAATTCTGATATTGTTTAGAATAGTAGCATTAGGAAAGAGAATGATAACTCATTGCTTCTATACGCAGACTCTTCGTAAGTATGAAGCCATACGAAGCCTCACAGCAGGAGAAAGACAAGTATCTTCATCAGATCTTCAAGGCTATTATCAGCTTTAGGGTGAGCCAGATAATAAAATGGCCACTGAGATAGATTAATTCATCCTCTTAGATTCATCCTCTGATTGAAATTGGAGTCCTATATACCTATGAATGTTATAAAGTGATAATTGACAGGGGAAATAAAGCATTCTAATTATGGGTTTCCTATTTTGATGATTATTTTAATTCTGGGACACGGCTACGCTGATTTATAAATCTCTGGATGGTTCTTCAAATCTTGACAGCTCAACCCTTTCAAAATTGTTTAACAAATACATTGCAGACATTTGTATCTTCACCCCATGCTGTCATTAAGGATTACTTTCTGAATTTATCAGAAAGCCATAGATCGGATCTTATTTCTTTCACAGTTCCCATGTGGTTTGCAATCTATCTTGTTAAAAAAGAAGAAGAACCAAATTATCTTGTCTCTGCATACTTTGTAAACTCTATTTGCACAGTTACTAAAACCAAGTCGGGCAATTTCACTTTATTACTAAAACCAAGTCAGGCAATTGTATCTTTACCAAACCAAAACAATCCGTTAAAAAAAAAGCTCATTTCCTGCAAGTCTAATGCCTGTAAATTGATAAGAACACAGGAGAAACTTTTCACTCTGTTCTTCAACCTGGAAAACCTCAGAGCAACCCAGGGAAGCTAAGAATAGGCCAGCAGCAAAGTTTGTAAAGTCTGCAATTTTTTTTTTAAAAAAGTGCTGATATGAGATTGAGGCAAATTTGCGGTTGTTCCGTATGCTGATGTACTGTACTGCATGTGGGTGGTGTTTCCCCCCCACCCTGCATGCCTCTATAACCCAGCAAAACCTATCAGTATACGTGTGAGGCACAGATGAGAAAAACCTGGACAAGTATATAGTAGCTTTTGAAGCTGTTGTTTCCTGGTAGTTTTTCATTATCAGGGATTTTCTCTTGCTCATCAGTGAGACTTTGCTATGAGAAAGAAGAAAGTGCTGGAACCAGATAAGCGCTGTAAGGTATGGTGTAAAGGTTATGTGGCTTGTGTACTTCAACCAGTTGTTCCTAGAGAAGAATTGCCATAAATAGGCATTTTTATTTTTTATTTATTTATTTATTTATTTGTCAAACATGTATAGGATAGTAGTAGTTTGTATAAACATGAGTAAAAAGTAACGATAAAAGAGGACAATAGGACAGTAGGACAGGGACTGTAGGCACAGTGGTGCGCTTATGCACACCCCTTACAGACCTCTTAGAAATGGGGAGAGGTCGACTGTAGACAGTCTAAGGTTAAAGTCTAAGGTTAAAGTTTTTGGGGTTTGGGGAAGTGCATTCCAGGCATTGATCACTTTGTTGCTGAAGTCGTATTTTCTGCAGTCGACTTTGGAGCGCTTTACATTTAGTTTGAATCTATTAGGTGCTCATGTATTGTTGCGGTTGAAGCTGAAGTAGTCATTAACAGGAAGGCCATTTTGGTATATGATTTTATGAACTACATTTAGATCAGATCGGAGGCGATGTAGTTGTAAATTTTCTAATCCCAGTATTCCAAGTCTGGTGGAATAAGGCTACAATTCAGTGGCTTTTCCCTATGTAAGACACCATAAGCATAATGCTGTCGTACAAAATTTCAAGTCTGGTGGAATAAGGTATTTTGTTGTGAGCGGAGGAGTGAAGGACTCTTCTTGTGAAATATTTCTGGACTCTCTCGATTGTATTTATGTCTGATATGTAGTGCGGGTTCCAGACAGGTAAGCTGTATTCCAGAATTGGTCTAACAAATGTTTTGTATGCTCTGGTTAGCAATGTAATATGGCCAGAGAAGAAGCTACGTAAGATCATCAAAAAATTGTGTTGATGTTGTACCATCAACACAATTTGGTTTTCTTATTATCCAAAATCAAGTGTTTTTTATATGAAATGGAACCTCGCCATTTAACAAGTGCTAAAGATACAGCATAAGTTCAGATTCACCCTGCATGAATATTGAAAGGGAAAAAAACCTGTTGTAACTATAAAGTAGTGGTGACTGTGCAGTAGCAGACAAGCATATATAGAAATTATATGTATAAATATTGTTTTTATTAATTGAAACAGTAATTTGAAGGTTACTCTAGAGAAGCTAGGAAAGACAGTGGTGCTGGGTAGCTGGCTCAGGTCACAGACAGGCCCTTTGAACTGTATCTTAGACCAACTAAGCCAACTAATTGCTTTCTGAGCACCAATATCAAAGGAGCAAAATCTTTTCCAAACTGCAGTGGTCTATGTAATATAAACTTAGACCTGGACCTTAAGATAAAATGTTTCACTATATTAAAAACATGTTTAATGGATACTGGTTCTGATGTTCAAAACTGGAGCAGAGGGGTTAATCTATCAAAAATAACCTTTTTTTGGACATGGTTCTTTGGGAGGTTGGACACTTCTGTTTTAGATATATTGAAGTAGGAATAATATTTTGTTCTTGGATGATTTTTTTTTTATCCTGTCATAATTTGTTCCCTGACATCTGACAGCACCTGCATGCTTGTTTAAACAGATAGATGTATAATTGCATAGTTAAGAAAAACAAGGTCAGTCTCCTTCGTTGTAATCTCTAGGAAGTGTCCTTCAACCCCTTACCTGTTGAGGCTTGTTTTGATTTGATTTTAACAAACACCTCCGTTGTCCTCTTTGTAGAAGGTGAACTGATAATGCCCTTTCGTTTCTTATGCTGACAATCTATACACTATTAAGACTCTTGTTGTTATGACTTTAACTGATGTATCATAGGACAACAATTTTTGAACCAAATGAGCTAACCTATGGAATGCGTCCAAAATCTGAGACCCAGGACTCTTGAGGGAATGAAATTTGGGGAAATTGTGGCTGTTTCAGTGTTACTGGCTGCTGCTGGGCTGCTGCTGCTGCGATCACATGATCTTCATTTTCAACAATTGGCGACAGTTTCTCAGCCAGTCTAGCAATCCCTTGGTCCTTTCCCCCACCCAGCAGCACCCACTCGCCTGCCTGCTGGGAAGGGGAAGGGGAGGGAAGATTTCTGATGCTCCCTTCCAGATTTTCACAAGGAAATTCAAGGAGGAAACTGGCAGGAAATCACTCCTGCTCCCACTACTTTTTTGCCCTTGGTCATTCTGTTTCTCTGTGTAGGTAAGGAAATACTTCTGAAACAACGATCCAATGGGGCCCCAGGTTATATAGTTATTTATAACAATTACAGATCAGTCTTATGTGCACATGGATGGATGAAATTTATCATATAACTTGAGATATAGGAATTGTGAAGTAGTCATTGAAGTTACATTTTCATTGGGCCAATTTTCTAATCAAGTGCAAGTAGTATTCATCAGTTACAAATTCCTTGAGCCTCAGGTTCAAGAAACGTCGTAAAATGAGGATCAAAAGCTAATCTGTGCACAAATGTACAGTTCTACTAATAATGAATTAGAAGCATTTTGTGTCACCAAGAGTGGCTGATGCAGGTTTTTAGGTGCTCCCCACAACTTCTACTTCCATTATTTTAAAAAGGTTTTTATTGATGACTTCTTAAGGAAGGGTCAGACCACAGCTTCCTTAAAGGATGTCAGGAACACCCCTCCTGCAGCAATGTATTAATCGCTGCACAAACTCACACAGAAGTGACCATCCTGGAAGCGTTAACTAACCAAGAGGGACAGGGATAATATTAATAAGTAAGTAGTTGTGCTAACAACCCCAATTGCCCTGTCCACTTCCTCAGTTCCAACAGGATCAAACTGCTCTCGGATAACAGGCTAAGTCCATGCTTTGGGCATCTCTAATGTACAGTAATGTGTACTACATACAGTAATGTAATGTGTAGCTTATCTGTACATAGTTTGTTACAATGTTTGACCTTATTTCCTTATGATGTCCCTTGTGAGTAGTTTCATTTTTGGAGAGCCTTAAGTCCAGAACCATGAGTTCTAGTCTATTGGTCTATAAAAAAAAATAGGTCAAGATCCTGGGGAAAACTTCATTAATATTTCCAGTGAAGTTGTTGATCCCAATGAGAATCATTAGGGCATTCAGTTTTGCAGTCAGAGGCAATAGACACATTTGCATTTTGCAGGAAAACTGCTATAGTTTTTTGTCTAGTAGTAAAAATTGAAGATAATGGAAGCTGATGATTTAAAACTAAAATCACAGTATGTCTTTTAAACCTGGTGTATTACCATAATAGGAAATATTCTATGTTCCTTATTCCAAGAAAAGAAAAAAACAAATGAAATATAGCATTTAAAATTGTTTTTATCTGATGGGACTTGCAGTTATCTCAATTTTAAGAATTCAAAATATATCAAGATTTTGATAGCAAGAACTTTTATATATATTTATTAATTGGGTGATTAAAAAGCAATTTTTAAGTTTAGGTGATTTGATCATAGATACCTTACCAGATATTGTTCCTTTTTTGTACTAATTCAACTTTCCCCCAGCTGATTCCCTCAGAAGTGTTTGAGATTACAATTTTCAACACTTCCAAACAACAAAGAAATTCTGGATGTCGCAGTCTTAACACATTTGGAGGGAACCACTAGGGAAGAGTATTGTAACTATTTTCCTTACTATTTCTTCGACTATTCTGTTCAATCACTTTAATGTTTGTTCCAGAGAAAGAAAAATATTTCTCAAAGCTTTAGCAATAGCACTAGCAATAGCACTTAGACTTATATACCGCTTCATAGTGCTTTACAGCCCTCTCTAAGCGGTTTACAGAGTTCAGCATATTGCCCCCAACAATCTGGGTCCTCATTTTACCCACCTCGGAAGGATGGAAGGCTGAGTCAACCTTGAGCCGGTGAGATTTGAACAGCTGAACTGGTAAACTAGCAGTAGCATGCAGTGCTGCATTTAACCACTGCACCATCTCGGCTCTTCATGTCTTTACTCATGTCTTTACTCATGTCTTTCTTTGTTCTTTCTTTTCTTCCTGCCTCCTACAACAGTTGGACAAGGGGGATGTGAGCCAACTCAACCTGCCTTCCAATACAAGCCACAGTGATGCTGAAAGCAACATCTGTCTTGATGTTCCAGATGGCAACCCTGACCCACAGAGGACGAAAGCTGCCATTGACCATCTGCACCAGAAGATTCTTAAGATCACTGAGCAAATAAAGATTGAGCAGGAGGCTCGAGATGACAATGTAGCTGAATACCTGAAGCTTGCTAATAACGCCGATAAGCAGCAAGCCTCTCGTATCAAGCAGGTCTTTGAGAAGAAGAACCAGAAGTCAGCCCAAACCATTGCCCAGCTGCATAAGAAGCTTGAACATTACCACAAAAAACTAAAGGAGATTGAACAAAATGGGCCATCACGTCAGCCCAAAGATGTCTTCCGGGACATGCATCAGGGACTCAAGGATGTAGGAGCCAATGTTCGCTCCAGTATTAGTGGTTTTGGTGGTGGTGTGGTAGTGGGGGTCAAGGGTGGGTTGTCAGGCCTTTCTCAAGCAACACACTCGGCTGTCGTTTCCAAGCCTCGTGAATTTGCAAGTTTAATACGCAACAAGTTTGGCAGTGCAGACAACATTGCCCACTTTAAGGACACTCTGGATGATGGCCACCCAGAAGAGGCCTCACGGACTCTGAGTGGCAGTGCTACCCTCGTGTCCAGTCCCAAATATGGAAGCGATGATGAGTGCTCCAGTGCCACTTCTGGCTCAGCAGCTGGTAGCAATTCTGGGGCTGGTCCTGCGGCCTTGGGCAGTCCTAAGTCTAACACCTTGGAAAGTCATCATTATAACTTTGACACCATTGTAGAAGAACTGAGAGATATTAAAGACATTCAATCCCATCTCGAGGACTCCATGGAAGAACTCAAGGCTCAGCTCCAACGAGACTATACATACATGACTCAATGCTTGCAGGAGGAACGATACAGGTAAGGTTTATTAAATGTCTTCCTGTTCCTCACCAAGGGACAAATGCTCCTCACTGATTAAAAAATTCCCTTAATTGTTCATTTCTGGTGACAGAATTACAGCAATGGAGAATAATAAGATGTTGGTTGCTGAGCGTGGGAGAGCAATCTAGCTGTTGATCTCACTTTACAGAGAGCATAGATTATGTATGCATATAATAAGCAAAATAAGTAAAATAAGCCACAATCTACATATGAAAGAAGTTAGGGTAAATTTTATAGCAGGAATTATAACTTGTAGCCAGTAATAGCTTAGGGTTTTATCTTCCATTTTATAGAAGAGAAATGGGGAGCTTTTTTTGGCCAAGAACTGAACTTGCCTTTGGCCGATATATTCGGACCAAAATATGGAGTAAGAACAAAGAACTATCAAGGGACAGGGAGAAAACCAAAATTTATTTAACTTAAACCTACTTTAAGATGCAAATAATGCAGCCATTGCCCACATTGACCCTTGTTGTATTAAAATTATAATTTGGTGGCAACTTTTAGAAACTTTCTAAGTGCTGTGTGCAAGACTTGGCTTGGGATGAGAGGTAGAATTTTGACCTGTTGAGCAAACCTGTTATAAAGAAACATACCGGTATGTTTAAATCTTCTCTTAATTGCTAGTCTGTACTTTTTTAATATTAAGGATACTTAGATCAAAATTCTAGGCTTGGAAGTGAGTCAACAGAACTCATATATTTATATTAAAAGCAGTTTACAAAGTTGGTTTTAAAAACAATTCAGCCACAAATGTCTACAGCAAATCACAGAAAACCTTTCATTGCCTAACAGATGATACAGTAGCCTACTCATTTAAATTAAGATATACCTTAGGCAAAAAATCCAGAAACTGTCTTCCACCACTAGGCTTATAATGAGAATAGGCAGTCATAAATAATTGTTTATTATGTTGCTGGCTCATTCTGTCTAATAGTAGGGGCAGTCTTGGAACAGGATCAGAAATAATATAAAGGCACTATTTGGACAAACTTGCAAATTGAGGCTTACTTCTAACTCATATGTTTGCACTATTAACCTCAAAAAAAACTTTTTGATTGAGAAACCCAAACAGGTACACAGTATACCAAAGAGAATTGGACTTCTTCTATCCAGGCAGATGGAAAGTTGCTGTGTACTGCATGATTTAGATTAATTTACATTCTATGTATGGAGACTATTCTATGCTAATTGCTAAAGTAAGTCTTTGAGAAATTATTTCCTATTTGCTCAGAAAATAGATTAGTTGCAAATGAGAAAACTGATTTAAATCAGTGATTGCAACAGAGCTCCCCCCCCCCTGATGATTTAAATAAATCCATCCTGCCTGCCTGATGGTAGCTTTGAATAACCTTTTGGAATTTCCTATCTAAATTGTCTTCAAGAGGAAAGACACCCTATTAATTCATTTTTGTCTATTTATAATACATGAAAGGAAAGCATTCCTGGCTCAGTACTCAATACTGGCTTTTTATCTTCCATGGATGGGAAGTTCAGAATCAAGCAAGCTTTTGTTCTGGGCCCTAAGAGTTTTGTCAGTGAAGAAAGAATTATGCATTCAGACCTTTTTTTGTGTGGGAAGGAGCCAATGAACCTAAATGACTGGACGTAGTTGCGAAGGTTGTGTTTTTCATGGATCAATTGGGCTTGGGGAGGGAAAGTTAAGCATTGGTCCTTCGTAGTCTTCGTCATTCTGACCCTCCACTATCATCATGACAGATCCACCTATGAATTACAATTGGTAGATTAATGTGAACAAAAAGCATTTTGTCAACAGATATATAAATGTTCATATATAGGTAGAATAATGGACACATGTTCGCTGCATCCAATCAGGAACTGTACAAAGTTTCTGAAATGGCCAGATAATTGTTCTCATTGGTTATTGTTATCGGTTATATTCTGCGTTTTTTCCCCTTTAAGCTCTGTTGAAAAATGAACTGGAAAATTTCCCAAAATATTCTGGAAATCTGTTATCAGTAACAGCAGGGATGGAAATAAAACTCTTTGTTCCCACAAGCAAATTTTAGAAGAGACATTCCTTCCTCCCCCGCTTCATTTGTTTTCCACTCATTTACATCTGTCCTATTTGAAGGACTAGGAAAGACTTAACATTTAGTAGGGAAAAAGCCCTAAGGAGACATTAGAACTATATTTATTTTTTATAAATTTATTCATACTGCCTTTCAATTTATTTATTTGGTCTATTTATATATTCCCAGAATAGTTTGGATAATAAAATATAAGTATCAAAACAACCTCAGCATCATAAACACAACATAAAACAATAATCTGAATTAAAAATGTATCTGAAACCTTAAGAAAATAAAAAGGTCTGTACCTAGTACTGAAAATATATATATATATATATAACAGGTTTTGGAGAAAGAGAGGAAAGTCAGAGATTAGGGGGCCTGCATGAGGTCTCCCCTAATTTTATTCTCAGAATAAAATTCTATTACATTTTGTTGCAACATCAAAACCAGAAGCACACACAGATGACTGATTCAGCTGGATTCAATAACTTTTTTTATAAACATAACAATATATATATTTACAATACCATTAGCAGAGTTCTTTTTCAATGTAGCAACAGTTAAAAGTAAAACACAAGCAGCTTCTAGTTCAGAGTTCAGAAAGGACAGAGAGCACAGAGTGGAGACTGGAGCCACACCCAGCCTTAAGCTTAAGTATTAGTTTCGATTCTCTGCACAGACTCAGAAGTGGTTAGCTCCCATTGGCTGATTCAGTTGCTATGCCTATTCATTGGCTAACCTTGTTAACATGGCTCTCCCAGTCATGAATATTCTAACAAATTCCATGCAGTATTGCGGTAGGTTGTGTGAGAGGGAGTGATTCAAAGTCACCTAATGAGTTGTAAGGATGAGTAGGTAGGGACCTAAGCCAGTCTTATGTACATACTACAATATAATAGATCCTTGCCTTGGGTATCATTACTAAGACAACACTTTTTAAATATATAGTAGCCACATGTCTCACCTTGTCATGTGCAGGAGACCTTTTATTGAAGAATTTATTATGTAAATAAATAGGTAATGTAATTTACCTTTTATTTCCAAATAAGCATGCATAGGCTCAAATGTTAATATGTATAGTTTTAAATTGTGTACCACCATCATACCATCATAGACGTCCTTGGGGGAAGGGGTTGTAGCATAATTAGCTAGCAAGAAGCAAGCAAGCAAATAGTTTCCCTTTCCCACTTTCAATATTTTGGAGAAAAGGAACTTGAAAATATGAATTAGGAAGCCCATGTTTATAATTGCTGTACATAATACTAAACAATTATATAACAATTGTAATACTAAACAATAATTATAAACAATTATAACACATCAGACATACAGAGATCAAGTATGCTTTTCTATATGGTGTTAATTTACTCTTGAGATACCTAACATAACCATCTCGTTTTCATTTGCTGAAAAGAAACGTGATGCCTCTAGTTATTGAGATTTGCTACTTTGAGGGTGATGAAATGGGGTATAGGATGGGGCCAAGAAAAAGTAAAGTAGAAAAAGCACTACTGAAAAGACGTGGAAAGGCAATTACAGTAGTCTTGCTTCTAGAAAGCCATCTTCTCTCTACTTACCATTTTGGGATCTACTTTAAAATCTATCACACTGATAATGTCAGTATGGTCAAAGTCTTCTAAATCTACATTATTAAGTAGAGGCTGCAAGCAAATACCTCTCCTCATGTATGTATTTCGTTGCATAATGACAGATGTGATCATTATTTTTAAGGCCCTGAATGACTTGGAGTTCTTATCTAATAAACCATCTTTTTGTGATCAAAACTGCCTACTCAACACAGACAATCAGGGAATGCCACTTGGAATCCCTACCGCACCCAGGAAGTGTATTGGAAAAGAGCCCAAATAATGGGTTCCCTTCCTATGGAACAGGTTACCTCATGAAGGGTCATATGGCTTTAAAGACTTGTCCCTTTCCAGAGAACCTTTCATTATTGATACTGGAGCAATCAATGCAAATGTTATTATAGTAGCCTCTTGTTTATAAGTCATAATGGAATGCCTTATTTGGCCAAGTGTGGTTAGACACACAAGGAATTTGTCTTTGGTGCAGAAGCTCTCAGTGTACATGCAAGCAACAGAGTAATGATAATCATAATGATACCAATAAGAGGAGATAGTAGAGAAGATGGGGAGGATAATAATAATACCACAACCATAAAGATAAAAGTAAAGGTCATGCGTGCTAGTCGTTTCTGGCTCTAGGGGCGGTGCTCATCTCCGTTTCTAAGCTGAAGAGCCAGCGCTGTCCGAAGACGTCTCCGTGGTCATGTGGCCGGCATGACTAAACACCGAAGGTGCACGGAGCACTGTTACCTTCCCACCAGAGTGGTCCCTATTTTTCTACTTGCATTTTTTACGTGCTTTCGAACTGCTAGGTTGGTAGAAGCTGGGACAAGTAACGGGAGCTCACTCCGTTACGCGGCACTAGGGATTCGAACCGCTGAACTGCCGACCTTCTGATTGACAAGCTCAGCGTCTTACCCACTGAGCCACCACATCTCCTTACCTCAACCATACAACACGGTAAATATACTTAGACATAGGGCAGTACTGTGGGAATTAGATTTTCAGCAGAGTGATGGCACGAGGGAAGAAACTGTCACTGTGTCTAGTCGTTTTGGCATGCAATGCCCTATAGCAGTGTCCTGAGGGGAGGAATTGAGACGGTTTATGTCCAGGATGTGAGGGGTCACACATGCAAACACATGCATATACATATTTTAAAGCATGTACATCGCACTGGTCACAGGCTTGTTTCTATCAACTCCTGAGAAATTGCTGGGAATTTTACAGCAAGATCTTATGCATGAGTATTAGAAGGCAAATCTCCCTGAAATAAGGAAGGCTTACTTTCAAATAAGCAAAGTTGAGATGTTACCAGTAATCTCAAAATGATTCAGGTACGTATAAAGCTTTCCTCTTCTTTAAGCTAGCCATTGGTTGAATGTTTTCTCTTATTTCCATTATTCAGATATGAACGCTTGGAAGAGCAGCTCAATGACCTGACTGAGCTTCATCAGAATGAGATGACCAATCTGAAGCAGGAACTAGCCAGCATGGAAGAGAAGGTGGCTTACCAGTCCTACGAAAGGGCCAGGGATATTCAGGTACAGACTTACATGGGGTGCTTATGCAGTTGGTCCAACAACCAGTTCTCCACACACACAGGCATAATTTGGTGTGAATTAACGGCACACGTCCTCTGACCATTTCAAAAGTTTATGGTATACTATACAAATCTCAAAAGGGACGCGGTGGCTCAGTGGCTAAGACACTGAGCTTGTCAATCAGAAAGGTCGGCAGTTCGGCGGTTCGAATCCCTAGTGCCGCGTATTGGAGTGAGCTCCTATTACTTGTCCAAGCTTCTGCCAACCTAGCAGTTCGAAAGCACATAAAAATGCATGTAGAAAAATAGGGACCACCTTTGGTGAGAACGTAACAGCGTTCCGTGCGCCTTCGGCATTTAGTCATGCTGGCCACGTGATCATGGAGACATCTTCGGACAGCTCTGGATCTTCGGCTTAGAAACGGTGATGAGCACTGCCCCCTAGAGTCGGGAACGACTAGCACGTATGTGCGAGGGGAACCTTTACCTTTTACCTTTACCTATACAAATCTCAGATGGCATGCTACATAGGCAGCACTTGCAGCCAAGTCTTTTTACTGAAACTCTGACAAATACCCTCAAGGTGTTTTCAGAATATGGTTGTCTGGAGATGAAAAAGATAAATGGTCTGGGGGGAAATCTTTATCCCAGGAGAAAATGAATTCAACCAAATCTTCTCAAACTTGTCAACTTTGAGATGTGTGGCTCTTAAACTTCCAGAATTCCACAGCCAGCATGCCAGGTTTGAGAAACATTGAATTAGACCTACATTTAAAGAACAAAGGGTTTTTTGGTAGGATTTAACTTTATTTTATTACTCGCCAATAAATTACCTTCTTTTGCCAGGTTGTGGTAAGGTCATAACTCAGAAGAAAAGCAGACAATCCCAGTTGAATTCCTGGCATCTCCAAACTGGGAAAAAGTCCTGGGTGAGATCCTCAGGAGTCATGGCATGTAATGCTGAGCTGATAATATTGATGAGCCATCATCTGGCTCAGTATAAGACCTCTTCCTCCTGCTTTCCATACCTCTTCTCATGATCTTTATAATTTAGGAGAAAAAAATGTTGCTGTGAAAATTTTAAAAAGATGGGATGAGGGAAAGAGCAAATAGGAGCTTACTTCATTATCCCATGGTAGAAACTAAAGCACGGTTGTCAAACTCCTGACCTGCAGGCTGGATGCATCACGCGCTGGCCACGCCCGCACTCGGTTTAGCGAAGGGGAAAAAACTCCCGATGCATCACGTGAGGCCACCATGACTTTGACACCCTTGAACTAAAGCAAAAGTGTTGGTATACCAGGTTGAATATAATTTCAGATAGCTGTATCAACAGAGGAAAATATTCATTGGGTTGAAATTAGAGATACTTGGAGTTCTCTGAGCTTGATTGTTTTCTTGCTAATGTTTCATTAACCAAACTAAGTAACATCATCAGTGCAGTGATAATGTTATAGAGTTGATATTCCATTCCTCTTTTCTCTGTACTGCGCTTCACTGAACTTTGCTGCTGCTCTCTTTCTGTGTAAATAATATACTGTATAATCTGATGTATAAAAATGTTTCCCTTCTTTCTTTATAAATTACATAAAGTTGCATGTAATTGAGAATTATATTCCCGATATGTGTTGTTCTGCCCCCACGTGGCAATTCAAGGAACATCTCCGTCTGATCAAAATACTATTCAAACAAAATAAATAAGTAAAAGAACAGACATATTGAAGGAGATAGTGCATGTTTCATGGATGAAAGCCACTGTTTTTTTCTTACATTTAAAAAAAAAGATTCATCAGAATTTTTAAGGAAGTGCATCTTCTTTAAAATATTTTAAAAGAAGTGCATCTTCTTCTTTACATTGCTGTGAGATATTACCATCCTATTACTTCGATTCAGAAGCAGTTCTGGGAAGGTTTTTTTTCATGCATGCATGGGCACGTTCAGAGAATCAGGGAAAGCTACACAAGTCTTTGAGGGATGCGGCTGCTTTAGCATTTCAAACTGTGGTTTTAGAGGGCCTCTCTGAATGCCGAACACAGCCATGTCAAGCATCTTCCACAAGATACTCTAATCTTTTTCCATCATGTGTACTAATCAAAAATCTGAAAAAGAAATCTCATTGTTCAGATGACTGAGACAATTGTTTCCATCTGATAGGAGATATTGATAAGAGAAGGAATCCTGGGAAAGCAATGGAACATGCTCTAAGTGTCTCTGAGCGATCCTGTTGCATGTATTGGAGAACCCTGCACGGGGGTAACTTCAATGCCACTATAGTGAACAGCAGCGACATTCACCATAAGGAAAGCCAACACTCTTTCTTCACTAAGCCATCCAAAAATATGTATTTGTTACATGCATTTCTTACACTTGCACGAGGCTTGTGGTAGTTTCCTGTCCATATTATCACCTATTCACTGGTGATGCAGCTCATGTTCAAGTTACATATTAGTATTATCTTCAATTGTGGAAATTCTTAATGTGACTAAAGAAGTTCCTGTGGGTCACATTAGAATGTCATAATAGAAGATATCACAATATTATGACCATTCAATTTACTGTATATACACTTCCTGGTGCCAGAACATTGTGAAATTTGTGGGGTTTCCTCGAAGGAGATGCACTGTATCAATAGAAGGTTGATTAATGCTAGACTAGACAATGGATGCATTTATCTTAATATTGACTCTTCTGTATTATAGTCAGTGATGGGTTGCTACCGGTTCACCCCGGTTTGGGCGAACCGGTAGCAGCAGCGGGGGGAGGCTCTGCCCACCTGCCCGGATGTTATCACAAATGATCTGCGCATGCGCAGAAGCTTCTGTGCATGCGCAGAAGCAGCGCGCACACAAGTGAGCGAAGCGAGCGCGTGCATGCGCACACATCTCCGAACCGGTAGCAAAGGTAAGTGAAACCCATTACTGATTATAGTGCCTTTCCATAGGTCCAATTACAAATTTACCTGCTATTGGGTCACCATAACTAGAAACAATGAACTGAATATAATGATCATTTTACTGTAGCTAGGTAAAATAAGCATGCAAAAATTACTGCTTAGTTATCCATTAATTTTGATTCCTTCTTTGGGTTTTTTCCCCCCACAGGAAGCTGTGGAGTCCTGCCTGACTCGGGTCACCAAGCTAGAGCTGCAACAGCAGCAACAGCAAGTGGTGCAACTAGAAGGAGTGGAAAACGCCAATGCCCGTGCTCTACTGGGAAAATTCATCAATGTCATCTTAGCCTTAATGGCCGTGCTGCTGGTCTTTGTCTCCACCATTGCTAGTTTCATCACTCCAATGGTGAAGACCCGCATGCGTCTCCTGAGCACTACCTTATTCGTGCTTTTTGTCTTCCTCCTCTGGAAGCACTGGGACTCCATCACTTATCTCCTGGAACATGTGCTGCTGCCTAGCTGATTTTCTTGGCAGCCAGTTGCTGTGGCTAGAGGGGTTCATTTCTTGTAGAAAGGAAGTAAAACTGAGGTGACTTCCAGTTGGTTTTTTGTCCATTTGGAGTGTGCAATTCTCACTTGCTTCCTCTTCAGAGCCTTTTGTTGTTGTGCTCAACATTGACTCAGCAGTAGGGAGAGTAATTACAGCGGAGCTTATGAAAGGCTTACTGTGTCACACCTCTCCTCTGGAATGCTCTTGCAAGGCAGAATTGGAAGACAAATAACCCCCATAAAGAGCTCAATCTTTCCAATTTTATCCATTCCTTAAATCAGATAAAGGGATGATGATGACGAGAGCAGTAATTCATGTACAATCAAAATGGTCGCCTCTAAAAAGCAGTTGTGTAGTTATGGATTTTCTTCTATGTTGGAGAGAAGTGATGGAACATTTATCAATGTAGTAATATATGAAGACAAAGACAAAGATTCGACACTGAACTTTTTCCTTTTATAATTCATGGAGATGAAAACAATCCAAGAATTAAATTGTGCATACAACAGAAGATAATTCAGGTGACAACATGGAACTTACTTTCTCTTCCAATAGGACAACTGAAATTCCAGATATTTGGCTGGACTGCTTCATGTCATGGATTTGTTGTCCTTGTGGGTTGGTTTATGAACTAATGACAATGGGATCTGAGGAGAAAGCATTGAGCCTTCTGATTCAAACTCAACTGTTTTGGTTGGTTTTGTTTTCACTTGTTTTCCTTTTTGATATTTCTATGGACTTTAGAAATACTTATAATCTTTACAAGTGTGTGTGTGTGTGTGTGTGTGTGTGTGTGTGTGTGTAAGTGTGCATGTGTTAATTTATTGATTTCAGATTTTTTTTAAAACCAAGCATTAGTAAGCAGTCACCTGCCTTCACTTGATGGAGGGCTTTAAAGTGCTCTAATAGCAATAAACCCTCAGTCTGCAGAAAATAAATGAGCCACCACTTGAATTGGACAGTGTTCATTAACTAGGAGCAGTAGATAATTTGTCCAACTGTCACTGGAAACTTTGGAGAAATCATATTCTTTGATGCACATTTTCTCATAAAAGGGTAAGCATCTGATATGCATCATCTGGTCTTGGGATATTTCTCTAGTACAATGATGGCAAACCTTTTTTGGTTCGCGTGCCAAAAAAGCGCGTGCACGTGCCCACAACCATTCCCTCCCCCCAAGCATGTGCACAACCCCCCCTGCACACCCCCGCACATGCACAAAGGCCTCACTGAAGCCTGGCAGCAAAACGGGCAAACCGGAAGTTCAGAAAAATGCACTTCCAGTTTGCCCATTGGGCTGTTTTTCGCACTCTGGGACTTCAGGAAGCTTCCCTGAAGCCTCCGAAGTACGAAAAACAGCCCAACGGCAAACCGGAAGTGCGTTTTTCCAAACTTCCAGTTTGCCCATTGGGCCGTTTTTCGCACTCCGGGGCTTCAGGAAGCTTCCCTGAAGCCTCCAGAGGGCAAAACGGCCTTCCCCAAGGCCAAAAATCAGCTAGCCAGCACGCGCATGCGTGCTGGAGCTGACATAGGGCAACGTCTCGCGTGCCCTCCAATATGGCTCTGCGTGCCACCTGTGGTATGCGTGCCCTCCGATATGGCTCCGCGTGCCATAGGTTCGCCATCACTGCTCTAGTATTTATTTGAAGATAGCAATTGTTGCAACTCATTTGATGCCATTTTGTTTTCAGCTGAAGCTATCAGATCACGGCATATTGTAAGTTGAAAGCTGAAATTGTGTTGATTTGACTAGGGTGTTTATGCCAGATGATATTTTAGCACCTGCTCTTATTCTGCTGAGATATACAGTACTTGCTCTTCTGGGCAACAGAGAGACTTAATTGCATGTTAGGGTTAAAAGGCTGGAATCTAAATATCTTAACAGAATGAAATGGGAGGGTCATGAGATAGTGGAGAACGGACACTTCAGACTCATGGCATGGCTATCCTCATTCTCTTTTACCACTTTATTCTGTTGCATGTGTAGATATTGTTTAAAAACCATAGGTGTTTATTTTGCACTTGCAAGAACTTTGAACAGCCCTTGTTATAGATAGGAAAAGGAAAGGTAGTGCTGACATCTATGAGGATCTGCTCATCTACAAGTGAGCAAGGTAGAAGGAGTTATTTTCCATGTAACACAGGGAAATTATGAAAGTTTAATTTTTGCAGCAGCTGCTTCCATTCTCCAGCATCAAGACAACCAACAAGGATGCATCGGTTTGACTTCATTCTCCTTAGGACTACTAAAGGTTGAATAACTTCACCCTGTCAAAACAATTATTTTATTCTCCCTTCACTGGTCTTCTCTCCTGTAACCATATTGCACATTTGCTCTTTATTACACAAAACATTCCTGGATTCTTTTTGGCAAAATAATATCTATAGGGAATAAGTCTAGACAAAATAACAATCATCCTGGTTCAGGTCTGAGTACCTATGTTTTACTCACTGCTAGCACTTAGAAATGGGAAAATGGTTTTAGTTACCAAAAGCTGAGACCAAAAGGGGCCTACATGTTTGAATAGCATCATGGAATTTTGGCCTGAGGCTGATTCTTTCCCCTGTAGAGGCCTAAGTGTTGATTTTTCCTAAGTACCATGTTTTTCTAAAGACAAAATTCCCTCGAATGTAAGCATCGTTCTGCCCTTAATAAGCCCTGGAGATGTGAAGAACACAACCTTCATTTAGGCATCTACTTGATTTGTATATTTTCTTGAAAAAGTCTGGAAACCAGTTGTTATCATCAGTTACAGAAGGATCTGGTTTTATACTGTAATTTGAATGGGTAACATATTAAATGATGTTAGGATGAATGCTGAATGAGGTAGAAAGAAGATGTTGGTTGCAAGAAAAGTGCTATCCTGGAAGATAAAATAAATGTTGGCTACTATCAGTTGTGAAAGTGTAATTGTGCAGGATTGGATTTTTCATCTATGGTTCTTATTTTGCACTGTTCCTGTCAGTAAATGACAGTGGGAATTGGCAAGCAAAGTGGCTTTATTAAGGAAGTTTGTGGTGCTGTTCCTAGGTGCTGTTCCTTGCTTTCAACAGCAATAGGAGAGTATAATTATTTGGAATGTTTGTCTCTTACTTCTATTCCCTATTCCATTCTTTCCCCCCTCCTCTAGTGATCTATTGCAGGGGTCTCCAACCTTGGCAACTTTAAGACTTGTGGACTTCAACTCCCAGAATTCCTCAGCCAGCAAAGCTCGCTGGCTGAGGAATTCTGGGAGTTGAAGTCCACAAGTCTTAAAGTTGCCAAGGTTGGAGACCCCTGATCTATTGGCCTGTATATGCCATTGTACATGTTAGAAGGTATATATACAGTATATTGATTGGAATGTTTGAAACGATAAGTATAAATTGATGGGAGAAAAGCTGGTGATCATTCCAAGCTTGGGGGGGAGTAAACAATCAATTGCCATAATTCTTTGTGGCCTTAGATTGCATAGTTCATTTACCATCCCAGATTCAGCTGACTCAGAGTACTGTTTCCACCCCCCCACCCCCTTCGCTCCCTAAGTGTGGCATTGGCCACATACTGAGTTTCCTGAAAGCCTAAATTTCTGCCTCTTTAGGATAGATCTGTGCATGCTATGAAAATGATTCAGAAGGACTGCTTTGGGCCACAGGCAAGCACAACACTTCTCTGTTCATTAAAACGGCCCCGCCCCCTTTTGCAGGCTTCTGCGCAAGCCTGAAGAAAAGAGGCAGCTCCTTTAGTCACCCCATTAATTGGATGAATTCACTCCTTGAAGCTGCTTTCAGGCATAGGAGAAACTGCTGGGTTCCCAGGAGATCTGCTGTCCTCCTGAATGTTTTTGAAGCATACTATACCTTAGTTTAGGATTCTTATCACGCCATCAGTTATACCATTATATATTTAAATATATGTGTGGAGGATTCTCATGATACTCTATGTTAAAGTCTAAACCTCACCCTCAGGCATAGTCCTTTTCTGAAAATGTTTGACTGTATTTATTATGTATGCTTGAATCTTTCCCACCCACTCCCCTCGCCCCACACTATAATATTATATTTCTTTTTCACTAGGAGCCCCAGGTAAGCCCTGCAGGTTTGGATTAATTTACTGTGCTTTTTAATTTACTTTTTTTTTTCAAATAAAATGAGATTCAAAACCTTGGCATAAGAAAAGTGCTTTATTAAGCCTGTTAGTACCATTATTTACAAGGAAAGAAATACACAGCAATTTACTGAATGGGCAAAAAGTTAGCCACAATCTTTTAGAACAGAGGTATCCAAACGTGGCAACTTTAGGACTTGTGGCTGAGGAATTCTGGGAGTTGAAGTCCACAAATCTTAAAGTTTGGAGACCCCTGTTCTAGAACAGAGTTTCTTAAACCTGGAGATATGTGGGTTTCAACTCCTGAAATTTCCCAGCCAGTATGTTATGACCAGTTATCCTTAGGCTGAGGATAGCTGGGATTAACATACCGGCTATTACAGAGGTCTTCAAACTTGGCAACTTTAAGACTTGTGGACTTCAACTCCCAGAATTCTCCGGCTGGCTGGAGAATTCTGGGAGTTGAAGTCCACAAGTCTTAAAGTTGCCAAGTTTGGGGACCCCTGGGCTATTAGATATTTTGCTGGTTCCCAAGTGCCCTAAATTTATCCAGATTTTGCCATGTTGGGCAACCTATTAGCTTCAGCCTGAAACTCCATATCTCTTATTTTTTGGATGAGCAGTTGTTTGGTACTCTGGAAGATAAGATTCTTGTCTGGCAGACAATCTTCGTTTTCTGCAGAAAA
Source organism: Diadophis punctatus similis (assembly GCA_023053685.1). Taxonomy (NCBI): domain Eukaryota; kingdom Metazoa; phylum Chordata; class Lepidosauria; order Squamata; family Dipsadidae; genus Diadophis; species Diadophis punctatus. Next base: position 37,767,920 of record JALIGW010000003.1, on the reverse strand, counting down.
AGCATGTTTGCTGAGAAATATTCAGAAGGCCCAGAATGGCCAAACCAAATTTCTAGTGAGTCCCAGAAGACCAGAGCTTCAGTCTTTGCACAAGACTTCATCCTTCTGCAGAGTTATCTAAACCAGGAGTTGGAATTTACAATGGATTAATTTGCTTAAAGAAAGTTTCCCCTTACAGAGAAAAGATGGAACTGTTGTTGTAAAATGTGGCTCAGACCTGCTTGCTGAGAAGTGAATGTGGAATAACAAATACGTGGAAGAAGGAATGCACAGAAGATGACGGACTGCAGTTATCGGAACAAGAACTGATAGACAGAAATTGTAATGAAGCAGATTTTGGATAATCAGGAAAGAATGCCTGATAGGGACAGCTATTCAATTGTAGAATGGCTGCCTTAGAAGTGGCAATGGTCTTTTAGCAATGGTTGAACAGCAATGGGTCAGGGGCGCTATAGCTTTATTGCACATCCTCTATTAGGCAGGGAGTTAAATTATCTCCAGTGCCACTTCCAACTCAATAATTCTATTATTTAAGAAGAGCTACTGCTGAAGGTTCCATGAAGGGTTATATTTTTAAAAAGTAGAGCAACCCAGTTTAAGAGGGGCTCATTTCTAATCAGTCCGTTTCGGAGTATAAATCTGCACTCACCCATGTTTGATGTTCACCTGCCTATGACTTGACTCTGAATATTTGTCAGAGACTCTCTTTGCATCTTCCACCAATTAATATTGACTATTAATTCTCTCCCTGCTCCACTTATACTTTCAATTCTTTATTTAAGATTTTTATATACAGTATAGAATTCTGGTATGTAGGCAGTTAATCCCTTTCATCATTCCTACCTACAAATGATCCTTTACTCAGTATTAGGTTAAATATGATGGCATAGGTGAATGGAAGAAGGTCAGCCTCCTGCAAGAAGTCTCAAATGCTGGATTTAGTACAAGCAATCTGCTAGCAGAAGCATGTTGTCTATTTATAAAGCCCCAGAAAATGATAGGCCCTGCTAATCTAAGGCTGGAGTTCACTCACTGCATTTGAATCTAGCTGAGACACTCTATCAGAGTGAAATTCAAACCCAAAGAGCAAAACAATTTGCACATTAATGATTCAAAGAGAATTAGAGCTTTGCTATTGAAAGTACTTACCGTATTTTTTGGAGTATAAGATGTACCTTTTTACCCCCCAAAAGAGGGTGAAAACTTGGGTGCGTCTTATACACCAAATGTAGCCCCAGCCACCCAGCCACCCCCACCCTTTGGCCTCTGAGAGACACCCAGATTTTTATTTTCTGCTGAATTGGATGAAAGGGGATAAGTGAATAACTATAAATGTCTATATTAGACATTTCAAATTATTAGACTTATTTTTTAAAGACTGCTTTATTATTGTTCTAGAGCCAGGGGTCTCCAACCTTGGCAACTTTAAGACTTGTGGACTTCAACTCCCAGAATTCCAGCACCAGATTTGTTAGCTTTGCTGGCTGAGGAATTCTGGGAGTTGAAGTCCACAAGTCTTAAAGTTGCCAAGGTTGGAGACCCCTGTAAATCTAGACAACTTAACAATATAAAGAAGCTTTTTAAAATAAATGCTTGCTCTGAAGAGGTCCAGTGCTATGTATCTTCTTTTAAATAATAGAGAATAATGTATACTTCCAGAAATTTTAATTAATTTTAACAGCTCTGTACAAGTATAGTATGAAATGTAACAGTGTCCTGTTTAGTATTAGAGTTAAATCCTGATTTACCTTGGAGTAGATCTATTTAAATAATTGGGAGGAGTTAGTGTGACTACATTTAAGAAAACTTTCTGGCATAATGTACATTTCTCCAATTCTTTGCTATTTCTATGGGTCAGGCACACATGCACAGAAATACACAGCAAACAGTGTATATCATCTGTGCTGTTTGCTGTTTGGCAAATTGCTTGGAGGCAGAGGCCTTTTTTCCTTGTTTTCCTCCCCCAAAACTAAGGTGCGCCTTATACTCCGGTGTGTCTTATACTCCGAAAAATACGGTAATACCACTATATTTGTAGGAGACTTCCGATTGGACAATAAACATTCCCTTTGTTTCCCAGAAATCAACCCAACATTTTCAGTCAATGTACAGAGACAGAAGGCTCAAAGGCAACTTGAAGCCGAAAGTGTAGGAAGTCTTACAATCAATGAGAGACCATGTCTTCAATATAGTGGACCATTATAGAACAAACTAGAATTTGGGCCCATATATTTTCCAGATCCTTGGTTCCAGCTTAAAAGGAAGGCAGACACACAAGAGCAATGCCAACCTCCCACCTAGACTTAAAAAAAAACAATAGAGTTTGAGTTACAGTGATTGCTACCACACACCAGTCGCAGCACTTCTATTCCTTGGGGGGGAAACCTCTTTCCTCACATGGGTATTGATTGGAATTGCATGATGGTATTTGGATTTGTAGCCCATACTATCTTTTGGGTGGCAATATATATTAGAGTGAAGGATAAGAATCAATAAAATATGAAAGGAAAGGTGACTGCACAGACTAAAAATATCCCAATTGCGATCAATTCCTATCACTGATAGCTAGATTTATCAAGGTTTAATTTATTAAGGCAATAGCAAACAGTTAAAATATTGAGTTCGGGTGGAGGCCTTGTATTGTACTTGGAATTCTCCACGTGAATTGGCTGCAAAAGGATTCTTTTATACATCAAAATCAATACTTGAAGTTTTGTCCTGGCTTTAAATGGGAGAAAGTCAGATTTAGCCAAGATTATCTGGATTATGATTCACATTGTCATCAGGCAGAAGGATTTACTGTTCTGCTTAAGCTTTCACATCTAATCCACTTTCAAGGACAACTTGGTGTACACATATCGCGAGTACAATCACAAACCTGAATAATAAAGACAAATGTGCAATCTTCAAAGCATTTGTGTATGTATGTATTTATTTATTGCTGGGCAGTTTCTTCAGTCAATATTCACTCTAAATAGCTTATATTTCTAATATCCATAAATAAGACTAGAAGATACTAGAAATCATTACAATCATTACATAACAAATAATTGCAAAGTAACTTTCAAAGAATATTAAAGCACCAAAGAATATTAAAATCCTGTCAAACAAATACTTTACTGTAAAAAGAAGCAATGCCATTATCCTGTATATTCCCTCAAAGCCTGTTGAAAAGTCAGGTTTTAGTTGACTGATTGATCGATCAGCAAGTCAGTGTTGACACTTAGCAATCACATTGATTGATCCTTGCCTTGTTGATCTGTCCCCAAATTGTTCCTTTAGGTCTTTCAACAGTGTGGGCACATCACCACTGCAACCACATCCGTCCACTGTGCTGCCTGTCATCGCTTCTCTTTTCCTCCACCTATCCCAGCATCAGAACCTTGTCCAGGAAGCTGGACCTTCACATGTGTTTGAAGTAACACAATTTGAGCCTGGTCATTTGTGCCTGTAGTGCAGGGGCGGGTTCCTAATTTTTTTACTACCACTCTGTGGGCGTGGCTTATTTTGTGGGTGTGGCTTGCCAACCATGTGACTGGGTAGGCGTGGCTTCTCGGACTGCTGAAGGGAGGGGAACTGAGATAGGTCCTACCGCCCATTCCCCCTCCCCTCAGCAGCTCGAGAAGCCTCAAATGTGCGAAAATGCCTAGGATCATCACCACACGTTCGTGGCTTCTCGGACTGCTGAAGGAAGGGGAATGGAGATAGCTCCTGCCGCCCATTCTCTCAGCGTCTCATGCACTCCCTCAGCCATCCTCCCCTGCTTGGACTCACTGTGGGGTAGGAAGGCAGCGCATGCACAGTGCCGGAAGCTCAGCTTCTGGGCATGCGCAGAAGAATTTTTTTAAAAAAATGTAAAATATTTTTTTAAAATGGCGGTGCGCAGGCACCGGCAACCGACCGCACCGGTACTGTGACGTCACCAGCGGGCCGCTACCGGTGCTATAGAGTGGACCGCTCCTGTAGGAACCCACCACTGCTGTAGTGAGAACTCTGGGTTGATCTAGGTAATGGCCCATTTATTTGTTTTCTTAGCTGGTCCACAGTATTTTCAAGATTCTTCTCCAACACCAAGGTTCAAAAGTGTCAATGCTCTTCCCATCTTGCTTTTTCAAAGCCCCAAGTTTCTCTTCCATAGAATGTCACAAGAAATACCATGGCTTGCACTATTCTGATCTTTGTAGGTGTAGACACACCACAGGAATGTTTCCAAGGCTTCCATGGCTCTGTTACCAAACTTAGACTGTGGTGTTTTTCTTGACTGCTTGTTCCTTTATAGTTGAAGATTGTTCCTAAAACACAGAATTTATCACTTCAATATCTTAATTCTCAGTTCTAAGGTTGCTTGTTGTATGCTGTCATTAGTTTGATCTTCTTCATATATAATTTTATTCTCAACGTTTTCACTCTACTCCTTGATTTTTATTACTAAAGCTTGCACATCCTTTGCATTGTAAGCTGCCTGGTGTCATTGATAGTGAGTTGGGCAGCCATAATAATGTTCATATAAATTTTGAACCATCAGAGTAGCGTCATCAGCGTAGCATAAGTTATTGATGTTTCCTCCTCCGATTTTAAAACCATGCTTACCTGTTTCTAATCTAACGTCTCTTAATATATATTCAGGATATAGGTTGAATAAATAAGGGAACAATATACAGCCTTTTGCATTCCTTTGCCAACCTGGAGCCAGTCTATTTTGCCATGTTCTGCCCATAGTGTAGCTTCCTGATCTGTATAAGTGTTTCCCATAAGGACAATGAAATGTTCTGACATTCTCATATTTGTAAGCACCTTCCACATCTCCAGCTGAACACAATCAAAGGCCTTTCTATAATCAATAAAACCTATAGTGATTTCTTTTTGGTATTCTTTAGCTTTCAGGATTATCCAGCATGCTTTAGAAGCAATGTCTTATTTATTTATTATTTATTTTGTGAAATTTATATACCGCCTCACAGTGCAAGCACTCTCTAAGCGGTTTACACCAGTAAGCAATGTATATTTATATTGCCCCCAACAATCTGGATCCTCATTTTACCTACCTCGGAAGGATGGAAGGCTGAGTCAACCTTGAGCCGGTGAGATTTGAACCGCTGACCTGCGGATCAATGTCAGCTAAAGTGGCCTGCAGTACCTGCCTCTAACCGCTGCGCCACCTCGGCTCTTTTTTTTTGTCTTGTGTTTCTTTGCCTTTCTAAAGCCAGCCTGAACATCTGACATCTCTCTTATCATGCAGGGCTCTAATCCACATTGGATGATTCTAAGCCAGTGTTTCTCAACCTTGGCAGTTTGAAGATGTGTGGACTTCAACTCCCAGAATTCCCCAGCCAGCGTTGCTGGCTGGGGAATTCTGGGAGTTGAAGTCCACACATCTTCAAACTGCCAAGGTTGAGAAACACTGTTCTAAACATTATTTTGCTAGCATGTAAAGTTAAGGACACTGTATAATCGTTTGCACACTGTTAAATCCCCTTTTGAGTAGAGTATTGGAATGTAGATTGACCTTTTCCATTCGGTTGGCCATTGTGTTGTTCTCCAGATTGGCTGATTTAGCTCAGTTAAAACCTTTACTGATTCTTCTTCCATTACTTGCAATATTTCTATGGATGTTTCATCGGTTCTTGTAGCCTTCTGACTTTACGGCTGGACTGCTGCTATAACTTCATTTTCTGGTACTAGAGGTTCTTGTAAATAGGGAATATTTTCTATAATATCTTGGGCGTCCAGATGTTAATGCCTGTCTTCCATCCCAGCAGAATTGGGACCATCTGCATCTGAAGAGGAATGCAGTTCCAAAGAGCTAACCTCCATGGTCCTTTCCCCAGAACAGTCCCAGAGAGAGTCCACTTTTCCTGATCTTATTTGATTGGCAAATATAAAAAGAATCAGTGGTCCAAAGTTACATAAAACAGCAAATAAAACTACATAACCAGCAAATAAAGCTACTTAGGTTTTATGAATGAACTTGCTACCTCTGACTAAAAGGCTTCACTCAAACTTTCAAATGCATTTTGGGAAGTACTGGAACCTTAACCTGAATGGTGATAGGTAGCCAAATTTAGTACTTTGATAGAAAACTGCAGATGCAGCTTTAACCTAGTTCCATGGCCAATTATAGCTGCCAAGATTTCTGTAAAGCAACCTGAGTCAAAAGAGGCTGTGAGGGTGTTCACAGGATACAGTTATAGCCCATTTGTACTAGGCTTTGTTGCATTTTTCTTTCATGCCTGATCATGTAAGGCAGGGGTGTCAAACTCACATTGTCACGGCAGCATCATGTGATGTATCAGGACTTCCCCCCCTTCACTAAACCAGGAGTGGGCGTGGCCAGCATGTGACGTATCCGGCCCACAGGCCAGGAGTTTGACAGCCCTGATGTAAGGGATCATACTGGATTCCTTACAAGTTACTAAGAGCTCCCCTAAGATTTTGATTTTGGTATGTTATTTAGATGAATTTCTGAGCAAAAACCAAAACCATTTTTATTTATTATGATATTATGAAAGCATGGGATGGAGCTCCATTGTATTCCATTCAATATGTGAAAATGAAGTATATTCAATAAAATCACCATGACGTATTAATTTTGCTGGGAATTACAGCTGAATTGCATCATGCTGAATATATCTATTAATGCAAGCCTCAGGGCAATAGCATAGCATAGATAGATAGGTAGGTAGGTAGGTAGGTAGGTAGGTAGGTAGGTAGGCAGGCAGGCAGGCAGGCAGGCAGGCAGGCAGGCAGGCAGGCAGGCAGGCAGGCAGGCAGGCAGGCAGACAATCATAGAACATGATAGATAGGGTGGATGGATGGATGGATGGATTGATTGATGACCAAGTAATCCAAAGGGCAGTAGTGTTGTACCTTTTAACCCTGTAGGATAAATACTCACTACAATGAGATTACTTTATTAAACAGTCCCAGGCAGCATAACTAGAGCTGATGCTAATTCCTTTCCTATCCTAACTTCTTGTGCTATATCCCAAAACTCTCTTGGGTAAATAAAATTCTTGGAATGCAGAGGCATTATCTGTTATGTAGACTGTTATTTTCTCAACTTTGGTAACTTTTATGATGTGTGGACGTCAACTCCCAAAATTCCCCATCCTGCATTCCAAGAGTTAATTGACACATCTTAACATTGCCAAAATTGAGAAACATTGATGTAGACAACCCCATTGGTAAATTTGGAAGTTCAGATGCACCTCATCTCTTTGAGACATAATCCTAAAATCAGTTCAGAAATAATCCCAATTCATATCTGTATCTGTGTATCTATATCTTCCAAATATCATCAATTCAGGTCATAATATGTATTGGTAAGCAAATATGCATAATGATTAGATGTTTGAGTCAAATTGGGGCTCCTCAGATTCAAGTCTTCATTCAGAAATGATGATTACAGTTGATTTTGAATTGGTTAGTTTTTAACCTAACTCACAGGGTTATTTTGAGAATAACATTTGGAATTTAGGGAAGAGAATTATTGTTCTTGTTGGGAGAAACAATACACTATAAGCAAAATACAATTTATTAGGACTGTCTGAAACAAATTCTTAGCTACTGGCTCTCCTAAAATAAAAATGGAGAAGATGAACATTTTGTCCTGACAATGCTTTTCTCTTGCTATAGCAAAGGATGGCGTTAGTTTCAGGTTACAATTCTGGAGAGACAAGGGAGAACAAATAAGGAAGTTATGGAAAGCCATTCATGTTTCATTTCTGATGGTAGAGAACCTGAGATAGTACTTGTTTAGAAGTCCTGTGAGACTTCTTGATGTCCATGCTGGCCTGCAATCTGAAATCTCTTAGAAGAAAAGATAAAATACAAGTACAAAGATATATTTTGGTCCTCAACTCCTGCTATCAAGAAAAATGCAAATATTCAGGTTTCGCTTCTTTGATAAAAGAAAATACAATATTTATGTGTATTGCTGACTGGAAACTCCTTATGGACTTTTTGCATAAAACAGAAAACGATGAACTTATAACTTATGGTATTGATGATTAGAAAGGATAGATTGTGGAAATGATTTTATTATTGCATCAAGCACTCTTGGCCCCATGAATGAATTAATTGTATGGGGTTTTTAAATTGTTCTTTTTTAACGTTTTAATGTTTTTAATAATTATTGTTTTTAATGTTTTTTCCAATGTTTATTGTTTGCATGTAGATTTATTGTTGTGAGCCGCTCAGAGTCTGTGTGGAGTGGACGGCATACAAGTCCGAATAATAAATAAATAAATAAATAAATAAATAAATAAATAAATAAATAAATAAATAAATAAATAAATAAATAAATAAATAAATAAATAAATAAATAAATAAATAGAGAAATAGAGAAATAGAGAAATAGAGAAATAGAGAAATAGAGAAATAAGAGAAATATATTATATCCATAAAGTAAGAGGCAAATTTATAGTTACATTTATAACTGCTGTAAAGAAAATTAGAAGCTACTTTTATCTTTCTTCCTTTTCTTTCTATTTTTCTTTTTTCTTTCTTGTATTTTTAGATTCCTCTTTGATTTATTTCTCCCCCTCCACTTTATATTAGTATATATTAGTGTGTGTGTGTCTCAGTGTGTGTATAATTATCTCATATAATTATTAGACATATTGACTGCAATGATGTGGTTCTTCCATCAGTATGAAAGGTACATTTTAAATAGCATATTCATTTTCATAAACAGATTTGAAAACTCATGAAATTACTTCTAGACAATTCTATGAAAATAGAACCACTGCCATTCATAACCTATTATATACATATGAACATGGATGAATCATAATATTCAAAAAAGGGGAAATGCTGTATGTAGTCTGCAACCAGTCATCTGGGAGAAGCTTTGTGGTGTGAGAGAGAATGAGTGGTTCCTTTCTGACTTGGAAAAAGTTTAACAACACATTGCTGTGTTCACACAGAATACTTAACACTTGACTTAACAGATGTTTTTCCTATTATTCCAAGTTTAATTGATTATGATCTAAAGTAGTTTTTTTGTGGCTCAGCCTATTTACAAACTCAGCTCATTGTTAATTTATGGCTCAGTATATTGTATTAACACAGAAAATAGGTTACCTCCAGGGGTGAAATCCAGCAGGTTCTGACAGGTTCTGGAGAACCGGTAGCGGAAATTTTGAGTAGTTTGGAGAACCAGTAGCGGAAATTTTCAGTAGTTGGGAGAACCAGCAAATACCACCTCTGGCTGGCCCCAGAGTGGGGTGGGAATGATGATTTTGCAATATCCTTTGCCCAGGAATGGGGTGGGAATGGAGATTTTGCAGTATCCTTCCCCTGGAGTGGGGTGGGAATGGAGATTTTGCAGTATCCTTCCCCTGCCACGCCGACTAAGCTACGCCCACCAAGCCACACCACGACCACCAAGCCACGCCCACAGAACCGGTAGTTTAAAAAATTGGATTTCATCACTGGTTACCTCAGTTAAATATAACCAAGTTAAAGAGATTTAATGGTTTACATTAAGTGTAGAATCTTCCAATTCCTGTTTTAAAAGCATTTTAGGAACTTCATATTAACAAGACCAAATGCATGCTTATTTTTTTGGTAATAGCTAGCAACTGATAAAAACACAGTGCCAAACCTGAATATTTGCACTTTTCTTGATAGCAGGAATATACCAAACTATATCTTTGTACCTGTGTTTTATTTTTCTTCTTCTAAGAGATTTCAGATTGAAGGCCAGCTTGGACACCAAGAAGTCTCACAGGACTTCTAAACCAAATACTATCTCAGGTTCTCTACCATCAGCACCAGAAATGAAATATGAATGGATGTCAGTAACTTCCTTATGTGCATGGGTGGGTTCCACTTACCTTCGCCACCGGTTCGCATCGTGATATTTTGTGTGCACGAGCGAGCGGATCAAGCACACATGCGCACGTCCTCTCGTGCAATTCTGATTCCGCGCATGCTCAGTAGCTATAATCAGCCCGAAACACAGCTGAGGAGCTGATCAGCTGTGCTTCAGGTAAAGGAATAAAGGTAAGCATAAACCCGGGGGCAGGCGGGCGGATCCTTTTTCATGCAGCAGCAGAGGAAAAAACTTCAAAACAGTAAAAAATTCGGAAAAAATTCTGAAAAAAAGATGGCGGCACCCACGGACTGGCACTGACCGAACCAGATCTGTAACACCATCGTGACGTCACCAGCAGGTCGCTACCGGTTCGAGCGATCCAGTCTGAACCGGCAGGAACCCACCCCTGTTTATGTGTATCTCTTGCCTCTCCAGAACTGTAACGTGAGACTAACTTCATTACATGCTATTTCTCAGCTGGTTGGAAGTAGTTACATGTGGGTCCAGGTCAAGCTGCTAACTTAAATTCATGCTGATCTTTATTTCTCCCAAAGAATCTGGTAAGTTGAATGTTATATCTAATTCTGATTCCCTACAATGGTTAAAATACAAGCAGAGTCATTCATCACTTAAGAGTTAAAATTTATTTGGAATTTGCTGCAGCATCCAAAACCTTTGTTTAGTAGGCTACAGCCAATGTTACATGAATAACTTTCTGCTGCTCTACCCTTCTAATGCACCTCCTACTTGTCCTAGATGGTTTTCCAGTTTTCTGGAACAGAATTTAGGAACACTGGGGATGGGGAATTCAATCTGTTAATTTCATGCACCTTAATGGCAGAAAGTAAAATGTCCCAAGAGGTCTCTTCATGTTCTATAGCCACCCAAAACTCATTAAAACTATTGTTAGGAGTAGAGAATATTTTTGTCTTTCTAATAACTGTAAACAAGAGAACCACTGATGACTATGTCCCTCCGCCACCAGTTCTTCACTTGACTTTAGCTATCTAAGGACATTTTTAATGAAGGAACTGAACTAAAGGCAGAAGGGGAAAAAGGAGGATTCAGCTTTCAATTTCTTATGTTTCCCACTGTTTTGGAGTAGGTTTCAAAACAGAATTGCTGTTGAGGAATTTTTTTTTAAATAAGGGTATGCAAAATATTTGGGAGAGGTCTTCGCAAACCATATTAGTTCAGACAAATGATCCCTCCTGAAGGAATTGACATGTTTCCATACTCTGGAGGAGTTCGCCTGGCTGCTTCCTTTGGGTGGTGGTTCCAATAGAAGAGGCTGGGCATATACACCTACATTTTCCAGACAGCCAGGCAAACCCTTCAAACCAGCTGTGCCAGCCTTGCCAGAGCACCTGTCTGCTTCAACACCTGGAGAAGGAGAGATTTGCTTGCACAGGCATGTTTTACAAACTGATCATTTCAAATGCTTTGCATAGCCCCCACAGCAACGCCATTGTCATACTACAATCTTCCTCCATAATATAGTAGGCATTTTTGCAGCCTGTGAGTGAGCCAGATGGTACAATCAAAGAAAAAAAAAACCCCAAATGTCAATGGGGTGTGGCAGCAGCAAAGTCAGGAAGTTGGGTGAAGAGGAGAAAACATGGTTACCCTTGTAACTGGAAGAAATGATGTAGTTCTTGGCATACTGCAAAGATACCCATAGTAAATGAGGATAATGCTATAGCTTCCATTATCAGCTCTGGGGGTGTGTGTGTGGAATCCAAGCTTCAAACTGCAGAGTAGTTTCTGATCATAAAGACCTGCTACTGGGAACATTTTAAAGCAGTTCATTGCAAATACAGGTGTTTTCATATTGAAAAGTAATCTTCTGGCACCTTAGCGGTAAAAAAAATAGTTCTAAAATATTTTCTTTTAAATGTAAAATTAAAAACTTTTGGGGATCCCTATGAATTGCATTAATGGTATAGATCTTATTCCAATAGATCAGCTTCCCTTACTCTGATGTCTGCTGCATAGATTAACTCTGCAGACTTGAAATTGTAAAAGAGGACAGCCTCATGGATATAAAACAGGAAAAGGACTGTTATAACTTGGAATATGATTGTAAACTGCACTTTTTAGTAAGAGAGTCTAGACGGCTTATGGATGGTCAGTTTCACCTCATGAAACCATGTTATTCTGTGCATTTCAAAGAAAAATTGAGGCAGGGGCAATTTACCCCACCGAAACTGGCTTCTGTGCATGTGCAAAAACTGTTGAGCAAGTGAAGTGAAGTGAAGCAACACAACTGTTCTTCACAACTTCTCTGGAGAGGCACTACTGTATGACTGAATCTCCCAAAAAGCATGGTGTTCACATTCATCCACTAGAGGGCGACATGATTCCAATTTTCAACAAGAAGCAGCTTAGAAAAATAGACCACAATCTTTAAAAAAAGGAGGAAGCATTGATTTCTTTTGTTTGAGACGTAATAAGACATTATAGCTTTAATTTTTTTTAAAAAAAATTACAATATACTGTGTTTCACCTTCTCAATACTCAATGACACCTGGAGTCATTGGGTTTCAGTTCTCTCCTCTCCCATCTCAGCATTCATATGATGAACATATGGCCATACTGTATATTTCTCCTCTTCCCTCTCCCTCCTTCTAGGGTTGACCAAATTAATCTCCAGCAAGTAGCTCTTACCCTTAGCAGAAAACAAGCCACCCAACAAATTAACAGGAAATCCAGTTATAGAACTGCTAATGATTTGTATCATTCATGCCTCCCATTTTTGCAAAAGGAGATATGAGGGTGAGTCAAAAAGTAATGCCAGTTTCTTTAGGACAGGTATAATTACCAACACAGGAACATGTAGTATACATCAGAATGAAGCTGGTCCTCTGTGGATCACAGCCCTACTTCTCAACATAGTCACCGTTTCTCTCAATAGCAATGTTCCACCTTCGAATGAGAGCATGTATCCCTGCCTCGTAAAATTACGTTGACTGTTCTTTGAGCCACTTCTTCACTGCAGTTTTCACTTCCTCTCAAGTGAAGGGTTTGCCTCTCAACCCTCTTTCATGGGGCCGAAGAGATGATAGTCTGAAGCCCCATGAAAGAGGGTTTGAGAGGCAAACATTATTCCAGTGACGAGGAAGTGAAAACTGCAGTGAAGAAGTGGCTCAAAGAACAGTCAACAAAATTTTATGAGGCAGGGATACATGCTCTCATTCGAAGGTGGAACATTGCTATTGAGAGAAATGGTGACTATGTTGAGAAGTAGGGATGAGATCCACAGAGGACCAGTTTCATTTTGATGTATGCTACATGTTCCTGTGTTGATAATTATACCTGTCCTAAAGAAAATGGAATTACTTTTTGACTCACCCTCGTACAACCATTCTCTTAGCCTTTGGCAATGAGGGGAAAGGATGTATGCTCGGGTGTGTTAGTCTACAGGTGCCATCATGCAGAGCCAGCATGGCAATATTGACAAAACAGAGTCAAAAAGAAGACTTTCATACACCTTAACATTTGTGATTCAACAGAGGACATTTTATTAGGTTCTCTGGCTCAATTGGTGCAACATGATTTATCCATGATTAGCAACCATGATTTTACCAATGATTTTTTTGTACAACCTCCTGAGCCATATACTGATCACACAGGCTGGGTTATGCCACCCATTAGGTTAAAATATGGCTATTTGATACTTTGTCCTGTAAACAAAGCTTGTTCCATACATAAAAGTCCTTTCTCTGCTCAGCTATAAAGACACAGTCCCCTTTTCTTGCACCACAGGCATCCCTCCAATGGGCAAACTGAAAAGCTGAGGATAAAAAATTATTTGCTTGATGCATGCTGTGTGTTTAAGCCTTTTGCATGGCTTGTTTATTATAATGCAGCTTTTGGTTTTAAATTATATAGATAGAATCCTGGATTTTATTTCTGCTTTTGTTGCATGTCATCACATCATGGGAAAATAAAGGAATGAATGAATGAATGAACGAACGAACGAACGAATAAACGAACGAATGAGCAAAATATCAGAATTCCATGTCTTCTTAATTGAGTCCTGGGATAAGCGAAAGATCCTGCCATCCTTCTCCTGGAAGAGTTCCTTTCATCCTGTCCCATATTCTAGGCGTCCCTTTTGTGCCTCAGAACAAGGGTCTGGATACCCTAGACCTCCAGTGCCTCTGTACTTACCAGTGCTTAACATTGCACGAAATCTATTATGTCCACCATTTTGTTTTCCACAATAGATTTCTTTTCTTTTCTTTTCTTTTTGCTTGATGCTAGTATCTTCAAGGAATTACAGATACTAAAGGATGCTTGCAGGAATTTCTTCATTACATACCGTATTTTTCGGAGTATAAGACGCACCGGAGTATAAGACACACCTTAGTTTTTGGGGAGGAAAATAGGGGAAAACAATCTGCCTACCAGGTATTCATCTGGCTAGCATCCTTAGTCTGGTCAGCTTCAGCACATTATTTTATCCCCTGGTTAGGACTTAAAAAAACCTTCTTCTGAGAGAGTAACAATGAAAGAGCATGCAAGCCAGTAAGAGCTGGGAAGATAGTTAGCACCTGGTTAGGGCTAAAAAAAACTTATTCGGAGCAGCTTCAGCACATTATTTTATCTCCTGGTTAGGACTTAAAAAAACCTTCTTCTGAGAGAATAACAATGAAAGAGCCTGCAAGCCAGTAAGACCTGGGAAGATCGTTAGCACCTGGTTAGGGCTGGAAAAAACCTTCTTTGGAGCAAGTAGAGCAAAAAAAAAACCTGCAAAGACTTAGGGCTGGAAAAACATTCTTTGGAGAGAGTAACAATGAAAAAGCCTGCAAGGTAAGAGCTGGGAAAATCTGTTAGCACCTAGTTAGGGCTGGAAAAAAAAGCTACATTCGAAGTATAAGACGCACCCAAATTTTCAGCCACTTTTAGGGAGGAAAAAGGTGCATCTTATACTCAGAAAAATACGGTAATAAAATATAGTCATGCAAGTTATGAGAAATTGTGGGCAATTAAAATAAGGGGAAGGTATGGAAACTGGAAACAGGTGAGAAGCTTCAAATTCTGGGCATAAATATAAAATGACTGTCTTCTAGAACAGTGGTCACCAACTGGTGGTCCATGGACCACTGGTGGTCCGCGATAAAATTTTGGTGGTCCACAGAAAAATTATTTGCATTTTTATATTGCACTAAATCAGAGGTCCCCAAACTTGGCAACTTTAAGACTTGTGGATTTCAACTCCCAGAATTCTCCAGCCAGCATAGATGGCTGGAGAATTCTGGAAGTTAAAGTCCACAAGTCTTAAAGATGCCAGGTTTGAAGACCTCTGCACTAAATACTATTTATGTTTTTAAAAAATTCATATTAGTGGTCCACAGGATTTAAAATTCTGAATTTAGTGGTCCCTGAGGTCCAAAAGGTTAGTGACCCCTGTTCTAGAAGGCAGATATTTTCTGAAATTACAGTACTTCACTGATTGTATAATAGCTCTATAGAAAAAGATGGCCATATTAAATAAAAAGGTCAGTTAAAAATGTCCTTCCATGTGCAATGTCTATGTTGAACAGCTGTTAAATTTCCACTAGAGAGACCCTCACACCCATAAAATAAAATTTAGGATACTTAGCTGACAATAGAACTTGCTCCTCAAAATCTATTACATTACTCCCAGATAGAAACATTTAAATGATGTTTTAAAACAAAGCTGGTACAACTATTGCTGCAATTTGTCTATTACATCTTTCAACTTGATATGAATACTTTTAATATGCTACTGTTGCTAATATTAATAATATGTACCTGCGTGAGTGTAGCCTATCCTGTAATATTAATTTTCATTGTGCCAAGCAGTAAGGCGACATGGAGAGAATTTGTCAGAAACATAAATTTGAGACCATTGAACTCATGGGAACAAGCAGTTAATCATTTGGGGTAACGGAAATCTTCTGTCTTCCTACAGCCCTAGGAAAGAGGAGGGCCTAGTTTCTGGCTAGCTCTTAGAAAAGCATCTTGACATCGCTGACTGATGCTGTCTAACAGGATTATAAATTATAAAGGATTGTTTTAATGAATCATCAAATTGTGGAGTTAGAAAGGGCAAGTCTTTTTTTTTCATGTAATGTAATGTAATCCCTGAATGGCATTGAAGATCCATTCCAAGTGTTTGCACACTAACTCTCATTCTTCAATCGTTCCAAGAATAGCCAGGGGCCAAAACCAGGTTTTGGAAGGGTGAATTGTTTAACTAAGTCTGAAGATCCAGGTTGGAGGGACAACATTTACCTGGCTGGTGTGGCAACCCCAATAGCAATAGCTCTATAGGAAGGCCATCCAACCGTTTGTTGATTCCCTGACCAGTTATAAAGCAACAGGATCACCTTGGCCCAGAACTGTACATATGTTTATGCATGTTGGAGTGAAGGGAAAACCTAATGCAAAAGAAGACATGGAATTCTGATATTTTGCTCATTCGTTCATTCGTTCAAGTGGAGGTGCCGGAAGAACTTCGGTTTCAGCCATAGGTTCCTCAAATAGAGGGTCTTTCGTGCCTGAAAGCTCGTTGTACGACACTGAAGTGGAAGACCCTAAGTTGGCAGTGTTTTTCGCTTTGAACAAAAGCGATTTAAAATGTCCGGGATGAAACGGAACTGATGAGGTTGGTGGATCAGGAGCGATACCCTCATCATCGGAGAGGTCCAGATCTAACTGGCCCTCCTCCACGGACACCTCTGATTGAGACCCCACAAACCGTTCAGAAGAATATCTGTCATAAGACCACCTGGGCAGTCCTGGGCGGTTTTTAACGTATTACATAAAAGCTAATTATTTGGGAAAAGGAACATATTTTTCAATACTACTTTGTCCCTTTTTTCCTACTACTTTTCTTACTGAGAAATTTATGACATGGGAAGGACAAAATGTCTTGCTTTACACCCAACTTACTTCTAGATAGATCAGTGCTGAATGTTTTGTTCTTAGTGGCATTACACAAAGGACTTTGGCTTGCGATTTTTCCCCCCACAGCTCTTCAGGTAAGCCAGAGGTTGCCTTTTGGTTTAAAATCAACACAAAATGTTGGCACATATTTCCTCTGTGTTTGCTCACTGTGTGGCAAAATGGTAAATTTAGCAGTAACTACTGAGTAAGCAGATCCACAAGGATACAGCTTCCAAGCCTAATTAGAAAAAGTCACAGGGGCAAGCTAACTCTTTGTCTTAGCCACAGAACATCCATGAATTTTATTTGTGCGAGATTGCTTGTGCCTTTGCTTAGAACAGTCACCTGAGTTAGCGCCCCATGTTTCGTTTCAATGCCTTATGTGCCAACCTTGCACTCTGAGATAAAGAAAATGTAGTTTTCCTTTCAAAAGACTCTCTAGAAATTACTAGTTTTGCTCATAAGCAACTGCTGTTATGGCGACATCAATTTAATTTTCTGGTGTAGACAATTTGACAGTTCCATTTAACTATTTGGATTTTTATATCTTTGATGTTTTATTTCCTTATTTTTTTTAGCTTTGGTTTATTTGTATTATTTATTTAGTTATTTTAAAAAAATTATACAGCTGTCCAACTTAGAGTGACTTGGGGCAGCTTATACAATTATACAATGTTTCCTATTGTTGCCATACATATTTTGTATGTCCTTGCCCTCATAATTTCCAATAAGGTAGTTTGAGGATATATCAACCCATCAGGAGCATAGTGAAAGAAAAGCCCTCTTGTTTGAAAGGCTGTACAGAAAAGTAGGAGCCTGGAAGATTTCAATCTACAATTACTTCTGGGATACTAACAGCGTTGTTGTAACACCATTTTGGATAATATTAGATTGTCCAAATTGGTCTTCCACATTGCAACATATAAAAGCTAAACCATCAGAAAAGCTGAAAGAATTAAAACGGAAGCCTGTGCTGTTGGGTATAATTATTGAGAATACCCAATATTTGGGTCATAAGAAGAACAAATCATTAAATACTAAATAAAATAAAACGAGGCTGTTTACTGGAAGCACTAATTATGAAGTTGGGTACATAATGTGAAGGCAAGACCCTAATGCTTGGACCAATTGAAGAGAAGGTGAAAAGGAGGTCAGATTCAAAGAACTCAGAGAATTGATTAGTGACACAACTTTGGCAGAATGTTTATCTACCAAGCCCCCCCAAATCAGGAGAAACTTTATGAGTAAACAAAATCAGATTTGATAATCGATATCCAACACTATTGATGTTATCTATCTTCATATAATTAGGGGTGTTCCAGGTCCCTTTCCTTAATTATTGTCATGCAGTGAAACCCAGGAAATCTCCCTTAATAGCCCCTGCCCTGTGGAAGAAATCCAGCAGCCCCTACCCTCCTAAAAAGCCTTGAAGAGCTGGCTCCTCTCACAACCATTGGGATAGAGGGTGTGGGTGTGTGATGCCTTTGGGGCACTGGGAGTGATTGTTATAGTTTTATTGTTTTTATTGCCATTTTGTGCCCCTCCCAGGCATGCCACATAAAATGAGTGGCCATATAAGACTTTCAAATAAATATGTACATATAAAACGACATGCAAGACTTTCTGCAGAAGATGTTAAGAGGAAAATGTATCAAAACTTTTAATAAAGTATTCCGAATGCTCCGTTGAATACGGAGGAATTAAGGAATTTGTGAAGTAGCACTCCTACTGTCCCCTCCAGAAGGAAATATTAATCCAATCCAAGGGATGCCAATAGTACATTTCTTGAGACCTCCTGTCTTTTTCTTTGGCTTTCTTGCTATGTCTCCCCCAAGGGTGGTCCCGCTGTGCTGAGAATGTGGCTTCTCCACTTCCATTCCCACGAACCTCCTGGGAATCGTGGGATCCATTCCTTTGCCCGGTGCAAACTTGCCCTCGGCAAGAGAGGAGCATAAACCTGCCGTCCGACGTTTCCCCTGACGGATTTGCATTCTTAACCAACTGGGCTATTATTATCGCCGTCTGCTAACCGTCGCCGCGGGTTAGGGAATCTGCCCCTTCCAGGCCTTTCCGGCCATCTTGTGAGACTTGAGGGCAAACGCCCAACGGCGACAGGAGAGGCGGGTGAAGGCTCCCTCTCCCCAAGACTCCATTGGCTGCCCCACGGAGCCAACCTTCCTCTCATCCGGGAGAGGGCGAGGCGAGGGAGCCTCTGGACGCTACCCCAGAGCCTGGCCCCCTGCCCTTTGACTTAGCCTGCTTTGAATAGAGACCCGGGCACCCAGCTGCAGCTTACATAAAGGGCAATTAGCGGCCAAGAGCTGAATGGCATTAAGGAATTTCTCCTCGAATGACGTAAGCGCCTCGTGCCTCACAGACAAAAGGGGACGTACCGGGGTCCGCGGCCCACCCCTCCACCCCCGCCCGCTGAGGCAGCTTCAGCCCCAGGGAGCGCAAAGCACTAAGAAGGCCCGAGGGGCCGGCGCAGGAGCCATTGTCCTCGGGCTGAGTGGAGCGGAAAGAACGACTCGGCGCTGCCGCTTCCAACACCCCCGCGCTCCTCATTGTTGGTGCAGGCAGATGCCCGTCTGTCTCCTGTGCGCCATCTGCTTGCCTCTCCGGTGGGAGACGGAACGGGGGAAGAAGGGGCAGATGCCCAGCGCAACAAAAGGCGTCTCAACTTCTGTCACGGTCCGTTTGTCAAAAGGAGGACTTACTATCACCCTTCTCCAGGCACCACTCCGTGCCTTATTTGGTTATTCGGTTATATCAGCCACAGGATTAGGGAACAGGTCACTTTATATTCAGTTGTCGGTGTATTTCTGTCTGGTTTGGTTTAGGAAAGTGATGGACGATTTCTTCCATACTGGACTGTACTTCAAAAAATTGGCAGGGTCAAGTTAAAAAAAAAGAGAAGAACCCATGATACTTAACATTACATTTAAAATTGCATATGGTTCATAGGATGACATCTTTAATACTGTAATGTTCATCTTGTGTCACATTTAGCAATTTGTTAATGACCGTGGAGGTCTACAGATTACAAATTAACAGAGTTGGGGAAGGGACCTAGTCCAACTGCTCCCCAGCCCCATCCCGCCCAAGCAGGAGACCCTACACCAGGGATGGCCAAGCTGGTTCTTTGAGGACCTGTGGACTTCAACTCCCAGAATTCCTGAGCTAACCATGCATGCATGGCTGGCTCAGGAATTCTGGGAGTTGAAGTCCACAGGTCCTCAAAGAACCATAGTTTGGCCACCCCTGCCCTACACCATTTCTGACAAATGGCAGTCCAATCTCTTCTTGAAAGCCTCCAGTGATGAAGCTCCCACAACTTCCAAAGGCAAGCTGTTCCATTGGTGGATTGTTCTCACTGTCAGAAAACTTCTCCTTATTTCTAGGTTGAATCTCTCTGTGATCAGTTTCCATCCATTACTCCTTGTCTGGTCTCTCGGAGTTGCACTTGGAGTCTGTGGTGCTGCCTTGTGAGCTTTCTAGACCAGCCATCATTCTCAACTATGCAACCCAAGTTTATGCTCAACTATCCAGCAAAGTCTGTTTTTCCAAGCGGGTGTCTTTCAACAATAGATTCATTGTTCCAGAGATGATGAAAATTATAGTGCAATACCTGTGGAGGTTACAGAAAGCATATAGCTGCCACAGGATCAGGAGAAGGACATGTTTGATTTGAGGTACTCCTGATAGAAATTTCACATGTGCCCCTCTTTGTGCGGTTTGAATTAAATTTTGCTCTTGAAATTTGGAGGCAATTCAAGGGGCTGGTGGTCATCTATAAAGCCATTCACAGCACAGTGACTGTTAGCTGCAGGACCATCTTTCTTCAGTTGTCGTCTCTGCCCATCGCATATGCTGCAACAGGACTGGCATCAATCAAACAAGTGTACCTTATTATTTGTAATGTGCTTGGTCTGTTGCAGTGCCTGCTCCACGTAAATACCTCTCCCCAAAAATTTAGTTGACCCCACTTCTGTCAGCCTTTAAGACGGTTCCAAAGACCTGGTTCTTCCCCAGGTCCTGGCCCAGGACATTGGATGAGGCAGCCATACAGCATGAGTTGTGTGTCTGGCTCTTCCCATGGTTGTTTTATGGCAGGCAGTTCTCGTTTATTTGAGACCCACAACTTGGTCATTAAGCAAAGTGCGCACTTGGTGAAACCATGACTGTACTTATGATCTCACTCCAGCTTTCCTTTGCTTTATAGACTTCAGAAGATTGTAAATGGGAGGATTGGACATAAAGTTATGTTTACACCATTGTCATAAGTGCAAACAGTCATTAAAAGAAGTAGTAGCTAAATAAGGTCTACCTGAATGTTTTATTATAGCCTTTGTACTGAATGTTTTAACCCTTGTTGATCTCCCAGAATTGTTTGAAGAAGAGGCAGCCCTATACATTGATTAAGTAAAGCCAAAATTGAAAGTCCGAAAGCAGTCCGTCTATGAAAATTCTTCCAATATTTTCTGAAGTGAATAGTCTTCTGTAAAATTGAATGGGAGCTGCAGACAATCTTAAAATTATGCATATGGTTTGCTCATGGAGAGGCTGAGGAAGTTGTTTAATATGTATGAAGTCTGCATTCCTGCTTGATGATTGGAACAATACCACTATTGTTCCCCTGTACAAAGGTAAAAGTAACAGGAGGGAATGCAAAAAATAAGGGGGATTATGGGTTTGGTAGATATGTGAAGGTATTTGGCAGAATTGTGACTGAAAGGCTATGGCAATGAGTAAAATATGGGAAGTGCCATGTAATTTTATGCTGGGTGGTGGGTGTAGAGAAAGCAGACTTTTCAGGAAGTCTATGAAAAACATATGTGAAAAAGATTATATATTTGTTGAGTTAGAGAATGCATAGGATTAAGTGAATTATAGAAAGTTTTGCACATATGAAGGTGTGTTATTTAATTCAGTAAGAGGAGTATATGAGAACCAGTTTGGTCTAGTGATTAAGGCACCAGGCTAGAAAGTGGGAGATTATGAGTTCAAGTCCTGCCTTACCCATGAAATCCAGCTGGGTAACTCTAGGCAGTTTCTTTTTCTCTCAATCTAACCCACATCACAGGGATGTTGTGAGGAAAAGAGGAGGGGGAAGGTGTGTTGGATATGTTCACCACTTTGACTTCTTTGTAAAAATAATAAAGGGATACACATAAATAAAAATTAAAAAATGATAGAAGTAAAGCTTGGATAAGATGAAATTTTTAAGTAATGGTTCAATACTAAATGGAGTTGGGATAACATAAGGATAACTGTTGCCTCCCTTGATTGTTTAATATAATATGTTTATGGATAAATGTACTGTATAACTAAAACACCACTCTTTCAGTGGCTGTTCAAAATTACGATGGTGCTGAACAAGGGATACCTCTGACAGATCCTCATAGTTGTGGCTATCAGTGTCAGTCATCAGTGGGAAGCGAGACTTTTGTTTTCAGGTCTTATTAGTTGGCTGCCATGGTGCTACCAGTAGTTAGTAATAACGTTTATTTATTTATTTATTTATTTATTTATTTATTTATTTATTTATTTATTTATTTATTTATTTATTTATTTATTTATTTAATTTGTCAGCAAGTGCAAGGAAACAGGACACATGAAAAAATGGCACAAATAAATGGCTATAAAGAAGCAAAATATAGCCATAATTACACGACAATATTAGATAAATATCCTATTATAAAGTTGGGGAGTTGTCTTCTCATAGGCGGCAGAGTTGCTCCCGTAATTTCAGCAAGGCAAAACTCTAGTGAGCAGTGCTTTCTGAAGCAAGATTGCACTTTCAAATGTTCACAACATAAGGTGCTTAACTCACTGCAGAAAAACAAAATTTGTGGATAGTCGAAGTCTGATTCTTTTACATAGGGCGTGGCAGTGTATATAACCAGATAGTGGAGAGGTGATCCAGGAGACCAGGGTCCTCTAGTGCAAGTGCTTTTTAACCTTGGCAACTTTAATATGTGTGGACTTCAACACCCAAAATTTCCAAGTCTGCAAAATGCAAAATGCTGGTTGGGAAATTCTGGTAGTTTTAATCCACACATCTTAAAGTTACCAAGGTTGAGAAGCATTTGCACTAGAGCAGTGATGGCGAACCTTTTTTCCCTCGGGTGCCAAAAGTGACTGCGCGGGTGCTATCGCACATGTGCGAGTGCCCACACCCATAATTCAGTGCCTGGGGAGGATGAAAACGGCCTCCCCCACACTCCCTGGAGGCCCTCTGCAGGCCGGAAATGGTCCGTTTCCCAACATCTGGTGGGCCCGGTAGGCCCATTTTTCGCCCTCCTGAGGCTCCCGAGGCTTCCCTGGAGCCTGGGGAGGGCAAAAGCATCCTCCCTTGTACCTCCGGAGGCCCTTGGGAAGCCGAAAACACCCACCCAGAGCTTCTGTGTGAGCCAAAAATCAGCTGGCCAGCGCGCATATGCGTCCTGGAGCTGAGCTAGGCAACGGCTCACGTGCCGGCAGATATGGCTCCGCGTGCCACCTGTGGCACGCGTGCCATAGGTTCGCCATCACTGCACTAGAGGATCCTGCTGTGAGCTGGAGATAGACTAGATGAACACTCCCCAACCTTTCTGGCACCAGGGACCAGTTTCAGAAGAAAAATTGTCTCCCATGGACCGAGGGTGGTGGTTTTGCATGAAACCTAGATCCTGTGTATGTGCAGATGAAGCTTTGCTCTCTTGCCTGCTGCTTGCATGTTGTGATCCTAACAGACCAGACCCAATCCCAACAGGCCATGAACTGGTACCAGTCTGCAGCCTGGGGGCTGGGGACCCCTGGACTAGATGGCCTCTATGGTTATTTCCAACACTTTTTATGAAAAATTTCAGCATATGCTATCTCAAACAGCTCTTGACTATATTACAGTCACCTGAACCGTGAGATGGGTAGCTACTAAATTTGATAAAGAAAATGATAGATGATAGATAGATAGATAGATAGATAGATAGATAGATAGATAGATAGATAGATGATAAATATAGATGATAATAGATAGATAGATAGATGATAGATAGATACATAGATAGATACATTGATAGATAGATGATATAGATGATAGATAGATGATAGAAGATAGATAGATAGATGATAGAAGATAGATAGATGATAGATAGATGATAGAAGATAGATAGATTGATAGATGATAGATAGATGATAGAATATAGATAGATGATAGATAGATAGATAGATAGATAGATAGATAGATAGATAGATAGATAGATAGATAGATGGATGGATACATAGATAGACGATAGATACTTCAGACTTTAAGAAGACTTTTCCAACATGTTTTCTAATTGTATTGAACTGACTCCCAAAATTATAGCTACTCCCTAGTTAGAAAGAAGTGTTCTGAATCTTGGCCTGGTTATGTACGTCTAATATCCAACCTGGCTATAGGCAGCTGCAACTTAGTAAATAAAATGAGAATAGCTTGGAACGAATATGGAAGTAAAGTTTGGTAATTTTGAACTTTGAGGCTAATAAATTATGCATTTTAATGCTGAAAGAAAAAAATTTTTATTTGAAAGTTTGGATTCCACCTTTATTTGCATATTTTGGTATGTTCCTTAGCGTATTCACTACTCAAAAATGCTCTACTTTGTTTGGCTGCTTTTATCTGGCAATATTATTTGTGTTTTCTATTAGCATCTATATTCAAGGACAAGATTGATATGTGTGGGATGCAGTGGTTGGCTTCATATTGCATGTTAAGCCATAGTTTGTTTGAAGCAATTTGTTGTATAGACCAGAGTTGTCAGTAGTGCAGTAAACTACATTGAGAGCCAGTTGGGTGTAGTGGTTAAGTATCAGGCTACAAGCTGGAAGACCATGACTTCTAGTACCGCCTTAGGCACAAAGGTAGTTTGATGACCTTGGCCCAGTCACTTTCTCTCAGCCCTAGGAAGTAGGTAATGGAAAACCATTTCAAAAACTTTGCCAAGAAAACTGCAAGGACTTGTCCAGGCAGGCTCTGAGAATCAGACACAACTGAATTGTGGGGTGGGGATGGGGGAGAAATCTTTATTATGGCTTAGTGCATTGTATGAACTTCTGTATTTGTGGAGTGAATCAATAGAAATGAAGAATGAATGAATGAATGAATGAATGAATGAATGAATGAATGAATGAATGAATGAATGAATGAATAAAAATGAACAAAGCATTTCTTTTGTGTTCAGAATCCTTCATTGAGGCTTGTTCTGATTATTACCACCATCATACTTCAAATGGGGCTAAGACTGAATTGGAGGGGATCCCCACAGGGCTGAAATATGTGGGATGTGGGAGGTCCCTGTCTGGGTTTCCCCTTTGTCTTTCAACTTTAAAAACAGCTAGAGGGGCTCTGATTATAACAAGAAGAGCAGAAGCCCTTGCAAGAGAGGTTAAATTTTTCAATGTTTACAAATCTGGATCCCTATCCCAGTGCCATCACTAAAGCTACTGTTAGACTTAAGGAACCTACCTATTTTCCCCCCTCCAATTGTTTTGGTGGTAGTTCACAAAAAGTGAATCCAGTATAACTTTTTTAAAGAAGCTCTTGAAAACCTTGGAGACAAGGATGAAAAACAGTTCAACCCTGAGCCACAAATATTCTTTTCTATCAGTACAAAAAACTGTTTTGTGAATAAGTAGAGGCTTTTATTTGGAACAGGTTGCAGTTGGAACTCAGACGTGATTGTGCAGATAACCAGTGCCAACAATTATCTTACCTTTTTTCTTCCCTCTACAAGCAACTTTGTTTGGGGTTTATTTAATGTATTAAAAGAATGCTGGATTTGGGGATTCCATGAATACTTCGCATTCCATGACTATTTTTAGGGGGAAATTGGACTGACCTACATGACAAATATCCAGCCTGTCTCCAGGTCAAAGAGTCCCCAAGAAATATGCTCCAGTGGAAAAATGATCAATGCAGCACTATATTCAATTGCCAGAATAATTTAGCAACTCCTGTGAGATGGAGCTGACAAAACAGACACATCATTTATTTTTGTACGGCAGCATTATGCTTATGGTGTCTTACATAGGGAAAAGCCACTGAATTGTAGCCTTATTCCACCAGACTTGAAATACTGGGATTAGACAATTTACAACTACGTCGCCTCCGATCTGATCTAAATGTAGTTCATAAAATCATATACCAAAATGTCCTTCCTGTTAATGACTACTTCAGCTTCAACCGCAGCAATACACGAGCACGTAATAGATTCAAACTAAATGTAAACCGCTCCAAACTCGACTACAGAAAACACGACTTCAGCAATAGAGTGATCAATGCCTGGAATGCACTACCTGACTCTGTGGTTTCTTCCCCAAACCCCAAAAACTTTAACCTTAGACTGTCTACAGTCGACCTCTCCCCGTTTCTAAGAGGTCTGTAAGGGGCGCGCATAAGTACACCACTGTGCCTACCGCCCCTGTCCTACTGTCCTATTGTCCTCTTTTATAGTTACTTTTTACTACTACTATCCTGTACATGTTAGATAGATAGATAGATGTTAGATAGATACATAGATACATAGATACATAGATACATAGATGATAGATGATAAATAAATAAATAAATAAATAAATAAATAAATAAATAAATAAATAAATAAATAAATAAATAAATAAATAAATAAATAAATCAAATTAGTCACTCTCTTCTCCAGACCGGCCTTCCCCACACAGATGTTACCCAAATATATTGGACTATCACTGCTTGAACTTTTAATTAGCATGACCAACTGTGGTTTATGTAATGGAAAAGTAGGCAATTAACTAATTAAGACAATTACTTTGTAGATGTTCATGTCCAATTATACTAGTTTTCTCTCATCCAGTATTCCTCTTGTAGTTATGTAGTTATGCTGAGATAATGGGACAGCAGCAATTTAAGGATGATAGCATGGGATGGGATTACAGAAGAAAAAACAAATCTAATTTAAGATGGTTTTGCAAGTAAGATGTAATAGGCAAAGTCCCTTAGCTTTACTAATATTGCTTGATGATGGCAGAATACTTCAGTTCCATGAGCCAGTTAAAGAGATGTGTCAGAGCTTAGTTAGATCAGAGCTAGACATTGATTTTAATATGTGATTGGAGTCTTCATGCCTGTTGAACAGAAAAGTTACCTGCTGCTGTTCTTATGCAAAATGTTCACTAACCTTTGTTTTTCTGTCACACATTCAAGGCTCCTCCATTCTTTTTTTCTAGAATCAAGATATTATTAGACTTTATACAATAATAGCTCAGCAAGGAGTAGCTCAGGAACAAACTTGTTTGAGCTTTTAAGCTATGAAGGGTCAATCAGAAATAATATTTTCCTATTCTCTTTTAAGCTATTTAAATATGGAATAGAGCTATTTTTTATAGAAATGTTCTACTTCAGTATACCTACCTCATTCTTTATGCCAATTCCTTCAGTATTTTATATAATGTTGTACGCCGCCCTGAGTCCTGAGGGAGTAGGGCGGCATAGAAGAACTTCAAATAAATAAATAAATAAATATTTTTTTAAAAAATCAGCAATAAGACAGACTTTTCAGACTTATAATTTCCCACTGATTTTGGAAGAACCTAATAGCTTGGTGACTGATTAGTTGCTTCTACTGTTACTTGCATTTTTGATCTAAGATTAAGCAGTTCATAAATACAGGCAATCTCTCTTAACATAAAAATACTGAGTTGCTAGGCCATCGAGCATGAAAAAAGGAAGGATCAAACTGTGAGAGATGCAGTGACTGACATTTAGTTTTATGAATTAAGCTGGACAATCCCACTGTGGAATCAAAATGTCAGAACCGAAAGTAAATAATCAAGGCTCATGGCAGTGTTTATTAGACAGTATGTAGCACAGAGGTGGGTTCCTCCCGGTTTAGAACCGGTAGCGGGAATTTCCCCCCCCCCCGCTCTCTGAACCGGGAGTGATGGCCGGCTGGCCACGCCCTTGAACCGGCTCTCTCGGCAGCGCCATAGGCGGTGCCATCTTGTTTTTTGCTTCTACACACGCGCAGAAGCTGTTTTTTGCTTCTGCGCAGAAGCCGCATTTTCAGCATTGTGCATGCGCCCGTGCAGCGCGGGAGGAAGCGAACCGGCAGCGAGGTAAGTTAGAACCCACCCCTGATGTAGCACCCACAGAATTGTGAACTGCAAACAAAGAGATGCACTGATATTTATACATTCCAGAAAGGAGGAGAGAATGATGTAGGCATACATGTACATAAATAGATAATGTAAGCATGCATATTCATAGGTAATAATGTTATAGATCTCAGTTACTTCCTGCCCTTCTGTTATCTACAGAGAACAATGGTCTTAGTGAGAAGAAACGTTGACATCTTGAGATTCAGGGGTTGCCATGGGAATGTTCTGATAAAAACTGTACAAGGCTACATTCCGTATGTTTTCATTTGCCTTAAACAATCCCATTCATCTGAAAATTTACCACACAACAAAACAAGATGTAGGCACTGTATTGGGAACATTTTGAGAAATATATTATTTGATTAATTAGTTATATTATAGCAGAATAATTATAAAAATTTAAATAAGATGAAAATGTTCTCCATTGCTATTGGCATCCTAGTGATACTTCTGTTATTCTAACTCAAATCTTCCTGTAATTGCTCACTCCTCCTGTAATTTTTCCCTTATGATAAATAGATTGCCCAGTGCTAATTCAGGAACTTACAATAATTACTGTTACACTATATTTTAAATAAAGTTTAGTCTTTGTTACAAAAGTAATTTAAAACGCCAACTAATTTGAAAAATGAGCAGTATTTCATGTCCATTGTTATTTTCCTCCCATGGCTTACTTTTGATTCAAACACTCTATCATATGGATAGTTCTCTAGATTCACAATTATATTTTGTGTTCTTACGAGATCATTTTGAAAATCAGTTCTATTTATAGTGCACAGAAAATATTCCTTTTGTCTTTTACAACACATTATAAACCTGTGCTTTATTGTTTTGGGTTGTTGCTGCCATTTTGTTGTAACAAGATCTGAAAACCTTGTCAGATCATATTATGTGGTCAATAAAACTCAGTACTAGAAAGAGCATGCCATTATGGGCTGACAAAATAGCGCTATAGATAATGGTAGCACTTCAAGAGGAGCTAACCCAGAACCTCAGTCTCTTGACAGACTGTACTAGAGAGGAAGCTGGGATTATTAGATCAGGAGATAGAATCCAAGAGCAAGACAATAATCACAATCAATGAACATACATACATACATACATACATACATACATACATACATACATACATACATACATACATACATACAATTAAAGTTTGTTGAAAAATCAAAACCAAAAGCACACACAGATGACTGATTCAGCTGGATTCAATAACTTCTTTATATACATAATAATATATATATTTACAATACCATTAGCAGAGTTCTTCAATGTAGCAACAGGTAAACACAAGCAGGAGAGTTAGTTTCATTTCAGCAGAGTTCAAAGTGGAAGAGTACAGAGTGGAGCAGAGAGCAGAGAGTGGAAGAAGTGGAGCCACACCCAGCCTTAAGCTTAAGTTCCAGTTTTGATTCTCTGCACAGACTCAGAAGTGGTTAGCTTAAAGTGACCAGATTTTTTTTTCTAAGCGGGACACCATTGACAGGGGCCGGGCCCGCCTGGATGCCGCCATTTGAGTTTTGCCCTCTGCGCATGCGCAGAATGCTGCGCATGCGCAGAGGGCAAAAGAAAGCAAATGTCGGCGTCCAGGTGGGTGGGTGGGAGGCGGGAGGCCTTTCCTCGCCTCCTGCCTCCCCTTCGGGAGCCGGCAGTGGCTTGGGCTGGCAGAAATGCTCCGCCTGTGTTTCGCGATCCCCGAGGATACCCAAGCCCCATTACCTGCCACGGATAGAAGCCGCTCAGCACATGTTCTTCTCGGGGGGGACCCACCGGCTGGTCCCCCTGCCCTTTATCCACCCCCTTCTCTCTTCGCCCGATGGTGTCCTTGCGGTCCTTTATGGAGGCAGGTGGGCGGGGAGGGAGCGGAGGTCCAGTGATTTCCTCTGGGAAAGAAGGGGCGGAGGCGCAGCCGCGCTAAATGAGGTGGGGGGGCATGTGTCAGGCTTCCATGGCGGCTCCCCTTAGCCGTGGACGAGCAGTTCAGTCTCCTAGGGCTGCGCTGCTGCCAGCTGCTCCCTCCCTCCAAGCCCGCCTCCCCTCCCAGCCCGGGAAGAAGCCTCTCCGCTCAATCGCTCGCTCGCCCACCCCGCCCCCTCCTCCTGCTCGCTCGCTCGCTTTCTGCTGTTCAGGAATGCAGCGCTTCGCCCAGCCCCCTCCCCAGACTCATTCATAGCATCACATGGATCCGACGGGGGCGGGGGGGAGAAGGCCCACTCACGCTTCGGACACCTGCCCGGACCCCGCCTCAGTCCCCCTCCCATCTCCTGCTGCACTACGACCAACCCCTTTCTTGTTCTACCTTAGCTCTTCGTTTATCCACTCCCCTTCATCTAAAGTAAGGTGACCAGACGTCCGGGCATTCTTTCCAAAAAGCGTGACTTTTTGGAAAGAATGCGGGACACGGGACACATGCTTGAAAAGCGTGTCTGTCCCGCCAAAAGCGGGACGTCTGGTCACCTTAGGTTAGCTCCTATTGGCTGACTCAGTTGCTATGCCTATTCATTGGCTAACCTTGTTAACATGGCTCTCCCAGTAATGAATATTCTAACACATACATACATACATATATGTAGTCGGTTCTAAAACCCGTTGCTACCGGTTTGTGTGCGTGCATGACACTTCTGTGCCTGTGCAGAAGCGTCCGGGGTGGGTGGGCGGAGCCTCCCGCCCCCCCCGACGCTACCGGTTCACATAACTGGGCCGAACCGGGAGCAACCCACCACTGATACATACATACATACTCCATTGCCATATGGAATATAATCATATCCTCATATTCCTTCCTATCCAGGAAGATCTAAGGGTGTGGCTAGGTCACACCAAAGCACAAATGGTTGGTAACTGGCCTCAGACTGGCCTGAGGGAAGCACAATTCTGCTTCAGAAGCTAATTGGACTATGGTCTAACCTTCATTACCTAGAGGTAATGAAAACATTCTCCACTGTGCTGGAAGGCAGCAGACTAGGTTTAAGGAATGCAGGGCAATTAGATGATACATAGCTGTCTCCTGTAGTTGCCTCCCAGCACCTGCTACCTGAGATGGCTGTACATAAATATTTTTTTTTTAAAAATGGGCAGGGGAAATCCAGAGGTTCACGTTTCTGTGCAAGGCAGCTATAGCAAGCAATAGATGCAAGATTAAAGGCTCTGTGTTGAATTGTTAGGAATAGCAAATATTTTCTTTGCCTCCAAAAGCTGAGCGTAAGCTAACAATGAATGACTTTTGTGCTCCTAATAAATTCAGTTCACTAATTCCATCTTGGGACAGTCATTGAACCGCAAATCTCCTGACTGATGTGTCTTCTCTAATTTACGGAATTTGCTTCCCCACCCCCTCGTTTTGTATTTTAGAACACCTCATCAGATGAAGAGTTTTGAAGAACTTGAAAATGTTCATGCTCTTTTATAACATTTTGTTTGATCTTTATAACAATTGTTATCCAGCTCTGGGAAGGCTGGGCCTTCCTCTTTTTCTTAAGTTTTCATTGTTGAGTACGCTTAGGTTATTTCAGTGAAATTCCCCCAATATTATTTCACTGAGGAAAGAGGACAAGTAGTCACAACAACCATAACAATCCAAACAGACCCCATGCTTTGCATTCCCATTCTGTGAAGCTTGGGATTTTAAAAAACATTCTGTCTGTTTTCTGTCGGTTTACCCACACCTCATGTTCACACCTGCAAAATCAGCAAAGGGAGAAAGAAAAACCACACAAAAGGAGAAAGCATCAACATTCCAACAGGCCTTGGGAGGCCGCTACAATTCACTAGTTTTTAATACAAGAGCTTGCATTCCTTCCCCAGGTCAGCAGCCGAGGTTTTGTCTGCTTGTGGTGGGTTTGGTGAGAACAAAATGAAAGACCTTTCTACAGCAGGCCTAGGTTTGTGGTGAGGAAGAAGAGGGTCATGTTCACACAAGGAAGTCTAACACTTATTCAGAAAGTGCCCCTGGCTACAGTTGTAGAAATTTATCTCCAGCCTCAGACATCATTCAAACATATATTAGCAATTACAGCACTGCTTTTCATCACCTTTAGACAGTACAATGCTATGTCATACTGAGCTTTATAGAACTTAAGTCTTTAGGAATACAGAGAATTTCCCAGATGATGCTAAATGTCCTAATCCCATTGACAAATTATAAATATTGTAATGTTTTTTGTAATGTTTTCACTGCTCAATCTCTGAACATGATCTTTTTTGTAATGTTTTTTGTAAACATTTTTGTAATGTTTTCACTGCTCAATCTCTGAACATGATCACATAGTTACTCTGTCCTACTAGAAGTGATTTTTACATTTAGCTTTAATTTGCAGCATATTTGCACAGGACTTTGTGGGACTGTTTGCCTCACTTTTTCCCCTTTTTGTTCAATCTGATTCAGTGTCTGATTCTCGGAGACTGCTGGGTCAAGGCTTTTCAGACATGGGGGGGGGGGTTGTATATATATATATATTATTGTTCTTGTAAATAACTCAAGGTGATGAACATGTCCTTTTTCCTTCTATTTCCTCCACAACATTAACCTCCTGTGGTGAGTAAGGCTGAGTGAGTGAGTGATTGGCCCAACGTCAACCAGCTGGCTTTCATGGCTAAGGGAGACTAGAACTCACAGTCTCCTGGTTTCTAGCCTGGTGCTTTAATCATTAAACTGAAAATGTTCATATCGGTCTATAAAGAACCAGAGAATAGAATATTCTGATTTGTAACTTATTCACTGGACTTTTTGACCCTTCCATCAACGGCTCAGCAGATACAAAAGTCATATCCAAGGTTGAATCTTGACAACAGATAAGAGACAAATGTTGGAAAATAAAAATAAGTAAAAATCTTGATTTGGGCCATTTTTGCACTTGAGTTTTAGTGCAGAAGAGTCTTTCACCCAATCATAATTGTGCTGATATCAATGATATGATAATAATGAAGCAATATAGCTTCAGCAATGCCTAGGTGATACTAGAACCATGATGGCGAACCTATGGCACATGTGCCATAGGTGGGCACGCAGAGCCCTGTCTGCAGGCACGCCAGCCATCGCCCCATCCCAGCTCCACCGCGCATGCACACGTGCCTCTTGGCAACCAGCTGGCCTTCAGGTCTCTGCCACGCATGTGGGGGGGGCTTCCCCGATCTCCGCAGATTCCTCCCAGTGCGCCCTACCTTTCTCCTCCATTTCTGCCGCCCATGCCTTCCCCGATCTCCGCAGATTCCCCCCAGCGTGCCCTACCTTTCTCCTCCATTTCTGCTGCTCGTGCCTGCCCTGATCTCTGGATGTTCCCTCCAGCGCGCCTACCTTTCTACTCCATTTCTGCTGCCCACAACAACCTGAAAGCCAAAATGGACCATGGGGCACCACATGAGGCTCCCCGCCCCATTTTTGGCCTGTCCAGCATCCTACACCAACCTGGAAACCAAAACAGGGCGTGGGGGTGCATGAGCATGGGGGGGGGCAAGGTGAATGCATGGAGGATGCGCACACATGTGCAGGGGAAGGGCACATGCACGGGAGGCGCTTGCATTGCATTTTGAGGATTGAGGCACGCATGCGTGCATTCATGTGCACGCCCGCTTTGGGCACTCAGCACCAAAAAGGTTAACCATCACTGTACTAGAAGGTGCTTTTAATAACTTTGGGGACATTATAGAAAGGTGTTGCAGTGGAGTAAATAATATAATTGTCTGGCCAGATGAACTTATTGGAACTGCAAAAGAAACACCAACAGAAGTAATCAACAGATCATGGGTATACATGTGCAACTACTATTCTCCTTTTTAATTCAATTCTCTCTTTTAAATCTGTACTATAAACAGAATAATTTGAGACTATCTTATTTCAGATAAGTTTCTCCAAACATATGCTGCACATTGGGTGAGGGATGATTGACACTGTTTTACAGATTTCTACTTTCTGCTCCATTTAGATATTTGTATATTAAGGATGTTACAAAGCTACCCTGTCTCCGGTACTTCAGCTATCTTTGGAATTTTTACAGCTTGTGAAATGGAATTCACAGGGAAAATAACATTGACATTTAAGTTATTACATGCAGTATTTATTTTATTTAAAGTTGACATATCTGCTTTCTAGTTAGAAACACCAGAAAAGCCTTTTTAGATCAATTAAAACAAAACATTTCTTGCCCTCAGGCTTAGTCTTGTCAAAAACAACTGAAAGGGTAGAGAGGTGATGTAGAAAAGGGAACATTATACTTCCAAATCATGATTCATATTAAAAAGATTCCTTGCAGCTGTACCATGTTGTGTAAAAAAAAATTGACCAAAGTTAGTGCTTATGAGCCGCGGTGGCGCAGTGGTTAGAGTGCAGTAGTGCAGGCTACTTCTGCTGATCACCAGCTGCCAGCAGTTTGGCAGATCAAATCTCACCAGGCTCAAGGTTGACTCAGCCTTCCATCCTTCCAAGGTGGGTAAAATGAAGACCCAGATTGTTTGGGGCAATATGCTGACTCTGTAAAATCGCTTAGAGAGGGCTGTAAAGCACTGTGAAGCGGTATATAAGTCTAAGCGCTATTTCTATTTTCAGATGTATCTGACCCAATTGCCTTACTTGCCAAATTAGTGCCCTTTTAACATACTGGTTAGAATTGTGGGAATTAAATTAAACACAACTAAGAATGATAGATGGAAGAAGTGTTGGAGAGAGACTGACAGAGCCTGGGGAGGAGTCAAATGGGGAATTAGTCTAGAATTCCTACAGGGGTACAAGAGGGTGAAGTCTGACTCCCCCCTTGAATGCCATTGAACCTTATCTAGATACAAATAGTCACAGAAGAATCCTGTGTATCGACTTAAGCAATAAAACAGCTAATTAAACTCTTCACATCTGGATCTTGCTCCAAAAGTGCTTTTTTCAAGAAGCAACTGGACTCTTTTGTTTTTTCTTTGACGACATTTCCTTTCTCATCCAAGAAGACGTTTTGCTTCTCATCAGAGTTGAAGAAGATTCTTGGATGAGAAGTGAAATGTCTTCAAAGAAAAACCAGAAAGTCCAGTTGCCTCTTGAAAAAAGCACCTTGAAAAAAGCACCAAGTACAGCCATGACTATCAGGGGTCTCCAACCTTGGCAACTTTAAGACTTGTGGACTTCAGCTTTGCTGGCTGAGGAATTCTGGGAGTTGAAGTCCACAAGTCTTAAAGTTGCCAAGGTTGGAGACCCTTGAGATGACTGAAAATCTCCATAGATATAGCAATAGCACTTAGACTTATATACCGCTTCACAGTGCTTTACAGCCCTCTCTAAGCGGTTTACAGAGTTCAGCATATTGCCCCCAACAATCTGGGTCCTCATTTTACCAACCTCAGAAGGATGGAAGGCTGAGTCAACCTTGAGCCGGTGAGATTTGAACAGCTGAACTGCTGAACTAGCAGTCAGCTGAAGTAGCCTGCAGTGCTGCACTTTAACCACTGCGCCACCTCGGCTCTATCTGGATCTTGTTGTTTGCACCTGACAGGAAGGATGGTTTAGAAATAATAGCCAAGAAAAGAGGAAGAGGAAAAGAGGAAGATAGTTGCAATTTTATAAACATTTGAGAGAGGGTGTTATGCTGTTAAAATACTTAGATTTATCTGGGGTTCTTCCACTAGTGCAAGGGACATACCTTTTTTCTTTAAAAGATTTTTTTATTTTTTCACCAACTTTACATAAACATCCATACCTATACCATAATATCAAAACATACATAATTATACATTTCTGTCCAAAATGCTATAAACAAATATCCTAAATTTGCACCTTTTGTACTTTTATCTCCCATCTGTTTTCCTTCTATATTTCATACTACTCCCCTCCCTCTATCTCCCTCTCTCCCCTCTACCTTATTTCTCCCTCTCTCCCTCTTTCCTACTTCCCTCCTCCCTCTCTCCCCTCCCTTTCTACTTTCTCTTCCTCCCTCTTATCCTTCTGCCAGGGACATACCTAACAGGCCAATTTTTTCTTCCTCTGTATCACCCTTCCTATAGATAAACTTCCTAGAATGTTTGGCAAAGCTTGAGATCAATTTTGAAGTCTGTAAGGAGGTAAGAAACAGCAACTCTCATCAATGGAATGGAACTCATCAAACATAGAGCTAACACTTCCACTTTCTACTGGCTTGGGCTTGAATGTCCATTTCTTTTCCTACTTGCTATTATTTTTCAGCATTAAAACACCTTTGCCCTTTCTGATTCTCCCATTGTTGAGAACATGAAACTTTTATTGGATTATATCCAGGGTTAAAGGATCCATCTTTTGTGAATCAGGGTTCAGGCAGTGGTGGGTTCCTACTGGTGCGGTCCACTCTACCGCACCAGTAGTGGCCGGCCGATTACGCAATTTGCGTGTGACACCGGTCCGTTGTCTTCACCGGTCACCATCTTTTTTTCAGAATTTTTGGGCTTTTTTTGCTTCCTGCGTATGCGCAAAAGCAAAATCGCGCAAGGGGGCACGCGTGCATAGCATGCGCGCATGCGCATGAAACATGGAGATGCACGCGTAGCGCACTGGTAGCAAGGTAAGAGAGCAACCCACCGCTGGGTTCAGGGTAAAGAGAATAAAGAGTCATTCAAATGAGCTTGACATCTGATGACTTCATGAACAGCAGAACTGAAGTGGCTTGGTATGGCCTTCTTCTGCAAAAAAATTTTAAATTCCCTGTCTTAGAGGTATTTAGGAGGTTTCCTATTCAAATACCAGTCAGGGATAACCTTTTTTTAGGGATAATATATGCATTTGTACATTCCTGAACCCAATTCTAACTAAAACAGCAGAATGCTTAGAAAGCTTCAACCACAACAATACACGAGCACACAACAGATACAAACTCAAAGTGAATCGCTCCAAACTTGACTGTAGAAAATACGACTTTTGCAACATAGTGGTAAATGCCTGGAACTCACTACCTGACATTGTGGTTTCGTCACCAAACCCCCAAAACTTTACCCTTAGACTGTCCACTGTTGACCTCACCCAATTCCTAAGAGGTCAGTAAGGGGCGTGCATAAGTGCACCAGCGTGCCTACCGTCCCTGTCCTAATGTTCCCGCTTATCAGTACCCATCTTATGTATATAAACATTGTTATATCTATGTATATTACCAACACGTACTTGACAAAAATAAATAAATAAAATAAATAAAATAAATAAAATAAATAAAATAAATAAAATAAATAAATAAATAAAATGCAGCAAAAGAAAAGCTTAGTGGCTTTAAACAAAGATGGCTAATGAAACACTCCTCTGATTTAGCTGCAATAGATTTAAAATAAACAGATAATGTAACACTTTTCATCTATGGCAATAAAACTAGACATTTAAAATGTAATCCCAATAATTATTTCAGGTTTTTATCTCTATTAATTCTCAGCTATTGGGATATTTGACAATACTTAAAGGACATAAATAATCAAGAAAGAGCAGGCCAGGAAAGGGAGGAAAAGGATAATACGGTACATGGCAGTGCAGGGAGGCTCAGTCACTATTCTGCCCTGAGTTTTCTGTCAATTATTTCAATATTTCATAAAAGCCACCATTTAATATGTCTCAGACCACATGCAAAAAAACAAAAAATTCCTGAGTGGCTGTCTTAACCTTCTATGTACTTTAACCTACCTGCCTTTTTATTCAGGATGCTTCCCCGTCAACAAATTTGCATTACATCACTAAAGTAGGAAGTTTTAAAAAAAATCTTGATCTTGGTCCCTGTAACACATGCAAAAATCACTGGTAACACCAGTGAAGTGTTTTGCATAATTCCCAACTTGCCCACTAGATGTCAAAGTGGTAAAAGGGAAATTGAGCAAACTTTCTTTAGAAAGGATGACTCAGTGCACTGATCATGCAATGGTTCCTTTGTGCATGAATCAGGGCCGAATTAAACGGAAGGAAGGGAGACACAACTTAGTCCGTTTAAGCTAAAGAGCCACAGAATCTTAGTAGAGTTGCAAGTGGTTTGTGCCTCTCATCTAAGATTACATGGTGGCTGTTTATGCCTTTACTTGGTAGGTTCTGCAGAAATACAAACACGAGGGGAGCAGGATATCAGATAAGGGAGAGTCCCTCCCTTTCATCAGCAAATAACTTTCCAACCGAGAATGCGAAGAGTAATTTCTAATCACTCCTTTTTAATCAATAGATAGTTTGAATATCTACAGTATTTACTACCTTTCAAAAATCCTGGCTTTGCTTCAGCAAGAGGACAAGATCATACATTACTAATTACCTGTTTCTGAACTACTTCTTTAACTTGGTTCTTGTATTAATGTTTTTAATGTTTAAATTCACATAATGCATTGAATCATAGAGAGCCGATTTGGGGTAGTGGCTAAGGCACCAAGCTAGAAACCAGGATACTGTGAGTTCTAGTCGTGCCTCAAGCAAAGCCTTGGTGACCTTGGGCCAGTCACTCTTTCTCAGTCCTAAGAAGATGACAATGGCAAATCATTTCTGAAATCATGCCAAGAAAACGGCAGGTACTAAGTCCAGGCAATTGCCAGGAGTCAACAACAACTCAATAACAGACAAAAAATAATAATACACTAATGAAAAACGTTGGTTTTACACATTACACTAAACCAGAAAAAAAAGTCTAGTTCGAAGTGTTGTATGAATATAGCTATTGGTTAGCCACATGACCTCTCAATCACATACTCACCAGATTTGCTTAACTCCAATAAGCAATTGCATTATACTTTTTGATTTCTTTTGAACTGGGCTACTGGGGTTTTCAAGTAATCACAAATTCATTCTGAGGGACAGCCTCTCTTTCTTCCCTCCTTTAATTCAAATGGGAATATTCATAAATTAAGGAGAATTTGGAAGCTAAAATAATACAGCATGCCTTAGCCTTAGAGACAATGGGAGGTGTAATTCAACTCATCTAAAGACATCAATTTCATACCAGAAAACCTGGTACAACTCAACGCCCCAGATTCAGTCACCACCATCTTGCCAGAAGGTTGCAGTCATGGTGAAAACCTCTGCTTGAGGCCTCGGAGCTGCTCCCACACAGACATGCTGGGCTAGTAAATTAATGGTCTGACTCAGAACAAAGTGACTGGTGTTGCCAATGCAGTCTAGGCAAATGTGGAGTCTCAACTTGCCCTGCTAAGAGACGAAATCAAGATAAGGAGCATCCTCTTTCCTGCTGCAGCAAGTTGAAGGCTGTTGCCTGGCAAACCGACTCCAGCCAAGCAGGTGGTGGCCCTGCTTGTTTAGTCATGTATCCAGAGGATTCTGCTAATTGCAAACCTGGGAACATTTCGGCAGCAGGCCCTAGGCAGATTTTAAAACACAAGAGTCAAGAAAGACCTGCTGTGAAATCAATTTCTGCACTTTGTTTGACATATCCCAGGGATGTCTGGTGGGATGGGGGGGGGGAGGAATTTAAAAAAAAAAGTCAAAAGGGCAGCCACATCTTATAATAGAAGCCCCACCCCTTTTTAATCAGTACAAGGCATCAAGAAGAGGTGGGGCTTCATTCGTGTGGTCACAGCAGCTATCTTGACTTTCTTTCACCAGCCTTCTGAGTTGCATTAGTCACATTCCCAACAGACTATAATTGTAAAAAAATATCACTCTCTTAAAAATCCTGGAGGAGACTCCCATCCCCAAATAGCTGAAATGTTTTGGCTGCTGTTTTTTTTTAGGTAGAAGGAGATCAACTAAATCTGAGGACTGACGGAGAGCCAAGAAGGTTTAACGGATATAAAGTAGTGAGCTTCTGCTAATACTGTTTACCGATCAGATATAGTACTGTAGCAGCGTGATGGTTTCACTTTCAGGAAAGGGTTAAACAGGAGGAGAAAAGCGCCACCAAAATTGGAAATCCGAAATGTGACACACAGAGGAGCGTGTTCGTCCACAAGGGTAAAAGATCCCAAATCCACACCCACCGAGGGCGCAAGCGCAGCTCTCTGGGACTCACAGTAGCCAATCAGAGGGGCCCCTCGATGGCGAGGAACGGGGACACGCACACCCCCACACCCCCGGTTTCAGCAACTGAGTCGGGCAGGTGAAAGGGAGGAGATCCGAAGTGGCTGTTTCTTTCCCCCTGAGCATCTCCTTCAAAATACAGCATACCCGGGTGTGGGGGGGGGGTGTACACGTTTCTCCCTTTCTTACTTAGAAGCCTCCATTTCAAAAGCTGGTCGCCCGAAAACCTCTTTCAGGCGCCCCAGAATCAGACTGCAAAAATCCAGACGACCGCATGGGAGCAGCAAAGCTTCCTTAGTTTTTTCGGTTGTGCTTTCTCCAGCCGCTGCCAAAGCGACGCCGGACTCGGGAGCGGCAGCAACAGCGACCTGGACGGGGTGGGGGTGGGGGGTGGGAGAGAGAACCGATCGCAAACCGTAGCGGCAAAGAGGTGTAGAAAACTCGGACAAGCTAGCGGCATCCCGGATTTTTGCAGCCCACAAATAGGGAGGCCCTAAACTCTTGCGATCGGATTAATCGAAGTCGGATTAATCGAAGTCAGGTAGCAAGGAGTGGCAGGCAAGGGGAACCCTGGGTCGGGCCCCGAAGCGGCAGTCTCCCGCCTACTCTGTAGTTAGCTACTAAATCAGCCTGTCCCCACCTTTATTTTTAAAAAGTGTGTGTGTGTGTGTATGTGTATGTGTGTATGTGTGTATGTGTGTTTATGTGTATGTGTATGTGTGTCGCCCACCCCAGGCGATGAGAAATTGCAGGCTAGTTGTAACCTGATATCTGCAACACCTACAAATTACAGGTGTATTCAGTCTGCCTTCTCTTTAAAAATGACTTCAAACTCTTTTTTAATATTTGGCCTTCTCTTTTTTTCTTATTCTTTTTTTTCTTTCCCTCCTGTTACCAGTTCCTTAACTTTTTTTTTTTTTTGGAGAAGAAAGACATCGGTTTCTGAATAGTCCCCTCGATGGGGTTGCCAACTAGTGGTTTGCTCTTTATTGTTATGAATCGATATAAATACTTTAATTTTTAAGAATTACTCAGAGTGATCAAGCAGCAAACTGGTTCATTTTATTAAAGGTGCCTTTTGAAGTAGTTGCATTCAGAAGATGCTGGGAGGAGAAGTGGGCAGATAGAAATAAGTCCAGAACTAGAACACACTGCCAGTCTGCTTATAATTTAATTAATTTTGCTCAATAAATTGCTATTCTTAGGCACTTCTTTCCTTCCTCTAAGGCAGTGCTTAAATCAGTATCATGATGCCATTGCAGACTATTTTTGCTCCCCCCCTCCACAATAAAAAAAATACCCTAAGACAGTGTTTCCCAACCTTGGCAACTTGAAGATGTCTGGACTTTAACTCCCAGAATTCCCCAGCCAGCGAATGCTGGCTGGGGAATTCTGGGAGTTAAAGTCCAGACATCTTCAAGTTGCCAAGGTTGGGAAACACTGCGCCTAAGCAGAGGTGGCTGAGATATTGTGACTTGTTCAAGTCACCTGATTAGCTTCCAGTTGCCTGAACTTGGATTTCCCTTATTCCTTATCCAACACTTAAGTTTAACCACTGCATTATGCTGTTCAATATAATGCTGGAGATCGGTGTTGGGCTGATCCATGACAGACTGATTTACTTTCATTAAAATAAAAGCATGCATCCATCTCTTTCTTTCTTTCTTTCTTTCTTTCTTTCTTTCTTTCTTTCTTTCTTTCTTTCTCTCTCTCTCTCTCTCTCTCTCTCTCTCTCTCTCTCTCTCTCTCTCTCTCTCTCTCTCTCTCTCTCTCTCTCTCTCTCTCT
Organism: Diadophis punctatus similis; assembly: GCA_023053685.1. NCBI lineage: Eukaryota > Metazoa > Chordata > Lepidosauria > Squamata > Dipsadidae > Diadophis > Diadophis punctatus. The sequence continues at coordinate 37,726,313 of JALIGW010000003.1, read as the reverse complement.
CTCTCTCTCCTTAGTTCAGAGTCATTTTGTGTGTTTGCAATGGGCACACCAATAGGCTCTCCAGTGAATTCATTTCACTGACATTACTATTAACAATAGGGGCAGGGAGGGGACAGGAAGATAAGATTACAGTAGCCATGTTTGCTGTACATGAGGAACAAGCATACAAAAAGGAAGCAGCTCTGGGCTATTTCTCTAAGATCACCACCATGCTGGAGTCGCAGGATATGTAAAATAAGTAATAAATCTCTCTTGTGGCCTTCATTCACTCATATGAACACGGAGGATGTTGCATTGGATGTTGCCCTCTTGGTAGCTGAAAATCAGATTTGGACTGGGAACTTTTTGCAATAAGCCTGCCAGTTCACATTACAATCTTGATCCCAAACTATACCCTTGTGGCTATTTTAAAGATAAAAAAAACAATTGTGGGTTCCTGGGTGCTCTCTGAGCTTGAATTTTCTCTCAGACATTTCATTACCAAACTAGGTAACATCATCAGTGCTAACTAGCATCATCAGAAACAATTTTAAAAGATATTTTGGAGGTGAGATTCCTTTTTTGACATTGCTTTTTTTTAAACGAGTAGAAAAACTTTGATCCTTATTAGTGAAGGAAAGGTGAATGAAGTGGCATTTGTTATTTTCCCCAGACCATCTGTGGCTGTTTTTATGCACTTTTGTTGTAGAGGTGAAATAGACAGACAAAATATTAATAATACAGAGATGGGCAGGGGATACTTTTAAACTCATAGGAAACTTCCAAATCAGAACACATCTCTAACTTCTATGATATCAGCTGAAGGCCTGGATAGAAGACTATAGTGTTATCACTGAACTCAGATGCACATGAGCCATGGCTACACAATAACCATGTAAAATAGGTGAAAAATAGGGTTGGAAAGTTTGTGGTTCAACATGTTATGAAAACCAAGCAACTGAAGACAGTCATATTAAATTTTCATTTGTTTGGACAGATTGGACAAATTATGTGAATAAGATTGTGTTTTGTTTTTCCTGGGTATGGATTTAGCTTTTGTGTGAACTCAAACATTCTAGAACATAATACCATAGAATATAAAATCATATATCCAACTGTTTCATTTTCTTTATATTTAAATCTGAACATATAGTGGTCCATTCTGGATTAGGAACTTTGGGATGGAGATGGGAAAACCTAATCCTTTCACTATAGTTTTTGTGTAGTAAACATCCACATTTAACTTGCATCTTTCTTTCTTTCTTTCTTTCTTTCTTTCTTTCTTTCTTTCTTTCTTTCTTTCTTTCTTTCTTTCTTTCTTTCTTTCTTTCTTTCTTTCTTTCTTCCTTCCTTCCTTCCTTCCTTCCTTCCTTCCTTCTTTCCTTTCTTCCTTCCTTCCTTCCTTCCTTCCTTTGTCCTCCTTCCTTCCTTCTTTTTTCTTTCTTTTTTTCTTTCTTTCCCAATTGATTTAGACTTGCTTAAGAAGAAAGTGCAAAGAATGGCATGTGAAAATATTTTTTTAAAATATTTTATTTTTCAAATTAAAAGCATAGCAGCCTATTTATTTGTTTTTTGTTTGTTATGTTTGAAAATGTCAGCAACTGTAGTTCAGTTGGATAATGAACAAATCTGAAAAGCATATAGTATGAAATAATCTTCTACAATAAAAGGTATGCTTACTCATCTGCAATTTAGAATAGAATAGAATAGAATAGAATAGAATAGAATAGAATAGAATAGAATAGAATAGAATAGAATAGAATAGTTTAGAATAGAATAACAGTTGGAAGGGACCTTGGAGGTCTTCTAGTCCAACCCCCTGCTTAGGCAAGAAACCCTGCACCACTTCAGACAAATGGTTATCGGCAACATCTTCTTAAAAACTTCCAGTGTTGGAGCAACTTCTGGAGGCAAGTTGTTCCACTGATTAATTGTTCTAACTGTCAGGAAATTTCTCCTTAATTCTAAGTTGCTTCTCTCCTTGATTAGTTTCCACCCATTGCTTCTTGTTCTACCCTCAGATGCTTTGGAGAATAGTTTGACTCCCTCTTCTTTGTGCCTGCAACATATTGCAAATAACAAGTCACTATAAGTTAGAAGATAAGGGTTAAAAGAGTCTTATCCTAATAATACACCAATATGTGATACAAATAAACCAGGAATCTTCAGGTTATAACCTAATGTATATTATAGAAATATCTCTCTACAATTTCTATTCCTGAAATCAAATGCAGTCTTCTCATAACACTTCAATAATACCAGAATAAGGAAGCATATTGCTAAGAATGGTTCTTTCCCAACAAGATAAGATTACCAACTGTTTCTCCTTGTGATCAAAAGAGAGACAGATTAAAGGTCATGGCTATGCTTATTGGGCAGGTGCAAATAACTTGCTGGCACGAAAGAATAAACAAGTGAAAGGGTATTAAGACTGCCTATCAGGAATATGAGAGAGTGATAGTATTCAGATGTTGTGCTGCAGCTATGAAATCCATCCTTTGAAGGCAGTATTTTCAAACTTGACAATTTTGAGATGTGTTGACTTCAACTCCCAGAATTCCCCAGCCACAATTCTGAGAATTATTGAAGCTGAGATCCACACCTTTTAAAGTTACCAAGTTTCAAAAACACACTTTTAGAGGAAAAGATGGGAACAATATGAAGTCTATTATGGCACAGATGGAGGTGATTCATATACTTCCTTTTCACCTTTGAGGGGGGGAAAGGTGCATTTCTCCCCTCTCCCCATTCACATGCACACACTACCATTATACACATTCACCACTGTGTTCCTCTTACAAACACTCTTTTTTTGGTTAGTATTAACACCATTGCATTTCCCCTTTTCCAAATTTATTTAGTGTATGGCTGGTCACACACAATCATTTTTACAGATTAAAAACAGTTAAAACAGTAAGAAAAACCTAAAAAAGGAAAACAGAAATAACATTTCAAAGCTTAATATCAAGTTTGGAGATCCAGTCAGTAGCTGCCGTTGTTGTGCAAAGGAAGTCCCATATCTCCTGGATATCTTCTGTTAGGGCATTCCCTCACTATATGCTGAATAGTCTGTCGAGGAGCCCCACAATCACATTGTGCTGAAGGTGTCTTTCCCCATTTATGCAAGGAGTCAGCACACACCTCATGAGTTGTTCTAATTCTATTATATGTCACCCACATGTATCGGGGTAGGCCAAATCCTGGAGGTATACTACTAGGGCTAATGTGCCCAGAGACATCTTGGGGGGTGCAGCTATTCCACGCCTCCATCCACTTTTCTGTGATGTTCTGATGGTGTTCTGATTTTTCCAAAAACCTGTGCAGATGAAAGTGGTGAAGCATTCTTATCCCACTTCCTTTTAATTCTCTGGCTTCCTGAACTGGTAAATTCCTAATTTTAAGTTCTTTTATCAGTAATCTCAACCAGGTTCCTGGGAAGATAGAGGAACCAATGAAGTTTTGTCCTTGCTCCGTCCTAGGTAATAAATGAATCAATTGTCCCAAAGGTGCTTTTTTTCAGGAGGCAACTGGACTTTTTTGTTTTTTATTTTGAAGATGTTTCGCTTCTTATACAAGAAGCTTCTTCAGCTCTGACAGGATAGTGGGGAATGGAAAGAGCTGAAGAAGCTTCTTGGATTAGAAGCGAAATGTCTTCAAAAGAAAAAACAAGCAAGTCCAGTTGCCTCCTGAAAAAAGCACCTTTAGGACAACCATGACATGGATGACTGAGAATCTCTACAGAAATGAATAAATTGATTTCCGTTTACTGTTAAAACCAGTAAGTTCACAATCTAGTTCTTACCAGGTAGCTGATCAGAGTTGACTTATCAGAAAAGGCACCCTCAGGAGATAATTTCTATAAATATGAAGCAAAAATTGATAGGAGTCACTGAATGCATAGTGTGTATGAGTGAATTTAAAATTTCTTGCTAGTAGAAACTCATGAAATTGTTTCAATCCTAAATTTGACTTGGTAAAGCTCGTTCTTCTCCATGCCAATTGTAATCATTGTCTTGCTGTTTTATTATATTTTTCCTAAACTTCCTTTATTATAATCACTTTATATTTTTATGACATGCAGTTTCGCGGATGGTGGCTATCTTACATGCTCCTTCTTTTATAAGGAACTTTCCTTATTTTCTGCACATTAAAGTCAGAAATCAATATAAAGTGAGTATGTTGAAAGAGCTCCAATTAAGATAAAAAGCATAAAGGGTGCAAGTTTTGCTCACATCACAAAGCAGCATGATTAGCCTTGTAATTGTCAAGCACTGGGGAAATCGGGAGATTCAGGAAGTTCAAATGGGTATAAAGATTTCTTGCAAGCTTAAGCTCTCTACAAGCATCTGAACTACTGACAGTTAAAGCAATTTGACAGTAAATAAGGCATTCATGGTGGGCTGGACTTAGATCTCTTGTAGGGACTCATGACTGATGATGCCTTTGACCCCTCCCTCGGTCTCAGCCTGGCCATTTACTATAGGACAAAGGTCTTCAAACTTGGCAACTTTAAGACTTGTGGACTTCAACTCCCAGAATTCTCCAGCCCCTCGTCTGGAAAGTCTCCTTCAACAGTCGTCTGAAAGTCTCCTTCAACAGTCCCTCTGTTAGGTTAGCAGAAGTCAAGTGTCTGCAGGGGAGGGCAAAAAGTCATGGTAGTGACTCTAACTGCATGTTCAAAGCCCCATCCCATTTTAAATGTGTTACGTCAATGATAGAGCTTTGATGCTAGGTTGCTCAGTTGCTAAGACACTGAGCTTGTCAATCAGAAAGGTCAGCAGTTCGGCGGTTCAAATCCCTAGTATAGGCCTCCTGTGTGAGCAGGAGGTTTGACTAGATGACCTCCAAGGTACCTTCCAACTCTGTTACTGTTAACTGATCATCCAATCACAGCCACCATTTTGATTTTTAAAATCTCCTCTACAGACATCCTGCCTGGGCATATCTGAGTACACAGAGGAGGTTTCTGTGCCTGTGTGCAGAAATCTCTGCTGGCGATTGGAAGTGCCAGGGAGACAATCAGAACAGACTCAGCCTAGTCACTTCCCCCTTTCATTTCAACCACTAAAATGCAGTTGTGTTATCTGGCAAGCCGCTTTGAGAATGGGCTTCATTCGGAGCTATGCAAAAACAAAACCCTCTTTGGAAGCTTTGCACAAATCTTTATAATATTGTACCTAAACCTGCTTTTGGTTTCTTCAAAACAGGGCTCAGAAAGCAAGATTCACATAGACAGATCATGAATATATAAGTCTTCTTAGATACGGAAGAAGGGTGGATGTAGAAAAATGTGTGGATGTTACTCAGCCTACACCCCTCCCCCCCCAGGACATTGCTATTTTAGGAAAGTGTAACACTCATGATGAAGATGTCATGAGTTTAGATAAATGGTGACATGTACAGAAACCCCTCAATAATGTTATTTTTACTTACCGTAAAAGGACTTTTAGAACGATTAGAACTCTTAATACTGTAGTTACTATCTGTTATTTTTAGAATTGTTATTTATTTATCTATTACATTTAGGATTCCAAATAGCATAGGTGGTTATCTTGCCTGCTTTCCCTCTGTATGCTCATCCCAACCTATGTGTTGTTAGGCTGGGTAGTACTGAACTGACCGACTAAAGTTCATCCAGTGAATTTCATGACTAAATGGGATTTATATGTGGGCCTCCTCATCTTTAAGAACTGGATAGTAAATGTTTCTGGAATTATACTAAGTGCTAAATCATTATTTACTTGAGTCCCAGTTCATTGAACAACAACATAGCACATTCCAGTGCTACAGAGCATTGTAGGCCAAAACAACTAAACACAGGGACAGTTTTTTCCCTTGGGCCATCACTGCTGAGCACCTAATTCTACAGTTCTGGCTAATGCCTATGTGTATTTACCATGTAGTATGGCTATGTTGTTGTTTTTATTATTTATCTTTCTTATAATCTTTCCTACTCCCCCTTCTTATTGGTATTATTATTATTATACTTATTATTACTCTGTTGCTTGTATGTACACTGAGAGCTTTTGCACCAGAGACAAATTCCTTGTGTGTATAATCACACTTGGCCAAATAAAGTATTTCCGTAAGTTTAATTCAATTCCGTTCATTATGACTTAATATAAGTAAATCTATTGTGACTGGTGTAAGATTTTAACTTTAAATTCTGATCTGTTTGAATATACTCTAACCACTATGCTGTAATACCAAGGCCTGTTACTTAACAACCTGAGGTAAATGTGAGCATTTTCTGTGGCTTTTTCAGACAAACGTACATCCTCTCATAAATTTACAGCATCAGCACAATCGTCAGAGCCAAAAGGAAATATGTAATTTAATCCCCAGAAGCTTACCATCAAGAGTGTAACATAAAGTGCTATGCAGGCTTCACATAACCAATTCTACACATATGTGCATGACTCCAGAAAAAAGGCATGATTTTTTTCTTGTGTGTTCCAAGTAGCTGGGAATAATGATATCGGTACAATGTTCTGCTGGTAAAAAGCTACCACATTCTCAAACTAACATCTGAGTTTTCCCATTCCCTAACAATGTCAACATTCTTCATAATATATATGCCTAATAGCTCATATATACTGGTACTTAGCTGGTGAGAAAGCAATGTCTAGTTATTGAAGTTTGATCTTGGCTTCATAACTGATGTAGAAACATTTTGAATATTTTAATTAGGAAGAGTTAAATAAAAAAATGATTGCATATGGTTGGTACTTATTTCTGTACTAGTTTCTGTGGCTTCCATTCATAGAGAGGCTTTCCTGCACTCCATCTGAAGTAGACTTGGCTTTGCTCCTTCCTTTTTCCCAAGACGGAGGCGTAATTGCTCCCATTTGATCTGGCAAATCTGAAGGTGACTAAAACACCACAAAAGAGGAACAAGATACATGCTTGCGCATGTCCATTATGACACAACCGATTAGTCATTGCCTCAGCAAAGTGGCTGATAAGATTGAGCAGTAAATATGGAGAAAATGGGGTACAACAAGGCAAGAGCAATGTATTATGATAATAATAAAAACCACAAACTGACTTCATGGAGTTGCATCCTTAAGCAGCAGAATTCCAGCAAAATAATACAACAATATGTTGTAGAAGCATGTAGTCCACTGCTGGTTGTAAATCTCTATTGTACATTTTTTAAAAAATTATGGGGTTAAATAAAAAATTAGTCTTCAGTCTGCCCATTCAGAACTCATGGAAATGGATATGACTGTGGAAAGATAAAATAGTGCTTCTTTATTTTTTAGCCCAGGCCTTTCAACATTTTTATAATATCTTTTCTCCTTCTCTCCCTCCTCGGGCAGTTTTGTGCATCTATTTGTTCCGGTCATTTTAAATGCATGTTTTAATCTGTCATTGATCTCTCTTTTCTTTTGCTTTTGCATCTCTGAAAATCAGCAGCCAATCAAATAGATGTCCTTTAAAAGAAATTATCGCAACACCATTTGTATCTCATAGGTTTGCTTATAACTCACTGATGGGTCACAGGAAACAAGTCAGCTAAGGCTGATGCACGCAAACATGAAAGATGAACTAGGAAGTCCTGAAATTCCATCATTGAGCAATGGAGGGGGGAGGGATATAACCTCTTTGGTGCTCAGGTGACCAGTCTGGAGATTAGGGAATGATAATGACCAGTCTGGAGATTAGGGGGATGATAATAGATAATGACTCAGACAGCTGCACGCAATTTTTAAGACATTCAAGCTACGTTGTCTCATCCCATTCTCTTTCTGAACCTTTTCTTTTCTATTTAGTTAGCCAACATTCTTGCAGAGTGATTCTCCTGTTTAATCAAGATCAACTATGCTAGTATAACAATGATTTTAAAACTGGAATGAGTAAGAACATTATCAGACTCTGTGTTGGTGGCTTTTTAGAAATGATTTGTAAAATAAGAAGAGTTACTGCTGTAAGCATAATGATAAAAGTTGGTAGCCTCTGTTTAGTCAAAACAACTGATGAGAAAATTCTGGATTTAGAAACATAACAGACAATTTAAAAGACTTTTGCTTAACCATTGTAAAGAATAAGCAGTGTTATGAAGAATGAGAGTTTGTATTGCTAGACCGCTGCATGACTGTTCAGTCCAAATTCATATTAAAGAATCATAAGAAGTGGAAACAAAAAGGCCTTGGTATCACCACCAGTAATTCATAAAATGGTAGACTGAGCTGGGAGCCTCCTGGTCACAGCCTTCACCACTTTAATGAAATATAATATATAAACATAGGCCCACCTGCTTTTTCTGACCAGTTGACAATACAGTTCACATTCTTTCTCAATGAGGACAATTCCAATTTGTCCAATTGTTCCCTTGTTTAAAACTCCTATTTTTATATTTAAAAAATAAATTCACACAAACAAAATGACAGTTAAATATATATATCCCCCTCAAAATATATGTACAGTGTTAAAGTCATTTTGAATAGAAAACTGCACCAATATCTTAAATAAAAACAGAATGAACAGTTATGTTCAAATCCATTATTTATAAGGAGTGTATAGAATTCTTTAACTTTTATCAGAGAGCATGAGGTTAAATATCTCAATTATCCCTACCAGGAAATTTGATTTATGAAATTAATTGGGCCTTTGTGCTCACAAAGGCTCAGCCTTTGTGCTCAGGTATGAATGCATACAGTTATAATTTCACTTTGCCATTCCCTGCTGCTCTTATATGCCATTCGAGGTTTCCTTTCACTTATTTCCATTTATTTTTCTAAAACAGATCCTTCATGGGGTTCTGAAACATATTAGAAAGCTAATTGTATAATTTTATTTAAAAGAAACAGAAAATTGAAATAGGATATTTATTCTTACAAAAGACTTGGTTGCAATGAAAATACAGATAATTAGTATTATTTTAGCAACAAATTACTGTCATAATACCTATCTATCTTCCAGGTTAAGAGTACATTCACTGCCTAGTCTTTTTTTTTAGATTTTTTTTTATTAGCCAAGTGTGATTGGACACACAAGGAATTTGTCTTGGTGCATATGCTCTCAGTGTACATAAAAGAAAAGATAAGTTCGTCAAGAATCATAAGGTACAACACTTAATGATAGTCCGGGTACAAATAAGCAATCAAATCATATTAGGAACCAGTCAATATAAATCGTAAGAATACAAGCAACAAAATTACAATCATACAGTCATTAGTGGGAGGAGATGGGTGATGGGAACCCATGAGCTGATGAGATGATTAATAGTAGTGCAGACTTAGTAAATAGTTTGACAGTGTTGAGGGAATTATTTGTTTAGCAGAGTGATGGCATTCGGGAAAAAACTGTTCTTGTGTCTAGTTGTTCTGGTGTGCAGTGCTCTATAGCGTCGTTTTGAGGGTAGGAGTTGAAACAGTTTGTGTCCAGGATGTGAGGGGTCTGTAAATATTTTCACAGCCCTCTTTTTGACTCGTGCAGTATACAGGTCCTCAATGGAAGGCAGGTTGGTAGCAATTGTTTTTTCTGCAGTTCTAATTATCCTCTGAAGTCTGTGTCTGTCTTGTTGGGTTGCAGAACCAAACCAGACAGTTATAGAGGTGCAGATGACAGACTCAATAATTCCTCTGTAGGACTGTATTAGCAGCTCCTTGGGCAGTTTGAGCTTTCTGAGTTGGCACAGAAAGAACATTCTTTGTTGTGCTTTTTTAATGAACATGTTTTTAAAATCTTCCTCTCTGAAGATGCAATGTAATATAGAAGAGGCACTTTTTGTCCCTTTTGTGTTGGGAGTCTCTCAAACGGTATTTCGGTTTAATTTCTTGGACTTCAGGGCAGTTTGTGGCTATATCTCAGTTAAGTATCTTAACAAATTCATAGAGCTCAGTGTGTTTTCAAGGATATATTGCATGACAAGTCTGGTGGGTTAATGTACTCATAGACCTCTCATACAGAAAAAGACAGTTTAGGAGAGTGAGTCACTGCACCTACTGTATGCATAAGTTCTTCTAGTAAATATAACATCAGTGATACCACTTTGTATCTAATATAATTTATTCTCAAACTCTTTCTGAATGGCAAAAAAAATTTACTTTTGCAGTTAGTACATGGATTTTCCTTGGACTGAGGTGGATGTAAATACTTTTGCCAAGCAATTGTATAAAGCTATGGTGCATACAAACCAATAGTTAAGACAAAGCATGTTACCTTTTACCTGGAGAGAGCACCTGGCAGTCTGAAGCTACAGAGAATGAGCACCCAAGGAAGCAGCATAACTGACATAATAACAGCTGGTTTGCCTCTGTGACAAATATTTGTAGATCCTGAACAATCTGTAGACATAAGATGGGATTGAGATGGCTATGCTGAAAAAGATAGCTTTCTGCAATAGGCAGGGACCTGTTTCCCCAACATGCATAAAATCTAAGCAATCTAAATTATTTAATTTGGGTCAGATTAAAGTCCTGTCAATAACACACGGCCATTGTATTCCTCACAACTGTTACAGGCATATACTGCCACTGATACTGGAAGATAGACATTGTTAAATATGTTTACAATGGGTGGCTATTGCCATACATTTGGCAATCTGCTGCTGTGTAACAAGTTTCAGTTAATCTTTTTAGGTTAGCAAACTCCAGAGTGAACTACATGCCACATGAAGAATTACGGTCTTGAATTGCCATTCAATATAATTTGGTGATTCCAAACTGTATAATTATCAGAGAGAGAGAAATAACTTTTATTCTCGATTTTAGTCCGTTATATCTTTAGACAGATCTGCCCTCATCAATGTGCAAGCACTGGATGGAACTGATATTCTTTTCTATCATAAAATGTATGAATCGAAAGAAACCGTAGAACAAGCAAATCAGGATTCAAAGTCCTCTTTGTGACCTCATATTTCCCTTCTATTCTCTTCACGATACTATTTAGCTCCTATTTGTATTTTCTGTTATTATATACCTTACATTCCTATTTTTGGACTGAATGTTAATAATTCTATATACACAACAAAGATGGTGTTACATTTCTTCTGGTGACTGCCTGGATTCTTTGTAGCTTTCTTAGAAAAAATTTGGAAGTGGTTTGCCATTGTCTGCTTCTTAGGGATGAGAGCAATGACTGGCCCAAGATTACCCCACTGACGTTGTGCCTAAGGCAGACTAGAACTCACAATCTCCTGGTTTCTAACACTAGTGTCTTAACTTTAATATTTAGCTTTACTATTTGCAAAGAGTTCTGTGGGTTTATTTGCCTCATGACATTTTTTTCTTCCATTCAATGGTGACTGTCTGCCATTTTTTCCCTTCCATTCTCTTTGAGACTGTCTGGACAAGTCCTTGCAGATTTCTTGGCAAGGTTTTTCAAAAGTGCTTTTTAAAAGATTATTTTAATCCCACCTTTATTATTTTTATAAATAACTCAAGGTGGCAGACATATCTAATATGCCTTCCTGCTTCTATTTTCTCCACAGCAACAATCCTGTGAGGTGGATTGGAGTGAGCAAGTGACTGGTCCCAAGTTACCCAACTGGGTTTCTCTTGCCTAAGGCGGAACTAGAACTCACAGCCTCTGGTTTCTAGCCTGGAGCCTTAACCATTGCCCCAAAATGGCTCTTTGTACTCATTATGCTTCTCGGAAGAATAACATCTATATGAGAAAACTAAGATTTTATTAATCATTCTGCTCTACTATTTTGGTTATTGATTGACTGAAGGAAAAATAGTAAAAATCTGTTAATGGAAGAAAAATGTGATATGGTATTCTGACCTACATAAGGTGAAAATGGGAAAATATTCACAAGCAGAACAAATGAGGATCAACACAAGTTGTTAGATTTTCATCCCACTTTTTTATATATAACTCAAGGCCATGAATATCTCTAATACTCCCCCCCCCCCCGAACAACCACCTTGTGAAGTGGATTATGTTGAGAGAGACTGGCCCAAAGTAATCCAGCTGGCTTTTATGCCAACAGGAGGCCTAGGATTTCTAGACCTGCACCTTAACCATTACATCAAATAAAGTTTGCTTTATTGTGTAATTATTTGTATATTTTAGAATTATTTATATATTTTAGATCCTGGAATTGCAGGAAGCAAAATAGTGTTGCTAAATTGCTTTTACTATTACATTCTCCAAAGAAGATCAAAGTCTGTTTACATCCCTTCCCAGGAGCTTTGGAAGTGAAGTTACAAGCTATCAGAAGCAAAAAGAAAAAGAAAAAAATGTAAAGGAGAGAAATTTCTCATCATCCAAACTACAAAGAAAAGTCCTATTGAAACTATAAAGGAGAAATATAGAAAATACTTTGACAAAAATTTCCCTTGCAGCAGGATTTCACACTCTTGTTCCTTTTATTTTATTTTATCTTATTTTATTTATACATTTTATCCATGGTCTAGGGCTAGGCCAAAAGTCAATATAATTTCAAAAGTAGCAGTTCTTTGGTGTTACACGGTGGGCAGTGAATTGTTTGCTACTAAACAACTTTCGGAAAATACAGGGAAGAATTCTTTTTGCTAATTTATATTTTTAACAACATGATTCATATCAATCATGTAATCTTTGAGGATAAAGATGTTGAACAGAAATCAGAATATTGAGAAAGCCAATAGAAATGAATAATATTGACACAGAAACAAAATATATCAAAGAGAAAACAAATTTCTCTTGCTGCAAAACCAGCAAAGCATTTGTGGCATCTTAAAGACCAAACACAACTTATTACTGAAAGTTTATCCTATCAATGCTACAACTTTTACCAACAGGCAAGAAGGTAGAGCCCCAAAGTTTGCTCTTTGATGATAGTGTCATATTATGTTTCTGTTGGTGGGGTGTACACACGCATACACTTACATACACTACACACACACACACACACAATCTATTCTCTCTAAAATCCTTGATTTGTTTTATCTAATCTACTGAGCTGCAGAACAAGAGGAAGCACAAGAAGACAAAAAATCTGACAGGGATTTATAAAATCTGTAACTCAACAATCCACGTCTTGCTATTTATTCTTCATTTGGCATTTTACATTAGAATAGTTTCTCCCAAATTCCATGATGCTCTCTGTAAGGGATAAAATACAGCTCGTTTGATTTTTAATGACTATGACTGGAGATGATAGTTACTTGGTGAGGAATGAGTGACTTTGAGCTTCATGGTATGATTTTTGTTGCTATGGGGTTTAAACTTCCAAACAACCATGAAGGTTCTTCTTTTTCATGTGAAACCTGAAATGTATGAAAATACTGTGGGTCTGCCAACACAATGTAGAAATTATCAATATAAACAAAGAACACTGTGACATGTGACTCACCTTGACTTAGCACGTACACCAACACAAAACAAAGTTCAAGAAAGCATGTTTGTAATTAACACACTCTTCTTTTATAGATCAAAGTGAATGAAATCATAGTAGTCAATATCAGGTGACAGAATATTCCTTCACTTTCTCTCTGGATAGTCGATACCAACTTTTACTTACTCCTTTCCTATATGAACTGGCTTTTCTTCAGGGGTATTTTCTTTATCAGTGGAATTCACTTACCTACCCATAATTTTACTTCACACTCTTTCTAGGCAAGCAGCTCCATATGGTTGACCTATTTTCAATGGATTGGTCTCCCTTGCAGAAGACAAGATGTTACTGTCAACGCTCCGAGTAATGCATCCAAGGAAATCAGAACTCCAAGGCAGGAACATTCCTCAGAGAACATGTTTATTGGGCCCTTAGTATCGGCTAATGAAAACCAACTCTAAAAAGTTTCCTGCTGTTACCGTATACAGTAATCCCTCGCTATATCACGGTTCACCTTTCACGGTCTCGCTGCTTCACGGATTTGCATCGTGCATTGTGTTCTGCATTCTGATTGGCTGATTGGTAAAACAGCTTGCCAAGAGCAGTGAAATACACGTGAGGCCAGGGGTGAAATCCTCCCGGTTCGCACAGCTCAACAACCTGGTGGCGTTCGCGGCGTGGGGCTTCCCCCACCCACTTCCCCCGCCCACCTGGATGTCAGCATCTGTGTTCTTTTGCCCTCTGTGCATGTGCAAAGCTGAAGTTACTACTTCACGGATTTCGCCTATCACGGGTTCTTTTTGGAACGTAACCCCAGCGAAAAACGAGGGATTACTGTATTTAAAAGAGCAAAAGTTTCCCTCTCCAGTTGTCACAGGTCACATTGTCCAATCAAACCAGGTGGCGGGCTCCCTCCATCACTTCTGCTCATCGTCCAACTGCCACCTGTTGGGATGACCTTGGTTCCCACGGGAAAGCTCTTTATTTTGTCTAAGAGATGGTCTAGCTATTTCCCCCTTATTTCCCCCCCAAAATGTGTGGCAACTGTAAAACAGCATAAAATGGCTTCAGCCAGGTTTGATTCAGTGTTGACAGTTAGACGGAGACTGAGAAGATCCAGGTTAAGTCCCCACTGCACCATAGATGGTGGCTTTGGGCACATCTCTCTCTTTCAGTCCAACCTAGGTCAGGGGACTGTTGTAGTGGGAATAAGACAAGAAAGCAACTCTCTCTCTATATATAAATAGCCTTGAGCTTCCATACAAAAGATGAAATATAAATATTTGAATATTTGAATGAACACACACATACACTGTACCTTGATTCTTTTGCTGGGTTTAATGCTACATGCAGAAATAACAAAAACATTTATTGACCTTCAACTAACATCTCCATTTTTATATCTCCTATATACATGCAGGGGAGGAAAAAAGGTGACAGAAGCCACAAATAAATACCTGAAGTCAACATTGGATCCGGCCTCTATTTTATCAAAGGTATATGATTCACCTTCCAGTCATTTGCTCAGAGCAGTTGAAGGTTATTCTCTTTCAACCCTCCAGTCTGGAAATTCCCTTTCTGATTCAAACAAACAGAGTAATTGGCAGGAGTGTTTAAAGCAGGCAGATGGAGCTCTCTTTGGTCTACTTCTTTTTCTGTTCTTTTTTTCTAATTTCCTGCCCCACCCCACAATCAAATTGTAAGGTTGTACAACCCCCAGACACTATGGCCAATTAAATTTCCTTCACTTAGAGTGTCAAAGAGAAGTGCTAGCTGTAGCCTTTATTTTAAGTTATATTAGTGTTATAATACCATAATGTCCAGAAGTTCTGGCAGCCATGCAGACTGTGCAGAGAGTACATACAGATGTCAAAAACCAAGGAGTAAGAGAAAGGACCCCATGTTCAAGATGGAGGGAAAGATATCAAAAAAGGCCTTATAGTGTTTGCATTATACAGAAAGCATATGCCTTTTCATGTTTGGTTTTGGTATTAAATGCAAAAGAAATTGAATATGAAAACTGGTATAAAGCAGGCAGAAATTTCTTTCTTTCCTGGAATTTTAACCTGCTCTAAATGCAATGATTTAAAATGTTGGGACAAATAAAAATATTTGACTCCTGTGGATGTTTGGCATTTTCTGGGCTTTGTCTTTTGTTTTTCATTTCCTTGAAGAAGGCAGTTTTGTTTGAGAAATTACAGTGCATACTGCTGTAACCTTGAATTCTCCTGAGTGTGTTGATACAAATTGCTCTTGTTTCTTGGTAATCCTATTTTCAGCTACAATCCTGTTGACGTTTCTCACCTGAATTTGCTATCAGCAAGAGCCATTATGATTGGATAAGGAAAAATGGTAATAAACTGTTCCTCAAAGGAGGGGCCATAGTACTCCTTATTTCTAGGTAAGTGTTGAAGGAATGGCAGCTCTACAGCACAATTTTCATTAAGGTTACTCAGAAATTAGTCCCATTGACTCAGTTCTAGGGGTTGTCATTCCAACATATCTGAAGGACAGCAAGTTGAAGAAGGCTTAGCCTTAAACTATATTATGGACAATTCAGGCCTTCGTAAATAAAGGCAAACCCCTCTGACTGACTTCAAAGGCTACTTTGCTGAGGTGGACTGAACTTTGGAATAACAAATGGAAAGATGTCTTTTCACTTAGGGTGCTGAAGGAACTGGTTGATGAGCTGACTGCACTTTTATCTATTTTCTTTAAGCAATCCTGGAAAATAGATTAAGAGCATTCTTTTCCAAAAGGAGGACTACAAACTAGTGTGACATCAGTACTTGGAAAGATGTTTGAACAGATCATAAAGCTATTGATTTTAAGCCCTTTAAAAACAATGTGATTGCCAAACTTCAAGATGAATAGGTCAAAAATAAGCCTTATCAGACTAGCCTTACTCTTTTTATCAAATATGGTATCTTTGGTATATTATGGGATAATGCTGACATATTTGGATTCAAGAAAAGCATTTGATAAAGTACCTTTGACATTTTGATTAGCAAGCGAGTTAAGTGTGAGCTAGGTTGCATAACAATTAATGGATCCATAGCATGCTCAACAATTATACTCAAATGGTGCTCATCAAACTGGAAAAAAAGTACTGAATGGGAAGTCACAAGATTTGACCTTGAATATTAAACTCTTCAGCATTTTTATTAACGACTTGGATGAGGAGATAGGGAAATACAGTATTTACCAAACTCAGATAAGAAACATATTGGATGGAGTTTGTTATAGCTAAGAGGCAAAAATACAATCCAAATGGAATAGATAGATTATAGTAAATTGAAAGCAACAGTCAAAAATTTAACAGCTACGTGTTTCTTTATTTAGTTAGGAAAGAGAAATCAGATACAATAGCAATAGCAATAGCACTTAGACTTATATACCGCTTCATAGTGCTTTACAACCCTCTCTAAGCGGTTTACAGAGTTCGGCATATTGCCCCCAACAATCTGGGTCCTCATTTTACCCACCTCGGAAGGATGGAAGGCTGAGTCAACCTTGAGCCGGTGAGATTTGAACCGCTGACCTGCTGAACTAGCAGTCAGCTGAACTTGCAGTGCTGCTTTTAACCACTGCGCCACCTCAGCTCCTGGAATGAAATGGAATACTGCTAGGTTGGCGATAATAATGATAAGATGGATTTCGAATAGGAATGATTATAAATATATACTATATAATGATGATAGATATATAATTCATATATAATGAATAAGTGGTCAACTTATGACCACAATTGAACCCAATATTTCTGTTGTTAAGTGAAACATTTGTTAAGTGAGTTTTGCCCCATTCTTCTTGTTGTTGTTCTTGTTGTCACCCAACAGTTGTTAAGTGAATCACTGAAGTTGTTAAGTTAGTAACACCATTGTTAAGTAATCTGGCTTCCCCATTGACTTTGCTTGTCAGAAGGTTACAGAAGATGATTACGTGACCACGGGACACTACAACCATCATAAATATGAGTCAGTTCCCAAACATCTGAATTTTGATTACGAGATCATGGGGATGCTGCAATGGTCATAAGTGTGAAAAATGGTTGTAAGTCATTTTTTTCAATCATGTTGTAACTTTGAACAGCCACTAAAAGAACTGTTGTAAGTCAGTTCTGTAAATAACTCACATTGCTATAAAAACAGTTAAATGCAATTTTAGGCCGCTTTAACAGAAAAACATTCTGAAATATAGGAAGTGGCACTTCCGTTGTCTTCTGCACTACTCAATCTCTTCTTTGAGTCTTCTATTCATTTCTGGGCATTCCTCTTTAAGAGCATTTGTGCAGGTTGGGTTGGAACATGTTCAAAGAAGGGCAACTAAGAAGATCGGGGACAAGAAACCAAGGGCTACATTAAGAGATTGAAGAATATGGGAACATGTAGTCTTCAAACAGATACCTGGCAATGTGTGTATGTGTATGAAAACATAGTTCAAATCCTGGAAAAAGAAGATACACAAAAGAGAAACAAGACTGTTCTACAGTGTCCCATGAAATAACGGATTTACAAACCATACGAGGACAAATTATGCATTGTAAAGATCGCTTGGAGGTGGGAGATATTTCCAATGTAATCTATCGAATTCCCTGCATGGATTACCCCTGTGACTATGTAGGACAGACGTGGAGGAAGCTAACCACCAGATTGCAAGAACCACAAGCAAGAAGTCAGACAAGGAGACCCAAACTCGTTGGTAGCCTTGCACAGCAATGAACAAGGACACACATTCAACTTTGCAGCTACAGTACTAAGATTGTTGGACGAGCAGGCACAAAAACAGCCAGGGAAGTGATTGAAGCCTGGGAAACAGGGCCCTCATCAGTCAACAGGAGTGCTGATTTACCACCAGCCTATCAAGTACTTAGAAGGCGAGGGCTTGGCAGAACAAGCAAATGACAGCTAATGACTTAAAAGTCAGCTGTCAACACGCCCCAATCAACATCAAAAAGGCATTATAAATAAATTACAACAGGCATTATAAATACCAGACACAGAACAGCACACACTCTGCTAGAGAGAGAAGTTCCCTGAAGATGGGGTCCTGCATGAGACCGAAAGCCTGGAAGACAAAACCTCTGGTCCCGGTGACCGACCCAGATCGGGTCTTGCAACATTATCCTGGGACACGTATATTTGTCTTCATTCATAATGGATTAGATTACAGCAAAACAGATTCAATTCAATTCAAGTTTGTCAAGGACAAAAATTTTTAAATAATGGATAATTTATTTAATAATGGATAATAATGGATAGCAGAAGAAACCAGTATCTAAATTAAATGGTGAATTCCCCTTTTCTCGAAGTGTTCAGCAGTCATCCATTTGCTGAGGATGTTTTAATTTGGATTTCTGTACTGAGAGCTGTTAGACTCAGTGGCCTAAATGACGCCTTCCAAATACATGATTCTATGAGAATATGACATACTTCTCCTATGTTTGGAGAAGACCACAGGTGATGAAGTAGAGCTCCTTATTAATACTGTGTCTTAGTGACTGCAGGTTGAATTGTTTTTTAAAAACAGTGGTGTGGTAGCAATGATGAAATAATCTGTTTCCTGTTCTTCCTGTGTCAGGCTGTAAAAAGTGAATCATCATCCCACCATGTGATGCTCCCCCACCCAGTTTTTGCAGACAAAATCCTGGATCTAGTTTAACCAGTCGGACTGGGGTGAAGATTTAAAAAGTCTGAGATCAATAGATCCTTCGGGATAATGCATCATCCTGGGATATAGCTCATTAAATTGATGAAAAGATAAATTATTGTCCTTTCCTCAAATAATAATATCTTTTGTAGATGTCTTTCCTCTTCTTATTTTTTCTTTTCTTCTCAAAGCATTATGGAAGTCTACGGAAGATTATTCAGAGACTTAGTCAATATGCCAAGATCCAACTTCGTTTCTACTTGGAAATGGAAACCGCTCCTGGATTTTGTGCTTTAGATAGAAAAAGTTGAAACTTTGACTTTGGGCTTTGCAGATTATATACGTTTGCTGTTACAGAAATGGCTAGTACATATATAAAGTAAAAAGTTGTGGCTGTAATGTTATTATTTTATTCTACTGCGCTGAAAAGAGTGGAAGTCAATGTTTTTCTTTCTTTTTTCTCCTTTAACCTACTCTTTTCTCTTCCCCTTCCCCTTTCCCCCTTTCCCCATTATTTTCAATTTTATTTGTAATTTATGTTTTGATTAGTTTAATAAAAATATTAAAATTAATTGTTCAATGTATTTCAGGTAGGAACTGTTTGCCAGGGTAGAATGATATGCAAGAAAGCTTTTATTCCTATATTTGTACAATAAGAAAATTCCATTAGTAATAATATCAACTGTCCATTATTAACCCATATGGAGCAAAGATAATTTTTTTATTCTCAGAGTAAGATTGCTTGAGGAGAAACTTCGGGAGAAATCCATTTAAACTGTATTTTCACCCCAGTTAGTGGAATGACTAAAATATATATTGTATGAACACACTGTTATTTTTTCCCCATCCTGCCTGATGATCACTTTTTTTGTGTGTGCTGTTTGAAAAAGAAAAGCTCAGTCATTCCTTCTTTTCCATAAACCCTGATAATGACATGCATTGAATAGAACTGCTTACATGAAGTATTCCAGCCATAGCTCATAGATGCATGTACCCTTTCTAGTGGTGTTTTCTGCGTTCATTTGTGTGTGTGTGTGTTTGTGTATGGTGACTATTGGCCCAGGGGTTATACCACAAAAGAATGCAAATCAAAAGGAAAATCTTTGTTATTATACAAACAATGGAGATGCTGGGCAAGTGTCAGAGCTGTATTTTTTATTAGTCACTGGCATATATGCCTCTGTTTATCACTTCTGCACATGAGGTCAAAGGTCTCCAGGAGTATAAAGTTCATGCTATTTTATCTCTGTCCTGATGAGGCCTTCTTTTCTCTCTCTCTCTCTCTCTCTTCCCTCTTCTATCTAACAGGTCTGGAAAATTCAATTTGCCATTTAAAATTTTTCCAGCAGACCCACCCAGTCACAACCAGAAATGTCACCCCATTTGTAAACCCATTCTATGAATTCAGATCTCATAAACCAAAATAAATTAGCATATGCAAGGAAGGGCCAAATTTTGGATATGCTAAAGAAAAAAAAGAGGGATTATTGGAGGAGGAGGAAGAGGAGGAATGTCTCCAAATTAAATAAGTGAAAACTAAACCCACACAAGGCCCATGAAATCCTGGCTTTTGGAACAGAAAGGATAGACAATTCAGAGAAGAGATGATGGCATGAAGCGCTGACATAATTGATAGGCAGGCAAAGAGATAATCCCATATTGCATCACTGTAAACTTCAAATCTCACAGACAGTTTGAAATGTGAAGTGATTTACATTGACTCATAGATCTGTCCTATGGTGAATGACTAGATTAAAAGCTATTATCAGAATATGTCTGGAAGAAAGTGATCTAGTTCTGAAAGAACTCTTTGAGTAGGTCCAGTCTGTAAATCCATGAATACATCTGTTTCTTAATAAGTCATCATCTCTATTGTATTACCTCTAGCGAGTATTCTGTTCATTATTCAGCCATTCCAATTCATGCAGGGGAGAATGGATATTTCTTTCATATAGTATTTTACTAAAAAATTTCAGAAGTCTGGAATCTGGAATACAAGTAAATGAATACCTGGGGGGGGGGGAATATTAAATATATAATGGTTAGTAAATAAAAAGATAATATTGTTATGATTATTTGTATTGATATGTATGAAACCTGGAAAACAAACCATTCACGACATGAGATGTGTAAAAATAAAAAAATAGAAAACTTTAAAAAAAAGATGTGTCTCTCACACAGAGGCAAAATATCTAATTATTGCAGGCTCTATTCCATCCTCCCAACCTTAAGAAGAACGATTCAAGTCCATATTCTGCCACCTTAAAAAGTGAGTGTGGTTTTTCAAAATCTATTTCTAGGCCACATAGGTTTAAGAATCAGGCTAGGAGCAAATAGGCTCCAAAAATAAACCATTACCCAAACTGTACAATAGGTTTAACTATCCAAAAAGCAAAAAAGCAAAAAAAAAGTCAGCATTGTGCAGCCGATGAAACTATTTTGCTATTGAATTTTAGAAGCTGCAATCTCAAACTTTTGGTGCTAGGTTCAGGATTCAATCAAGCTCTCCAAACATTTGACCCCTTACTTGGCTTGATTTGGAAAAAGACTCTGACATCCTTCACCTAGATTAAAATCTTTAGTATAGACAAGAATGAAGACTTAACACAACTGTGATTATGTCCTGCAGTTAAAAAAGTCAGAGGGTATGAGTATATTTTGTCTGTGTGCTTATGTTTCTGTCTGTCTGTGTGCATTTCCTCTCCTCTATCTGAGAGAGTGGATAATGTCTTGAGAGGCAGCTAAACTTTATTAATATAATATTCTCTTTAGCCAGGGATCACTTTTTCCTAGTTCCCAAGGTCCAACCCTTATAGTTGAAGAGCCATAAATTATATTCGGAGGGCTACAGGAGGCAACAAAGTTTTCTCACCCTGTAGTAATCTGTAAGATGCAACAAATTGCAATTTGTTTTGTAAATATGATTTTCATTCTAAAACATTCACTCAAGAGAAGAAGTTGTGAGTCCAATTGTGTGTCCTGTTTTTTGAATAGACAAAGTCTTGGAAGAACACTTTTTATAGACATTGTTTGGAATTTCATTACTTTTTTTTCCATCTGTGGCATCATCCCAGTTTACAGCAAGAATGCTATTCTTATTATTTCCCAAACAACAGCGATATTTCTCTGTGATAAATCATAGATTGTATTTTCAAATACTATCATTTAGTAACAAAATCATGTTTGAAAGTACACTCTATGATTTATCACAGAAAAATATCACTATGGTCTAAGAAATTATTTCCCTAAGGAAGTAGAAGGCAATTACAGGTAGTCCTTGACTTACAACAGTTCACTTTAGTGACTGTTTGAAGTTACAGCACTGAAATAAATGACTTATGACCATTTTTCACACTTATGACCATTGCAGAATCCCCATAGTCATGTGATTTACATTTAGATGCTCGGCAACTCACTCACATTTATGACTATTGTAGTGTCCAGGAGTCATGTGATCCCCTCTGAGACCTTCTGACAAGCAAAGTCAATGGAGAAACCAGATTCACTTAACGATCGTGTTACTAATTTAACAACTGTAGTGATTCACTTAACAAATGTGGCAATAAAATTTGGAAATGTCACTTAACACATTTCTCACTTAGCAACATAAATTTTGGGTTCAATTATAGTGGTTAGTTGAGTACTACCTGTCCCGAGGGAGTAGGGTGGCATAGAAAAACTACCAAATAAATAAATAAATAAATAAATATTTTCCAGAGTAGAATTTAGCTGTTATTTTAATATGAAATTGCTGCAGTGAAACTTTAATTTTTCATAATCCCCTTCTTGCTGGTGCTCAGCCTTATTTTTGCAAAGCTGTGTGTTTCTGTTTCCAAGAGCCCTGAGTGCCCTCTACAAAAATATTGAATCTAAATATATTTACCAAGAATAATGTAAGACCTTCATAGCTTTTAACTGACTTACAGATCTGGCTCTTAACTCACATTAAAGTAAGGACTGAATCTGGCCATCTTTGAAAACAGATCAAAGAGAATCATTAATAATTATCACTGAATAAATAGTAAGCTCTTTCTTGTGAAAAGTGCTGTAGGCAGAGATCAGAGAGCATTGGAAGAAAGAGCAGTACCAGAAGCTATTGCCCTTGAATGAAAGGGTGTTTTCAAAGACAAAATAGAAAATACTGGTATATCACCTTTAACTGCATTTGCTTATTTCCTACTTTTTTAAAATCTTGAAAAGATGCATTTTAAGCTAAGAAATGTAAGAAGATTGTTTTGGAATAATTGCAGTAATTAGATTGGGCAGCAGTAAGCAGAATCAGGATCCACTATGTAGATTTTCTTTAAAATTACTGCCATAAATTTACGGAATTATTGGACCAGACGTGGAATGTACCAAGACCTCAGCCATCCTGACATTAGCATAGGAAGGACTTAGTAGTAGCCCATCTATCAATAAACAAACTACCTTTCTGCTTGTTTGTTTGTTTATTAAATGTATATGACCACCGATCTCAAGAAGAGAAACTCTGGATAGTGCACAACAATGAAATGTTATCTTAATTACTTACTGTACTTTTGCATTGAATGCAGCCCAGTTCTATATATTGTTATATATACGTTTGCCCTGGTGATTTCAGTGTAATTTATTCAAATACGTTGGCATTAGATGGGCATTAGGCTTTTATCTCTGGATTTATTTATTTATTTTATTTATTTATTTTATTTGTCAAAATGTGTACAAGATAACAGGTATGGTATAAACATAAACATAAACAAAAGCAATGTAGGTATAGTAAATTTGGACAATAGGACAGTAGGACAGGGATGGTAGGCACGATGGTGCGCTTATGCACGGCCCTTACAGACCTCTTAGGAATGGAGTGAGGTCGACTGTAGACAGTCTAAGGTTAAAGTTTTGGGGGTTTGGGGAAGAAACCACAGAGTCAGGTAGTGCATTCCAGGCATTGATTACTCTGTTGCTGAAGTCGTATTTTCTGCAGTCGAGTTTGGAGCGGTTTACATTGAGTTTGAATCTATTGTGTGCACGTGTGTTGTTGCGGTTGAAGCTGAAGTATTCATTGACAGGTAGGACAACAGTTATTATTTTAAAAAAGTTGGATTTCAAAACAGTTAAGCTGAATTCTTCTATCCCCATATCCTTACTGAGTTCACTGAGGTTAAGCTACTTTGGGCAGCTTTACAGAAATGCTGAATTTGTATTCTAAAAACCCAAGAATCAACTCACAGGAAAGGCTGTTACAATTTTCTACGCATTCCAGATCTTGCTAACAAAATAACAGAGTCCCCTACACAGTTACGGTCCTGGTTACATGAGGCCACTTTAAGCATAATTAGCCTCATTCATTCCTACCTGTTTAAATTCTCTTTAAGATTGTTTTTACCATGTGTTAGCTAGATGATCTGCAGAAAAATAGGCTATTACTTCATTCCTTTTGCCATTTTGTCTAGAAAAAAAGGAGGAAATTAATCCATTTGAAGATAGCAAATGGAAGACAAGATAGAAAACCATGTGGGGTAGTTTGATCACCATCACTAATGCTAGCAATCTTCCTCCTCCTCCTCTTCTTCCTCTTCCTCTTTTACTGCTTCAGGTGTTGAGGGTGATACAAAGTTTTGGTTCTTACTCTTCTGGCAGCCTCAACCATTGTTAACTGATGCTGTTGTAGTGAGTCTTTGATGTTGTCTCTCCATCTGCTAGCAATAGAGCCACATTTATTCACTTATCTATAACAACAAACCACAAAAGAATTGGTGAAAGATGGACTGATGGCCATAACATGCACTTTTATCGTACACTGCCAGGAAATAGCATATATTGTGGCACTTGTTGCACGCATCACATTATGGTCAAGTCAGTAAGAAATAATGGAAGAATTCAGGCAACTATAAACATTATGGGGGACTAGCCTAAATCTTAGCATGCTTTGGCCCCAAAGGCATATTAGTTGAAAGGATACGTAGGCAAGAAGAATGATACTTGATGGAGTATAGGAATGTGAATGGTGAATGGTTTGCTGCCACTGTCTTAAAAAGTTCAATCTATCTTTTCATACAAATGTAAATGACAATAGACTCATTGAATATGTGTCAAAGATTATGATCGAGATCCCAAAAATGATTTTAGGTGCAATTATGGCATATGTTTTGGATTTAAGAAAAACTTTAACTAGCAGATTTCTGGGTCATTTCATGAACTGCTTATGAAAGTCATCTTGGATTTACATATAATTTGAAATGTTCCCTTTGCAATTTAATGGCATTGAGTAGGAAAGCAAGCCCGCTTAATCCTTGGGCAGACTATTTGGGTCTTTGAATAGTACGCATTTGTGTGAACTTGCAATGATATATGCAACGATTTTGCTTGTCCTTTTCTAATATCTTTCATATGTATGGTTCATATCTTACTGTACTTCGATAGGAAATTTTAGAGAAACTGATAGAATAAGTCAGTAAGTAAAAAAAGGGGGGGGGAATAGGAATTGTACATGGATTCCAACATTTGCTTCAAGCAACAAATGCATTGGATATGTTATAGCTTTGCCAATGGATAAGACTTCAGAACGAAATATAGAGGATCATTCATGGTAGTTGTCAAGAGGTATGGTAGCCTAGTGATAAAGACGCTCACCTCCCACTCAGAAAGATGAGAGTTCAATCCTAGGTAGCAGCAGATATTCCTCTCCTAGTGCACAAAGAAAAAAATATTCTGCTGTGAACTGCGTGTAGGCATCAGGAAGGGCATCCGGCCAGTAAATGCTCAGCTCCATCCAGGCACCCAGACTCTACCATGAATTAAGGGATTACAGGTAATAAAAAGGGACTTATTCATGATAGTTGTTAGCTTAAAAATTATATTTTTCCTTTAATGGCTAATTTGTTTTCTTTTATTGGTTAACATAAAGAAAATATCTATTTTATTAACTATAAATATAGCCTTTACTGATACATGATTGAAACAGGATTTTAAAAAAATATCCAGATTTTTCTGGGTAAATTGCTATTGTGCTATTGGAAAGAAATCTGTTTTTGTTGACCAGGCAGTTGTTCTGGGCACACATGTACTTTTCATTGTCTTGTGGTTTTAGCAAGAACATATTGTGGGAAGTCAAGGTACACAGCACTTTTTGGATTATTTAGAAGAAATGACTACATGAATTGGAAACAAGCATAAGGAAACAATTATGATAAGGGAGCAGTACTGTAGTGATGATATCATTTTATGTATAAAAATAAATGCATTGGAGAAAAGGATATTTGAACTTCAAAATGGGATAAATATTAAAACCCAGTGATGACCTATGTTGCACTGTGATTATATACTGAGCCAGGGAGACAAGGTTCAAGCCCATTCATAACCATGAAAATTCAGTGAATGGCTTTGGACCAGCCACTTATCTCTTCCAGAGTTTGTTCTAAGGATGAAACTCTAATGCAGGGGTCCCCAAATTTGGCAACTTTAAGACTTGTGGACTTCAACTCCCAGAATTCTCCAGCTACTCTAATGGGTGCCTCTTTGAACTATAGGCACGTGTACCATTCATTTAGGCAATGACACAAAAGATAAGTTTCTTTCTTAAAATCAGCTTGGAATCAACTCTGATTAAGTCCCAAAAGAAATTTTAAATATTGCATTACTTTCCATAATAGGTAAACTTAAATATCTACTTCTTCACAGAGACATGTCAGTGGTTTGTAAATCAAACAGACAAATTTATATTTTTCCTTTCTGATGTGGAATAACTTCTGAAAAGACCTGGAGTTGGCAGAGATACAAAATTTAATGAAAGTGTTTTCTTGGCAAACCCAATGGTGACCTTGTCCTTTGCCATTATTGTTATTGTTATTGTCGTTGTTGTTGTTGTTGTTGTTATTGTTATTGTTATTGTTATTGTTATTGTTTTGATAGAGTGGCTTCTGGCTGACAGGAGTTATGAAATTTAAAAATGGTCTGGGGTAAACTCTTGCAAAAATGTGTAAGTACGGTATGTATGTTGTGAATATTGAGCAGTAATCATAGGTACTGAATTTGGGGTGTTATATTACGATCTTCAAAAGGTGGGGGTGGATGATTTAGTAATTGATACACATATTTTAATACTGGGTTGTGCCTTGATATATAGTTGTTTTTTATTTTAAGAATTGGCAACCTGTAACCACCAGTCCTATGGCGAAGTTCTGGGGACAGGGTGCTGTTGACTAGGCAACCTTAGCCACCAGCTATTGATTTAGGAGACAATTGTGACATCAATGCTATCTCTGTTGTTTGCACAAAACTCAAGTATGACGTTAGAACAGGGTTCTCATTGCCTTGGTGAACTTCCTTTTCAGGTTACTACTTCTCTAAAAAATAAGCCTTGCACTACATTTCCAAACCACAAATGAAGGTCGTGTTTGTGTAATCCATCTGAAGAATGACTCTAGAATTATGCTAGTGGCTAGGGTATATAATTAGAAAGAGAACTTGGCTGTATCATTGCTTGCTTACATCTAAAAAACCAAGGAGAAGTATTTCATGATAGACAAAGGCAGCTGCTAAGAAAGGCCTCTCTACTCAGCAACTCCAGAGAATTGTGGTCTGGCTTGTATTTTATTACCCATTTCTGAGCCAGCCACAAACAACTTGTATTAGAAGAGGGAGGGGGCGAAATTCCCTTTGGTTTTATAGTCATGTCATGGTGCGTTAGCAGTCGATCAACAATGCAACATAAGATTTTCTAGGAGTGAGCAGAATGGAGCAACAGGGCCTCAGCCACAACATTCCTCCCTTCCCTCTGTTCCTTCCTTCAGAAAATAAGAAGAAACCACAGTCTTTTGTTTCCAGCTGCTAGATCAGCCACATGCCTTAGGCTACAGACCTACATAGAGGTCAGCACTAGTTCATTGGAAATCACCTAAGGCTGACCAGGAAACACCTTCTCTGTGACACAGAATTGGCCTGTGAACCCAGATAAAGCAAGGTTAATGGGCTGGCCTGAGATTTTTCAGCTTTTACCTAATATGCACAAGACAGAAGGGGAGTTTATAGTAAAAATATGCTAATAGGTGAGTTATTTAAAATTGCCAGACAGCAGAGTTGCATCCACTGGTCAAATTTAATAGCATGAACCCCCAAATCAAAACCTGCTTCTAAATAACGATATTAATGGCAGACCCCATTCTTCATTGTTTTTAACCTTCGTTTAGTGGCACAAAAATCTTATATGACATTGAATTCACATCAACACAATCCTTTTGCTGATCAAGCTTTTATTTAAAAATAGAATAGAATAGAATAGAATAGAATAGAATAGAATAGAATAGAATAGAATAGAATAGAATAGAATAGAATAGAATTCTTTATTGGCCAAGTATGATTGGACACACAAGGAATTTGTCTTTGGTGCATATGCTCTCAGTGTACATAAAAGAAAAGATAAATTTGTCAAGAATCATGAGGTACAGCACTTAATGATTGTCATAGGGTACAAATAAGCAATCAGGAAATAATTCATACTAATATAAATCTTAAGGATACGTAAGTAATGATTTAGTCAATTTATATGGCTGCCTATCTTGCAACAAAAATTCTGGGAGGCTAACATGTTTTTAAAGAATCAATATAAACAACAAACCACCAACAATAATCAGGAACTATAATAATATACAGAGAATGACTGCCAAGGGCAACACCAGCTCTGCAATGACATCTGTCCACTTCACTTCTCAATTCTCATACCTGGAAAGAAAGCCATGTTTTTAAGATTTTCTGGAAAGCCTGCAGAGTTGGGGCTTATGTGATCACTTTTGATCACTGTAGCACGTATCAGTTTTTGTTTATAGAGAATAAGAGTAGTTTTGTTTGACTATAAGGTATGTTTTGTGGAGACTGGTTTTGGTTGTGCATGTAGCCATGAAGCTTACAGAGAGCCCTTGTCTAATTAAAGTATATTGAAATATAATATATATATTATAGTAACAGTAAATGGGTTTCCTCTAAGCTTCTTGGAGGAAAGGAAAGGTTAAAAGGTTATCAATAACATTAGGATTGAAATCTAACCTGGCTCTGAAACAGTGTACTGAGGTCAAGAAAAAGGCAAGTCTAGAAATCGTCTCTGCTTTGTCATTTCCCCTCAGTCTTCCTGAACCAGTCTTGCTACATGCTGTGTTTTGTAATTTCTGTTGTACAACTTAAGCATAGAGAG
The DNA here is from genome assembly GCA_023053685.1 of Diadophis punctatus similis. Lineage (NCBI taxonomy): Eukaryota > Metazoa > Chordata > Lepidosauria > Squamata > Dipsadidae > Diadophis > Diadophis punctatus. The sequence continues at coordinate 37,697,250 of JALIGW010000003.1, read as the reverse complement.
TCTTTTGTTTTGTTTTTATGTGTACATCATTGGCACAACAGTATTCTGTTAACTGACTTTCTCACCTCTACTTTTCTGGCTTCTAAGCAATCCACTAAAGACTCAGAGTACCTGCATTAATTGTATAATTTTTGTGTGACTGTTCTTGGCATCTTTTTCATCTTATAAGTGTAGTCTTTTCTTTGGGGCAATAATGGTAACATCCCTACATCATATGACAGAATAGGATGGAAGTTGGAACTCAACATATCTGAAGGGAATAAATTTAAGGAAAGCTGATGAAAACTCAGCCAGCAATATTATTAGTTGTTATTTTCCTGGCGTTATTGGTCATGCACAGAACCTTAGGCATGGCAGGTATCCTTAAAAAGGAATGTATAAATACTCTTCTGCTATCATTTTATTTTATTAGGATTCTTTGAGGTTTACACACACATTATATATAAGCTCATAGAGGAGAAGATGCAGATGAACTCCAGACTGCATCAGATCCTGAACAAAACACCACTTTTGTTCACCAAAGGGACAGAGCTCTTAAAAAGTAACAGAGCTATTACAAAGGAACATACTGTATATAATTTAAAATATATTAAAAGGAACATGCACTTTTTAAAGCATTCCTTTGCCCATTTTTAATGAACTTGTTTTCCTTCTTTTGTTTCCATCCTTATCCTTTCTCCAGATAAATTAACATCATGACCTAAATGCTAAATGCTGAGAGCAAAAATCTACCTCAATTTTTATTGGGCAGGAAATCAAGAGGGAGACTTGGTGTCTGCAAACTTTAGTTAAAGGATACCAAGGATGTAATTAAGACATCTTCCTACCTTCAGTATTGTACATCTACTTAAAGGATGGTACCGTCTGTAGTAGTATGAGAGGAAACTCAAGGAACCACAGAGGAAAGAGTAATCCAGGAAGATTCCCATACATTCACTTTCCTCAAATAGAATGCCTCCAATGGATTCCCATTTATTCCACAGATGGAAGGAAGGAAAAAAATTTGGGGGATAAAGTTAAATGGAAAGAAGAAACTTTGGAGCTTTACTTGGGAGTTCACCGCTAAGCACACTTTGAGATTATGCTGGTGCAATAGGAGATGCTGGCTTATTTTCCTGTCTCAAGCTTTTCTCACTTCTTGCAACAAGAAATCCTTGTGTAATATCACCTAGGCTAGGGGATAAAGCAAGAGTAAAAGAGGAGGAAGTGGTAGGATCTCAACTGTGGGGAAAGTTCAAAGGCACATGGGGAAGATCAGAAAATCGTCTTGCTTTGAAAGGACACCCCGCTAATCCTTGGTGCACACAGTGCAAACACATTTTCTCCCTTGAACATTGATACTCTACCGAGGCCAGGACTCCATCCTATTAACATTCCTGTCCCAGATGAAAGCAGTAGATATACAAGGTCTGGGAGCAGAAACGCCAGTGTGTGTGTGTTTGGTCTACTTTGCAAAATAGAAATTTTGGATTGGGAGGGGGATTCTTACAGATTATTAGGAGAATTTCATTCCTTTGTAAAATACCTGGATCAGCATTGTGGCCCCTTTTCAGTTTTTCCAACCTTGAACCACTAAGGAAGAATGAAGCTGACATTCTAGAGTCGTATCTATTCTTCTTCAACGTACACAATATTCTTTTTCATGAACAACCGTTACCTAAATCTTTTTGAGTTGGAGGATGATGCAAAGAGTCTGCAAAGCAATCCGATTTCTATTCTATCAGGATGGTTACTTGTAAAAAAAAAAATCTCAGCATGGGCTACAGGAAGTAATGTTCTCAAATTTATATCATTCAGATAGGCTCGATTACAGCTAATGTCATTGTCAGGACTATAAGGTAGACCAGACTCGGAAACAAGTGCCATACTGGTCTAAAACTATTAATACACCTGTAGACTCTAGCAAGTTTGAATTTCCCTCCTCACATATTTTATATTTACGCAAATTAGGAAGGTGAGGTGTTTTCTGAAGTTTGTTTCTTGGTATGGGCCAGGGGCGGGTTCCTAATTTTTTTACTACCACTCTGTGGGCGTGGCTTTTTTGTGGGTGTGGCTTACCAGCCATGTGACCGGGTGGGCGTGGCTTCTCAGACTGCTGAAGGGAGAGGAACTGAGATAGGTCCTGCCGCCCATTCCCCCTCCCCATAGCAGCTCGAGAAGCCTCAAACGTGCGAAAATGCCTAGGATCATCACCGCGCGTTCATGGCTTCTCAGACTGCTGAAGGGAGAGGAACTGAGATAGGTCCTGCCGCCCATTCCCCCTCCCCTCAGCAGCTCGAGAAGCCTCAAAAGTGGGAAAATGCCTAGGATCATCACCGCGTGTTCGTGGCTTCTCAGACTGCTGAAGGGAGGGGAATAGCTCCTGCCGCCTGTTCTTTCAGCATCTCATGTGCTCCCTCAGCCATCCTCCCCTCACTGTGGTGTAGGAAGGCAGCGCATGAGCAGTGCCGGAAACTCGGCTTCTGGGCATGCGCAGAAGAAATTTTTTTTTAAATTAAATTTTTCCCCCAAAAAAATGGCGGCGCCCAGGCACCGGCAACCGACCGCACCGGTATTGTGACGTCACCAGCAGGCCGCTACCGGTGCTATAGAGTGGACCGCACTGGTAGGAACCCACCACTGGTATGGGCTCAAGCTGTATGTCTAATTGTTCCCTCAGAAACAGTTCTTCCCACTGACCTTCAAGGCCATTTTCTATTCTCTGTATAATTATCCCCAGTCAACAAGATGTGTTGTCATTGAGCGACAAAGGACATAAGATGTTGAAAAAATCACTCTGGTGGAAAGCTCACTGGAATAACAACTTTGAAGTTCACCTCTCTTCTGTCGGATGATGTCTGCTGATTTGGCAGTGAAAAGCATTTCTGTGCTCTTCCTACCTTGAGACTCTTAGGACTTTGCACTGACCAATCGTCTTGTTCTCCCAAAATGGTTTTAAGTACTCCCAGGTTTTCTTAATGGATTTGGAAGCATGTGGGGAATTCTCTGCAGGGGGGCAAATTGCACAATGACCTTGTTAATTTCATCTGAATCTGAAAGTGGACTGGAGGGGGTGAATTCCAGGCCTGCATTCTTTTCATTTCAGGCTCAGTTTAACAGCTACCAGTAGGTTAAAGGTAGACGATTTTGTCAAGGCCTTTAAAAAGAATTAGCATTAACCAAATGGAAATAGAAGAAAATATTACAGCATTTTATAGTGTTTTGGGGACAATTTCAGAAACATAAATGAGCACAAAAAGACTGGCCTGGCGAGAGGAAATAATTTATTTCTTCACGGTTCATAAATTGGTCAGAATACAGAATAACAGAGTTGGAAGAGACCTTAGAAGTCTTCTAGTTCAACTCCCTGCTCAAGCAAGTGACCCTATACCATTCTGGACAACTGACTGTCCAATCTCTTCTTAAAAGCTTCAGTGATGGAGAACCCACAACTCCTGGAGGCAAGTTGATTAATTGTTCTCACTGTCAGGAAACTTCTTAGTTCTGGGATGGATCTCTCCTTCATAAATTTCCATCCATTACTTCTTGTCCTGCCCTCAGGTGCTTTGGAGAATAGGCTGACTTCCTCTTTTCTGTGACAGCCCCTCAAATATTGGAAGACTGATATCATATCTATGCCTTTTCTTCATTAGATTAGACAACCCAGTTCTTGATACTGTTCTTTGAACAGTTTAGCCTCAAGTCCCCTAATCATCATTGTTTCTCAACTCTTGGCATTTTTTAAGAGTCTGGCTAGTTCTGGCTTTTATTATGCTTGCGATACAACTCCCCCCCCCCTTTTAAAAACAACAACAACACAAAAGCAAATATACAAATCACATCCATTTTCTAAAGGGCTAAATGTTGACCTTCACAGACTGTTAAAAACTCATTCTCATTCTCCTATAACTTGCCAAATGTATGATGTGACCCACAGACTTAATAGATAGCCATGCAATCATTCTTAATCTGAATTGAGTCATTCTGTTGCCCTGGGAGACAGTAAAGATTTTATTTATTTTTATTTATTTATTTTTGTCAAGTACGTGTTGGTAATATACATAGATATAACATTGTTTATATACATAAGATGGGTACTGATAAGAGGGAACATTAGGACAGGGATGGTAGGCACGCTGGTGCACTTATGCACACCCCTTACTGACCTCTTAGGAATCGGGTGAGGTCAATAAGGGTAAAGTTTTGGGGGTTTGGTGACGAAACCACAGAGTCAGGTAGTGAGTTCCAGGCATTTACCACTCTGTTGCTAAAGTCGTATTTTCTTTATCAAGATGGCACTGTCTCCCCTCAGAAAGGAAATTCACTCATGAGTTGACTCCTATTTCAAGGTAGTGCTGAAATCATTTCTCAGGAGAATAGTTGGCCACTTTAGGGTTGTAAGACAAGCTTCATGGCACATACATCACATCAGCATTCAATCATACAGTCAAACAATACAACAGAGGGTCACTATCTAAGGGTATTTCCTCATTCTGATTAGCAGCAGGGTTGATTCTGGTTTGGATTCCCACTGACAAATATTTGGATCATGAAGCAGAATAGATTTTGATGCAGGCTTTATTATATACATTTGCCTCATTCCTATGCACTAGTGCACAAATGAAACACTCCAGAAAAATCAAATCTTTCCATAATTAGGATCAAGAATTACCAGGAAAATGCAGCGATTGTTGGAGTCATTAAAAATCAGATGGAATCTGATAGTTCCTTTTCTCCAACTAAGAAATGTTATTGAAATGAGCTACCCGGCTCATTTTATCAAACTATCTAAAACGCTGGAGTTGTGTGAGATTTGTGACAGACAGACAATGAATATATGTGGTAAATGTCAACAGATATCGCAAATTATAATAATTATTGCATGTGGAATTTTGCAAAGTATGATTCCATTAGTATGACATTCCCAAGCTGACTTGATAAGAATATTATGAGTTACTGCGCAATATTCCAAACATAAATGTGAGAAAAGCAAGGAAAGGAGTCTATATACAGTAAAATAAAATCCATGCTGTATATGTTTAAGAAATGATGCTTTGCAGTTGGAGAAAGCTAAGGAGGATAATTAATTGTAATTGCGGCTTCCCTCCCTCATATAAATACTTGGGAATTTAAAGACACAGCATCCACGGTAAAGAGGTCCAAACAAATGGCTATACCAGGGGTCAGCAACCCCTGGCTCCGGAGCTGCATGTGGCTCTTTCATCCCTCTGCTGCGGCTCCGTCGCTCAAAATAAGCGTCACAACCACCAATGTGCGACACCCGCCAGCACGTGATTTATTGAGCTTTTACTGTAGGCCAACCATGGATAAATCCAAGAAAAGTAAAGTTTCAGAAGAAAACAATTCAGCTACATATGCTAGTTTTGTGGCCGCTCAAGAAATAATCAGGCACAGGAAGGGTTTGTGGCTCCCGGTGTGTTTTTTTTTCTGTGGGAAATGGGTCCAAATGGCTCTTTGAGTGTTTAAGGTTGCCAACCCCTGGGCTATACCAATAACTCTTGTATTTATTTTTGCAGATTTCGGATTGACTTTATTTCAGAGTTCCACATAGTGGGTTCATCAGTTTCCATACATCAGCACTTCAGATGTTACTGAAAAGAGTTGGGGATTGTTTCTTTTTCTTTTTCTTTTGTTGTGGAGCAGTTATTCAGAGACCATGTATTTATGGTTTAGAGCAGGGTTACCACCATCTTTTCCATGTTTCTCCTCCAAGCAGTTTGTTAAAAAATGTATTATTTTCTGTGATATTACTAATATAATATTTTTTCCTTGGTAGCTCAAATGGCAGAGTTTATTTACAGTTACAATTTGGAGAAAAAGCAGTATGGTTCTGCTTTTTGTTATTGTTGCTGTTTAGCCTGACAGAATATATGCCTCCCCAGTTTGGTGAGTGAGCAATGAGGTGACAAAATTTGCTGGTAATACCAGCTTATTTCAGAAAATAAAAAAGCATAAGGAAGCTCTCCAAAGTTAAGTAAGTAAACATTAAAGTGGCAGGTAGAACACTTTAGTGCTGGGAAAACTTTAATTTACAGTATTTATATGGCATTTTTGAAAAATTTCATATTACAGACTTCTAAAAAAATACCTCTTGTGAATTGGCTATATAAAAGTTTATAATGCAACCACAGTTGGTATGCCGTTAATGCCTGTGATTGCCGGACCTCAGAGTATACAGTACTCTAATTCTGGGAAAAGTTCAGAAAAGCGTGCTTCAAAATATTATGGAGCTTGAATGCCTCTATATCAAAAGGTTACGGTATTTGCATCTTTCTAGTTTAGTAAACAGAGACACCTGACAGAACTGGAGAATTGTGTTTGTTGAAAGTGAAGTGGATAAAGCTAGGTTTCCCTCTCATTTTCATATACTGTAACTCAGCCTTAGATTCACCTTATGAAGCTGAGGGAGGACAACGGTTTTATTTCATATTCTAAATGCAGTTACAACAGTGGTATTAACTTCCTTCATATGCAGTAACAGTCACCGGCCTGAACAGCTTCAAAGAGAGAGTAGATAAATTCATGATGAATGAGACTATATCAAAGATAAGATGCCTGTTTTTTACACTTTTCAGGGAGCTCAGATCAGCACTTTGTGGAAAATAAACTGTAGATTATACGGGCCTTTGGTGTGATCAGCAGAACTGTTATCTCTGTTTTTAATAGCTCAGACCTGGTGGCTCTGCTACTTCTATTATCTGCAGTATCATAAACCAAAATACCTTAGGAAAAGCAAAGACGACCAAGGAAATACTGAACCTATGTAACTGGATGTTTTTTTAAAAAAAATCAATGAGCTAACTTTAAATTGTCTCAAGGGAGTTTATGATAGCTTCATCATCATTCAGAAATAAAGAGCATTGTTACTTATTATTGCCTCCTTCAAGCCAAGGTTAGTCACTATATATCTTCCTGTATCAGTCAATTAGCCCTTAGCACTCTACGGAGTGGAGAGTTGGTTTCTGACCAAAAGCCACTTGAAGAGACTAGAAGCATTTGAAATGTTGATTTACAGGCGGCTGTTACATATGTTAGGTTGACAAAATCAGAAATGAGGTGATAAGCCTGGGAAAGCCAAGGGAAATCATCAAAACCATAAAAAAGCAAAAATTAGAATATTTTGGACATGTGATGCGACACCCAGAAAAATATGCCATACTTCACTTAATCCTCCAAGGAAAGATTGAAGGCAAACGATGTCCGGGCAGAAGAACATCATGGCTTCAAAATCTAAGGGACTGGTTTGGACAAAACTCAACAGCACTTTCTCGTGCGGCTGTTGATAAAAATAGGATTGCCAATATGATCTCCAACGTCCGATGGTGGATATGGTACAAGAAGCAGCAGCAGCTCTTAGCAATAGCCCTTTGACTTATATACTGCTTCACAGTGCTTTACAGCCCTCTCTAAGGGGTTTACAGAGTCAGAATATTGCTCCCAACAATCTGGGTCCTCATTTTACCCACCTGGGAAGGATGGAAGGCTGAGTCAACCGTGATAAGAGCATGAGCATACAAAAGGAGGAGAGATTGTACCAAAATATTCTATTTGCTATATCTCCTCTTTGGCCTGACACTTCTGGCAGGGAGTCTAAAATGACTGGTCTGGGCAGGAAACAATAGAAACAGTAATTGTCAACATCAACATCAACACACAATTCCTTATTATTATTATTATTTATTTTTATTATTATTTCTTGTATAACCATTGCATCAATTTATGCGCAGACAAAAAATTCTGGTCCCACTTTTCTAGAAATTTATCTTCTTCGGATGGAAGAATACTTTATAACATAGTACTTTGAAGGTTAACCAAGAAAATACATGGCAAGATACTGCATCTGGTACTTAGAATCCAAATGCTACAATATGGGCATGTTTTGCAGATCGCCTTCTTCCGATTATGAATACACTAGATTGCCTTAAAAAAAAAAAGAATACCTTCTTTATTTTTAAAAAAAATTTCTGTCAAGTACATATTGGTCAACAAGGCAGTATTTTTTTAAAACACACACACACACACACACAAAAGCAACGATTCACTACTTTGACAACAGAACCAGATTTATCTTTCCACAAAAATCCAGAAATAATTAGAAAATAAAGACATTTGTTTTCCTGTTTTTCCAATGTCATCTAGCAAACATACTGGTTTTTTTTGCAACCCAGATATAGAAGGCACAGGCATCTGGAGAAAATATAATGAATGGATTCCTAAAACAGGTTAATTTTAGGACACCCCAGAATGAGGCTTTCTGCCCTTTCCTTCCTTCCAGTAACTTTCAGGAGGAGGGTCACTTGAACAACAAAGAGACCCTCTGGGATATATGGAGAACATCAGGAAGTTCAAAGAAAGGTATCTTCCTATGTTAAGTAAACATCTTTTGAGTTCCAAGTCATAGCCTAACATCTTTTCAAAGGCAACTAGATTTATTGTATTTTGGAAGGACTTGATGCTCACTTCTTTAAAAACTTGCTATGCCTTACTATTCACAAACATCTGATTCCCCATTAACAATTTTCACCTGGCCCTCATTACCTTGACCTTTTAGATTGCATATTCTAGTTCAGACCTAGCTAGCTATACATGCGCACACCTTTCTGAAAACACAAGTGCCTATTTGAAAGCTACAGGAACATTCATTTTACAACACAGTTGGGTTACAGCAATTATATTTTGCATTCTTTTTTGGCAGGAGTGAAAAATGCACCATATTTTAGTCACTTTTTAAATCAAGTTCAAAACAAAGGGTCCTTTTAGTATTCTAACAAGTAAAACAAAACAGAAATCAGAATAGAGAATTCTGAACTTCTCTGTGCCTTTACTATATCCAGATTTTACCAGAGCATCTAACTTCAAAGAAATCAGTATTTTCTGCAAGATTCCCTCCATATATGTTGGTCCTTCACTTCCATTTTCCTCAGCCAGCATGCTTATATTGGTTGAAGATTATGGGAATTGTAGTCTAATAGAAGGAAGCCCGGGGGGGGGGGGATGTTCTAAATTTTATCAACTGTTTTGCTGCTTAACTGAATCTTTTTAGTGAGCCCCCTTTCCTCTGCCTTTTCAATCCAAGTATATTGGGGTAATTAGAATTCTAAATAATATATAGTGCAGATACCCTCCAATGAACCAGAACTTTTGTTGTTCTTTTCCAAGTACCTTGCTTCAATCTTTTTCCCTTCAGAGGCATTTCTAACACATTCTCTTCTTTGTGCAATTAAAGAAACACAGTGCAAATAATATCATCACTCCAGTCACTAAGATTAGAGATGATCATCAGGGTCTGTTTGGAGAGATAAAGGCTGTTCAGGAGACTGTTATGGAATGAGTTACTCATGATTCCAGTTCAGTATTTCTTTGTTGATGGTGTTGGGAGGGAAAAAAAAGTGCATCCATTTTAGTCCATTATTCTACAGCAAGGGTCTCCAACCTTGGCAACTTTAAGCCTGGCGGACTTCAACTCCCAGAATTCCCCAGCCAGCAGCTGGCTGGGGAATTCTGGGAGTTGAAGTCCGCCAGGCTTAAAGTTGCCAAGGTTGGAGACCCCTGCTCTACAGAGAACAGATGCCTTCTCATTCTCTCCCACCCCCCAATCCCCAGTACTCCAGGCCTGTTACTTTTTTCCTACAGCCACTGCCCTTCTATCAACATATTCTTTTTTCTCTCTCTCCAAACACACAGCCATACCCTGTTGTACCATTTTACAGGCAATGTTAAGAATGTAAATTCTCCTTTACATTCTCAAAGAAACAAGGAATATGTAAAAATAAATAGCCTCCCAGCCCTGTCAGGGTGAAGACAAAGACTCTGCTTCTTTAGTTCTTTATCCATCTGAATGGGAAGTGCAAATTGTTTGGAGAATGCCAGAATCTGGGCTGTAAAAACATGTCTGCCACAATTAGCAAACATGTGTCAGTGGTCCTTATTGGCAAGGAGTCCATCAGCTTAGTTTCATGCTGATCGTCACAGCCCGTTTGTAGACTTCGGTAACATTATCACAGTCTGCCAGAGAGAAACAACTGTCTGCAAGGGGTTTTTGGCACTGAGTCACTGTCCAGCGTCGGAGTCGGCGGCCCTTGGTTTCCACATCTCCCTCCTCCAGTTGCAAGAGGTCATCTGCAGAGACAGAGCCACGCATGGAGACCCCTCCACTTCCTGGCATTCGATCAGGCAAATCAAGCTGGTCAAAGGACTCTGTGGAAAGGATGCTGTCTTCACTCACAGCGCTGGATGGGCAAAGGCGAGAGGCGAGGGACAGCCTGGGCAAGATCAGCTCAGGGAACGTTGAGAGGACTTTGTCAGGCACATCGTCAGAATCAGTGCTGCTGGAGGAATACTTGCCATTATGTTTCAAAATACCTTTCCGCCTGGCCTGATTGCCACTGGAGTTCTGAGTGGAGGAGGGAGTGCCCACAAAGACACTGGCATTGAAGTCTATGTTTTCAGAGTCTAAAACATCTGCAAATTCACTACGCTCTGAAGACGAGTAATAGCCAGACTCTCTCTTCAGTGGCTTTTTCAGAATTCCTTTCTTGGGCACTGGAGGGGCAGCTACAACATCCTCTGTATGGCAGGCCAAGGATCTGGAGGACAGGACACAAGCTAGCTCAACTGCAGATCTAGTCTTGTCTTCTTTCTGCATATCAAGAGGAGCTACCACAGTTGAAGAAGGACCCTGGGACTTCTCACAAGAGTTTCTCTTTTTCAATATGCCTTTAGGTCTCTTTAGGATTGATTTGGATTGGCTCTCTGGTGCTAGGCCTGTTTCTTGCACAGCATGAGACACGTCATTCTCCTTTTTTGACTTCTTGAGTGAACGCTGCTTCTCCAACGTGACACCAGGGATGTGTTGTTTAAAAAAGCAGCGCATTTTGGAGCCATTTTCAAACAGAGGCCTGGAGGAGCGGCGAAGCCAATCTGCGACAGTAGCCAATGGGGATTCATCCTCTCGCAAAGACTCCTGTTCCCCAACTGGTACTTTGTAACCCCAGTTGATCCACCAATGGCTGGCTATGTCCTCAATGGTAGCTCGGCGTTCTGGATTCACCATTAGCATCCACCGGATCAAGCCACAGGCATCTACAAATCAAAGAAATCATATGAGATGTACAGATAAGGGGCATGCTTCATTTCGCAGAACTCCTTTCTAATTTTAGTACAAGAGGAAAATACCCTATTTCAGCTAATGACCTGGAACTGATATCCATCAGAAACTCCAAAACTGCAAATATAAGAATATATTTTTATAGATCTCTTATTCACAGAAAGGGGTAATTCAGGACATCTAGCCTTCAGCTCAGTGCAAGAATTCAAAGTAAAGCCTCCTATATGAAGGGCTATCCAGCCCAAGCCTTCCTTAAAACTGTTTCACTGTTAACTTACTATGCAATATTTTTCCTAGAAGAAATGGCAAATCAAAAATTGCTCTGAGCTAAAGCAGAGCTGATGATTATGGTGCAATGATATATTTTCAAAGGAAGCTTGCTAAAGCTTTGAAGAATTTTGTTAGAAAGAACAATAAAAAATGGAAACAAATTAAGTTCTAAAATATAATTTGAAGGGGCTAAAATCAAGATTATTAAAAGTAAAAGGAAGGAATATGATGTTGGTTTGTTTGATCAAGGTTAAAATAGATATGTTCTCTCTGGTAACCTTTAATCAACTTTTGCTGATCACAACTAAATGGTGAGGTTTTTAAAGACTTGTTTCTAGATAAGAGATAGGACATGGGAAGAAGATACCATTTTGTAGTTTAAGAAAAAGTGATAATCAGTTTCACAATCGGTAATTATAAGTAAAAAAAAGAATTCAAAGATTTTTGTCTAAGAACTCTCCTTATTCATCAAAGTAAAACTTAGATATTAAAGCCTTCGTTAAGAGAAACTCAAACTCTGAATGTTATACAAGCCTATATATAGAATTACAATTCAGAAATATCTGTTTCTCAAATGTGAGATTATTTTTTAGCCTAATGCCTATTCCTACTGCTTAATTTGCCATAACATTGCCTATTCTATGGATGGAATTACACCCGATTTCCAATGGAAATATCCTGGCAGTTATTTTAAAGCTGACTTGATATATTTTGTGGGACTATATGGTTTGCTAATGTTTAGCAAAGAAATAAATGATTGGAAAGTGATTTCAACCTTTACATTTTTTTTTCAGTGTACATAAAACCAACTTCCAGGATTCTTGGTTTTTACAGTGTTGGCATCAAATATGAAAGACTGTCTGACCTGATTATTGCATTTACAATAATTTTTAGAAAATGAATTAACTATTTTAGCAATCAGTACTATAGCATCAATATAATATATTGTGCTAATTTTCACTAAATGTAATATTCTTGGTGAATTTAGTATTTATCTGCCACTGTGATCCCCTAAGCAGTATGTCAGTTGTTCTATTTAAATTCTGTACCCATTCAATCATACTGTATTTCACCAGCAGTTTGCAAATAAGGCCCAACAAATGTTTTGAGTTTTGTGTTTTTCAAATTCAGTCAAGTCTGTGAGTATTCCATTTTGTTTTTGTAATTCCTCTAGATGATTATTTATGCAAAGCATCTGAAGAGCTACCCTTCCACAGAAGTAATCCAGCCATAAAATGACATAAACTAATCTGTAATCCAAGTTAAACAGCTGGCTTGGTAATACAGTTTGAAATGCAGTACGGCCAATCTACTTCCTTCTTTTATTACACTTTAATCCTAGGCCTTTTTGAATCATAAAGTTTTCTCTGCCACTAATTTAATATCTTGTTTTCAGTTCTTCCTGGAATCATATGAAATAGAAATGTAAGCCTTGGAAAAATACTCATTTTTATTACTGCAATAAAACCAGTACTCAAAGTGGTGTGTGATTAATAAAAATAGAGTGGAATTATTTCTTAGGCAGATAACCCCTCATCCAGTTTCAACTTACCTGAAAGTTTGGTGGGCTCTTTGTAATCTCCTCTTGTAATCTGTTTTACCAGTGTCTTGTAATCATGGCTATCAAATGGCATTGTGCCATGGATCAAAATATAGAGAAGAACACCAAGAGACCAGCTGTCAACCTGCAGATATAAAAGCCAACTGTTAACTTGCAATCAGTCTGCCCAAGGAATAAAACTCTTCCTTGATCTTTATGTTGGCAACTGCTATTACCATCAGGAAGTGCAAATAAGAACGTCTTGCCCTGATCATTGCCAATAAAACAACGTCATTCTCTCAGAGTGTACCTTGGCTATAAACTGCACAGTAGTTTCTGGCCATCAGTTTACTCTTAAGCATCCAATGGGTTTATTAAATGCAATATGCATGACCAGGGGCATAATCTTGCAACAATTAAGTATTCAGTGGGAAAAGCCAGGAATTTCTGCTATGTGTTTTGCAGCCTGAATAGTATCAATAGTCCAAATGCTTCTCCAGTACTGGGGAATTTTTATTTAATCAGTTCTCTTACCTCAGGTCCTTTGTAAGGCCTTCCGTTAACTATCTCAGGAGATGCATAGAGGGGACTGCCACAGAAGGTTTGAAGAAGCCTATCTTGTTGGAAAACATTGGAAAGGCCAAAGTCTGCAATCTATGATGAGAAGAATACTCTCAGATTAATGCTGTTTAATTCTATCAGAAAACAAATAGCAAGGACTTCTTTTAGAACAAGTTTTACTTTCCAACCCCAAATCAACTAGAATTGTATCTTTACAGAAAGAAAGCATTTCAGTTTCTGCATTGTCCACATAAACACAAGCTATCTGGCCCTAAATTTAGAGTTGTCAGATCATCAGTACGGCACATATATTCAAAGTTTGCAATTTGACAACAGTTTATTATTTGGGTAATATAAATTGGGGCCTATGCCCAGCAACATGTTAAAGGAGAAGGATCAAAATGAGCAAGATGGCAACCACAGAATCACAACGGAAACCCTACTGTTATGTGTGTGCAATGTTGAGATAATCTGGTGCCCTCAATCTGCGCTTAATTACAAATCCTTTATACCCAATGTCCAATTTGCCATCTTGGCTAATTGTGATAAGATAATGAATCATTCTGAGATACACAACTGAATCGTTTGTCTAAAAAAATGTTTCAAAGTCTCCTTCACTGCCCCACAAATGTCTCTCTTTTCTTTTTATTAAACAAACCACATCATTTTCTTTTTGTATTCTATTTTGCCAAGAGTCACCTTGTACTTTAATTCTTCATTATCGATCTGCTTGTTTAGCAGAACAGAAGATAAGCTAAACTTCTTGGCGACTAGTTGTTTTTAATCTTCTTTTTCTTGTTAAAAGGAGCCGAGTAATTCACACACAAATAGTCAAATCAAGGGTTTGGATAACAGCATCTTTTAGTTTTTTTGAAGATATTAAAAAAAGGCAGGACTATTTCCCTTCTGAAGCTCTGCAATCTATTAGATGTCAGTGGATAAAGTGGAAGCATCGATGCCTGAAGCTTGAAGGCACAGAATGTAGCAACCTTTCTAAAAGTAGCCAATTTTAAAGCTGACTGCTTGTGAATTTTAATCATGTTTTGAATTCTACAAAATAAGGGAACATTGTCAAACTATAAATATTCAGTCTTGTTCCCTACTAGCCTAATCTGCAATGACATTGTGCAAACTCTAAGATGATTTAGAACATTTTCACACTGGAAGGTTTAACATACCAGCATCTCCACTAAAATCCATCCTGCCAATATAAATATCTGCATTTGTGGAGGAGGAATGAGAAGTGGAGAATTCATCACATGCCATCCAAACATTTCAAAATTGCTATTTTAAATTGCCCTTTTTATGAGGGCGAGTCAAAATGTAATGCCATTTTCTTTAGGACAGGTATAATTACCAACACAGGAACATGTAGCATACATCAAAATGAAGCTGGTCCTCCGTGGATCACATCCCTACTTCTCAATATAGTCACCGTTTCTCTCAATAGCAATGTTCCACCTTCGAATGAGAGCATGTATCCCGGTCTCGTAAAATTTTGTTGACTGTTCTTTGAGCCATATATATGTGGAATAATGTTTGCATCTCAGCATCATCTCTTCGGCCCCATGAAAGAGGGTTTGAGAGGCAAACATTATTCCAGTGACGAGGAAGTGAAAACTGCAGTGACGAAGTGGCTCAAAGAACAGTCAACAAAAGTTTACGAGACAGGGATACATGCTCTCATTCGAAGGTGGAACATTGCTATTGAGAGAAACGGTGACTATGTTGAGAAGTAGGGATGTGATCCACGGAGGACCAGCTTCATTTTGATGTATGCTACATGTTCCTGTGTTGGTAATTATACCTGTCCTAAAGAAAATGGCATTACGTTTTGACTCGCCCTCATAGTATTTTAAATTCTTCAATAAGTACCATAGGAAAGAAGTGCTCAAATGCAATTTCATGCCAATTCCAACTTACCTTGATGTTTCCATTTGCATCCAAAAGAATATTTTCTAACTTCAGATCTCTATGGACAATTCCATTCTGTTGGGGTGGAAAAACAGAAGCCTGTTTATTTTTTTTCCTGTTAGAAGAGGAAACAAGGCCACGCTAGAAGGCTACCTAAGTTCATCCCATCTAACTGGGTGTGTCATATATTAGTATTTTGCTTAAATATTTATTTTTCTATGAAGCAAAATACTAAGCCACCAGATAGAGGTACAGATGTAAATGAAACATCGACACATCGTATGCATACTAAGTAAAGAAGGCAGAGTAATAATATGGAATTCCTGCAGTCTTACCAGCGCAACCCACACTATTTTGTACTACTGAATAAAAATGCTTGCATTCAAATCTATGGTTTTCTATGCAATAAATATATGTTGAATGTGCAATTGTGTGGCAATAGTAGTAGTAGAACCTCCTGCACAATTGTTACTAGGTAACACAGATGAAATCACTATGAAGGAAAACCCTCCCAATAATGCCTGCATGATGCTTTGGTGACATATTTCCTTTTGCTACTGAGAATTTCCCCTAATAGGGTGATGTGGCAAAATGCAGATTTCCTAACTAGTACATTTCCTTGCAAAGAGCAATTTGTTATCAGTTTCCAAATGTGTCCTAAGACAATGGAATTAGTTGCAAAGGAATGCAGTATGGTCCCACAGACTGCCCACGCTCATCTATAGCCCTTAACATTCCTAGAGCCCCAGCATTACTTCCTGAGTTACTTCCATTTTTTTCCCTTTCTTCCAAGAACAAAGCTTGCAAAATAAGACCAGTAAACGTCTAGAATTCCAGACTGACAAGCTCTATTTGAAGCAGGTTGTCCAAATTGTACCTTAGTCTTGTTACATTAAGCTTTCCCCTTGACTTTCAAGTGCCATTAGCTTTGAATACAAAATGAATGGAAGCAGGTGCTTTCCAACATAATAAGTGACTTGTGTTTGGCGTGTAATTTGAAAGTTCTGGGCAAATTCATGCAATTGTTGCAAGGTATTCTTTCTAAAGAAGATTGCTCAGGCTCCATTACCTTGAAGAGAGCTCATTCTCAATTATGGAAAAGTTTGCTATCTGTTCTCTTTCCCATTAAATACCCAAACAAAACAGGAAAGCAGGGAGGTAGGGTTTGCTATATTTCCTTTATAGAACAGCACAATCTAGGTTTCCCCAGTGCCCTTCTGTAAGTAAAGGAAAAATCAAACTTACATAATCAAGTTTTTAATCCACTATAACGTCATGCCAGTATAATTTTCCTGAGGGTAAACCTGAAAATCATACTACTCTAACTATCCTTATTGGGAAAGCCTACTGCTTTAAGCAGTACCCAAAATCCAGCAGGCCAAAATCACCCAACCTAATAATTTTGACTTGCTAGCATAGTTTTTCACTGTAAATGTGTTTCCTAATGCAGCTTCACACAGTTGCATCCCTAGGACCAGATGGGACATTTCAATTATCACCACAATCAACTAGTTTGTGCAGATGTTGTATGTAACAGGAATCTTAATACACAATCCTTCCCCCCACATACACACACACTTTGAGGAAGACGTTCACCTCCTAATGTTTACATCCACCATAATGGAAGGAGAAAACTCATCCTCCTATGAAAGCTAGGAATGAGAAAAAAGTTCAATTACGTTGCCCATGTATATAAAAGGCTAAGGACACCAGCCAACAATGTTATTAATTAGTCCACATGGATGTATTCCATATTAAACTAATATAGCATTACACTGCTATAACGGAAAACTGAAAGAAAAAAAACCCTGTTGTGCTTTTGATAGATTGCAGGAAACTCTTGCGTCCCCATTATGATAGTTAAATAGGGTAATTATGTTTCAGCTTTCAACCATCTTAAACAACTAGATGTAAAACATGGATATGAAAACATAAATTGAAATATTTAGTAATTTTTTTTTCATTTTCACTAACCTTATGACAATAATAGATTGCCGACACCACTTGCCTGAAGAAGTGCCGAGCTTCCTGCTCCGTCAATCTCTGGCGCTCACTAATGTAATCATAAAGATCTCCTTTGCTGGCATATTCCATCACAATGACAATCTTGCTACTGTTTTCAAATACTATATAAACAAGAACAGAGAAAAGGTTAAGAACAATTATAAAGAAGAATTCTAGATATCTTAATGCCAAATTCTTCTAATAATAAACCTGTCACTTTAGTTCCTGTCCTGACCTGCAAATTTGTATATTTGTGCAAATGTAGGGCCAAATAGTTTAACACTGTTTTAACTGCTGTGGTATGTACTGTAGCGGGTAGATTAGATTTAAGTTTAATGAATTTCCCGTTAGGAAACATCATGAGCTGCAATTAAAACAAAATTTTAGTCACAGACCATACCACCTGCGAAAAAATTGCAGGGATCAGTACATGGATACAATCTCTTTTCGTCATTGAATATAATAACGGTTTAACTTTAGAATAGGACCAGATTATTTCCTTTATCAATTCTTATGTTGCCTTTCTTGATTCTGGATTACAATACTAATGGTAGCAATAATAGAGTTAAAAAGTTAAGATGGTGTGACCAAAGCTCGGCCCACTTTTCATGTCTGACGCATGCAACGCACATAAAAAATGAGTGAAGCTTTGATGGCAGAATCATGGCCACCCATCATGATGTTTTTGACCACATCCTCACATACCCCTGGCAATAATCAGAATGATACTTTTGAAATGTTAACTTTTCTATTTCTTGTTTAACGATAGGTTTTAAGATCTTTCACCTGGTCGTGCCTTCATGATATTATACATAGTACCTATACAATGAACAAAGACTCAAAGTTCTTTATTCTCAGTCTCAAAACCACAAGAATTAACTGGTGTTCAGAACATGTACAAGTTGTTTTGTACACATGTGCACACCAAAAGAAAGAAAAGATAAGAAAGAAAAAACAAGGAGCAAATACGAACAGTACTGAAAAGTGCAATGGGAAATTTTCAGTGTTGCTGTGTTTCACTCATCCAGCTGCACTTCAAGCAGACTCTCCTTCCTTTGTGTTTAAAGGGCGAAGAACAGCATTTATTTATGTGGGGGGGGGGGGGGGGGAACATGGCCAGCACTGCTTGAAGAGAAAATATTGGTATTTCTTTTCCTCCCCGTACTATGTAATTGACATCCTAACCAAGAGTGACCAAACCAGTTTAAACTCTTCCTGGGCATTGCCCTGAGATGTTTTTATACTTTATACTGCCACATTTCCAGCTTGTGCCAATATGCAACAGTAAGAAGGAAAAGGAAAAGGAACATTCTTTATGAAGTGTCTCTTTTAGAACTTTCTACCCTTGTAAATGCAAGAGGCCATGGCAGTCTTATTAAGCCACAGATCAATATTTAATGGTCTGTTTCAATAAATTATAATCTGCCTAGAAAGTTTGGCAATTGAGCCTATTCAAAGTACAGCATGTATAAATAAATCATTCCACTAAAATATCTTGATTTAGCTACCTGTTCATATTCTACAAAAGCTGCAGCATTAAGCAGCTTTGGAACTATGGTATAGAGATAAAAACAGTTCCCTGTCCTGAAAACAGCTACAATTTCTAAAATTCCGTTTCCTCCTTTCTGAATAGTGAAAGGCCTGAAAAACAAATAGATTAAGTCAAGTTAAATTTAAACAAACAATTCTTACCTTCATGAACAGCAATGATGTGGGGATGATTGAGAGAAGACATGATTTCAATTTCCCTTCGAATGTGGAGAAGATCCTGCTCATCCTTGATTTTATCTTTCCGGATAGACTTGATAGCAACCTGGAAATGCAGTTTTGCCCAAATTAACAGCGAAGCAATCTTTCTGAATGTAAAACATATCAATGCACTTCTTGATTTTTTAAAAAATTATTAATTTGTATTCCACCTTTATTGTGCATTGCTTCAAGTAGTGTACACAGTAATGCTTTTCCTTCCCATTTTGCCCACTATAACAATTCTGTGAGGTAAATTGGGCTGAGAAAGAGTGATTGGCCCAAATTTACCCAGCAGGTTTTCATGCCCAAAGGAAGACTAGAAGTCATGGTCTCTCAGTTTCTAATCCAGCATCTTAACCACTACCTCAAAAATTGCTTCTTACTTTGCTTTTATTTTGAGACCTAACATTAAGTTAAAGAACAAGGGAGCAAATAAATATATATATTTGATGTCAGTAACATTATCAGAATAATTAAATGTATATTTTTAAATTCATACTCCTGGGCCCTGGAACTAACATCCCCCATCTGGAAGCATATATTTTGAGAATTCTATGGTTTTAATATTTTTATGTGATTTATGTGATCTATCCCTGCCTCAATCTGAAGGTTCTCTAGGTCATTTTTATTGAATTAGTTCAGTGCTTAAAAATCTCTGTGTTTATGCTGTAAAGTTTTTTTTTAAGGGTTAAGAAAAGCAAGAATTTATCTACTAACCACAAAGATGTCAGCACACTGAAACACTTGAAACATTTTGGTTAAAGATCCTCTTAAGAAAAGGACTTTTCATTTTTAAATTAAACATCTTTTGTTTCTTTTTAAACAAAGTATCTGCTTGGTTCTTTTTAAAGCAGCAACTTTGCACAGGCTTAATACAGAGCAGGACTTTGGTGTTTTGGTAGAGTTCTTGTAATAAAACATAGCTAGTGAATGGAAAGTGAGCAAAGCACATGACTCTAAATGTTTTATTTGCTGCAAATGAAAACATTCTGTTATCCTCAGCCATCCATTTTTTAAAAAACTTTTTTAAAAAAGTTTGGCATTGAAATAAAGCCATAAAGTTCCAGGTACTATTTTCTCTTCTGAACAAATACATTAAAAATAAAAATAAGGAACACAGAAGTTCCTCCAACATAGGCAGCTAGTCAAAATGCTGCAAATCTGAAATAGCAGAAGAAGCAAACTTTATAAAAGACTGCTGAGGATTGCTTTATTATGAAAATTCTTTTCCAAGTAAAAGAAGGAGAGGAGAGGGAAAGTGAACACGCTAAAGAATAGATGTAGTTAATCCTCTTTCAAAGAGATTGTGAAGACAATGCATATCTTGGGTTGAATTTTCAACAGAATCCGGCACAACCTCCATATCCTCCCTCAGACAAGAATGCGGAACAGCATTAATCCTGTAAAAGGATCCTGGAAGACACATAATACTAAGTCTCCTGGCAACAAGGAAAGGGAGGCCTAGCCTTGCATCCCAAAGGCAGAAATGTTAGAGCTCTCCTATCCAGCCACAATGAACTCAAATTCCTTCTTTGCTATAAAGGGAGAGCGAGGCAGAGAGCATTCAACTCTTCCCAAAGATGATGTATTTTAAGGCATGTTCTCTAGTCCTCAGCAACAAAATCATCTGGACTCCCAACTAGTGGTAGAATGAAAAGATGGATACCTGTTAGGTTGAATCTTAACTTGGAAGTCTAAAAAGCAAATTCACTGCCCTTCTTGCTAAAGAAAGAATAGTTTCATCAGTCCCCTGAGATTCAGTTTACCCAGATATAATCGATTTTTGTTTCAATGGGTTACAAGCAAAACAGAGGTTTATGGCTTAGCCCTGGTACTACCCTGTTTCCCCCAAACTAAGAGATCCCCTGATAATAAGCCCAATCGGGCTTTTGAGTGCATGGCAATAAGGCCAAGCGCTTATTTCAGGGTTCAAAAAATTATAAGACAGGGTCTTATTTTCGGGGAAACACTGTAATATGAACATTATTCTTCATTTCAAGTGAAGCTATTTTCAGAAAACACTAAGCAGTGAGAAGATATTCATCTAATACTTACACATTAATGTTGGCCACTTTTCCACTGGGGGGGAAATCTTTGATTCCTTCTTTGGAAGAATGGCTAATTAAATAATAGGAATATTGGTCTGATTTAGGAATAACATGTTACTCTGATAAAGAATTTAATCCTAACTGAAAACATAATGTTATATATGGATTTGTGCTGCATCCAAAATTCAGCTTTTGTTATAAACAGAATTATGTCTTCATTCAATCTTTAACTTTCAGTATTTACCTAACGAATTATTTACTGTTTTATAGTTTTTTTAGTGATTCGAATTGCCTTAACAGAGTATGTTCACTTGAAAATTCAATAATAAAGATTGGTATCCTATTTCCCAATATGTTTTATATATTTCTTACATCTTTTTCATGTTCACTCTTTTCAGTTTTTCTAATAAAATAATGAACTAAAAAAAGATGTTGTCCATTTGCCACACATGCATTGTCACACTGGGATTGTGGCAACAGCTTTGAACTGTCTGATCCCTCATTGCATCTTCACCATTTCCTTCCTCTTTATGATGTGCTGTTGTTTTTTAAAGGGAAGGATATATCTCCAAAATATAAACCAATTATATGAACTCAAGAGATATATTTATCTGTCATGAATCATCTCTTGCAACAAAAAGATCAAAGAGGATAGTAACAGGCCTGCCTGTGCAAAGAATAAACCTTTTCCCCCTGCAAACTGAGAACCACACCTAGCGTAAGTGGTATGTAAGGATCCATACTTTCAAGAACTGAGATGAAGCCTCCCCAATATCTGAATTCTAAAATAATTTAGAGCATGATTATTTCCTATCTATTTCATAATTTATTTTCTTTCTTACACAAAAAAATATAATATTGTACACTCTGTGAGGGAGAAAAAAGGTAAAGGTAAAGGTTCCCCTCGCACATATGTGCTAGTCGTTCCCGACTCTAGGGGGCAGTGCTCATCTCTGTTTAAAAGCCGAAGTGCCAGCGCTGTCTGAAGACGTCTCCGTGGTCATGTGGCTGGCATGACTAAACGCCAAAGGCGCATGGAACGCTGTTACCTTCCCACCAAAGGTGGTCCCTATTTTTCTACTTGCATTTTTTACGTGCTTTCGAACTGCTAGGTTGGCAGAAGCTAGGAGGGAATTAGGCAGTTGCAAATGTGAGATGGATGGATGGATTGATGGATGGATGGATGGATGGAGAGATCGACAGACAGACAATCTGCCAGCAAAAGATCTGAAAGAACTCTGGGTGCTTTGGAAGAAAAAAAAAATGCTGGCAGCTCACAAAAGATAACAAAAAGAGAGAAAAGAAACTGAAGAAAAAGCTTTCTACCTACAGATTTTATTTCATTCACATTTGTCAGCCTTTCCCAATCACATGTCTTCTAGATTAAAATGTTCTACCCATGTCTTAATTAAAAACTTGTTTTAAAAACTATAGGAACCAATCAGTTTATTTTGCAGGGGAAGGGGGCAGGGAGACACACAAATGAACTACTAATGCAAGGAAAGTCTGGAAATAAGAATCATGCAAAGGTTTTGATTCATAACACCAATAAGCACATGAGCAATGAACTGCATGTCTGTAGCATCTCCAGTGTCAGAGATTCTGAGAATGTGATCCAAAATATCTGTAGATCAGCAGCTCTCCTCTCTGAGGTTTATATTGTGCAGAACTACAATATAAGTATAAGCTTCTTTCATTAAATGGCCTTTGTGCTAGGTTCAAGGGTTCAGTCTCCAATTCTTCCCACTTCACTGCCTCATCATTTGGATAAGCTTCTGGAATGTGCATCACTGTTGGGCAAAGCCTCTCCTGGTAAACTAGTAGTTGCCTTATCTAACCTATAAAAGTCCTCCTCCCATCCACTTCTGAAATCTAAACCCCAACTGCACTCCTAACTGACCCAGAGGTCTGAAATGTTTCTTCAAAGCTAGGCAAGAATAGCCCTAGAAGTTTAGAAAGATTGCCTAAAATGGTCAGAGCTGCTAATCCTGAAGCACCACCATGTCTTCATTCTCAGGACATTGTCCAAGATGTATCCCTCAGAAAAGAGACACCTCTATGAAAACTGCCCAGAATAAAGGGACAAGTACACTTGATTTATGCTCTGGGTCTTATCAGGACAATCCTAAAAGCTACAAGCTGCAAAGCCAATTGTTCATATTTATTGCCTGTTCTGATATCTTCAACATGCATTGGGACACAGCTTTCATCATCCTGAGTCAACACATGTTGGGATAAGAATTACTCTTATCAGAGGCGAACTGAATCTTTTCCTGGAACTCTGACATTGCCAAAATAAACCGCATTATAATTCTAATGAAAAAGATATTTATTTCTTATCAAAAATAGTTAATTACATACTGGCTATATAAAAGAGATCTTGCTTCGTCATGAAGCAGAGAACAAAAGGAATGAAGGAATGTACACATGCGTACTAGGAACATTAATCACGTGCTCAGGAATAAACCATTATATTTGATAGGGATGCATCTCCCTGCATATACATGTAACAGGCAACATAAAATCACTGCGTGACAACACAGCTATAGGCTGCACTGGTTGCATGCTGTGAGAGCTGTAATCCCACATATAAGAGACAACAGTTTAGCACATGGGTCTTCAACCTTGCAACTTTAAGACTTGTGGACTTCAACTCCCAGAGTTCCTCAGGCTGAGGAACTCTGGGAGTTGAAGTCCACAAGTCTTAAAGTTGCCAAGGTTGGAGACCCCTGGTTTAGCAGACTGTTGTTGTTTTTTTACTTTTCCTAGTACAAATTACATAGTAGTATATCTTCCCATGGAATTTTACTGTTACCTTCAATATGCTGTTAAGATTCAAATATTATGCTTTGCATTTATCTCCTTTCCCTGCCCGACATAATATTTAACTATGAGCTCCTAAGTCATACAGCTCCTTTTTAACTCTGAATTAAACATATGTTCCTAGAAAAACTCACATACAATATTGAGAGTGAAGCATAGTATAATGTTTGATGACATATATGCAAGAATAATCAATATTATATACCTTTATTGGTTTGTTACTGAATCTACTCCATCTGAATCTAGATGGTCGGTGTGCCTATGCGCAGGTGGAACATTGGAAAATGGGTTTAAGACAAGCAGCCCCATATTCCAGTTAAAGACTAGGTTGGAATATAAAACCATTTTGTAGAATACAACTGCAAATTATGATTGCAGGTGGAAATCTTTATCACCAGTCAGCTTTTTTTTTTACTGTTGCAATTTGATCTGAGTGCTCATTTCAAATATGACTTTAATTATGGCTTTAATGAGAAAAGAGATCTTCAAAAGGTAATAAAAGTTTGCCAGCTGTGTGAGAATGAGTTCCAAATTCTATATATTGCCTTATTCCTAAGAAATCATGCCTTAAATCTGGTTGTCAAAATCCCCTGTATTTGCTGGTATTGGTGGGGTGGAAAGGAGTGGATTATGATGATGATGATGATGTTTAGGAAAATCCTTTTCTTTCTTTTTCTCTCTCTCTTTCTTTCTCTCTCTCTTTCTTTCTCTCTCTCCCTTTCTCTCTCTCTCTCTCCCTCCCTCCCTTCTTTCTTTCATAGCTCAACCCCTTGATTGTAAGTACTATATATTCTGTTAGTAAAACTATAGAAATCCAGACCTAGAGTTTGATCTGGCAGAGAGCCAAGGACTAAAAGCTATTCTCCCTGGCCTAGCTTATAGATACAAAATAACAAACTGAAATAGAAGCCAATAGGCTTCACCAGATGCACTCTGCAATTTCATATGCACTAACAAAAAAAACCCCAAGGCACTCAAATTTCTTTACATAAGCAATTCAGGGTCATTACAATAGTTAATAGTTTTAAAAAGCTATGGAAAGGAGAAGAACATTTTTAAAAAAATGAATGTATAAAAGTTGGTTAAATGTTAAAGCTACACCACATTCGATGTTGATTTCAAGTCTTGATTCCTACAATGGTTTGGTAAGTACATAATTTATTTTGTTTTTTAATCAGATACATTACTGAGCAAACTTTTTTGGATTTATTTGAAATCTAAATCTAAACATAGTAAGGGAAAGTAATTCGACAAGACCATTCACTAAGGTTAAATTAACTGAATCAAGATAGAGAATTCTGGGAATGGCAGTTCCAATACATCCAAAGGGCTTCAAGTCTTATTATTTATCTGATTAGATTTCAGGACTGCCCATCTCCATATCAACTCTGGCTGACAATATAAAAAATAAATACAAAAAGATAAAATATGATGGTGTAACAAATACATCTAATAAGGGGTTCATCTACCCTACCCCAAGATCTGGGAAACAGACAGGTCTTCAAGGCTTTCTGGAATGTCATCATGGTAGGATTTTGCAGGGACAAGATTCCAGGTGCTGTGTCAAAGAATCTATTTTCTGGATCCTGGAAGATGACACTATTTAATCAATGAGACCTAGAGAATGCCCACTCTAATAGCTCTTACCAGTCAGGCAGATACCATTGGAGATTGGAGGTCCTTCAGATAACCTCAGCTCTCTGTGTCATGTAGAACTTTACAGGTGATAACCAGCACCTTGAATCACACTCAAAAGCATAATACTGCATAACCAGTGCAGCTCATGAAGTAGGTGTGTCATGCGAGCATGTCTAGGCAGGCCTCCACTGCTTGCGCTATTGTGTTCTTGACCAGTTGATGCTTCTGAGTGGTCTTCATGGATAGTCCCATGTAGAGCACACTGCAACAGTTGAATCCTTAAGGTGACAATGGTGTGAGTAACTGAAGGGCTGCCTGATCCAGGAGGGGCACAACTGGCTCATCAGATGAAGCTGTGCAAAGGCCCTCCTGGCCATAGCTGCCACTTGTAGGTTGGGGAAAGCTGATCCATACAATAAATAACCAGATGTATCCTCGGAACAGAGGTGTCAATTATCATGTACACCTTGTTCAACTGAAAGCAGAAGCAATAGTGATATTCAAAGCTATGATTTGAATTAAGATAGGAGAAGCATGATTAGATTAGAAGCACTTATACAGTACTGCAATATGAATATTTCCCAAGATGCTGGCTTTGGAATAAAAAGAGAAAGACTTAGTCAAGTCAAGCTAAGCTTCTGGGGATTACTGAGGACTTCCATCTAGTTTTCTTGGCAACAACACAGAATTGATTTGTCATTCCCTGCTTCAAGAATGTTTGATTTCTCAGACTATATTTATTAAATGAAAGAGATAAAAGTAGCTTGGTAGGATGAAAGTAGGTATGTGGATTAAAGTTTGACTAACCTGGGCATGGTGCAAAAAAGAGGTCAAGTTTTACTTCCTGCTATTTTTGTTGGTAAGCTTATAATATTTATTCTTTCAGGCTAGTATAAACATGTAATCTCTCCTTTCACAGGGAAACAAGATCTGTGACTTCAGTCAGCATGACTCGAACTGTTTACTTCCCACATCAGCCCAGCTTACTAATGCTCCAAACCAATGGTGCTGCCGCCGCCACGGATAATTTATTTCCAAACTTTAGGCTTTTGCCAATCCTGCTTAAGAAATATATCTTATGTAGGGGTTTATGGAGAGACAAACAATACCATCATGATGAATTCTTTCAACAAACTACAGTATCCTACTGAATGAAAGCCAAGACATAGGCTTTAGGGCAAATTTACACTGTGCTTACATAACCGCCCAATGCACATTCTTGTAGCAATGCTAATTTACACAGGAAAAACAAGGTTAAAAGGAAGATATCAGAGACTTTTGGATCTTGCTCTTCTGGATACTGTACCTTCCCCACCCCTTAACTTCCAACCAATAAGACTAACTTTCAGTATTTCAAGTGAGGCAAACAGTACACAGGCAGGTAATTCATGCCAAAATCAATGACGTTAAAAAAGTTGAAGAGTGGGGAAGAAATAAACAGAGAAGCACAAAATGACTATCTTTTTTTCCCATTCTTTTAAAGGGGAAAGCACCTACAACTCTGCCAAAGCCACCCATAGAATAACCTCAGTCCACCCACGACCACTGGCTCACAAACAGCTTGCCACTATCATCAAAAAGAAAAGCCGTGCAGGGAGCTTTGTAAGAGCGCTCTAAATTTATCACCCTTGCTCTGATGTAATTGCACTTAATCCTATCACTCTTCCTCACTAGCTAGAATGATTTAAAGGAGGCATGAGAAGTCTTGCAAGACTGCCTTTAATTTGCATGGGCCTGTCTCACTGCATGTTAATTCACATTGTTAAAGTATATTTTGATTTAACACACTATGCAACTTTTGCACTACTGCATTAACTTAGAATCCAATTCCTTATCCAATAAGCTGGGCCACTTACATAACAAATGCTGCAAAATCCATTGTGATCCAACCTAACAAAAGCTAATGTGTGTGTGTGTGTGTGTGTGTGTGTGTGTGTGTGTGTGTGTGTGTGTGTGTGTCTTTAAATCAGTGTTGACTCCTAGTATTTTAAAGGTATCCTAAATTTAGCTTTATGCTCTTCAACAGAAACAGGGAAACATTTACTTAAAGCTACCAGCACAGACTTATTTAACCCATCTGAAATGGGTAGTCCTCACTAATGGGTAAACATTGATAATATCTGGAACGGAACTGCAGATTAATCGACTACATTGTTGTAAAAAAAATTCAGGATTTTTTTCTTCTGCAAATAGAATAACAATTAGTGTGCAATAGAATTAAAATAATGAACCATTATGCAATCCCACTTCTCTCGCCGGTTTTTTTTTTCTTGCAAGACTGCTAATCTCCCCCCACCATCAGCAAACCCTGCAGGGTGTAGGTTCCTAATTACTTTCACTGTGCAGCAAAACGCCTCCCCTCTCCAGCCAAAAGTCCTCCGCAGTCAATAGCTTTGCCAGTTGAGCTACAGCAGCCAGTGAGCCCTGCGCTGTTTACCGGGGATGGGGGGGGGGGGGAGGAGAAAGAAGGGAAGGAGGAGAGATCAACCCTCATTACATCAGCTGCAAGGGATCATAAGCCACGGCTGCGAAACCGCAGCATTCTGTAATGCTAAGGAAAGGGGGGGGGGGAGGGAGAGAGATTGCCGTTACATGGGCTAAAGAAGCTGGAGGACAGAAAAAGAGAGAGAGAGAGATAAAGCCTGCAGACTAAAGCTTAGGAAGGTAGAGGGCTTTCCTTCACTTACAAGTACACCCGCAGGCAAACAAATAGCGGGAAAATTCAAAAGAACGCTTGGATCGACAGATCGACACCACACACACACACACACACACACACACACACACACACACACACACACACACACACACACACACACACACACACACACACACACACACACACACACACACACACACACACACAAAACGTAAGAGAGAGATAAGGCAAGGATTCTGACTGGGCCAGAAAGAAAGAAAAATTAAAAGTGGAAAAACACGCGATAGCTTCTCTTTCTGCTTGCTATATTGCTAGCGCGACTTTATATGCCTGTTAATTGAAAAGCAAAGTTTCTCAGCGCTTCAAACAAGTCGAACGGCAGCAACCTTGCAGGCAGGTTCCTGGAATAAAAGGCTGAAACCTCAACAGACGCGGAGCATGTAGGCACAGGTCACTTCGGAGTCTCAATTTCCAGCTGCCTCCCCATCAGGCGCACACCAATATATTGTTGTCCAATAAAACCAGTCGCCTTCTCTAACCTGGCGCAACAGAATAAAGCTAGGCTGGGACCTCACGACCCACCATCCTCTCTGCCAGCACGACCCCCCCCCCCCCACCTCCGGATGGAGAAGCCGGGTCGATAACCCAGCCGAAAGGCAGCAGATGAGAGCAAGTTGGAAGGAAAAACCCAGCGCGCTCCTCCTTACCAGCTTGCCGGATCGCTCCCTCGCCTTCTTAACTTTGCCGTAGGTGCCTTTGCCCAACGTCTCCAGGAACTCGTAGCGATGCCGCAGATTATGCTTGTGGTAGTGCCGCTTTACCGCTTGCTTTTTCACCGGCGCCTTTGGGAAGTGGAATAGCCCATCTTTGAACGGGGAGACCGCCGGAGCCTCGGAAGGCGGGACACGCTCCATTGCCGCCCCCGCCACCCCGCGGAGCCGATAAGCCACTTCAACGACCGCCGGCCGACTAGAATCCTAGAACCGGCCGGCCAACACAGTGCCAATAAATGCTACAAACCTGCCCGCTTCGGACCCTCCCTCCTGCAGCTATTGGTTACGCAGCCCCACGTGGCCGCCCGTCTGTTTCGCAAGGTGTCGCTGCGCGCGCGTGGCGCCGGGGAGAGCGGAGGTGGTAAAGGCGGCTGGGGGTAGTTTTGCAGAGGAGACAATGGGGCAAAATCGGGAATGTGCATTCTTTTCTAGACACATCCACGTGAGAAAAAAAAGGGGGGGAACCCGATTCAGTGAGGCCTATTTCCGGGAACGCATATCGTCAGGTATGTTAATGCGCGGCAGAGGTAAAAAGAAAGAGAAGAATATGATCAAAGCTGCAGAAAAAGAATAAAAGCCAACTTCAGCATGCTTATTCCCAAGGAAGTTTAACAGTGGAATATGCTGTCCAATGTACAAAGACAGAAATATTATTCCTGGAGGAATCGAGCCTCGTAAAATATATTCTCTCTCTCTCTCTCTCTCTCTCTCTCTCTCTCTCTCACACACACACACACACACACACACACACACACACACACACACACACACACACACCTCTTCTTTCTTGAACTTTACAAAAAAGAAATGATTTATTTGTGCATTTTTAATGTAACCTTCCCAAAAGCTCAGGATTTTGGGCAGGCTGTCTAATTCATTTTCTCAATTAACCTTTCTGTAAGATAGAATAGAATAGAATTTTTTATTTCCATTGAGGACCTGTATACTATATAGTCAAAAAGAGGGCTGTGAAAATATTTACAGATACCTCACATCCTGGACACAAACTGTTTCAACTCCTACCCTCAAAACGACGCTATAGAGCACTGCACATCAGAACAACTACACACAATAACAGTTTTTTCCCCCAATGCCATCACTGCTAAACAAATAATTCCCTCACCACTGTCAAACTATTTACTAAGTCTGCACTACTATTAATCTTCTCATTGTTCCCATCACCCATCTGCTCCCACTAATGACTATGAGTGTAACTTTGTTGCTTGTATCCTTACAATTTATATTGACTGGTTCCTAATATGATTTGATTGCTTATTTGTACTCGGACTATCATTAAGTGTTGTACCTTATGATTCTTGATGAACGTATCTTTTCTTTTATGTACACTGAGAGCATATGCACCAAGACAAATTCCTTGTGTGTCCAATCACACTTGGCCAATTAAAAAAAAGATAGGATATATCCCAAACAGTGATAAAGGAGTAGTTACTTTTATATCCGGCTGAGATTCCTATGACTCTATTTGCATTCATAAATATAAGAAATTAACAGGCAGAAGACCAAAAGAAGGTTAATGGAAAACTATATTGAACCAGTGGGGATTTTTTTTTACAGTTGTAGCACAGTCTGTTGGTTTTCACTTGGATTCTATGTTTTGAACCCATCAGAATACATAAATCTAAAACAGATGGTCCATCCAATGTCAATTGGTTTTCTCATGCCTCAATACACAACCCCATACCAATGCTTTTGGGGAGGATTCAACTGTGAGAACTTTTGTTACATCTAACCTAGTAACAGCCTCTGCTACACCCCTCCACATTGTTGGATTTACCATCCAATCTGATGAGGTGTATTAAATATAGAAAGTCTCCTGCTTTTTGTAAGAATTTAATTTAGTATTTCAATTTTGAGTCTGCCCAATACTGAAACAAACTCTGAGCAGCTTACAATACAGTACAATTAAAAATAATAGATACCCCATTGAATTGAGCTCCTGGTCTTTCCCAATTAAAATCCCCTCCAATTTATTCTAAGTTTTCTTCATCTGTGTGTGTGTGTGTGGGGGGTCATTTTGTTCCTATTATTGTTAAGAAATTGGGTTTCAGAAAACATTTCTGAACTGCAAGAGCACCAAGAGCTCTATCCACTAATTCAGATGTTTTCTGCTCATCCCTGATTTACAAAAACAACACATAGATACAATAACCAATAACAACAGGTAGGAAAGCAACAAATTAGATTTGTCATAATGAACTACAGTCTTTATTTAAGGAGAAATTGTTTCCCTATAAGTACAAATAGAACCAATTTTATAATGCCTACCTTGGAAATATGGCAGAACTAGTTTAGTGACTTGCCATATCTAAATTCATATTAACCCATGATAAGCCACCTTATATTTGTTTATTTTTTTACATGAAGTGTTCTATAATCCAGATATTGTGGTTTATAATCCATGGTTTCTGGTTCAACATATGGAGTCCAGTCATACTGTTTATTAAACCATGGAAAAATATAAACCATGTCATAGCACAATGTATATACCGAACCAAAGTCTCTCATTATAATCTATCACAAAGGTTTATTGTGAAGACAAAATGGAACCAAGGAAACCATGTATTTGGCCATGACCAAATTAAAGCTAAATACTGTAGATGTAAATACATAATTGAAATGTAACTATAAACTGTTCTCATTGAAATAGCCATTTAAGAAACATTTGTTGGGATAGTCATATGGTATATAGTTAATTTATCTAAAATATTATATATCTAAGTCATTCTCTTTTTATAACACAGTTTTATGCTCGACTTCAAATCCTTGTAAGGATCCTTTCTGTAGTGTTCTTTTTCTGTTATATATTATTGATCATTAATTTAATGAATGTTATGAGAAATTAAACAATATATTAAGTATACACCCAGGAGCTTTCTTGCACTGGATATATTCTTAAAAATGTATATAATAAAAACTTATAAATTATTATTTTTATCCTTTTCCCCACATTTCCCCTTCCTATTGGGAACATAAGAATAGCTGGAATGATTACTACATTGTGGTTTCGGATCTTAAAGAGGAAAGTTCCAACAGCAGTCAAAACAAAAGTTTCAGCATGACTTTGGCATGTGAAGCCATTCACTGATTGAAGAGAAAGATAACTCCAGAGTGAATCACCCAGACCTGGATTTTCCCAGAACTTCAAAGACTCCACCAGAAGCTGTATATAAAAGGGCAATATGCTAACACAATCAAGACTAATCAAACTTATCTGGTTACAGGATAGCACTCAAAATTAGTTTGGTTAGTATGGCACTTGATAGGTATTCACAAATGTCACGAAACTTTTGCAGAACAAATTTAGGATTTAGGATTTTTACATGATAGTCTATAAATATGAATCCATCATCATTGGCTAAAATTTTAATTTGAGTTACCCAAATGAACTGCTTTTTTTTAAAAAAAAATCTGGAATAATTTGTATATTTAATACAAAAATTTTCCAATAGCTCATTTTTAGAAAGGAAAAAAACCATAGGCATCCTCAGTGGGGCTGAAAGTAGACAAGTGAAGTCACATATGTCATGACATAGGGGCACAATTGACACCAATGATATATTATGATGCAACTTATACAAATGTAAAAATTAATGTCGTTTGTGTGATGACATGAGATCACCGTGTCTGCTTCTGTTGACCATCTGTGCTACAACAAGAAGCATTCCAGGAAAGATGCTTTTTTACCTGATTAGTGCCACCCCCTCCCCATGAAAGGAACCCGATAGGCTTTCCTTTATAGGAAATCCTAATTGTGCTGCAGAATAAGAAAAAAATGTGGTTATACAAGTTAATGCCCATCCTGGAGGTTCAAGGCATTGTGAACTATACAGTTGTGGAAATACATCACTGTAAACATTTGCAAAAATTGCAAAATCATGTAACTCTTAGTTAGTTAGGAGGTAATAAGGTGATCAAGTGCTTGTTATGTTGATATTAGGAATGCTTTGTGTTAAACTATAAAGCAAAAAGGTATCTTAAGAAACATAAAGCGATATATCAAATTCTGTTAGAATTCAAGACATAAAGCCCAATCACAACAATAGATTGTGTGTCCTGAGGATTTCAAGACACTTCAGGAATCTCTTTATGGAGAAAGCAAAGGGTGTTTATATTCACAAAGCAGAATATAAATTCAAATGCTTTTTGATTTAAAAGAAACAAATGAAGGCTAATTTATTGATGTTCACATAGAGAGCATGTAATATTTTATTATTTTTATTGCAGAATCCATTTTCTGAATTTACCATGCTGTTTAAACTAATGGGTAAAAATTATATTGTCATCATTGAGAAATATGATTAATAAATGAGGTTCATTGGGAGACAGAGATTAAATATGTACAAGCTACCATGTCCTCCATGGAAGAATTCAGCTGCTATCGGTATTATGCTTGCAGTATTGCCAAGGTATCTATCATAATGTTGTGGATAAAAATGGCAATTTTCTGTATTTTCAGTTGGGTTCTCTTACATTCGACTAAAATAATTTTTAAGGAATAGCAATGACTATTGAAGAATTCAGTGTCCATCTCCAGCACAATGAATCTGAAGTTAAGTTATACAGCAGTCTTCACCTAGATGTGCTAAATTCCTACAGTTTGGAAAGAGAAAGGCTATCTGGTTGAGAAACGCTGACATACAACATCAGCAGGCTTTTGACTTTTATGTTTTGCTTGTGAGAGTCACAGGAGCAATTGATTGAAATTTGAAACTTTGGTCTGATATACCACATTTTAGTACATGCTCATCGTTTTGATACTTTCTACATACATTACGCTGGGATCACTGGATCAACCTCTCAGCTACAACACACTAAATTATTGCTATAATATACCAAAACTCTGCTATGCAACCAAATGACTAACCTATGCCTAATGCTTACGTTTGATAATTGCCTGTCCTTCACGAAGCAGCTATATTATGATGGGCTCCTAAACCTTCACCACAGTTCTTTAATTATTTTCTTTGATATGGCTTCAAAACATTCCGAGTTGTATTCTATAGTTGTCTTTTGAATTTGATCTTTTGCAGGAGGCCATTAGATTAAAAAAAAAATCCAAATAGGAAATGTAAAGCAGAAGGACATAAGGTGAAAAAGAAACCAGAGGTTTAGATTTTCTTAACCTTTAGATCTTCCCCCAGGCGATTTTGTTTCTACTGATAATACATACAGACCCCGCCATTATGGGAAATTCCATACTTTCACTATGACGAAAATAGACTCTTCAGAACTTACTTCAAACTCACACAAGATTGAAGCATGTCAGACAATAAGGAATATATCATCTTATTCAACAATCCTTGATTCCTATCAAGCAATTTGCCAAGAAGGGTGTAATGCAAGCAATGAAGAACTTTCTGTTTAACTCTTAATGTAGCCTGTCTTGTATTGGCCTCCTCTCCCTCCATTTCTAATTACTTCCCTTCGTCTTAAAGCAGGCTGCTGTATGTTTTCAACTACTTTTGTGCATATAATACATTGTATATTGACTAGTTAATAAATGATCAATTGAGCAGTTATGTCAATGTATTAGCTTCTCCACTGTGTGTTAAACAGCTATACCTATTTTGACAATAAAAATGTCCATTACTTTGGTTTCAAAACATTAAAAAAATTGACAGCAGAGGTTTATTGTATGGTGGTCAATTTTTGTATCTAAGATATGTTATTGTTCAGAAAGCAACCAACAGAAACAAATCTCAAATAAGCCAGTTCTAATAGAAGAAAATGAGTACTTTTGGAGTACTTTTAATGAAAAGCAGGTTTAACTATGCAAATATATGTGCACACATGCTGGGTCTTCCCAGTTCACAGATTAAATGATTGAATAGACTTGCAGCTCCCAATACCCTATATAACACTCCATATATATATATATATATATATATATATATATATATATAAATATATATATATATATATATATATATATATATATATATATATATATATATATATATATATATATATATATATATATATATATATATATATATATATATATATATATATATATATATATATCGGAATACCATATATTCCTCTCCATATAGTATAGTATTGTCATTCTTGAGCAGCTGCTGCCTCTCCCCATCATTGGAACAAGACCCAATCCTAGTCCATGTTCTGGCCACTTTTTTCTACCTCCCACAGTCTTCCTGCCTAGTACTTCAAGCATTACAGGGAACTAGATATACTGCACTGCTCTTTTTATTTTTCATAATGTTTCCTACCTAATATTATTCTGGACACCATAAGAAATTCAGAGTGTTTAATTCCAACAATGCCTGAAGTACAGATAATGGCTGTGTTCATATATGCTAGCCCATGGTTAATTTACCAGTGTTTTCCCAATAAACTCAGTTTTCAAATTTTGCACAAATGTTGAACCACTACCTAATCACATTGACTGGATTCACACAGGTACTTGAGGATTAAACTACAAGTCACATTTTAATTTACTGTGTTCAAAGAATATAGACCATATATAGAAAGAATATAGACCATAGTGTTTTCTTAAAATTCTTTTCAGTTCTTACTTAAAGGAATAGCTGAAAACCCAATTGAACATAAAACTTGGGGTGAGAGAGTTTATTCTAAAGGCAGACACACTTTTTAAAATTAAAACAAATTTGCCTGTCATAAATTGAAGCTAGAAAAATATAGAGACTTTAAGATGGACCAGCCATCCCGATAAAAAATAATACCAATTTCATCCAGACATGTATATATCAGTGAGAAATTATACAGTACAGTTGTTAGCATAGCTTTGCGAAATCATTCTCCAAATAACAGCCCAGACAGAGACTGCTGGAACTTATCTGATAAATGAAGAAAAAGGATGAGTGGATAATAGTTTAGTGGAGGTGTTTCCTCAGCTTCCTGTTTGTAAAAAAATGTCAAGGTTTCTCTCATTTTCTGGTTGCATTATGTTAAAAATAAACACAGCTTTGTTATCTCCTTTGTGCTTAAAAGTATTTATTGCTGCCTATTTTTGGAGGCACAGCTGAAGTTCCTTTTATCTGAGTCACAAGGGAAATTGCTGCTGGCCACATCCAATATATTGTTATAGGTCCTTTTTTTTTTACGCCATGTGATCACTGAGCTGTAGGAATGATGGAAAAATATAGTAGCAAGTAATTTTATCAAAAATTTAGAAATACTTATGTGAAAAAGTGGAGACTGATGAGATTAACTGAGATAAATGCAACTTTTTTTTTCATAAGCAGAAAAACAGAATATCAAGAATTGGAAGGGACTTTGGGGGTCTTCTAGTCCAACCGAGATGGAGCCGAGATGGTGCAGTGGTTAAATGCAGCACTGCAGGCTACTGCTAGTTCAGCAGTTCAGCTGTTCAAATCTCACCAGGCTCAAGGTTGACTCAGCCTTCCATCCTTCTGAGGTCGGTAAAATGAGGACCCAGATTGTTGGGGGCAATATGCTGAACTCTGTAAACCTCTTAGAGAGGGCTGTAAAGCACTATGAAGCGGTATATAAGTCTAAGTGCTATTGCTATTGCTATTGCTAACCTTCTGTTGAAGCAGCAAACCGTATACCATTTCAGATAAATGGTGTTGGAGCACCCACAATTTGGAGGCAAACTGTTCCACTGATAGTATTAATTGTCAGGAAATTTCTCCTTACTTCTAGTTGCTTCTCTTCCTGATTAGTTTCCATCCATTGCTTCTTGTCCTGCCTTCAGGTGCTTTGGAGAATAGATTGGTGTCCTCTTCTTTATTGTATCCCCTTAGATATTGGACCATTCCTAGACCTTCTTTGTTGTGTTGTAATACTTGAAAGATAACAGATATATTTTGACGTAAGAGTCTGTGCTCTAAATCAGTGGGATTATAATAATGTTGGATAAAACTAATTTGAGGTATACCAGTAATCTGGTTGTATTTTTTGAAACACGAGAACATAATATGAACTCACATATTTGGTGCCAACCTTTAAACCACCAGGCAACCTCAGTGTAAACAAATCTCAGAACGTGAACATTCTGAACCAGATCATTTTGTCTCTATTTGCTGAGAATTTGGTGGAAATACGGTTTATATTATTCCTCTTATTAAAGAAGATTTAGAATATTGAAGCAGTAAAACAAAAGCCTCCATACTTTCAAAGGCTCCTTAACTCAAGTAAACCTCCTTAATAGCTTTGCTTAGGCATTTGCAGATGCTGGAAATGAGGATTAGAAAGAAAATAATCATAAAAATCGACTACTGTGGTGCTGACCTCCACTTTATTATTCTGGTTATCTCACTAGAAGCAGAAAAATCTAAACCATATTGTTTGTGTTTGATGTCATTACTGATCAGCATTTATTATACAACTATATAAAGGTTGTTTGTGCCCTCCTCCAGTGGGCAGAGCCTTGTGGTCTGTCCCTAGTGCTGTTCAGATAAACCTGGCTCAAGCAGATCCTGTGGTCTCCACTTGTAAATTGGATCATGGGGAATTTTTAAATTGGGTCATGGGCAAATCTGTGTATTGTGTATACATTTGAAACATGTACACTATTTGAAATATCATAAGATGGACATCTTGTATTAGAAGTGTTTAACCCCATCTACTTCCATCCTTCCCATTATCCTCATGACTTTGATTATCTCTGCCAGCTGAAAATAACACAATATCCTAGAGTTGTTTTTAGGAGACCAGATTCCACAACTGTAAATCTTACTGGATGAGAATCACCTCCTTTCAGGGTTGCTTTGTGACCTAATTGGAAAATCTTGCATATCCATTTTACGTTACAACAAGAAAAATAAACCTAACCAGGGGTGGGTTCCTATTGGTGCGGTCCAGTGCGCTGTTCTGGTAGGGACCCGCTGATTGCGCAATTTGCGCGCAACAGCTCCGGTGCCATCTTCATCGGTCCGTCGCGTGGCACCATCTTTTTTCTGGAATTTTTGGGCTTTTTTTGCTTCCTGCGCATGCGCGGAAGCAAAATTGCACAAGGGGACGCACGTGTGTAGCAAGCTTGTGCGCGCGCGAAACAAGATGCTGCACGCAGCACACCGGTAGGCAGGTAAGAGGAACCCACCCCTGAACCTGACCCTGGATATTTTTCCATGTGCACATTTGCAACTCATGTTTTTTCAGTCATGGGATTTAATGGGACATAACTGGGATCCAAGATGATGTTCAGGGAGAACTTGAGCAGCAACGTTTTCTGGTGCGTCTCCTCATTTGACAGTAGGACAAGTGCCTCAGCATGGCACAAGCTGAAGACATCATGGGCAATTAAAATGCTGTCAAATGTAGTCATCCAATGCAGCTGAAATTGCCGGGAAGCCCATGGCACATATGCAACTCCATCTGATATAGGATTCCGTGCATCATTGTTAGCAGTACAAATATCTCCATTGTAAATTATGACCAGATGAAGGACAGCTAGTTTACAAGTAGCTCAACGGACAGACTAGAATGATGATAGAACAATTCCACCATCCTTAAATCACAATGCTTTCCACAAACCACATCTAAGCTTTTTGAAATCCCTAAGATTTATTTTCAGGACAATGCATACAACAACAACCTTTCCTCAGGCTAATGTTTTTCATTATGGGAGGACTGGCTAGGAATTGTGAGAGCTTAACTCCAAAATATCTGGAAGCCCTGAGTTTGGATAAGACTACCATAGGAGAAAGAGGAAAAGATAAAATTGTACGTGAATAGTCTCTGCTTAATGTGACCTAAAGGGATGGATTGATTATATGGGTATGTCATACACATAAGACTTGTTGCATTTTAGAAAAAGTATCTGTACATGGTGAGGATCCTTTATGATGAATTTGAAACAGCTAGAGTGAAATGCACTTTGCACATAAATATGAATATGCACACTGAATCCTAGTTTCAAATATATATTCTTCTTGGAAAGTTCTGACATTATATAACTTTAGTCTTAACATTTAAAAATCCCTTAGAATTAGTGTCTGGGCCACTTTCAACCAATTTGCCAGTTTCTTCATTTCCTTATCAGATTTTCATTGCTCAGCCTACACAAATATATTTTCAGAGGTTGGCAACTTTAAGACTTGTGGACTTCAACTTGCCTAATAACAGTCATTCACTTCCATGACTGGTCTCTGGAGAAGATTATGCTATAATTTTACACAATGAAGAGTTTCCCTGGCTTGCCTGACTGAAAAACTGATAAAGCTGATGAATTAAGCAGAAGAGAACCCTCAACAATATCCACCATTTAGATAATTTTAGAAATAGCTAAGCCAGAGCATAGTAAATTGAATTCTACTTGCCCATTTCTCCCCAAATCCGTGATCGTATAGAACTGGATGGAAAAAGTTTAGCAGGATGGAACATTTGTATTTTGTATTACTAGCAGAGAAATTATGTTGTTGCAGTACCCAAATAGTAACAATTAAATTGGAGAGCTATAAATCATTTATTTTATTTATTTATTTATTTTATTTGTCAAACATGTATAAGATAAATATAAACATGATTATGAATACAGGATATGGATATGAATAAATGGGGATAGTAGGACAGGGACGGTAGTCACGTTGGTGCGCTTATGCATGCCCCATTACAGACCTCTTAGGAATGGGGTGAGGTCCACGGTGGACAGTTTTAGGTTAAAGTTTTGGGGGTTTGGGGAAGTAACCACAGAGTCAGGTAGTGCATTCCTGGCATTGACCACTCTGTTGCTGAAGTCGTAATTTCTGGTATTGGGTTTGGTGCGGTTTACCTTAAGTTTTTATCTCTTGTGTGCTCGTGTATTATTGCAATTGAACCTGAAATAATCATTGATAGGTAGGACGTTGTAGTGGAAAATTTTGTATACTGTGCTTAGGTCAGACCGAAGGCGGCATAGTTCTAAATTCCTCAAATGTTTCTCCCTAGTAGTGTTAATAGGTTTGTCCCATTTGCCACTGAAACTGGCAAGATTAGATTAGAGCTAATGTCTTGGTTGTTCTTCAAAGGAGGGTGAATTTCACACCTGCTTTTTGTCTGACTTAGGTAAAGAGAAGTTACTGGTTGGTAAAAAAAACTAATTAAAGCAAATTATGACTCAGATGTTTCATCTAGACAACCAGCTGTTCAGTAAAGTTAATAGAGTTTTTCCATTAGTCGGAAAACAGACTTTGACAAAAAAGAGTGAACAAGTGAGGATAGAAGTTTGATGTGAGCTTATGCTGAATCATTTTGTATAGATGCAAATGTAGACAAAAATTAACAATCTGCACCAGACTTGTAGTAAGAAAAATTGGGGGAATTATTTCCTTGAAGTTCTCCAGGGGAAGGTGAATGCTCCAAATATTTTTCAAGGGTAAGGGTCCTCCTTAGTCAAATTGGGGCATTTTATGGTCTGCGTGCCACATCTGGTCCTTTGACTGTCCCTATCTGGCCTGCGGCGGTGGAGCGGCGGTGGCAGAGACAGCCCTCCACAGTTTCTCTCTTTTTTTAAAATAGATTTTTATTGTATTTTTCTTTTTTTACAAATACTCATAATTTATACATGACTGTGCTCATTTACATATTATTTACTTATCGTTACATATTATTTACTTATCATTGCATTTACAAATTATTTACATATCTTTACATTTAAATCCAAATATATTCCATACATTTCAGTTACATTTTTTTACTTCCCCTTGAGTTTTGTCACTCTTTTTTTGTTTTTCCTATCCTCAATCCAATCGTACCATTTCTTTCATATTGCATGATATCCCAAATCCATTTGTTCTTTCAATTCAATTGTTAGTTTGTCCATTTCGGCACAATCAAATATTTTTTTATTATTATTAAACTTTCAGAGGGTATATTCTTTTGTCTCCAGCATTGCGCAAAAGCAATTCTTGCTGCTGTTATAATATGTAATATAATATATATAGTTGTTTTGTTATATTCCCCTTTTGCAATTCCTAACAAAAATAGCTCTGGAGTGAATTCTACTTGGAAGCCTGTTATTTCTTGTATCTATCTATGAATTTTTACCCAATATTTTTTTGTTTCCGTTCATAACCACCATGTCTGATAGAAGGTACCATGCTTTTGACCACATTTCCAACAGTTTGGTTCCAGATTTGGATAAATCTTCGCTAATCTATCGGGTGCCATATACCATCGCTAAAACATTTTGTACTGGTTCTCTTTATATTTTGCCGATTTAGTTATTTTGTAGTTCCTATTCCAAATTTTCCCCCACTCGTTTAATTCTATACTATGCCCAATACTTTTTGTCCATGCTATCATGACTCCTTTCACTATATCTTCTGCTCTATCAAATTCTAATAAATATTGATAAATTTTTGTAATTAATTTTTCATCCGGGCCAATCAATATTTTATCTAATTGTTGCGGGACTGTTTCAAATCCATATTCTTCTTTATATTTTTTGTATCCTGATTGAATTTGCATATATGGACACCAATCTATAATTATACCCTGATCTTCCAATTCTTGTCTACTTTTTAAATTTTCTTGTCTATCCAGAAGTTGGTAATATTTAACCATTTTATTTATATCCAAAGTGTTGGGGTGGGTTATCGCTTCCATTGTGGATACCCACCGAGGGATTTTCATATAATGTTTTCTTTTAATCTCTTGCCATACTTGCATCAAAGCTTCTCTAATTTTGTGTCTTATAAAATAAGTATGCAGTTTTTTTCTCCTTGTCCCATAGGAAGGCATGCCCATCTTTTTGTAGATCATGCCCCTCCAATGTTAGTAATCTTTTATTTCTTAGGTTAATCCACTCTTTAACCCATACCAGAATTGCAGCTTTGTAGTAAAGTTGCCAGTTAGGGAGCCCCATCCCACCTCTGCTTCTATCATCCTGAAGATCTATTAATTTTATTCTTGCCTTTTTACCTGCCCAAATAAACTTTGTTGTAATTTTATTCAAATCTGTAAAAAAAAATTATCTAATTTTATGGGTATAGTTTGGAAAAGATAGAGCAATTTTGGTAAAATGTTCATTTTGATGGTTGCAATTCGACCTAGTATAGATAATTGTAATGTTCCCAATCTTTCCCAATCTGTTTTTATTTGTTGTATTAATTTCCCCTAGTTGTCTTCTTTTATCAAGGAACATCTCGCTGTTAGCAAATACCTAAATATTTAATTTTTTTGTACATTGTAGTCCCAATATTCTCTCTAATTCTTGTCCCTGTTTTAATGTTAGATTTTTCACAATCATTTTTGTTTTATTAATTTTGCTACTTCTCCATATTTCTCTATTTCCCTGAGTAAAATTTGTCCTGTCTCCTTTGGATCTTCAATAAAAAATACTAGGTCATATTTATTTATTTATTTATTTATTTATTTATTTATTTATTTATTTATTTATTTATTTATTTATTTATTTATTTATTTATTTATTTATTTATTTATTTATTTATTTATTTATTTATTTATTTATTTATTTATTTATTTATTTATTTATTTATTTATTTATTTATTTAAATTTCTATGCCGCCCAACTCCCGAGGGACTCTGGGCGGCTCACAGCATGTATAGAAACATAAACAGGTAAAAACAAATTTTGTTAAAAAGCCATATTAAAATACTATCCAAATTTAAAAATAACTTTCATTCATACCCCGCCTGCCGGAAGAGCCAAGTTTTTATTGCTTTACGGAAGGCCAGCAGGGTGGGGATAGTCCTGATCTCTGGAGGGAGCTGGTTCCAAAGGGAGGGGGCTCCCACAGAGAAGGCTCTCCCCCTCGGCCCCGCCAGCTGGCATTGCTTGGTCGATGGGACCTGGAGAAGACCCGCTCTGTGGGACCTAACCGGTCGTAGGGAGGTATGCGGCAGGATGCGGTCCCGAAGGTAACCTGGCCCTGAGCCATGTAGGGCTTTAAAGGTAACGACCAACACCTTGAATTGGATCCAGAGACTAATGGGCAGCCAATGCAGCTGGCGGAGAATCGGTGTTACGTGGGTGCATCTAGGTACATCCACCACAGCTCGCGAAGCTGCATTTTGCACCAATTACAGTCGCCGGACACTCTTCAGGGATAGCCCCATGTAGAGCGCATTGCAGTAATCTAGCCATGAGGTGATAAGGGCATGAGCGACTGTGAGAAGTGCCTCCTTCTCCAAGTAGGGTCGCAATTGGTGCACAAGACGTACTTGTGCAAAGGTCCCCCTAGCCACAGCTGAAAGATGTTGCTCCAATTTAAGCTGTGGATCTAGAAGGACACCCAAATTGCAAACCCATTCTGAGGGAGCTAATTTCTCCCCCCCAAGAACCAAGGAGGGACAGTTGGTCAAGTCCTTAGGAGGTAATATCCACAGCCACTCAGTCTTGTCAGGGTTAAGTTTTAGCCGGTTCTTCCCCATCCAGACCCTAACATCGGCCAGGCAGCGGCCCATTACGCCTACGGCTTCCCCAAATTGAGACGGGGTGGAGATGTACAACTGGGTATCATCAGCATATTGCTGATACCTCACCCCGTGTCGTCGGATGATCTCACCCAGTGGCTTCATGTAGATGTTAAACAGGATGGGCGAGAGGACCGAACCCTGCGGCACCCCACATAGTAGGGGCCTCGGGCTCGACCTCTGCCCCCCTGTCAACACCGACTGTGTCCTGTCAGAGAGGAAGGAGGAGAACCACTGCAAAACAGTGCCGCCCACCCCCACCTCTCCGAGACGACGCAGAAGGATACCATGGTCAATGGTATCGAAGGCCGCTGAGAGGTCAAGTAGCACCAGGATAGAGGAGTGACCCCTATCCCGGGCTCGCCAGAGATCATCCATCAGGGTGACTGTCATCTGCAAACGCTTGAATTTTATACTCTTCCTTTCTAATCTTAGTTCCTTTAATCTCTTTATTTGCTATAATCTTTATTAATAAAGACTCTAATGTTAGGATAAATAGCAGAGGTGACAAAGGGCATCCCTGACGGACTCCTTTTGTTATTTCAAATGACCTTGTGGTATCTCCGTTTATTGTTATATTTGCTTTTTGAGTGGAATATACCATTTCTATCATTTGTTTGAATCTATTTCCAAATTTCATTCCCTTAATCTGTCTAATCATATATTTCCAATTTAGATTATCAAATGCCTTTTGTGCATCCAAAAAAACAAGTG
Organism: Diadophis punctatus similis; assembly: GCA_023053685.1. Taxonomy (NCBI): domain Eukaryota; kingdom Metazoa; phylum Chordata; class Lepidosauria; order Squamata; family Dipsadidae; genus Diadophis; species Diadophis punctatus. Next base: position 37,653,065 of record JALIGW010000003.1, on the reverse strand, counting down.
TGACTTGTTTTTCTGGATGCGCTTCATAATATTCTAATATATTTAGTACTGTTCTTGTATTGTTTCTGATTTGTCTCATTGGGAGAAAACCGTTTTGGTCAGGGTGAATTATCTCATTTTTAAAAAATTTCATTCGTCCTGCAATGATGTTCATAAAAATTTTATAATCCACATTTAAAAGAGAAATTGGCCTATAATTTTGAATTTGATTTGCATCTGTATCTTCTTTCATAATCACTGTGATATATGGTTCTCTCCATGATACAGGCATCTTAGCTTCCATCAACACTTCATTATAGAGTTCTAAGAGTATTGGCTCTATCAATTCCTCTATATTTTTATAGAACTCCCCTGGTATACCATCTGGACCCGGAGTTTTATTATTTTTCTGCTTTTGAATTGCTTCTTTTAATTCACTCACTGTTATCTCTTTATTTAACATCTCTCTTTTTTCTTCTTCCAATACAATCATACTTTCTTCTTTTAAATAATCTTTTATTTTATCTGGATCAATTTCCTCCTGCCTATATAATTCCTCAAAATAGTTAATTGCAATCTTTTTAATTTCCTCTTCATTGTTTTGCAAATTCCCTACTTCATCCTGCAGTTGGTTGATTATCCTATTTTCTCTTTCTTTTTTTAGTTGATATGCCAACCACCTCCCTGGTTTATTTCCATTTTGAAAAGATGTTGGTTCATATGTTTGATATTGTTTACGTATTCACCTTGTTCTATTAGATTTAATTTATGTTTGTTTAGTGATAACATCTCAATAATTTGTTCATCCCCTGGTTTTGTTTGGAGTTGCTTTTCCAATTGGCCTATTTCTTTCAATATTATATCCTGTTGTTTCTGTTTTTCTTTTTTCTTTTTTGACATATATTATTCCTCTTGTATATGCTTTCAATGTGTCCCACAAGTTCTGTAGGGAGGTGTGTTGTTTTTTATTTATGTCAAGAAATGAAATCAATTCTTTTTTAATTCTCTGAAGATATTCCTGTTCTTGTAATAGCTGCGGATTCATAGTTCACCTTTTAGTTTTCTTTTTTTGATCTTTTCATATAATTTTCAGGGGATTATGATCTACCCATATGTTCGGACTGATCTCTACCTTATCTATCATTTTACTTAATTCTTTGTTTGCCCATATCATGTCAATTCTCGAGAAGGATTTATGAGGGTTCGAATAAAATGTATATTTTCTCTCATTGGGTTTTAATATCCTCCACACATCCATCAGATTTAATTCTTTAAAACCATATTAAAAAAACCTTTGGTAATACATTTCTCTTTTTCTGTTTTTTCTTATCACTCACATAGTCCTTTTTGATATTCACTATTCCATTATAATCTCCTCCTTTGAAGGGTCCCCAGGCACAAAAAATCAGAGGTTAAAGGACAGAGCTCATCCTTTCCCCTCTGCGTCACCTTGACATCGCCACCGGAAATCCTCCACAATTGTCCCAGTTTCTCATGTGGCCCCTTGGGAAAATTAATTGCCCACCACTATGCTTAGTGATAATGGTTGCAATAGGAAAATCCTGATGGGAGAAGGTCCTATATGATTTTCCCCCTTTGGGATTAAATGGAAACATAGGAATCCAAGGAGGCTGCAGATGGTTGAGAGAAAATTGGACAAGACAAAGCGCTCGCATCTTTTGGCCACCTGATAATTAAATAAATTCAGGAGTGCACCACCAGACATAGTTATTTCACCAAGGTTCTTCTTTGAAAGAATTTCAAAAGTAAGTTCTCTTTCATCAAATTGAATAACAACTGTTTAGAAAATCTTGTAGGAACATTTGTTAGCCTGGCACAAATAGTACAGTACAGTACAGTAATTATATCATAATGAAGACAAGTATAACCAGGCCAATAGTTGCTATAGTTTTCTTGGCAAGGTTTTTCAGAAGTGGTTTGCCATTGTCTCTTTCCTACAGCTGAGAGAAAGGACTAGCCCAAGGTCACCCAGATGACTTTTGCCCAAGGTGGGACTAGAACTCACAGTTTTCTTCCTATGGCATTGAAACCCCACAATGTGCCATATGTGATTAAGCCAAATGTAGCTCTTTGCTATAAACTTAAGCAGAATACCTCTTGTCTACCTGCAGTAACATAAAGTTAGTCTTAATCAGGATTCCTTGATGATTCTAATGCAAAACAAGTCTGTGGTATATTTCTGGTAGAAATTTTGAATTTGTACATTAAAAATACAGGTATCTGCTTCAGTTCCACTGAGACAAGGCCATGTTCCTTGTATTTCAGATGAAATTTTTGTGCCCCACTTCTTCTGGATTGCAAAACTCAGGACTTTCACCCCTAAGAATGCTCTTTCCAAAACAGAAACTGTTTGATTTAACTCCCCAACAAAATTCTTCTCCTTTCATGCCACTAAGCTAAAAATTAAATATTGAATGCTAGGAGTTATATAAAAGGGAACTTCAAAGGGGCAGCACCTGGGTCCCATTAGGAACAGATTACACTGGCAGATTGTGGTAGGAAAACAAACAAACATCCCAGCTGGTACCATCTGCTCATAGGCTCACGGTGAGCTGTTGGAGACAGAATGACAAACCAGCTCTTGAAATCTCTGGGCGCAGTTAGTAACTGCAAGTTGCATCTTGATTTGGAAATACTAAGGATTCTATCTGAAGTCTGTTTGGGCTCCAATTGTGTTTGTCTGTTCCAAAGCCATTCTCTGTTTCTAGAAAAGTTGAAATAAAAGACAGGTTTTGTATGTAACCCTATGCATTATAGCTACAGTCCACTGGAATGAACAAACCTATAAAAACCCATCATTGTTAAATTCAGTCTGTGAATTGCAATCAGCCATGCATGTTCATCTGCATAAGAGGACGATTACCTCAGCACTATATCCAGCCAATGCTGTCTGTTCCCAAACTCATCATATATCAATCAATTTCCTGTGTAAGCAGAAGATATCAGGATGTACCAGGATAGCAGGAGTCTTCATATCAGATTTTTCATTGGGACCTTGATCATGTTTGTTGTGGAGAAGCCATGTTTCTATTACTTGCTTTCTTAGGGGGAGGAGTTTTACAAATCTGCAATCCCAGAGAGTTGCTTCCAGTTAACACTGACAGTCTTTCAGTATCCCAGACAAAAGCATTTCTCCTATTTTGGATCATGGGAGATAGAGGTTTCTCATTTCTTAAATTTTGAAAAAATACTATACCATTGGTCACGTTTAGTGACATTGTGCTAATATATTTTCTCACACCTGTTGACACTGCCTATGATTCTTTAGCTAGGGTTAGCATGAGATATGAAGATAGGACTTTTGTATCATCTGACACTATAAAATTAGAGAATGAGCCTACTGTTCATTTTCAATGTCTTCATGCTCCGTCTTAGTCCAGGCAGACAAAGTCAGAGTCCATTTACATATACTACTTTTGTTTACAGGAATCCTTGACTTACAACTGTAAAGGAACCCACAATTATAGTTGAGAGTTGTGTCAGTAATTAATTGGGTCATTATGTGACTGTGACTGATTTTAGGACCATTTTTGTGGTGGTCATTAAGGTGACCAGACATCCCGCTTTTGGCGGGACAGTCCCGCTTTTTAATAATTTGTCCCGCGTCCCGCGGTGTTTCAAAAAAGTCCCGCTTTTTTAATTTGAATTTGCCCTGCACACCCCTCTGCCTCCTGCCTCGCCTGCCTCCTCCTGCCAGGCGGGGAGGGAGGGCAGTGAGAGGGGCAGCGGCGGTCTTGCCTGTTTGTCGCCGCAGAGCCGAAGAAGCTGGTGGCATTCGCGGCGCGGGGCTTCCCCCGCCCGCTTTCCCCGGTCGCTGGGACGCCGCCATTTGCATTCTTTTCCCCTCTATGCAAGCAGAACGCTTTGCGCATGCGCAGAGGGCAAAAGAACGCAAATGGCGGTGTCCTGGCGGCTGGGGAAAGCGGGCGGGGGAAGCCCCGTGCCGCGAACGCCACCAGCTTCTTCGGCTCTGCGGCGACAAACAGGTAAGCCTGCGCCGATAGGAACCCACCCCTGGCTGCGATGAAGGGGGGGTGTTTGGGGGTTGCACAAAGCTGCAGGATAAGAGAGAAGGACACCTCCCGTCTTGCTCCCCTAGAAACACCACCCCCTGTCAATGGTGTCCCGCTTTACAAATATTAAAATCTGGTCACCTTACATTAAGCAAACACAGCAGTCATAAACTGATCACCATGGTCATTAAGAAATGCTGCAGTTATTTAGAAATCAAATTATATGAAGTAAATACTTTAAAAATCGGTACACGAAATATACTAAATACAAGCACAAGTATGGAAGCACACTCGAGCACAAAGGCCATTCCATATTCATGTGTAAATACATTCTGTCAATACATAAAGTCCAGAGATTTTGCAGAAGCACAGTTAGACTACAATCTATCAAATCATCATATCTCTCAGGTCTTCACGGGTGAGACTTCAGAAGCAACTGGATATGCTTATATCTATATTTTTTGGCAGACAGGAGGCTTTTATTTTAATGTTTTATCCTGACAAGCAGTTTCCCCTCAACCTCAGCAAAGATAACTAACTCTGCCACAATTAGTAATTACGATCAAAGACCCTGTGCAATAGAGCTGGTTTGATCACCAGCTTAAATTGCCTGGTTTATGTTTTCTCCTGTCGCCTTGGGCCTGGTGAGATCCATCAAGTATCGTTTTCAAAGATAGGAAATTTCTCTGATCCCACTGCTGAAAAATAGACTTAATATTCCTCATGGACTTGCAAAAAAAGACTCATATAATTTGCCTTAGACATCACCAGCAAAAGGTATATCACTTGTTACCACTGACAATCATTTATATCAGGTTCCTTCCTGGAGGAAGGCAGTTGAGCCTCTGTTTTGCTACTCCTCTCCAGGATATTCCCCCGTTTTGTCCTATTTTTACTTTCTGATAAAAGATAAAATTCTATTTATAAAATGAGACTGGGAGAAAAACTATCAAAGAAAAAACAATTCTACCCTATAAACTTCAATAAGTAAATTTCAGTGTATGAAGATCCAGAAACTAGACTCGTTTGCAACAGCATGTGGAAGTGCTTTTATTTAATATATACTTATCTTACCAACTCTTTCTGCCTCGTGTATAAATTTTATATAGTACCCTAATCCTTAATCATTTTCCAAGCTTAATAGCTATATATTTTTTCCTTTGGTTTAATTGTATCTGATTTTCAGAGACTGCCTGCTTGGACAAATTTACAGGTAGCTTTATGCCTAAAATGGGACTAGAATTCACCGTCTGCCAGTTTCTAGTCGTCTTTCTTTCTTTCTTTCTTTCGTTGTTTCTTTCGTTGTTTCTTTCTTTCTTTCTTTCTTTCTTTCTTTCTTTCTTTCTTTCTTTCTTTCTTTCTTTCTCTCTTTCTTTCTTTTTTTCTTTCTTTCTTTCTTTCTTTCTTTCTTTCTTTCTTTCTTTCTTTCTTTCTTTCTTTCTTTCTTTCTTTTATTTATTTTATATGTTGCTTTATCCTTCTGTATCCTTACGATTTATATTAATATTGATTGTTTCCTGATTGCTTATTTGTACCCTATGACAATCATTAAGTGTTGTAACTTGTACCTCATGATTCTTGACAAATGTATCTTTTCTTTTATGTACACCGAAAGCATATGCACCAAAGACAAATTCCTTGTGTGTCCAATCACACTTGGCCAATAAAGAATTCTATTCTATTCTATTCTATAAATAGCACTTCCATCTCAACTTTTCCCCACAACGATAAGGTTGAAAGATAGGCTGAGGTGAAAGGGAATGATTGACGCAAAATCTTGCCCAATAAAGAATTCTATTATTTAAAAAATATCATTCAACTTATATGCCATCCATCTTGCCTGGAAGTGACTCAGTGCCTTAACCACTATGCCAAACTGGCTCTCTAATATCGGTAGCTGTATACTTTATCCATTTCTCATAGGAAAGCCACTCTGCCATCTTGATCATTTTCATGGCCCTTTTCTGCACCCTGCATTCAAACAATGACACTTTTCTTTTATTTATTTATTTATTTGGCAGTTTTTCTATGCCACCCTACTCCCTCAGGACTCAGGGCGGCGTACAACGTTCTATAAAAACTCCAAACAAATCATTTAAAAAGGCAATTAAAAACAATTAAAAACATATAAACAACATACATATGTGGGGGTGACATCAGATATAAAGTCGTCTCAAACTCACCCCGCCTGCAGGAAGAGCCATGTCTTAATGGCTTTTCGGAAGGCCAGCAAGGTGGGGATGATTTGGATCTCTGGGGGAAGTTGGTTCCAGAGAGCAGGGGCCCCTACAGAGAAGGCCTTCCCCCTAGGTCCCGCCAGTCGGCACTATTTGGCTGACGGGACCTGGAGGAGACCTACTCTCCTCTTTGCAATCATTCTTGAGTAGATATGAAGCAAGATAGCTCTCATGAGGAAAAGTAGAATTTCTTCCAGCTCCTGCCAAATGATGCAATCGAAAATCAGCTTTCATCATAGATCTGGAGAGCATCAGGTTGAAGAAGGCTGATAATTGCTTGAGTTTTTGCTTCATGCTAAACCAGAATGTTATTTATTTGGATAGGTATGGTGTATGATGACAGACTTTGTGGTTAGCAAGTTATGATTTCTGACTTCACACTGTGTGACCCAGTTCATTGTGGTACTGTATATTCAGAAATAAACAATGTTGTTCAGAAATAAACAATGGCTTAAGGTTTAGTGATGGATTAAGGTTTTTATTCCCCCTCAATAAAGGGTAGGTGCAAAGAGAAACAATTATTATGGAATGATCTGAATATAACAAGTTCTTCCTGTTCACTGTACTGTAGTAAGTGAACCATAAATGTTTACATTGTACTAGGTAATCCTGCATTTGTGATAAGGAATTGCAAACAATGGCCAGGCATAATTACCAGCTGCTGAAATGGGCTTAATTCAACTTGGCATGAATCCATAATATGTGAAAGAGCAATAAAAGCATCTCCCCCTAAGCATGTGCAGAGTATCATTCCTATACTGCTAAATTTAAGGAATCAGCTAGTTTAAACATGTTAGACCAGTTTAAAGCTCTTTTCATTGTAAAAAAAAATAACAACAGAATGCTGCCAAGCGATACTTGTACTATCCTTAAGTCAATTTATTGAAAATAATCTGAGCTGAGGGATTTCCTTGTGTATTTAGTTTAGAGCATACTCGTGTATAAATTCATCTCCTGATTCACTGGATAACAATATTTTTTTCAAAAGTTTTTTTTTCCTGAAAAACGTTTGGTGATTATGATAAACTCCTTCAAACTGAATACAAATATTATTTCAGAATGACAGTATCACACAGGAATCAATGAAATTAACTATTCATGACTATAATGTATAATGTTTCCAACATGCTGCATGAGTTCCACAGGGCCAAAAGTTTTTGCTACTGATTTTTGTTGGTACTCAGTGTCTTATGCATCTCTCTGCAGTGTCCAACAATAGTCAGCCAGCACTGATGAATTCCAGTTGCCCTAATACCATTTTCCTATTTTCGCAATGTCCTTGTGAAACCATGTTTGTCACTGACTGCACCTAGATTTTCAGGAAAGAAATCCATGTGCGAATGCAGAAAATGAATCTTCAGTGACATGTTGCATTTCATGGTCTTGTATGCTGTGAGAAGTTTGTCAACCAGCTGAATGTAGTTTGGTGCTCCATAATTGCCAAGAAAATTCTTGACACCATCCTTAAATGCATTCCAGGCAATTTTCTCTGACCCCAGTAACAGATCCTGTCACCACTTGGTGACATATCGGATCTGTGGACCAACAAAAATGCCTTCCTTAATCTTGGCATCAGTTATTCTTGGAAATATTTGTCTCAAATAATGAAAGCCTTCGTTTTCCTTATAAGTGAAGGTTTTCACAATTTTTTTTCCACAAAATTTTTCATCAGTCTGAGTTTTATGTGAACTGGAGGCAAAAATATCTTTGTTGGGTCAACAAGTGGTTTATATTTGACATTTTTCTGTCCTGGAACCAAAGTCTTTCAGAGTGGCCAATTTTTTTTCTAATGTGATGTGACTTTCTTGCAATGCTGCTCTATCTGCATACAGTATGTAACAAATGTCAGGGTTCCAAGTAATAATCCCATGTCAAGCAAAACTCCGAGGCAGGTGAAGTCCTCAAGGAATAGCTTTATTGGAAATATCATATTGGCACAGATCTGGTGAAAACCGACTGTAAAAGTTCCTGCGGTTTTAACCTACTTAAAAGTGAAAGTTTGTCACTTCCCCCAGCCCCTCAGTCACATGGTCCAATCAGCATTCAGCCCAGTTGCTAGATGACCTCAGTCTCCTCCTCCTGAACACCTGCGGGAATGTTCTTGGTTCCCAAGGGAAAGCATTTTGTTTTGGCTACAGCACCCCAGCTATCTCTATTCCCCCCTCCCTATCCCTCAGCTCCAGTATGTGTCAGCACTGAAGCGGAAAAATAAAAATGGCCTCAGTTTAGCCAACTTCAGGGTTGACAACAATACTACTTGGTATATCCAAGCTGCATTCCAATCAGTGGAACCACTACTTTTAGATCTCCTCAGATATTCCAGTTGTAGTTAATGAAGTAGATGTGCTTCAACAACAGTTCCATGTTTTTGTATGTTTAAAATTAGTAAATTTAGTAAATTAGTCAAATTTAGTGTGTGTATACACACACACACACACACACACACTAATTTGACTAATTTACTAAGTATATATACATATACATACACACACACACACATATATACGTGTGTGTGTGTGTGTGTGTGTGTGTGTGTGTGTGTGTGTGTGTGTGTGTGTGTGTGAGAGAGAGAGAGAGAGAGAGAGAGAGAGAGAGAGAGAGAGAGAGAGAGAGAGAGAGAGAGAGAGAGAGAGAGAGAGAGAGATTAACAGTCAAAAATCTATAATATGCACCCAAAAGTTTTCAGGAAGGAAAATGTTAGTGTTCTAGTTTGAGGATAAGTAGACGAAGTATGAAAGAGTCTAGTCCCCTGTAAATTATAGGGCAATGAAATTTAGGCAGCAAAACCTTGAGAATCACTAAATGGCAGCTAGAGGAGGAGGTGGTGGTGGTGATAGTGTTTTTGTATCGCTGAGATAGGGTTAGGGTTTACCCAGATTTTTCCAGCTGAGATCTGGTATCCTTAGTAATTTGAATACATAGATACATTGAATACATAGAGACTGAGGGATTTAAAAATAGTTGTGAAAGGATTCTAGAAGCTGACATGAAAAACTTAATGTAAAGGCTTCTAATTTTCCTATTGGATATCTGGTGCCCTCTGCTGTCCATGCTAGATAGAGCTTGCCTATTCATTTAACACATTTTAGGCTGCTTCTGTTCAAGATGTTTCAAAACGTGCATCAGTGTTAGAAGGAACTCAAAGGTACAATTAGAAATGGTTTTTTTTAAAATCTTGTTAGTCTGATTTCTTTACGGTTTTGATTATAAATCCAAGCATCCTATCCAGGATGGCTAAGACACTAATTCAGGAATGAATTCCAGAAGTGTTTGAGGAGATTCTCAGTTATTCAGATCAAAGTTGTCTCAAAGGTGTTTTTTTTCCTTTCAAAAGGCTACTGGACTGTTTTTCCTTAAGGAAGAAGAAGAAATAAGACACCACCTATCAGTTTACAACGCAGCCTTTGCAGTAGTTCCAATAAGATTCCATAATCTTCCTTTAGTCTTAAGTTATGTTCATTTAGATCAGTGGTTCTCAACCTTCCTAATGCTGTGACCTGTGACCTGCCCCCGCCACAATCCATCCCGCTGCCACGCCCGCTGCTGCGACCGCTGCCGCGACCCCCGCCCCGCCACCGCCATTTTGATTATTTTACCCTCTGCGCATGCGCAAAGTGTTCTGCGCATGCACAGAGGGTAAAAGAACCAAAACGGTGGTGTCTGGGCGAAGTCTCCCGACCCCTGTGAAAGGGTTGTTTGACCCCCAAAGGGGTCATTCGACCCCCAAAGGGGTCGTGACCCCCAGGTTGAGAACCACTGATTTAGATGAAAACACACTATAGTATTCCATATTCCTGGCTGCTTGCTTGAATAGTAGTAAGGATAGAACTTCCATTCTTCTTCTTCAGCAGGAAGTCTATAATAGCTTTAACAGCTGATTGAAGTTTCCCTATTATTGTCTCCCTGGTACCTTGTAAAAACTTACTGATTGCCACTTATAACAAAACTGTGTGAAAGCTACCGAACAGGACCTCTGATAAAGAAATGGACATTTATAAAACAGCCCATTCAAGTCAGTGTGAAATCCAAGCCCACACAATAATTTTATTAGTACAGTGTCAAAAAAAAATTTCATCCAATTTGTGATTTTTTTTCCAGATATTCAGCTCTCTTTAACAACCACATTATAACAAACAAGACTGTAGAATAGAGAAAAGTCAGAAAAAGAAGGAAAGGCAACTTGCTATTAAGTTCATAAATTGCCAAAGGAAAATATTTGTAGAGGAAGGCAGATATTAGTATAGTATTGCTTATGTGGGAGTCAGTTTGGTGTAGTGGTTAAGACATTAGGCTAGAAATGGAACCTGAGTTATAGTCCTGCCTTAGGCACAAAGGTGACTTCGGGCCATTCACTTTCAGCCCTAGAAAGGAGGCAATGCAAACCACTTCTGAAAATCAGTGAAGACTTGGACTGAGGAGGCAAAGTTAAAGCTACAGGCATGCTTTGACTGCACTGATCGGAATATTTTTGAAGATACCTCTGCAGACCTGGATGAACTCACAGATACTGTAACATCATATGTCAGCTTCTGTGAAGACCTATGTGTACCGACCAGGAACTTGTGAATATACAGCAACAACAAACCTTGGTTCACAGCTAAACTTAAGCAGCTACGTCATTCCAAAGAGGAAGCCTATAGCAAAGGTGATAAAATGCTGTACAATCAGGCCAGAAATGTATTAACAAGGGAGATCAGAGCAGCAAAAAGAAGCTACTCTGAAAAGCTAAAGAATCAGTTCTCAACAAATGAACCAGAAAACATGTGGAGAACTCTTTAAAATATCACTGGTTATGGCAAACCACCTTCCCAGGCTCAAGGAAATCAACAACTGGCAGATGACCTGAATGTGTTTTACTGCAGGTTTGAAAGGAAACCACAGCCACCTATCTCCACAACCCTCATCTCAGACACACCAACAACAGCCAAGCCTCCTACAACTGACCCCATCCCATTGGGTTCACAACCCCTAGTGATCACAGAAAAGGAAGTGCAAGACCTATTTCACAGTCAAAAGCCAGGAAAAGCACCAGGCCCAGACAAGATAACTCCTTCTTGCTTAAAAGTATGTGCTGACCAATTGGCCCCCATCACCCGAATCTTCAATAAATCGCTAGAGATGTGCTATGTTCCTTCTTGCTTCAAATGCTCTACTATCATCCCAGTGCCGAAGAAGCCCACCATCAAGGAACTGAAAACTATAGACCAGTTGCTCTAACATCTGTAGTTATGAAAACCTTTGAAAGGCTAGTGCTGTCCCACTTGAAAACCATCACAGATCCACTGTTAGACCCCCTGCAATTTGCATACCGAGCAAACAGATCAATAGATGATGCTGTTAATATAGCTCTGCACTACATCCTACAACAGTGATGGCGAACCTTTTTTCCCTCGGGTGCCAAAAGTGTGTGCACGCGCGCTATTGCACATGCGCGAGTGCCCACACCTATAATTCAATGCCTGGGAAGGGTGAAAACGGCCTGTTTCCCAACTTATGGTGGGCCCGGTAGGCCCGTTTTTTGCCCTTCCCAGGCTCCAGAGGCTTCCCTGGAGCCTGGGGAGGGCAAAAAGGCCCTCCCCTGTCCGCCCAGAAGCCCTCTGGAAGCTGAAGATGCCCCCCAGAGCCTCCGTGCAAGCCGAAAATCAGCTGGCTGGGGCGCAAATGTGCGCTGGAGCTGAGCTAGGGCAACGGCTCATGTGCCGGCAGATATGGCTCTGCGTGCCACCTGTGGCACGCGTGCCATAGGATCGCCATCACTGTCCTACAACATCTTGAATTTCCAAAGAACTATGCAAGGGTCCTCTTTGTAGACTTTAGTTCAGCATTCAATACCATCATTCCAGACACTCTTCTAACTAAGCTGAACCAGTTAGCGGTACCTGAACACACTTGTAAGTGGATCATAAGCTTCCTAATAGACAGGAAGCAGCAGGTGAAGCTAAGCAGAATCACATCAGATACCTGTACAATTAGCACAGGAGCCCCCCAAGGCTGTGTGCTCTCTACACTTCTCTTCTCTCTCTATACCAATGACTGCATCTCTAACGATCCATCTGTTAAACCACTGAAGTTCGCAGATGACACAACAGTGATCAGCCTCATTCGAGACAATGATGAATCCGCATACAGACAGGAGGTTGAACAACTAACCTTGTGGTGCGACCGGAACAATCTGGAACTGAATACACTCAAAACTGTAGAAATGGTGGTAGACTTTAGGAGAAACCCGCCCATTCTACCACCTCTTACAACACTAGACAACACAGTATCAACAGTAGAGACCTTCAAATTTCTAGGTTCTACCATATCGCAAGATCTAAAATGGACACCTAACATCAAAAACATCATCAAAAAAGCAGAACAAAGAATGTTCTTTCTGCGCCAACTCAGAAAGCTCAAACTGCCCAAGGAGCTGCTGATACAGTTCTACAGAGGAATTATTGAGTCTGTCATCTGCACCTCTATAACTGTCTGGTTTGGTTCTGCAACCCAACAAGACAGACACAGACTCCAGAGGATTATCAGAACTGCAGAAAAAACAATTGCTACCAACCTGCCTTCCATTGAGGACCTGTATACTGCACGAGTCAAAAAGAGGGCTGTGAAAATATTTACAGACCCCTCACATCCTGGACACAAACTGTTTTAACTCCTACCCTCAAAACGACCCTGTAGAGCACTACATACCAGAACAACTAGACACAAGAACAGTTTTTCTCCGAACGCCATCACTCTGTTAAACAAATAATTCCCTCAACACTGTCAAACTATTTACTAAGTCTGCACTACCATTAATTTTCTCATCGTTCCCATCACCCATCTCCTCCCACTAATGACTGTATGACTGTAACTTTGTTGCTTGTATCCTTACGATTTATATTGACTGGTTCCTAATATGATTTGATTGCTTATTTGTACCCGGACTATCATTAAGTGTTGTACCTTATGATTCTTAACGAACTTATCTTTTCTTTTATGTACACTGAGAGCATATGCACCAAGACAAATTCCTTGTGTGTCCAATCATACTTGGCCAATAAAAAATTCTATTCTATTCTATTCTATTCTATTCTATTCTATTCTATTCTATTCTATTCTATTCTATTCTATTCTATTCTACTCTATTCTATTCTAAAAAATCTTGCCAAGAGAACGGCAGGGACATGTCCAGGAAATCTCAGAGAATTGGCTATGACCAAATAGCTATATACGACTGCCTTAAGATTCTGAGAGTCACAATGTCAGAAAGTTTAATTTAAAATCCTATGAAGGATATATACATTAAGAGAGATACCAAATGAAAATACTGTTAAGGAAAAGTCAGAGGGACATAAGATGAATAATGGAGAGGAAAATGCAAAAGGGACAGCTCTATCACATTATTACATAATTATCACATATTTGGATATGTAGCTGTTTGATTCCTATAAATGACCTTCATGCTATATATGTGAATAAAAGAAGGGATGGACATGGATGAAGGACAAAATGTTTGCAACCCACTCAAAATAGGATTGAAGACAGAAGGGTTCCTTGAAGAAGATTTTGGAATATGCGACATGCATCTGAATTAAATATCTGAATTAAAATTTCTAAGAAGCTCCTAGAGGCAGCTCTCAAAACAATCAATCACTTGGAATTCTGAACCAATTATTCTCTCTCAGCCCAACAGATTTCACAGAGCTGTATAGAGAACATGGGAGGAAGAAGATTTTCATCTTGAGCTCTTGAAGAAAAGGTGCAATGTGAATAGAATATATAAATCTGGATAAATAAGAACAAAGGACAAGATTGGAACTGTTATAAACACCTCTCCTTTTGAACCTCTGCATGAAACCTCTGCTTCAGTAATTACAACAAAATGTTTAAGTATGTAGATCATGCATGATCTCTATAGTCAAACATTTTGTTGTAATCAATGAAGCGGAGTTTCAGAGGGTCAAAAGAAGAGGTTATGAGAATGGCATGGTTGGAAGGAATGATAGCTGGATTCAGAACTGGGGGCTGAAACACTAATAATGGGAGATTTGGAGATGAAACTGTTGGCAGAAGTAAAAGGGATATGCAAGAGCTCATGAAAATAAAAAGGGAAAGAGAAAATATCAGGGTAATGTTAACTATTAAGGCAAAAGGAATGTCATGCTGCATGGTTGTTGAACTTACAATTGAAAGTGAAGAAGTGAATGTGATCGTTTTGTTTTCTTGGGCTCAAGAGCAAATGTTTTCTTGGGCTCATGATTGACAGTGTGCTGAAGAAATAGAGAGGGTATTAATCCTAGGAAAAGATCATGACAAATTTAGACATGGCCATGAAAGATGTGGCTATTTCTATAACAACAAACATCAGAATAGTTAAAGCAATATTTTGTCATATTAGTATAGCGTATCACACTGAGAAAGAACAAAAGAAATCTGCCTTTTAATTATGGGACCAAGATAGTTGCCAGGAACACCAATGACTGCAAGAAGAACCAGTCAGTCAGTCTTGGGTCAAGTAGAGACTTAAAGCTTCCTAATACTATGATCAACGCATACTGTATTTTGGGTATGTGATGCAAGTGGGTGATAGCTTAAAAACAATTATTACACTTGGTAAGGATGAAGGGAGTAGCAAGTAAAGACAGCAAGCAATGTGGAAGAACAGGATCAAAGAAAAAATACTGGAATTTGATCTACAACTACAGCTTCTAGAGACAGATCCAGAAGTGAACCATCTCTATAAAATCATGAGAAATTAAACCTAACTATACAATGCTTATCTTTAAAAACAACAACTTAAAATATTAAAAGTACATGATGTTCCATTTTGTGTGTACATGTATGTGTGCATGCGCATCCATTTGCATGTTTGGGCCTTATTTTGTTTATACTAATATTTCTATTTTTTATTATGGATATATATATCTCAAGAGTTGCAACCTGAATGTTAACACCTATATTATATAGGGGGAAATGCATTAGAATGGAACAGAAGCCTGACGTTGCGCCACTGCCTGGCTCCTAGTCTGGAGAGCAGCCTTAGAGCCTCTGCAAGAATTTCATTCATTTCTGTTGATGCCAAGTACAGACTTTACCAATTGCAAAGAACCACAATTGGCTCTTCTAAAACTGAATCACAAGAGGGGTAAAAGGTAATTCAAGTTTGGTTGATGAAAACGATAAGAACAAAGAAAACTGACACCACTTTGGATAATCAGGATACAACTGGGAGGTCTTATCTGAAAAGGAGGCAGAAAGTGGATAGCAAAATTTTGTTCTTTATAATGTACAGAAGGGAAATGTTTATTCTTTCTCATTTAGGCTCCTTTTTTGCAGATAGGCAACAGATATTGCACAGGCATGGTTTGTTTCAAGGCCACCCACAGAGTTCACGGGAATCTGAATTCCAAGTCCATCGCTATCTGCTAGACAACATACTTTCTCAGTGCTGGCCTGAGTATGGATTATCAGATTTATAGATGGAAGATCAAAGAAAATTTAACTTTGAAGTTTGGCATGGCCCAGGTATTCTGTTTATAGGTCATAGGTCTTATACAGGTCATAGACATTATCTCAAATAAACATAGAAAATGTTGTAGGATTTGAAGAAAATTAAAAAAAAACCCGATTAACCTATATTATGAAGGCATTTCAAAAACAGACATTGGTCTCGTCAAGACAATATGACCATATCACTAGAATTGTTTGAGGACTTACTGCTGGAGAATATTTATTGCTGATATATGATTTCTAGGTCAATCCTGTCCTCCTCTAAGCAGTTCCCATTGCTTAGATAACTGATCTCTGAAGAATGATTCTACTTTTCCACCGCTCTTATATGTCATATTCTAAACCACCATGCTGAGCAAGAATTGTTAGTACTGTAACACAGCTTTTTAAAAGGCACTGGATCTTACCAAGAAGAGAATAAATCTCCACAGTTTAAAAAAACATATCAGATTTTATGTGATAAAATTATTTTTATTACCGGTATATGTGGTGTAATGATAATATGGGTCCACAAAGCTCTGCAGTGCTAAAACATAATGTGGTATAGTGGTGAAGATGCTGACGAAAATGAGGAAGACCCAGATTCATAACACCACCTGCCTGTAAGGTTTTTGGAAGATTTTGGGTCAATCATTCCTTTTCACCTCAGCCTATCTTTCAACCTTATCGTTGTGGGGAAAAGTTGAGATGGAAGTGCTATTTATAGAATAGAATAGAATAGAATTCTTTATTGGCCAAGTGTGATTGGACACACAAGGAATTTGTCTTTGGTGCATATGCACCAAAGTGTACATAAAAGAAAAGATACCGCATTTTTCGGAGTATAAGACGCACCGGAGTATAAGACGCACCTTAGTTTTGGGGGAGGAAAATAGGGGTGGGAAATCTACCTACCAGGTATTCATCTGGCTAGTGTCCTTAGTCTGTTCAGCTTCAGCACATTATTATGGTTAGGACTGAAAAAACCTTTTTCAGAGGGAGTAGGAATGAAAACAAGCCTGCAAAGACTTAGGGCTGATAAAAAACTACTTCAAGGGAGTAGGAATAAAAAAATGCTGCAAGCCTGTAAGATCATTAGCACCTCATTAGGGCTGAAAAAACCTTTTTCAGAGGGAGTAGGAATGAAAACAAGCCTGCAAAGACTGAGTAGGAAGCTGGGAAGATTGTTAGCACCTCCTTAGGCCTGGGAAAAAAAGCTTCGGAAAAGCTACATTCGGAGTATAAGACGCACCCAAATTTTCAGCCTCTTTTAGGGAGGAAAAAGGTGCGTTTTATACTCCGAAAAATACGGTACATTTGTCAAGAATCATGAGGTACAACACTTAATGATTGTCATAGGGTATAAATAAGCAATCAGGAAACAATCAATATTGATATTGATAGTTCCTGTAGAGAAAGTGAGATATGAATCTAACAAAAATAATATATCATAATTTGCTGCAAATTATGTTATGTTGTTACATTTGCTGCAAAAATCTAACAGGACTAACCCTTGAGGCGAAGTGGATGAAAATCAACAGATGCAGAATGAGAATGAGTATCATGAATTTTAGTGCCTAAATTGAGTTTTTTTTAAAAAAAAACCCAAACCCTCTCAACCCCAATTCTCTATCTGTGGAAAACAGAACTGTAAGGGCCCTAACCATGTAATCAGCAAGAGTCATTTGGTGAGGCCTATCCTGGGAATGAAATGAGGCTTGTCCAAGTTCTCTGGGAACTGGACACGAGTGAATGGAAATGGGGAGGGGGAGGAAACCCCTGATAATACCAGGGCTAAGGCTACAAGGATTTAGAGGGAGGGTGGATTTTAATTCATTTTCTATTTTGCAAGTTTTTCAATATTTCTAATGATTTTAAAACATTTTTGTACAAATGTAACATTGGATATGAAATGGTCTTTTTTTTTAAAAGTAATGCTTCATTTCAGAGATCAATTGCAATTTGTGTAGACTGTTTTGAGGTATGTGTATATTACTATATATTATTTCGGCTCCGCTCTGGACTCCTGGGCAGAAAGCAATAGTAAGCGTAGCAGGCGGAGTGTCTGGGCTGGGAGCGGCGGTGGCTAGGGGAGGGGTTTGCGGCTTGGCGTCGCTGCAGAAGTGTCGGCCTCTCGGGGAGCTGCCCCTGTATGCGCGCTTGTGTGTGTGTGTGTGTGTTCGTGAGCGCGCGCGGCGGAGTGACTTGCTCGCTCACTTCTCTCTCTCTCTCTCTGCCTGGAGCTGCCGCTGGGGTTGTTGTGATCTGCCGCCACCTCCTGATCTCCTTTCTCCCCCTGTCACTCCAGCAGCCCAGCGCTGGCGGAGGGGGAGCAGGAGAGCCAAGAGTAAGGTGACTAGACGTCCCGCTGTTTCTTTTCAAAATTTGTTTGTTGTCGGGCATTCTTTCCAAAAAAGCGTGACTTTTTGGAAACAATGCGGGATGCGGGACACATGCTTGAAAAGTGTGTCTGTCCCGCCAAAAGCAGGACGTCTGGTCACTTTATATAAGACTCACCTTTTTGCCCCCCAAAAGAGAGTGGAAATGTCGGTGTGTCTTATACACTGAATATAGCCATTTTTGGCCTCCTGAAGCCCCGCCCCTGTGTCCCATTTTTGCGAAAACGGGCCGTTTTTTGCAAAAATGGGGGTGTTTTTGCCTTCCTCCACCCCCTAGGAGTGCTCTGCAGGCTTCCCAAACCCTCTGCATGCCCTGTTTTTGCAAAAAAAACGAGCAAAAAATGGGCCATTTTTTGCAAAAACGGGGGTGCTTTTGCCTTCTAATTACCCCATTTAGCATGACTGGAGGAGGAATTCTGGGAGTTGAAGTCCACAAGTCTTAAAGCTGTGAAGTTTGAAGTTTGTAAAAAGTATACATGGTTGTAAAAAGTATACATGGTTGTAAAAAGTATTCTGTTATACTGGTATTTTATTAAATAATATATTACTACACCATTTGGTTCAGAATACTTTTTTCCTTGTTTTCTTCCTCTAAAATCTAGGTATGTCTTATACTCTGGTGTGTCTTATACTCTGAAAAATACGGTATTTACCGTAAGTATATGTGCAATTCCAGAAAATTGATGAATACTGAAAAACTGCTAAAAGTATGAAACAATGGACATATACTTCTAGTCCTTTTTTAGTCCACACTTTTTATCTCAATACATTTTTTTCCTTTTCCATATTTTACCAACATAAGCAGCAGTCTGCTGCTCAGATTTTTGAAATATGTGTCTTTCCTAGGAGATGAATTCAGCACCCTGATAGACAGTACAGTATTGGCCGGGGATTATTATAATTATGGTGTAACTTTCCTGAAGGATTACCAGTTAGGAGAATGGATTATATTCTTCTGATGTGTGCCTTGGCCTTAGATCAGGGGTCCCCAAACTTGGCAACTTTAAAACTTGTGGACTTCAACTCCACAATGCTAGCTGGAGAATTCTGGAAGTTGAAGTTGAAGTTCACAAGTCTTAAAGTTGCCAAGTTTGAAGACATCTGCCTTAGATATCAACAGTTGTATTTCTTTGTTGACAAATGCGTATCAGCATCAGACAGTTTTCTTTCTTTCTTTCTTTATCTCTCTCTCTCTCTCTCTTGGTATGTTTTACTGATAGGTCTCCTGCTGGTGAGCAAATTGACCAGATTGTTGTGATAAGAAGAAGCAGATTTACCTTGGGGGCAGGAGAAAGGATTTGGTTGCCTCTTGTCATTATGAATTGTTCTTTACCAAATATGTGGCAATTTCTTTCAGACCTTGACTTGTTTTGGGGAGTCTGTTCAAAGACTTTTTGATCACTTAACTAGTTTGCTGTTGATTTGCTGTTGATTGCTTGCCCTTCACAAAGTTAATGGAAGGAAACATTTTAATACATCTCTTGATCTAGGAACATTCCTGTGGTTTTTTTGTTTTTTTAGCCTCTGATCTTTTATTCCTTTTCCCTCCTTTTTGATCCTTTCCTTTCATTCTTAAATTTCAAGGGATAATTTATTTGCCACCCATGGTGCTTGCTGAATCCATGCCTACACTTATTTGTGTCTGGCAATGACACA
This sequence comes from Diadophis punctatus similis, assembly GCA_023053685.1. Lineage (NCBI taxonomy): Eukaryota > Metazoa > Chordata > Lepidosauria > Squamata > Dipsadidae > Diadophis > Diadophis punctatus. The sequence goes on along the minus strand of JALIGW010000003.1, from coordinate 37,633,292 downwards.
AATCTCAATCTTGCTTACTTCTGGTTTTTTATTGATAATCTCGTTTTTTAAAATGGTCCTTTCACAATTTAAGTTTTGCTACATCAAGTAAAAATCAGCCAAGTCTTGTAGCACCTTTTCTGGCTAACACATTTTATTTAAAAGGCATATGTTTTTGTGACCTATAGTTTCATCAGCTGAATGGAGTGCCATCAGGAAGGACCAATTAAAACCACAAAAATAGAATCAAAGACATTGTTGGCTGCAACTACAGCTTGCAGATCAAACCATTAAAGTGGATCCTTAATAATTTATGGATCAGACTGGGCACATGACACTTTCTAAGACACCCAATGGTAGGTCCATACTTGTATACAGGCAACCACTGAACCATCCAACTACCCTGAAGCAAGATATAGCAATGATACAAATGTGAAATACAAACCTGGGTCTCTATTTTGACCTTGTGTTTGCACCCAATAACTTCACACATAGAATCAGAGGTGCCTTCACATGTTCTTTCTCTAATGATATATGACAGTACTGCATTCCATGTAAGATTCTACTCAAGATATATGGGCCAAATTTTGCTAAAAAAAAAAAATTAATAGACTGAAGTTTGACTCAAAACAAGAACAAAATAATATCAGAGCATTTGAATTTCCTAGGACACTCCATTGCACTATTTCACAGTGAACATTTTGGAAAAATTAGACAGCTAGAACCATTAACCATTCTCCAGTCACTTTGCCAAGAAAAGCAGTTATATAAATTGAAACTGAAACTGAGTGAGAGATTGTTGAATTCACATCCCTCAAAAGGTATCAGGCTATCTAAACAAACACAATGGGCTTTTAGCACATTACATTTGTTAATTGATACAGTACTTGTAATCTGTCTCACATGTACCTTCATCCACATAACCAATCTTCCCTTCCTCCCACTTCCTCCCACTATAAAACCCACATCAGTCAAGCTACTCTATGCACCTGATGAAGTGAGCTACAGCTCCTGAAAGCTTAAAAAAAGTTAATAAAAAAGATGCCACCAGTCTCCTGATTTTTTGCTATCATAGATTAATATGGTTCTCTTCCTACAATACCTGTAGAAGCGAATGTATCTGTTTCTAGAAGGATTTGTTGTGCTTTTAACATTTTTGTAGTACTTGCACATGTTGAATAGTGATGCTTCTCCATGGAGAAGAATAGTTAGTGAAAGAAATCACATGCTGCTGTTTAAACACAAGGAAGCTTCCCTAGAAAAACAATGTGGATCTTACTAGATGTTGATCTACTGGATTTATTTATTGCATATTTAGGAAATTTAATCTGACACCTAATCCTGAACACGTACTTTCTTGCTTTTATTATGTTCACATGCATGAATGCAATTTTGCATACTTTTACCATTTTTACACATACACTTCATCTTATACACATACAACATTCAAGTCTGCAGAAGTATTCCCTCCCAGAGGATAAATAGATCTTGAAATGGACTTCATCAGCACCAACGGAGGCTATTGTAGAGCCTGATTGTAGAAGAACCAAATAAAAACCAAGTTTGCCAAAACGGTTGTAGAACTGTTAGCAAAGACATTGTATGACTGTTTTGTGTTTCTATTCTTAATTGATCTTAATAAGTAAAGAGAGAAGAAGCAATGAAAAAATATGAATATTTATTCATGAAATATGATCTGTTCTGTCCCCTTTTCAGATTCTATGAATGTCGGAAAAATTGCATAATAGAGGATCCATTTAGTAACACCCCTGGAGAAAAATGATGTAGAAATATTTGGGGAAATATGTACATGGAGAAACTTGAAAAACGAATGTCTGACAGCCATTTTCAGTTTGTTGTGCAGTTGCTATCATAATTTTTAAGTCATCACAGTAATTTCAAAGTTCCTAAGGATTTAGTGAAGCTGAAGTAAGATAATTTTGCTAGTAGACATGCCATCATATGAATAACCATCACAGCCATTGTTAAAATATATTCTGCTTAGACCAAAAAAAATATTGCAGATCTCTCTGCACATTACAAAAAAAATTAAAATAAGGGAATTGATGATATACATAAGATTTTCACAATAAATAATGTATTGGTTTATTTTGATTTTGCTAATGAGAAGGAATGCATCCAAGCTGTTCATTGAGTCTCCAACTTTATAGCAGTTCAATTCATTATATTCCAATAATTGCCCTCAAGCACATCTTTCAAGCATAATTCCATCTACCCTGGGATAGCTTCCTTGAAAGGCCAAAGGATATACAGCAGGTGTTCTGCTGTTCAGAGATGGAATGGGAAATTTCCATATGGACCAGTGGCAGGGAAGAATTGATCAATGAGATGGAAGCATAGCTGTGTTGGTTACTATCAGATGATCTATTAGAATTTAATTTTTTTTAAAGAAAAGAAAATACCATGCTACTACTAAGCTCTATGATTTCTTTTGTGTTTCCATCTGCATGCAACACTAGAAACAGAACAGCCTAGTATTATTATTTATTGATGAGTACATAAGCCTTCTATCACATCATGTGTATATTCTTCTGTCCAGATCCTAGATTGGATTTCTCTGTCCTGATTTCGTATTCATGAGGCATCAAGACTTTGCTACCTGACAGGGGCTGCTATTTTTAACTTGGGAGATTAGGTTCTATACTGTACTTCTCTAGGTAGAATAGAACTCTTTACCCTTCAGAGTGATGTGGTAGTTGAGCATAGCACATTTCTGCTGGAAATTAAAGCAGTCTCTCTTTTTTCCAACTTCTGCATGAGTTTAATAATGTTGTCAGTTTAAGAATATTTAGTGCGTGATTTCTGAAAATAATAGCAGTTTCCAGGCCTGTGCAGAAGACTGAAAAATGACATGGCTGCTGTAATTAGTACAGTGCTTCTCAATTATTTTCTGTTACGCCCCCCCCCCATGGGAAGAAGTAAACATTTTGCACCCCCCCAACTCTCCGATCTGGGCCCCAATGGAATTTTAGTGTTAATATTTATTATTTTACTTATTATAAGCTTCAAGCAAACTATTGGCTGGGGAAGGCTGCTCTACCCACTTACCTGGGAGTAAGTCACACTGAACTCAGTGGAGCCTGTTTTCGGTTAGGCAGGCATAGGCTACCATGGTTAGGGCCCTCTTTTGACATGGGACCAGGCCAGCTTAATCAAGCCAATGTTTTGGGGTCACCGGCCTGGCCCATAAGCGCTGCCTCTGCCAGGCACTCACAGCGAATGGTGTGGAAGGAGGCTTTAGGGTGCCGTTCGAAGCTTTCGCCCAGCTGCAGAGGATGCTCCTCCTTGTCCAGCAGTAGGTTCACCATGCTGTTCATGGCTACCACGGTACCCAAGAACAACAAGAACCCATGCAGCTGCCCCATTCCGCCTGGCCGCCTTCTCTTCCAGGCTCAGAGCAGCATACAACTTGGAAAACACTCCCCGTCCAGGGGAATCGATTGAGATGGACCACGCATATTCCCCGGGGTCACACGCATCCCCCCTGGCATTGCTCTGTGCCCCCCCAGGGGCCACCCCACTATTTGAGAAACACTGAATTGGTAGCAGAGAGGGGTTGCACTTGTGTGAGGCCTATATCCTTTCTGCCAAATAATTTTCAAAGTACATGTAATCCTAGCATAAAACTTCATGTAAGCTTCTTTTCTATATATCTATACCATCTCTAATAAGGAAAACAATCACAATAAAAAAAAACATAGAACCAGACAAATTTTTTGAAGGGAAGGATTAAATCTGAGGATTCAATTCAATTTAAACAATTCTCTGTTTAAAACTGCCTTAGTGAACAAGGAAAGTCTTAGCTAAGAGAGCTTTAATAGCCTCTTTTTCTCCCTATGCAAAACTATGACTTAATAGCAAAATAACAACCTAAGCTTGCTAATTTCAAGATCAACCCTATATATTCTTCTCAACACAAGAAATGTATATGTTACACAGTTGTATATATGTGCTGTATGTATGTATATAGGCAGATGTATATCTGTATATTTGTACCTGCAAAAATCCAAGTGTCTCCACCCTTAATAGGATTAGAACAAAAACAATGAACTAAATTAATAGCACAAATTAAAATGAACTGCTTATAAAATAAGCTTGCTATTTAGATAATTAATTGACCTTTCATCTGCATAGGCCAATCTTTCACTCATACACAAGCCATTCTCACACTAACACTCTCTACATACATACATACATACATACATACATACATACATACATACATACATACATACATACATACACACACACACACACACACACACACACACATGCTAACCAGAGCACACAAAACATTTGTTAGACCAATTCTTGAATACAGCTCACCTGTCTGGAACCCGCAGTGCATATCGGACATTAATACAATCGAGAGAGTCCAGAAATATTTCACAAGAAGAGTCTTCCACTCCTCTGCTCGCAATAGAATACCTTATTCCACCAGACTTGAAATATTGGGATTAGACAATTTAGAACTACGTCACCTTCGATCTGATCTAAATGTAGTTCATAAAATCATATATCAAAAAGTCCTTCCTGTCAATGATTACTTCAGCTTCAACCACAACAATACACGAGCACACAAGAGATAAAAACTTAAGGTAAACCGCCCCAAACCCAATACCAGAAAATACGACTTCAGCAACAGAGTGATCAATGCCTGGAATGCACTACCTGACTCTGTGGTTTCTTCCCACAAACCCCAAAACTTTAACCTTAGACTGTCTACAGTTGACCTCACCCCATTCCTAAGAGGTCTGTAAGGGGCGTGCATAAGCGCACCACTGTGCCTACCGTCCCTGTCTTACTGTCCTATTGTCCTCATTTATCTGTACTTCTTTGCTTATGTTTATACAAACACCTACTATCGTGTACATGTTTGACAAACAAACAAATAAACATAGCTTCTCCTCCTTTCTTGTAGCAGTACTAACACACACAAAAAAACAAAAATTCAACAGGATCAAGATGAGGTGAAGGGAAGAGAGAGAGAGAGACCAGTGCAGGATAGAGATAAAGGCAAAGGGAGGGAGGGAGGGAGGGAGGGAGGGAGGGAGAGAGAGAGAGAGAGAGAGAGAGAGAGAGAGAGAGAGAGAGAGAGAGAGAGAGAGAGAGAGAGAGAGAGAGAGAGGACTCGCCCAAGGAATGGCTAATATTTCAGCAGCAACATCATCTCTTTGGACCCCATTGTTCTCAGCAATGATTTCTAAAAACTAAGGCTCATCTTCCTGAGTTAATAATAAAACTCTGCTTTAAAAATAAAAGCAAATAGGGTTAAATTCAATTTAACCCTATGCTTTGAAAAATGCAAAAGATCGAGAGAACAGATTGTAAGAAAATAATCATCGGAAGATTAATTTTTCAACTACAAGAAAATTCTGGGAAAGAGGTCTTGTGAGTCAGTACATCTGCAGGTAGCTCTAGTTTTCCCCTCCAGAGGAGAGTCACGGCTGCCTTCTTGGGAGTTGACTTCCAGGTTCTCTTCTCTGAATGTGTGGCAGGCAACTTGGGTGATACTTGACAGCACACAGGCAAATGCAAGTGAACAACAACAACAACAACAACAACAACAAAAGAGAAGCCTCTGTGCTTCATTTAGCAGAAGATCTCATTGTAAATCTAATGAGAAAAGGCACAAGTACAGAAGGCAAACAGCCTCCTGCAAACAAGGTCCTTTCAGGGCAAAGGGAAATATTTTATTGTGTGCAGATAAATTGAAAGAGAGAAGAAAAGCTTAGAATCTGGCTTTACTGTTGGGAGAAGAAAAAATAGAAGATAAAGCAATTCTTTGGCTAAGCAGATTTATTATTAATAAGCTCTTTTGACTAATGATGCTTTGTTGCCAAGCCAACATAGCTTGGTCACTGCAATGCAATGCGTCAACTATGACACAACTGGGTTGTCATTTTTTTCTTCACAGATTCTAGTATCCGGGCATGAGGAAGCGGTGGTTACTGCTGCCTTTTCGCTTTTTTGTTTTGTCTCTATCAGCATGACGGAATTAGAAAGGTATCCTGGGGTTTGTGGTAAACAAACTCACATGCATCATTCTTTTTCTCTCTCCCTCTCCCACCCTCCATTCCTCCCCCCCCTTTTTTTTGGCATACACACACAGACACTGTGGTACTCCGTCATAGGACTGACATTCTAACTGTGCCCGACCCGGTTTCCTTTCCAAGTCCAGACCCACCATGTCTCTCTGAGAAGTAATTGCCATCCAATGATGACCTTTACTTGAAGGAATCTTTACTTTTTAAAAGCAGTGAATACAAGATATTTTGTAAGAAATACTAACAAGACATACAAATATGTGGAAAACCTGCCTTACAAAAGATTTCACTTAATCTCAATAATTACAGTTGCAATGTATATGAACAGAAGAATTAACACTTTTAAGTTATTTATCTAGCCCAGCCATTCATATGCACAGGGGTACTTTTAAAAAACCCCAGAAGCTTGATATATTCTTGATCCTACTCCAATACACATTCCATAAGTCATTAACAGTTGTAGGAAAAGGTATTTATTTTAACAGCATTCAATCTTCCCACCTTTCAATTAAGTGAAACAAGTAGAATGCATATGTCTCAGCGTCTTGGGAAATTCTGCTTAATGACATGAATCATGGGATTTTTAGCCCATTAGAATTTGGAAATAAATATACTTTGTTTAGCTGCATTATAATTACCTTTTGCCTATTTGTCCTACTTAAATATCATGCTAAAATGGGATAAGTTTTAACTGGGGGAAAAACAAACCAATAATAGACAAGATTTATAAATCATATTAAACCATAAAGTGATAAGTTAGGCTTTAACTTAGTATATTGTATGAAACCATTTATTGTGATTAGAAAATCACTGTGACTCTACAGTGTGTAAATCTGGTTATTTCTGGTTTTGTGGTTAATCCATGGATAAGATAACATAATATTAGGATTCGGAGATAATTTGAAGCGATCAGATGAATCCTTGTATATTCATCCCATGCCTGTTTTCTTTCTTTTTTCCTGTCAAATCGCCAAATGAAAGTTGCCAATCCATAAACAAATCATAATTTGAAATTGTAGGCTGAAAAGAATAAATTTATTTCTCAATATATTTGCATATCACTGTACAAACAAGTTATGATTTAAAGTTCCTTCTCAATGCTCCCATGTTTCTTCTTAGAGAGCTTCGTATCTACAGACAAACTTTTTAAGTTTAGCATAGGTTTCTATTTATAATTATGGTAGGACGATTTAGCCTTACAATGAACACAGTACATTTTTATTTTACCCTTTCATGAAAATATAAGAATCATCTTGCTGGGTCAGGCTAAAGATTCATCCAGGTCATGTTAATTCCTTTGTTGTCAATGAGATTCCATATGGTTGAGAAGATGTGGCTGAGAAGCTTTCAAGTAGATCTAGATTCTAGAACAGGGCTAGACAATTAATTTTCCCAAGCTGCCACATGAGAAACAGGGACTAAAGGTGCATAGGCGCACACATAAGTAAACTGAAAGAAAAACATAGCAGTCACTTTCAAAATGAAAACAATTTTGTGTGCATGGCATACATATATTTACATTTGATTTCTAATTTCCGATTTCTTATTTCCCATTCCGATTTACCTCAGGTTGGACAAGGTATCCAAAGGAGTCTCATTAAATGAGGAAAGAGGTCCCACCTCCTGAAATGTCAAATATACAGCAAGATCAAGATCTAGTTTTATTGATCTTTACAGGAGTTATCCTTAAAGAACCAATGGAACATTGAAAATCTTTCTGTATCTTTAATTATGTAAATACCTAGTAGATATTTCCGTGTGTGTGTGTGTGTGTGTGTGTGTGTGTGTGTGTGTGTGTGTGTGTGTGTGTGTGTAAGACTAAGGGTTCTGTAACAAGCACCTCAATTTTGGTGGGAATAAATATGCCCATATTAGCTTAGACATTGATGTCAGACTTGTCTGTCATTTCAGTGATTACCTGTGACTCTCTACATGGTTATTTATGGCTCCCATTAACCCCTGGATATCTGCCCTGAGGTCCAGCTTTTGTTAAGAAAGTTAGTATATTTTTAGCAACCGGAAGACATTCCAAAGAGTGTTTTGCAAAACAAATCTTGGGTGACTCAGACAATGACATTGCAACTTTAGAGGTGGGAAGATGGAGAACTCAATGGGTAATATGATCCATGTGAATTTCAGATCTGATTTGAAATTTTGAGAGATGTAGATTCTAACATTTCCACAATTCTTAAATTATAATTTGAAGAGTAATTATAAGTACTGCCTCCCACCCCTAGAAAATATACAGAGAAAATTTGTCCCAGGACTTCCTGGAGACATGCAGAAATACATGTGTCAGGCTGAAGCCATTTTAGTTGGGGTCTTTGGCCTGCCACACTTTATGCTATTTTAAAATGTATTCTTTGCTGTGGGAATTTGGGAGGGGTAATTGCATGAGGGATGTCTGCATGTAGCCATAACAAATTCCTTCTAGATTGTCAAGGTCATCCTTTGTCTTTGCACTCCTGCACCTGCACGGAAGGAGATGGGAGTTTCTGCCAAGTTGGCAGATGAATATTGGTCAACGTGATGGACTTGGGGGTGTGGGGACAAGGGCTTGAACTTTCAACTGGGTGGAGAAACCTCTGGGACTTCAGATTCGGGTTTCTCCCAGATGTGCCAACATGGCTCTGCTAATAAATTGGAACTTTGAGGAATACTTTGCCTTGGACTCTGATTTAATTTTGGATGCTATTTGGAATCCTGACAACATGTTTATGTTAAGGCTTTGAGGACTTCTAAGTCCTTTGAAATGAATGTGGATATGAATATAGCATCTGTTTCTTACAATATCCATGACTTTCTCCCATGATCTTGCAATGTTCTTTAAGAATTACAGACAGGAACAATATTCACATTTTCATGCTCTCCACAGCAGTTTTTGGGAACGGAACCCAAAACATTGCATAGATGTCGGTTCATATATTACTATAAGTTACAAAAGATGCTTGTTAAAGTTTTTGAAGCATTTTATGAGAAGAGACAAAGAAAACACAGAAAGAAATTAAATTCTAGGACATCATTTGGGCGGATTAAAAGTCAAGATTGTTAGAAGTAAAAGCAAGGAATATAAACTTTATTTGATCAAGATTAAAATACATATGTTATCTCTCGTGACCCTTAAGGGACATCAGGATGGAAATGATGTGGTTTTATGAATTTATTTATCAATGAGAGATTGATATGGGAATAAGAGATCATTTGTTGTATTTTAAGAGAAGATAAGTTACTAAAATTGTCTATTTTGATGAAGGTAGGAAGTCACTTCTTTATATATATTTCTTTTGAATATATTCTTATTTTTTCCTTTTCTCTTTTTTATGCAACTTTTATTTTTATTTTTGTTTTTTTCAGTTTGCATTAGTGTTTTACTGTTGCAATTCTTAATGAAATTACTATAAAAAGCAAATTTCCAGTATTTGTTTAGAAAAGGAATATGTTCTGGAGCAAATTAGAATCATAGGTTCCCAGCACAGCTACACCTAAATAGCTGTCCTTTCACAGTCACCTCTGTGCCTTTCTTCTTGCAGCTTTACAAACTATCCGCATTTTAGCTTAAATAATTTGTTGACATTTGTCTCCCCTTTCCCATGATGTTGTCTGTATAGGAGACAGCTTGAGAACTCATCATTTTGGGGTAGTGCAATTGTGTCTACTCAGAGCTTGCCTTCTGATCCTATAGATGGTTCTATGGAAGTAAAATCTCATTGAACCCAAATAAGTACACTAGTCGTTGTCTAGGCTTCAATAATTATTACCAGTTTGGTAACCTTCAAATCTATTGAAGCTCTCCGGAGTAAATTACTCTAAATTTGATAGTATTTCTCTGCATCACATATATGCTAGGGAAGAAACACCAAAAAGAGTAGCAGTGTTTATAATCTCTTCATTTCCCATATTTATTGGGATATATGCCACTCGGAGTCAATCATGACTGGAGCAGTTTATAAGCCCAGTAAAATACCACTATACACACATATGTTTCTAACTTCTGGCTACTTTTGAAATATGTAGCACACTAATCCAACCAAGATTAAACTATATTTATCTAAATTACTGGTACTTGTCTCAGTTACTGATGCCTCTGTCCTGGACTTAATATGATACATAATTTAAACCACAATACAATTTTATCATACAATGGAAGAATCTATGATGGTTTTTTTTAACCCAAAACATTTTCTCCTGTGCTTCCATTTTATAATATAGCAATATAGCAATATCACATGCACTTAGACTTATATACCACTTCACAGTACCACTTCACAGTGCTTTACAGCCCTCTCTAAGTGGTTTACAGAGTCAGCATAATGACCCCAACAATCTGGGTCCTCATTTTATCGACCTCGGAAGGATGGAAGGCTGAGTCAACCTTGAGCCGTTCAGGATCAAACTCCTGGCAGTCGGCAATACTGCATTCTAACCAGTGCGTCACCACAGTTCATCTAATATACCCCTTTTCTCTTCGTTGCTTGTTTAATTTCACACACACCCCCACACACATTTATCCCCAAACTCTAGTTGGATAAGGAAAGGGGGCACAAACTTAGATGGAACTGGTGTGAATGCCAAAGGGTTACTTTGCCCATTAACCTGAACAGCTTGGCACATACATGATTGTCCTCCATTTTATGGCAAGAGAAACTTTCCTACTGTTTGAGAACCTGAATCCCTACTTTATCCAAACATCTCATTTCCATTTCGTTCCTACCGAATTCTTTTCAAGACTTTATGGGGACAATTGTCTGATCATTTCCAGTAAGTTAAAAGGATGAGAACATAGCTTGGTAGCCCAGGTGTGGAAACAGAGGAATCATCTGCTGTCAGTTTACTTAACTAAAGCCAAGCAGGTGGGATATAAATAAGGGCTGATTGTGTTGTCAGCTGCAGAGTAAACGTCTTGTGCTTTTCATCCATGTGAGGTGTCAGGTCAAGATCAGAGAGAAACACCATTTCACAGCTGTTGCTGCAGCAGCACATCAAGGGGTTTCTTGGTGACAAAAACAAATAGAGTGGAATGCTTCCCCCTCTTCTACATGCTGTGAACTATGGTTTTCAAGGATGGGAATCTGCAATATTTATTTCTACCTCTACCAGCTTTCTCAGGGTCACAATCAATTTACTTCAATGACCAAGCTGGAAGACTTACTATAAGGTTAATTCATTATTATGGATTTAACTCTTCAGTAAATTCACTTTTATTTTAAAGCTAGGTTTTCCAAGCACATTTCAGACATTCCAAAACTTTGGTTTAAAGAAGTACTAAACTAAAATGGCATTTATTCCAAGCTAGCAGAATCACTGGGTACATGCCTTTGCAAAGCACCAGTTTAAGAAAAACTGGCCCACTGTAATTTTATACCTTCTCTTTAGAGTACAGATAGTTTCTTAATCTAGGCAGTTGGAAATGAATATCTCCACTAAATGGCTCTTTAATTATTAGCCAAAAGAAGACTAACAAGTGAAGGTAAATTAAGCAGAAGTTGAGCATGGCAGGAAGAACTAGTGAAAGCTAGAACAGCAAATTTGAATAAGAACAGAGCAAACCAGTTTTTAATATTCAGTTTCAAAATTCCAGCTGCTGCTGCATCTTTTATCAACATGAAAGAAAACTCTTGTCCTGTCTTTATTTATGATACTTTATGTTATATAATAAAATGCCACTCAGAGTCACTTTCTGTGAGGTGGATAGCCATATAAATTTGCTAAATAAATAAAGTAGTGAAATGTAAACTTTAGGCATATAAACATCTAATTCAGGGGAGGGGAAAATGTCCCTTACAATGCCAGGGTCTTTGACATATGCAAATCTTTCCCCCATATATATCATGTCATGTATAACGCTGAACATTGTGCTAAGTGACAATACAACTGGTCTCATATGAATTATAAGATAGCAGGGAGTCCCAGCTTTTGTTATAAATGTAAAAGGGATATTTGTTCTTGTTGAAATATTGCTGTGGAATGCATAGTGATCTTGCTAACTCTTCTTTCCTGAACTAGAAATAAAAAAGCAAAGTCTCATTTCCAGATGATTTCACAGAAAAGCCCATGTAGATTTCTAGGCACTGATATGCAAATAGTTGGCCATTAATTTCTTCTGAGTTGCTTACTTCAATTCCCAGTCTAATCTAAAGCAGGGAGAGCTCTCCCCTCTTCAAATATAAAATTCTAGGTCTGACTTAAAAATTTTTTTTTGAGATCAGCTATGGTTGGATAGATGCTGCCATCTGCTGTTCCAGATATGGAAATAACCTGAGGTAAATTTCAACTGTTGTTAGCAAGAAAACCCACAAGATGTCCTAAGAGCTTCACAAGAATGCGACCTCAGAGCAACCTTGTTCTTTGAGTTTCTCCTATTTTTTACCTACTGATATGAACATCTATGACTATATGCATTTATTATACATTATTCAATGCCTGTGAAACTTTGTTTGTACAACAAAGTTATAATAGAGAGAAGGCACCACAACAGAATGGAAAACTTCCATAAATTGAATTACAGCCCAACACCCTGACCAGTCGCCATGCTGGCTGGCATTGCTGAAGTTTTAATTCAGCAAAATCCCACCACTATATTAAAATAACAGATTGGCCAAAGTGCCATTAGTATCCTTTGATCTGCCAGGAAGCATTTTTTATTTCATCCAGGCAATACTACTGTAGTTATTATTCTATTATTCTTCATGGCAAGACCAAACCAACTAATTCCAATGTCTACTTTTTATGTTACTAGCAGAATACTGCTTTGATAAGCTTCTTAGCTCTAATTTACCTTGAGGAAAGAAGATGTGGCAGTCTATGTGCCAACAGCTCTTATGTGCCTTAATTTGAAATTAACCTGTGTGGCCAAACTCTGAAGACCACTCAACTGACTATACACAATTTGACTAATATATAGTTCATTATTTTCATCAATAATTCCTTCCCTTATTGTAATGATAACATGTATCTGAATTCTTCTAAAAATGCTTATCTTTAGCACATTAGAAAGAGATGTTTCAGACTGACCCAATTAGAAAACATAGCTAATACTCTGTTCTCCTCCTGTTTTCCCCAAAACAACAAACCCATGACATCGGTTGGAGTGAGAGAGAGTGATTGGCCCAAAGTCACCCAGCTGGCTTTCATGCCTAAAATGGGCTTAGACATTTCACCTCCCATTTCTAGCCTTTATAGTAGAGTTGTATCTAATACATAACATTGGGGCAAAGCAGTTTTTGCTTGCCATGATAGGGATCTGTACAGTAAAGGATTGTGTGTAGAAATATCACACATTCTTTTGTTGCTTAATGTAGAGTTACTTTTGCTTGAAATAGTGAAAGATCTGCTTAACAGGGCTCCAGTGCTATTTAGGATACTTGATAGCCATTGTGCTTTTGACTCATAATTCATCAAAATCTATATTGTTTCATCTCATTCTGAATTTCATTGATGCTATTCACAAATGATCCCTTTGTTTTCCAATTGTCTTTGCAACTCATGCTGTTGTCATCTAAGAATTATTTCATTTATTATATCCTTCCTAAATCTGTTCTCACAGTTATCCACTTTGCAATTAGATCACTGAATATATCAATGTTGGACTATCAGAAGAAAACTTCAGAAAGAATGTTTATTTCAGAGCCTTTGATGTTTGAGAAAGGATTAGTGTGTGCTGTATTATATGAAATTATATACATTTGATTAATATGACTTCAAATATATTGTATGGACCTACTGTATATTCTAAAAAGATGCATGTTAAGATAGGAAAATATGACTGGTCTTATAGAAGTCTTAAAATGGATCAGATATGGCCTTGTATTGAAGCATTCTAAAATCTTTCACATATATGAAAATAATTTTAAAAATGGTTGTTTTTCCTACTTTCCCCAGTTCAATTTTTGTTTTAATCTATTGTTTCCTAAATATATGAAGATTTTTGTTTCATTTCTTCTTTATGGTAACTACGTACACGTTGATTCAATTGAGCCTATAAGAAACATTTTATGTTGATTCAGCTATGTCTCATAACCAGAAAAACAAAATGCACAAGTACAGTATATGTGGTACCCTGCTCAACAGTAATAACTGTGAGATGGATCTTGGAGTCCTAGTGCACAACCATTTAAATATGAGCCAGCAATGTGCAACAGCTGCCAAAAAAGCCAACACAGTTCTAGGCTGCATTAACAGAGGGATAGAATCAAGATCACGTGAAGTGTTAATACCACTTTATAATGCCTTGGTAAGGTCACACTTGGAATACTGCATTCAGTTTGGTTGCCATGATGCAAAAAGGATGTTGAGACTCTAGAAAGAGTACAGAGAAGAGCAACAAAGATGATTAGGGGACTGGAGGCTAAAACATATGAAGAACGGTTGCAAAAACTGGGTATGTCTAGTTTAATGAAAAGAAGGACTAGGGGAGACATGTTCCAATATCTCAGGGGTTGCCACAAAGAAGAGAGAGTCAAACTATTCTCCAAAGCACCTGAGGGTACAACAAGAAGCAATGGGTGGAAACTAAACAAGGAGAGATGCAACTTAGAACTAAGGAGAAATTTCCTGACAGTTAGAACAATTAATCAGTGGAACAGCTTGCCTCCAGAAGTTGTGAATGCTCCAACACTGGAAGTTTTTAAAAAGATGTTGGATAACCATTTATCTGAAGTAGTGTAGGGTTTCCTGCTTAAGCAGGGGGTTGGACTAGAAGACCTCCAAGGTCCTTTCCAACTCTGTTATTCTATTCTATTCTATTCTATTCTATTCTATTCTATTCTATTCTATTCTATTCTATTCTATTCTATTCTATTCTATTCTATTCTATTCTATTCTATTCAGACATAAGCTAATTGAGCCACTGAGAAGTTCCACCACTGACAAATCATGGTAACTGGTAGATTTCCCAACATCTATATGCTTGCCACAAGAAACACATAACATCTGCAGTGCTTCTAGATACTGTAGCTTCTGGAATACAAGTACAAAGCACATTGCAACATTATTCTGCCCTTGCCTGTGTAATAGATTTTTGTACAGGGAAAAAGATGGCCAACAGTGGGAAAATATGGGAATGCTATAAATGGAAATCACTGTCAATTAAAACTTGGAAAATGATTGCAGAGCAATTCCTAGCCTGGACGTGTTGCCAGTTGGACTTTGTCTGCTGATGCGTTTGTGTGCTAAGCAGCCATTAATATTTTTTTAAGCTAAGGATATCCATCTCTTTAACTCCCTCGCTCTGATGTGTGGGTTGCAAAAGATTCGCAGCAGGAAAGAGACTTTTCAGAGGCTTCCCTGCTAGTATTTGCGTCATCTGCTGATGCTGCTAGCTCTTTATGGGCAGAAGATTATCACAGATGGTTCCACCCACTTGCCAGAGGAAAGTCTGCCTTTGTGTACTGCATCCTGAGCTCTTGTTACAGCTCTTGCCAGTTTGAAAGAAGAATAAAACCAACCACAGTCCCAAAGCAGCAAGTTTATACTATATTAAATCTGCCATGCAATTTCTTGTGTCTTCTTTCATTCCCAATATGTTTTGCTAAATCCAGGCTGAGATTGCAACTCTGTCAGGCCAAGAGGTTTCTACATGTGCAATTGCATAAGACCAACTACTATTGCATAAGAAAATTAGAAGAGGTATTCTGATAGCAGCATCACAATTAGAAGAAGAAGTGGATTTAAAAAAAACCTTTGCTGTAAGCTGTGCTTATTCTTGCATAGCAGCACTTTGACAATTCTCACTGGGCTTTGAGTCTAAAGCAGGATTAGGATGGGCTGAGAAGCTAGAAGAAGGTAGTGGCAATTCACTTCAATACCGTTGCAAAGGAAAACACATGGCTATTTCCCTTAAATGAGCCCGACTAAAGGGCACTCTTTTTCATGTTTGCTACCAGTACTTTGGATATTTCTGGTGCCCTTTTTATACTCTGTCCACAAAAGTAAGCAAACCCCATTTATTCCAGTAGGAACAAATTTAACCTTATGTTTAATTCTGCACATAAAATCAAGCCAGTTTTGCTGGAACAGAGTTGGACTGTGATGTGTTTTCTTTTAATCTAGTTTTGTTTCCTGTACACTGTCAAAGAACATCTTTGTAACACAGGGGGGGAAAGGACAAACTTCCAAATTTTTAAATAATTATGATGTGCTCTCATGTCTTGCTAATTTGCAGATTTTATGTGATATGCCTGGAAAATATCTTGGGTCAAAAAGCTGCAGAGACTGCTTATACTATCCAGACATACCGGTAATTGAAGTCACCTGGATGATGACATTATGCCACTGAATTGCTTTGTATACAATGCTGCTTTTTAAAGCCTCTCAAAGCAGCTAGTTGATAATTGTCAGAGTGGTTAATTCAGTTACCTGATGGAAACAGTGCTTTCCAAGGTTTCTGCTTTGATTGATACCATAACAGAAAGTGGGGCATACATTCAAAACAATAAATAAATCTTGAAAATCATGCTTTCGATCCAGTGTATTCAAAATGGGATGCTTACTTTTAACAAGCTGCATTGCTTCAAACCCAAGTATTTGAAGGATTATACAATCCTACGTGAGTGGTGAGTGAGCCAGTCTGGGCACAAAGACAATCTCTTCTGAAAGTCCCTAGTTTCTGGAAATGAGATAAATGGCAGAGAAATGCTATGGCTTTTCAACTATTGTGTGCCTCATTTAGAATGTTCTTCCAAGAGAAATTCACCTGGCATCCCAATTTTTATGTTTTTGATGCCATTCAAAGATCTTTTCTTTTTTTAGTATCTTACTCTGTTCACAAGTACCGATGTCATGCAAGAATTTTTTGCTTGCGGTTTTCATTCCTGTGTGCTTTTTATTTTGTTGTCATCTGTTTTTTACTGTCTGGCTGATTTAGTTACCTGATGGAAACTGGGCTTTCCAGAGCACCCCTATGGAGAGAGCTGTGTTGATACCTAGAATTTTTTTAAAATCCTTTGAAATTTAAAAAGCAAAATAGTACTACCAAGCTACCTAATCATAATTAAAAAGCCAGTGTCTTAAGGAGGTAAAAAAATGTGGCTGAAAGATGCTGATATTTTTGTCTTCGTGTTTGCTTATCTGAGGATGGGACATCCTTCCAGGATAACACGCACATCCATTAAAAAGATACAAACACTCTTGAGTCATGCTAGTCCCTAGTGACTGTATCGACTCATCCAAAGCTTCTTTTAGGCCTTCACTGTTGGGGTAGCAATATGACTTCTTTACAGGTCACATGATGGGAGCAGTGACTGAGACCAATTTGCAGAGCAACACAGTCTGCAAACTGTCTGAAGTGTCTGATTTCAAACTTCAAACTTGTCTGAAACTGACTTCAAACTTGTCTGAAGTGGTGTAGGGTTTCCTGCCTAAGCAGGGGGTTGGACTAGAAGACCTCCAAGGTCCCTTCCAACTCTGTAATATTCTATTCTATTCTATTCTATTCTATTCTATTCTATTCTATTCTATTCTATTCTATTCTATTCTATTCATCTCCACAGGTTTTCCCGAGGTGGCGCAGTGGTTAAAGTGCAGCACTGCAGTTCAGCAGTTCAGCAGTTCAAATCTCACCGGCTCAAGGTTGACTCAGCCTTCCATCCTTCTGAGGTCGGTAAAATGAGGACCCAGATTGTTGGGGGCAATATGCTGAACTCTGTAAACCGCTTAGAGAGGGCTGTAAAGCACTATGAAGCGGTATATAAGTCTAAGTGCTATTGCTATTTCCCATCATGATATAAGCCACTGGCTGTTTCTTCAGAGCAGGAATGCACAGTCTCATTCTCAATACTTAAAAGTAGTGTTTTCTGACTTGTGTCGTTTTGTTCAACTGCACCCTGGATTTCAATGTGCTTAAACCTGCCCACCCCACACAACTACCATGCACTAGGGTAGGAACGCTCCTTTCTTTCAGTGTCATTTTGTTCTGGGTTGCTGGCCCTCCTGCCCACTCCTACAGGGACCAGAATGGTGAACTTCTGTTTATTTTCTTCGTTTCTTTTTTTTTACTAGTTTACAGTCAGAATGGTGAAATGTGACCTCCCCCCCGCCTTGTTTAACCAGGTGAACGTGACAAGAGTTCTGCCAGTTTTCCCTTGCAGCCAAGTGAAGTAGGAATGGATGAACATCTGTGGCCTAGAGGTGGAGCTCTTGCCTCATAATCAGGAGGTTGTGAGTTCGATCCTAGGTAGAGGCAGATGTAGGGTCTCCTGCTTGGGCAGGGGGTTGGACTAGATGACTTGCAAGGTCCCTTCCAACTCTGTTAATCTGTTAATGATACAGAAATGTAATGTTTTCTTTTTAAGTGGTGGCTGTACCAGACAGGAAAGTGAGGGGGAGTCAATGAGGGTGGGAGGCTCACACAAAACTGCATAATCTCAAATTCTGATGCCCACAGTAAAGAAAGCAATTTGCACGTATGTTCCTAGAATGGGAGGGAAGGGATAAAGAAAGTAGGAATCTACCAATCAGGGCAAGCGGTAACTACAATCCAAATAAGACACCTGATCATCATTATAACCAAAGAGGACGAAAGGTTGAAATTTGGAAATGGATTTCTTAAACCTGCTTCATTTCCAGACAGTATGTACAGAAGAGCTAAGCAGCTTAAGGCTGCAGTGCAGAAAAACCCTAAGTGTATGTGTATGATTGCTCTATAGTAGCTAAATCAACACTAAGAATAGTATTCTTGTAAATGTTAGGCTCTATTTTTTTTCTGTATAAGAACAGAACTCTAACTGCCCATAGGAATTATTCAAGTTACAATATGAACATAGATTTTAATTGTGTTGCTTGTTAATAACTAACCAGAACTGATCAATAATCAAACTGATAATTTCACCCTGCAAGTTAAGTAAGATAAACAATATATGAAACAGATTTTTTTTAAAAAAAGGACAGGCAAGACTGCACCCAAGTGTTACTGTTGCCATGGGACATGTGAAAGTGGCTATGAGCCAAGTCCATAACGTCCCTCCTACTCAGACATCAATTATATTAAACTCAACCACACTTCGTGTGCCTTAGATGGAACCAACAGTGGAGTTGAAGAATGTGTGAAAGGTAGAGACATGTACACACAAAGAGGAAGGAAGGAAGAAAGGAAGGAAGGAAGGAAGGAAGGAAGGAAGGAAGGAAGGAAGGAAGGAAGGAAGGGGAAGGGGAAGGGGAAGGGGAAGGGAAGGGAAGGGAAGGGAAGGAAGGAAGAAAGGAAAGGAAAGGAAAGGAAAGGAAAGGAAAGGAAAGGAAAGGAAAGGAAAGGAAAGGAAAGGAAAGGAAAGGAAAGGAAAGGAAAGGAAAGGAAGGAAAGGCAGGCAGGCAGGCAGGCAGGCTCATGGAAGGGAGAAATATCTTGGTTCCTGGGACAGAGGTATTCTTCTCCTGAAATTGATTCTTCACCTATAACCTTTTGTTTTCAGACCCTTGGACAAAACAATCTGCTATTCTAATGACAGAATATACTGCTAATATGTTCGTTGCTGTCACACAAATCGAGGTGACTTCACTACCATAAGCTGCATGATTGGAAGACATTCATGCAAGATGCTTTGAATGCCTGTATGTCCAATATCACAGTAGGGAATTTTGAAGACTACGCACTCTTCAAGTTTTCCCCCACAGAAAAGCATTAAATTCATTATCACAATGGCAGTATTGAAGAGCTCAGTAATGCTGGGGCACACTGTACTCTAGCTCTGTGAGATTCCCTTCTTTGTTTCCATTGCTACTCTTCAAAAAGTACTTGGAACAGCCCAGCACAGAATCTTAACGATTTTGTTCAACAGCTGTTACTCGTACATGACATTTGAGAGGAAGGCAAAATCTTCTCACAGTCCTAGATGACATGCTTCCTCATCCTTGGATGAAACTTCTTGTTAGGCTATGTGTCACGATTTGGATATTGCCAGTTGAGCATCTCTACTATTTCTAGGTTTACTGTATTTTCTAATCAAGCAGACATGTGATATGTTTTACTACGCATGTGTGCATTCCAGGAGTCTCCTCCTTCCTTCTTCTCCTGTGAGCCTCGCCCGAGGCAGACGTCAATTTTTAGCTGAGAAAATGTAGCTTATTTAAGGTTTATATTCTTTTGTTACTTTTGTACTGAAATAAATATTTTGTTAATTAGAATTGAATCTCGGTTTTATTTTCTAAGTAAGAATGACTTCGAAGAAGCAAGATCCTATATCATCTCTTTGATAGGAAAATTCCTATCCGTCACTATGAACCTTGACTGCTCCGTTACAAAACTGGCCTGATTTTCAGCCATTCAGAGTTGACAGTGGAAGTGCCCTATAAACTCATGAGTCAGTGGTGCTCCATAATGCTTGCAGAAATGACATCATCCTAGGAGCGAGCTTCTGCCAGCTGACAGAACCACAAAATTGTGCAGCTACATGGAGCGAGAATTTGTTGTCTCCAAAGGACACTAATGAAAGGAATTAGAGGAAAGCAAGGCAGTGCAAGAGATGGTGAAGGAAAAGTGTGAACTTTTCACATACTGAAGGCACTGGCCCAGCTTTAAAGACTGCAGAGCTATTCCTTGGTCTGTAGATCACTGTGAATGGTGAGCATCCAATGACATGCCAGCTAGGAATCCGAGACACATAATGCTTCTACTGCATCACTCAAACCCTGATTCACTCCACCTACTGCTAGAAGGCAGTTTTTTACCACAATGGTGGAGCAAGCACACCGTGGAGTAAGCATAGGTGGTAAACTTTCCCATTTATTCTTTCCAGGATGAAACGCCTCAGCAGATTCCAGAACGGTTGGCTGGTTTCCTGGTTAGAGAAAAATATGATTACAGACGGATTAACAAACGCACAGAATTCCAAAGCCATCCAATAAACGTTCTACCGATCACTGATGTTAAAAAGAAGGATATTCCTGTATATGTGTTTGTTTGTGTGTGTATTTATGTATACATATTTGGGGGAAATATATCCTTTGGCATATATGCTTGAAAACTTGAAGATGTGTGGATTTCAACTCCCAGAATTCCTCAGCCAGCCTGGTAGAGCTCATCTCGGGAATTCTGTGAGTCCACACACAGTGGAGTCCACACATCTTCAAGTTCCCAAACTTGAAAAAAAATGCTGTAGGAACTGTAATTTTTGGAGAGATTATTGCTGTTTCTCAACTAATTGATTTTGAGAAATCACAGAAAACAAGTTAAATTAGCTGGATTTCTAGTGCTGTTATTCTCCTAGACCTAGACAGAAAACAGAATTGATCACATGCCAAGTTGAGTGCAGAGAACAGTTTCAGGAAAAGGTGATTTTTCTCTCTCTGCTTTGATATAAATACAGGCACATAAACACATATACAGGTACTTCTTATCCCTGAATATAGATTTGGTTGTCTCTCTCACTTTAGAGAAGAAATTGATTTGTTTTGTACTGCATCATATTCAGAGCTGCACAAATAACTGTGAATTTAAACATTTATTCAGATATTTTGGCTATCATAGTTGTCCATAGTATAAGCTTATAAAGTTTTGTGTGGATTTATTTTTTCTTCATTTTAACTCTTTCTAGTTTTTCTATTTTAAATCTTGCATATCTCTCTTCCCAGACCCCCTAACTTCACACAATAAAAACATATACCAGTAATTTTTCAGTTCATTTTGTAAGTATGAATATTTTAGCTCTAATGGATTTTAGTTCAGCATTACTAAGTCCAGTTTTATTCCTGATAATTGTAGAGGTAAAGATATGCTTGACACCTGGACTTTTATAATAATACAAAGCTCTTCTAAGGAAATTCCATCCATCCATCCATCTTTCTTTTCTTTTTTCTATTTCCCTCAACCTTACCTAGAATAATCATTTTTTTTCTAGTCCATCATCTGCTGCCTTGGACATATTTATCTGACGTTTGTGACTTTTTACTCAGAGATTATCACCTGAGTTCTCTAAACTGCACTCTATGTGTTTCATGGTTAGGAAGGAGCTCAGAGAATTCATGATGGCAAAGCTTTATGCATTCCCAGACTAACTGCTTCCTGATTGGCTCCAAAGGCAGGGAATGGGCAGGGGGTCACTAATGAGAGCAGGATTCATTGGAGCAGTGTGTCAAAGCATCGTTTGCCACCGTTCTACATAGAAGAACGTTCTACATAGAAGTGGGGAGGGGGAATGCAGAGAGCGTGAGAAGCTGCAGATAGCACATTCTTTGTGGCTTCCCCAAAGTCATCTTTGTCCAGCACCTGCAAGGAGAGGTTGCCACGCTGGCAGTAGTTTAGTGGGCAATGTGACCCAGATAGGGGTGGGGAACAAGGAGTGCCCGTTTCCTATTGAAAGGGAACTTGGGAGACAAATTAGATTTGGGATTTCCCATGCGTTGCCAACATGGTGTCTGCAATAAATTGGAACTCTGGTGAACTTTTTGCCTTGGACTCTGATTTCTGCTAGATTACTATTTGGAACCTTGACACAGTGGTGGACTGCTGTCACACAAACCGGTAGTTCTGACCAGCAGGTGGCCCTGACCACCCGCCCTGGTGCTATGTTGGCCATATATCGCCATGTTTTTGGAGCTGTGCGCATGCATGGAAGGCCGTGCGCATGTGCGGGAGGCAGTGCGCATGTGCGGAAGGCCATGTGCATGCACGGAAGGTCGTGCACATGCGCAGAGGCCGTGCACATGTGCAGAAGGCCGTGCACGTGTGTGAATGGCGAATGTGCTCATATTTCCAGTGCTAGGCGAACCAGTAGTTACATTATGTGATGACCACCTCTGCATTGGAGAAGTTTTAAGGTAGACTCATGGACAGGCCTATTTCCTATTCACAATATGAAGAAAACTGGAAGTAACTGTTTCAGGAAAATATAGTTCAAACTGGAATTCACTTTGAAGGGATGGGGTAAAAAAATCCTCACCTAGTCCTCCTGCAACAACAATTCTTCCTTTTAAATAGCCAGAAACGAAATCTGCCCGTCGTTTCTTCAGAAAAAATGAGCGATCGATCTTCATCCAGCCCCCTGAAAATTAATCTTATTAAATGATCTTAACCTTTTTCATAGCTAATAACATGTTAGAGGTCTATACAGTAACTCAATCGATTTTTCCACTGATATATTCTGCGTGCTCATATTTCCCTCCTCCCTTATACTTGTTTTACTGCTTGGTACAGACATGATCACCAAGTCTTTCAGTTGTATTCCCGCCCTTTGCCATTGTAACTTCTGCAGAATGCAATGATGTACAAATATGGACATTGTTTTCTGGGGAAATTATTATGGTAATACAGTAAGTGCAGCAAGGTAGGGACCCTATTTAGTCAACCCCATTGAATATATATATAATTACAGGAGAAATTCTACTCCTTTGAGGCAGGCCTGAGGAAAGATACCAGTTTCCTGAGGAATGGGGAGAACCAACAAACAACTTATCCTGGGTTTCTTTTTTTAATAATAATTTTAATAAACGGTTTAGAAACAACAATAAAACATAATGCAAACTAAAAAAGAAAAGAAAGAAAAAAGTGCAAGAAGGCAAAAAGTAAAAAGAACCGCCCTTTAATGAAAATTTTTCATTTCATTCATTCAGTTTATAATGAATAAACTGAAATGAACTTTCAGTTTAATGAAAAAAGGGACTAGGGGAGACATGATAGCAATGTTCCAATATCTCAGGGGTTGCCACAAAGAAGAGAGAGTCAAACTATTCTCCAAAGCACCTGAGGGTAGAACAAGAAGCAATGGGTGGAAACTAATCAAGGAGAGAAGCAACTTAGAACTAAGGAGAAATTTTCTGACAGTCAGAACAGCTTGTCTCCAGAAGTTGTGAATGCACCAACATTGGAAGTTTTTAAGAAGATATTGGATAACCATTTGTCTGAAGTTATGTAGGGTTTCCTGCCTAGGCAGGGGGTTGGACTAGAACAGTGTTTCCCAACCTTGGCAACTTGAAGATATCTGGACTTCAACTCCCAGAATTCTGGGAGTTGAAGTCCAGATATCTTCAAGTTGCCAAGGTTGGGAAACACTGGACTAGAAGACCTCCAAGGTCCCTTCCAACTTTGTTGTTGTTGTTGTTGTTGTTGTTGTTGTTGTTGTTGTTGTTGTTGTTGTTATTATTATTATTATTATTATTATTATTATTATTATTATTATTATTATTATTATTATTATTAAAAAAGCAGTTTCCCACATTCATCACAACAAATATAAAAAATTTCATAATCTTGTCTTCTCTTAATTAATAAATATAAAGCTCTTCATCTTATAACCATCTCTTAGCAAAAAGAAAAAAAAGGTAAAGGAGTCACTGTGGGTTATACTGCACTAGTCGTTGCTGACTATGGGGGTGGGCAGTACTCATCTCTGTTTCAAGGCCATTAAGCCAGCATTGTCCGAAGACATTTCTGCAGTCATGTGGCCAGCATGGCATCATAGAGCGTTTTTACCTTCCCATAAAAATGGTACCTATTTATCTGCTCGCATTTGCATGCTTTCGAACTGCTAGGTTGGCAGGGGCTGGGTCGAGGACAGGAGCTCAACCCGTCATGTGATGCTCAGGTCTCAAACCTGGTCTGCCGGCTTTCCAGACAACAAGCCCAACGTCTTAACCTTTGAGCCACCACACTGCCCCTTCTTCTTAACACTAGGCAAATCAAATAAGTAGCATCTCCTCATCCAATTACCAGTAAAATTCCACACAGAGCTCTAAAATATTAACGTTCATGAACATATAAAAATTAACATTCCACATCCGACTCTTCCTGGGTTTCGGCAAATTTGGAGCCCATGGCATTAGAAAAGCATGACAATTTGAAGTTCAAGAGAATCTCATAAAAGGCTGCTCCCCTCCATTAACTCAATAATATGTGGGGCCCTCTCTCTGGTGTGTAGTTACTGTTCACAGTAAGATGATAAATTGCTTCACTTCTCCGCAGACTCATCTCCTCCATTAAGTTAAAACTGACTTCTGGACTTGTGAATTTCACATAAAGGTTTTACATCTGAACTTTAAAGCTTAATATAAATTTAGGAACAATTGGCAGTACAATTAGAACAATGAGTTTTCTGGCACCTGGAGAAACTATTTTTGCTATAAATAAGATTCTTGAAATCCTTGAAGGGGCAGTCAGCAAGCTGAATAAAAATGTTTGCTACTTAAACTATTACATTTGTTATCACATTAACTAATGAAGGCCTTGCAATGCAAACACTTGGTTTGAAAACATAATTTAGATGGCGGGCTTCTCAAATATTTAGGGATCAGTATACAACTTGATTCAACTTGGGTTGTGAAATCAAAAGCTGCAATCCAGAGTTTTTACTATTATATTACATGCCTTAATTCCCTTATTACATCAGAGATGCATAACATTTTGGGACGTGGGCTGCTTTTTACTTTTTTGTGTTTTGCTAGAGACAAGTAGGTGGAATCAGAATGGAAGTACATTTTATTCTAATTAAAATTAATATTAATGATGAATACATTTCATAAATTTATTCTTCATGTATTTAACAATTTTCCTTTCTGCCCAGTTCGAAGTAACAATTTAATAATGGCAATTTGGCAGTAATTTCTTTAGGATCAATAGGACAGATCCCAAACTTTGTAGAGGTTAAACGCAAACCAGGGAACACAGATTGTACACCCCATTATAAGGCTTCGGTAAGCAACCTTCAATTCATTAGGTACATACAGCCCAGTGGTGGGTTGCTACCGGTTCAGACCAGTTTGCGCAAGCCGGTGGTGGAAAATTGGCCCCATTCGCCGATCCGGTAGTGATGGTTGGCTTGCCATGCCCCCAAACTGGTTCCCCGCTTGAAAGTGGCTGGCAAAGAACCTTCTGCGCATGCGCAAAGGCTTCTGCTCTTGCGCAGAGGGTCAGTACCTGGATGTGATGCGCGTGTGCAAAGTGCACACTTTCAACATGGCGCGCGCACTTCCGAACCGGTAGGGAAGGTAAGAGAAACCCACTACTGATACGGCCACTTTTTATGCTTTCAGAATCTTCCCAAAAGGTATTGCTGAATATCCATAGCAAACTAAAGAGAAACAGAGGAATCATTTTACTAGTTATAAAAAGTGTGTCATCAAAAGCTTGTTCTCCCTCATCTTAATGCCTAGCCACATTGGAATCTGGAGGGCAATCACAGAAGAACTCACCTTGCTCGATGTCAAAGACATCCACATTTTTCATGAACTTGGGCTGACGGTACAATCTGCCCTGCCGCAGTCCCCCAAGGCTAAAGATGTTGTTCTCTGTGCAAACAAAGGTGGAGAAAGCTCTTTTGCTGGGAATGTTGGGGAATTTGGTCCAAGATCTGGTCTCAATATCAAAGACTTCGAAGGCATTCACAGCATACTTGGACTGCCTTCCACCTTCAGTAAAGAAAAGCAGATACTGTAGTGAAAGATCAGCTTGGCTTCATCCCAATATTATTTTTTTCATCATTTTGAAAGCAGCAGGGAATGGGAACCAAGGAAAATCAGGTAAAGAGATGCTATCAGAAATGAGGGGAAAGGGATTCTCTGGGCTACTGGAAAACCAACTCAGTTTTATGTCCTTTTAGTCAGGGGTCTCCAACCATGGCAACTTTAAGAATTGTAGACTTCAACTCCCAGAATTCCTCAGCCAGCAAAGCTGGCTGAGGAATTCTGGAAATTGAAGTCCACAATTCTTAAAGTTGCTAAGGTTGGAGACCCCTGCTTAGTCCTCATCCTATTAGGAAATAACAAGATCCAACTACCTATGAAATATTTGGAAGAAGAATTACTCCTCATTAAGCAATTTTCTCTGGATAGTCACTCAGCAGAACAGATTTTTCTGCTACTCTTCAACATTTCAGTTATAAAGCTAACTTATCACATGGCACAACTGATCATTATGATTACTCTTAGAACTGTTATTCTTTAAGTTCATAAATCAGACAAACCGCTCTCTGTATATTTGGCATAAAGTATGTGATGCTGAATGCCAAAGAATTGAGGCCTTTGAACTATGGTGCTGGAGAAGATTCCCGCAAGTCCCTTAGACCGCAAGGCGATCAAACCAGTCAGTCCTAGAGGAGATCAACCCTGACTGCCCTTCAGAAGGCCAGATCCTGAAGATGAAACTCAAATACTTTGGCCACCTAATGAGAAGGAAGGACTCACTGGAGAAGAGCCTAATGCTGGGAAAGATTGAGGGCAAAAGAAGAAGGGGACGACAGAGAATGAGGTGGCTGGATGGAGTCACTGAAGCAGTAGGCGTGAGCTTAAATGGACTCTAGAGGACGGTAGAGAACAGGAAGGCCTGGAGGAACATTGTCCATGGGGTCACGATGGGTCGGACATGACTTTGCAACCAACAACAACAACAACAACAACAACAACAACAACAACGTGATGTTGCAGGATAATAAATTTATTCCATAGATGTCCTATCAATTATGCTTCAAAAGGATTGCATATTTTCTTCAACTTTTCTACAGTTATGATCATTAAGCATGTCATAGTAGCTTCCACCAATCTGTCCATTTTATACAATATTACATTTTGATTAGCAACATTTTAATCTTTGATAATATACCAATTTTATTTTCTGATCTGTTGGGTGTGTGTGCTAGTGGTGATGTTATTCTTTTATATTTACAGTTGGCCTTAACCAAAATGATTATCAAAGCATGGTGGGTAATCACTCCCTCAACACAGAACTGGAACCAAAAGGGAGCAATAAAAAGTAAGAAATGAGAGGGAGCTGTCAGCACATCTGGGAGATCTTGAGATTTGTAGAAAATATATCTGCTTTAAAATCATCCAAGAAGGATTAAGCATGCTTACCAGCTGCAGGAAGAATGAACAAAAGAGAGCCAGAAGAGCTCTTTACTGCAAGTTCTGTTTTTGTAACTACTTTAGTAATTTTTTTTAAACTCACTTCCTCTCCTGTTGCTCTTGCTCTCCCCTTGCAAGAAGCTTTATAACTATTGTCTGCTCATTTTCAAATTGGACAACTTTAAGAGGTGTGGACCAAGTCCCAGATTTCCCCAGCCAGCACTTATCTATTCATGCCTTAGTACTCAGCACAGTGTGTTAGCTCTGGTGTAGATGTGAACAGAATTTACTCTCGTTCTAAGACCATACTGAAGTGTATAAGAAGTTGACGAAATTTGCTTCTATTAATTAAGACGACAACTTACTTACTCATCAAAGCCCATGAGACAGAGATTGCCTGTATTGCAGATAGATGACATCCTGTTTAGAACTGCCAGGGAAAAATGTGGAATTTTCTGCCTCAGGGGGCCAAGAACTAACCTTTGGGTATTATATATCATGACTTATGAGGAGGGTGATAGATTTCCTGTTGCAGGTCACAGAAAATCGTGGCCCACTAGAAACTTTGGAACATACCTTTTTTTTCTGTCATAGAATGAGAACATCTAGATCCAAATAGAAATGCCTTTTATTATTTCACTCTGCTCAGATCTTACCACCTTTTGATTTAATCCTTGTAGAAAGCAGGTACCGTATTTTTTGGAGTATAAGTTACACCGGAGTATAAGACGCACTTTAGTTTTTGGGGAGGAAAATTTACCTACCAGGTATTCATCTGGCTAGCATCCTTAGACTGGTCAGCTTCAGCACATTATTTTATCCCCTGGTTAGGGCTTAAAAAACCTTATTCGGAGCGAGTAGCAATGAAAAAAAGCCTGCAAAGACTTAGGGCTGGAAAAAACCTCCTTCGGAGAGAGTAGCAATGAAAAAAAGCCTGCAAGCCTGTAAGAGCCAGGAAGATCGTTAGCGCCTTGTAAGGGTTGAAAAAAAGAGCTTCGAAAAAGCTACATTCAGAGTATAAGACGCACCCAAATTTTCAGCTTCTTTTGGGGGGGGAAAGGTGCATCTTATACTCCAAAAATATGGTATGTTGGGTGTAGGGGAGATACTGCAGTCTCTGAATGCTTTTTATTAGCTATATTATCAATGTTCGAATTCAATTTTGTGTGTACCAACCTTCTGTATTGATAACATGATTGACCCTCAGGGAAATAGATATAGTGAGAATGAAGGGAGACTCTCATTTCTTTGCCTAAAGTGCTTTGATATCTTCTTAACTGAACCATTTGGTTCAGTTTCCATCACTTTCTTCTCTCTCTGTTTTGCCTTCTTTCTATACTGTCTCTGACCTGTATTGTTAATCTGATTTGCTATCAACTCCATAATGGACAAGAGCCCTCTACAATATTTTAGCTGAAGATAAACTAAAGTAACTCAGAGTTTCCTATCACCATGTTATTTCCTAAATAAAGATTATATTTCAAGCACAAGGCTCAGGAATTCTTTCTTGCAAAAATTTTTCTCTTTATGTATTCTTTACCATCTGTAATGCTAACTGCTATCCAGCAAACAAAATGTCAAGAGATTTGTTGATGGAAACAACAATCCTGAAATAACCTGCTACGAGAAAGTTGCTAATTGGTGATGAAGAGAGGAGAGGGACTTAGATAATGTGCAAGCTCTGACTTCCTGACTAATTTGTGACCCCGGGGAGGTAGGGCAGAGGCAGCAAGGGGCAGTTGTGATGAAATTACCTGGAGGACCACTGTGGACCACACACAGGTGGTTTGAAGTATACAATCTGAGCATGTGACAGCAAACCCTATATTAGCTGACACTGTGTGAAAAAAGAAACGATAAGTCTTTCCAGTTTGAAGTTGGTAGAACTGAAGGATATAGTAATCTTGATCTTACATAAAGTAGTTTTTTTTAAAAAAAGAGCTAAAATGGGCTTATTTTTGCAGAAACAAGACTAATAATTGGTTCTATAGTTTTTACCTTTCTAGGGACATAACAAATATTAGATTTTCTGCCACAGATGTCACCAACAGTGACTGAAACCGATGGATACACTGTTCACAAGAGTTTCTTATTTTATTTGTGACTGATGCTTTTGAAATGTCACTTCAGTATTTTTTCCCCCAAGAGCCTATTTGTGGGTTCTTGCTCCTTAATCTCACAATATTGCACAGGGAAAGTGACATTCATGTAAATACTATTTCTTTCCACTATGAGGGAGAGATACAGCCATAGACCTGTGGCTTCAGTAGAAAACCTGACAGTTACTGCTCAGACATTTTTACTCAAAGGACATTTCCAACACTGTATATTTTAAGCAGCTGCCTGAGGAAGAAGAAACAGGTTCTTGAACTATGTATGTGGAGACAAATTAAATAAGGGTTAGAGTTAGCTGCAAAATGGGAAGATGCTTGAGGTGTACTCTTACCCAGAACATAGATCTTGGTGCCCCTCAGAAAGGAGGTGGCAGCATATCTGGGTGTAGGCATGGTTGCCAAGGACACCCAAATGTCTTTAAGCATATCATAATGTTGCATATAATTGTGAGGACGTAGATCTGCTCCCATTCCACCAGCTGCATAGATTCGGTAGTCTGGAACAGGAAGAGAAAAGGAAGCAAAATATGAAATTGGTGTTAGAGTTTCAGCAGGCCAGGAAGAGTTTACTTCGTTGTATATGTGGAGATTTAAGGGCAAAGTTAGAGCCGAGGTGGCGCAGCAGTTAGAGTGCAGTACTGCAGGCTACTTTAGCTGACTGTGATCAGCAGTTCAGCTGTTCAAATCTCACCAGCTCAGGGTTGACTCATCCTTCCATCCTTCCGAGGTAGGTAAAATGAGGACCCAGATTGTTGAGGGCAATGTAAATATACATTGCTTAATGGTGTAAACCAGCAGCCCCCAACCTTTTTGGCACCAGGAACCGGGTTCTCTGGAGGGAGGCTTTTCAATGGACCGGAGGGGGCGTGGTTTTGCCTGCTGCCTGCATTCCTTGGATGGGGCTTCACCTGTTTGCATGGACCGGTTTCTGGCATGCCGCGGTCCGGTGCCAGTCCACGGACCGGGGGTTGAGGACCACTGGTGTAAACCACTTAGAGAGAGCTTGCACTATGAGGCGGTATATAAGTCTCACTAATAAAATAATAAATAAATAAAAAGTTATTAGGCAGAAATATATCTGAGCTATAATCCATGCATTTTAAATGTAAAATCAGAATAATCCCTGAATGGGAACACATTCATTGTTATCATGTTCCACAGATCATATAGCCTGACTACTGCTTTCAAGGTAAAACTTCCACCAAGTTTTGCCATAAATTTATTTATGACTTTAGTCCATCTAATAAGAGTTGTTCACATGCAGAACAGCAATGATAAATGGGTGTTCAATTGCACTTGGCTAAATTCCAACAAACACTTCTTTCTCTAAGCCATGTCTCTCTTGCATTTAAGCAGGTAAATGCTTGTTTGGCTTTCTATTTCATAACAGCAATTTGATACTTTCCATTGCAAATAGTCACCTAAAAACGCATTCAAAAGCATTCAAAAGCAGGTTGTAATGTGAGGATAAAAATACTGAAGGGAAAAAAGATTGATGCTCGACTGCACACATTCACCTTCCTATATAAATTCCTACTGAATGATCTTGGCACTCCATGCTTTGCAAAAACCTTCAGCCTGTCACATGCTCTAGAAAGCACCGATTTATCTGTCCTTTGAGAGCTATAAAAACTACACCAAACCAAACAGAATAAACAACT
The DNA here is from genome assembly GCA_023053685.1 of Diadophis punctatus similis. Lineage (NCBI taxonomy): Eukaryota > Metazoa > Chordata > Lepidosauria > Squamata > Dipsadidae > Diadophis > Diadophis punctatus. The sequence goes on along the minus strand of JALIGW010000003.1, from coordinate 37,601,714 downwards.
TCCATATTTGGCAGGAATACAGAACGTGCCTGGCTGTGTGTGTGGGTTTAAAAAGAAAAAGAAGAAAAGGTCAAGCCCTAGTCCAATTACAAGACAGACTTCACAGGGAGTTCTAGGCCAGATGGTTGAAAACCACATAAACTCAACCAGAGCAATTCATTGATGGTTATTCCAACAATTCAGGTGAAAGGGTCAAAATCAGACAATACTGACTGTGTAAAAGAAGTTAATAGCTTCTTGCTGACTAGACTAGGCCTTTGCATATGAAAAAAAGCATTAATCCCACTAATTACAAACAGAAATATATCCAAGGACAGGATACTGCCTTCAAAGTTAAAGTTGTTTCTATTACACAATTTATTTTTTTAAAAAAGTTTCTTGCCTTTTACTGACACAGAAATGCCCATCGAGGCTTCTCTCAAAGAGTTTCTTTTCTTCCACTTGCCCTCATCTATGTTGTACATCTCCACAATCTTCAAAGGCATCTGATGGGCTCCCACGCCTCCAATCACCATTATCCTCTTGCCCAGTGTAGCTACTGCTACCCCAGCCCTGGCTGTAGGCATCGGGGGCAGAGAATTCCATTGGTTTGCTTCTGGGGAATACACTTCAAAGCTGTCCATTGGCACACCATTGTCATCACAGCCCCCGATGGCAAACACCTGTCCACCAGCCTCTACCAAGGAAGAATAGACTCTTGGACTGGGCAAAGGTGCTAGGGTTTTCCACTGAAAGTCCTTGATGCTTGGCACTTCCATCTCAGGGACAGGGAAACATCTGCTTAGTAATCCATGTATACTGCAACAAAACATAAGAAAGTTTCAGCAAACAAGATGTTCAAACATTGGGATGCAGATTTCAAGTGGCTTGAGAATTTCATGGATGCATCTCTCTGTCCTACAGCTAACTTTTCTATGACTTTTCTACCATCTCTAGCCTTCCCCCCCCCTCTCTATTCAATCATATCCAATTCTTGGAGACTGCCTAGAAAACTCTCGGCAGCTTTCTTGGCAAGTTGTTTTCAGAAGTGGTTTGCTATTGTCTCCTTCCTAGAGCTGAGACAAGTGACTAATTCAAGGTCACGTCACTGGCTTTGTACCAGCTAGAACTGATGGTCTTCCAATTTCTAGTCTGATGCATTAACCACTACACCAAACTGGTTCTATAGCCTAGGGCAGTGATGGCAAAACTTTTTCGGCTCGGGTGCCAAAAGGGTATGCGCGCATGCAATAGCGTGCGCGCACACGTGCCCACACCCATAATCCAATGCCCCCCAGCACATGCAGACAACCCCCCCGCTTCCCCCCACGCATGCACACAACCCCCCACACTGACCCCCCCACGCATGTGCACAGGTCTCACTGAAGCCTCTGGACTTCCAGTAGGCAGTTGGGCTGTTTTTCGCTCTCCTCAGGCTTCAGGAGGCTTTCTTGAACCCTGGGGACGGCAAAAAACGGGCCAATGGGCCAACCGGAAGTTCTGGTTGGCTTGTTGGGCCGCGTTTTGCCATCCCCAGAATTCAGGAGGCTTTCTTGAAACCTGGGGAGAGCAAAAATTGCCGAAAAGAAGGCCGAAAATCAGCTGGCCAGCGTGTGCATGCGCGCTGGAGCTGACATAGGGCAACACCTTGCGTGCCCTCAGATATGGCTCTGTGTGCCACCTGTGGCACACATGCCATAGGTTCGCCATCACTGGCCTAGGGCCCATCAAATACTAATGTTAGACCACAGCTCCTATAACCTCTGGCTCTGGGTATTATGCTGATTGTGGGTTTGCAGTTTGGGAGTTCTCCTAGATCCACAGCTAAAATTAGACCAACACCTTACAGCTGTAAGGTTCGCCTGGTGCACCAATTGCGACCATACTTGGAGAAGGAGGCTCTACTCACGGTCACTCATGCCCTTGTCACCTCCCAATTGGACCATTGTAATGCACTGTACATGGGGCTACCCTTGAAGAGTATTTGGAGACTTCAACTGGTGCAAAATGCAGCTGCGCGTGCTGTGGTGGGTGTTTAGGAGCTGAGGTGGCACAATGGTTAAAAGCAGCACTGCAAGTTCAGCTGACTGCTAGTTCAGCAGTTCAGCTGTTCAAAGCTCACCGGCTCAAGGTTGACTCAGCCTTCCATCCTTCTGAGGTCGGTAAAATGAGGACCCGATTGTTGGGGGCAATATGCTGAACTCTGTAAACCGCTTAGAGAGGGCTGTAAAGCACTATGAAGCGGTATATAAGTCTAAGTGCTATTGCTATTGCTATTGCTATTCCAAGATACACCCACGTAACACCTATACTCCGCCAGTTGCATTGGCTGCCCATTGGTCTCCGGGTACAATTCAAGGTGTTGATCATCATCTTTAAAGCCCTACATGGCTTAGGATCAGGTTACCTCCGGGACCGCATTCTACCTCATACTTCCCTTCGACCGGTTAGGTCCCACAGAGTGGGTCTCTTCCAGGTCCCATCAACCAAACAATGTCGGCTGGCGGGGCCTATGGGGAGGGCCTTCTCTGTGGGGGGCCCTGCTCTCTGGAACCAACTCCCCCCAGAGATACAAATTGTCCCCACCTTGCTGGCCTTCCGAAAAGCCGTGAAAACATGGCTCTTCCTGCAGGCGGGGTTTTGAGACTATTTCATCTTGGTCTCCCCTATGTATGTAAGATTTTGTATGTTTTTCAATGCATTTTAAATTGTTTTAAATTGTATTGTTTAGTGGTTCTTCAAATGTTGTATGCCGCCCTGAGTCCCCAGGGAGTAGGGCGGCATATAAGAATCCTAAATAAATAAATAAATAGATAAAATCAATCTGGAAAGCATCAAAAGGAGGTTGTCCCCTTTGCTCTATAGATACACAAATAACTCTCATACCTTTAATTGGGTCTTCTCATTTAATCCTCCATTTCTTTGTCTGCTGGGTATTGATCCTAAATAATAAGATAAGTTACATTTATTCCTTTTGTTCTTGCATCCCCCAAATTCCATGCAGATCAGAGCCTCTATCCAGCTTTGAAGATTTTCCTCCAGTCAACTTTGCTTCTTTCTTGGGCCCCTCCTTCGAAGCCCCTATTTCTTGTCTTCCTGGTTCATTCACACCTACTTCATCTCCCATAAATTGTTGCTGCCTGGTCGCAGCATAGTCCTGAGCTGTGAGCACCAGGAAAGGGCGCACTAATTAGGGCACAGTCAAAATTGCATACTCCTATGACAAGCAAAGGGATTATTTTTCCTGTCTTGCTCTGAACAGCTGACAAGTATGTAAATGAGGTTAGAGAGAAATGGACCCAGCTGCTTATGCTTACAGTGAGCAGCAGCTGCTCCAATGTCCCCATGTGAGCATAAGCAGGCTCAGGCTGAATGCTTTCTTCCCAGACAGGATTTTTTTCTCTTTAGGATGGAAGAAATTAAGTGGCTTTAAAGCTGTAAGCAAATACATGTGTGTAACTGGGGTTCCCACCAAGTTGGCATGCAACTGTTCTTGCAGGTAAGATAAAGGAAAAGCTACATACATGTAATCCAGAAAAACGAGTAAGCTGTAGAACAGAAATTTAAATAGATCATGGAAAAACAAGTATGGCAGTGAGGTATTTTTTAAAAGACAGCCCTGTTAGTCTATGACAATAATATCTAATCCCCGGCCTCTTAGATAGCACATTTATTATTCCTTACACTCAGGAATCAGAGCTCATTTCATTAAATGAAGTAGATTGGTTTATACCAGAATAAGCATTGGCCCAGATTATATATTGCTGTGTATCCAAAGATCACACAATGGTTTATGAAAAAAGCACCAGACTTTTCATGTTTTCAAAAATGAGAAGATAAATTGGTATGTGCTTGATAGTTTTTGTTGATGCTAACAAATGATTAAGTCTAGTGCTCCTGTTTTTTTCTATTTTGCAAAGGGAATGTTATATCACTGTAAAACTAACTGCAGGATGAATAGAATAATTCATTTTAATTTCCAGTGTTTAAACCAAATTACTTTCTGATAAAAGAGTGTTTTCCTATTAGCCAAGACAACAATTTTTTCAAGAATTTCCATAATATGATCTCAACATGTGCTATTGTGTCAACTAATGTGCCTTTTGGCTCCAAATACTCATTTTGACCTTGTTTTAGGGTGTACTGTTTATTTTAAATGGATCTAACAACTTGGGCAGAAATCTGGCCTTAAGCAGTAGTATTCTGTTTATAGAGTAGGTAAAAGATTGGGAGAAAAACAATTACATTCTTCATTTTTTTGTTTGCTTTTTAAATTCAATTACTGTACAATAAAAGCTCAGTTTTACATTCAGATGCAATGGATAAAATGTCAGTGGAAATTTCACCCCCAAATAACGCACAAAATCTGTTGTTTCTAAAGTAGTTCAAACAATTGATGGCATTTAAGTCCTTTCTGCCAATCAGATAAATAATGTAAAATACAAAATTATGCAAATTATGTAAATTGATGCAAATTATGTCAGTTTGAATGGACATTTGCTTTAATAGATACCCTTTTACCCCTCAAATGACTCCTTAAACTGAAGTTGTACCATATGGCTAACTACAATACCATAGTCACACATGGAGAAGAGATCCTTCTTATAAGTAGAATAGATGGCATTACTAAATATTAACTTCCTCCGATAAGAAAATTCATTTTGACTGGTCTATGGGACCTTGACAATTTTAATATGATAAAATCTATAATTAAACATTTAAATAAAATCCATAGGTAAATTAATTAGGCTTTGTTGCTATCATCATCCGCAATTTGGCTTGGCTTATTTGATTTCTAAATTTGTATGCTACCTCTTCCTCCTGAAAAGAACTCAAGAACACTCACAAATATAGATGTATAACAACATTGTATATATTATCACTTTTCAATTGACAAGTCCTAAAATATACTGTATTTTTCGGAGTATAAGACGCACCTTAGTTTTTGGGGAGGAAAATAGGTGGGGGGATTCTGCCTACCAGGTATTTATCTGGCTAGACCTTAGCCTGGTCAGCTTCAGCACATTAGTTCGCTTGCTGGTTTTGAGGTTGGGGATGGTTGGGGCTATGCTTCTAAAGCACAGCTGATTGTCAGAGGGAGCAGCAATTAGAAAAGCAGGCAAAGCACGGAAGATCACTTAGCTCATGTTTGGGCTGAAAAACAGCTTCAAAAGCACAGCTGATCCTCGGAGGGAGCTCCTGTGACTAAAGCAGACAGAGCACGGAAGGGATAAGAGAAGGCAGCAGCTTGTCCGGGTAGCCATTATGGGCACCGCACGAGCGTTTAGAGGCTGAAAATGCAATGTGCAGAGCCCAAAAACACAAGCCATTGTCAGTGGCAATCTCTGCAGCCAGGAAGAGGATGCGTGGAGGCAGAAGGGTAGGGGTCAGTGAGTGGGTGGTGCTACATTCAGAGTATAAGACTCACCCAAATTTTCAGCCTCTTTTAGGAGGGGGAAAAAAGCGTGTCTTATACTCCAAAAAATATGGTAATTCATAAAAAAGCACATATTTTCCTCACTGCTATCCCTTCCAAATATCTCTCTGATACCAAAATATAATGGGAATATTATTACTTTTTTCTTACCGGGAAGAACCTCTATCAGCACTTCCTTACCAGGGGCGGGTTGCTCACTTACCTTGCTGCCGGGGCCATGCGCGTGCATCTCCACACTTCGGGGGGGCGTGCTCGCTACGCGCACGCGCCCCCTCGCACAATTTTGCTTCTGCGCATGCGCGGAAGCAAAATCACACCGAAATCTCATGAGGGGACGCGCGTGCATGCGAGATTTCAGCACGATTTTGCTTCCGCGCATGCGCGGAAGCAAAATCTCACTGAAATCTCTCTCTCGCAACCATCCCCTTGCGAGATTTCAGCGCGATTTTGCTTCCGCGCATGCACAGAAGCAAAATCACCCGAAAATCACGGGGGGGAAATGGCGACGTGCCGGGTGGACCGGCAGAGAGTGCTCCGGAGCGGTTGCGAAATCCGCCGCTCCCTACCAGAGCTGAGTACCGGGCAGCTCCAGCAGGAACCCACCTCTGTTCCTTACCTGTTGTGACCCTGAAAAAACAAACACAATCCCAGTTCTAAGCCATGCAGTATTTTCAGGACTCAGAACACATCCTAACTGATAGCCAGTGGCAAACTGATGAAAACACCATAAATGGCATAGAAATGTAATACGTTGAATGTAAAATGCTTTTAAGATAGATTTTTCCAAGGCTTGTTCCAAAGATACTTTGTGGGTCAATCCAAGATGCTTATATATTATTGGTAAGTAAGAATTATACTAGAGTACGCATACAATGTTTTGATAAATTAGCATGTCTGACATCATGGAAACCTGCCCACATTTGTAGCCATAGACAAATTTGGAGACTCTGTAAATTCTTACTTGGTGGAATATTATAAATTGCTGGTTTCCCCGCAGTTATGTGCATCAGACATAAGTTACTAATTAATAAGTAAAGATGCATTAACATTGAAGAACTTGTTGGCCATGTTGGCAGGAATTGTTAGGGTTATTTTTACAACATATTTTTACAACATATCTCTGCTTCTTCCCATCTCCAAAAAAGATAATATGGTAAACTAGAATGCACTATATATAAAAAGCACTTAACAGAATGGCAGAGTTGGAAGGGACCATGGTGGTCTTCTAGTCCATCCCGCTACTCAAGCAGGAAACCATATACCATTTCAGAGAAGTGGTTCTTAAAACCTCCAATGTAGGAGCACCCTAACATTTGGACACATCCATATCATTTCTGGCAACATTACTGAAGTAATTTATGAACATTTTCTTCTGAGATTTAAAAAAAAACTTCCCGGTATAACAATAGCACTCAAATTCCCCAGTGTTCCCCATCCAAATATTAGCTAGATCCAAATTACCTTAGTTTTAAATACTAGCGTATGTGAAACCTGCTCTCCTAACCATGCATCTACTGCAAAGTATCCTCCCAATGTCCAAGAAGATCCAGGTGTTTGTTAACATTCTTAACCAAGCACCTAGAAGCACCTAGAATATATTTATCCCAATGATTAAGTCAGAGAGTAACATAGAACAGAGCAAAGGCCTATAATAAAAGGGTTAACTATGTGTACATACTGTACATTTGTACATATAAATGAATTCATACATACATATGAATTTGATGGACAATGTTTTAAACTTTGAAATATTAGTAGAGCTTTTTTCCCTTGCAGTATACTTCATTTGCCTGTAATGCAATAATTGGGATTTTCAACCCAAACTGGGGGGGAAATGGTTAGGGAAGAAAACCAGTTCAGTTACCAAATTCATTTGTTCTTAACGAAAAAAAATCAAATAACAAAGTGTTAAAGTAAAAGAATGTCCAATGTGTTTGTCTGTTATTAGATCAAAGGTTTGAACAAGCCAAGTTTGTCTGGCTTTAGTGGGATGGTTTGGCCGGGTTAGTACTTAGATGGATGACAGAGTTATAGGGTAAGTCAAAAATCATTCCAAAAATGGTCCCATGCTGTGGTGGATGTATTGTGTCAATCAATACATCAATACATCCATGAAATCACGTGAAATCCAACTCAAAGGAGTTTCCTTTTTAATTTATAAGAGGAAAACAAAATAATGGCAGTGAAAATAAGAGGGAAAATCCAATTTAAAACAGTGTATTATTTTGAAGTGTAAAAACCAAACCCAGTGATCATTCACAGTGCATTTATAAGGAACCTTTCACTGCTGAATTAATTAACACCTACAGTGGGATTAAAAATAAGTCTCTAGGTTGAAGCCTCAAATGACAGAATTCAACACTTGGTAAATTACATCTTTTCTCTAAGCTGACTTTCTTTTTAAAAAAAGGGCTGAAGCAGAATGTCATGGGAAGGTTTACATTTTCTCCTGTTTGCCTCTTAAGTATTACTTCTCAGGCTAATTTTGTGTCCATTTATTCTTTTGCATAAGGATTTATCTATCTGCACTATATAATATTATCTCACTCTGGTATTGAACTCCTTTGTCGTGTAAACATACAGGGAAGCAACCATGGAACAATGTATTTAAGTACATACTCTGCATGCAAAAGATCATAAAATATATTTATAGTTTTAAAATACCAGGTATAAAGATAGCTCTTGCCAGTTAGAACTCAAAATACTCAGTATGGCAGTTCAGGTCAATCTATCTTGTATCTGAAGCCACTTCACAAGAAGCCAGGAGCAGGCTCATAAGATTTGCTGTCAGGTGCCATTTCCAACCAAGGTCTGTTTCCATGGCTAGGAATCATTTATTCCTATTTTGCTGTTCAATATTCTTTCAATACTGAATATGATCAGATTATTTAATTTTTCCTATAGTTTATTTGAATATCTTAGAGGTGCAATTCCTTCTGCGAAAAACATTGGCTTTATTTCCCCCATGACCCCCAATAACATTCCTAGCCTGGTGTTTTCTGCCTCTTTCTCTCACATCTCTTAAAAGCACTGCAGTAACACTTTCTGCAAGGATTGTACTTTGCTTGAAATCGCCCTTAGAGAAAATTCACCCTGGGTAGCAAAATGTTTTTTTTTAAAAATAAGATATTGCATTCCAACTGCATATGCAATGCATATCTCTCTTGGATGTGTAAACTCAGCTTCGCATGCTTAAATGCAATTTCCTCAGTTATAGCATGCATATCTTATATTCCCGAATGTTTAAAATACAGAATGACTTTTGACAAATCAAGGATACAGCTTGCCAAACTGAGTCAGGTTTTTCTTCTCAGTAACTACTGAGGAATATTGGATGAATTGCGGATAACCTCTATGCTTAAATTAATCTAAGATCTCATGAAAGTTGTGCACCAAAAAAAGATGCTCCACAGGCAAAGGAGAGAGAGAAAGAGAGAGAGAGAGAGAGAGAGATGCAAAAATAACAGCATGGAGTTTGTGTTTGTTGCTTCAAAAAGCCTCCCCCCCTATATAATATTGAAGAGCCAGCTGTTATATATTCTTGTGAAATGAGATCTTTTGCAAAAGAAAAAGATAGCAAGTTGAACTCCAAAATCTCTCTGTCATTCTCTCATTTGCCCACTTAATCCCTCCAACTGCGTTTATGGATGGTTACTCACATCTGTGCTCTGTTTTCCCTGGAGGCTGCAGTCCTTTATAAGTGGGAAGTAAATCCAAAAGTGATGCAGATTATATGTTGGTAGAAGAAAAGGTGCACAAAAGAATTTCCCAGCTGAATAAATCCAGCCCTTTGGTTTTGCTCTGGAATACAGTCATATGCAAAAGTATTCCCAATGACTGAGATGACCTGTATTTTCTCAGTTCCTAGGCTAGAATCAACTAAAGAAGAGGGAGGGAGGGAGTGAAGGAGCAAGCGAGAAGGGGGAAAAAAACCAACACTGAATTACAAGAGCCAGAATAAGCCTTTTATGGCTCCCATGCGTGCACAGGAAGTTTTCCAGCAGGCTCTTGCGTGGCAAATTGCAGGGAGGAGGGGTACTCCATTTGGAATGCAAGGCAGGGTTGGGTGAAAATGGAAGAATGCTAATGAAAAAAAAATCACGAAGAGCTTTCAAATCATAAGAAGTTCTGTTCAGCCTTCGAATAAATATATACAAATCCAGTTATAACAATAATAGCAGCTTAGACCAATTACTTGTGTACAATTCAGTTACTTCCCAAGATTAAAATGTATTCTATTGGAGGTATTCTGCAATTATTTTACCAACTGTACATTCAAATTACACAGAAACTATTATTTGATATGTCACAAGTATTCCAGGACCCAAAGCATGCTTTAGTGGAACATAGCATCTACGACATGAGATCTAAGATAACAAGCAAATCTTCCATTTCGCTCCATAGTTCTTTATTAGGTGATGTTAATCAGTGCCTGCCAAGAAGGTACCAAAATGCCCTTTTCAATCACTTTTCAGGGCCACCAGAAATGCTTAGCTCACCTGAGGCTCCCTTAGTACTGTAATTCTTTATCTCTTCCTTTCCCCCTTCACACTGTGCTAAGCAGTGCAAAAGCAACAGACAGAATCCAAAGGCCACAGATCAAGGTGGGAAGTTTTCTCTCAAACTGTCACTAGATCTACTGCATTGCCTGACCTACCTTCCACATCTCTTTTCTTAGTTCATGATGTTTTGATCCCTGAAAATGTATGCTAGAAGTTGTAGCCTGGGGACTGCCTGGTTCTCTTTCATTTCCTCAATATTACAAGAGGAATGGCTCTTGTACACCTCTTAGCCATCCCAGCAAGCCTCTCAGACCATAGTGAAGTCTTATCACAAAGTTAGATTCTTAATTGCCAAGATGGAGTGAACTATAGGCTCTTGGTCTTTTGGCTAAAAGTAGATGTAGACCAAGTTATAGATAACCAAGTTAGAAGAGCTATATTTGGTGCTGTGGCATTAGTAATCATTATTTTCTCTATCATACTGTAAATCAGCGGTTCTCAACCTGGGGGTCGCGACCCCTTTGGGGGTCGAATGACCCTTTCACAGGGATCGGGAGACTTCGCCCGGATGCCGCCATTTCTGCATGCGCAGAACACTTTGCGCATGCGCAGAGGGTAAAAGAACCCAAATGGTGGCGGGGCGGGGGTCGTAGTGGCGGGCATGGTGGCGGGGTGGGGTGCGGTGGGGGCTCGGGAGCGGGTCGTGGGTCACGGCATTAGGAAGGTTGAGAACCACTGTAAATAATCTTATAAAAATGAAATGTATGGGGGCACTATTCAAAATATATTCCTGAAGACAGTAAGCAGTCTCACATAGTGATCTGCACATATGCATTGATAAAAGAGAGAATTCTCTTTTGTGCTATCCTATATATTCATCCTAGAGCCATTTTCATGTAAAAAAAATTTAAAATCAAACTTGAATATTAAATCTCTATAAGAGATCAACAGTTTCAATGGATGGAACATCTGGTTTTTACCGGGCATTAGTGTTCCAGTGCAAATGGTTTTTTTAGCCAATTGGTAACTGCAACTTTTAGATTATCCTATACAGATTAGATTATCCTATACAGGTAGTTCTCACTTAATGACCATTCATTTAGCATCCATTCAAAATTATGATAACACTGAAAAAACAGATTTACAACCAATCCTCAAAGATATGGCTGTCATAGTGTCTCTGTGATTTTTTGTGCTTAGCATTTATAATGGTCACAGCACATAGCAATCACCATTTGTGACCTTCCCGGCAGACTTCTGACAAGCAAAGTCAGTGGGAAAGCTAGCAGGAGGTTGAAAGTCACATATATGTTATATTGCACATAATGACTTGTGGTCATTCATTTAATGACTGTAACCAGATCTGCTGGAACTGCTGCTGTAAATCAGCATAGTCATAATTTTTTACTTTACGAGTCTGTCAGTTAGCAATGGGTTTGCCAGTCCCAATTAGGGACACTAAGTGATGATTACCTGTATACATGTTCTGCATTTTATATACTGTATGCAATCAACTCAATGCTATTAGTAGAATCTATTTCTAAGTAAGCTTAACACATGCACATAAATGTGAGTTGGCCACGGCCAACTTGCAGCAGGCGAACTCGCCACGGCCAACTTGCAGCAGGCGAACTCGCCACGGCCAACTTGCAGCAGGCGAACTCGCCACGGCCAACTTGCAGCAGGCGAACTCGCCACGGCCAACTTGCAGCAGGTGAACTCACCACGGCCAACTCGTTGCAAGACAACTCATTGCAGGACAATTTAACAATTCTATTTAATTATTTAAAATAAATAAAAATGATTTTAATTTTTGCTATTCACATTTCATTCTGTCCCTCCTTTTGCATCCTTTCTTTAATTATTCTATTCCACCATTTCTTTGATATTAATGTAACTCTTGCCCCGCAGCCAGTTGTCCTGCAGCAAGTTAGCCTGTGTTGACTGTGGAAGGTTGGTCATGGTGAGCAGACTGCGGCAAATTGCCATTCTGAGCACAAATAGCATTTTGAAGTTCTTCTCCAAATATATGAGTAGTGAAAATAGAACATTTCTTCAAGGTACACCAGTTGACTCTCCTTTATTGGTGACACAGGTACTGCTACTCAAAAGGCAATGGGGAAAGTTTCATTCTGGAGTTTTCTATAAAGATTTAGGTTAAACATGGGAAGCCTGGGAAGCTACATATCACTGGGGAGATAATTGTATAAGGGAAGGACAGGACAATGAGATACACACTTGTCACACTGTAGGTATATAATGCAAATACTGTACATGACATTCTATACACAAGAATTTCAATTACTTGCTTCTCCTCTGCAATACGTTTTTAAAAGCTATTTTCAAAAATCAAATTGAATGTGAATTAGTTGGAAAACACAGGAGGCTTCTTTTGTCTTCCATTAATCTGAAGAATCAGTGGTTCTCATACTATAAATATAGTAAATCCTCAATTGAATAGCCAGGGGATGGAATGTCCATTAATTCCAAATGTCCATTCAATTGCAAATTGGATTTTTTTTTAGCTGCAAAACCTGTCCATACATTGAAAAAAAACCACTTACCTTTAGCTATCTGTTGTGGAGGTACTGGTTTCATTGATGATGACGATGATGATGATATTGGACAGCCTATTAACTTGAAGAAAGCATCCGGCTTTAGCTAAGTCTTCACTTTAAAATGAAGCATATGCAGAAGCATGGCCACATTTTGGGAGAAGCAGCAAATGTTGTTCCGATTGCCTCACCGAACCACAGACTTGGTCTCTTGTTTGGGGTAAAATCTGCTATTGCCGGAAATTCAGACGTTATCCAGATTCTGTGGAATCAAGGTCTGTAAAATCAAGAGTTTAACAAATGAGAAATTGGTTCTTATGTGTCAGAGAATGTTATTACAATAGTTGAATAATTCTTTTATTTTTTTAAAGAGAAAAGTAATAATCTTTAATGATCAAATACTTGGTTGGTGTTATTCATGAAGCATTTTGATAGATACAGAGTACCTAAACTTGCTTCCCTGGGAAAAACAATTTTATGACAGTTGAACCTGATTAATTGACAAAGAACACCCAGGAGCCTCCTGGTGTTACGATTTTTAAAAAGCAGACATGTACTTGCTACATTCTTACCTTCATCTTTGAGTGTAAAAATGGGGATGGCATAAATGCATGTCTCTCTTTCCCCAGTATGTCAATTCTGTCCTTTCCCCCCAAAATGTTAGACTGCAGGTAGGAATTGTGCAGTACATGTAAGAAGAATTCAAATAAAAATGTATGCCCAATAAGTGATTGATTTCGTGGGACTTATTTAAATTGTTCACAAAGCAGTTAGGTGATGAAAGTTAATGGGAAACATACAAATATTTTTATCGGTGTTGCCATTGTGCGTTCCTGCTCAAACGATCGCAAACACCACGCACTAGCAACACATCATGTGTTGAAGTCACGTGCGAATGAGTGGTGAGCATTCGATATGGTCAGTCAGTTCTGAGTGAGCCATCGTGGCGTGGAGTTTGAAGCAGTGTTTTATTGAGTGTACTAGCATAGTTTTTGTATTGAGAGTGATTGAAAGACAGATTCAAGATGAAATATATATTACATTTGTCAAATTTTGAAATGGCGTAAATTAATTAATTGAATTGCGTGATTGAGTTATTCCTTTTCCTCCCTTAAGCAAAGCAGATCCTACCCCTATCCTTATTTTACAACCCCAAACGTGAAAGAAGGTAAAAATCATGCTTGAGTTGTATGGCGCATTTGAACTCGTCTGTGAAAAAATTGGAGCATGTTATGCTTAAGGTTGGCCACCACTGTGTTAGGGTGTTGGTGAAACTCCTTGCAGACAGGATTTTGGGTCTAAGACTGGAACTATAGTAACAGTTTTGAACAGGTGAAGAAAATGCACTGATGAATGGAAGTTTTTCATTTTAATAGCAATGCTATTGAAATAATTTTGGCTCAGCACCACAATTGCAGTCTAATCACATAGTCTGTTTAAAACAGAGCTCCCCAATCCCTGGGCCTCAGCCTACTACTGGGTCATGGCCTATTCGGAATTGGGCCATGCAAGTGGCTGGCCAGAGTGTGTACGCATGCATGCATGCAGCTCAACTTGGCACGAGCAGCAGGCCCTCACATGCATGCGGTCCACCACTCATGTAAGGCAAGCTGTGTGTGTGCATGCTGGCCTGCCACTTGCGCAAGGGCTGCATGTGCAAACGTGTGCCAGCCCACCACTCATGAAGCCCAGTTTCCCTCCCCCGCAGTTGGGTTGCCAAGCCCCAAAGCTTGGGGACCGCTGGTTTAAAATACCCCCATATGATAGCATGAAATACATGACACTTTGGCCACCAAATAAGTTTAAAATTTGCATGTTTACTCTAGCTTACTGCAAGACTTTTGCATATTCACATATTAACTTTCCACAAGATTTTAGGCTAATGCGGAACTTAGGATGTAGTCAAAGGCATAAAAGATTCTGTACAATTATGGTCAATAATGAAAAGGATTTTTTTTAATTTAAGAAACAAATGCAACTCTTTTCCCCCTATCTATATAGCTTATCTATAAATTTTTTCAATGTGTAAAACAGCTCTGGTTTTGATAGCAAAGTAAAACATTAAAAATGTATAGACAGTAGGGCATATAAGGGCAAATTCTTTTCCCCATATATATAATGTTTGGGAACTAATCTAAGTTAAAATGCTAAAATAGTAATTAAAGCCCCATTTGCAAATATAAAATTATGGAATAGAAAACACAATAAAATGAATATGCTCTTAGGCTGTTGCTCTACAAAGGCTTATTCAGGTGTATTGGTGCAAATAATTATATTGCCCACAATATAGAGAATTCCAGAGTACTTTAGCCGGTCACATTGACACTGTAATTGAACTGACAAGACTTTGCCAACACAAAGGCTATGTTCACATTAGATCTCTCCTACCCCCGCCAAGGTAACAGTAAATTGGATTAAACATCAGTAGCTATTATATAAGGTTCATAAAAATGGCAGTGAAGACTAAAATCTGAAGTTAGTGACAGAAACATTTCTATTTAACTTTCACATTGCTTTTTTGAACAATTTCAGAGCAACTGCAGAACTGCTGGACAGCTCCTGCAAGCTATACCAGGAGCTATTTAAAATACTGTTTTGAGAATCCTTTAGGTCTATGTTTAGCTTTCAGAAACTCAGAACCCTTTTTAAAGTCTGAATCCAGTACCCAGATATGCGTATTTAACCCTGTAAGACAGGCAACAGTTTTGCTTTAACAACTGCAGAAAACCATAAGGTCTCTCTTTTATGTTCTCCTTTCCTTAAAAAGATATTGATATCACCAGTGAAACCCACATGACTGAGAAACAATTCGTTACCAATCACCACTGTTTCCAGTGAGCCGGGTAACAAAGGACGACAAATAGAAATGCTTTCAGAAGGGATAATGTCAAATTCCTCCGCATGTGTTCAATTTAAAATAATATATTAGTCATACAAGCGCTTAGCATATTAAGCAGCGTGAACAATTGTTTCACTAAATCCCTATCAGTGAGCTTGCCTTATATGAGTCCACTCTAGGATTCTAATAATTGATAGAATCCAGGACTTTAACCTTTATTCGTCACAAAGCCCTGACAGAAAAAAAAAGGAGATGGGAGAACACATTAGCTTTAATAGATCCCTCCATTTTACAGTTCAAAATTTATCAGGAGCTATATATCTGTGTATTTGTATTTCCATTATATTTAGCATGCATAGTATAAATTTGATTTTTCCTATGTGCATATATAAAATCACACATCATAGTTCCATATCTAAAAGATGAACAGGAATGAGCTCTAGCATCTTCTCCATAAATTCCTGTGATGAATTTGCTCATTGTCAGAACAAAATGCTTAGGCATTTCATCTATAAGAAATTTCCACAATTGTTTCTAAATGATCTAACCTTATTTCTAAGTTACCCATAATGGACATAAACATAGAAGTAGAAAATAAAAAGAAACTCTTGGTAAAAAAAAAAGCATCTTAATGGCTTCCTCAAATTCCATTTTATTTATTGTGCCAGGTCTGTAAAATTAGAAATCTGCTTAATCACATTCTATCCTAAAGAAGCCAGACCCCAATGTCCAATTCTGCAGCATCTTGAAATTTAGGCCACACAAGTGGGGGAAACTTGCATAGAGCCTTGTTTGCAAAAAAATAATAATAATCTATGTTTGAATCAATGCTAAAGATTATTCTAGTCCTTGCCTTTATAAGCAACTATCTCATTTCAGGTAAAACATATCGTTAAATGTTATCGCCATTGAAATTGAGGGCAATAGGTCCTTAACAATTTATTTAAATGAGCTTACCTTACCATGAAGAGAAATGCCAGCTCAAAATATAAATGAGGGAAAAAGGAGGACAGTACCCAAAAAAAAGGCTGAATCACATGGGAAGACAATCACGAGACAATCTCAATCATGATTCAAAAATCCAAGGTGTGTAGTACAGGACTGATGTTTTCTCGATGCCTGGCTCGGCGCTGACAAACAAGAGCTGTCACTTAAGAGCCATGCCGGTATAATATTAGACACTTGACACAAAGGAAGGGGAAAAAGAGAAAATGACTTTGGGTAGCTAGTCCTTTTCAACAGATAACATGGACACGCAGAAGTGAGCCTCCTTTGCCTTCACTGATAGCTGGGTGTGGAAAAGGGGAAGCTTTGTGTAGGGATGGATAACAGTGCCATGGAAACACCTCCAACCCAAAGATTTAAGAGTCAGATTATTAAAGGGGAAAAAGGGAGAGAGAAAGAGTGCGCGGTGTGTGGCAGTAAAATGTTTGGACGGCAGCTTATTAAGCTGAAATACGATCAGGATAGTTGCATGTAACTAAGAAGGCAGATTTCATTGTCTCCAGCTGCTGTATAGCTCTCACAGAAAGCTCATGCTTCACTGTGACACTGAGACAGGGATGTGATGCACTGGCTGAACAAAAGAGGCTCTGCGGTTTCCAGAGCTGGCTCTTGCGCAATGTGGTGTGTGTGTATATATGTGTGTGTGCATGTGCACCTCTGTCAGAAACTCGCAGATTGGTGAAAATAGAGCTAAATTATAGCTATGCTAAATATCTGTGGTTTGCCATGTGCAAAAGTGAAAGGGTTGTGGGTTTTTTAAAAGACCAGCATTTGTTTCCATGGGAATAGGAGCAAAAGAATTTATTGGATTTGTAAATGAAACATAAATTGCATGCTGTACATTGCTTATTCCTTCCCCAGAGGTCATACTGCGTTAACAGCATAGGTGACTTCTAACATACAATCTGTATGGTCAAAAGCTAGTGATCGTAATAGCATAACCTTGCTTGTTTGCATAACAATACTCCAGCATATATAGTTGGCATCTGCCAGACTCCTTGTCCCAACTCTCCCTCTTTTTATTTATTTATTTATTATTTATTTATTTATTTATTTATTTATTTATAGTTAAATTTATATACCGCCCTTCTCCGGGGACTCAGGGCGGTGAACAGCCAAGTAAAAATACAATATAAACATTAATATATATATACATTTAAAAGAAAATATTAGATGTGGCCCTGATTTAAGACAATATAATTAAAATTTGGTAAAATTTCGTAAAATCTTAAAAACCCCAAAAACTTTTTCACGCCAGCCCGGCTTGATAAAAATAGTACGTCTTGAGGGCACGACGGAAGGTGGCCAGGTCATGAATGGTTCTTAAATCTGGAGGGAGCTGGTTCCAGAGGGTGGGTGCTCCCACAGAGAAGGCCCTCCCCCTGGGTGTCACCAGCCTACACTGCTTGGCTGATGGCACCCCGAGGAGGCCCTCTCTGTGGGAGCGCACTGGTCGATGGGAGGCAGTTTGTGGCAGCAGGCGGTCTCGGAGATACCTAGGTCCAATGCCATGGAGCGCTTTAAAGGTAGTAACAAGCACCTTGAAGCGCACCCGGTAGACCACCGGAAGCCAGTGCAGCTTGCGCAGGAGGAGTGTTATATGGGAGCGCCAATTAGCCCCCGAAACCACCCGCGCGGCTGCATTCTGGACCAGCTGGAGCTTCCGGGTGCTCTTCATGGGGAGCCCCATGTAGAGAGCATTACAGTAGTCCAGACGCGACGTGACGAGGGCATGAGTGACTGTGCACAGGGAATCCCGATCCAGAAAGGGCCGCAACTGGCGTATCAGGCGGACCTGATAAAAGGCCGCCCTGGTCACAGCTGTCAGATGGTCCTCTAAGGACAGCTGTGAATCCAGGAGGACACCCAGGTTGTGAGCCCTTTCGGCGGGGCCTAGAGACTCGCCCCCGATAGTCAGAGATGGAATCATCTGACTATATCGAGAAATTTTTAAAATATGGTTTCAAATTTAAAGGAAAAAATAATTGTAAATAGAACATTGGCATACAGCAGAGCTGCCAGCTTCTGTATAATTTTTATTTCCAAGAAAGTTTCTGGACCATGCACACAGGCCTCATGTATACATTGGAAAGTAACAGTGACAAGCTGTGCAATCCAGTCTAAGGGTTTGAATGGTAGCATGTCTGCCCACCCAGTTAAAATTGAATAGTGATGCTAGAGAGTCTCCTGAAGTTTTATGATATTTTTGTGGCAATTGAGCAAACACCATGACTATTAAGTGAACACCATAGTTGTTAAGCAAATCCATTTTATCCAATGGGCATTTTTTAAAATCAGAAATCACCTGAATTTTCTTAATCAAGTAAACACCTGAAACCAGCAAAAAAAATTGACAATCATGGTCAGGTGGTCTCAGGATGCTACAAATAGCCAGAAATGCATGCCAATTGCCAAGGGTCCAAAATGCAATCGCGTGTGCATATTTTTGATGCCATTCTTTCTTATCGTTATTAGTAATAAGAGGTTAAGTGGACTTATTTATTTATTAATTCAATATACGAGGGTGAGTCAAAACGTAAAGCCATTTTCTTTAGGACAGGTATAATTACCAACACAGGAACATGTAGCATATATCAAAATGAAGCTGGTCCTCTTTGGATCACATTCCTACTTCTCAACATAGTCACCGTTTCTCTCAATAGCAATGTTCCACCTTCGAATGAGAACATGTATCCCTGCCTCATAAAATTTTGTTGACTGTTCTTTGAGCCACTTCTTCACTGCAGTTTCACTTCCTTGTCACTGGAATAATGTTTGCCTCTCAAACCCTCTTTCATGGGGCCGAAGAGATGATAGTCTGAAGGTGCTAAATCTGTTGAGTATGGAGGATGCGGTAAAGTTGTCCACCTGAATGAGGCGATTGTCTCCCTTGTCCTGATGCTTGTGTGTGGTCGAGCATTGTCGTGCAGAAGGAGGACTTTGTCGATTGGCAAGTTGGGTCTCACTCGTCGGATTCTTGCTCTGAGCCTCTTCAGGGACTCAATGTAGGCCTCAGAGTTTATTGTTTCTCCTCTTGGCAAGAAATCAACCAGAATGACACCTTGAGCATCCCAAAAGACAGTCGCCAAGGGAGACAATCGCCTCATTCGGGTGGACAACTTTACCGCATCCTCCATACTCAACAGATTTAGGGCTCCCCCAATGATGAGTTTGGCGGCAATCTAACAAAACGACTTCCAGCTCTTCAAGATCGACTTTAAGAGTGCCCCCATGGAAGAAACCGAGAAGCCAAGAGCAAAAGTAGTGGTGGCGGGGGCAACGGGTGTGTCCCTCTGCAGTCCCCTCCTGGGTGACAGCCAGGGCTTCACCGCCTCTTTTCCTCAGAGGTGCAGTGTCTGCCTCCCTTCACACTCCTTGCGGAGGGACACACGCCCCTGTCACTCCAGCCACCACTACTTTTGCTCTCGGATTCTCAGCTTCTTCCATGGGGGCGCTCTTAAAGTTGATCTTGAAGAGCTGGAAGATGTTTTGTTAAATCACCACCAAACTCATTGTTGGGAGAGGTGTAGCCCCTGAATACACGAGAAGTCTTGAGTAAAGGTCTTCCAAATTTCGGCCAAGTCTTCTCTCCTTCTTGGCCTTAACACGTGTGAGCAAACACACACACACCTCACAGCGCCGGGACCTTCTGCAAGGAGACGGCACATGGGAAAGTCCCTCTGGCCATGTGTGCATGTTTGCTCTGTGTGTATGTTTGAGTCTGAGGAGAGAAGCAGTCAGGTTGAATGCTGTTTCTCTCTGCTGCCGCGCTCTAAGTCCCATCCGGAAAGCGTGGCGGCAGAGAGAAACAGCATTCGAGGAGACGGTGTGTGGGCAAGTCCATCCAGCACAGCAGGCCATTCTCCTGGCCGGGTCTGGCCACGAGTGGCACAGGCAGGCAATGGGCAGCATGCGGGTGGAGGCCCCTGGGAAGGTCTGAGCCAGAGACTGGCATGTCTCCTGACCTGAGGTAGAGGGTGAGTGGGCAGCATGTGGGTGGAGGCCCCTGGGAAGGCCTAAGCCAGGGACTCACGCCTCCCCTGACCCGAGGCAGAGGGCAAGCGGGCGGCATGCGGGCAGAGGCCCCGGGGAAGGCCTGAGCCAGGGACTGGTGCATCTCCTGACCTGAGGTTGAGGGCGAGTGGGCAGCATGTGGGTGGAGGCCCCGGGGAAGGCCCCGGGGAAGGCCTGAGCTAGGAACTGGCGTCTCCCCTGATCTGAGACGCAGGGTGAGTGGGCGGGTGGCATGCGGGTGGAAGGATGGTGAGAGCCAGGTCTGAAAGATGGCCAAGCCTCACCATGTCCACCCTGAGGCAGTGGCCTAGGCCGGCTTGGGAGTCGACTTCCTTGCAGGCTCACTCACCCAGGGAGATCAGGGCCACAGAGGAAGGCAGGCAGCAATGCCGGGCGAAGGCAGATAGCAATGGCAGGCGAGCAGGGGAGATGAGGAGTAACTGGGTGGGGCGGGGCAGAGTGGGCAGGCGGGGTGAGCGGTGAGTGGGCGGGGCCAGCCAGAGGTGGTATTTGCCGGTTCTCCGAACTAGTTAAAATTTCTGCTACCGGTTCACCCAAACCGGTCCGAACCAGCTGAATACCACCTCTGGAGTCCCCCCAGACTCACAACTCCTGCTTGATGAGTAGGTAGCAGTCATGGCTAAGAGGGCCTTTGCACAACTTTGAATTGTGTGCCAGTTGCACCCATTCCTAGATTGGGGTGCTCTGCTTACAGTTACTCATTCCCTGGTAACCTACTCTACTCTACAAAAGTGAGGCTGGCTCCATCCCTACTGATTTTCTGGAAGTCCTTGAAAACCTGGTTATGCCATCAGGGCTGGGGCTCCAGGGCACGGGTAAGGTAAAGATGACCTCCATTGTTATTAACATCTACTCTTCTTTCTTAGCCATTTTGATTTTTTTTCTCTCGTAATTGTTTTAATATATTAACTGTTGTACACTCTTCTTGTACCCACCTAGAGTCACTTTTATGTCACTTTTATGCGAGATGGGCAGCCATATAACTTTGATTAGATTTAGATTAGAATTCTTTATTGGCCAAGTGTGATTGGACACACAAAGAATTTGATGAATAAATAAATAAAAATTAGATTTCAACTCATTTATATTTTCTCTATTCTTGTATGTACATTATTACAGTGCAATAGTATAATATCATTAGTATGGATATGTAAAGATGTGTCAAACAGCCTCTCCTTCTCACTAAATCATATGTCAAGAGGTAGTAATAGGAAGTGTTCATTGGAAATCTATGACAGCTAGATTGCTGCTTGTGCTTCTATTGCTACAGAATAAAACCACAAGGTGTGCAATTTAGAAAGATGGGAAGAGAGAAGCATAATAAAGCACCTGATTAGATACTGTAGAAATGGCACAAAGAACCTGGCACTTGTAGGAAATACATTTTCAGAGAGTAACTTTTCAGCTCTTCTCATCTATGAGCTCCTGTGATTGTCAAAACCAAGTTATTGCAGTTGCAAATGCTCAACTTTGTATTTCAATTTATTCTACCAATTATAATAAAGAAGGATGAATTGAACCTTAGGGTGATGTTTTTAGTTTTTAAAAGTAGTTTTTAAAAGCTTAGGTCTAAGTTTGTAAAGCTGGTAGGCAATTATGAATACCGTATTTTTTGGAGTATAAGACACACCGGAGTATAAGATGCACCTAGATATTAGAGGAGGAAAACAAGGAAAAAAGTATTCTGAACCAAATGGTGCAGTAATATATTATTTAATAAAATACCAATGTAGCAGAATACTTTTTACAATCATGTATACTTTTTACAACCATGTACACTTTTTACAACCATGTATACTTTTTACTAACTTCAAACTTAACAGCTTTAAGACTAGTGGACTTCAACTCCCAGAATTCCTCCTCCAGTCATGCTAGATGGGGTAATTAGAAGGCAAAAACGCCCCAATTTTTGCAAAAAATGGCCTGTTTTTCGCTCATTTTTTTGCAAAAACAGGGCATGCAAAGGATCTGGGAAGCCTGCAGAGCACTCCTAGGGTGTGGGGGAAGGCAAAAACGCCCCATTTTTTTCAAAAAATGGCCCATTTTTCGCTCGTTTTTTTGCAAAAACAGGGCATGCAAAGGATCTGGGAAGCCTGCAGAGCACTTCTAGGGGGTGGGGGAAGGCAAAACCCCCCATTTTTGCAAAAAGGGCCTTTTTTTTGCAAAAATTGGATGCGGGGGCAGGGCTTCGGCAGGCTAAAAATGGCTGTATTCGGTGTATAAGACGCACCGACATTTCCACCCTCTTTTTGGGGGCAAAAAGGTTCGTCTTATACTCCGAAAAATACGGTAGTTTTCATGCATTCAAGATCAAAATCTGAGTCCAGAATGGACAATATCACCATAGTACAAGTAACATTTTAAGAAAAACACTTTTCTGAAATTAAATCCTTATGCGAAATTTAGAATACTAATCACAAAACAAGCAAGCAATAAAGCTTACTCTCTGTTGAGTTTGGTGAATTAAAGCAATGCCTGCAAGCCTTAACAAGAAAGTTTTCTCATAGAGTAAGTTATTATCTCTCTGAGGTAACCTAGGAGGCTTCTTCCTTTCAGATCCAGCCAGAAGTAGCCTGCACCCTTATCCAATGCAAAGTGAGGAATAATCTTGCTAGAGTTTGAAGAGCCGTAGTGGCACAGTGGTTAGAATGCAGTATTGCAGGCTAATTTTGCCGACTGTCAGTTCGATTCTGATCAGCTCAAGGTTGACTTAGCCTTCCATCCAGGGGTGGGTTCCTCCCAGTTCGGACCGGATCACCCAAACCGGTAGCGAGCCGCCAGTGACGTCACTGTCGGTGCCCTTCTGTGTGCGCCGCCATCTTTTTTTTGTATTTTTTGCGATGTTTCCCCCTTCCGCGGCTTGAAAAAGGGCCTGCCTGCCCGCGAATGCTGACCTTTATTTCTTTACCCGAAGCACAGCTGATGAGCTCCTCAGCTGTGTTTCGGGGTAATTCTTGCTTCTGAGCATGCACGGAAGTGAAATAGCACATGGGAAACATCGCGATGCGAACCGGTGGTGAAGGTAAGTAGAACCCACCCCTGCTTCCGTCTTTCTGAAGTTGGTAAAATGAGGACCCAGATTGCTGGGGCAATAAGCTGACTCTGTAAACCACTTAGAGAGGGCTGTAGAGCACTGTGAAGCAGTAAGTGCTATTGCTATTGAGCTAAGAAATCAAGTTGAGGTGAACCTTATTGGACCTAATCTCAGTTCTCTGGCAGAGTAACCTACAGCATCCTAAATGGGCAATATGTCAGCCACAACCACACAATTGGATCTCTGCCCCCTTTTTACATGTTACACACATTAGAGAGTGGTGGGCCGTTGGTTGGGTGGTTGCAATAGTGACCTGTTTTCACAGCTCTCTGCACTGGGGGACAAGAAGACCTCAGCTCTTCATATATTACAGATAAGTATGGGGGAAGGGAGAAACTACTAAGAGAATTGTTCATGTGGTGGAATGTAGTCGAGATTCACAGGAGGGAGGGAGTGCATTCGAAAGGACCAAAATTTATTTATTTATTTATTTTGTGAGATTTATATACCGCCTCACAGTGCAAGCACTCTCTAAGCGGTTTACACCAGTAAGCAATGTATATTTATATTGCCCCCAACAATCTGGGTCCTCATTTTACCTACCTCGGAAGGATGGAAGGCTGAGTCAACCTTGAGCCGGTGAGATTTGAACAGCTGACCTGCGGATCAGTGTCAGCTAAAGT
The DNA here is from genome assembly GCA_023053685.1 of Diadophis punctatus similis. Taxonomy (NCBI): domain Eukaryota; kingdom Metazoa; phylum Chordata; class Lepidosauria; order Squamata; family Dipsadidae; genus Diadophis; species Diadophis punctatus. The sequence goes on along the minus strand of JALIGW010000003.1, from coordinate 37,577,645 downwards.
GGCCTGCAGTACCTGCCTCTAACCACTGCGCCACCTCGGCTCCTATCTCCTAAAAGACAGCAAGGTTTAGATACCGGTAGTATGTGTGGAGGAAGAGAGTTAAGAGGTTCCTTCTTAGGATTTCTCAGAGTATGTGTTTAATGGTACAAGTGGTCTGCTTTAATTTGGAAAGGTTTCTGTCTATAGGCAAGGAACAATAAAGGAAACTGCTTAGAACAGTGGTTCTCAACCTTCCTAATGCCGCGACCTGCGACCCGCCCCCACGACCCGACCCGCCTGCCACCCTGCCCCCCGCCCCCGCCATTTGGGTTCTTTTACCCTCTGCGAAGTCTCCCGACCCCTGTGAAAGGGTTGTTCGACCCCCAAAGGGGTTGCAACCCCCAGGTTGAGAACCGCTGGCTTAGAAGAACCTCAGCATGTCTTTCTTAATTTCTGGAACCTGGCAGTTCACTTTCTAAATTAAAATAGGGACCAAATACCAGATGAAGTGCTTTCATAAAACTAATTAAGAATCTCCCTGCAAATTACGCAGTTAAGACAGAAATAGTAAAGAATCTAATGCTGCCCCATCTTCTAGTTTAGAGAAACATTTTTTTAAATGCTTTAAAACACACACACACACACAGAGAGACAAACTGGATTATCCCAATTGCTGTTTAATGAGTTACTGAAATTACTTGTTCCTAAACAGCTAACCAAATTGCCTTCCTTGGTCTTCCACCCATCTCTCAAGAAGGGTAGCACTCACTTTCTACTAAAGAAGGTTGTGAATGGATTGGTTTCCATAGTTACATACACAAAGAGAAGGAAAACAAAGAAACAAAACACAGCAATCTTTATCCGTATTGGTATAAGTCCTTCAGCTGTTTTTTCACATGTTGTCTGTGGTTTGTTTTCAGGACATTTCTTAAGTGAAGGAGGAGTCTCTCTTAACGTTCTTCTTCGAGAACTAAAAACACAAAAGGCAGTATATTAGCTGATTATACTTCTAAAATCCAAAAGGAAAAAAATGCGAATATATTTTTGTTGTGATATGTAGTGTCTGAATAGGCCAGTATTTGCCTAACCTGGAAAACAGGCATATTAGAGAACTCTAGCTGCTGCAAATCAGAACATGTTTATGAAAGGATACAAATAACTAATATTTCAGTAATTCACAATAGGTTGAAAATTAACATAATAGCACATAACACAAAGAAACTGGAGCCACAGAATTTTAATGAGGCTTGTATATAACAGGTACAAGTTAGTGACAGGATATACAACAAAAGAAAAAAATTCATGCAAAGTGACAGTTTTTGGTCCTATTTTTAACAGCATTTACGGCCTTTTATCTAGCAATTGTTTTGTTAAGCTAATTGCTGAAGCACTGAATATCTCAACTAGCCTATAGCTACATTTGCCTTTTTCTCATTAGAAAGTCATCCCCACTATCTTACTCACTTTTAGTTTAAAATATTATAAATTCACTCCTTGGAGCTTTTCTTAACACACTCTTTTAATTCATATGGAAGCTTTTAATCACCAACTAGACAAATTGTGTTTAATATTTTCAACTTTTCAGAGCAACTAACCACAGCCAATTTCTGTGGAAATCATGTTTTGTTTCAGTAAAATAGGTTTGTTAGGGGGATTGACTACTAAGCACTAGTTTTTCTTCATTATGGCTGAGGACACTTGGAAAGGCATTGAAGAACTTCTTGGGCTTTCTTCACTGATAAGATAATTCTCAAGAACTTTACCTGGTTCCTACGGTGCTTGCATCGGGATGACCATAATCAATATGCAGTTTATCACTTTTCTGAAAAAGAATGATGGATTTATGAATTGCTGTGACAATAAAAACATGAAATGCACATTCTTTTTCTTGTAAACTAAAGGAACTATCTTCTTTGAGGGATTTGACAATTCCTGCAACACAATTTAAGAACAATAAAAACATAAACAACTATAAAAGCCATACAATAAAATCCATAGCCAAGGTATTCTTACATGGATCAACCACACTCAGTATAGATTCTATTCAGGGGTGGGTTCCACTTACCTTTGCCACCGGTTCGCATCGCAATGTTTTGCATGTGCGAATCTCCTCGTGCAATTCTGCTTCCACGCATGCTCAGTAGTTATAATCAGCCCAAAACACAGCTGAGGAGCTGATCAGCTGTGCTTCGGGTGAAGGAATAAAGGTAAGTATAAACCCGGGGGCGGGCGGGAGGGCCCTTTTTCAAGCAGCAACAGAGGAAAAAAACTTCCAAACAGTAAAAAATTCAGAAAAAAAATTAAAAAAAGAGATGGCGGTACCCACGGGCCGGCACTGACCGAACCGGATCTGTGACGCTATCGTGACATCACCAGCAGGTTGCTACCAGTTCGGGCGATCCGGTCCAAACCAGGAGGAACCCACCCCTGATTCTATTCCACTTCCATGTTCTCATGACAGATGGCAAAACCACATTTTCAGACTCTTACAAAAAGCCAGCAGGATTGGGGCCAATTTGATCTCTCAGGGTATAATCCATATCTCTCCTGACTATTTTGGGAGAGTGGGGAATTATGATAATTCTGGTCCTGGAAACAGTTCTCTTCACTGAGAGAGACATGTTTTCATTGGCCTTGAAAGAAATAATGATGCACCTTCTCCTCAAAAAGCCACCCTTTGATCCAATAATTCTGGAGAATTATCACACTTTTCCTTTTTAGGGAAGGCTGTTGAGACTCATACATTTACCACTACCAGTTTGTATTACAGCAATGTGCTTCATATGGGGCAGCCTTTAAAGACCACTCAGAAATTGCAATGAGTACAAAACATAACAAGCCACATACAGGTAAATCGAAGTCATCATAGTTAAGCAATACTTGTTCTAGGGTTGCTGCAATCCTAGTCAATAGGTTTCTGGGTGCAATTCAAAATCCTTCTGTTAACCTATAAAGCATTCCTTCTGTGGAAGTCTGGCTAGCACCCCCATTGTTTCCTTTGGTAAAGTATTTAAGACCATTCCAGAGGCATCTGAGGAATGAATAGTCAACATAGTATTTTAGTGCCTTTGTATTACAGTGGAATGGAGAATGGAATGGAATGGAATGGAGAATGGAATATGAACAGGAACAGAACAGAACAGAACAAAACAGAATAATAGCTTTATTGGCCAAGTGTAATAGGATACACAAGGAATTTGTCTCTGGTGCAAAGCCTCTCAGTGTACATACAAACAACAAAGTAATATAATCATAAGATACCAATAGGAGAAGGTAGTAAAAAAGATGAGAAGGATAATAGTAATACAGCCATCCAGGGATGAAATGCAGGAGGCTCTAACTGGCTCGTGCGGGCCGGTAGGGCCAACTGTGCAAAACCCCGCCCACCCACGCCAACATCATAACGTCCCTTTTTTTGGACGGTTTTCACATTCTGCACATGCGCAGAAGGCTTTGCACATGCGAGCTGGTAGCAAAGGTAAGTGAATTTCACCCCTGAGCCATACTACATGGGTAAACATCCTTAGATATAAGATTATGGTATTCATCTTGGTTTTATTATTTTTAATGTTGTTTGGTTTTTATGATGTCAAGCAGTCTTGTTCTGTGCCAGGCACTACAAATATATATATATATTGCCTTTGTTATGTAAAATATATAAAAAATATATAAAAAATACACATGTGCAGTACTTTGAGGGATTGCCCAGAATTACTCAATCTCATTGTCCTCCAGTTTATTAATCATGTGCCAGGAAGCCATGGGAAAGTGAAGTAATTTGTAAAAAATAAAGTAAGTAATTTGCAGTAAGTAATTTGTAAAAAATGCAGAAAAGTAATAGAGAAAACCAAAGCTTATTCCGGAAGCTAACTGCCTAATAAATTACCCTTAAATGTATAATCCCCTTTTTTGTTAAAAGCATGTCCAACATAACAAAGGCAATAAATAAACAAAGGCAATAAATAAATATATATTCTAAAAATGATTTGAAGCCCAGTGCCAAGTACTGTGGCAATACTAGACCATCATTGGGAACAGAGCTTATTCAGTGAATCACTCCCAGTACCCAACTTACCAAAATGGATTATTATTGTCAGATGAATGAAAGGAAAGTTCCTTAGCTTCCAGGGATAAGGCAAAATATATATCCAGTTAATAAACTGCAGTCCTTGATTAACCACCACTATTCCAACTGACGTATTCACTATAGTTTTCAAATCTGATGTTGCTCCCTAGGAGGAAATATATTGCTTTCCTCTTAAGCAAGGACCTATCTCTTGCTCACTATCTAAGGTTTGATTCAGAGCTAAATCTTGTCTCTTTACTGGAACTGGATGCAATTTTTTCTTCCTGCTCTTGAGTACCTTGTTCTCAGTATACTGTTTCGTCTCACTGAGCTCTCCAAATTCTAGCTTGAGCTTTGAAATACATACTTGCCTACCCTCAAATAGCATAATAGAAATGCCAATCCTGATGAACACAAACCGCAGGCCTCGGGCATGGAATAAACAATGAAGTGAAGGTCTCAAGGAGATTGGCTAGAATACCTTGGTGGCTGATGAAAGAAAATTACTAGAAGAGCTGCTATTGTTTATCTTTTCAACCTTGGCAAGATGCCTGGACTTCAACTCCCAGAATTCCCCAGCCAGCATGATAAGAGTTGTTCTGCTTTGGGATCTAACTCAATGTTGTTACAGAACTGACTGCCTGTGGATTCGCCATTGTGTGTACAAACTTTTCAACCAATTTACTATTAATCTGCAACAATCCATAATAAGACTCTACTACAAAGACATCAAAAATCTTCAAGAATATGTCCTCCAAAGGATGCTATACTAACACTATAAACTAAGCATGCCGCACATTTCCCCGAGATAGAAAAAGGGAACCATAAAAGAACAGGCAAAAGTCTTTAGATACAGCCACAGTGTTTCACCTTTTGGAGGGAGTGGATTGGAATTAATCCTTCAGGATTTTATCTTTTATCATTATCCATGGTCACAAAAGCCAATAGAGAAAAAATGTGTTAAAAATCATTTCTGCCTAATATTTCAGATTATCAGATACATTAATAAGCATTACTTTTATCTCATATTTTAAAGCATTCTTCAAGTGAAAATGCTTTTCAAACAAAGCCATTCTTATTCCTTATGATCTAAAGTCTCTTGTGCCAATAAAGCCTTCAGCAATGCTACTATTTTTATCCTCTCTATACAAGAAGAAATAAGAGGTCAGGAGGGACAACAATGAAGCACTTAAAGCGATGTTAGAGAATAACTAAAAAGGTTAGCTCCCTGTGGCTTACTCTGTTTTAAACACATTTAAGGCCTCTAGAATATTATTAATTCCTTGTTAAAGAAAGGAGTTCAATACAATAAATGGGTTTAACATAGAGGAAAATCAGGGACCTATAAATATTTTGGATGGTTTGTAAAGTTTTCTCAACTACTGTATGTCATTCCTGTAAGCTTAAAAAAGAGTTTAGGGTTTAAGAGGGCTCCAGAATGGCTTCTCTGTATTGCGAAAATTGTTTGTAGACATTGTCATCTTCAATTTGTAATCCACTTCTGTTTTCTCCACATTTCTATAGTTTTCCCCACAAGTGAGATGGAAACCGATACAAAATGCTTCTTAACAAGTAGCATTTGGAGCCTTTGGTCTTGAAGCACCTATAGAGCACTTTGTAAGACTCACCTTTATGGTAAAGTGTATGAAAAGATTTTTGAGTAGTGATGGAGAAGAAAAAGGCAGGGATTTTTCCCTATCCACTTGGAAAATAAATACTGTCAAGTCTGGTGTGTAGACCTGGATCTGAGCAGCTTATTGCGATATAGTGTGTTCAGTCCCAAGCTTTCCCCCAAAATCCAGAATATCTTCTACTGCTCTGCAAGCCTGGACAGTACTCTAAGGATGCTTCAGATGGAGAAAGAATAGTGAACATCTGAATAGTGAACATCTGAAAGTAGTCCAGATTATATGTAAATAAAAAAAAGAAGTACTGACGACGTGAGAATAAATCTCAGAGGCGAAATAGATCGTTCTCCCGGAATTCAGACATTAGAAATAAAACTGAGGTTTGAAAAATCTAATTAAAATATTTATTTTGGTACAAAAACAATAAAATATCATTTGTTTGCATCTCTGCTATAAAATGCGACTTCCTCCATTGGAAGCCAGAAGAAGAAGGGTAGAACTGAGTTTCAGGAATGCACACATGCGTACAAGAACATATCAATCACGTGCTCAGGAATGAACCATTATATTAGATAGGGATGCAGCTCCCTGCATATACATGTAACAGGCAATAAATCACACCGTGACAAGTACTTTAATGATGCCTCCTCAGCGCCTATAATATTTTAGTCCAAAGTCTTCAATTTGAGGGAGCTAGATTTGGCTATCATATGCCAAGTCAAGTGTGACCAAATCAGATAGGTAGTACCCTTAACTTCTTTTGATCTGAATGTTACATTCCTGCTCATGCAGGGTTTTTTTTAGTTTTGGTCTAGTTGAGTTCAAAGAAAGTTCTAGCAACTGGGCCATTTTCAAGAGAAACGTATCATTTGACCTGTTTAGAGCAGCTATGTGCTATTCCTAAATAATAATTTCTTTTATGTTTTGTTCCAAAATTCTACCTTAACAAATTATATGTTTAATAAAAACAGTTTGTGTTTCGCATAGTGTTCAAAAGGTACCTTTTGTTTGCTCATCTCAGGGCTGTTGCCAACTTTCTTCCTTAATCCTTGTGACCGATGTGATGCCATTTTACCTTCTGGTAATATCTCTTGGAGCTGTTAATAGAAAAGTTGTTAGTAATGAAGAAACATACCGACAGGGCGTATACATGAAACTTCCATGGCAAATATCTATCGTCTCTGATCAAATTTCAGAAATATTGGGAGTACAACTGCATGTCAATTTAAAATTTACCTGCTTTAAAAAACACGAGGGCCATTTTGACTTTTCAATTTGAAAGAAATAAAGGAACTTTAGCAGATGCAAAGGCACTCATACAGGACCTGTCAGCAAATCTTTAAACCAAACATATATTTTCCTGGGATCCCATTGCTGCCATCACCACTGCTGTGGAAGGCAGCTGTGCTACCTGGGAAAACCCCTTGCTGCTTTAAGTAGTTGCCAACAAGTGCAATGTAAGTGCCCTATACTCGCCAAAAAGTATTTTTCTCTTTGACTCTGAAGCACTGCAGAAGCTCTTTCGGGGATTTTAAGTGAATATTATGGATCAACTCACAACATCACTGCCATTCTACATATGACCAGCTCATTTTTGTTTGACTGTTTTCTGTTAGTTTGGTTATTTTCCAAATAAAGTACCAAGCCACCCACTTTTTCCCATCCCAAAATGCATTCAGAGTCTACTTGGTTTCTTTTGGCACTACTGGAAATATAATTCAACTTGAGAGTGTCCGTTTGTTTTAAATACACTAGATCAGTGATGGCTAACCTTTTTGTCGCCGAGTGCTGAAAGCACACGTGCGCACACATAATGCAATGCGTGCGTGCCCCCAGTGCCCCCCACCCATGCACGCATGACCCCCCACGTGCCCCTGCCCCCGGCATGCGTGTGTGACCCCCCACATGCACCCCGCACATGCGCGCACGACCCCCATGCATGCACACATGGGCCTCCGTGCATGTCCTGCTCCCCGTGCAAGCACATGTGACCCCCACGCATGCACCCCACATGTGTGAGCATCTCCCACATGCACCCCGCACATGCGTGGCAGAGACCCAAAAACAGCTGGCCGGCAGGAGGCGCACGCGCATGCACGGTGGAGCGGAGTTGCGGTGACGGCTCGTGTGCCTGCAGAGAGGGCTCTGCGTGCCACCTGTGGTACATGTGCCATAGGTTTGCCATCACGGCACTAGCTTCTCATTTTTTGAAAAAAAAGAACACAGATGCCAAGGTATGTATCAGAAAACATTACATCTTTGGGAACCTGATCAAGCAGTTACCGTACTTACTTCTGCTACTATTTTGGCTAAACTGTGCTCAGAATCGGGTGACAAGAGTTTCTTCTGGCGTTCTGTTATTTCATCTAAAGGTGCTTTCTAAGGTAGAAGAGAAAGCATAACTGAGGTTGCAAAAAGGTAAGACTTGTATAAGGTGCATGGTGCTGGGATAGTACAACTTCTCAAATGAGAGCAGGCTATAAAAAACCTTTGTTTTTCACATGGTAACTAATAACTATAACTATTACAGCCACACATACAAGAGGTCTAGGCTTACCGACACCACAATTCAAAAAGTATACCTATATAGTGATACAACCCCAAAGAAGGATGTCTTAGGAGCACATTTTGAGTGATTGACCATGAAAATCTACAAGAAGTGGAATTTTTGAGAGACCAAAAGAGAATGGATGAAAAGGGGAAGATTAATAGAAAAGAAAAAAAAGTTTAGAATTACTATTTTACATTTAATCGTGTCAACACTATTACCGTATTTTTCGGAGTATAAGTTGCACCTTTTTACCCCCCAAAAGAGGGTGAAAATTTGGGTGCGTCTTATACACCGAATCTAGCCCTACCCACATGTCATACACCGCCGCCGCTGCCCACTGCCGCCGCTACCCACTGCCCCTGCCGCCGCGCCGCTGCCCGTGCTGCTGCCTGCTGCCCCCGCCGCTGTGCCGCTGTCGCCCGCGCTGCTGCCCAATGCCCCCACTGCTGCCCCCACCATGCCGCTGCCCCCACCTCCACCGCTGCCCATGCTGCTGCCCACTGCCCCTGCTGCTGCCCCCGCCGCCGAGCCACTGCTCCCGCCACCGCTGCCGCCACTGCTGCCCGCGCTGCCGCCCGCTGCCCCCGCCATTGCTCTGGGAGTTGAAGTCCACTAATTTTAAACTTGCCAAGTTTGAAGACCCCTGGTTTAGGGGTTAGGGGTGGCAAGGGTCTTCAAACTTGGCAAGTTTAAGACTTGTGGACTTCAACTCCCATTCCTGAGCTAGCATGACTGGAGGAGGAATTCTGGGAGTTGAAGTCCACAAGTCTTAAAGCTGTCAAGTTTGAAGTTTGTAAAAAGTGTACATGGTTGTAAAAAGTGTACATGGTTGTAAAAAAGTATACATGGTTGTAAAAAGTAGTCTGCTACACTGGTATTTTATTAAATAATATATTACTATACCATTTGGTTCAGAATACTTTTTTCCTTGTTTTCCTCCTCTAAAATCTAGGTGCGTCTTATATTCCGGTGTGTCCTATACTCCGAAAAATATGGTAGTTATGTATAAGTGTGTATAATTAGTCAGCATAATATCTTGTTAAAAGATTTTTTTATATAAGTTAATAATTTTATATTAGATTGGTACATGATGGTTTGGATTAAATTTTGATGATGAAAGGGAAAAAAGAATAAAGAAAAGAAGGGAAATAAATTAGACTATAGTAGATCAATTGTTGGAAGGTTATAAAATTTGAATAATTATTACTTTTCTCTATAAGATTAATTTTTATAAAAGATTTGTATAATGTATAAAATTGATTTAATGTTGAAAAGGTTTAGATAATTACTGAAATTGTTGTAATGTTATAAGAGCTGCATAATTATTATTTTTAAAGATCCTTATACAAGATTATATACTTTATAAATTGAATTTTTTGTTGCAGAGACTTTAGATAATTAGGGTTTTTTTCTTTATTGTATATTGGGAAGTTGGTAATGTTATTAACCAATGGATGGAAATGTAGTAATGAGATTAGAATTTGTTTAAATATGGAAAATGAGTTAAAATAAAAAATTGAATAATAAAGTTGTAAGGAAGATAAGACATGGGAAAAAAGATCAGAAATTTAGGGCATTTAGAAATGAGAAAAAATAGAAAAAATGATGAGTAAAGATGTAAATTGAGGTAAAGGAGAAGCATGGCCTAAAATTAAGAGGTACAAGAGATAATGAGAATGTCTGGGAGATAAGCTATAGCGATTAATTTGGAAGAAAATTTAAAATTAAAGGTGGTAGACCCAGGCGACAAAAATAGGAGGTAAGGAGGCAGCATTAGAATAACAGTAGATATACCTAGAAGAATATAAATATACAGTATATATAAATATGGATAAGGGATAGCATTTTGGATAGAAATGTATAATTATGTATGTTTTGATATTATGGTATATGCATGGATGTTTATGTAAAGATGGTAAAAAAATAAAAAAAAATATTTTAAAAAACACATTTAACAGACATGATTAGCATTTCTTAAACAGAACATAAAATGATACAACGGAAGATAGTTATGCCTGTTTTTTTTCTAATTTCTTTAATATATATATATATATATATAGAGAGAGAGAGAGAGAGAGAGAGAGAGAGAGAGAGAGAGAGAGAGAGAGAGAGAGAGAGAGAGAGAGAGAGAGAGAGAGAGAGAGAGAGAGAGAGAGAGAGAGAGTTTTTCCACTTTTCTAGTAATAATTCCTTCTGAATTATCTTATAAAATTGGCTCATTCTTAAATACCTGAATACTGTAGTCTATTTTGCTCCAGTTCTCCTGAGGCCCTAATGCATTAACAGAATCCACTGAAATACTTTCTAATTATGTGAATGGAGTAATTGCTTCACTTGTCAGGAGTCTGACACAAAGTACATCAGTTTATATTCACCTGTAATTGCCTTGCATTTATCTATAGACACAAGATTTCCATAATTGGGGTAACTTACATTATCAGAACTACAGGCACATTCTGCTGATACTCTGAAGTTGCTGTTCTGAAGAACGGCTTCTGCAGCTGGTCCTACGGTAGAATAAGATCTTTTGAGCAATTCTCCCATTACCCATTTCAGAAGCAGTAGCTATTTCTTCTACTTCTTCAATGTGGCCATGAGAAAACCAGCAGCTTTGTTTACTTCTCATTACATCTAAAACCGATTAATATTAGCTAGGGTTTATTTGCATAAGTTTGGATCATTATTCACAGTTATATGTGAAAGAAAGCCATTAATTTTGACATTTCAAGAAATAGACTACTCCAGACACAGTGAGAATTGGACAGTTCTCCCAACGTTTGTTCAAATATTATCTGTATAATTAATTCTGCCCAGCAACTGGACCGTGAATTGCTATGAAAAGAGCTTCCAGCTGAAATATAAGATTATAGAGTTTTGCATGGTGATCTGTTTTTTATTTTGTTCTAATAAACAAGTTTCTGGGATGTGAACAAAGCAATGTTGATAAGCATGCTACTTATACATCAGACATAAATTGTTGTACAAAATAATTCACTCGGTATATTCTCTGAAATCAATGGGCCTTAAATTACCTTACTCTAGACATGAACAAAGCCAATAAATGTTAATTTTATCTGTTGATAATAGCAAAGACTAAGCAATCATTATATTCATACACAGAGAGAGCAACATTCCATTCAGCAAATGATTATTAGGCATTACCTTTTGCTCCAACATTTTCCCTTTCACAATCAACCTTTCGGCTCTTCTCTCCAGCTGCTGCTCCTGGACATTGTTTCATCAATTGCTGAAGCTTGCTTTCATAAACGGTTCTTGTGGAAGCTAAAACAAATAGACCAGTGGTTCTCAACCTTCCTAATGCCGCGACCCACGACCCGCCCCCGCGCCCCCACCTTGACCCACCCCACCGCCACGCCCACCGCCGCACCCCCCACCCCGCCGCCGCCATTTGGGTTCTGCGCATGCTCAGAGGGTAAAAGAACCCAAATGGCTGCATCTGGGCGAAGTCTCCCGACCCCTGTGAAAGGGTCGTCGCGACCCCCAGGTTGAGAACCACTGAAATAGACCAACCTGATTCTTTGCTTTGATTTTTTTGTTCTATTCCATATTATATATGGAATGCAAATTGTAAATATTCAGAGCACATAGAGGACATCTCATGCTTATACATCACTTTCTTCTCTGGAAGCTCAAGGCAGTATATACGTGAGGCCATATTTTATCCCTACAACTCTATAAGTTGGGATGAAAGAGAATGCCTATCTTAAAACTGCCTACTGTGCTACTCCATGACTGACTGGGAATTTGAACCTGAATCTCTGCATGCCAAGTCCAGCATCTTAAACATTATAGTATATCTGCTGTCTTAAGCATTCTTCAAATACTTGAAGAATATTACCATGTCCCCATCATGGTTGTCTCTTCTGTAGGCTAAATAATCATCAACTTCAAATATTCACTAGACTTGTTTCACTATATCTGATGACATGTATTGAATTAATCCAATTTATAGTATAATATACCGTATTGTTCGGAGTATAAGATGCACTGAAGTATAAGACGCACCTTAGTTTTGGGGGAGGAAAACAAGGAAAAAAGGCCTCTGCCTCCCAGCAATTTGCCAAACAGCAAACAGCACAGATGATATACACTGTTTGCTGTGTATTTCTGTGCATGTATGCCTGACCCATAGAAATAGCAAAGAATTGGAGAAATGTACATTATGGCAGTATATTAATCCCAGAAAGTTTTCTTAAATGTAATTTCACTAACTCCTCCCAATTATTTAAATAGATCTACTCCAAACATGACTAAGTCAGGGTTTAATTCAGCTGCCTTATTTTAATACTAATACTTAATACTAAAACAGGACATTTCAGATTATACTTTTACAGATCTTTAAAATTGATGTGGCTTTCTGGAAGTATTCTCTGCTATTTAAAAGAAGATACAAATAGCACTGGGCCTCTTCAGAGCAAGCATTTATTTTAAAAAGCTTCTTCATTTTGTTAAGTTGTCTAGAACAATAATAAAGCAGTCTTTAAAAATAAGTCTTATAATTTGAACACTCTACAAACATTTAACAAAATAACATATTAACAGAATCTGCCTCTACCTAGGATAGAACTCACAACCTCCTGACTGTGAGGCAAGAGCTCTACCTCTAGGCTACAGTAGCTGTAGCTTACCTCCTTGCAATTTCAGCAATGTAACATTGCCACCAGTTTATCTCCCAGCATTTTGTCTCATTACAGCCACCGTAGTTAGTTTCATTTTACCACGTGGCTTGCAAGCCTGTCAGCTGTAGGTCGGGAGGCAAGTAATCTCTTAGTGTGCTAATAAGGCTTTGCCCTGTTTGCTGCAAAGAGGTAAATTGCTGGCAGGCAGAGGCCAAAGGGTGGGGGTGGCTGGGTGGAGCTACATTCGGTGTATAAGACGCACCCAAATTTTCACCCCCTTTTTGAGGGTAAAAAGGTGCGTCTTATACTCCGAAAAATACGGTACTTGTATATACTATATACTATATACTATATACTATATACTATATACTGTACTATACTATACTATACTATACTATACTATACTATACTATACTATACTATACTATACTATACTATACTATACTAAATATACTATACTATACTATACTAAATATACTATACTATACTATACTATACTATACTATACTATACTATACTATACTATACTATACTATACTATACTATACTATACTATACTATACTATACTATACTATACTATACTATACTATACTGGTACCATAGCATACTATGCTATACTATACTAGTACTATACCATACCATACCATACCATACCATACCATACCATACCATACCATACCATACCATACCATACCATACCATACCATACCATACCATACCATACCATACCATACCATACCATACCATACCATACCATATACCATACACCATACCATACCATACCATACCATACCATACACCACACCATACTATACTTGTATATTATATTGTATTATATAATATACTTGTATAGTCAAGGCTATGGTTTTCCCAGTTGCAATGTATGGCTGTGAAAGTTGGACCATAAGAAAGGCTGCGAGCCAAAGAATTGAGGCCTTTGAACCATGGTGGTGGAGAAGACTCCTGCGAATCCCTTGGACTGCAAAGTGATCAAACCGGTCAGCCCTAGAGGAGATCAACCCTGACTACTCTTTAGAAGGCCAGATCCTGAAGATGAAACTCAAATACTTTGGTCACCTAATGAGAAGGAAGGACTCACTGGAGAAGAGCCTAAAGCTGGGAAAGATTGAGGGCAAAAGAAGAAGGGGACAACAGAGAATGAGGTGGCAGGATGGAGTCACTAAAGCAGGAGGTGTGAAATGGACTCCAGAGGATGATAGAGGACAGGAAGCCCTAAAGGAATGTTGTCCATGGGGTCGCAATGGATCGGACACGACTTCGCAACTAACAACAACAACAACAACAATACTATAATACTCTTAAAAGGCCTGTCAAAAGCTAATGTCAACCTTGAGATGCTATTCACATCTACCTCCATTAATCCAGGTGCTTCTCATCCTGCAATTATGCAATTTGTTTTTATCCAAATTCAGAAACAATACAAAAAATGAGAAACAATCTCCTTTTTTGATACTTCTATATCCATTTTGAATTGTACTCCTCTCTTTGAAGTGTTTCCTTGTAATGTTATGTGGAAACTCAATAAGGATTCATTCTACCCTTCAGCTAAATCATTCATCATAACAATGCTGAAAAATATTAGTGGAAGAACAGAATCCTTCTGATTGAAAACCAGAAAAAGTACTGCCATATTAAAAAAAACTAGAGAATTTAGTAAATGCTTATCATTTCAGAATGCCTAGTTTGGATGTACAAGTCCTTATTTTTAACTAAGAGTACATTAAACAACATTCATGATCTGGAAATTTTGAAGCAAAGTATGCAGAAGCATAGCCAGAGCCCACAAGATAAAACAGAATATACACCTGAATATAAACTAAGGTACATACACATTCTGCTTCTGCTGTTGTCTCATATAGTCACACAAAAAGAAGGAATCTCAAACAGTTGCATTTCTATTCCCTTATCAAAAGCTTGCCTCAAAGCTGGATGTGTTTCAAGAACCATTTCCTGCAAGTTAAGCAGTGGTGGTAGTGGTGGGCAAATGCTAGTAGAAATACCAACTCTTGGTTATAGTGAGTAGTAAGTAGTGAGTCAGCTTTCTTTTATATCTCCCAAGATCATCATGGATCTGATACATACGTAATATTGGTCCAGGGTTAACTCCATATGAGCAAAGCTGCTTCCATAGTTCAGTGTCAGTCAGACTTTTAATATCAAATTCTTCTTTCACACTTTGTCCTTCTATGTCTTGTTCCTTGTTTTTTATATGCACATCTACAGTAACATTCTCCATGTCTCCAAATAGTGGGCCTATGAAAGAAAGCATAATGCTGGTTAATAATTTTTCTTTCAATGCTTTGAAAAAAATATTCATTAATTGTTTTTGCATTTAATAAACACATATTACTTAATTAATGCATCTGGATCAGAATAAGAATAAGAGAGTTGGAAGGGACCCTGTAGATCATCTAGTCCAACCCCCTGCTCAAGCAGGAGACCCTATACCATTTCTGATAAGTTGGCTGTCCAGTCTCTTCTTGAAAGTCTCAAGTGATGAAGCATCCACAACTTCTGAAGGCAAGCTGTTCCATTGGTTAATTGTTCTGTCAGGAAATTTCTCCTTACTTCTACATTAAATCTCTCCTTGATCAGTTTCCATTCATTGTTCCTTGTCTGGTCTTTGGTGCTTTGGAAAATAGGTTGTCCCCCTCTTCTCTGTGACAGGCCCTCAAATATTGGAATACTGCTATTATGTCACCTCTGGTCCTTCTCTTCACTAGACTAGCCATGCCCAGTTCTTGTAACTTCTTCATATATTTTAGCCTCCAGGCCCCTAATCATTTTTGTTGCTCTTCTCTGCACTCTTTCTAATCTCTCAACATCCTTTTTATAGTATGGTGACCAAAACTGGATGCAGTATTCTAGGTGTGGCCTTACTAAGGCTTTATAGAGCAGGACTAATACCTCACATGATCTTGATTCAATCCCTCTGTTAACGCAACCTAGGATTGCTTTGGCTTTTTTGTTTGCTGCCGCACACTGCTGGTTCATATTTAACTGATTGTCCGTTAGGACTCCAAGATCTCTCTCACAGTTACTGCTATTAAGCCAAGATTCACCTAATCTAAAAAGTACATGTACTTTTGGTTTTTCTCCCCTATGTGTAAGACTTTACTTTTTTCTATGTTGAATTTCATTTTGTCAGCTCTGTGAACATTCATAAAAACACAGACATCAAATAAAGTGGCATATTTCACCGGCAATTAAACACGGGGGTGGGGGGGAGAAATCCCAGTTCTAAAGAAAAAGATACAGTATGCAAGTTACATGGAACTATAATATACCTGACAGTTGGATGTGACACATTGCTATCAAAATTGGTAATCACATCTCACCTTTTCTTTCTTACTCATAACATTTTCTGAAACATCTCCATGTATATCAATCACATCTTTGAAAGGGACACCCCTATCATTTGCAAGTGAGATGTCCTGGGTTCAGTTTAGTCTTCCATCCATACCCCCCCTCTAAGAAACTGGTGATCTATGAGAGGAGGGGGTAAAAAAAGTCATAGGATAGACCAGGGGTCCCCAAACTTGGCAACTTTAAGACTTGTGGACTTCAACTCCCAGAATTCTCCAGCCAGCATATGCTGGCTGGAGAATTCTGAGAGTTGAAGTTCACAAGTCTTAAAGTTGCCAAGTTTGAAGACCTCTGGGATAGACTGACATTCACTGTATCGGTTTACAAGCCACACCATCAATTTGCACTCAGTTTGTGGTGCCAAAATGTGATACTGTGTTTTTCTGAGGAAATGTTAAGAGAACTATGATTTAAACACTGGAAACTCACAATATTATTTCATCTGAAATGTAATACTGTTTTTGTTTACTGTTTTTAAAAACAATTTTTCAATGTTTTTATCTAGCTACATCTGGCAAAAACGTGAATAGTGTAAAGAAATGCACACTGCAGTGGAAGCCTAACATGGGAATCTATAAGTCTCTTAAGTCTCATAGAGAAGTCAGATGTTGCCATGGGTAATAGCCACAGAAATGAGCATTAATTGTGTTAATTCAATATATATCCAACAGTGCTAAACAGTTTTGCAAAGACGCACATAAACTATTAAGAACCAACAAGTCTTATATTTTGTTTCAGTGGGAAACACTGCATTTATTGATTTTTTTCCCCATTTATAGTCAATATTGCTTTAAGATTGTTTAAGATGCATAAACGCTTGGAGGGCATCCCCAGGACTATGGGGTGTTAGATTAAGGCACTCCTGATCTGCTGGACTATTGCCAGAAGCATGTAGATTGCCAGCAAACCATGGGATTAATTCCCAGTTTTCTCTGGTTTGTTATAATGGCAACTGAAGGATTTATTGGGGTGAAGGTAGACTCCCCAACCTATCCCTATATCCTCTAAGGTGGGAAGTCTTTAAACCCTCACATCCTGGACATAAATTATTTCAACTCCTACCCTCAAAACAACGCTATAGAGCACTGCACACCAAGACACAAGACACTAGACACAAGAACAGTTTTTTCCTGAACGTTATCACTCTGCTAAACAAATAATTCCCTCACCACTGTCAAACTATTCACTAAGTCTGCATTACTATTACTATTAGTCTTCTCATCGTTCCTATCACCCATCTCCTCCCACTTATGACTATTTGACTGTAACTTGTTGCTTGTATCCTTACAATTTATATTAATATTGATTGTTTCCTGATTGCTTATTTGAACCCTATGACAATCATTAAATGTTGTACCTCATGATTCTTGACAAATGTATCTTTTCTTTTATGTACACTGAGAGCATATGCACCAAAGACAAATTCCTTGTGTGTCCAATCACACTTGGCCAATAAAGAATTCTATTTTATTCTATTCTAACTGCTCAGGGTCATTGGGTTTCATTTTATTAATAATCATTAACAGACAGACTGTTATTTAATTTTCTTACCCACTTCCCACCTGTTTTACTATTAAAAGTGATCTTCAGAACAACCCTAATCACAATAGATTTAAAGTTAAAGTGCTTTTTTCATTGTGCTCCTGGAGATCATTCACCAAACTACTATAATCTTTCAAAATACTTATAAAACGGCCTTCAACAGTAAATGTGTGCACGTATCTCTCTTTCCTGCTCTATTTTATTAAGATTTCGCTTCCTTTGTCCTCCTTTTGAAGAGTGGCAACTGTACCTTCTTTGTTTATTTTTCCTTCCATGATTTCCCGTTTGATCTTCTATGTTCCATGATTTCAATTACATTCATCGTGTTTTATCGGGACAATGAGCCGCCTCCCGTGACCCCAACACCTTTATTACGTATTTCTTGACTTCAGTCCTTCCCACGTGTTAGCGTTCCTCCCCTTGTTGCAATGCACAAACCACCCGTGAGACCGCTTTAAAGAGAACCTACGAGCACAGGGAAGAGAAAAGTGATACCGCCTATATTTAGGGTAAAATAATTCCCTCTTTTGGAAAGGAATGCCATGACCCCGACGTGATTCGAACACGCAGCCTTCTGATCTGGAGTCAGACGCGCTACCGTTGCGCCACGAGGTCTTGCGGCTCAAGCTGGAAGCTAACATCCAAGAGACTGATCGGCTCGTCCGGGTTCAGATTTTTTTTTTGTTTCCTTTCTCTTCACGCATGCGCCTGCGTTCTTCTATATTTAAATACGTCGATCAAAGGTGCTTTGTGTTCCCTTTATTTCTACCACTGAATTCACTCTGTGAAAAGGTAAACCACAGTTTCGCTTTGCTTCATCTTTTCTGAGGGTACTACAGAAGCAATCCCTGAACATGGCACCCCCACCCCCCACCCCCAAGTCCGTTGTCGGACACCACCCAGTCAATCAACGGGCAGGTCACGCCTCCCGCAGAAAAAAAGTGAGGTAAGAGAAGTAATAGCGGACGCCACCATTTGCCGCTGCACAGTGGGGGGAGACAACTTTTTGTTTTTATTCAGGATCCCTAGAAGTTTAGAGAGGTGCGCTGTGCTGTGGTTTTCTTAAGGACCAGACTTCGAAAAGGCGGCTATATTTAATTTTCAATGCAACAATAAAGTTGCATTTCTTCAAGGCATCGTAGCTACTTGCTCTATTGTAGCAAGGCAGGCATCCTCCCCTCCACCTCCTCCAAATTCTTCAGGTATAAACTCGACTACCGGGTTTATTATGTTATTAGAAATAGATAATACCAGTTCTTGCGGACTACAGCTTGAAGTGTAATTCTGTATCGCCAAATTGTGGCATGCTTTTGACAAAGAAGGCTCCACTTCCAGCTTAACTCACCTCACAGAACTGTTGTGGGGAAACGGGAGGAGGGAATATTAGATAAATTTGCTGCCTTGAGATATTGATAAAAATAGTAAATATGGGACATATACATAAAATAAGAAATAAATATGTGATTTACAGATTGCGGGATTTTAGGTTGCATCTACCCCAGCCAGCAGAGTATGGATTGATGAGAATTGGAATCTATCTGGAAATTGATTTGATTATCTGCCATCAAATCATTGTCAACTCTTAGGAACCACATAGATATAAGATTTTTGCCCTTCATCAGAAAAAAAGTTAACTTTTATATTGCTTACCACAAAAAATGCCATGGTGGATATGTATGCACTAAATATACTGGAGCATAACATGCAGTCATATCCAGCACATGAATTCCTATTCATATTTTCTGATAAGCATTTTAGTTCATTATTAATCTATGCCTTTATTTCAAAGTATATGTGGGGCTGTAGGGGTGTGTGTGTGTGCCACATCCGTTTCGCAAGATCTTTTATATAGATTTAAGCTTTTTCTTTTTCTTAGTTTCTCAAAACATGCCATCTCTCTCTCTCTCTCTCTCTCTCTCTCTCTCTCTCTCTCTCTCTCTCTCTCTCTCTCTCTCTCTCTCATCTCTCATCTCTCATCTCTCATCTCTCTCTATTTCATTAATTCATATTTAATCATTTATTCCTCTTTCTGTATTACAATCTCCTGTCTCCCAGTATCATCAACAGAAGGGGCTATGATTGTTGATCACTACTACCCATCATGGTTTTAATCAGCAAAAGTTTTTTTTATTAACTTAAGAAAGGGGAGCTTAGGTTAACAGCCTTAGTTGAATCTGTACTACCTGCACCTGATGGTAAGAACATAATAGTTGTCAGTTTTGAAATATTTGGGGTGATATGCCACTAGCACAGCCAAATATGCCATTTGTCAGCCCATGTTTATTCTGAGCACACGCATACTGTTCTATGCATGTTAGAATCTTTAATCTGAAAATTGCATTGCTAGTCTTTGCTGTTGTCCACCAACTAGGAGGTACATGCAAAATGCTATTATACTCAAAATACCTCTCCGTATTAAGGACATCATTTTAATGTAAGGAAGGTCTAAGCTCAAAAGCTGTAAAAGATCCTATAGAATAATGGCAATGCTACATGAGCCTACTTTGGTTTATTACAGTTCAATAAATGCAGACTAGTTGCTTCCCTCCAGTTTTATAATCTTCATTTGGCAAGAGCATATTGAAGAGAGGGGAAGAAAGATGACAACTTCTACATAAATCTTGTAATTTGTGCTCCTTCCGTTCCATACCATAGGATTGTTACCCTCAATGACCCTGTTAAAATAATAATATATTTTTGTTTGGTTGTTTGTTTTGATATGATGGGTCCTTTGGGAGGATTGTCATTTTGAAAGGAAAGATATAAATGTAATAAGACAAAAGGATGCAGCCTTGTCCTGTCTGCTGCTTCCAAATATTCTGGACTAATTTCTAAAACAGCAAAGAGGCTGCTTCTTCCTAGCATTTTCCCATAGATGTAGGGTCTGCTTTTTGGATCAACAAATGCCATTTCATAGAATCAAATCTAGAAACCAGGTCCAACAGGATGATCTTCATGCTCATGTCAGTTGTATTCTATCACCTTTGCCTTGGTCTTCTATGCAGGCATTTGCCACCAGTGTTAAAACAGTAGGGAATGCAAACAATAGTGTGTGCAGCTGCTTGTAGGATGTGACAATACTACCGAGAGCATTCTTCCTGCTTTTACTCTGTTATTGGTGTAATGGCCGTCTGCTGCCAGACTATGTCATTGCTGATGTGGTCAAGAAGGGACTCGCTTAATGATCAATGGAAAACATGCAACACCATGGCATGTAGAAGGCACCAGGAGAAAACGATGGAATAAAATAAAGATGGATATCAAAGGGTCACCCACTTACCAAATTGCTACTCTTGAAATGCAACAGCCAGTAGCATAGGTAAAACTTGGAACATGAGCCAAGGCACACGCACATTTAATTGGGCTTCAGATAAATTCTGCTGATTTAAGTAGCGATTGCATTGAAGCAATAACGCGTCTTCTGTCATCTTAAAGATTAATAGTTCTTGCAGTGGAACTTTTCAGGAACTAAAGTTAATGTTATCAGATATGAGCTACTGAAGAAACTATATACAAGTAGTTACCACTTAACCACAATTGGAAGTTTGATTATTAAGCAGGTCACCACATGACTCAGTTTTATGGCCATTTTATAAGGGTCATAGAGTGAGTCACTGCAATCCTTAAAACAAATGGCAGACGTTAACCAAATCCCATGGTCAATAAGCGAATTCAGCATATCCAACAGAAAATGGAAAATGGCAAAACACAACACAAATCACACAGTCCCATGACAGTGGGGGGCAGCCCAATGTTGTATAATGGCCAGAAGAGCTTTTTCAAAGGCTGTTGTAAACTTGAAGTGTTAATGTTGAAAGTGCTCAATGACGTGTCGTTAAGCAGGACTATCTGTAATATTGTAGTCATAGGAATCTTATCCATATGTATTAGTGGAAATTGTGCAGTATTATATTACATATACCTTACTCCATTGGAAGCATTGTGCCTGTGAACAAAATGAATAGCAATGTCATCTTCAGTGGGTAAGTGGATGAGTATGTGTACTTGAGAGGCATCGAGGATCACACTCTGCTGCAACATCTTCACTTCTTCATCATTATCACCAGTCCCCAAACTCAGAGGGAGAACTCAATCTGTACTTCAGTCCTTGGAGCATTGTTGTAAGAGCCCTGAGTATGTGCCAAATGAAATGTCTGCTATATTTCTTGCTCAACAAAGCTCACACCTTCTTAATTTCAGAGAAACTTGAAATCCTGCCACTTTTATTCTTGCCTGTGTGTTGGTCATCTCTAACATGGATCAAGAAATGCCAGAGAGAATTTCATTCAGGGAATGTAACAAGTTTCCAAATGATGCCACCCCCACCCCAGGCTGATTTCCTTGCAGAGAAGAAAAGCCCTGCAGATGGCACTGTCTGGTCCTTTTTTCCTTGCCGGATCTGTCTCCAAGCTATTCCAGGCAGTGGGGAATGCAAAAAGAGACTAGCTAATCATGTTTTTCATATGTCTGCACTAAACCTGCGAAAATAGTTATTTTTAAATTGAGGGCGGTTTGCTGATCCCAGAATAAATAGAACTATTTTGACTATTAAAAGATTAGATAAATTGTTGTGTTGTTCTTTGTCCGTTGTGGTTAATAAAGACTTCAACACCTCCTGTTATATTAAAACTAAATGGGATATGTCTGAAGATGACTGGTCAGCCATTTTGGGCAGGGAATGTCCTGGCACATTTTGGGCAAACGTGTAGACACTGTGGTTGTTGCACTGATAGCTCTAGACTTGTACAACTCATGCTTATGTTGTGCTTCCGCAGTGCAGCTTACTTTATCAACTTGATATCCCTTATGGATGAGGCCCCACCTGGTAGAGTGATTTTGCACCAGGATTTCTCAGTTTATTTATTTATTATTTATTTATTTAGTGAGATTTATATACCGTCTCACAGTGCAAGCACTCCAAGCGGTTTACACCAGTAAGCAATGTATATTTATATTGCCCCCAACAATCTGGGTCCTCATTTTACCTACCTCAGAAGGATACCTCAGTTGGTCGTATCTGATAGAATACAGAATTTTATTTAACAAATTGTATTTGTTACATTGCCGCCCAACTCTCCTTGGGACAACTCTGGGCAGTTTACAACTTTAAATGTTAAATATAAATATTTCCATAGCGAATAACAGAGTTGGAAGGTACTTTGGAGGTTTTTCTAGTCCAATGTTCTTCTCAACCACGAGACTTTATATCATTCTGGACAAATGGCTGTCCAATCACTTCTGAAAAACCTCCAGTGATAGAGCACCCACAATTTCTGCAGGCAAGCTGTTCCAGCGATTAATTGTTCTCACTGACAGGAAATTTTTCCTTAATTCTAGGTTGGATCTCTCTTTGATAAGCTTCCCTATGATACTTGTCTTGCCCTCAGGTGCTCTGGAGAATAGGTTGACCCCTTCCTCTCTGTGACAACCCCTCAAATATTGGAAGACTGTTATCATGTCACTCCTAGTCCTTTTCTTTTTTAGACTAGACATTCCCAGTTCCTGCAACTGTTCATTGTACAAGTTAGCCTCCAATCTCGTATTAACATAGTCTCTATGTCAAGTAACTTCAGTGAAGCCTTTAATGTATCTTTGTAACATTTATTCTTCCATCTAGTGTAGGTGTAAAAAGGAGCTGCTTAAGTCTATGCTTGTCCAGCATACAGATGCCCAACCTGTCTGTGCTCTCATTAGCAGTGTTTGGAGCCAGGGGTGAAATCCAGCAGGTTCTGACAGGTTCTGGAGAACCGGTAGTGGAAATTTTGAGTAGTTCGGAGAACTGGTAGCGGAAATGTTGAGTACTTCAGAGAACTGGCAAATACCCCCTTTGGCTGGCCCCAAAGTGGGGTGGGAATGGAGATTTTGCAATATCCTTTCCCCAGGAATGGGGAGGGAATGGGGATTTTGCAGTATCCTTCCCCTGCCATGCCCACCAAGCCACGCCCATCAAGCCACACCACTCCCACCAAGCCATACCCACAGAACCGGTAGTAAAAAAAATTGGATTTCACCACTGGTTTGGACTGGTTATATATTTGGTCTAGAGATAACTTTGGTATTTGGGTATTTTATCTAGTGATCTGGTGCCTAGCATTCTTTGAAAACCAGGATGGAAATGGTTAGGCTGTCTTGCATGTCTTTGACACACAGTCCATGTTTCACAGGCATACAGAAGGGTACTAAGTATCACAGTCCTGTAGAGACAGGCCCAGCTCCAGATGAGTGACCAGATGGTTTACTAGAATTCTTGCAAGGTTTTTTTCTGTGATGGAGAGCAGTGAGATTCCTCAGTGGTTATCACATACTTGACAATTGCCCTTCGTCTGGTAGACGCATATTATGGATGCATCTTTAATTTCCTGAGGATGGATCCTTGCTTAACCTGGTGGGTTTCTCTATAAATACATGTATACTGACTTTGTATATAGCACTCTATAAATACATGGCACTGACTTTGTATATCTTTTGTGGTAAGGTGCCTGTCCTGGCACCTTTGCCATTGGGGACTGGCTGACAGCTTGCATGACTTCAGCTGCTACTGAGGGTTGTTTATGTTGACCTGAGAAATCCTGTTGACCAACTGCATCATTAATAGCTGAAGGTTGGCTGAGGACAGCTTCCAAGCGTACCACTGATTTCTGCAGGATTTGAGCCTTCTCTATAATGAGAATTATATCATCTTTACTCAGGAGGGGGAATTCCCAAGAGACCGAACTCCATACAGTGTGTAAAGGGCTTCGTAAAACTCTTCACATAATTTATATCAGCATAAAACTGTTCACATTGTTTCTATCGGCATATCCCTATATTTGGCATTCAGGTAAGAATCTTGCATTTTAAAATAATTTAAAATGAATTCAATTTATTTTGGACAATCCTATGATGACTATATTTTGGACAATCCTATGATATGACTATATTTTGGATGCTCCTGTGAGCACTGGAAAAAGTGTTTTTCTTGGCAGCTAATGATAAATCTTTCTGACAGATACAATGGAGATAATGTTTTACAACAAGCAAAGCCTGGTTGACTTGACTATTAACACTTGTTGACTGTTAAAGGAATAGATTAATTACAGCACATATGAAAGCAATATCACACATAATACACTGATTAAATATTTAAATCATGAGGTTTTCATAGCCGGAGTTTTAAGGTGGGAGTGAACTCCACATAATTAGATTGTGCTCTATCTAGTTCTGTGCTTCTATTAGATGGTACCCAGGATTGCTCCTGACATTGAAAGAAAAAGAAACATCAATGATTAATCTTTTTTCAACTTCTTTTAAAAAAAAGTCTTGAGATTTTGGAAGGGAGAAGTGTATGAAAGTACACTACATTTTTTAACCTTATTGTGTGATTTAGAAGTTTGCCAAAGAGGACTTGCTCATTCACAGACTGACTTCCTGCTGATGATCATGAATAGACACTAAAAGGCAACTTGATAAGAATATTCTCTGCCCTTCTCACTATTTCTGCAAGGTAAGTTCTCGTATCATCCTAGCCTCCCTTTGCCTTTGAAGGGGATACAGGTGCAGGTGGGGGGGGACCCCACCAAAGAAACATTGGACTGAAATTAAAATACTTTAATTTCCAACTATGCTTGAATGGTTTTTATAGCTCAGAGATTTTCTTAGAAATTAAGATCATACTAGAGGCTAGAGCTTTTCTTTGCAACATGTTGGCTTCCTATTTGTGTGTTTGTTTTAATTAGATGTTTTCAAAAAGAGGTCAGGTGGAGCAAAAACACTTAGGAATCAATGGAACGGTGTTTGGGCCTACAAGTGTTTATCTACAGCTTGTTGTAGACCCTAATACCTCTGAAATCATGACTTTCAGTGAATTTCACATTCAAGTCTGCATTGAACTATTGCCATTATAAAAATTCATTTTCCAGTTTATTTCTCATTGTTATTATGAAGAGATTTTATGTCATGTTGAAAATCACTAAACCACCAGATTTCTGAGAGAATTTCAAACCACTCGGATACATCCTGACAGGTTTGGTGGTTAATAAACCCCTATACCAGGGGTAGGCAAAGTTGGCTCTTCTATGACTCGTGGACTTCAACTCCCAGACTTTCTGAGCCAATCATGCTAGCTCAGGAATTCTGGGAGTTGAAGTCCACGAGTCATAGAAGAGCCAACTTTGCCTACCCCTGCCCTATACAAACCTATTAGACCATTAAGATTATTAGGGGAGATTTTTTTACAAATCACATGACAGTAAATCACAGGCTTTTTTCATTTTTCTCTTTACTATGCATGAATCCCTAATGTGCTGTTTCCAGTATTTGTTTAATATCTACAGTATCTCTTTTCTCAGGTTTTTCTTTCCTTGCATAAAGAGCGGGTGCTTTTTAAATTAGTATTGATTAATTTAAAATTTAGTAATAATTACTATTATTTCTTTTTTATTTTTATTTGTAGGAATTATTTCAGTGATAAGTAGCTTAAGAAAGATGTTTAAATAGTAAAATAGTACAAATAGTGTAGAATTTTAATGAGAGAGCAATATCTTCCCTTCAACCAGCTCAGGTTAGCTGAAGTAATCTAGCCTACTGTTTTCTCAGCCTCAGCAATTTAAGATGGGTGGATTTCAACTCTCATAATGCTGGGGAATTCTGGGAGTTAAAGTTCACACATTGTAAAGCTGCTGAGGCTGACAAACATTTATCTAGATTGCTATGGCTTTAGAATACCTCAGAGAGAGTTCTACATGATTAAATAAATTTATATAATGACATACATACATAAGACACATACACACAATTTGATGGCTAAGGGGAGATATTAAATATTCAAGTCATGAACTATGCATAATCATCTCTAAGAATGGGTATAATCCAGGGGCGGGTTGCTTGTTCTTCGCGCTACCGGTGCGCTGTGCACGCATCGCCATGTTTTGGCACTCACGTGCTCGCTATGCACGCACGCCCCCTCATGCAATTTCACTTCCTGCGCATGCGCGGAAGCAAAATATCACGAGGGGACGCGCACATGCGATTTTGCTGCTTTTTTTGCTTCCGTGCAACAGAGCAGTGAAGACAGCACCGGAGCTGTCATGTGTAAATAGCGCCATCTGCTGGCCGCTACCGGTGCAGTAGAGTCGACCGCACCAGTAGGAACCCACCACTGGTATAATCTGTATACTATTTGTAACTGCAAAAGCATTTCTGGCTGTCTCTGTTACCTGAATATTTATATTTAGAGCGAACACTAGCAACTTACTCAAACTGTAAATATAAATACCATATTTTTTGGAGTATAAGACGCAACTTTTTGCTCCCTAAAAGTGGCTGAAAATTTGGGTGCGTCTTATACTCTGAATGTAGCTTTTTTTTTTGGAGCTTTTTTCCCAGCCCTAACTAGGTGCTAACGATCTTCCCAGCTCTTACTGGCTTGCAGGCTCTTTCATTGTTACTCTCTCCGAAGAAGGGGTTTTTAAGTCCTAACCAGGGGATAAAATAATGTGCTGAAGCTGACCAGACTAAGGACACTAGCCAGATGAATACCTGGTCGGCAGATTTCCCCCCCTATTTTCCTTCCCCAAAACTAAGGTGCGTCTTATACTCTGGTGCGTCTTATACTCCGAAAAATACGGTAATTTGTGGTGGGAATGTAATCCATTTAATATTTTACAATTACTGTCACATATACAGCACACTTAGACAAAATCCAAAGACATGTAGCTAGTTACCATGAATAACATTCTTTTGATTTTTAGGTCATTTCTGCTTTTAATGTTGTGCAAACAGGTCCAAAATTTTATTCAAAAGCATGACCACGATCTTATTAGTGCTGTGTTGTTTTCTTTACATAGGATAGTATTAAGGAAAGTGAACAACTGAGTTATCCCACAGTGATCTAATTTGCCTTTCATTTTAATTATCCTTCTACATTCTATTTCTGATTGTACCCAGCAAGCATTATCATCATGTTCCTATCACTTCTTTATGCCTTTGTTCAAGCTTAGGAGTGTGGCCAATATTTCAGTTCATCAGTTTCAGCAATAAAAGGGGGGGGGGGGGAGAACAGCACCAAAGAGGCAGATATAATTTGTGAACTGAGAAGAGATGTAATAATAAAGTTTATTACAGCAATTACCATATCTGCTCTCCTAAGCATGCTTTCACAGTTAGAGCAAGAAAGCGTTTATTTCAAGAGCATAGATTTTAGAACATACAGAGAAAAAAAAGTCAAGTCAAGCAATTTAGCTGGTTCCAAAACAAGCACCAGGGAGATAAGGGAATTAATCAGCAAGAAGACCAATCAATAGGCAACCATTTCAGTGAAAGATGCAAACATGATAAGCATCTATAATTTATAATGCAACCTTGTAAGACACCTTGTTACAGCAAAAATCTTTAGGCTCCATGTCCTTACAAGTTTATAACTCCAAAATAACCATCAGCTGACTGTAAGAGTTTTACTGATCTGATGGTAAGATGGTTTGCTATACTTGTGTTACAAAATGCTAGGCTGTGTAGAACACAGCGAATATCAAAGTAACAATAACTGGCATTTCTTGGATTTATCCCAACTAAGCTGTATGCCACATGCAGTTAGTAATTTGACAAAGTAATTATAATACCCACAAAGACTCTCATTTTGTATATGCACAGTTTTACACATAATTCATGAAGTACAGCTTGTTTATGTCGATGAAGATTCTCAATCCAGGTAGAGTTGTCTGGAAAATTACATCATGGAAACTGGACTTATTTTCCTGTTGGTTTGAGATGTTTCGCTGCTCATTCAAGCAGCTTCCATAGTCTGAACAAGTTTGTTAGGCAGAGAGTCATTGGAACGTACCAACTCCTGCTGCACCAACCTCATGGTTTTGGGGAAATGTAGAGATAGAGGTCATGTAGAGGTTGTGCGCAGCAAACTGCCTACCTCAAGCAGGCCTCGCATACCTACATGATCTCACCCAGTTCACATCGCCAGGATGATGTAGGATACTATCCCTGGCTGGTATGTGATCTCATCTAGGTTATATCAACAGGATGTTCTTAAGGATTGGCAAGGAGAATTCACCAATAAAAATGCTGTTGCTCTTTGTTACCTTTTGTTGCTTGGAAAATGATATAAAAGTAATAAACACTGCGAAGGCAGTCAGACATCTTAGCATCCTGCAATGACTGGTCTCTAACTCCATCAGGGAAAGAAATCCTCAGGTTGGGGCAGGAGGAGTTGGTACATTCCAATAACACTCTGCCTAACAAACTTACTCAGACTATGGAAGCTGCTTGGATGAGCAGCGAAACATCTTAAAACAACAACAAAAAATAAATCCAGTTGCCATTTATATGCAATTTTCCATATAGCTTGTTTAGCACATTTTTTTCAGTTTATAAAATTTCAATTATTTTTTTAAGGGCACCTTGAACCTTGAAATACTGTATACTATGCAATGCAGAATTAGTTAGCTTGTTGAAATGTTATTGGAATCATAACCAACCAACCAAACCTTTTGAAATATCTTGGAAATCGGTATTACATAAATAGAAGAATTATTTCTAGAGAAATTTGAAATCCTGGCTCCTCAGTGTAGTGAATTTAAATAATCAAGAGTTCCAGATAGAATTGAAATAACTATCACTTATATATATCACATGTTATAATGATTTTATCCTGAGGCTCTATTGTATAAGACTTTAATAAAAATGTGTTACATCCATTGCTAAATGTATGAAAATCTCAAATTACTGTATATGAATTTTGAAAAATGTTTGGAGAAGAATTCTGCATTACAGCTATATTTCTCTCTCTTTATCAAGTGACTTGATAAAGAGAGAAATATAAAGTGATTATTTGTGAATGTATTTTATTTTATAAAAACCTTAGGAGATAAAATCAGAATTCCATAAAATAAATATGCTATTAACTGTTTTCTTTATTGTTTACAGTTATATTCGCAATGGCATTCATTTATCACAACACTTCATCCTTTTTGTACAGCTGATTTTAAAAGGAAGTATAAATATTGTATATTAAGAAAACATGGCCACCACTACTATACCTGAAAACATATTCCAAAACTACAAAGACTGTACTAAAAATTATCCTACTTATTTCTCTGAAAGGGTATTTAATAGCATGTGAATAATCTATATAGATGTTCTATCTTCAAGATCATATACAGTATACTCTTGTCTTGTTAGAAATATAATATAAAATTTATATAGATGGTTTAAAACTAAATTGTCCTGATAATCCATCGTAAAAAAAGTGATTTATCATGCAAATATGTAAAACTGCTGGTTTCTATGGCTAATGAGACCTGAAGATTCCTGAGGAATTTTCCCACTTCTAAATCCATAATGGAATCTAGAGAGCAAAAAGGAAGAAGGGGGAAAAGTGGAACTTTTATCAGAGACATATTATTCTCTCTCAGCCAATGAGGCTGTTGCCTTGCTTTTATTGTTACGAGCTAGAAATTCAGATTAGATTAAGCAAGATGAGATGCCAGGAATATTTTGAATAATGAGTATACTTGCCAACTGTTTTCATGTGCCATTGCATCTTAGATTTTCTTATGAAACCAAATCTGGATGGTTTCATAAGAATTGGTTTTGGATTTGCAAGATCTTGACATCTATTGGAGGAAGCTATGCTAAAGCTTCTTTCTCCCTGATGTAGAAATGTATCCTGACATAAGCTAATGACTCCTTTCTTGCTAGTTGCTATAATTTGATCCCAGTGGTTTTAAAATTTGTTTTAAAAAAGGCATAACAGGACTGAGCAGGTGAAAATGAGAGTTACTATTGATTGATTGAGGCAGCTGATATATTAATGCAGAGCTTTAGCCAATCCTCATTGATTGTCAGAAAACAGATTTCAGAAACAGATGAGTTGCTAGCAAAAATACCAAATTCTATGCCATGTAACTCTGAACTGCCTTCTTTTCTCTGATGCCCTGCATAGGTTTAATTTGCCTATTTTTGCTATTTACACAATATCTCTATATTTATATATATTAGATATTCATTACCCTTACTAACATCTAAGATTTTGTTTTATACCTAGGAAATACAGCATTGAAGAAACAGCATTGGTCGCCCTTGTTGATGATCTCTGGTGAAAGCAAGATGGGAGTAGTGCATCCATCCTTGCTCTCCTTGACTTCTCAGAGGCTTTCAGTAACATTGACAATGGTATCCTTTTGGGCTGGCTGCAGGATTTGGTCCCCGGTGGCACTATTTGGCTCCTTACTCCAAGGAAGGTCTGGATCAGTATTGGTGGGGAGTGAAAGGTCAAGTCCATGGCTGCTCACTTATGGTGTGCCACAGGGCTCACTACTCTCTCCACTCCTTTTAACACCTACATGAAACTGCTGGATGCGATAATTCACCACCACAGGATGAGGTACTGTCAGTATGCTGATGAAACTCAACTTTACATCTCTAACCCTGATGTTCCAAGGGCTGCTGTCGCTACCCTCTCTTGGAGGCTGTGGGCCTCTGGATGGGGGACAACAGGCTTCAGCTGAATCCTGGTAAGATCAAGTGGCTTTCACTGCATGGAGCTTTGGGAGTCAGGACTTTAACATCTTTAATTCTGGATGGGGTTGCCCTACCTCAGACAGATCCAGTGCACCACTTGGGTGTTCTTCTGAACCTCTGACTACTACTCGAAGAGCAGGTGGAAGTCATGGCTAGGAGAGTCTTGTCTTTGCACTTTGTGTGCTCTTCCTGGATTGGGAGTCCCTGAACTCAGTCACTCAAGCCCTAGTCATCTCATGCTTGGACTATTGCAACACAGTCTACATTGTGTTACCCTTGAAGAGTATTCAGAAGCTTCAGCTGGCACAGATTGCAGCTGTGCTGACAGCAGACATAGGATGGCCTATGTTACACCGCTGTTTCACAACTCCATTGATTGCCAGTTTGCTTTCAGGTCCCATTCAAGGTGTTGGTTATCACCTTTAAAGCCATTCATAGCACAAGTCCAAGCTATCTGAGGAATCATCTCACCCCAATGGGATTGGCCTACCTCACCTATGCCGGCAGATTTAGAAGGCAACTTAGCCTTCCGAAAGGACCTGAAGACCTGGTTCTGTCAACTGGCCTGGGGCCCCAATGGGGACATATTATTCTGGTAGTAGTTAATGGACTTGATAAGAATCTACCCCCCGCCCTATGTGCATCTTGCTCCCTTCCTCATCTTTGTCCATTTTAAACTAATTTAATGTTATTTATTGTTTTAATGTTTTCACTGATCTTTAATGACTTCAGGCCATCTAGAGTCACCTCCAGGCAAGATGGGTGGTGCATAAGTTGAACAAATAAACAAATAACCACTGCGAAATGTTCCAAGAATTCTAACAAATATTGGGTGTGTCAGTTGCTCAGTGTAGTCAATTAATCCAAAAGCCCCCTGAAAATGTTTACATATGGAATATTGGTATCTAGTCTACAACTTAGTGAATAGCAACACCCATGTGACACGACTTTAAATTTGACAATTAGTTACAGCATTCTTAAATTGCAACAGCAGAAAATATGAACCATTATAATTAGCCCCTCATCTAGCAAATGCTAGGGGGCACACTTCTGGAAAGGTCATTGATGAAAACTAGACACAAAATATGTATTTAACTTGTTTTTTGAAAAAGAATGGATTTAAATACACACAATATCACTGTTATCTTCAAAGCTGCCAATATTATTGTTCCCACAAGAAAGATGTGGTTAGAGGTATAGAAGTTATATAGAATGTATAAACGTACTGAGCAGCTTCTCAAAGGGGAGGCAGGAGAGAGAAAAAGCTTGCTGTCATGTGATTGACAAAAAAACATTTCAACATGTGTCTCATTTCTTTCCCTGAGAAAAGCTACCTTGTCATGCATGTTCTATATGTGCATGGATGTGTGTGTGTGTGTGTGTGTGTGTGTGTGTGTGTGTGTGTGTGTGTGTATACTCTGTGTGTGTGTGTGTATTACATACACCAGGATGACTCGACAGAAAAACAAACAAACCCACAAACCCTTTCCTGGTGAAGAGCTGATAGGGAAGAGAACCTGGCCTAGAGGTTAACACTTCTGCCTTACAAGCAGACTGCCCAGGTTCAAATCCCACTACGGGTATGGCTATCTGACGAGAGCAAAATAGCTCGAAATAGATCTATAATAGTCTCCCTTTATTTTCATTTATCAGCAAAAAAATGTTATACACACACACACACATATAGTGTGTGTATATATATATATATATATATATATATATATATATATATATATATATATATATATATATATATATATATATATATATATATACCGTGTTTCCCCGAAAATAAGACCCTGTCTTATATTTTTTTGAACCCTGAAATAAGTGCTTGGCCTTATTGCCATGCATGCAAAAGCCCAATTGGGCTTATTATCAGGGGATGTCTTATTTTGGGGGAAACAGGGTATATATATATATATATATATATATATATATATATATATATATATATATATATATATATATATATATATATATATATATATATATATATATATATATATATATATATATATATATATATATATATATATATATATATATAGTGTATATACAGTATATAGTGTATATACAGTATATATATATGTGTGTGTGTGTGTACACACACACACACACACACACACACACACACACACACACACACACACACACACACACAAACAGACACCTCTTTGGTTTGATTCAGGATGATCTGTTAAGTTACATTTATTTATTTCTGGGGACATAGCAGATATTGAAATCAACATGAAATGGTAAATTCCTAACCAGCAGCATAATTAATTCAGGTGAAATTTAGACTATATCAGGGGTGGGTTCTACTTACCTTCCCCACCAGTTCACATCGTGACAGAAGTGCACGTTGGAAGGAAAAACCTTCCAAACAGTAACAAATTCACAAATTTTTTTTAAAAAAGATGGCGGCGCCCACGGACCGGCACCGGCCGATCCAGTTCAGTGACATCACCAGCAGGTCACTACCGGTTTGGGCGATCCAGTCTGAACCGGGAGGAACCCACCTGTGGACTATATATATATGAAAATAACTAGAAAATTTACCAATAGTTAATAGATTAAATTATTAGTAATGTTTCTATATAAGTGTATCATTTAGTTACCCATACATTTGATTGTGCAAACTAATTGCATATACATTCAATAGATTTATATTATCAATAATTTCATAAACCAGAAATATAAAAACATTACAGCATATAATTTTTCATACTGCATATATAAGGTCTATTGGCTTCTATAGTATTGCAAGATTTGGCTCTGTCTTATTTTGTATTAACCAAAAAACACATACCTGATAATGTAATTTTAATCAATGTATTAGCAAAAACTGATAATTTTCAATGTTTGAGAATTGAAAATTTGTTATAGTTTGAATGTTCAGGTAAATGTCAATCTTTTTTTTGAAAGTTTGAATTTTTAATACTTTTATATAGTAACTGATCACCCAGGCACTTCATTTTAAACAGTGTTGTTTGTCAGTACAATTAAAGCAAGAAATATACGATTCCTTAATTTTTATGTTTTGAGAGCAATATCCTGAGTAGTTATATAATTAAAACATTTAAATTCTAGTTTAACTCATTTCTCCCCCAAAATGATTACCAACCCAGAAATAATTACTAAGCAGAAATATTTTTTCTTATAGTAATATATCATAGCAAAAAAAACCACCTAAAAATAAAACCCCAAATGTATCTATGGTAATTATTTTGTTAAATTATCTTTTCTACCTAGAATAATCCTGGAATTCAGTAATTGTACAAGTTATAGTAAATGTGATATATATTAATTTTTAAATTACAAAGTTGGCAATACTAGAATTATTGGATTAACTTCATTCCTGTTCACAGCTTAAAATTCCTGCACTAGTCATGCAAACAGAATATTGAATACTAGGGAGAAGGTCACATGTAATTTCATATAGTTATCATTGTGTAATCTTCAAGAAGAGTTTACAACAAGGAATTTGAATGGCTTTTCTTTCCTGTCTTAATTTCCATACTTTGTGCCGGTCTTCTATACTTCCATCAAGCCACACAAACTTGTTAAAAGAGTGCAATTCCTTTTCTTGGCAGAAACAACTCTGTCAAAACAAACAAGCAAACAAAAAATTAAAAGCACAGTTCAGAGATAGTTCCATCAAAAATATTTCTGTCTTGTAGCTAACTAGTGTTCTGCAAATTAATATTTGATCGCATTCTTACTCCAAAGACCTACATTTATATACCGGTAGTATATTTTTTAATCCAATTTTTATAGCGGCGCATCTCACCAAAAGTGACTTTGGGCAGTGTACAATAAAGGTAAAAAATAATGAATACATACTTAAAACCACTTATAAAAATTAAAAACTATAAAAACAAATGTTCAAGGAAACAACAAAGAAACAATAATAAAGCCACCTCACAAGTCTACCCATCCTTTGGAGTTCCCAGGGTTTCTGGCATAACCAGGTTTTAAGGGATCATTGGAAGCTCAGAAATGAAGCCAAACTTACCTCAGGAGGGAGAAGATTCCATAGTGTGGTACCACCTCAGAAAATGCTCATGGCCAGGACCTGCGAAATGTAGCTCTTTAGCTGATGGAACTCGTATGAGACCTTCCCTGCTGGATCTGTTGGGGCAGGCAAATGAAATCCAAGAGAGGCAGTCCCTCCAAAAACCTGATCATATACCATGAAGGGCTTTAAAGATCAACACCAGCATCTTGAATTGGACCTGGAACAAGACTGGTAACCAATGGAACTCCCAAAGCAGAGGTGGAGCATGTATTCTACCTGAACACATGACTGTTCATGCCGGCGCATTTTGCACCAGTTGAAGTTATATATAGATTCAAGTAATATAAATTTTACCTAAGTTTTGCCTCCTAGGAAACTATTTTGGAGTGTCTCAACAAAATAAAATTTCAGGTTACATTTATGAATACCAGTAAGAGGTTTGCAACTATATAGTCCCAAACTTAAACATATAGAAATACATATTATGTAGCTCTATTCAGTGGGATTTCTACCTACTTTGTAAAGTTAAAAAAGGCCTAAGAAAAGGTACTTACTTTACTGACAGAAAATGATTTTGCAACAAGAAATGCATGGCAAGCTATGGAGAAAATAGGACTATGCCATATATATTGTTCTACTCCCCACAGACAACTGTGGGGAGTGCCTTAACTGCATGTTTCTTTGTTCATTTCTGCTTTAAAAAATGGTCTGATTTCTACTCTTTCCTGTCTTACTTTACAAAAATAGAGGGGTTTTTTTGGGGGGGGGGCTTCCTTTTCATCCAAACTGTTGTTCTGCGATTCGAGAAAAATGCTTTATTTAATACAAAAGCAGCATTTTTAAAGTGAAATATGAACCCAAACCTACAGTTAACTAATAATCGGCTAAAGTTCAATGTATTTATAGTTTACACATAAGATGAATTGGGTAGTATTTTAATTTTAATGAAAACTACCACCTTATCTTTCTTGTTTGCATTCAGTGACTGAAATGGGCTGAACACGTTTCGATCATGAGAGGAACATCTACCAGATTTTATATATCAAAATATTTGCCTAAACTGTCATTAAAATAACCCAGTACAAACATATGAATGTTCTGCTGTGTTGTCAAACAAGCCTTATGGATCCGCTTATAATCTAATGCAGTCCTTTCTTCTTAACCATACCTCAAATATACTTGATTATATCAGAGAAGGCAGGCTAGATGGCCTAAATGATCTATTCCATCTTTATTATTCTAAATAATATTGAGCAATATTGTGTGTTTGGTTTAAACCAAACCAAGAAGACAGCCTGATTTTGTCAAAGGCTCTTCTCTAGCAAAAGAGCTAAACAAATCTATATAGTAGTTTTCCTTAACCTGCTTCATTCCAGAGTCCCAGCCAGAAAGGGAGTTTGCTTGCTTGCTTGTTTATTTAACTTTTATCGTGCCTTTACTACTCTGTAAGTAATCCAAGGCAGTGGACATATTGAAATACTCTTCTCTATTTTCCCCACAACAACAACAACCCTATGAGGTGGTTTGGGCTGAAAGAGTGACTGGCCCAAAGTTACCCAGCCGGTTTATTGTCCAATATATATAATGCATTCCAGTTTGGAGATGGCTGATGTATTTCGATAAATTGATTGAATTTTTTAAAAAATCATCAATATCTAGAGTCTCTAGAGGTCAATGTAATTCAAACTAGGAAACTGTAGAATGGTCATTTCCCCAGACAGATTTTGGATGTTCCTTTGTAATGTTTGTCCTTTGTATTGAGTCATTTCTCCTCCACCTCCATAATCTGTAGAGAAGAAAAACGAGGAGAGAAAAAATAAATGTAATAAAGCAGATTAATGTCTTTCTCACACGTTCTTTTCTTCCCATTCCTGATGCTGATTAAAAAAAAGGCCATCATTCATAGCGGGTTCATCTCTTCCTATCCTGTACCTTCCTAAGCTAATCCATCAAACTCCATGGGAGACCCAAAAGAGGGAGGGCAGCTTTTCTGTAGAGAACGTGAAGCCCAATTACACTTACGCACACACACTCACACAGAGAGTCATGTTGTAAGATACATATTATTTCTTTGGCTCCTTATCAGATCATTGACATTTCTAAATCTATAAGGTGATACTCTTTAAAAAATTATGCAGTCACACTAATGTTTTTTCTGCCTATCCAACCCATTGACACAAGCAGCCCAATAGGTGAACAAGAGGATTTTCTGGAAAAGGAAAGCCATGAAAGAAAGCCTCAAAAAAAGGGGGTGCAATAACATCATACCAAGTTATTGCAGTAAGCATGCTTTTCCAATTCACATTTAAGTGAACCCCGAAAAGAAAAGCCTTCTCTTTTCAAACAGCAGTTTCTTGCTCAGAACTGGACTCTTCGTGTTTCCTCTTCATCTTGCAGAAGCCATGGAGCCCACAGAAGCAAGCAAAGGTGAATTGGGGCATCCCCTAGGAGAGGCAAGGGACAGGAACATCCAAAGGGAATCTATACCGAGTAAGATAAAAGAGAGAAAGGATTGGGATGTTTTCCCTCTATCAGACAAGACATCTCGTGCTGTAAATTTGGATCAATATTTCTGGTTGCTAGTCAGATAGGAAACTACAAACATTCTAACTTAAAATGGATTATTATTATTTTTGCATCTAACATTTTTGCATCTAGAGTGAGACCTTAGTTCATGGACAGAATATGTTTTACACACAGAGAATCCCAGATTCATTCCCTGAAATTTCCAGTAATATTTATTTTATTTATTTATTTATTTTGTGAGATTTATATACCGCCTCACAGTGCAAGCACTCTCTAAGCGGTTTACACCAGTAAGCAATGTATATTTATATTGCCCCCAACAATCTGGGTCCTCATTTTACCTACCTCGGAAGGATGGAAGGCTGAGTCAACCTTGAGCCGGTGAGATTTGAACCGCTGACCTGCGGATCACAGTCAGCTAAAGTGACCTGCAGTACTGCCTCAAATCTCTACAAATAACTACAGTACTGAGATTTGGAAATAGCTATTACTTAAATATAATTTACTCCTTATATAGATATGAAGGCTCTTATACCCTTGCATTAACTTTTTAAAAGGTAATTAATTTGCAAATTACATTTTAAGAGAAATCACTATTATATGAATCATCACTAAATCTGTTTTCAGGGTTCACTGGCTGTTGTACTCCTTTCTTTGAATTTTATATAACCAAAAATAGGATGGGAAAAACAATTTTGTCCCCACAGGAGACAAAAACAAACCAATAATGACAAGAATATATTCTGAAACATGAGAAGCTGCTGTTCCATCACTTGGTGTTCGAACATAAGAAGCCATCTTCCTCTCTTTTTTTATTTATCCCCCCCAATCAACCAGCAACTTCATTTCAAAAGTATAATATTATTGTAAAAATGTAGCTTTAAAAAAACACAGTTCATTCTATTCTGTATTTCATACTAGGAATTAGAAGCTCTATTATTTAGTCCCATCTCTATCATGCTATGTTATCAATGAGTCAATGTCCAGTGGCTCATATATTATCTTCTTGTGGCTGCTATAAAAGCCCTCATAAATTTCTGACTCTCTCTTTTATTAGAATTTTAATGTAATAAAATATACAAAACAAATAAGAGCAAACATAGAAAATAATAGAGAAGCAAGAATGTTTTTTAAAAAGAATATATAATTGTAACTTCTACCCTTTTTTCTATTCAGTAATTGTCATCTTAAACTTTTCCACTACTTCTCATTTTTACATATTTCTGCTTCTCCATATCATTTCTGTACAGTAAGTATTCATTTCCCTTATATTATTATCCTGGCTAGCTGAGATTACACATTATGCTTACCCATATCTTGTTTAACCATGATTTGTTGGCTGGATTTGTACAATAAAATATAAATATAAATCACATTTTACAAGCCACACTTGATATATTTACTCAATACATTAAGCCATAATGTAATTTGTTGTAGTTAAAGCCTTAGAGTTGTACACTTGAATCTAACTGTGAACACAAAGAACATTTCATTGTTAGCATTAAAACCATAAAAACATAAAATCAATGTGCTGGTGGCTGGTGGAACATTCCAAGATCGTCTACCAATGACTCAGTAAGGACTAGGGACAGCCTATATCAGTGATGGCGAACCTTTTTTTCCTCGGGTGCCGAAAGCACGTGCGCGCACGCTATTGCACACGTGCGAGTGCCCACACCCATAATTCAATGCCTGGGGAGAGTGAAAACGGCCTCCCCTGCCCCCCAGAAGTCCTCTGGAGGCCGGAAATGGCCCATTTCCTGACTTCCGGTGGGCCCAGTAGGCTTCCCTGGAGCCTGGGGAGGGCAAAAACGCCCTCTCCCGCCCCCAGAGGCCCTCCGGAAGCCGAAAACGCCCTCCCAGAGCCTCTGTGTGAGCCGAAAATCAGCTGGCCGG
Source organism: Diadophis punctatus similis (assembly GCA_023053685.1). Classification (NCBI taxonomy): domain Eukaryota; kingdom Metazoa; phylum Chordata; class Lepidosauria; order Squamata; family Dipsadidae; genus Diadophis; species Diadophis punctatus. The sequence goes on along the minus strand of JALIGW010000003.1, from coordinate 37,537,899 downwards.
CATGCACATGTGCGTTGGAGCTAAGCTAGAGCAATGGCTCGCGTGCCAGCAGATATGGCTCTGCGTGCCACCTGTGGCACGCGTGCCATAGGTTCGCCATCACTGGCCTATATTTTTAATTACCTTTGAAATATTATAAGATTAAACATGAGCACAAAAAATTGGTACATTAGTATTTGTGATTTGGGAGGGACGGGACTCTCCCCTTCAATTAAGCAGTATTTTGGAAAGAAACCTTTAATAAGCAATCTTCTCTATTCAATAAATTCTGATTAAGAGATTGTAGAAGATAATAGGCTAATGGTAATACTCATGTCATACATTTGAATCTTCCTTATGAGGTCCATTTTCTCCATAATATAGTGATTATCTTTATTTTTCAGACATCCAAGCAATTTTGGCTATGATGTTCTGAATATAGAATCCTGCATCACCATGTGACTACTTACACAATATTGCCCCAAACTTAATCTCAGTTAGTGCAAGCAGAGTGAGTACAGTCAGCACCTTTCCAGAAACTAGAATAATATATAATATAAAAACCCCTCAAGGATCTGAAAGATAGTACACTGTGCTGAATATTAGTATTAAAGGACTCGGTAGTTAATTATTCATTGTGATGATTAGCAGTGCAATATTTTACTTAAAATATTTTAATATCACTTTTCAAGCAGAAACCTTTTATGAAGTAAAAAGCAAAAAAGAATAAAATTATATTTAGTGATCAAATTACCAGTGGTCTTTGATCAGATCCAGCACAGCAATTCTTATGTTTATACAAAGTGAATGAGTTACAATGAGATTCAGTTTGAATCACTCAGTTATAACTGTATGCTGCTTTTATAAATTCTGCCCTTCCTGCACCCAAATTTTAGAAATTTTTGAATGGGTTACTCAATACCTGCTGGAGTTAGTGTAATTGAACACTTCACAATAACTCAGAGCAGAACTGTTAAAATCTTGCATATCTACCGTATTTCATTGAATCAAAGGTGGGAAGGGAACATATCTATTCTAGAGCAATGTTTTTCAACCTTGGCAATTCTAAGCTGTGTGGGCTTCCACTTTCAGAATTCCCTAAGCCAGCATTGCCTTAAGCACTTGATAAAGGATCCTTCTTCAAACAAAGGAAAGAAGCTCTATTAAAAAGAGCGCCAAAAAACTCAAACTATGCCGGTACATGAGTCACATATGCACTATCCTCAGCACTATCCTGGGGTGTATGGGGTGCTCAGGAAGGGGTAGCACCTCTGGTGTAGGGGCATGTCATGTCCTTTTACGGCAGCTCGTTTTAGGGCAGCTTTTAGGGCAACTCGTTCATCTTTGGTCCCCACCTGTCACTCAGCTCTCACCTGTGGCTCCTAGCAGCTGTAGCATGCACAGTGGCCACACCCCGGGCAACAGCTTCGACAGGCTGGCCAAACCAGGTTGAGAGTAACCGTTGGGTCATCGACCTTCGGTGAGATAGGGACTTGTCTATCCTGAGCATGTGAAGACAGATTCTGGCAGACTGAGCGGATGAAACCTACTAGAATAGGACAACGGTCATGAAGGCAGTCTCTGCAAGTGATGTGGTACGCTAAGAGCACGGCAAGACATGAAAGCCGCCCTGGTCAATCACTACGCCCAGCCCATCTCCAACTGTCTCGACTCTTGTCCTGCTATTTGGAGCAAGATGGAATCTGGGAAGAGAGAGTGAGGCTGACTATGCGCACCTCTCCCTCACTTTAATCCAATTCACACGCAAGTCTTGACATCCCCCCCAATTGATAGATGTCAAGGGCCTCTTCAAATACGATGGACGAACATCACATGAATCCTCAGCAACAATTCTGACATAGCCTACCCTATTACTCCACTCCTGGTTTTCATGTATTAAGTAGCCCCGTTTCCTAAACATATGGAACTCGAATCATAGATTTTGGAAACATGGTGTAGTAATTAAGGTGATAGACTGGTATTGGGGAGACTCAGGTTCTAATCCTCCCTTAGGCATGGAAACTGGCTGGGTGACTTTGGGCTTAGATTGAAAAGGGAAAAATATATATTTACCAACTAAAGCATATAGCAACAGTGTGGTAGATTATGCTCTTTAACTTCAGCAAGAATGCCTTCATCCCGCAGTAATTTGGGCTGATAATACTATCCAGCTTTATATGTACTTAGTCCAATTCCTTTTTGAAAAGCACCTTTGGGAAGAGAAGAAGAGAAGAGAGGAGAGGAGAGGAAGGGAGAGGAGAGAGGAGAGGAGAGGAGAGGAGAGGAGGAGAGAAAGGAAGAAACTATTATTATGGCCCAGACCTGATGAGGATCCTCTGTGATCTACCTTTGGGGCAAGTGGACTGCTTTGTAGCGTCTGTCTGAAGGGACAGAAAAGCAGTACCAGGCAGAGTGGCAGCAGAGGTAGGAAAACATAATTGCTCTATGGTCTGTTCTGACCATCTAAGCTGGTCTGATGCTCAGGGGTACAGTAGAAGATCTCTTGCACTGCTTATCACCAACACTGAAGGAACAATCAGCAGCCAAACTGGGCAGCTGGGAAGGATGCTCCTCTTTGCTCCAGGCAGCCCAGGATCTCTTGCTGATCTCCAGAGAAATGTTAGCCTCAAGTCCAGCCTTATCAAGGTGTAACACAAGGCAATATGAACTTTTGCTTAGCAATCCCTTTCCTTAATGAGCTTTAGTTATTTTATTTTTTTAAAATAAGTCTAGTTCCAGAACTGGTTGTTAGGGTCACAGAGCATTTAGCAGAGGCCTAATAATTCTTTGGCTCTCACAAAGGTTGTGAAGCAAAACCAAACATGCCAAGCCTAAATGGCTTGACTTCACCGCTGCCAAAAACTGCCCCCACCTAACATCTGCGAATTACCTCAGCCAGATTAAAAAGAAAAAAAGAGGCAGCAAAAGCCAAAATCCTGTTTGAGATGGTTGCTTTTCAATAGCTCAGCTAGTACTGAGGGCATGATTAAGCCCTCCAAGGTTACCGGGAATATTTGACTGACCTTCTAGCTTCAAACACAACCGCTCAGTATTAATTAAAGAGCCCTTCAGCACCTTAGATCAGTCCGTTCCACACAGCAATGACAATTGCATCCCTCCATTCCAGTAACCTGGGAACCAACCGACACTACTTTTATCCTCTCTGCTTCAGCCTGACCTTGTCTTTCCAGAGAAGGAGTCTGCCTTCAGCACAAAGCAGCCCCAATACAGATAAGCCCAGCCCTTTTAATTCATGGCTGCAGCTGCAGCTTCTCACTACCCTTCCCCCATCAGCTTTATTTGACAGATTTCTCTGTATACCTGTCTGCCTGGCTCCTGCTTTAAATAAAGTCTAGATATTTCCTTTGAAATGCGCAGAACAATGGCTAGAGGCTGTTTAATGAGGCTTCCTGTCTGCAAGGTTTGTGAAACAGACAGTCCTCATCTTACTGCATCTCTCTGCCACTTTTATTCTGTGAATAGAAAAAGGTTTTCTGGATGTAACAGCTGGAAGAGAGCAAAGATCAGTCAAATGAAGCTTTTGGAAGGTTGGTTTGGCAGCTACAAGGTGAGCTCATTCCTTACCCACCTGCAATTTTGCTGCCACCAATTAGGATTAGAATACCTTAATCAGCATCAAGGACCAGGGTAGAAAAATATCAACACAAGGGTTTGATATATAGCATGTAGGGCTTTATTACATTTCTTACTGCTCCGTCCATCCATCCATCTAGTCATAACTATCCATTCAGGGGCATCCTTAGAGAGGTTTCAAAAAATTCAAGATGGTGGCTGTGATCATGATATCAAAGCCCCACCCTTTTTAGGTGCATTGTATGCAAAAAGGGAGTGGAGGTTTGATCACACGGTCACAGCCACAATCATAACTTTTTGGTACCCCATTTCTACAACATGAGACTGAGATCACAACTCACTACAGCAGAATGCCGTATCACTGGAATAACAGGTACTGTTTTAAAAAGCAAGAGACTGGAAAACTGTAGGCCTCTCTTAGGCATGAAAGCCAGCTGGGTGGCATTGGCCCAGTTCCAAATGGAAGATTTCAAAACTTAATGTAGATTTTAAATAAAGTTTTCAGGATAGATGCTCAACTTGCTGTTAAGTCTGGAAGAAAATGTGCACACAGACTCTGTTGTCAGATTGTGGAATCCTATGATACAGCATTGTAAGGTGAGTGTTATTTATGTATTTATGTATTTATTTATTTATTTATTTATGTCAAGTACATGTTGGTAATATGCATAGATATAACATTGTTTATATACATAAGATGGGTACTGATAAGAGGGAACATTAGGACAGGGACGGTAGGCACGCTGGTGCATTTATGCACGCCCCTTACTGACCTCTTAGGAATCGGGTGAGGTCAACAGTGGACAGTCTAAGGATAAAGTTTTGTGGGGGTTGGTGACGAAACCACAGAGTCAGGTAGTGAGTTCCAGGCATTTCCCACTTTGTTGCTAAAGTTGTATTTTCTACAGTCAAGTTTGGAGTGGTTCACTTTGAGTTTGTATCTGTTGTGTGCTCGTGTATTGTTGTGGTTGAAGCTGAAGTAGTCGTTGATAGGAAGAACGTTAGTCTATCGGGCAAAAGGTCACTCTGTCATAACAGCTTTTCCATCTAACAAATTTAATTAAAACATAAGCTTTCAAGCAAGAGAGAAGATCCAAAATGCATGAATTATACACACATCATTCCCAGAGCCTCACAACCATTGAAAAAATAAGGAAGTTAAATGGCCATTTGTAGGGCTAAACATATGGTGATTCAGGCACATTCAGAGCTGCACTGGATTCTGCTAGTCTATAGAGAACGGGAACCTATGGGTGGAGTTTGTAGAGAAGCAGATTATAGCTAAATATGAACTATAAGACTTTCAATATAAATGAGTAAATATCCATTCCTAGAAGCTTGTAACTATATGTGTGTGCATATGTATACATCAGCCTCTGCTCAAATTGAGAATGTTATATAATCTGACTTTTGCTCTTCTCTTCATTTTCTTATGCTACTATTTCTTGTTAAATACAAGAAAGCTAATCAAACATTCAGAGGAAGATTGAAGAATAACTACTAGTAAGTAAATCAACAAAATATGGATTGTTTTGTTTACTGGTCGACTGATGCTTTTATATAATACATAATTTTTACAATGGGATGGAAAAAGGAAGAGTTATGGTACAGCAGCATCATATTGGCTTTGCTTGTAGAAGTTCCCAGGTTCAGACCTGCGCTCTTCCAGATAAGGAGGAATCCTATGTGAAATCCTGGCAAGGCACAAAGATATGTCAGTCAATAAGTCAGATATGTCAATAATAAGCTAGATGGACAGCAGCCTTGTGGGTAAAAGGGAACTTCCTGTATTGGTCCTAAAAAGGATCTTCTGCTCTGACTCCATTGCCTTCCTGCCATTTAGTAGTGCAACCTTTGTATCTTATATGGCAAGCAAGTCTCTAATTCATACATGACTTCAAATTCTGGCTATAGATTGCTATAGTATGAAGTAAGAGACTTGAAGTAGGCTGCAGTGATCTTATGCACATTCAGTCAATACCTAAGAATAGATACAAATATTTAAAATGATATAGCTATTTAAATCCTTTGACAGAGAAGAGAGGAATATGAAGTTGGTATTCTATTAAGAAGGCTTCCCATTTTGCACTTGTCTTACTGGTATGCCCATGACTAAGTTCACATTCTACAAGTATTACCATGTTTCAGTATGAAACTTCATTTATTTTACCATATTGGGAAACTACCCAAATCATACAGATTCTGCGGTTGGGTTTTTCTATCTCCTATTTTATTACTGAATGTCAGAATTCCATATATATTCACTAAGAGACTTTGGCTGGGTTCATACATTGCACATTGTTCTTACATAATCTGGTTGTATAAATTCAGCCATTGTAATTTGTATTACAGTATGTTTTTGACAGCCATAGTGATTTACTTAACAAATTATAGCTAAGAAAATAATATCTTAGTGTAATTTACTGTATGAATCATGCAACTGAGAGATATGTTTTTCCAGTTGATATTTCTAAATGAGGTTCAGTAAGTGAATACTTAAGTGAGAACTTTTTAAGTGATAAGTTCCTGCTTATCATATCTAAATACATTAAATAGGCAGTAGGAAAAAAATAAATATCTTTTCCAAGCAGCAATGATTTCAAATGATGACATGTTCATTATGAAGTCATTATGCAAAAGATGTGCTTGTGTAATTTGCATTATGAAGTCCATCACATAGATTCTTTTACTTGTACAATACAGAGATACAGATTATTAGATTTGGATGACCTTGTAGGTCATCTTGTCCAAACCCCCGCTCAAACAGGAGTCTCTACACCATTTCGGACAAATGGCAGTCCAATCTCCTTTTGAAAGTCTCAAGTGTTGGAGCTCTCACAACCTCCGCAGGCAAGCTGTTCCACTGGTTGATCGCTCTCACCATCAGAAAGTTTCTCCTCACTTCCAGGTTGAATCTCTCCTTGGTCAGCTTCCATCCATTATTCCTTGTCTGGCCTTCTGGTGCCTTGGAAAACAGCCTGACCCCCTCCTCTCTGTGGTAGCCCCTCAAGTACTGGAATACTGTTATCATGCCTTTGTTAATTTTTTAGTGACATACTTGCAGTTTAATATTTTTCAAACCTTTATTGTCAATGCACAACATGTGTACAATGAAATTGAATAATGATTTTATTGATTTTATTTTAATGATTCTTATGATAAGCCAGCTAGATAACTCTGTTATCAGATGGTATATATAAATATGATAATCTGCCTTTAATCTGGTTGCCAATTTTAGATGACAGGTTGTAATTTGAAATGCAGTTCTAGAATTGCCAAACATATATTTATTATAAACATATCTTAAACATATCTTCTTTTTCTAGGAACATATGTACCCAAAGTTTAAGAATCAAAGCAAAAATAGTCAAAACATAAAAAATGAGGAGCTTGAGTGGGAGGTATGGTATTTCCTTCATCTTCTGCTTGTTGGCTTCCCAGAGACATACGGTTGGCCATTACAGAAACAGAATTCTGTACTGGGTGATTGCGCGGGAATGAAGAGGCGAGACATAGGAGCAGTTCAGCACCTTTATTTAGCAGTAGTTGAAAGTAATACAGAATGCCGGCAGGCTACAGGGAAGCCGCTTTTAAAGGCTTTCCTGTAGCTGGCTGGACACTGACAGCAGTTTATTTCTCCCGCCGCTAGACTAGCCAATCAGCGGCGGCTATGCAAATCTGTGCCACGTACAGCCGTACGTAACAGTTGGTTCTTAAAGTAAAGAATAAAAAACAAAAGTGTATAACATTAATACAGAAAGAGTTGTCCCAATCTGGATTGGTCACCGGGACAGAGGTTTAGTCTTCCAAGCCTTCGGACTTGTGCTGGAGCCCATGTTCTAGTTTCTGGAGAAGTGCTGACACTATTCAATCTGCTTACACTAATTGAGATGGGCTCCAGCACAAGTCCAAAAGTTCAGAAGACTAAACCTCTTGTTCCAGTGATCGACCCAGATTTGATCCTGCAACATTATCCTGGGACACATATATGCGCCTTCATTCAAGAAGGAGTTGAGTTACCTAAACTTATAAAGGTATTAGACAAGCCATGATCTGTTGGGTGATCCTTTCAGAGATATTTCCTTACCTAAACAGAGAAGCTGAATGACCATGGGAAAGCAAAAAAGCAGAGGAAATAGGAGTAATTTCTGACTTCCTGCTGGCTTCCCTATTGACTTTATTTGTGTGAAGCTGGCAGGGAGCATCAGAAATTACAGTCATGTGACTGTGGTTAATTGTGGCAGTGCTGCAGCAGCCAAAACTTTGCTAATAAAACTAGAATGAAGATTCCTAAAATTTCAATTACACAGGAGTAATGGGTAATTTTGTATGTATTTAGAGCAGGGCTGTCAAACTCCCGGCCCACGGGCTGAATGCGTCACGTGCTGGCCACACCCACGCCCGGTTTAGTGAAGGGGAAAAAATTCCTGATACATCACATGACGCCGCCATGACGTGAGTTTGACACCCCTGATTTAGAGGATTTGAGGTACCATGATTCAAAATGTTTTGCATACGATGCAATGTTTGGGCTAATTGAAGTTTACAAGCAAGGAAAGATTTAGCAGTATGTAGATAAAAAGATCTTTATTGTGTAATTAATGGTGGACTAGGAAAACCTTAGTTCAAACCTTCATTGGTTTATTAATCTCAACCTATTAATGATAAAGAAATTTCAGTAGTAAAAAGGGAGGCTGGATAAATATAAATGGACAAGGATTATACTCAAGGACCTAAATAGTCCCTTAGACCTCTCTTCAGCTATTGATAACTCAGGGCAAAAATTATTGAGGAAAGCCATGGATATCTCAAAGCTGTGGGAAGCAGGAGGATATAATGCAGTGAAGGAACTAAGCCAATCTTTCAAGCCAGTGGCTGTAGGACATTTAAAGCATTAAAATTCAAAACAAACATGAACTTAGAATTACATTTGGATGTCCAATTATAATTAGTATAGTTGGTAGAACAGAAGAGAATAAATGTAGCTCAGAGTTGAACTGTGGAATCCGTGGTATTCTCAGAGCTTGTCTGTTTGTTTGTTTGTTTGTTTGCTTGCTTGCTTTAATTAACTGACTCAGTACCATCAGTGCTAAATTTATCAGAGCTAGTACTGATGATGTTACATAGTCAGGTAATGAAACATCTGCAAATAAACAGGCAAACTCATAAAACATCACAAGCTCCACAGTTGCTACAAAGTCATAATGATAGCCTCTGATTCTATGCGTATTGCCAAAATTGTGTTAACAATTTTGCTTCTCAACTGTTTTCAAGGATAGCTCCATTGACAGTACATCATGGTACCGGTGAGAGGAGGATGGTACCAGAGACAATGCACTTTGTGTATTGCAGTATTAGATCCCTGGGAATAAAAATGGGGGAGGGAAGAATTGAGGAGAATTCAAAAGCACCAGAAACCATTTGTTTGACTGGAGACCTGGGTGGTCTGAGTGACAGAAGTCCCAATTCCATTAGGGAGTTATTAGTGTATTTAGGAAAGCTTGTAACATGGAGCCTTTAAAAATTGACCCTCCACTTTCCATTCAGGTGCAAGATAAATGAACTAGGGTGAGAGGAATGACAGAGGCCCTACTTGATTTGCAAAATCCAAGCATGTTTCATGGCCCTGCTTTGCCCTTTCTATTCAAGGAAGAAGATCCTTTGAATAGGACTCTCTGCAGCCAAGAAAACACAGTGAATATTAAAAATGTAAAGCCAAAGAATTCTCTGTAGTCATTTGCTTAACCTCAGGCTGTGTTTGTCACTGTCAGAGTGATGAATTGGGAGCTGTCTGAAATCAGCATGCTCACTTTAATAATGTCACTTTTCCTGAGCCCTAATAAATGTCTTTCTGAACCAGCTGGACAGACCAATTCCTTAGACCAACAATTACCGATTTCGCCAGGTTTTTGCTCTTCCTAACAGTTAAGCCCCTGCTGCTGAAATTGGAAATCTTTACTCTTTTCACACATTCACTCAGCAATGAGGAAAGGAAGGGATCCAATTTGTTAAAACCCTTTGTGAGAAACTGGAGCAAAAAGAACACATTAAGCCAGGGACAAAGGATGGGCAGTTTTTGCATTCTTATTTTGAGTTCTGCCACAAAAGTTGGATATATAGACTGTGTTAAACTATAATTGGAATGACTGTAGCTATATTCAGTATCATGGCTGAAAATGAATGGAATCTTTTCCCATTTTTAACAGGAAACAGGTGAAAACTATACTGGTCATCTTAACAACCCCCTTCAAATCCCCACTAAAATCAGTCCTGCCATCATGAGTAATGTGGCCCTCAGTCCTCCTGTCAAGCACAGCTATCATTACTAAAGGACTTATTTCTACTACCGGTACTTAATAGTATCTGTGAATGCAGATGATTAAGCAATATTTGCAAAATATTGTGGGTGAACTCTGGTCCTGGAATATGGTTTTGATAGCCATTATCTTTCTGCAAACAATTGACATCATCATTCCAACCTATGTTATCTTGTTCTAAAAAAATAAGTAGTGATCATACAGCATCATAAAGCCATCACATATTTAAGCATTTTGTTGCTGCTATCATGAAAAATCTTGATCTTGGGATGATATTCATCTCTCTAACCCTTGTTAGAGATTGGCTAGTCCTTACATCAAATCAGATGAAATCCATCCTTTACTGAAATGATTGAATTTTCTATTTTACCACAAGGGTATCCCGCATTTATGTCCTGTACAACGTACAGGTATATCCATATGTCTGGATGCCATTTAACATAACAAAGATCTTTTAATATGTTTACATAATCATAAAACAAAGAAAATTATGAAATGGTCTCGGTGCATTAAACAGAAATATAAGAAAAGCCTTACAGCAAATCAGACCATTGATCTATCTAGTTCAGGGTTGTCTGCACTGACTTGTAGCAACAATCCACGATTTCAGACTGGAGACTTTTCCAATATTACTTGGAGATGGAAAAATTGAACCTGGAGTCTTCAGTAAGCAATGCAGTACATTGCTTACTGAAGCAATGTACTGCATTGCTTCAGTAAGTACAGCCCTTTGTAAGTGTAACTGTACTTTGTAAGTACAGCCCTTTGTAAGTGTTAAGATGGTGTTTATTAATACAGGTGCGTCAGGGGTGGGTTCCAATTTTTTTTACTACCACTCTATGGGCGTGGCTTATTTTGTGGGTGTGGCTTGATGGTCATATGATGGTGGGCATGGTCATGTGACTGGGTGGGAGTGGTTTGGCAGTCATGTGACTGGGTGGGAGTGGCTTTGCGGTCATGTGACTGGGTGGGTGATCATGTGACTGGGTGGTCATATGACTGGGTGGTCATATGACTGGGTGGGCAGCTGTAGGCTAAGTCACCTTGAGGCAGCAGTAACTCAGGTAAGTCAGGAAGTCGTACAAGAGGCCAGACTGCGTGGTCTCAGAGGCAGGGTGAGCGGCGAGCAACCAGCGGGTAGGGAGGCAGCGCATGTGCAGTGCCGGAAACTCGGCTTCTGCGCATGCGCAGAAGAAGAAAAAATTTAAAAAATTCAATTAAAAAATATATTTTAAAAAAAAGATGGCTGCGCCCACGGACGGCACCAACCGAGCCAGTTTGGTGATGTCATTGTGATGTCACCAGTGGGTCGCTACCGGTTCAGGTGAACCGGTCCGAACCGGGAGGAACCCACCCCTGAGGTACGTCATGACTAGAGTTTCTGGAAAAGGTACTGCAAAGGTAAGTTACACACAACATAGTCAATAGTTAATTAAAAATTTTCTTTTCTGCTGTGTCCTGCCCTCTGGAATATTTTTCCACTGAGGTAAGGTCTGCCTCCACACTCCTGGTCTCCCGGAAGAGCCTAAAAACTTGGCTCTGTCACTTGGCCTGGAGCCCTGACAGGGGCTCTTATGGTGGTAGTGCCTGACCAGGTTGCCCATCTTGGTTTTTAGCTTTTCTGTTCAATCCTTTCTATTAAATTTTACTAATTTTAATTATATTCTAGTATCTTTTTACCTTTTTTTTTAACATTGTAAGCTGTCCAGAGTTTCTATAACAGTGAGATAGGCAACATAGAAATAAAATAAATAAAATAAAATAGTCCATCAACTTAGGGTGACTTGATGAAAAAGAAACAAATTGCAAAGGTGTAACTTGTAAATATAAGTAACCAGATAACTATACACTTTTCTTCAATACACTTTTCTTCTTGTGGCAGGTAAAGTTTCCTTCAAACCAAACCTGACACATAGCGACTTCATAGACATGTCCATTTAGATTTCTTGGCTTTAAATTTCAATGTGGCTTTACCACTGCCTACTTCCAGGATGTTAGCCTACAGCTCTGGTTTGCCATTCAAATACTAACCACGCGTGATACCATTTATCTTTTTAAACTCAATCAAGATGGATTGGGTGCTGCCACAATCTGCAGTTGGGCAGTGCAACAAGGAGCAAAGACAGGGGAAAAGACAAATAATCGTGGACTGCTGATAAGTAGAAGCGGACAATGATGTGGCAAAATGTGTTCTTAGAGCAGAAGTGGGATTTGTATAATTTTGCTGAAAATATTGTCACACCCATACTCTTTTACCAGTAGCCAGCTAGAAATCTTTAGGAAATTTTGCAGGCGGAATGAGAATCTCTGAGACTTTAGCATCCAGCTGGTAGGTCATGGCTATCCAGTATTGAATTAGAGGTCAGATTTACCTCTAATTGGTTCCAGAATTACCATGAAAATAATTGGTAACTAGGGCACTAAATGTTATTTAGGATTCAATTTATATTCCACCACCAATAAAGATATATTTTGACTCAATTGAAGTTTACCCCACAGGGTTGTATTAAGTATGAGATCATTGCAACATGATACTACTTTGAGCACCTTCAAATAAAGGTGGAGTGCTAATGTGAGACAGATATACTTCACCTTTTGTTTTATCCCTATTTTTAACTTCTATTTTAATTATTAACTCTGAATTTCATTAACAACAATCCCCTCACCCAATATATTCAAACCCAGACATAAAGTATTCAATTTCTGCTTTTTTAAAAAACCTTAAAAGGAAATAAAGTCAATTAGTAAAGGGAAGCATTGTCTCTTTAATGGGAAATAATGATGCATATTCAGCTGGAGTTTCAAGCTGCAGTGTTTGCAGAGAACCACTAATTAAAACATTGCTTCTGTAAAGTATGCTGATGCCATTGATTCTAACCCTCTCTCCCCTTCTCAGCCTTCATATACACAGTTAATTTGCTGCTAGGAAAGCAAAGTCGCAAGGGTCCTCATTATAAAAATTTCACTGGCTGAATCTAATGGTTGTAATTAATAGGTGCAATAAATTTCAAATGGCCAGCCAGGGTGTTCATTAGTTTCTGCCTGAGTCAGCACCAGTGGGATAGCCTGTTACTTAATAAGCCATTTTCTATCAGAAAGAAAAAGGGTTTTTCTATGGTTCAACACCATCAGAGCTTTCTTGCCAAAAAGAGGCAGACACAAATAAATAATTTGTAATGAACACTCTAGCTTTATACACACCTGTTTGCCAAATGTGTAAAAAGAAATGTCAGGGCTTTCCAAATGAAGGCTAGCACACAAGCAATTCTAACAAATTTGTAAGCAGATAGCTTTTAATATCTATCTAGAGAATTTCTATCATTAGTGAATGGCTTAGTGAATAGCCAGCACCATTATTAGATGTCAGCCCAATGGAGACAAACCTTGATGTGCCTCTCAGATCAGTTGGCTTCATACAATGATGGTAAGTTGAGGTTGGCCAATGTGTGACTCAACATGATATGCAGATTCTTCTGTGGGTTGACACAGTAAATTATAAAAACTTACACATCAGTTTTCTCTAGTAGTCCATGACTGATATTATGCAAAAAAAGTATTTTTTTTCCAGACAGAAGACTACATTGGTGCTAAGTTCAGTATTTGCATGGGTAGTCACCATGGTTAAGGTTTTCAAAACCTAATTGTCATTGGATATGTGATGGGTGGCAAATAAATTTCATAAAATCTCTCAGCTTGTCCAACAAGGAATCATAAACTAACCCATGAGCTGGATTTGCACAATATGTGAGGCTAAAATATGGCTGGCTATTTTGTCATCCAACATATTCTGCAAGCTCAGAAGTATTTCACTGCGGTGATTAAATAGCAAGGAAAACAGGACACTTGTACCTTTAACAGCAAATAAAAAGCTGCACCAAATTGTGACATAATGTTCCTATTTACCAATTCTTCCCAATTAGACATATCTTTATTTATTTATTTATTTTATTTTATTTGTTTGTCAAACATGTACAAGATAGTAGGTGCTTGTATAAACATAACATAAGCAAAAAAGTACAGATAAATGAGGACAATAGGACAGTAAGACAGGGACGGTAGGCACAGTGGTGGCTTATGCACGACCCCTTCCTCCAAAAAACTTTCAGTTATAAGTAATATTTATATGAGATTTTATTCATCTCATTCTCTCATGCAACCTATATTGTGAAAGCCAGCTGAGTGGCATTGGCCCAGTTCCAAATGGAAGATTTCAAAACTTAATGTAGATTTTAAATAAATATTTGCCTTTCTCTTCTGCATTCTATCTTTCATTAATAATTTGCTTTGTAAAATTTGCAATTAGCACAAAGGCGGCTCAGATGTTCTCCCTCAAACTATCAGCCTAATGATATTCTCAGTGCCTCAATGGTAAAGTGACCAGATATTTTTTTTTAAAGCGGGAAACAATTTGAGTTTTGCCCTCTACGCATGCGCAGAACGCTGTGCATGCGCAGAGGGCAAAAGACAGCGGCGTCCAGGCGGCCCTGCCCCCCGTCAATGGTGTCCCCACACACACCTGGCGCCTTTGCAAAGCCCGGCCGACCTCGCAAGGCGGTTGTGCAAACGTTTTGCAGGAGCAGGCATCGCCCCCGAGCCCCATTTCTGCAAAGAGGGGGGTGGCTGGGAAGCGATGCATGCAAAGCCGCCGGTGCATTTTTTTTTTTGCAGCGGCCGGAGAGGGTGGCTAGAAGTCTCCCGGCTGCACCGGTTGGATGCCGGCCTGCTGATTCGCCCATCCTTCCCACCCACCCAGCCAGCCCGACCCCGCCTCCCAGGGCCATGGAAGCCCTGCCCGCTTTCCCTTCCTCGCCTCCCCGCTTCTCTTTTATTTTCGCTTCGCGCCCAGCCGCTTCCCGGAGTCGGGGTTCGCTCCGCCGCCTTTGCAAGACCGCAAACTCGGGTCAAGCCTGGCGCGGCCGGAAGAAGAATGAGCGAGCGAGGGAAGGAAGGAGGGAATCGTATGGCTCGGCCCCGGATGCACCAGCTGGCCACGCTATCTCTGTCGGGGCTGCAGCAACCCCAGGACCTCTTTCTCCAGGCACGGCTTCCGGATCCGGACTACTCTAAGGTGACCAGATGTCCCGATTTTGAGAGGGCCTGCCTCTGCTGCTGCTGCCCCTGCGGCTGGGCCCAACCTGGCCGTCCTTGAGTACCTGCAGGCCGATTTTTTGAAAGAATGCCCTAGTCGGGCATTGTTTTAAAAAATCGGGACTTTTTAAGAGGGCGGGCGGGACGCGGGACAAATGATTAAAAAGCGGGTTTGTCCCGCCAAAATCGGGACGTCTGGTCACCTTACTCAATGGATTGGTTATTCAAAGTTCGATGTCTTCTGATGAACCTTTAACTCTTAAAGAATGGTTTGATGAAATATAAAGATGTATTTTACAAAACTTGGATGCATTGTGCTACTGATATTTTGGAATAAATCCATAATCAGTGCAGTGAATATATACAAAGACATGTCCATATAAAAATTGAGAATATCTGCTTGTTAGAAGAGCAGCGGAACTGATAAAAGATTGCAATCCTCTTACTAAAAATATAGTCCATGCAGAACAGTATGGAATTCAGTTCTAAATGATCAGATGCAAACCTCTGCTGTAAAAGGACTTGGATTTCATTTGATTGCCAAGAACGGAGGGAGGCAAATGAATGAGAATGTGCAAGAATGCTAAACCAGTACTCAAATTACAGAAGGTAGAAAGCAGAGAAACCTGGGAATCTAGAGCGATTCAGTTGGCAAGAATTTAACAGAGTCATAGGTGGGATCCATTCAGGGCCCCATATTTTTCTCCCTATCAGCCACTCCAGTGCTAATTTATCCAACATTCTGTTAGTGTCCTAGAAAATGAACATTCTCTTACAGCATCTCTCTTGCAATCAAATGATTTGCAGAAACATAGGTGGCTGAAAGTTTCTTTCTTTACCTGTGTTGCTAAAAAAAACCCAACAGATCAATAGTATAACAAATTGAAAGGGACAAGAATCTAACATACGGTATATTTCAAAAAATATTGAAGTTTTATAAACCAATTAATGGGTATACCTTTAGTCATACGTAATTAGTATGAAATATTTATGCAGTATTCTTGTCAACAGAGATTGCTGTTCAACTTCCTTGTCTAGACTAATAGCCCCAGTATGCCCTATTAGTTTCCCATCGATGGATTAACCAGGTCCAATCGTGTCTAGTTTCTGAAGACAGACTAAGCCAGTCTCCTGTGTCTGGAATATAAATAAAGGATGTTGGATGCTCAATATTTAATTAAATAAAGAGACAAATTGTCCCTGTCTATTAGATTACCTGAGGAACCATTACAATTATGTGGAATTAAAAATATGCTATGCAGACTTTTTAACCATCTATGTGATCTCAAAGATGGAATTGTCTCCATAAGGCGGAAAAGCATTCTAGTCCTCTATCCACTAATTAAATCTGTTCAATTTGACTTCTATTGCCTCCGTATTCAGTCCCTACCACAATGTATATTTTGATTTTACTCATAAAAATATTGCCAGATTATTTCTTCTATTTTCTGTTTTATAAAACATCTTCAGTCCTGCTTAGGACTACATTCAGCTGCTAGAATTTGTATCTGTGAAGAGGAGAGTCTCAGGTTCTTCTTTATTTACCACTGATATTTTTTTTGAGTATTATTAATAGCTGGCAATTCTTATCTTGATTGTATGAGAGACTTCATCTGCTAATCTGTGCTGCTGTTACAACCACCGGGGCACAAGCGGCTGAATTTTTCCTGGTAACTTTAATCTCAGCACCCTTCTATATAAGTTTAGAGAACACAATCGGAAACCTTGAGCCGCATTCAGCTACCCAGAGTCAGAGAGAGAGAGAGAGAGAGAGAGAGAGAGAGAGAGAGAGAGAGAGAGAGAGAGAGAGAGAGAGAGAGAGAGAGAGCTCTTTCATACATAGTCACATTTTAGGTTGCACATTTTAAACAAATAGCAAGAGAACATTATTAAACACACAGACCGTAGGGCCATGCTGGCCTTTGGATTTAGTATGGAAGCATGTGTAGGGACGTGAATACAGCTCCTCAGCAGATGTAGCTGCTCTAATGTGTCAGTCATATGAGCTGCTTCTATGCTCTTATATATTCTGAAGAACCTCTTTCAAATCACACCCAAAGCATTGCACAGCACGGGTAGACACAAATTTTATTAACTATATATTTTATATTAATAGAATTCAAAATTAACTAACATTACATTTTTATTCTGGCTTGCTTCCCAATTTTTTGTCCTGCTCTCACTTATATGATTGAAACACTCCAGCAAGCCATTCAAAAATAAAAAGGGCTCACCTAAAAAGGATACATGCTCCTGTTGTAACCTACGAATTCCATCCAACCTCCAGCACAGTTCTTTAATTAGCCTGCAAGTCCCACTTAGCCAGATAGCAATCTGGAGACTTATAACTTATACAGCAAGCTCACTATGTATATTCCTATATATCACCATATTTTTCTTTTTCTTTTCTCTCTCTCTCTTGATTTTTTTAAAAAACTTTAGCCAACAAAGGAATTCTATATAATTCAAAAGCTTGTTCAGTGAGCTTTGTGAAAACTTGGTTGATCCTAAGAGGTATTACACGGCTGTCCCTATGGTTCTTTTCTTTAAAAAAATAAAATAAACCAGCAGACAACACCGGTGGCTCTTTCAAATGTACTCAGAAATCAGAGAGAAACAAATCTGAGCAGGTACCATACAGGAAAGACCAGTGTTTGAGAAGAAAGGTTCCTCAATCCTTATTAGCAATGCTGACCATTTAAAAGCCTGGCCTTCAAAGACTCCTGGGCCCCCAGTGCAGCTGCCCTGATCATTAAGGGATACAATTGATGGTAAGATGGAACAGTGAAAACAGGACTGCACATTCCATAGGGGTTTTGTTCCAATTCAGGCTGGGCTAAAGGCAAATGGGATTTTGCTCATTACTTTCCCAGCAGAAGAAAACATTTTGGTTTGCAATAAAGAAGCTGGTTAAATGGGTTCTTTATCCCCTCCACCCCATTCCTATTATTGCTAGTTAATTATGCACTGGCCATCCAAGTCCCACTCATTCACCACTACAAGCAAGTACAATCAGAAAAGCAGGTGTGTGGTATGACCCTTGCAGTTGGCAATGGCCCTCAGAAAGACAGCGTCTGCTGAAGAAACTCAGGCAGACTTTCTGGGGCACTCTTGATAGAAGGAAATCTCAGATATCCTACCCAGAAATATGATGACTATTAATTTGTTGTGGCAGGAAGCAGCTAAACATTATGGCTCTCGTGGCTGTGTTCACTCAACAAATAGAGCTACATACCAGACGGTAACATTTTAGCAAAAATGTTCTGCAAACTCTGTCTTTGTGGATAGCTTATGCTTCAGGCAGGGTATGATGTAAATCCAGAAAATTGAGTTGAGTAGGTTATGAATTCACTAACTATGGATAACCGTATGTTGTGTAGGCAGAGCCACGGTGATATTTCTTGTGCAATGCAGAGACAAACATTATCACCTGCTTATTCCTGAATTTCAAAGAAACGGTTACAAAAACAGATAGGTAATCCTATTCTGCACCAACCTCCTCAGGTTTTGCACATTATGTTCCCAAATGAATATCTCAACTCATCTCGACACTTCTAAACCTATGAGGAAGAGCTTGTAATTGTGGCTAGCTGTTCTCTCCACGGTTCATTAGCTATTTCACTGGGCCTTTTATGGAAATGGCACTGCATTCTGTTTAAAGCATTTATTATGGGGATCTACCAGGTAAGGGAAGGTTTAGAACCTATATTTGAAAGGCAGTGCTTTTTTCTTTCTTTTTGTGGAAACATCTCACATGTATTAAAACTGCACCTTGCACCTTTGAAGTAGTCTTCCTTTCATCTCTAAATGAAGAGAAGCAGCTCAGAAAAAGGGAAGGAATGAGCTCTAGTCTTCTGTACATTCTCTTGCTGAGTGGGTCTGTCACATTCATCCAAAATAAATGTGGATGGTTTCCTTTTTAAAAGGAGGCGGAAAGAGTTCAGGAATCTGTATTTCACACAGCTTTGCTGGAGGTACCCAAGAGAGTGGATTATTCCTTTGTGTAACCCATGGCTTTTAGCCCTACATGAATTATAAAAAGCAATCACATAGGAATAAAAAGCCATAGACCACAGCAGAGGACTTAAGAAAGATAAGCTGAAAGCCTCTGGAAAATAGAAAAGGAATGAAAATAAATCTTCCAAACTGCGGCCACCTTAACCAAATCTGTGCCATAGAGGTTTTCCTGGAAATTTTCTCTTGACTGGTCATCTCATTAGTAATTCACCTACTTTGATTGTTTCCAGTACAGTCTGGGCTCAAATCTAATGAAATTTACTTTGCGCCTGTTTGTACTCACTGGGAAATAAGCTTTTAGTGGCCCCATCCTGTTTCCTACAGGAAGGCATGTCTTGGAACAAGGACAGATAAATGCCATACAGTTCACAATTGTGCTTCTTTGGACTGATTGTCTGAGCAAATGGAGTCATATGCTGCATAATCCACAGGCCGCACAAAAACCTTTAGTCCTTGTGGCTTAAATTAAAGGGCTCAGCATAACAGGCTGGCAGCAATACACTGGGCAAAATATAATTTTGAGAAGTTCCAAAAATAAAGACGCATTTCCTGCTCTTCTGAATACCATCTGATACTTGACCAAAATCATGTTGTGCAAATGTCCAGGGCAGAACCCTGAAATCCTATTTCACTGTCAGACTGCCGCTGGAATCCACTGAAGTTATCCCTGTAAAAATGGTACCTTCAAAGCATAATGTACTCTATGAATTTAAAAATTTCTATCTGATGCATCTGCAGATAAAGAAAATACATTATTTATTGAACACAACCATTTCAACGCCCATAAACATTGCTTGAAAACGCTTGTCATGAAATGAAAACAAATGATTGTGAACCTGAAAAAGCTATATACTGGGAATCTGGAAAAGCCAAATATTGAAGTATTGAATGACAAGTTGCCAAAAGCCAGGGGCAATTGTCTACACAGCACTGCAGATATTAGATGTTAGGGCTCCAATTCAGTTTGAATATTTATAAACTGATCTACATTCGCATTACATGGTGAATCAAACAAAACCTAGAACATTTTCACACATATAGCAATCATACCCTAAGCCATAGGTTTTCTTTTGCACAACACTCTGGCCATGCATGCTGAGGCATAGCTGAAAGCATGCATCTGGCAATTTCCTGCACAAAGCGGAAAGGTAATTGCCTATCAAAGAGAAGCCATTTGATTCTCTTTCTATAATGTATTATTTTCCAATCCTTCCTGAGAAGCATGGATTTGAAACATCTCTTGGCACTGTGCGTCATGCCCATTTAAAAAGTTTTGAATACTAGACACACACAATTAAGAACTGTTTCCACAAATACGTTACAGTACCTTTTCTTCTGATGTGTGTCATCTGTGAATGTAATGCAAGACAGAAAGGAGAAAAAAAACACTTAACTGTACATTTCTGGTCAATGTAGGTTTTCATTCCGTTTACAAATGCAAGAAATGTGAGACCTGATTAAAGCATTACTCATGAAAATAGTCTGAAACGAATGAATGCTGGCATGCAGAGCTCTAAAAGGTGTGCAAAACAAAACTTTTTTTGTAACTCCCATACAAAAGGGATAAAGGGAATTGTATTGAGTGTATAGTTCTCCCTCCTGCATTTCAGGTGGATGGTCTCTCTTCTCAGCTGCCTTTTCAAACAAGCTTCTCAGGGGGAATTCAAAAAGAAATAAGGGCTTTTGGAATAAGGAAAATGCTTTAATTAGAGAAGAACAAAATCTCCCCAGTGCTCCTTCCTACAGATGGGAACACTTCCTGCTCTTTAATGAATGTGTCTGCACCTTGTGCTCAAGATGGAACTTGTGGACTAAATCTGCCCAGTGCCAGTGAAAATCAATGAATTTACATCAGTTTGCGCAGCTGAAGAGTTGGCCCTCTGCCTTTCCTTCTCTCTCTCTCTGCAAATATTGCTCTGACTCATGCTTGCTCAACAACCGTGTTTATTTACTAACTTATCAAGACAGGAGGTGAACAGACGATATGGGAGGCATCTTCCCTATATTCACCACTTTTTGGATTAGCCTTTTGAAGATGTGGCATTAAATCCGCAGAAACATGTGCTTTTCAAGCAGTGAAAGCAGCATCCTAGAGTATGGATTCAGAGGCTTGACTTGGATCTATAGGACTACTAGCCAATTATGTGGTTTCTAGAAATCTAAGAAATTTATTCCCTTCAGAGGTGGGATTCACATAATTTACCGACCGGTTCGCCCAGCACCGAAAATGTAAGCGTGTGACATACATGCCATGACATTCTCTTCTTTCCCACACCCATCACAGAGATACCCATGCTTGCAATCATGTCTCAGTATCATCCAAGATAATCTCTAGTGCAGGTGCATGTATGTATGGTGGGTGTTCCACTTTTGCGAGCAATCACCTGATTTTCTTTCTTTCATCATTTTCATCCCCACAGTCCATTGATTTTTCTTCAGTTTAGTTTGTTTATCCAATGTTCTTTTCTTCTTTCTGATTCTGTTTCTTTCTTTCTCTTTATTTCCTAATCTTTTGTTTAAATATAATAGGGTTTGCATGTGTTTTTGTTTTTGTTTTACTTTAGGCTTCTTTCCTTATTCATTTATCCCTCCTGCAAATAATTCATTACTTATTGTGAGTTTCTTTTTTGAGCTGTGTAAATAATTAAAAGCATTGTCATGTGTATGGTCTATCTCCTTGCCTTTTGACCTTCTGAGCAGTGTTCCCCTCAGCTCCTAGAACTGAGTAAGCAGTTTCTACGGTCAAAGGTCCATGTGACCTAAAACCCACTCCAGGTTGATGTCTATAAATGTAGCATGCTTCATCCCATTATAATACCCTCATTTTATTGTTTTATTCACAAAGTAAAATGTTTGTGGCCATTAATTTCAAGATTGTGAAGGAGTATAAAGATGAAGATCCTTGCACTGATTTCTATGAACTTGAAAGGATTTCATCCCCACATAATTATCTAATTGTCTGCCAAAGCAAAAATAAAAAAGTAAAAAAGTTGTAAGCTACTTTGATAAGTCAGAAAGATGTTCTGAAAGTAATCAATAGCAATTCTCTTCCATTCTGCTGCCAAGAAAACTACATGAGCACTTTTATAGTCACCAGAAATCAAGCTTAATTCAAAGGAATCTTGAAAAATAACCACGACTTGTTGTGTGTTACATGTTTTCACTGTTCCTGCACTAGATGATAGAAAGGTAGAGCTCCCATTAGCATAAATTGTGCTCTAATATTGAAAAAGTTGCGACAAGCTACAATCCACAAAGCAACATAATAATAGGGTAAGCTATTTTCCAAGCCAAGGATTCAGCCATAAATGGGATTAAAATCTCTTGCCCAACTTTATTGTATACTTACTTCATTTTTGTTGCTACTATTGTCTGTATTTTCAAAGATCAGAAACATATATGTTTTGCTGTACAAGTACAGTAAAAAGTATGTACTACAGCTGTGTTGCTGTAACATTGCAGAGTAGAGTTTAAAGTATTGAAAAGGAAGAGCCAGGTACAAATTTTCAGGTGGTCACAAAACTCACTGAAGGACTTTGGGAAGTGCCTGTCTTTCAATTCAACCTACCTCACAGGATTTTTATTGAAATTAGGGAGATTCTGCTGCACTCCATCTTAAACTTTCCAGGAAAAAAAATAGGATATAAATTCAGTAAATAAGTAAAATATTTCATAATAAGATGGCTATTTCTATATTGGTAAAAAATTGAGCTATGCTTTATTTAGGTGACATAAACAATTTTATATGTGCTGTGTAGGATACAAGGATATGCTTATAAAACATATTTTATTTTACAGAGAACAGAAGTCCTCCATTTAAAAGACTGTCCAAGAAAAATATCTGAAGGCCTCTTTGTTTTGGAACGCTGTCTACTTTAAAAGAAGGAACAGTGGAGATCTTGAAATTGCTCACAAATAGGTTATATGATAATGAGATATACTATACCATGCTTTTCTGTAATATGACTATTTCTAAATTCGGCCTCTGTCTAAATTGCAATATGCAAGTTTATCATTTTTTTTACTAATATTACTTGCTTAATCTTTTCTATATTTTTTTTGAAGGAGACATTTGTAGCAGAAGACTTTGGAAGATACATTACTTCTTTTACTTCTGAATGAGGCGTATCAATTTTTAATATGATTTAACATATTTTTATATTTTATATTTTATATTGCATTCTTTTAGGTTTGACTTGGGTTAGTTTGGTTTTTAGTTGTAAGCTGCCCAGAGTAATGTATTTGAGATAATCCGCTATATACTTTGTATATTGAAGTACTGCAATGAATAAATAATATATCTAAACTACATTTGAGACTTCTTTCTCCCTTTGTCTTGAGCAAAGACCAAGAATTCTAGCCCAAACTTCTTTCCTCAAAGAACTTTATAACCATAAAGTTATAAAGAATAAATGTTGTTTTCTCTTCTTTTTTCCCAATGGGCTGTTCATTCTGAGATGATAGGATTCTGAATTATGGTTGGACAAAAAGGAAGAAAAAATGAAATGGTGTGTCACAAAAATCTAAGACTTGTATCAAGAACTGTACAACGTAAATCACAAAAGCTGCCATGCCTCTCCAGTGATAAAAACTTTATCCATGGTGATATTTGACAGCATTTCATGTCCAGCTGCTCCTTAAGGACCCTATTCTAAAACATGCAAGCTGTACTTCTACATAGCAAAAATCTAGAATTGCGTTCCTCAAATATTCTGGATAAACATTCAGAAAATGTCACAAACTACCCCAATTGATCAAGTATCTCCTCTCTGTAAACTTGTTTTTAAGAGTATGGGAGTTCTTTTTCTTTTTTGGCAAATAATATGACTATAGTTGCATTTATATATGCCTTCTTTTTTCCATTTTAAAAGACCTTTTAATATTAAAAATTATTTTAAAAAATGAATCCAAACATGAACATTTACCACCTGAATTATTTTATATCCCCCCCATGCCATAATTCAAATCATTCTTCATACAAACTTGCTACTTAGACAAACTTCCCCATCTCCCCGGACACACTTTGCTTCTTTCCTCTACATCATGATCAATTGAATTTTAACTACATTTTAAATTTATAGTCATTATCTACTGTTTAGTGTTTTATATGGCATTTTTATGAAATGACTGTAAGCCGCCTAGAGTCACCTTGGGAAGATAGGCAGCATGGAAGTTTAATAAATAAATAAAAATACTCAAAATCTTGTCCAAAAGAAACCTCTCCATGTTACATGATTACATGCAAGTGGCTTTCCAGCTGACTGAAATCCATTTTTTATAAATTCATTATCATATTTCCTATTCAGGTTTTCATTTTTGGAGTAGCTGGGCAAGATCATAGTTTTACTTAGGATATAATTTGTGGACATTCCTGTTCGTTATTGTCAATCTCCTGAATTTTAGTACTTCTGCTATTACTTGTATTATCTCCTTATACACTTCAATTTTTCACCACCGATCCTTCTTTGCAAACCAGCTGAGTGACAGTGACCATGGATGGGGTGATGAGCAAGTCTTGGCCTGACCGGCTGACTGACTGACATTGCCCAACTGATTGGCAATGCATGTAAGGTCAGTTCTAGTCAACCTCAATGGTTGGTGGATCACAGTTTGAGACTCACTGATCTAGACTTATAAATAACTAAGTAGCAACGTAAATACGTACATATCTCACTTTGGACTTCTTTAGTTAGTATTTAACAGTAACATTAAATACTAACCAAAGAATTCCAAATTGAGATATGTACATATTTATTTTTGCTACTTAGTTATCTACAAGGCTTAGAAGTTTTTCTATTTCCTACACCTCTGACTCAAACAAAAATGCCACATTGGCTTAGAGCATATATTAAATCTTTGTCTTTCTTATCATTAGCACATTAGAATAATACATCCAGTCATAGAGTGCAATCTGGTGTACAGTTTACCAAAATGCAAGTTTCACCAAGTTCAGAATGTCTCACTCTCAGGTAAATACTATATAATGATTACAATCTTAAGCTACAATATAAGTTCATTTTTTTTAAAAAAAAGTCTTTCTTAAAATGATTTATGGAATGCTAGAATATTTTATTCCAGGTGAATTAGCGCAAAACAACTGCAATCAGCTTTTTGTGCACCACATGCAGAGAGAATATAGCAAGACACACAAAAACATTACAAAGCGATTTGAAACACAAGTAAGCGTGGCTTCATCAAATCAAAGTCCAATTATCCTGAGTAATCTCAAACATGCTCCCTCCAAGGTGACAATTAGAACCCCTTCTCTGCCTGCTATCATTGCTGCTTCCTTCTTAGCATACTGTACAATATTCTTAATAAGAGCTGCAAACAGATGGAAGCTAGGTTTAACACTAAAACTCTAGGTCAACCCACCCAAGACATATGACCTCACCTTCAGCAGGTAAACCTCCTGGCCTCAGAGACTATTGTATGCCACGCTGAGTGGCTTGAATGCAGGCCTTAAGAACCACGGCTACAAGCACCACTGCAGCTGTGCACACCGGCTTCTATCAAAGAGTAAAGATTCTTTTGCTTGCCTGGTAAACACCAAAGGAATCCAGCTGGTGGCAAGCCCTGTGTATGATGCTGCTTCCCACTCTACCACTTCTAGCTTTAGAAATGTGAGTAGTATCTAACCCAACTTGGCTCATTTTTGAAGCCCCTGACCCCTCCCTTTCCTGCCATCCCCTTGCCCCTCCCTTCCAGAAGTAGCCAAGCAGCTACTGTTGTGTTTCATACTTGAGCTGATTCTGCATCAAAGCCCTTGGTTAGAGCAGTATAGTGGGAAGAGAAAGAAGCAGGAAGAGATCAGGTATTTCTCCATTCCTGACTCTGGAGGGCCTTGGTAACAAAGGCTGTATTTAACCAGATCCTGTGAAGCAGAAACCCCTTGTATCTACTTCAGTACCTTTGATCTAACTCCCCCAGTGGGATGTGTATTAGTCATGTCCCTCCTGCTAAGCTCTTGAAGCCAAGAACCTGGGGAGAAATCTCCTCCTCCCATTTTGGAAAGTTTTCCCTAAGCTAAGACACAGCAGAAAGGGCTCACCCATCCCTGTCTTGTCACAGCTGCTTCCTTCTCTGCATTTGAGCCTCTGATTGCACTTAGCTCCCCCTTGCCCCAAACCCAGCGCCTTCCCAGCCTTGATATTCTCAGGGATGAGATTCAGACACTTATCCCTGCCTTTTATCAGTCGTCCAACCATTGAAGTGACAGCATCAATATTCTGCTATGCCTTAGAGCCCTCTTTTATTATGAGCTTTTCCCCTCTCTTGCTGTGACTAAGCACCTTACAAAATCCATTCAGTCCAGGCTTAGCATCCTGAGAACATTGAAGTCAGTAGATGCTTTTCTTTTTCTCCAAAAGGGCTTTACTGGCAGCTGGACAAGGGGAAAACAAAAGAAATATTTGACTGGATGCCTAGATCTTCTGGTACTGAATGTGCTTTTTAACTCCTGCCTTGTGCAGCTCCTCTACTATGGTTTCCTTTATCTCAAGAAGCTAGGAGGGGCATATTATATGCTGTGTGGATGAGCTCTCTGGACAACAGGCTTATGAAGAGTCCTAGGGCCCACATTGCAAATGGAGAACCAGCTACTAAAGCCATCAGAAATTTCTAGTAATAAATACCATAGAAGCTTTGATCTGCAGAGTGACCAAAGTAAGTTCATCTCTTATCTAAAATACATTTGTACTTTCTATTGATGGATCATAATTTTAAGGACATTTATCTTTTTGTATCACCCTTTACAGGGTGCAAAACAAGAACTGAGAGTTAGAATAAAGTAGCTATGAAATCTCAGAATCTACAGCTTTTAAAAATTGTAAACTACATTCTCAAGACTGCATTTCCTATTTGATTACCTTGAACTCAACGGTCAAATGAAATGGTTGCATCTTTGGGATGTCTAATAACTACTAAGCCTCCCTTCATCTCCCCATCTACATTCTCAAGACTGTGTTTCCTATTTGACTACCTTGAACTCAATGGTCAAATGAAATAGCTGCATCTTTGGGATGTCTAATAACTACTAAGTCTCCCTTCATCTTCCCATCTACATTCTCAAGACTGTGTTTTCTATTTGACTACCTTGAACTCAATGGTCAAATGAAATAGCTGCATCTAATAACTAACTAAGCCTCCCTTCATCTTCCCATCTACATTCTCAAGACTGTGTTTCCTATTTGACTACTTTGAACTCAATGGTCAAATGAAATAGTCGCATCTTTGGGATGTCTAATAACTGCTAAGCCTCCCTTCATTTCCCCATCACTGCTGCCAGAGCTTGATGTGCTAGGATTAGCCTTACTGATTTTTAAAATTTAGCCTTCATAATATCTGATGCCCACCAGATGTCTTGAAATTGCAAAGGCTGTAACTCCCAAACAGCATGGTGAAAAGAGAAGATGGACTTAACTGGAAGACCAGAAGATAACTTTCCAGTTACCTGTGTGCAGTCTGGAAATGAATTATGTTTGATCTTTTATTAGAACAGGTAATTTCAATTGCACATAGTCTAGCTTCTTTTCCTCTCTAAAAATATATAACATACACACAGAGACACACCTATTGTTTTCAATACCCTAAATTCCCTTGATATACAGAAATCACGTTCTTGTATTTTCACCATGGTTCCTTCCACTCATCATTTGGCAACCTGCAAATTTCTCCAAACTCCGTTTAAATGAGAATTACTAAAATAAAAGACAAATCCACATACTCAGGATGACATATTAAAATATGAATTGTAAAATATGAATTTCTGTTTCTGGTTTTATATATGATAAAGTGTGTTTTTCAAAAAAAAATATAATTCTCCCATTCTGAAGTCAATCAATAGTTTCCACATTAGTAAAACATAATACAAAAATCCACTTTATATACTCCAATAATTAGTCCCACAACATCCTCACTTCCTATCTAATAGGAAGGTGGCTATAATATTTTAGCTATTTTTATGGTTACTGTATCTTCCTATCCAATAGGATGAAAGGGTTAAACATCAGAAGTAAAATAAATGATTTGCAATATAATTCAAATTCAGAAATATATAAACATTCATATTAAAACATACAAGAGTAAAACTTATTGTTGGAATGGGAGCAGTTATAGTCCAGCGCATATGGAGGACATCAGGCTTTGCAACGTTGCTTCTGAAAATCTGTTCACTCTTATAGTAACCAATGCTGAGCTCAATAGATCTGATATTCATATAAGGTATATTCATAAGATAATATTTGTGCAAATGTGATTCCTATTCCAACTGAATTGTGTTAAAAAGTCAGAATATTTTAAAGCTCACCACCTTACCAAAAATAAAACAGTTGTACTAAAATGAATTAGGGCACTTTCAAAGTAGACATAATTAATAAATTACTCTTAAAATAAAAACTATGGATTTCCTTAATTATAACCTATCAGTGGAATTTATCAAAATGGTTAAAGGCATAATTCCAAAGAATGTGCATGACTATAATTTCCCTACTTCTGTGATAAGGGACCAACACTCCAATCCTATGGAGACTTACATGGATATAAATCCCACTCATCGGTGACTTACTTCAAAGTAATCCTATACAGAATTGCTCTGTAATGTATTACTATATCCTACTGGATACAATGAATGTGCTCAAGCCTTCTTTTGTAGAATACAGTAGAGCAGAAGAGGAGTAATAACAGGAGACAGGAAATAGGTTATTTGATGAGGTCAAGAACAGCTGCTGCAATGTGTAGCATTAATAAATCTAACCTCATTTTAAGGCACTGCTGTTTTTAAAAATGCAGGGCATGTATCTGGGTTATATCATTAATACCAAATTCTGTGAATACCTCTATCAAACTGTTTTCCATGAAGATCATAGATCAAAGTTAGCTTTCACCATTCCACCCGCCTGCCTGCATGGGTAGTGCTTCATGGTTCAGTAGGGTAAAACAGAGTCTTAAATAAATGTGAAATGCAGAACCTCCAGGACAGCAATGCTAACAACACATGTAGTGTAACCCCAAGATACTTTCTCAGAAGCAAGCCCTATTAAGGTCAGTGAGGCATGCTCTCAAGTTGCACCCAGAATCCTCTTGTTTTAATCAATGCAGAAACCTGAACATAGTATTAACTGGGATATTTAACTGCAAAGGCCTTACAGTAAAACCTACTCAAGGAATTTTCTTGTCTACCATTTTCTCCAACATTGCCTGGATTTACAAGAAACCAATGAACCATTTGTTTTAGGTGTAGATTAATTGCTTTTTTTTAAAAAAAAAAGCATTATCCTTGAATTACAGCACTACTTTTTAAAGATGCAAAAATAATTCCAGCACTTTTTTCAAAACTAGAAAAAGAAGAAAGCTAAATTGTTGGCATTTGTATAAAATTCCGTCTCACTATTCCCTCCCATAGGCATTAAAAAGAAATTATTTTCTCTATGCCAAACTTGCTATGGAAGAACAATGGTCAAATTCAGCATATCTGCCTGTCAACCTATGATATTCATTTGTTTGTCTTAAAATGGTATCATTGACCAATCTTTCCATCCACCTCTACTATAAATCAAAGGAAGCCTGTTAAAATTGACAGTTTTTTTTAAAGCTTCATTGGACTTCTCCGGTCTTGCTGCTCAGAGGGAAGAAAATACTGAGGTTGTTTGAAAAAGAGAAAGTGGGTAGTAAACCCAGTCAAGTGTTAATAGATCTGTAAAATGCTGTTTTAAAGGGCTATCTTCCCATTACTGGGAATGATAGCTAATGCATAACTACAAGTGGACTGGCTAATAGGCAATGGTCATGCAACAAGAGTGGGATTAGCTTTTGTTACTGGACTGGACCTGATTCATTCTTGACCAGCAGCAAATGACTATTACAGGGTATCGGATACAGACGTCTCTGGTGACAGCCCTAAACAATGGATATTTCTACACATTATTTTATATTTGGAAAAGTTGGAAAACTGGAGAAGACCCTAACTCAGGGGTAGGCAAAGTTGGCTCTTCTATGACTCATGGACTTCAACTCCCAGAATTCCTGAGCTAGCATGATTGGCTCAGAAAGTCTGGGAGTTGAAGTCCACGAGTCATAGAAGAGCCAACTTTGCCTACCCCTGCCCTAACTTATGGGACATACTTAGGGGCTCCGTACAGTGAGATATTTAACCAAGATACATCTACTTCTCCCTTCTTTCCTCTCATATGGCTCTTTCCACAAAAGTAACTCGTAGCACTCAGCCATAAAAGGTATACCCCCTTCCTTGAAATAGAACCGAAAGAAGACCAGAATTTCAGAATGTGATAACTCAAGAAGGAACTCCATCTATCCCATAGTCAAGCTTCCATAGAATTTAGTCTAACTTAGACTTTTATATCTTTAGTCTGCCATTTCTGCCACATCTATCCAGGGGAAAAAAATACTTTAGGGAAGGAATAGCTAGTAATAACTGGCTGAAGCCTCTCATCATTATGGTGGGACTCTTGTCGAAGCATTGTTCTACTCCAAACCCTATGATCCTTTGGTCAGTAAGTGCCATTAGTAACTGAGGACCACCCTTGTGGCCTTTTATGTTGAAGAAAATAGTTATTACTATTTCCCTTCAACTAAAGTAGACTGGGGGAAATTAGGCTTTTGATACGTGTTTTAGCTGAATGCTTAAAACACTTCAAGGCTTTTCTGCGAGCATTCATCTCGAGCATTTAAAAAGCTTGATTCATTTTCAGGATGAATCAGAGAGCCTATATATCCCTAATCAAAATATCAGCAGAAAAACTCAAGCAGAACTATTTGGCAGAAAATAAAATGAATGGCATTGGGCCTGATGGGAAAAGTGTGTTGTCCAATTCTTTAAAAAACCAAAACAATTTCAGCTTTGGCAGTTTCTTTTTTAAAATGTGATTTCCATTCTTTCCTCCTAATAAGTGTATGTATGAAATAAAAGGAGCAGAAAAGTCCTTATGAATCAGAGGTGGGATTCAGCAGGTTCTGACCAGTTCTGGAGAACCGGTAGTGGAAATTTTGAGTAGTTCGGAGAACCGGTAAATACCACCTCCGACTGGCCCCGCCCCCATCTATTCTCTGCCTCCCGAGTCCCAGCTGATCATGGGAGATTTTACAGTATCCTTCCCCTGGAGTGGGGTGGGAATGGAGATTTTACAGTATCCTTCCCCTGCCATGCCCACCAAGCCACGCCCACCAAGCCAAGCCACGCCCACCAAGCCACATCCACAGAACCAGTAGTAAAAAAAAATTGAATCCCACCAGATAAAAAAATTTGAATCCACCACATTTAAAAAAATTGAATCCCACCACAACATAATATGAATGTTCTGAATATCCACCTCAAAGCGTACTCAAAAGTCTTGCTGGGACACCACAGGAAATTATAATTATGTTAGATCAATTTTTGTTTGACAACTCTCGGTAAAATTGTTTCAATAATGTAAGAGTAACATAAAAATAAAGGAGAACTGACAACTCTGCAATTTTACAATTTTCTATTACAATTTAATATAATGTACTATTCTGATTGTTTCGATTCTGGGATTGTACTTTGCTATCAGGATGAATCAAATATGTCACCTCTTATGAGATTCCCCACTCCCAAATTATTTTCGCTTTTAGAAAAGTATGTAGCATATCATTTATCTTGTTTTATACATTGCAAACTTTTTTGAGCTTACATTTATAAGATTAAAGTATTTCTGCTTTAAAAATATTTACTCCCAAAGATCTACATGGTCTTTCTCAGATGATATTTAGGAAAGCTGTCAAAGTAAAGCTTTCCTACAGAGCTTTTAAATAATTTCAATGAATTGTAATGAGCATTTTATATAGTTACTCTAATATTGATGCCAGGGTTTGTGCTGGTAGATGTTTATTAATTTTAAATAAATGGCGTGTGGTTTATATTCAGATTTTTAAAATTATCAGAAGTTCTTGTGGGATTGCAATATAGAAATCCCGGAACAAATAATATTTTAAAAACATTATCGGGAGATTTTGGAGCTTTTACGGTGTTTTTGTAATGATATCTACCAGCTAATCTTTTCCCCTCCTCCCTTAAAAGACCAATGGATAGAAATGATAAAGGAAGCTTTGAAACTGGAATGGCACATTTCTAGATTATTTTAGGTTTCAAAATGCCTTTCATCTCAAAGACATGCCATAAATGCAGAGATCTTCCAGCAATTCTTCTCAGTAACAGCTGGAACTGTGGACTTCCACTTTCTAAAAATCAAGAGCTGGGAAGAGAAGATAACATCTTGGACACCCCAAATATTTGTTAGGTGTCAGTTAATTCAGTCCACAGCTGCCGCTCTCTTCCCCCAGCTCAGCTTTTCTGTCATTAACTGCCCTCTCAGGTGCTTTCATACCACAGTTATGTCTGGTCTCCAAGGAGCTGAGAGATGGCAGAGCAGGCCCTCCGATGGGACAGACGGGCTATTCTTTGCTTAGCTTTGTCCCCTCTGAGAGCTCATTGTTTCCCATGACTACACACATTCTTGACTTTCTGATGAGATGCTTGTTACAGTTTCCATGGGGTGGGTGGGGGAGTGGAACATCACGGATGAGGGAAGGTAACTCTTGGCAATATGACCAACGTGAAACTATGTTCAGTTCATACCATAATCAGAGGCTCCCTCTCTTATTCCCACCACCACCTTTCTGGTATTCCAACAGAAGAACATTTTGATACTATTGTTTAGCTGCGTGACTTGTTTTCCAGTGCCTGAAAGCACCAAAGCCAATTGCTCTCTACATTCCTCTCCTCAAAAAATCCTTCCATGCAAGCAGCCCATTTTCTGCTGGTAGGGAGACACGGTGCTGCACTGAAGGATATAGCTTCTGATATGGTTCCGGTCCTGGTATCTCAGAAATTAGACACTAATTAGGCATTAAAGTCTCTCATCATTATCAGAATCACAGTCTAATTCATTTGCGTATGTGTATCTTTGAATCGGTAATGATTCCTGGAGAGCGCTTGAACAAGTCCCTGCCATTTTCTTGGCAAGATTTCAGGAATGGTTTTCCATTGCCTCCTTCCTAGGGCTGAAAGAGAATGACTGACTCAAGGTCATCCTGTTGGCTTTATGCTTAAGGCAGGACTAAAACTCATGGTCCCTCTGTTTTTAGTCTGGTGACTTAACCACTATACCAAACTGGCTCCAATTTATATAATCATTTAATTCCTGAAATCCCCCCAAAATATAGACAGGCAAGAGAATCTAGAAAGTTCTATGAGGCTTGCCCAATAACTAGGATTTTTTTTAGCTTCATGGGATGCTTCTATTTCTATGGCATTCACCCTAGCTGGGAAAGTGGATGTAAAATATCAGCCTCAGTAAGCTAAATGTCTATACAAAACAAAATCTGCTTTATACCAAGTCAGATCATCCGCCCTTCCTAGTCATCATGATTTACTTTACAGGCAGCAATTCTTCAAGTTTTAAACTTTCCTAGTCTGCTTGGAGATTCTGAATATGAAACATAAAGGCCTTCTGCATTTAAAGCCTGCACTCTATTCAATCTGCTGCAACCTTTGCTCTAGTAAAAACTTTTAAAAGGTAACATCTCCCTTGGGTAAGCTTGACTTCTGATGACAATGTAGACTTTTCCATGTGGCTTTCTTAGCAAAAATGTGAAAGATTTGCCATTAAATTCTTCTGTGTGTGTGTGTGTGTGTGTGTGTGTGTGTGTGTGTGTGTGTGTGTGTGTTACTTTCTAGCTTACTTTGATTGATTGATTGATTGATTGATTGATTGATTGATTGATTGATTATATGCCACCAAGTCATTGTTAACTACATACAGTAGATTTTCTCCATGGCAATCTGTCTCTAACCTCGTCTTTCAGGATTCCTAATAATGTGCTCATCACCCTCCATCAAGGAACTGAACAACTTCAGACCGTTTGCTCTAACATCTGTAATTATGAAAACCTTTGAAAGGCTAGTGCTGGCCCACCTGAAAACCATCACGGATCCGCTGTTAGACCCCTTGCAAATTGCCTACTGAGCAAATAGATTGACAGATGATGCTGTTAATATGACTCTGCACTACATCCTACAACATCTTGAATCTCCAAAGACCTATGCAAGGGTCCTCTTTATAGACTTCAGCTCCACATTCAATACCATCACTCCAGATATTCTTCTAACTAAACTAAATCACCACACTTGTAAATGGATCATACGCTTCCTAACAGACAGGAAGCAACAGGTGAAGCTAGGCAAAATCACATCAGATACCCATACAATTAACACTGGAGCCCCTTAGGGCTGTGTGCGCTCTCTCCACTTCTCTCTATACACCAATGACTGCATCTCAAAAGATCCCTCTGTTAAAGTAGTGAAGTTTGCAGATGATACAACAGTGATTGGTCTCATTCGAGACAATGACGAATCTGCATACAAATGGGAGGTTGAACAACTAGCTTGTGGTGCAACCGGAACAATCTTGAACTAAACACACTCAAAACACTCAAAACTAGAAATGGTGGTAGATTTTAGGAGAAACCCTCCTATACTACCATCTCTTACAATACTAGACATCACAGTTTCTAGGTTCTATCATATCTCAAGACTTAAAATGGACACCTAACATCAACAACGTCATCAAAAAAGAGAACAAAGAATGTTCTTTCTGCGCCAACTCAGAAAACTCAAACTGCCCAAAGAGCTGCTGATTCAGTTCTACAGAGGAATTATTGAGTCTGTCATCTGCACCTCTATAACTGTCTGGTTTGGCTCTGTAACCAAAGAAGACAGACACAGACTTCAATGTATAATTAGAACTGCAGAAAAAACAATTGCTACCAACTTGTCTTCCTTTGAGGACCTGTATACTGCACAAGTCAAAAAGACGGCTGTGAAAATCTCTACAGACCCCTCACATCCTGGACATAAATTGTTTCAACTTCTACCCTCAAAATGACGCTATAGGGCACTGCACACCAGAACTACTAGACACAAGGACAGTTTTTTCCTGAATGCCATCACTCTGCTAAACAACTAATTCCCACAACGCTGTCAAATTATTTACTAATACTGTATTACTATTATTATTCTCAACCTTCCTATTACCTATCTCCTCCCACTGATGACTATAACCTTGTTTATATACGATTTATATTGTTTTGTTTCCTAATATGATTTGATTGCTTATTTAGTAACCTATGACTATCTTATGATTCTTGATGAATGTATTTTATTTTTCTTAAGTACACTGAGAGCATATGCACCAAAGACAAATTCCTTGTGTGTCCAATCACACTTGGCCAATAATGAATTCTATCACCCCGTAGTGATGTTGAATCCATCCATCTTGCTATTGGTCATCCTCTTCTCTTTCTTTTCATATTTCCCCAACATTCTCTTCTCTTCTCCGGAGAGCTTGATATTTATTTATTTTGTGTCCAAAGTATTTTGGGCCTGGTCATTGGTGGATCTAGTGAGAATTCGGCTTTGATATTTCATTCCAGAAATTGACTACAGATTACCCTAGACCCCTGATGGCGAACCTATGGCACGCTTGCCACAGGTGGCACATGGAGCCATAATGGCAGGCTTGTGAGCCGTTGACTAGCTCAGCTCCAGCATACATGTGTGTGCCGGCCAGCTGATTTTTGGTTCACACGGAGGTTCTGGGAGGGTGTTTTTGGCCTCTGGAGGGCCTCTGAGGGGGTATGGGAGGGCGTTTTCACCCTCCCCAGGCTCCAAGAAAGCCTCTGGAGCCTGGGGAGAGTGAAAAATGGGCCTACCAGGCCCACTGGAAGTCAGAAAATGGTAGAGGGGAGTCGTGCATGCATGGGTGGGGGCAGGACAGCACAGTGGAGTCACATGCGCATGTGCAGGGGTGTGTGGTGCCTGGGGGGCCACTAAATTATGGGTGTTGGCGCGCGCATGCTTTCGGCACCTGAGGGAAAAAAGTTTTGCCATCACTGCCCTAGACATCTCTCTGAATCTCCAAGCATGAATAAAAATCAACTTAGCCTACAAAATGTGTCACTGAATAGTATTTACATTAAATATGTACTACTGTACCCTCCTTGGGAGATATGTATCTTTAAAATTGGGTCCCCAATATTTGGAATTTGGGTAATATATTGGGAATGCTGTCACCAGATGGTTAAATAACTAGAGAAATTTACCAAAATGCTTCCTGCCACAGCATCTAGCCTCCTTTCCCCAAGATACTTCCTGTTATCCTGTTTAGCTTTGTCTTTTTCCAGGTTGGTTGGCACATCAGGCTGCAGATACTCATTTACTTTCTAGGTAGTGTTTAGGTTTCATTGGGGTCCAGAGAATATTCCTGGAAATAAAGATTATGTAGAAGACATCTTTTAAAGCCTTTTATTAATGAAGATAGAGAATAAACAGGTGTTAGGTATTTCTGTAGAATATTCATGCTATGATATCTAAAATAATCACCTAGAAAGGTGACACATTAATGATAGCAACAATAAAACAAAGTGGCTGCTGTTATAAAACAAACATATTAGGTTTAACAAAAATGCAATTTGTTGTTTTATCCTTGCAATTACTGAGGGGAAACAATGCATGGAGAATGAGAATTGGTGTTCAACTGACTAAAGGGTTAAACTAAATCTGAGCCATATCCCTACAGAGCTGCCTTTATCCAAGGTCTTCCTGCTCAAACATACCTTTCCATAATTGTTTGTTTTCACTCTGTATTCATTTTGCATTCATAAATCCATTGCATTCTGTTTCCACATTTTGTCACAGGCATATTTGATTCCATGAGTTTGCCAATGCAAGGTTTAGATTCAAAGTTCAAAGTCATGTGCACCAAAAAATGAAAACTTGTATTATGCAGGGGTGAAATCTACTTACCTTCCCTACTGGTTCGGAAGTGTGCGCGCCATGCACACGCTGTTGTCATGTCTGATTTTTTACCCTCTGTGCATGCGCAGAAGGTTAACCAGGAAGTAACGACATCCAGGTGGGTGGGCGGAGCCTCGTGCTTCCGCCGCTACAGAGGGTTAAAACCAGGAAGTAATGACGTCTGGGCGGGTGGGCGGAGCCTTGCACTGCCGCTGCTACCGGTTCGCCAAACTACGTGCCACCGGCACTACCGGCACGCGCAATCCGGACAGAACCGGCAGGATTTCACCACTGGTATTATGACAAAAGCTCATTAAAAATTATATCTATATTTCCGGTACATTTAATACATTATTTGTATTATTATTATGTACACAAAAATTAGAAATAACTGAATTCTTTGGCGGGTGTTGGTTTTCATAGCATCAAGTGCATCCTAAGAACCTAGGATGTCATAATGTATATGTGCAGATCCAAGCAGTGTGGCCTTTTACAACTGACAGATATAAATTTTGTCAATGTGCAGATTTTCTAAGTGCCACCCAAGATTTGTTGGTATGGTACCCAATGTGCCAATAACCACAAGGACCACCACGGCCAGTTTAAGGCATAATCTTTCAATTTTGATTTTCAGATCTTGATATTTTGTGATCTCCAATCCTTTGTCTTATACTCTACCTCCTGGAATTGACACATCAATTATCCACATTTTCTTTATTATTACTATAACACCAAATTTGCAGTCGTCTTCACTGAAGGTTATAGACATCATGATGCAGTGCTGGTAAGGGTATCCAATGTTAGGATGGCTATGGATTACCCCAAGTACAGAGGCAATAAGTCTATCCCTGCCAGCTGCTGGGGAATACAAATAGGACAGAGCTGTTGCTCTCAAGTCTGCCTTCAGTGCCTCCAGGGACAGAATGCTGGACTCGGTCTTTGATTGAGTAGATGGACTCTTCTTATCTCTTGCCATGAGACTTTCCCTCCCAAATCCTCTGGCTCTTCAAAAGCCTTGTACAAACAACTGACAAAATAACATATGCCAAATCACCTGGGATTTGTTGACCAAGTAAAGGAAGTTCATGTGAATCCCGATAACCAGTGCAAAATTATAATTCATAGTCTCAGAAAAAAAGAGAGAATTCAATCCATCTTAAACCGGGCACAAACAACCCAGTGTAAATTAGATGCATCTCACCTAATGTATTGCATCTGGGGACCTGGGCCAGTCTGTGTTAATTTATTCTAATTTTAATTAGGCACGCCTCAAAGATGTGTTTCTATACTTGGAATGCTCGCTGAAGGTGTTACTATTTCAGCGCTTTGGGACCACAATATCACACCCTTTGATAAAGGATGGGGGACATGTGTTTGCCCCACAGTGTTTAACTATTTGCTACAAGGCAGGTTCAGGCAAGTGGCCAAACACAGGCTCAGCATCCCAGCTGTATGAAACACAGAACCCACCCTCCATCCAGCATAGAAGCCTTGCAATGAAGCTGTGCTTCTGTCGTGACAATTCAACATTAGTGATCACAGTTAGCACACCCTTGGAAAGTGGAGGCAATCAAATAAATGGAGCTGTGTTGCAAATGTGGGCGAGGCAGGGTCCCCCCAAAAAACCCCTATTATAATGCATTTTAAAATTTATAAACAAAATAGTAGGACATGATGCCGTCCGTTTTGGCAGTGATAATGAAAAAATTCAACGGCCTTATTGAGACTACCTCAACAAAGAAAAATGGGGGTGATGGTGCAGGGGAGGGAGAATATCACATCACTCCTATTTTAGCCCAGAAGAACCTTGCTGAGCAGACAAGGGGTAAAGCTACAAAGATGAAGTGAAATGTTGATGGAATAAATATAAAGAAGTTTGGAATGCCTTTAACATTTAGCAGGTATTTAAATATGGATCTCTCTTATCTCTAGTCTAAAGCACTGATTCAGCTATAATGTCCCGTTGCTGTTTTGTCACAGTATGCAATATGGTTATGAGCTATGTTTGTATGAAACTCATCTCTAGTTCACATTTCAGTTCTCTGACTCTGATGTCAATGCTTGCAATCCTCTATTCCTTTTCTCATCTATATACACCAATCCTATGCCAAAAACTATATTCCAATTTCTTCAAACCTTTTCTCTTCAAAAAAGGTAACTGCTTTTTTACCTCACGCACAGTGAGCTTTAGAAATCCCTTTGCGTTTCACTACTTTGGGTGGCATCTTTCAGCTTCCATCATTATTTGAAGTGGCACAGCGAGTGATGTGGGAGTTTTCATGGCACAGCTGTCCTGATACCTGAATCCTCCCTGGCTAATCAATCATTTTGATCTGAAAAAGCCCAAGAGGCCATGAAGTCTATTATGATGCCCTTTGATGGGGGTGTCTATAGATGGTAACTCCAAAAGTCAAAATGGTGGCCTGATGGTACAGTCAGAGCTATGATTGTTTTACCTAAGAGGCAGAACTTCAATTGTACCATTGTGGCCATCATCTTCATTTTTTTGACCCTCACATGCACACACAGGTCCTTGGGGTTTAACTGAAGTATAGGAAGCTAAATTGACAATGAATTATGCTTCAGAAAATAGGAACCTGCTCAAGGACTTTTTGGTTCTTCTTACCTAAACGCAAATGCCAGAGATTCCCAATCCCCACTCCAGAATATTACCCAGTGTTATTTTCCTTGGAAAAGTATTCAAAAGCCATTTTATTCTCTGCTTAGCACTGCTTAGATATGTATTCCTACCCATTTAGTCCAATAGGCAGCAACAAAAGATTTCCTGGCTTGCTTGCGTGTTTGTTGTTTGTTTTAACTTCCTTTTGTGAGGGATTAATACAGATATGAAAATTATTAGTGTACATTTGCTGTTACTGATCCACATCTCCCCCACAAACTGGCACCACAGCCAGCTTATTTTGCTCAATCTATGCCATCTTTGGCTTCAAGACACAAAGTGAACTGTCATGTTTCTTGCTGGCTGAAAGCAGAAGGAGGAGGAATGGATCCAGCCTATCAGGACGTGCCTGTGTCTTTTAGCACTGCTTTGTCTCTTGGACATTTCATCTCCTGCAGCACTGGCTGTAATTAAATCTAGGCTGCGAGTTAGGAAATGCAATACCTTTGGGGAATTCACCTAGATCTGCAGGAACGGCACAAAAGAGCCCTGATGAGTAATGGATTCAAATGTCCAGAATGACAACAGTGAGCTATTAAAGATTTTGAGCTCCTCCAAAGTAGAGAGGAGTAGGAAGTCAGAAGGCTGCCTCGTACAGTATTTGTTCAAGAAAAGCATCCCCCTTTTGATTAGTGCTCTCTGCAATCAACTAGTGGGTCATCTAAGAGCAGATGATCTACACAAAAGAATAGGGCAATTGTCACCAAATGGAAATACTGGCTGTGCAATTCACACAAACAATATACATGATGATGCTGGCATTATCAGGAGTGACTTGCAACACAATACCTATTTGAGATCTGGAAAAAAGGAGGTGGTTACCCACATATGTCCCAGAGTTGCATCTGAGGAGAGAAAGGCTATTTATTTCGCAGAACTGTTATCTCTCACTTCTTTCTAAAGCCTCTTTATCTTTAGTCCCACTCTTTATCCTTATGAATAGTGATAAATGGATTAGATTAAAGCTGGTCCAGGATAATTCAGCCTTTTGGTGTGGAAATATGAACTTTCTCAGGCTGACTATATTAATTTATTTAGTAGATTCTGTGATTTAGCAATCTACAAGGATTGACACTTCATTCCTTACACCATGCTGTTTGCCTCCAAGATTAAAGGCTCCCTATGCCTACTTCCTTCTTTCTGGGGCAGGGTTGCTATTGCTAACCGTGAAGCATCAATACATTAACTTTTAAAGCCTGTCAACTTGTTTTATCTTCAAGAATAGGTTTGGATTGATTTTTTGAGACCACTGAGATTAGGATGTGAATTTAAAGCAAGAGTCCAGATTTTGGGCTTTCATTTAAATCAGCCAATCTGGTGTTTTAGGACTACAGTTCTCCAAATTCCCAGTCAGAAAGATTGACACATGAAATTAGGGTAGATCACGGGTATCAAACTCACGGCGTCACATTGCCGTCATGCAGGGGCAGGTTGCTTACTTACCGATACCGGTGCGCTGCACGTGCATCTCCACATTTCGTGCGCATGCACGCCCCCTTGTGCGACTTTGCTTCTGCGCATGCATGGAAGCAAATTCTCACCGAAATTTCATGAGGGGACGCGCATGCCTGATTTCGGTGAGATTTTGCTTCCGCACATGCACAGAAGCAAAAAAGCAGAAAAGCGATGCGCGTGATGGACCGGCAAAGACAGCACTGGAGCGGTCGCGCGCAAATTGCGCAATCGGCCACTCTTTACCGGAGCTATGCACTGGACCGCACTGGTAGGAACCCACCACTGCCATCACATGATCTTTTGTGACCTTTTCCCGCTTCGCGGAGCTGGTGTGGCCGTGGCCTGCATGTGACATATCCGGCCCACGGGCTGCTAGTTTGACAGCCCTGGTAGATGATCTAAACTTGCAGGGGTCTCCAACCTTGGCCACTTTAAGACTTGTGGACTTCAACTCCCAGAATTCCACAAGTCTTAAAGTTGCCAAGGTTGGAGACCCCTGATCTAAAGGACCACATCATCTCATTCTGTTGAAGTTCAGGATGTGGGTGGTGGGATAAGAGCTCACTAGAGAAACTGTCAAAGCAACTCTAAACAAATAATAAACACATCTCAGCAACTATACCACCCTGTCTCCTTACAGCTGTTATACTGCACATAAGTGCACATAAGTGTGGAAAAGAAATCTCAGAAGGAAACAGTAGCAAACCTGCCATATACCCCTGGCCAAGATGTTTTCATGGTTGGAATTATCAAGAAGTGAGAGTGACTTGAGGGCGTCTTCATCTTTAACGCACAAGGAATAAATTGGGTATTTCTAACTTTTCCTTGTGTATAGAAATGCACACACATATACTGTACATGTATCATTCAGAAAGATTTTTAAAAAATCTGACACCACTTTTTTATATCTAAGCAGGATCTTAGGAAGATACAGAGACAATACATTATTTCAGACCTTGGGAATTTTTTTATTTCAGTTGTGGTGGGGAGGTCAATGGGACCTTCATTGTTACATCACATTGGGAAAGAATAATTTTTGTAAACTCCAGAGTGCCTGATGAGAGAAACAAATGAAAAAATTTCAAGCAATGTCTAGTGATTTTTTTGGGGGGGTCACATGGGTAAATGCAAGGGGAAAAATACTAAGCCTTGCATCATAACACTGGATCCAAAATTTTCACTTACAGAATTTTTCTAGATTTCTTCTCCACCCTCTAGGTCGCATAAAAATAAGAGAGAGAGGGATATAAGAAATTGTAGCTCTTTTTCAAACAAAATATTTCTTAATTCATTGAATGCAAGAATAAGAAGCAGAAGTCATTGAGGTTAATCTTACACTCATGTCAATACACTCTTACCATGTCCCTCAAATTCATATCTTCATGTAAAGATCAAGAAAATATTTGTATCCCTATTCCTTTCTGCTGTGAGCAGTAGCAGTTTCTACACAGCCCAAATTCCTGAGTATAGGGAAACTCCTTAACCAGATTTTTCTAAAATATATTCAAATGTTTCTATATATACAGTATTTGGGAATCTAATTATCTAGACAAATTGTTAGGTGAGAGCTTTTCCAGAAATGGGGACAGCCTGCAATTCAGGCAAAGCAAATTATAACACATTAGAAGTGGTATTATATTATGACTGTTAATATGGGAATATATTAAGAAATAAACCATAGAGGAAAAAGACAGGAAAAGCAGGAAGGTATTGAAACAAATTAGTTCACTTGATCTGCAGAAATCCCATTGTCAATCTATCCCACAAATGCTCCAGATATCCATATATTCCATATATTCCATTTCTAGCAAAGGACTGCATATCCACTTCATAAGAGTCCTTGATTAATCAACTATGACTGAGGAAATCCAAGCTGATGAAAGCTTATGCCTTTAATAACATTTATAAGTCTGAAAAGGTGCTATCCAGAGGTGAAATCCAGTAGGTTCTGACAGGTTCTGAAAAACCAGAAGCGGAAATTTTGAGTAGTTCGTAGAACCGGCAAATACCACCTCTGGCTGGCCCCAGAGTGGGGTGGGAATGGAGATTTTGCAATATCCTTCCCCCAGGAGTGGGGAGGGAATGGAGATTTTGCAGTATCCTTCCCCTGCCATGCCCACCAAGCCACGCCCACCAAGCCACACCACGCCTACCAAGCCATGCCCACAGAACCCGTAGTAAAAAAAAATGGATTTCACCACTGGTGCTATCAGAGTCCTGGTTTTTTGCTATAGAACAATTCTGGATAAACTTTGACTAAGTTAAGTCAGCCTAAACTGACTCATGCAATTGTATTAAAGATGAAATCGTTGGCTGAAAAAAAGCCATGCATGTCATACAGGGTAAGAAAGTTAGTTAATTGCCATTAGGTTAGGTTCAATTCATGGTGACACCCCCCCCCCCAAGGAAAAGCTGCCATTCCATCCTACCCTGATGTAGGACTTAATTTGGAGGTGGGGCTACTATTTCACATGTCTGCAGAGCCCATGGCACATGTGTGAAAAACAGCCCCAGGGCCCCGAATTGGTCCTGCACTACCTATTCCACAGCTTGACCATGGGGAAGATTACATCATGGAATCAGAGAACTGACAACTGAAGGCCAGCTACTACATTCTTCCCTCCTGTAAAAGTAACAGCAGCATCTAGTCTATGGATGGATGTGTTTCTTACATATCTATTCATTTTTGGGAAGATCATTGGACATATGTCAAAAACTGCTGATGAGGTATTGTTATGTCTTCTCTCCTGGGTTGGTTAAGGAGCTTTAACTCAAGACGTGGGAGTCACTTCCCCCCCACTTCCCCCAACAGTTCTCTGATCCCATAGGACATGTCTGTGAGACTGGGCAGATAAATGCCACTGCATATACATGTACATATACATTTAATGCAGGAGTGGGTTGCCTACTTACCAATACCGATGTGCTGCATGCGCATCTCCACGTTTTGTGCGCGTGTGCGCTCGCTACGCACGCGCACCCTCTTGCGTGATTTCAGTGAGATTTTGCTTCTGTGCATGCGCAGAAGCAAAATGTCGCCGAAATCTCACGAGGGGACGCACACGCGTGCACGATTTTGGCAAGACTTTGCTTCTGTGCATGCGCGGAACAAAATCTCGCCGAAATCTCACACACACGTGCGTTCCCTCGCAAGATTTCGGCAAGATTTTGCTTCCGCGCATGCGCAGAAGCAAAAAAGTTGAACAATTCTTTTAAAAAGATGGCGACTGTCCTGTGAAGACGGTACCGGAGCAGTCGCGCACAAATTGCATAATCGGCGGGTCCCTACCGGAGCTGTGCACTGGACCACACCGGTATGAACCCACCCCTGATTTTATGACATGCATCCTCCTTCTATCATTCTTGTAAGGTCTGCAGCTCAAGAGACCATTAGAAGGGTTGGCAATTGAAGAGTGAGAAATGGCTCTTTGTTTCATGGGAGATCTCAAATGCCTCTGAAAATCATTAGCCTGTGACTTGCAGCAGCCTCAGTCCAATAGGAGCAGAGCACCTGGTTTCTTCTAGGTGAGATGCTGCTGAGAGTGCCAGAAGCAGCAGGAAAACACCACTTTAGAAGTGGAACAGACTTGAGTTGGACCCAGTTGAAAGCAACATCATCCACTTATGTTCTCTAAATATGGTTGCTGAAGTGCCGAACAGCCTTTTATGGCATGCCAGAGCTGGGTTGAAAAATACAGACCATCACTAGATGCTATCAATAAATA
This sequence comes from Diadophis punctatus similis, assembly GCA_023053685.1. NCBI lineage: Eukaryota > Metazoa > Chordata > Lepidosauria > Squamata > Dipsadidae > Diadophis > Diadophis punctatus. Next base: position 37,493,214 of record JALIGW010000003.1, on the reverse strand, counting down.
TCTCTGGGTATCTCTATCTTATGACCATCTTTTTTACTGCTAAGTGATTAATGGCTGAAGAAGACCAGCACACAAGATGGTAGAAGATAACGCTTCCCTTGCTCACTTCCTGCCTCCTTCCATGCCACTTTTTAGCTGTGTCTCCTATTGAAGCTCCAATCCTGGCCTGCAAAACTCCAAACAATATATATGGCAGCAAAGAAATGCAAAACACATTAGCTATTTGCTGCTCTTCAATAATCATCACAATTTTTGCATTCAGATATGGCAGACCTAACCCACATAGTGAGGTCTTATATAAAAAAGTAAGTGGCAATGGGGATCCACCAACACTCCTGTCTATGCAGGCTGCAAGGTGACTGCCTCTCCTGCCTTTCCTATATTTATGTTACTGTCTTTCATCTTATCAGTCTACTTAATCAATTGTCTTCCCCTTCTTCTATTTCCACAATTTTGTCAAACCTAAACATTTTTCCACTCTATCACGTATCTAAAAATGTGAGTTTTTGCTTGCCTAAAAATGCCTCAAGGAGGAAGCAAGATTAATTGGTTTTACTTGCAGCCCATGATACCCTTTACCAACTGTCTCAAAATTCATAATTTGAAGTAGACCAACTTCTCTTCCTCTTGGTCAAAATGTCACTTTCACTTTGTCTACATTTCTAAGCCATATATGGTCCTACTAGAAAGGCTATTGTTTGGCTATTCTGACCTTTGTTCTTATCTTATCCCCCGGAGGTCGATGGATCATTGCTTCCCTTTTGAAAACATACTTACTTAGAAAAATAAAACCGAGATTCAAATCTAATTAACAAAATATTTATTTCAGTAGAAAAATAATAAAAAGAATCCTTATTAAGGCTACATCTTATCGGCTAATGAATAAATCACTTCTACCTTAGGCAGAAATGGTGAAGAGAAAAAGTGATTTATTCATTAGCCGATAAGATGTAGCCTTAATAAGGATTCTTTTTATTATTTTTTTACTGAAATAAGCTGACAAGACTTTTCTAAATCTTGCATTGTTTCCCCCCCCCCCTCAGGTTAATTGCCCTTTGCACTTCTCCAGTAGACCATCCATTGTTATCTTTCTTGATAGAATATTACTATAAAAATAATGAAAGAAGTTGGAAACATACAGCTTTTTATTCTTTCAGTATCGAGTGTTGAGATCCAAAGGTTGATAGGACAGCCTGGACCATTCTCTCTTTTTTTAAATGAACAGTACATTAATGTAAAGTCATAAAGCCATAAATAGCAAGTAACAGGAGCTGTCCAGGAGGCTTGGCTACAAGTTACATCAACTCTATATTTTCCTGATTGAAAGGCAACCATAAATTCAAGACACAGCGCACACCAGATAACATGCAAGTGAGTAAGCACAAACAACATGGGAAAACAGATTACTCTCTTTCCTCCAGCTTGTTGACTTTTCATACTAGAGTCAAGAGGAAAACCCCTCAGGTTATATTTAGTGTAGAAATGCAAGACATTGGCAAAGAACAGTTTGACCCACCCATACTCAATTAAGGGTTAAGCAGTAGTGGGAATGGGTAGCCTCAAATGTGCTCTCCAACTCTTGTGATTCTAGGATAAAGTGACCAGATTTTTTTAAAAGCGGGACGGGGGGGCGGGCCCGCCTGGGCGCTGCCATTTGAGTTTGCCCTCTGCGCATGCGCAGAACGCCGCGCATGCGCAGAGGGCAAAACACAGCAAATGTCGGCGTCCAGGGGGGGAGGCGGGAGGCCTTTCCTCGCCTCCCGCCTCCCCTTCGGGAGCCGGGAGCCCTTCGGGAGCCCGCCTCCCCTTCAGGAGGCCTTTCCTTGCCTCCCGCCTCCCCTTCGGGAGCTGCCCTGGGGCCGGGCTGGCAAGCGACGAACGGGAGGTGGGAGGCGGGGAAAGGAGGCAGCCGGCAGCTTACCTGTCGCGAGCTCCAGGCATCCAAGTGCCGCGGTCTCCCGGTCGCCCGCCCGGCCCCAGGGCAACAGCGGCAGCGAGGCGATGGGGGGAAGGAAGGGGAGGGGGAGGAGGAAGGGCTGTTTGCGCTGCTGGAGGGGCCGCTCGTGAGCTCAAACCGGTGACGGCTCCTCGTCCCTCACCCCTCCACCCGCATTCCAACAGCAGCAGCGCCTCCGAGGGCGGGGCTAGGGATGGGGCAGGGGAAGGAGAGGAGGAGCAGCCCCCCTTCCCCGTCTCCCCAGCAGGCAGCCGCCTCGCTGAAATTCCGCCTTTGCCCGACTTGCTTCCGGTACCTCTCTTTTGTGCTTCCCGGCTAAGGTGACCAGACGTCCCGCTGTTTTGGCATTCTTTCCAAAAAAGCGGGACTTTTTGGAAAGAATGCGGGACGCGGGACACACGCTTGAAAAGCGTGTCTGTCCCGCCAAAAGCGGGACGTCTGGTCACCTTATTCTAGGACAGAGGTCTTCAAACTTGGCAACTTTAAGACTTGTGGACTTCAACTCCCAGAATTCTCCAGCCAGCTATGCTGGCTGGAGAATTCTGGGAGTTGAAATCCACAAGTCTTAAAGTTGCCATGTTTGAGGACCCCTGTTCTAGGAACTCTTCTACCTGATAGAAGATATTTTTACTAGCCTGCTTAGGGTATTTTAGCTGGCAAGAAACAAACAAGCAGAACTAGGAAGTAGCCTATTAACATTTACATTTATCTGCAAGGCTGGAACAAGAACTAGTCTGCTTCCTCATCCATTGTGTTGAGTGATACACAAATTAAAGAATGGCAACTTTCTCTTAGTCTATGGGAGGCGTTTTCCCTTACCTCTGCCAGGTAGCTGAATTTATTTGATCAAATGTTTTCACATTTCTCCCACCTACAATTTCAAGGAATGATTTCACGACTGACTTCATGAACAACCACAATTGTTGTGGTGCTAATCCAGATCATGCAAAAGAAAGAGGGGAAGATTCCTCCTGAGTCTAACAAAAAAAGTTATACATGTCAGAAATGTAAAAAAGAGGGCAGCAATTGCACTACTATTTTTACATTGTTTGGATATATCTGTAACAAAATAATTGGTTGAAACAATACTTACAATTAATTTAATATCTATTAAGTACAAAAAATGGAAACACTGCTACATTGTTGTATGTGTACCATACTTAAATTCTTAATATCAGTAAGTTATGAAGACCAACTGTTGCAGATGTCTTTGAGGTGCTTCAATTAGCTCATACTGCATGTTGGAAATAATATATTCAATATATAATATATATTGAATTGTGGATTGAATTGTGGAATCTTTGGTGTTTTCTGACTTTGGTTATTTGCTTGCCGGTATTTCATTACCCAACTAGGTAACATCATCAGAGTGAGTGAGGGTGGGGTTTGCTCCCTGTTTATATACAGTAGCTCTTCCAGTTTGGGTGGGGGTTTGGTTTTCTTCTTGGTAGTTCCTTGATTAGAATATTGTTTATTGCTTGATAGTTCTTCTAGTGTTAATCCTGGCTTATCTGGTTGCTGGTTGCTGAAGAGGCTGTGTTCTGGTTCTTCTTGTTTCTTTCTTAGCTTTTGAATGGTGTGTAAATATGGTTTATCTTTATGTATCTATTGATGACTGATTTGTCTGAATGCCAAGCTTCTAGAAACTCCCTAGCATATTTTCATTTGGCTTGGCCTAAGATGCTAACAGTAGATGGACCGTGAATGTTAGAAGATATTGGTCAAGCTAGAATTATTTCAAAACCACATTGAGTAAGTCAATGGAAAATCCTCCCAGCTCTACAACAAAACTCATCTAAACAGGGAAATATATGAACTTCCATCACCATCATATCCATATCAAGAAATGTTCTCTGCATCAAGACTATTCATCCTTTAAAATGAATTTTTAAGAAGAAGGAAAAGAAAGTAAAGGCAAGAAAAGAGGGGGTGGGTGGGAATAGTAGAATCTCCTACGAAATTCCCTGAGTATTCCATCTGCTTGCTGGCATTTCGTTGACACTAGTTAGAGAATAATTACTCAAGGCAGCTGCTGGAATGCAGGACCCAAATGACACTAGATTGGTTCCATTTGGCTCCATTTCACTTGACTGCAACATTTGCTGTGCTCCTTAGCTTCCCTGTCCTTTTCAATTACTGCTGTTTAAAATACTCCTGTAGCAATTCCCCTAAGAAGCAGAGATGCTATGTGTGCCTGGTGGCAGAGGGAAAAAAGAGAAACTTTTACCTACCATCAATCCCTATCGCCTCAATAGATGGGAAATAATTATAGAGATAGTAGTCATGTAAAAAAAAGGCTAAAAGCCGTGGGTAGCAGAAGCCCTAGGTATATTTTATTCAGCAGTAAAGTCCTCAAATTCCATCTTGGTTTGTTTTAAAGTTGGACAACAAAGCTTTGCAACAAAGGTAGAGGAATACTGTATCTATGACCCTCCAGGTTTTGTCAGCTTCTATCATCCTTGAAAATTGGCTATGATAACTGGAGCTACTAGATGTTAGAATCCAAAAGATCTAGATGACCACATGCTTCTCCATCCTCTTTTGGAAGCCCTACAATGCAATCCTGTACCTGTCTATTAAATTCCAGCAGAGTCACTAAGGTTTTTTCTCAAATAACTGCATGCGAAATCTGCAGTTTTAGTGTTAGTATTATATGAACTCTCAAAAATACTACAAAGCATTAAGTACCTGATTATATCAAAAATGTTGAAAGTCTTCAATGAAACAATAGTTTTACTAGTATAACAAAATGCTTATACTTTGGAGACATATCAATTTCTACTGGAAAGGAGTTTCACAGTTTGAGTGCTGTTTTAAACAGAAACTAGCCTCTTAGAACATATTGTTCTGTTTGGTCCTTGATTCAGGTATATTGTAAACCTTAAAATACGATTGGCTTCTACAGTTTATGTAATTGTTTTAAATAACAGAACTTGGAAAATATTTTTTAAACATTTTAAATTGTTTTTGTTTTTAGTCCAAGAAAACTCAATATAACTCAATCACAATACATACTTGAGGCAGGTGGAAATTTTTGTTATTGCTTGAGGAAGAGGAAAAGACCACACATGTTCCAAATGCCTCCAAAGATCATTGCTGAAACCAATGGGAAATGCAAAGCGCAATTGTTAAAACAACTAAATCTCAATGAGGAAAATTTTCTAAAATTCAGGATTATCCTCCCTCTTTGTTCCAAAAACTGAACCTGAACATTTGCCAGCAGTATAATTTGATATTGTTGCTCTATACCAGGGGTGTCAAAGTCGATCCCACCAATCCCCAAACTCATCAGGAGTTTGTTTGCCCTTGGGGGCCAGGGTGAGTGTGGCCTGGGCATCGCGGCTGACTGGGTGGGCGTGACCGGGCTCTGGGCAGCAGGGGCTGGTCCCTCACTGTCTCCGAGATGGCCCCGCGGGCAGTGGTGGGTTTCTACCGGAGCTGTCCGGTGCGTAGCTCCGGTAGGAGCAGCCGATTGCGCAATTTGCACACGACCACTCCAGTGCCGTCTCCGCCGGTCCGTCGCGTGCGTCGGCATCTTTTTGTGAGAATTTTTGGGCTTTTTTGCTTCTGCGCATGCGCAGAAGCAAAATCTCGCCAAAATCTTGCGAGGGGATGCATTCGAGAGAGATTTTGGTGAGATTTTGTTTCCATGCATGCGCAGAAGAAAAATCGTGCGAGGGGGTGCATGTGCATAGTGAGCGCGCGCGCACCCAAAATGTGGAGATGTGCGCTCAGTGCACCAGTATAAGTAAGTGAGCAACCCGCCCAGGGGCGGGTTGCTCACTTACCTTGCTGCTGGAGCCATGCGCGCGCATCTCCAAGCTTGGTGGCGCACACACTCGCTACATGCACGCGCCCCCTTGCGCGATTTTGCTTCTGTACATGTGTGGAAGCAAAATCGCGCCAAAATCTCGTGAGGGGACGCGCATACGAGAGAGCATGCGTGGAGGCAAAATCTCGCCAAAATCTTGCACGCGCATGCATCCCCTTGCAAGATTTCAGCGCGATCTTGCTTCCGTGCATGCGCAGAAGCAAAATTGCCCGAAAATCAGCAAAAAAAATGGCTCCGTGCCTGGTGGACCGGCAGAGAGGGTTCCGGAGCGGTTGTGAAATCCGCCGCTCCCTACTGGAGCTGCGTACCAGGCAGCTCTGGCAGGAACCCACCTCTGAACCCGCCCCTGCCCGCGGGCCAACTCTGTGGCCTATCGTGGGCCAGATTCGGCCCATGGAACATGTGTTTGACACTTCTACTCTATACTGTTTTTAATCTACTACTATACATCTATGAAGTGCTCAGAAAGATATAAGAGATAGATTAGAGAACAATTCACACAATCAAGCTAGTGGATTGAGAATATAAACTGAGAATGTATCTAAAAGATGCTCAACTCCAATGTAACAGAGGCTTTGGCTTCATGGACATCCATAAAAAGGCACAAGGAGGTTGTGTTTATCATGACATCATAACACAAGTGATGAGGATTCTTTAACTGATGTTAATTGCATCACATTGCTCCCCTTTTCTTTTCCTGCAAATGCCTGTCCTTGGCTGATCTTCCAAAAGCTAAGTCTTCATTAATATTTGGATAGAAAATCATCAAAATAAAACCAGGATATTTTTACTGGAAAACTGAAAAAAATATATAGAAGAAAACAGTGACAAATCTCTTCTGTAATTTTTCCAAGAAAAAACAGGACCATGCCTGTAATCAGCAGCAGTTCCAGCTCAACATGAGCAGTCTTTTACCATTTTTATATCTAAGAAAGAACCTCGAAAATGCAGAAGAAACTAGTCTGTAGGTAAGGGAGTGTCCTAGCATATAATTTGTTTGATCTAAAGTGCTACATAAATGGCCCAGGAGTCCAAAAAGTTCAGGTATTGATTTAGTTTGCTCCAGGAAATGATTCTGCAACTAGGTTTCCAAATCACATTAAAGAATAGAATAGAATAAGAATAAGAATAAGAATAAGAATAAGAATAAGAATAAGAATAAGAATAAGAATAAGAATAAGAATAAGAATAAGAATAAGAATAAGAATAAGAATAAGAATAAGAATAAGAATAAGAATAAGAATAAGAATAATGGAATGGAATGGAATGGAATGGAATGGAATGGAATGGAATTTTATTTGGCCAAGTGTGATTAAACACACAAGGCATTGTCTCCAGTGCAGAAACTCTCAGTGTACATGCAAAACAATGGTTTACAAATAAAAAATCTCTGGTCCATAGATTATGCTAATCTCAAAACAAGTTGACTAGTATGTGATCAGTAGTCGGGTTTTGCATCCTTTCATCTCCTAAATAGATTCTTCTATATTTAGGCAATTCCTGTCCCTGTTTTAAATTCCTACTGCAAGCTAAAAAATAAAGGCTAATGTATGTTAATATTTGCTAATATTTACTTATCTTAATTTCTATCTATTGATGCAGATTTATATAAATATATGCACTGAGGAGAAAATTATGATCTAGTGCCACTTGTGTTTTTATTCAATCAGCTGTTAGCTACTAGCTGTTGATAAGTAACTTCAACCCTCCCTCCCCTTCCAAGGGGGCTTTATTATTTAAGCCAGCTCTAAAATGGGTGCTTTCAAATACAGTGTTGCTATCTATAAAATAAGGCACATGGCCATTCTTCTTGCTGCTTCTCAGAGGTTGTTTTTTTGTGTGAACCACAATAAACATTGTGTCTGCAATCTACAATGTTATAGGATCACATAGTAAAGGAGCTTCGCTTATCTCAAATATGAAAGGGTAGATTGGGCCAGTGAGAAAACTGGGCTGATTCACCTTGTAGACAAGAATAGACTGATGGCTATGAGGCATTGCACATGACAATCACAATAACAAATGATCCATTTAAGACAATCACTGTGTCTCCTGATATAGAAAATAGAATGCAATGTCAATGTTGCAAGTACAGAAGGTGGCTCTTAAGAGAAGATCTCTAGACTGTATGCAACAGAAAGGTAACAAGTGGGCACTTGTTTCACTGAGGAGTGGACTGAGTGGGAAATCAAATCTAAATTTTGCCTTTCTGAATCTCACAGCATAATTGCCTTATGTTCCCTCATTTTACAACCAGGGGCTGATGAGAATTGTACTGTACTTCATTAGATAAAAAGAGACGCTATCTTCCCTGTCACACCAAAAGTGTGTGTGTGTGTGTTACAAAAACTAGTGCTATTATCCACTGGATTGCTTTTAATAAGGTTGTATGCTGTGTTAAACTTTCACAAGTCATTAAGGAAAATAATGACATTTGCTGAAATGATTGAAATTTCCTAATACTCTTTCTTCTTCCTCTACAGGACTCAGTTTTATAATAATGCCCCTAAAATCAAAGACCTTCCATTACAGAGTGAGGGATTCTACTTCTCTAATACACTGTCTTCAGTAAAATTGCTGCAGGCAACTATGCCACTGCTTATTTACTTCAGTAGACGACTTCAATTTATGCTGCTGGTAGAAAAATATACCCATACATCTCAGATCAAAGCTGTCTGGATGAGTCTGGCTAATTTGCCCTTACATAGAACATGTTCAGAGATTTCATCTATACCTTAGTACCAGTAAGAAAGATTATTATAATATGATACAGAAACTGCTTTAAATATATTATATTTCTTCATTATAAAAACAGGAAATGTTTTGAACATGCTAATTCTAGACTCATTTGGTGTTGCTGGCTGATCACCAAGAAACTTCTTTGTTCCAAACCAGCCTTTCTTAATCTGGTGTGCTGCAGATGAATTGGACTTAACTCTCAACTTTCATAACTGGCTAGGGGATTATGGGAAGTGAATCCCAAAGGATCTGAAATGATTGCTCGACAGAAAGTAGCTTTAGAAAAGAAGCATCAGAGATCATTTTCTATTTCACTTTTATACCAATGAGACAATTTTAGCATCAGCAAAGCTACCTTTTCATTTCTGAACATTTGGTTCCATATTATGGTTAGGCTCATTCTGCTGATCTATACAGCTAACCTTAGGTTCAGAGCATAAGAACAAATCATTTAAGCCAGGTCATCTGTATCATAAGTTGGATGTGGTGAGAAAATCACATTAGATACTTTTACCCCAGCAATGACCAGAAAGAAAATGCTCTCATGGAGTAATAAAATTCTTCTCATCCAGATCCACCAAAACTATCTTCACTTTATAGCAACCAAAAGCTTTTCCTTATTGGAAAAAAAAATTAAGGCAGAAACAAAGGAAGTGCAGACTTCTTTCTGGTAGTGATATTATCTTCATCAAGATGTTAGGATCTCCCCAACTAAGTTTTTACATGGTGACATACACTGCAGAGGAGGAGGGGTGGGGTTTCTCCACCTTAGTTCCAGAGCAGCTAACGGGGGCAAGACTATAAACTAGAATGCCATATCCTTAATGGAAATTTTGCAGATGGTTTGGCAACATGAACCTAAATTAAAGCAAAAGACAGTATCTTAGTATATCCTCTCTCTTTTTACTCCCAATCATTTAAATTAATAGTAATGTGGAGTTGTGTTTCTCAAGTCCTTAACAGCTGAACTATAGAGATGTCATTATGACTATGGATTCTCTACCTTATTTTCTCTCTCCTTTCTCTCATTCTTTCTTTTTGAGACCTTCCCAGTGGAAGAGAAAAATTATTATTCATCTCATTGTGTCTTTTCCCTTAACACTGGGACTTAATGAAACTCTTTCATCTGTTCTCTTTGTCCCAGACTGATGACTCTGGGTCAATTAATGGAAACACTAGGGTGTATGTTATATACGATTCTTAAAGATATGCCACCAAGCAAATGATATAAATCATGGTTTACCCTTTTGAAAAATGACTAACATTTCCAAGCTATCTCTATTAATTAGGTTTTGTCAAAATAACTTTCTTTAAGATTACATTTGTTCTAACGAAAGTAACAATGCAACAGTGTCAAATCTGTGAGCTAGCCATCACTCCGTCTGACCCATTGATTGCAAATCCAGCAATACTCGTTTTTTAAACATAAAAACAAAGCACCTACCACCTTTATCCTGCTGTTCACAATCCTGAGAAGAGATTTAATCATGAACGGTGTGTTTTTCTCTTGTCAGCAGTCAACGAGAAGTACTTGACTGCACCAGATTAAGGAACTTTTTATCTGATCACAAATATACAGACAGCCATAAGTATCACTTGTGTGTTGCATACAGCATATGGCATTAGAAAACACAAAGGCTCATACTGATACACACAGATGGCAGTTGACAATAACTGAGGACTTAAGTCTGATTGGACTGCTTCCATGGTCACACCTCAGTCTGAAGTAAATGCATTGATTTCTTAAGAACTTCTAAGAAATTTGTATAAAATCATGTAACATTATTATGCAGTAGAACTGTAAGATATATATCAACAACACACCCACACCTACACACACACACATATAAAAATATGGGAAGAGTGCAAAAACAATTGAAAGTTTATTCAAACAAAGGGCTTATGTTAATTTCAGCAGTCCATTCATATGTATACCTCTATTGACATATCTAATAAACTCCTATTTAGGATGCAGATCACAATGAACAATAGTAACATATCATGGGAGACAGAAAAAGATCTCATTATACACAAATATTTCCATATATCAGCCAACTGTTATCTTATAATGAAATCAAACCTAAATAAAGCCTAAAGGGTAAAAATGAAGTAGAATTGAGTGTGCAAATATTCCTCTTTTTGCTGCTGACTCTATCCTGTACATAGGGGTGTGTTTAAAACGCTATCCATATGCAGCTACTTTGTCATCACAGGCACTTACATGACTTTTCTTAGACAATAAATCTCACCTTTCTATCAAAGCAGTGGCTATGGGGATCTACTTATGTGAAAACATTGCTTGCCAAGCATAAAGAAACAGAGCATTTCTAACATTCAGAGGTCTGTAAATATCACCTGCCAATAAACATTTGATTAATTACTGAAAGGAGGAATAAAGAGGAATGTATACAGATGTACAAACAAAAGAGGGTAGGTATGTAACACATATCCACAGTGCACCCTCACAGATCTGCATTAAAAAAATGCCACTCACCCTCTCATTCATCTTCCAAGACTTTAAACAAAGAATAAGAAGAATGCTGTCTTACTTTTTCCTCCTCCTTTACATGACTTCTTCCCTGGTGCTTTAATTTCAAGACTTCAGCAGATCTGGGTTTTTGGACAACAATTACACAAAAGCAACTAAACAAACGGCTGAGTGCAAAAGAGCCCAGCTTCACACAGGAAATAGCTTGCTAGCAAAAAAAGAGGACCCGGGGGACAGAAAGGCTGCAAATAATAGCAGTGCTGAATAGATATATTCCTAATTGTGAGAGAATTGTGTAGTGTGTGGAAGAAAGAGAGAGAGAGAGAGAGAGAGAGAGAGAGGTAACAAGAAAGGAGGAGGGAAGTGGCAGGATGGGTGTAGAAGAAGAGGCCTCCCCCTACTACATAAGCAATGGAGGAGAGCTTTGCAACCTGAAAGTGAGGTTACTGAATAAATTATTCTCCATCCGTTGCTCTGTTCTCATTGGCCCAGCAAAGACTTCTGCATCAATGGTGTTATGATGATGAGATTTTTACATTCACCACACAGGCCCACACTGTTACCTTCTGCTTAGGCAGGCTCAGAGATTTGGGCATTATTACCCAGTGAGAAGCCTCAATTAAGAACCTAATTAATTCTAAAGTGAAAAAAAAAGCTTCAAATTAATTTGCAGTCTCTCCCCCTCCGGTGAATAGGCTGTATTCTTTGGGTGTCTGTCTCTCTGACTGAGACCAGGTTTTAAAAGAGGAAATATTGTTTCAAGGGTGGGTTTTTTCTTTTTGTTGCAATTCTCCATTTTTAGATTCCAACCAGAGACATCACAAATAATAATTCTGTCTCTCAAAGACAGGCAATTCCTGTATATATTTAGCCACCCATTGTTCATCAGAGTCCCTCCCTCTGTATTTTTATGCTTTTGCATTGTCCCTGTGAGGGCTTTTTCTTAGATAACAATTGTATTTACAGGCTGCCGCTTAAAAGGCATTGGAAGCCTGCTTATATGTGGAAGCTTTATGCAACACTTGGTGCTCCAATTTTTTTTTAGAGGTGAATTTAAAAGGGGAGTCCTGTTTAGGATCTTTTTCAGGGATCCATTTTAGAAACATTAACATTGTCAAAGAGTTGCCTTTGTGAGCAAATCCCAATGCCTGATTCACATTTTTCCAGTGAAATAAAGTGGCACTAAGAAATATTTCGCTATTTTAATTCCTTCCTCTAAAACAGTGGTTCCCAACCTGTGGTACGTGTACCACTAGTGGTACGCGAGGGCCTTCCAGGTGGTACGCGAACACTTTCGGGGTCATGAACGATTTTTAGTTAGTTATTTTTTACTTCACAAAAATGTTTACTGCCTAACACAACTGTTGCCACACGCCACCCACCTGGTCCCAGCGGCCCGAGAATCCAGTTGCTGGATGCGCGGAGCCAAAAAAGGAATGGTACAATTATGGAAATAAAGTGATATCTGATCGAATTTAGTTTCTCTGGAACCAGGTGGTACGCGGCGACTGTACGGGACCTCCAAGTGGTACTCGATCACAAAAAGGTTGGGAACCACTGCTCTAAAAGGATGCTTACTACATGCCCTACCTCAAATGGGGAGGAGAGGTCCTAGTAAAGGATTTTCAAAGTGACCTCAAGTATTGTTCTGATGGCTCAAATTAAGAATACACCTTGTTTTTTGTTATGTTCAGAAATGAACCCTAAGATAATGCATTTATTAGATAACTCCCTTCTGGCTAATCCCAATGAACAACTTTCTTGCAACTAAATTTTAAACAAGTAGTTTTCCCACTGTGTTTCTGGGCTGCCCAGTGCTGCAACATATTATAGTAGACAAACCTAGTTGTTATCAGTGTATGAATAATTGTAGTCCAACTAGCTCTAGCTCTCTCTAAAGGATGCCCTGTTCATAATGATTAAATGTATGCCTTGCAATAGAGGCTACTAAAATGCTATAGAAGCTCCAATCAAGGATAAGATCCTTTGAAATAACTTTATAGGATCTGCATGCCTGACACTGGGCGGGGTCAAATCTCCCCCTCCAAGAATTGAAAACCATATGACCTCTTCTCCACAGAAATCTCCATCCTCTCACTTTCCAATTGTACAGATCAGTGGTGGGTTCCTACCAGTGCGGTCCACTCTGTCATACCGGTAGCGGCCCGCCGATTGCACAATTTGCACGCGTCGACTCCGGTGCCATCTTCGCTGGTCCATCGCACGGCACCATCTTTTTTTCTGAATTTTTGGTCTTTTTTTGCTTCCTGTGCATGCGCAGAAGCAAAATCTCGTGGGCAGACGCGCGTGTGAGATTTCAGCAATGTTTTGCTTCCACGCATGCATAGAAGCAAAAAATTGCCAAAATCTCTCTCGCGCACGCGTGTCCCCTCACAAAATTTTGGCGATTTTTTGCTTCCTGCGCATGTGCAGAAGCAAAATTGCGTGAGGGGACGTGTGCACGTAGCGAGCGCGAGCATGCACAAAATGTGATGATGTGCACACAGCACACCGGTAGGCAGGTAAGAGGAACCCACCCCTGGTACAGATCCATTTACACCTTCATTGCACACACACAAGCCCACTCGGTTTTCAGTTTTCTGTTTTCAAATAATATATGAGGATTATTATATATAGTAATGGAGCCATCAGGACGTCATCTTCATGTCTTTGCTTCTTAAGTCAGGAGTCCCAACGGGAAGCTGTATTTGTATTTATTTATAAATAAAGTATTTATTTGAACCCAGGTACAAATGCGCAGTCATATATTCTGGCAATCTACCTTTCTGGGCCTCTGAGCATAATCTAAGGGGCAAAATGTACACAGAAGAAATTCCCAGAGGACTGCAGTATGCCCAGAGCATCACCTGCTCTGATGTTTGAGACAGTGGCTGAGTAGATAATAGTAACAGGGCATCACTTTATCAGCTGCCAACTTTCACAGAACATTGCCTGGGGAGGGCTACATGCATGTGCAGGCATGAGCCCCCCCCCACACACACACACATACACAGTAAAGTGAGCCCAATACAAGCAGTGCATTTCTTCAACCTTATCACTAGGCAAAGGGAATAGTTATAGGATCATCATTCTGGAGTTGACATCCCATCTCCTCTGTGGTATTTAGAGATGTTTTTTCTAGCTTAATTGGATTTGTGGAGGAGAATCACAGCACCTGTGGAAGTAAGGTTTAACCATTCTTTTTCCTACTGGGACTTCTTCCCCATCCCCATTCCTAAATTACTCTCTTTTGCAGCTAATTATGTTTGAGGGAGGAGGGAAAGGCTTGCATTGGTTTTAATGGAGGCTTTTTTTTTGTTGGCTAGCTTTTACAGAGTAGGAGCCAAGCATCATTGTTACATCTACTTCATGGGGTACCGGTTTGGAGGAAAGTTGTCAGGTCTGCATGATTAAATCTAAGAGTGAAAAGGGTCAAAACATTCCATTCACATCCATATTTTTTCATATACAGAATTATTCAAAACTATGTCTCACTGAGGCTTGCTCCCACACAAGTGGGCACAAAATTACTGCTTAACTATGTTAATTAGCTAGAAAATCAAATAGAAACTGTAAGGAAACATTTCTGTCACTACCTATTGTCAATGAATGTTGTATTTTTCATAGATTTAATGTTAATGGAACTCACCATAAAATTATATTGTAACAGTACTCAGTTCATAGAGAATGAAGAGAGTTTTAGTACCCCTTGGAAAGTAACTAATGTAACTATATTCCATTACAAATGGAAAATAAGCCCTCTCAAAGAAGAGATGTTACAAAATCAATGGTTTTATATTGCCAGATGTTCCAGAAGCATTATTGCAGTGGTGGGTTTTAAATTAGTTTGCCACCGATTCGTGTGCACTCTTGCGCGCTTGCGCCCTGCTTCTGCACGTGCGCAGAAGCGTCCCGGGCAGGTGGGCAGAGCCTCCTGCCACCACCACTACCAGTTCTAAGAACTGGTCTGAACCGGGAGCAACCCACCGCTACATTATTGCTTTGTAAAATTCAGGACAATATCAGTCTAGGAAATCCAGATTTCTTCAGTTAATACTAGGAAGTTTGATATGGCCCAGGGATACCAGATCTACCTGTAATAATCCAGACAACCACTAAATGACAGTCAAGAGATTAAAAAAAAACCTAACATTATGGCTCTATGGTTTCTTGGTGCCTAGATAAGCTATAACAAGAAGAATAAGGGAAGATGGTTGCTCTGAAGTTTTGCTTATGAGCTTCCCAGAGATATATAAGAGGATGATCATTATTGGAATAAATGTCTTTGCATAGTTCCCTTCTCTTGTTCTTCATCATGGTCTAAAGCATTCTTTGGATCATTCTAGCTGGATTTACATTCATGACATACAGTACAGTATAGCTTTTTAGCAGTGACACGTTTCTAGTTCCTATTACATTTCTCTTCACTCACCCGGTGATTAACATAACTCTATTGCAATTCTGGAGTAGGCTACTTCACAACTTTTTTCTGGGGTTTCTCTCTCTCTCCCTCTCCCTCCCTCCCCCCTCTCTCTTGGCTTAAGGTTGACACATGTTGGGGTGAGAATAAGATCTCATAGAGGCGATTTAGATCTTTTCTTGGAATTCGGACAGTTAGAAATAAAGCCGAGATTAAAAATCTAATAGAAAATATTTAATTCAGTACAAAAACAATAAATCCTGAGTAATTACATCTTTGCTAAGAAAACACGACCGTTCAGGTCAACAGCTAAGGCAGAAGAGAATTAACGGTGGTTTTGGAATGCACACATGCGCACTCATCATATCACGTGTTCTGCTTATATTGGAATGTACCATAATATTAGGATAGGGGTGCATCACCCTGCATAGACATACAACTGACAATATTCACTACGTGACAACACAGCCTTCCATCCTTCCGAGGTCAGTAAAATGAGGACCCAGATTTTGGGGGGGGCAATATGCTGACTCTGTAAACCACTTAGAGAGGGCTGTAAAATACTGTGAAGCAGTATATAAGTCTAGGTCAGTGATGGCGAACCTATGGCACGCGTGCCACAGGTGGCACGCAGAGCCATATCGGAGGGCACGCAAGGCGTTGCCCTATTTCAGCTCCATGGGCAAACCGGAAGTTCGGAAAAATGCACTTCCGGTTTGCTCGTTGGGCTGTTTTTCGCACTCCGGAGGGTTCAAGGAAGCTTCCTGAAGCCCCGGAATGCGAAAAACAGCCCAACGGGCAAACTGGAAGTGCGTTTTTCCAAACTTCCGTTTTGCCCGTTTTGCTGTTTTTCACCGTCCCAGGCTTCAGTAAGGCCTTTGCATGGGGAGGTGGGGGGTGCGCATGCGCAGGGGGCAGTGTGGGGGGGTTGTGCACATGCGTGGGGGGAGGGAATGGGTGTGGGCATGTATGTGCATGCTAGCACACGCACACACACCCTTTTGACACGAGAACCAAAAAAGGTTCGCCATCACTGGTCTAGGTGCTATTTCTACTCTCTCTCTCTCTCTCTCTCTCTCTCTCTCTCTCTCTCTCTCTCTCTCTCTCTCTCTCTCTCTCTCTCTCTCTCTCTCTCTCCACACTGTATGAGTGTCTTAGAATTGTGCATGGAAATACAACTGGCTGCTTGTAATTTATCATATTTGTTACTAGAGAATCCCCCCCAAAAATTTCTCCGAGTCCAGAAATCAAAAGAAAAAAGTAGAAAGTGTTATAATGCATTGTGATCTGAATTACAGGTACCATCAAAATAATGCATGGTTATCAAAAAAGGGATGTTATTTGCACTTTTACCCCAATGTTGGTACTCTATTACTGACATACTTTATGTTTTCTATTAGTTGCCCTGCAACTAACTTTCCTTTTGTTATATATTTCTTGGTATACACCAAAAGTTATCATTTTGTACGCACCTATACCTGTCTGCTTAGTTAGACATATGAGTAGAGTATAATTAGGGTAAGGGTAGAGCTGAATAATTACTTCACAAAGCAAGTACTAAATAGAGCCTGAATTTAATCAAACACACTGAAACATCCTGTATCCTCAGTATTTAATTTGTCGTAATTGTTTGAAGCACTTTGACCTGTTCTTAAGCCATAAAGTTCCCATCAATAGCTGGGCCACCAGATTTACATTCACAAAATTTTATGAGAAGATCAGAGGCCACTTCGGACCTTCCAGTGGGTTTTTTCTTCATTTTTTTCCATCTTTTTTCTTTCTGTGCTACAAAAAAAAACCTAGTTAAGGAAGCAAAGATTGAACACTGCACAATGTCTTTTGATTGGTAGCACTAGAAGCTACCTATCCGAAAGCATCCTTCATGTTCCCAATTCTACATGCAAGGATTAACTATTCAGGTATGCTAGATTAGAGATTCACAAATGCTGTAAAGACTAATGAGCCAAAAAAACTCCATCTCTGTGAACTTCAAAGGCAACACTTACAACATGATGGTATTTTCAAAAGCATCCTTCACAAGCGTACGTGAGGTAAATTTAAATTCATCATTTAGATGGAAATACTGTGAAAATTCAGAATGAGCAATCAGATTGGAAGCAATCTATGAATATAGAGCACTCTAGCTGAAGCAAGTTTACTTTGGAGAAATGTCCAACCATTTGATGGTCATCCCTGAGAAATGGTACTCTGAGAAAATAGCAGCCACTTTTTCCTTGCATGGAGAAATACACCTGCAGACTCAAAACAACCATGTTGGGATCATACATTTTCTTCCTGTGCATGGAAAAAAGGCAGACTGAAGGGTGTATTGGGGGGAAAGACATATCTGGCACTCCTGAATCCCAATCTCCAGTCATTACAATCTATTCAGCATTCATTACTTTGAAATGGGTTGCTTTATTTATATGTATACAGTACACACAAATTCCCAAATGAGGCTTTCAAAATACAATTCTAGTAATGCAGTGTTTCTCAAATAGTGGGGCGGGGCCCCCTGGGGGGGCGTGGAGCGATGCCAGGCGTCGCGTGTGACCCCGGGGAACATGTGTGGTCCTTCTCGATTGATTCTCCCAGACGGGGAGTGTTTTCCCAGTTGCACGCTGCTCCGAGCCCGGAAGAGAAGGTGACCAGGCAGGGCGGGGCGGCTGCATGGGTTCTTGTTCTTGGCGGGCGCTGCGGTAGCCATGAACAGCGTGGCAAACCTGCTGCTGGACAAGGAGGAGCATCCTCTGCAGCTGGGCAAAAGCTTCAAATGGC
The DNA here is from genome assembly GCA_023053685.1 of Diadophis punctatus similis. NCBI lineage: Eukaryota > Metazoa > Chordata > Lepidosauria > Squamata > Dipsadidae > Diadophis > Diadophis punctatus. Next base: position 37,475,000 of record JALIGW010000003.1, on the reverse strand, counting down.
ACCCTTAAGCCTCCTTCCACACCATTCGCTGTGAGTGCCCGGCAGAGGCGGCGCTTATGGGCCAGGCTGGCGACCCCAAAACATCGGCTTGATTAAGCTGGCCTGGCCCCATGTCAAAAGAGGGCCCTAACCATGGTAGCCTATGCCTGCCTAACCGAAAACAGGCTCCACTGAGTTCAGTGTGACTTACTCCCAGGCAAGTGGGTAGAGCAGCCTTCCCCAGCCAATAGTTTGCTTTGCAGCTTATAATAAGTAAAATAATAAATATTAACTCTAAAATTCCATTGGGGCCCAGATCGGAGAGTTGGGGGCGCGTGAAATGTTTACTTCTTCCTGGGGGGGGGCGTAACAGAAAATAATTGAGAAGCACTGTGGTAATGGATAAAGAAGAAAAGAACAAAGCGAAAGTAAAAAGAGCCAGTTGGAGTAGTGACTAAGGTGCTGGCTAGAAAACAGGAGACTATGAGGTCTAGTCCTCTCCTAGGTATGAACAGAGACTGAGTGACTTTGGGCCAATCACTCTTTCTCTTACACAACCCACCTCACAGGGTTGTTGTTGTTGTAATAGGGAAAAAGAAGGTATGAGCTTCTATACCACATGGAGTTGACCAAAAATAAAGGCAAGATTAAAAAAAATCTCATAATAAATTAAAAATCCATGAAAATTGGAAATCATCAAAGAGAGCAAGACAGTCAATCTACATTCAGATCGGTGGTGCCTCATCCATTCATCCCACAGACTTCTTGTTATTTCGGTTGTTCATTTCTTAAAACCCATTGTTTTCCCTGACTTGGTTGGGGGGCGGGGGAACCCTGACAGGAAACAGTGATGAGAATGAAATGAGCAAGCCCTGTTGCATTGGTGGAAGTAAGTCAAATATGGAGCTAGCTTATTTCTGAGAAAATGAGCCACCGCAGCAAAGGAAGTTGGAACGGGCAGTGTACAGAATAGCCAAGATGTGTGAACAAAAGAGCCTGAGGAAATGGGATGTGAAAAAGAGATTGGGTGGAAGATCAAAGGTGGGAAAAGCTATGGAGTGCATCTTCAGGATCTGATTGATGATGCATCTCTCCCCCCACCACTTCTCCATCCCCTCCTCCAGGCTGAGCTGAGAAGGGACCAGAATCATCTGTCTTCATTACATCATCCAAATAGTCTGTGTCAGTTTACACTGTAAAAGTAATCAATATCCCCTTGCAGCCTGCATGCTGCCTGTCATGCTTTAGTGAGTAGCCCCCACCTGACTGGAACTGTTCACAGGGAAGGGGCCTCGGCTCCTATTTGCACTTAACTCTCCCTACATACTTACAAACACACTCCCTTACAGCAATATGTTTTGGCTGTAGTTTAACAAAGATCTATCCTGGGTAGGGTATTTTGAAATATTGCCTTCAAATGGTGTAGAATTATGCAAGGTGCTTTTTAGCCTTATACCATTTTTACTTCTTCAGGAACTGGCAAAATAGTTTTTTTTTTAATTTACATCTAACATATTTCTGCTCATATTCATTCACTCCTATATTTATGAAATTCACAATTCACTCCCATCTGATTCTCCTAATGAAGAAAAAGTACCCAAGGTTATAGGCACATTAGAAATACAAATTAGCCCGATTTTCAAGTTATTTGAAAATGATTCTCTCCTTTTCGTGGGTTCAAATGCACTTGGCTCATTCTGAAGTCTTTGTACAGAAGCTGTTACCGCTATAGGCATCGTGCATCATGATGAAGTACCACATGAACCTAGATAACTCCCATTCTCCCATCTTTAAGAAAAAAAAACAGGCAGAGATACAAATATATCTTTTTGAAGGTGAGAGCGAGAGTGGGCTTCCTACTTTCTCGTATCAAAATCTTGCAATTCCCAGGGAATTCATGAGTGAAAAACAGGGCAGATTCCCCTCCAGCTGACAGGAAATTACAGAAACATAGGTATGCTAATGTATTGTCTGGTTTGCATAAATAACCCATTTAATATGCAGCCTAATAAATTGACGTTGCTCGGATTTTGGAATCTTGGAACTCTCGAGTTATTAGGACTCCCCACAGACTAACACATGTTCTTGTTTGAAACATCTAAATATCTAAGGGGAAAACTTGATTTTTAAAATAACGGATAGAAACTGATTGTTTAGTGCAGCAATGAGAGCTTGTTCTGCATAGAAAACTATATCAGAAATCTGTTATGAGCTGGAGGGCTGCAGTTAAGATGCATAATTTAGTTTCATGTAATTTTAATTTTATATAATTATAATTTGCATAATTATCTCCATTTGCATACCATCTTACCAAAGATGGTTGATGCCAAACCACCACCGACAAACAAATGGCTCCTTTTCTGCACAATTCCTACTTTAACATCATTAAAGTAAGCAATCTGTGTCTTTATTGATTTATTTAAACTAATCTCACCACATAATTATCCAAATACAGAGGTCTCAAAGGCAATAGTGACAGACAAAACAAAAATATGTCACAAAATATAAATGTGCAGGTTTACCCTTGCACTTATACAACAACAGCAAAACTATTTAATATCAGGTTTATACAGTACTTTATAAGGATGTGTATAGTCAATCCCAATTTCTCTACTGATTTATTTTACTTCTACTTTTATTAATTTTGAAAATATCTATATTAATCTTGACTAAAAACTGACAGGTGTGAAATAGTTTTTAAAACACTGAAGCACTTCATAAACAAAACCACAATGTAACCATTAAAAAAAGCTCATAAATTTCCCTCAGAACAGATACAACAATAAAAGTGACAATCTGATGTTACAATCTGAAAGGCCAGAAAAAGAAAGTGGCATTAAGATTTAGCACTAAAATCACATCAGCGTTGGCGCCAGGAGAGTCTCCCAAGGAAAATCATTCCATTATAAATACCTGCCAGGTCTAAAAAAGGAAATTCACTCCTTAATTACCCAACGACCTGGAAAATGGCTCTGCCAAATATCAGATAATCATGTAAGACCATCTGGATCCTGACCTATAGAACAGCAACATAATTAGAGGGATCAAGACTGCATATATATAGCTCATTTACAAAGCAAGTCTGAAGCTGGGGAAATTGACTAAAGCTAAAGCAGAATTCCAAGAATAGACAATTTAATTCCAGGTTTAATTCCAAGGTTAGACAGGTCAATGTAGAGGTCAGAATCAGGAAGACAAAGATTTAAAGGTAGAATAACACAGTCCAGCACTCACTATCACTGTTCCTGGACTTTGACTGTTCCCTGAAGAAATATTTTGCATTGGAAGTGTGCACTTGTTCATTTGGCACCACTTAGGGCTTATACTTACATTTCTCTAACTGTGGCACAAAGATGCCTCATAAACTATTTTTATGGGGCATTCCTCATGATGTTGCCTTTGTCTTATTCCCAGGCTGCTGCAAAGTCAGCTGGAATGCAGTTGTTTCACTGTTCAAATGGTGAATTCCCTCCTCTCCCAACACAAGTTTGCCATACAAACAATCTTACAACACCTTAGAGACGAGGCAGATCATAATGGATAGAGGTCTGTCCAGTTGCTGTTGGCTACTGTGGGCAAGACTTCTCTCTGACAGACATGCTCTATGGCCACTTTGGCTTTAGCTTTGAGAGAAAGCAGACATTTAGTTTGAAGAGCCATTTTTGTTTGGTTGTTTTCACATGACAAAATCTGAATCTGGGTCTATATCTACATCTACCTGAATCTTGATTCCTGTCCTTTTGCCAAGCACTGTCCACAACTTTCAATATTGCTTGAGCTGTAAGTGAGACAGGACATTTGGCTTATACAAAGTTGACCTGTGAATTGGTTGAGTTTTGATGCTTTGGTTAATTGTCATTCTCAACCTCAGGAGTTTTAAGATATGTGGACTTCCACTATCAGAATTCTACACATCTTAAAATTGCTAAGTTAAAGTAATCTTCTCATTGGGAATCTTTAGATTCTATAGTTCTGTGCCAAAATGTAGGGGGTGTACAAAGGGAGCAGGATGAAGCAGAAGGGAATTCTGTTTATATATGTGCATAAATAATGTTCTGACTGATGGATCATGATCAAAGTAAAAAATGCATCAGTGGACTATGTCATGCTCTTGGAGGCCAACTTCATTTGTAAATAAGATTTTCCCAGAGATTTTTAACAAGGGTAACAGAAATGGAACACAATCAGTTACAGAAATCTTATGACTGAATTGTTTTCATTTTAGAATCCAATTTCTCTGTTTATTATAGCAGATGTTTTTTCAGATTTGACTAATGACCTCTCTCTCCTTGGTAAAGCAGCCATTTCCAAGATACTGTCGCTGAAGAATATGCAAGTAACCAGAATGTGAGTCTCTCTTAGGCTCTGAAAATACTACTGTATTACAACTCTACCACCATAGAGTTGAGGTAAGGGATAAAGCAGGAAGCTCTGCTAATCTTCAAGTGAGTTCCATTGTGACTGACAGTATTGGTCTCCTGGAATGGAATACCTATTATTGCAAAAACGAACAAACCCTAATTTACCAGTAGGATGGAGCAGGAAATCCCTCAACCTCACCTTGTCATATATTATGGGTAATGATTGGTGGTAGATTTTCCCACCAATATGGGCCACAGGGTGTGAGGGTAAATTAAGCTGGGGAGCCCACTGCCGTGAAATTGCCCGAAATTACTTCTGTAACTATGCTGCTGAGACATATTAAAATTCAGCTATATTGATATACTTTCTGACAGTTTAGGGATTGGATGAATGCACGTTAATGCTTGCATGAGGAAGTGCTTTTTCTTTTAATACAATTTTAGTCCTTAGAATGGCAAAGGAGATCACATGGAAATAATTATTAATTAAAACAATATTTTAACAACATTCTTTCAAGTAATTCACCTCTCATATATTTGAGTTTTGACTTGTTACTGGTGTTCATATGAGCAGTTGTGTCTCTGTATCAGGATCAAATTCCACAGCAGCAGATGATGGAATTTGGCTCCCCATTTCTAGTGACAGGGTCTGCTAGGTCTCATCTAGTTCCTCCTATTGAGGGACACATTATATTTGATTTACTACAACCATACTACATGGGTAAATAGCACTTTGCAATAGCTCTTAGACTTATATACTGCTTCACAGTGCTTTACAGCCCTCTCTAAGCAGTTAACAAAGTCAGCATATTGCCCCCAACAATCTGGGTCCAATAATTTTACCAAACTCGGAAGGATGGAAGGCTGAGTCAACCTTGAGCCAGAGAGAATTGAACTGGCCGCCGGCTGTCAGCAGAAGTAGCCTGCAGTACCACCAAATAATATTTACTATGCTATATAAATACATATAACTATAATTCAATTCAATTGATTATGAATGAGTGCTTCAAAATGAAGAACAGATCTCAAGTTGTTTGTCAAGGGCTTCTGGGTGTCCTATCATCTAAGTTAGGGGTGTCAAATTGGCTGCCCGCGGGCCAGATGCATCACATGCAGGCCACGCCCACCCCAGCTCAGTGAAGGGGAAATCATCACAAAACATAATGTGACGGCAACATGATGCCGTGAGCTTGACACCCGTGATCTAAGTGGATGGCAATTCCTGTATTTTAGATGCTGACATTTCCTCAAATTATATTGCCAATTATTGCCGAAGAAAATCTTCGGAAAATAGCCTCCCTCTTTCAGTATGAGAAGTGTTAAATTGAACTTCCTTGTTCTTTTCTGTCCAAAAGTGCTCTTTTGGTTTTGTGTGATATAAATTACAGCTCCATTTTCTGTCAGTCTTTAGGTGTGCAGATGGCTTTTGTCTCCCTTCCCACCTGTAAATGTTCAGCCTTCACATAGCAAGACAGAGAGTTAATAAACCACAGCTATAAAGGTCAGGATTTAATTGTCTGAGGCTACTGGGTGGGAAGCACAGCCCTGAAGGCATTCAACGCACGGCAGGCATTGACACAGTTGAAAAAGAACAAGGGGATGCAGTAGATGTTATTCAGAAGAGTGACCATAAGTGTGTGCAGCTGGTGTGGGAGAAAGTGGTTCTCCCTCTTGCTAAAGCTTGAGCAGCTTTTTGTATAGGCAGCAATTCATGCATCCAAAGGGCCTGCCACTGATTAGAAGGGAAAAGCTGGACAATGTTAAAATCTTGCAGAACAATTCAGTGATGAAGTGATTTTTATACCGCTGGCTTCTTGCAGAAGAAATTACTCTTTTTCCCTTAAGGGTCTATTTCTGTTGCAAGGAAAGAGCACTTCCCAAGCAATCAGTGCACATGATTGCTGATCTGTAACAATAAAGATGTTTCTTGTCATCATGCTTTATTGTTGTTTAGTTAACAATATTAAACAAGAAGAGCCAAAATCAGATCCCTGCTCAATTAATCATCATTTCAGACTTGCTTGCTGCCATCAGACATGAAACTTCAATCATGCACCTGATGAAGTGGATTTAAGTCTACAAGACTGTCTGTTGCAATAACCGTGTAAGCAGCCAAGACGCCACACATTTCTTTGCTGTTTCTGCTGCAAAATACTAGCAACATGATTCTCTGCTTCTGCATCCAATCGCTATTCCCAGAATAGAAGAAATAAGGAAATAATTAAATATTACTCTGAATATCCTGGAGAAAAGGTTAGAGCTATAACAACTTTGTATGTGAGAGATATCTATACTAGATTATTTTTAAAGATACTCTTAACTAAAAACAGTACAGCTTCCTCTTCAGCCTGTATCACGTCTTTAATCTTTTGATGCTCAATTGTTATTTTTAATCAATTTCTTGGAGAATATGTCCTTCTCTGAGAAATACTTTAAAGAAGTGTTTGGAGGTTACAGATGGAAGGTGGAAGAGAATGCCTTTGGTCTCATTCCCATCTCCTGCTAACAAAGGTGTGAAAATCCATCGCTAACAATGTCTGAAAGACATATCCTGATGGACCTACTTTTGGTTTATCCTCAACCCAACATGGAGAAAGCTTACTTTTGTCCTTAGCTTTTTTAATTTTAAAAGCAGGGTTTTCCCCTTATCCCATCGCAATTGTTTCTACGGTATGTGAATGGTCTTTGATGCCTTATTAATAATATTGGCATGCTATTCATTACTTGAGAATATCTCTTCTTTTCCACTCAATGACCATATTGATTTAGAATTACCTAGCTTCCACAGAAAGATCTACCTGTGTAATACCTGGTTGGCACATTCCAGTGCACCTGTCAGGTCAGAGTACTAGATCTATGGGATAAACACAGATTTAGCAGTCTTATGAAAAGCCACTTGATCTGCATTAAAAAAAACACCACCCAATCAGTGCTCAGTTTTGCCAACTGTGTTCTGTTGGTTCTGTTGTAAATCAGTGCACTAGACATTCTCCGCTGCTTCTGCTGAAAGGAGAAGTCATTTCACATGGTCAAATGTTCTACTGTTCTCATTATTTGGGGGGAAATGCCATTCTGTCTGTTTTACAGATTATTACTGTCCTGGGCTATTTTACAGGCTACAGTTTGACCATGGCCACTTATTACCAATACAACTATTTCCTTAAATGCTTATTTTGGATTAAAGTTGGGATAAAATTAACAAGAATTCTCACTATTTGCCTTTTAGCCTCAATGTCAAGCCACAGGTACTCTTGAAAGGTGCAGGGTGCAGTGAGAAGGAAATGTACAGTGTTCCCCACAACCTCTCTACTGCACTATTGACCTGTCACTTGAAATATTTCAAACATGGGTCTACCAGTTTTCTAGCAGAGCAATAAATCTATGTTGAAAAATAGCCTGCCTGGCAAGTCAGCAGAGCAGAAAAGGGACATGGGATGAAAGAGGATCCTATCTCACCCCACACGCCTCCTTGGCACAACGGACATATTAACCAGGTTTTTGGGAGGGGTTGTGAGCTTAGCACTCTTCAAGAATTAGTTCAAGTAGCAGGCTTGCAGGATTGTCACTTGGGGTGAAGAATTGTGGAAAGGCTGGAGAAATAAAGGAAGGGAATGCAGATATAAATGCAGAAAAAAATCAGAAGACAGAAAATGTTGCACATTTCGCTTATAAATGGTGACCCAGACTGAGGGGCAAGAAACATGGGAAGAAACTTTTAAAGTCATTCAAGAGAACCCATCTTAGCAATAGCAATAGCACTTAGACTTATATACCGCTTCATAGTGCTTTACAGCCCTCTCTAAGCAGTTTACAGAGTTCAGCATATTGCCCCCAACAATCTGGGTCCTCATTTTACCGACCTCAGAAGGATGGAAGGCTGAGTCAACCTTGAGCCGGTGAGATTTGAACAGCTAAACTGCTGAACTAGCAGTCAGCTGGAGTAGCCTGCAGTAGCTGCATTTAACCACTGCGCCACCATCTTAATGATATTACTATAAAAAAGGTTGGGAATTCTTACAGCTTCCAAAATTTCTATTGATCCCAAGATTAGCATTAAAGATACCTTAGGATAAGAAAAACTGTAGTTCTTTCTTGAGTTTTCCCAGCAGAGTGGGACTTGACAGTTTATAAGATGGCTAAAGCCTCCATCTGAGGTAACTTTCCCCCAATCTCCCAAGCTTACCACACCACAGTTAAAACAGCAATGGGTGGTTGCTTGTCCTGCCTGCAAGTGACACTGGATGGGATTGAAAATGCAGCCAGGTGAATCTTTAATTTGTTCCACATTAAAATTGTAAGGACAACATCAATTGCCAGCTTTGTCACAAAGAGAGAATAGGACTCAGCTACCAAGGAGTGAAAGAATGCATATTAATGTGACTATCAGGAAGATACTAGCTTTTCTTTCCTAGAAATGTTTCCAATTCTTTGCTTGCTCTTTTGACAATCATTTGAAGGAGTTTAACAAGGCTATTAACCTGGCTCACACAGACAACAGCAGCTCATGGGAATGTTGTTTGATGTTAGTATGATTGGATGGAAATGTTACGACCTTGGCAATCTAGACTATTACTCAAAGTAACTGTAAAACCATATCTTCTGCCTTTCAAACATTGTACCTCCTGATCAGGATATAAATCACCGTCCTTTTGTTAATCTGAATGGATGAACAGTAATTTGCCTCTGCCTAGTACACAGAGAATATTTTGGTTGTGAGATCATCCCTTCCAGTCCACATGATCTGCTTTTCAAGTGGGCAAAAGACTCGCCCTAGAACAAAAACACCCTCATGGGCCTGTTATTCCCGGGCTTAATAACTAAAAATAAATTAGCAGTCATCCAGAGTGATAAGCATTCCTTCAGAACACCCAAGTCTCAAGATCGATGCACAAGTCAGAAAGTCTGAAAGGTAGTTGTTCTTGTCAGAAGTGATTTTTTTTTCTAATTAGACAACAAGGATTGGAATATTAATCTGTCTTGTTTCTCAGATGATGGACAAGCATGGTCTTCTTTTGGAAAGAAAAATCAGAATGAGTTTCATGTTCTGAGGAAGTAGGCACTTGACCTTTAATGTTCAGGTCAAGATAAGTTTGCCCACAAGCCTGCTTGTCTTCAAGGTGCAGAGGGATTCTTGCTGGCATTTGCTGCTCCGACCTTCAGGATACATTATTGGCCACTCTTTCATCTTGCTTGTATGCATAATGAAATTGCTTGTTTGTGTCAGCTCAGCTCAAAAAGCCCCCAGGGACTGGTTAATCTATTGAAAAGGATCACATACTTTCAAGAGACTGAAGGGAATAGCTGCCTGAAGCACAGCTGAGAGATGTGGGTCTTCTCTGCCCATTGTTCTCATTTCAGGCCATTAAAATATTGGTTAGATTCATGCATCACCGGTAAGGTAAAAGTTGTTTAAAGCATGGTTTGTTGAACAAATCATAAGTTGTGACTTAACACAACATGTGAGCCAGTGAGTGATAGAATGAGAAGAGGCAACTAGGCAACTAGCTACTATGAGTGAGTAACCACTTCAAGTAAGCACCTAAGCCCCAGATTCATTCCCAATGTTGGCTGGGAATTCTGAAAGATTTCTAAAGCCTATTCTTTGGGGATAAGGCAAGTTCTTAACTACTGTGGCATTTGCTACACAGATGCAAGGAAGACAAGCTCCTCTCAACTCAGACATAGTTTTAGTCTAAAGTTCTAAGAGAAAAAATGTGAGATCAATGCAATAAATCAGTTGTGGGATTGAATTTTTTTACTACCAGTTTTGTGGGTGTGGCTTGGTGGGCGTGGCTTGGTAGGCGTGGCAGGTGAAAGATACTGCAAAATCCCCATTTCCTCCCGATCAGCTGGGACTCGGGAGGCAGAGTATAGATAGGGGCGGGGCAGTCTGAGGTGGTATTTACCCATTCTCCGAACTACTCAAAATTTCCGCTACTGGTTCTCCAGAGCTGGTCAGAACCTGCTGAAACCCACCTCTGCAATAAATCAAAGAAGAGAGAAAAAATGTAAACGTTTTTATCAGAAGGTGGTGAGGAAAAGTGTTCTATATATTGAGGCTATAACTACCTACTCAGTTCTTCCTTGGAAGTATTTCTTCACTCTTAGCTATTAGAATGCAGGTAATCAGTGTTGAGAAAAATAAATTACATTACTCTTTGGATCTGGGGATCCAACAATTGCAAAGGAATGAACCAGAATCACAAATTGGTTGGACTGTTTTTAGTTTATTTTTCATGTTCTTCAAACCTGGGTAATACTAGTCCTAGCTATCAGTGGCTACTACTGAATCTTCATGGGTGTATAATAGCTCCAAAATCACAGGCAACCTGTCTTAAAAAGTACTGCAGAGCTGTTCATTCTTCTTTCCATGTTTATGAGCTGCTTGAACTCATCCTGTTGGTCCCTGTGGGACACATAAAGTTGGGTTTTCAATTGATTTAGCAGTGCCCTTCTCACCTTTATGTTCTCAATGCAATGCTCAAGTAACTTCTTGTATATTTCTCCTTTTGCAAACTGCCACAAACTAATACAACTAAAACCCCTTTCTCTATAGAGCATCTCTTCCCATCTTTGACACTTACTGCAGAAGTGATCCATATTAATTTGCCCTACTGGACATCTGTACTGGTTTCTGTTCGAAGTATCCATTTGTCATGTAGATCTGGCCTTTTTTAAGGGCAGATTTATTTAGGAGAATTCTCACATCCAATTTCCTCTGGCAATGGCTCTATTAGGCTCCTGTCTTCTGCTGCCGCTGATGGAATTTGATTCCACAGCACCAAATTCACAAGCTGCAAACACATTCTCTCTCTTGATTAATGTGAGTAATTTCTGCTTGAAAGAAGGCTGAAATGAAGGGACGAGGGGGAAGCAAATGGCAAGGCCTCCCCCTCCTTTTGCCCATCACTCTCCACTGATTGCAATTCACTACCTTTGGAATGGGTTCAGAGATAAACAAAAACTTTGGATTGGTTTCAAAAGTAGCAGAAGGTGTGGGAAAGCAGGAAATGTCTAATATGGAGAAACAGTTGAATTGTTTGAAAAGACAGTTGGCAACAAACTTGCAGACTTGAATGGGGCTTAACCACTTAATCAATGCCGAGGATCCCCTTGTCATTCTAAGATACTCACCCCGTAACATCAGACCTTCATGCAGCTCAGGAGTAATTATGCTTTTGGGGCCCAGATGAAATTTCATCATACCCTTTACTCAACATCTAACCCTGTGATGTTTGGCTGGTTCTGTTGATTGGAAAATTGGAAATGGAACATACTCTCCAGTCTTCCCCACTATAAGAAACTTGGTGACAAACTACATGTAGGAAGAGACTTCCTCTTCATTGACAGCCTGACAAAAGCAAGAAGGCAGTTGTGCTAACAGAAATTCTTCCCTAGAAGACCAATCAGTCTAACATCAATATCTGGGAAGATACTGGAAAAAAATAATTTAAAAAACAGATGAAACTAAGCTGGCAGGAATAGCCAACACCCCAGAAGACAAGCTCAGGATCCAAAAAGATCTTGACAGACATTAACAATGGGCTCATTCCAACAACATAAAATTTAATATGGAGAAAAGCAAAGTTTTACACCTAGGCAGGAAAAACCAAATGTACAAATACAGATTAGGCAAAATCTGGCTCAAAAACAGTAACGGTGAGAGGGACCTTGGAGTCCAAGTGGACAATCACTTAAACATGAGCCAGCAGTATGCAGCAGCAGCCAAAAATGCAAATACAATCATTGGTTGTATAAACAGAAGCATAGAATCAAAATCATTAGTACCAGTACCACTTTATAAATCCTTAGTAAGACCACACCTGGAATACTGCATCCACTTTTGGTCAACAAAAGATGTTGAGACTTTGGGAAAAAGTGCAAAGTACAACAACTATGGTAAGATATGATTAAGGGCCTGGAAACAAAAACATATGAAGAACAGTTGCAGGAATTGAGGATGGCCAGTCTAAAGAAAATAAGGGCTAGGGGTGACATGACAGCAGTGTTTCAGTATTTGAGGGGCTGCCACAAAGAGGGAGTCAACTTATTTTCCAAAGCACTAGAGGGCAAGACAAGAAACAATGGATGGGAATTAATCAAGGAGAAAAGCAACCTGGAATTAAGGAGAAACTTCACAACAGTGAGGACAATTAACCAGTGGAACAGCTTGCCTTCGGAGGTTGTAGGTGCTTCATCACTGGAGGTTTTTAAGAAAAGACTGGACAGCCACCTATATGAAATGGTATAAGGTCTCCTGCTTGAGCAGGGGATTAGACTAGAAGACCTCAAGGCTCCTTCCTCTATTCTGATTGATGTGTACTCTGAATGAAGCACAAGAATACCACCACGTAGAACTCACTACAGCAATCAAAACCACTGCAACTTCACTGCAGAAAAGTATAAGCAACCAAAATTGGTATTAGTACTCCAAGTCAAAGAAATAATTGGGTGCTCCCAAACTTTCTAATTGTTTTTCCTGAGCTAGTGTTTCCCCTGTTAATAGCATACCAACTGCCCAATTCCCAAACTCATCCAACCAAATATATTGCTTTAGCTTCAGACTTAGTTGGCATTCAAATATTGGTTCAGAAATGAACAGCCAGTAACGATGGGAAGGAACTTTTATTCCAGCAGCCTTCTAGACTGGAAAGTGATTTATCTATTCAGATTAAGCAAGCCCTCAGGCTCAGCTCTTCTGTTTTCCATACTCACAGTACATTCATATCTTGCTGAAACAAATCTACACATTTCTATCTCTGCACCCTCAGGAGAAGGCACCGATATTTTTCTGAGTTCCTGAAACTATTGACACACATACATCATATTTAGAAGTTCAGTCTAGGCTAGTTCACCCATAATCCCATGGTGATTTATATCCCATTTTTCATTCAAGGGCTCAAGGCAGCATTTCTAGCACTCTCTCTCTCTCTTCCCATTTTTCCCCGCAACAAAAAAAGCCTATGAGATAGGTTGGATGGAGAAAAATGGCCAGCCCAAAGCCAGCCAATGTGGTTCCATGGCTGAGGGAAGACTTGAATCTGCATCTGCCCAGAGACATTCCAACACCTGAACCACCACATCACCAGCAATGATTAATACATAAACAGATTGCATTCATGTTACTGATAGGTTGAAAGTATAAATTGCATTGAATACAAATGTGTGATTCTATGCAGTGAGAGTCATGTATAAGACCAGGATATAATAATAATAATAATAATAATAATAATAATAATAATAATAATAATAATAATAATAATAATAATAATAATAATAATAATAATAATAATAATAACAACAACAACAACAACAACAACAACAACAACAACAACAGGGTTGGAAGGGACCTTGGAGGTCTTCTAGTCCAACCCCCTGCCTAGGCAGGAAACTCGACACTACTTCAGACAAATGGTTATCCAACATCTTCTTAAAAACTTCCAGTGTTGGAGCATTCACAACTTCTGGAGGCAGGCTGTTCCACGGATTAATTGTTCTAACTGTCAGGAAATTTCTTCTTAGTTCTAAGTTACTTCTCTCCTTGATTAGTTTCCACCCATTGCTTCTTGTTCTATCCTCAGGTGCTTTGGAGAATAGTTTGACTCCCTCTTCTTTGTGGCAACCCCTGAGATATTGGAACACTGCTATCATGTCTCCCCTAGTCTTTCTTTTCATTAAACTAGACATACCCAGTTCCTGCAACCGTTCAACGCAAAAGCATTAAAGTTCACACTTTGATATCAATATGTTGCAGACAACATGAATAAATTCTGACTAAGACCCTGGATACCTGATGCCAGAATAGACAAAAAGGCCAGGGTGGAATAGTGGTCTGATTAAGCTGATCTGATATAGACCAGTTTCTAATGCAAATCAAGTCCAAATGGCAAAAATGAATGAGAGTTGGAGTGTAAATTCAAACACCACATGGCACCCACAGTGGTTAACCACATATTGATTTGCTTAGACCTATCACTTTATTTTCTCAAAATTTAACAGCAAATGCTTTGGGCTTTAAGAATTTTGAGTGGAAAATAAGCCCAAAGTGAAGGCTGCCAAAGTGAGAGCATTCCCAATCAATCTCAGAAGTCATAGTATGATTAAGGAAGTTATTAAGCATGTAATGCCTAAGCAGGTTAGGATTGATAAGAACAGTGAATTTGTGTAATGGCATTAGGCAAATTATATAAATCATATCATTTGTGCCACATGATATAAAATTATGTGAATGATGCACTTTACATCATTCACATAATGTTATTATACAAATGATGGAAATATAACAGTATATAATGTGAAACCAAGTACATCATCGAACTGTTTTAGATACAATGTCTGTTATAGAGGCAAAATGGAAATTGGTTCATTGCATTCAACGTCTGCTAAATGGAGGCCCATTAAATAGAGGTTTCATTATTATTATCACAGTTTACACCTAGAGTACCTCAGGGGTGGGTTCCTCCCGGTTCAGACCACATCGCCCGAACCGTTAGCAACCTGCTGGTGACGCGATAATGGCGTCACGGATTCGGTTCGGTCGGTGCTGGTCCATGGGCGCTGACATCTTTTTTGGGGAATTTTTGATGAATTTTTCCGTGTTTGGATGGCTTCTCCTCTTCCGCAGCTTGAAAAAGAGCCCTCCCGCCCACCCCCGGGTTAATACCTTTATTTCTTCACCCGAAGTACAGCTGATCAGCTCCTCAGCTGTGTTTCGGGCTGAATCCTGCTACTGAGCATGCGCAGAAGTGAAATTGCATAAGGGGAACGCGCACGCGCGAAACGTTGCAATGTGAATTGATGGTGAAGGTAAGTGGAACCCACCCCTGGAGTACCTGAATGACAAATATCTGAATGATCAGTGCATAGTAGCAAAGAGCTGTAGGAAAACCCTTTGCCACCATCTAGGGGGCAGAGTTTGCAATCCGGTGTGACAGGTGTATCAAAATAAGCACTTCTTCTCCTTCCCCACCCATCAAATAATAAGCTATATTGCAGCTACCAGAAATGTGCTGCAAAAATCCACATGAACACCAGATGGCAGCAAAGACTTATGGATAACTAACACCTTACTGCCATCTAGTGGTTATTTGGAATTTTCAAGCCCAAATTAAGCAATCCTAATTTCACACAATGAACTGAAGCCATATAATGGATTAATATTAGCTTACTGTGATGCAAGAACCTACTAATTTCAGACTTTTAATTTTTTTTCTTTTTAAAATCAATTTTGCAATGATCCAAAGAAAATTCCTAATGTCAGAAAACCCATGTATGTTTATTTAATAACATTCCAAGGTATTTTGAATTTGCCATAGGAATTTATTCACACTTGCACAATCTGGTAAAGAGTAACATTATCATTTAATTCTTCAAGATAATCATATTTTGGGCTGTCCATTTGTTTTGATGATTGTCACAAAATTTTCCTTGAAGATTCTTATGCTACTGCAGTTGTAAAACAGCCAGAAATTCAGCAGCTCAAACATTTCTATGTCAGGAATTCTTAAACTTGTTAAACATTTCCTTCTTATACACAGCATCTCCTTGGGGAAAGAAGGCAGTCATATCTACTTTGGATAGCTATTGACTAACTGGGCAATCCCTTAATGTACAAAACCTTGAGATGTTTCACTTTGTATGTTGTAGCTAAGATTGGTGGGGGAAATAGCATGGCTAGGATTTCGTAACTGCTCTTTTTATTTAACCCATTTGGATCATTTAGCTTTGTTTTTCCTGTCTTCAAACTGAACCTTGGCTTGTTGAAAGCAGTTGCTTGTATTCACATAATACACTGAATCACAATCTAGCCAATCACTTTTTTTTCTTTATTATTTTACATTATCCACATGCTTATTTGATTGACTTGAGGTAACATACAATATTAAAACACTTTCACCAACATGTTGTGTGAAGTTAGCAATAATGGCCTCATTCACAACTATAATTGTCATAACTATATCACTATGGTTTATGGATAACTTGGTGTATGCCTTTAGCTAGTTGTAGTTTACTCAACAGATAATAGCTTTGAATGGTTTGTGACCAAGTTTATACGGTTTTTTTTTTGGGGGGGGGGGTTGGCTGACTGAACCCAGCTAATATCCACAAACAAATAGAATTTGAGCATAATTAAACTTTGGAATTTGCTACTATGAGCTTTGGTGCTAGCTACCAGCTTGGCTAACTCTTAAAAAGGGTTGGACCAATATATGGAAGTCATGGGGATCAATGGTTGTTAGCTTTAATGACAGTGTGACTGCATCTGAAGGCTAACTACTAGTAGGTTTCCTTGTGCATTTGTGCATATTGTTGGTCACTGTGAGAACAGACTGTGGGACTAGATTGTCTGATACAGTGTTGCTTATGTTCTTAAACTATAAACCAAGATTAAGGCAAATGATGTCTCAATGTGATATATGAGCCTTATTCAACAGTTCATGTCTAAATAAACCATGCCATGGTACAATCCATGAACCTGTGTAAACCATATTCAAAAGTGCTAATTTTACTCTTTATAAACAGGTACACAAAATAGGAGTTGAATTAGAAGAATGTAAGGTGGGTGGGTATTGAACTCAAATCAAATAAACAAAATTACCTATTTGTTGTAATACTTTTAGAAAACTGTTTTAGGTTGTTGTTCAGTTTTCTTCAATCAGTTCTGCTTCAGAAAGAACTACTGTAATTACTTCCTCAAAATTCTAATCAAACTTTGGAGAAATAAAAGGGAGCATTGTTGGAAGGGTAGGGAAAATAAGAGTCTGCTTGTAGACTAAAATCACACTGCTATTTATAGCTAGACTAGATAGCTAGAATTATCATTAGGCTGAGAACTGAATCTTTCCTCAGGAAAAGATTTGATGAGCTGACAAATAAATACTAAAGATAAATGCATGGTAAAATATCTACCCAAAGAACACTGCATGAGAAAGACAATTCCATTAGAGCTATTATTTCCATTACTAAACACTGGAAAAGCAAGCAAAATCCTAACACTGTAATTATTTTCAAATTCAGATACAATCTTAAATATACCAGAACACTTGAACTATTGTTAGAATTGACTTCCTAATTGGTGCTTCCCCTGCTTTATCTTTCTGTGATCATATAGGTGCCTGGACCTTACTATCAGAAGTTTCTGTTATGCGTACTGAGGGAGACAAATATGGTTCAAGAAACTATTTCCAAGATTTTGCCCCAAGATCAATATGGGAACTGGTAAATATTGTGTTTATGTCATGTAAAATGGTGACATGAAGATATTGGTTTTTTCATATTTCACAAATAGATGTCCTTTGGATAGGTGGGACTACAATTCCCATTATCTTCAGGCAGCATGGCCAATTGCTATACAGAATAGACTAATCCAGAGTTGTACTTCAGAATACAACTTTGTATTCTGAAATACAAGGTCAAAGACCTTGGAGTACTCATATCCAACGACCTAAGTGCTAGAGCCCACTGTAACAACATTGCCAAAAAGGCACTAAGAGTTGTTAATCTAATCTTGCGTAGCTTCTTCTCTGGCAACATTACATTGCTAACCAGAGCATACAAAACATTTGTTAGACCAATTCTGGAATACAGCTCACCTGTCTGGAACCTGTACTGCATATCAGACATAAATACAATCGATAGAATCCAGAAATATTTCACAAGAAGAGTCCTTCACTCCTCCGCTCACAATAAAATACCTTATTCCACCAGACTTGAAATACTGGGATTAGACAATTTACAACTACATCGCCTCCGATCTGATCTAAATGTAGTTCATAAAATCATATACCAAAATGTTCTTCCTGTTAATGACTACTTCAGCTTCAACCGCAGCAATACACGAGCACGTAATAGATTCAAACTAAATGTAAACCGCTCCAAACTCTGCTGCAGAAAATACGACTTCAGCAACAGAGTGATCAGTGCCTGGAATGCACTATCTGTCTCTGTGGTTTCTTCCCCAAACCCCAAAAACTTTAACCTTAGACTGTTTACAGTCGACCATTCCCCGTTTCTAAGAGGTCTATAAGGGGCGTGCATAAGCGCACCACTGTGCCTACCGTCCCTGTCCTACTGTCCTATTGTCCTCTTTTATGGTTACTTTTTACTTATGTTTATACAAACTACTACTATCCTATACATGTTTGACAAATAAATAAATAAATAAATAAAACAAATAAATAAATACCTAGATTGCACAAAATTGTGGTATGCATTTCTTTTACAGATGTTAGCAGTGGCTGACAGCATCTGCATGAAGCTTACCAGGAATTGTTGGCACCATGAAGTGTCAAGAATAATTAGACTTTGCCTGTTCATTTCTTATCTTGACATGCTACCAGGAGCTCTCCATAAACTGATAAAAGATAAGTCAGAGCAAAATCTTCTCCCAAAGCAGCAGTGGCTTTTCCCACTCTCTCTTTATTTTAAGAAGATAATTTTTAAAAGGCAGCAGTACAGAGGTGGGTTTCAGCAGGTTCTGACCAGTTCTGGAGAACCGGTAGTGGAAATTTTGAGTAGTTCGGAGAACTGGTAAATACCACCTCTGACTGGCCCTGCACCCATCTATTCTCTGCCTCCCGAGTACCAGCTGATTGGGAGGAAATGGGGATTTTGCAGTAACCTTCCCCTGGAGTAGGGAGGGAATGGAGATTTTGCAGTATCCTTCCCCTGCCATGCCCACCAACCCACACCACACCCACCAACCCACCCCTCACAGAACCAGTAGTAAAAAAAATTGAATCCCACCACTGCAGCAGTAGCAGAGAACTACATGGCTGTATGGCAAAATGTGAGCAGCAAGTGATTTTTAAAAAAAGGAAACAAGAAAAGATAGCCAGCACACACACAAGGAAGCGGATTCTCTTTACACAAGAGACCAGATTCTATTTTCTGATGTCAAGCTGTCCTTTAATTAATGATTAACTAGAAACATTCCCTCTCATGCCATCCCAGAGCTTCTCTGGTGGTGTCACTACCTTAAACACCATGCTCCCTTCTTGTCACATGCCAGAAGTAAAATTCCTCTTGCTACAGAGACTGATTGGTGTTGGGAAGCAGCAGGCTGCTAGCCAAAGAAATGGCATCCCAATGGCATCCCAGGAAGTTAGCACATGAAACAGAAAATGAACCCCATTCTCTGGCTATAAAATAACTACACAATATAAAGGATTTTTCCATCCCTAACTTTAGGTAGTTGACTGCAAATCGTATTCCTGAATATTTATTCAGGAAGTGAATTTGGCATTAAAATTAAACTTAAGAATTATGGACTGCTTAAAGTCTCTACAAAATTTGAAATAATCTTTAGTATTAATAAGAAAAAAAGGATGGAGACACACACAGACACACACAGACACACACACACACACACACACACACACACACACACACACACACACCGTATTTTTGGAGTATAAGACACACCGGAGTATAAGACGCAGCTTAGTTTTTGGGGAGGAAAATAAGGGGGGGGGAATCTGCCTACCAGGTATTCATCTGGCTAGCGTCCTTAGTCTGGTCAGCTTCAGCACATTATTTTATCCTCTGGTTAGGACTTAAAAAAACCTTCTTCGGAGAGAGTAACAATGAAAGAGCCTGCAAGCCAGTAAGAGCTGGGAAGATCGTTCGTTAGCACCTGGTTAGGGCTAGAAAAAAACTTATTCGGAGCAAGTAGAGCAATGAAAAAAACCTGCAAAGACTTGGGGCTGGAAAAACATTCTTCGGAGAGAGTAACAATGAAAGAGCCTGCAAGCCAGTAAGAGCTGGGAAGATAGATAGCACCTGGTTAGGGCTAGAAAAAAACTTATTCGGAGCAAGTAGAGCAATGAAAAAACCCTGCAAAGACTTGGGGCTGGAAAAACATTCTTCGGAGAGAGTAACAATGAAAAAGCCTGCAAGCCAGTAAGAGCTGGGAAGATAGATAGCACCTGATTAGGGCTAGAAAAAAACTTATTCGGAGCAAGTAGAGCAATGAAAAAAACCCTACAAAGACTTAGGGCTGGAAAAACATTCTTTGGAGAGAGTAACAATGAAAAAGCCTGCAAGGTAAGAGCTGGGAAGATCTGTTAGCACCTAGTTAGGGCTGGAAAAAAAGCTACATTCGAAGTATAAGACGCACCCAAATTTTCAGCCACTTTTAGGGAGGAAAAAGGTGCATCTTATACTCCGAAAAATACGGTGTGTGTGTGTGTGTGTGTGTGTGTGTGTGTGTGTGTGTGTGTGTGTGTATACATATATATATATATATATATATATATATATATATATATATATATATATATATATATATATATATATATATATATATATATATATATATATATATATATATATATACACACACACACACACACACACACACACACACACACACACACACACACACACACACACACACACACACACACACACAGATAAAGAAGCAATAGCCATCACGATCTCCGGAACGTTTAAAATTTTATTTAAAACTACAGTTAAAATTGCTAAGCTTTCATCAACCCCTGTTGACTTCGTCAGGGTGTAAAATCCCCATGGAAAAGATGCTTGCTTTTATAGAATGCCTATCAATTTATGTAATGCCTATCAATTTAGACTTTGCACGTGTAACCGGTCCACACCTTTTTTCTCTCCTGTAATTGACTTAATTGTTTCTGCCTTAGTCATGCTGACAGATGATGCGATTTCTTTTACCTTTTTCCCCATTGTGTATTGCCTCTTTCTCTCCCTGGGGGGTAAAGCAGGGCTATCAGGCATTGCTTTGAAGGTGTTTCTCCTGGCTTCCTCCCCCTCATTGTTATTCCTCTTCCTTTTAGGCACACACATTGCCTCCTCTAAATGCATCTGTTTTGCCCATGATCTTGTGATAGGTCTGCGTTGTTCTTCTTCACCCCCCCCCCTCTCTCGTTCTGCTGCTCCTCTACCGTGCTCCTCTGCTGCTCCTCTACCGCTGCTCCTCGGTGATAGGCATATTGATAGGCATTACATAAATTGATAGGCATTCTATAAAAGCAAGCATCTCTTCCATGGGGATTTTACACTCTGATGAAGTCAACAGGGGTTGATGAAAGCTTAGCAATTTTAACAGTAGTTTTAAATAAAATTTTAAACGTTCCGGAGATCGTGATGGCTATCGCTTCTTTATCTGTAAATATGCCTGGAACTCGCATTTTTAGAACAATTCTTTATGTGTGTGTGTGTGTGTGTGTGTGTGTGTGTGTGTGTGTGTGTGTGTAACATTTTTTTGCTGATAAATGAAAATAAAGGGAGACTATATATATATATAATTTAATTGGTAATTTGCAGCTTATCAATGTATTCATATGAACTCAAGTTATATTGGGATATAAATGGATTGCTATTAGAAACCAGCATATTTAATATTTTCTGGTCATAGCTTAAAGTGTGCTTATTATTAAACATTTGACAGAATCTGCATTTCCAGTGGATTCAGTAGTGTTGTTTGATTAGTTAAAGATATAATTTACCAGAAGTTATAATTGTTCGTGGCAGCTTGCTTACTTATGGGTTTAACATGGAAACATGCTAATCCTCGTCCTTTGAAAAAATGGCTCTTGATTTATACTAGCTTTAATTTAAATAGAATTATATTCTATTGTGAAGAAGATAACAGGTAGCAGGTCCCTATGACCAACTGATGTCTAGTTGCTCAGTTGCTATTCTCTAAGTAACTTGAATTTCCTATTAAATTGTCTATCACAAGGTATTATGTGCCTGTTTGGTCCTTGTTGACGCTCCTCAGACATGGGTAGTTATTCTGTGGGGTTCAAACCTTCTACCAGAAATTGAATTCATACCATCTCATATGAAAACAGAACTGTGGTGGCGCAGTGCTTAGAATGCGGCTAACTCACTGCTCACTCCAGGAGTTTGATTCTGGGTGACTCAAGGTTGACTCAGCCTTCCATCCTTACGAGGTTGATAAAATGAAGGGCCAGATTGTTGGGGGCAATATGCTGACTCTGTAAACTGCTTCGAGAGGGCTGTAATGCACTGAGAAGCGGTATATAAGTGCTATTGCTATTGCTACTGTATATACAGTGCATTAGCTTTAAGTGCTATTTAAGTCCAAGTGCTCAAAACAGTTGGCAGGAAAGGATATATAAGAAACTCTCAAAATGGTATACAGTCTACTTTCCTTTAACTTCTCAAAGCAGAGAGTTACAGATGTTGTACTATGTGATATATAGGAAGTTTCAAAAAGAATGAAATCAATTACGCATCCTGGTGGTCAGTGTAGCTGAAAATATCATTCAAGATATATACTGTATAAAAATAGAGAAATCTCCCCAATAAATCATTTAGGCCTCTATATATGGGGGAGATGACATAACATAACATGTGTATTTCTCTGCCCAGAGCGCTTAAGGGGAGGTGGGCTGTATATACCATTATGATAGCTTGAATGTTCCTGCGATCTATTCTCATATATTGTGTTTTAGAAAATCAGTTGGGAATTTAAGGTGCTGTTTGCTATTCCTTCTTTTCCTCTCCCTAGTAGTACAAGCAGTCCCCAGGTTAAGAAGGTTATGTCTGTCTTTAATTCAGATTTGTGGCAAGTAGAGTAGTGGATGCTGGAGAAGGGTTCCCCTTCCCACTAGTTTCCATGAAAGTAAAATGAAATTAAACCGAAGGACCACTATGGCTACCTTCACCTTGGTCATTTCTGCCATTTATTATAGGTTTCTCACCTTTATCACAAAGAATTCAAGGTAACATAATAATTTGCACCCTCTTTTCAGCCTCAATTTTTTTTAAAAAAATTATTGAAGTTTTTAACAACATAGTTAATAACAAATACAAACTAAACTAGAAAAGAAAATGAAAAAAGTTTGGAAAGTATAGAAAAAAGAAAAAGAAAAAAGTAGAAAAGTAAAAGGGCAACAAAACCAATAATAAAGAAGTGGCTCTCAACCTTCATCACATCATGCATAAGCTAATATAATAATTTCACTGTCTTTTAAAGTTACAAATTTTTTAAAAAATCTCTTCTCATAGCCTAAGTTTTATCTACCGGCAGTCGTCAGCTTACAACCATTTGTTTAGTGACCATTTGAAGTTAACAATGGCACTGAAAAAAGTGATTTATGACTGGTTTTCACACTTACAATCTTTGCAGCTTCACTATGGTCACATGATCAAAAATCGCTTGGCAACTGGGGAGCTTGGCAACTGGGGTGTATTTATGACGGTTGCAGTGTCCCAGGGTCATGTGATCACCATCCGTAACCTTCCCAGCCAGCTGGCAACAAGCAAAGACAATGAGGGAAGCCAGATTTGGTTAATGACCTCATGATTCACTTAACAACTGTAGCAAAAAAAGGTTATAAAAATGGGGCAAAACTCACTTAACAACTGCTTTGCTTAAGTTTGGACTCAGTTGTGGACATAAGTCAAGGACTTCCTGTACATGCATTTCAGAAATGCTAATCTTTTCAGTCCTGGGTCAGCAAAAAGTCCATTAAGAGTTACCAAAATCATACTAATAGTTTATCCCTGATCAAACAATCCAACTTTATATTCCTTCTTTTTTCACTTCACAATCTTGACCTTTAAATAATTTCAATGGCATCTTTCATCAATCTTCTACTTTGTAAATCCCATTAAGAGGCACCATCCAGGATTTCTTGTTACAAAAGACAACAAGTTTGGAGTGGAGAGGTTATGATGTTCCCTGTTGGTGCACCAACCATCTCCAGCCAACAGCCTCTCCTTCTATTGTCAGCCAGCATAGCCAGGTTTTAAGGCTTTCCCTGAAGGTTAAAAGAGAGCTAAAAGCTAATATCTATAAAGTTGTTAAACTGAACATTCCTGTATGTGATTGGAATGTGAATTCAGTTGTATTAGTGTCCTTGTTAAAGGCACTGCCAATGCTGAAAGTAAAGTTGTAGTCTCCCTTGGCTCCTGGCTCTTAAACCCATGAGACACTGCTGTTTTACTATCTCCAGGTAAGGAGCACTTGTGGGTGATCTCCCATTCTTTCTTTCTCAAGAGAGCTTTGTACGAACAAGCTACTCACCAGTCTTTCATTCTTCACAGCAGTTGTTGTCACTACTCATTCACAATAATGTCTTAAGTCAGTGGAAACTTATCCTCACAAAAATCAAATGAGGAAAAATCAACGAAACTTCATCGCTGAGTTTGGATTTAAGTTTCGGCCACATTGAGAGTGTTTATCATATTTTTACCATGGATTTCTTTTATTTATTTATTTTATTTATTTATTTTGTCAAACATGTACAGGATAGTAGGTACAGGATGTTGGTATAAACATAACATAAGTAAAAAAAGTACCAATAAAAGAGGACAATAGGACAGTAGGACAGGGACGGTAGGCACAGTGGTGCACTTATGCACGTTCCTTACAGACTTTAGCCAGTGCTATAAGATTTCTGACAACAGCTGTTTCCAGGTCTTCTGTTTTTAAGGACAACAGTGCATTCCTTTTTCCCACCTCTGTCTCCCTCACTCTTTATCTCATCATCCTAGCTCTAAGGCTTTGTATCTGGCTTATCCACACATTCCTGTTTTTCCTTCCAAGGATTATTCTATATCCTACTTTTCAATTGTTTTTCTTTACTTCTATATTCCATATTTCTTATAGCACTAGCACTTATATACCGCTTTACAGTGCTTTATAGCCCTCTCTAAGCGGTTTACAGAGTCAGCATATTGCCGCCAACAATCTGGGTCCTCATTTTACCCACCTTGGAAGGCTGGAAGGCTGAATCAACCTTGAGCCTGGTGAGATTTGAACTGCCAAATTGCAGGCAGCCGGCCATCAGCAGAAGAAGCAGTACTGCACTCTAACCATTGCACCACCGTGGCTCAATATACTGTATTGGTCCAAGCCTATCTGCATTCTTTTTCTCTTCACCCGTTTTTCTTATTGGATTATCTAAGGGACTTCTTGGCCTACTTATTGTTATTCTCAGTTTAGAGACACTGTTATCTATAAAGACAAGATATGTGTCTCTATATTGCCTTGTCTTGCTCTTTTTTACTTACTTATATTGCTTAAGTCTAACCCTTGATTGCTGGAAAACAGAGAGGGGAAAAAGGAGAGAACTGTGCCTTTGTTGGTATGGTGATTCGCCATTGGCCTGTGTAGCTGGTACCAGAGTTGGACAGTGAGGAGGCTGGAGAAGACTTGGTGCCAGAGGCAAGGATTCAGCCAGGGCCTTTGGAACCTCCAGAGGCTGCCATGAGGGCAGAAGACGAAGACAAAGAAGATGAGTAGCCTGTCCTCAATGCGCATGCGCACAGAGCTGCCAAAAGGCAGGAGTGGCTCCTGAGCACAAGGTCTACTTGGGAGTAAGACTTAGGGTTAATTGGCCACTCCCATAGCCTATTTAAGTGAGGAAAAGGACTGACCAATTTGCAGGAAACAACTTCCTGTTGTGTCTTTTGACTTCAAAACTCCTGTTCAGCTTGTGTTTGGAAGATGTCCAGTTTCCTGCAAATTGCTCCTGGGCATTCTGCCATCAATAGTAAGATAGTGTGTTGTTATCAGACAGACTCTTCATTGGACTTTTGATTCTTTTTGCTTGGACTATTGCCGGCTGTTAAGAAGGTTAATTGACAGCTGTTGCTCCAAAAAGACTGCTTTATTATTTCATTAACTTTAGAACAACTGCTAAGACAAATAATTAGTAGTTTGTAAATATTAAAACAAGGTTCGTTCAGACTGTTTGTGCTGTGTTCCTTGGTCCAGCAGCTGAGTCAGAACAGTTGCTGATTCTCTGAGAAGACTTGTTCTTCATCCACCCCCCACACTCCCTTCCATGGGAGAAAGAGGGTCTTTGGGCTACCTAGAGAACTGAAAGCCCTACTTTCCACCCAGAAGTTAGCAAAAGAAGTGGAAAAACCCCAATTCAAGAGGAATGGTCCTTAAAGCCAGTGGTCAGGGATCCAAAAGGAGGCAAGCCCAGGGCTGCCTGTGGTGACCAATAGGAGCAGGATGAGAAGGTCACTTTTGAATGATTCTCAGCAGACTGACCACTTTCAATGGCTTGCTCCAGCAGGAGTAGAAAAACTCCACTTTTGAATCAGAGTGAGGAAAGAAAGGTGGGGGCTGCCTTTATAGAGAACCAGGCAGCGGTGGGTTGCTACCGGTATGGTACGGGTCTACGAACTGGTAGCGGCAGTGGCGGAAGGCTCCGCCCACCCACCCCGGATGCTTCTGCGCATGCACGTGCGCGAACCAGTAGCGATGGGATTTAGAACCCATCACTGGAACCAGGGATAGGTTGAGAACAACAACTAAACTATTAGGATAGATTTAGTTAGACATTTATTAATGTTCATGCTTTTTTGTACTTACTTAATGTTGTTCAGCAAGCAGGACATGTGGATGAATGCATACACACATACATAGAAAGTGCATCCAAATGAATATCCAAGTATAGATAATTTCTAACTGCCATTGCATTCCAAGAGATACTTGCATATTTGAATATATCTTTGCGTGTGTGTGTGTGTGCGCGCGCATGTCCATGTGCATGTGCACATATGCACTTTAGTTATTTATGTGGGATAATTCTTTGCATGTCTAGTCTGAAAACAGCTGCACTGAATTCAGTAGGTGAGCATCTAAAGTAAGAGTTGAGCGTTCAGTTTTAGACCTTTGCCTAATTATGCTGGTTTATATGTTCACTCATTGATTTTCATTCTCTTCCAATTAGTTTGTGCAAGAATTTCCATATGCAAACACCAATTTATATAACTGACACGAAGACTGTTTCAAAGAATTTCCTACCTCACCAGCATGATAACATCTTCATCAAATGTCAAACTACCATAATCTCTTTAGTAGAAAAATCAACTTGTCACATGGTACTGCTGAAATCCTGAGCTGAGACAATGGGCAGATTAAATTAAAAACACATCTCAAAGTGTGGTGTGTGTGTTTTACAAATCATGTGTATGATTTGAATGCTCATATTTTAGCTCTTGGGAAGCATAATTTTTCTCTGAATAAATTGCACGATCACTGTATAATTGTATAAAGAATAACTTCATTTAGCAAAGTGTCTTCATCTAACAGAGAAGCAGGATCCAGAGGGACAGCAATATTACTTTTTTGTATATGACAACAACAATCTTCCTGTGCAAACAGGATATGGTAACAGAAATTAGCAATAATTTTTTCCATGCCTCAGTGCCTCATTTATTACACTGTTGAACCTCATCACTTTGCCCTTTGCCTGGATTTTTATAATTTTAAAGAATTGGCATATGCCCCTTCTTATAGTAACATTCCTTCTCCACTGTAAAGCTATGTACTGTATGTTATAGTCCACAGAATCACAATGAGAAATTACCATTAGAACAGAACATTTCATCTCTCTCTCTACGTCTGTCTGTCTGTCTGTCTGTCTGTCTGTCTGTCTGTCTCTCTCTCTCTCTCTCTCTCTCTCTCTCTCTCTCTCTCTCTCTCTCTCTCTCTCTCTCTCTCTCTCTCTCTCTCTCTCTCACACACACACACACACACACACACACACACACACACACAAACACACACACACACACACACACACACACACCATAACAAATTCCATTTTGTGGTATTTGAAGCAGTTGCCTGACTGCTTATTAAACACAGGCCTTTGGGTTGAATTCACATGAAGCTGCATTTGCAAACTCTCTTTTATTCTAGAAATTTAACATCCCACCCTACTTCTAGACAAAAAAGATGATGTATCCACAAGCCTCCCTTCAATGAAGCATATTTCTATGTGCCAATTTCTCTGCAGAATTTTTCTGCTAAGCAGTCATTCAGAACATTGCCCCGCATTAAAATGCACGAGCATCCTTATAATTTTTATTGCATGCTGCACAATTGTCAGTTGAACTCATTATGTTATGCTGACCTATTTTTACTCCAAACTATAATCTCTACAAGAGAAATCCACTCGGTTCCTTTCTGCCATGAAGCTTGGTGGCATCCACTCAACCTCTATGCCTACTTTCACTGAATAATAGAGACAAGAAGGAATGCAGATTCTGTGGAATATTGTTATGGCATGAAGGAACCGGAGAAATCATTTAAAGAAGGAACCAAAGTTGGAAAATGAAAATTGTTGCTTAGGGTGTTTCCTGATTTTGGCTTAGGGAAGAAGCAACCTACCTCTTAGCTGGATCTCCCTGTCAGGGTCAAAGCCTATGCCATGTGCCTGGCCGCAGTCCTCCATTCCATTCACACTGGGCATCTTAGTTTCTATCTGAGCAATGAAGGGGGAATTCAAAGCTGTTATTTAAGATTTTGAGGAGGGGGGGGGATGGACTAGCCAGTTGTGCCCTCATTGGCTCAGCTTTCCAGCCGCTAAGCTAATATGTAAGATCGCATGTGTCATTCCTTGCCTCTCTTCCCCCTTATTCCCATGCCACTGTCCTTCTTCAGAAGATGTGAAGAGGAGAATTTAAAAGGATAACTTACTGCTTGGGAATATGTATGCATATCAGTATGTAGGGCTATAGATATATGTAAGTGTATCAAGCCTGCCCCCAAGTGGCTATGCTAAGAAATGGTATCAGAAATGTAGAAATGCTGATAAGGGTTACCAGTACTGTACCTATGTTAACGTATGGCACCAGAGTTTTAATTTCCTGGACTTGCTGCTTCTCACAGCATTGTAGCAGCTTTCATTTAAGCCAAATGAAAGCTCCCTGCTAAATTGGTATTAGCCAAAAATTTATGTTTACTTCTGGTCTTTCTACCTTTTGTAATCTTGTCTTCTCATTGTGAATTTATGTAGCTGCTGCTACAGCTCTCAAAGCTAATTGGTTATCATTCTACTTAGCTTAGAAATAGCTCCAGGGGTGGGTTCTAATTTTTTTTACTGCTGGTTCTGTGGGTGTGGCTTGTTTAGTGGGTGTGGCATGTGACTGAGTGGGCATGGCTTGGTGGTCATGTGACTGAGTGGGCATGGCCAACTCAACATCACTCACAGCAAGGTGGGGCAGCACCGAGTTTGAGTTGGCCATGCCCACTCAGTCACATGACCGATGCTGCAGAGACAGGGTGATTTCCTATGTACTTTCCCCCCCCCCTTTGGGCTGACAAAATAAAAGCCTCCTGCCAAGCCTGCCTGCTGAGCACCCCAGACTGGAAAACGTTTAACAAGCTCCAAACTGTTGCTGCAAGCCTGGGTTTTGTTTTGGGGTGGTCTTTTGGTTTTTTGCCAGAAGCCCCTCAGAAATGCACTATTTTTAATATAATTTCTGCGCCACCAAATCTTACTGTACTGTGGTCGTCAGGGCTGCCCAAGTAAAGAACTGCACCGGCTCAGCTCAGGGCGACTGTGAGGAGCAAAAGGGGAAGCCAAGGCACTCGCCCCACAGCGGCCATCTTCGCGTGCTCTCACTCCCGTTCACGCTTTCAGAGGCGCGGTGTCTGCCTCCAAATCCTTGCGGAGGGGGACAGAGAGAGAGAGAGAGAGAGAGAGAGAGAGAGAGAGAGAGAGAGAGAGAGAGAGAGAGAGAGAGAGAGAGAGAGAGAGAGAGAGAGAGAGAGAGAGAGAGAGAGAGAGAGCTGGAAGATGTTTCCTTAGATCGCTGCCAAACTTATTGTTGGGAGCATCAAGCTAGCTCAAAATATACGAGAAGTCTTGGGCAAAGCTCTTCCAAAGTTCGGCCAAATTGACGCTCCCAATGATGAGTTTGGCGGTGATCTAAGGAAACATCTTCCAGCTCTTCAAGAACCACTTTAAGAGCGCCCGAGAAGCCAAGAGCAAAAGTAGTGACAGTGGGGGCGACAGGGGCATGTGTCTCTCTCTCTCTTTCCCTTCCATTGCTGACTCTGGGAGGGATCGTTTCTTGCCCTGTTCCCCACTCTGTCTCTTTCCCTTCCATTGCTGACTCTGCCCTGCTCCAGGGGTGGGTTTTAACTTACCTCGCTGCAGGTTCGCTTCCTCCCGCACCGCGTGGCTGAGCCTCATGGGCGTGCGCATACACAGTGCCGAAAAATCCCAAAAAATTCCCCCCCAAAAAAATTCCCCCCCAAAATACCCAAAAAAAGATAGCGGAGCCCACAGACCGGCACCAACCAAACCGGTTCCGTGACATTATTATGACATCACCAGCGGGTTGCTACTGGTTCGGGCAAACTGGTCCAAACCGGGAGGAACCCACCTCTGAATAGCTCTGAAACTGAACATTGCCATCTTCAGAATCTTTTAAATTGTGTCCTGTTGAATTCTGATGCCAAAAAGATGCCAATAGAAATATATTGCAAATGTTAAAGAATATTTTTTCTAAGTTTAAGCAGAAAGTCTGCAAAATGAAATGGTACCAAAAGCAACATATAAATTACATATTTGTGGAATCACTCTTCACTATCTCTTCTAATCCTTCAGAATGTTTTTTCTCACATACAGATACCCTTCTTGTTTTTCTAGGTAGACAGGCTATATAAACAAAACACTGAGTCAAATCTATACAGCATTATATTTAATGGGAATGCCTGGGGCCCAGAGGAATTTTTGAGACCAAAAAATGATTGTGACAATTAGTATTTTTCCCATGTAATTTTTTTCTGATTGGTAATAGAATGGAGTCAGAGACAAGGAGTTTATTACGTGCCAAAGAATATGGAAAAATAGCAAAGGAAACCAATATTAGTTCTATAATGTGCATTTTGTGTGCCATATTTTTATCTCTCTTTATGGAGATCTGTGTATCTTTTTCTTGTCTACTTTGAACTGGAACAGTTGCACTCAGCACTTAGAGGTAGGCTGCCTTTATGTTTCCATTCTGTCTTTTTAAAAAGGAGATTATGCAATGCCAGATTTATCTTACTTGTGAATCCCATTGCTGCATTTTCATTAAAACAAAATTTATAGTTACTTGTTAATGGATACTATTTTTTTACCATATTAATGCAACAAAATTTAAAGGAAGAGTGCTTAGCATTGCTTTTAAAAAACACACGCTCCTTTTACACCCCCTGCCATTTTAGCAAAGTGTTATTTTTAATTCTGTTTTACAGATCTGCCCTTAAAACATCCTTTAATAGCTGCTAGTGCTGTTATGGTCATTATTATATCGACATCTATTCTGTACCTTCCAGACAAGTCAAAAATTGAATAATGTGACTCTTGTTCAAAAATGAAAGACAATAGGAGATTTCACAAAACTAGATAAATATTCTGCAGTGGATACATCCCCACACCCTGTCCTGAATACTGCCCCCTGGAAACTGTCTTAGAGTGGGAAGACTCTACAGCAGTGTTTCCCAACCTTGGCAACTTGAAGATATCTGGACTTCAACTCCCAGAATTCCCCAGCCAGCATTCGCTGGCTGGGGAATTCTTGGAGTTGAAGTCCAGATATCTTCAAGTTGCCAAGGTTGGGAAACACTGCTCTACAGTGTCATTGTGCCATGGATGTGTTTAATAATCCCTAAAAGCCTGTTCTCTTACAGGGATCTGGTAGTATCCATCAAAGGCTGATCCTTTGTTCCAACTTTGCCATTGGGGAGATTATTTTCAATCGATTACTTATATTTGTTTAATAAATGATAAGTTACAATTGGGCATGCATATGCTTTCACACAAAAGCTGTTCTCCTGTTCAGTGCACACTGCTGCAGCATCTGTTCTACGATAAGAGTGGGCAAACCACAGTCCAGGATCACAAGCAAGCCTGCATTCTCTGGCAATAGAGCCGAGATGGCGCAGTGGTTAAATGCAGCACTGCAGGATACTGCTAGTTCAGCAGTTCAGCTGTTCAAATCTCACCGGCTCAAGGTTGACTCAGCCTTCCATCCTTCTGAGGTCGGTAAAATGAGAACCCAGATTGTTGGGGGAAATATGCTCAACTCTGTAAACCGCTTAGAGAGGGCTGTAAAGCACTATGAAGCGGTATATAAGTCTAAGTGGATCCATATCTGGATGCCAACATTCAGACGTAAAACCATAAGTTTTTATAGAGAAGTTTCTTCTGATGTGGGTCCAAACTAAAGTGTGAAATTAGTCTGTTAGGCCTTCACAATGCTTTAGGAAATTTAACAAAGCAATCTATCACCAATACCTCACACTCTCAAGAATGTACTTAAATGTTATCCTCACTGGTCATGACAGTGCCAGACACTTCTTTGGAGGCTAAAAATATTTTAAAACTTCCAAGCAAATCCCCCACTCTTTTTTAAAAAAACACTTTTTTATCAGGACAAAATGATTGTCTTGCAAATCCAAAAGTAAAAATTATTAGTTAGGGTCCTTCCATTTTATTTATATAAGATTTGATGGTTTTTTGTCCTCTCTCCCATTCACATACAGCATTCATCTGCAATCATTCAAATGTTATTACATGTGTAAAACCTGGGTCTGTAAAAGTTGCAAGGGTTTTAGCACATACTCACTGTTCAGCTACAAATGCTTAAGGCAGAGGTGGGTTCCTCCCGGTTTGGACCGGTTCACCCGAACCGGTAGCGACCCGCTGGAGATGTCATGATGACAGTTCAGAACCGGTTCGTTCGGTGCCGGTCTGTGGGCACCGCCATCTTTTTTTAAAAAATTTTTTTAATTATTTTTTTTCTTCTGAGCATGCGCAGAAGCCAAGTTTCTGGCACTGCGCATGCATCGCCATCTTGTTTTCGGCTTTTTTTTATTATTTTTGCCACTGCGCATGTGCGCACCATGCGGCGCGGGAGGAAGCGAACTGGCAGCAAGGTAACTTAGAACCCACCCCTGCCTTAAGGAAAACAGAAGTTTCTGTGATTTTTTTACTTACATATATGTCACGGTGGCCAGCTAGGAAGCAACACTTAAATCTCCTGATGTAATAGGTACTGTAGAAGGAATAACATTGAGGAAGAGCCTCATCCAAGACAATAGTTAGATAAAAGAAATCTGTGTTAGGGGCAGGAATGTAAATTATAAAAACCTTCTCAGAAAGTACCCTCCCTAGTTCTCACAAAGATAAAGAGAAGGAGTGGCGAAGTGTATTCAGACTTGCATGAGTCTCTTCCTGTAACCTTATAATGAAAGTAATATTAGAATACATGACTTTAGTTTCATAGTATCTGTTCTTCAAAGTAGAAGCCCACCAAGAGTATAGCTTTATTGCAAGATTATATTAACATAATCTTCCAAGTATGAATGTACATCTCTACCACCTCACCTTTACGGTCCAAGAAACTAGGAGGGGGTCCCTTTTGAGACAATTGACATGCCCCCATTCCTTCTGTCTGCTCAGCTGCCATTTGTCTGACCATTGTCTGGGCTACAGCTCTTCCTCCTGTCTCTTAAGGTGATTCCCTGTAATGGAATGCATTAGTGGCCTTTAGGAATGAGGAGAGATACTGCCTAGGAAACAATCAGACAAGAGGGGCAGGAGGCCACAATCCCTTAAAAGTCACAGAAGAAACTGAGAAAGGACTGGCTCTAATGGATCAGCCAGTTAAAAGTGCAGGCAGGAGTTTTGTTCTTTCAGAATCTGTTAATGTAGTCTTGCAATAAAATAGAATTAGTTAATCTAGTACTGTTTCCTGTCTGGTTTACCTGAGAGGGTTGACATTCTCACATACCATTACATATAGTCTGGTCTCTGTTGTGTGGGAAGCCTCCCTCTCCTAGAAGAATGAAATATTTTGGGAAATATTAAAAAGGCAGAATATTATATTTCCCTTATGGACAAACGTAATTTTTTTTAAGACAGAAAGCAGACTCAGTCTTTCTAAATAGCCCCCAGCAGATATTTTGTGCTCATTAAGGAAGATTGGGCCAGCCTATTCAGAAACCAGCCCCCATTTCCCTGCCCCAGGCAGAAACTGAGGAGGCCATCTTTTAGAAATGCAGATTTGGTAACCCATTCAGAAAGACTGGGTCAAGACAGAAACTCAGGTAAGCAACAAATAAAAGGTTGTCAAAATTAGCTCAGACAAACACCTAGGATTTGCATTTCCTCTCTTGCCTATAGAGCCAGCTATGACCCCTACATAACCCCTACATGACCCCATAGGAATCTGACAACAGCCAATAGAATACATGTTCTTGCACAGGAACAGGAAGCTCAAATAATTGCTCAAAGACGGTATTAAAAAATCCCACTCTCAACTCCATTTTGGTCAGCAGCCCAGAACCACAAACCCATGTGGTTCTGCTTCATCAATAAACCATATTTCCAATCAGCCTCCATGTTTCCAGTGTCTTTTTCCCAGATTGGAACTGAACCAGATGGATATTTCTTCCCACAGTTGAAAGGCTGACAGCTGATCTTAAACAAGTCAACAGAGTCAGCTAGCTTAGTACTTGCATGAGAAGCTACCAGGAAATCCCAGACTGGGAAATTGAAAGACGTGTTAGAAGACTAACAGATTAACAGATTAACAGAGTTGGAAGGGACCTTGCAGGTCATCTAGTCCAACCCCCTGCCCAAGCAGGAGACCCTTACATCTGCCTCTACCTAGGATCAAACGCACAACCTCTAGAGCTCTTGTGAGGCAAGAGCTCTACCTCTAGGCCACAGCAGCTGGGTAAACTATTTCTGAATTGTTGCCAAGATTACTACATGAACTACATTACTACATGAACATGAAGCTACCAGGCAGTCATTTTGATACAAATAAGATTTTACTGAAACTCTAACAGATTCCTATTTTTCCCTCCATCTCTAGAGAAATCTGTGTTACCTTGCCCTTTTTTGGATCCATGCTGTTCTCACTTGCCTCCTTCCTTTGATTACTAGAAAGGAGGGATATGAGCCATGTGCACCAACTTGTCACCAGAATGCTACCAGCTGTCAGCTATCATGCTTTCATTTAGGAACTTTGCTTCAGGGGATGTTCATTGCTTTCTATATACTTATAGAAATATTAAGAAGCAAGAATGGCAATTTTTTCCAGTTTTTTCCTTGTGTAAAGATTAGCAAAAGGTGAAAGAAAAGATAAGATTGAATTGAAGTCTCTATCAGGCTTCAATTTCTACTTTCTTAGACCATGGAACTATTTTGTATCCATAACTAATAAGACTGCAAAAACAACAACAACAACCAGTGCTTCTTTCAGTCCGTGAGAATTTTCCTAGGGTTTCTTTATCATTTTTGGTCATAAAATCTCTGCTAGAAAAGGTTATTTGGGTATTAACCATGTTTCTGGATTCACATCCACTTGGATTATTCCAAATGCAATTGTAACAGCAAGTTCCTGCTGTTTCTAATCACACCATCTAATTGCCTGATTACTTGGCAATTAATTGTTTCACACCATCAGGAGATACTCAAGTTAACTGATGCTGAGGCAGTTTGAAGTACAGAAGCTGAAATTCACATGGTCTATGATTGATTAGAAAAGATATGCACCTCTAATGAGACTCCAACCTAGTTGAAAATTATAGACCAATCTCCTTATGTTGCGCCACCTGCAGAGTCATGGAATCAATCATCAACCAATCCATTACCCTCCACTTAGAGACAAACAACCTACTCTCTCATAAACAATTTGGTTTCAGAAAAAAGTTATTCTGCAATCTGCAACTTCTACATTGTAAAAACATATGGACTACAAAACTCGACCAGGGCGAAGCAATAGACGCAATCTACATAGACTTTTGTAAAGCCTTTGACTCTGTAGTACACTACAAACTACTCCATAAACTAAAATTTTATGGCATCTCTGGGCCCCTACACAAATGGATAATTGCATTCCTGTCAAACAGACAACAAGTGGTCAAAATAGGATCAGCTCTATCAAACCCTGTACCTGTTAACAGTGGTGTTCCCCAAGGCAGCGTTTTAGGACCTACTCTCTTCATTCTTTACATAAATGACATTTGTGATAATATACAAAGCAACTGTGTCCTCTTCGCAGATTATGTTAAACTATTCAACACCACCGACAATACTACAACCCTTCAAAAAGACCTTGACTATGTATCTGAATGGTCAAACAAGTGGCAACTACCAATCTCAAACAACAAATGCTCAGTTTTACACATTGGCAAAAATAATCAAAACACAAAATACAAACTTGATGATCATGACCTTGATGATGATCCTCACTCAGTAAAGGACCTTGGAGTACTCATCTCTAACTATCTAAGTGCCAGAGCCCACTGCAACAACATAGCTAAGAAGGCATTAAGAGTGCCTTCTTAAGAGTGGTTAACCTAATCTTGTGTAGCTTCTTCTCTGGTAACATTGTACTCTTAACCAGAGCATACAAAACATTTGCTAGACTGATTCTTGAATACAGCTCATCTGTCTGAAACCCACACTACATATCAGACATTAACACAATTGAGAATGTCCAGAGATACTTCACAAGAAGAGTATTACATTCCTCTGTTCACAACAGAATACCTTACGAAACCAGACTTGAAATTTTGGGACTTGAAAATTTAGAACTACACCGCCTTCGATCTGACCTAAGTGTAGCTCACAAAATTATCTGCCACAATGTCCTACCTGTTAACGACTACTTCAGCTTCAACCTCAATAATACACGAGCTCACAATAGATACAAACTTAATGTAAACCGCTCCAAACTTGATTGAAAAAATTCAACTTCAACAACAGAGTGGTAAATGCCTGGAACACTTTACCTGACTCAGTAGTTTCTTCCCCAAACCCCCAAAACTTCAACCTCAGATTATCTACCATTGACCTCACCCCATTCCTAAGAGGTCGGTAAGGGGCATGCATAAGCGCACAATCGTGCCTACCATTCCTGTCCTAATGTACCCATATATTCATATCTCTTTTACTCTTATTCATGCTTGTACTATTACATATATATTCAATCATGTTTTACTGTTTATACTTTGCTTATAATCATATATGCTTGACAAACAAATACAAATACAAATAATTAGGTCAGAATTAGTTTCTGCTTCTGCTTCTGCTTCTGCTTCTGTTCTATTCTGTTCTGTTCTGTTCTGTTCTGTTCTGTTCTGTTCTGTTCTGTTCTGTTCTGTTCTTATTCTATTCCATTCCATTCCATTATTATTTACTAAATTGTCTACTTTGATCAGCAATATTTTCCTAAAGTCTCAGACACATTCTCTACTATCCTTGAGCTGAGCTTTAAAACACATAGAATGAAGAGACAACTAAAATATATTGGTTTATGATTAATTAAGATTGGGGAGATTAAGCTTCCAATTCTTATTCAGCCAAAGAAGAAAATTGGGGGTTTTGAATTCATTCATTCATTCATTCATTCATTCATTCATTCATTCATTCATTCATTCGATTTATAAGGCCGCCCAACTCAAACAATGTGACTCTGGGCAACAGATGTTGTTCCTCAACCCAGTGTATCTTGCTGGCCTGTTGTTATACAAATCAGATGGGGAAAGAGTCCTAGATACTCTACTTTAAACTTTGAAGAAAAGAGATAGGTGATATAAAAAAATAAATAACCGGTCTAGTTCTCTCCCTGTTATTTTCATGTACTTGCAATTACATTAAGACTAAAACAAAAACATAAACAAGTATGAAATTACTACAGGAACTAGAAGATGATGCCCTGAATTGGTCAACTTTCAGGTGAATTACGGTAGTTTCTTTTCTTTATATGCTGGAATTCCCACCACACACACACATATTCAGAGGCTGACTCCCCAAAACTAAGAATAATCAATAATTGCATTTCGTTCTCCTGCTTGTTGTTTTTTGTATTTCCTCCATTCCCACTTTCTATCTCACATAATTTCCTTGCCTGTTTAATCATTTCTATACCATAATCGGATTGGTAAATACTCTTACACTCATATAGGTGGCAGTACCCAGCTAACCTTTTTATTGTACATCACCCATATTGAGGAAGATGGGCAGTATAGAAATATGAAAAACAAACAAACAAACCTTGACTTAGAAAGCCAAGGGGATCGGCCCTGGTTAGTCTTTAGATGGGAAGTAAGGCCTGTTGTGTAAATTGAGAAGTGGAAAAACTAAGGTTAAAAAAATGCAATGGCAAACACTTGCACATCATCCAAAAAAAACTACAGTATGTCCATGCAAGTACATATTCAACCTTTCTGTGCTGAATTTCATCTTTAATAAGATTGAGAAGGTTGACATTGGAAGTTGGAATTAGGAGGGAGAATTAGAGAGATTAATCTTCTGATGTTAAAATTGGTGGCTGTTTCCACGTTGTGAAAGTATTTCCAGATAGACAAGGTTTGCCTCCCCAAATCTGTTGCTGTTGCTGATTGCTATTTTTGTTATCCTGAATCAGCAGCTCATTGGATTGGGAAATTATATTAAATCCCCAAACTTCTCAAGAATACCAGGTTGGAAATGGATTAAAATTCAAGAGCACTCTATCAGAATCTTTTCCTAAATTGCCAGAAGATGGCAGCATTTCCAAATATTCTTATACCCGTACTTATCCTCCTCTTCATTTACAAACTTTTGAGACATTTCCTCAAATTATGATTACATTATTTGAAGGCAGATGTTAATAGTTTAATTAGCAGATTAGCTGTATGTTCAGCTTAGTCCTACATAGGTTTACCTGTGAATAAATAAGTATATACAGTATCTTCATAAATCACTGGTTGGATAATTCTAAATAATCAGTTATTTATTTCTTCCTTCATAGGATCATAAATAGTCATCTATTTCAGTCTTTGATCAATGTATGATCCACTATAACATCTCACCCTGATGACTATAAGCGTCTGAAGAACTCCAGTGAATAAATGCCCAAATTTCAAGAGTCAGCCAGTTTCACTGTCCCACAGCACATACAGTCAGGAAATTCTGATCGTTTTCACACAGAATAAAAGTTTATCCTTTTAATCCACTTTTGTGAGGGGGTGATATTGTGAGACAACAAATGATACACCCACTCCCTCTTGTATGTAATAACTCTTCAGACATTTGAAGACTGCTTTCATAATTCCTTAAGTCATCTCTGGAGCTAGATATACCCACATCTTTTAACCTTTCCTCATAGGATTCAGTTTCTAGACCCTCACCATCTTGGTAGCCATTCTCTGAACTCACTCCAATCAGTCAATATTTTATTAACAATATACTAAGTGGAATCTGACCAGAGTTGAACAGAGTGAAATTATTCCTTCCTGTTTGTTTGTTTGTTTGTTTGTTTGTTTGTTTGTTTGTTTGTTTGTTTGTTATTTGTGAGATTTATATACCGCCTCATAGTGCAAGCACTCTCTAAGCGATTTACACCATTAAGCAACGTATATTTATATTGCCCCCAACAATCTGGGTCCTCATTTTACCTACCTCGGAAGGCTGAGTCAACCATAGTCAACCCTATGGTCTCAAATTCTATGCTCGTATTGATGTATCTCAAGATAGCATTTGCAATTATAGCAACAAGGACATTTTACATGTACTTGTCAAGGTTGTTGACAGTTGACAGTACTATTGTTAAACCAAATCTCCATGTCCTGTATTTGTGTCTTACATTTTTTCCTACCAGATATAAAGATACAAACTTATAGGTAGCCGTCGGTTAACTTTAGTAATTGGGACCAGAATTTCCCTTGGTAAATTATGTGTTCATAAAGAATGACATTATATGACTGCAGCAATCCCAGCACTTCCCATTGGCTCTGTTAACCAAATCCCACCTGTCACTAGATGAGGACCCACCCTGATCCAAGCCAGTCCAGACTTAGTCTTTCCCAGCCTTGAGTCTCAGTAAGGTAAGGGACTGTCTCTTCTTGAATGTCCCCATCCACCTACCTCTCATCGTCTCTGCCTTTTTGGCTGCTCTGCAGAGTGGCTGTCCTCATTGGCGGTGGTGGTGCCAATGGTACTGAGGCTAAAGTAGAGGCCTGGGGCCTTCAATAGTCTCAGCTAGCTATCACTGCTCCTGCAGTGATTTCAGTCCCAGTGCTGCCACCACACCACTAAGGAGTGTCACTTCAAGCCCCACAGTGTGGCCAACCATGCCAGCATTCCAAGGCCCCAGCTACTTGTGCCAGCCTGAGGGCTACTGGCCTTGCCACCCCCAGCTGCCTTCACCATCTTCTGGTCCTATGCAAGGCAGCTGTTGGCTGTGCATTTCTTTCTGAAATGGCAAAGGTCAGCAGGGCCAGCAGAGGTGGTGGTATCAGGGGTGGGTTCTACTCACCTTCCCCACCGGTTCGCATTGCGACGGAAGTGCACGTTTTGAGAGATCAGATTTGTCAGATTTGTGACAAACTCATGCCGGCTTTTGATAGCATGTGTCAGGGTTCCAAGTAACACATCCCATTTAATAAGAACTCCGAGGCAGGCAAATGCCTCAAAGAACATTTTATTGGGACATATTAAATTGGCATGCTCCTGGTGAAAAACCGGCTCTAAGTGTTCTTCAGTTTTTCACACAATTAAAAGTAAAACTGTCACTTCCCCCCAGAATCTCCAGTCACATGGAGTCCATTTGCTAGATGACCGCAGACTCCACCATCCGAACACCTGCACCAACATCCTTGATTCCCAGGGGAAAGAATTTTATTTAGGCTACAATACCCCAGCTATCTCTACATCCCCCCCCTCCCTGGCCCCTTCGCTCCAGGCTGTGTCAGCCCTGAAGCAAGTGAGAAGATAAATCTCCCTAGAGAGCTAAGAAAAAGGAAAAAGGCCACTGTCGGCCAACTTCAGGGCTGACAGAATGCTCATCCAATTGCTCACAAACATGCTACTTCCAGTGTAAACAAAAAGCTCAACTTCTTCTTCTTCCCCTGTTGAAGATGGGGACAACATTTGCTCTTCTCCAAGAAAGCAAAGATTACCAACTGGAGTTTGGCAATCATCTTCATCAATCTCTGCCGTTTTATATAATATTATCTACCGGGTGCTGAAGAGATGAATTAGTTTAAATTAGCTAAATTATTTCTTATGCCTTCCTTACACAAAGGAGTATAAAGATGGAGAACTAGCTAATCTTGCACTATGCAACTTCCTATTGTGCAGTCATTGAATTATTTCATTTTAAATCAGATTGTTAAAAGTGCTATCCAACATTAATTTCCCCAGCTAGTTCATTAGTCCAGGAATGATGTTTGGTAGACTATTTATTAGTGGAAAACTAATGACTAGGGAATTTCTTTCCTACATTTTGAAGGGAAGCATCAATCGACCTTGGAAAGTGACACTTCCTGTCCTCAGACTTCTGTTAATGAGAATGTGAAGGAAGTAGACATGAAGTACAATGCTCTGTATTCAAACAACCATCCAGAGAACAAGAGATGAAGAGGCCTCACTTCAGCATCTGACAGACATAGTCCTACTGCAGTTTTTTCTTCTTCTTTATGTTCTGGAGGTGGAACCTGATTTTGATGAGTGTTCTGACCTAGGATTCCACAAACCACGAAGCAGAGTCCTTGTCCCGACAAAAACCCCTTTTTATTAAGTTACTGTGAATTCTTCTCATTCACATCCAGCAAAGTCTTTCAAGGGTAAATTTACAGTCACGGACCTTATCCGGCTTGGAGAGCTGCCAGGCCGATATCTTCAAAACTTGGCAAGAAGTCTCTGAGAGTTATGAACCAATTAAGCGAACTAATTGTCTCCTGCAAACTCCCATCCCCTTTCACTCCTCTTTTATTCCCTATGGAAGGGGCCATTCATCATCCACATGTGGCCTTATTCCCAAGTTGACCCTTGTCCCTTAGCTGTTCCCTTTGTCTGGAGCTCTGCGCATGCGCACAGCTGGGAACAGGCTCCAGCTGTTCATCTGCCTCACTGATGTCTGACTCCAAAGGCAGCTGATAACTGTCAGACTGCCCTGGCCCCATCTCTTCCTCCAATGCAGAGCACTCGTCAGAGCCTTCCCCAGACTCCAGGACTGGCCCATGTTCCTCCCCAACCTCCTCACTGTCCAAATCTGCTGCCAGCTCTGCTGGCCGCTGGCAAGATGACAACAATGAGGACCAGTCTTGGAGAAATTGTCCAGATCCACATATGTGCATAGCACAGGGAAAATAAATGCCTAAAAGAAAGAAATGGAATGTCCAAAGTAAATCCATATTTTTCCTATATCCCGTTTAAAAACTAAATCTTCTCCATCCATGACTTACTATCTTATTACTACATTACATTTTAACTTTCTGAAAATTAGCAGCAAATGAGGAATCAGATGAACCTGCACAAAAGTTATGGAGAAACCTCAAACACCCCCGCTGGGTCATACTTTTGCTAAACATGCCTTATCTTTTAAAACATTTTAATTAGGTAGAAAATAGTCATTATATTTTTAATATATGGTTTATTTTTAATCACAGTTTTAATTTCATTGTTTATTTAATATATTAAAATGTGGAAGCCATTACAAAGAAGAAAATGTCAGCGAAGGCATTGAGGATGGGGAAGGAAAGCAAAAAAAAAATCAGTTTGTGCTTCAACACTCTATCAATTAACATCACAGCTAAAGATAGAGGCCATAAAAGCATTAAATGCAGAACTGAAAAAAGATGCAGCATCTTTCAGAGATTTGAAGAGTTAACAGATCTGCAGCATGATAAGAATGGCAATGTATCTTGCCTTTATTCATGTGAATTGGTTACTTAAATGTAACAAAATGTCTACCGTGCAAGAAACATGACATAAATGCAAAGAAGTGATCTAAACCAGGGGTGGGTTCTAACTTACCTCGCTACCGGTTCACTTC
The DNA here is from genome assembly GCA_023053685.1 of Diadophis punctatus similis. NCBI lineage: Eukaryota > Metazoa > Chordata > Lepidosauria > Squamata > Dipsadidae > Diadophis > Diadophis punctatus. Next base: position 37,432,074 of record JALIGW010000003.1, on the reverse strand, counting down.
CTCCCGCGCCGCATGGGTGCGCCTTGTGGGTGCATGCGCGCTTTGCTCATGCACGCATGTGCAGTGCCAAAAAATCTGGAAATTTTTTTTTAAGCCGAAAACAAGATGGTTACCTCATGCACAGTGCCGGAAACTCAGCTTCTGCGCATGCTCAGAAGAAGAAAAAAAATTCAAAAAAAATTTAAATTTTTTTTAAAAAAGATGGCGGCACCCACGGACCGGCACCGATTGAACCGAGTCCATGATGTCATCGTGACATCACCAGAGGGTCGCTACCGTTTCGGGTGAACCGCTCCAAACCGGGAGGAACTCACCCCTGATCTAAACATTTGCTATACTTTCAAAATATGTGAGGCTTTAGTTATGAAACCACAAGAAAGGAAATCATGCTTTGTACTGAAAGATATCTCCAGAAGTAGAAATCAACATAGATTTTCAGTGTTGACAGATAATATTAACATGAGTTTATATTGTGAGATACAAGGCATCCAGTTTATTTTGCAATATGAGGAATAAGGGTGAGTATGTACCAGAATAGTAATAGCAAAAGCACTTATACCGCTTCACAGTGCTCTAAACTGTTTATCAACGCAGCATATTTTACTGACCTCGGAAGGATGGAAGGCTGAGTCAATCTTGAGCCAGTCAGAATCAAACTCCTGCAGTGAACAGCAAGTTAGTCTGCAATACTGCATTCTATCCACTGCGCCACCACGGCTCCTAGAATAACTCACCTCTTATTGCTTTTAATCCATGGATTTAGACAGCAGGGAGTATGGCAGTGTCAACTGTCCAGTTCCAAGTTTTCCTCCCAAAAGAAAAATGAAGGGCCCCAGAAGACAAGTATGGGCATGTATCCCCCTCTAGCAAGGTAGGGGGATAAAAGAGACACTATTTCTGGCAATTGCAGAGGGGGCAGTGATTGGCTTTTTTCAACAAGGACAAAAATTGCCACAGCTGTTTGTCAATCAAGGCATGCTAATTTTTTCCTTGTGTGATAGATACTAATTATTGCAAGCCCTAACAAAGCTTTGAAGGCTGATTCACTTCAATGAAGCTTCATGTGAAGGACCCATTCAAAGCTATGTCACTGACAAAGCACTCTTCTGGGTTTCATTATATTCACCCTTCTGGGACCTGCATTCAGCCACTGGAAGGATAGGATGCTGATGTGAAATTCACTAAAGAGTTTTATTTCCTTACATGAAAAACCCCATCAAGAGAAAATACAGCTGCTCACAGAAGGATATCTATGCCTTAATTCCTGAAACTCTGTTTGGAAATAGTTTCCTATTTCTTCTTTGGGCAGAGTCTTCGCTTAGATCTCAGCTAATTATCAAATTGCAATTGTGTGTGTGTGTGTGTGTGTGTGTGTGTGTACACAAAATTGCAATTTGATAATTAGCTAAGATAAACATTAATAATATTTAATTTATTTTCCATTTCTAGAACAAAAGAAAAGTTTAAGTCTTATTGTTTATTATGACTTCTGTTAAGGAGTTCTTGTGCTCTTGAGCACGTGCACAGCGAAATGTGTTGTTGCAGTTTGATATGAGTTGCTATGACTTAGTCAATAAACAGATACGTTTCAGTATATACAAATAGTTTACTTAAAGAAGTAGCAAAGTTCAAATAGGAAGTCCAAAGTCATACACGGTAAGTCAGTCAATACGAAGAATCTTCTTCTTGCCTCTCTTTGTTTTAACTAGCAAACAAAGATTACAGCTAACAAACAAATCTATACTATCACAGATAGTTATGCTTTACACAGCAGCTCTTCACAATACTTTCACACAGACACGAAGTCAATTATTCAACAGTGAAGCAGTAGAGAATCATCAGAGAGAGTCAGAATCAGCAGAGCTGAACGAGCATGCTCTCTTGCTCCCTTTTATAGTAATCAGCCTACAATGCATTTAAAGCAATATTCACTATATTCACATAAACATTGATTTGTGGCTTGTTCATATATTAGCAAACCCAATCGTTTGAACAGAGTCCTAACAACTTCAACAGTCTCCGGCTATTCTGTAAGGGTGTGGACTTAGTCTCTCTCTAAAGCAGTGTTTCTCAACTTCACCATGTTTAAGATGCGTGGATTTCAACTTCCAGAATTTCCCAGCCAAAGGGAAGTTGAAATCCATGTCTTAAAGTTGCTGAGGTTGAAAAACACTTCTCCCAAGGAATTAACATCTAAAGCAAACTTCTGGATGGATGGATGGATGGATGGATGGATGGATGGATGGATGGATGGATGGATGGATGGATGGATGGATGGATGGATGGATGGATATGTGTGTATATGTATTTTAGATCAGTCACTGTAAGATAATTTTTGAACGAAGTTATTAATGAATGCTGTGAAAAATCACTACAAAGAAATAATTCTTTAAAAGGGTTCAATAATTGTTAAGTAATTTCTGTGACATGAATTATTTTTCCCCAAATGTAATCTATAGCATTCTGCAATAATTGTTTGAAAAGATTTCAAACAATATAGTACATTCATTTTAAAATCTGTTAATGCATAGTTTATTAATTTAATGTCAAATTGAAGTTAAATTCTTGAATCCTATTTTGTGTGTAATTAAAATGCTCATTGTGAGTAAGATGTAGAAAAAGAAAGTTAATCACTTTTATTTGTGATACCAATCTTCTTTCCTGTATGGGCTTTCTTTCACCTGTGCAGGATTATAAAACAGCAATCTGAATGGTTGAATTTTATCAGCTGCACTATACTTTTCCTCTGGCTGTGTTTCCAAAACATGTTAAGCAACTACTGATTTGTGTTCATGAAAACGAGAACTCATTATTTACAATAAAAGTTTGATTCAGATTCTACTTTCTGGAAAATCCAAACAGCAGCTTCAGTAGATCTGTATGAATAAATAAGCATACAACTTTGGATAATGAGCCATGTGTATGATATAAAATAGTGGCAGGGAATGGTATATATCACTGATGGCGAACCTTTTTGGCTTGGGTTTGCCAACTTCCGGTTGGCCTGTTGGGGCATTTTTTGCCATCCCCAGGCTTCAGGAGGCTTTCCTGAAGCCTGGGAAGAGTGAAAACAGCTGAAAAGAAGGCTAAAAATCAGATGGCCAGCACGCGCATACGCGCTGGAGCTGACATAGGGCAACGCCTCACATGCCCTCAGATATGGCTCTGCGTGCCACCTGTGGTATGCGTGCCATTGGTTCTCCATCACTGGTATATATGATACCAACATAGACTGGCTTTTAAGTCTGGGGAAAGGTTTTATGACCATTTTCATCAAATGCTTAGTCGATAGATGCAAAATGTAGATACAGATATTTTGCTAGTATAACCTCTGAATTTTGTAAATACAATATACTGTATGCCACCTGTGGTATGCGTGCCATTGGTTCTCCATCACTGGTATATATGATACCAACATAGACTGGCTTTTAAGTCTGGGGAAAGGTTTTATGACCATTTTCATCAAATGCTTAGTCGATAGATGCAAAATGTAGATACAGATATTTTGCTAGTATAACCTCTGAATTTTGCAAATACAATATACTGTATATGATGTGTTTGCTCACTTAGAATAGGTTTGCAAATGAGAGTTGTTGAACATCTGCATTGCTTCATTAGCAAGTGATGAAGAAAAGAAAGTAATGAACTGCAGAAAACTCCACTTACTATTAAAACATTAAAACATTTAATCCCATGGAATTATGTAGCTAATGAAAGAAAAATATGTGTAGGCAGCAGAGAATGAATCATGGCTGCTGGTGGATTTACCTAGAGACTACATGTACTCCTGGATATCTAGTTATTACTTTCTAAAATAAGAAAGGTGTTAAAACTCAAATCTGCCTGCCAGCCATACTTTCTGGCTGAAACTTTGCACTGTCACTCCTACAGATATGTGGAACATGATGATAAGAGAAAAAAAACAATTTCTTTTTAGCACTGCATATGTTTCAGAGTGATAGTTTATAGTAAGTTATTAAGTTTATATAATAATCTTTATCTACTTTGATTTTTTTTTTAATTTTCTGCACTTAAGACTTTCAATAATGACAGCACATACTAAATAATTATCTACAACTTTTATTGGATGTCCAGAGAACATAACATATCTATTTGTTCTGCATACGCTTCTGTAGACTAGAAAGTAGAAGAAATGCAAATTGGGATTATAAAGAGTGCTTCAAGATCCAGTATAAGCTTGGAGAGGAAAAGAGGCACCATAATATTGCATGGAGGCTTTGCGACATCAAAAGAAAGAAGCCACCTATAGCTTGCACCTTGAGATCCAACAACACATCATACAGAATGATAAACATATAATTCATCATTATTGGTTTTAGTAGTCCAAGAGGTTCTGTTGGTGGCCAACAGTGCCACTCCGGTACATATTCTAGTTTATAATGGAAGTGGGTGGCTGATGATAAGCAGAGGTAACTCATCTGTTTTCCCAACAAAACTCAAAACGAAATAATGAGTGAAGTCTGTTTGCATATCAAGAAAACAGTGTTTGCTAGACTTGGGTAGGAACAGTAGGCATAGAAATGACTTTGCTCTCTGCAGAACTTTCTACAGTTCTAGATTTCTTATGGGGAAAAGAAATTGTTGAACTATAAATATTATAACCAGTTCCTTAAGCTGTATATCATATCCAGTAATACTTTTCCAAGTAAACAGATCTATTTAAGGGCTACTGTACTGGTTCTTTTTTCACTGTTTGGAAGTGATGTTGTTTTATTTTATTTTTTTAAACTTACTTTCCATAGAGCTATCTTGAATAACAGAAACAATGGGAATGGGAAACAACTGTTGTTACACATCTGTGGTATATTGTTCAATGGAGTCTATAGAGGTTAAACCTCTAAATAAGGATGGCCCTAATTGATAACACATCCACACAATCTACAACCTGTCATTTTACACACTGCAATTATCAAATCATAGTTCAAATTGTAGATAATCTGTTATAAACTTTCACCAAATGAATGAATATTCTCTTACATTTTAAATCATCAGACAATTGGAAGTACATTAATAAAGTAAATTAATAAGGCATACTGGAAGTGGTATAGAGGTTTCGGGCAGTAGTTTGTAGATGCTGGGCAGAGACAGATTGTAAATATTATTTTTGTCTGAAATGTTTGATGATATTTGAATAGTTGGCTATTTCTTCTGCAATCCAGTAAATCATTCTTTCAATCATCCAAGAAAGCCCTACAAGATTGTTCAATACAGGCTAAACCCATCCTGGCTCTCCAAGAATATTTGTTGTGTATGATATGTACAATGTTCTCCATATATATCCATACATATGTATAGAGATTCTCCAAACACTGTTCTCATCCTCCTAAGGAAAACCTATGTTTTGTTTTGTGTTCTTTGTGTTGTTAATGTTTTCAACCATTTGTGAACTCCACAGAGTAACTGGGAGTGAGATGCCATATAAATTTAATTTATTATGGTTTGTTTCACAGTCAGCTACTACATTAAAAGTAATGCCTACACATGGTTAAGACAATCAGACACTTTGAAGGATTGGTTAAAATGATCCATTCTGGAATAATATCCAGTGTTATGAACTAACTAGATTTCTTCTTTGGCAGTATGAAAACAAGACTGTGGAGTTCTGAAGTCTCATGCTATGCACATTTTTTCACAAATAAGTTCCGAACCCAACTCGGCCAATTGATGGCCAAATTTTAACGTGCACCTTTAAGCAATGTACTACAGAACAAACCACACAGAGAGTCCAGCTTTGCAGCATTATGATTAAAGAAAAATATAAAAGGAAATTCCAGTCAGTAAAACAAACACTTTTGCTAATTAGACTGAATCTTCTATGTTTCATTTAACAATCCTGACTGAAGGACATAGAAACAAACATTAAGTTAAAAAACAGTGATGTGATGGACTCATCCTGATGTTCCACAAACCATGGCATGAAGAGACTTTGCTAACTTTGTATTTTTAAAAGAGATGTTGTTATCTTCATGACAGCACTACCAGCAGTCCCACAGCCCACAAAAGAGGCGGCTTAAATTTGTTTTCAGCTGTTCCAATTTTAAAAGAGTATTTTGCCTTTTCTCAACACAGATCTTGCTGTACAACAGTATCTCACAGACTATGCTGGGAATGGCACATCTGCACATTCCTATTGACCACACAATGTTCCATAGTCATTTTGTCCTGTACTGCAAGGGAGATCAGCTATCTGCAAAGTGCCTAAATGAACATTGTTAAGTTTTATGTGTGCTCTTTATATACTTAAGTTTATTGTGTTTTGAAACAGTGTGTTGCAGGATCTGTTGTAAATAAAGGTTCTGGCAGGAAAGGGTTTAGAATAGGAATAGGAATAGGAATAGGAATAGGAATAGGAATAGGAATAGGAATAGGAATAGGAATAGGAATAGGAATAGGAATAGGAATAGGAATAGGAATAGGAATAGGAATAGGAATAGAATGATGTTCGTCTATCGTGTTCGAAGAGGACCTTGACATCTATGAGAATCGGGGGGGGGGGATGTCAAGACTTGTGCGTAAATTGGATTAAAGTGAGGGAGAGGTGCACATAGTCAGTATTGCGATGTTTTGCGCGCGCGCATCCCCTCGTGCAATTTGGCTTCCGCGCAGGCTCAGTAGCTGGAATCAGCCTGAAACACAGCTGAGGAGCTGATCAGCTGTGCTTCGGGTGAAGAAATAAAGGTCAGTATTAACCCGGGGGTGGGCGGGAGGACCCTTTTTCAAGCAGCTGAACAGTAGGCGATCTGGTCCAAACTGGGAGGAACCCACCTCTCGTATATACATACATATACTTTACCATTCAGAATATCTCCTCCCATCACTGGTCATTGAATTTGGAGGGAAATTTCTTCTGAACTTAGAAAGTCATTTTTGTAGAATTGAAATCCTTTGTCCCAGCTGCCTGTTGTTTGGATACTGTTTGATTTTTCAAACATTTGCAACTGATGTTTGTATCCATATCTTTTCTTGTTTAGTCTTTTTTATATATGTATTCATTTCTATACATGATTGGCCCAACATTTTGCATGAGTAATTTGATATCCATACTATCCCAGCTGTGGGATATTATTTTTATTTCTTAATTATTTTTCTTTATTTATTTAGCGGTCGTAGCTTACAGTGCCTTTAAATCCTGTTATCCAAATCTGCCTTCATTTTTAGGTCTTCTCTCCAAGATGTTTTTGAGCAGACATGTCCTTTCTGTGTGAGTCTGCAAGTTCCTTTAATTTGTCTCTTGTACCTTTGCATCCATTCTTTTCAAATTATAGTCTTAAACTACCATTTCAGTGGGTGAAGATTGCTATAATTTCTAATTTCTGATTAGTAGTTTGGGCCAAAACCATTTCCTGTGACACACTCACAAAATGTATGCCCAAACTTGTTAATGTCTTGCAGAATTACTTGTCTTAGGCTGGTTGCTGGAAATTGACTATTTTGAAGTGAAACCTTTCATTTATAGCAAATTTAAGTTTTCCTGTGTAATTCAAAGTGATGTTTTTGAAAGAGTCCTTGCCACATACCTCTATATGAGACCCAGGTTGGTGTAAGTCGTTAAGGCAGCAGGGTAGAAACCAGGAGATGGTGAATTTGCACACACACACACACATACAAATACACATGGGAAGGGAGAGAGGGGGGAGGGAGGGAGAGAAAAGAGAAATGCATTTTCCTTGTTCTTGTTCATCTTAACTAGAAGTGGGTTCCTACCGGTTCTAACGGCTCTATAGAACCGGTAGTAAGGGGATGACATCACTGAGCCGGTTCATCACCATCTATTTTTTGGCTTTTTTTTTTTTTGCTATTTTTGACTTGTTTTTGCTTCTGCGCATGCACAGAAGCCAAGTTTTCAACACTGCACATGCACGCACATGTGCAGTGCAGCCATGCAGCACACAATGCGTGCACAGCCATGCAATGTGGGAGGAAGCAAACTAGCGGCAAGGTAAGTTAGAACCCACCCCTGATCTTAACAAGATTTAATATTAGATAGATCAGAGCTTTCTTGCTCATGTATTCTTCTATCTTTCAATAGCATCTACCCTATTCCTCCAATTCAAAATGAATTTAGCAAGGTTATTCTGGTACAGAAAGAAAATATTCCACTTCCTTGAGAGTAGTGAATGGTTGAAAGATATCAGCCAGACATCTTTGATTTTAACTTTTCAGAGATTCAACACTTTCAGAGATGAAATGATAGAAGGTGTTGAAGCTACAGGAACCTTGGGGGCAAGTGATCATGCAATATTGGAATTCAAAATTATGCAAACAAAAGTAGTAGAACAAAGCCAAACTAGAGTCTTGGACTTTAAGAGAGCTAATTTCAATAAAGTTAGAGAGAGCTTGGGAAGGATTCCATGGACAAGAATCCTCAAGGGAAAAACAACTCAAGAAGCTTGGGAAATTTTGAAAAGTGAGATTATAAAAGTCCAGTCTAGCACAATACCAATGAAGAAGAAAAATAATAGGTCTGAAAAGAAACCAGCATGGCTGCATAAAGAACTCTCTGACAAATTGAAAGACAAAAAGGACAAATATAAAAAGTGGAAAGAGGATGAAATAACTAATGCAGAATATCAGCAAATAGCCTGAGCCTGTAAAGATGAAGTGAGGAAAGCTAAGGCTCACAATGAAGAAAGGCTTGTGACAAAAGTAAAAAGTAACAAAAAAGCTTCTTCCAACATATTAAAAACAAGAAAAAAGTCAAGGAAACAATTGGTCCATTGCTGGGAGAAAGTGGCAAGAAGGTGACAAGCAACGGGGAGAAAGCAGAGCTACTTAACTCATTTTTTGCATCTGTCTTTACACAAAGGGAAAAAACAATCCAACCTATCAAAAACAGCAGCACAAAAAACATACTAGGAACACAAGTTAAAATAGGAAAGAACACCTGTCTACCCTAGACGAGTTCAAATCACCAGGACTGGATGGATTACACCCCAAAGTTCTGAAGGAACTGGCAGACGAGATCTCAGAACCACTGAACTATATCTTTCAAAGATCCTGGAGCCACCAGGGAACTGCAAGAGGACTGGAAAAGAGCTGATGTAGTTCCCATCTTCAAAAAAGGAAAAAAAATAGATCCAGGAAATTACAGACCTATCAGCCTGACCTTAATACCAGGGAAGATTCTGGAAAAGATAATCAAGCAACGAATCAACGAAACCCTAGAAGCTAACAAAGTAATAACCAAAGCCAACATGGGTTTGTCAAAAACAGATCATGCCAGACTAATCTTATTGCATTCTTTGACAAAGTGACAAAATTAGTGGACCAGAGGAATGCTGTTGATATAATTTACTTGGACTTCAGTAAGGCATTTGATAAAGTAGACCATAGCCTACTACTAGAAAAACTAAAAAAATGTGGGTTAGACAGCAACAGCACCAGATGGATTTGTAACTGGCTGACCAACCGCACTCAACGTGTAGTGTAGTGCTCGATGGACCTGCATCTACATTGAGGGAAGTATGCAGTGGAGTACTCCGGCTCTGTTTTAGGCCCAGTACTCTTCAACATCTTCATCAATGACTTGGATGAGGGGATAGATGGCAAACTCATCAAATTTGCAGATGGCACCAAACTGGCAGGAATAGACAACACTCCAGAAGATAGGCTCAAGATACAGAAGGATCTTGACAGACTTGAACATTCGACGCTATCTAACAAAATGAAATTCAATGGTGAAAAAAGTAAGGTTCTACATTTAGGCAAGAAAAACAAAATGCACAGGTACAGTATATGTGGTACCTTGCTCAACAGTAGTAACTGTGAGAGGGATCTAGGAGTCCTAGTGGACAATCATTTATATATGAGCCAGCAGTGTGCAGCAGCTGCCAAAAAAGCCAACACAGTTCTAGGCTGCGTTAACAGAGGGATAAAATCAAGATCACGTGAAGTGTTAATACCACTTTATTGGTAAGGCCACATTTGGAATACTGCATTCAGTTTTGGTCGCCACAATGCAAAAAGGATGTTGAGACTCTAGAAAGAATACAGAGAAGAGCAACAAAGATGATTAGGGGACTGGAGGCTAAAACATATGAAGAACGGTTGCAGGAACTGGGTATGTCTAGTTTAATGAAAAGAAGGACTAGGGGAGACATGATAGCAGTGTTCCAATATCTCAGGGGTTGCCACAAAGAAGAGGGAGTCAAATTATTCTCCAAAGCACCTGAGGGTAGAACAAGAGCAATGGGTGGAAACTAATCAAGGAGAGAAGCAACTTAGAACTAAGGAGAAATTTCCTGACAGTTAGAACAATTAATCAGTGGAACAGCTTGCCTCCAGAAGTTGTGAATGCTCCAACACTGGAAGTTTTTAAGAAGATGTTGGATAACCATTTGTCTGAAGTGGTGTAGGGTTTCCTGCCTAAGCAGGCAGTTGGACTAGAAGACCTCCAAGGTCCCTTCCAACTCTGTTATTCTGTTAACTCTATTGGTTTCTCAATTTAGTGTTTTAGATATCTTGCTATTTGAGGCAAAGGATAAAGTGCCCCAACTACTACCAGATAATTCATACACATTATGAATTACAAACACACATACATACATACTATTTTTATCAAGCCGGGCTGGCGTGAAAAAGTTTTTGGGGTTATAAATTTAACTATAAATAAATAAAATAAATAAATACATACATACATAAATCAAGTCCACATGCATAAATCAATTGGACCAATTCTATTTCAGCATCCTTCCCTATATTCTGTGTTCAGGTACCCATGCCAATAAACAGCATTCTCCAATACCTGGTCACAACTGACTGAGCCCATCCATCAGACCGTACGTTCTCATTCTTATTAATGGGAATCATTTTGATTCACGAGAGATTTTTGTACCAATCTCTGAAAATATTACAGTGTTGCAGCTTTCAATGTAATGAACAGGTCCTCATATAGCACTGGTGATCTTTTGAGTTTCAAACTCTTTTCTAATAGATGCAAATATGTTGTAAGCTGTCCAGAGTTGCTTAAGATGGGTGGCCATATAAATGAAATAAATAAATAAATAAATAAATAAATAAATAAATAAATAAATAAATAAATAAATAAATAAATAAATAAATAAATAAATAAATAAATAAATAAATAAATAAATAAATATCCACAGCTTAAATTGGATCAACATCTTACAGCTATGGCTAGGGGGACCTTTGCACAGGTTCGCCTGGTGCATCAATTGTGGCCCTACTTGGAGAGGGAGGCTCTACTCACGGTCACTCATGCACTCATCACCGCCCGGCTGGATTACTGTAACGCGCTCTACGTGGGACTACCCTTGAAGAACATCCGGAGACTGCAGTTGGTGCAAAATGCAGCTGCATGAGCCGTGGTGGGTATACCAAGATACACCCACATGACACCTCTTTTCCGCCAGCTGCATTGGTTACCCATTAGTCTTCGGTTGCAATTTAAGGTGTTGGTTATGACCTTTAAAGCCCTACATGGCTCAGGACCAGGCTACTTGCGGGACCGCATCCTGCCACATACCTCCCTACGACCGGTTAGGTCCCACAAAGTTGGTCTCCTCCAGGTCCCATCAACCAAGCAATGTCAGCTGGCGGGACCGCGGGGGAGAGCTTTCTCTGTGGGAGGTCCCTCTCTTTGGAACCAACTACCACCAGAGATCCAAACTATCCCCACCCTGCTGGCCTTCCGCAAAGCCGTGAAAACATGGCTTTTCAAGCAGGCGGGCTAAGATACGACCAATGGGAACATCTGTGGTCTGCCCACGTGTGAAAGATGATAATGTTTTTAATTTTTTTATAATTATAATTGTTGTTGTTATGCTTTTTTACTGATTGTTCCTCTTACATGTTGTACGCTGCCCTGAGTCCCTCGGGAGTTGGGCGGCTTATAAGAATGAAGAAAGAAAGAAAGAAAGAAAGAAAGAAAGAAAGAAAGAAAGAAAGAAAGAAAGAAAGAAAGAAAGAAAGAAAGAAAGAAAGAAAGAAAGAAAGAAAGAAAGAAAGAAAGAAAGAAAGAAAGAAAGAAAGAAAGAAAGTCCTCAATTGAATGTAGGTAGGCATCTTGCAAGCGAAGTTAGATAAATTAACTGGAAAGGGAATAGCAACAAAAAACAGTTCTTGTGATTCAAAGTAACCCACATGGGCTGTGATCACTCACATTCTGATCATTGTTGTACTGAAGATCCTGTATCCAAATTAGGCAAGGTAAATATAGATTGGTAGCAGAGGGTTCAGATCTTTTTCTACTGTAAATGTGGACAGGTAAATGTCTCCGGAGGTTCTCAGCCATCCAGATCGTGGTTACCCAAAGGTGCCTTTAAAAAAGGCAACTGGGCTTTCTTATTTTTTCTTTTCCTTGAAGACGTTTCATTTCTAAACCAAGAAGCTTTTTCAGTTCTAATTAACTGATGTGGAATGGAAAAGATTTATAATATTTGCAGCCGGTCAGTCATTAACAGTCTGAGGTTCGTGGAAACCATTTGGGCGGTTAATCTGTGTCCTCAGATTACCTGTCAGATGGAGTGGTAGGATAAAAGGGAAGCTTCCTTAATATTGCATGCTTCCTGCTTCGATAAAGTGAAAGCATTAGATCTAAATCAGAGCCTGTATAATGAAGCTCAAGAACGAGTACCTAGTTGGATCTGGGTATTTTTTATCGCTTTCCATCATGACCACTGATTAAATTACCTCTCTCCCTCCGCCGCCCCCTTTTCTCTCATTCGTTTTTCGCCAGTGGGCACCATCACATTGCTTTCCACGGCACCTGCATAAACAGCCTTGGAAGGCTGCATCTGTTGAATTCCTGACTTTTCTTCCAACAGCAAAATATGGCACCGTTGTCACCTCAGGACAAATCCCGCGCCATCCACGCCCCCAGGCCCTCCCTCCCTCCCTCCCACCCACCTCAGGCCGCGACGGAGAGGAGGAACTAGCGCCGCGTGAAGCCCTCTGGCCCTCTGCGGGAGGTGGCGGCAGGGTCGCTCCTCCCTTCCGAAGCGCCAGGCTCAGGTTGTTCTTGGAAACCAGAAGCCTCCAGTTCTTCTTTCTGCCCGGATGGGACCTGGCCAGGGAGCGTCATGAATTTCTGACGGGAGGCGTGGACGTGGGACTTCGCTTCTTCTTTTTAACGCCGGGCGAGGGAGGGGGGCAAAAAGCCGGCGAGGCGAGGCGAGTGCGAGCCCCTCTCGCCCAGTAGCGCGAGCACCGCCGTGGCTCCTTCCGTGGGGCTGTTTGCTTTCATTTCCACTGGGGTTTCGGCGTAAACCGAGCGAAGGTAAGGCGGAACGCAGCGTGAATGGGAGGGGGGGGAGAAAAGAGGAAGAGGGGAAGGGACTCCGTCTCCTCCAGGGCCCTTGTCGTCCCTCCGGCTTCTTCTTTGCTTCTCAGCGGTTCTCGGAGGGCGATTTTGTGCCACGCGTGTGCGGGTGGGTTCGCGAGCTTCTTGCAAGGGAAGTTCGGTCAATCCGGGCGGCTTTAGAAAGAGCGTGGCGACAAAAAAAAAACAAAAAACTCTTGCGGCTCGACGACATCCGCGTAAGCCTGGGACGGACCCCTCTCGTTCTGATGAATGGTAATTCCGTGCCTCTGTTGTTGCGCCCCAAAGCTAGGTAAGAGGACAGGGGCGTGATTTTCTGTGCAAGAGAGGAAAAAAATCCCTGCGTGCAGAAAGATAGCGCGCAAGGGAGATTGCATTGGAAACTTCACCCCGGTAGCTTGTTTTCTGTGTGCATCAGAATCCTGCAAGAAATCCACTTACTAAAAACTTCAAAGTTTAATCACTGCATCCTTTATGAGAACAAGACAGCGCTGCTGGGTTTATCCTTAGATGTTCTGCTTTATTCAAATCATTTCTGCCATAGAAGCCTTGAGCCTTCAGACTATGAAGATGAACTTTGTGTAGCACTAGATCTCATTTTCACCTTCACACCACCCCTCTGTTTTCCCCTCTGGTATATTACCTGGCCTCTGATTCCTTTAAACCGCCCCCCCCCCCCCCCGACTTTTATCAGGTCTGTACTTTGACCTTCTATAGAGGAAGCTAGCAAGGAAGGGGAAAGGAGAAAATCTTTGGGAATGTAATTAATTCAAACGTTATTTCCCTTTTTTACCTGCTACCTGTCATATCCTAGCAGGGGATAATCTGCTGGATTTCAGTATAAGGTTTTGACTATGTAAACAATTTGCATGGCTCTAGCATCAACAGAGCCGGAATTATTATTATTTTTCCTGAATAAATGAAAAATCTGTGTTTAAAATATTTATTTATTTACGCAGTTGTCTTCGTCAGATTTGACAGGCTACCCAAATTGGATGAGCATATTAGAAAGTCCTGAGTTGCCAGATTAAAATTGAAGCCAGCCAAGGATGTTTAAAGCAGTTCCTTGCTCCCAGAAACAAGAGAGAGAATAATAGTTGCACATACATGAGGATAATGGTGGCATTAATTGTGAAAGGCAATGCAGAGTATCCTCCAGACTGTGGGCATTGATTTTTATTTGTGGTTTCTACCAGTCAAGTGAATTGGAACAACTGGCATGTCACTCTGAGGGTGATGAAGTAGCTACTATGAGGATTTGAGGCTCTAATAAAGTTGAAGAGAAATATATCAGCAACCATATTTGGTGTGAAGCTTAGAAGGCAATTTTAGGGGCCCTGTAAGATACTAAAACATACAGTTACACACAATCAAATAGGCAATTAATTCAGAAGGTATATAGGACTACTATACATCTAGGCACAAAAATCAGAACAGCTACTAGATGGCAGCAAAGAGTTAAACATTCACTGTATCCTTTGCAGATCAAACATGATAGCTACATATTTTCTAGTCATATTTGTAATGTCCTGAACAGCAGTGCTTTTTTATTATTTATAAGTTAGACAGCAAACCTTTTTTTCCTAAACATCTTGCTTGGTGATCTTTCAAAAACCAAGATGTTATACAGTGTTTTTTGCCTTCTTTGGGGATCAAAGAAACAATTCTACTATTCAGAGATGAGGATCTGATATAATTTGGTTTTAAACTTTGCCTTTATTTCAACAAAAATTTAAATCTGAATAAAGATGTGCTTGCTAAGGTATCATATGTTTGTTTGGTTCTGTTTTAGTATGCATTCATTAAGTCTAGCCATTATGGCTTATAGGCCATGGTTTTATGGTTTATAAACCATAATGAGCTTATTTAAGAATCCAGTTAACTGGACTTTGTAAACAAATGGTGAGATAGTATAATGTACTAACTAGATCAGTGATAGCGAACCTATGGCACGGGTGCCAGAGGTGGCATGCGGAGCCATATCTGCCGGCACGCGAGCCGTTGCCCTAGCTTAGCTCCAACGCGCATGTGCATGCCGACCAGCTGATTTTCAGCTCACACGGAGGCTCTGGGAGGGTGTTTTCGGCTTCCAGAGGGCCTCCCTGGGGGTGGGAGAGGGCATTTTCTCCCTCCCTAGGCTCCAGGGAAGCCTACTGGGCCCACCGGAAGTTGGGAAATGGGCCATTTCCAGCCTCCAGAGGGCCTCTGGGGGAGGGGCGGGGAGGCTGTTTTCGTCCTCCCCAGGCATTGAATTATGGGTGTGGGCACTCACACGTGTGCGATAGCGCACGAGCACGCGTTTTCGGCACCCAAGGAAAAAAAGGTTCGCCATCACTGAACTAGATCATAATGTTCCTTTAAGACTGTGCTATCCTTGTTTTTGCTATGCAGAAATAATCATTGCAACTTTGTGTATACCTTTACTTCTTTGAAACCAGTAGTGATTGCTGAAATCTAGACATGTATGGAATTGTACTTCAAAAAAGAAACCCCTTCCTTCTTTTGTTGAAGCCCTCTTACACATGGTAGCAAATGCTGAACAGGAAGTGTTCAGTGAATGAAGAGAAGCTTGTTCTATTTGCTCAAGTATTTCATGATGGTTTGACTCTTCTCCTGTCTCACTTTTCACTCTAGACTAGAGCGCATTGGATCCGGTGTTCTGAATGCATTTCATCTGTCTTTGAGCCCAATTAATGGAAAACTACTTAACATTTTACATAATTGTATAATGTATTGATAAGTAGCAGCAGCAACAGTTGTACTTTGTATCTGTGAGCAGGATACTTGAAAGATCCTGAGTCTGTCCAACATAAAAAGAAAAGCAGAATTATTAGCATTAGACCTTGGACGTATACTGATAAGTAAAGGCTTATTCGAGTATTTTAATATGAAAGGTTGTTACCGTAGAATTGTTATTCTGGGGTTGGTGTTCTGACAAAATAAATAAATAAAATAAATAAATAAATAAAATAGCCCCCGTCTGCATAAAAAGAGAATTCCAGTTGTTCCGGCATATCATCCTTCTGACTTTCTTGACTAATTCACAGGCTGTTGTGTTTCTATTTGGGGCTTTGAATTCTATATGCAATCATAACCTTGCTTACATAATCATTGGGTGAAAGAAAAGATTTTGCCAGGGAATATGGATTCTTTTCCAACTCATTTCAATCTTTCATTCATTTCCTAAGCTTATTTACAGAAGTGAAAATAAGTAAGTCAGAGGCTTGCTATTCTAGGCCTAGGATAATTAATTCCACTGTCTAGGCAACTTTTGATGCTTCAGATGTTGCTGAACTACAAATATGATCTCATATCGTCAGCCATGCTGACTGTTGGGCTGCTGGAAATGATAATTCAGTTCACATCTGTTATGCTATAAGCTTCTTATATCTACTACAGATTACTATTACTTGATGCTCTCTTTAGCATACATTTAAACACTTATCCTATCTTCTTGTTAAAGATCTGTTTGCCTTATATACACTTTCTGCTTCAATGAACTCATGAGTTATCCCTGTAGTTATTCTTGAATACTTGTAAATTGTTTGTTTCTTAACCAATATTAGTTTCAGAGCCCCAAGAGAAAGTTGCTATACTGAACAAATTCAGAACCAGGCTGAAATGCATAATATATCAGCGGGCAGCTTTGTACTGGCATGTCTTCTGCGCAAACTGCATTGAACATTCACTCTGGGGGCCACTATGCTGCCTGTGTTACATCCAGTTAAAGCCATTTGTTCTATATTTATAGCATTATGCTTTACAAATCCATATGAGTATTTTATGCACAAAACAGCTATTTGTGCTTTTTTTTCTTTCATATTAGAATCTGGTTTACTTCATTTTCTGCATTTTATTTACTTTAATGCAAATGGTTTAAGGATTGCAGTTGGAGGTCCCACAGCTCATTCAGAGTCCCGTTATAGTAGTTAGTGAAGTAGTTCATATGCTGTAAATAACAAAACAAGGTAACTACGTGCGGTTTAAAAGCAAGATCCAGAAATATAAAGATTTGACAGAGGTTCCAAGCAGAGCTTTAAAATAGAAGTCGACGCTTAGGAATAGATCTATCTTCAATTCTTAGTTACTTTTATTTTATTTTACCAGTGAGCAGTCAACTTTGTTATCCATTACTGTCTTTTTAAAAAAAACACCTCAAATGACAAAAATATGCATCCTCTATAAGAGAAGGCTTCTTATCGAGGCATCTAGCAACTGAAATTCAAAAGCCTCTGATCCTTAGATCCCTTTCAGGATGTCTGCTGAAAACTGAAAGCCCCATTTCCCACCATTTTAAAGCAGGAAACAAATAAAACTGCATTGATAATCCTACTGTAAATAATTCATAGCTGTTAATTTTTTTTAAAAAAAGATAATTCCCCTACATTGAACTTCATAGCCAAGGTTTATTGCAGCTCCTGCTCATCAAAGATGTTTACCCTCTGCTATAGCCCCTTTTGCAGTAAAAAAATGATGTTAATTTACAACCTGTTTATGATAGTTGGCTTATTTATCTTGACAATGAAAGATCCTATTGAAAATACTACTGTGGCCTTGTCATTTGCCTTTCGCTTTGTCAAGGCTATGCTATAAGAAGCTGGGCTATGGTGAGCTAAGAGTGCAAATAGGGGACCACATAAAAATATGTCAGCAACAGGAAGACTTTATTGTTCAGATCATTTTCCGGGCCAAATTGTCCTTCCAAATAGTACAAAAGTCCACTCACCAGTATAGGTGGACCCAGTCAGTCATTAATTTAAAAATGTTTCAGTCAGTAAGACATTCCAAGTTTTAATTCTGGTAGCTAGAGATCCAGGATGTTGTGGTAATTAAAGTACTAGATTGTCACCAGTGACACCTGGGTTCAAGTCCTCCCTCACTGACAGAAAGTCATTAAGTGACTTTGAGTCAGCTGTTTTCTCTCAGCCCAGCCTACTTCACAGAACTGTTGGCAAAGCACTGGAGAAGAAAACACTCTATAAACAAGTTTCAGCTCCTGAACAGAAGGTAGGATATAAATGTAATAAATCTGTAATTATCAGGGAGGCCCACATATACTACAGGTTTGGTGATTCCTGAATCTCTACAACATATTTAAAGACCCAGGAAACAAACAAACAAAAATTGAGAAGGATTTTTTTCTTCCCCCTTGGGAAGATTGTTTTCATTTTGGCCTTCTCTTTTATTGGAGAAAAAAAAAGAATTGAAAATAAAGTTTCTCCCCAAATCCATTTCTGTCTCAGCCTTCATATCTTTAACTCTATCCCTAACATACAATACTTTCAATGAGCAATAGAACATCTAAATTGTGTCACAAATGTATCATAAAAATCTATAGCAAAAAAAAAAGGAATCTTCCCTTCATGCCTCATAAGGCTGGATACCCTCTAACACTTTCTTGAATCCACATTTTATTTAATATCTATTTAGTAGATATATGAAGAGAGAGGGGGGGTGTTAAAAAGGGAGAGAACCAAGTGATAGATAATCTATCCATATACCCAGTGAATCTGCTTCCTGGGATTTCCTTACAATGCTCTACCCTTTCTTTTGCAAAAGGAAATGAAAAACAGAACGTCTGCTCTTGATGTTGCACAGTATGTTGATTTTAGTCCTGCAAACAATTAGGTTTTGCAGAGCTATCAGTACACTAATCAGATGCAGTATTTTTCAAAAAATTCCAAGCAAAATTCCTTTTAAGGTAGTCTTTCTCTAATTCTTGTTACTGGTGCAAATCTTACAGACTCTGTTCCAAGGCACTTGGAAACTAGAAGAAAAGCTGAGCATGGTTACTACTTATAAAAGACTAAATTTTAGAATAATGGGATTGAATGAAATATCCTAGAAGGTAGCATAGCTGGTCAGTTAGTTTGAAGAGTAGACAGGGGGGGAAACTCCTCTGTATTAAAAGATTTTGTTGAAGGACCACTCTTTAAGAACTAATTTGGGTTGGAGTTTAATGTTCAGATCTATTTCTTGTAACATGGTTTCATAATAATGTACATTAAATACAATCAATACGAATACTTCTAGCATAAGAAGGTTAATCTGGCTCAATATTGAATGCCTTCATCAGTCGTCACATTTTGGGGAAGAAATGGAAGATAATTTTTTGAGGATTGTTTGACATCTGAATTTTAATTTTGCAGCTGGAAGAGTGAACCTGATTTTAAAAATTGTAATACAACAGCTGCAATGGTATCCATGTAATTCCAGGATTCCAGCTCATAATCTAGCGGAAAGCAGATTGTTGCCATCAGCCAAATGTGATGAATACCAATCTTCCTCCAAATTTTGAAACTTATAGAAGAGATGTGGAAGTGGATTATCTTTGCAATTGTGTATATCTTATTCTCCAGCTTCAAAGTTTAGACTCAGTGATGTTGAAATACATGGAGCATCTTAACACTCAAAGTTCTTTGTGATTCTGGAGCTAGAGGGGATCTTATACCTGTGCTTGGTAGTGTGTCTGAAATGTCTCAGTTTTAAACATTCCCACTTCAATTTCACACTAGAAACTGGGGACAGGAGTATGTCATTGTTTCTGTCATTACTGTTGTTGCCTTAACTAATAAAACCCAACCCAAAACCATAGACCTAGAAAGGTAAAGCTAGAACTATTTCTAAATGTACTTCAATACGATGGAATCTTTCAATCTATCTATCTTTCTTTCTTTCTTCCTTCCTTCCTTCCTTCCTTCCTTCCTTCCTTCCTTCCTTCCTTCCTTCCTTCATTTATCAATCAAATTTATTTGCAGCCCATCTTGTGGTTCAGGTGATTCTGAGTGGCTTACCTCAAGATAAAACACACAAACATTCAACTATTAAAATTGTAAAAACATTTTTAAGATTACAAAAATTAAAACAAACCAGAAATGGGTTTGGAGGGGAAAGTTGGGGTACCCTCTCTGTTAGTGCACCAACCACCTCCAGCCAACAGCTTCTCCTTCCAAAGGCAGCTGGCATAGAGAGATTTTAAGGTCTTTCATGAAGGCTAAACGAGTGCGGGCAGATCTTACCTCCTATGGCAAGATGTTCCAAAGGGCAGGAACTAAGGTAGAAAAAGCCCTGGAGCCCTGGATCTCACCAGATAGAATTCCGTAGTTGGTGGGATCATAGTAGGGCCCTTCTGCCAGCACAAGTGGGATGGTCCACTCCCATTGGAGAAAGATGGTTCTGCAGATATCCTGGACCCATGGCATAAAGGGCTGGTCTTCCTATGTCGCAAATGCTGAGTCACAGATCTCATGATACTAAAGCTTGTTAGTCCAAAGACTGCCATCATCTACCAAAATCAAAGAGTGCAATCCAGAATGATAAGGGCTATTAACCCAATATGGTTAAACTGTTATCTGGGTTTCTGTGAATGATAAAAAATGATATTTATAGTTATCATAGATGCTTTACTTTTTTTCAGGAATGGAACAATAATTAAGGTCTTTAAAAGTGATGCAGTTTACTTGTCTCTCTGCCACCTGCCTCACTTTACAAATGCCAATTATTTATAGAACATGACTGGAAGTAGCCATGCTCGGTGAGGCCAAATTGTGACAGTTACTTTTCCAGTGGCCTGGAGAGAGAAAATTGTGTGGAGTTATAAAATAAGGTGACCAGATTTTAATATTTGTAAAGCGGGACACCATTGACGGGGGGGGTGTCTAGGGGAGCAAGACAGGAGAGGTCCGTCTCTCTTATCCTGCAGCTTTGTGCACACACACCCCAAACACCCCCCCTTCATCGCAGCCAGGGGTGGGTTCCTACCGGTGCGGTCTTACCTGTTCATCGCCGCAGAGCCGAAGAAGCTGGTGGCGTTCGCAGCGCGGGGCTTCCCCTGCCCGCTTTCCCCGGCCGCCGGGATGTCGCCATTTGCGTTCTTTTGCCCTCTGCACATGCACAAAGTGTTCTGCTTGTGCAGAGGGCAAAAGAACACAAATGGCGGCATTCCAGCGGGTGGGGGAAGCCCCACGCCGCGAACGCCACCAGCTTCTTCGGCTCTGCGGCGACGAACAGGCAAGACTGCTGCTGCCCCTCTCACTGCCCTCCCTCCCTGCCTGGCAGGAGGAGGCAGGCGAGGCACGAGGCAGAGGGGTGTACAGGGCAAATTCAAATTAAGAAAGCGGGACTTTTTTGAAATGCCGCGGGACGCGGGACAAATTATTAAAATGCGGGACTGTCCCGCCAAAAGCGGGACGTCTGGTCACCTTATTATAAAATGAGTATGAAGAAATAAGATTGTTTTTTTATACTTAAATTCCCATTTCTGCACATCTTGAAGCACCCACTTTGCTTCAATAAGATTGACATTAATTAAAAAGCACTGTAAAGAAATCATGAACAAAAGATCAAAGGGAAGACTTTGATCTAATGTTTTAAATAAAATAGGAGGAGGAATGAGCATGTGGTTCTGAAGGGCGAAAGCCATGAAATGTATCAACTAAAACAAATTTAGAATATTCTTAAACAAAAAATATAAGGTATTAGACAAAAGAAAACAGAATGAATGGGGATAGCTGCAGAAAAAGACCCACTTTGAAAAATTTAACTGTAGCCACAGTAATATATCTACACCAGGGGTGGGTTCCACTTACCTTCCCTAACGGTTCGCATCGCTTCAGGGTTGACAGGTGGATTGACCGAAGGTGCCATCTTGTCCTTCATATCAAAGAGCAAATTATCTTAGGGTACCCTTGAAACTTTCCTGAAACTTTCATTTCACAACCTGTAAATACAAACTCAGCAGTATTTCCAGTGCTGTACTATGGTCACTCAAAGGATACCTCAACACAATGTATTTTCACTCAAAATCTTCACCCTCTCCCTTTCCTCAAAAATCAGCATGAAGCTTCTGCCAGCATTAGAACACTGAGAACAGGCCAAGAACACTAGGAGACCATCTGTCCTTCCTCCAAATGAGCAGGAGGAGACTTCAAAAAAAACAAAAAACGGAACTGGAACAGTTATCTCACACCTGAGCTGCTG
Organism: Diadophis punctatus similis; assembly: GCA_023053685.1. Taxonomy (NCBI): domain Eukaryota; kingdom Metazoa; phylum Chordata; class Lepidosauria; order Squamata; family Dipsadidae; genus Diadophis; species Diadophis punctatus. The sequence continues at coordinate 37,409,795 of JALIGW010000003.1, read as the reverse complement.
AGCTGGAGTTAGAAAAAGATCTTTGTCCCCACTTCACACACATACAAGAAAATAAAGATCTCATCCCATTCCTATCCAAATGTTCCGCACATGCTACACGTTATATCATTTTCAAAAACAAAATGTGCAGTGGTTACCAGGTGAAGAAAAGCAATTCTAAAGGCTCTGTTTGTTCTCTTTCTACTGGCTATGATGCAGGAAAGATAACGCGATGACATTTTTGCAAGAAGGTACTTTTCACAGTAGCTCTAACCATGACTGTAGTTTGTGGTGAAGACTATCTCTGTGTGGGTGTTGAGTATGGGAATATAATTCTGTAGCTTGCATGAGCTGAGATGCAGCAAGACGGGGTTCAGTGAAAATTCAAGACAGCTTTTTGTTTTCACAAAGATTATGAAATTGATTAGAGATTGGATTTGTTAGTAAGATTGCCTGTATTATTTCCACAGCATAATTATTTCCTCTTAGCTAGGAATTAGGAGGTAAGAAAGCAAGAGCAAAGCCAATAGAAAAAGAGACTGCCCACAATACCCAAAACTTCATGGAAAAAAGTCTAATGTTATTGTTTCAGATACAGTAAACCAGTGCAGAGCCTAAACAGCTAGTTCAGCCTTCACAGTGAACTAATACTATAAGGATGGCAAATCCAGTGGCAATTCTGTAGTGGTCCAAAGAAGGGATAGAGAAAGAAAATTCTTTCTCAAGAGTACAATTTTTAAATAAAGTACTCACCACTGTCTGCTATAGCAACATAGCCAGGGGTGGGTTCCAACTTACCTCGCTGCCGGTTCGCTTCCTCCCACGTTGCATGGGTGCCCCCTCGTGGGGGGGGTCACGCATACATGCGCAGTGCCGAAAAATCCCCCCAAAAATTAAAAAGCCGAAAACAAGATGGCGACTGCATGCACAGTGCCAGAAACTCAGCTTCTGTGCATGCTTAGAAGAAGAAAAAAGTCAAAAAAAAGTCAAAAAAAAAGTCAAAAAAAGATGGCAGTGCCCACGGACCGAACCGGATCGGTGATGTCATTGTGACATCACCAGCGGGTCGCTACCGGTTCGGGCGAACCGGTCCGAACCTGGAGGAACCCACCCCTGAACATAGCTAATAGTAGATCACTGTTGATAGCACTAAACCTTTCCTCCTCAGGAGTTTTTCTATAACCCTAAGTTGTGCTTCTTTTTTAAAAAAAATTACATATTTTTCTCTGGGTTTTGATGTGGTTGGTGGAGCATCTTAGCTTTTAGTATTTGTCATATTGTAGACAGTTGATATTCCACTGCTTTCATTTTCATTTTAGTGGACTATCTTGGTCTTTACTTAATTGCTGTTGTCAGACACTAAGAATTTTCATCATTGTGTACAATTATAATAACCCTTCTCTGAGGCATTGTGTGAGGCATTACATTGTGCTAAATGGTTTAAGGCCATAATGGTGAACCCATGGCACGTGTGCCACAGGTGGCACGCGGAGCCCTCTCTGTGGGCACGCAAGCTGTTGCCCCAGCTCAGCTCCACCGCGCATGCACACTCGCCTCCCGCCAGCCAGCTGATTTTTGGGTCTCTGCTGCACATGCAGGGGGGAGGGGGGCATGTGGGAGACGTGCATGCATGTGTGGGGGTGGGTAGCATGGGGGGAAGGCGCCCCCCATGGCCCATTTTTGGTCCCAGGAGGCAGCAGGGAGGCCTGCTAGGCCCAAAATGGGGTATGGGGGAGGTGTCGCAACCCCTGTGGCCCGTTTTTGTTCCCAGGGAGGGAGGCATGCATGGGCAGGGGGAGCACGGGGGGTCACACGCACATGCGTGGGGGGTCATGCATGCATGCGCAGGGGCGGGGAGCACGGCATGGGGCGCATTGCATTATGGATACCTGCATGCTTTCAGCACTTGACAACAAAAAGGTTAGTCATCACTGGTTTAAGGTGGTTTTTTTTAATCTAGCTTAAAATTTTGATGAAAGGCTGAAATAAAAAAGTTATGAATCCTGACATGGTTAAAAAACATATTCTAACAGATCTATTGGAATTACAACTCTAGAATTTCCAGTTAGAATGACCCCATTGTAATTCTGGACTATCTGAAGATGTCAGGGAAGACTGTTCCAACAGCCTCTTTTAACATCATAAAATAATAATTCAGAATAATTTATGGAAAGATTAGATACTGATTTTTTTAATGAGGGCTAGCATTTATATAGACGAATATCCTCTTTATCAAAATAGGTGAGGTTGGGAAAGCATGCATGTCTCTGCTTCTGGGATTCTTCTTAGTACATTCCTAAAAGCTCTTCTCTGAATCTCATGGCCAGATAGAAGGCAGACATAAGAATGGAGCCATGAATAGCATTGCAGAGCTACTATCGAATTTCCTTGATAGGGATGCATTGGGGGATTCCCCCCCCCCCACATCCCCATAGCTTCTTTCTTTGCAGCCTCTGGCCAGAGCCGACCCATTTTCAGAATGATGTTTCTCTTGTCAGATCTCCCACGGTATCAAAGTTGGTCCCATTCTGTTCTGTTTTCAGAGAGTTATCACGGTGACAAACAGGGAGAGACAATTCAGACTTGAATTGCTTATTTATTTTGCTAGACTAATCATAACCAAATCTGAGCAGCTTACAGACATACAATCAGTAGTAAGATTAAAACAATATAGAAGAACTCCATAACAACAGTTACAACAAAATCCTCATCACTGAGAACTAACCTGCAGAAATGCCATCCAGAATCGCTTAGATGAGATGGACGGAATAGAAATATGATCCGTAAATAAAATAACTACATATTCAACCTCAAAAGGATACAAGATAAATGGCCCTGGGTAGAGCTCTGAGGATGTGAGAAGGGAAGAAGAAGGTATTGGGTTTTTTTTTTTTTTTTTTTTTTTTTACCTCTCATTACCATGGTTTGGTTTGGATCTGTTAGTCAGTTCTTAGAACTGAAGAGGCTTCTTGGATGAAAAGTGAAACATCTTCAAGAAAAAACAAAGTCCAATTGCCTTTTGAAAAAATACTTTTGGGACAACCATGACCTGGATGATTGAGAATCTCCATAGACAAGAGAAGCAATTACATAATTTCTTTCAAAGATTCCACTGGATTGAGGAAAATATATTTTGCTATGCTCAATACCCCATGAACTGCTCAATTCATTCATTTCATTTATAGAAAGGATTTCAAAGCTTACATTTTATGCTGCAGAAGTTTCACTTACTATAGGAGGAAAATTATTTTCATACTGTCCTAACTCCTTGTGTTTTCCATTCAGTATATCGTGAAATTTTGGTATGAAAGGTATGAATTTTGGGAATAGCCTTGTGTATACTACAGGGGTGGGTTCTAACTTACCTCGCTGCTGGTTTGCTTCCTCCCACGCTGCGTGGCCGCGCCTCGCACTGGCAAAAAATCCCAAAAAATTCCCCCCAAAAAAAGCCAAAAGCAAGATGGCGACCGCATGCACAGTGCCGGAAACTCGGCTTCTGCGCATGTGCAGAAGAAAAAAACCCCAGAAAAAATTCCAAAAAAAAATAATGTAAGCCCCCCCCCAAAAAAGCCAAAAACAAGATGGTGACCACATGCACAGTGCCGGAAATTTGGCTTCTGCACATGTGCAGAAGGAAAAAAAACCCAAAAAAATTCCCCCAAAAAATTCTAAAAATTTTTTTTTTCCAAAAAAGAAAGATGGCGGCATCCACGGACCGGCACCAACTGAACCGTTTCCGTGACATCATTGTGATATCACCAGCAGGTCGCTACCAGTTCGGGTGAACCGGTCCGAACCGGGAGGAACCCACCTCTGGTATACTACCATAATTATGTATGTGTTAGAACTGGTTTCTGTGGCTATAGTCATGAAAACTGATAATGAAGAAAATGGTTTAGATTCCTCATTCTGCAACTTGTGTTTAAAGAAGTGTGTTGGGAATTAGCCATAATATAAATCAAGTCTTTTGTTACAGGTGGTCCTTGCTAAATGACCACTCCTTCAATGACTTACAATGTGCCAACTTACAATGGCACATATTGAGTAGCACTTTTGACCAGGCCTCAGAATTCTGGCTGTTGCAATATACCTGAGGTCATGGGATAATCATTTGCAACCTTCTTTGCTGGTTTCCTATGAGCAAAGTTGATGAGGAAGCCATCAGGAGGTTCCAAATGGCAACCACATTATATCTTTATTTAATGCTCAGCAGTTATTTCCTTAACAATGGCAACTGGAAGAGCCAGAATTTCCATCACTAAGTGAAGTAGCCATGCAACACTGTGCTTTACAACCATGGAAATCCCAGTCCCAATTAGATTTTATTATGGAGGAACAGATGCAAACAGAATATAAATGCTAAAAAGATAGAGGAAGCAGATGAATTACTGCACTTTTGGGAAATGCTTAATAGAGATAGGAAAACAAATGGAAAGTTTTATCATGCAAATGCTGGTAGAAAGTAGTTGATAACCTGTGGTTTTTTATAATGAAATAATGTATGTGGAAAGAAGTGAAAGTGAAAGAAGGTTGGCTGTTAAAGTTTTGAAAAATTCTTGTGTAGAAAAATAGATGACTGGAAAACAAGCTCTGAGACTATACTTGGAGTTTAAAAGTAAGATTGTTAAAAGTTCAGAAAAGGAATACAGAGTTGGCTAATTTGATCAAGGTCAAAATAGAAAATCTGTTTTCTCTTGCTGGACTTTTGCTGATAAAAAACAAATGCTGAAGCTTTTGTTTTTAGTTAAGAGGTAAGTTATAAATTTGCTGGTATCTAGGACTGAGGAGAATATATGTTGTGTTAGGAGATGTGGTAAGATATTAAAATTGCTTTTACTTGCTGAGATGAAGGAGAAAGTTGCTTCTTTTTTCTTTTTCCTCTTTTCTATACTTTTTGCTTTTTTGTATTTTTCTTTTTGTAGTCCTTTATTTTTGTAGTTTGTATAGTTTTTTTCTATTTGTAATTCTTATGAAAATTATTTTAAAAAATGAGTGCAGTGGGAATATGGAACATGAGCATGAACACAGGAAAACTCAGTATGGTAAAAGATGAGGTGAATCAATGCACATTGATATCCTAGGTATCAGCAAATTGAAATAGACTGGAATAGACACATTCAGTCAGAAGATAATACTTTGCACTGTTTAGGACACAAAAAAACAGAGGAGTGGTGTTGCTTTCATAGTCAGGAAGGATATAGCAAGGACAGCAGTGGTAGTATTCAGCCGGATCAGGCGAACCGGTAGCGCTGACTGCAGGTGGCCCGCCCACCCGCCCAGATGTAAGCACGTCATGTTTTTGATGCTGTGCGCATGCGCAGAAGGCTTTGTGCATGCGCAGATGAGGTGCGTGCAAGCAAAGCAAGCACGCACACACACGCTCACATTTGCAAACCAGTAGGGAAGGTAAGTGAATACCACTCCTGAAGGACAGTGCAATGAAGTTTAAGCTCAAGCCACTGATGCAGCAGAAATGGGAAGGTTGATGGATTTTATGGTCAAGTTAAATCTGAGATCAACAGAAGAATCAAGACGTTACTCAGTGAAATGCAGTCAGAGATTTCTTCTCAATAAGGTTGTGCTAAACACAGGGTGAGTTTATCTGCTGTATTTACAATCTGCTCCTAGGCTTTATTTGCCACCAAACACACACAAACCAGGACCCTTCACATCAGATTCCTTTATTTTAATTATTATCCCAATGCATAGAAGATTCTAATGCAACATTGCCTCAGTTCTCAAGCATTAAGGGAAAAGACCCTGTACTTTCACATGGCTTTGAAAGGGGGGAATTATGTTAAAATAATTAAGCAAATTTAAATATACATATATTTTACACAAATCTTTTCTAGAGATTATTTTTTAAAAAAATATTTGACAGTTCTAACAGTGAAAATTACTTTCAGAAGCATTATTACAATATATATGTTTCCAAAGTTTACCTTGATAAATATAAATGCATGTAGATTTATAAACACCTTTATTGGAACATAATTATTTTGTTTATAAATTTGTCAATTTTTTCACCTTTGAATTTTCCAAATATTGTTATTCCTTTGTTTCATTGTGTGGGAACAGCTATAATTGTCCTCACTTATTATAGAGAAATACAGAAATAATGTTGGCAAAGGTATATTTGAACTATAGCAGAACTGTTAAGAGATTATAAATGAGAAAGTAAAAGGCAAGTCAGTCCTGGGAAATGAGGAAGCATGAGAAAGAGACTCAAAATAACCATGTCTTGATTCTGTATTGTATAAGAGCGGGACAGAGGAAAATTCTGCCTGGTTTTCAACATTGTTATTATACCCTATAACAATGTTTCTTAACCTCAGCAACTTTAAGCTGTGTGGATTTCAGCTCCTTGAATTCCCCAGCCAGTTTGATGAGTGGTGAGTTCTGAGAATTGAAGTCCATACAATTTTAAGTTACCACAGTTGAGGAACTTCCTTGTACCGATAAAATCAAGTTGCCATAATCCAGTATTTCTCAAATAGTGGGGTGTGCCCCATTGGTGGGGCGCGGAGCGATGCAGGGTGGGCGCGTGTGAGCCCGGGGAACATGCATGGTCCCTCTCGATCGATTCCCCTGGACGGGGAGTGTTTTCCCAGTTGACGCTGCTCCGAGCCCGGAAGAGAAGGCGGCCAGGCGGGGCGGGGCGGCTGCGTGGGTTCTTGTTGTTCTCGATGGGTGCCGCGGTAGCCATGAACCGTGTGGCGAACCTGCTGCTGGACAAGGAGGAGCATCTTCTGCAGCTGGGCGAGAACTTTGAACGGCACCCTAAAGCCTCCTTTCACACTATTCGCTGTGAGTGCCCAGCAGAGGTGGCACTTATGGGCCAGGCCGGCGACCTCAAAACATCAGCTTGATTAAGCTGGCCTGGCCCCGTGTCAAAAGAGGGCCCTAACCATGGTAGCCTATGCCTGCCTAACCGAAAACAGGCTCCACTGAGTTCAGTGTAACTTACTCCCAGGTAAGTGGGTAGAGCAGCCTTCCCCAGCCAATAGTTTGCTTGCAGCTTATAATAAGTAAAATAATAAATATTAACACTAAAATTCCATTGGGGCCCAGATCGGAGAGTTGGGGGGGGGGGGTGAAATGTTTACTTCTTCGGGGGGGGGTAACAGAAAATAATTGAGAAGCACTGCCATAATCCATATGGTGTCTGATTCCTGGCCTGGCCTACTTTGAAGGGCTGGCACCTTCAATCTACATGCTAAATGATAGGATTTTAAATCCATCACACCTGGAAGATTTGAAATTGGGGGAAAACTGCTATAGACATAAAAAGATGCTTCTTCGCACTGGAAACTTCAAAAAAAGCAACTTGAAATTATGAACACTATATTTTTATCATGTGGGATGATGGCACATAACTATTACCTTCCATCAGTGCTTTTGATCATCTTTCTAGTTTCCAAAATATTATTACCTGGTGAAGGCAGCTGACTAAAGAAAAGTTTGTAGCCTCTGTGGGAGACTGTGTCAGGGTTCCAAGTAATAGATCCATTGCAAGCAAGAACTCCAAGGCAGGTAGATTCCTCAAAGAATAGCTTTATTGAAAATATCAAATTGGCACATATCTGGTGAAAACCAACTCTGAGAGGCCCCTTGGGTTTCACCTAATTAAAAGTAAAAAATTTCCCCTCAAACCCAAACAATCAGTCACATGGCCCAATCATGGCAGCGTCCGCAGGTCTGGTGACATCACTCCTCCTTCCTCCCGCCAGGTGTGAGAACGTCCTTGGTTCCCAGGGGAAAGTATTTTATTTTGACTACACAGCGCCAGCTATCTCTAATCCCCCCTCCCTATCCCTCACTCCAGTGTGGCAACACTGAAGCTCTAAGATGGCTTCGGCCAGGTCAGTTTCAGGGTTGACACACTGAGCTGTTGCTTTTCTCTGCAAAGAGATCTCTGAATAGATGAGTAGAAAGTGAACATGCAAATATGAATAAATATAAAGGAAGGGAAGTTTTAATTTTCTGGATAAATTTAATAAGTTCTCAGAATTCTCAGGGGGAGGAGAGAGGGAGCTGTTTCATCATATCATGTTATTAAGTGCTAATAGTGCTATTAAGGGACAGATACTGTTGTCTCTTCAGACAATTTACATGGTCATGGAAAGCAGTGAAGTTGCACTGATTGGTCCTCTAGCAATCTAGCCTTTAATTTCTAAGATTGTCTTCAGGCCTATATGTAGCATTTTTGTTGTTTTGAAGTCTGTCACAAATATACAAACTCAATGAAAATAACTTGCAATACATCGAGAGCAGCCTTCCCAAGCTGACATTTTCTAGTTGTACTAGAAATACAACACAGAGAAGATATCATAATCATGCTGGCTGGGATTTGTAGAAATACCAATAGAAGAGAATATATGTAGTTTAGGGTTGAACTGTGGAGTCCTTGGTGCTCTCTAAGCTTGGTTATTTGCTTGCAGATAATAAGCAGAAAACAATACCCTAATCAAAAACTACCAAAGAGAAAACAATACCTCCACCAGTACTGACAGGGCAAACTACCGTCTGTAAGCAGACAGCAATCCCCACTTCTTTCTAGCGCTGAAGATATTACCTAGTCATGTCTGCAAGCAAGCAACCATGCTCAGAGACTCCACAGTTCAACCCTGAGCTACATATATTCTCTTCTACTGATATTTTCTACAAATTGTAAAGGTTGCAGTCCCAACATTTTTGAGGAAATTTAAGAAGACTACACTGCAGCAACCTTTGTATCAGTAGAGTACTTTAGATAACTTTTGGTCATATACATTTTCTGGTAAAGGTCCATATTTTAAAACATTTTCAGCCTCCAATAAGGGCATTTCTGACACTATGTGCAAGGGCAAAACCTTTCAGCTATTCCCTCTGGCAGCGTGAGGGAAGTTTCTCATATAAATAGGTGTTTTGTCATCTCTTGGAGGTAAAATTATATCAATATGAAATGGTGGTGGCATGATCTGGGGATATTTTGAGAATGCAGAGATGTGTTTAGGAGCCATACGGGGTCTGGGAACCATGAATCACCACCTCTGGGAACCATGGATCGCCACTTTTTGGAAGGTGGTAATTTTCATGTACCCAGTAGGTATGAAAAAGCATCCTACAATTCAGTAATAATACTGCTTATATTCATTAGAAGCCACACTCCTCCTGTATAAAGCCTTTGGGAATAACCCAGCAGTATGCAATTATCTAGTCTACATGAAGATAGCAACTAAGATCTTAACACATTATCACAACACCACTAATTATATAAATTAATCACTCATAATAGGGGGTAGAGCGGATTAAGAATTTAATATAAAATCAATACTGGCTGCATTGTAAGTTTTTCAAATTGGTTTTTCTCGTGCATGTTTTCATAAAGCTGAAAACTCTCCCAAGAGATCTTCAAAAAGTTCAAAATTGAGAAAAGGCATCTATTTTAAAATACTGGCTCTCCTCGTACAGCACCATTATTTGATGGTGAGTGATTTTTAAAATGATGTTTTAAACTGTCATGTTTTTATTTTATTGTTCTTATCACTGTTGTACGCCGCCCTGAGTCCTACGGGATTGGGCGGCTTATAAGAACTTTTAATTAAATTCAATTAAATTAAATTGATGGGCCCAGTGGCTTCTCTAGTCACCAGCATTACAAACCAAGGACTGAGGCAAGAACGGCTGTGGACAGTAGCAGCAATCCTGCATTCAGCACTGAAAGCTGCAGTAATGCTCTTGCCCAAAGGCCCCCAAAAGAAATTTCATTTCAGACTGGGAAAAGTGGTATTTTCTAATAGAGATAGTTTTCTTTCCCTAAAGATAAAAATACTTCTGATAAAAGCATTTCCTTTTATTTTTTTAAAAATCCAAAATTATTTTTTTAAAAGACAGACCATCCTTTCTCACTCTCATTCACAAGACTGGTCAAACTTTGGGATTTGAGGTTGTATAGAATAAATAGGTTAATTTTGTTCCACAAAAAGGAAGCTCTTGTCCTCAGTTATTTAAACACGACTTTCCAGTCCTGCAGCTTTCTGTTTGCTGTGCCTTTGCACTTCCCTTTGGCTGAAAAAGCCTAGGATTAAAACAAACATTTCAGTTTTCATCACAGGCCAGTCAAGGTTCTGCTCTAGTATCGCCACAATCTCAGTCAAGGATTATACAGATTACTGAGAAGTTGAGGTTATTTTATGCCTCCTGGTTTGAAGTCTTGTGAAGAAATCAACTCAGTGCAACAGCAGAACAAATATTGTTAATTAGGCTTTTCTTTCTTAAAGACCTAGGGAGATTTTTAAAAATGTACTTTTTCTGACTTTCTTCCAAGAGTCTCAAGGTACTAAAAATGCTTTGAAGAATGCAATCATAAAATTATAACTTAAAAATATAAATCATAAACCATAAAAGTGATACTCATCTCATTATATAAAGCACATATAAACTTTAATAAAATCATGGGAGCAGATAAAATCTTAGGTTACTCAGAAGCACGATGCATTCTTATCATATAAATAAGGAAAACAATGTATAGTTCTCTTTCAGTACTTCATTTGTTTATTTAGAAAATGTATATACAAGTAGTCCTTGACTTACAACAGTGCATTTAGTGACTGTCCGAAGTTACAACGGCACTGGAAAAAAATTACTTATAACCATTTTTCACACCGTAGCAGCATCCCTGTGGTCACAAGATCAACATTTGGACGTTTGGCAACTGATTCATATTTATGACAATTGCAGGGTTCCAGGGATATGTGATCATCTTTTGCGACCTTCTGACAAGGTCCCTTCAATGGGAAGCGAGTTTCACTTTACAACCATATTACTAACTTAATAACTGCAGTGATTCACTTAAAAACTGTTGCAAGAAAAGTCATAAAATGGGGGCAAAACTCAATTAACAGATGTCTCGTTTAGCAACAGAAATGTTGGGCTCAATTGTGGTCGTAAGTCAAGGACTACCTGTGGACACCTATAACACTGGGCAACAAACAATCGGTACAAAAAGAATGTTAAAACACCCTCATAACCAATAGGAATAATACAATGGAAGAAAATATGATAATTCCATTAAAAACAAATACAGGTATATTGAACTCCCTAGCACCGTGATGGTGAACCTATGGCACGTGTGCCACAGGTGGCACGCAGAGCCATATCTGAGGGTTCGTGAGGCATTTCCCTATGTCAGCTCCAGTGCGCATCTGCGCACTGGCCAGCTGATTTTCAGCCTTCTGGAGGGCAGGGGAGACCGTTTTCACCCTACCTAGGCTTCAGGAAAGCCTCCGGAGCCTGTGGATTGTGAAAAACAGGCCCAACGGGCCTACTGGAAGTTCAGAAACCAACTTCATCAATAATAATAATAATAAAATAATAATAATAAAAAATCAACTTCAGGAGGCTTCAGGAAAGGCCTGCGTGCATGCGTGGGGGGCAGCATGGGGGGGTTGTGCGCACATGCGCGGGGGGAGGGCATTGCATTATGGGTGTGGGCATGCACGCACGCGCTATCATGCGCACACACGCCCTTTTGGTACCCAAGCAAAAAAAGGTTTGACATCACTGCCCTAGCATCCCAGTTCAATTTAAATATCCTAGGCTGGATTTCACAAACCTGGTGCCTTCAAGATGGGTTGGATTAAAATAACATAATGCTCGGCCAGCACTAAATTGATGGAAAATCAGGACGACATTGGGGAGACCTATTACATTAGTTGCAATGTAGCTTCTAAGTTATTCTTTAAAATAACTTATGAATGAATAAAATGTGAAAAAACTTGAACGGATAAGTATAAAATAACCAGAGGGATGGGGATGGGAGAATCATCCTTATTCATTGCTCATCATAGAACATCTGTAGTACAACACTAAGAACATTCCAGAAGTAAATGTCATCGGCCACATTAAAAAGCAATGTGATACAGTTTAATCCTGCATACCACCTACTTAAGGATTACCTAACTAAAAGTAAATCCAAACAAGCATAAATGAGCTTAATTTAAGCTAAACACATATAGGATAACAAGTCCAGATGCCTTGAAATACTTTTTTGAACTGCTTCAGAATAAGACAGGATTTTCTTGAAGAAAAATGTGCCGTCTTCATGCTCCTTTCAGACAATCTGCATCCACTGCATGACCCAAAGAGTCCCCTAGAGCAGGGATCTCCAACCTTGGCAACGTTAAGACTTGTGGACTTCAACTCCCAGAATTCCTCAGCCAACTGGCTGAGGAATTCTGGGAGTTGAAGTCTATAAGTCTTAAAGTTGCCAAGGTTGGAGATCCCTGCCCTAGAGGCCATGCTCAGCTTTATTCCACTGGTGTAGTAGAATAGCTGCAAGGGGAAGAGCAAGGAGACTGGGAGTAGGAAGCCCACTCCAGCAAACATGTCGTCTTTTGAGAGGTTTCAAAATGTGCCGTTCCTAAAAGGTTGCCAGAATGATTACTAGTACAACTGAACAAAGATGTACAGTGTTTCTTAGTCTTAGCCACTTTAAGATGTGTGGACTTCAACTCCCAGAATTCCCCAGCCAGCCTGCCAATTTAGGAACAGAAAACCCTTACAAACGGGCATATATCAGTATACAAACTCATTCATCAGCCTCTTAATTTTCAGACAAGACAATGAGTTTAAAAATTCATTTTTTCACATGAATTCACAGATTAGTCTCACACATTAATTACTAAAGTTCTCTAAGGCTATTTCTCTGGCAATCTGAGAGACTGAGGATAGTTTTCAACCCACTTTAAAATGTATAAAAATGCAACCAACTTTAACTTCTGTTGAATGTTATCAGTGAAAATCTGCCAATAACAATTGCTTTTCAACAATAGAGACATCACTGACGCACTAAAAACTAGAACACACAAGAACAACCAAAGAAGCATTTTTAATGACTGCAGATATTATTGACACTCCCATAGTACACTACTTCCTCTCTGGAATTCAAGAAGAACAAATTAAAGTGTATCTGCTCATTATTTTCATTCAAGCCACCTTTGACCAAAGGAAGCCACAAAAGACTTTGTGCAATCACAACTGCACCCAACCTCACCTGGAGATGCAGAAGCCCCCCCCCAAAAAAGCCCTTCAATTTATCTCCACATGAAAAGAAAAATGAATATGTGGCTTCCGCTTCCCTACATATATTTTCAAAGATGTTGTATGTGTTTATATGGATATCACAGAAAAGTCTGTACTTATATGGTTCTTCACAGAAAAGTATCTGTTACGGGTGAATCTACCTGGCCAAGTTGTATTCCTTCTGCATTAAAAACCCCATTGGCAGTAGTGAAGGTAGATTGGAATTTTGGTACCAAGGTTACAATCTGGTGCTTTTTCCAATGTAAGTATTGACAAGTATGCTTGTCATAGCTGCAGTAGCAGCTGAAACCTGGAAAGAAAGAAACAAAGAGAGAGAGGGGGGGAGGAAGGAAGGAAGGAAGGAAACACCACAAACCCTGGCACTAGACGTGCCTTCAGAAGACACTTTGAATCAGCACAGCAATTTAGGGCTGGAAGACATCTCGGAGGTCATCTAGTCCAACCCCCTGCTGCAGCAGGAAACCTTACATTGTCTGGATTATTTTGGTGCCCCTAACAGAGAGGAAAATTGCCAGAAAGGAGAAGGAGTTTACTAGGACAAGACTCCCATGCAGAGGAAGGCAGAGATAGTCCTCGACTTATGACCACAATTGAGCCCAAAATCCCAAAAGTAGCAGCTGAAACCTGGAAAGAGGGCATTACAGTCTAAACAAAGTGCATACTTTGGAAGTGTATGAACTAAAATTTCAACATAAAGGTACTTCCACACCAGCTTTCTTTCCACTCTGGAGATATAACCAAAATTCCAAACCTTCAAACTATACAACAAAGGAAAAAAGAACTACAAACTCCAAGCCCTCTGGTGCTTAGTATATGCTCCTCCTTTGGCAGAGAGAAGGACAAAGCAGACAGAACTCTTGTCAATTTCATTTCTGCAGAGAATGGACAACTGTGCATGACACTGCCTTTCATTATTCTCTTCCTCTCTTCCCTATATTTCTTGCTGTGCTTGCAGAATATACAGAAATCTCAGGCTGCTGTGACTGCCAAAGAAGATCTCGAGGTGAAACACAGCTGCCTTGCAAATATCCTAATATTTTCTTTTTCTTTTTGGGTGTTTTGTTAATATTCACTAATCATCAAGGCATCTTTATGTGTAACTTTGAATAACAATTATATTAACTGTTCAATCCATTTGCATTTCAATTGATTATGTGTCATCAAGTTGATATCACCTATTAACAACCACACTTTTTTTTTCCTGGGATGAACCTTCCTCAGCCTGGTCTTTCAGATCTTCTAATGGTGCGCCCATAATTGCTGAGTTGACGCCAACCAGTGATGGGCTCCTACCGGTTTGGCCCAGTTCGGGTGAACCGGTAGCAGTGGCGGCAGGAGGCTCCGCCCACCTGGCAGAACGTCATCACGGAGCTTTTGCGCATGCGCAGAAGCATCGCACGCACGCTTTGCACGTGTGCACTCCCATTCCCGAACCGGTAGCAAAGGTAAATGAAACTCACCACTGAGTCCAACATCTTACTGCTGGTTATTTTCTTTTTCTCTTTCCTAGCAGTAGAGATATCCCAAGAGAGCTAGGCCTTTGCATAATTTGAGCCTGTTCATTTGTACCTCAAATGAGAGCTCTGGGTTGATTGGTTTCTGACATCCATTTGGTTTTTTGGCTAGCTATGATAATCTCATAACTCTTCTCAAAACCATCAATACCTTTTCTATCCTGCTTTTCAAAATCTAATTTTCACATCCATAGCTAAAACCACTCCATGCTTCATCCTGATGTGCACAGACACATCAGACATCCAAATATTTTGTCAAGGCCTTTATTACTATTTTACCAAGAAAGGTGCTAGACTGCAGCATCTTTCTTGACTACTAATTGTTTTAGTGTTTTAGTGAATCCTAAAAGGCAGAAGCTACCCACCACTTACCATATTTTTCAGAGTATAAGACGCACTGGAGTATAAGACGCACCTTAGTTTTTGGGGAGGAAAATAGGGGGGGAAATCTACCTACCAGGTATTCATCTGGCTAGCGTCCTTAGTCTGGTCAGCTTCAGCACATTATTTTATCCCCTGGTTAGGGCTGAAAAAACCCTTTTTCGGAGGGGATAGCAATGAAAACAAGCCTGCAAAGACTTAAGGCTGGAAAAAACTTCTTTGGAGGGAGTAGCAATGAAAAAATCCTGCAAGCCAGGAAGATCGTTAGCGCCTCGTTAGGACTGGGGGGGGAAGCTTCGAAAAAGCTACATTCGGAGTATAAGACGCACCCAAATTTTCAGCCTCTCTTAGGGGGGAAAAGTGCATCTTATACTCCAAAAAATATGGTAAGTCTCTTCACCATCAGTTTTAGCACTGGTTGCTAGAACTGCTGTCACTACGCTGTTCTTCTGTATATTTAATTAGTCACCTTTTTCATTGTGACCCTTGCCTTTACTACTACAGCTTGCAAATATTTTACATTTTCAGTTATCCCAGTAGTGTCATCTGCATGGTAGGATTATTGATGTTATTCCTCCAGTTTTAAAACCAAGCTCGCCTTTTCCAATCCAGCTTCTCTCAATATAGATTCAAGACATAGGTTGAATAAATAAGGGGAGAGTATACAGCTTTGCCTCATTCTTTTGCCAACCTGGAATCAGTATGTTTCACCATATTCTGTCCAAGGTGTCTAAATTGGGATTTTTCATGGTTATTGTCATCCCCCCCCTATACTCATATTCATTATCTGTATTGTATTATTGTATTCTATACAATAGAATAAGACTTCTACAATAAGACTTCACATAGAATACAACAAGGAGATGTAACCTAGGAGTTCAACATATATTTTGGAATACATATATATATATATATATATATATATATATATATATATATATATATATATATATATATATATATATATATATATATATATATATATATACATTTGTAATGACATCATCACAATATATGAATTAAATGCATCTTAACCCAGCTCTTAAAGAAACCTAAATTAACAGATTATTTGAAGTTATAATTTGACCTACTCTTAAGACATTGAAGACAACCCTGTGCTGAATGCAATTAAAGCATTGCTGACACAACACATTCAGAGAAGGGAAGGTCACCTCCAATAATTGGTTCCACTATCAAATTGTTCTTATTTTTTCCTAGCATTACATTCATGTAACTTAAAGCCATTATACTGTCTGGGATGATAAAGAACAGGTATTGACTTTCTTCTATGTGACATACATTAAGGTGCTTGGAAACTGCCCTTATCTCTTCTTCAGTTCTCTTTTCTTAGATTTTAATATCAAGTTAGGTATCGCTGTATATCATATGCCCGCACATTTATTTTTCCCCCTATATGAAGAACTTCACCTTTATTCACATTAAATTTAATTTTGTTACTTATTATCCCCTTCCCATCTTTATCAATATCATTTTGAATTTTAATTCTTACTTCCAGCTATCCTGCCCAGTTCTGTATGATCTGCAAATTTGATAGAGATTTGCTTCACCTCTTGATCCCAGTCATTACTGAAAATGTTAAAGAATACTGGACACTCAACTGACCTTGTGGCCTCCACTTGATGTTTCATTCCAATGAGGAGTTGTTTATGAATACACTTTGAATTTTCAAGCCAATTATGGATACTGCCAGGTGCAAGAAATCAGGAACCAGGGTTATTCAAATAGTACAAGTTTATTCCATGCTACCTCTAAACAAGAATCTACTAATAGTCAAGATAAATTGGCAATAGATAAGAAACAACATAATTCAAGCAGGGCTGGCTGGGCTTACATCTCTTATGGCTGTGAAGGAATTCCAAACTAATGACACACTTGACCCCTCCCTCAGGCTCATCCTGGTCGTCATCTAGAAATACATCTAATACTCATGATAATCAGCCCGTATTTATGAAGCTTGTTGATCAGAATGTCATTAGTCTAGACTCTAGCATGTCATATACTTGGTTGAAATCAAGGTATGCTATGTCTACAGCATTCCCTCAAGAATATCAAAACAAGTAAGCTGCTCAAAAATTCAATAAGATTAGTCCTGCAAGAGTAGTTCTTGACAGAACCTTGTTAATATCTAATGATTTCTACAGTCTTCCCAGATATTGATGTCAAACCAACTTCAATTTCATGGATCCTCTAGTTTCCAATTTTTGAAGTTAAGGATCTTCTCCACTTCTGTACTTCATCCATTCTTCTGATTTCTCAAAAATAATAGATCAAGGCTCAGCCGAACTATCAACAATTTTTTTCAATACCTTAATATATAAGACATGTGAAGGTTTGAATACTTAATTAAAGATTTAACTTATCTGTTTTCCTCCCTCTCCCTCAAGATCTGATCCTAAATTTTGTTCTGTTGATTGAGCTTCAGATGAATTTGATCATATTTTACTGCATATAGCAATAACAATAGCACTTACACTTACATACCACTTCACAGTGCTTTTGCAGCCCTCTCTAAGCAGTTTACAGAGTCAGCATATTGCCCCCAACAACAATCTGGGTCCTCATTTTACCCACCTCAGAAGGCTGGAAGGCTGACTCAACCTTGAGCCTGGTGAGATTCGATCTGCCAAATTGCAGGCAGTCAGCAGAAGTAGCCTGCAGTACTGCATTCTAGCCACTACGCCACCGCGGCTCTTGTAATATGAAAAATTAGTACCAAAATATGAATAAGAATGCGCCATCACATCTTTAGATTCAAACCCTGGTATAAACTGTATGTGGCTCAGGGCCCTAATAGAGTAATAGAATAATACAGTAGTACAGGGAAAGTGATCAGCTGAATGCAAAGTGCCATGGAAAGTCATCTGAACACAAAAACAGATTTAACATAAGTTTTTGGAATATGGATTGTAACAGCATACAGCAGTGATAGCGAACCTTTTTTGGTTGGAGAGATAGAGTGACTGGCCCAAAGCCATCCAATTGGCTTTCAAAGCTAAAGGAAGTTTAGAACTCACCATCTCCTAGTTTCTAAGCCAGCACCTATATTTGCTACTTAATCATTACAACTTTAAGGAATAGTACTTCCTTAATATCCCACTGCATGTCAAATAGCACAAACGCAGACAAATAGAGGACATTACTCAGGCATTGTTTGTGTATATTGGAGAGAGTAGAACTACACTTGCTGTCCTATTATTAAGCAGGTTCTGTATAATAATTTGAACCTAGACTTTAAATGTATATAAGCCCTACCAGGGATTTGAAATAGACAGAAGATCAGTCACATCTAATCTCTACATAATCAGCACATTAGTTTCCTTAGACACTATTTTATTATGGCAATTAGCATTTGTAAAGTTATATTTGCTCTAGTGTTGAAGACCTTTGGTCTTTCAGTACCATCTGTCTTTCGATTAGTGCGCTATATTTTTACTTATTTGCTTAGTATAGTTATCTTTTACCTTTCTTCCTTCACGAAACTGAAAATTATCAATATCAGAAGCCTAGGGTCAAACTTGCTTTTAGCCTCATTGAGATGGATGCTTTGTGGTCTGTTGTGATCCATATTTTGTTCTATTAACTGCCTTTGAGAGAAATTCAAATCATTTTAAATATGCTAGCGTTCCTTCCGCTTCCCTTTATGCAGTTTATCCCCACCTCAGTCCAGATGGACTCTAGACAGTTTATATATATATATATATATACTTCCTTCTTACAGTCAATACAACAGGAGATACTGCATTCTTATGGCAAATGTTGTAGAATATGTTTGGTTGGAGTTTCTTATCAGTAAAAAAAATTCCATAAACTTTGACATAAATAATGCCGCTATTGTTATTACAAAATCCAATAGAGTGCAAAGAAGGTTGCAAAATGCAGTGTGCTCATAGGAGAAGTAACATTCATGCAATGGTCTTGGAGTGAGGAAAAGGTGAGTAAGCACATCAGAACATCCCTTTTTCAGTTGTGCAATAATTGGAGGGTTTACTGTTGTGATGTTTCCTGGTGGTGGTGATGTACTTACTTTTTAGGGGAGCAAAAAGTAAGCTGTGCACAAGGAACCAAGTTATTTATCTGGAGATTATGTCATGCTTCTTCCCGTATCGTTTTTCAAGACTTTTCTTAGCGCTCAAATATTGGTTCTTTCTTGCTTATATTCTGAAAAAGCTCATGCAATATTATCAGGGTTGTTTTTTAATCAGTTGGGCCCTAAATGGTAAATCCTACATTGTTTACCTTTCTACAAGTTTATTAGTTTATTTAAAAAATTCATACATATAAAAATTCTTTTCTGCTTGTTGGCTCTGTTATCCATCCTGTTTCCAAAACACTGTGCCCTCTTATTGCACAAGAAAATCTTCTTTTTAAATGGTCCATTTGAGGGGCTGTACAATCTAAGTCACGCTAAAAAAAATAAAGAAATATAAGAAGCCAGACCAGCAGGGGATTTAAACATTTGTCATCAACAATTAGCATTGAACAGTAGATGGCACAGGTCATCTGGACATCATTTCTACTAGAATGAGATCTATTTAAATTGCATATGTATGATGATGATGTTCATCCATCGTGTTCGAAGAGGACCTTGACATCTATGAGAATCGGGGGGATGTCAAGACTTGCGCGTGAATTGGATTAAAGTGAGGGAGAGGTGCGCATAGTCAGCCTCACTCTCTCTTCCCAGATTATATCTTGCTCCAATAGCAGGACAAGAGTCGATACAGTTGGAGATGGGCTGGGCGCAGTGGTTGACCAGGCAGCTTCGACAGGCTGGCCAAACCAGGTTGAGAGTAGCCGTTGGGTCATTAACCTTCGGTGAGATAGGGATTTGTCTATCCCGAGCATGTGAAGTCAGATTCCGGCAGACTGAGCGGATGAAATCTATTAGAA
Source organism: Diadophis punctatus similis (assembly GCA_023053685.1). Lineage (NCBI taxonomy): Eukaryota > Metazoa > Chordata > Lepidosauria > Squamata > Dipsadidae > Diadophis > Diadophis punctatus. Next base: position 37,389,924 of record JALIGW010000003.1, on the reverse strand, counting down.
TAGGACAACAGTCATGAAGGCGGTCTCTGCAAGCGATGTTGTACGCTAAGAGCACAGCAAGACACGAAAGATGCATATCTATAAATATGTACCTACAGATATTTGCTTGTTTTAAAAAATCTGCAACTATTCTCTCTCTCTCTGTTCCATAAACTTTAACATAAACAAATAATATCCTTATTGTTATCACTTATGTCAGTGGTCATCTGACTTGTTAAGTATCTTGTAATATAGCAACCATTTTCCAGATGTTACTTATACAGATTTCCTCTATTTGACAAACTATCTGAAAATACAGACACAGATGCAGACACAGGGTATGCTGAGTATACTCAGTAAAGGTTAAATGAAAGAGTATCTGAGTCTTAATTTCTTTGATTTGCTTGCTTTACGTCATTTGATTCCACTGCAGCTTGAAATAACACGGACAGAGCTTCACTACAATGGGGTTTAGCTGGCTGTCCTTTTGGTTGCTGCACCAGCCTATGAAAAAAAAGTATTATTTCTTCCCTGGTGGCAAACCTGGTTAATTTACCCATGATAAGTATATTGGATAAAAAGCAATCTTTTACTACAATTCTTACAGTTTGGTTTAATGAGTTTTCAACCTTTGGCCTTTAATGGAAGATCAGGCTTAATGATTCCTTGCTTTTAAGTCAGGATAGGCTCTTAATCCTGTCTCCTTTATTCAGGTGAGGCTACTAGCAGGGGTGAAATCCAGCAGGTTCTGACAGGTTCTGGAGAACTGATAGCAGAAATTTTGCGTAGTTCGGAGAACCGGCAAATACCACCTCTGGCTGGCCCCAGAGTGGTGTGGGAATGGAGATTTTGTAGTATCCTTCCCCTGGAGTGGGGTGGGAATGGAGATTTTGCAATACCCTTCCCCTGGAGTGGGGAGGGAATGGAGATTTTGCAATACCCTTCCCCTGGAGTGGGGTGGGAATGGAGATTTTGCAATACCCTTCCCCTGGAGTGGGGAGGGAATGGAGATTTTGTAGTATCCTTCCCCTGGAGTGGGGAGGGAATGGAGATTTTGTAGTATCCTTCCCCTGGAGTGGGGAGGGAATGGAGATTTTGCAATACCCTTCCCCTGGAGTGGGGTGGGAATGGAGATTTTGCAATATCCTTCCCCTGGAGTGGGTGGGAATGGAGATTTTGCAGTAGCCTTCCCCTGCCATGCCCACCATGTCACGCTCACCACGTCCCACCAAGCCACGCTCACCAAGCCACGCCCACAGAACTGGTAGTATAAAAATTGATTTCACCACTGGGCTACTCCCATCTTTCCTGGAAGCAGTGAGCAAAATGCCACATTGCAGACAATTGTATAAAGATTGAAAATCTGGGATATCTTCCTTAAATGGCTATTCCTATCATCGTTCCTATCACTCATCTCCTCCCACTTATGACTGTATGACTGTAACTTGTTGCTTGTATCCTTACGATTATTTCATATTGATTGTTTCCTGATTGCTTACTTGAACCCTATGACAACCATTCTTGACAAATGTATCTTTTCTTTTATGTACACTGAGAGCATATGCACCAAAGACAAATTCCTTGTGTGTCCAATCACACTTGGCCAATAAAGAATTCTATTCTATTCTATTCTATTCTATTCTATTCTATTCTATTCTATTCTATTCTATTCTATTCTATTCTATTCTATTCTATTCCTTGCCCAGCTCAATGACTGCAGCATTTTTCCAGGGGACAGAAATACCTACAAATGACTCCTTTGCTTCCAGTAATTTATTGAGCACCTTCTTTTCTTTTAAAATACACTAAGGAATCCAGCCATTTCTCTTTCTTTTAAACTTTGAACATAATAGAATCCATCTGTACAAACGGGAGATTCTCACAGCCTCATTTAAGATACAATATATGGTGTGATATAGTTTCAATGGATATGTGTGAGAGGGGAACAAGGTTATAATGGTAGGCTTTGTCCTCTGACCTTTAAACAGGAGAAAAGGCTTTTTAGATAGAAAATCCTGCTACCTTCTACTTGTACGCATTTCCTGTTTTCTTCCACATAGAGCAGAGCCCGGAGAGGATCATTAAGTTGCAGGAAATACAATAGAATGTATTTTTAACATAAGGATAGTTACCAATAATTTTATTTTGTTTCTTTCTCTATTAAAAGTAAAACTTAGGTATTTAAAAAAAACAGCCAAGTGGCAGCCTAGTCATAAATGCCAAGTGAAGGCTGAACCACTTCCTATACTAGATATTGAGCACTCTTGAAATCTCAAGACAGCTAAGAGCATCGAGGCTCACCGCGTTGTAAGTGCTTATGCTGTTTCCATTTCTGTTTTGTGAATTATATCGTCTGGCTAACAAGGCACTCGGGCTGAAATTGTCATAATGAGTATTTGGTGAGGAATGCCTGTTTCTGTGATGGAGGTAAAAACGCATATATGGAGAAGGAGGTGTATAATCTCCCAAATAGCATTTTGGAACTAGAAATATAGGGGCTGATTTGTGTCAAAATGTGTTTCATAATTCTGTGTGTGCATCAGGGGTGGGTTGCTTCTTCGCGATACTGGTGCGCTGCATGCGCAATGACATGTTTTGGCACGTGTTCGCTATGCGCGCATGCTACACACATGCGCACCCTTGCATGATTTTGCTTCCTGCGCATGCGTGGAATCGCACATGCGATTTTGGTGCTTTTTTGCTTCTGCGCATGCGTGGAAGCAAAAAATTGGCAAAATCTTGCGCGCTCACGTGTCCCCTCACAAGATTTTGCTTCCGCGCATGCGCAGGAAGCAAAATCAGCCCAAAAATTCCCCCCAAAAAGATGGCGCCGCGCAACAGACCGGTGAAGACGACACCGGAGCTGTCTTGCACAAATAGCACCATCTGCTGCCCGCTACTGGTACTGTAGAGTGGACCACAACGGTAGGAACCCACGACTGATGTGCATGTATATATATGAACAATCCAAGTTAGAAGACAGAACAGCCCTAAGTTGTAGCTAGCATATAATAGGCAAAGCAATTGTTTATTTATTTATTTATTATTTAGATGCTCTTCTATGCCGCCCTACTCCCTGAGGACTCAGGGTGGCATACAACATTTTAAAGAACAACTAAACATTAAAATTATTAAAAACAATTTTAAAAAGTATCAAAAACAACATACAGTAACATGTATACATGGGGGAAAGTAGTCTCAAAGTCACCCCGCCTGCAGGAAGAGCCATGTCTTAATGGCTTTTTGGAAGGCCAGCAAGGTGGGGATAACTCTGATCCCTGGGGGTAGTTGGTTCCAGAGAGCAGGAGCTCCTACAGAGAAGGCCCTCCCCCTAGGCCCCGCCAGCCGGCATTGTCCCGCTCTGTGGGACCTAACCGGTCGAAGGGAAGTGTGAGGTAGGATGCGGTCCCGGAGGTAACCTGGACCTAAGCCATGTAGGGCTTTAAAGATGATGATCAACACCTTGAATTGTACCCGGAGACCAATGGGCAACCAATGCAACTGGTGGAGTAAGGGTGTTATGTGAGTGTATCTTGAAACACCCACCACAGCACGCGCAGCTGCATTTTGCACCAGTTGAAGTCTCCGAATACTCTTCAAGGGTAGCCCCATGTAGAGTGCATTACAGTAGTCCAGACGGGAGGTGACAAGGGCTTGAGTGACCGTGAGTAAAGCCTCCTTCTCCAAGAATGGTCGCAATTGGTGCACCAGGTGAACCTGTGCAAAAGTTCCCCTAGCCACAACTGTGAGATGTTGGTCTAATTTTAGCTGTGGATCTAGGAGAACTCCCAAATTGCGAACCCATTCCGAGGGAGTTAATTTTTCTCCCTCAAGAACCAAGGAGGGATAGTCGGCATGGTCTTTAGGAGGCAATATCCAGAGCCACTCAGTCTTGTCGGGGTTGAGCTTGAGTCTGTTTCTCCCCATCCAGATCCTGACATCGTCCAGGCATCGGCACATTACATCGGCTGCCTCCCTGAATTGAGACAGGGTGGTGATGTACAGCTGGGTGTCATCAGCGTACTGTTAAAAACTCACCCCATGTCTACGGATGATCTCCCCCAGCGGTTTCATGTAACTGTTGTTTCTTGTCTGCTGCTATTTATCATCCCAAAAGAGTTATCAAAGCTGTGATGAATGATAGAACTCAATAACTGTTGGCCCATCTGGTAATGACCATAGCGAATGGAAGATCGAAGAGGAGTGAAATGTAAAGAGATAATTTACAAATGATATGAATGAAAGAAAAGTAGGCATGCTGCTGTATGTCTGAGGAAGTAAGACAAAGGAAAAATATAATAGATGTGAATGCCAAAAAAGTTGAATAGGTGTCATTTAGGTTGTTGTAACTTCACGTGAAAATTGGATTTGATATGTTAATGATAGTTGCATAGTGATAATGTCAAGTATTATGTAATTTTTTGAATAAATGTGATCTGGAAGAAAATATTTCATTTTACATGATTGGATAAATGTGAACAAGACCAGAAAAAGTGATTAGGCCATTTGGAGACCAAGTAATAGTGACTGTGGAATGGGCATTGCTTAGAAATAGGTGTGTTTACTTAAATACATGGTTTAATTATATGTTTATTCATATATACAAATGGAAGAAGAATAAAAGATTATTCACCTATTCTTTCCTATTGTTAATAGCGGATATTGAGGGAAAATAGAAATAGAAAAAAAATGAAAGAAACCAAAGTGAAAGTAGAATAGTAGGAAGAGGAAATCTGAGTCATCTGTGAATAAATATTAGAAAATAGAATAATCTCAACAGAATGGATGGAGAGTGAATATAAAGGATAAGAATATGGAAGTTGCTTGGGGAAAAAATGAAAAGAGTTATGTATTAAATGCCACACAAATGTGCAGAGTTTTACTGATTTAAAGTATAAAAAAGGATGATTTCTAGAATGATATCATGAAAGGTTATGTATATAAGAAAAATTAATATAATGATTGCTGCAAAATAATGAGAAGAAAAAAATACTGAATAATATGTATACAGAAGAAAAATAGTTGCAAATTATGTAAACAAAGAGAACAAGGAATAGTTAAGATTAAAAGGGGTAGAGATAATGCAGAACAATTTAGTTAGAAATCATAATTGTTTTGGAAGTGAATGAAGAGGGCTTCAAATAAAACTTCTAGCAGAATGAATGGGATTAAAATGAAAGCAATGAATGATTTGGGATGAAAATGAAGTGAGGGAATGCTAAAAAAATAATATTGAAGATTTGTATTGGAATGATAGTGGTATGTTGAAGAATAGAATGGAAAGGAATGCTATAATTGTACTGAAGAAATCAAAGTCGGAAATGTTGTGGGAAGATTGAAATATAGTATGACCATAGATGATATAACAGGAGACATGTTAGAAAATATGGGTGACATTTGCTTAGAGAGTGGCTGTGCAACTTGTTTAATATATGTGTGAAGACAAAGTGGCTTGTAATCTGAACTTTAGGTATCCAGATAATATAGTTACTCCAGGAAGGAAGGAAGGAAGGAAGGAAGGAAGGAAGGAAGGAAGGAAGGAAGGAAGGAAGGAAGGAAGGAAGGAAGGAAGGAAGGAAGGAGGGAGGGAGGGAGGGAGGGAGGGAGGGAGGGAGGGAGGGGGAGGGAGGGAGGGAGGAAAGAAGGAAGGAAGGAAGGAAGGAAGGAAGGAAGGAAGGAAGGAAGGAAGGAAGGAAGGAAGAAAGGAAGGAAGGAGAACAAGAAGCAACCATTCTTAGCCACATTCCCCTAGTTTTGTTCAAATCATATGCAGGACTGTTTGATCCTGGAGAGAATAACATAGTTCAGGGACCTTGGAGGTCTTCTAGTCCAACCCCTGCTCACCTTAAACCATTTGGGACAAATGGTTGTCCAATCTCTTATAAAAAAACTCCAGTGTTGGAGCACCCACAACTGAAGGCAAGCTGTTCCTCTGATTAATTGTTCTATCAGGAAATTTCTCCTTATTTCTAAGTTGGTTCTTTCCTTGATTAGTTTCCATTCATCGTTTCTTGTCCTGCTTTGGAGATGCAGGTGCTTTGGAGAATAGGTTGACCCCCTGTTCTTTGTGGCAGCCCCTCAAATATTGGAACACTGCTATCAGGTCACCCCTACACCCCTGCAATCCTATGTAAACCAAGGAATATAGGCCTCCTCACCAGCTCAGTCAGCCCAAGGACAGCCCTGCCAAGAGAACTGCAAAATAGAGAAACCCAAGGTTACTTCCTCCATCAGTTGATGACTTCAGCATTCCAATCTTCTTTATCAGATTCCTCAGACCTGCTGCCCATTTTGTCTAACAATAGAACAAACGCCAGGTACAATAACAGGGACCTACCTAACTTCCCCCAATTGACCAACAAATCAGATCCCTAGGATTTCTCACATTGTAGCTCTCCACTTCTGTAAAAATCCTTGGTTTTCCATTTTTTAGGCTCCCTCTTTCTTGAATCATTAAATTGCTGGAAATTTCCCCTCTGTGTTGTGCTCCTTTCTTCAGCAAAAATCCACAAGAGTATAAAACGTATTTAGAATTCTACCTTTTCAGGTTTTGGAAATTCTACAAACTCCTAAATGTATACAACATATCTATGCAGAAGCTAGACAAAAGAATTACCCAAGCATCAAATAAGCCCCTCTGAAATCAGCTGTTGAACTGTATGTAAAATAACTTGATCTTTATAAAGAAAGTTGGATAATTCATTCAGGGCATAGAATTAGAATTTATCTTAGGAATTTACATTACAAAACAAGCCGAGCTCTGAGCATTCCTCGTTTTCTTCTTGTATTTTTTGCTTTTTTCGGGGCCATGAACTGAGCTTAGATTGCCTGCTTGTCTTAATTATTAATTGCAGTTTAGGAATGGAAGTCTGATGTTTGAAATCTTGCTGCCTGTACCTTAATTGCTTGTTTCCACATGATGATAAAATAAAATAACTAACTAATGGCTGAAAGCCATTGTTGAAAATGCTAGACACAGTTTCACAAAAGAAGAGTAGTTCTTTTCTCTTAATTGTTAATTTTTGTGACACTGGGGATTCTCTTAGCTGTGCGTGGGATGGAGCATGACAGAGATGTCAAGATCATGGAAGCTGTAATTAAAAATAAAAAAGGGGGTGGGGAATGGCTGCATTCAGCCATATCCCAAATGTGTATGTCAGTGGTTGTCAGTTTTGGCAGCTAGAGTTTGCCAAACTTTAAGTTTTCCATACTCGTCCATATTACTTCCAATGAGACATTTAGGTATGCTACATCTCCAAAATAGCCTGCTGGGAGTGGGGGGAAATCTTGAGCTTCTCCTCCAAAGAAACTTTCAATCCAGTTGATTCAAAACTGTCTGCATCCCACTGTCAGGGTTCCAAGTAACAGACCCAAAGCAATCAAAACTCTGAGGCCTAGGATTTCCTCAAAATATGAATTTATTAGGAATGTCATATTGGCACAGCTGGTGAAAACCCGACTCTGAAGGACCCGGAGTTTTCCCCATCCAAATCAGAACCCCAAATTCTTGCCCCCAGGTCACAAGTCCATCACATGGCCCAATCAGGTCGTAGTCTCAGCTCCGGCTGGCTCTTGTCCACTGCCCTCCAACACCTGGTAGAGTGTCCTTGGCTCCCAAGGGAAAGAATGTTATTTTGTCTACACATCCCCCCCAGCTATCTCTATTCTCCAGCTCATGTTCCCACATGTTCCTTCCACTTTCCCAGAATGAGAATAATACAGAGGCCAGTGATTTAAATCAAGAATATCATTATATTTACATAGTAACAATATCAATAACAGCAGGAACACTGGGGGTGATTGAGTGGCAGTGATACACTGGTGATATTTTACTACTGTTTAGTTTGGGTTTTGTTCAGTTTTGCTTTATTTGTTTGGTTTTGCTTAAATTGTGAAAATATATTTTTAGTTGTTCCTATTAGGAAAATGTGTTAAATGTTACAAAAATACAAATTAATCAATCCTGTAACGTGAGTAGCCGTAAGATGTGTAATATAAAACAAATAATTTGTTTGAACTGAATTTATAAAACTCTATTCCTCTGGTTAAGTCTTCTGATAAAAACTGCTATACTGTGTAGCTTGATGGTGATATACTGATTATAGCTGAAGGCATGTGCTCCATACAAAATGCTGACACAACCAACTTCTTTTCAGCTTGACAAGACCCTCTCTGAAAAGCATACAATATTGCTATTGAACTATCAGATTATGACTTGACAAAGTGGTACTTCATTGTACTGTATCCAGCCAGAGATAACACAAAATGCCATTTATTTATTTCATTTCTGTTTTTCACTACTTATAACCTGGATTAATGGGGGGTTTTGTCAAGCAGAATTGACAAAAAGTGTAGGAATGTCATTTTAATGCTTTTCCTTTCAGTTGCTCCAACTATAATAAAGTTCTCAAAATACAAGAATGTAGATCCCAGGTGAATGTTGGGGGGGCAAGGGAGAGACCATAGCATTGCCTAATGATATAGTGGGCTGCGCTTCATTGCACCTATCTCAATAAAACCTAAACAACCATCTGTGGACTTCCACACTAAATGAATAGCTGGACTTGATAAAGTAAACAGTCCTTTCTAACTCTGTGATTTTGTGTTCCTGGTAACTCTTACTGTGTCTGCATTGCTAGGACTTTAAAGAAATCAAAATAAAGTTGTGTTCTCTTAGGAAAAAAGTACTTCCTTTGCTGGTTGCAGATATAAACACACATTCTGTTATTCTGTTACTAATTACTGACTCTTGTTTGGGGGTATCTATGTACACTTCTGTAGACTCATTTCTGGGAATCGTGCAAGTTCTTATCATTTGCCTTGTAAAGCAAATGCCTTCCTCATTTTATTTGGCAATCAGCTCATAAGGGAGGAGACCCATAAAACATCTGCTCGGTTCTTTGATTTCTCTTTTGAACAGGTGAGAAAAGTTGTAATTTGTTAATAATAATAATAATAATAATAATAATAATAATAATAATAATAATAATAATAATAATAATAATAATAATAATAATAATAATAATAATAATAATAATAATAATAATAATAATAGCAATTCCTCAACAAGATTGAAGGAAAGATTGATAAGGAGAAGATCTGGTTATGGCTCACTAATGGAACACTGAAGAAGGAGGCAGAAGGCTTGATTCTTGCAGCCCAGGAGCAAGCAATTAGAACAAATGCAATCAAAGCCAAGATTGAAAAATCAGCTGATGACCCAAAATGCAGACTTTGCAAGGAAGCTGATGAAACAATTGATCATATCCTCAGTGGCTGCAAGAAAATCGCACAGACGGACTACAAACAGAGGCACAACTACGTGGCCCAGATGCTTCATTGGAACCTGTGCCACAACTACCACCTACCAGTGGTAAAGAACTGGTGGGATCATAAACCTGAGAAAGTAGTTGAAAACAAACATGCCAAAATACTTTGGGACTTTCGAATTCAGACTGACAAGGTTTTGGAACATAATACGCCAGACCTCACGATTGTGGAAAATAAAAAAGTGTGGATCATTGATGTCGCCATACCAGGTGACAGTCGAATTGATGAAAAACAACAAGAAAAACTTAACCGATATCAGGATCTTAAAATTGAATTACAACGACTCTGGCATAAACCAGTACAGGTGGTCCCAGTGGTAATCGGCACACTGGGTGCTGTGCCAAAAGACCTTAACTGGCATTTGAAAACAATAAACATTGACAAAATCACGATCTGTCAGTTGCAAAAGGCCACCATACTTGGATCTGCACGCATCATACGAAAATACATCACACAGTCCTAGACGCTTGGGAAGTGTTCGACTTGTGATATAGTGATACGAAATCCAGCATATAAATCTCGTTTGCTGTGTATTACATTTTTTGTGAATAAATAATAATAATAATAATAATAATAATAATAATAATAATAATAATAATAATAATAATAATAATAATAATAATAATAATAATAATAATAATAATAATAAAAATAAAAATAAAAATAAAAATAAAAATAAAAATAAAAATAATAAAAATAAAAATAAAAATAAAAATAAAAATAAAAATAAAAATAAAAATAAAAATAAAAATATGAGCCGAGGTGGCGCAGCGGTTAGAGAGCAGTACTGCAGGCTACTTTAGCTGACTATGATCATTTGAGTTCAGCTGTTCAAATCTCACCGGCTCAGGGTTGACTCAGCCTTCCATCCTTCCGAGGTAGGTAAAATGAGGACCCAGATTGTTGGGGGCAATGTAAATATATACATTGCTTAATGGTGCAAACCGCTTAGAGAGTGCTTGCATTATGAGGCGGTATATAAATCTCACTAATAAATAAATAAATAGTGAATAATTGGCACAAATAATAAATTTCATGGAAGTTGAAGATTGAAGAGCAAGCAATGTAAAATAGAAGAACAAAGTGTACATACATGCATACATACATACCAGAGGTGGGTTCCTGCCAGAGCTGCCCAGTGCGCAGCTCCGGTAGGGAGCGGCCAATTGCGCAATTTGTGCGCGACCACTCCGGAGCCCTCTCTGCCAGTCCACCTCGTGCGTCGCCATTTTTCCCATTAATTTTTGGCCGATTTTGCTTTGCGCATGCGCGGAAGCAAAATTGTGCCAAAATCTCACGCGTGCGCGTGTTCCCTCACAAGATTTCAGTGTGATTTTGCTTCTGCGCATGCGCAGAAGCAAAATTGTGCAAGGGGGATGCGCGCATAGTGAGTGCGCGCATAGTGAGCATGCACATGCCCAAAGCGTGGAGATGCGCATGCAGCGCACCGGCACCGGTAAGAGAGCAACCCGCCGCTGATACATACAGCCCAATTAATGCTTGCTTAAGAATGAAATTGCACATTTTATATTTGTTATGCATCTGATAGAATGGCTTATGAAATTTGTGCCACAATATTGTTCTTAATTTTTAAGGTGTCACAGAACTATAGAAGGGTGGGGGGTGTACATGGCCAACAGGTTTTACCTGATTATTGCCTCTTGCCACCTGTTGCATTTGTGGGATTATAAAATGTATTTATCATGCTTGGCATTTCTTTGTGATGATATGCACAACTATTAGTATAGGAAATCCATTCAGTCCCTTTTTCATATAAAGCTTAGAGGCAAGGGGTGGAGGGAGGAACGTAATCATTCTGTAAGCAGTTTTCGTAAATTATGATATTTGGCAGTTTTAAGAAAACCTACTGCAGCCCAAGGAGAGGAAGTTGACAAGAAAAGTTCCCATTTAAAGTTCAGAAGTTCTGGCACCATCTTTTCAGACTAATACATTTTATTAAAAGGCATAAACAGCCAGGAACTGCAACTCACTTCATAATATACCAGGTTAGGGTTAGTGTTAGTGTTAGGAGTGGCTACCTAAAGTGGGATGGGGCTATTGATGAGGTGGCAGAAAAGTAGGGAGACCTATTCTAAATAACCCAGCTTAATTTCTGCCTTAGATGAACATGACAATGGACTATAGTGTTTCTTAATCTTGGCAACTTGAAGAGGGGCAGACGTCAACTCCCAGAATTCTACTATCTTACCCAGAACACAATTCTCTCTCTAAGCAAAATGATTCATCCCGCTCAAATTTCATAGATTAGAGGCTTTTTCTTAATCTGCACATGTTCTTTTAGAAGCTGCCTGCCTTACCTCTGTGTCAGGTGTTCCTGGCCTCTTCTGATCACTTTAGTCAGTGGGCCTGACTCAAAAGAAACCAGCCCTGTCCCTGTGTAATTTGCAGGTGTGTACTATATTGATTCAGCATCAGTAGTGGGTTGCTGCCGGTTCAGACCGGTTCTCACGTACCGGTGGATGAAATTTCCACCTGCTCACCAAGCCGGCAGCAATGTCCATGCCCCTGAACCGGTTCTCTGGTCGCCGCAGCCAGCAAAGAACCTTCTGCGCTTAAGTGGTAGGGAAGGTAAGTGGAACCCATCCCTGTTCAGCATGTAGAGCAGTTTTGAAAGTATGTATATTGAAGCATTTGGTGAGGAAAAATAATGCCTGGTCATCCCGATAAGTAAATCTCAGATGGGCACATTGCTGGCGGGGAGAGGGGGGACTGCAGCGACTGGTAGCAAATAATTTTTTAGACTTGATCTTCAATGGTACATTTTTGTGTCATATGTGATATTCTTTCTTGTTTGTCCAGTGCAACAAGCATTCTAATATATTCCATTGGAATATCAGTATTATTACTTGGCTTTTTTATGATTATTATACAATAGGAAACTTCAGTGATAATAGTCCTTAGTCCAAATACCCTAAAAGTAGCATCAACTACTTTGTTAGTTAGCATAACTACATAATGCTGGAATTTTATTTTCTTCTATTAGAATTTCTTAATGCTGTTTATATACAGAATAACAGAAGTTGGATGGGACATTGGAGGTCTTCTAGTCCAACCCCCTGCCTAGGCAAGAAACCCTACACTGCTTTAGACAAATGGTTATCCAACATCTTCTTAAAAACTTCCAGTGTTGGAGCATTCACAACTTCTGGAGGAAAGTTGTTCCACTGATTAATTGTTCTGTCAGGAAAATTCTCCTTAGTTCTAAGTTGCTTCTCTCCTTGATTAGTTTCCACCCATTGCTTCTTGTTCTACCCTCAGGTGCTTTGGAGAATAGCTTCACTCACTCTTCTTTGTGGCAGCCCCTGAGATTTTGGAACACTGCTACCATGACATCCCTAGTCCTTCTTTTCATCAGACTAGACATACCCAGTTCCTGCAACCGTTCTTCATATGTTTTAGTCTCCAGTCCCCTAATCATCTTAGTTGCTCTTCTCTGCACTCTTTCTAGAGTCTCAACATCTTTTTTACATCGTGGCGAGCAGAACTGAATGCAGTATTCCAAGTGTGATACTAAGGCATTATAAAGTGGTATTAACACTTCACGTGATCTTGATTCTATCCCTCTGTTTATGCAGCCTAGAGCTGTGTTGGCTTTTTTGGCAGCTGCTGCACATTGCTGGCTCATATTTAAATGGTTGTCCACTAGGATTCCAAGATCCCTCTCATGTAGATGCAGTTCCATTGAGCACTACACGTTGAGTGTGGTTGGTCAGCCAGTTACAAATCCATCTGGTAGTGATGCTGTCTAACCCACATTTTTCTACTTTATCTAGTAGGTTATGGTCTACTTTATCAAATGCCTTACTGAAGTCCAAGTAAATTATATCGACAGTATTCCTCTGGTCCACTAATTTTGTCACTTTGTCAAAGAATGCAATAAGATTAGTCTGGCATGATCTGTTTTTGACAAACCCATGTTGGCTTTGATTATTACTTTGTTTGCTTCTAGGTGTTCGCTGATTCGTTGCTTGATTATCTTTTCCAGAATCTTCCCTGGTATTGAGGTCAGGCTGATAGGTCTGTAGTTTCTTGGATCTATTTTTTCCCCTTTTTTGAAGATCGGAACTACATCCGCACTTTTCAAGTCTTCTGGCAGTTCCCCTGTGCTCCAGGATCTTTGAAAGATATAGTTCAGTGGTTCTGAGATCTCGTCTGCCAGTTCCTTCAGAATCTTGGGGTGTAATCCATCTGTTCCTGGTGATTTGAACTCATCTAGGGTAGACAGGTGTTGATTTACCATTTTCTTCCCTATTTTAACTTGTGTTCCTAATCTGTTTTTTGTGGTGCTGTTTTTTGATAGGTTGTACTGTTTTTTCCTTTTGTGTAAAGACAGATGCAAAAAACGAGTTAAGTAGCTCTGCTTTCTCCCTGTTGCTTGTCACCTTCTTGCCACTTTCTCCTATTTTAACTTGTGTTCCTAATCTGTTTTTTGTGGTGCTGTTTTTTGATAGGTTGTACTGTTTTTTCCTTTTGTGTAAAGACAGATGCAAAAAACGAGTTAAGTAGCTCTGCTTTCTCCCTGTTGCTTGTCACCTTCTTGCCACTTTCTCCCAGCAATGGACCAATTGTTTCCTTGACTTTTTTCTTGTTTTTAACATATTGGAAGAAGCTTGTTTTGTTATTTTTTACTTTTGTTGCAAGCCTTTGTTCATTGTGAGCCTTATCTTTCCTCACTTGGGCTATTTGCTGATATTCTGCCTTAGTTATTTGCCCCTCTTTCCACTTTTTATACTTGTCCTTCTTGGGCAAGTATAAAATATATACTTGTCTATTCAGTATTCAATATTATACTTTGCTATTCAGAATGCTAAACTATTATTTGAAAAACAGTTTCTCAGTCACAGTATTTCAGAAACTAAAATGTCCTCTGAAATGAATCAGCTTTTTTGAACAAGCCAATTTAAGATTGAAAATGATGTACAAGAGAGCAGAACAAGAACAGATTTTGTTGAGCTGATGATGAATCAAAGGAACTCACCAGGCCTGGCAAGTAGACATTAGGGGCATTTAGAATCAAAATGCATTGACAAAGTGAGGTTTGCAGAAGAACTTGGGCTATTTTTTTCTGAGATTCATTGTTGGCAGAGTGTAAAACTTCATTTTGGGATTTATGGGCAGAAAGATAATGCAGGAAAGTTACATTATTTACCTTCTTCTGTAATGCAGAGGCAGAGTTTAGGTTGCTTAGGGGAAAAAATCAGCGCAAGGCTTTCTTTTCAAGTTATAATGATTTTTTAAATGAGAGAATGGAGATGATTGACAGTTATTTGAAATTAATCCAGAGGAAGATAAAGGTTTTCTGTACTTTATTAGTAACCTGTTCTATACACAAAAAGCAATAAAATCCAATAGTGTGCAGACTGAGAGAAAAGAAGGAAACTCTAATGAAGTAATGCAATTAGGAACAGGAGACTAGGAAGAAAATACACGGGAGAAAATGATAAAGATTTAATCCTTAAATACATATGAGTAAGTATTGTAGATCCCCACAGTGGATTGCATTGAAGTGTGGAGGGATGGGTGGGTGGGTGGGTGGATAGATGGGTGGATGGAAGATAGATTTGGTCAGTTTGGTCTAGTAGTTAAGGCACCAGGCTAGAAAGTGGGAGACCATGAGATCTTGCTCTGTCTTAACCGTGAAAGCCAGCTGGGTGACCTTGAGGTAATTCTCTCTCAATCCAACTCATCTCACAGGGTTGTCACTGTGGGGAAAATAGGAAACCACAAGTATGTCGGATATGTTCACCGCCTTGAGTTATTCATAAAAATAGTAAAGGGGAGATAGATGAGATAGATGAGAGATGGATGGGTGGGTGGGTAGGTGGGTGTCCGTCTGTCTGTCCACCCAGACAGACAGACAGACAGATAGACAGTAACTTTTCTTGTATTCCCTTCTGTGGCTTCTTCAGAAACTGACAAACTGCTATGACTCCTAAGCCAGGGGTAACTTGTTTGATCACTTCAAGCCAGGCCCTCTGAAATGTTTTTCAGGAGCTCATATATTTTCAGTTTTTTATTCTCTTCCTTGACAAAGTTTTAAGTTCCAAGCAACCTGGCTTTTCCACTAGTTCAAGGGTCCTCAAACTTTTTAAACAGAGGGCCAATTCACGGTCCCTCAGACTGTTGGGGGGGCGGACCGGCTGGGGGTGTGTGGCTAGGTCATGTGACTAGGTGGCCAATTTAACAGTCCATTAAATAATGCACACAAATTAAACTTTAATTTGTTTTGCTCCTGGGGGTGTTTTATTTGCTTTTGTTTGCATGTTGCTCTTTTGGTTGAATTTTCTTTTTACTAGATCATTTTTTCAGTTGTTTAGGAGTCTAGTGGTCCACTTCAGAAAACTCAGTTTTGCAGCAATTCTTCTCAGCCCCAAGGAGCTTGAGAAATCAACCTCTCCCCCCCCCCTCTCTTTCTGTCTCTCACTCTCACTCTCACTCTCTCTCTCTCTCTCTCTCTCTCTCTCTCTCTCTCTCTCTTCCTCTCTTTCTCTTCCTCTATCTTCTGGAGGCGAGGGAGGTGAAAAACAGGCCCTTTTTGCCCATTTTTTGGCCTCCTGGGGCGTCTGTGCGCCCCATTTTTCACCACCACCCTGCCTCCATCAGCATTCGGCAGGCCCAAAACAGGCAAAAACGGCTCATTTTTTGGCCTCCTGGGGCGTCTGTGCATCCTGTTTTTCACCTCCCCCGCCTCCAGAACATCTCTGCAGGCCAAAATTGTTGGCCTTACCTTTCAGTTCCAGCCCGCGGGGCTCGCAAAGGTAAGTGCTGCGCTTGGCCAATGGGTGGGCGGGTCAATGTGGGTGTGGCAGCCTCGTGGTCCTGTGTGGGCCGGATTAATGGCATGCGGGCTGCGGGCCATAGTTTGTGGACCCATGCACTAGTTATGAAGCCAATGAACTTGTCCAGCAGAAAAAAAATGAATTATTAAAGGGCCAACAGAGGTAATTCACATTTGTCTCCTGGTTGGCACAACCATGTTTGGTACTGTTGTTGGGTGCCATATCTGTTCCCCATCAGGCAATATGTCTAGGAATGCTG
Source organism: Diadophis punctatus similis (assembly GCA_023053685.1). Lineage (NCBI taxonomy): Eukaryota > Metazoa > Chordata > Lepidosauria > Squamata > Dipsadidae > Diadophis > Diadophis punctatus. Next base: position 37,373,556 of record JALIGW010000003.1, on the reverse strand, counting down.
GTTTTGTCATATTTGGCTTCAGTAATCATAGTGCCAACTCTGATCAGTGGTATCATCATGAAGATAAATTTGCTGAGAATAGGATTTCCTGTCCTCATCCAGATAGTTAGCCAGCTGCTGTGGCCTAGAGGTGGAGCTCTTGCCTCCCAATCACGAGGTTGTGAGTTCAATCCTAGGTAGAGGCAGATGTAGGGTCTCCTACTTGGGCAGGGGGTTGGACTAGATGACCTGCAAGGTCCCTTCCAACTCTGTTAATCTTAGTTTTAAAAGAATGGTGCCCAACAACAAGAGCACAACTATCCAATGTCTTCCTCTGGTTGCATCCTCTCCTTCCCCCCCCCCCAATATCAGTAACTAGGTCTTCTCCACCACCTTCTAATTTCAGTATCTGTGTAAAGCTGAGCAGCTTGGTACTAGTGAACCACCTGGAAATTAAGTTAAATGCGCACGAGGGGCAACTCTTGAGTCCCAGGCAAACAGCTGTTTTGTGACCTTTCAGCTAAAGATCCAAAACAGACATATCCTTGCATATAATTGTGCACAATGAAATCTGACCTTGACCTCATTAGACAAGTGTTTCAGCAACCAGACAGCACATCTAGTAAAAAGCTAGAAGCTAGCTGCAATTTATTACAGTTCTTAGAACACACATTGGAGCAGGATAAATGCTTATTCTTGTGGGAAACGAATGGGCAGGAACAGCCACATCCATTTCAAATTGTGGACATTTTAATTGGAGATTCCTGTGAAAATAATCAGATGGTCCCAGTCTAGTTAGAAGAAATTGATTGTGTTTTTGAGAGTCAAAGAGTCATAAAGATAATGAATGCAGAATAGCCAAGGAATAACAGCAACAAGACCTAATAATATCCTGCAATTTCTCAGCTACTCTTTTTATCTTGTCTCACTTCCTCTCCAAACTCTGTTATATTTAGTAAAATATAACAAATTAGTCATATGAAGAGAAATCTTTTGTCACCTGCAATTTCCATATTGCCCTTAATAGAAGCCATTGGGTCCAGCCAAGTATGTTTGGACTCGAAAGAGGCAGAATCTTACATTTCAGACAGAAGAGATGGGAGAATAAGAAATGGAGTAAAACCAAAATTTACTGGTTTGCCCATCTTTAGAACAAATCCATAGCTATATTACACTGGATTGGATTGCACAGAATTATCAAATTCCATCATGCCACTTTTAATATTGTGGATTTATCTTCTGAATTTTGCTTCATTTGATCCACATGAAAACATATAGTCTGTGCAGGAGAATACAAACTTTTCTATATTAGAGGAACAGAAGATGATAAATGCTTGACATGTTGGTCAGTGCTAAATAAGAAATCAACCGTGAACCCACAGCATCTTGAATTTCATGGAAGAAGAGTTGGTTATATGAATAATAAATAAGTAATAAGCTTTCATTGTGGATTCAGATGAACATCTAAGTTGATAACACCCATTTGTAAAATATACTAACATACTATTGCTAGTAGTGAGATCTCAATTTACCAGATTCTGGTAAGTAAAAAAAGTAATGAAGTGTGAATTAATTAATTGATATTGGCATGTTAGTCCATAAAAGCTATAATATACTAAATTTGTTCCTTACACAGCAATGTTTGCTAATCAAAAGTATTCACTTTCAGTCAAACAGCTGACAACCTTTTGTTGCACAGGTGCATATTTTCAGGCTCTGGGTACTTTCTGGATTGCCTTAATTGCACAGTGATTATATCATCAACCAGGAGAAGAAATTTATTATTTTTCCTGGCTGTTTATACAATGTTAATCCATGTGACATTGCTTCAGAGAGGCATTCTTTTCATGAGTGTCAACTTGAGCTTATTGTTGTGTTAGATCAAATAAGCTTGTGCTCTGCACAGCCATGCAGAACTTGATCTGAGTACTAACTTGGCTTAACTCCAGTCTTCTGTGGAGTAGGTACGGGAATAAGCAGTGATGGGCAGTAAAGCAGAACTAATATGGAACTACATCTTGCATCTTTGTTATGGGGAAGGGGGAAAGCCTCGGTATTTGGAACACATACGATAGGTTCTAGGCCTGTAGCAAAGATGTACACGTTTTGAATTCTCAGATGCCAAACAAAAGGGATGGGGTGGGTGTGAAGTAGAAATGGCCTCTGCCAATTTCTTTCCGGATAAATTTCAGGCTCCCTGGTAAGATAATATCAAGGGACTTGATTCATCGATTAAATGTCAACCAACCAACAATAAAATATTGCCAGTGGAATATGAGAAATAATAAAATAATCAAATTTTAATCTAAAGCCAGAGCAATATAGAAAACATTTGTATGAAAGTGTAATACCAATAACTGGGAGTTGGGCGGCATATAAATCCATTTAAATAAATAAAATAAATAAATAAATAATTAAGCTAAAAAGTATTCAGAAGAATTCTACTTCAACTGATCTCTGGAGATCATCAATCTGACTTGGACAGGTGCTGTGCCAGAGAAATCCTTCTTCCTGGCCTGATCTTCAGAAGTGAGGAATCACCAGTAGATTTTCTCAGGAAATTACTATAGTAGTTTGATTTTGATTTATGATAGCTAGTTTTCTTCTTGACCAACCAGATTCGTATCAAGATGATATGGTTCAGGTGATTTAAAGCAATATAATAAAGTGTGTCCTAAGACCGGAAATGTGCTAATAGCACTAATGTATGTACTAAATGTACTAATAACGGATTACTAGTCCTGTCTCTTGTTCATATCCATTTTGATATGTGGAACTACTTGATGTGCTGTTCTGTGGATATTAGTGCCATTTGTCTGAGCAAGATTGGAACAGGGTATTGCCTAAGAGCAAGCTGAGGTATGTAAAAAGTTCCTGTTAACTACCCTGTTTCCCCCAAAATAAGATATCTCCTGATAATAAGCCCAATCAGGCTTTTGAGTGTATGGCAATAAGTCCAAGCGCTTATTTCAGGGTTCAAAAAATATAAGACAGGGTCTTATTTTCAGGGAAATACGGTACCTATCAATCTGAAATATTTAAGATTCAGAAGCAGACAATTCAGAACTGAGCCTAGTCAGAAGAGTTAAATGTTTGATTTCAAAGGAGATCTTCCCTTCTGGTATGGTTGGATAGGTATATATATATGAGAATACATGAATTTCTGTCACAAATATGTGAATTTTTATTTCTGTTTTGCTAGTAATATAACTACTGCTCTCAGCATCAAATTACATAATACTACTATATTATGAGAGTGTTGCTAGGGTAAATCTGGTCCAGTTTGTAAGCAATCTGCAAATTAAAACATGATATTAAAATAACTATTAATAGCACATTTATTTATTTATACAGCAGAGATGTTACCTGACTCCCAAATGACTCTGGATGACTCACAATATAACAAAACAAAATAAAATTAACACAGTACAAGATGTATATCCAGCCATTCAGCAAAAAACATCCGCAAAAGGTATACCATAGGACAGGGCTATCAAACTCCCGGCCCATGGGCCGGATGCGTCACGTGCTGGCCACACCTGGTTTAGCGAAGGGAAAAAGTCCCGATACATCACGTGATGCCGCCGTGACGACGTGAGTTTGACACCCCTGTCCTAGGGACTCCATTCATCCTACCCCAAGGCTTCAGACAACAGCCAAATCTTCAAGGCCTTCTGGAACACTATTAATGTGTGAGCTACACAAACCTCGAAGGATTTTTTTTGCCTAAAGTAGTTTTTATCTATTTTGAATGAAGAAGTAGTCAGAAAAGCCTAAAAATATGCTCCTTTAGATGGTCAAATAAAATATTTTATTCCACTTAACGGTTAATTCATACTGAGGGATGAGAGATATTTTTCTGGAGTCAACTGTTAAGAGAATTATGTGTTTTAGAACATAGGCTTTTCTCCTCTTCATAACACTTTGTAGTTGTTTCCTGTGCCACTGGCAGCCTTACCACCAGGGCTTTAATTATTTCTCATCTAAAAATTGCCATATGGTGGAAATAACCATGCAGTACCAGTTTTGCACAATTGAATTCTAGGGTTTCTAAGAAACGAAGGGCTGTTTGAGTCCTTAGATAGTGGTGTGTCTAATAAAAAGATAAATTAGAAAATGCATTTTGGATCCCTTAGCAAATGCCTACATTTTGGAGTACCACAAGAGCTGGAAAAATAGCACACACAAACATACCCATATACTGTACACCCACAAGCCTACAGCATGTTGGTGACACTGACAGATAATCTTTTAAGCTTTTTCAGTGCAGACATTTTAACCCAAATGTTCTGTTGCCATGGTGAACAATGAATTAGCTCTGGATGCTGAATCTGACCTCAACAATCTGGAATGTGATCTTCATTTGTGCACATATCCCATCATGGGATCATATTGGAGAATAAATTGCAGCTTTGCCCAACACTTAACCTCCCTTGTGCATCATAATAAGAGTGGGGAGAACTATTGTTAGCATCTTAGAGCACCTCACGTCCTTTAGAAAGTGGAATTAGTCTGATTAAGAAACTTTAGTGGAAGTCTGTTGACTGTTTAAAGGATAAATGTCTGTTGAACATAACAAACAAAAATTTACTAATGGTAAAAAGTAAGTTGTACTTCTGGATTCTCTCTCTGTTAGAGCATGATGGGTATTTGTCAAAACTCTTAAAGCCTGAGAAAACATATTCTGTCCCTGCTCATACTGATGGGAAAGCATAAGGACCCATTTTGTTCACTGCAGTGTAGGTGAGGTTGTCTGAAGGGAAATTTTGTATCCGGAAAGAACCAGTAGAATGCTGGACAAAGTATTCAAAGGTAATTATGGAATGGATGAGGAGAAAGACCCGAAAGAAGTATTGTGTACACCGAAGAATCCTTGAAAGAAAAACTACATACATGTGTCTGAATGGATGATATTGTATTTCCTTCAAAAAGCTATGAGTGCACTTGGAGCATTCCTCTGAATACAAGCACCTTTTTCCCCTCAGCTTTGGTTGATTTTATAGCTGTGAACCTAATCTCATTAACAAACACCCTGGTTAAGTCCAACCTTAATGGTATCAACTTTTGTGTATTTGCATTTAACATAGATTGGCCTTGAAGATATTCTGGATGTTGCAGTGTGTGCAGGATGCAGTGGCTTTAAAGGGTAGGAATTCAGATCATGCGCATTTGCCCTGTGTTAGAATAGGTCGAGGAACTTGCTGTCCATGGTTGAGCCAGGACTGGTAATTGCTTTTTTAATTGGAGACTACCAGGAAATCCCAGGCCGGAAATTTGAAGCAACGTTGCTGAAGAAGGCAGTGCCAAACCTCTCTATTTAGGTGCTATGAAAACTTTAGGTCAACAGGTGTCAAACTGGACTTCAGAGTTTTTCCTTGTTATATTTATTATACTGAGAGTCCTGTTCTAATTGGCAAAAAGGAAGATTCAATATGGGCTCTGGTTTAGCTACAGCTGGTAGGCTCACTCTTCTAGTTTACAAGACAGTGATTTGATCATTAAAAGAAAAGTTTGCTTGGAATAAGAAATTCTTCTTTTCTCATAGCTCCTCTGAATTGTTATACTTTTTGAGTTACCGTATTTTTCGGAGTATAAGACGCACCTTTTTACCCTCAAAAAGAGGGTGAAAACCTGGGTGCATCTTATACACCGAATGCAGCCCCACCCAGCCACCCCCACCCTTTGGCTTCTGCCTGCCAGCAATTTACCTCTTTGCAGCAAACAGGGCAAAGCACAAGAAGAGCACAAGGAGAGATAAACTGCCTCCCGACCTACAGCTGACAGGCTTGCAAGCCACGTGGTAAAATGAAACTAACTACGGTGGCTGTAATGTGACAAATTGCTGGGAGATAAACTGCTGGCAATATTAGACTGCAGAAATTGCAAGGAGGGAAGCTATAGCTACTATGGCTCAGAGCTAGAGCTCTTGCCTCACAATTAGGAGGTTGTGAGTTCTATCCTAGATAGAGGCAGATTCTGTTAATATGTTATTTTGTTAAATGTTTGTAGAGTGTTCAAATTATTAGACTTGTTTTTTAAAGACTGCTTTATTATTGTTCTAGACAACTTAACAAAATGAAGAAGCTTTTTAAAATAAATGCTTGCTCTGAAGAGGCCCAGTGCTATTGTATCTTCTTTTAAATAGCAGAGAATACTTCTAGAAAGCCACATCAATTTTAAAGATCTGTAAAAGTATAATCTGAATTGTCCTGTTTTAGTATTAAGTATTAGTATTAAAAGAAGGCAGCTGAGAAACCCTGACTTAGTCATGTTTGGAGTAGATCTATTTAAATAATTGGGAGGAGTTAGTGTGATTACATTTAAGAAAACTTTCTGGGATTAATATACTGCCATAAATGTACATTTCTCCAATTCTTTGCCATTTCTATGGGTCAGGCACACATGCACAGAAATACACAGCAAACAGTGTATATCATCTGTACTGTTTGCTATTTGCTGTTTGCTGTTTGGCAAATTGCTGGGAGGCAGAGGCCTTTTTTCCTTGTTTACCTCCCCCAAAACTAAGGTGCGTCTTATACTCCGGTGCGTCTTATACTCTGAAAAATACGGTAGTTTATACTCTGCTTGTCTACTCAACTTATTCCTCTCTAGTAGCAAGACTGTCTTGGTTTATAAGGCAAAATTGCAAGGCAGAATACTAAATACTTGATGCTGAGAGGCACTTCTGGAATAGGAAAGGGGATAATGTCCTGTGTATTGATACTATATATATGCAATGAATTTATATAAATAAATTAATATATGAAAACTTTGGAATTCAGTTTAGCTCATTGCAGAAACTGTTTAAGTTCAGCTTTATATAATTATGCCTATGGCAGAAAGCAGAATATCAGCAAGGGTGATAAATTTACACCTACTCCTTAATTAAACATTGTATCAAGAAAGGTGGCACATTTTTCACCAAATGTGAAATCTACCCATAGCAAGATCATGTCGTTTAGAATTTATTTTGAGACTTTCTGATTGGGGGCAGTATAGAAATATTGTAAAATAAATAAACATATTACTGACTTTTGGGAGTGAGTTATAACTCACTAGATCCATTATTGGACAGAATACAGACTAGAATACAGAGTAACAATGTTGGAAGGGATCTTGGAGGACTTTTACTATTACCACCTGCTTGAGCAGCAGATCTTATACCATTCTGGACTGTCCAGAAGGTTGTCCACTCTCTTCTTAAAAACCTCCAGTGATGGAGCACCCAAAGTTCTGGAGGAAAGCTATTGCACTGATTGATTGTTTTCATTGCCAGGAAATTTCTCCTTAATTCTAGGTTGGATCTCTGTTTAATAAGCTTCCATATGTTACTTCTTGCTTGCCCTAAAATGCTTTGGAGAATATGTCAACTCCTTCTTCTCAGTGGCAGCCTCTCAAAATTGGAAGATTGCTATCATTAGACTAGACACACCCAGTTCCTGCAACCATTCATCACCGGAAATATCACTGTTGATGCTACCTATTTTCCTTGGAGTGAACAAAAACATAGTAATTGATATGCAAGTGTGTTTTTCTGCACCTGTTTTGAACTGGTAAAAGAGAACACACAAAAAAGCATAAATATGTACCTTTACATGCTTTCTTTGGTTTTTGCATTTTTGATTACCATATAAGACAATTGCATCTGGTACAGATTCCTTGATGTTTTGGAAATTCTGCTCAGCCCTTTTTCAATTATTTAATATCATACCTGCACACTGAAGTTCATCCGTCCACAAAGCAAACAAGAATAAATTTCTAGGTACTGAATTGTTTCTGTTATTAGTTTTCATATTTTAGTCTACTATAAATTCCTCATTTAATGCAGCATATTCTATACAAATATATCTTGTTTTTATAAGCTGAAAGGGCCATGACAAAACTATTTCTACCTGAAAATGTTCGAATGGGGAATACAGTATAATGAATAATTGAATAGGAAATTGCAAGACCCACATAACAATGACACACCACAGAATTTAAAGAAGGTGCCATATATTCAGAGAAATAAAGAAAAAGGGTGATATACACTCTAAGAAAAGCCTAGCAAAATAGTCTGTTCCCAACAAAACCTGTTTCCATCAGCAGTCCCCTAAGGGGTAGTTCTGTCTGTTTGCAGCTGCATCGCTGAATGGCCACAAGAACCAGCAGAAGGGAAGAAGGTAATTACACTGGAAATAAACAGTGCTGTGTGCTCAGTGCAGTTGTGCTCATTTTAGCAACTGGCCTAATAGAGCTACTCTTTGAGGCTGAGGCCAAGGAGTTTTTAGCATTGTTACGTCCTGGAAACAGTCTGCAGGCTGTTGAATGGTATGTTTGTGTACTGCAAATTTCAAACAGAGGCTGGATGATCCTCAGTCAGAAATGCTGTAGTGGATCTTGCAATGAGCACACAGTTGCACTGAGATATCTTCCTATTGTATGATATATGGAGGGGAGTATTAGATTGAAGAAGTGGATATTAGGTAAAATCACCTTTAGCCCTGAAAACCCACTGGTGACCAAGTGAGCAGTCACTCTCCTTTGCCCAGTTTAACTCACAGGGCTGTTGTACTGATGTTAAATTGAAAGGAAATTCTGTTGTTAAACTGACTTGTAAGCTCCTCAAAGAAAGTTGGATACATGCGTAACAAACCAATAAAGCACATGGTCCACATATACACACAAATATACATAAAATAAAATGAAAGAGAACATCTTACAAACTCCACAAAGGCAAAAAAAAAAGGATCATCCTGAAGATTGTTAGCTCAAGACAGAATTGGAATGGCTCCATAGGCGACACATTCAACAAATCTGTTCTGGGCAAGTGGCCTTATTATTAAACACAACCAGGGCAGCTTATCATTTTTTTCCATCAAAGGCCGGATGACATTTCTTACGCTATAAAGACTTCAAAAGCTCATGCTTGGTAAAATTTGCAGAATAATGGTGGATGTATTTTAATCAAAGGCTGCATGTGTTACACAGTCATAGAAAAGTGCAACATCAGTGCAACAAAATATGATAACATGGATTGCTTGTAATATGATGTTAGATTTAATATGACTTTTGGGGATGATGGGAGTCGGAGTAAAGAAATAATTCCTGATACTGAAAGCTGGTTTAGTATATTCAGTTAGAAAATTGAGGACTTGCAGGCAAATAGGGATGATCCAAGTCTCTAAGGGCATATGGATTACTCTCCAGTTATCCTGGTCCCCCAAGCTTTGGGAGAAATGAGCTTTTGCACAGTCAGTAGAGACCTTATTAAGATACTGGATTCAAACCAGTTCCCTGTGCCATGAAAGACTGTGGAAAGTAAGCACAGGAGATATTAGGTCTACCTCTTATATTGTAAATACGTTTGGTGTAAAATCTGTTAATTATCAAGTCTTTGCCTGCCTACCTGCCTGCCTATCCCAAGAGTGCTACCAAAATAGATATACTCCTAGCATTTTAAAGTGGGGAGCAGAGAGGGGAGTTTTGATGGCACTCAGATGGACAGTTGCAGCCCAGTCAGGAAATCCAAAATTCACTCTTCTGTGTTTAAATCTAAATGACATGCTTTGGCACTTGCACAAAGAAGATCTCCCAAACTTATTCATGTTAAGGGCTTCCCAGAAGGATGGCAGGGATGAGGCTAACCTTATCTCAGGGGAAATGATGTTCCAGAGGGCAGGGCCCAGGGCAGAAAAGATACGGTGAAGAGATCATCTTTAAGTTATAGGCGATATAATCCTTACTTGTCACTAGTAATCATTATCTGTATTCTATCTGAAATGTTTTGTAGACAAGCTCAACTACACCATGTTTTTACACCTTTGCGCAGCAGATCTCATCTACCTGAGATCTATTACTTTTTCCTTAATAGCTATTTATCGGCATTCCCTTTAGGGCATTATTTGCTCTTTACTCTTTTTCAGTATTGCAATTCTTTACTTACAAGCAAAGTTCTAGGAATCTTGTCCTCACACATGCCAGGGTTAAAGGAAGGTTGCCAGGTAAAGCTATTGTTCCCAGGAGCCGAGGTGGAGCAGCAGTTAGAGTGCAGTACTGCAGGCTACTTTAGCTGACTGTGATCAGCGGTTCAGCTGTTTGAATCTCACTGGCTATGGGTTGACTCAACCTTCCATCCTTCCGAGGTAGGTAAAATGAGGACCCAGATTGTTGGGGGCAATGTAAATATACATTGCTTAATGGTGTAAACCGCTTAGAGAATGCTTGCACTATTTATAAATAAATAAATAAATAAATAAATAAATAAATAAATAAATAAATAAATAAATAAATAAATAAATAAATAAATAAATAAATAAATAAACTAACTAACTAACTAACCAACTAACTAACTAACTAACTAACTAACTAACTAACTAACTAACTAACTAACTAACTAACTAACTAACAACAAACTAAAGTTCTGTGTGGTTTGGATTGAGGACAGTATGTGTGCACCCGAACAGTAAACCATCATACTACATGATACCAAAGCTTTCATGCAATCAGGCTAGAGAAAGCTAATTGTCAGTTTTTATCAAATGTCCTAAAACATCCAATCGTGAAGGGTTAAGATAGGCAATAGGCCCCACCTTATCCCCAATAGTGGTCAGTAGACTTAATTTCTTATTTATCACTTATTTAAAAACTCTTGTGCTTCTTAAAATAAACAATTAAATTAAATGGAACACAGGCTTCTATGAAGAAGCTCCTAGCATTGGCTTTTTTTTGTTGTTGCCATGCCCTTGAGTGCACCTGGGAGTGTCAAGAGCTAAGCAGGTGTTGGCTGACCAAGCCCATTGTGGAAGATGTTATCTGAAGGCTGATCTCCCATAGGAATTCTTTTGTGAATGAATTGCTCACAAGGTCTCAGAACTGTAATTGTGCCCATGGTCCAAAAATCTCGCACACTCTAGTCTGAGTGCTCTTAGTTTCATAACACATTCTCCCAACAGATCTTTGATCTTTTTCTCTTCTTGGTTGTGCTGTTGTTCTACTGTTAATCTATTTGCCATTTCCATCAAGCACACTAAGCAGTTTTAATGTGTTTGTCATTTTAAAGTCTATCAAAATAAACTTAGATGCAGTGTTATGTAAACAGTAAGAATATAATAACAACCCTCCTGGATCTGATCAAAGGTCCAGCATCCTGTTTTTCAAAGTAGTTGGAAAAACTGCAAGGACCATTTGAAGATATTTTTTCTCTTCTACCACTGTACAAAGTATTTGTACTTGTACACTGCTGTACAAAGTATTTGTACTTTACCACTGTACAAAGTATTTGTACTTTACCACTGTACAAAGTATTTGTACTTTACCACTGTACAAAGTATTTGTACTTGTACACTGCTGTACAAAGTATTTAGCAACATATGTCTTATAAACTTGCAACATTCCTAAAGCCTTACATTAAAATGGTTTTATTTCATTGATATATTTAACTCCCTTTTAAATCCATTGAAGTTACTTGGCAGCAAATTCCGTAAGTGTATTATGTGTTATTCAACAAACAAACAAAAGCTACTTTTTTTTTCTGGCTCTTAAAATTTTTGCCAGTTTCATTGGGTAAATCACTGGCTGTCTTCCTAATTTAATGTATTTATAGTCATCTTGTGTTTTGTGTTGCTCAGTTTTATTAGTTTTTGTTGTTTGTTATATTATTGCTTTACCTTAGTATTGCCAGAATTTGTTCTCTTGACAATAAGAGCTCCACATTTGAAATGAATCTTTGCTTTTTATAGCTTTTCTGATTCTGCTAATTAAACATGCTGGCATCTGTTGGACTTCGTCATATATTTTCTAACTTAGAATGTATTTTCTAGCTGAGTGCTTGTTAGTATGGTCTTGGTTTCCTTAAAATGCCTTGAAAAAATTGAACCTTTTGACCCTTTCCCTTTAACTAGTTCCCCCATGCCTTGGAAATTTAATACGAAATTAAATGTGTCTGCAGTTGAGAATTTTTCCTCTTAATATGCATCCAATAGTCTAACATTGCTTGCATTCCAGGTCAGGTGCAGGGTACCACCTCAATTGTCATCTGTCACCTTCCCTTTTTTGGTTCCCATGACTACCTATTCTGTGGCCCAGCCTTTTATTATTCGTTTGCGACACAACTCAAACATTCACTTACCCAGCCATCATAAAGTTAATTGATGTTCTATTCATCTATATGATTTTTTTTTCCTGACATAATTCAGCTTGCAGAAGAAACCACAAGAAAACATTGGTATATTATTGTTATTCAAATATTTCAGCACTTTAGTACACTATTTCAGCAGATCAGCATTTGTAATTTAGATGTCCATGTAGACAACCTGTGAAGGACAACTCTCTATTTAACAATATCCACTCCCAGTCCAGATTTCAGAAGGGATAGTACGGACACACAAAGCTTTAGCATCTCGACTGCAGATGGAACAAATAACATATACCCAGTTTTTAAATGTGCATCTAAGCCACCACATGAAAATATCCCAAAGTATTGGGGGGGGGGGGAAACCTGTCATTTTTCCTTATGACAGGTTGCGTGAAGAAAAATGTAATTCCTGCATAATAAAATGTAAGGATAGAGAGAAAGTGATTTCAGCAATGGTGCTAAGACTGCAAAAGATTGCAGAAAACCTTTCTTAAATGCAGTTGCCCTTATTAACACCTGAAACATTCCTTTTGTGAAACCAAAGTTAATTAACAGAAACACAAAATACACAGTTATGGTTGCTATTAAGTCTAATAATATTTCTTCACTGAAGGATTGGGTGGGGTTTTTTGTGTTTTTTTGCCATTTTCTACTCACAGTTAGTTATTTCTGAGCTGAAACAGAACAAAACTGTCCAGATGATACACTTTGGGGGTGTATTTATCCCTGCATACCCATGGATCCTGTTCTAGATTTCTGTAATCTAATTTATTTATTTATTTGTTTGTTTGCTTGTTTCCATTTGTATGCCGCCCAACCTCCCGAAGGACTCCTTTTAGCCATGTACTGTACTGCTGTTTTTAGGGTGACTTTCTTCAGAAAAGACCCAGAAAGTTGGTTTGTTTAGAATCCAGGTAATCTGAATAAAAATGAGCAAATTTATTTATTTATTTGGCTTTACATAGCTAAAAGAAAAAGATAATGCCTCTTAATATTTCTTAAAGAAACTTCCATAGGCTACAAAATTAGTCCCAAACAATATTTATGGGCATTATAAAAGTGCTGAATTGTTTATCATTTATTGGTAGCCAAATTAAATTTCTTCTAAAATTTATTTATCTAAAGCTAGATTATAAATCCAAAGAAATTTATAGGACAGCTATCTGATGTTGGAACTGCTTATATTCCAGAACATTCTCTGTGCAAATTTGGATTAGAGGAAATGGGCAAGACTGGTGAAGAGAGTTATCTTTATTACATTAAAACTAGAACTAGCAGTTGTATTAAGTTTTAGCAGTGTCTTGTCTTAGAGAATTTATTTTACATTATTAACATACTATGGGTAGAATTCAAGAATCTTTGACTCTTTGATAATGTGATCTATTAATGGCAGTATATCTGCTTTGTATGCAAAAAATACTACTTTCATTCTCTTGCATCTTCAGATAGTGATGAAAACCCTGACAATACTGACAAAACTGGGTTAGATGAATCAGAATAAGACAGAATAGATTCCAAACCCTGAATATAATGTGTTTATTCTTCTATGTGGGAAAGACTTTTTACCAATGGATTTACTAATAACCGTATTAACTTTGAGTTAAATGAAAAATTGGTAAGATTGATTTTGAAAAACCAAGCAGAGACAGAGGAAGGACACAGCATTCAACACTAAAATTTATTTTTCATGGTATAAAGCAGGTGGAGCATTTAAGTCTTTCCCGAAAAGTTGGAAGATACTTTGCAAACCTACCTCCCCCCTTGTCTTTTAAGATACTGAAAATAATTGCAAACTACAATTTCAATATGTTCACTGTCTTGTCAGAATTTATATACAAAGCATAATAGTATAGTAAAGTATTTCTTCATTTAAACTATTTCATGTTTGAAAATGTTGCCAATCCAATTTGCAAAATAGCTTCCTGTAAACCAAGATCCAAGAAAAGTTTATTTATGAATTGTACTGATCCATTCAGTACTTCTATCCAACAAGTAATTATTCCTGAATAAAGAGGGGCTATTACATTGAAAGAATTGGAGACGGGCAAGGAATTACTGGAAGTCTTTAAATGTACTGGCTCCCAATATGCTTTGAGATATAGTTAAAGATGCTGGTTATTGCTTACAAAGCCCATTATGGCCAAGTACTGTAATATTTGCAGGACTGCCTGACTATTTCTCCTCATTCCACGTGGTCTCACGGGATGGGCATATTCCAGGCTCAATCTTGCAGCAATGTTATCTGATGGGACCTGGGAGACAAGCCTTTTCTGATGCAGTGCCTGCCCTTTCAAACGATTTCCCCCCTGAGACTTGGATAGCCCTGACCCTGTTAGCCTTCAGGAAAGCTTTACAAAATCAACTTTTCCCAGGGTATTGGCTCAGGATAATAGATGAGCCCAACATCTGAGAAACAGAATGTATGATTGGTGATCCCCATCTCTATGTGGTTGTTATGTTGGCTTTTGTGTTATAGTTTTTATTTGCAATATTTGGGGGGGGTTATTTCATGCATGCTGCCCAGAGTCATGATTATGTGAGTTGGGCAGCTATATACATCTTCTAAGAAAATAGGTAAATGAAAGGTCACAAAGTGTACAAGTTTTAAAATAAAAATGCATAGAAAGTCCTACTACATGTTGCTTTGGTGGATCTTTCTAAAAGCGACTTTTCACACTTACTGTAGCCTCTACCAAATATCAAAAATGACTGATAGATTTCTCCAGACATTGATGAAGTACACCAGCAGATTCCATTAGGACTTATCAATGTACTTATATTTAACAAAAAATGGTGATTATAATTTTAAAAAATGTATTCCAATGGTACTTTTTGTCCCCCCCATTATAAGAAGTCATGAATAGTTCTTATTTAAAAAAATATTACTTAAGGTTTAAGCAAACTCTGATGTAAAGCATAAGCTCATCTTTTTTCAATGATCAGACCAAATTCTGGGTATATGCTACCTGTCAACCCTGAAGCCATTTTGGAGCATCTTCAGGGCTGCCACAGCAAGGCTGGTTGGAGCTGTGGGAATGGGAGGGGGGAGTAGAGATAGCTGGGGACTTGTAGCCAAAATAAAATTCTTTCTCCTGGGAACCAAGGACATTCTCACCAGGTACTGGGGAGGCATGGACTGAAACCAACTGGAGTTGGGACTGTGACCTGGCTGGACCAGAGGTGGGTTCCTGCCGGAGCTGTCCAGTAGGGAGCGGCTGATTGCACAATTGACCCTCTCTGCCGGTCCGTCGCACGCGTCGCCATCTTTTTCTGTGAATTTTTGGGTGATTTTGCTTCTGTGCATGAGCGAAAACAAAATCGCGCCAAAATCTCGTGAGGGGACGCGCGCACGAGAGAGATTTTGGTGAGATTTTGCTTCTGCGCATGCGCAGAAGCAAAATTGCGCCAAAATCTCGTGCGCGTGCGCATCCCCTCACGAGATTTTGGTGCGATTTTGCTTCCGCACATGTGCAGAAGCAATAGCGCATGCACATAGCATGTGCACATAGCGCACGCACACGCACCCAAAACATGGAGATGCATGTGCAGAGCACCGGCACCGGTAAGGAAGCAACCCGCCGCTGGGCTGGACCTTGTGATGGACATGTGGACTGGGGGAAAAAACTTTGATTTTTAATTTGGGTGGGGAAAACCTCGGGACCTTCAGAGTCGGGTTTTCACCAGATGTGCCAATATGATATGCCTAATGAATTTGGACTGTATTAGCACCTTGGCCTCAGAGTTTTGATTGCATTGGGTCTGTTACTTGGAACCCTACCATTATGTCTGTTTCGACACAGTAAACTGAATCCATCTTTTCATGTGTGAATCCCTGCTGATTGAAATGCAGGAGGGAATTATTCCATTTGCTGTGAGTGTGATTTCAGTGGAAATCAGAATTTCATTTTCTATATCCCTGGTTGCAGTTCTGTGAATAAACTGAGAGCCATCATTTTGCTTTTCTTTCCTATCAGATCCTGCTGTTGACTTGCTCTACAGAATAAAATGAACAAGATGAAAATGTTCAAGCGCCGCTTTTCGCTTTCAGTTCCCAGGACAGAGATTATTGAGGAATCCCTGGCAGAATTTACAGAGCAGTTCAATCAGCTCAACAACAGGAAAAATGAAGGTAACAAGTTGAGGAAGGGAGGACAACAGCATTGAAATGTTAAGTGGGTAATCTAGGGTGTCTAAAGCCATTTCAAAAACTAAACACCTGAAATCCTCAGATTACAGAGATCTACCTCATGGGAGCAGGGCCTTGTTGTTAACCATCACGATCTATGAAATGCAAGATGTTTCAAATTCTAAACATCTTGAGCTTGAAATAGCCATTTTGACTGTTCAGAAAATGTTGTTTCAGTGCTGGAAAGAAGCATTCTGTTCTCAGGTAATTTCAAGTTGAATGTTTTAGCCATAAGAAACAAACTTGAAGTGGTCTCAGCTCAACAACACATCTCTGAGAGTTTTGTTTTGAGTTGGAACCAAACATTTAGGCTGTTTCAAATGACCAATTATTTCAAATAGAAGTGTTTGTTCCAGTTTGGAAACACGGCACATTTCCTGTTTTGTGCACACCTCCCTATTCTGAGGTAGTGAACCAGGATATCATGGCTTGCTTGCTTATTTGAAGACACATTTCTGTGTCACCTTGTGGCCCTACAAGACAGTTCACAAAATACCATATAACTAATTTAAAAAGTAACAAAGTTAAAGCAGAAAGTTAAAGATCAGGGTTTTTTTTTAAGGGAGGATTATGGAATAATCTCTCCAAGTAGTTTCCTTTCATATGAGAAGATTCATTGAGCCTCTGGTGGATGTGCCTGGGAAGCACCTCAAATGTAAGATAAAGTTCAAGGTATAGCTGAGATTCTACAATAGTTCTCTCCCATTTTGTTTATATAAATTTATTTGTATAAATTCATGAGTTATATTTGAATGTGAGAGTAGAAGAAACGCATTGTTCAAAGCTATTCAGTATCTACTTACTATTGTAATATTGGAAAAAGCAAACTGCAGTCAAGTTCTAATATGACAAGTTTTGTGGTTTATATATAATACATCTGTTGTTAAGAGGACAATCTTATACTTTTTCAAGTTTTGTGTTCAATATTTATTAATTGAATATATATGTTTGGTTATATTTAGACATTTCAGTTTTATAAATCTTTAAATTCATTCTTCCATTGAAATCTAATCTTCCCATTAAGGGTTGGTTGGTTGGTGGTTGGTTGGTTGGTTGATTCTGTGCCCTCAATTCGGTGTCAACTCTAGTGTCCACCTATCTCAGGGGTCAGCAACCTGTGGCTCTGGAGCCGCATGTGGCTCTTTCGTCCCTCTGCTGCAGCTCCCTGTCACTCAAAATATGCGTCACAACCGCCAATGTGTGATACCCGCTGGCACGTGATTTATTGAGCTTTTCGACCCCCGGTAGGCCAACCATGGATAAATCCAAGAAAAGAAACGTTTCAGAAGAAAACAGAACGTTTAATTCAACTATATATGCTAGTTCTTTGGCCGCTCAGGATATAGACAGGCACGGGAAGGGTTTTGTGGCTCCTGGTTTTTTCTTTTCTGTGGGAAATGGGTCCAAATGGCTCTTTGAGTGTTTTAAGGTTGCCGACCCCTGACCTACATAGATTTTCTCCAGGAGGATCTATCCCAACATTACTCCTTCAGATCTTCCTTGCAACTATAATTGAGGCAATTCACCTTGCTGTTCATTGTTCTTCTCTTTCTTTCCATATTTCCCAGCATGATCGACTTCTCCAGAAAATTAAGCTTTCATATAATATCTCCAAAGTATGATAATTTTAGCCTGACCATTTGTGTGTTAAGTAAGAGCTCTGTTTAATTGTTCAATAATTCATTTGTTTGCTTTCTTAGCTGTGTTCTTCTGATATCCGTAGGAGAAAATTGCCTTAAATGTTACTGTTATTCACTTTTGTGCCAGCAGCACCTATTAATAAACTAAAAAGAAGGAATTTTGTACAAATAATTATCACTAAGCTTCTATAATAATGCAGTGTTACAGAAGAATTCCTTCAGACTCTATACCAAAAAATGTAATACAAAATTGTTTTTCTGCCAGCCAGTAATTGCATGATATGGTGCTTTTAATTTTATATTATTTTTATTCTAGTTTTTATATTTTGTAATTCTCCCTTGGATTGTTTTGAAGAATGGGATATATACAGTATGTTTAAATCAGTAAACAGTTACATATACCATTTTTTCCCTTCTGTGTATGAACTGATTGCTGTAGCAAAGTAAGGACCGGATACTTTTTTTCAATTAATTACTTCTATTTATAACTAGACTTTAACCAATGTTATCAGTCTGAAAAATCATATCATATCTAAACTTTGCTTTGCTTTGCTTTATTCTACTCTTTCAGATAATCTCATTTGACTAAGATAATGTGCACAGGAAAAGCCTAGAACATACAAAAGGAAAATCAAATAATTTTCTGACTGGGCACAAGGAGTTCCAGGCAGTGTCACCTTGGATTTGGCACAGCCTGCTGGTGTAAAGCTGGTGATGTGGGTTTTTTTTAAAGAATTGCCAACCATTTATGAAAGTGATGCCTTCAATTCTTCCTTTGAATGGACCTTCTGCTGTCTTAATCCCATATGGAAAAGCTACTTGTCATCTGGCTCCTTGTGATTCACATTCAGTTAGAGAACTTTGAGATCCATAAAACAAGGCTTGGTGACTGTAACAGCAAATAGATATGTAGATATCATTCTCTTCTGTGTAAAATCTCAGAATCAACTTGGACAAGTTGTGAAGTTTGTTTAGGCCTCTCTTTGTTTTTGTCCCCCTCCCCCCTCTCTCTTCTCTACAGATGAGCCATAAAGCCAATTCAAATTTTCTCATTGATAAAGTTATTGGAGAACAAGCAGTCTTCTTCTTCCTAGTGTATTCCCACAAATTCAGGGTCCGCTTTTCAGAAGAAATGGGTAGAAAATTGAATAGGCCATATTTAAAGGATATTTTTGTGGAGCTTGGTCTTTAGAATTGAACAGAAATGTTAATGCTTAACCAAGTAATTGAGACTTCTGATTCAAGCAAAGCAAGGAGACTCTGGCCTAGTTCCCCAGGAGATCAAAGCTTGTTTTTTTGCAGAGGCAGTGTTTAAATATATTGATAAAAGAGGGAGGCTCATCAAGGTCGGAGGAATGTGTGTGATTTCCCTTTTAATTTACTTTGATACCTTATGCGCCCTTGTTATATGCTGAGTCATAGGCCTTCTGTGGTTCACATTAAAAGTGAAACAGAATTGAACAGGTCTCTGCAATGTTCTCCCAGCGGCTGCCTTCAAGTCCACTTAATCCTTTGGCCAATACGGTTAAGTTGTAAACACCTCCCAAGTTTGTTACATCATCTATGCCTTTTAGCAGAAGAGAATCTTGTTTCTCTTATTCTATCCTTTCTCCTTTCTTGTCTAATCAAATAGTCCTCCCTTGTCAACTGCCTCATTCACCCACTGTTTAAAGTGGAGCTAAAAAAAAAAAGGTTTACAACTGATCTTCAAGCTTGCGACTGTCGCAATTTCCCGACAGTCACATGATTGCCATTTGGGAGCTTTGCAACTGGCATGCATTTATGACATTCACTGAGTCCCCTGGTCACATGATTGCCTTTTGCAAGCTTCACTGCAAGGTTCTGGACAAGTAGTCAATGGAGAAGCTGGTGGTGAAACTGTAAGTTGCAGTCATGTGATGTCTCGCTTTTTCTCTCTCTTTTTTTAAAAAATAATTTTATTCAAGTTTCCAGATGCAAAGATAAAATACCAATACAAACTAAGAAAAATATTAGAAATAAAGAAAAAGAGAAGTGCAAAGAGATAGAAAAAAATTGCAGTCATTAAATAAGGCGTACCTGTACTACTTCATAAGCCAGTTGGAGTGTACAACTCTACACTTACTGTTTTATTTTCATATTGTTTTCTGTCACCTATTAATCTCTTAATTTGATTTTTTTTAGTTTGACATCTACATTCTGATGTTTAATGAGAAATCTTCCAGATCAATTGCCTTATAGGTTTTGACCATACATGTGTATTCAGATTTTGTTCTGTATCTGTTACAATACATTCCTGAGACATATACTATATTCAGGAAACCTAGATCAACAGGATTTTTTCCCTTTGTTTTTACATACTAGTAGAAACTCTCTGCCATACATCTGATGCTGGTATTAAACATTTCCACTGCTCTGCCTGCCCCTCATACATCCATGGAATCTAGAAATTTATCAGTTTAGATTATGGCTGAAATGGCCTCCCCAAATTTGTCATTCTAAATGCAGATTATATATTTTCTATACGTTGTTCTTACATTGAACATTTCAGGAATGGTTTTGCTTCTTCAAATGGATGGAGCAAACCAAACATTTGAGAACTACAAGCTACTTTTAAGTTAGTTTGCAGATTTTTAGTCCCGAGAGATGAGTTAATAAAGGCAGACTATTGTTTTAAGTTGTGCAATAGTTGCAGATTTATCAGAATTTGGACAACTCTCCAAATAGATTGAAAGTCATACTTGCCTTGGGAGGTAACTCTCAGCTGGTGGAATTGTAAGCCGCAAGCCAAGCCTAGGAGGGGGGCATGTTTTAGACAAATTAAACACTGTATTTTTGTTTGCTCAGAAATCCACATGCTGATATTTGGCCTTTTCATACTATGCCTTACATTTCTGTGATAAATAAAGCAGGCAGAGCCAGAGGCAGCTGAAGGAATTGGGAAGGGGGGAACAGAGAGAGAGAAACTTTATTTGGAGCTGTGTTCAAATGTGTTTTTTGATCCAGCAGTTCTTCCCTCCTCTCATTTAATTTGTTGACATTATGATGCACCTCTTAAACTAATATTGTATTGTCAGTACATAGACAGCATTGTTCTGCTGACCATTTTATGTAACTTCTAGGCAAACAAGGCTAATAAATAAATTAATTTTATAAGAAATTTATTTCAAAGAAATCAATATAACTGCAGTCCTCTTTTCATAAAGTTTTCAGATAAAAATGGATGTGACAGCACTTTGCTTTACTAAAACAATATGGCAATGGAAAAATCAAACAGAACCATTAGATAGAGGGAAAATGTAAAAGTATGGTTGGCTGCATTCATCACATTAAAAACTATAATTAACAATATAACAGAATGACAGAGTTGGAAGGGACCTTGGAGGTCTTCTAGTCCAACCCCCAGCTAAGGCAAGAAGCCCTATACCATTTCAGACAAAGAAGAACATTCCAAGAAGACTTGGAAGGTCAACTCTTACATTAGTGTTAAAATTGCACTGTCATCATTTGTAGCTAAGAAGACTTAATAGGCCAACCTTCAGTGGCTACTCAGAATGGTTTCTAATACTGTACCATAATCTACATTTTGTCTGCTTATTTCATCTTTTCCTCCTTCATGAAGGAGGAGTGGAAGAAGTGAAGGGTGTACAAAGAATACAATTCTGGACTTTATCTCCCCATTCTATTTTTTTTATTTTTTTATTTATTTTGTCAAATGTGTATATGAATACAAACAAGGTATAAACATTAATATGACTATATAAAAGTACAAGCATGGTTTTGAGTAGATGATATTTTACGAAATACATGGGGACTTTAGGACAGGGACGGTAGGCACGCTAATGCGCTTATGCACGCCCCTTACAGACCTCTTAGGAATGGGGTGAGGTCAACAGTAGATAGTTTAAGGTTAAAGTTTCGGGGGTTTGGGGAAGAAACTACAGAGTCAGGTAATGTATTCCAGGCATTGACCACTCTGTTACTGAAGTCGAATTTTTTGCAATTCGACTTCAGTCTGGAGCGGTTTACATTAAGTTTGTATCTATTGCGAGATTGTGTATTGTTGTGGTTGAAGCTGAAGTAGTCGTTGACAGGTAGGACATTGTAGCATATAATTTTGTGTGCTACACTTAGGTCAGATCGAAGGCGGCATAGTTCTAAATTTTCTAGGCCCAAAATTTCAAGTCTGGTGGCATAAGGTATTCTGTTTCGAATGGAGGAGTGTAGTGCTCATCTCGTGAAATATCTCTGGACATTCTCAATTGTATTAATGTCCGATATGTAGGGTGGGTTCCAGATGGATAAGCTGTATTCGAGAATTGGTCTAGCAAATGTTTTAAATGCTCTACTTAGAAGTACAATATTACCAGAGAAGAAGCTACGCAGCATTAGGTTAACCACTCTTAATGCCTTCTTAGCAATGCTGTTGCAGTGGGCTCTGGCACTTAGATCATTAGAGATGAGTACTCCAAGGTCCTTTACTGAGTGAGGATCGTCAGCAAGGTCGTGATCATCTAGTTTGCATTTTGTGTTCTGATTATTTTTGCCAATGTGTAAGGCTGAGCATTTGTTGATTGAGATTTGAAGTTGCCACTTGTTTGATCATTCTGATACATATTCAAGGTCTTTTTGAAGGGTAGTAGTATTGTCGGTGGTGTTGAATAGTTTTACATTATCTGCGAAGAGGACGTAGTTGCTTTTTATATTATCAAAGGGAAATTTATGTAAAGAATAAAGAGAGTTGGTCCTAAAATGCTGCCTTGGGGAACACCGCTGTTAACAGATACAGGGTTTGATTCAACCTGGAAGTGAGGAGAAACTTTCTGACAGTGAGAGCGATCAACCAGTGGAACAGCTTGCCAGTGGAGGTTGTGAGAGCCCCAACACTTGTGACCTTCAAGGGGAGACTGGACTGCCATCAGTCTCAAAAGATGTAGGAACTCCTGCTTGAGCAGGGGGTTGGACTAGATGACCTACAAGGTGGCTTCCAACTCTAATAATAAAAAGTGTTCTGTTTTGACCACTTGTTGCCTGTTTGACAGGAACGCAGTAATCCATTTGTGCAGCGGTCCAGAAATGCCATAGGATTTTACTTTTAGAAGTAGTTTGTCATGTACCACTGAGTCAAAGGCTTTGCAGAAGTCTATGTAAATTCCGTCTATTGCTTTGCCCTGATCGAGTGTAGTCCATATGTTTTTACAGTGTAGAAGTTGTAGGTTGCAGAATAAATTTTTTCTGAAACCAAATTGAGAGTAGGTTGTTTATTTCTAAGTGGAGGGTAATGGATTGGTTAATGATTGATTCTATGACTTTGCAGGTGACGCAACATAGAGAGATTGGTCTGTAATTTTCAACTAGGCTGGGGTCTCCCTTTTTGAAGATAGGGATGACCGTGGCTAGTGACCATAGGTTGGGTAGGGAGCTGGTCCTGAAAGATTTATCAAAAATTATGCTCATTGGTTCTGCTAGGGAAGTAGAAAGTTTTTTTAAGAAGTAGTTCTTAAATTAAAGTTCTTAAAGTTCTCTTTAAGTTTGTTGTTTATGAAATTGTAGAATGCACGGTTCTTTGAATGAATCAGATAATTGTGCACTAAACCCTCCAAAGACTTGCATAAAGAGCCAGATTAAATTTTTAAAAATGTTCAGTCCTCAGCATCTCCAAGTAAGGGACTCAAAATATTTCTGTTACAAAATTCTGGAAAGCATCTGCCAGTATGTTTTAAGAACAATTGACCAATGCTTTGATATTTCTTAGAAATGGCCTAGAATTTAAGACCCTGGATCCCAAGAATCCCAGTATGTATAAATACTGCAGTTTGGAAAACTAGTACAAGTAATGTATATTTTTGTCACTGATGACATTTCTTGGGACTACTTTAATGCAAACATGTACTCCAGAAAAATCTTTTTTCCCTAGGAACTATTGTTATGATGTTTTCTCACACCATGAAACAAATAAGATTTGCCCACAAGAATTCATTTCAGCTCTTGAGCTCATTTCTGCTCAGCTGAGCCAAATATTTATTTCATAGAATATAGATCAATGGCCTTCCTGCTTCAGGATATCATGTGCATCCCACTTCCTGCTCATTTCAGCATTTCCATTCTGCATTTATTTACTGTTTCAGGAGTTTGCACGATACACGTAGTCCTGAATTATGGCGATTGGGACTGGAATTTCCATCACTAAGCAATGCAGTCATAAAATGTGACATCACATGACCATTGTCCCATTTTGGCCATTGTTGGACAAAAATCATGGGTCGTTAAGCGAAGACTTCATGTGACTGGGTCTTGCAACTTCCTGCCACCATCCCTCAAGCAAAGTCAATGGGGAATCTGGCTGGAAGTTGTAAATCCCAGGTGGATCACAAGCAGGCCAGAGGGTTGGTCAGTACCATGGAGTGAAGTATTGACCAGGGTTGGTCAATACCATGGAGTGAAGTGAAGGGGTGCTGTGTGGGAGCTGGGGATGTTGCTACAGTGTTCAGAAAAGGCATGTGGGTTGGGGCTGGGGTGCTACAAAGCAAACACAAGACTGTGGAGTATGAGGTCGCTAGGATCTATCCTCTGAAGCAAGGCTTCTCGGAAGAAAAAGAAATGAGAGTTACATGCAACCTTGCCTGTCAGCTTCCCAGTTGATTTTAGTTGTAGGAAGCTGGCAGAGAAGGTCACAAATGGGAATCACATGATCGTAGAATGCTGCAACTGTTATAAGTTTGAGCCAATCGCCAAGCTCCTGGAACACAATCACATGGCTGCAATGATGGGAACTTACAATCGGCATAAGTACCAGCGGTGGGTTGTTCCCTGTTCGGACCAGTTCTTAGAACCAATAGCGGTGGTGGTGGGAGGCTCTGCCCACCCACCCGGAATGCTTCCGTGCACAAACCGGTAGCAAAATTATTTACAACCCACCACTGATAAGTACCATTCATTCCACTCCATCACAACTTCAGATAATTGCTGAACAAGTGGTTGCTATCCAAGGACTACCTGTAATATCATTAGGTGGCTCTCTTACTTTTTTATCTGAACCTTTTCTGCTTCTTACTAGAGTTCTGACAAAGTCACATCCTTTGGGCAGAAGTGGAAGAGCAGTGCAATGAGTGTATGTGATATAATGTTTAAGGTATTGGCGTAGGTAGGACTTAGGAGACACAGGTTCCAATTCGCCTTCAAACAGGGAACCACGAAAAGTCCCTGAGCTACCTTGGTCTCTCCACCCAGCCTATCTCACAGTGCTGCTGACATGGAAATAAAATGAAGGAAGATTCCTTGTAAACCCTTGAAGTCTTGAAGCAAAGGCAAGAAGTAATTCTAACAAAGAAACAAGCACAAAGTATAGGCTTCTGTGCTGTTCTTCCATTTTTGTGAAAAAAAACAAGAGTTACAGATGTATATTTTAAACAGCTGAGATCTTCACCACCCCTCCTTTGGTTTAGTTCACTCTACTGATACTTTTCAGATACCCGTTGTTTTAATCAGTGTTTACATTTGTTCTAAAATACTTTTTCACCTGCACTAAAATTATTAAGGTAGATTTGTACAATCAAATTATATACTGGATTAAGTAAAAACATTTCACACAAAGCATAAAAATATAAAAACCATCGTGCTGGTTTAGACTAAAGAACTGGTTGTCTGCTAGGTTGGCATCACTCAATTTAATGGCCACCCAGTTGCATAAGAGTCTGGACAGCTTATTTGGTTAAAATTTTAACCTGTGTTTGAAATCTTTCTTTAAAAGTATCTACAAAAATTGGGGTGCTTTTGTTTTCTGTTCATTTTCCCACCATTAATAGCATTATATATCTATGAAAAGAGCTTATATAATACGTTACAAAGATAATAAGGGATCTAGAAACCAAAATATATGAGGAAAAGTTAAAAGATCAGAATATGTTTTTTTAAAAAATAGTTTTTATTGAGTTGTTTTAAAATATACAAAAATACAAAAAGACATGGTACAAAAACAAAAGGGAAAAAGGAAAAAACATACAAAAAACAACATGTGAAAAGAAGATCAGAATATGTTTAATGTACAGAAGAGATGGCTGATGGGAGATGTGATTGCAGTCTTTTAATATTTAAAGGCTTCTCACATTGAAGAGGGGGTGGCTATATTCTGTATTGTGTAAGAGAGCTGAACCAGAATCAATACTTTAAACCAGGCGTGTCCAAACTTGGCAACTTTAATACTTGGAGACTTCAACTTCCAGAATTCCCCATCCAGCCATGCTAGTAGTTTACCTACTACTACTATCTACCGAACGGCATAACTTTGAATAGTAGTAGGTAGTAGTAGTGGGTTAAGAGCTGGAATGTTAAGGCAGACAGGCTAGTGAAACAATTTCATGATAAGTTCCCTGAAAAGCCAAAGGGTCCCCCTGGGGGAGGGAGAGGTGGTTAGTATCCTGGATTATTAACCACTAGATTATTAACTAATCTCATTTCAGGATACGCTTTTCTGACCAGAGGGGGGTGGCCTGTCAGGCCTGGAAGCCATCTTTTGTATTGGGCCTTCAGACCTGCCACATTTACTGCTGTGGGAAATTGGGAGGGGGGATTGTGTAGAGCAGGGGTGGCCAAACCGTGGCGCATGCGCCAAACGTGGCGCATTGGATGATTGCAAGTGGCGCATTGCAATCATCCAAAGGACAGAAAAGGTGATGCTTTTCTGCCCGGCGAGCGGGACGGCAGCGCGCGCGCAAGGAAAGCCGAAGGATGGCGCCGAGGCTCTCCAGGCAGTGGCAGGTGACAGCGGGCGCCGGCCGAGTCATCTCACGGGCAGCCGCGCCGACCCTGCCTCCGCCGAGGAGGGGGAAAGGAAAGCGCTCCCGCAGAGCATCCCAACTGCAAGTTATCGTTGCCCGTCCTGCCCAAGCGGCCGCGCGACGTGACCCCGGAGCCGGATGGGCGCAAGGGCAGGAAGAGAAAAGAAAGAAAAGGTGACGCCCCGCTCGCCGGGCGCCTCTGCGCCGCGGTCGGAATCACTTCCGTTCGCTAAAACAGCGTCACCTTTTCTTTCTTTTTCTCTCTCTTCCTCCCCTTGCGCCCATCCGGCTCCGGGGTCGCGTCGCGCAGCTGCTTGGGCAGGATGGGCGACGATAACTTGCAGTTGGGACGCTCTGTGGGAGCGCTTCCCTTTCCCCCTCCTCGGCAGAGGCAGGGTCGGCGCGGCTGCCCGTGAGAGGGCTCGGCCGGTGCCCGCTGTCACCTGCCGTTGCCTGGAGAGCCTCGTGCGCTCGGCGCCGTCCTCTGGCATTCCTTCCGCGCGCGCTGCCGTTCCATCCGAGAGCCGCCGAGCGGAGTGCGCTTGATAGGCTAAATCACCGGCTTTCTCCTCCTCCTCCCCCGGCTGGGCTGACCGCTGCCCGTCTTCCAGGAGCCTCGGTAGGTTGGTGGCCGCTGGATCTTCTTCAGCCAGCCCCTCTCCACAGCCAGGGAGGAAGGAAGGAAGGAAGGAAGGAAGGAAGGAAGGAAGGAAGGAAGGAAGGAAGGAAGGAAGGAAGGAAGGAAGGAAGAAGAAAGAGAGAGGGGGGGGTTAGGCAGGCAGGAAGACAGAAAGAAAGAAAAGATGTTAGGAAAGAAGAAAGGTGAAGGAAGGAAGGAAGAAGAAAGAAGACAGAAAGAAAGAAAGAAAGAAAAGTTAGGAAGGAAGGAAGACAGAAAGAAAGAAAAGTTAGGAAAGGAAGGAAGGAAGGAAGACAGAAAGAAAGAAAGAAATGTAATGCTGATTAATGATTACTTTAATGACAATGACTCTACTGGACTGAACAGTGAAAATAGAGATAAAGATAACAGTGAAAATGATAACAGAGATAAAGATATCAAGAATAATTATGTTCAGATTGATGATAAGGATTTTGAGATATATAAAATGGAAAAAGGAATGGAGAAAATTAAATATATACAGAAAGTAAAATTAAGAGAGAGGAAAAGAGCGTGGGGAAAGAGAACTTATTGGTACAAAATTAAAAGAAAGATGAAAAAAATGTAAGCAGATGGGGTGGAGGAAATATATATATAAAAACAAAGTAGTTGAGAAACTAAAAGGGAATGGATGATGATATTGGAATATTATAGAAATGTTTTTTTAATTTAAAATTATCTTATTAAGAGAAAAAAAATTCTGTTTTTTTATATACAGATTAATATTGTTTAACAAATTAAAAGATTTGATATTTTAGATATAACAGTTAATTAAGATGAGAAGTATGAATGATAAATATAAGTATTAGAGTTCAAAAGATGTATTATGATTGTGTATTTTTTTTCATTTCAATTTATTTTTTCACATATGAAATTTGTTCAAATGAAAAATCTTAAAGGGGAAAAATGTATTATTTTAAGAGTTGAATATGTAATTGAATAAATTTAGAAAGAATTTTGATGATTAGTAAATGAAACGATATATTATGATTGTGTATAATTAATATAACGTTAGAAATTCAAAGATTTTTTTTCTTCTCTCTCGTTCTTTTTATAAAGATTAATAATGTTGAATCTTTTGGAATAATGTGGATAAAACAATGACAATAAGAGAAATATGGAATAAATATCACTAGAATTTAAGGGAAATTACTTAAATATTAAATAATGAACAGGAAATATGAATGTTAATTACTTTAAAATTTATTAAACTGAGAGTTGGTAAAATAATTGATTTGGATTTTTTCCTTTCCTTTTTATATTTTATTTTTTCTTTACTACTAGTTGAATATTTATAGAGTGGATAAAATTAGACAGAATTTTGATGATTAATATGAGAAATTAAAAGAATAATTGGGCATTTAGTTTTTTGATAGAACAAAGGATAAAAAACAGAAGCGATGAATAAAGAGATTAAAGAATTAAAGGAAGCAATTTGGCTTAAAATTAAGAAGCAGGAGACAGTAACTATCTTGGAAAGTTAAGCAAATAGCGATCAATTTGCATGGAAAATTGGAATTAACTGGTGCATATCCCAGATGACAAAACTAGAAATTAGATTTTTTTTCTTTTTTTCTTTTTTCGGGGAGGTAAGATGGAAATAGCAGCATGTACCTAGAAGAGAGTATAACATTAAAAAATAATAATATAACTATAATGATGGTTTTTTTTTAAAAAAAGAGATATGATTAGTTTAAAATTGAGATTAGCATCAGTCTGTCAAATATAAAATGAGTTTAGTATAAAAGCACTCAAGGAAAGGCAAAGAAAATGAAAGAGGAAGTAGAAGGGGAGGAAGAGAAGGTGTAGAGAGGGTTGAGGAGGAGGGAAGGAGTTAGAAAGGAGGAGGAGAAGTTGGAGATAGAGAGAGGGGAGTGTAATGGAATAAAGTAGAACAGACTGATGACTGATGAGGCAAGTGTTGAATAAGATACTGACTTTTGAATAATTGATTATATTGAACAAATATGTATTTTTATTGTAATATTTTAAGGTACATGTGTATTGAATTGTATATGAAGTGATGGAGAAAATAAAAAAAATTGAAAAAGAAAGAAAGAAAGAAAGAAAGAAAGAAAGAAAGAAAGAAAGAAAGAAAGAAAGAAAGAAAGAAAGAAAGTTGTATGGCCGCCCTGAGTCCTACAGGAGTGGGGCGGCATACAAAAACGACCAAAAAAATAAATAAATAATAAATGGCGGATTGGAACTCGTCTGTGAAAAAATTTGGCGGATGGTATGCTTAAGGTTGGCCACCACTGGTGTAGAGCATGGGAGAGAGATAGTCATAATAACATTCCTTTCTCAGAGGTTCAAGGACATCTTGCCCTGCACCTGAGATGCTGGAGCTGGAAGGCATCTCCAGTTGGGACGGTGCTCTGATTGGACCATGCTGGCTGGGGAATTCTGGGAGTTGAAGTCCACAAATCTTACAGTTGCCAAATTTGGAGACACTTGGTTTAAACCAGGGGTCAGCAACCCGCGGCTCTGAAGCAGCATGTGGCTCTTTCATCCCTCTGTTGTGGCTCCCTGTCACTCAAAATATGCATCACAACCGCCAATGTGTGATACCCACCGGCACGTGATTTTTTGAGCTTTTCGACCCCCGGTAGGCCAACCATGGCTAAATCCAAGAAAAGAAAAGTTTCAGAAGAAAACAGAATATTTAATTGAAACACATATGCTAGTTCTGTGGCTACTCAGGAAATAGTCAGGCACGGGAAGGGTTTTGTGGCTCCCGGTGTTTTCTTTTCTGTGGGAAACTGGTCCAAATGGCTCTTTGAGTGTTTAAGGTTGCCGACCCCTGGTTTAAACTAAAAGGAAGTAAATCCAGGCTAGAAACCAGGAAGTCCTTAGTTCTTCAGAAGCTGGATAATCATCTCTCAGAGATGTTTTTGTAGACCCTGTGTATACCTGCATCTATCTTTTCTGTCCCCTGTAAAAGAGTCCAACATTACCTTGTAGAAGGGCTTGGAATAAGCAAGTGGTACAGCTGTGTTAGGAGCATTATAATTATGAGACATTCTTTTAGTTACATACTTTTCATAGAAATGCCTCTGCCAATTCTGAAAATTTTATTTAATGGGGCCCTTCAGTAAAAAGGTGAAGAGTTTTGCTGAACTGCCCTTTGAGTCTCCCTTCTCCTAACAACAGCCATCAAATTGTGAACCATGGAGAAGTAGTTACACATGGACGGCTCCTTTCTTTCAGATCTCATTTTCCATTTGTGGCTCAACAACACTTCAGAACTACTTTCTCAAGAGAACACTTATATTTCTTAGAGACTTTCTTTTCTCTCTCTCAATAGCATAACCAGTTATCAAGTGAAGAGGTAGATATGGGACCAGTGCATACACTTGAAAAACTATTTGGAAAAAAAAATCTTTGAACCTCTCACAAATATAAGGAAATAGTCATTCAAGTCTCTATTACTCTTAAAGAAGCAGAAGTCTGAAAAGGGGGCTGTTTTAATGACAAGCAGATAAGTCATTGAAGTATGCACAGCTAATATTTAATTTAATCCCCTACATTCTAACTACTTACAAGACATGACAATGATCCTATTGGCTCGGGTCCTCAGCTAGAATTGAGGAGTTTGGTTATGGGATGGGTGTCTCAGCAGCTTGGAAATTGCTACATTAATTTACAGGTGGCCGTTTCCATCTTCTCCTAGAGAAAAGACCAGGATTCAGTGTGGAATGATCTATGTCTGTCCTCTACATCAGGGTGTCAAACTCATGTCATCACAGCAGCATCATGTGACGTATCAGGACTTTTTTTCTCCCTTTGCTAAACCGGGCGTGGGCGCAGCCAACGCATGACGTATCCGGCCCATGGCCGGGAGTTTGACAGCCCTGCTCTACATCAAGGACCTTAGACAATTTTATTGTGTTTCACATGGGATCTCTGATATCTGGTTGTCCAGCATCCCCTCTAAATACTGAGATAGGGGATATGAATGTATTTTTTCCTTGTACATACAGTAATCTCCACAGTTAAAGCAGTTACAAACTACCTGAACCCTTGAAGGCATTTGTATAGCATATGATACACGGACTACTAAGAAAATCTGAAAAGTGCATACTCTGGCATGCAAGAGCCAGACCCTGAGGAAATATATTTAGCTCATGATGTATACCAACATTGCAACATAACACAGAGAGAACTAAGCTGCATGTATGGAACACAGTGTGAATCTGTGAAATTCCATGAACTCTGGTGAAAGCACTGAAGTATTGCAGTCAGAAAAGGGGATCTTTGCTTCCAAAATGACAGTTTAATATGCTAATTGTATGTATACATGTGTGCATACAGACGTTCACATATGCCAACATCAGATTGAGATAGAGGTCTGCAAATATTTTGGATAATATTTAATATTGTTTGGCCTCTAAGGGCTTTTACACAAAGTTGGGGGATTTTGTTTGTCTCTCCTTCTTTATGATATATATTTTACCTGCTGATTTAAATTTTTAAACTTGTTCTGGGTTGCTTTGTATTTATCTCAGCCACACACTGTCCCTGGCATTGCCAGTCTCTATGGTCATCTAGTAAATTGCTATTTATTCTTCCTTTCTGATCAGATATGGCACAAGGACATTTACATCTGGCTCACCTGAATAGGGATATCCGAATGCAACCCAGTTCTGCCTCACCTTTAGAAGGTCGGTCCCCAACTTCTGTGCATTTCCGAAATGGCAACCAGCGCCGCTTTTCTATGGAGGTAACCTGCAAACTAATAGACAAGCTTTGCCCAGTGGCAGAAATGATGCTGATGGAGTTCTGGGAGATGACTCCTCCTCCTCCTCCTCCTCCTCCTCCTCCTCCTCCTCCTCCTCCTCCTCCTCCTCCTCCTCCTCCTCCTCCTCCTCCTCCTCCTCCTCCTCCTCCTTTTAAACATAGCAAGATAAATGTGAAAGCTTGATACCGAAGGGAGCTGACCTCAAATATCAGTGGCCTATCTAGTTTTCCCTTAACACAGTGGTTCTCAACCTTCCTAATGCCGCCGCCCGCCCCAACCCCACGCCCGCCGCCATGACCCCCACCCCTGCCATTTGGGTTCTTTTACCCTTTGCGCATGTGCAAAGCGTTCTGCGCATGCGCAGAGGGCAAAAGAACCCAAATGGCTGCATCCGGGCGAAGTCTCCTGACCCCTGTGAAAGGGTCATTCAACCCCCAAAGGGGTTGCGACCCCCAGGTTGAGAACCACTGCCTTAACATGTAGTGTATTTTGTTATATAATAATTGTGTATATGTTCAAGTCTAGAAGCTGCTCCCACAACAGCAAATGCTAGATTTAGCCTGGTATTTATTAAAGCTGCATTGTATCATTTCGTAGTTGGATCCCACTATCCAGTTTGGAAGATCTTGTCATACGTGATGTGTTATTTTTCTTCTCAGGATGTCAGCAAACGTCTCTCTCTGCCCATGGATATTAACCTGCCCCCAGAATTCCTCCAAAAACTAGAAATGGAAAATCCAGAGATTTCTAAGCCTCTCAGCAGGACGTCACGGCGGGCATCTCTGGTGAGTCTCAAGAACTCTAGAGCAGGGGCTTTGCTGGCTGAGGAATTCTGGGAGTTGAAGTCCACAAGTCTTAAAGTTGCCAAGGTTGGAGACCCCTGCTTTAGAAATTCCACAGTTTTGCCCACAGTTTTGTGTTTCGGTTGTAATGTCATCAGAGGGTACATCATCACTGCAAACATTGGCTAGAGATTTGCTTAGAGCAAGGGGGTCAAACCTGCATCGCCATGGTGTCATCATGTGACGTATCGTGACTTTTTCCCCCTTTGCTAAACCGGGTGTGGGCGTGGCCAGCACGTGACGCATCCAGCCCGCAAGCCATGAGTTTGACTCCCCTCTCTCAATTCTTACAGTTTCAGCTTAACAGAAAAGATGTAAATGTTTTCACAGTAATTTAGCATAATGATTTTAATAGTTTTCCTTTCTGATACAGGAAGTTCTCATTGAGCAACTGACTCCTTTAGCTATCGTTCATAGTAATGACAGTGATGAAAAAGTAACACTGCAATCAGTCCTTGAATTTACGATCTTTGCAGGTCTGTAAAGCTAAAGCTAAGGAAGGCTGAAGGAAAGAAGCACAGTCACAGTTTCACGTAGTGACCACTTCGCTTAATGACCAAGTTGCCAGTTCCAATTGTGGTTGCTAAACAAAAACTGCCTGAAATAGAGTATCAGTTTCACCAAGAGATAAAAAAATCCAGTTCTAATCCAGCTAATAACACTTCTTTATTGAACTGAGAATGAAATACTTCTTTAAATCTTGTTGTTGTTGTTATTGTTGTGGTTATTTTTAAAAATGTGTCTTTACCACCACCTGCTGTTGAATAGTAAATATATTAAAATAGGAAATATGAACCAAGCATCTTTAATACTTCCACATAGAAGGGAGGTTTTCCTCTCTCCCAGACTTTAGAATATCCTGGGAAGCTGGGGAGATGCGCAGGACTTGCTCTCCTAGCACGCACTTTTTTATATGGAAGACTTGCCTCCCGCCTTAACCCTTAATCCTATTTTAAATTATTCCCCCCCCCTCTTGGAAGTGTGATTGTGATTTGAGTGTGTGGTTTGTGGATGAGTGAGATAGATATGTATGTACTGCAAGATCATTGATAATGGTAGAGCCGGGGTCTAAATGTCCACCCCCACCCGCCAAGTGTACTAACAGAAGCGGGGGAGGACGGAACGAAATTATCCTGGCTGAAGAGAATGGTATGTATGGCCTGCAGGAAGGGGGGAGGGCCAGCGGGGAGGGGGAGGGGGTCTCTGATGGGGGTGAGAGCCGGAACATCTCGGTCATAATGGGAAGAGGCAGATATTGCGGGAGCAGAGGGGAGGGCCGCTCTCGGGGAATAAGATCTCGCTGTATACAAGCGATCCCTTGTTCCGGCCCCTCTGATCCGGTTCCATCGTGCTCAACCCGGATACCTGGCAACCAGGGTTTTCAGGGCCCTGGGCTCAGGATGCTGCTGCTCAACGCCAGGTCAATTATCAACAAAGCCCCCCTGATACGTGATCTAATCACAGAGGAGGGGGCAGACCTGGTGTGTGTTACCGAGACCTGGCTAGGGCAGGAGGGGGGAGTAGCCCTCTCTGAGATATGCCCAGCTGGTTTCTCGGTACAGCATCATTCCTGACCCCAGGGAAGGGGGGGAGGAGTGGCAATTATAACGCGTGGAAATCTGCATCCTCGTAGGATCCCTGCCCCGGAGATTGTTGGGTGTGAGACGCTCCTTCTAAAGTTGGACTTAGGGGTTCAGGTGGGCCTTTTCTTAACGTACCTGCCTCCCAGCTGCATAAGTAAGGCCCTGCCTGAGCTGCTTGAGGCAGTAGCCGGCTTGGCGGTTGAGTTCCCCAGGCTTATGGTGCTGGGGGACTTTAACCTGCCATCTGCTGGCGAAACCTCTGGGGCAGCTCAGGAGTTCATGGATTCCATGACAACCATGGACCTAACCCAAGTAATTCAAGGTCCGACCCATGAGGGTGGTCACACACTTGACCTAGTGTTTCTCTCGGGGCAGTGGAGAGATGATCTGAAGATAAGGGATATAGTCACCACCCCACTGTCATGGTCAGATCATTTCCTTCTGAGGCTGGATTTCACAACCCCACTCCTCCCCCGCAGGGAGGCGGGACCGACTAGGTGGTTCCGCCCCAGGCGCCTAATGGAGCCGGAAGGATTCCAGAGGGAGCTTGGGGAAATACCTGAAACCCTGGTACACAACTCGGCTGACTCCCTGGTGGATGCTTGGAACACCGCAGCATCAGGGGCGTTAGACCGAATTGCGCCTAAGAGACCTCTCCGTGGCAGTGGATCCCGGAAAGCTCCCTGGTTTACCGAGGAGCTCCGGGAGATGAAACGCCAGAAGAGACGTCTGGAGCGCCGCTGGAGGAAAAAGAAGACCGAGTCTGACCGAACACTATTAAGAATTTACATCAGATCTTATTTAGTGGCGATAAGGGCGGCAAGACGATCTTATCTTTCTGCTCTTATTGCGTCCGCAGATTCTCGTCCAGCCGCCTTGTTTAGGGTGACTCGCTCCCTCCTTGCAAAAGGGGGGAGCGAGGAACACTTACAAGGCAGAGCTGAGGAATTCGCTGAGTTTCTGTCGGATAAAGTCGCTCAGATTCGGTCAAATTTGGACTCCGGCATGGCAGAGTCCATAGAGTTGACAGGGGCGAGTCTTAGTCCACCATTATGGGAAGAGTTTGGGCCTGTTTCTCCCGAGGATGTGGACAGGGCTATGGGAGCGATGGGTACCTCCACCTGTTTATTGGACCCGTGCCCCTCCTGGCTGGTTTCGGCCAGCAGGGAGGTGGCACGCGGCTGGATCCAGGCGGTGATCATCGCTTCTTTGCGAGAGGGATCCGTACCGCAGTCATTAAAAGCTGCGGTGGTGCGACCCCTCCTGAAGAAGCCTTCCCTGGATCCAGCCGATTTGAAAAACTACCGTCCAGTCTCCAACTTACCTTTTCTAGGTAAAGTTGTAGAGAAGGTGGTGGTGACCCAGCTTCTGCAGCTCCTGGATGAAACAGACCATCTAGATCCTTATCAGTCGGGTTTCAGGCGCGGCTACAGTACAGAAACTGCCTTGGTCGCTCTGATGGATGATCTCTGGCGGGCCCGGGATGGGGGGAACTCCTCCATCCTGGTGCTACTTGACCTCTCAGCGGCTTTCGATACCATCGACCATGGTATCCTTCTGCATTGGCTCGGCGAGTTGGGAGTGGGAGGCACCGTTTTGCGGTGGTTCTCCTCTTATCTCGCCGATCGGATGCAGTCGGTGTTGGCAGGAGGGCAGAGATCGTCCCCCAGGCCCCTACTATGTGGGGTGCCTCAGGGGTCGGTTCTCTCGCCCATCCTGTTTAACATCTACATGAAACCGTTGGGTGAGATCATCCGCAGGCATGGGGTGTGTTTCCATCAGTACGCTGACGACACCCAGCTGTACATCACCACCCCGTCTGACTTCAGGGAAGCAGTTGATGTAATGTGCCGATGCCTGGACGACGTTAAGATCTGGATGGGGAGGAACAGACTCAGACTTAATCCTGACAAGACCGAGTGAGTGTGGATAATGCCTCCTAAGGACCATGATAACTGTCCCTCCTTGGTCTTCGAGGGTGCGAAACTGACTCCCTCAGACCAGGTCCGCAACTTGGGGGTCCTCCTAGATCCACAGCTAAAATTAGATCATCACCTTTCTGCTGTGGCTAGGGGGGCCTTTGCACAGGTTCGCCTGGTGCACCAGCTGCGGCCATATCTGGAGAAGGAGGCTTTACTCACGGTCACTCATGCCCTTGTCACCTCGCGTTTGGACTACTGCAATGCGCTCTACATGGGGCTACCCTTGAAGAGTATCCGGAGACTTCAGTTGGTGCAAAATGCGGCTGCGTGTGCTGTGGTGGGTGTGCCGAGGTACACCCACGTGACACCGATTCTCCGCCAGCTGCATTGGTTGCCCATCGGTCTCCGGGTCCAATTCAAGGTGTTGATCACCATCTTTAAAGCCCTTCATGGCTTAGGACCAGGATTTCTCCGGGACCGCATTCTGCCTCATACTTCCCTCCGACCGGTTAGGGCCCACAGAGTTGGCCTCCTCCGGGTCCCGTCGGCCAAGCAATGCCGGCTGGCGGGCCCCAGGGGGAGGGCCTTCTCTGTGGCTGGCCCCGTGCTCTGGAACCAACTCCCCCCAGAGACCCGAACCATCCCCACTCTGCTGGCCTTCCGAAAGGCCGTTAAGACATGGCTCTTCCTGCAGGTGGGGGGGACAGCTTAACCATTTGAGCTTACCCCCCAAGTATGTATGTGGTTGAATGGATGGATGTCGTTGTTGCTTTTATACTGCCTTTTTAAATTTTGTACCGTTTTTAAATTGTTGAAATTTTGTTTATTCTTGTATCTCTTATGTTGTACGCCGCCCTGAGTCCTTCGGGAGTTGGGCGGCATATAAGAATAACAAAATAAATAAATAAATAAATAGAAAACCTCTTAGCAGCCTGAAAGGATTTATCCACGAATCTCTCATCTTCATTACATCTATACTGTATATTGTTTTGCAAACATACACCATATTTGCTGAATAAAATTCAACCTAAACACAGTGGATAATGTTAGTTTTTCAAACATTATCATATTCTATGGGAATAGAGCAGTGGTTCCCAACCTTTTTGTGATCGAGTACCACTTGGAGGTCCCGTACAGTCGCCGCGTACCACCTGGTTCCAGAGAAACTAAATTCGATCAGATATCACTTTATTTCCATAATTGTACCATTCCTTTTTTGGCCCCGGGCATCCAGCAACTGGATTCTCGGGCCGCTGGGACCAGGTGGGTGGCGTGTGGCAACAGTTGCAAATCGTTGCCAGATTATCTTGTGTTAGGCAGTAAACATTTTTGTGAAGTAAAAAATAACTAACTAAAAATCGTTCATGACCCCGAAAGTGTTCGCGTACCACCTGGAAGGCCCTCGCTTACCACTAGTGGTACATGTACCACAGGTTGGGAACCACTGGAATAGAGTCTATGAGAGACCAGCACCATTTGTGCCTTCTAGTGTCAGTCAGACAAGGGGTCAGGGGAATATCCGGTGAATTAGTCTGGTTACCTTGACTCCTGGATCAATATGTTTATATTTCATAAGCAAAGGAGAGAATCACCCAGGCAATCCTCCCTTTTAATTGATGCATGTGCTGACCAAAGTAACAGGCCATTTGAGAAGTACCGTATTTTTCGGAGTATAAGACGCACCGGAGTATAAGACGCACCTTAGTTTTGGGGGAGGAAAATAGGGGGGGGAATCTACCTACCAGGTATTCATCTGGCTAGCGTCCTTAGTCTGTTCAGCTTCAGCACATTATTTTATCCCCTAGTTAGGGCTGAAAAAACTCTTCTTCGGAGGGAGTAGCAATGAAAACAAGCCTGCAAAGACTTAGGGCTGGTAAAAAACTACTTCGAGGGAGTAGGAATTAAAAAATGCTGCAAACTGGTAAGATCGTTAGCACCTCTTTAGGGCTGAAAAGACCTTTTTCAGAGGAGTAGCGATGAAAACAAGCCTGCAAAGAGGGAGTAGGAAGCCGGGAAGATCGTTAGCATCTCGTTAGGGCTGGGGGGGGAAGCTTCAGAAAAGCTACATTCGGAGTATAAGACACACCCAAGTTATCAGCCTCTTTTAGGGAGGAAAATGGTGTGTTTTATACTCCGAAAAATACGGTAAATATGAGAAATATTGCTTTCTGCAAAATACCCCAAGCAAAGACAAGAATGTGAGCAGTCTTGTTTTAAGCTCCACAGTGGGAAAGAAGCAAGCGATCTCCAGAGTCTTGAAAGTCAAAGGGCTGGTTCTTCCCAGCAATTGACTGGTGATTCTGCATGGTAACTGATGCTGAGCTGCAAGTTCAAGGACCTGTCTTCATTTATTCCCCAGAGAATTCATTTTAAGCAATACATTTTTACAGAATGGTTATTGGTAAGCTTCTCCTGGAAATCAATTCAATGGGCTAGACTTCTTAATAGATATATGTTGACCTGTGTTGTGAGTTTCTTAATGTTGCATTTTGTACTGATACTTCTCTCCTTTTTTATGGTAGTCAGACATTGGGTTTGGCAAGATGGAAACCTATGTTAAACTGGAAAAGTTGGGAGAGGTAAGAATAATCTCAAAAGAATGATCAGTCCCATCCATCATCCTTTGCAAGTTCCTATTGTATTTTTCTGACAATTTTTACTTTTTCAATCTGCTTTGGGAGACTGACATTTGACATATAGGAGTTCAAATGTTTAAAATCTGTCTAATTCTGAAACTGAATTTAAACACTATAGGATTTATCTGCATTAAAAAACAATTACTATTGGGTGCCTTTGAGCATATCAGACTATCTTCATTAGAGTTTATTTCATCCATTCCTTTATAGTTTCATATAACATATTTTTCCTTTTATTTCATCAGTTCATTCATGCCTTTTGGCATTTATTCCTTTTATAGTCCAAGTTGCAGTTCACATGCCATGCTTGTCACCAGATGACACAAAGATTTTGACCTCTGCTATTCATCGTGTCCATTCAGAGTGTCCTTCCTAAATTAAATGCACTTTCCGTATTAGAATGGACAGGAGGAAAAAAATAGCAAATTTGGTTTTGTGGTCTGGTCTAGAAACTAGAAGACTGTGAATTCTAGAAGGAAGAAAGATGGCTGAGTGACCTTAGGCCAGTCACTTCCTCTCAACCTAACCTATCTCACAGGGTTTTTTGTTATGGGAAAATAGGAGAAGGAAGGAGTATTAGATATGTCCACCACTTTAAGTTGACCAAATATTTTTTAAAAAAAAATGTGTGGGGGGAAAAATCTAACAATAATAAATTAGATCCAGCCTTTCTGTGGAATTTGTTTGGCAGATGGTGACAACAGAGAATTTTTTTTAATCAAAATTTTAAAAAAATTAAGGAGTGAATTCTTTAAGTTCAGGAGGCCCAGAATGAGAACGAGAGATGTAAAATATGTTGCATTTTGCACTACTTACTTTCGTTGCTGCTTTCTTCACAGGGCACTTATGCTACTGTGTTTAAAGGACGCAGCAAACTCACCAAGAATCTTGTTGCGCTGAAGGAGATCAGGTTGGAGCATGAAGAAGGGGCACCTTGCACAGCTATACGGGAAGGTAAGATGCAGGCTTGGGATTTCCAGACCCCTATTAGCAACATATAGCAACTATTTTTCTAGATCTATTCCTAAGAATTCATATGTTGTCGATTTTCCCTAACATGGTTCTTCCAGATGCCTTAGATTACATGTCCCATAATTTGTCCTCAAGTTTCCTGGGAATTATGTAACTGGTAGTCCAACCAATCTGTATGGATGAGCCTGTGATTCCAACTCACAGCTCCAACACCTTCGATGATGTGTGATTGATGCGGCTATGCTTTGTCTTACAGTTTCCTTACTGAAGAATCTAAAGCATGCCAACATTGTGACTCTCCACGATATCATTCACACACAATGCTCCCTCACTCTTGTTTTTGAATACCTGGTAAGTCTATGGATCTTTTTCTAAGGGAAAGTATGGTTGGCTAAGGCCTCTTGCATGGTAGCTTGCCTGGAGTACATCAGTAACGTTCTGAGCAGTACTGAGGT
The DNA here is from genome assembly GCA_023053685.1 of Diadophis punctatus similis. NCBI lineage: Eukaryota > Metazoa > Chordata > Lepidosauria > Squamata > Dipsadidae > Diadophis > Diadophis punctatus. The sequence goes on along the minus strand of JALIGW010000003.1, from coordinate 37,333,074 downwards.
TCTTGGTTTTCTTTTAACTCTTAGCTAAACAATAGCATCCATTAGAAAATGTTATCTGGAGAATGTTCACTTATTGTTCCCAGACATTGCTTAATTGTAGTCCAGGTAGCGCAGATAGCAATTTTGTTTACTCAGTCATAGTATGTACTCAGTCCTATTGCATTTGCCAAGCCTTTTAGAAAAGGTGAACAGAGTTGCCCTAAATAGTAATTGCAAATGATGTGTGCATAAGAGAAAGCAGAAAGAAATGGCATTTTCTTAGCAGTAGCAAAATGTGGTTTAGAGTTGGGAAAACTTGAATTTTCTGAAACAGATGTGTTTACCAGGAAACATTTAAGTAGCATCTGGATTGCATATGTTTGCTAGAAGAACTGCTTTTTATCTCCTGTTACAGTTACTTGTACCTGCATATTCATTTTACATGATGCAACAAATCTCTGAAAAGGTTGCATTGTTCAGAGTTGAATAATAAGCCTTACAATAATCTATATTTTGTTGGAGGTAATAATTACAATAATTGCAAACATACATTGTTCTTCTGAAGTCCTGGGAAACATAATTTGATTTGCATTTTCTAATACTGAAGAAACTGTGGGCGTCTCATTCCTCATAGCAAGTTACGCTTATCTTTGCAGGACAGCGACCTGAAACAGTACCTGGATAACTGTGGGAATCTGATGAGCATGTACAATGTGAAGGTGAGTAGACAGATAAATGGATAGAAAGATTGGCCTTTGCAAAGGCTTCTCTTGGAAAATAAACGTATGAGAGAATTGTGCATCCCTTCTCTATTTGATGTCCTGGAAATATATTGGATTACTATTTGCATAATTCCTAACACTTGGTCATTAGCATATCTGGAAGTCATCCGGTTCAGAAATTTGTATTTCCTAAAAACAAACTCTGAATGTTACCAATTATTTCTTCTCTGATCTTCTCTGGCTTCAAGATTTTCATGTTCCAGCTGCTTCGTGGTTTGTCCTACTGCCATCAGCATAAGATCCTACACAGAGATCTCAAGCCACAGAATCTGCTTATTAATGGAAAAGGAGAACTAAAACTTGCTGACTTTGGTAAGTTAGTGAATGAGACCATCTCCTTGGCTTTCAGAGTAACGACATTCATTCATTCATTTATTTATTTATTAAATTTATTTATTTATTAAAATTTCTATGCTGCCCAACTCCCGAGGGACTCTGGGCGGCTAACAACAGGTATAGAAATATAATCAATAAAAAACAAATTTAACAACATTTGGCAAATTAATATGGCCACCCATAATGTGACTCTGGGCAGCATACAAACACAGCAACAATTAAAACAACATAGCCAATCTTAAAATACTGAACATAAATCAAAATAAAAGCATGGGAAAGCAAAGAACATGGAAAATAGCAATCAGCTAATACCATACTACCACCTAGCAGGATCCCCATGGGTTCCCTAATTTTTTTGGGGGGGGAATAATTAATCTGTTGGCTTTGTTTGTTTGTTTGTTTTATATTGCCACCTATTCGCCCATGGCGACTCAAGGCGGCTTAAAGAATATAAATAATATAAAACTACATTTAAAACAGTAAAAACTAACAAAAAGAATCGAATAAATTAATATAGTACAATACAACAAAATCACCCCCCACCTCCCACCCCCTGCCCCAGCAACAGCAGATCACATGAGCCATTTAATGGGCTCCATCCCGCTCTGGGTTCCCCAGGCCCACTGGCAGAACCAGGTCTTCAGTGCCTTCCGGAAGAGTATTAGAGTGGGGGCCATTCTAATCTCTGGGGGAATGATGTTCCAGAGAGAGGGAGCCACCATGGAGAAGGCCTTTCTTCTGGGTCCCACCACGTGTATCTCCCTCGGTGATGGGACCTGCAACATTCCCTGCCTCCCCACTCTGATGGGTCGGGTAGATGTGACCGGCAAGAGACGGTCCCTCAGATAACCTGGTCCCAAGCTATGATGTTTTGATGGATGCTTTCAATATTAGGGTCACACATCTCAAGAAACGTCTCCCCTTTTTTTCTCTAATATTTTCCTGTATATTATTTACAAATAAACTGGACTTTTATCTTAGTTATGAGATTGTAAGAAACTTTTTTTCCAGAAGCATCTTGTAGTTGTTCTGTTACTGAGAACAAGCTCCATTGAATTTAATGAACTTAGTTCTCTAAGTGAAACAATCAAGCTAAATAGCTGACGCATAACTGTGATCAGGGGCGGGTTGCTCACTTACCTCGCTGCCGGAGCGATGCGCGCATATCTCCACTCTTCGGGGGGGGCTACACATGCATGCCCCCTCGCGCAATTTTGCTTCTGCGCATTTGCGGAAGCAAAATCATGCCAAAATCTCACGAGGGTACATGTGCGCACATGAGATTTCAGTGCGATTTTGCTTCCACGCATGCATGGAGGCAAAATCGTGCCTAAATCTTGCACGCGTGTGTGTCCCCTCGCGAGATTTCAGCACGATTTTGCTTCTGCACAGAAGCAAAATCACCCCAAAATCACAGAAAATCACCGGAAAAAAATGGCGGCGCGCCGGGTGGACCGGCAGAGAGGGCTCCGGAGCGGTTGCGAAATCCACCGCTCCCTACCGGAGCTGCTCCGGCAGGAACCCACCTCTGACTGTGATGTCCACCACTGTTCTAAGCATTGAGTTACATAGGACTTTTCTTTGTAAAAACAGGTTTGTGTTTGTAAAACAAATATGGGTTTAATATAAGTCTTGATGCAGCTGACACTCATGAGCATTTGTTTTATCCTCAGGTCTAGCCAGAGCCAAGTCTGTCCCAACAAAGACATATTCTAATGAAGTGGTCACATTATGGTACCGACCTCCTGACGTCCTACTAGGATCTACAGAATATTCCACTCCCATAGACATGTGGTAAGCCTAATGTCTGTGCATGGTTGAAAATGATTGTTCTTCCTATAGTTCCTTTTAAAATTGGGAAACCGTAGTTTGGCTGCCCTCAATGCATGCTTTTTCCAAATTCCACAGCAGGCTGATGGCATAGCCTTTATAATGTTACAGATCATCTTCTAAATAAGACGGCAGTGCAGTTTGCAAGTGCCCACTTAGCAGATGGAAGAAATGCTCATTCCTTCATGCTCCTTGAAACCTCTCTTGTCTGGTTAGCAATTCAATATGAAAAAATAATCACTCTTGCCTGATCTTCTGGGGTCATTCAGGATTCAGCATCCTTTTCAGAGACTGAATTAATGAGAGGTAGACAAGGCAACCTAGGAGAAAGCACATTGCTCCATTCGACTTCATTAGAACTTCTTCTTTTAGGGGCGTGGGTTGCATACACTATGAAATGGTCACAGGACGTCCAATGTTCCCAGGATCCACGGTGAAAGAAGAACTTAATTTAATATTCAGAATGTTGGGTGAGTCTTCTTCATTCTGTTTCTGTATTGAACAGAAGATAATGCAATACATTTTTTTTAATGACAATATGTAAATGAGCAGGGAAGATTAGAGTACATGGAACTTTGCTCAAGAAACAGTGCTATAGCAAGACAACCCAAATGATGCCTATTTTTGCCAAATAGGTAGACTTGTGTAATTAATTTCATATTCATGCTTTGTGTTCTCAAAAAATCATGAATATTATTATATAATTACAGATTACTAGAGTTGGAAGGGACCTTGTAGGTCATCTAGTCCAACCCCCCTGCTCAAGCAGGAGTCCCTACACCGTTTCAGACAAATGGCAGTCCAATCTCCTCTTGAAAGTCTCAAGTGTTGGAGCTCTCACAACCTCCGTAGGCAAGCTGTTCCACTGGTTGATCGCTCTCACTGTCAGAAAGTTCCTCCTTATTTCCAGGTTGAATTTCTCCTTGGTCAGTTTCCATCCATTATTCCTTGTCTGGCCTTCTGGTGCCTTGGAAAACAGCCTGACCCCTTCCTCTCTGTGGTAGCCCCTCAAGTATTGGAACACTGCTATCATGTCTCCCCTGGTCCTTCTCTTCGCTAGACTGACCATGCCCAGTTGCTGCAACCGCTCTTCGTATGTTATAGTTTCCAGTCCCCTAATCCAGTGTTTCCCAACCTTGGCAACTTAAAGATGTCTGGACTTCAACTCCCAAAATTCCCCAGCCAGCATTCGCTGGCTGGGGAATTCTAGGAGTTGAAGTCCAGACATCTTCAAGTTGCCAAGGTTGGGAAACACTGCCCTAATCATTCTGATTGCTCTCCTCTGCAACAATATTAAATTGTTGCAGAGTCCCTAGGGATTGGGCGGCATAAAAATCCATCAAAATAAATAAATAAATAAATATAATAATATTATTATATAAGCAATTGTTGCCAGAGAAATAAAACAGAGATAAAAACTGCAGATATTTGGAATAAGAAAACATGGACTGCAGGAGTTACAGGGAAGGAGTTCTGTTCTTCTTTTCAAAGAAGGCAGGTGCCATAGCAAAATGTTGGATACATTTGGGGGGCACAATTTGTCAGACTCATTGTGTGGTATTTCTTACTGAAATGATCTGAGGATGGTAGAAATGGTAAATCCATAACCATACCCATTACTATTAAATGTTAACCATTACTTATTATCAACCTGTGCTAATCCAGATCGTATTTAGTGTTGCCAATCTAATGCAGTATTTTTCAACCTTGGTTACATGAAGGTGTGTGGACTTCAACTCCTAGAATTCCCCAGCACATCTTCAAGTGCCAAGGTTGAATAACACTGGTCTACTGCTTTCCTTGAATTTCTACATTGCCCTACCCTACAGAGGAATTTCTTAGTTTTGGTTTTATTATTTGAAATGTTCAGAGATCTAAATCCCATGCTAGATAGATATATGCCACCTCATGCCATGCTTCATGTGGATCCTAGAAAAAGTGTTAATCCAATCCTTTTTTTTTAAACTTGCAGGAACTCCTACGGAAGAATCTTGGCCAGGCATCACATCCAATGAGGAGTTCAAAGCTTACCAGTTCACACAATATCGAGCCCAAACCTTGATAAATCATGTACCCAGGTAGAGGCAGAATCAAGGAGAGGCCAATTTATCATGGATCATAGCTGTTGTTTGCAAGTACTGCAAGGGGCAAAAATATCAGCAGTCCTCTTAGAAATAACTTAAGAAAGAGACACAGAGAATAAATGAGGCTATAAAGAACACTTGGAAAAGTTGGTTGATTGTCTGCACTGCCGTCAGTGAACACAGAGGAATTTTCTCTGTCCCAATGCAACATGTTTCATTCTTATTCTCTGTACCAAGATTAAGGAAATAAGGGGCTTTCTTTTCTGGAGCTGCCACTAGATGGCAGTAGTGCTTTGAATTTCAAACTACAAAAGTAAAGGCTAGGCTTTTTTACTGCACTGTGTCATCTCTACCTTAAGAAAGAACTCAAATTGCCAACTGATAAAATGAATAATTTTTTTTAAAATTAGCTTCTGCAGTCTACTATCCTCCAGGCATATTGGACTACAGTTTCCACCATCACCACCTAACGGGGCCATCCAGAATCCAAACTTTGGGGAAATTGATCTGGGTCATTTTTCTTTGAAGCTGGCCCTTTTAACCAGAGCTGGAGTCACACGTTCAGGGGTTGGTCCTGCAGTAAGAGCCAGCTGCTTGACGAGTCTCCCAAATATAACAATGCTTTCTTCTCTTGCAGGCTGGACACAGAAGGAATTGACCTTTTGAAAAACCTCCTCCTGGTAGGTGACCTTGTCTGCTGAGCCAGATATCAGAAATGCCATAGCCCAACCCCCAGATACTTCACCCCTACTTCCAGGGGTGGGATCTAACTTAACTCGCTGCTGGTTCGCTTCCTCCCACGCCGCGTGGCCGTGCCTCGTGCGCATGCGCAGTGGCAAAAAATCCAAAAAAAATCCCCCCCCAAAAAACTGAAAACAAGATGGCGATGCATGCGCAGTGCCGGAAACTCAGCTTCTGTGCATGTGCAGAAGAAAAAAAACAGAAAAAAAAAATTCCCCCCCCCCAAAAAAAAATAGGAAAAAAAATTCTGAAAAAATTTAAAAAAAAGAGATGGCGGCGCCCACAGACTGGCACCGACCAAACCAGTTCCGTGACATCATCGTGATGTCACCAGCGGTTTGCTACCAGTTCGGGTGAACCGGGAGGAACCCATCTCTGCCTACTTCCCATGTGCTGAAGGGATTCGGTATATTTGGTTTCCTCCCTGGGAATTCACGGAGGGTCTGTGTGTCCAAATAAATCTTCCCAGACTGTTACTACTACTGATCCCTTTGATTCTTCTAGTTGACCGTTTTTATTCTATAAGTGAAAGAAGCTAAGATTGTTAGTGCTGAAGTTCTATAAATGGATGCTGAAAATAGTATGGGTAGTGCTGGACTCTCCTCATTTTGACCTTTTGTGGTCACCCAATAACCTTTGTCCCAATATGATTTTATTTTATCATCTTGTTACTGAAGTACGAGTAAGTACAATTGTTTAAAGGAAGAACCCATGTCACACAAGGCAAATTGATTATAGTCTTGTTTCAGAGTAAATATGATTACAGTGATATTCCAAATCCTAAGTCAGGTTAGCGATCATCTAAGAAATTTATTTGTTTGATTTTTCTGGTGAATTCTAAACATTTCTCTTGATTTTCCTGAGTAATTTCACAAAGCTGCATCATCATGCTGCATTCTCAGCCTTTCCTTCTTCCTGACATTTGAATGATCTTCTCCGAATCACTGTTTCTAAATGTTCCTGCTTCTTCCTGCTGAAGAAGACAAAAACAGCCATTTAAAATGCACTGGGAACAATGATGTTTCCATATCTAGGCCTTTATTTTTCATTATTTATGCAAAGGAAGCCATGTGGAGCAATTAAGGGAAATATTTTATAAACATCAGTTGCAAAATTCTCTTAGGCTAAATATTAATCAGAGTGTATGTGGGGGGTATGGGAATGCATATGTAGAAAGGGGGAAATGATTGAAAACGAACCAGAGTGTGCTAAAACCCAAACTCTGAATTTAGGCAGTCTTAAACTGAATCGTAGGAAGCTATTGCCAGTTGAATTTGATTGGTTTCCAAATCTTATGTAGGTTTCAGGTTGCACCTAAAAGTGTTAAAAGAGGAAAACAGCTGATGTCTAGTTCCCACTTAATAAATATTTATTACAATATTTACAGCCCATCCCAATTCTAATGTACCGCATTTTTAGGAGTATAAGACACACCGGAGTATAAGACGCACCTTAGTCTTGGGGGAGGAAAACAAGGAAAAAAGGCCTCTGCCTCCAAGCAATTTGCCAAACAGCAAACAGCAAATAGCACAGGTGATATACACTGTTTGTTGTGTATTTCTGTGCATGTGTGCCTGACACATAGAAATAGCAAAGAATTGGAGAAATGTACATTATGCCAGAAAGTTTTCTTAAATGTAGTCACACTAACTCCTCCCAATTATTTAAATAGATCTACTCCAAGGAAAGTCAAGATTTAACTCTAATACTAAACAGGACACTGTTACATTTCAGACTATACTTGTACAGAGCTGTTAAAATTAATTAAAATTTCTGGAAGTATACATTATTCTCTATTATTTAAAAGAAGATACAATAGCACTGGACTTCCTCAGAGCAAGCATTTATTTTAAAAAGCTTCTTTATTTTGTTAAGTTGTCTAGATTTACAGGGGTCTCCAACCTTGGCAACTTTAAGACTTGTGGACTTCAACTCCCAGAATTCCACAGCCAGCAAAGCTAACAAAGCTGGCTGTGGAATTCTGGGAGTTGAAGTCCACAAGTCTTAGAATTGCCAAGGTTGGAGACCCCTGGCTCTAGAACAATAATAAAGCAGTCTTTAAAAAATAAGTCTAATGATTTGAACATTCTACAGACATTTATAGTTATTCACTTACCCCTTGCATCCAGTTCAGCAGAAAATAAAAATCTGCGTGTCTCTCCCAGCTATTTGCCTCTTTGCAAGCTAGTTTCACTTGCATTTTAGCATGTGGCAAATCAGCTGTAGGTCGGGAAGCTGCTAATGACTTGCTTGGCTTTACAGACTCTTCCCTCTTTGCTGCAAACAGGTAAATTGCTGGAAGACAGAGGCCAAAGTGTGGGGGTGGGTGGGTGGGTGGGGCCACATTTGGTGTATAAGACGCACCCAAGTTTTCACCCTCTTTTTGGGGTAAAAAGGTGCGTCTTATACTCCGAAAAATATGGTAGCTTATGTGGGATGCAAAAAAAAATAGGAAAAAGGGAAAAAAAATGAAATAAAAATACTAGCAAAGAATATGTTACATCACAGATGCCCTTAGAAGCAAACCGGTTAATCTAAGGGCCAAACTTGCCTTGAAATAAAATTGCTTTGATCTGTTCATGGAGTTCCAGCAAGGTTGGAGTCCTCTTTATCTGTGGGAGGGAAGGTATTCCAAGAAGGAAGACCACCACTGAGAAGGTCTGGCACCTGGCTCATGCCCTATAAAATTTACAAGGGAGAAACCTGCAACACGCTCTCTGTGACTAGATAGATGGGCAGATTTGATTCACAGGGGTGTCCAACTGGCAGCCCGTGGGCTGGATGTGTCACACTGGATGTGTCACACTCCGTGAAGGGAAAAAACATCATGTGACAGCAATGTGACGTGGCGAGTTTGACACCTGTGCGGTAAAGCATTGCCTGATTTATCCCAATGCTGCATCATGAGGGGCTTTAAGATATTGACCAGCACATTGAATTGCACCTGAAAGCCAGCCAACAACTAATACAGCAACTTCAAAAGAGGTATTAATCTGGCCTGACAGGATTGTCCCATCAGAAACCACTGCATTTCATACCAGCTGCAGCTTCTGGATCATCTCCAAAGCAACTCTACATGGCATGGGTAGCCATACTACTACTATTACAGTGGTGATCATGGTGTGAATTATCATCATCCGTGAGTCATGGTCTAACTGGCACACCAGCCAAAGCTGGGCAACAGCTCCCCTGCCCACATCTCCTGCCTGCTGTTTAAGCAGGATCTGAGAGTCCTGGAGAACTCGTGAATCAACTCTGTCAGAGAGATTGTGACACCTTCAGGAGTAACTATCAGAGTCAGTATTACAAGACTGGGTAGATATCTATTGACAGATAGCAAACTGTCCTGGAGGAATTTAATCTGAACTGTTAACGAGATATCCTATGTTTTTAAAAAATCAATAGGTATATTAGGCTACAAAGTCATTTGAAACCAAGCTAGGATAGCATTACCTAGTGCCCAGAAGATATTTCGATTCTCAAGTGGAACATACATCTGTTTCAGCTTGGCTGTGGTATATTTGAGTAGTCCAAAGGCCAAAAACTACTTCGAATTGAATCATTTATTCATAGTAGTGACTCTTGAATGCACAAGTACCACAGTATGCAACTCAGAACAGGCCTGGCATCAGGAGTGGGTTCCTCCCGGTTTGGACCAGATCGCCCGAACCGTTAGCGACCCACTGGTGATGTAATTTTAGAGTCACGGATCCAGTTCTGTCTGTGCTGATCCGTGCTCGCTGCCATCTTTTTCTCTGAATTTTCGGCCGATTTTCCTGTGTTTGGATGGCTTCACAGCGTTCTGTGCTTTGAAAAAAGCCCTCCCGCCCTCCCCTACTGACCTTTATTTCTTCGCCCGAAGCACAGCTGATAAACTCCTCAGCTGTATTTCGGGCTGAATCCACCTTCTGAGTATGCGCGGGAGTGAAATCGCACAAGGACACACACACACACACACACACACACACACACACACACACATGAAACGTCACAACGCAAACCGGTGGCGAAGGTAAGTGAAACCCACCCCTGCCTGGCATACAGCATTACAATACCGATATTGGGGCTGAGACCATTGGGAACATAATTCATTTGTCAGCCTTGCCATGTGGGTATAGTAGTTTTACCCCAGCTTTCAGGCAGATATAGCATAAGTATGAATGTTGGAGATTTTTTAATTTTTATATCTTTTTAACTGTTATATGTTTTTTATTTGTAATGGATTTGACATGCTGTGAGCCGCCCAGAGTCCCCCGGGAGTTGGGCGGCATACAAATCTATTAAATTAAATTAAATTAAGTTAAAAATGATATGGCTGGCAAGTTAAGATCAAAATAATTGCTATTACTACATGCTGTGGCAAAGATAGGGTAGAATGAGGTTTATCCAGAATGATGCTACTTTAACCATCAAGTTTCAAGATTGCACTCCACAGCACTTCTGGATCTTAGTCAACTAGCCCTGGTTTACAGATAATAAAAGAGATGAAATCATCTTAATAATCCCAGTGGAATTGGGGAATACAGTTTGGAGCTCCCATCAGAACCAATAGTGCCACTGTAATTGGCCAGGAAACAAGCAATTCAAACGATAAGATGGCAGCTTCAGAAAAACAAAAATAGCTGGTTTACTTTAATAGTAAACCAGTCCTCAAAGATTTTTGCAAAGGAACATAAAATGTCTAATCATTCCAGCAAACAGGCATAAATGTTCCTCCATTCTAAGTCTGATCTATGATGCTAGTCTCAGATTTGTTGATTATTGTGTTGCTTTGTTCTGTTTCTGCTGCCAAGATTCTTTTGTCCTGTTCTGGCTTTTGTAGGAGATGTTGTTTGGCTCTGCAGTAATTGCTTGACTTCCCCATACTGAGCCAAAACTAAAATGAAAACATACATTTTCTAAGGTACAGTTGTTTTGCATGACTGCAGACTGAAGAAACCAGACAGGATGCAATTTTGCAGAAGAATTTGGGGGTCATGGGTTTGACATGGGTTAAAACAAATGGTCCAACTTGTACAACACCTCCACTAAACTCCAAAGGACATTAGGAAAATGGTATTGTTAGCAAAATAACGCTTCATTTTATGTTTTCTAGTAAACATAAGGTGGTGAGGGTGAGTCAAAATGTAATTCCATTTTCTTTAGGACAGGTATAATTACCAACACAGGAACATGTAGCATACATCAGAATGAAGCTGGTCCTCTGTGGATCACATCCCTACTTCTCAACATAGTCACCGTTTCTCTCAATAGCAATGTTCCACCTTCGAATGAGAGCATGTATCCCTGTCTCGTAAAATTTTGTTGATTGTTCTTTGAGCCACTTCTTCACTGCAGTTTTCACTTCCTCGTCACTGGAATAATGTTTGCCTCTCAAACCCTCTTTCATGGGGCTATAATCTAAAGTATTGTCCTCAAACACATTTTGTAATCGTCTGTGAATGTTCACAGGGGTTTCCCCCTCAACAAGGAATTCAATCACTGCTCTTTGTTTTTGACGCAACTCTAAGGGGGCAGCCATTTTGAATTTTTCTTGCGAGTCTACAAACCTGAAAAGTAAGAAACAAAATATTTCAGAATGTAAATGATATAATCATTTATAACTGGGAAGAATTTCAGGTATTTTTTATCAAAAACTTTACCTGAAATAAAGAAAATGGCATTACTTTTTGACTCACCCTCGTAGTTTGCATCTGCCATCATGCTGTTCAACCAATCATGTATGATTCTTCTGCAGAGTAATATCCTCAAAACAGTCAATTATTTAAAAACTCTGCAGCCACACAATGAATCAGCATCTGGGAACAATGTATAAAATCACTATACAAATGTGGACTCAAGTGTTTTTTTTCCTTCAAGTATGAAGCCAAACAACGTATTTCTGCTGAATCAGCTCTACGACATCCCTACTTTATGATCTTAGATGAACGAGTCTACCTCCTTCCTGAGAGTAAGCATACAATGGGGACATTGTGACATAAGATGACTTAATAATAGTTCCAAACTATGAATGAAGACAATTGTTTTGTATCAAATCTAAGCCCTTTCCCTGATCCTTTCAAAGCACCTTTTACTTCAAGCAATTAGTCACAGTAAAGTTTTAGAAGTATCATACGGGTAGTCCCCAACTTACAGCAGTTCATTTAGTGACTGTTCAAAGTTACAACAGCATTGAAAAAAGTAACCTATGACCATTTTTCACAGTTACGACCTTTGCAGCAATCCCCATGATCATGTGATCAAAATTCAGATGCTTGGCAACTGGTTCATATTTATGGCCGTTGCTGTGTCCTGGGGGGGGTCATATGATCTCCTTTTGCGACCTTGTCACAAGCAAAGTCAATGCGGAAGCTAGATTCACTTAACAACTGGGTTAGTAACTTATCAACTGCAGTGATTCACTTAACAGCTAAGGCCAGAAAGGTTGTAAAATGGGGTTACAGACTTAACAAATGTCTCGCTTAACACCACAAATTTTGGGCTCAATTGTGGTCGTTAACTCAAGGGCTACCTATACTTCCCTAACAAGAACTAAGATATGGCTTGCTGTGCAGCATTTTATTGTTTGTAGGTGTTTTGCTTTTCGCTGTCACTTTGAATGCATCTGCATTTTAGTCTCACAAAGCCAGAGCCAGAGCATGCAAAATAAATGTGTAAAATATTTAAAAAGGCAGAAGTGGGAGAAATAAAATCCAAGAAATGCCATTTTTTTCAAGAGAGAGGAAAATGGTACTACCAGAACTTTGGTAACATAAATAACATCCAGTGGATACCGGAAACACTAATCTAATCAGTCTTCTACAGCTGTACTTACTTGTAGGCATCCATCCACTGTAATCAATTGGATCACATACACAGAATGGATCAGAATGGCAAGTGACCTCTGACAGATCCAATCCATGACTTCTGTTTCCATTTCTTTCTCTCCTCTAGCTGCCTCCATCTTCTCTTTGAAGGAAATTCAACTTCAAAAGGATCCTGGCTGCCGAGGCTCAAGTTTCCAGCATGTTGGTAGGTAACAACTTCTTGTGGAAAACAGTTTGACTGAAGGCTCTGCAGAAATCTTTTGTTTTCTATGTTTTTCTGATACAGATTAGAACAGTGGAAAGCAGTAGTTCATAGCAATCAAGCTATCCAAATATGTTCTAAGGATCAGGTCTCATGACATAGAGATGGTGGCCTGTACTGTTGTTCTAAAAAATAATAGAGCATGTGTTTCCCATCTATAAACCTTGCTAGTTACTGTATTTTTCGGACTATAAGACACACTGGAATATAAGACGCACCAAGAGTTCTAAAGGGAAAACAAGAAAAACAATAATTTTTGCCCTCCCCGGCCCCCAGGAGCACTCTGCAAGCCTCCCAAACCCTCTGCGCATCCCATTTTTGCAAAAAAACGGGCCCATTTTTGGCCTCCCAAACCCCGCCACGCATCCCATTTTTGGCCTCCCCAGCCCTCAGGAGCACTCTGCAGGCCTCCTAAACCCTCTGTGCATCCTGTTTTTCGCAAAAAAGGGCGCAAGCCGGGGTTTCGGAAGGCCAGAAATTGCTGCATTCGGTGTATAAGACGCACCAACATTTCCACCCTCCTTTACGGAGGAATAAAGTGTCTTATACTCTGAAAAGTACGGTATATATCAGTGATGGCGAACCATTGTTTCCTCGGGTGCCGAAATAGTGTGCGTGCACACTATTGCACGCGCGTGCGTGCCCACACCCATAATTCAAAGCCCCTCACTTGCCCCACCCCCCTGCACATGCATGTGTGACTCCCCCACTCCCCCGTTTCCCGCCTTCCAGTGGGCCCGGTGGGCCCATTTTTCACCCTCCCCAGGCTCCAGAGGCTTTCTTGAAGCTTGGGGAGGGCGAAAACACTCCCCCCGCCACCCTGGAGGCCCTCTGGAGGCCGAAATCGCCCTCCCTGAGCCTCTGCGTGAGCCAAAAATCAGCTGGCGGGCACACACATGCGCACTGGAGCCGAGCTAGGGTAACGGCTCGCGTGCTGGCAGATATGTCTCCGCGTGCCACCTGTGGCACCCGTGCCATAGGTTCGCCATCACTGGTATATATGATGATTGATCATTAACAGGTGAAATAGTCATAGCACATGATAGCTCATAAAACCCAGGTAAATGAATATAAGGAATCCCAGAATGTGGTGTATGTGGAAGTGAGAGATTTCTGGCCCTCCAAATGTTGCTGTAGTTTAACTTTCAGCAGACCCAGCTGCCATAGCAAGATATATCAAACTGGAAGGTAAGATTTGGCAATATTTTTGCCAAAGGCCTTGCCTGTTTTGCAGGAGCCAGAGACAGGAACTAAACATTCTTGCCACATACTTTTTGGGGACACAACCAAACAAACTAGTGGTGTTTTTATTAATCATATCCAGCATAAGTCCTTTATATGTCTTGTGGTGTTCTTTGTATTTGAAAGTGACACTTTTTAAAGTATTTCCACAAAATTCTGAGGCTTGAGCTGCAGTCAAACAAGGCCTCAAATAAGAAAGCAAACTTTATATGATGATTTTATGATTGGTATTATGGATACATCAATAATATCAATGATAAAATATATATTATAATATATTAATTTCCATCCCTCCTACATATATAAAGTAGAGGAAGGAATCGTGATGAAATCTCCTTTTTTATCTCATCTTCCAAGCCACAAATTTCGGTCCATGGTCCTTAGATCATCTAATTTTTCTCCTTCCCTACTTCTACAGCTCGAGGAAAGAATAGGCGGCAAAGCATATTTTAAGCCTCTTTGTTCGTTCATCCAATCACTGAGAAGATGGAAGCACTGAGAAGAGAGAGGACCACTGGATCCCAGATAGTCCATCCCAGAAAAATAAGGGGTGGGATCTACTGTACAAGAGCTGTCTTGCAATCTCAGGCATGCAGTATGGCTATTTCTCAAAATCCCACCTTTTTCTCCAGTGAGAAAGAAAAAGAGATACATTGTAAAGCCTCGGCCAGTTCCCATTCTTCATACAGCAATTGGAATATGCCACCTGGGCAAGAATCTGCATCAGATGGTGAGTGGCCTCTGAAACAAGGAGGCTGCTGTTCTAGATGGAAGCAATCCAGTCATGGAATCCACATCCGCTTTGCTCCTTCAATGTCTTATCATAACCAATGTTTTGAATTTCATTATTTTCCGCATCATGAGATGATCTTTATGACGTCTTTCGGATATGATGAGTATGAAGTAACAGTGGAAAGCACTGATTTTTATGCAAATCCCTCTCCCTCTGCCTTTAAACCCTAACCTTTAAACTGAAAAAAAGAAACATGAAGGTTTAACAAGGGCAACTACAATAACAATTTAAAAGTCTGTTTTCTTTGAGTTACCTTGGCTCTATTTTTTTTAAAGAAATGTTCTCAATACTAAAAGGTAAAAACATTCAGGAGAAAGGATGGGGTAAGGAAAGAACGTGTTTTGATAGATTTTCTTAGGCCCTTAGTACTTAGGCATAGCAAAGCATATACTAAGTTTAAGTTTACTCACACAAGATTTCAACTAACAGACCATGATTTAAATCAGTCATGTTCTCTAGATATGTTGAATTATAATTCCCACAATTTCCAGAAGCTAGGTTCATATGAACATTGTATTTCAGCATAGGTAGGGAGCACCAGTTAGGAAGAAGCTGATATAGGCCATATTTTATTAAATGCAGTATATACTGTACCTCCTATGTTTAAGAATCTCTTTATAACTTACCATATTTATCAGAAACACAGAGATATACAAAAGCTGAAATCAAGTCATAAAAAAGATTAGACAGTACTTGAATCTTTAACTAGGTTGACTCTAAAACTGGAAAAAAAAACCTTGATTATATTTTGTTTTCCCCTTTATACTTCTGTATTCCTGTACTGAATCCTCTCAGTATGGTTGCTATATGAAGATACAACTGTTCTTTATTGTTTGTTCCTGTCAGTACAGAAACATGCTTTAAAGTCACAAAGCATCCTTGGTCAACTTGCCACATCCTTGGTGCAAACAAAAAAAATTCTACACTCCTATGTGCATTTATGTTTTTCTCAATATTATTATCCTAGCAAGCCTATTCCCTAGTAAGTATGTGTAGCACTTCAGATGAATCCCCTTAAATCTAAGGAAAGTAATGGCTGCTGATCTATTTTTATTTCTGAGGTCAGTCAACTCACTAGAGGGATGGTAGAACTGGAATGAAAAAGCTTGAAACCAATTTCTCCTACCACTCAAAAGATGTTATACAACTGTTCCACTTTCTTAATGAATGTTATATGTTAAAACAAAAGTTGTACACGTAAGAAAGGATGGGAAAGGATGGGAAACAAGGACATTAATTTTTGGATCAAACACATGCAAAAACCTAAGTTATAAGTGAAGATGCAAAGTGAATGTGCAATAAAAACTTAACTGGAAACATTTTTATGAGAAAATCAGAGTGCTTCGAGACAGAGAGCATCTAGCATTACCAAAACCTTTCTTCTTCTTCTTTTTTCCTAATAGGAAAAGGGTGAAAGAAATTGTGAATAAACACCAAGTGTTTCCAAGTGGAATTCAACATTTTCTAGATATATTCCTCCTCTTAAAAATTCATGAATGAGTCAGGGCAATTGCACAATAAAAGCCTTGTTTCAAAGCACCCAAAGTAACAGATTGTGTAATCAGTTCAGGTATCTGTGTGATGCGACTCAAGATTATAGTATTTCTTCTGCATAGCCTAAAGAAAAGCGGTGGGTAACCTGGTTCCTATTAATACCATTGTGCACAAGACCTCTCCCCTGATAACACCCCCCCAGCAAGTTTCTTATCTTTGCCTTTTATAATATTTTAATTAAAACCAAGTTCAGTTGAAAATGGGCATACGACAAAATGAATATTAGCCTCAGGGCCCCACAAGCATTTTTAGAAAATAGCAGCTCTCAATGCCTGCAGCACAATCCTTTATTTGAACTTGTGCCCATTGGCTCAGAAGAATCCAGAGTGGAAACAAGCGATGATGGAGGGGTCAGAAAGTGGTGTCAAAATAAAATTGCCTTTTGATAAATCTATTGCTTATGATTTCCACACTGACAAGATAGATATTTTGTTGCTACATGCTCTCAAGATTGCAGTATGCCCATCATATGATTGCCCATCTCTGCTCTCGAAAACTATTCTTCAATGCTTCAGTTTTAACAGCTGTTCAATGAAAAGGTTTAATTGAGTGGCCATTTGCCATTTGTGCAGTAATCATTCAAAATTTGTTGTTCTGTTTTTGGTTTTTGTTTCTTCATTTTGGAGTAAAAAGTAAGGAGGAATCCACTTGGGTAGCAGATTCCAAAAGACGCACCACATTAGAGCCAGCCACCTCTGTATGAGATCCAATTCTGATGGGAACAAAGGAAAAGACATTGATCTTTCACTTTGAAAATGTTTTGGTTATCAATGATTCCCTTTTGTACAACAAGGCCAAAATATATCTAGATTTTCTTATGAAAAGAAAAGGTGTTGCACAGAAATAGATTGATCTCATCAGCAATGAATTAGCAATGGTCTAAATACTTGTAGTAAAGAACTGCCTAGCTACTTAACTATTATGTGAATTTCAGCCTTTCTTCTCTTATCATTAGTGTGCTTGCTTCCTCACTCAGCCATAAAGCCCTGGTGACAAAAGAAACTATAACTGACCCACTTCCCTTTCTTTGCAATTTCTATAGATCTAATCCACTGAGAACCTATAATGCCAGCAGATCCCTTGCAACCACAGGCTTAAATCTTCAAAGCTCCCTTGTCTACTTCCTTCCTGCCAATAACACACAATCATTTCTCTTAAATGTTGTGTTGTGTTTTACCACTTTCTCCCCCATAATTCCCCACTTGGGTACTGTTTCCAAAATGCCCATTTTTTAAATCAGGTCTCTGCTTCCCAGGCTATTTCTCACTTTATCCCTTCTCTTCATCATCTCTTGACTTACGTAAGCAGCATGCCTTTTATATTCAGTTTCTCAACACTAGGAAATACATTTTATGGAGAATATCTTGTTTATATCCTCTATCAATTTATCACAAACCTGTTCATCAGGTTTTCCTTTTGATTCCTCTTAATCCACTGCTTATTTTTAACCATCAAGGCTCTAGCTCTTGCTTCCCTGCAGGGCTATTTCCTAACACTAAGTCCTCAGGGAGCCTTAATTCCTGAAAGAAATTTCTTCCCATTCCATCACAGAAGAAGCTGAAAATATGAATAATTATTTCCTGATCAAGTGGGTTCTGTTTCATTCATTGCTGTTGCTCAACCAGTCAGTGTTATTTTAATACTTGGCTTTAAGGGCCCAATTTCTCATGATATTCTCATTATCACTCAGTTATATGGTTTTGGAACTTTCAGGAAACATCTTGCATATAATTAAAATTAAAAGAAAAAAATACTTGAAACATCATATCAACAGACAAGGTCCTCCACCAAGGATATACAGAGCGGCAAGGTGAATGAGCTCTGGCATGCCAATTATGTTAGTAAAGACCAAAAGAAAACTGTCAAGCTGAAGGGCTTGCTTGGGACTTAAGAGCAAATCCACCCAGCCTCCCTGCCCAGTAATCATTCCCTCTTCTGTTATCTCAGTGGTTTTCCACAACTGATGGCTATATTCTGCAAGGCTATTTTTGCTAACATAGATGCTGCATCCAAACAATGCAGGGCACTTGATGGTCATTGGAGGAGCAGCCTGAAATTACCTGTACTATGCCAGCATTGTCCAGGCCCCAGTAGATTCTGCCTGTTTCTTCAGTCCTATTTGGGCGTCAAGGAAACCCAGATCACTGGCTTTCACTGCCAGGTGTTTTTTTTTAATGGTTTGGTCAGCTGGTTAATCTTGGGAGTGAAAGACCCTGAAATTGACTAGCCCATCTCTGATTTTCACTTAAAATGGATGCAAAAATAGACTTGTCCCTTGTGCTTCTGTAGCCTATATGATTGGCAATTCTTTTCCCAATGGCTGCTGTTGCAAGGAAGTCCTGGTGCTTTGCTCCCTCTGCTTACATCTATTCTTAGGATAAGTTACAGCTGTCACACCATTTCAGATGACTAAGTCCTTCCTCAGATGCCACTCTTACCCACTGGTTGAATCTCAGCTACCAGATCTGGAAACCAGACTGTGGTTCTTTGTTGCTATATAGAGGTTATTAGGCTGAGCAGATGACCCCCACTTTCAAGGAATAAAAATAGCAAAGTACAGTCAATCAGCAGAAGAATGGGAAGGGAGGAAGAGAGGGGTAACTAAAGCATAGTGCATGTTTAGTTTAGTTTAGTTTAGTTTAATTAAATTTATATACCGCCCTTCTCCAGGGGACTCAGGGCGGTGAACAGCCAAGTAAAAACACAATATAAACATTAAACTGTCAACTGGAGAAGGCTTTTCACCTTCTGGATAACCCAAAGATCTAGAATTTCAGCCAAAGAAACCACCATTCATGAATCTTAGAATGAGATGCCTTTAGAATCTTAGACCACCACCATTCTTAGAATCTTAGAATGAGATGCAGCATAAATGCATTTTGGACATGGGATGAAGGTATTCTGTGGGGGCAGCAAGATTTAGGTGGCATATTTCCTGTCAGCTTTGAGAGGGAATAGGAACACCCTAAACAGCTGTGTGGTTATGGAATAAGCCAAATTTTGTCTTGAATGAAGGAGTCGGGTTATTGGGATGAGCACGGTGAAGTTAGAAAGCTTCCCATTTTATATGACGAAATTTTAGAAACCAGCAAGGAGAGAAATGTGTCTTTTTGTTTTCTTTCCCATTCTTCAGCAATCTCTCTTGCATGTAATTCTGCAATCAATTGTTAAATGAATCGTGAAATGCATCTTTACCAGCCTTTTCCTTCGCATTATACAAATGAAGTGGAACTTAATGGGGTTTTTTTTCTGAGCCAGCATATTAGATTATATTAACAGTTATTTGACATATCCTGGAATAAATACTTTGACCGAAAACCATAACCATAACTGTTTACCCAATGTCACATTCACTTTTTGAAGAGTTCCATACAAAAGAATGTTTGATAAGTATTGAGAGAAAAGCAGTACTTTTAATACTGGATTTTGCTGACAAAACTTAAGGCATTTACCTGGGTGTTTGGTTTTTTTTTAGACAAAATGTTTGCATAAGAAATAGATTCAGTAAAGCATTTAATCACATGCTAATATTTTGCACCTAGACTGACATGGAAATCACTATGCCCAAATACCATAGCAGTTTGGTGTGTTACTATTCCTAGGATGAAACATGGAGATAATCATTGCCTGTTTACAATCATTATTTATTCATAGCTTTTTTGCACTGCTTGATAGCCAGAGAAGCTGCCAGCAGCACAGTAAAGCAAGACAGGGCTTGCTTCAAGCTTGTACGGTAATCACAGCATAGAAAAATGGGTGGGGAAGGGTAAGAGAGAAAGGCGATTCAGACTCAGTTATTAAAATTATAAAATTCTTACAAAGGCCAGATTAAAACAATTATATGAGGTGGTATCCAATGGAGTATTTATTTCCCATTCCTTCCTGTTTTGATCAAATGGCTCTATCTTTATGTCAGATTCTATTGGTATATGTTTCCCCTTCCTTGGCATTCAGATTACTTAAAATAGATTACAGTGCCAAATGTTTTCTTAGTATACATTTTAAAGTGTGCTTCCTCTATTAACACACTTATAACAATCTCGAAGACAACAGGATTTCCTTCGGGACACAATGGCATTGTACTATAGTTATTCAAACTCATATATTTCCTTATTCTTCCACTGTTCTAGCATTCAGTCAATACTTTCTCAGATTTAACACAGTTGTGAACCTTATTGAATTTAATTTTATACACCTCTTTTCACCTGAGGGTTTAACCAAAAAATTGCAGCCAATTATATCAAAATTACTTGGGAACAGATTTAGCCTTTGCTAATAGTCACTATGGTGAAGAGAATTGCATGATCAGAATCTAATAACATGTCTAGAAAAGTACACTTTTAGAAAAAAAATGCAGGCTTTCCAATCATCTCCTTTCTGGATGCATGTAATTGCAGGAACATGCATCTGAGCTGGCATGTTCCATAACATGCATTATAAGGCATTAAATTAGGCTACATATGCATACTTCAAGGATAGTTTTTGTTAGCAATTATCCTGCATGATTACAGGTTTTGCATAGTTTTGCACTGCTTTTTCCTGGTACTTACAATGCATGAGCCAATGAGGAGTTCAATTCAGAGGTGAAATCCAGCAGGTTCTGACAGGTTCTGGAGAACCGGTAGTGGAAATTTTGAGTAGTTTGGAGAACCGGCGAATAACACCTCTGGCTGGCCCCAGAGTGGGGTGGGAATGGAGATTTTGCAATATCCTTCCCCCAGGAGTGGGGAGGGAATGGGGATTTTGCAGTATCCTTCTCCTGGGATGGGGTTGGAATGGAGATTTTGCCATTTTCCCCTGCCACGCCCACCAAGCCACACCACACCCACCAAGCCACGCCCACAGAACCGGTAGTAAAAAAAAATGGATTTCACCACTGGTCCAATTCCTTCAGAAAGTGCCCAGTATCCCATGATTCCCTGAACCAAAATATCTAAAATGAAGAATTATAGAATTGGGAAAGATATTTTAGGCCATTGCATCCATTACCCCTGTCTTCTAAGGAATTAGAATCCTGTCTGATTTATCTAAGCTATTCATGAAAATATTGAATATAGGAACCAAGGCTGATAGTTATGGCAGCCTAACTTGATATTTCTATCAAATCTGAATACTCAAGTACAATTTTCAACCTGGCTATCAACAATTAATTGATATGCTATTCTGCCACACTTTACCTGTTGTTATTCATATCAGGTGTAAAGGTATTTCAACAGCTTTCCCATAATTCATTAAAGAGGGTAGACAGTTTTTAAAAATGAGGTAAAATTACATTGATAAAGATTTATTCTTGTCAAATCCATGGTGATATCTCATAATCATAGCATTTTTAAGAAGTTTAGAGATTAATATGTATGATCTGCTCCAGATTTGACCCAGATATCAATGGGTCAAGCCTATCATTTCTTTCCCTTTTCCCTTCTTGAAGTTAGGGTAAAGACAACATTTCTTCTCCAGTCAGGTGGCATTTGACCAGTTTTCCAGATTTCTCAAAGTTAGAATATTAGAATATGGCCAGAACATCTCCTAGTTTCATCGGTGACCTAGGATACAGTTCATCTAGTGCTGGCAGTTTAAACTCATTCAGAGTAGAGAGAGATTCCCTGATCATGATTCCATCCATCACTGACTTCTTCCCAATGACCACAAGGACAGCAGTAGTGGTGGCTGGGGCCCTAGAGTCAATCCACTTATGAAGTGTGTTCTGGGCTGCCAGTGGAGCAATGAGTTCTGTAATGGAGAAGCTTTCTTGGTCAACTACTCTTCCTCACCAAATCTTTTTTGTTTTGTTCTCCTTTGTTTTTGGAAAACTAGGATGGCAAAATAGAATAACTGAGGGAATGTTGGTGTTTTCCTGATCCAACTGACAGGGTTGAATTAGGTTACTCTATATAAATCTAGAACTGTTTTTGATTAAATGTAACCTCTATGAGGTTACCTGGTTGTGTTAATTAACTCCTTTTTGGTTTGCTCACATATGCTAAAACTTCCAGTTAAGTGCTTTTGGGAACACAGGATTGTTGGGTCATTTGGAACAAAATGCCAGTGTTTGCTTAGTTGAAACTATGAAAGCAAACTTAACCTTGACCCATGGAATTCTTTATCCATGCACACCAGCAATTTCACTGTACTTTCCATCTTCTCCTTCACTACTAGGACTTTCAAATGAACAAAAACCCCAGTGACCTATGCTGTTTAAATTCCTAACCTTGCTCACTGAAGACACATGTAGAATTTTCATAATCCCAGTGCAAAAGTCTTCAGGAAGACTTTATATTCAATTGAGAAATACAAAGCTATAGTTACCATCTCACTAAATACATATGAACCAAATATATTCCTTATTTGGATGACGTGGGGAAAGGTTCACCTTGTCATTTAGTTTTAAAACATATAGGCCCTGCTATCCAAAAAGCCAGCAGCCTAACTTAAAACAGGAATGTTTGTGACGCATTTCTGCAAAAGAGGCAATAACACATCTTGTTTAAACAGAATAGAGGAAACATTGTTTAGGCCTTGGACCATTTTTTCTTCTTCATTTTAGGATGTTATTGACTAAAACAAATGGAAGAACACAATCAATAGACTGAGTTAAAATTATGAGCTCAGTTTTCCTTGTAGTATAGAGTCCGTTTTAAATATAAAGATATATGTTTCTGTATTTGTTGCTTCAGCAATTCTCTTTTAAATGGTGGGGTGGGGGAGGGGGTAATGAAAAACAGTTAAAAAGCGATTTCACAGTTCTGCAGGATCTGCTGAAGCAATTCCTGGAAAGCAAAGCTGGATCTGTAATTGTGCACCATCTAGCACAGAGGTCTCCAACCTTGGCAAATTTATGAGGTATGGACTTCAACTCCCAGAATTCCTCAGCCAGCATGACTGGCTGAGGAATTCTGGGAGTTGAAGTCCACACCTCATAAAGTTGCCAAGGTTGGAGACCTCTGATCTAGCAGAGAATGTGGTCATTTTTTTTCCAAAGCTAGTTGGGCTTAAAGTACTTCAGTCCTTCTGAAAAGATTTTTCCTATGGGCCTTAGAGAGAGGCATTACCCAAACTTTCTCAGAAGCTGAAATTTGTTCCTGTCCCTTGTTCTCCCATTGAGTAACCTTGGTGATTTCCTGAATAAATTATCAAAAGGACATGGCAGTTTATTAGACCTTTCCTAGTTACTAATGTCTGTTTGAGATTACCCCTTTGTTCTAGCAAATTTCAGTACATATATTTTCTATTCAGCCAAGTGATATTATCAGCAAATATTTGGTGTTCTGATGTATGCAGCTTGAATTATTATTCCTCTGTACCTACTCACTCATATGACTTGGCAGATGGAATTTCTGCTGATGTCTTTCTGATGGACCACATGCACACTGCCTTTTCCTTTAGGTCTTAGAAAAAAAATTGCAAACCAGAAAGACTTCAGGGGAAAAAAGAGGCTGACATTTTCTAGCAGAGGTGGTATTGCAGTGTTTCTCAACCTTGGCAGTTTGAAGATGTGTGGACTGCAACTCCCAGAATTCCCCAGCCAGCAACGCTGGCTGGGGAATTCTGGGAGTTGAAGTCCACACATCTTCAAACTGCCAAGGTTGAGAAACACTATGGTAATGCATATTGAAATGTTATCTTAAGATCCACATTTTCAGTTTTGCCTATGATTGGAGTCCTTCTGTCTGAGCTGCTCTAATTATTAATAAATGTGGTTTGCAAATTAATCCAACTAGCCAGTCACTAAACATGGTGAAACTTCAATTAGGATTGTTTTGTTAATTTGTTGTTGCACAATTGCCCTACCTTGTTCATGATGTAGATCCAGACAATATTGATTCCACTAGTAATTTTCCTATTGAATTCTTCCTTACAAAGAAATAAATCTTCAAAATAGACAGTTCCTGTATCATTACTCAAAACAACATTTTTTCCATTCTCACATAATTTGATAATGGAGTGGGAAATAGGTTACCTTCCAGAAATTGCTGAAATATGATTTGTTCCATCCTGATTTGACCACAAGAGCAAATTCTAAGAAGAATTTGCTTAGCAACATCTAGAGTGCCACCAATTCCCCACCTCTCCTATGCACCTGCTTACTTAGGAATTGGCCCATCAGGATCATCCCACGCACTTGTAATATTCTGCAGACAAAAATCCAACATATGGCTATACATGGAACTATGCTTTACATTGTCCATTCCTGTGTTTCAGAAAACAACATATAAATGATTTAGGCTATATTTCTGTAGTCCCTGATCAGCAAGTAACTCCCATTTAAATCTGAGTAATTTTGAATTGGATAGACATAGGTTTGAGATATGAATTAGTATCAGAATGATAATCATTTTATAATGTACTTGGGATGTGACCTGTACAATCACCTGTCTTGGTCATTGTATGATTATTCCCCCAGATTATGCCTTCCAGATGTATTGGTCTACAACAGGGCTGTCAAACTCCCGGCCCATAGGCCAGATGCGTCATGTGCTGGCCACGCCCACGCCCGATTTAGTGAAGGGGGGAAAGTCTCAATACGTCATGTGACGATGCCGTGACGCCGTAAGTTTGACATCCCTGCTCTACAACACCCAGTATTTCTAATCAACACAAGGATGAGAATTGAAGCTTAACATATGGAAGTCCCCAACTTGAGGAAATCTGCACTAGCACATTCTCTGTTTGCAATAAACTTCAGATAAGTCTGTTTCCAAGACAACATTGGCCTTTTCATACATAAAAATAGAAAACACACCTTTCTTACATGCATGTTTAGTCATATTTTAATGCTAAAGAAGAAATATTACAGAAAGGAAATCTAGAGAATCATTCTGGGCTTGTCTTGTGGAAGTAAGTCCTAACTAACTAGGTAGTTGATTGCCAACCAAATGAGTCACCCAACTGCTTTGAAACTCATCGAATTTGGTACTCAATGCATTCTGACATGAAAATTTTGTTCAGTACTCATTGTTTGTTTGGTATTCAATGCACAAGCTAGAACTTTTTGATGTTGGCTGCCTTGTGATTTTATGGAAGAAAATTGTTTGGTACTCATTGTTTCTGGTACTCATCGCACCTCCCGGAACCAATTCACAATGAGTACCAAGATACCATTGTAATTCCAATTCCACCTCTATCTTCATCCACAAACTGGCAAGCTTTGGAGATACCTGCCCATTTATCTGATTTTGGAAAGGCTAACTTCTACATTTCATGTTTACAATTGCAACATTTCTTTACCAGTATCACCATAAATCCTTTTTCCATGGAAAAGAAATGTTCTCCCTTTTATTTCCAAATCCAATCACACTTCTTAAATTTAGTCCATATTTCTGCTCTTTTTCAGAAGGCTTCCGAGAAATCAAAGGGCTGTCATGCTTGCCTATTTGCTTGCACTGGTCCAAGGGAATCAAAATCCAGTCTGCTCTTTTTAAAAAGTTGCTCTTTCATGAAAGTAGTAGCACTGATAGAAAGTTGCTCTTTCACCATCTGGTAGTACCGATACCACAGACAGTACCCCAAATATGAAACTGAGTTTGCAAGGCAACCCTAGTATCTTCAAGCAATGACTTTTACTTTTTCCACTTTTGATTACTGGCTCTAACATTCCGTGATGGTATCAGGGCAGAAATTGGGGAGAGATGCTCGGCACCCACTCAGCATGACCAGAAAATCCCCCAAGTGTAGCAAGACTAATTTATTAAATCTACCAGTAATTAAGCAATAGCCAGAGCTCTTTTTTTATATCACTAAATCCATAATTTAAAATTATCTAATTCCGTGAGTGTTGACTTCATGTATTCTCAAATCATGAGACTTATTTAGCAAGGAAAAAGTTGCCTTCCCCATGTTTTTCTGAAATATCTTATATTCTTCCTTTCCTTGGTCAGGTTCTTGCCCTCGCTTTAAAACCAACATGACTACATTAAAATGTGACCTTGAGGCTTGTTGGCTGTTCTTTTTTTTAAAAAAAAAACGTGCTCACTTATTTACTGAAAATCTAACACAAGGGGAGAGCGTGCAAGCAGGCTGAGGTGCAGTACATGATTTCAGCAGGTTAACGCCTTATCAGCTGACACCAGATTCAAAGCATTGTGGAGCTTTCAAGGTCCTGTCCAAAAACAGTCTGATTGCCCAGGGCAAAGTTACTGGCCTCCATTGGGTCATTTCAGCTCCCTAGCCTAAAACTATTTCCTTTTCAAAGACAATGGGGTTAGAGCCGTGATGGCGAACCTATGGCACGGGTGCCACAAGTGGCACGCGGAGCCATATCGGTGGGCACGCGAGCTCAGGTCCAGCGTGCATGTGTGCACCAGCCGGCTGATTTTCGGGCATTCTGGGCCCACTGGGAGTCAGGAAACAGGCTATTTCCAGCCTCCAGAGGGGGTGGGGAAGGCCGTTTTCGCCCTCCCCAGGCTCCTAGAAAGGCTCTGGAGCCTGGGGAGAGTGAAAAATGGGCATGTCATTGCATGCTTGGAGCAGGGGGGTCATGCATGCATGTGCGGGGGTGCATGGAATTATGAGTGTGGGCACGCACACACGTGATCCCCCGCATTCCCCCCCTTTTGGCACGCGAACCAAAAAAGGTTCGCCATCACTGGGTTAGAGTGTGACTCTACTAGCCCAGGCAAAATTTGTGTATCATACTGTGGTCCTTTTGGATGAAAACAGGATAAAAAAACTAATGGGGTCTGCTAATGGAAAAGCGCAAATCAAAACCTGAGTGGCAGCATCTGTATCAGCCTTACATCCCGTGTTCTAGGTAATGTATGGAATGTACCCCTAAACCGAATCTTGTCTCCTGCTTAATGTCATCTTGCAGTAAAAAATGTCCATATTATTCACTGCCCATTTCTAAACGTAGTGGTTGTGTACATTCATGTATTTAACTCAGCACTGTATACATTCCTGTAAAAAGGTTTGGGCATGATTCATCTTGAAAATACTGATAATATATGGAAACTTGATATTATTGTACAAATAAAAGACAATTTTAAAGGTGATTGTTTTATCAAACTTTTGCCAGGTAAAGCAGTTAGGCTTTTCGAACAGATAAGTTTTTAAATAAACTGAAAGAGTGAGAAGGATAAAAGTAGCATTCATGCTTGCCTGAATGTGTGCCTCCACAATGTTTTATAAATGGTAGTTTGGGAAACTCTTTGCCTACAGCATGGATTGTTGTGTTTATTACTTTATTCAGGCTTACCTTGCAAAAGTACTACTGAAAATGAAATTTGAAAAATAAGAGGCTGTTCAGAACAGAGATTTTGTTTTGAAAGGTAGAAAGATACAATATCAGTCGCTAGTGTGTTTTGATTTTCATTTAGAAAGGTTGGTTCCCTTTTTCGTGGGATGAAACTCCTTTTAAGATAATCTCTTTATGTAACTCCAATGTTGTATAGTTATGGAAAACACTTCATCAATAAAGTGATAGTGATCTCTCCCTCTCTTTTTCTCTCTCTTTGAATTAAATTTATTATTATTATATTGTTTTGGTCAATGAAAACTTGCCAACTGTAAAACAAAACTTAGAAAAAGAATGAAACCACATTTTCTGCTGGTTGAAATTCCTGACATTTTTCTTTCTTTCTAGTATTCATTTTTTAGAATTGATATTTGCAAGCTGGGTTACTTGATGTATGATCTAGAAAGTCAGCCAAATCTCTATGAAATATTAAAGCCTGCTTTTAATATTTTAGAGCTAAATACTGCAGCCACAGAAGCAGAGTAACATCTAATAGAGCAAAGTTGCTACCAAATTATCGGTCTGAATGATTAAAATTAGAAAATTTAAGAATAATTGTGGCAACAGTACTTAAGTTTGCTAATTGTATATGTAAACAACATTGAACCAGCTTTTGAAAGATAGAAAACAACAGATTCATAAGTAGAATTCTACAGAGCGCAAGTGATGATCCATAGAGTAACAAATAAAATAGGTACATTAAAAAATTGGAAGAATAGGAGCTATTTCCAAAAATATCACAAAGTTCAATTTTATGTTTTATAAAAACCATTGTGGTATTCCATAGCCACATTAAATCTACCACACAATCGTCTATAAAATACTTTGTTTTCAGCAACAAAGCATCTACTGAAGATTAATTGAGTTTAGTGCAACTAGTGATCTAGTAAGTGATCTAGTAAAAACTACAGCATTACTCTGATCATTTAGTTCCTTTATTTATTATGTGTTTGTTTAATAAATTTATATGCTGCCCATCTCCATAATACGGCAACTCTGGGAGGCTTAGAATGAGTAAATAGCACAACTTTTTAAATACAGGAATCAGAGAATCAGGCATGGGCACACGGATAAATTTAATTCACACAGTTTTCTACAACTGTTTAATCCAATTTCTGTCTTCTTGATAAAATGCATGATCTCATTTGGGGAAGGCTACTGTTCAGTGCTAAAATACATGTGTTACATTTGAAAGGTCTCAGATTTTCAGAACTTCAAAAATGGCTGGGAAAAAACTCTTGATTGAAATAATGCTGAGTTATTGTTAATCCATGCAATAACTTAACAACCCCATTCCATATAAGGCAGCTCATTTATTCCTTTTAAGACTCATTTAGATTTAATACAAGGTTTTATTGAAGTGTAGGACAAAATTCAGCCAACTCTTCTTAGCAAACCCATTAAATTTTAGTTACATCTTATATTTTGTAATACATCTCTTAACCACCCCTTTACATTCCTCTCACTGAAATATTTTTTACACTGAAGACAAATTCAGTCAGAGTGTTTGATGCACTGATTTCATATGTCATATTAAGTCAGTGGTTGGTTCATTTGGGATTTAGCAAATTGTGTGAACCCAGTTATGTTTTGCTAAGTAAACCATGGTTTGCAACAAATTATCAAAATCTGAAGCAGATTACAATTTAAAGCAAGCATCATTGTTCTAGATGCCAAGTTTACACTTTGAACTTCCATTAGGAAAAAATATATTCATGAGCTATACATGTTGTAACAAGGATGCAGCTTTCACCAGTATGAATCATATATAGGAAATGAAATGTGACAAATAATTGTTTGCAAAACAGGTTTGACTTCAAGTGTGACCGAATGATTTAGTATCAACAGCTTTCCAATAGAGAAAAGGGAATGACATTATTACAAGCAAAACCTCAAGCCTGATCAGGATTGAGAGATGTTCAGCGTAATCTTTTGATATGCTTCAACATATCCACACTAAACTTTTTCACTGAATTGTAGTCTTGCTTACATTGTTAGATGGGAGTCACTGTCCAAAATTCATTCATTCAGAGATTTTAATCATCTGAGCAGAATTATCTTACTTTACAGATGCAAATCCTATCTAGAGAGGACATGCTTACTACTTTCCTGGCAATTGGTTGTCTGGCTTGTGCTATCTCTTAACTTTTGAAGGCATCCACATTGTGTCTTCAGCCAAATTTTCCAAAAGGCAAACTCCCTGTGGTGGTTGTATCTGAGAATGAATTGCTAACCAATATGTTATTGCATTTTATGATCCTTCTGCAACCAGAAGATTGCATTAGAGTTGAGAAATAAGGGTTAAAGTTTGGTACAAAATGGCAAGGAACTTAAACTCGAGTGCTAGGCTTTTGGTTGCGCTGGCCATAACCAAAAGAAGTTAGACGTAGAATAAGTAAGATCCTTGGAGACACTAAATATATAGATTAAAGGAAATGACAAGAAACTGTGTGTTAAACAGCTTGAGATAAATAAAGAAAATTAGGACACGTGGAGGAGTCAGATCAATGAAAACTGAAAGGAAACTGTTAAACTGTATAGAGATGTGAATGATACAGACTAATGCAAAACAGCATCCATCCACAAAGCAACAGCAACATGCTTTCCTTCCATCAAGGCAGGAGAAAGGAATGTAATTGAAAGGAAAACTGCTGCCCATCCCCAACTACTTTTTACAATGAGCACCATGGTCAATAGTATTGCTCCCCTTACAGAATGTAGTGCGGGTTACTTTCATGACTGTGATTAGTTTTCCTGTGATTAGTTTTCCCACTGGCTGTGGGAAAAAAACAGTTCCATGCATTATAAATGTTCACCACCATCCCTTCCAGCCAGTCATGAATCAGAAGGCCCTGCAGCCATGCATATTGCCAAATGTAGGGCATTCTATTTTGATTAAGAAATCTTGAAACCCAGGCAGTCCTACAACTTTCAACTCAAAAAGTAACACACCTTTTGCTGAATTCATGGAAGCTTCTGGCCCAATGTTTTGTGTTTTCCTTTAGAATCCACTATTTTGGGCCATTGAGGGACCATTGAATGGGAGGGGAGGGAAACAGAAGGAAAATATAATTCACTAGTATGCAATGAGAAGGAAGAAATTGGGGGTCTCAAATTGATTTTTTTTTACTCTTCTCCCCCCACCCCCTCCAATCTCACAAAGGCCCTATGTTTATCATCCAGTAATTTCCATTTCAGAAACCAAAGGCTAAAGCCAGAGGCTGCCGCAGACAGAATTGTTGCTGAAGAAACAGCAAGTGACTGTGCATTCACTAAAGCTGACGAGTGACAAGCCTACTTTACTAAGGCAGGAATTTACATAAATGCTGCGGAGGCTTTTATTCTGTGTACCAAAGGACTGAGCTGCTAGGTCTGAGCAACCTCCACCACAGGACACTAGGAGATTTGTTCCGTTGAGTTCAATTCCTTAGTGTTCTTTTAAGGTTATACTTCTACCTGTGTAATACTATCTGTATGATGATCGTTTTCCTAGTACAAGCAGTAAAATAAATTGTTATGATCTGCTTGTATGTAAAGCTTGGTATTTTTTCTTATTGGATGCCTGGGAGGAGAATTTGCCCCTTAGAGAATCCCTGCTGGTTGGAAACTTGGCAGCAGGTTTGTTTAAATTGTAAAGGAGCTGGAAGGATTCTGCTTGGGAGATCTGTGACCAGTTCCTCAAAGCCAGAACAGTTCTTGTGTTAAAGCTCGAGCTGAGCTTGTGACATAGATATGGGGGAGGTGGGCAGGCAGAAGTCTGTTGGTGAAATAAAGGCTTAACCTTGAAGAGAATAATGGAGAACAAAACAGCATGTTTTCCCTCTAAAATCTACAAAGTGCATGATGGCCTTTTTACAGCTGTGTATTCTGACCTAGGCTTCCCCAAAAGCACAAAGCTCCACGACTCCATGTCCCAATAAAACCCCTTTTATTTAGTTTACAGTGAATTTCTCTCCAGCAAAGACCCGGCCAACAGTTTTTCAAAATATTTCCCAATTATAGACCTTTATCAGGCTTGGAGAACTGCCAAGCCGATATCTTTCAGACTCCACACTATAACGGACAATACTTGGCAAGAATGCAGGAACAGATCTTCGCCCAAATGAACTAATTGTCTCCTGCAAACTCCCCTCCCCTTTCGCTCCTCTTTTATTCCCTATGGGAGGGGCCATTCATCGTCCACCTGTGGCCTTACTCCCAAGTCGACCCTTGTTCCTCAGCTGTTTCCTTCATCTGGCAACTCTGCGCATGCACACACTGGGAACAGGCTCCAGCTGTTCATCTGCCTCACTAATGTCTGACTCAGTAGTGGGTTCTAAAACCCTTTACTACCAGTTTGTGTGTGCACTTGCGTGCACATGTGATGCTTCTGCGCATGCACAGAAGCGTTCCAGGTGGGTGGGCAAAGCCTCCCACCACCGGTGCTACCGGTTCTAAGAACTGGGCCAAACCAGAAGCAACCCACCGCTGGTCAGACTGCCCTGGCCCCATCTCTGCCTCTGACGCAGAGCACTCATCAGGGCCTTCCCCAGACTCCAGGACTGGCCCATGTTCCTCCCCAATCTCCTCACTGTCCAAATCTGCTGCCAACTCCGCTGGCCACTTTATCATTACGGGCTACAACACCGTGAGAGGAATGTGTTTTCAATTCCTTAAATATGCTTTAATTTTCCAGAGGCATTTCTAAACCCAGAACTTGTCAGCTGTAAGAAGACAACGGTTCTTGCTTACTTGCCTGAAGGATTCAGAGAAGATTGTCCCAGAATGTTGTTGGATCCATATCAGGGCTGTGTGTGAAGTCCAGATGCTGCCTTCCAATCCCACCTGCTTCGAAGTACTTCCATTCCTTAAACCAACTGAGTTGTCTTTTGAGATTACACAATAGCTATGGATGGCAAAAACACAACCCTTGGAAAAGATAGGTTTGATTTTAAGGAATCACAGGAATCATGTCCCCAGAGTCTTTAAAGTACTTTTCAGACTGAGTCAAAGATGCTGCAAGCCCACCTATATTCTTTGTGAATATAAAGAACACTCAAGGTGGCTCACAGTTAAAAGACAAATACGACAATAAATTCAGTGTGAGCTATATAAAAAAGGATAAATTAAAATATGCATCAGCAATAGCGTTTAGGCTTATATACTGTCCCATAGTGCTTTACAGCACTGTTTGGGCAGTTTACAATGTAAGCATTATTTGCTTATTGCCCCCAGCAATCTGTGTCCTCATTTTACCAACCTCGGAAGTATGGAAGGCTTGAGCCCCATCAGGATCAAACTTCAGACTGTGGGCAGAGTTTGCCTGCAATACTGCATTTTAACCACTGTGTTTTTTAAATTAAATTGTGGTCCTGTTAAAGAGATGCATCTTGGCCATAGACTTTGTTAATCACAACTTCCAAACAAATGCACTTCATGCAAATCCAGGATAAGACCAGTTCTCATGTGCCAGGTAAATTAATCCATGGCAGGGACATCTTCAGTAGTCCTCTCTCCCTGATCTTAATGCTGTGGTGTGGTGTGGTGTGTGTGTGTGTGTGTGTGTGTGTGTGTGTGTGTGTGTGTGTGTGTGTGTGAGAGAGAGAGAGAGAGAGAGAGAGAGAGAGAGAGAGAGAGATCTGGCCAGGCAGTCCACAAGCTTTGGCAAGTATTCCAAGGAGAATTTTAGCACAAATTTCATACACTTGCTTTGCCTTACAATAATTTGAATATGTGTGTGTGTGGGGGGGGTATTGGTGTGTATTATCTTCAATAGTGTCTGAACCCATGAGAATTTTCACTGCTCAGGTCACTGAGATTCATACTTCTACCTTAGAATATAAGCTGAAGAACTAGTTTCCTTACAGTACACCAATAAATATGAAAAATCGTCAATACATAATGATTTCCTTAGTAGGAAATGAAAAAGTGTTTGTTTGTTTATTTGTTTGTTTGTTTGTTTGTTTGTTTGTTTTTAATTGGAATCACCTGTGTGTGGAAAATAGCTCCCTTTGGAATTTTCTTGAAATTGCATAAAATCTTATTGTGCTTTAATATAGTCTTATACAAAAAGTTTTAAATTTACATAGTTTTATGTTTTCTACATTTCAGCTTTTATTGCACTTGTTGTATACAACCATATTAACTCTGGAAAAACAGTATTAAGACAATGTTATCTATTGTCAAGGGACCATTACGATCTCCATTTCAAAGAGAACATTTATAAGGTATTGCTATGGTTGGTATAATGCCTACTCCCATTTAACTCACAGCAGCACACCCCAAACTCAGGAAGAATTAATCTTTGTGTAGATAAGTTTTGGAAAGTAAAAATGTGTTTACTTATATCTATAACTGAGAGTTATTCAATAACAATGTAGCATTTATTAAAACAGGAAGCCATATGGGTAGTCCTTGACTTATGATGGTAATTGAGTCTGAAATTACAGCTTTGGGTCATGCCAGTTGTTAAGCAAGTCATCACCTGACCATGCCCAATTTTATAAACTTTCTCATTAAGTAAATACTCATACCATGGTCATCTAGTAGAAGCATTAATTACTGTGACACAACCATGGGCCAAAGCCAATGGCCATAAATGCAGGCCAGTTACCAAGTACCCAAAATGCAGTCATATGACCACAGGGGAGGTGCCCTTCAGAACGTGATCATCAGTTCCTTTTGGGGATCTGTCATAACTTTGAACAATCATTAAGCAACTGGTTGTAAGTTGAGGACCATCTGTACCAGCACATTTTAATTCAGATGAAAATGTTATGTTAATGAATGAAATCTTCAAGAACAAGATTTCTGGAGAGAAGCTAATAGTAGTTGTGATTTTTACTTAATGTGCACTTATATCTAAGCATAGAATAGACAAAACAATTTTATGTAACCCAATGCAAAGTAATAACAGCAATAAAGCAACATAGTAATCTCTATAATATAATGGTCTATATAAGACATTTCCTAACCAGCACAAATGTAACCTACAGCTATATTGAGTAATGATAAAATTCTTCCAGCTTCATAAGATCCTAAGAAAAGGGCCTTTTTAACTTTTAGGAGATTAGACTCTACAGTAGATGCAATTGAACGCAAAGTCAATTCTAGGAGGTAAGAGCTAAATCGGGAAAAGCTGTACAGTGTGACATGGTCATTTGATCAGCAGGACAAGCTAATTGATCTTGATTGCATAACTGAGCTGAGCACACAGGAAGATGATTTATAATTAAGTTATTTGAATAATAGTGTTTCTGTACACATGGCCCGGAAAGTCAGGATCAGCTATTTAAACTGATCATCCTCCCAAATACCTAGTTATCATAGGGATTGGCAAAAGAAGATTCAAAGGTAAATCAAAAGAGGTCTAACGC
Source organism: Diadophis punctatus similis (assembly GCA_023053685.1). NCBI lineage: Eukaryota > Metazoa > Chordata > Lepidosauria > Squamata > Dipsadidae > Diadophis > Diadophis punctatus. The sequence continues at coordinate 37,298,080 of JALIGW010000003.1, read as the reverse complement.
AGGGGTGTCAAACTCATGCCATCACGGGACGTATCGGGACTTTTTTTCCCCTTCGCTAAACCAGGCGTGGGCGTGGCCAGCATGTGACGCATCCAGCCCGCAGGCCAGGAGTTTAACAGCCCTGGTCTAGAGCCACCCAAACTGTACTTTTTTTTAACCTCAACTAGAGGTTGGAGAATGGAATCAAGAAGGCTGCCAGCTATCTACAACAGTCCAGGCATGAATTAGCTGTTCCATGCACTAGAAAGCATATTACAGTCTATTCTGTACATAATATCTATCCAAGTATCTGGTGAAATCATCTCAACTGAATTTTAATTCAAAGCTAAAAAAAGATCATAGCATGAGGAGGTTAGGTTCATAATTTCCTTGCTTGCTTCTTAGGCAGATAATCATTTTCAGCAAAGATTATCCAGTTAATAGGAGTATCATTTCAGCGGTGTAAATCTTTATCATAAATATACACTCATAACAGTATTTTTTACCTCACCCCAATCTTTTATATTAAAGCCTATACAGCTATACATGCAGTCACAAAACTTTATTTAAGGAATCTGAAATACACCTTATGACCTGTGCTCCCTCTATAACTAAAGCATTTGGAACTTTTCAAATAATTGCAACACTATGCATTGGTGTATGGGGTTTAATTGAATTACCAGGACCATATAATATTGATTAATAAATAACCATTAAGCAGGGTGGTAGGGTAGTTTTTGTTTGTTTGTTTCAAGTTAATGTTGACTTCTGGTGATTGTCTGGACAAATCCTTGCAGTTTTATTGACAAGATTTTTTGGAAATCTTGCTTCCTGGAGCTGAGTAAGAGTTGTTTTGTGGTTAAGGTGAGACTAGAACTCATATCTCCTAGTCTGGTATCTTAACCACTAGCCCAAACTGGCTCTACTTAGGTGGCAATTACTTGTGAAATATATACTGACCCAGTAGTGGTCTGGAAATAAAAGGATGTCAGTGTATGTTCAAGGCAGCTTTGTGCATTTCTACCTTAATTTTTTAGGTTTTAAAAAAGCCGAAATTTTCATGTGGAACTAACTTTTCTGAACCAAACCAGATTATATTTCCTCAGTTTCTTTAAGGATATGCCTTCTTTCTCCCCATGGATTCTAGTTACAAACAGATCCGTTTGACATAGTTAATATGGAGTTAGCACAGATGATACTTAACACGGTTAATATGGAGATAAGCAACAGCCGTTTGCTTCTTAGCAGCATGTTCTCTGCTAAAACAATCTTCTTTTTCACGGCACAAATCACATTCCCCAGCTCTTCTTCTCATGCCATCTGATATGTTGAAAAACTACCTGCTTTTCATCATTGTAACAGAAAGACAAACTAGGCAGAAAAATATTAAGGGTGGTATACAGGAATCAATCACCTAATGTTTTGATATAACTTTCAGACTTGCTTGCATACTTTTCTGCAACTAGAGAGGCAGAATTCTAGATTGTACAACATCTTAGAAAAATCATGATCAGTATTTGAAACATGAGAGCAGGTGCACCTTTGTAGCACCTCCATTTGTAAAGCAAGGTGACTGACTGAGTTGCATCAGCTCCACTTCAATGCTATCTTGACAGGTTTAATCGAAGTTCCTCATTGAATTGAAGTGCCTCCCAGAAACCTAATGCATACGTATGCATGTACACTTTATTTTATAAAGAGAGTGGTCTTTGTGCCTGTTAATTAACACTTCGAATATTATTGCTACATTTCCCAGAGGGATACCTTTGGTAATCTGATGCAGGGGGAAAAAAACACAAAAAGGGGATCTTCTTGTACATTTATTATAGCAAAATATTTTCTGGCCAAGAATGTGTATTACCTGTTGTATGCCCTGTTATTCTGGCCTGGGAAGAAGAAAAGTAACAGCAAATCAGAGGAAAAAGAAGCAAAATGAACTCACAATGATTATTACAATTTTAACATTAACCATTCACCAAAGGTCCCCAATTACTCAATATATCTTGGCTTTGGGTAAACTAATATTTATATATATATATATATATATATATATATATATATATATATATATATATATATATATATATATATATATATATATATATATATATATATATATATATATATATATATATATATATATATATATATATATATATATATATATATATATATATATATATATATATATATATATATATTTTCTGAGGTTTTCGCAGGTGTTTGTATGTAGGTCTTTGGGTATTCGGGTTTTCTCCCGCGTGAAATTGGAAGTGTCTTTGCAACGTTTCGACGAAGTCTCATTCGTTGAGGAGTTCTGAGAGGCAAAATAGCACACATCTTAAAGTTCTCCAGCTGTTGGAGAGCAACTGTCCCAGAGGGGAGGAGGGCTGAAGAGGGAAAATAGTAGGACTTGCACTAGAGGGCAAGGTCTGACCTTTCCCCACCCCAATGCCTTTGAGCCTTACCTAGTCTTTTCCAGTCTGGGAGCTGCCAGTCTGGGAGATTCCTGTATTATTGGCAGTGAACAATAAAATACCTAGTTTGAACTTTATATGTGTGGGTCTGTCTGTTCATGCCTGACACCAGGTTGTGAAACATTGGCCTAAAATGAGTTGCAGCTGATGGATAAGGTGATAGGAGATTACCTCAGGAATAACATGTCCCAACTCCAAAGAGTAGGAGACTTTCATTGTTTAGAAAAGCCCCTTGTGTCAAGATTTTCCCTGCATGTAGAAAGCTTAGCACCTCAGCTTAGACTCTGAATTACACCTACCACAGAATATAGTCATAGGAATACTTTGCAGTGACTCATGAGGAGGCTCCTTTTTGGACACAAGTACATAAGAGATTTGAGGAAAATAGAAACCTCAGTGTAACCCTTCCCGGTCAACACCCAAACTCTCAAGTCAATAAAAGCTTCTGAGCTATCCAAATAATCAAGACTTCCTTCTAGATTTTATCTGGACAAATACTGGGAGTAAAAAGAAGGGACTACAAATATTGGAGCCATGGTGGCACAGTGATTAGAATGCAGTACTGCAGGCTACTTCTGCTGACTACTGGCTGCCTGCAATTTGGCAGATCGAATCTCACCAGGCTCAAGGTTGACTCAGCCTTCCATCCTTCCGAGGTCGGTAAAATGAGGACCCAGATTGTTGGGGGCAATATGCTGACTCTGTAAATTGCTTAGAGAGGGCTGTAAAGCAGTGTAAAGTGGTGTCTTAGTCTAAGTGCTATTGTGCACTAATTTTGATTTTATAATTGGGGAGTTCTTAGTATGTAATTCAAAGTCCTGACCAGGTTTTGAAAATGTTTTGTATAAGGACCATCCTAACTTGCTAAGGACTTTTTTGCCCAACTGCAATGAGGTTCATAACCTATATTAAATTTTATTATTAAATGTATTTAATAATAAAATAATTCACATTGTCTCCAGCAACAGGTAAGCAGGGATTAACACCAGATAAATAAGCAGAAAATCAAGCTTGCAAGGAGAAAACCACACACAGAGAGACCAGTGGTGGGTTATAAATGTTTTTGCTACCGGTTCGCGCTCACGTTCGCGCACATGCGCAGAAGCATCCCGGGCGGGTGGGTGGAGCCTCCCCCCACCGGTGCTACTGGTTCTAAGAACCGGTCCGAAACGGGAGCAACCCACCGCTGACACAGACACACCCAAATAATGGCAGGGCAAGATATTGTATATAAACAAGGAGTAAACCTCCACACTCACTAGCACTGATGATGTTACCTAATCAGGTAATGAAAAGTCTGCAGGTGAATAACCAAACTCAGAGACCATGAAGGACTCACAATGTTCTTCTCTATATAGCAATAAATTATACTTCTTTGTACAGCAATAAAAAGCAAGTTTTTTGTAGGCACCAGCCTAGAAATCAGTAGATGGTGAGTTCTAGTCCCGCCTTAAACACAAAACCAGTTGAGTGACCTTGGACCAGTCACTCTCTCACACCCTAAGAGTAAAGCTTCTGAAGCCACTTCTGAAAAATTGTGCCAAGAAAACTTGCCAGGGCAGTTGCCACAATTCAACACAGATTCAGAGGTATAGAAGTAGTATGGCAATAAAGAACATTTAAGGAAGCCTCAAATAAAATTCATTTATCTTATGAATTATGAATCCTATAATTAGCATTAAAATGGTCAAGGGTGTAAAAAGTAGCAGTAACATCTTATTACTAAATGCAATCAATATGCATGTTATAGAGCTTGCAAGAGATAAAAATCCAGTAAAGGATAGTATTTGAAAACTTGCTGATGATTGATCATATTTTTAAAAATAAATCAGTTACTGTAAGAAGAACATCTATCTTTATTTCCTTGAGCTGATATGGATAGGAGCTGGGAACTTTTGTGGAAATGCTATAGGATAATTCAATGCTTTATCATGAACAAGATGGAAAAGGTTGTCAGTTATTGTCGTCTAGGTGACAGACAAAAGAAATTTGCATAGACCAACAGCTTTGGTGTTTAAGGATATGTCTCCCAAAATAGAGTGATGACTTCTTAAAATAAAAGAAAGCCAAATCAAGTTGTTAAACCTCAGCAATTGCAATCAGTATAATCCAGGTCATTAATCAGACTGCATTCAGAAAAGACACTAAAAATATCATTGTATCTTTCTAGTACTGATTGCAAAATGAAATAAAATACAGTACATTTTATTGGAATCTATACCATAAGCCATTCTATTCTCTGAAAATATTTTTCAAATTCTGTCCTCTTATAAACGTATTTAATTGTTTGGGTGTTTGTTGCTGATACATTTATGCTGCTTTATTATAATTAGGCAAATCTAAGCAGCTTACCTATAACACATAACAAAAGAAACAGCAATATAATCTATAAAATAATAATATCATCACCAATTAACTCTATACGATAATAATAGATGACATCCTCTTTCTACTTCTCCAGGGGGTGACACATTTCTTTTCATCAGAGACTGTCCCAGTGCTGGGAACTGTGTCCAGGACTCTTTGGATTCCTTCCTTCCTTCCTTCCTTCCTTCCTTCCTTCCTTCCTTCCTTCCTTCCTTCCTTCCTTCCTTCCTTCCTTCCTTCCTTCCTTCCATGTTGCTTCTTCTTTATCACCTGTGAAGAAAAATAGCTACAGAAACACCATAAACAAGTTATATTGCACATGGGCATCTGGCTTTCTGCTGAGATCTCTATTAAATGCAGTCAAATCCCATTATATTAAACAGACCACACACACACACACACACACACACACACACACACACACACACACACATACACACACACACACCATGCACACATGTTCTTGCAAAAGAAATGAATCAGTCCTAAGAAGCAGAAAATGTAAGTTCAGTACCCATCCAGACGTTTCAAGCAGATGGGATGGTGGGAGGGGATCCAATCTAGGTTCCTATGAAATGGGATTCAGTGGTTTAAAATTTGAAATGAAAACACAGGAGAAGCAAGCTAAGTCCTCCTCCCCACCCACCTTTTCCCACCCAAACCTGTTCTTTCAATCATATTTTCTTCCAGCAGTGGTTTTGACTTTCCAGCGAGGGAAATGCCCAACAAAATGAATTCATATAGGAATTCCACTCTGTCCTTCTGTCCATCCGTAGGGAATACAGAATAACAGAATTGGAAGGGACCTTGGAGGTCTTATAGTTCAACCCCCTGCTTGGGCAGGATACCATATACCATGTCAAACAAATGGCTGTCCAATCTCTTCTTAAAAACCTCCAATGATGGAGCACACACAAGTTCTGGAGGCAAGCTCTTCCACTGATCAATTGTTCTCATTGTCAGGAAATTTCTCCTTAATCCTAGGCTGGATCTCTCCCTAATAAGTTTCCACCTGTTACTTCAGGTGCTTTGGAGAATAAACTGACCCTCTCTTTTCTGTGACAGCCCCTTAAAAATTGGAAGACTGCTATAATGTCACCCGAGTTCTTCTCTTCATTAGACTAGACATACCCAATTCTTGCAACCATTAACTTTAACTTTAAAGCCCCAACTCCACCAACTGGATCCTGCACATCCAGTTTCACTCATCTTCAGGAGAGTGAAATATCGGTGAAGTGTCTCCATCTCTCCTTTGATGTACCAGCCTGAGAGAGATTTGCTTTAGCCTTTCCTAAATCATTTCTGCAAACACACTATGGCTTTGGTTAAACCCCACCTCACTGTAGGCACAATTGTGGCTTTTCTAAAACCACATAATAAGGCATATTATGACACACACTAAAGCAACTAGAAATCAGAACAGGCTGGGTTATTTTAAAAACATCAGCCATATGCTAATGTGACACCTTTTCTCTGTGACATTTAAAATGGAATTGTTAATACAGTATTGTTTAATGCAAGCAGACCAACTATTCTACAAAATACTAATTCTAGTTTATTCCTAAAGCCTTCTTTGAATCCAGGTGGAATCTTGATGACTTCAGTTCATGGACACATCTTTGTGGTAAGGTTTCATGGCAAAGTTATGTAACCAATTTACTTCTACCTTCTTCTGACCAGGTATTTCCTAGTGGCTTCCTATCCAAATACTAAAAGTCCAGGTTTAGCTTTTTGAAATCAGTCGAGAGCTAACAATTTCTAAGGGTTTGGCTGCAAGCAAAGGACTATATGCTGCTGAGTTTCTGCAGACTTCTGGTATCTCTGGACTGCATAGATTGATTAATATCTATGTAGTCAGGAGATATCAGAAGTGTACAGCTACATTCTAACTTCATCTGCCTATCTATACACATAAATGTGCTACTCCTTCTGGTATTGCAAAACACTTTGCTTTTTCACATACTGTATATGTTGGCCAGTTAAATTTGCACTAAATGACAACCCTCTCCTATATTTCAGTCCATCATGAAAAAAAAAACCAATGCTAATTGCTGCCCAGGCTTTTAAAAGAATAAAAATTCTTATATCATTGATGGGCCTTTTTAGAGCCGGCATAAAAGATTCATACTAAGCTATTGTCTCTTTGTGTTGTCTGCAAAGAAAATTCTATTTTCAAGCTGTACCGCAGAGTATACTAAACTATGCTTTTAAAAATGATGGGGGGGGGAACAGCAGTTCTTTGGTTAGCATTTGCAACACTGAAGATTTAAAGCAGCCGCCAACATTTGAACTTCTATGAGGTTTGGGAGGTTGACTCCCTCTGCAGAATTTCTGCTTCAGAATTCCTAACCACATGGGTGCCTGGAATTCAACAAATTCAGAGGAACCCCAGCTGCCTTATGCTAAGCTGGTGAATCTGTGAAGCTGCATGAAATTGCCCACATCGAGGGACAATATGTTGAAGACATAAGGGGAAGTTAAACAACTATTTCAGGAAACTTTGAAGGCAACCAGAGAAAGGAGGAGCCAATATAGGAGAGAGCCACCAAGGAATGCATCACTTCTGATCCTTACTTGCTCACCAGAAGAAAGAATAGCAGGCATATAAATAGCAAATAACATACATATCAGTGTTTTTCAAACCTGAACAGTTTTAAGGTGTCTGGATCACATTAAAATTGCCAAATTTGAAAACCCAGATATAACATGTAATGCTGCAATAACAATAGCGCACCACAGATCTGTACTGTAGCTTGTTGAGCGATGAATATTTCTAATGGGAAATGTTATCAGAGGAGCTGAAACAGAAATGTTTCCTCATTTCTTTCTAATCTATTCACCCTCAGAAATGAAGTTATATATTGGGTTGTATTTTTTTTAATGATGCATAGATTTTTTTAAATGTCTATTCCTGTGATATATCACCTGGATTCACACTGCTTGAGTTGGATGTCTCCATACACAAGAGAAATAATAAACTTTGGGGATTTAGCATCCATATTCTATATGTTTTATCCTGAAATGTCTTTCTAAAAATCTTATTACTTTGAGTTTAAAATTTTATTTTAATTAACTCATTTAGTTTTATTGTTTACTTTATTCATATAAATTGTACTCTGGTTTATTGGCTGTATTTTAAAGATACACATAGATTATATATAATTCATTTTACTACAGCTTATTCAGCTAACCATGATTTAACATCACAGATTACAGATTTTGAAAAATATTACAATTTTAACCAAATGAGAGATCACTGAATTTATATACTTTAAAAGATTTCAAAATGGGTTTTTCACATTACAATGGTTGCCTGATAAGATACTTGTAATCTGTCTCAGGTGTAACCTGTTTCTATATAATCAACCTGCCTTCCCCTTCCTTTCCCTATTTATCCCAATTTAAATATTGCATCAGATATTGTAATAGTAGCCACCAGATCCAGCAAAGTGGGCCTGCTTCAGGTCTGTAAGAGCTACAGTGGTGAACTTGGGAAAAACTTTGCAAAGACCATTACAAAATCATGGAAAGGAGAAGATCACAAAAAGGAATTCAAGCTGACTCCACCTTAAGGTCAAAGAGGCAGGAATGGGAAAACGTTGACGTTATACTGGTCGTATAACCCAGCTGGCGAATTCTGGAAGTTGAGGTCCACATTTCTTTAAGTTGCTCAGATTGAGAAAGTCTGCTATGGCCTCTCTCAATAAAATACAATCTCAGTCAAATTGCAAGAAGCAATGTCACCTGGCAGGATCCAAGCAGGATATCTTCTCTTTTGTAGCAGCTGGCTTATAGAACAGCCTCCCCCCTGAAGTGCTGGATGGCCCTGATATGGCTGGCTTTCCAGATTGCCTTGAAGACCTGATTTTCTCCCCCCCCCCCAATGTTGGAAATGGAATGGAAGCCAAGCAAGTATGCATGTGTTGCTTTATTTGTTGGAGACTTTTTGATCTCAGGCAGGGGTGGGTTCCACTTACCTTCGCCACCGGTTTGCATCGCGATGTTTCACGCATGCACGCTTTTGCTCTACTCACGCACACGTGCGCATTCTCTCGTGCGATTTCACTTCCATATATGCTCAGAAGCAGGAATTAGCCTCAAACACAGCTGAGGTGTGTTCATCAGCTGTGCTTCGGGTGAAGAAATAAAGGTCGGTATTCACCCGCGGACGGGAGAGAGGGGTCCATTTCAATCCGCATAAGGGGACAAATCCAAAATAAAGATGGCGGCACACACGGAACGGCACTGACAGTGACGTCACCAGCGAGTCGCTACTGGTTCGGGCGAACCGGGAGGAACCCACCCCTGATCTCAGGCTATTAGAAAATTTTTAAGGTGCTTAACCAGATTTTTAATTGATTGTTACATGCTTCCCAGAGTTATGCTGATCAAGATAGGCAGCCATATATATAGTACATTTGTTTAATAAATAAATTTAACTAAGTAAGCTATAGCTCACAGAAGCTTATGCATTTTAATAAATGTTTTGGTGGGAAAAGGTGCCACCAGACACTTCCTGATTTCAGGAATTCAATGAATTCCTTTGTCTTTGAGAACTTATTGTGCTAGGATTTGAAAGACAGCAAGATCATGGATAAGCATCAAAACAAGACTTGCCTTTTTGATGGTATCATGACTGACGCATAACCTGACCTTGGATAAGTCCTCCTTCCTTTTCATTCCTATCACTTCACCATCAAATATGGCAAATATTTCACCTATTATTCCAATAGTCTTGAGTTATTTTCTTGATTGTTTGCCAATATCTGATTGGTACACTTAAAGGCATTCATCAAGTTGCCTGCTTACCACCTCTGCTATTTTAACTAATTAACATTATTAAATATTTCACCACTTCCTTGCATCATTGCCAAAACCAATCACCTGCTGTCTGGTTTACTAGCATAGTGGAAGCAATAAACCTTCTTTGAGCAATGAAATATATGTTTGCTGCACCTCTTAATGAGCACTCAAGTGGATGAAACATCCTACACTTTATTTATTGATTCTATTTGTTTAACGTATCTACAAGCTGTTTGTCATTTAATACAATATTCAGTCTGATGGATCCTGGTTTAGAGATGAGGATTTAGGGAGTTATTTCTTTAGGGGTCAAGGTCAAAGGAGGAGCTTTAAGAACAGTGGGGAAGGGAGATGTAACCTCCAAATTGTACTCCACAAAGGGCAAAATATTTGCAGGCCTTTCCTCTCCAGGGTGTAAACAAGAAACACCACAGATATGGCACAGTAGATGGGGAATACTCTGATTTGCACAAGGAGTGATAGAATTTATAGTCAAATGAATTGCTTCCATTTAAAATCTCCCCCAAATGCTGGAGCAAGAAGAATGGAAGGAAAATACAATTGCTCACTTTGTCCGCTCAGTAACAGTCCAAAAAGTTTTGGATTCTTTGTGGCTTCTAATGTTACTGATTGTTGCTAAATTGCTGAAGATATGGTGCAAGAACAAAACAGAAGGGAATAATAAATTAAAGACACCAACTGTTTTAAAATGTTCAGGAAGCAGCCCTGGGAATGAAGCATCCAAAGAGAAGGTGGTTGTGTTATATTACTCTAGGCTGCTACTGTAAACAGCCACAGAATAAGAAACTGCAGCACCAAGGGTCTCTTGAGGGAAGGGCACTCCAAAATCATCCTGTGTCTCCAGTTGACACAAAAATTGTCTGAAAGAGAGGGGGGGAAATACTGTAATAAATAGAATTTATCACATTGGAGATGAATTGGGGAGGAATTCCTTCCCACTTCTGAAGTCACTGTGACTAGTTATTACTTAGGGAAGTAAGCAGGCAGGGTAACTTGTGCGCCTTTTCCAATCCAACCAGCCACAGTTGCATCTCCCTCCCACCTTTCAGTACATTTTCCAATTCTAAATGTTGTTTTGCCTCCTTTCCCTTCAGCTTCCATGTACACTCTGTACTATTTTGCCCTTTGGTTGAGAAGACATGAAAGGGCAGAATGTTGCATGGGAACTGTGAGAACACTGCAGAATAAAAAATGAAACTGATTACAAGAATGCAATTGCTGTTGGAGGTGCAATAAATCATTGTGTAAGTGAAATCACAGGATTCTTACAGTAACTCTAGATCAGTGTTTCCCAACCTTGACAACTTGAAGATGTCTGGACTTCAACTCCCAGAATTCCCCAGCCAGCATTCGCTGGCTGGGGAATTCTGGGAGTTGAAGTCCAGACATCTTCAAGTTGCCAAGGTTGGGAAACACTGCTCTAGATGATGACAGCATGTCACAGATTATCTTTCCAAATCTATTTGGCCAATTCTTACTTATTTCTTCACTCATATACTTTACTAATTACAGGGGCCAGGTTTCACGCAATATACTAACCGAAAACCATACAAATCACAAGGTGACTTAGCATGATGTGTGAACCCCACAAAGTTGAAACCAAACAAGTATAACCTGAAGCCAGCAAGAAGATCCTAATATAATTTTCTGGAAGAACCTGTGGTGATGGATGTCAGAAATACCAGCCAAAGCAGGATATCTTCTCCCTGTCTATAGGAGGAGCAGGAGGAGGGAACTGGTACTACTTCTATGTCAGAAGCACCGAGGTGTTTCCGTGGTGAAAGGATTAGCCACTGACATCCTCTACTACCCAACTGGTAGTAGAGGAACTGGGGAGATATAGATTGAAAGACAGGTTTGAGGATCAGACTCCTAGCCTAGAAAAATCTCCACCTTTCAAAGGGAAGGGTTAGGAATATATTCAGTGTCAGAGAAGGCAACTGCTGACTGTAAAAACATTGCAGAATCAAGGGAGCCTGTTTATAAACAATTTTAAGTTACTCAATGCACATTAACCCACTTAACCTAGTGGATCAGTTGTATCTGCCCTATATTCCACCTAGTCATATCAGAAACATAAAAGAAAAGAAAAATATTTAGTGGTTATATCAAGACTAAAGAATTCTGTAGAAATCTTCCAGAGTTTGTGGAATTTCATTTAATTTTTATTAAAAGAAAAAAAAAACACCCATAATGACAGTATATGACATAATCTATGTAGCCAGTGTTCTAAAAAACAGCAAAACAACACCATAGTGAAAAGATTGAGACATTGAGCAACAAAAAGATGACCGGGTTAATCAAGTGGCACTATCTACAGATCATACTAACACTATTAAATTCAATATCTAAATCTGAATACAGCTATCTGCCAAAATAAAATATTGAGAACACTATACAGTGTGATTATTGGTTACCTGGGAATCCAATTAAGCCTTTAAAATAGCAGTTTAGGGAATGATCTGCTTTTGCCTTATCACCTCTAGATGTGCTGTACTATAACTCCTATCCTTCAAAGAGCATAGTAGCTAAAAAACATGACAGGATTTGTAATTCAACACTTCTGAAGGGTGACAGATTGGGAAAATCTGATTTAAATTATGTCCATCTGGCATAATCCTTCTGTGTGCATGATACCTTGGATAATTGCCGGGTGAGAATTATTTCTGAATAGATTTGCCCAGGAATGCATTGTAGATCAATCTTTTCCAATACCTAATCAGGATAATTAACTGCACTATTATTCCACATTTTGGGGGGAAATCACAGGATTCTTAATACTTTAGAAAATTATAGTATGTCAAAGATGCAGAGATCTTCTTCCTCTATCCTCTATATTTAATTTATCAGTATATCAGCAACTGAGGATTTTTCATGCATGGGAAAGTAGCAAAATAATGTTCATACAATGATGGAAGTTATATCTGCAGCTATGTATTGCTGATATAAGTTGTCTGTCAACATTTTAATTGGTAGTTTCAACAAAGAGGCAAGGAAGAGGATTTCAAACCATCTGATTAAATGTTTTAGTGTTGCTATTCCTGATTTTCTATTTGTCTTCTCCTTTAAATGGTAGTAGCATTACATCTCAGTTAATACACACAGACGTAATCCATTAACTTAACATTTTTTTAAAAAATCACCTTAAAAAGAGTGTCCATAGCACCTGCCTTATAATAGGACATCTGAAGTAATTAAGGACAAGACCTTCAGATCACAATCTGATCTCACAAGCTCCACTAATTACAGTAGGATATCTTTTCAAGTATGGGAGGGACGAACACGTTTAACCTTTTTTTATCCATTACAATAGATAAACAATTATGAATGTAAATGGAAGGAACTATGGGATTTTCTCCCCCCCCCCCCCCAATTTGAAGAAACAATTTTTGAGAAAGTTTGTGGAACTTTAACTATGTTAAAACTAGTTTAATGCCCAGTTAGTTGGCAGGAGCTAAACAACCTTTGTTGATCTTGAAAAACTAAGCAAGGACTGTTTAGTACTTAGATAACAATAATAAAGTAACAGGTAAATCACTTCCATATTATAATCATGAAAAACCTATAAGACAAATTCAACTTGAAGCAGTCTTTGCCTTTATCTTAATTGTAATATACATTGTAGTCAATCTTGCCAGAAATTTCGGGAAAAGGAAAGCATGTCACTGAATCATCTCTGCTTCACTTGCCTAGGTACTGTACTGCACTTCCTGGGAAGAATAAGGCTGGAAGAAGAAAGAAAGTAAGAAAGCTCTAAAAAAAACAACCCAGTTACTGTTTCAACTGCAGTAGGTAAAATATTTATAAACTCTTCCTCCTCCAGAGGGAGTTTTCTGAACAAGTGGAACATTAACTCCAATCCAGCCTGCTACATAATATATATCCATAATATATATTGTATTTTTTTTAAAAAAAACCAAAACACTAGAACCTGGGGGGGGGGAGAGAGATTGAGTTCATTGGACAAGAAAGCATTTCCCATTTCCTCTAAATGTTGGATACGCTTTGCAATATAGATTAAAAGGCCCAAGGTTTTAGTTTACTGCTTTTAAAGGAATGGAGCAGGAGGAGATGGGGGACCAAGGAGCTAAAAGATGTTGGGAAGAAATGCCAAGGTCTTCCTTGAGAGCACATGTCCAGATATTTCTTTAATTAAATTCTGGAAAATTCAGGAAAGTTTTCTCAGTCACTGAATTTGTTCTTTTAATATTCCAGATCCAAATGTGTTTGGATCCAAACATATTGTCTTGAGCAAGGACACATTGATTCTTTCTTTGCATATCAGCTGGAGAATGTGAAAGAAAAAAACATTGGATACCACATTTCCTGTTTGAATGTTTCCAGATATGTGAAAGACCACTTTAAGTGATGATACCACTAAAGTTTCCATGATGATAGATAGCTTAATACAATGTAGTGACCTGCTTCCTGGTCAAGATCTTCTGCTGTGAGTGAAGCAAACTATGTCCTCATGAAATGTGTGAACCAGCTGTGAAACGTGAACCAGCTGCTGAGCATATAGCCAATATGTAAATATTTGTCTGTACACACAAAACACAAACTATCTAGTGACCGCATGCCCTCTTCGTTATGTCTACCCAAACTCTCCACCGAAAAAAAAATTAAAGAAGAAATTGACCATGTAAAGGTCAATTCATGGCAATCAGAAAAATTCATGGCAATCAGATTCCCCAAAGCATAATCTGAAAGAACAAAGGATTGTTAGCAACACGTGGATCTTGCCAAGACTTAAGAACAAGATAGCTCTCATGTGAATGCAATAAACACACGTTTGCTTGATGTAAAGAGCAGCACAAGGAAATCCAAGGGAAGGTTGCTATTTACAATACCTTTGAAGGTGGACCCTTTTCCCCTCAAATCTCTCTGCTGGTTCCTAACTGCAAGGGAAGAGAAATTCCTTCCCCTTTAACCATTACATATAAACAGTTTTGGGGAGAGGAGTAGGCCATTCATGAGGTGAATGCTGATGGTTTTAACAGAAGTTGTTACTTAGTAACGTTTAATGTGAGTTATGACATCTCCATTTGTCAAGAACAGAGCAAACAAGCTCTGGGGAGGAATCTCAGTTCTGTTTGGAGTAGTTTCAAATGGTTCTCTTGTTTTGCCTATGGAAAAGTGATTGGGGGGGGCGGCGGTCATCTCAAATGGAAGAGCCGCGAATTCTAAACTGAGGGCAGACAGGTGAGGAGTCCCGGGCTCTTCTGTGTCTGAAACAACCCGCCAACTCAAAAGATGCCGTCTTTTGATGCCGCGTCCGGGACACGGTTTCGTTGTGCAACCTCGGCGAAAGAGCTGCACCGGGAGAGCTGACCCATTTTGCGCGCCAATCCGGTTTCTTGGAGGCGGCAATGCGGAGGAAGGTTACGCGCAGCTCCCAGGTGATGGGGAAAGGCGACCGTGAGGAGAACGCGGCCGTCTCCCGTCTCGGCGAGTGACCCCCGAGCTGTTGCTGGGGGCAAGGGCGAGCGCGGGTCGGAGCCGGCTGGTCCCCTTGGCGCCTCTTCGCCACCGCAGCCGATGCCCCGGGGAGCCGGCCGAGGGAGGCGGCTCGGCCGGTTGCTTATGCGCGGCCCTCTAGGACGAAGGGGCGGAGCCAGTGCCAATCCAGCAGTGCTCTGTCCGCTCGCTTTGCGCGATACGCATCGTCCTCTTGCGGCGGAGAGACGGGGAGAAGCCGACTTAGCCGCTTGGGGATCGGCAACCGGGGCAGCTGAGGCGGAGGACGCGCGAACGTGAGCAGGGAGCAAAGGGAGAATCGGGACGCGGCTGGGCGGCGAGGCGAGGCGAGGCGTGGCGGGCGGGGAGGGGTATCCGGTTGCAGGTGTTTTCGAGCAGGATCCCACTGCCGTAAAGGCGACTGCGCTGGCTCGGCTGACGGGAGGAGGTTTTCCCGCGGTTCCGGCTCGCTGCTGCCCGGAGCGCGGTTCCGGCTAGGTTGGTGCGGATCCGGAGCGCGGGTGACTAGGGGGCGCCACTCGCCTGTTTGGAGCCGCTCCGCCCGTCCCAGCAGGGACTTGCTCGGGAAAGGAAGGTGGACGAAGACAGGAGCGCAAGCCGAGGATGTGGCGGTGGGATGCGCGGGTGACGAATCTCTTCAAGAGGAACCTTCAGCCCACGCTGACCTACTGGAGCGTCTTCTTCAGCTTCGGCCTGTGCCTCGCCTTTCTGGGGCCCACCCTGCTCGACCTGCGCTGCCAGACCCAGAGCTCGCTGTCGCAGGTCACCTGGGTCTTCTTCTCCCAGCAATTCTGCCTGCTGATCGGGAGCTGCTTGGGCGGCGTCTTCAAGAGAACGTAAGTCAGCGACTCCCGCTCTTGCTCGCTGTCTCGGGCTCTGGCCATCGGCATCGCCTGCCGCCTCCTTCCTTTGGGAGCGAAGATGCTGTTGGCCGGGCCGGGAGAGGTGGAGGGGAGCCCCTTTCTCTTTTGCCACTTGGGCACCTTTTCAGTATCCAGGAAGGTGATGTCGACCATCGCTTGTTGGGGGGGATGCGTGCCAAGCTGTGCCCTAGAAATCAGTGCCTATTTCTATGCCCGCGCCTGTCTTCTGATACTACGAGGCTGAAACAGATCTGATGCTGCAGTTCCTGACCGTCTAAATTAAGGACCTTAGGCAAAGTTTGAGGCATCTATGCCTGTTGAAATCTATGCCCAGTTCCTCATAAGTCCCAGCTACAAGTTTGGGTATAAATCAGGACTTAATTCTGTGTACATGTGTGTTGAATTGACTCCAGCAAGCAGAAATACTGAAGGGGTTTTGTTTTCCTTTAGAAAATGACTCGATGCAGTTTTATTCCTGGTTCCTAAATACATAAGCAGAATGGGTAGAAGCCAAACTCTCTGGCTTGGCCTGTGATAAGTCAGGAAAAAAGGGAGAAGCCAGCCATGCAATGCTTTGATTTGGGGAAATATGTTTTGATGTGCAGGCCACGGTGGTTCACACACAAACTATGGATTAACTTTATGAACATAGCCTATGTGTTGCTGCAGAGACTGGATTTAATGGATGGTACAATCCAGAGGACATTTCTGGTGGGTGGATGAGTCAGATTATGTAGGGCACCTAACACAGTAGTGGGCAACACCTATTCAGAGAGAACCTGGTCCCTGTGTCTTTAAGAGCAGCCCTTCACACCAAAACAAGCAGTTAGTAGCTACATACATAACTGCTTGTTTAAATGATAGATCACAATGAAATAAGATTAAACAATGATAGAGATGCAGTCACAAGGGAAATTTAGAGTCAGTTATCTTAAAAGCAGTTAACCAATATCCCTCTTAGATATGCTTCTTATACAGGCAATTGTGAATGACATACACACAAACACACTTTTCCACATGTTATTGCTTTTGCTAGCTAAGTTTGATTTTTTGCAAATTAGGCCAATGTCTGGTTCCAAAATCAATGCGCTTCTTTCTATTCGTGAATTATTTATAACATATCCTCCAATAACTTTCAGAGGGCTTATCCAAATAAAATCAAAGTCAAAGATCAAATATGAACAGGGCCTTATTGTATTGACCATGCACCTGTCAGTTGAGAAATCCCACTGAAATCAATCATGCTATAGGATCACCTTCCAGGGCCTACATTAGCAACCCTTGGGTCTGTTCACATGACATCATTGTGGTTATATGAACTCTTCTGCCTGCATAGAGGTGGTTGCAGACTTTGGGAAAATTGAGCATGTGGCAGGA
This sequence comes from Diadophis punctatus similis, assembly GCA_023053685.1. Lineage (NCBI taxonomy): Eukaryota > Metazoa > Chordata > Lepidosauria > Squamata > Dipsadidae > Diadophis > Diadophis punctatus. The sequence continues at coordinate 37,280,715 of JALIGW010000003.1, read as the reverse complement.
TCCCAGAAGGATTTACAGTGGGGAACCAGCAGAACACAGCACGCCTGATGGACATTGACATAGAAACCTCAGGCTGCAGAAATCATGCTGAGAATTTCGCTTTGTAATCTAAGAGGTTTGTTGTAAAGGACTTGTTTTAATAACCTCAGTGTCCAAATTCAAGCTGTCTTCTTCTCTGAAAAGTTGGCAGTTAACACCTAGTGGCCAATAAGCATTTAATTGATGTACGGTAAAACAGTAAATATTCCATTTTCATACAGAGTTCCAGAACAAGAGGATGATGTTCTTTTTAAATCATCAATGAACAGTTAATAAGGAAACAATCCCTGTAAAACAGAAAACATGAGCATCTTACTCCCAATTTGTGATGTATAATTGCTGCTATATTAATTTGTTCGAGGTTCCTATTTATTTATTTATTTATTTATTTATTTATTTATTTATTTATTTATTTATTTAATCATATTTCTATGCCGCCCAATTCCCTAGGGACTGTGCGGCTCACAACAGGGAAAAACATAAATCAATATAAAAACATTTTAAAAACAGATTAAAAACACATTCTCTGTTTAAAATATTTTCAGCCATCCATACATTCATGGGCCGACCTCGCTGGTCATCATCAAAGGTCAATGGCCCCAGGCCTGTCGGAAAAGCCAGGTCTTTACGGCTTTCCGGAAGGCCAATAAGGAGGGGGTAGTGCGGATCTCGGGAGGTAGCTGATTCCAAAGAGCCGGGGCAGCCACAGAGAAGGCTCTCCCCAGCGGGCCCACCAGCCGACACTGTTTAGCTGACGGGACCCGAAGAAGATGAACCCTGTGGGATCTTACCGGTCGCTGGGAGGTATGTGGTAGAAGGCGGTCTCAAGGATAATCTGGCCCTGAGCCATGTAGACCTTTAAAGGTAATAACCAACACCTTGAATTGTGTCCGGAGGCCGATAGGAAGCCAGTGCATCTCGCGAAGGGTTGATGTAGTGTGGGTATATCTGGGCGCACCCACAACAGCCCGCGCAGCTGTATTCTGGACCAACTGTAGTCTCCGAACATCCTTCAAGGGTAGCCCCATGTAGAGCGCATTGCAATAATCAAGCCGTGAGGTGATAAGGTGATAAGTGACCGTGAGAAGAGCCTCCTGATCCAAGTAGGGTCGCAATTCGTGCACCAGGCGAACCTATGCAAAGGTCCCCCTAGCTACAGCTGTCAGATGTTGATCTAATCTTAGCTGTGAGTCTAGGAGGACACCCAAATTGCGAACCTTTAGCAATTAGGGTGTCCTCCTAGGAGAGAGAAATTTATTCCTGGTTCCTAAATACATAAGGAGAATGGGTAGAAGCCAAACTCTCTGGCTTGGCCTGTGATAAGTCAGGAAAAAAGGGAGAAGCCAGCCATGCAATGCTTTGTTTTGGGGAAATATGTTTTGATGTGCAGGCCACGGTGGTTCACACACAAACTATGGATTAACTTTATGAACATAGCCTATGTGTTGCTGCAGAGACTGGATTTAATGGATGGTACAATCCAGAGGACATTTCTGGTGGGTGGATGAGTCAGATTATGTAGGGCACCTAACACAGTAGTGGGCAACACCTATTCAGAGAAAACCTGGTCCCTGTGTCTTTAAGAGCAGCCCTTCACACCAAAACAAGCAGTTAATAGCTATGTATATAACTGCTTGTTTAAATGATAGATCACAGTGAAATAAGATTAAACAATGATAGAGATGCAGTCACAAGGGAAATTTAGAGTCAATTATCTTAAAAGCAGTTAACCAATATCCCTCTTAGATATGCTTCTTATACAGGCAATTGTGAATGCAACATACACACGCACACACTTTTCCACATGTTATTGCTTTTGCTAGCTAAGTTTGATTTTTTGCAAATTAGGCCAATGTCTGGTTCCAAAATCAATGTGCTTCTTTCTATTCGTGAATTATTTAAAACATATCCTCCAATAACTTGACTTCAACTTTATAGTGTGATGTGAAATTGTTCCATAAAATCTTTAGAACAAATTTTTTTATAATTGTATGATTTATGTGGACAAGATCACAGAGTAGCTGTCACTTATTAATGAAAGAGAAATTGTGTGTGAATTGGCTTGGACCATTTTGAGAAAAATATGGGATTACATCTTGATTTCTAATCATCTGTCTTGGCAATATTGGACAGTGTCTATTATGTCAGAAACTTGCTCTATTATTGTCCAGCATCATTCTTCTAAGACAGCCCCATAATTTGATTGTCCAATAAACCTTTAAAGGAAAAATGAAATTAAAAGCAAATGATTATGCTATTTAGAATATTAAAAGGGCCCTATTCTTTCCAGAAAATTATGTTTATTGATTGTGTTATCTATAGCAGTGGTTCCCAACCTGGGGGTCGCGACCCCTTTGGGGGTCGAACGATTATTTCCCAGGGGTCACCCCGGCATCCTGAACTCCCCCCCACTGCCACAAGTCTGGCCATATCGCGCCCCACAACCTGCGCCTTGCCCCTGCCCCCCCCCTGCGACCCACCCCGCCACCGCTATTTGGGTTCTTTTACCCTCTGTGCATGTGCAAAGCGTTCTGCGCATGCGCAGAGGGTAAAAGAACACAAATGGTGGCGTCCGGGCGAAGTCTCCAGATCCGGGTGAGGTCTCCGCTCGCTTCGCGTGTTGCCTCTGGGAGCTTTTCAAGCCCCGTCGCGAAAGGCATGTGTGACTTTGGCGGGGCCAGGACAGGCGGCTGCCCGGAGAGAGACATCCCCTTTGCCCCGAATGCTACAGGTAGACGGGAGAGACTCTGCAAAGGGGATGGCTCTCTCTGGGCAGCCGCCTGTCCCGGCCCCGCCGAAGTCTCGCATGCCTTTCGCAACGGGGCTCGAAAAGCTCCCAGAGGCAACACGCAAAGCGAGCTGAGACCTCGCCCGGATCTGGAGACTTCGCCCGGACTCCATCATTTGGGTTCTTTTACCCTCTGCGCATGCGCAGAATGCTTTGCGCATGCGCAAAGGGTAAAAGAACCCAAATGGTGGCGGTGGGGTGGTTCGCGGTGGGGGCGCGGGGGCGGGGCGCGGGGGGCGGCATTAGGAAGGTTGGGAACCGCTGATCTATAGTAACAGAGCCTATTTAAGCATGAAAGAAACTGGTCATGTATTTTTATCATTAAAGTAAAATTCATTGGCAAAAATTCTTAAAGATTCTGTAGGCTAATCATTGTTGATCAATATTGCATTTTCCCCAACAGTCCTAAATATGTCCATTTTTGCTGACTAATTCCCAGCATTCCATTAGATGTAGTCTAAGAACCTAGACTGCGATTAACTTGTATACAGTGCAACTAGTAAATCGTAGCCTTGATGTGCAAGTTTCTAAAACCTCAATTGAATTTGCAAGAACATTAGCTAGTCTTTTAAATTAACCTGTTTTCATCCTACAATGTACAATATGTTTTCTGAGTTATGAAATATGCTGCAATTCTCACTTTACTGGGAAAAAACTGAGATAGAAGGCAACTTCCCAAGTGCCATGTAGACAGCTGTTAATAACTGTGGACTCCTTGGTGCTCTCTGAGCTTGGTTGCTTGCTTGCACCAAGGACTCCTCAATTCAACCTTGAATGACATATATTCTCTTCTAATAAACTAATACTGAAGAATTGTATTCTTGTCATCAGATAATCAAGTACATTTGGAAGCAGAAATATTGATGGTTGTGCTTAACCCAGTTGTGGAGAACTAACTGACCCAGAGAACAAAATACTTTTGAATGTCTTTTAGTTCTCCTCCCACTCCCATGAAATCCTTAATGCTCCATCATCCGGATCTCAGCAGTTACCTTTCAAGACACTATAAAAAATGATGCACTTTTCTCTGTGCAGCATTTGGAAAACACATGTTTCTCTAACTGATGCTATCTTCCAGGATGTTATTTGAACTGATAATATTGACTTAAATGGCATTTTTACATCTAAAAATTAATTTTCCAACCAAGTCCTAAAACTAAGATCCATTGACATGGGAGCATAGTTGTCCAATATGTGATTTGTCGTTATCTGTTGACTCTGTCACAACATTCCTAATTCAATCTACAGAGGTGATGGGTTACTGTGTAATGGAATTAGAAGTATTCACTTAAATGACTCCGATTGTTAATTCAAAGGAGAAATTATTTTTATCCCTAGATAAATCGGGCTTATTTGGAAGCTAAGATAACTTTGCTCATGAATCCATTCTAAAGGAATACTTGTGAGTAACCTGTCTCTATATAATTGAGGCAAATTCCTAGAGAGGTCCTTTAAAGCAAGGGTCACCAACCTGCTTTAGAGACCACTAAATTCATAATTTTAAATCCCGCAAACCACTAATATGATCTGCCTAATGTCCAGCTGGGTGGGCATGGCTAGGTGATCATGTGGCTGGGTGGACGTGGCCAACTGGATGTCACTCACGTCGAGGGGTGCCTCGCCAGCCTTTACTCACCCCTCCTCTCTCAGCCACTCCTTGCCTCTCCGCCTGGGCTCCTTAGGGTTCCAACAGGCCCTAACCAGAGCATACAAAACATTTTCCAGACCAATCCTCAAATACAGCTCACCTGTCTGGAACCCGCATTGCATATCAGACATTAATACAATTGAGAGAGTCCAGAAATACTTCTCAAGAAGAGTCCTCCACTCCTCTGCTCGCACAGAATTCCTTATTCCACCAGACTTGAAATTTTAGGCTTAGACAACTTAGAGCTACATCGCCTTCAATCTGATCTAAATGCAGTTCATTAAATCATCTGCCACAATGTCCTACCTGTCAATGAATACTTCAGCTTCAACCGCAACAATACACGAGCACACAATAGATTCAAACTCAATGTAAACCGCTCGAAACTCGACTGCAGAAAATATGACTTCAGCAACAGAGTAATCAATGCCTGGAAAGCACTGCCTGACTCTGTGGTTTCTTCCCCAAACCCCAAAAACTTTAACCTAGACTGTCTGCAGTTGACCTCACCCCATTCCTAAGAGGTCTGTAAGGGGCATGCATAAGCGCACCATCGTGCCTACTGTCCCTGTCCTTCTGTCCTATTGTCTAAATTTACCTATACATATTTTGCTTTTGTTTATGTTTATATCATACTTGTTATCTTGTTGACAAAATAAATAAATAAATAAATAAATTAAATAAATAAATAAATAATAAATAATAAATAAATAAATAAATAAATAAATAAATAAATAAATAAATAAAAAATAAACAAACAAACAAACAGGAAGCAGTTGTTGGAGCTAAGCAGCCACCACGAGAAAGAGTTGGCAAAACAGCTCAGTTCAAATTGTATCTGACCGAAAAGGAGGCTTAGTAGAGGACTGTGAGCATAGGCTTTCCAAGCAGAGGGAAGACCTGTGGGAGTGCAAGGCCAGGTACAGGCACCCCTAACCCTAACCCTAACCCCCCAAATCTGCAGTGCCACTGGCCCATTGTTTAATCTGCATTCAAAGAAACAGTAATTGTCAGGTACAAGAAACCAGGAGCCTGGATAGAATTCAAAAGTGCTACAAGTTTATTTCATGCTACCTATACATGATGTATTTGACCCCTGCCCTCAGGGTCAACCTAGTCATCTCCAACAGGAACATATGAAAAAGCAAGTAGCAGCCTCCAGTAGTTAGGGCCTAGAAAATGGCTGCCAGGGTAGTCTGACTCATGTGCTGCTGGTGTAATGAGGGGAGATGATTTAGCAGGGATCCCTTGGGTCAGCCAAGACATGTGAATGGGACCTTTGGGTCCAAACCTCTTACTGCAGCATGGCAGGTAATTCATTTAGCAATAGCTACTCATACCCTTCTAGGATTTGAACTTGGGCTGCTTGCCTTGTTAGGCAGTGCTTTTACCCTCTAAGCCACAAGTTATCCTCCCTTATCAGCTGAGCCAGGGGAAAGATTAAATGTTTTTCTGCCGAGTCACCTGGTATACCCAAATATGGGAGGAAGCATACACATACATATATGTATGTATGTATGTGTACATACATACATACATACATACATACATACATACATACATACATATTTATTTATTTATTTATTATTGTCTCTGGGCATTTCTGGGATGTTTTTGATGTTGGCAGTGTTATCTTTTTATGACTTGTATTGGTTGTGCCGTATTGGTTGAGCACTTTTTTGATGAAGTTGCACTGACATCCATTTTGTTGGAAGATGTTGTATAGATAATGTGTTTTCTTTTTCTGCTGTTCAGAGTTTCTGCAGTGTGTTTGTACTCATCTAAATGGAGTTCTTACAGCTTTTCTTGTAGGAGGTTGTATTATTACTTTGATAGTGGAGCATTTGATTGGTGTGGGTGGTTTTTTGGTACACTTGTGTTTCTAGTTGGCCATCGTAATCTCTGCTGATCAGGATATCCAGGAAGGATAATGAGCTGTTATTTTCTTTTTCTCTGGTGAATTGGATTCCTTTGAAGATGTTGATGATTTTGTGGGTGTTCCCTAATGGGTCCTTTTTATTATGGTGATGATGCCATCTACATATTTGTGGGGCTGCTATCAATTCTAGATATTGCATTATGACCTCCACTGTGAGTCCTGAAAGTAGTGATCCCATAGGTTCCCACAGGAGTCATCTACCACATTCAGGTAAAAACTGCAACAGTCAATACTTAGCACAAACACACTGAAGACTAACAGAAAGCATCCATGAACACCAATCAGCAGTCAGAAGACCTGATAAAAACTCTTTAATTTCACAACCTATGGACAGACGTAATCATAGTTTCAATTGGGAAACTGTGACCATCCTAGACCAAACCAAGTCCAAAAACATGAGATAATTCCTGGAAGCCTGGCTCTCTAACAAATTGGCCATCAGTAGACACATAGACATAAATAACATCTACATACTGTGCAAAAGAGATAAAAAGGGAACAAAAAGACCAAAACACCTTCCCAACATCCAGATGAGCATAGATTAACACCAAGATTACTATCAGACCAACAATCAAGTAATAAACAATACCCCAATCAAGAAACTGGCAAACCAACACTAAACAGCCCAACAAAACAACCCCCAGTAAGTCCCACTGACAGAACTTACAATAAGTCCCACTGACAGAACAAGCCACTAGAATAAGGTGACCAGACGTCCCGATATTGGCGGGACAGACCCGCTTTTTAATGGTTTGTCCCGCGTCTCGCCCGCCCTCTTAAAAAGTCCCAATTTTTTGAAAGGGGTGAGGGAGGGCTGGGGGGCGGGCTCTCCCTTGCAGGGACGGCCGGCCGCGGCTCATGGGGGGCGAAAGACAAATACAATTTTCGGCGGGCACGGCTTTGCAAGGGCTCTTCACAAGTTTGGCAAGTTTCACAAGAGCCGTTCGCGTGCAGGGCAGTTTATAAATAGCGGCCGCCAGGTAGGGAGCCGGCCGGGGTTGCACAGGGCTGGGGGAGGCTCGCTAGCCCGGCAGCTCCGGCCGCAGGAAAGAGCGGGGGGGTGCCGTACTGGGAAGGGCCAGCAGTTGCCGCCGCCTGAGGGGGCCACCCCCCCCGCCCACCCGCCCGCTTCGCTGCAGGGGACGCTGCACCGGATCCCAAGTCGTGCCGGCTCTCCCGCGGCCACGATGCCCGCCGACCTGATGGAGAAGAGCTCCTCCTCGCCCGCGGCGGCCATCCCGGCCAGCGCCGGAGGAGTCAACGCAGGACGCCCGCCCGCCACCCACGGCCGGCCCGAGCTGAGAGGCCTGCTGCTGCTGCTGCTGCGGCTGGGCCCCCAGTCCCGGCGGCGGGAAGGCTGCGGCGGCGGCCCCAGCCTGCTGAGCCAGCGCCGGCCCGAGCTGAGGGCCATGGATGCGACTCCTTCGCTTGGGCCGCCCCGCCCACCGCGATGCCGGCCTTTTTGAGAGGGTGGGGCTGCATCAGGCGCCGGGCATGCACTGGAGGGCGGTGAAGGACACGGTGGAGAGGCACCTGATGCAGCCCTGCCCTCTCGAAAAGGCCGGCGTCGCGGTGGGCGGGGCGGCCCGAGCGAAGGAGTCGCATCCATGGCCCTCGGCTCGGGCCGGCGCTGGCTCAGCAGGCTGGGGCCGCCGCCGCAGCCTTCCCGCTGCCGGGACTGGGGGCCCAGCCGCAGCAGCAGCAGGCCTCTCAGCTCGGGCCGGCCGTGGGCGGCGGGCGGGCGTCCTGTGTTGACTCCTCCGGCGCTGGCCGGGATGGCCGCCGCGGGCGAGGAGGAGCTCTTCTCCATCAGGTCGGCGGGCATCGTGGCCGCGGGAGAGCCGGCGCGACTCGGGATCCGGTGCAGCGTCCCCTGCAGCGAAGCGGGCGGGCGGGCGGGCGGGGGGGGTGGCCCCCTCAGGCGGCGGCGACTGCTGGCCCTTCCCAGTACGGCACCCCCCCCCGCTCTTTCCTGCGGCCGGAGCTGCCGGGCTAGCGAGCCTCCCCCAGCCCTGTGCAACCCCGGCCGGCTCCCTACCTGGCGGCCGCTATTTATAAACTGCCCTGCACGCGAACGGCTCTTGTGAAAAGACATTAGTGGTCTTTTGCCCTCTGCGCATGCGCAGCGTTCTGCGCATGCGCAGAGGGCAAAACCCGGCGTCCAGGCGGCCCCGCCCCCCGTCGGTGTCCCACCTAAAAAAAAAAAATCTGGTCACTTTACACTAGAATATAAATTGAGAGCAAACCCTACTCCTTACTAGTACTGATCATGTTACCTAGTTTGAGTAATGAAACGTCTGCAAAAAAAACAACCAAGCTCAGAGTGCACCAAGGACCCTGAGCTACAAAATATTCTCCTTTTTTGGTACAAGCAAAGAATATTGAGACTTTAGATACTCCTTCCAAGCAGATTTGCAAATGAAGTCAAATTTATGCTAAAATCTACTCTGAAGTGGTGGCCTTAAAAAGGATCAGTCCATTATTCAAACTACTGCAAATGAACATCCTTAAATTCTTGAGTTTAGAGGAAAATCTTATTACTATATTTGGAAAGAGGAATCCAATTACCCCTTGCTGGAGATGTACTGCTGGAAGACACACCCTTAAACTAACAGCTGCAGACCCCAGTGCTCACAAAATATCAGTCTCCTATCATGAAGATTTTGTCTTGCACTACATGTGATGCTTAGATCATCCAAAAAGATTCCATTATTTTTATTGGCATCCTTGTTTTGACCCATCAGGGGTTCAGAATTTATACTTCTCTTGGAGGATATGAGATCTCAAAAGAATATGAAAGAAACTCATCTTAAATTCATAAGTCTCTAAATGTGTGCTAGAGATGGAGGGGGGAGGGGGGAGATAATCAAAGATGATGAGACATCTCACAAGAGTTGGCAGTACTGTATATCCATTTTGTTTTTGTGAAGAATTTTTTCCCTAAAAACAAGGCATAATGCTTTTAGCTCACTCTGTCTATTATATTTAGTGTGCCACTCTTTTATGATTAAGCACATTCATAGATTTCAGTACACATTGCTTTGTGTATTACAAGTCCTTAATTCTTTTTGTTGAAATTATAAAGAAGTATATGATAGGCTCATTTTTTTGTCTTTTTTTTTAATCGAACAAGGAAACAAAAGTTTTTGTTAATGGGCTAATGGCTCATTAACAATTCTGAGGTTGAAAGTTGAGAGTGACATTAGGGAAATATTTTTATTATGCTGACTATTGCCAATTTTATGGTCAAAATTTACAATTAGAAGAAACATACAGGACACACATTTCTCTCAACCACAATATGATTTGTTTTTCACTTCATGTATTGATGAACTTTAAAAACTATTGGATTTTAAACCATGATTTATGTCTTAATATTTACCTGGGAACTCAGATATTGTACCTTTAATCGATTCCAGCAAGACTTGATTCTTGGCACCTGCATGGACAAGTGCATAGCTCTTCCAAGAATGCACTGTAATTTCTTGATTCTGTCTAGTCATCTAAACAGAGAAGTAAATAATTTCTTATTGTGACTGACTGGTTTTTGTTGCAGTCCATGATATTTTCAGTCGCTACCTACTGATCCCTAATTTGAAGATGTCTATCTTCTTTATCTCACTCTTTCTTGTCATAGGTCAGGGGTCGTCAACCTTAAAAACTCAAAGAGCCATTTGGACCCGTTTCCCAGAGAAAACAAAACACCCTGAGCCACAAAACTTTGGTGGGCATGGCCAACTCGACGTCACTCCCACTGAGTCACATGATCCCCCCCAGCTACGCCTACCCAGGTTTTGTGGCTGTTTTCTTTTCTATGAGAAAAAGGTATCTCTCTCTCTCTTTTCCCTCTCTCTTTCTCTCTCTCCATCTCTCTTTCTCCCTCTCCTATCTCTTTCCCTCCCTCTCATAAAGAGGGATGGGTATAACAAGTATGCTACTCTCACCCTTTTCCCTGTTTTTTCTCCAAACACAGTTCTTGCAGTACTTTTTGTTATAGTAAGTTTACTTGTTATATGTTTTTTTTTAAAAAAAACCCACTTTGGAAGAGTCATCAGGTGTTCTGGCATAACAATCAGTCTTAATAAAGAAGAATATTTGTAGCTCAGGGTTGAAATGTGGGGTCTCTGGTACTCTCTGAATTTGGTTGTTTTCTTGCAGATATTTCATTATCCAAACTAGGTAATCTCATCAATGCTAAAGTGCTGCCACTGATGATGTTATCTAGTTCTGTTGTTTTCTTGCAGAAGTTTCATTACCCAAATTCAGAGAACACTGAGGACCCCTCAATCAGTCTTAATATATTGCACATTCTCAGGTGTTCTACACAAAGGCCTTGCTATAGCATCTTGTATTCTCTACCCTTCTATTTAACCCATCTTTTGTTAGCTGTGTGGGTATAGCTATTTGGTTATAGCTATCTCCTGCTTACTTATTTGTCATTTGTTTCTCCATGGGCAGCTCTATTCTATTTTATAAACTCTTAAAGAAAATTGGTTTTGTGGAGAAATTTAGTGCAATGGTTTAATCATTTGTAAGTTTTCTTAAATTTCCCTTTGAAAAATATCTATATGATACACTAAGTCTAGGGTGATATAGCTGTGTTTTATGTTTGTCAGCTGAATGACTGCCTCTTACATGCAGCTTAATTAGCAAACCACATTTTATTATAACCATTGAAGCATGGCTAAATACAATACAGGTAGTCTTGTCCATTCATTCAGACCATTCAAATTTACCATGGCACTGAAAAAATTGTAGTTATGACCGGTTCTTGGAGTTCCAGCCATCCTAGCACACCCATGATCAAAAGATTGCAATCCAGGTAGTTTATTTATTTATTTATTTATTTTAGTGTTCTTATATGTTGCCCTACTCCCTGGGGGCTCAGGGCGGGCGTACAACATTTAAAGAACAACTAAACAATATAGTAATTTAAAACAATATAAAACATTTAATAATTTAAAAACATATAAAATCATACATACATGGGGGAGAACCTAAGGTGTGAAATTGTCTCAAATCACCCTGCCTGCAGGAAGAGCCATGTCTTAATGGCTTTTCGGAAGGCCAGCAAGGTGGGGATAATTCGGATCTCTGGGGGTAGTCAGTTCCAGAGAACAGGGGCCCCCACAGAGAAGGCCCTCCCCCTAGGTCCTGCCAGCCGGCATTGTTTGGTTGACGGGACCTGGAGGAGACCCACTCTGTGGGACCTGACCGGTCGAAGGGAAGTATGAGGCAGGATGCAGTCCCGGAGGTAACCTGGTCCTAAGCCATGTAGGGCTTTAAAGATGATAATCAACACCTTGAATTGCACCCGGAGATCAATGGGCAACCAGTGCAGCTGGCGGAGTATGGGTATTACATGGGTGTATCTTGAGACACCCATCACAGCACGTGCAGCCACACTTTGCACCAGTTGAAGTCTCCGGATACTCTTAATGCCCCGTGTAGAGCGCATTACAGTAGTCCAATCGAGAGGTGACAAGGGTGTGAGTGACCGTGAGTAGAGCCTCCTTCTCCAAGTATGGTCGCAATTGGTGCACCAGGCAGACCTGTGCAAAGGCTCCCCTAGTCACAGCTGTAAGATGTTGGTCTAATTTTAGCTGTGGATCTAGGAGAACTCCCAAATTGTGAACCCGTTCCGAGGGAGTTAGTTTTTCTCCCCCAAGAACCAAGGAGGGACAGTCGACATAGTTCTTAGGGGGCAATATCCAGAGCCACTCAGTCTTGTCGGGGTTAAGCCTGTTCCTCCCCATCCAGATCCTGACATCGTCCAGGCATCGGCACATTACATCCACTGCCTCCCTGACAACCAATTGACAACCAGTTCCTACTTATGGTGACTGCCATGTCCTTCAGTCACATGATTGCCATGTGTGACCTTCTCTAACAGCTTCCTTAGAAACTCAATGGGGAACCCGGCAGGGAAGGTTGCAAGTGGCTGAGATAATCTCCCTCAGCCTCATTGTGCTCGTGCTGTGCTGGCCAGTCATGCTGTGCACCCTCTCCAACTCTCACCTTGCCTCCATCACAACCTTCTATGCCCTCCCTGACACTCACACCCTTTTGTGCCCCAATCATGAGAAGGGAGCAACCCCAAAAAACACCCCAATCCTCAACCATGGCTTACTTGTACCTCACAGATCTTCACTGCACTTCCTCGGACCCTCGCACACCTTCCTCAGCCCTAACTACACCTCCTCCTCACACACCCGCATGCCTCTCCCAAACTCTGGTGTGCATCCCTTACACTTTTATGGACCCCCTCATGCCTCTCTCACCTGGCAGCAGCCACTTCCCTTCTTGCGAGCCATCTGGGACTTGCTACTTCCTGCCAGCTTTCCCATTGATTTTCTTGTTCCTTCACCTAATGACCATTGGATTTGATTAACAATGGCATCTGTGATTGCCTCACCAAACAGTGCATTCCTGCTGTATGTGATGGAAATTCCGATCTCAATTGCTGTTGTAAGTTTTGGACTACCAATATATAAATCCAGCCACTGAATAGAGAGATACCCGGATAAGGAAATCCTGAAAATACGTCTCTTTAAACATATTGGTCCTGTTGCTCTGGTTATTATTTATCTGTACCCCCCATTTTAAAATAAATTCACATATACATACAATGCACTAAATAATAAATGTGGTCCTCAGATCACAATAGCTCTGCGTCACTTAGGTGTGTCTTTAGGTGGCTAGGAAATTCTGGGAGTAGAAGTCCACACACCTTCAAGTTGGCAAGTTGGAAAACACTGATTTAGCACAATATGTAACAGTGTTTGTGTCATTGCCATTCTATATCAGTATCTGTAGTTCTCTTCCTTCTTAAATGCTCCTTCCAGCTTCAGGCTTTTCCCATTTCACACTTTAGGCTTTTATTTTATTAAAAACTAGTTCACATTTTTTCTCACTGTTGGATCCTACACTGTCTAAAAAAGATGGAGCAGTTGTTGCATCCACCCAGGGTGCTTTAGAGTTATTACAGTTATTTAATAACTCTGTGTTCCTTTCTAAATTTCAAATCCTACTTTTGTGCAGGACTTTGACAAGGTTTAGATTTTAATGTATTTATGAAAGTATAAATTTTTGTTCAGCTGTCTGGAAGATTATTTCAGAATATATGAGTGTTGTTAACATGGCTGGATACTGACTGTGGAAGAATCCTTTTAGGGAAGTCCTAATGCCTGTCAGTTTCAAGGCTCAGTTTCTGAGATGCCAACCAACATGCTTCTGACAAGCAAGCAAGTGAGATAGTCTTGTTTCTCCCACACATCTATTGTCCAAAAGATAATACATTTAAATGTGAAGGTTACAATTAGAATAAATCATATTGTTCTATTCATTTTTTAAAAATACATTTAGAAGAGTTACCTACCTTCCTCTTATGGGAATTCCACCTTAGGAATTATTTAGGACAATTCCTTGTGACTGTGGACCAATACTCACTATCTCAACCTATTTATAGTACGAACTTGTAGCTCTAACAAAGGCAGTTCTGTAATTCTTTGATAACGTCAATATACTTATCAGTTTCCCTTCTTTTATCTCTCCCATACTTGCAAAACAGAAATATTTTTTTCTGACATGGATTTGCATCACATGCCTGCTTGCATATCATCATCTTCTCAAGGGAGTAGCAAGTCATTATTTGTTCCAGGATTTGATTGATGGGTTTTCTTGCAGCCCACAGTATTCTTAGCAACCATTTCCGGACCTATCCTTGAAAGAATTTTGAAGACCATTTGTCTATTTATGTGTCAGGGAAGTTCTTTTAGCAGAAAATCAAATTTACATTTCAATTTGTAGTGCATGTTTTATCCTTACAGCACAGGCAGGTGAAGTTGATTTTGTGGCATGTGTGAAAATGTTCATCACCCTGTGTGTGTCTCTTAGGTGTAATTCAAAGTCATACTGGAAGTGTCCGTGAAATATTGTACCCTCTGCAATGATTAGGGTATGCAATGCAGATCCCTGTGCGCAGTGACTCTTGGCTACTCATCCGAATCTGGGTAGTTTCATGTAATTCTGACTAGTTCCTTCTTTGAAGTTATTGGCTCATTTTATTTGGATAACGATTGAAAGCATTAACCAACAGATTAAGTTTTTCTTTACCAGCTATTTTTTATGTAGTTAGGAATTTGCCTTAGACTGAATTTTGCTATCAGTTTCACTAATTAAATTCTGATGATATTAGATAGTAGCAATGCTAGGGTTTAAAGCAGTGGTTCCCAACCTTTTTTTGGCCATGCCCCACCTAAGCATCTCTAAAATCCTGATCCCCCATGACATATAATTCTTACTATTCAAAAAGTGAACTTCTACTCACATGGAGGAAGCCTAAAAGGCCATTAACTTGGTTTAAACAAGGTTCCAATTGCCTCCATTAAAAATCAAATTCCCCCCTATGGGGCGTGGGCTCCACGTTGGGAACCACTGGTTTAAAGCAAAGGTCTTTCTTGATCCCAGGCTTGAACATGGGATGGTCTACATTGAAAGTCTGACTAGGCTTTCCACCTAGGATATAGTCCTCCTGTAGTGCAGGAAGAGTATGATCCCTTTGCATAACATATTTAACAATGTAAATTAGAAATCTAGAAAACTTCAGTCCAGTTGCTATGATTTAATCTTTTTAGATACTTTTGGTCTGGGTGATTGAGTCTTTATTTATATGTTGCTTTTCATTTTGGGGAGAAACCCCCTGCAGTCCGTATAGCAAGAGTTGGTTCATTCCAACGACTCTCTGCCTACCCAAAATTTTCATTTTGACTGAAGAAGTTACTTGGATGAGTTAAAATGGAGCAGCAAGCACAAAGCTCTCCATTAACAACAACTGTCCATTAATTATCACTCCATTGACTTGACTTGTGAACCTTGCAATCCAGATTTTGAACCTGGAGCAGCCAATGAATCTGCTACAAGCTGTGACCCTTGGACCCCTGACTATTGTTCTGCCTGCTGCTTTGATTTAGAAAACTTATAAGCCAGGCTTGCTGAACTTTTGGAGGCAACTTGTCTCTATAATGCAAATGTATGTATTTGCAAGCCTAATTTAGTGAAGAGAACAAACCCATGCTTTCGTGTATTTGTGTGATGTTGGCTTAGGATAGGACTCTCATTAAGTGATGGTTTGAAGTTACAACAGCATTGAATTAGGGTCTGTGGTCTTATGATAAGTTGTGGCCATTGCAGTATCCCCAGAATGTAATCGCAATTCAGATGCTCAACAACTACAATGGTCACAGGGTCCCAAAGTCACATGATTGCTATTTGCAACCTTCACTGCTAGCTTCCAAAAAGGAAAGTCAGTGAGGAAGCTGGCAGGAGATCATAAATGGTTATCATGTGACCGTGGACTCTGTGACCGCATGGGGTTCATCTAATGACAGCAGCTGGGACTGCCATAACTGCTCTCCTAAGATGGAACAATCATTTGATGACATACTTTATTACTGCATTGCTTAGCAACAGAATTGCCAATCCTACTTATCATCATTAAGCAAGGACTACTTGTATTCATTTTGTCATTTATGAAACATAAAATCTTACCTATCTCAGTAAAATAATGAATTCTCAATTATATGTGCCTGAGTGATTGGGTTTTGCTTAATTTGAGTTAGTAAAATTTAGATACCCTATACACTATGTACCCTGTTTTCCCCAAAATAAGACATCCCCTGAAAATAAGCCTAATTGGGCTTTTGAGTGCATGGCAATAAGGCCAAGGGCTTATTTCAGGGTTCAAAAAAATATAAGACAGGGTCTTATTTTCGGGAAAACACGGTAGTATATTTTTAAGAAGGACTTATATCTGTTTGAGTAATATGATTTAAATTAGGGATTAATCCATGTTTTTGTCATTTTGTTTGCATAATTTTCAACAATTATTGATATATGAAATTATTTTACTTAATTTTTACTGTTTCTATTTTCTCATTAATACCAGCATAATAGTCTCCTTTGGTGAGATTGGCAGATATATATATATATATATATATATATATATATATATATATATATATATATATATATATATATATATATATATATATATATATATATATATATATATATATATATATATATATATTTGATTAATACAATAAATAAATAAAAATTATATTCAGGTTGCCTCCATATCAGACACTCCATAACAGATCTTAATAACTGTTTCACTAGCTTCTGTAGAAATTGATCTTCTAATTCAACACATATGGAAGCAAATGTGAGCAGTTTATTGTCCAATAAAACTCCCTGGGGTTTCCCTTACTTTAAAATTATATTAGTTTTAAATAGAATTTCAACCCCTCTAAATAATTCGTTACTGCTGCAAGATATTGTTTATCAAAATATTTTTTCCTACATGTCCTGTTTTGTATGTTTCTTGAAGTTAACTTCTTTCCCATATAATATTGGTTGCTAAATCTTTTCACTTTGTGCTGAATACACTAGTAACAAATTTATCTCTCTAAACAAAAGCAAAACCATCATAATAGATTGATTGCTCCTCCCCTTTCCTTGTATTCCTTCCTTTCTTTATCCCTTAATCTTCATGCCCTTTTGTCTTCCCATATCCAATCCCACCATCCTAATTTAGGAAATGAACTTCAGTAGGTTAAAAGCAAATCCAGCTCCTTGCTTGGTCTAATAATTACTTTTAACTCTTTGGTGGTCTAATGTTTAGTTTTAAACTTGATTAGGTCTGTTGGGGAAGAGGGGGTGACTTAGTATAGATATGTCAGTATGTTGTATGAGTTCAGATCATTTGGCCAGTTAGTGTATTCGAGTATCCAATCCATAGAAACCAATAAATCAGATAATTAAATAAAGAGGAAAGGGTTTTGTATGAATGTTGTCCATATTATTCTCCAGGGTGGCTTCTTTGTGATCCCAAGGCCTCCAGAGAATATTGATCGGTATTAAGTAAATCTTGCAATCCTAAAGAGCTTCTGAAGTTCCCAATTGGAACTCAAAAGTAGACTCTTAAGAGAAATGGAGAATTGAATTCTGGGCACAATAATGAACAAACTATTCCTCCATTTTCCCCAGGAGATTGTTGCAGTGATATAAGATGTGTCGACGTCAACCCACATGCTGGTTGGGGGAATTCTGGGAGGTGAAGTCCACGCATTTTAAAGTTGCTGTGGTTGTGAAATCTGGATTAGAGGATTTTATTTTAAATTTTACCTGCTCCTCCACAATATAGCTGTTGATGTTGTCCTAAAGAACTTGGCAATTAATGTTTAACTTCTCATTGTGTTCTTAGGCCAGTTGAGTGTAGAAGGTAGCTGTTCTCCTTCGACAAGGCTCATGTGTAGCATTCCAGTTTTGGCATACTGCCCATTCCTAGTTGTTAGCATCTGCATATTTATTCCCCAACGAGCTCTTTTTGTATCCTAGAGGTATTGCTTTTATAGCTCTGAGCCTGTTGCTGACACATCACTAGCACTTAGCAGTTGTTGTTTTTTGCTTGCTGCTCCTATTTTTATATGTATTTTTCATTCCTGTGTAAATCAATACCAAGCTCCAATTTGGGGCCTAGCTGGATATAATGCAAGTCCTTTCAGAAAAGAGGTTCCATGTAACTGATCTGTACATTGTCCTATCTTATTATGATCTTTCTAGAATAAAATCTATCCTATTTGATTAAAGTGACCAGATTTTTTTTTTAAGCGGGACGGGGGGGGCCCGCCTTGGTGCCATTTGAATTTTGCCCTCTGCGCATGTGCAGAACGCTGCGCATGCGCAGAGGGCAAAAGTCAAGAGCTGAGTACAGGGCACGGGGCGGGGCACGCAGGACGGGGTGCCGGGTTGCAGGCTGGCAGCGGCGGAGGGTCGCTTGAACTCGCTTCCCGACGCGGACCGCGTTCACGCGCGGCGGCGGCAGCAAGCCGGGAGCGCTCGCCTGGAATTGGAATCAGCGAGCAGCTGGGCATCGGGGCTCTTCCCCCGCCTTCTCCATCCTCCAGGGTCGCCACTGCGGAGGTTCCATCTCTCCGGTGGTGCCTGCGTTGGAAGGGAAGGGGGGGAAAGAAAGGCAGCCTGCGGGGCTTGGCACGGCTGGGAGTTGCGAGGCGGTGTAGCAACCGGGCTGTTCCTCCGGATGTGCTAAAGTGCTCGAGTTTTTTCTCTCTCACACACACATGCACAACCTTCCAACGACCGGGTCGGACTGGATCTGGGCGAGCGCTCCCGGCTTGCTGCTGTCGCCGCCGCCGCTCACCCTTCAACAGCCAATCAGCGTGGGGCGCCGACAGCAGCGACGTCATCTCTCTGTGCCCGCCTTGCAGAGAGAAAGGCATGGGTGGGTGTTTTAAGGTGACCAGATGTCCCGACATTGTTTTAAAAAATCGGGACTTTTTAAGAGGGCGGGCGGGACGCGGGACAAATGATTAAAAAGCGGGTCTGTCCCGCCAAAATCGGGACGTCTGGTCACCTTATATTTGATGCACTGTTTACCATGTTTGAAATTTGGTGGGAACAATTTGTTTTCCATATACATCAGGATATCAATTACATTACGTGGCACTGTCTTGTGTCAGATTCATAATAAGCATTAGTCAATTAAAGCTAGACATAATTCTACCGATGAACAAGTAGGGGAAATTAAACACACACCCTTTGAATAGTAAAAATGCAGGAAGTGGAAACAGATCTACTGTAGCAATCCTCATTATAGTCATCTTAGTCTGCTCCAATTGAGAAAAAATCATAGCAAAATGGCTGGGAATGACAAAAAATTATAATCCAGCACAATATGTATCATGGGTTGGGAAAGTCTCTCTTAAAAATCTCTCTTAAAAATCACTGGCTTCCAATGCATCTCATTACTATAGTGACCATATTATTTGTTAGAATATTCATGACTGGGAGAGCCATGTTAACAAGGTTAGCCAATGAATAGGCATAGCAACTGAATCAGCCAATAGGAGCTAACCACTTCTGAGTCTGTGCAGAGAATCGAAACTGGAACTTAAGCTTAAGGCTGGGTGTGGCTCCAGTCCTCTCTCCACTGCACTCTCCACTCTGTACTCTTCCACTCTGAACTCTGCTGAAATGAAACTAACTCTCCTGCTTGTGTTTACCTGTAACTGATTGAAGAAGAATTCTACTTGTGGTATTGTAAATATATACAGTATATTACTATGTTTATAAAGAGGTTTATGAATCCAGCTGAATCAGTCATATGTGTGTGCTTCTGGTTTTGATTTTTGCAACAAACTTTAATATTATTTTATTTATATTTCTATTCATTTATTTAAGTTTATTATAACCAACAACTCTGGTAGATTCATAGCATCTTAACAAAAATCCAAAAAAGTATTTAAAAACCAGTTAAAAAACACCCCACAGCATAGACAGCCTGGATTAAAATAACTAAAATAATCTGCATAATAACAAAGAATCACAATAGGGACCTCACAACAAAATAGCCCTAGCACTAAAGCCAGGTTTTGAGGGCTTTTCACTACCCCAGGAGAGAGGGCACCATCCGTACTCTGAAGGGTACGGTTCCAGAAGGCGGGAACTGCAACTGTTAAGTTAATACTATGTTGAGTCAACTATCCTATAATCAGAAATCCTGAACAAAACCATTACAGTCCTTACAGTAGTGCTTGGAATGACTGGCTTATGATACAGCAACGTAAATAACTTGTGCCTTTTCTTTTCCAGATTGGCACAGTCTCTGCTCGCTCTCTTTGCTTCATCCCTTGCTATTTCTTTGGTTTTTGCCATCATCCCTGTCTGTCACAATGTGGTGGTTCTTGCTGTGGTCATGGCTGTGGCTGGGCTGGCCATGGGTTGTATCGACACACTTTCCAATTTGCAGCTGGTGAAGATTTATCAGAAGGATTCAGCGGTCTTCCTGCAGGTGAGAAGGAGACTGGTGGATGCTGGGCCTAATTTTGCACCCCTGTTTGTGTGCTTGTATTCCCCTACTTCTCCATTGGTTCATAACTGTTCAAGGCTCCCTTGTACTTGCTATGATGAGGAATATTTTCCTCTGATGGAGGAATATGAAGATATGTAAGCTGAGTCCCTTCTTTATTTTTAGGGAGAAGGAAGAAAATTTTCATTTTGTACTGAGCTTGGATGGTTTATTTTCTTCAGAGTCAAAATCAGTGCAACATGGAGGGGAAGCCTCAACCTTCTTAGTGCTTTCAAAAAGACAGAATTTTCCTAAATACTATATTAGAGCAGTTAGAGCAAAATCTGTGATTAGACAGTGCTGGGTCAATGGCCTTGAAATGGAGATGAACACTGCCCCTATAGTCGGCAACAATTAGCAGAGTAAAATCCACAGGGATGCCTTACTTCCATTTTATATATACTTTAGTTTAGTCCCGGGGTGGGTTCTAACTTACCTTGCTGCCGGCTTGTTTTCTCCCGCACCGTGTGGACGCACCTCGTGGGCGCCTCATGGGCATGCATGAGCTTCGCACACGCGCGCATGCGCAGTGCAAAAAAATCTGATTTTTTTAAAAAAAGACAAAAACAAGATGGCGATGCATGCGCAGTGCTGGAAACTTGGCTTCTGCGCATGCGCAGAAGAAAAAACCAGAAAAAAATCCCCCCCAAAAAAATTTTGGAAAAAAATTTCCCCAAAAATTTTTTTTAAAAAAAGAGATGGGGATGCCCACGGACCGGCACCAACCGATCCGGTTCCGTGACATCATCGTGACTTCACCAGCAGTTTGCTACCAGTTCGGGTGAACCGGTCCAAACCGGGAGGAATCCACCTCTGTTTAGTCCAAACAAGAAGATATGAGCCCTATACCGTCCTTCTCCTCAGATTAACACTTGGATGCAAAACTAGAAGTAAAGGCATGTTGGCTCCAAACAGAAGCATGATATAGCACTAGGGAATACTGCACATAATGAATGAATTATTCAATGTTGATCTGGAATTCAGACCAGTCAAGAGAACCAGACCATGGGCCTCGAGAGCAATAGAATTGAGTGCATCAATTTATAACTTGTTTCTGAATAAGTAAGACAAGATGTAAGTACTACATTGTGTTAGAATAATGAATGTACAATCCTTTATCAATAGAAGATAATCTGTGGATACATTTTAGCAATAACAATAGCACTTAAGACTTATATACCGCTTCATAGTACTTTACAACACTCTCTAAGCGGTTTACAGAGTCATCATATTGCCCCCAACAATCTGGGTCCTCATTTTACTGACCTTAGAAGGATGGAAGGCGGAATCAACCTTCAGTCGGTCACAATCAAACTCCTAGCAGTGAGTAGAATTAGCCTGTAATACTGCATTCCAACATTGCGCCAACGTGGCTTTTTTGCCAGTTTTGTATACGTATTTCTGAATATTTTTGCCAGTTTTGTATATTTTAGAGTTCTTATCATGTTCCCATTTACTAAAATATATACTTCCCTCTTTCTTGCACACCCCATTCAAACCATGTTAATGTTACATATGAAGCTGTTAAAACGTATCTGTGGCTGGGGAAACAATCATTCTATAGTAACCATCTCACAGCAATCTCATCTTCTGGTACCAAAAGATAGAGACATGTTACAACATTTTGCTGGAGGATTAGTATTTGCTTAGCCATAAACTAGCCATTTATCCTATCTTGGGTAACACACCAGCTATGGTTAAAGCAAGCTAATCTATAGCAAGCCACAGCTATAAACTGAGATTAAATTATTCCTACTCCATCACAATCTTAAGCAATTATCTAATTTAGATGATATAATAAACCAAACCATAATATGGTTTAACATGGTATATTGAACAGAGTTACAATACTGATTTGCGTCACACCTCAGGTCAGCATCGTAATTGTGCTGGCTTTTCCTCTGGTTCTTCTGTGGTAGGAGATGTCTATAGTTCTAGTGTCCCGCATAGGAGGAGCAAAATGTCGAGAGCACTTGGGTAACATATGAAGTTTATTGCAGAGTTAACTCTGCACACAGCCTTGTACAACCTGTCTCTAGAACTCAGATGAATTTAGCGACAAACTATTAATTCATTCTGAACCCTATTTATTTCATCTGGCCAGAGTTGTTATTGGCAATGTTGGATATCACAAACTGAGAGCAATTAGCCAGCTTTTCTCTTTGTCATTCTCTGTAGGCCCTTCATTTTTTTGTGGGCTTTGGTGCCCTGCTAAGCCCTCTGATAGCTGATCCTTTTCTATCAGACACCAACTGCATCCTGGCAAATGGCACAGCCAGTGGTAGCAGCAACCTCCCTCACATCCGGAAGTCCTTGGTCCCACATCATCCTGGGAACCTGACACATTATGACCTACCCATAAAAGGACTGGTGGTGACGAGAGTTTCTTATGCTTTCTGGATTATGGCTCTGATCAACGTAAGTATGGCCACCTTAATAGTCAATTGTTCCATGTATAATGTTCATAAAACATCTTCAGAGTAATGTAAGTAGAAGCTTTTGATTCCAGGTTGCAATTTGTTTTGACATTCTGACAGATCAGTCTTCTCAAAATGTTTCCGCCATCATCCTTTCTCCAAATATGACAGTCATATGAACTATGGGACACAGAGAAATCCAAAGCTTTATTTTAAATATTTTTATCGCATTTTGAGAGGCTATGAACATAAAAGCAACATTCAATAGACTGTTCTGCCTCTGCCAAAATTATCAGATTCACAAGGAATAGATTGCCTAAGTGGTTTGCTACAGAAGAGGCATATTTTGCCTGATATCTAAATCTTCCTAATCCAGGAAATAAATTCATAATCCTCCCCAGTCCTTTCTGAAACAGGCACTGCCTTTTCTTCCTCTTTTATAGAATCCAAAGATTAATTCTCACTTTTCCTATTTTCCCTTGTTAATAAAATTCCACATTTTAAGAAAGAAAGTCTGGAAGTAGGAGGGCTAGTTAATGACTGGTGTTTTTCGTGATCAGTACCATTTCGAAAGGGCATTTGCTGATTTCAATCTCCACTCAGCCTTGATCTTGTTACAACTGTTAGAACAGGTTGATAGAACAGCCTGAAGTTATATGTATGTTCCCTTGCAGCCCCCTATCTTTTATGTGGGTATTCCTTTTATTTTTACCAACCTTAATGAACGTACATGTTTACATCATATAGTGAATACCATTCAGTTCATGGAGACTTACTATAAATTTGGTGTACTATTGAGAATTTGAGTGGCATGCTAAAGGCGAAGCAGTGGAGGTAATCTGCCCTGGTTACAGGCAATAAGAGGGTACCTTAATTGGCAACTTGAAGGTGACTAGGAGGCCATTTGGAAGATTGGTGTTGGGTTGTATAAATAAACCTAAAAGAGGAAAATTGAAATAGCCACAGACATTGCTATTATGGCAACACACAGGTTAAACGTCAACAATTAAGATAGTGGGGCTTTTGATATTGTCCCAAATTGGGGGGGGGGGGTTGCGGATAGCTTTTATTAATATGTTTTGCTATTTTTAATGCATTGTATTGTTTCAGTACAATTATACTTATGCAGTATTAATTAAGGATTGATACTCCATTATTTAGATAACCGAGACTGTGAAAATAAAGTAAAATGAAATATTCTATCAATATTAATTACAATTTAGGATGACAGTTTTGGAAAGATGACATTATTTGACTTTTTCAACCAAACTGAATATAACATTAGAAAAAGAAAACTGCTGCTGATTGCATCAAAATTTGTTATACAGTAAATTCTTGAGCTGACTACTTACTGTTGAAGTCATCGTATTGTTACTTAATGGTTTTAAATATTACTAAAGAGAGGGAATAGATAAGCAAATTTAACAACAATTAAAATACCGAAAAAGGAAAAAGGAAAACAACTGTTGAATTTCTAACTTTTCCCTTTTTCTTCATCTGCTGATTTACAGTGCTTGTAAACATTTAGGTTCTCTGGGAAGCCAGACTGAAAGGGCTTATATTTGCCATGCTGTGAAATATATTGCATACAGGGAAATCATTCCTGCCTAAATTTTGTTAAACCTCAATTTTATACAGTATTAGTTTTGTCATTACTTCATATTCTCCAAATTTAAGTTTCCAGTCAGATATTGTTGGAGTTGTATGCTTCTTCCTGTGTGGGGCAAGATTTATTCTTGTTGCTGTAAGCATATATTTCATTAAATCATGGTGATTGTTTTCTAAGATTATACCTCATAAGAAAAGTTGTGGCTTCATTTCAAATTTAAATCCCAGAGTTTTTTCAGCATTGTATTATGTATATCTTTCCAATAATTTGGGTTTTTAAAAGTCTACCAGATGTGATAAAACATTCTTTCTATATTGAGTCATTTCCAAAATTTATTAGAATACTGTCCCAAATTGTTAGAAGTTTTTTTCGTTAGGTACAGCAAAGGCTTTTGGCGGAAATGGGAATTTAAAAGAAGGACAAATCACACTGTTGTAGTCTTCCTATTATGAGTTTCACATATAAGTAGGTATAATCTCATCCTGTTATATGCTTGGAAAATTGTTATACAGGGAGTCCTTGACTTATGACAATAATTGAGCCCAAAATTTCTGTTAACTGAGACGTTTCTTAAGTGAGTTTTGCCTTTCTTGGCACAGTTATTAAGTGAATCAATGCAGTTATTAAGTTAGTAGCAAGGTTGTTAAGTGAATCTGGCTTCCCCATTGGCTTCGTTTGTCAGAAGGTCGCAAAAGGTGATCACATGATCCTGGAACACTGCAACCATCATAAATATGAACCAGTTGTCAAGCAACTGAATTTTGATCATGTGACCATGGGGATGCTGCAATGGTCGTAAATGTGAAAAACGGTCATACGTCCCTTTTTTCAGCGCCATTGTAACTTCGAACAGTCACTAAATGAACTGTTGTAAATGGAGGACTACCTGTATTCTAAACCAGTATTTAGAATGAGATTTGAGGGACTACTGCCATTTTGCTAAATGTGGAAAGACAAGTTAATTTCAAACTCAATGTAAACTGCTCGAAACTCGACTGCAGAAAATACAACTTCAGCAACAGAGTGATCAATGCCTGGAATGCACTACCTGACTCTGTGGTTTCTTCCCCAAACCCCCAAAACTTTAACCTCTTAGACTGTCTACAGTAGACCTCTCCCGATTCCTAAGAGGTCTGTAAGGGGCGTGCATAAACGCACCACTGTGCCTACCGTCCCTGTCCTTCTGTCCTATTGTCCAAATTTACCTGTACCTACTTTGCTTATGTTTATGCAAATATCTACTATCTTGTTCATGTGTGACAAAGAAATAAATAAAATAAATAAATAAGTTGTAGGCAACAAAGTTTGACAAAAATCCTTTCTAATTTTCCCTTGTAGCTGACTGACTTTCTGTCTGCCAGTTTCTCTGCTGTTCCTGCTTCCTGAGAATAGGAAACTAAACAGTGTGACTCAGCAGAGTTCCTGGGCATGGGGAGACCACTTGAGGGCCAAAATCTGGGCTGTACACATAGTGAGGCTGACATCTGAGTGTCATGGGCATCATTGAGTTGAAGAGACCTTACGTTGAGAAAAGCTATTTCTTTTTTTTTAATGTTGGCTTCTTAGTTTTAAAAGAAGTTTAAAAAATACTGGTACCTGTTAGTTTAAAAACTCTAACTTCTCCTGGGTGATGGTCTCATAAGACCTGTTACTGGAGGGAATAGCTTGTTAAGATTCTCTGCTTTGGTAATGCAAATCTTAAATCTGCAATGTGCTTGCACAATTTTTAACACTTCACAGCCTCTGCAAGGTTTTCCAGCACTTGGGTGGGTGGCGGAGATTCTATTTTCTGTCTCTCTTGGGAAATATAAGACTAATCTACTTTACATGCCAAATATGATGTAGATGAGCAAAACATATGGAGCCGGTAGAACATAAGAAATGAATATTCTTTATCAAAAGGGAAAATGGTGGGGTTTTTTTTCAAATTAAACAATATGGTGATAGAGTGGGCAGGGTATGAGAATTCAGTCTGAAATTCTGTAAAGTGTAAGAAAATATGTGGGATTGGTATGAGAGACACCTGCATTGGATGATACTTACACATAGGCACAAAATAAATATAAAATGTGTGGTTTATGTTTTTTTTTAATCAGAGAAATGCTACGGATGTTTCAGGATTCAAAGACCAAAGACCAAATATTGAGAAATTAGTGAGGGCAGCGTGTCTGGCAGAGCAATACTTTTGCAATCCAGTGCTTATAATTTAACGCAATAAATCACATCCAGCTGTTTTGAATAGAAAGGATGGCAAATTTGGAGGCCTTACACTTCATTTTACCAACCTCTGAAGGATGAAGACTGAATTAAGCTTGACCCGGTCAGGATCAAACGACAGGCTCTGGGCAGAGTTTGCCTGCAATACTGCACTTTAACCACTGCACCACCAGGGCTTCTATAATAATGGTCAAAAAGCATTATTAAATTGGTCTGGAGCTACCCAATGAGCTTGGTTAAAGAAAATTATAATTGTAGCACTGTTAAAAAGTGACAAGGTGATACAATGTGATTTCTATCACACCTACTTGTTGAGTAAAGGAGAACATAAATGAATGAAGTGGAAAATAGTGACTACCGCTAACTACGCTAACCTTGAAGTGATTTGTGTGGGTGGTCTTTTTCTGATATATAATTTGGGACAAATCTTCTAGCAATAATACTAACCCTGGATGTGTGCCTTAAATGTTTTTGTGTATTAAGTGATTAATATGGCCTGAGTTCATTGGATGAATTGATCTTGAATTTTGGAATATAAAATTCAAAAGAGTTCCAAAAGATTCTTTTCCTAAAAGTTCACATGATGCTAGAAAACTTCTAGTATTTCCTGCTCCACCGCCTTTTGGGGTAAGCATTTGCAACCAAGCATCATCCAGCTTGGATAAAAACCCAGCACTGCTAACAAGCACCAGCAATAATGAGGGATGCTGAGAAATGTATTTTAGCAATATTTGGAACATTATAAATTTCCTCATCTTTCCCCAATTGTGATGAAAGAGTGCATTGTCCTGCCACAATAGAAAGCTTAACATGAAGGGCTCTGTTGTGAGCTTAAATACTTCTTTTCCCATTGCGTTGTTACTGTGAACAAATTCATGCTCCTTCATCCATCCATTCCATCATACCCTTAAATATTATTCCTTGGTTTCTTTGTGGTCTTCTAGCATTGGCTGCGGTTTGTCCTCATTTTTTCTGTGGTAGAAAATATGGGCAGGGTATCTTCTATGGGAAATGTTAGCGTGCAATCTCTAAATTTCAGTTTTAAAGAAACACACTATTGCACATACAGAAAATTGAAAAGGTGCTAGACTAAGTGATAGATTGGATCCAGGTTCTCCTATAGAGGTAGGGCACTAAACAAAGACTCTTCAGATTGAAAAGCCTTTTGATTGGTCCGCAGTACATTCTTTCAATAGTTCCCTGACAATTTTCATGGGATAAGATGAAAAGGGAATGGAGCTTCATCTGCTAAAATTTCCTCTTCAGCAGGTTTTTCTTAAAAGCAGTAGAATAAGGCTGGGAGAGAACCTTGACAAGATAAGGTAAACCTTTTCTTTTAATGATTGATTGAAAACTAACCACAGGGATGTTTTCTTGTGTTGATTACACAGCTTCTTAATGGGTCAAATTATATTACTGTGTATACCGTTTTCGGAGTATAAGACGCACCTTTTTACCCTCAAAAAGAGGGTGAAAACTTGGGTGCGTCTTATACACCGAATGTAGCCCCACCCAGTCACCCCCACCCTTTGGCCTCTGCCTGCCAGCAATTTACCTCTTTGCAACAAACAGGGCACAAGAAGAGATTATCTGCCTTCCGCCTTACAGCTGACTGAGGCTTGCAAACCACATGGTAAAATGAAACTAACTACGGTGGCTGTAATAAGACAAATTGCTGGGAGATAAACTGCTGGCAATGTTACACTGCTGAAATTGCAAAGAGGTAAGCTATAGCTGCTATGGCCTCTTGCCTCACAATCAGGAGGTTGTGAGTTCTATCCTAGTAGAGGCAGATTCTGTTAATATGTTATTTTGTTAAATGTTTGTAGAGTGTTCAAATTATTAGACTTATTTTTTTAAGACTGCTTTATTATTGTTCTAGACAACTTAACAAAATGAAGCAGCTTTTTAAAATAAATTCTTGCTCTGAAGAGGCCCAGTGCTACTGTATCTTTTTAAATAGCAGAGAATGCTTCCAGAAAGCCACATCAATTTTAAAGATCTGTAAAAGTATAATCTGAAATTTCTTGTTTTAGTATTAAGTATTAGTATTAAGTATTAGTATTAAAATAAAGCAGCTGAGTTAATGACTTAGTCATGTTTGGAGTAGATCTATTTAAATAATTGGGAGGAGTTAGTGTGATTACATTTAAGAAAACTTTCTGGGATTAATATACTGCCATAAATGTACATTTCTCCAATTCTTTGCCATTTCTATGGGTCAGGCACACATGCACAGAAATACACAGCAGTGTATATCATCTGTGCTGTTTGCTGTTTGGCAAATTGCTTGGAGGCAGAGGCCTTTTTTCCTTTTTTTCCTCCCCCAAAACTAAGGTGCGTCTTATACTGCGGTGCGTCTTATACTCCGAAAAATACAGTAAATGTTGATCAAGAACTATTTTCCCGAGATAGATGGGTGAACTAGTTATCAGTAACAGAAGTTTTGATGTCAGTACCCCTTCTAACTGGCCAGAGGAGTAGTGACACCCAAGCTGTTTGAGAAGCAAAAGCTGCTTATTTGTTCACTATTTATTTGATCTGATTTGAAAAATTAGCTCAGTCCATGGTAGGTCATATAAGATATTACTATTTGTTATGTGGAATGTTGCAACAATCCACCACATCCACAGGGGAGGGGGAAGGCTTCTTTGAAGTAGACTCTCTGCTGTGAAGGCATTTAACAGCTTTCCCAGTCTCCTCCAGATTTACTGGATTTATAGTGTCTGGAGGTTGATGGGAGTTGACGTTCAGTTCATATCTGCTGGGATAATAAGGGAATCCATTGTTTGCATTCTCTATTTATGCTACATGGGTGCAAAGATGTTAGCCTTGTAGGCAGAGCATTAGTGAAACATAACACAAAGATGATTTTGAATGTACTGTTTGTTTCGCCTTCTGGTAGGCTGGTGAATCCGATACCATGGTTTGTTATTAAGCAACAGAGCCATATTACCAATGTCACTCTAAAAGCAAATTGTGAGATCCTGCAATAAAGTGTCTTGGCTCTGGCCATATGTATCTTGGCAGATAAACCAGCAGTAGAAGCCAAATTGGCTGATCAGCGTCATTTAACTGTTAGAATTAAAGGTGAAAGATCAGCAAAATTCAGAGGAAGAAGAGAATTGAACAGTTGTGTTTGTAGAATACTTAGATGGAGGTAGAAGAATTTTACTTGAGTGTAGAAATAGCAAATTCAGCGACAGGACAAGATTATGTCTTTTAAAAAGTGCCATCCCTTAAAATATTCAGAGATTTCTTTTTTTATTTTTGTTCAAAGTCAAGTAGTACTTTTCCTGGTATGGTAGCTTTACAGTAATCTTTCTGAGAGAGGAAGATATAACTATAGCAATTGTTGCCTTAATTCCCTCTTACTTAGATTTTTGTAACAGACTCCTAAGGCAGGGGTGTGAAACTCAAGGCCCGGGGACCGGATCTGGCCCCTGGGGTACTTAGATCTGGCCCATGGGGCCGCCCTGGAAACAGTGAAGGACCGGCCCGCGGTGCTTCTGCCAGCGAAAATGGGCTCCCAAGCCACGGCCTCCTGCAACCCTCTGCTAGTGAAAACGGAGCTGGGGCACTGGCAGAGGGTTGCAGGAGGCCGTGACAGCCAAAAATGGAACTCGGGAGCCCATTTTCGCTGGCAGAGTGCTCGAGCCATCACAGGCGCCTCCAACAGGAGTGACATCGAGCTGGCCACACCCACCCCAGCCCACCGAGGTCAAACACAACCCTGATGCGGCCCTCAATGTAATCGAGTTTGACACCCCTGTCCTAAGGCTACCTTTCAGAAGCAACTAGAAACAACAACTAATGCAGCATCTACATTTTTAAAACAATTGTGTCTTTTTACTTGCAATGTGCAACAAATGCCTCTCAGTGTCTCTGGGAGCTACTCAATTGGGATGTATCATGTTAAAGTTGAAAAATGTACTTAGTCACTTTACTTAAATAAGGAAGTTTCATATTGGTATAGAGCAGTGATGGCGAACCTTTTTTGGTTCGCGTGCCAAAAGGGGGGGGAATGCAGGGAATCACATGTGTGCGTGCCCACACTCATAATTCCATGCACCCCCGCACATGCACGCATGACCCCCCTGCTCCCAGCATGCAATGGCACATTCATTTTTCGCTCTCCCCAGGCTCCAGAGCCTTTCTAGGAGCCTGGGGAGGGCGAAAACGGCCTTCCCCACCCCCTCTGGAGGCTGGAAACAGCCTGTTTCCCGACTCCCAGTGGGCCCAGAAGGCCCGAAAATCAGCCGGCTGGTGCACACATGCACGCCGGACCTGAGCTCGCGTGCCCACCGATATGGCTCCGCGTGCCACTTGTGGCACCCGTGCCATAGGTTCGCCATCACGGGCATAGAGTGTTAAACTAGGCCTAGCAATCTTCATTCTAGTCTCTTGTTTCATGAGAGTCTCTGGTTGACCTCAGGCTATTTTTTTCTCTCTCTTAAGAAGAGTTTTGTTGCAAAGACCAGAGCCCTACTGAGTTCAGCATTTGTTCTTCACAGATTGACCTCATAGATTGTAAATAAGCAGACACCAAAGTTATGCTGTTAGAAAACAATCAGAGAAAAAGAACAGGAGTACATTATTCTTGGAGGTATGGTGGAGAAAAAATGTCTTAATATCACTATTGTCAGATGTTTCCAGCATGGGGGTGGAATAATAAGGAAATAAACCAAATATCATTTTCATAGTCACTTTAATTAAAAACCAAACCTTGGAAAGAAAGAAACGGGAACACCACAAACAAGTTTCTTATTGTAATTCCTTCCTTTGGGTTTGCTTGTTTATTTATTTATTCCCAATTTACAGTATAGAGCCTTACTATAAGTACAAATGGTCCTCAACTTACGACCCTAAGTGAGCCAGGAATTATGCTCATAAGTCATGATGAGTGGGTTACCATGTGACCATGCCCAATTTTACAACTGCTTTTCTGGCGGTCCATAAGCAAATGCCACATTCGATAAGTGAACACTCTGGACATTAAGAAAACACCAGTCATTAAACAAAATCTGTTTTCTCCAATTGGTGTTTTTTGCCAGAAATTGGAAGTAAACACTGGAAACTAGCAAAAACTGCAAAAAATTGTGGTCATGTGACCGGGAAATGATAGAAATGATTGCAAATGAGAACTGATTGCCAACTGCCCAAAATACGATCACACATGGCTACAGGATGTGTGTGTCGCCATTGGAACTTCAAAAATGAGTTGTAAATAATTCTGGGGAGCTTCATTATAACTTTGAACACTCACTAAGCAACGGGTCATTAAGCAAGAACTACATGTATCCCAGAGGTGGGTTGCTCCCGGTTCGGACCAGTTCTATAGAACCGGTAGCGGGAATTTCCCCCCACCCACCAAACCAGGAGTGATCGCCGGCTGGCCATGCCCCCGAACAGGCTCTCTCGGCTCCACCATAGGTGCCGCCATCTTGTTTTTGGCTTTGCATGCGCAGAAGCTGGGTTTTCGGTACTGTGCATGCACGAATGCGCATGCTTTGCATGCATGCGGCCACGCGGCGTGGCCACGGGGCGCGGAATGCATGCACAGCCATGCAGCGCGGGAGGAAGCAAACCAGCGGTGAGGTAACTTAGAACCCACCCCTGATGTATCCTTCCTGCAATAGCTTTATGTAATGTTGGAATATTATTGTGAATGTTGAGGTCCAGGTAATTGATCTGCAAAAGAAGATTAGAAACAAGTCGAACAGGATCAGAGATTAGAGCAGGGCTTCCTTAAACTGGCAGCTCTAAGAACTTATAATTTATAAGATACGTCATTCCCATAACTTCTAATAGTACTGGCTTCAGACTGAAAAGACAGGCAATTCTTCATCTGTCCAATTTGATGGAAGCTTATGACATGAATTATGATGGCAGTGATGAAGATGTATATTTCTTCACATCAGTCCACCAGAAATGAAAAGCAACTGTGAATTTGAGGACAGGGGAAGTTTGGTGGTGAAGTCAGCATCACAAGTCAGTGCTATTTACTTAATATGTTTGAAGAAAAGCTATTGCAAACATCTGATTCTTTGTGCCTGTGAGCTATTTCTTCTTCTTGAAAAGGACCCAGTTTTGACCCCGCTTAGCAAAATGCTGCACTTTACCAAGACAGTTTGCCTGATTTTACCAATGAAGGGGAATATGTAATATGGGACAGCCATTAACACCATTCCAGTTATTTGGTTTTGGATTGCTATGAGTTCTTGTATATAATTGATGATTCAGATTATCCTTGTTGCTATCTGGTACTTCCTCTAAGTTATTTTATATGCCATGTTAATTTTGTTTGGCAATCTCCTTCAAGGTTGCAGCCAAGATAATAGCTACATGGACTGGCCTTCCTCAGTTTTGTAGGTCTCACATACACTGAACCACTGCTCTCATTCATCCTTGCATCCATCTGCAAGTGGATTGTTATTCCAATCATATAGGAATAGTCCAACACGTAACATAGAGTGTTTGCCCAATATTTTATGGCTTGGCATTGTTCAAATGATCTGTGAAATATGCATCTGTTTTTGCTGTTCTCACTTTCATAGCATATTTGCCATTAACGCAAACTGGTCCTGACCTCCGGAAAGATTCTAACTATTAAAGGAAAATGTTTTTCTTCCATGGGGCTGAACTAGCTGTTCTTGTTTCTATTGTTCTATGAACAATAGAATTATAGGAATTCAGTTGAGGGGAGGGGAGCAGGCAGGGAGAGAATGCTCCATACCTTGAAATAACTCTGTGAGCCAACAAAAATCAGGAAATGTGGATTTACAGCTCTCTTAAGTCACAGACAGAAAAAAAAATCTTAGAGCAATCAGTCATTAATTATGAATGTTTTAGCAGTCACCATCAATCAGATGGGACAGGAAAAAGATAGCTTCAATTAACATTACTTAATTACTTTCAGATACAGCTTCTACTCTGCCAATGCACAAAATATTTCACTAGGCTTAGCAAAATCAGTGTGCATTTAACAGAACCATTTTATATTGTGACAAAAGCCACAAAGGGAAGCTGTTTTTATATATCTGAATGCAACAATGCAAAGTACTAGTGATGAAGTGTCCTCGGGAACTTTCTTGGATCCATGTCTGATCTTTAGACAATGCCTGTCCAGATGGTGTGCAAAATTTAGTTGCAGTCATTAAATACAAGCCTCAGTGTTAATGTAGAATGCAAAGCTATTTTCACTGCGGGTACCAAAATTGCTAGCATCTGTGGTCCTGGTCTGCCACCTGCTGGCAGAATGAGAAACAGCATTTTGTTCCTTCAGTTGTCAGAGAAGTACATTTAGTTTAAAATGCATGTTGTAATTTAAGTGAGAAAAAGAACCTATCGGAGAAGGTTTTCTGAAAAACACGTCCAATATTATATTTGGATTGAGTTTTACAGCTTGTTATTTGGAGAGCCAAGCATGCTACTCATAATGGCTGTAATGCATCTCCTCTATTGATCAGCTGAAGCTCAGGTGTATTTTTTATACACTATAGCAGTGATGGCGAACCTTTTTTCCCTCGGGTGCCGAAAGCGCGTGCACATGTGCTATCGCACATGCGCGAGTGCCCACACCCATAATTCAATCCCTGGGGAGGGCAAAAATGGCCTCCCCCACCACCCTGGAGGCCCTCTGGAGGCCAGAAACAGCCCATTTCCCAACTTCTGGTGGGCCTAGTAGGCCCGTTTTTTGTCCTCCCCAGGCTCCAGAGGCTTCCCTGGAGGTTGGGGAAGGTGAAAATGCCCTCCCCTGCCCACCGGAGGCCCGCCAGAAGCCGAAAACACCCTCCCAGAGCCTCTATGCGAGCTGAAAATCAATGGCTGAAGTGCACATGCACTCTGGAGCTGAGCTAGGGCAACAGCTCGCGTGCCGGCAGATATGGCTCCACGTGCCACCTGTGGCATGCGTGCCATAGGTTCGCCATCACTGCACTATAGCTATGCCCATCTTATGCCATAGATGTGGAAGACCAGGAGAGGACCTTTTCACAGCTCCATTTCATGTACCAGTTCACCCTTTCCTGGATCAGTCAGTCCTCCAGTCAGTTACTCACTCCCTGTCACTTCATGGTTTGACTATCGCTACACATTCTACATGGGGTTGCTCTTGAATACTATTCAGAACCTAAGTTCAACTGGTCCAGGATGCAGCAGCTCAGGCAGTGATGAACAGGTCTTAGTATACCTATGTGACACATCTGCTTTGCAAGCTGTAATGGTTGCCAGTATGCTTCCAGATGTGATTCAAGATGCTGACACTAATCTATAAACCTTACATGGCATGGAACCTGGTTATCCAAGGAACCACCAAACTCTGTTATCTGCCTAGCTGGTAACAGCTAACCGAGTGGACATGCTTCAGGTCTCCTTGATTAAATAGTGTCATCTTTTGACGATCAGAAAGTATATCCTCTGGAATGAGTTCCCTCCTGAGATCGGTGTTGTCCCTACACTGATGACATTCTTAAAGACCAGACAATTTACTCGGGGCTTAGGATAGAGTGGATGGAATTACCCTCTTTGTGATGTTTTTTTTGTGTGTAAATTTTTTTATTTTCTCTCTCCACAATTCTTGTACATATATCAATACATATACCTTACAATATATCAATAATGTATTTAATTATACATTCCATTCAATCAGTCATAAATCAACATTTTATTTTGCACCTTTTTTATACTTCTACTCATCAGTCTGTTCTCCTTCATTTCTTAACACTCCCCTCCCTCTAACTCTCTCCATCCCTTCCTTCTACATTCTTACTCTTTCTCTCCCCTCTCCTACTCCCCCTCCACTCCCTCTCTTCTCCCTGCCTTTATACTTCCTCTTTCCTCCCTCTTTCCTTTCCCTGAGTGATTCTTATCCTCATTCCTCTCGTTTTGAGCAGACTGATGCCATATTCTATTCCTTTTAAAAAAATTTGGTGCCTCTTCTAAAATCATTATTTTTATATAATTTTCATACATATAAGTCTTTATTCTGGGTATATGTTATTAATCTAATGCTGCCTCCTCAAATCTAATTTTGTCTCCTGGGTCTACCACCATTTATTTTCAATTTTAACTCAAATCAACCGCTATAGCTTAATCCAAAAACAAAACACATTATCTCTCATGCCTCTTAATTTTAAGCCGTATTGTTCCCTTCCATCACTTAATATCTTTATTCATTGTTCACTTTTTTCCCCTAACTCTAACATTTGCCCTAAATTCCTAATTTTTAGTCAATAATCTTTATCTTTACTCTTCCATCTATCTTTGTGATGTTTTATGTCTGCTTTGTAGTTAGGTAGCTATCTTGGGGTAGGGGTGGGAGGTTGTAATTAATTTTGCGTTGTTTTGATTAAAGTTCTATATTCAGCCATTTTTATAATGCTTATGTTGTTAGCTGCCCCAAGCTACTTGGAATTGGGCAACATCCAAATTGAATTAAATCAATTAAAAATGTGTTGCTATCTATATGTTCTAGTGGAACCTGTTCCTTTTTTAACTCTTTATAAAAACGTAGCAAAAGAAATCCGTAATGGCAACTTTTTAAATATTCTTGCCAGCAGAACCTGCAGTTGCAAAACTTTTTGCTCCAACACACTGATTTAAAAGCAGGTAGGCTTGTCTGTATGTACCGTATTTTTCGGAGTATAAGACACACCTTTTTGTCCCCAAAAA
Source organism: Diadophis punctatus similis (assembly GCA_023053685.1). NCBI lineage: Eukaryota > Metazoa > Chordata > Lepidosauria > Squamata > Dipsadidae > Diadophis > Diadophis punctatus. Next base: position 37,244,456 of record JALIGW010000003.1, on the reverse strand, counting down.
GAGGGTGGAAATGTCGGTGCGTCTTATACACAGAATGCAGCCATTTTTGGTCTCCCAAAGCCCCGCCCCTGCATCCCATTTTTTGCAAAAAAACAGGGCGTTTTTTGGAAAAATGGGGGCATTTTTGCCTCCCCCCACCCCCTAGGAATACTCTGCAGGCGTCCCAAACCCTCTGCATATCTCGTTTTTGCAAGAAAATGGTTGAAAAACGTGCCATTTTTTGCCTTCTAATTACCCCATCTAGCATGACTGGAGGAGTAATTCTGGGAGTTGAAGTCCACTAGTCTTAAAGCTGTCAAGTTTGAAGACCCCTGGGTTAGGGGTGCAAGGGTCTTCAAACTTGGCAAGTTTAAGACTTGTGGACTTCAACTCCCATTCCTGAGCTAGCATGACTGGAGGAGGAATTCTGGGAGTTGTAGTCCACAAGTCTTAAAGCTGTCAAGTTTGAAGTTTGTAAAAAGTGTACATAGTTGTAAAAAGTACTCTGCTATACTGGTATTTTATTAAATAATATATTACTACACCATTTAGTTCAGAATATTTTTTTCCTTGTTTTCCTCCTCTAAAATCTAGGTGCGTCTTATACTCCGGTGCGTCTTATACTCCAAAAAATACGGTAATCATGCTACCTGTTCCCTTCCTCTTAGTATATGCTGGGAAAAGATGATGCTATACACACAAGTAACATCGAAGAGTTTCCTGACGGAAAAAAATCAGATCAGTCCCTTTCAGTAGAAGAACTAACATACAACCTATACAGTGGATATAGTACAACGTAGGTCTGCTTGGCTAACTGCCTTTTCTCTTTTCTATTGCTTTCTAGCTGCCTGTCCCCATTGCAGTATTCTTTTTGCTGTACAAGGAAAGGCTTGTGCCGTGTTGCCCCACTGGCAGCCCCCCACTGTTACCTGCAGATGAATTGGCAATGGAAACACGGATAAATGACAAAGATGACTCTTCTACTTCCTCATCAAAAATCCAAGTAGAAATAGGTGAGAGTGGAGAGAGATTATTCCAGTTTGGGTCTACTTTGCTTCCATCATCTCGGCAAAACCAAGAGAGCATGATATGCTGCTCTGTGAAGGTCTGGGACTTATACATAATGTTAAACTAGGCTTATTAAATCATGGTTTATTATACCGGCCTGAATTGACCACAGTTCCTGCAATAGAATCAGCCAAAATTGAACAAATCATATAATAGCTGTGTTCACACAATACATGAGATCAAATGAATTGCCTGTACTGTACTTAGGATGTTCAGGCACAGCTTGGGTTTATGTCTTCTTCAGTGAGTTGTGTGAACTAGAAAATTGGGTTAATTGAATAGAGTATATTAAGATAAGCATAAATTAACATGTTATATAAAGATAGCCTTTGGCCTATTGTGGGAACCATAGTATGTTCATTTCCAATGGAAAAAACCCTCCATATTAAGATTCTGACATTAATTTTCAACGAATATCTCAAGTTCCAAAATGGTCTTTATTCTTCTTCTAAAATGGACATAGACATCAGAATTACTGAAGGTTGTTTATGAGACAGATTTCAAAAAAACCAGCAAAAGTGTTCTGAGTTGCAGATTACATAATTCCCTCTTTATACTCCTCTGTATAGTCCTAGGCTGATTTCCAGAATTGTAATATGTATCAAGAGGAAGTCAAAGCACTCCAAAGTGATTGGTCCATTAATACCAGAATATGAACACAAGTTAAAATAGGGAAGAAAATGGTAAGTAAACACCTGTCTACCCTAGACGAATTCAAATCACCCAGACCAGATGGATTACACCCCAAGGTTCTGAAGGAACTGGCAGATGAGATCTCAGAACCACTGAACTATATTTTTCAAAGATCCTGGAGCACAGGGGAACTGCCAGAGGACTGGAAAAGAGCTGATGTACTTCCCATCTTCAAAAAAGGGAAAAAAATAGATCCAGGAAACTACAGACCTATCAGCCTGACCTCAATACCAGGGAAGATTCTGGAAAAGATAATCAAGCAACGAATCAACGAACACCTAGAAGCAAACAAAGCCAACATGAGTTTGTCAAAAACAGATCATGCCAGACTAATCTTATTGCATTCTTTGACAAAGTGACAAAAATAGTGGACCAGAGGAATGCTGTCGATATAATTTACTTGGACTTCAGTAAGGCATTTGATAAAGTAGACCATAACCTACTACTAGATAAAGTAGGAAAATGTGGGTTAGACAGCAACACCACCAGATGGATTCAAAACTGGCTGACCAACCACACTCAACGTGTAGTGCTCAATGGCACTGCATCTACATGGAGGGAAGTATGCAGTGGAGTACCCTAAGGCTCTGTTTTAGGCCCAGTACTCTTCAACATCTTCATCAATGACTTGGACAAGGGGATAGATGGGGAACTCATTAAATTTGCAGATGACACCAAACTGGCAGGAATAGCCAACACTCCAGAAGATAGGCTAAAGATACAGAAGGATCTTGACAGACTTGAACATTGTCCGCTATCTAACAAAATGAAATGTAATGGTGAAAAAAGTAAGGTTCTACATTTAGGTAAGAAAAACAAAATGCACAAGTACAGTATATGTGGTACCTTGCTCAACAGTAGTAACTCTGTAGTGGACAACCATTTAAATATGAGCCAGCAGTGTGCAGCAGCTGCCAAAAAAGCCAACACAGTTCTAGGCTGCATTAACAGAGGGATAGAATCAAGATCACGTGTTAATACCACTTTATAATGCCTTGGTAAGGCCACACTTGGAATACTGCATTCAGTTTTGGTTGCCACAATGCAAAAAGGATGTTGAGACTCTAGAAAGAGTGCAGAGAAGAGCAGCAAAGATGATTAGGGGACTGGAGGCTAAAACATATGAAGAACAGTTGCAGGAACTGGGTATGTCTAGTTTAATGAAAAGAAAGACTAGGGGAGATATGATAGTGTTCCAATATCTCAGGGGTTGCCACAAAGAAGAGGGAGTCAAACTATTCTCCAAAGCACCTGAGAATAGAACAAGAAACAATGGGTGGAAACTAATCAAGGAGAGAAGTAACTTAGAACTAAGGAGAAATTTCCTGACAGTTAGAACAATTAATCCGTGGAACAGCTTGCCTCCAGAAGTTGTGAATGCTCCAACACTGGAAGTTTTTAAGAAGATGTTGGATAACCATTTGTCTGAAGTAGTGTAGAGTTTCCTGCCTAAGCAGGGTGTTGGACTAGAAGACCTCCAAGGTCCCTTCCAACTCTGTTATTCTATTCTATTCTATTCTATTCTATTCTATTCTACTCTACTCTACTCTACTCTACTCTACTCTACTCTACTCTACTCTACTCTACTCTACTCTACTCTATTCTATGATAAGATGTTTATCTTTAGTATCTGTTAATATTAGCTCAGCAGATTATGACTTCCCAGGGCAGGTTCTTCAGTGTAGTTTACTTAGTTCATAGTTAATATAATTGCAATAGATTGTCTTGTGGACTGCATTTAGCACAGTCGTTTGTATTTGTCCATAAAAAAACTCTTGTTAGTTGAAAATGAGGCTCCATATTCACTTATGTCTCCTAATAAAGAAGCCATTTTTCACTGGGCAAAAGTAACTATATCCCTATGCTGCAATAAGTCTCATTAATTAAAAAAGGCAATTATTTCACAATGTGTAGTTTGAAGATGAAAAGCAATCAATACATGCCTAGAAGATTACTTCTAATAGGAAGCAATTTTCTGTATGTGTTCTAAAGCTGTATTGCTTTATTCAGTTGATAGCTTTGCAGCAACATCTATCAGCTTACACCTTAAGAACTTTAGGATCATGTGCTCGCATTTTATGGTGGCTTTAAGTAGACCTCATTAAGCCATGCAGTTAACTACAATACCTGCCAATATGCCTTAGGTGCATATGACAAATGAAGAAACGTTGACATTAGCCTGGGAAGCACAAACCATGAGTGCAAGACAGCTTTTAGAAGCAATGAAAAATAAGAGTCTTGTTGGGTCAAACAAACAGCTATAAACTGAATCACTGCTTCTTGGAAGATTTCCAACAGAACTGCAATGCTCCTGGCAGAATTAACCTGCAATATACCATTATTCTACCTTTCTCTTGCTGGTACCCTTCAGATCTTAGAATACATGACTCTTTATCACAATCTATTGATTAATTTGACTAGGAAGCATTAGCACTGTAGTCTAACACCTGGACATCTTTTGTAGATAAGGAATCTTTTCATTTTAAAATGTATATCTTTTTTGTATAACCTTATATAGCCTTGGTTAGTTTTTTTTCTTTGTAATAATTATAGATTTACAACAGAGATTGGTGAGGGAAGACTGATATCATACGCTCCTTTAACACCAACATTATGCTTTGAAACCAACAAACTGTGGAACACAGAAATTATTGCCCTTCTTTTTTTTAATATACTAGGAATGGACAACCAGAATTGTTTGGAATGGTGCCCAAAGAAATCAAAATTATAAATACATAAACTAAATATAAAGTTATCAAAAATGAGAGTTGTTGTTCAACTCCTCAGTGTGAGTTATGCTAAACTTATGTGTAGAAGGTGGCCGGCTATACAGTACTAGCAGTTTAATCAATACATTTACATGGCATTGTTTTCTCTCCCCAGGGCACGATGACCTCTTTGGGTGCTGCCAAAGCAAGAATTTCAGAGGACTTCCTTGCTCTTACTTTGGTGTCCATGTGACTGGAGCTCTTCTCCTTTTTATGACAGATGGGATCCTGGTAAGGACAAGTGACAAAGAAAACATCAGGCCCACATCTGTCTGACAAGAGTAGCTTTCCCAGGTCTAATTAAGCTGCTTCGATGATTGGGGCTTGCTGAGTTGGAGAATGCAAGATTGAGGGAGGCTTACAAAGATGTTAAGCATCTACCATGTAGACAATGTAATTTTGTTCCAGGTGTGATCTGTGGCCTAAAATTTTCATATGTTCCAAAATCAAAGAGTAGTTTTCAACCATAAACATTTAATGTTTCCTTTTTTTCTTTCCCAAGTTTGCTGATTGTTGGTTGTTGCTCTGTTGGTAAAATTCTTTGGCTCTAAGCAAGGACAGAACACTTTTACCTAGCTACTTACATTTTTTTTAAAATGTATTTCTCCCCTCCTTTTATTTTGTTGCTGGCATCTAACACCTTATTCTTACAAGTTATTTTTACAATAAGTGATTTTGGGAATTAAAAAAAATACGTAAAAGTTTTAAAAATGACTTTTTTAAAATATATCTTTTGATTTAAATTGTGCCAGATAGTACAACACCATTATTTTGACTGTTTTTATCCATTGTCTAGAGAACTGTAATTATATATTATTAAAAAACATCTGAATCAGTAGTGGGTTCTAAAACCCGTTGCTACCGGTTCGCGCATGCGCGCAATTCTTCTGTGCATGTGCAGAAGCGTCCTGGGTGGGTGGACGGAGCCAGAACCGGGCCGAACCGGGAACAACCCACTGCTGATCTGAATGAATAAAAGATGAATGCTACAGTCATTGCTTAATACAGAAAGAGTGCAAATATAATGAAGCATATTTTCATCTCTTCAGGGTGAATACTCTGGCTTTGTATACAGCTATGCAGTAGAGGAACCACTCTCAGTGGGACACAAGAGGGCTGGCTATCTGCCCAGTCTCTTCTGGGGGTTCATCACACTGGGCAGACTCATTTCCATCCCTGTCTCCTTTAGAATGAAGCCAGCAACCATGGTTTTCATCAACGTGGTATGGCCAAATCTTATTCAACTAGCAAATAAAAACCTTTGTGAATGTTTTGTGTTACATTGTCATGATACATAAGTAGGATGCATCTCAATACATCTGGAGGGCATCATGTTTGGGAGTGCTGGGGCCAGATTAGTATACTGTACTTTCCCTTCAGGGACTCATATGAACTATAGGTCTAATGTGAAAGCTTAGGATTTCCAACAAAGCAATCTTTTTCTAATTTTTTTTCAATTCCAGAAGTTCTTCTTGGACAAAATAAAACAAAGCAATTCTCTTGCTCTAATTCAATGTAATATTCAATGTAAATTAAGACAAAGTACAACTATAAAGCAATCGCTAATTATGATTCTGATAATTCAGATCCAGAAGTGTCTTTCAACAAATGGTTCATTATTCATAGGGGGAAAAAGGATCTCTCCTATAGAGGAAGGTTGCAGTGTATGGAGACATTTTTATCAATTCCCCTGTAGCAGCGGTGGGTTGTTCCTGGTTCGGACAGGTTCTTAGAACCGGTAGCGCCGGTGGTGGGAGGCTCCGCCCACCCACCCGGGATGCTTCTGCGCACGCGAACGAACCACAATGTTATTTACAACCCACCACTGCCCTGTAGCCACGTATCCTACCTTTCTTTCTGTATGACAGGTTCCCTATTCTTTCCTAAACTCTGAAAAATACTACTCTGAACTAAATTAAGTAAAAACAAAACAATGGCATTAACCACATAGAGTACATGTTAAGAAAATTACATTACAGACAATACAGTAGCAAAACCCTGGAGGAAAATAGCAGCAACCACTCAAAATGTTGGCTCCTATGTCAGTATGTCTATGGTTCTTTGCTGCAGGTGTCAAGGTACAAAATTGAGTAAGAGAGCAATGAGAGGGCATGTTAGTCAATCAGGGCAACCCTTCTCTCTCTCCTGAAAATTTCCTGCAGAATCCGAAATGGTGTCAAGCAAAGATTCTTGGAACATTTTTGTCAGGCCTGAAGAACCAGGACCATACATTAAGCTCCAGTTAAAAGGATTTATAGCATAAGCCTATACACAAAATCAACTAATGGTCAGCAGTAATTTAGCACTAGATAAAAAGTTAACAGAATTCAAGGGGGTGGGGTGGGAGTGGACTTGGATCACTTGTGGGAACATAATGACTCCAGATTGGTTCCTTTCTTGACTCCTCCCTCAGGCTCTGTCTAACCTCCTACAATTTTAGATGCTGATTTCAGAATCTGTAGTAGTATATTATTTTCTTTGTGATGTATTTTTATAAATGCTGTTCCTTTCACAGCTGAGTCTTAATTCTTCTACTTTCCCTTTTAATGTCATTGCAGGTTGGAGTGCTTATAACATTCTTCCTGCTCCTAATTTTTTCATCCAGTGTGGTTTTTCTTTTTGTGGGGACTGCCTCTCTTGGCCTCTTCCTCAGCAGCACATTCCCCAGTGTGCTGGCCTACACTGAGGACATCCTCCAGTACAATGGTAAAGTCCCCCCGTGTTTTCATTTGCTAGAAAATTAGTAGTTGGAGAATGCCAGTTTAGGAAAGCAGGTGGTAGGACCCATAGGAGCCCATTAATGACTTACTATCTTTGTTTTTATTGTACATTTCTTATCTATGCTGTACGCCACCCTGAGTCCTACAGGATTGGGCGGCCTATAAGAACGTTTATTAAATTAAATTAAATTAGAGCAGTGGTTCTCAACCTTCCTAATGCTGCGACCCTTTAATACAGTTCCTCATGTTGTGGTGACCCCCAACCATAAAATAATAAAATTATTAGGAAACTCAGGGGTGGGTTCTAACTTACCTCACTGCCAGTTTGCTTCCTCCTGCGCTGCGTGGTTGCGCCTCGTGGGCACACGTGCGCTTTGTGTGCGCAAGCATGTGCAGTGGAGATTTTTTTTTAATTGCAAAAAAAAGCCAAAAACAAGATGGCGACGCATGCGCAGTGCCAGAAATTCAGCTTCTGCGCATGCTCAGAAGTTCCCATGCTACAGATTTTTTTTTTGCAGTAGTCTATTTGCATGTGGGTGGACCCGCCTGGAGACGGATAGAGGAGCGGTGTCTCGGTTCCTAAGACCATCGGAAATATGTGTTTTCCTATGGTCTTAGGCGACCCCTATGAAAGGGCCGTTCGACCCCCAAAGGGGTCGCGACACACAGGTTGAGAACCGCTGTTCTAGAGTCACTGAACCATCATTGTGCCAAAAGAGCAGAAAGGAGGATTGGTTTACATTGGCTCAGATCTTGCTGAGTGATGCTAAATTAATCAGTAATGGGGATTCTGCCTATCTCACTCTCATAGAACTCTCATTTGTGCAAATAAATACCTGATATTCTGCCAGCCTTTCTAAGAGAGAATGGTTTGAATGATCTGATTTGTTTTGCTTGTCATACCTTATTTCTCCCATTCTGTGTATTATTTGCCTAGCCCCAGATTTGATTACACATATTGTTAAACACAATACAATATTGTACTGTATATACAATATAATATTGTAATATATTACTGAAGTTGAATTCAGCTACTGATGATTTCATTGAAATGTCCATGACATTTTCTTGGAAATCAAATGGAAGTAGTTTCTTGTTCCTTCTTCTGGGAGGTTTTCTCAACTTCCCAGTCTTCTCTACTGCCCTGATATTTTGTAATCATTTCCATTGCAATACAACAAGGACCACACCTTCTTAAGCTTTTTTATTTTTTGAAATCAGCCAAGATCAGCTAGAAGATGCTACCATATTATTGGGTAAATGTTGAAAGTGAAAGGACACAGAATGGCTTTCAAGGAATTAATTGTTTTCTTCCAGAGTGAATAAACCACAAAACCTGATGGTTTTTTCTTCCTTATTTGCTTTGATAGGGGCACATTAACACTGAATGTTTATCTTGGACTTCAGCACAAGAAAGGTGGCATTCTTCACAAGTCATTTATATTAGAGATTATTTTTTACCATTTACATTTGAATGTCCCAGTCATAGACTATATCATCTGCATAATTAAAACAGATGCCAACTTTTTAATTCCAGGCTGTGCCACTACTGTATTGGTGACAGGAGCAGGAATTGGAGAGATGGTTCTACAGTTGCTGGTAGGGTCGGTAAGTATATTAGATATCAAAATGACACTCTGCTGGATGTAAATTAACATCTAACTACCTTCCAGGAAATAAAGAGAACATTTCAACCACTGAAGATAAAATTGAAATTTTATACCAAGACTGCTAGTTCAGCTAGCTTAATAGTGTCTGCACCAAATGAATTTCAGAAAAGGTATCTGAAAAGCCTTACATGGAGATGCCCCGTGTGAGTGTTTTAAATAAATAAAATACTGGAAACTATATATGGGATTTGGGGCACAGAAGCATATTCTGGATCACTAATGTATCCTCTAGTATAGGTAGCAGTTTGTACAGAAGAGGTGTTAAGAAAGCTAGCAAAATTCTGTAAGACATATTTCTAACATATGTAAAGACTGGCCAGTAGTAATCATATGGTGCAAAGTGTGCGTATTTCTACTGAATTGTGATCTGCTAATAGATTGAAGCTTAGAGGTACCCTGATGTTTAAATTGAAGACATGGAAAAAGAATTTCTTCATGTAACCATTTTCTTCTGAGCTTTTGGCACTTCTTGAATTGCAAGTCTTCCCATGCACGTGGAAACACACACTTAATGTCCAGCAGGTAGAAACCCTGGGGAAGCAGATGGCATTTGCTACTTTTCCTGAAGGTCAGACAGTCTGGCACAAACTTCTTCAGTAGGGAAATGAAGTCTGCATAACCTCAGTCAGCAATACTGGAGCACTTTAACATTATTCTTCCTGCCAGACAATAAGCTGTGCTTATTAGTTTTTAAGACAGTATCCAAAGCTTGAAAACCTAAAATACCTTGTTTTCTTTCTGACAGATCATTCATGATCAAGGAAGCTATAGTTTCCTGGTGTGTGGAACCATCTTTGGAGCTTTGGCCTTTACTTTCTACGTCTTCCTTCTATTTTTCCACAGGATTCACCCTCAGTCCCAATCAGGTGAGACCGTCAGAGCTTGTCCTCCTTCCCCCCCCCCCAACCCCGATTAGCAGCAGCACTTCTGAAAAGAAAGGAAGGCAGGCCAGGTGGAAGAGGGTGCATGTTCCTGCAGAATAGACAGGGAAAAACTCTGAATTTTATAAAAATTCAAGGAAGCGTTTATTTTACAGCTGCTTCCTTTCCCCCTTTCCTGCTTGGATTGGACTGAATGCCCAAGCAACCACAGACATATCCCTTCACTATCCTTATTCTTGGACAAGGACACCATGAAAAATGAAGCCAAGAAAGTGGGTGGGAAATAAACACTATAAACACTAAATAAATAAGCAGTAGTTTTATTTGCTATGTTTGGAGGAGATTAAAACCTCCAGCGATGTACATTTTCAAATTACAGTTGACACCATTTCCATTGAAGAATTAAGGAAGCATGGAAATAAGGAATCTGATATTATACATCAAGGAAAAGTAACCTAGGGCCTTCCATTCCCAGGCTGCAAAATCCAGCATGTCCTAAAATGAAGGATTAATAGTCCTGCATCCTATAGAAAGGCAGGATTTCCCATTTCTATAATGTGCCATAGAATCGTCTATTAAATGCTGTCAGAATTATTTTTAATTATTAGTATTAATTATGATCAAGAAATGTTAAGTGCACTCCTCCGGGTCCCTCTTCGGGTCCCATCGGCCAAACAATGTCGGTTGGTGAGGCCACGGGGGAGAGCCTTCTCTGTGGGAGTCCCGTCCCTCTGGAACCAACTCCCACCAGAGATCCGGACTATCCCCACTCTACTGGCCTTCCGTAAAGCCGTAAAAACATGGCTCTTCCGGCAGGCGGGGTGAAAAAGAAGATCAGATTCCCCCATGAATGAATGTTTTTTAAAATAATGTTCTGTTTTTTAAAACTGTTATTTTTTTAATTGCACTGTTCTTATCTATGTTGTACGCCGCCCTGAGTCCCACGGGATTGGGCGGCTTACAAGAACGTTTATTAAATTAAATTAAAATTTTCAAGCCAACAAATACAGATATGAATCCTGCTACTGCTGTGCGCTTTAGGGAGGAGGTTTACCTCAGTAGTCATGAATCCACATAAACTGTCCCATTTACAAGTCAGTTGCATGCAAGACTTGGTTCTACTTCATGAGGTATCCTGTGTACCAGTACATATATGAAGGAGTAATGTATGTATGAGTTGGAGAATACACATTTTGAAGAATAGCACCTGCCAAGATTTATGTCTAGAAGTACAAGTCTTCATCCACATCTATTGTATGTTGTAAGCCAGTACTAATAGTACTTCATAAATCAAGTAGGGGGAGAAGGTATTGGAATGATTTTTTTAAACAGCCAGTGAAAGACATTTGGCACTTTATTTTAAATGACCAGCTTCAAAATTTTGTTTTGTAGATATGGATGTATCACCTGACAAGCAGCCAACAATAGGGGAACACGGACTTTATCAGAGCTAAATAAAACAGCAAATTCTTACCTGGATCAAGCACATGGTCATTTCAGCTGAAAGATTTGTTATCAAAGCCTGATTTGAAACTACCTGATTTTTCTACAACTGAACTCCTTGATTACAGTTCATTCCCATTTATGATTAGAAGGGAATGGTCATAACAACGATTGAGGGACAATCTGCAGAATCCTAAAGAGGCCAAACTTTTGATATATGATCAATTAAAGTCCATTCAAAAGCTCAGTTGAAAAAAAATGTACTACTGTCATTTTACAGACCTTGCTGACAGGAAACTGGGGGTAGGGATGGGGCTATAGTAGTATTTTATATGTAGGAAGTTTTGGAAAGCACCCGTCTTAATTATGTACGCTGCAAACTCTTGCAGGAAAATTTTAAAAATCTCTACCCTTTGTGTTGTACATAGCTAGAATAAACATGTTGTTATAAAATTGCCACCCAGCTTGAAGTATTCAAGTTTTGTCTGTCCCCAGATGGGACTTTACTATGTTCTGGTGGTGAAAAGCCCTAGACACTGTAGATAGTACAGTATATAGTTCAAGTAAAGGTGGGTTAAGTTGGATTGAATCAGTATAAACTGGCCTTTTAACATTAGCCTACTAAATGGTATAAGCCAGATGGGCTACTTTATTTGTCAGAAAAGCCCAAGTTCTGAAGTATTAAAAAATTTAAAGTACATGAACACAAATGTTATGTCTCTTGCAATTGTGCAATATTGTATAATAGGTGCCTTCCAGGAAGAGAACTTGAGAAGTACTAAATAAGTGATGGCTATTCTCATGACTGGCTCAAATGAAGGTAATGGGATAGGTGGGAATTGCAAATGCTGTCCCAGGCGGTATACATCTGTTATGTATATATGAAGGAATGTTAAATATGGTATTGTTGCATGAACTTGTGAAGTGACTAAGATGGGACCCAGCAACATTACTTAAGCTATTTTTTCTAAGAGGCTTGTTGCACTTCTCATTTCAAAATTGTATATTTATACTAAATTTGTATTGCAATGTGGCTTTTGGATTGCTATGTTGCATGGGTATGCACCCTCATCTTTGATTTCCATGTTGTTTAAACCTTAAAATGCACTGTCCTTATTACAGAGCACGTGTACTCACGTTTATATATTCAGATGAGTATAAACTTTTCTAATTGCCCATTTCTAGATTTTTAGATTTCTAGACCAGAAGGTCAATATTAGTATCAATTTCATGTGTGAAAATTCTGGCATTATGCAAAGCTGAAGCTGATGAAGACAGAAGCTTCTGCTGCTACAAAAGGTCTCCATACTGTATTATCTGCAAGCTATTTTTAATATGTGAGAGTGAAAAAATAATTATACAGGTAATATATTAAAATTAAGAATAAATTTAAGTTTGACCACCTACTTGCTGGAGTGCAGCATCCAATCTATCACTTAATAGCCAAATATAGCTCATACCAAAATACAAACCAGGATTGAAAATTTTAACCTTCAATCATGTTGTTTGCTTGATTTGCATTTATAAATCGCAGTTTATTTTGATTGTATTTATAAATCACAGTTTATTTTGATTGCAGTTGGAACCCAGAGATTGTGGTTTGTAAGAGATTGTTTAGTATGTCATATAAATGCAACCAATTGTGATTTATTCTATAACCCACATTAAGCAAAATATAAATTAACATATTGTGTGCACTCAGTCTGAGTAAAACAATCTGCAACAAAAGTGTTTTTTGTAGATGCAGCCTAAGGCAAAAAAAAAAGTGAAAAAATGTTATTTACAATCTTTGCTTTGGAGAGTCTTTATCAATTGTTTTAATACATAAAAGACACTATAAATGGGCAAAACATTATGAATAAAGTAACTGAATGTAAATATTCCTGTTTCAAATATGAAACAGGCTACTTGGAGCACTCTGCATTTCAAAACAGTGTTGCATCTGGAAAGCAGGTGTTCCAAATTTGAAGTATCATTCAAAATGCTTTGCAGGTCCCTAAGAGACATTTAGCAAACAATATTCTTCAAATTGCTATTTGAAGTTATTCCGAAGTCTGCAGTATAGGAGGTCCAACATTAGGCTCTTGTTATCTTTAAAATTATATTTAATTAGCAAGCCTGCATCAAACTAGCCATGCTGTATCTGGATTATAAAACCTGAGTTGTTGCTTTATTCATTTTTTTTCTAGACTGCTCAATAGCCATAGCTCTTTACACTAAAATAATTTTTAAAAATAGAATTAAAAATCAATTGAAGAGCCTTGGAAAAGAAAAACGTCTTCTTCATCAGGAACCAAAATGATGCAAACAGGGGTGCCCCAGTCAAGCCTTGCATAAATTGGTATCCACCACAGAAAAAGTTCTCTCCCTTGTAAAGACCCGTTGGAGGAGACCTAGAGAGCCTCATGGGATGACTTTAAGGCCTGGTATACATGAAAGATAACCTGAAGTGCAGACTTCCATTAGGACAGGCAGGGCACCATTTGGCTGGACAGACCTGCCACTCATAAACAGGATTTCTGTCTTGTCTATACTAAGTCTCAATTTATTGGCCCTCATCTAGTCCATTACTTGTTCAACCACTAGTTCAGAACACCAAGCATCTCACCTGGTTAGATGAAATAGAGAGGTAGAGCTGCTTATTAATGACTGACATATGCTCAGCTGACACCCTTTCCCAGCAGTCACATGTAGACGAGTGTTTCTCAACCTCAGCAACTTTAAGATGTGTGGACTTCAACTCCCAGAATTCCCCAGCCAGAACAGAAGTTGAAATCCACACATCTTAAATTTGCTCAGGTTGAGAACCACTGATGTAGATTTTAAAAAGCATAGCTGAGCTGTGAGAGGTTCCGACGTCCAACCGCCATGAGGTAGAAATCACACAGTCGTCAAGAGTTGAATAGCATATACCGTATTTTTCAGAGTATAAGACGCACCTTTTTCCTCCCTAAAAGAGGCTGAAAATTTGGGTGCGTCTTATACTCCGAATGTAGCTTTTTCGAAGCTTTTTTTCCCCAGCCCTAAAGAGGTGCTATGATCTTCCCGGCTTCCTACTCCATCCGAAGTAGTTTTTTTTTCAACCCTAAGTCTTTGCAGACTTGTTTTCATTCCTACTCCCTATGAAAAAGGTTTTTTTTAGCCCTAACGAGGTGCTAACAATCTTCCCGGCTTGCAGCATTTTTTTATTCCTACTCCCTCCGAAGTAGTTTTTCCAGCCCTAAGTCTTTGCAGGCTTGTTTTCATTCCTATTCCCTTCTAAGAATATTTTTTTCAGCCCTAACCAGGGGATAAAATAATGTGCTGAAGTTGAACAGACTAAGGACGCTAGCCAGATGAATACCTGGTAGGTAGATTTTTCCCATTTTCCTCCCCCAAAACTAAGGTGCGTCTTATACTCCGAAAAATACGGTACATTTAATAAAAAATAAATCCTTCTGGATTTCTGGAAATCCTTCTGGAAATGGCCAAATAAAGTGGAATCATTCTAGTACAGTGTGCATCCCAACTCTGACAGTTTATCTAGGAGAATATCACAGTCAATGGTATTGAAAGCCACTGAGAGGTACAAGAGGAACATAATATGGTCATAATCCCTATGTCTTGTTCCCAAGTCATCCTACAGGATGACTTCCTTTTCCACAACCAGACTGAAATGGATCTAAAAGGTCAGTTTCCCCTACGAAAGTCTGGAATTGATAAACTACCACCCGCTGAAGCACTTTGCCACATTGACAAAGTAGCAAACTGCACAATCTACAATGAGAACTCGGCACCTGAATGACTTTCTCCCATTTGGGAGGCTGTGAAATAGATACGAAGCCTGCAGTAACTGATATATGGTATATGAAAATGAAACACTGCATTGATTGGTTATTGGGAACATAAGGAAGGGATTTGGATTCAGTCGCTTTAAAAGCAAGGTATATAAATAGCACAAAATGATCCCAGTCTAGTGAAAGGGGACTATATTCAGCCCGTGGTGCTAGATTGTTTCACACGGCAACCCAAAAGGAAACTTCAGAAGACACAGTCACCTTGCCTGCTTGCTTGCTTCCTTGTTGCTCATCAAGACCTTCAGAGCTGGCTGGACTTCAACTCCCAGTCTGGACTTCAACTCCCAGAATTCCCCAGCCAGCATTCGCTGGCTGGGGAATTCTGGGAGTTGAAGTCCAGACATCTTCAACTTGCCAAGGTTGGGAAACACTGGGGTACTCTATGATGAATATGTGTCATTTAATTACATCCAAATTCAAGAACAGTACCATAGAAGCAGGCTGTAAATTTGTACTATAACATATCAGATTTAGATAACAGTTGACGGTTATAACACTCTGGCAAAATATTTTTAAATATTTCTTTTTAAATTGTACTGTAGTGGTATATTCTGTCTACCGTGGAAAAAAATAATATTCCAAGATAAATTTTTGTTAAAAAATATTTATTTTAAAAAATACAATTGTTCTGTAAGTCTTCTTGCACATACATATTAACATGATTTACTATATTTAAAACAAACCTACATTATTCGACAAAGTAAATCCCTCTATCAGTTCTTAAAGAAAATATTTAACACTCTCCCGAACTCTTGTAAAAAGAAAGATTGCCATAACTTTTTTCTTGCAAAAAGTCTAAGCAATAGGGAAAAAAAACAGACTGATTTCTCAAGGAACCACTTCATTATGTTAGGATGTGCAGTAACTAATATATCTTTTTTTTTAAAGCAATTAGGCCTCCAAACTGTGCTTGAGAAATGTAAGATTAACTTTGCAAAGCTCTGAATCAGATTTGGTAATTAAAATTATTATTGAAGATACAAATTTTTCTCTTTTCTTATAAACACCTTAAGATTATGAAAGTCTTCCTAATGCCTTGTCTAGATATGCTTGTAGTCAAGAAAATAACACTTTGATATTTACTTAGGACTTTGGCTATTCATGCAATTTTATTATATATTAACATTATTTTACACAATGGCAATATACTAAATATATAAAATGTATAGGTTTTCATTTTTTTTTAAAAAAAAAAAAGAACAAGAAGCTACATTTCCCTAGATAAATTCACTTGATTCTTGTGGCAAAAGGCTGAACATCTGACAAATATTAAGAAATCCTTAATATTTCCAACCCATCCCATTGATGTACCAACATAGATATTGCAGAACACATCCCAAACCCATGAGAACTTACCCAAGAGCATAGGATGAGGGAAGAGAAGCTAGAGCTGATTTTTATATCCTTTAAGGGCCCCACAAAGACCATAGGAAGCTGTGAAGGTTTTCCAATAGGCAATTACACTAAGAAAAAGCTCAAGGACCTGGCCTTACCCACTCTCATTCTTTCTGGACGATAGCCCATCATAGTGGGCTATTGTCTCTAAAATTAAGATAATTCCACTTTTGTCTGCAATATATATGCTGGGCAAAAATATTATTCTGGGAAATTAACCATTGAAATAGAAAAGAACAAAAACCAAGTGCTATATGTGTTTGTAAATTAAAATGGGAATTGCAGGAACTTTAGCAATACCAGAGCAAACCGAGCAAAGTAGCTTTAATTCATCCACGTAAACCAGAGATTCCATAGGTTTCAGGATTACCAATCCCTTACAGAGAACTCCACTAACTGCAGCTGCAGTGTAGGTACTAGCTAAACAGCATTCTGGCAGAAGTCTTTGTGAAGCACTGAAAGTACTTCAACAATATTTAATTGTGTCAGCTTTCATTTCTGAAAAATGTTTGTTATATCAACATATACATCAAGGCCTAGTCTAATTTCTTCCACTCCACCACCACCTAGATTTCCCACTTGTATATTCTTACAACATGCATGAACATGTCAACGGTGAATAGAAACAATATTAAAAAAATACTTTTCACAACCACTATGTGTACATAAGATTATTTGGTAACTGCATTAAAATACAAACAATGCATTGTTAAATGGATTTAGAAGAAGAGGCTTTCCCATACGTTTTAGCAAGTATTTTGTTATTCTAATATTTCTAGTATTTAAAATCCTGTGCAGCTGAACAGAAAGAGACCAAATATCAACTAAAGTTAAAGCACTATCAAAGGCAAAATATTGCAGCTTAAAGGATCTATTGGAAAACGTTGTTACTTCTTCCCTCCTAATTACACAAGGCATACTAAAGACAGATTTTTTAAAGAAAAAAATAAAACCAGATATGAAGACAGTATGAAAATAAAAACTTCCAGTTATTAATGTAGTGCACAAGTAATATTAAGGAACTTGCTCCATATCAGACTTTAAGATGGCTTTGAAATGCGATACAGTAAAGTTGGGACAAGAATAACTGAGTATTAATTGAGGGCCACAATGAAATCTATTTATTTATATTCCACGTTTCTTTCAAGAGTTCAAAGCAGCATATCTATTGGAGCTTCCTCTCTCAATTCCCCCCTTCAACCTCATATTACCTTCAAGCTGTGTTTCTGGCTTTCCTAGTAGCATGTGACTGATCATGGACTAGTAAGATCTTTGGTGTGATCCAGAGATATTTTTTTTCTAGAAAGCTCTGCAAAAGGATTCCAAATTAACACTCACATTGAAGAATACACTAATTATACAACTTTGGAGGTTTATCATTACACAGAAATCTTATTTTGAGCCAGGGGTGAAATGCTCCCGGTTCGGGCGTGCCTGCCGGTGGTTGGAGAGCCGGTAGCGATGACAGCGCAAGGCTTCGCCCACCCACCCGGACACCGCCATTTGGGTTCTTTTATCCTCTGCGGATAAACAGAATGCTTTGCGCATGCGCAGAGGGTAAAAGAACCCAAATGGCGGCGTCCGGGCGGGTGGGCGAAGCATCGCGCTGCCGTCACTACCGGCTCTCCGACCACCGGCAGGCACACCCGAACTGGGAGCATTTCACCCCTGTAATTTGAGCCAATCCATTCATATCTTTTTCAACAGCATGAAAATAAATGATGCTAAACCAATTTAGCTTTGTGGCACTTCAACTAAAGAAAAGCTTACTCCTTCAATTTATGCAGTACCAACATGGAGTGGCAAACTAAATAAAATATTTAATTTGCAAATGTGAAAGCTGCTTCAAGCAAAGATACATTCATATGGTAACAACTATTTCAACCATTCAGGTTATTTATATGAGAGACACAGTTGTATGACTAACCCTTAACTCATCCTCAGAAAATTGGTTTAAGATACTTTTGGAGAAAATGATATTTTAGTAGCTTCAAAATTATGTTTTAACAAATAGAGAAATATGACACAATGATCTATAGTATTAGAAATCCTGAATATACAACTCATTTTAAAAACTGCAGCCATAAAGTGCAGTACCTTTCAATCATGTTTATTAAAACAATCTGAACACCATTCCAGTTGTTTAACTCTATAAAATATTGCCTTAGGTATCAATTTCTCCAAGCAATAGAATTAGCTTCATCACTGTGATTAATAACATTCCATTGCATTGTAAGAGTGACCCCAAGAGAAAACTCTCTTAAACAATGCTCAGCAACTACCATATCATGGCAGTAGTTCCATAGTCTGACATTATATTCGTATCAGTCAAGCCTTGATAGTAGCATTGTGAACTACTTTCAGAAGCATTTTTTTTTCTGGAAATAAAAAGCAAATAGCTATTCAAAGAAAAAGTCAAGATACCCTTACCATTAGTGCAAATCCTAATTAATGAGTCTAGAGCAGGGGTGTCAAACTAGTGGCCCATGGGCCGGATGTGTCATACCCACCCCAGTTCCCGAAGGGAAAATGTCACGATACGTCACGTGATGGCAACGTGACGCGAGTTTGACACCCATGATCTAGAGCAGTTTTCCAACCATAGTTGCCTAGGCTGCATTGACTGAAGAGGAATTGTCTTGGGCTGCATATAAACTATATAATATAGTTAATGTATATAAATAACAAAATTCCTTTATATTTTAATATTTATTATCATCTTGTGGGTCTGTATTACTAGCTGCCAGGGGCCAAATACAGCTCGCAGACTGGACACATCAGATCTAGAGCCATAAAGACTGGACACATCAGATCTAGAGCCAGCTTTATCACTTTTAACTTCTTCAAGATGTCTATATTCTGTAACATATTCATATTTATTAAAATCAGTGGGACTTTCAAGTAAACAATACACCAGCTTGGCTCACTCACTGATAATTACTGATAGTTAATGTCAGCTTTTATTTTGAAAAAGTACTTTAGTTTAGCCCTTAAGAACCATACCTCTCTTTTTTCCAGTACCATGAGTATTATCCTAATGTTCTTTCTAAACAAAATTTTGGAAATATCAACAAGCTTAAGGAAGTATTTGGTTATTAAATTATAATGTCACTGATTTACATTCACAAAACATTAGCATGACAGCAAAGGAGAATTAAAGTTCTTTGGCATTTCCTCACATTAATATGTACTTTTATGTACATATTTTACTCTCACAATCTGTTTTTATACCAGTTACGAGGCGGGGAAGGGAGAAATCACAAATGTAGTTTGTGAAAGATAAAATTTTCACTGCTTACTTTAATACTTGAAAAGTAATATCTAATTTTACTAGAATTTAATATCTAAAAAAACAGAGCTCTAACCAGTATAATCTGGACAGGCTATTAAGATCTTTTGAAAGAATGATTGCTTATATGTGATTACATATAAAAGTGCAGTAAAAGAGTAGCAAAACTTATACATAATGAATTATTTAGGAGACTCAACATTTGTCCAAACACTAACTGATTAGGTAAAAACCAATGAATATCAATTCGTGCTAACATATAAAATAATATTGTAAAGATAAATGTAGAGATTGTTGTTTTCTCTAATTATCAGATAAGAAAAATACGGCATTAAGAAAAGTCAATAAAGTACCAGACATTTCTTAATCAGTAATCATATCAAAGTAAGAGACCATCTGACTAATGTATATTTTAACATGATCTAGCAGCTGAAAGCATGAAAATGTTTATTATCTAACACAATTAAAGAAAAGCAAAATAAAATCTAGATCTGGAATCTGGAAATTAAAATATTCTACATTATCTGGGGTGTAAAATGGAGGTTAACCCTTTACTGTCCCTCTCTCAACCTGCATTTCCTCCATCCTCGATGGTCAGAGTGGAGTGGAGTTTTCACATTTACTAAATGGGTGTGGAAAATAGCAATGAAGTACCTAGGTGAACAGTTGCAATGGGACAAACATTCTATTCAAAATGTAAACATAGGAAAATTAAAAAAGAAAAGAAAATGGCAGGTCAACCAGCCAGGAAGTAGAGCAGTATAAAATATCTCTCTAAATAAATCATGGAAAAGTTTGCAACAGAGAATGTGGGGTTTTTTTAATACGGAAGGAAGCTTCTCTAGGTAATGCCACTATGTAATGGTAAAGACTGTTATCTTCCATACCAAATATAGTAGCCACCTCCAGTTTTGGCTCCCAAAGCTCATTCTTAAATAGAAAATAAGAGAAAATGATTTATTGATGATGAAGCAAGAAGAGAGAAATTCAAAATTTCTCTACACATAAATCTACCGTAAAATAAAAGTCACTAAAAATGGAAACGCTATACCTGGATCTTAGAATAAGAGGGCCAGTGGTTTATAGCAGAACATTTTTTCTGAGAATACTGGGACTAGCTTGTGAAACTAGGATAAACAAACTACTTTCAGGATCATTATTACCAGTTGCTCCTTGTACCACATAGGAAACAACAATACTGGAAAAGGGCGACTCCCAAAGACAGAAGCCATTCAGGCCAATGTTTCTGAACCTTGGCAACTTTCAAATGTGTGGATTTCAACTCCAAGAATTTCCCAACCGGCGCTGGCTGAGAAACTCTAGGAGCTGAAGCATCCATGCAAATGGCTCAGTCCATTAGATATTGTTTTTTTAACATTTAATTGGAATCTGCCAGTCCTTTCTGTTGTCTGACTGGCAAAGGAGATGACAAGCAAATATTTTAACCACCATTACTCTCCATCATAAAGTTATAGCAAAATGTCATTTTAAAAACCTCTCGTATTTAATACATATGCCGTCAGCAGCCAGTCTAGAATGGCTGCCCTTAAAAAGTGCTGCTCTGACCTGGATATTGCCTGCTGTGCCACGTAAGAATGCAAGACATCTACTTTTTTGTTTGTTTTTATTTATCTATGTGTATCCCACATTTTGAAGCTGAAGCTCAAATATTTTGGCCACCAAATGAGAAGCGAGGACTCATTGGAAAAGCCCCTGATGTTGGGAAAGATTGAAGGCAAAGGGAGAAGGGATCGGCTGAGGAGGAGATAGTTAGATAGTGCCATCAACGCAATGAGTGTGGATTTGGGGAGACTCCAGGAGATAGTGGAGGACAGGGGGCCTGACTGCTGTGGTCCATGGGGTCACAAGGAGTTAGACACAACTTAGCAATTGAACAACAACAAATCCCACCTTTATCATTTTTACGAAGAAGATATCCAACATACCTTCCTCCTCCTATTTTCCCCACAGCAACAAACCTCGAAGTAAGTTGGCCCAAGTGACTGGCCCAAGATCACCCATGGCATTCATGGATAAGGTGACAAGTCCTGCTTTCTAGATTTCTAACCACTAAACCAAACTGGCTCTCTCTTGTTACCTGCCATCAATGTTTTGCATGTCTATACTCAAATAGTTCCACATATGTTCAATTAGGTACAACAAGAGATAGGATTGGGCCTTTTGAATCCCTGCCTGATCAAGGGCGCCAACTAGAGTTTAGGTGCAGACAAATCAGCAAATGTCTCCTACTTTAGTCTGATATGTTACCTTGAGGCACTATTACATACCAACCAACTTATGAGGCCTGTTCAGAATAAGTCTATGAATAAAAACCCACAGGTTGATCACCCTTTTCAAACCAAGCCCACCTCGACATAGAAAAAAGGATTATAATGCTTTACTGATATCTACTTCAACTTTCTAATAAGCTATTGAAGCAACAAGGTTTAAAGTGTTTTCTGAAATATGGCAGGGCCTGAATATGAATATTATGTAGAAAGAGTGAATCGTCTTTCAATTCAACTGAGGGATAACCCAGGGGTGAAATCCAGCAGGTTCTGACAGGTTCTGGAGAACCGGTAGCGGAATTTTTGAGTAGTTCTGAGAACCGGCAAATACCACCTCTGGCTGGCCCCAGAGTGGGGTGGGAATAAAGACTTTGCAATATCCTTCCCCCAGGAGTGGGGAGGAAATGGGGATTTTGCAGTATCCTTCCCCTGGAGTGGGGAGGGAATGGGGATTTTGCAGTATCCTTCCCCTGCCATGCCCACCAAGCCACGTGCACAGAACCGGTAGTAAAAAAAATTGGATTTCACCACTGGGGATAACTACTATTAGTGGTATTAGATCTATCCATTTTACTTTCAAATTCTAGTCCCCCAAATAAGTCTCCCACTTTAGCAAGTCATCATTATGTTACCATATGTTTGCACAGAAGTCTCAACTACCATTATGCTGAAGTTGTTATGCAATGAATATTTTCCCACAAGATTAAGTACAGGCTAAAACCACATTTTACTCCTTTTAGATTTCAAACGGCATGTGCCATTTTGTGCTTTCTCCCTCCAGTTTCAAACATTTAATTAGTCAGAGTACTTTCTAATAATGGCACATTTCTAATTTTAAAGGCTTGAACATTCAAAACTTCAATCCACATATATTTAAAAGAACACCTAGATATGCAGGAGGCCAAGAGAAGGTATGTCTCTTTCCCTCTTTAAGAGGGAAAAAGAACAAACAATAAATGTTCACTTCCCAAATGTCACACTTACGTACATTAACAAGAAGCAAGACAACAATAACCTACTGTGTGTCAAATAAATGCTTATTAATCCAGTGCCACCATAAATCCACTCAACCTGCTAAATTGTTTATTAAACAACAAGGGATTTGCTTTTATTTTTCTTGACTTGGCTTATCAAATATTAACACCTTTAAATATTTTGGGAAGATCAAAGCAATTCAATCCATGATCTATGCATAACTATGCCATTCAAGCATACAAAATACCATACTATTATGTGAGGATGAACTGACATTTTTGCCAAAGAAAAAAGATATTTCTTATCCACAGCAACCATTCTTAAAATTTTGCTCAACTCTACACTACTGTAAGTTGCAATGCTAAAACTTTTTAAGGTCATTGGAATTCACTGTAAAAAATAAGTCTTTTTATTCACTTTCCAAGTATTTCTTGGAATGCCAGCTTCCACGAAATAATATTTTGACATAAAAAACAAAAAGCAAAGGAATGGATGGATATCAGTCAAAAACCATCTGATATCAGTTGGCTGTTCTGTCCAATACCTCATTATAATACAAAAGAGTGTTCTTTGTTAAAAGAAGCCTTCTTCATTCAAAAGAAGCAGTAAGGAACAGGGGGAGAGAGAAACTCTAGAGAAGAATCTCCACAATCAAGGCACTTCCTTATGAATTCTCATATGTCTTAAAGAGAATTTTGCAAAGGCATCTGAACTGGGAATAGCAAAAACCAAGTCACTTTAAATTGCCTCTATGCAATTAAAAACTGTCTCTTAAAACCTGGATTGCAGCATTTTTAATAAAAACCTCTTCCTCTTTTTAGTCCAAGTTCTCCATTTTCAAAAGGCCGTAGGTTAAGTCTTCTGCAAATCTGGGGAGAAAGGGCCAGGAGTGGAAAGCCCATCCATTCCCGACAGAGTAAATGGTCCGTGAGTATTCAGCACTGATGGAAACTATAAAACAGAAACAGATATTAATGCTACAGTTGTCTATAAGGTAATACCTGTATTTTCAGTTAGCTTTTCCACTGGTTTGCTTTTGTCATCAGCAAAACACCCACAGGCTTCAGTTTCCTCAGCTTAAGACAAAGTAACAACTTCATATTCATTTTTCAAGAGGGAAGCCTACCCAGCCATTTATTCATATGAAATAAATTATGAAATTCATCAAAATGGTTTCAAAAGACAAGCGCCCAAGTTACCAAGTCATTTCTTCCAGCATGATACAATAAAATCTTTATTTATTTATTTATTTGTGAGACTTATATACCGCCTCAAAGTGCAAGAACTCTCTAAGTGGTTTACACCATTAAGCAATGTATATTTATATTGCCCCCAACAATCTGGGTCCTCATTTTACCTACCTCGGAAGGATGGAAGGCTGAGTCAACCTTGAGCAGGTGAGATTTGAACAGCTGAACTGCTCATCACAGTCAGCTAAAGTGGCCTGCAGTACTGCACTCTAACTGCTGCGCCACCTCGGCTCTAAAATGCAAGGACCTTTATAGTTATTGATTTTCCCCTTGCATTTTGGTTATTTTTGCAGGAATATTGAATTTCCTTAAATCTTTCAAATCAAGCAAAAAAGGCGCAACTGTTTTTAACTTTTCTCTTCTAATTCCATAATCAGGAGGATGGACTCATTTGCCTCAACAATTTTAAGGTGTGTGGATGTTAACTCCCAGACCCCCCCCCCCATAGCATTCCTGTTCCAAGAGTCTGATTCTAGGATAATGATGTCACCAGATGGCTTCATGGGACCGATTACCAGGTGGGCTGGGACCAAGATGCAGTACTGTATAATTTTATTGCATAGTAAAGCATCACTCTATCTTATTTATTGGCTAGAAGGTCTTTGGGCTTTACAAACTCCTCACAGGGATGATCAACCTAGAAGGTCATTTTACTTTTTGCTCACACTGTCCTTGTAGCTATTTCACGAACAGGAAAATTCCTATGGCAGCCATTTTTTTGTGTATACCTACTACATCTCTTAAAATTTCAAATGAGTCCCTGCCCCAAAGCAGTATGCTTATCCCTGATCAACTTGGAGCCCCTGATACAGATAAGCACATTTATTTTAAATCTTAATAAGAGGGGAAAAAGCACAAATAAGCACAACAATGACACCTATCCCTATCCTCATAATATTTTCCACAGTAAGAGGCCAACCTTCTTATAACACTGAAAAATTAAATCTAACACTGATCCTTAAATGTGTAAAGATTAGAAAGCCCTACAGATTAGAAAGCCCTTAATGCAGAGTCAGAGTCACCATCTATATTTGGAGGGTGAAGCTTTGGCTGAGTTACTTGCTGTGCCTCTTCTTTTTTGTTCTTCAAATTTAACAAGCTTTTAACAATTCTGAAGAGGTTAACAGTGAACCCATAGGATTCCACAATGTAGATTAAATTAGATTGAATGGCGCATCAGCTGAAAATTCCAGAGGCGTTAGCAAGACTAACTTTAAAAAAATCTATTGAAAGGCAACATCTATTCACTTTTGTTTTGCTGCCGTAGACACAGTGATCAGAAGAGAGGGCTCAATTCAAGGCATCCACACTTTGTTTTAACTGTACTCTCACTCAGACTCTAGACCAGTGGTTCCCAACCTTTCTAATGCCGCGACCCCTTAATATAGTTCCTCATGTTGTGGTGACCCCCAACCATAAAATTATTTTTGTTGCTACTTCATAACTGTAATTTTGCTACTGTTATGAATCGTAATGTAAATATCTAATATGCAGGATGTATTTTCATTGTTACAAATTGA
This sequence comes from Diadophis punctatus similis, assembly GCA_023053685.1. Classification (NCBI taxonomy): domain Eukaryota; kingdom Metazoa; phylum Chordata; class Lepidosauria; order Squamata; family Dipsadidae; genus Diadophis; species Diadophis punctatus. Next base: position 37,218,681 of record JALIGW010000003.1, on the reverse strand, counting down.
ACATAATTAAAGCATAGCGATTAATCACAAAAACAATATGTAATTATGCCAGATCAGAAATTCTCGGGCCAGTCTTTGCAAGAGCACAAGGAATATCATCTTCCACAACAAGTCTACTTCTGTATTTAAACTTGATAACCAACAAGTGTACAGCAATATTTCTCAATCTCAGCAACTTTTAAGGTGCCTGGAGTTCAACTCCCAGAATTCAAAGCAAAGCTGGCCCCTTACCTGATGCCGTCAAAGCTCGGCCGCCAGGCGTCACAAACGCCTCTCACCGAATGGCACCACTCCCGACCAATCGGAGGGCTCGGGCGAGTTGAGTCGATATGGCCAGGCTTGTGGCAGTAGGGGGGGGAGCTGAGGATGCCGGGGCGACCCCTGGGAAATGGTCATTCGACCCCCAAAGGGGTCCCAACCCCCAGGTTGGGAACCACTGCTCTAGACTAATTCCTTTACCTATCATAGAATATAGTATTATTTTAGCCTTCCTCAACTTTTAATTTACACAAACATGATTAAAACAACAAACTTGCCTGGGGAGTTGGAATTTATCCGAATTTATCTGAAGGACATCAGGTTGGGGATGACTGAATTATTCTGTTAAACTGTTAAGCTTAGCAGCTGCAAACAGTTAGGAAATATGAGTGATTTGAATGCAGTTTTGCTGCTAAATCAAGGGTGTACAACCTGTCAAATCTTCTAAGATCATCTTTGAATATAGTTGTCAACTGCAGTTCTTAATATTAATAGAAGGAATGAATAAAATGTGATAATAAGATTAGTTGTAGTTAAATCAAAAGTAATTATCCTACTCTTGCTCACCCCTTTGTCAACTTCTTGACCTTTTTTGGAGCTCAGCCTCCTCTCAACTTGCTCCATAAAGGCCAAGTCTAGTCCTTGGCTTAAATAAAGTTGCACAATCTTGTCCTAATGAAGAAAAGGGCTCACTCTTACATGACTATTTAGGAAATATCTGCCGCATAGACTTTGTTTGCTGTTATGATCTGAAACTTACCTGGAAGAGGGTATTAGCACCTTGTAATCTTGCTGGACTGAGAGGAGCAACTGGACTGAGAGTACTCCAAAAATGGATACTGGAGAGCAAGGGGCTTGGTGTCAGTAAAATAGGTGTCTGTGGGACATACAGAACAATAAGATAAAACTAATCATTTGGAAGTGATCATTAAGTTCAATATGACTAACAAGCATCTAATACCACTAAGGCAAGACATCTGTTTTAACATCACTAGTCTGGGACCAATATGACAGTTAATAAAGGGTAGAAAATAAAACTGGTTCTGTCTAGTCTAGGAACTAAGGATGATGGCACACCGCAAAAACAGGAAGACAATTTGGTTAGCTATCTTCCTTTTCCAGATACAGCAAGAGAAGGAGATGAACAGAGATTTTTGTCAGAGTTACGCAATAAATCAGAAGCTTCAAAAGATAACTGCATTTTGCTGATTCAAATAACTTCTTTATAAGTAGAATAAAACATTAACAATACCACACTTTGTTTCAGATCACATGTTGAGATGTTTTCACAGCAAGCTTTAATGGTGGACAGACTAAACCACACCCTTCTTCTTGCTAAGTTTCTGGACATGCTCAAATAACACTTCAGCCCGATTGGCTGACTCAATCACATGGCTCTCCCAGTCATGAATATTCCAACACTCCTCCCTTCATTACTGGGAGAGACATCAAACCTATTGGATTTAAATATTTCCCATGATTCACATTACCCAATGGTTTGGTCATCATGTCTGCTAAATTATCCTCTGAAGAACAATGATGTAAACGTATCAATTTTTCTTTTACAGCTTCCCTGACATTACAATACTTAATGTCCACATGTTTACTTCTGTTCTTCACTCTGTCACCTGTTGCCATTTTTATACAAGCAGCATTATCTTCATAAACAGTTACAGCTTCATTTACATTTACATTTAAATCTTGTAACAACTGTACATACCAAACTACTTCAGAACATAACTCAGACAATGCAATAAACTCTGCTTCAGCAGTTGAAATAGCAACCGTTGTTTGTTTTCTGGACTTCCAACCAATTAAAGCCCCTCCAAACATTATTACAATTCCAGAATTAGACTTTCTGGTTTTTACATCATTTGCATAATCACTATCAACGTAACATTTCAATTTTAATTCTTCAGTGACCTGTATTTGAAGACCCAAATTCACAGTTCCCTTCAAATACCTGAGAATTCTTTTCACACCCATCCAATGCAACTTTGTAGGTGTAGCAGTAAAGCGACTTAAGATGCTCACTGCACAAGCTATGTCTGGTCTGGACCACTGTGACAGATATAACAGACTCCCTATTGCAGAGTGATATATCTCCTGATCACAGGCTTCACTTTTGTCCTCACCCAAACTATTGTAAAAATCTGTGCTCATAGGTGTAGGAGCAATATTACAATCTTTCATGTTATATTTCTCTAATAATTGTTCAATTTTTCTCCTTTGACTGAGAATATAACCACCTTTTTCAGTTTTTTGTATCTCTACACCGAGATAATTCTTTATTTCTCCCAAATTCTTTAATTCAAATTTCTTTTCTAACTTATTAGCAAATTCTTTAACTTGTGATGCATCCTTTGCAATGAAACAAAGATCATCCACAAATGCTAATAGTAGACAATTCCCACCTTGTAACTTTCCAGTGTATATGCAACCATCAGCTTTGCAACTCTTGAACCCAAGACCTTTCAATGCAGTATCTAAACAGATATTCCAATTTCTGGCTGACTGCTTCAGCCCATAAATGGCCTTGTTCAATTTATACACCATGTTAGGTTTTTTATTTTCATACCCTGGCGCTTGAACCATATAAATTTCTTCCTCTAATTCAGCATTGAGAAATGCAGTGGTTATATCAAAATGCCAAATTCTATGCCTGTATGCTGATGCTAATGCCAGTGCTAGTCTTATGCTCTCACCTTTTACAGTTGGCGCGAACACCTCATCATAGTGCACATTCTTTAATTGAGAAAAACCTTGTGCCACCAATCTTGCCTTATACTGTACTTCATTATTGGGTAATACCTTTTTCTTATATACCCACTTACATCCTACAGCTTTCGTACCCTGTGGCAAAGTCACAGATGTGAACACTTCATGATCTCCCATGGATTTCATCTCTTTATCCATGGCTTCCTTCCACTTTTCTTGTTCAACTTTTGGTAATGCCAATACTTCCTTATAGTTTCTTGGCTCATACCACACATTACACACTTTAACTTTACTGGCAGAATACCTGTCTGGCGGAACCCCTCTGTTCCTACGCTCTGACCTACGTGGCATTGCCTGTACTTGTGTTTCAAGCTTTTCTGGCTTCATATCTTGTTCGGACTCTCCTCCCTGAATATAGACACCTACAGAAAATGATTCACCATCATTAAATGAGTTATTGTCACTAAGTGGATCACCGTCGCTAAGCGGATCACCGTCACTAAGTGAGACATTTTCAGAATTTGCATCAATTCTGTTCCAATTTTGTTCTGCAAAACTAGCAGACCTTGAAATCACTATCCTTTTACTTCCATCGCTAAAGCGATACCCTTTTGAGCCTGGCTCATAGCCCACAAATCTGAGCTTTCTAGCCTTTTGTTGTCCCTTTCTTCTGATTGCCTTTGGAATATGTACCCATGCAGTACTTCCAAATATTTTTAAATGTGCTAGAGAAGGCTTTCTCCCATATAGCATTGCATATGGAGTATTATTGATGGATGAACTCCACAACCTATTTACTAAATAATTGGCAGTCAGTATGGCTTCACCCCAATATGACCTGCTCATACCAGAATCCTCCAGTAAGGAGTCTTTCATTGTTTGCAGAACACCATTCCTCCTTTCAGCCACTCCGTTCTCCCCCGGTGTGTAAGGATTTGTGCGCCTGTGTCTTATTCCCAATTGTCTCAACCATTGTTGAAAATTTGTTGACATAAATTCAGAACCTCTGTCAGTTTGCAACTGACATACCTGTTGTTTGTACCTTCTCTCTACAAAGCTTAACCATTGCTTAAATTGCTGTAGCACCTCTGTTTTACTCTTAAGTAAGTAGCAAAACCCAAACCTGCTGTAGTCATCCACAATGACCAGCGCATACTTTGCTCCTCCCAAACTGGCTTGCATAGGCCCAATTAAATCAGCATGCACCAGTTCTAGAGCTTTTGTGGTTTGTCTTGTGCTAAACTTGCTAACTGGGAATGCTTTGGATTTCGATGCTTTGCATACTGCACAATCCAAATATGCCTTACATCCCTTCAAATCTAATCCTTCTGCAAATTCTTTCATTTGTTGAACAACCTTAAAATTAGCATGACCAAGTCGTCTGTGCAGAAGATGAACACATGAATTGTGTTCTGCTACATTTTTAAATATCTGGGAACAATGTGGCACCTTTTGTCCCTGCAATACATAAAGATTATCCTCTTTTATGCCCTGTGCACAAACATTCCCATTTCTTTGGATGATACACTTCCCATTAACAAATGTGGTTTCATAACCTTGCTTGTCTAAACTAGACACACTTAACAAATTATGCTCCATTTCAGGTACATATAACACATCAGTAAACCTGGATTTCAAATATGGAATTTGCACATCGCCTCTTCCAATGATTTTAGCCTTTTGACCATTGGCTAAGGCCACTTCTTCATGGTTTCCTGGGAAAAATCTGGAAAATAAGTCAGAATTATTAACAATTGTTTGACTAGCCCCACTGTCAATCAACCATTTGTCTCTATTGTTATTATAACAAACTTTTGCAACTGCAATCTGTCCTTGCAAATAATGTCTCTTGTCTTGCACATTTCTTCTCTGTGCACAGCTTTTCTGCAGATGATTTGTCTCTCCACAAATGAAACATGCTTTTTTATCTTGCTTGCAGAATTGTTGCTGTGTAACTTGATCTCTCCTGCCTCTGCTCTCCTCTTGTCTGCAGACACCTCGGCTGTTGCTAGAGATAGGCAGCCTGTGGAAAATTTTGCTGGAGACTTGCTGTAAGTTTCCACTGTACTCCTTGTTGAGCCCCCACCTGTGGAATTTTCCATCAGCATGGCTGAAAAGCCTTTTCTCATATTCATTCAATAAACACGATTTCAAAGCCTCCAAATTCAAATCTGCTTCTGGCTTACTTTCAAAAATAGCTGATAGTCTCCCAGCTCTGATCCAAACTGTTTAGCACTAATAAAACTTTCTGGGACTCTGGAAACTTTACTCCACGTTGCTCCAATTCTAGAAAATTAGACTGCATTTTCATTAAATGATCTTCCATAGAATCTCCTGTCTGCATAATAGCTCTGAAAAGCTTTCTCGAAAGTTGGACCACATTACACGCAGAAACATTGACATGTACTGCTTTCAATTTCTGCCATATTTCTTTTGCAGACTTTAATTCAGCTACATTTAAGAATTGATCATCCCCCAGACTTAACAGAAGATAAGCGATAGCTTTGTCATGAGCCTTTTGATCTGCTGCTCCAAGCACACCTTGTGGGGGGTCTGCTACGATGTCCCATAATTCTTTTGCTTTCAAAAAACATTCCATTTTTGCAGCCCAAATTAAATAATTTTTCTTCCCCAATTTGGTATTGGGGTATTTGGGTATCTTTAAATTCCATAGCAGCAGCCATCCTGCTTTACTTTTCTTCTCTGCCTGTTCCTTTAACAACACAGACAGCTTCTTATCAGCTTTAAATTACAATGCAGTTTTTAACTTTACTTCTTGAGCGATTCCTGGGCCCATAACCTGTCAGAGTTACGCAATAAATCAGAAGCTTCAAAAGATAACTGCATTTTGCTGATTCAAATAACTTCTTTATAAGTAGAATAAAACATTAACAATACCACACTTTGTTTCAGATCACATGTTGAGATGTTTTCACAGCAAGCTTTAATGGTGGACAGACTAAACCACACCCTTCTTCTTGCTAAGTTTCTGGACATGCTCAAATAACACTTCAGCCTGATTGGCTGACTCAATCACATGGCTCTCCCAGTCATGAATATTCCAACAATTTTCTCCATTTCAGTGTCAGATCCTAACAGGTACAGTATGATAAGATGGAGGGGAAATGTAACAGCTTTAAATTATTTTATTTGCTGTCTGAGCAGCACTTAATGGCTCAAAAATAAAGCAAGTGACCTATGTAAACAATTTTTAATAAACTGTCCTGTACAGATGGTCATAAAATAGAGATAGACAAAATTCACTCTTTTTTAAAAAAAATTCTTATAAGAAAAAGTGGTCATATGTTCACTGAATTCCATGAATCTAAAACATTAGCTTGAGGTGGTTACTCTGATTTTACTTTTGTTTTCATTTTGATCAACTGTTTTCTGGAACTTTACAGCTTGGGGTGCTGACTATCCAAGGTTGCCATCTTGGGATTTAATCCAAACTATTGGATTGCACCAGTAGAGACTAAACCAATTTCATTGTATACAATGTACAATAAAGGCTGCTATTATTATTATTATTATTAGTAGTAGTAGTAGTAGTAGTAGTAGTAGTAGTAATAGTAGTAGTAGTAGTAGTATATTTACATTATTATTATTGTTGTTATTGTTATTGTTATACCATAGTTACCGTATTTTTCGGAGTATAAGACGCACCTTCCCCCCCCCTAAAAGAGGCTGAAAATTTGGGTGCGTCTTATACTCCGAATGTAGCTTTTTCAAAGCTTTTTCCCCCAGCCCTAACGAGGTGCTAACGATCTTCCCGGCTTGCAGGATTTTTTTCATTGCTACTGCCTCCGAAGAAGATTTTTTTCAGATCTAACCAGGGGATAAAATAATGTGCTGAAGCTGACCAGACTAAGGACGCTAGCCAGATGAATACCTGGTAGGTAGATTTTTCCCCCCTATTTTCCTCCCCCAAAACTAAGATTTATACTCCGTTGCGTTTTATACTCCGAAAAATACTATAAATCATTCGATTGGATTGCCTATTCGCCAACACCTCTCTATTCTGCATTACATTCAACTCACTTGCTTACTCATTACGCTCTATTTTTATATGTGAAGCAAAATTAACTATAGCTGAAAGTACATCAGGGTCCCTGCTTAATTTAGAATATGAAACTACCTAGAAATAGATTTTTAAACTGCTATGTTAAGTAAAAATTATGCTCACATAATGTTGCTGTGGCCATAATAATTAAATATGGTCTTAATCGGTTGAAGAAATTTCTTCTTAAAAGGGAGAGAAGATAGAAACTCCAAATTGGGTAACCATGATTAAATAGTGAAATGTTAACTTTTGTCCTTTTTTTAAAATCTTCCATTCAATCGTGTCCAATTTTCAGAGACTACCTGGTCAAGTTTCTTGACAAGGATTTTCAGAAATGGTTTGCTACTGCTTCCTTCCTAGCACTGAGAGCAAGTTACTGGTCCAAGGTCACTTCGTGTCCAAGGCACGACTGGAACTCTGCCTCCCAGTTTATAGCCGGATGCCTTAACCACTACACCCAACTGTCCCTTTTGTCCTAACTAGGATACAAAATATCTAGGAAGCTTAGGTCTCTTAAGGAAAAGTAATATTTTGAAAAAACACCCAACATTAAGTATTCTGCATTAACTCCTCAAACACAGACTAAAATATATACTAAACAGATTAGGTCAATTTTCTGGTCAATGACCACCTTAGCAAGATCCAGCCTCTTAAATTCCTACTTTTATTCCCAAACTTAAACCAAAAGCAAGAATTATTAGCAGGTAAATTTCTACTCTATTGCAAATTCACATACAGAATTTGGATCCCAAATAAAAGACAAGATTACCTGTGAAAAAAATGCTGGTGTAAGAGAAGCAGTTGGTAGAGAGGGACTCAGTATTCCCAGGGGACTGGGGTCACTGCCAGTAATAACCAGAGTGGGAGTAATCTCCAGTCCTTTGGGCTTTCTAGTTCTGCTATGACGAAGACTCTTTTCAAACATGGAGGAACTCATCTCTTTAATCTCCAAGACTTGATTCTGAAAGTGCTCTAAATGCTGGCAAACTACAGTCTCAGTTTCTGTGTCTATAACCAGATCAGAATTAGAATTTAAAGGTGGCAAGGGAGATTTGGGTGGAACCTGGAGACTAGGAGATGTGGAGGTTGCAGGAGATGTAGAATTAAAATTAGAGGTCAAGCCTGTCAAAGATGCTGAACTTTCAGTGGCTGCACCTTTAGATGTTGCTAGAGATTCCAAGGCCTGGAGACTTCCATTTGAACCTGAAGGTACGATAGAGGCCACTGAGATAGTAGAGGTCAGTTGAGTAGCTGAGGCAAGGGGAGATACAGAAGGCCTTTTGGAGGACATGGTTACAAATTTTATGACTGAAGGTGTTGAATCCTGAGTTTTTTTTTCTGTCAGCTTCTCAGCTGAATTCTCCATCTTAAACAGTTTTGTACAAGAGGAGGAATTAAGAGAGTTCAAAGTAAATGAAGAATATAGGCCTGAGTGGATATAGTCATTGCGATTGGAGGATTTCACACTGGCCTGAAGCTTTTCTTTCCCGTAAGTTTCAATGTCCTTTGTAGAGTTGCTAGTATCAACAAAAGCAGCCTGTGCCTCAGCTTCACCCTCAATCTTGCCAACAACCAGCGGATCCATATTCAAAATCTCTGGGTAAGATACAAACTTGTAAACAAACTTTTGACCATTAACTTTTTTGATGATGTTCTGTGAAAACATCAAAAATAAAAGAGAGATTAGGCACCCCCACCTCTTTGAATACTTGTCCCAGACATAGTTCAGCTAGTCAAGGAGGCAGTATGATTAACTAAAGATGAGAAAATTGTGGGGCCTATTCTATCCCATTTATCTCTATGGGCTAAAGGATCCCAACGTAGTTCTAGATTCAAACTTATATCTGTCTTCGCTTTTGTTTTGAAAGGGATTTGGCGATACACATCCATGTACTAATCAGGACACATACCCAACATCCATTTGTCTAGAAACATATAGCACTGGGGAAAATAAGAATGTACTTTCCCATTTCACTGTGAGGCCAGCCACATACCAACAAATCCATCAATAATGAAAAATGAAAAATGAATTTAAAAACATAGTAGAGCTTTAAAAAAAGTTTGCTCATAATGAACATGGTTTCAGTCAACTGCATATTTTATTACTTTGATTCAGAAGGCTGAATAATATAAGCCAATTTTTATCTCGGGCATAATACCTGTATCAATATCAATGGTGCATTTTAGCATCAAGATTAAGTATTAAAAGCTGACTGTACATAACATTTTGATGTAGCTGAAGGGAAATGAGCATCTGAAATATTCAGCAGAATGGTATGAACTACAGCCATTCCAAAGTCTCCAGATAGTATTCAATGGCTTTCACGTTGTTCTATAAGCAATGTGCTGAGTGCTACAATCCATGTATCATAAAATTACAAGCAGTACTTAATAGTCAAGTCAACGTTATTCCAAATTAAATTCTAATAAGCACATCAGCTGAAGCTTTATATACTGAGAATTTTCCAGAAAACACTGGGGGGGGGGGATCATACTGTATGAATTCACATATTCCATGGAAATTCTGCATAAAATATTACTTTTATTAATAAAACAGCTTTTAACATTTTAAAAATCTGAGGATGCAAATGAATAAATCAAAATGTCAAATAATAGAGCTCTGAGTTACACAAACCTATTTCAAAACAAGAACAAATGGTTGGGCAGAACAGTAGCAGTGATTGTTGCTAAATCATGAAACAAATACATTTACTCAGACAGGCAAGCAACTTTATCTGTTTCCAGTTTAGGTCAGTGATGGCGAACCTTTTTTTCCTCGGGTGCCGAAAGTACATGCGCGTGTGCTATCGCACATGCGTGAGTGCCAACACCCATAATTCACTGCCTGGGAAGGGCAAAAAGGGCCTCCCCCACCCCCCCCAGAGGCCCTCTGAAGGCCGGAAATGGCCCATTTCCCAACTTCTGGTGGGCCCGGTAGGCCCATTTTTCGCCCTCCCTAGGCTTTAGAGGCTTTCCTGGAGCATGGGGAGGGCAAAAACGCCCTTCACCGTCCCCCCGGAGGCCCTCCAGAAGCCGAAAACGCCCTCCCAGAGCCTCCGTGCAAGCCAAAAATCAGCTGGCCGGCACGCACATGCGCACTGGAGCTGAGCTAGGCAATGGCTCGCGTGCCGGCAGATATGGCTCCGCATGCCACCTGTGGCACGCGTGCCATAGGTTCGCTATCACTGGTTTAGGTCAATAAACTCTCATGGCATTCCCAACATTCCTGCCACTGAAATCAGAGAGGAGAAAACCACTAATTCTAGAGCCATTGGAATGCAATGCAAGTTAAACATTTGAGGCAAACAAAAGGCCAAGTTACCTTTACATAATAATATCTGAGTGCACGACTGAGTTTGTCATAGTTCATGCTGGGCTTGTTTTTACGGATTCCCCAAAGGCGGGCTACCTCTTCTGCTTGCAAAAGTTTGAATTCTCCATCATTTGAGGTCCAGCAAATAATGTCCTTATTCCGAGATTCCTGAAGAAGTTGCAAAAGGAACTGCCACAAGGTGATAGCACTGTCCATAGCAATGAACTGAAATTTAGAAGAGAGGAGATAAGATTGACATTTATTTATTTATTTTGTTATTTATTTTGTTATTCTTATATGCCGCCCAACTCCCGAAGGACTCAGGGCGGCGTACAACAAAGAGAAATACAAGAATAATCAAAATTCATAAGATTTAAAAACAGTACAAAATTTAAAAACAATATAAAAGCAACAACATCCATTCAGCAACATACATACTTGGGGGGTAAGCTCGAATGGGTTAAGCTGTCCCCCCCACCTGCAGGAAGAGCCATGTCTTAACGGCCTTTCGGAAGGCCAGCAGAGTGGGGATGGTTCGGGTCTCTGGGGGGAGCTGGTTCCAGAGCACGGGGCCAGCCACAGAGAAGGCCCTCCCCCTGGGGCCCGCCAGCCGGCATTGCTTGGCCGACGGGACCCGGAGGAGGCCAACTCTGTGGGCCCTAACCGGTCGGAGGGAAGTATGAGGCAGAATGCGGTCCCGGAGATATCCTGGTCCTAAGCCATGAAGGGCTTTAAAGATGGTGATCAACACCTTGAATTGGACCCGGACATCAAGATCATGCACAGTACTTTGGGAACAAATGCATCTCCAGTGGTGAGCAGTCAACTCAAAGTCAACTCACATTGTATATTTGCTATACAATCTGGTTTTCTGCTTTTTTTTCTTAAGCTTTCTTTGCTAAATCAGATCAATTGGGAGAAATCTAATTTTCTCCCAATTGGAGAAAAGGGGGGATAGGTTCATTTTAGATTTCTAGAAACTATGACAATGGAGACTGAAAAATTTCTTTCCCTACAATCTTACATTTAGAGTAATCTTCCTTTCAGGTAAATGCCAAACATGAAATGGTTCAAATAACCTCCTCTTGGCTTTCCAAATTTATTTTTACATCATTTTTCTCCAAATGTCTACAGCTGAATAATACAGGGAAGATCACAGTGATATTCAACAGTGGAATAGGAAGTGTCTTTTATAGATGGAAATATTGACATTATAGCCTTGCTTTTCCTTCTTCTTTTGAGCACCATAAACATACCTTCTAAAAAATTCCACATGTCTAATGAAGATCAGATCCCAGCAGCCCCAGCCAGTAAGGCCAATGATAAGGATTTCCAAAAGTTGTGAACCCAAACATCTGGAAGGCAGCAGGTATAAATGGAATTTCACTTTGATACTCAATCCTCCAGGTTACAGACAAAGTTGTGAAAGAGGAATCAGGATCTAGAGACAAGTAACAAAATTACTGGATGGAAAAAAAATATGGAGAAGTCTTAGCCAATTACTTTCCATACAGCATAAATAATACAATTTGTTTGCAATTGTATTAAAAAATTATAGTCTTAAAAAATTAACTGTTTAGATAATAATTCTGTTAATAGTTCTGTTGTTTAGACAGTAATGTTTTTACAAGTACCAAGAAAAATATTATATTACTAATTCTAGAATATTACAAAGTGGCCCATTCAGAAAACATACTGGAACAGTACCTGCATAATGCTTAAGTAGGGTTCAGCATTTTCATTTAAAGTACCCACTGGGACAACTGTCTCCTTCCTTGAGATACAATCTATCATTTTATCTGTTTTTAAGACTGTAAATTTTTCAAGTAAAGGAACTCAAAATACTTTCCAAGATGATTTGTGACATTTGATGCCCACAGGCTGCCCAGTTAAGAAAACAGGCAGAAATAGAGGTCACAGGAAAAACGGGGGGGAACCCTTTCTTTCTTTCAAAGTCTTTTTCCTTTATCTCTGTAAATGGATACAGAATAACAGAATTGGAAGGGACCTTGTAGGTCATCTAGTCCAACCCCCCGCTCAAGCAGGAGACCCTACACCATTTCTGACAGATGGCAATCCAGTATCTTCTTGAAAGCTTCCAGTGATGAAGCTCCCACGAAACCAGATGTCTCTGACAAGTCTTATTACTTTTAGTATCCAGGAATAGAGGTAGTTCTTGCTTATCAATGGTAATCAATGGTATCAATGGTAACTTTGTCACAAAGCAACCCAGTTGTAAGGTACAAGTCGCCTTACATCACATGACTATGACAACTTATAACAGCAGTCCCAGTTGCAATCATTATGTGAATCCCAGTGGTCACAGATATCACAATTTGTGACCTCCTGCCAGCTTTCCCATTGATTTTGCTTGTTGGAAGTAGGTAGTGAAGATCACAAATGTCATCACCTGACTGCAGAATGCTGCAATAACGGAATTGTGAGTCAACTGCCAAGTGCCTGAATCATGATCATTTAATCCCAGGGTTGAGATAATGGCTACGACCACACTATAACACTGAATGGTCACTGAATGAGTGCACTTGAAGGGAAGACTACTTGTTCCCAAGAGCGAATCATATTTGCTTCTTATTCCAACTCTAACTGAAGTCAATGCCCCAGATCAGAAATTAGAACCCCCCCCCCATCAACAGTGCCTTAGGAGAGCAAAACCAAAATTAAAGGGACACAAAAGGGAAGCATTTGTGTACATTTGTAACCTGCTTTTCTGCTGATCAGATGTTGCTGGGTGCCCGAAATGCAATCACATGACTATGGAAGTGTTTCAGTCGTAACTTTGAGGATGAGTTGTAGGTAAAAAAAATTTACTCCCTCATAACTTTGAATGGTCATTAAGTGACTGGCCTGTAAGTCAAGGACTACCTGCATTCCTTTAGGAAAATGCTGGACTATGCAAAGCTTACGCAATATTTTGGTGAAATATTAGTAATCAAGCAATGAAATCAAGCAGTTGCTTTTCAAACACCAGGACAGAATGGCTCAAGAGGTTACTAAGGAACAAAAAGTCCTACTGTATATGGCTTTAAAAAGGCCTAAAAGTTCTCTTATTGTATGTTGCTCTTGGTAGTGTTTGTGGAACAGGCAATGTGATAGCTATGATAGGCAAGGGAAGCCCCAAAAACCATGATGCACTTTTAGAGCACAATTTAAGATTATTGCAATGTGCTCTATATGGAGTCTCCTTGAAAAATGCCTGAACCTATAGCTAGCACAAAATACAATAGCCAGATACGTGTTAAACTTCATCTGGAAAATCATCTCTTATCAACCTTGGAGCTTCTTTATATTGGTCCATGTTCATTTTGTGATCTATCAAGCCATCTACGTAGATCCTTTTCACATGTGCAATTTTTTTATCCAGTATGGCCTCAATCCTATACACACGTCTGTGATTTTCTTACCCAAATACAAGAACTTGTATTTGTTCCTGCTGAAATTCATTTTTCTGGTTTATGTCTAGTCTTTCAGTTTATCAAGATCCCTCAAATTTTGGTATTAGCTTCTCAATGTTTGCAACCTGCCTACATTTGTGTTGGATACAAATATTTTCTAATCATGGGGATAAAAAAGGAGCTCTGCAGTACACCAATCAATTCTTCTCTCCAGCTTGACAAAGAATTTAAGACCTAAGCTATCTGGGAACTACATCCTGCCTGCAAGAGAGAATTAAAAACATCTTGTTCAGCAATAGTGCTTGAATTTTAATGATGACATTGGGCTGCCATTTTTGCTTGAGATTTTACGTTGATTAGGATTGAAATGTACTTTGTAAAGCACCCTAAAACTTGGGGGGGAGGCAGTATGTAAATAAATGTCATAAATGCATCCCATTATATATGGCATAATATATTTAGAGAGACTGTGTTAATAAACAAATCCTTTTCTAATTTGTCTTCCTGGAGTAGGAGTTTTTTACACTGGCATCCTCTATCTGATATTTCATATATGTAAGAAAGATGCTTCCATTTTGGCAACATTTTTAATACTCTTTATATATATACTGTACATAAATCATTATAAAAGAAAGGATTTATTTTGTTCCTTTGATTGAATATTTTGAAGGTTGTTATTTGTGTACCAGCTCACGTGAGTGATAACTGCATTTAACAAATATGTGCAGCCTAGATCCTGTTGCAAAAGAGTCACTATTTCCCACAAAGAACATTTCCCAAACCTGCAGACTTAGTATGATCAGAGAGAAAAAAATCCAAATCCAACTGCAGAATGCTTGATGTACTGTATATTTCTGCATATTTTAGTATATTTTCCCTTACAATTCAAATTCAAACTTACAATTTAAAATTCAAGCATTCCAGAAGTCACTACCTGAGATGCGCACATAAGAAAGAATTGTTTGTATCCCTTGAAGGATCTTTTGCTATTGCTTCTAGAAGGTTAAATAACAGGAAAGCCACTTTCCTTTCTAAAATTGCTTTGTCCATTTAGCCTTGCAACTGCAGAACAAACTTCAAAGACCTCTATCTACTACAAAAGTAAAACAAAATAAAAATTCTTCCGTACACAAGCAAATAATCAAGCTGCAAAGCTACACTTCAGATCTTGGCAAGCATATACTTATTTCATTTTGTTCTTTTTAATCTTTTTTAATCTATAAGCCTGCAAAAAAAATCTAATATGTTTTTGTGACAGTAGTCACATCAATGGTGCTACAAAGACTTAAGTAGAAAAAGTAATAACCTGGAAAAACCAGAGAAAGCAAATAGCACTTAAGTGCTTAGAGCTTAAGTGCTTCCACCAAGTTGGTGTTTTCTGTATATGTTGTAGGTTTTCCAGGTAGAATGGGAATAGCTTGTCATGTTATTCTCACAATAAACTCTATGAGGTAGCTTGGGTTCAGAAAACTGTCACGAAATCATCCAGTGAGGTTTATGGTGCAATGATAAAAGTCCAATGTACCAGTTGCCAAAGACTAGGTGAATTATGTGGGAAATGGGATGAGCACCATCACAGTATGTCTTCTGACCCCAATTTCTTCTCAATGAAGTAAAGAAAGTACAAGTATACTGCCACTGAGGGATGCTAATTGAGATTTTCTTCTTGTGAGTGGCTCCTGACATCTTGGTTGACTCAAGACCATTTATTTGTTGTCCTTGTTATGAGGAAAACATATATACATATTACACAAATTTTATACAAGTCACACAAGTCATATGATCTCCTAATAAGCGTTTCCAGTGAAGAAATAAAAGTTCACAATAGAAAAAACAAGCCAAGTTCTGTACTAATAACTACTATATCCATTTTTTTCCTTTCTTTACAGCATGTGCCCACATTATATTACACTTTAGGTACTAAGCTAAAAGCATCTGTGGAGCCCCACAAGATTTCTTGCCCTATGAAATATGCAACCAGTGCAAAATGTAATGCCTGTGTCCATAAATATTACAGAAATTTCAAACACAGCTTGCTTACTATGCATGGTTAGCATCGGGTACTTGTCATAAAGACAATAACTAGAAGTGTATGAAGGAGAGCACAGTGGATTCCATTCCAGAAGACAACAGAATATAAAACTTGAAGTTGGTTAGGAAGATCCCAGCAAGTTTCACAAGCCACATCTGAGGTTCTCAAAGCAGAAAAAGAAGGGAAAGTTAAGGTTTATAGGCCGAGAATGAGTGGTAGGGAAATGTCGAAATATCAGTGGAGCTAATATAAACCTCTACCGTAGATACAGATTTGTTTTGTTTGGATCAGGGAGAAATTTCCAAATCCTTAGCCGAGTGGCCGTGTTCACATATCGTGGCAAAGCAGAATTAATGAAACATGCGGTACAACTGTTGCATGGGAATACTTCTCAGAAAACAATTAATAATGCAGCTAACTATGATAAAGAACATAGAGAGAAACGCAGGCGTCTGCCGAGGCGGGGTTGAGCACGTCAGAACTTCGCCTGCTTGTGGGTCGGAATCTTGAAGATGCGGGGAAGCGAGAGGACAAGGAGCGTCATATGCGCTTAATGCGCGCTTAATTTCGGGGAAGGGAAACTGAGCATACTCAGAGTGTCTTTCCGCCAGTGTCACCGTTAAAGAAATTCCGCACGCTCAGGAGAGTAGCGGCCAGGGCGCGCAGATCTCCTAACACCGCTTTGCGGGATTCAGCAGCATCGGGAAAGGAGAGAGAAAAGGGTCCCAAACCGACCCTGGACTCACCCAGGCGGACAACACCCTCCCGCGCCAAGCCGTTCCTGTGCAATGGCAGGTGCTGAGCTGCTCCCTGCCGAATGCCCGCCTTTCATGGCCAGCGGCCTCCGCGGAGACTCCAAATCTGGCTGCCCATCTCTCTGTGGGCAAAACCGAAAGAAGAAGAAACCGAGTGGCAAGACCAGCCTGGCCGACCAAGCATTTACTCCGGAACTCATAGATTTTTCCCAGCCCAATGACGGCCACCGTACTCCGCATTTCCGCCACTCCCCTGTGGAAAGGAAGGGAAGAGCCCAATCACGACAACCTGAGTAATTTATTGGGCCAATGAGAAGTTTCTTCCCGCCTCCGTCCCGCAAGGCTTTCTGGTCATTGCAGTAGTTTGTAAGTGGGAGTTTTGCTTTTACCAGCCAGTCAAAAAAACAGCAGAGCTAGAAAGTGAGAGTTATGAGGGTTAGCGCTAAAATACTTGCGTATTACCAATTCAAAACAAATAATCAAGGGTTTTCTTTAGAGCGCGCTCATTTTGTTTTGCCACATGCCTTGAGACCTGGTTTATTTATTCTTAACAATCTGTTAATGGTTTATCTTTATTAGCATGACTTCCAAGTTCCAACCCTGAAAGTGAGAAAACAGTGGGGGGTGGGAGGCTACTGCAAGAGACTTCTGGTTTGAAATCCAGAGAATCTTCCCGGCCCCTCACCTTGCATTTCATATAGTGCAGACATAAAAGAGCTGAGAAGCTAGAACATTTCATGGTTCACAGACCTTGAAAGTAGCTTATCCAGCCAAGTGAGATAAGGTATAAGTTCCAAGGAAGGCTGCTCCTTAGATAAATATTCTCAGAAAATTTAGAAGGAAGGAAGCTTCTTATAAAAATGATGTGAGGACAGAAATGGGTGCCTGGGTAAGGGGTGGTATTCTATAAGAGGGGCTGATTCTAATGTATATAACCTATGCTAGATGGAGGGGGCATTTGTGGCTACCCATCTAATTTCTTGTCATTGCTCATAGATAAAGAATAAAGAACTGAATTTCATAATATTTTTATCATTACAGATCCGAATGAACTTGGTAATAAATAAAATATTCCAACAAACATAATAAGAATAAAGATTTTTTTAAAGGCAGAACAGCCTAGCCCACACATTTTCCAGCAAGTTAAATCAACAAAATATCTCAAACAAAGACAATGTTTAGACACCTGTTCTGGGGAAACAATATTTGTTTCCCAATATTTGACCACCCACTTTCTAGTGGGGCAAATGAAGCAAATTCACTTGTCACATGTGATTATGGAGGACTCTTGCTGCAATAAGAGCAACATTGGAGCTATTGTTTACTCTTGCATTATTGGCAAGCTTTGTTGTTTTAGTTGGGTAGAATAGAATACTTCATTTGCCAAGTGTGACTAGACACACAAGGAATTTGTCTCTGGTGCAAAAGCTCTCAATATACATGCAAAGCAACAGAGTAATAATAATCATAATAATGATACCAGTAAGAACAGATAGTAAAGAAGATGGGAAGGATAATAATACTACAACATGGGTAAATATACTAAACATAAGACAGTACTGTGAGAATGCCCTATAGCAGCAAGCGGAGAATTGAAACAATTTTTGTTCAGGATGTGAGGGGTCTATATTTTCTCACCCCTACTTCTGGCCTGCATAATATATAGGTCTTCTATGGGACGCAGGCTGGTTGCCATAATGTTTTATTTGTTTTGTTTTTTGTTGGGTGGGGTGTGGGGTGGTGTGGGGTGGTTTGGTTTGGTTTGGTTTGGTTTGGTTTCAGTCCTAACTATCTGTTGGAGTCTGTATCTGTCATGTTTGGTTTCTGTGTCAAACCAGACAGTTATATAGAAATACAGATTACAGACTCAATAATTCCTCTGTAGAACAGTATCAAGAGATAGCAATAGCAATAGCACTTAGACTTATATACCGCTTCATAGTGCTTTCCAGCCCTCTCTAAGTGGTTTACAGAGTTCAGCATATTGCCCCCAACAATCTGGGTCCTCATTTTACCCACCTCGGAAGGATGGAAGGCTGAGTCAACCTTGAGCCTAGTGAGATTCGAACAGCTGGACTGCTGAACTAGCAATCAACTGAAGGTCGCAATGCTGCTTTTAACCACTGCGCTATCTCAGCTCCTAGATCCTGGGGCAGGCTGAACTTCCTGAGTTGGTGCAGGAAGACCATTCTTTGTTGTGCCTTTTTAATGATGGTTCCAGTGGTGGGTTGCTACCGGTACGGTTCTATGAACCGGTAGCGGCGGCGGCGGCAGTGGGAGGCTCCGCCACCCGCCCTGGACGCTTCTGCACATGCGCAGAAGTGTCACTTGCACGCGCAAGCACGCGCGTGGTAGTGATGGGATTTAGAACCCATCATTGGATGGTTCTAATGTTAGGTGTCCATTTTAAATCCTGGGAGATTATAGGACACAAAACCTTTAAGAATTCTACTGCTGATACTGTGCTGTCAAATATAGTAAGAGGTAGTAGAATAGAAAGTCTCCTCCTAAAATCCACCCTCATCTCTACATTTTTAAGCATGGTCAGCTCCAGATTGTTCCGGCTGCCCCACAGGGCTAGTTGTTCAACCTCCCATCTATCTGCAGACTCTTCACTGTCACAAATGAGACCAATGACACCTCTATTATCTGCAAACTTCAGTATTTTAACAGAGGGATCCCTAGAGATGCAATATTTGGTATACAGAGAAAAGAGCAATGGAGAGAGAACACAGCCCTGAAGGGCACCTGTACTAATTGGCCAGGAACTTGATGTGATTTTCCCTAGCTTCACCTGCTGCTTCTTATCTATGAAAAAGCTAATAATCCACCTACAAGTGTGGATGAATCCGTGAGTGAAGAATTTCTGGAATGATAGTATTCAATGCGAAGCTGAAGTTTACAAAAAGGACCCATGCACTGGTCCCTGGAGATGTTGCAAGATGTAGTGCAGTGCCATATTGACAGCATTATCTGCTGATCTATTTGCTCAGTAGGCAAACTGCAAATCTTGTCTTCTTTCCTGTAAGCCTCCTCTTTGGCATGATGTAGTTGCTTGAGCTTCCGGCTGCCCCACAGGGCTAGTTGTTCAACCTCCGGTCTATATGCAGACTCATCACCAGAGATAGTATTCAGCCGGTTCGGACCGGTTCACACGAACCGGTAGCGGAAATTTGGACTGGTTCACCGAACTGGCAAATACCATCTCTGGTTGGCCCCGCCCCTGCCTGCCCGCCCACCCGGTCGCTGGTCGCCCCCACCCGCCCGCTCGCTGCTCGCCCCTCCCACCCTCTCACACATAGCCACATACGTCCTCACAAAAGCTAACATATGATGTCACAGTATCAGTGAATTCATCCAAGACTTCAGTATTCCACCTTGTTCAGTTTTGGAGTAATAACACTTTAATGAAAAAATAGTTGAAAATATTGCAAATTTAAATATTTTTACCATGTAAGTCTATCAGAGCTCACTATGGGTTTTATTTTTATTTATTTCACTTATTTAGATTTTGTTATCCCACCCTTATTATTTTATAAGTAACTCAAGGCGGCAAACATTCACAATACTCCTCCTCCTTTTTCCCATAACAACAATCCTGTGGGGTGGGGTGGGGTGGGCTGAGAGTGACTGCCCCAAAATCACCCAGACTGCTGTACAGGTATCTGTCTTTTTACTCTCCCTTTCCATCTCTTTATAACATTAAATTATATGTATGCAACATTAATTATTTGTATGTTCAATTATAGAAGTTCCAGAAAGGCTCAAAAGTTTCAGATAGTATTGTTTTCATACAGCATGCTTAATTTAATTACCAATTTCATCTATTTTCTGGGTTTGTAGAAAACCATAAGCTAAGAATCTGGTCTGGATTCTCTCTGAGCTATAAAATAATCAAGTGGGGTTATGCTAACCAAGCATAGCATGCTGTTATGTCTTTGCCTAGCCAAGTTATGACAACACAGCTAAAAAGTCATTTGTTTTAAGATTCTTCAGAGACTGACTCAGTGTTTATGCAAGATGCATGTTTTTGAACTGTTTTTTATTCCTGATTTTATATATATTTTAGTAACTGTTGCCTCCAATTAAGATGAAGCCATATTTTACAAGTTTACTTGTAAAAAAGTAAAAAGACTTACATTTTTGCCAGGTTCAGTCAAGAACATGCAGCAATATCATAAAACCATAAGTGAGCATGATCTGGAAGTTGTGATTATGTTTATATCCTTGATATATATCCATCATAGATCGCAAACTTATATTTTCAGTTCTTATTGTACAATTTACTTCTTCAAACCACTACATGAGCTGCAGTTATTTGATATAACATTTGTATCCTAGTCTTCTCTCAAGGAATTCCCAACAGGATAAAAAATATTGATTTGCCCCCAAAAAAAATTTTTTTACATTAGTCCTGTGAGACAAATTTGTACTGAAAGAGTGTTTATTGCAATCAAACTGGTTTTCCAAACGTATCTCCCCATTCCACATTCACTAATCAAACATGCCTATTCTGCCAAAACCCACACAATAATTTATACATCATCTGATTCCCGGTAAAACAGCAGTCCCCAATCTTTGTGGCTTGGCAGCCCGGCTGGTGGGGGGGGGGTAGTAGAGGGAAAGGGGAACTGGGTGGCATGAGCAGCGGGATGGTGTGTGTACATGTGCACCCACACAACCCTTGCACAAGTGGTGGGCTGGTGTGCATAAATGCAGCTCAACTTGCACAAGTAGTGGGCTGGGGCCCATGCACTCAAGTGCCCGCCGGCTCACTGCTTACACAAGTTGAGCCAGCCAGCCAGTCACTTGCATGGCCCAATTCCAAATAGGCCGCAGCCCTGTAGTGGGCCACAGCCTGGGGGCTGGGGACCCTTGCAGTCAAGGATTTGAATCCTATAGAATATGAATCTGGCTATGTACATCTGATGATTCCTAATAAGGATAAAACTACAATAGTCTTATGTTGCCTCCTGGTAATTAGTGTAATTGAAAACACCACATACTATATATATTGTGTAAAAATAAGTAAATCCACCACCAGTAGGATGAGAGGGAGGGTGAAAATCATGTAAAACTTTCTCACACTGCCTCAAAGCTAGAAGGGAAACAGTGTGTATATACCATTCTGTTTGATTCTATATATTCTGTTTGACAACAGCAGTGGGAATCGAAAAGCTCCTAAAGGTAATGCACTGTATTTATTCATCTAAAATGCAATGATCAATGAATCTTGGAGAGGATTTGAACCAACATCTGATACATACATCCAATGGTTCCCAATAAGGATCATGTACCATTTCCCACTGCCTCCTGGTGGTCAACATAACTCTTTATAACAAGTATAAAAAATTGGCAGCCCTATTGTGCAAGAAAAAAATCCCCTATAAAACATGTAACCAGAGATTACACAAATCATCCCAACTGTAGAATATATATGAGTTTATATTAGTGTTAGAATATTCATGACTGGGAGAGCCAGTGGTAACAAGGTTAGCCAATGAATAGGCATAGCAACTAAGTCAGCCAATGAGAGCTAAACACTTCTGAGTCTGTGCAGAGAATCGAAACTGGAACGTAAGCTTAAGGCTGGGTGTGGCTCCACTCCACTCTGTGCTCTCTGTCCTCTGAACTAGAAGCTGCTTATGTTTTACTTTTAACTGTTGCTACATTGAAGAAGAACTTTGCTAATGGTATTGTAAATATATATATTATGTTTATAAAGAAGTTATTGAATCCAGCTAATTCAGTCATCTGGGTGTGCTTCTGGTTTTGCAACAAACTTTAATAATTAGGACTTGCTTTTTTAAAAAAACAGCATTTTTAAAGAATGGTAGAAGTTATGGGGAAAACTTAAGTTCTCTGAATCCAAATAACCCCTAAAGGGAAAATAATTCCGTAATACCTAATCTGTGTGTTTATATGTTGGATAAATGGTAGTTACATATGTAAGAATATGCCCTTGCTATATAATGGTGGTATTAATTCACATTTCATTGAATCAGAGAGGTGAAAGAGGCTATTGGGTCAACACCCTGCTCAGGATAGAAATCGAAATTAAGCATCCCCAGAAGACAGTCTTCAGGTTTCTCCTGAAAATCTCCTACAATGGAAATCCTACTATTTATTTGGACAATTAGTTCCACTGTTGAATGTTCTGTTAATTTTATTCTGTTATTTGAAGCTCAGTATCTACAACCTATTATAATAGATTTCAGCTTTATTTTTCTTCTAGGGTAGATGGTTGCTACATCAACAGATCCTTGGAAATCAGTTTGCCAATGACTTTTCCTATTCATGAAATAATGAAAAAGAGATGATTTGGGTTGCCAGAAGACATTTTCCTTTCAGAAGTAAGGAAGTAAGAAGTAAGGCACAACTTAGGAAGGATTTTGAGTCAAGTTTTATCCCTTATTATGATATATACAAAAATATATTTTTATGGTTGCCGGCTTAATAAGCAAACTTATTTGCATAGTTGGGCTTGAATTCTGGATTTCTATATCTGCAAATACAACTTGCTTTGAGGATTTTTCAGTACGATTTGTTGTGCCATGGTAAAATTTTCTGTAGTGTATATTGGAGGTTGTTTTAAAATTTTTGTTATTTATACCAACAGAACGTCGCTCAGTGGGAGGAGAAATCACTGCAGTGCACCTTTATACATTATTCAGAGTCCTAGTTGAAGACGGAGAGTGGTGAGAGAGAGAATAATAAACTTGACACAGTACAGAACTCTTGTGGAAAACACTGGAGCAAAGAAAGGAGACAGCGGCAATATGAATCATTCGGGCTGGCACACGCTAAAAAATGAAAATAGTGCCCATAGGGGAAGGAGGCTGAAACATATAAGGCAAGCCATAACATATCTCAGAATCAGTTTTCCAAGTAAGCATGGTTGAGTGCAGGCTGGATATACAGATGCTCTCCTCTTCTGGCAGGAACGGCTGCATTTTGGGACAGGCTGGAGATGCATAAGAAGCTTGCTTGCTTGCTGATGCATGTCGTATCTTAAGTACAAGGTGTTTTCTGTGCTCACATGCAACTGTAGAAGAATATTTGTCCTAAAATTTACACCAGCAGTTCACTTAAACTAGATCTAAATACTTAAGTAAAGTAGCCCTATTAAAGATGAAAACTCCCTTACTTGGGCTGTATTCTTGACAGCTACATGTTCAGGTAGTTTTCTTGAAAAAACATAGACGTACCATGTTATTGCATACTGCTATTCTTTCAGATCATTTTTAATCTCATAGTCTACCCAGAGCCTTGGAGTTTCCTGCTAATGTCCATCCACATATCAACCAGATCTGATATGCTTAGGTTGTCTGACATTAGCCAAAGTTAAATAGGCATTGCCATTGCTGTCTACTGAGATAGCAAATCCAATGCAAGGATTTTGTGTAAAGTAGTGTATAGCAGATATCATAATACATTTATTAGTATTTTATCAATTGTAATGTATCAGGCTTTTTATTGTTTTAATTAAAATGGACTGAAGACTAATTCTGGCTTGCCTTATTAGAAAGGCAGAAGGAACTCTCTAATAATGCAGCACTTTTGTTAGGACTATGTCCAAATGGTTGGGTTGTTAATATATAAACTAGCCACCAATCTATATTTGTATATATTTAAGTACTACAACTTTAAATGTATTGCACTATTCTGATTGGCTGTAGTGTTTCAAGATTGCCATAAGAGGGAGCTAGAGATCGTGGTTTCAGATTCGGTCTCTCTGCTGATTCATTCGTGATTGACTTTGTGTCTGATAGTGAGCTCTGTGTGAAGCTCTGTTACTTCCTGATAGTATTGAAGTGTTTGTAAGCTGTAATATCTTTGTTTGATGTTTAAGACAAAGACAGACTGGTAAGAAGATTATTGTACTTCTTGATATTGACTGACTGAACATGTATGACCTGGACTGTTTAATTGGACTGTGCTATTTATCTAAAAGTAAACTATTTTATACACTTTAACAAATCTGTTTGTGACTGGATCATTACTCCTATCCACTGGTTGCCAAGCTGAAATACCCCATTTCTACGTCCCTGATAACTCGGGGGTCGCTCTGCACACTCCTTAACAACTTTGACAAATATCAAGGTGTACAAATTCACCTTGGGCACCATTCTGAGGCACTGGCAATCTGCATTCTATTGAATATGCATTTTAAATGTGGCTCTTAAGAGACAATATAATCATTCACAAATACAATTAATTTCCTGAAAGAAAAAAAAAGAAAGCATATTACAGAGAAAGCAATGAAACTCACTTTGAAGTAGCAACATATAAATTTAGGAAGTCTATATTTTAAAAGAGGAATTTGGAATTTGTTTGATGGATTTATTATAGTTAATGTTCACTTGCCTGCATTTCAAACTGAAATAATTTTCTTCCACTCTTTTGGTTTTAGAATAAGTGCTAGGTTGATAAAATAAGGGTAGGCTGAGAGGACGAAAAAGGTAACTTAGATTTGAATACAGTCCCTTGTGTGCAGCTTAATAGAAAATACAGAATTCCTGAATAATATTTACAGTACAGTATTTACAAAATTTAAATGAAACAGGATCTGATGCTGTTCTTCTCCACATCACGTTTTCCTCTCAGATATAATGTACATTAACATGTGTCAAAGATCTTGAGTTGGAGGCACACCCTAATTGTAAGGCACATTGAAACAGAGGTTGTTTTCTCCTTAAATAAGTCATTTTCTAATTACTTCTCTCCTAAAGAAAAATCATATTTTCTATTCAGCTGTCCTTTGAGTTGATGGGAAATCTTCTCTTGGCAAGGAAACAGGGAATTAGTTAACTATTACGAAAACAACCTGCTGACTGACTTCCTGACCCTTTGTGGATCTTCATATGTTTAGATAAGTGGTCGCTGCGGGCAAATTTCTTCTCGCATATTTGACACTGGTAAGGCTTGAGTCCAGAATGGGAGCGCTTGTGGCGAGAGAGCTCATCTGAGCGGGAAAACCTGCCAGACAGAAGAGGAAACATTTGTTTATTGCACATTTGTTAAAACCAAAGAGGCTTTCCCCCCCCTCTGCCATCAACACCAAACCACAGAATGCAGGACAGTTTTCTGGGATACAGAAAAGAGAATCAAATGGATGTCATCTTCATTTGAATCTCAAGAAACCAGTATTTTTCCACTTATGAAGTTTCCCTCGTAAACCAAACCTTGGCTCATATAAATTCACACATATACATTATGTATGTAGAATGTTGTTGTATATGGCTCAAGGAGAGAGGAGACATGACACCTCTCCAGTTCACAACAATAAAGCCTTTTATTGTTACTTTATTTATTTTATTTATTTATTTAATTTGTCGAACTAGCTAACAGGTATAAGTGTAAACATGGACATGAACAAGGAATGAGTACAAGTAAATGGGGACTTTATTTTTGTGCACGTCAGGTCTTCTCTTTCGCTCTTTATAGTTTCTTTGGTTTTCTTTTCATATGCAGATTTGCACAGCAAATCCTATGAAGTCTTGCAACAGACCTTAACAAATCTTAATAAACCCATTGTGCTTTTGTGCAATACCACTTCTCTATTTAGAATGGGATGAGAGATACAAAAGGAAGCATCGCTGGTCCATTGTTACATAACAATTCAGAAACAGGCTAGACATGATCTCAAACTGGGCTCAGAACACAAACTGCTCCCTAGCAGATTTATTTTCCTTTTAATTGGAAAGGAATCTGTGTTCAAATGTAAAGATATAAGTCAAGTATTGGGTAACATGCACCCATCAACCTAATTTCAAAACTCTCTCCAAGCAATCTGTTCAGTTCTCTGATTTGAGCAATCTGTCTCTCTTCTTGGCTGCCTGGATGACAAAGAATTTTTTAGGGTGGTGGTGGTGAGGGAAAGAGACCGTCTCAAAAGAGAGAGAGAGAGAGAGACAGACAGTCAAAAGTAAACTTTCTAAAGAGGTAAGAGGTAACCATGCTGCCGTGGCTTCTGGCTATGCCTACCACTGTCTTAGCTCTATCCATGACTCACTCAGAAACCTCAGCAAATGACCTTTCCAGGAATGTGGCTCTTGACATAATAGGATACCCAATTTTAATGGAATAATGTTAACTTATTTTATCCATTCACTCAGGAGCTACACCCTGGTGGAAACCAATTCAAGGCTATGAGCAATAGCTCTTTACTAAAGGCACATTCATAAGGCTACACAGTACTTATGATCAAGACCCATCACCTTCATCATAATGACACCACTTCTGAACAATGATCTCACCTCTAACGATGTCAACTCCAAAGTTGATAAAGTTGATAAAATAATAGCAATTAATAAATTTAAATAAATTAAGAGCAGGCATGCACACCTATCATGCACATGGACATCATAATGTCAAAAGTCTTTATTTGACTGAATATGTAAAGAGAGCCTTGATTAGCTACAGTCCTCCAATATGAATGTACATGTTGAAGTGTGCCAAGTTATTTGCTTTAGTTTTATTCATTCATTTATTTTATTACTAACTCCTTTGCATAACTATGGTCTTCCCAAGGCAATTTACAATAAGAAAAGTTACAGTTGGCAATGTCATAGATTACCGCTACAAACTAGCATCAATCATCAAATTAAAAAAATTGAAGAACAATGAAATATAGTTCAAGCTTTAACCATACATACAAGTAAAACTGTTGAAAATACTATCTGATAGCCCAAGTTAAAAAGAGAAACAGGAAGAAAGCTCTTTCTACACCTCAGTACTGAATTCTATTCTATTCTATTCTATTCTATTCTATTCTATTCTATTCTATTCTATTCTATTCTATTCTATTCTATTCTATTCTATTCTATTCTATTCTATTCTGTTATATTCTATTTCAAAGGCCAAAGATCTGATGCTGGATAAACATCATTTCTTTAAAATAGTTTTATACTACTCATCATTTTCCTGACCCAGTTCACATATTGTGTTACCATGTTATGGGAAACCTCCCCATTGTGGTTTATTGAACAAACTATAATTTAGCTGAACAAACTACAAGCCAAGCTATAGGGTGTGTTTAATGCTGCATCAAACCCTTGGATTAGAATCAATCGAGGATCAATTCTTTTTATCCTACTTCAATAAGAAGCATTTTAAAATAGAACCAGCATAACTAAGAAACAAACTTCTGAATACAATTATTGGATAACTAATGTTTGCATCAATTTTCAAGCTATAATTTGTCCTACCTAGTTATACCAGGGGTGAAATGCTCCCGATTCGGGCAGGCCAGTCGGTCGACGTAGAGCCGATAGCGATCGCAGCGCGAGGCTTCCCCCACCCGCCTGGATGCCGCCATTTGGGTTCTTTTACCCTCTGCGCATGGGCAAAGCATCCTGCACATGCGCAGAGGGTAAAAGAACCCAAATGGCGGCATCCAGGCGG
Source organism: Diadophis punctatus similis (assembly GCA_023053685.1). Classification (NCBI taxonomy): domain Eukaryota; kingdom Metazoa; phylum Chordata; class Lepidosauria; order Squamata; family Dipsadidae; genus Diadophis; species Diadophis punctatus. Next base: position 37,190,723 of record JALIGW010000003.1, on the reverse strand, counting down.
GTGGGGGAAGCAGGTGGGGGAAGCCTCACGCTGCAATCGCTATCAGCTCTATCGGCTCTACGACGACCGACCAGACCGCCCGAACTGGGAGCATTTCACCCCTGATTTATATGTATGGGTTACATATGTATGGGTGGGTATTCTTGGTTCACTTCAGGCCACTTTGCCATTTTGAAGGTCTCACAGAAATAAAAAGGGCAACCGAGACTGGGTGGCTTGTTCTTTTCAAACTCTATCAAAGACTCAGCTCTGCCACTGTACAAAGCCAGCTGGATAAAACCAAGAAATTCACTGTGATATAATAGATTTTGTCATCTTTTAGTTTATTTGTTTTAGTGACTCTTATTAGAGGAAACACAAGAGCAGCTCTGGATCAAAGATAAATCTAAAATCCAAAGTTCCCACAGTGACCAATCTGGGCCTTCTAGCAAGCCAGAAATAGGGGAGGAAGGTAACACCATCTTTTGGCTTATATCCATTGATAGATGATAATAATATTTATTTTTTGCCTAAATGGATCAGACTTTGATTCTCCTAATCCAGAATCAACCTGACCAGAAGGGAACTTAAATCTCTAGAGTACCCACCTCCATGAAGCAACACAGTTTCAAACTACGGGAATGCCTTCCTGGTTACCCAAACATGATAGAAACATTTAACAAGGCTTACGTAAGATAATGTAGAATCTGAAATATGTTCTAATCGTAATTCCTCCCACTTGCATTTTCATTTAAAAGCAACTCATTGTCAACACATCAGAGGAGTCAGCAAAGATCCACTTCTTAATACATTTACCAGAGTTCTGAAGGGGGGGGGGGGGAATAACTACATTATTGCAATAAAATGGGAATGTATCCAAAGTTATGTAGCTGAAAGAATGGAAGTAAACAGATCAGCCAAAGAACCTTTCAGCATGATTCTTGATAGCTTGTAGACTAAGAACTGTAGAAAACAGCAAATGAGAGTGGGACAAAGTGGCAAGGAGCAGTTCCCTATTTGTTGTGGCATATAGTTAAAACTTGCAGTTGTGGATTATGGACCCCCATTATGGATTGGGGAAGGGTACATTTCCTACTGAAGAAGCCCTCATTTTCCAAGTTTGTCTACAAAATAAGAATTGATAGACTAATCTTCAGGTGAATCAATTGTGGATACCTCACACCTAAAATAATTCACAAGTTTCCCTAGAGGTAGCTGCTCATAAGACCATTAATTTCTTTCACCACATTTGAATTTGTTCCTTTAGTCAACAGTAATTTCACCATTTGGGATGCCAGAAGTTTAGCCAAAAAATAATTTTTAAAAATCCCTACCCTAATAGCTTTACAAACGAATTCGCTAGTTCTGAATGGACAATCTGCTCCATGAAAAAAACTTCTTAATATATAGAGTGGAACAGGTGCAGTCCAGTACTTTAGGTTTCTAGGCAATATCATGTGAATCACAGCCAGCTATACCAGTATTTAAGGATTTATCACACTCATCTCTGCAAATGAATTACACATTCTTTCATATTGTTTCCCTTATTCCAAACTGTAAAAATCTGGATGACCACTGGATGGTACGTAGTACAAAGATTCAGAAATCAAATTCTTTGTTCCCCTTCCGAGGTTATCTGGCATCTTTCAGCCCAAATATGGTAATCCTGTTCTTATCACAGAACTGTTACTGGGACAAACAACACAGCTCTGCCAATTACTGCAAAGCTCCCTGTAAATACAATTACACATCTGTTAACAGCAGCCTTTCTCCACATTTGGAAAGTCTCCACTGATGCAATGACAAACAGACAACTGGAAGTTTAAAACTGTACAAACTATCATTGCTTGAAGAAGAGATATATGCACATAAATGTAATTTTCCAAAACTTTGCAACTTTACTGCCGTAAGATAAAGCTAGAACTGAAAAGACCAGCATAACTGAATAAATAAAAATGACAGTCTGACACAGTCCGTGAGTGGATAATTCTTTATCAGAAGAAAATATGTAGAGTGCAAAACTGTGGAGAGCTTTCAAGAGTTCCAGAACTCTTCATCCAGCAAGTATACAAGAAGCAGATTGGGGAGAGAGGAGGGGTGAATAAGGCTAACATAAAGATGAGGTCATGAAGGCCAATGACCTGCAGACTAAGAAGGATTCTGGAGGAAAGGGGAATACTATGGGGAACTAATTCATGATGCCTTTGAAAATGTACATTAAACACAATCCCAAGGGATGGGAGGCTAACCTTAAGGCTTTCCAAAACTGTAGAACACCAAGCAAAAATTCAACAGCTGAAGCTTTTCTCAGTCCTGCTAAGAAGGAAAGAAATTATTTTGCACCAGGCTAAATTACTGTAAGCTGCCAGGCAGCTGTAAAACGAATCAAAACCTTGTGAGTAGGGAACAGAAAAAGACAGAGAAACTATTGTATGTGAATCAGCCTCTCACCAAGAATGGACATTAAGAAATGCCATGCCTGTTTAACCTTCCAGTTCAACATTCTGTTCCTAAGAGATTGCACATGGGAAGCCTAAAAGCAAGTTATACTGTTCATGTTTGTCAGCAAGTGATTGCAGATTGCTTTAACCCTGGACTGGCAGCCTGTGATAGTTTTACCCTCCCAGAATTTTGTTTAATTCCTTTTTAAACCTGTGGAAGTTAGAGGACTTCAGGGAATCCTGTGGTAATGAATTTCATAGTTTATTTATGGTGCTGTGTGAAAAAGTACTTCCCCCTTTTTCTATCTTCATTTTTTACCATTGAGTTTTGGAAGATTATCTCCCAAAAGAAAGAGACAAACGTGTGCCTTTTTTGTACACTAAATGGTTTACATTATTGTAATCTTCCCTTGTGGGCAATTTGAATATTTCAGCTGCCATATTTTGTATCTTTTCCAACTCTGTGTTAAATATACAATAGCATAGTCACACACTATTGCTTATTTAAAAATTGCTTCATATAATTATATAATAAGATACTGTTGCCCACATGAAGAATAATTATCCAAGTATTAACAAATGCTTATATACCGTATTTTTTGGAGTATAAGATGCACCTTTTTCCTCCCTAAAAGTGGCTGAAAATGTGGGTGCGTCTTATACTCCGAATGTAGCTTTTTCAGAGCTTTTTTCCCAGCCCTAACTAGGTGCTAACGATCTTCCCAGCTCTTACCTTGCAGGCTCTTTCATTGTTACTCTCTCCGAAGGAGGTTTTTCCAGCCCTAAGTCTTTGCAGGGTTTTTTTCATTGCTCTACTTGCTCCGAAAAAGTTTTTTTCTAGCCCTAACCAGGTGCTATCTTCCCAGCTCTTACTGGCTTGCAGGCTCTTTCATTGTTACTCTCTCCGAAGAAGAATGAATGTGCTGAAGCTGACCAGACTAAGGACGCTAGCCAGATGAATACCTGATAGGCAGATTGTTTTCCCCTATTTTCCTCCCCAAAAACTAAGGTGCGTCTTATACTCCGGTGCATCTTATACTCCGAAAAATATGGTAGTTGTTTCTGTCAATTGTGTTGAGATCATGTGTACGTTTTTCAGATCAGGTTAATACATTTCAAATTATTTTTCAAGCAAAGTATGATCTGTATTTGGACTACAATCCTAAAGAGTTTTATAAGCCTCACTAAATCTATTTGGAATGTCTTTTGTGAAAATATATGTGGAATTACAGTGTAGGTTCAGAGAAATAGTAATAGAAATGACACAATTCTAAGACTATTTGAAATGTTTCATTGAACAGTGAACTACGCTAAAAACAGGCTTGAACAGTAAGCCTATAGTTATAAAAGCAGTGAAAGATGTAGCTGGAGAACTTAGTTAAGAAAGCGGTTTTCGCTGTCACCCACTTACCTCCAACCACAGTCAGGCCATGTACAAGTATAAGGCTTTTCTCCAGTATGACGTCGGAAGTGTGCCTTAAGATGGGAACTCTTGGTATACATCTTGGTGCAGCCAGGATGCGTACACTTGTGGACTCGAATAACCGAAGGGGAAACTTTGGGGACTTTGGTCTCTATACTCTTTGGACTTCCAAGAACTTCTGGCCTCAATGCCACAGGCAATGGAGCTATTCGTACATACTTCTGGTCTGTGGCTTTCACAGGACTTGGAGTGACCTGGGGATAAACAGTCAAGTTTTGGCCTTGCATTCTGATGATCACGTGGGCCACCCGGATACCACCCACTGAATTCTGGATGGATGAGCTATCTTCTGCTTGGCCAGGCTGGATCTGAAGGAGAACAGGGATTGTCCCCACGGTTCCAGGCATGCTTATATCTCCAGATACTACTCCAGCCTGAACAGAACTAGAAACGCCTTCGTCTAGATCAGTCCCAGTAGCAGACTCTTCCCCTGCACTGCTTAAGTTGATTTCAGATTTTATCTCAAGTTGTCCCCCTGGTTGTTTGTCATTCAGCTCATCCTTGACGAGTTCTTTCTTCTCATTGAGGAACTCCTCAATCTCTTCCAGTGTAGGGATGAAATCTCTAGAGACATCTGAACAAAAATCTGGCAGTTTGAGGTAAGCCTCATAGATGGTATTCTGTGGTTTCTCCACTTCCTTCTTTACCATTGACAACGAGACACCCATCTCTGGTGTAGAAACTGTGTCTGAGGTAACAGCTGGAACAGATACTTGTTCATTGCTGCAGTCCTGCAGTAAATTTAATGATGGCATGTCAGGCTTGAAAACATCTAATACGATACCTTGCTGATCAAAAGCTGGGGCAAGCAATGGACCAGAAACAGATAGCAGTTTGCTATGACTTACTGAGACCATGGGTTGATCTATTCCCTCATAAAAAGATGCACTGCACGGTGTGTAATCAAATCAGATGGAAATGAAGGCCTTGGGAAATCTATAGATCCACCTGCAAGAAAATAACCACAAACTTGTCTAAAGGTATCCACATCTAGCTGAAACAAAATCAAGATATAGAAGAGTTTTGGAAATTAATTTTATAGGAACACACATTCCAATTCAAAAAAATATCCCTGAAACATACTGTACTGGAATATAAATATCCAATGACTTTCCAGTTAGCAACAAATTCCTACTGATATTGTTATGTTAATAAAGCCATTGATTTGACATAAAATCTATCCTTATCTTTTAATTATTTGGTCAGTGATACATTGGCATTTTCTTTTGGCTCTGAATTTTATTGCATTCTTCTTAGTATTATTCCTGTTGTGTATAAAGAAAAGGCAGGATAAAAATATAATAACTCAACATATCTTATCCTTTTGATTTTCAATTACATTGTGCAATTTTAGGGTTTAGATTTTGATATGTTGTGCATTATGATATATATGTACAAAATCAATTTTAAAATAAAAAAGATATTTCTGCAAAAAAAAAGATAAAAGGAAAGTCCAGACACTTATTATACTATAGGCATATACAACACTCTACAATACATTATGCTCTATATCAAAAGATTCAGTGAAACAACTCAAGGGGACAAATAAGCATAGCAGTACAAATAAAATATGTTTCACCATATATCTGTCCTGTTGCACCTGCAGACGCAGCTTTCCCTATGCTAGAATGGGACAAAGTATTCTTTAACCAGAAGTTAATCTTGCAGACATGCCTATGCTCTCTGTTCAGTAGAACAGAAAATGGCTCAGAGCAAGAATACACTGTTTCTGGCAAACACATGGCATAAAGTAGAAACCCAGTTCTACAGATGACATGGCACAACAAATCTAAATTGGTATTTATCAGTTTTGCAGCCTGATGGGAAACTAATGAGAACCTTGTTTTAGCCATTAGCAAAGTCACAGCAACCAGTGTTCGCAACTATTGTATCATTCCCTCCTCAGATAGCCATTTTCCACAAATGTGAAATTCAGCACTAAATTTGGTAATATATAGAATTTGGTCAGAATTTCAGACAGTCAATAAGAATAAACGGTACATTCAGTCATGACTTCCTTCTGGCTGTTCATGTATCTTTGCAGACATCCAAACCAGTAGTGGGTTCTACTTACCTTTGCTACCGGTTCGGGAATGGGAGCACGAGGGCGCACACAATGCTTTGCATGCGCAGAAGCTTCTGCACATGCGCAGAGCATTTTTGATTATGTCCAGGCGGGTGGGCAGAGCCTCCCGCCACTGCTACCGGTGCGAACCGGTAGCAACCCACCACTGATCCAAACGCTTTGCTTTGTGAGCAAATAAGCTGATAGTAGATTAGCTTCATTTAGGAAAGTGTCCCCATAGGAGAAGGGAGGACTGCTGAGATGACATCAGAAATGGGGCCCTAAAAAAAGACTAGAGAGGATTCTGAAGAGCCGAGGAGAGGAACTGGAAGTGATATACAGGTAGTCCTCGAGTTATGACCACAATTGAGCCCAAAATTTTTGTTGCTAAGTGAAATATTTGTTATGTGAGTTTGCCCTATTTTACAACTTTCCTTGCCAAGTGAATCATTGCATTTAAATTAGTAACGTTGTTGTTAAGTGAAACTGGATTTTCCATTGACTTTGCTTGTCAGACAGTCACAAAAGCTGATCACATGACTCCAGGACATGCAACCTTCATAAATATGAAGCAGTTGCCAAGCATCTGAATTTTGATCATGTGACCATGGGGATGCTGCAATGGTTGTAAGTGTGAAAAATGGTTATAGGTCACTTTTTTCAGTGCTGTTGTAACTTTGAACAGTCACTAAATGAACTGTTATAAGTCAAGGACTAACCATAATGGCTGCAAGATGACTGTGCTACACTGTTAACAATTTGGTTTGGGTTTCAGGATAGAGCAAGGATGCCTGGTGGACCAAAACTAAACTAGGCAATGTTATAGTGTGGAAAGCTTAAAGGTAAATCTGGAAGAAGTCGCTGAAGAGCCACTGACTTAGATCTGGAAAAAAGGCTCATTGAAGAGGAGGCTCCTGTTGGAAGACCCTATCTACTCGATCTCAGAGAATGAAGATGGCGGACGTTAAGGCGCTCTACCAGCCAGAGTTGAGGTAGGAAGCTTGGGCCTATCCAGGAGAGAAAGAAGGCCAGCCAATACATATTTAGCTGTTTCCCTATTTTTTAAGTAAAACGTCAATAGAAGTACCTTTAGGGCATATACATTAGAGCAATTTTATTGCCTGAAAACATATATTGTATGAAATTAAGAAAAATCTTAAGTTATCATATTCAGTAATAGAAGGGGAGGTCTCCTTGCATGGAAGAGAGAAAATTTTAAAAAGTCAAGGGACAGTGTCAACAGTAGCCAAGGGCGAAGATGAAGTGGGCACTAGAACGCAATTAGCCAGTTGTAAATTCTGTTCCAGAGATAGCTGGTGAAATAAAACTAATGCCTTAGCTCTGATGTACTTTGTTAATCAACAAATACACTCCCCTCCCCGACATCCAAAGGAATTGTTCCTATATTATCTCATTCATCAAATCTTATGATCCCATCGAAGGTCCCTGTGACAAAATGAATCTCCTTCAAGCTGAATTCTGCTCCTGAGGACTTCATGGAGATGTTCATGCAACTTCCTTGGCAACAGCATGGTGGTTGTCATATTATTTTAACTTAAGAACAAGGATACTCTTACAGCGGGGGGAGGGGGTTTGGTGGTGGTGAGGTAATAAAAAGGTCTCCCTGTCCAGTTGTGTCCGACTCTAGGGCGCGATGCTCATCTATGTTTCTTGGACAAGGAAGCCACCGTTGTCTGAAGACAATTTTCATGGTCATGTAGCCAGATGTACACCAAAGGAGCATGGAATGCTATTACCTTTAATCTACTTGCATTTGCAATGCTTTTGAACTCCTCGGTGGGCAGAAACTGGGGTAAGAACAGAAGCTCATCCGTTGCGCAGCACTTGAGTCCCGAACCTGGGCTGTCAACCTTCCAGTTGACAAGCTCAGCATCTTTAAGCACTGAGCCATTGCGGGGATGCAGTTAAAAACCAGAAACACTTCAGAAATATCAATTCACAGATTTATCCATGACTTTCATTTCATTGCATAAATGCATTTGTTCCTTTTGTGAGGATACAATTTTGTAAAACACGTAAGTTTTATCAATCCATTCAAGACCTTTTCAATCCACCTTTTCCTTATATTTTATACAATAGTAGCCATAACTGAAAATATATATTTTAAAAGAGCAAACATGAATCCAAATTTGTGTAAAAAGATCTGGATGACCAAAAAAACAACAACCCAAGAATGTTTGCTCCTGTCCCACTGGGTACAGCTCACTAAATGCTACAATTCAAAGCTATCTGGATGTGTTCTGAGGGCTTAACCGACAGAGCACTTTTCTTTTAACGGCACTCAATCACGGCTTATCTTCTTGTGCACCTTCCTGCAAGAAAACCTAATTACAGGTACATTCCTGAATAAACATACCCATTTTTGAGAGCACAGCATTCAAAGGATTTCACTTCCAGCCCAAGGCAACATTCAGGTCAAAGACCTGGCATTACTCAATGCATTTTGTAACAAACCATTCATAACAGTTGGAATGTTTTTTGATCCCACACCCACTGCAAGTGCCTGCAATGTAAGTCCAGAAATTGCAAGGAATTAGATCACCCTGCCTTCTCCTCTCCTCTGGAATATTTGGTTGCAATCAAAATGGAGATCAGATTTGGTTAAGAAACATCCCAGAAAAGGCAAATACAACTATTTCTGTTCTGTTGCCGAGAATCAATATGGCCATGGACCCACCATCACAGGAAGTGAAGCTCGGCGAGCAGTCTTTACCTTTAAAGAACACTTTGTGATTTTAGCCTTGGTTTAACAAAAACAGCCATTGGGTTGGCTAAGACACAATGCTAAGCTAGCCTGGGTTATTCTATATATATAAAAGCGAAAACCACTCACGCATTAATCATGAAATCTCCAGAACCGTAAAGCCTACAAACTTGAAATTTGCCACGTATGTTCCTCTTGGCTTCTAGATGCTTACTAAGAAAGGATTTTTCAAAATGACCATCGGAGCATGAGTATTTCTTATATTATTATTAACAAGCTCTGATGCTAAGGAGTTCTACTCCCCCTCCCCACCTGAAAAGAAATCTGATCCAAATGCAAAACACAAGCAGAGGAGTTTCTGTTTCGCTTTTGCTTTTGCTTTCACAGCAGCAAGCAGCTTTACTACAGAACAGTTGAGCTAAGCCACACTAGCCAGATGAATACTGATGGATGCTGGTAGGCAGAGACAGGTTTCCACCCCTTATTTTCCTCCTCAGTTCAGATGAATCTGTTCCTTCTACTGTAACACCAGTTAAAGGGAAAAGAGGCAAAAAACGCAGGAAAAGATTTACAGATGCGATTAGGAAAATACAAGTAAGGGAAGCTGCCTGTTTCTCCCATGGCCAATTCTATGTGGCACACTCCAGAGTCAGTTCACCTGACAGCCTGGTCATCCTCCAGCCAGAGAGCAAAACCAGGAATGTTGTTTACAGGGATGTCCTGAGCAATTCATCTGAGGGACGAATTGAAAGTCTATGCTATGCAAATGTTGTCTTCATCTGTAACAGAATCTTAGCTTACCATCTCTAATGAAATAATACAGTCCCCCTTTTAACTACTCATTAATTTTCAAGCTTTAAGTGTCAATTTATCAAGCCCCATCACATAGTTTCGTAGTGAAGCACAGGTACCAGCTAGTTGCTAGTACAATATATTAAGCCAAAAACCAAATATATGTATGATATCTTAAGATTAATTAAAGGGACAATTAGGATTCACATTCAAAAAGAATATACTCTACAGGCTTGGAATTTTTAAAATGTAAACTATTCAAATTAACAGTCTCTGTATGGAGCAAGGGTATTTTCTTTACATTTCTTCCATTTTATGATGGCTAGGGCGTTGAACACTGGAACAGGCCTGTAGTAGCCGTAGTAGCTAGAGCTAGTAGCTAGATGATGTCAGTCCAGTCATTCTGTCTCAGCCCAACCTACCTCAAAGGGTTGTTGTACCAAGAAAAATGAGATGAGGTAGTGCTACATTTGGTACTTTGCACTCTAAACTAAAGTCAGGATATCAGACTAACAAATAAGCCAATACTTGAAAGGGCTTCACTTTGTGGGTTACAACAGAAACTAAACATGGTCCAGAACTCAAAACCAGATGGCCACATTTCACCAGATTTTTCCCATTTTGTTTTTGGTTATTAATGTTTATTTTTATTGCTGGTGTTTTTAATTATAGTATATGTCTCTTTCCCCTCCCTAACCCCCATTTTTTTCCTTCAGAAAGTGACTTCTTAAAGGTTCAGCACTGTTTCACATCTTCAAAGAATAGCAGCTTCAGCAGGTGTTGAAAACACTGGCTGTTGTTAGAGCTAAATCTGATATTATTTTTAGAAGGTATGAAAGGCACGTATGTCTATGTGTGTGTTGTCAGGAACCACTTAAAAACCTCATTTGCAATTTAAAGCCAAAGAACTGTGTGTGGGGGGAGGGGTTTCCTTCCTTCATACTTGATGGCACATTTATATCTGAAAAATAAAGCAATCAGGGAACAACTTGACTTGTTGTCTGAACAGACAGAGGCATTCACAACTGTAAAAGAGGCTCTGTCAATAGCAACAGTGATTTGTCTTCAGCAAATCATCCTCAGTGTAAACAGTGAGTCAAGTGAGAACTGGCTCTAACTGGATGCAGATAAAAACTGGATTTTCATATTGCACTGTTGTGGTTTGTTTAACTAAAGTTTATTGACTAAATTAAAATAATATGAAGAAAGAGGGAGGGAGGGAGGGAGGGAGAGGGAGAGGGAGAGGGAGAGGGAGAGGGAAAAAGAAAGAAAGAAAGAAAGAAAGAAAGAAAGAAAGAAAGAAAGAAAGAAAGAAAGAAAGAAAGAAAGAAATTTTGACTTACCCTATGGATAAAACAAAATGACTGAGTTAACATGTTATGTTGTTTAAATGTCATCAAATTCCATCCTGTTCTATGTTGCAAAATGATTACCGTATTTTTCAGAGTATAAGACGCACCTTTTTACCCCCAAAGAGGGTGAAAATTTGGGTGTGTATTATACACCGAATGTAGCCCTACCCACCCACAAGCCCCCACCCTTCGGAGGTTTTCGGCCTCCGCGCGTTGCATTTTCGGCTGGTTCCAGCCATTGCTGGCCACCGCCACCGCAGCCGTTGCTGCCTAGAGCCGCTGCCGCCGCTGCCACCACCCACCACTGCCACCGCTGCCGCTGCTACCCCACCGCTGCTGTCCCCGCTGCACTGCTGAAATCCCCTCCTGCCGCTGTTCCTGCCCGAAGCCTGTCGCCTGAGGAGCTGTTGCTGCTGTTGCTGGCCGCCGCTGCCCCCGCCACAGAAATCCCCCCTGCCGCTGTTCCTGCCCGAAGCCTGCCGCCTGAGGAACCGCTGCTGCCATTGCTGGCCGCTGCTGCCCCCGCCGCTACCCGAAGCGAGCTGCCACCGCCGCTACTGCCCAACCCCACCACCACCACCTGAAGCCTGCTCCCGAGGCACCTGAGGAGCCACCGCTGCTGTTGCTGTCCGAAGAGAGCCGACAGGTTAGAACTTTTTTAAAAAAATGGTTTTTTTAAAATGTTTTTTTAAGGTTGCCAAGTAGAGGAGAAATTCTGGGAGTTGAAGTCCACAAGTTTGAAGACCCCTGCACCCGCTTGGCAAGTTTAAGACTTGTGGACTTCAACTCCCATTCCTGAGCTAGTATGACAGGAGGAGGAATTCTGGGAGTTGAAGTCCACAAGTCTTAAACTTGCCAAGCGGGTGCAAGGATCTTCAAACTTGTGGACTTCAACTCCCAGAATTCCTCCTCCAGTCATGCTAGCTCAGGAATTGGAGTTGAAGTCCACAAGTCTTAAAGCTGTCAAGTTTGAAGTTTGTAGAAAGTGTACATGGTTGTAAAAAGTGTACATGGTTGTAAAAAGTGTACATGGTTGCAAAAAGTATTCTGCTACACTGGTATTTTATTAAATAATATATTACTACACCATTTGGTTCAGAATACTTTTTTCCTTGTTTTCCTCCTCTAAAATCTAGGTGCGTCCTATATTCCGATGCGTCCTATACTCCGAAAAATATGTTACCTATTTAAAAGATTTTATTAATAGAAATCTAAAATCAATTTCCATGCTTCCTATCTTCACCACAGAAACAGACTAATAAATACCAGAATGTCACTTTGCTTACAGAATGTCTACCCATGGCCTTTCTATTTATTTCAATAGGCTCCCTATTTGGATAAGGTCATTCAAGGCAGTCACTAAAATGTGAATGTAATGCTATCATATAAAATTGTAATTAAAATTTAAATTTCACAAACAAAGACTCCAAGCATACATATTAAACTATAATTCAATTACTAGGAAAACAGAGAAATGTCTGAAGAAGAGCTGAAGAAGCTTCTTGGATGAGAAGCGAAACGTCTTCAAAGAAAAAGCAGAAAGTCCAGTTGCCTCTTGAAAAAGCACCTTTGGGACTGTAACTCATCTGTAATTGATCCTACTGGCTCACTCTTGAAGGAGTCTCTTCCACATCAATTACTAGGAAAACAGTTTCAGTAATAAAATGCAAGAATAGCCAAGTTGGCTATTACTTGATGTGATGCATCTTCTACCCTTCAAGGCAATAGAAGAAAACATGCTTTTAAGCACCTTTGAACTGAATTGCCTCTTGATTTATATATAGACTTTAACTATAAAGTCAGAAAATTATAAAGTCACATGTGTATCAGCATCAAATGATGATTGAATAAGATAAATCACTGCTAAAATCAAACAGCAGGTATTGGCACTATGAACAATTATGGGAAATATTTAAAGTGACACCATCAATTTACATATGTAACTACAAGACAAGGATTAAAGAAAAATTAAGTGAAAAATTTACACATGTGGAAAGATTTCAAAGACCAAGTTCATATAAAAGTATTCTCATTTTTTGCACTTAAATTTTGACCTATTTTAAACAGGAAAGACATCTTACCTACTGCACCGAGGAACTGTAAATATAAAAAACATTGAAACTGGGATGTTTCATAGCCTAATTAAAGGTTTGTAAAACTTTAACTGAAAATCTGGCACAAGAACAATTGCTCTATCTTAGATACTGTGTTAATTTTGTTGAAAACCAGTTTTGCCAGTAGCAAATAGAGTCTGTTGAACTAAGAAATTAAATACCTGAATTCTACTATTTACATAGATTTTAATATCATATACAAACAGTAGCTGAGCCATCCAATTTCCCCTGAATCTCGATTAATAACATTAATAATGGACACATTAACCAATGGAAATCTTGTAGCACTGAATTCAAGAGGGGAAAGAGAATGTTTTTAAAGCAAACAAGGCAAATAAGAGACTGAAAGAACGAAACAGCTGCATAGCTAGCAGTGTGTTATTAAACAAAAATAAAAGTGCCAAGTAAAATGGGTTGAAGGAAGTGAGAGCAGTGGATCTGGAGAGAGGTAAGAGCTGCCAGAAGAGGTCAATCTCTTTGTGAAGATATGGAGGTTGTCTGGGCTCAGACCTGATGCCCTGTAACTCACAGGAACAAATTACAGCTTCCCTGCACCCTCTTCTCTTTCCTTCCTAGAGCAGGGGTCCCCAAACTTGGCAACTTTAAAACTTGTGGACTTCAACTCCCAGAATTCTCCAGCCAGCTATGCTGGCTGGAGAATTCTGGGAGTTGAAGTCCACATGTCTTAAAGTTGCCAAGTTTGAAGATCTCTGTCCTAGAGAGAAATGTTGATAGAAGGGAGAAAGAGACTGGGCCATGTGGTCACACAGCAGAGGAAAGAGAGAAGACTGAGCAAAAAAAAAAAAGACAGAGAAATGGATTGCAGAATATTTGGAGGAGAGGAGAGAAGGTGGGAGTACAAGTACGGTAGTCCTTGACTTACAACCACACTTGAGCCCAAAATTTCTGTTATTAAGACAGATCGTTGTTCAGTGAGTTTTGCACCATTTTATGACCTTTCTTGCCATAGTTGTAAAGTGAATTGCTGCAGTTAAAACTAGAAATTACAGTTGCTAAGTGAATTTGGCTTCTCTGACTTCGCTTGTCAAAAGGTTGCAAAAAGCGATGATGTGACCCTGGGACACTGCAACTGTCATAAATATGAACCAGTTGCCAAGCACCTGAATTTTGAACATGTGACTGTGGGGATGTTGTAACGGTTGTAAGTGTGAAAAATAGTCGTAAGTCTTTTTTTTTCCAGTGCCGTTGTAACTTAGAACAGTCACTAAATGAATGGTTGTAAGTCGAGAGCTACCTGTATGTAGATTTAGACAAATTCAGATTAGATTAATCTCAGGGAACAATCAGAAAGAAGACAACGTTGTTGGAGATACAGTCTATAAAATAAGAGACAAAAACATTATGTGAAGAGATTTAATGAGGCGGGCCCAACTAGGTTTGATTTCATCTTGACAAATTAAGCATGATCCGACCTGGTTACTCCTTGGATAGAAGACCTTCTCAAAATCCTAAAGTTGTACCTAGTTGGTAGTTATATCTTATATAAGGAATTGGGGGGGAAAGCATCTCTGAGGAAAGCATCTTCAAGCTACTTTTGCATTGTTGCAAGTTACAGGGACCTGTCAACAGAACCTTAACTTGAGTGGAAGAGACTCCTTCAAGAGTGAGCCAGTAGGATCAATTACAGATGAGTTAGGGTCCCAAAGGTGCTTTTTCAAGAAAGGGCTGGATTTTCCGGTTTTTCTTTGAAGAAGTTTGGCTTCTCATCCAAGAAGCTCCTTCAGCTCCGAAGTTACAGTGTTGATGCATTCATTTTAAAATGGGTGGGAAGGTGTCAAAAGGCTGATCTCAGCCTAATATTATAATAGTATTATAATATTAATGTATTACTATTAGTCTTCTCATCGTTCCTATCACCCATCTCCTCCCATTTATGACTGTAACTTGTTGCTTGTATCCTTACATTTATATTCATATTGATTGTTTCCTGATTGCTTATTTGTATCCCATGACAATCATTAAGTGTTGTACCTCATGATTCTTGACAAATGTATCTTTTCTTTTATGTACACTGAGAGCATATGCACCAAAGACAAATTCCTTGACACTTGGCCAATAAATAATTCTATTCTATTCTATATTTGAGGATCACTCCTAGCCAGATCGGGATTGGTGCTTTCTGCTACAAAAGGAGTGGACACAGCCAGTGACGAAACGGGGGGAGGGGAAGACGGGGACAAGAGGGGAGCCTACTTAAAGGGGGAGAGCATACAAGCGAAAGTGCAGAGTTCTAAAGAAGAGCTGATGAACTTTTTGAGAAAGAAGGCATTTCCCAAGCATCCATTACGGGTGTGGCCAAAACTGGAACGGGGTTAAGACTTAAAAGCTCTACTTCCAGCTGTCAAGAGCTTGAGAAGCACAGGAAAGGAATCCCGAACCTCGCGCAACCGGCACGCTCCTTGCGTTGTCCGTAACCGGGCGCAGGAGCGACTCGGATGGAAAGGAACGAGGAGAAGAAAGACCCAGGACAAAGCTTGCCCGGTCCGCACGCGCTCCTCGGCTCACCTCTCGGGTTCCACTCGCTACACACCCAGCGTCGCTTCCCCCCTCGCGCTAGAGCCGAAGGAGCAAGAGTCCCGCCCTTGCAAGCCGAAGCCACGGTCTTACCCATCAATCAACAGAGCTCCGCGTTTCCGATAGGCCGGGCGAGATGGACTTCCCGACGGCCAGCCGGCTTCGGGTTACTCGCGTTCAGAGGGCGCGTTGCTGTTTTCACGCGCCTTGCCAAAAAAAAAAAAAAAAAAAAAAACTCCGCTCTAGAAGTTTAGCCTGCTTAGCCGGATTCCTGAAGCCCCATTACGTTAGTCAGCGTGATGGGAATCAGCCGCCTTTCTGAATTGACGCTTTAATTCAGACGGGCGGGGGGGGGCTTGGAGAACCTATCCGTCCTTTGGCGGCAAGAAGCCCCCGATTTTCCACTAGAAGCGGGTGGGGAACTTTGCATGCCATTTGCAGTAAACAACCCACATGATTTATTTCTCACGCACTTTTCAATAATAACGAGGCGGGCGGGTGTGTGAAAATAAACACAGAGCAGACCCGCTTTTCAGGGGCTTTTGCTTCCCCGGCAAGCATAATAAAAAAAATATCGGCTCTTGCTGGTGAATCCCGTCTCCAACCCAGCTAGCTTGGGGCAACAAGAAACAGCAAAACTATTTCTTGGAAGGTGTTAATTGACGCGCGGCTTGTTAGTGCATTCCTCGCGCGCCTTTCGCCAGTTCACTAGCTGCCGAAGTGGCCCTTTTACAGCAAATAACGCGCTGCCACCTTCTCGGTTGAAAACGCAGAGTCTCTCCCTGCAACCCGCGGCCCCGTCCCCCTTTCCCCCCTCTCTCTCTCTCGTGGCCAACTCGCGCGCCTCCACGCCAACACCCCCGCTTGTTAACCCTTACCCTCGCCGACCGCCACGACGCGCTCGCTTTTCCCCCTCGCCTCCTCGCGCTCTCGCTCTCTGCTCACGTGATCCGAAGGTAGGTGCGCTCCGAAACCGGGGCCCCGCCCCTTCGAAGGCTTGGTTCCATCCCGCTCTCCTCATTGGACGGCACGTATCGGGGGCTCGCCTTGGCCCCGCTAGCCGCGGAGCCACGTGCCGTTGGCTGGGCGAGAATCCGGCAGGAGCAGCCAGACCATCGCCGGGAATTTCCCCCGCACGCGCAAAATAGGGTTTTCGTGTTTACATTTGCATTCTCCTCTCGCCGCTGGCTTAGAAAGTCAGAAGCCCCGGCATTTCAATTTTATACGCCTTGAAACTAATAGGATTAAAAGATATAGGCTTTATTAGGAAGTATGGGAAGTTACTACGTGAGATTTTTCTATCTGGGTTTTTCTATCTGTTGATTTGCACAGGTCAAGATGCGGGTAGTCCTCGACTTAACCACCACAATTGAGCCCAACATTTCTGCTGCTAAGTGATAAATGTGCTAAGTGAGTTTCGCCCCATGTTACGATCTTTCTTGCCACGTTTGTTAAGTGAATCACTGCAGTTATTCAATTAGTATAAGAGTTAAGTGAATCTGGCTTTCCCGTTGACTTTGCTGTGAGGGAATCACATGATCCTGCAACCATCATTATGTTTGAACCAGTTGTCAAACATCTTAATGTAAATCACATGACCGTGAAGGTGCTGTGTGAAAAACGATCACAAGTCACTTTTTTCAGTGTTGTAACTTTGAACAGTCACTAAAGGAATGGTAAGTTGAGGACTACCTGTACTTTAAGAACAATTCATTGCATACTTGTCTCGGGGCAACCTGGAAAGCATCTGCTGTGTTAAGAAAGTTAAATCTTATTCATATCGGTTTAGGATTAAATCATAGGCAAATGTGGATTTTTTAAAATCCCTCCCTCCCCCTTTGTTGACACTATGGTATATGTTAATAACTTGAGAACCATAAGTCAAGATGGTTTTATATTTGATTCCCAGGGATTCAATATTAGACATTATTTGCTGATGACTTACATATATTCTAATTTGCATTCATATCACTGACCCAGGGGTGGGTTCTGGCTTACCTCACTGCCGGTTCGCTTCCTGGTGCGCGCGCATGCGCAGTGCTAAAAACCCAGCTTCTGCGCATGCACAGAAGCAAAAAACAAAATGGCGCCACCTATGGCGCCGCCGAGAGAGCCAGTTCAGGGGTGTGGCATGCCTGGGTGGCTGCCGGTTCCAGCGACCCAGGCCGCCAAGTTACTACCGGTTCCATAGAACCAGTCCAAACTGGGAGGAACCCACCTATGCACTGACCCCAAAAAGCTTGAGAATTGATATTTTATAAGGATTCTGTATACTGTGATAGGATCAGATTGGCATTAAGTGGCATCTTCCATCTATCCGAGTCAGCTTACCCAGAAATGGTTAACCTTCCCAATGGTATTGACAAATTTTCTAAAGCATCTCTCCCGTCCTTGGCAAGGAAAAGAAATACGGTAATAATACAAAGACTTGAAGATAGAAGTAGAATGACTGTGGCAAAAGAAAACAATGATAATATTAATAAGAAGAAGCACCTTGGGTACAAGCCCATAACATCTGGCACACCACTTGAACACTATATCAGCATTGACAAAATCACCATCAGTCAATTGCAAAAAGCAACTTCTTGGAATAGATTGCATCCTGCAACAATACTGTTGATACCAAATCTTCATATTCCAGGTTTTTGGGAAGGGCTTGATAGATGGTTAAAAATGCCAAATACAGTCTAAACACCTGGCTGACTGTATGACCACCCATAATATAAAATGGGAATACCTTTGCTGTTTTTTCATGGCATCCAACATCTGCTTCCTAAGATTATCACCCCACCCTTCCTAATGGTAGAGCCAACCACCTGTAATGCCTTTCAACATATGCAAGTATTTTAAGGGTATCTGGAAGTAACTAACCTTATTATGCTTCCCCAGTAGTCTTCTCAAAAAAACAGCAATGGGAACATTATACTAAGGGGCCAGCCATTTTGGTTGGGCCAGTTTCAGATTTGAAAGTTAGCAAAGTGGTCACCTGCTTTTCCTGTGGCAATAAGCTCCTGAGCATATGTTTAATTAGCACATTAGCTCATAGCTAGTGTAGAAATTGCTTTATTAAATTTTCCAGTGCCTCTAAGGCAGATTTTCTAAAGGATAGTGTGACAGATTTAAAATGATGTTTCTGAAATGTAACTGTAAACCATTATAAAAGATAGTAGCAAACATCCCCTCAGTACTATAACAGCATTTACATTCACACACACTCACATCAGAGGTGGGTTCCTCCCGGTTTAGACCGATTCGCCCGAACCGGTAGCGACCCGCTGGTGACATCAAGATGACGTCAAGAAACTGGTTTGGTCGGTGCCGGTCCGTGGACGCCGCCATCTTTTTTGGGGGGGGGATTTTGGGGGGGTGGATTTTTTCCTGGGTTTTTTTTCTTCTGAGCATGTGCAGAAGCCGAGTTTCTGGCACTGCGCATGCGTCGCCATCTTGGTTTTGGGGTTTTTTGGGAGGGGGATTTTTTCAGATTTTTTGACACTGCGCATGTGCGGCCACACAGCACGGGAGGAAGCGAACCGGCAGCAAGGTAAGTTAGAACCCACCCTTGACTCACATATTTCAAATACTGGGGATAGACTTCCTGGTGATGGGCTTAATATTCTGGGTTGGGGTGGAGCTGCCTATAGGAACGAATGTATGCATGGACAGCTCTCTTCATACTCATCCAGCTCTATACGTTTTAAAATAATAATAATAATAATAAACTAGTATTCTCCAAAATTCAACCCTCCAGCAATATCTGTATTTCCATGAATACCACTGGGATAGGAGACATATAGGCATTCTCAAAAAATAAAAATCATGCATAGTTGCAATCTAGTCATTGTTTGAAATTGTTCTCCTGACCAGAAAGCTGAAATTTGGTAAGGATCATCTTCAGGAATGAAAACGGATGATGAGGAACAACTTCTAGTTTACATTCCAGTTAATGAATGGACTGTAATTATTATATCTATTACAAAAGCTATTTTGTGAATAGACAGATTCATTTCTCCCTGTTCCAGCAATGATTTTGTGAGATTACCTGCAACATCTCTGCCCCTGGCACATGAAGTGATGTTATCCTGGTGTCTGGAGGCTGTGAAGATCTAGATGGGGAACAGGCTTCAGTTGAACCCTGACAAGACTTAGTAGCTTTGGGTTTGGGGGCTTACTGGTCCTAGGACTATGCCATTTTTGGTGCTAACTGAGGTGGCACTACTGCAGACAGGCCCAGTGTATACAATCTGGGAGTCCTCTTGGACTCGGAACTCATGCTCAAAGAGGAGGTAGCAGACATGGCTAGGCGTGCGCCAGTTATACCTGTACCTGGATTGGAGGGCTCTGCGCTTGAACAGTATCCAGAAGTTTCAGCTGGTGCAAAATGCAGTCATGCAAGCAGTTATGTGTTCCGCTAGAACAACATTCGTTACACCTCCATGAGCTGCGTTGGTTGCTAGTTTGCTTCAGGGTTCATTTCAAAAGCTGGTTTTGACCTTTAAAGTTGGGCTTTTTGAGGGGCCAAATGGGATCAGCTCCATCCTTCATTTTTTTTTGAAGTTCTTCAAGACCTTGCTTTGTCATCAGGCCTGGGGGTCTCGGGAGACCAGTGAGATCTTCAATTGGCTTCATTGCTGATTAAATCAATTGTACTGACAGAAGAGAATATTTGTATCTCAGGGTTGAACTGTGGAGTCCTTGGTACTCTGGTTGTTTGGTTGTTTACTGATTCATTTCCAAACTAGGTAATTTCATCAGTGCTAGTAGGGAGTGGGGGTTTACTGTCATTTTATATAGTGGCTTGTTCTGTCAGTGTTGGTGGAAGAGGTCTTGGTGGTTCCTTGACTGGGCTGTTGTTAACTTATTTTTTTTTGTCAAGCATGTATAAGATAATAGATATAAGTATAAACATGTTTATGAATACATGAAATGGATACAAATAAATGGGGACATTAGGACAGGGATGGTAGGCATGCTGGTGCGCTTATGCACGCCTCTTACAGACCTCTTAGGAATGGGGTGAGGTCAACAGTAGACAGTCTAAGGTTAAAGTTGTGGGGATTTGGGGAAGAGACCACAGAGTCAGGTAGTGTATTCCAAGCATTGACCACTCTGTTGCTGAAGTCGTATTTTCTGCAATGAGTTTGGAGAGGTTTACCTTGAGTTTGTATCTATTGTATGCTCGTGTATTGCTGTGGCTGAAGCTGAAGTAGTCATTGACAGGTGAAGTAGTCATTGACATTAGCTTCTTTATCTGATTAGGGTACTGTTTGCTTCTTGTTTGTTGCTCTAGTGTTAATCTTGGTGTTAATCTTTGCTCATCTGGTTGTTGATTGCTGGTGAGATGTTTGGGTCTTTTGTTTCTTTTTTGACTTGTTGATTGCCTCTTTTGAAAGGTATGTAGATGTTGTTTATCTCTGCATGCCTGTTGATTGCCAATTTGTCTGAGTGCCAGGCTTCCAGGAATTCCTTAGTGTTTTTGGACTTTGGCTTGGTCTAGGATGCTCACAGTTAATTAATTTCACAATATATGGACAGACCTAATCATAGTTTCAACTGGTTACGGAGAAGCCAAGATTGTTTCTACAAAGAGACAAGATATGTGTATGTCTATGGAGATTCTCAGTCATCCAGGTCATAGTTGTCCCAAAGGTGCTTTTTCAAGAGGCAACTGGACTTTCTTGTTTTTCTTTGAAGTCATTTTGCTCCTCTCCAAGAAGCTTCTTCAGCTCTGACTGGGTGGTGGGGAAGAAGCTTCTTCAGTCAGAGCTGAAGAAGCTCCTTGGATGAGAAGCGAAATGTCTTCAAAGAAAAACAAAAGTCCAGTTGCCTCTTGAAAAAGCACCTTTGAGACAAGATATGTGCAAGTGTATATGTATGGTATAGAGCTCAATTTGCATTTATTTTAAGGGAAAGCAGGGATTACAGTACCTAGTCATTTTATAATGTCATCATAAGGACTGTTGAGAAAACGAGTACATGATGTTCTGAACACTCGAAAGAGATATGGAAATTCTAATAACTTCTTGGCATTCAAAGTTTGGTTTGTGGCTGGCATCTACTCTGTTCTATACTAATCCCAAGAGGATCTGATTCTTGTATGATTTCAACAGTCTCTTTCTTAAAGCATGATTAGCCCTTTCTTCCCAGAGGCTTCAGAGACTTGCATTAACTTGTAACCAGTTTAATTGATCTACTAGAATGGTAGCAAGAAGAAGGTACCACCCTTAATTTCCAAATGCAGGTTGCCAACACTCTTGATCTTTAATTTATTCAGGAATCAGAACCGATTCCTGCTACATTTAAAATGCATGTTTTAGCAGGCAGTGCTCATAGAACATTGTTTGAATAGCACCTGTAATTTTTAATGGTGAAATTTGCACACCATTTCAAGTCGTTGCTCTGTTGATGTCAGTTTAATAGTAACGATAACATGTGCTCTAAGAATAATAAATAATAATATAATGGGACTTCTATTCTAAAATTAACATAAAACGAACCATACATAACACACTGCATTGCAAATGGGTAGGAATAAGTTAGCCTATTCATGTTTGTTCATTTAAGATTCCCTCTTATCTGGTTTGGGCCTGTATTAGCAATAGCAATAGCACTGAGACATATACTGCTCCATAGTGCTTTTATAGCACTCTCTGAGTACTATCTAATGTCAGCCTATTGCCCACCCCCAACAATCTGGGTCCTCATTTTACCAATCTCAGAAGGATGGAAGGCTGAGCCAACCATCAGGATCGAACTCCAGGCTGAGGGCAGAGTTAGCCTGCAACACTGAATTCTAACCACTGCGCCACCACGGCTCTGTCTTCTGGAGTCTTTGTATCATGTGTTGAGCACTCAAATTTGGCTGGGATATCACCAGTGTCCTTTCAGGAGTCTTTGTGAATAGGCAATGGCATTTTCAGTATTGGGACTCTCAAGAGGATTATCCTGAGGCACCTGCAGTAGCATGGCCTCAACAAGCATGGCCTCTGTTTCATAGCTGCCGTGGAAGACAGAGTTATCTTGACTTGTAATTAGCCCAAACTAAATCTGGACTGTTTTGAACTTTGTTTTCTCAGTTGGACAGGTCGCTAGCGATCTGCAGGTAGGGATCTCTATTCATTAGTCATGGCTTGATCACTGCCTGTGGATGTTTAATCTGTCAGTGGCTTTCTCCCTTTATTGCTTGATTAGATTTTTATCCCACCTTTATTACTTTATAAGTAACTTAAGGTGGTGAACCTGCATAATAGTCTTTCCTCCTCCTCCTCCTCCTTTCCCCACATCAACCTTGTGAAGTGGTTTGGACTGAGAGTAGCTGCCCAAAGTCATCGAACCAACTTTTATGCCTAACTAAAGCGGGACTGAAAGTCATGGTCTCCCAGTTTCTAGCCTGATGCCTTCACCGCTACACCATACTGAATGGCCTATGGAAACTAGAGATGGATTAAGAGATTTTCTGGATAACAGTTGTGTTTATGTTATTTATACTGTGTGTGGCTATGTGTATAGATCAGGGGTGGGTTCTAACTTACCTCGCCGCTGGTTCACTTCCTCCTGCGCCATGTGGGTGTGCATCATGGGCGCATGCGCTTCGCACGTGCGCGCATGCACAGTGCCGAAAAATCTCAAAAAATTCTTTAAAAAAACAAAAGCCGAAAACAAGATGCTGATACATGCGCAGTGCCGGAAACTTGGCTTCTGCGCATGTGCAGAAGAAAAAAATCAGCAAAAAAATCCCCAAAAAAGATGGCAGCGTCCACGGACCGGCACCAATAGAACCGGTTCCGTGACGTCACCAGCGGTTTGCTGCAGGTTCTATAGAACCGTTGCGAACCTGGAGGAACCCACCTCTGGTATAGATATATCTCCCCAAACTTGTGAATAAAAACAGGAGTGGGCAACCGCCCAGAGTCTCTGTGGAGTGGGCGGCATACAAATGCAACTAAGAAATAAATAAATAAATAACCCCCTGAACCACATTTAAGAAAAGCTTTGAAGTTTTTTCTGACCATGATTCCTGAAAATTGATAGTGATGTTATTTATAAACGCTCTGACATAACGTTTATAAACGTTATGTTAGGAATGTTGAAAAACTTTAGTGCAGAGCTTATTTATTGCTCTTGTTTGGTATTTATAAGGAAACTAGCAATTTTTGGGGTCTATGCCATGGCACAATTCATGATTTGAAGAGTATAGGGGGCTCAAGTGCTACCTGCCAGAAGCTGCATCATTTCCTGGGATTGTGCAGTTGCTGTTCACAGCTGCAATCTGATTCTCAGAAAACATGCATTTGTTTAAGAAACTGTAAACAGGTGCAACACACTCTGAAGCATTTTTCCCAAATGTCTAAAATGCTGCAGAAATCTTAGGTGGTTCTTGAAAGAATACATGATCTGTTTTTTGTCCAATGAACTCATTTTTATTTCTCCATATAGCCTTACTATCTGAAGGAAATCAAATGGTAATTCACAGTAGCTCCCAAATCAAATTTGATCTTTGACCCTGTCTATTCTTGCTGACGCTTTATTTCCTGGTAGAAAAAGATATAACTTGTTATTTGGGCTTTTGGGCTTCACATCCCAATTCTTGTTAATCAGAAAAGGCTGTGTTAAAAATGTCAAAGATCATTGACTTGCACTATTTTGACCAGTAGTGCAGGGGCCTCTGTACCACAGCTTTTGCCATCCCCAACTGTTCTATTACGCTTTTTATCTCACTTCAAAGGGTATTTACACTAGTGAAATTTAATACCTTACCCTCAAAGATATTGGAGGGAAGGTTCAGCTACATCCTTTATTCAGTATGCTCTCATCTATGCTTGGATGAAGCCATCAAGGAAGCCCCACTCATCTTGCACGCTTAGCACTCTGAATTAATATCTCCCAGGTTGGCCTAAAATAGTAGGAATACACTTCTACTAACATATCAGATTATTGAAATTTCTATAAAAGCTGCCAAATTCTGCTCAAATGCAATTGCTGTGAAGGTGCTGGTTTGAATTATCCATAGGCTCAAATGATCTGGTTATATATTGGGCCCCTTAAATGAATACTTCGTTAATGTTTGCCACCATTTCCATTCTCTAATGTGTTGACTTTTTACTTTGTTTATCTTTTATATTTGTGTTCTTTTAGTCTTGGACAAATAAATTCAGTTCCTTAAAGTAGTTTGATTCCATATATTCATGACTTCCTTCTCCAGAAAGGCTCACAATCAACATTTTCAGTTCATTAACTTATTCTATTAGGTTTTTCAATATATTTTAATATTTATTTCTCTTAATAGCATATTTTATCTAGCTATTATCTTGATGAATTAGGCTGGCTATACTGGAATGCATTCTAAAGGACTGCTTTTATTCTTTTACATATTCTTCCTATTTTATTCAGCTTAGTGGTTTTAGATCTTTGATTCTATTTTTTTCTTTGTTGTATCCATTTAACCTTTGATGCCTTTAATTGAATTATCATGCTGCCTTTGCTCTGCTTTGTAGAGGTTTGATTTTTTTGAATTTGAAAGCTATTATTTATAAGCAAGTAATATCTCTTAGAATCAAATAACCAATATGTCAATCTTTCAAGTGCAAACATAATTATCCAGAATTGCCAGAATATGGTGCCAAATCAATTAGCCTGGAAACAGATATGTCCAAAAGACTAATCCAGGCTAGGATTCACGCTCAGAAGGATGTAGTAGCATTAGTAATCCAAATCAACTGTATATAAAAAAGTAAATTGTACACTAATGTAAACTACTTGCTACAGCATTTGCCTAGATTAGATTATAGCACCACCTGCTGGAGATCCTGCACAAAATATGGTGTATCCATACCTAAATAAGGTAAGGAAAGCAAACAGAGCACAGCTAAATATTTTTCCAACCCTCTGACTATTGGGGGTAATTGCACTTTGGTTTGTGTAGCTAAGTAAGTATCATCTGTGAGCATGAGGTTGTGTCTGTGTGAATACTCTCTGCGTTTGGGTCATGTCATAAGAAGTGGGGAGTGCTCAGAATTGGAACAGCTGCCAGCAATCCCGAGCTCCTGGCCAATTGCTTCTTCCACAAATCTTTCTCTGTAGCACCTGGGCTGATTCAGCCCATTTGCAAAAATCTTTGCCAGCTTCTCTCCCCCATACCAAATATGATCCTCTTGCGTTGAAGAGCTATTTTGCTGACAGACAGTCCTGAGTGCCTTTACATAATTTCTTCCGAAGATTCTGCTGAATGGGAAAAAAAAATAAAAATCAAGGCTGTTCTATGAACAGCTATTAGTTCTGCAATCATTTTAGGCGTGTGGGGCTAGAAAACAAAGCTGTTACTTTCTCCCTAGCAGATACTGTACTAATTCACAAAGGAATGCATGACAAACCAAGAAACGGAACTGGCAGATTTATTTTACAGTTTAAAATGAAGGCATAAATTAATGTAAAGTTGCCAAATTTTTCTAGGAGGGTTTCCCCCCCCCCTTTTTCCTCCTTTAATTATTCCCACTGTGCACATCCAGACATGATCTTTCAAATTATCCTTTATTCCTCTGACTTCCCTCAATTATAATTCACAATTTGTCAAAACTGTAGCATTCCATACCTCAAGCGATTCTTCATAGAACAATTTCTCTTTATTCACTGCCAATTTCTTGAGTGCCTCTACCTAACGTTTTGTAAGAATAGTTTTATTAGCCTTCCAGAACCACCATGGACTCCTATGGAAATTGATTATGCCACACTGCATAAATTATGCCACACTGCTAGCATACATAATGGCAGCTATAATGTGAATACTTCAGCATTCAGTAGCTATTATTCACTATACACTAGCTCAGTGTTTCCCAAACTTTTGACATATGTGTACCCCTTCTATAATTTTCGTAACACTGAGTACCCCTCATAAAAAACATATGCTTTAATAAAAATCAAAATATATTTATTTTTTCTGGTGTGTCACGCCTCACAAGACTGTCTAACCGTTAGATAACACTGCAATTCTCCGGCGTTTAAACAGCTCCGCGGCTCAACGTCAACTGTTAATGTTCCCGCAGTTTAAAAATGGCCGAACCCGAGCTGCGCGAAGGATGCGCAGAAGTTCCCGCCATAATGAGTTGCAATACGATGTACGATGGCCCCAGTTCCCATGTAAAAACTGCGATACGCGCCTATTTCTTTCCTTATTCTGTGGGCGCAGCTAAGCACGGTGCAGTGGATATTCCCACGTGATCCCCACCAAACTCCGGTGCAACGCATACCCCCACCAAACTCTTCCCATACCCCTGGGGGTACGCGTACCACACTTTGGGAAACACTGCACTAGCTGGGTTAATATCATGGATACATGCATGAAATGGAAATGTTCAGGTTTTGTTCAGAATTCAAACCACTGCATTCTGGGTTTAGTTCCCCAAATAGTTTGGCAGCTGAAAAGTTTGAAAATTCCCAGAATTTCCAGCCTTTGGGTATATTGGCTTGAAATGTTGGGGGTCAAAGTCCCAGTACAATGTTTCTTTAGAGCTGCAAATTGCAAAAGACTGGTCTAAGTTACAACCACCCACACTGTTTATTTCAATAGTCATAATAAAATAAATAGCACATAAAGCAGGGATGACTGTCTCAGGGAAGTTAGGATTAATCTAAGAATTTTGGTATTTGTGTGATGCAAGCAAATGGTGATACCTTCTAACTTTTCTGAAACTTCTCGTTTCTTGTGCTCATTCCGAATATTTTTTGTCTATTTAATGGCTGCAAAACTATTAGTGATCAAAAGGTACATAGCTTTAATTAGTAATGATGAAAGTAAAATAACTGCAACGGATTTATAACTGAAATCTGCCAATATGTTTGCTGTACACACTGTTCTGCAAAAGGAATTGACAAACCAGCTGAGAATTTCCTAGCATGTCATGGCAGAACCATAGAGCTAAAGGTTATCCAATGCCAAGTCTAAAAAGAGGTGACTGGGTGAAAAACAAGACACATTTTCAATACAATTCTATAATCAATCAATACCAAATGGGATTTGGTATGAAACACAAATATATTTAATTATTATTTAATTATTGTTGTTTTTATAGTATTTTTTATAGTATACAGCTGTTCTTGTATATGTTGTACGCCGCCCTGAGTCCCCCAGGGAGTAGGGCGGCCTATAAATAAAAATAATATTTTGTGAACTTAATATTTTAGTGCCTCCAATTAACTTGTATTTTGTTTAAATGTATTTTTTAGTGTAACCCCACCATAAGTTATTGTAATATGGAAAATTCCATGTCTTGAAAAGGGAGCTATTCAAACTTTGTGACCAGCTTCAGCTCTTCAGCTTTAATTTTTCTGATGAAATTTCCCATTTTCAGAAACAAATCACAATGATATAGCCCCATAAGAAACATTATCCCACAGGATGCGTTACACGCAGGCCACGCCCACCCCGGCTCTGCAAAGGCAAAAAACCCGCGATACATCACATGATGCAATCAAGTTTGACACCCGTGCCTTACAGTCTGGCCGTGAATGGCCCTGACTTACTTTACCATTTCAGATGTTATTCATTCTTCCAATTCAACGTAGAAAAAAGTAAATAACTTGGTATTTGGTTCTAAATTCGAAAGTTCTTATTGTTTTAAATTAAGGACATTTAAACATTTCCATTCCTTAATAGACTTTAATATCTCCTGCACAAACTGTACAAAATATTTATTTCCATAAATAAATAAACATACAAATTCCATACAGTTTTTTTTAATGCGGGGAAGACATAGCACAGGGTATTATTTAATCACTGGCCAAAACTTGATTCAGAAAATTCCCTTTAAATAAAGCTGTGTGGAAAAGATAAAGATGAATGCTATTAACTAAGGAGGAATAATTAACACCCAAAGCTGATGTGATGCCAAAATGACATTTCATATGTGAAGAGGCAATCATGCAAACATTATGGATACACACATATAATGACACAAATGTGTAAGTTGCAGGTTTTGTGCGATTCCATCATCATGCCCATGTCATTATTTGCCATTTTGCCGCCCCCACAGTCACCGCCCTAACAAAGTTTCAACACAACCAAAGAAAGTTTGTGAATGATATGCATTAGGGACAAACAATAATGGGCACATGACAATAAAGGAAGTGTGTGAATCCATTACCCAGTGGATTCTTTGTTAGCACATCTCGAGTGTAAAATGAATGTTTCTAACAATCATACTGATTTAAACCAGGTTACTGATATATATGCATTTTGGATATGGCTCATGGATTTATCTTTTCATTCTATATTAACCCTCCACATTTTAGCAAGACCAATCTTATCAGATGTATGTTTCATAATTCCAACCCGACAGCATTGTGCCACATAATGCAATGGAACAAATTTAATCATAAGAAAGCCAAGATGGTCACAATTTGTTACAAATCCCACAAGTGTATGTCCAGCCCATTCCACTACTTCATATCCCTGGGTAATTTGTTCAAAATGCAAAAACAAAAATGGGTTTATGCTGAAGTCTAAACTATAATGTGGTTACTCAGATTTTGTTTTGGTATGTTTTATTAACTCAGTAATGGAAATTGTTAACTCAGAGTTTATGGCTATTGTTTCTATGAACACAGCTACTTTTGGCTTATTCAATAAATTATGGTCAAACCACCAATGACTAAATGGAATTAATGATCCTAATTTATATTTTTAGGGATTGGTATAAAAGATGAATTGGATGGTTTGTCAAGCTTTTTGTGTAGGCATCTCTGCCAATACCTTTTCAACCACTCAGCTAGTTCATATGTCAATTTACCTCAAGCTAGACCCCCCCCAATTGTCTTGTACTTCTATATGATCCCTCCCTCCCAATCTTGACATATTCAAGCTAAGCCAAGCATATGAATCTAGCCTGAGTGGAAAAGACTGTGAAGAGTGTATAGCAGAGGCAAAAACTCAATTGACATACCACTTTCAGAGACCCATATTAAAAAAAAGACACAGTCATTCCCGATAATAGCATGATTGACTTGAAAACTGATTATGCATATTTTGTACACGAAACTGCTTACCACTGCAGCATCTAGTGAGTACCATGATATATTTTGAAGCAGAAGTTTTACTGATAAAAGACAGTTGTGATCTTTTGCTACATAGTATGGGGAAGAAGAAGAAATAAGCCATTGGGGAATGGCCAGATTTCTGGCTTTCTAGATCTAGGAGCCAAGAAGGATCCTAGGAACAACTAATGCCCCTCACTTTTGGCACAGAGGATCTAGGACGACAGTGAGGGCTCCCATATATACCGTACTATAAAGAATGGTATAACTGATTTGAAGGCGACTACAATTCTCTGGAACTATTTTCCTTGGAAAAAAACAGAACCTGAGCTATTTCCACATAAGCCCTCTTCTCTTTCTTTTTTTTCTCCTGAATTCAGATGATTTGTCAAATTCATTGTTTTTCTAAGGTGACACCCTTTTTGTTTTTTATTCCAGATCTGATTTGCAGCAATAAAATGAAATTGTAGTTATCAAATGACCCTGAACAGTGAACAAGCAAAATGCTACTTATAGTCTTTTAACTAAAATTTCCTAGAGGAAAAGACCTACCAAAATTATTGCTTTCTCTAATGGAAATTTATTACTCCCTTTTATAGCTTCTTTCAATTGGTCCAGCATTTGCTCTGGTCCAGCCATTTCAATTGCTCTTAGGCTACGAAGAATTAAAGAACCCCATGCAAGGAAACTAATAAACCAAGGTCATTCCTACCAAGAGAGGAATGTGGGCACCTGGGTGACTTTACAAGGAGGAAAACATTTCAGTGAAAACGGGCATAATCTTTAATACCAATCACTAGATTCACTGCTCTGAAGAAGAAGAAAAAACACGTCTATTTGATTCTACTCAAATCAGAGCCGGAATACTGACACTTTCTATCTATGAATAAGTTTCTCATTATTATTTAGACAAGACAGGATGAAATGGCTTAGAATTTCTGCCATTGCAAAACATTTGAAAGATGTCAGGTTAAGAAAGACTGAAGCATCTTCTTTTAGAAGGTTGTAGTTTGCATGTTCTTGCCGGAAAATAATCCCATTTGCTTCACGGAATCGTAAGGTGTGTCTGAAGCACACATCTATTTGCTAATCTGTGAGTAAACATTATGGAAGGACCAATAACCATACGAATGCTTATTGTTTGATCACACAGGTGGCACTGATGACTAATACAATATGTGCAAGCATTTAAAGCATGAAATCATGTTAAGATCTAATACCAAATGTATTTTTTCAACCGCCCTGTACTTGTGGCATCAGAAGAAAACACATGTTAGGACTGTAGCTCCCATCACATGTAATCTTAATGGATGGGAATGCGGACTTATAATCCCCAGTCTGATGAAGAACATCAGACTGGGGAAAGCCAAAGTAATCGCAATGTATTCAATTTTGCTTTTTTTTTTTTTTTTTTTTGCTTTTTCCACTTCAATTTACATCTTCCCCTATTCCAGAGTTCTGACATTTTGCCCTTGTTTTTGTTTTAAAACTTTACTCCTTCCACTCAGAAGATTAAATTACATGAGTCTGTAGCAGGAGACTTTGTGGATAAATGTCATCTTTCACAGGATTTAACGGACTGGTTTCTTTAAGCTAAGAATTTGGACTAGTTAAAATTGCCTAAGGCATTTAACAATAGCATGATTCATCCATTTAAACAAAAATATTTTTCCTACAGGGGTTTTCGGTTCAAATTCATCTATCAGTTTCTTAATGGGTTCTTGTGACATACTACAGTCTGATTAACATTGTGATAATTTGCAAGACTGCAGCACACTAAAGCTAATCCATGGGCATAGGCTTAAAGGACCACATGATTGTCTCAACGATTTATCTCATACTTCAAAATGCAAAATGGGTCGGATTAGAAATGACCAACTGAAGTTTATATCAAATAGATACAATATGAAACATCCATCTTTCTTACACTCTTCCTCAACCCCAAAAGATCATCTCCTCATAGTGGTTATCTACATTCCAAGAAAAGACCATCAATGGAAGCTTGAAATACAAATTGCAGCTTTAGTGACACTGGTTTTTTTTTTTTTTGTTCATTTGTTTGGAGAATACAGAAGTCCACTTTCCCATCCCAGATTCTAGAATCCTAAGGCTTCCAGCAATCCCTATTTACTTAATACTATTGTCAGATCTAATCTACCAATTGTTCTAATTAAAAATACAGTCTTTTCAAAGCTAATTGGTGCAACCCATGGAAAGAGGATCCTACCTTGGAGAAAGAGAGTTGATCTTCTGGTCACATTGTTCTATACATCCTGAACTCTTGTACTCGATATGTGTTAGTCCTGGCCAGGAAAACCTGTCCTGCCTGCTGCTGACTGAATCAATGCCAGCTAAATGGCTTATTAAAAACAGTTGGGGTGTGGTGTGTGAGTTTGTGTATGTTCGCTTAAAAAGGGGCAGCTTGGCTCACAATACTTTTCTAGCCCAAGAAATGCCTACGTACTATCTGGGTGGCAGAAAGAATGGATTACACAGTGGAAAACTCAGTTTGGCGCCTGCCTTGTGGTACGTAGGAACATAGTTCCTTTTCTATGCAGTCCTTCCCCAGAAATTTACATGACCACACATCTCCTTAGCCGAAATAGCAGCCTACACCCAAATGTTTTTACTCTAATCTAAGCCTTCTTTTTAGGATTGCATACAGTAGAAGGCACTGTAGTTTGTTTGGGCCAGTCAGTCACTTAAAGGCAATTCCCCAGAGAGGCATGTTCTTCAGCCTCCGTTTAGGCAAGTCTTACTATTTACACTAACTGCAAGCTCTGTTTTGGGCAGATGTGTGGGAAAGGATCAGCTGACAACTAAGGTTTCATTTCCTTCATGCAGTGGTAGAGCTGCTGCCAGTATAACCACAGCATCTTCTCTTAAACAAGCTCCCTTTTATGTAGCTCTTCTCAGATTATTTATGCCACCTAGACTTTAACCTGCAACATATCCAGAAAAATGAAGGGAGTGTATTATTCTGACATATTTTCAAAAACATTAACATATCACATCACATTCTTCCATATGATTTCTGGCTCATGGCAAGTTGTGAGGACTTGTAACTCAATACAAAAGCTGACCAACAACATTTCAAAAACAGAAAGTAACTAAGAAGCGAGGTTCATTGCATTTCTTTGGTCCCTTCTGCCCTATGTCGTCTTCCACCCGCACAACTTAAGGAAGTGATCATAGTGGCACCCCTGTTCGAATGGCTCTTGTGAGCCTGATCCAAAGAGGATGGAGCACAGATTTTTACTAAAGGCATTGGGTAAAAAGAGGCAGACCAATACCATACTTTTTGTTAAGACACCCTGAGATCAACCCAGTTATTTTCCTTCAGTCAAATATTTTGTATATCTCATTGAACAAACAAGAGAAGTAGAAAGAGGCTATGTTTGCACTCCCGGCTCTTCTCTAGTATGCCTTTAATACACATTAATTTCCCCTCTACTTTTCTCCTTCTACACCGAGTACTTGGCCATATCACTTTTGTCAAAAATAACTTTGGTTGCAAAGTAAATGGCTACCAACCCAAAGCCGGTAGCAGATGCCATATAAGTGGTGACTGACTGTGTGAACTGAACCAGCGAACCCATAAGAAGGGACGGGATAACCTGGGAAAGAAGAAAAGCACTGTCCAAGATGGCCAGGTCTGAACAGATGCCTCGGCTTGCCGCTGCAGTGTCTGAATCTCCCACCATCATCATGAGCGGGACTTCACATGGTGAGCTGACACAGAGAGAAGAACCGGCAACAGGAGGAGAGTACAGGCTACCACCGTGTCCATTCTGGTAGGTCAGCTTCTGAGCAGGAAGGTGGTTTTTGAGGAAACCCAGCTTCTTTTCTGATTGAGCTGCATTCTCTTTACTTTTATACTTAGGCAAATATATCTGAAAGCACAAGAAAATAAAAGATAATAAGAAGTTGGAACACAATTCAGCAAAGATATAGAAACCACAGAATACGATATGAAATATATGATTAGCTGGAGCAGGGAAAAGTGAGGATGAAAGCTTTTAAATAGATATCGACAGAAGAAACAAAGATAGCTGTTTTCTAGAAATTAAAAATATTGTTCAAGCTATTTCACATGAATTGAGGATTCATTTTAAAAAAGAGAGCTCAAAGCAGCTTGGTATTATTTACTATTTAGTTACCACTTAAGTTTATAAGTTTATTTACCATTTAGATTTATGTAATGTCAACCTGGTCAAAGAGCTTTATCCAAAACAGAAGAGTCAGGAATTGATTCCAGAAAGATGATAGTCCTATAAGGACGGTACAATTCAAGGGCATGCATGAAATGCAACCGACTTACACGGCTTGTGCACTGGAAGCTTCAGACAGAGTTAGTCTTGCTGGCTCTCACAACACTGGAATGGCAGCTGTTATGAAGAAATCACTTCAGAAGAAAGAAGCAAAAAGATAGAGGAAGCAGACATAAAGGACTGACAAAAGGCAAAGAAAAAAAGAGGAGGCATAGGTAGAACTGTATCACCCTACATGGGTCTACAAAGAAGATACAGTAGTCACTCGGTAGTCGTGCAGTTAGATAACGGGGAACAGCTGCTTTGGACATATCCTGATTGGGATGCAAAACTGGCAAAGTAGCATAGTGACAGTTTTAACAATAGAAGTTATGTATTTGTTTAATGGTTTGATCAGGGCAGCCATACTGCCAGTTCTCTGAATAAGGATCAACTGAACATGCCTCTTTGTTACCGCTATAGAATTGTCTTATTGCTTTAAAAACCACTTCTAGATCTCTAGGCCAAACAAACCCTGGTCAAAGAAATCCAGGAATCCTACCCAATACATAAATGCACTGGCTAGCATGAAGTTGTCCTGCATGACTATTGCCAATGCTAGTGGTGGTGAAGCCATTACGACTTGGGAATTTGCATCAGGTATCCCAGACTTATTGATTATGGTACTGATAATTATATATATTTTAAAAAGCCATTACTGGAATTCTAAATTACAAAACCTCTAGAAAAATCTAGGAGTTTGTACTACCAAAATTTCTGATGGTAATTTTCTCTTACATTAGTTGAAATCATCCACTCTTTCCTAGTTGTTTTGCTCTGCAATGTAGGTTTTAAGATTCATGGCTAGGATACCAAGTCTACAAAAATCCATTCCTTATTAAAATGTCTATAAATGGGGAAAACGAGATCAAGTCAAGATACTACAGTACTTTATATAGTCAATGGCTTGATATGACAATGGGCAAGAATCAATAAAGCAGCAATCAAGTGAGGTACTGCTGACTGAATCTTTAATACACTAAGCAAATTTAGTCTTTGGCTGCCTTCAGCTGGATTGCTGGGAATATTAGCAATCAAATTATTATGCAACCATTCAGCCTTTTCCTTAACAGAATGATAGGAGAATCACATCTGGAAGATGACATATGAATTCATCAGAAAAATTACCGTATTTTTCGGAGTATAAGATGCACCGGAGTATAAGATGCACCTTAGTTTTTGGGGAGGAAAATAGGGAAAAAATCTACCTACCAGGTATTCATCTGGCTAGCGTCCTTAGTCTGGTCAGCTTCAGCACATTATTTTATCCCCTGGTTAGGGCTGGAAAAAACCTTTTTCGGAGGGAGTAGCAATGAAAAAATCCTGCAAGCTGGGAAGATCGTTAGCACCTAGTTAAGGCTGGGAAAAAAAGCTTCGGAAAAGCTACATTTGGAGTATAAGACGCACCCAAATTTTCAGTCTCTTTTTGGGGGGGGAAAGGTGCATCTTATACTCCGAAAAATACGGTACCTAAGAGCCTTCTCTGGAACCATTCTTATGTGCTAGTTTCTGCTTTCATACAAGATAGCTATGGGAAACAGTGTACATGTGCCAAACTTCATATTAAAATTATATCCATTTGTTCCATGCTCTGAGTCATTTCAGGATGTTTCTCCTACCTGTTTTTCATGATGATAAAGTGATGCAAGTGTGTATGGAATGATCTGAAGCACTGAGAAAGGGAAGCCAGTCAAGGCAGCAGAAACAGTGACAATGACAACACTTTGAGAGAAGCACATGATGAAGGCTGTCAATGGAAATAAAGCCACACTGGCTAAGTAGACCATTCGTGTCCCAAAGTGTTTCACCATCCGATCCATGATTGTTGAGAAGAAAATGGAGATGATACACTGGAGAAAGAGGCCCAGGCTACCCATCCGAATTCCTGAGAAGAAAGATATATATAGTGAAATAAAGAAGATGGACAGGTTAGCTAGAAAGAAGTCAAATTTTATAAAGCCAACTATCGTTAGTCATGTGGACAACAATGATCAACCTGTTTATGAAATTAAAAAATGAATAGGAGGAAAGTATTAAATGTGTTAATATTTGATATGTCAGAACTCAAATCTGTCCTCAGGTGTTTTGCACAGAGTAACATAACCCTCAAATATAGCTCAGCCTTAAACATTTTCAGAACTTTGCCCAGCTGTTAATTTGAGGAGTTAACTGTGGCCAAGATGTTAACTTGTACCTGCAAATGACAAATATTGCTCACATTTCATTTATATTGAAAACGATGTTTAAATCAGTGCCACATTTCAGTTCCTTGTGAACTTTTCTTCATGCATCTCTAAAAGATAATTATGCATGGGTCACAGATCCAAGATGAGGCAATTACTGAACAGCATTGTGTACACTTCATTAACAAACGTTAAATATTAGTTAAACTGAAACTGGGTCACTCAGACCTTGGAACAATATGCTATATTGGAACAAAAGGCAAGCCAGAGATCAAATGGCTTTAAGAGGAGACATTCAAAAAAAGCTACCTCTGGGTAATTTTTCATGTTAAGAAAGAGATGAGAGAACAGGTCAAATACAGATTTTATCCTTTTGCAACAAGAGGGGGATCTGCACATTTGATTTAGTGCAAGACAAATATATAAAATAATATTTTACAAATTTAATTAACAAAAAGTAGTTTGCTCACAGGCCACCATACATTAATCAATGAATCAGAAAAGTCAGATATTAACTACTTTAGCAAGTAGGGGATATATTTCCATAAAAGAATAAAGTATAGGTTAATGTTATGTGCATGAATAGCAATAGCAATAGCAATAGCACTTAGACTTATATACCGCTTCATCGTGCTTTACAGCCCTCTCTAAGCGGTTTACAGAGTTCAGCATATTGCCCCCAACAATCTGGGTCCTCATTTTACCGACCTCAGAAGGATGGAAGGCTGAGTCAACCTTGAGCCGGTGAGATTTGAACAGCTGAACTGCTGAACTAGCAGTAGCCTGCAGTGCTGCATTTAACCACTGCACCATCTCGGCTCATTAGTAATGAGTTTCTTGCTACTTTTTCTCAAAGAAGTCCAGGTTCAAGGAGAAGGAAAAATTTATAACAAATGGCAAAGTCAGGTTTATATAAGTCTGCTCTAATTGCATCAATTATCAAACATTTTTAATAAAAATGGATTTTCCAATTACATAATTTTAAAAACTTTCAGTTCTGTAATCTGCTTTAAGGGCAGAAGCAAAAGGACTCTCGCACACTTCATACCTTCATCATAGTTTTTCCTGGCCTCTGTCCCAGGTTCAGCCCTGGGAATGCCTTGGTATAATCCTTCCCCAACAAAGTCTGTGTAGAACAACATGAAGGTCATGAGGGCCATCCAGCTGCAGAATTCCGCCACAAAAAGCTTTTGGATTACTTTGGGAATACGACAGCACACTCCATGCAGGCGTGGGGCCAAGGCACAAAGATTCCTAAAGGCCTGAACAAGATGCCTGGTCCTCATAAAGTTCTTTGGAAGCCAGAAGGAACAGCAGGCAAATGATGGGGACGTGGAAGAAGACTTTCCTGTAGGGCCTGAGCTGAGCTCTACTTGAGCGGATACTTCCTCTGTCACAAAAAATGTTGCTAAGACACAGCCAAGGAAGATGAGGAGGAGGAGGCTGAAGAGGCATTCCTCCTGACCCCCTAAATAAGGAGCAAGGAAGCTACTGTCCCAGTCAATAGCTGGGAGCAAGTATCCAACACAGCCTCCCAGGCTAACCATGAAAGAGTAAACAGAGAAGGCCTGTCGGCAGCTATCAGGCTCTTGGAACAAGTCTGAGAGAAGAGCTTCCAAGGGGGTGAAGCAGACCTGGCCACAGAAGTCAAGAAGGCCAACCCCCAGGATAAGGAAAGCCAGCGCCAGTGCACGGGCATCCAAGGCAAAAAGTCTGGCCAGACGGTGAGCATGTGGAATGATGAGAAGGCTCAGGAAAACACCTAGGCATAGGACCCAGATGAAAGGCCTTCGTCGACCATAGCTACTATGCCAGTGGTCACTGGCAGAGCCAAGCAGAGGTACAAACACTAGACCCAGAACTGGTCCAATTCCTGGAAAATAAGAAGGGGAGAGAAATGATTATTTGAGGCGAGGGGATTATATAGGGCAGAAGCTAGAAACAAATGCTCACAAAACAAAAATTACAACGTCAGATAATCTATCTCCAGATCTCCAAAACCTAAGAGGAAAACCAGACTTTCTAAGGAGAAATGAACAACTGCTAGGGCATCGATGGCGAACCTATGGCACGCGTGCCACAGGCGGCACGCGGAGCCATATCTGAGGGCACGCGAGGCATGTGCGCACTGGCCAGCTGATTTTCGGCCTTCTGGAGGGCGGGGGGGAGTCCCCAGTCTTTAGGAAAGCCTCCGGATCTTGTGGACCCAACCAGCCTACCGGAAGTTCGGAAATGAACTTCCGGTTGGGCTGCTGGGCCATTTTTCACCCTCCCCAGGCTCCAGAGGCTTTCCTGAAGCCTGGGGAGGGTGAAAAACAGCCCAACGGGCCTACTGGAAATCCGGAGGCTTCAGTGGGCCCTGCATGCATGCACGGGAGGGCAGCGGTGGGGTTGTGTGCACATGCGCGGGGGGAGGGCATTGCATTATGGGTGTGGGCACGCACGCACGCTACCGCACACGCGCCCTTTTGGCACCCGAGCACAAAAAGGTTCGCCACCACTGTGCTAGGGGGTCTTTGAGTATCCCCTCACCCATTTTCCAAAATGGAGTATGTGTGTACCCATGTCACTTCAACAGATTAGGACAAGGGAAAACAAGTTAGCAACAGAAGTCACATTCAAAGGTAAGGAAAGCCAGGATACAAAAGTATGAGAGTCATCTTGTGTGACAGGGAGAATAATCTTGAAACATCTTTTAAAATGCAGAGCTTCCCATCCCCTAGACCAGGTGGCACGCGGAGCCATATCTGCTGGCACGCGAGCCATTGCCCTAGCTCAGCTGCAGCGCGCATGTGTGTGCCTGCCAGCTGATTTTTGGCTAGCGTGGAGACTCTGGGAGGGCGATTTTGGCCTCCGGAGGGCCTCCAGGGTGGCCGGGGGAACGTTTTTGCCCTCCCCAAGCTCCAAGAAAGACTCTGGAGCCTGGGGAGGGCAAAAAATGGGTCTACAGGGCCCACTGGAAGTTGGGAAATGGGTAAGTGGGGGGGGTCATGCACGCATGTGCAGGGGGGTGGGGAGAGTGGGGGGCTTTGAATTATGGGTGTGGGCACGCACGCACATGCAATAGCGCACATGCATCCGAGGAAAAAAAGGTTCGCCATCACTGCCCTAGACCTTTAAAAAAACACACACACCAAAGTTTGATTTGCAGCCAAATCCAGTGAGAAACTATGCTGCCAATATTTGGTAATGCAAACATAAAGACAATGTAGGGACAGATATAGTTTGCAGACTTTAGGTTGCCCATACCTGGATTAGACTACAGCTAGTATCATATTGTTTAATATAAAATAGCAATTATATTTTCTTCTTATATCCTAATCCATAATATGCCACTTCACTTTGCACGACACTATTATTGCAGCCTGAATATTGTTCAGTTGGCAACCTGCAGCCCTAAGGCCTTGATTGATGGACAGATAAGCATGCACACCCACATATCCACACACTGAACTCAAAGCCTTATCAAATCTAGCATGGGCAGTCTCCCAGCAAAGAAGAAAAGAAGCCACTTACCCAGAACCATTGTCATAAACTTCTCTTCCACTCCTACTTCCAACAAGAGGGGTGGCACATATGTGACACCTGCAGCAAGACAGACCTCCAGGCCAAAAGTCAAGGAGTTGATCAGCAAAAGCTGGGCTCTGCGATTCTGGAACACCATGCTGAGCCAGGCCCTCTGAGCCAGGCCAGCCATGCACCTCATCATCCCAGAGTTGCCTCAGCCCGCAGCATGCTCCTTACGGGGATCGAGAACAGGAGTTCAGAGTCCTGAGTTTTCTTTTGTAGCTGAATGGCAAAAGAGCGGTAGCCATGTTATATAGCCAGCAGAGAAGATCTGTTTGTTGTCCACTTGGGTCCAAGCTGAGGGTGGCAAGATGAGCGGTCTTAACCGATTATCATGCTTCACTTTCCCTATGAGAATGATGAAAATTAAAAATAATACATGTCAGCATCTAATTTCCTTAAGTTGAGGCAGTTTCTAATAGCAATGTAATCCACATAGCAGCTCCCCTACCACCCAACATCCTGCAAATGAATTGTTCCCCATGTTTTGCAGGAAACACACATGACAGTTACTCCTTAAACATCAACCCTCCCCATGATGTAACTTAAAGCGGCAGCTTTATCATTCATAACTGAATAACAACCGTATGGTGTCTAGCTTAGGACTGAAGAAATCAAGGTTCCATGATTCCACACTGGCCTTGCATCTGTTTTTCTCTGCCCACAATTGCCCCACATACCACACTACCACCCATCACTTGGCAACAGGAAATCTAAACTCAATTGGTGATTCTGTGGGTGACAGTCACATTCCCTCAATCCAACTTTCCCCTCAGGATTGTTGTTGTTGTTGTGGGGGGGGGATAAGTGGCGTTATGTATGCCACCTTGAGTTCCTGCACAACAGGTAGGACAGAAATCTTATTTATTTATTTATTTATTTATTTATTTATTTATTTATTTATTTATTTATTTATTTATTTATTTATTTATTTATTTATTATTATTTATTATTATTTTTATTTATTATTTATTATTTATTTATTATTTATTATTTATTATTTATTTATTTATTTTATTTATTTATTATTTATTTATTTATTTTAGTGTTCTTATATGCCGCCCTACTCCCTTAATACTCCCTTTACTCTTAGTAATAAAAGGTGTAGTAAAACATCCATATAAATGTTACATAATCCAGAATTTGCATAACCCTTCCTAAAACAATCGTGACATGCAGTCCATGATCACCAAATGATTTCTCAGCCCTGGACTTTTTAAATGCTGGTGGTTTTTTTTTTCCTTGTTAGCTATGCAAATAAAGCAGTTTAAACTAGCTGAGTTCCATGATTTCTCCAAACAGGTTTCAGAGATGTACTTTGGGAGGATGTTAAGAATTGTGATTCAAACAAACACTTAAGTGCTGACAACTCCATAGAATTAAAATAGAATTAAAATAGAACCCTTAATTTGCAGTAATTATGCTTAGTCCTTTCTTAACTTGCCTATTTATCTATTATGAACACAAGTAGTCCTCAACTTAAAACAGTTCATTTAGTGACCGTTTGAAGTTACAATGGCACTGAAAAAGGGGCTTATGACCATTTTTCACACTTATTGCAGCATCCCCATGGTCACATGATTTACACACGGATGCTTGACAAGTGGTTCATATTTATGATGGCTGCAGTGTCCCAAGGGGGTCATGTGATTCCTTTGTGCAACCTTCTGACAAACAAAGTCAATGTGGGAGCCAGTGTTACCGACTGCAGTGATTCACATAACAAACACGGCAAGAGAAGTCATAAAATGGGGCAAAACTCACTTGATAAATTTTTCACCTAGCAACATAAATTTTGGACTCTGTGTGGTCGTAAGTTATGGGCTACCTATATACTCCAACAGCTGCAAATTTTATATGGTACATCAAAGGAGTATTTCAGTAAATGAACAGGAAACAAAATGTCAAATGGGATTCAATAGAATAGAATAGGGATAGGGATAGGGATAGGGATAGGGATAGGGATAGGGATAGGGATAGGGATAGGGATAGGGATAGGAATAGAATAGAATAGAATAGAATAGAATAGAATAGAATAGAATAGAATAGAATAGAATAGAATAGAATAGAATAGAATAGAATAGAATAGAATTCTTTATTGGCCAAGTGTGATTGGACACACAAGGAATTTGTCTTTCGTGCATATGCTCTCAGTGTACATAAAAAGACAAGATACATTCGTCAAGAATCATAATGATTGTCATAGGGTACAAATAAGCAATCAGGAAACAATCAATATTAATATAAATCGTAAGGATACAAGCAACAAGTTAGTCATACAGTCATAAGTGGGAGGAGATGGGTGATAGGAACGATGAGAAGACTAATAGTAATAGTAATGCAGCCTTAGTGAATAATTTGACAGTGGTGAGAGAATTATTTGTTTAGCAGAGTGATGGCGTTTGGGAATAAGTACTGAATAAGTACTGAAATGAAGCTCTCAGTGAAGGAGTGATCTGAATCAGTTGTAAGTAATCAGGGTTAGATTAGGGTTAGTGTTCGGGTTGTGAAAATAGCCACAACCAAGCCCCCCAAAATGGATGAAACATGACTGTCAATATTCTAATGCATTTACACAATTGATGGTATGGTTATAAATGCATATTTAAGTGCAACTCTTGTCACAGCTCAAAAAGAATAATGTAGAACCCTGCCAGAAAGGCCAATCAGAATGACTCCAATGAAGAAACTTTATAGTGTTTTAGCTCTCTGGGTTTGGAACACAAAAAGTGGAAGAGATAGTAAAGTGTATGAAAGTGTATAAAGAAAGTGGATCTTCTGCTCATGGAGAAACCCAGGATAATAATGACAAATAGGTGATTCAAGGCAGATGGGAAAGTAGAGGAAAAGCTTTGCACAGTGAACCTACATAGCTTGTAACAATAGAAGATAACCAATAGGATAAATAGTTTAAGAGGGAGAGAAAATGAATTCTTGGAGGAAAAGTCTAGCATAGGTTTTTGGGCATAATGACTACATACGGTAGTTAGTTTACTTTATTGATTAGCCCTTGGGCCATATCAAAGTGCATAATGACTAAATACCACCTCCAAGCTGAAAATATTTTCAAAATATTTTCAAAATATTTTCACTAGTAACTGTACATCCCACTCAGGGCTTCTCAGAAGCTTCTAACTAGCTACTCTAGGATGGCAGCCTGGTTAAATGTTTCATCAGATTCAATAAAGCACTTACGCTCTAAACTCACCTGACAATTATAGTCACTGGATGTGGATCCGAGTAAAAAGCACATGGAATTTTCACTCATAGAAACAACAGGAATGAGACACACAAAAGTAAGATAGAGCTGAAATGTTATTCTAGTAAATGAATATTTTGGAGAGAAACAACCTGACACAGTTGTTTTTTGTAATACAACTGTTTAAATTATCATTTACATTTGCTAAATAGAAAATCTGGGCTAGAAACTGAGGGGAAAATACAGATTATTAAGAAGAATTAAACATATTAACAAATACAAATTCAAATCTTTATTGTCACTGCACAACATTATGTACAATGAGATTGGTTGAGTTCCCTTAGTATACCCCCCCAACACAAATACAACTCACAGTGAAGACAGAAAATCCCTAACTCAGGGGTGAAATTCAAAATTTTTCCCTGCCGGTTCTGTGGGCGTGGCTTGGTGGGTGTGGCAGGGGAAGGATACTGCAAAATCTCCATTCCCTCCCCAC
Source organism: Diadophis punctatus similis (assembly GCA_023053685.1). Classification (NCBI taxonomy): domain Eukaryota; kingdom Metazoa; phylum Chordata; class Lepidosauria; order Squamata; family Dipsadidae; genus Diadophis; species Diadophis punctatus. The sequence goes on along the minus strand of JALIGW010000003.1, from coordinate 37,147,460 downwards.
TCATGGGGGAAGGATATTGCTGCGTCCAGGCTTCCCTCAGGTCCTCAGCTGAAGCAAAATCTCTATTCTCATGCCACTCTGGGGCCAGCCAGAGGTGGTATTTGCCGGTTCTTCTGAACTACTCAAAATTTCCGCTACCGGTTCTCCAGAACCTGTCAGAACCTGCTGAATTTCACCCCTGCCCTAACCCAATAACACATATTAACAAACACCCAGTCCTATTGCACCAGTATGAACATGTTACACGTTGCGCCGGCCCTGCAAGTCCATCGTACTATATAGTTATGATGTTATTTCGCATTCAGGAGTCTGACAGCCCACGGATAAATTCATACACTGTATGAAGGTGGAAATTTTTTTGTACTAATATTGTTATTCAGAAAAGAAGGAATAAATTCTAAGCAGCAGTAGTGTAAGGGTATGTGGGAATTATCTTAGGAGACAGATGGGAGGAAAGCCTTATCTGACATCAGATAAGAGGCAGCTAGGTAGGAAGCAGGAATGGGGGCATGGAAAATGCCTTAGAAAGGACCCTCCCTAGTTATTTGGATTGTAAAAGTGAGCCAGGGCAGATCCCTGCAGACTTGCAAGTTTCTACTAATGTAACCTTACAATAAAGATTGAGTGACTTTTCTTGGATATGCTTCTTGTTTGAGCTGGTCCGCAAAGCTGACATATTGTTAAGAATGATTACCAAGTTACTATATTGGTTACTTATTTGCCCTTTAATATCTTCATTATCAGATTTTTCCTCAGATAATGTATTAGCAAAGGAAAGAAGGTATATAAATCATTGAAAAATGTATCTCTTTGAGTTGGAATTACAAGCAATATTCCTTTGGTAAACCATAATTTAACATCTTAACAAAACAAACCAGTAGATGGCTCTATTGCCTCCAAGACTTTGCATTACTTTTATCACAGCACTGAAAATATATTCTACCAATGACCCCTTAACAAGATTAATGCTCAATTTTCTACACCTTGTGAAAACTGTAGGATGATCATCTTTAATAAGAAGGCTAGGGAAGATTAAGTTTTCCGTGATAAACAAATTCAATCCTTTATTATAGTCTCAAATCCAGTTTGTTATCACACAATTTCAAAAATCCTTAATCTATCAATTTCCCAACTGAAGTCTAAAAATAATTGATATTTACTTTTGGGTCTTTTTTGTTTTAGCTGATTAGGTCTATCAGTTATTTGCTCATTCTGGCAGAAATTTAAAGTCAGAAACTATTTGGAGCCAAGAAATTCCAAGAACTCTAGATGTACTTACTAAGCATGTTTTAAATATGCTAATTTAAAATAGATACAAAGATGAGAAGTCTTTTTCTCTACAATGAATTTCCCCTTTTCTTTCTTGAGAACATATTTTTGCTGAGACCAACCCAAACATCAAACAAGGCATCATACAGAACTTCCTATTTTAAACAATCCTAAAATTTACAGTACAGTAAAGTCACAGTACATTTTTTGAGGTAATGTTACTTAAAAAGAGGCAGAACTAAATTATTAAAGTTGTTTTTTAAAAATCAGGATTTTGAATAGGACACTGAAACAATGAGTAGGATACATTCCTGGAAAACATACTTGCAGTTTTCAAATTTTAAAATATTCACACATGCACACACTGCCTTCTATATATCTAAGGAGTTTTTCCTATCATTGCATGCTTTCTACCAGTAACTTTAACACCCTTATATAAATTTTGCTTATCAAGACTGGAAGCTATGTTAGATCTGCCACTATTAACAAATTATTTTCTTCAGCTATCAAGAAAATTATTTACATTTAAGTAATTCACACAAATTCCATACTTCTGTAATATCTGAGATCGAAATAAATACAAAAGCTAACTCAGGGAAGGCCATTTGTCTTTCATTTAACTGCCTGAAATTTATGTAGTTTAAAAGAAAGCTTGATCAGTCTTTCCCAAAAAAGCAATTATGGTGTTTAAGGAGGAGCTACTCTGCTCAAGAGTTGAGAAGTTCACGGGGCCATCATCTTAATTTTCGACATAACCCATACAGATATTTACATGCCTGACATCCTTTTCTCCCTCAAACAATTCAACCCAAACTCATCATCTCGGTTTTAACAAGTACCGGTATGTGTACTGCATTGCTTCAGCAGAAACAGGCCATAAAAGATACAAAGAGAAAGGTGTGCAAACTATGTACTATATACAGTGGTGGGATTCAAATAATTTAACAACCGGTTCTCTGCCCTAATGATTTCTTCCAACAATCAGTTCACCAAACTGCTCAGAAAGTTAACAACCGGTTCTGGCTGAATCCCACCACTGACTATATAGTACCGCCAAGCAAAATTAGCATGTGCCAGTTTGAGGATAGAGACCACATAAAATGCCCTTTATCTCTTCATATTACACACCATAGATCCCACTGGTTAGTTTTGTATCAATGAGAATGGAAAAATGTTCTTGCTGCTGTCTTTTAAGGGGAAAGGGGAAATGGAAAAGATAAAATGCGAGCAGATATTGAAGAAACATCTCCAGATGAACAAGTTTTGCCTAGCTTTAAATATAGGCTTCTTAAATTAATAAAATAATAATTCTGAGTTATTGAAAGAAACATATTTGGCAAGTTAGGAAACAGCTACGTTGGGAAAACTAAAGTCAACTACGTGCTACTTTTTTCACGTTTAAATTTCTGAACAACACACATTCTTCCATTTACAAACTGATAAATGGAAAACATGTATGTCAGAATAACCTAAATAATTGAATAGAACTTTGCTTGGATGCTCACAGAGCAAAAAACAATATAAACAACTACAATAGGTTTTAAATTCCAGGAGAATTATATAGGACTGATGAAAGTATCAATTGTTATGAAGATTATGTACAATAGTAAGAGGTTTGTGGGTCATGCTTCTAGATGTTCGCTTTTTCATTATATTTAATCTATCTTAATGACAGTATTTAACTCTCTGATTTGAACTTTGGTTACATTCATCCATATGGAAGAGTGAATTGGAAACATATTTACTGTACACATTAATTTCTGCTTTGATAATACCTATAAAATTGCTATTCAACTGCTAGAAGAATTATTATTTAGCCACTAGGCTAATGAAAAACTAATAGACCATTTAAAAACCGGTTAGAGTAAAACCTTCCTTGGGATATAAACCTGCCCTAAAGCCATAAAACTCAAATAAGTGCTCTTGACGCATTTGTAAATAATAATGAAACCCATTTATTTAGACACAGAGCTGTAGCACAGGGTTCTACAATAGCATCAGTTAGCAGAATTAGATACCACAATGCTAAAAAAATCTTCTGTACTCTGTGGGGCAAAATTGGATTAACTTCTTGGCCCTTAGAAATGGCAATATCAGAATGTTTACAAATATAATGCATATTTAGCTTTCATGCTAGACATTAAGCAAATCAAAATCTCGGATTCTTCTTTCACTTCTGCGCAAACCTAAATTCATGCCCTGTATTAGTACATTTCAGAAGCAAGGAGCTGTTCAGCAAAACCTAAAGCAATTCCCGGCTAGTCTGTTCCCTTCCCTTCTATTCTGTGGTAGTTGATGAAAGGTGTTATTTCCAGTAAGTTTCTATAATTGCAGCTTTCATTCAGTAATCTGGAAGGGTGAGAGAGAAAACAGAACTATTCTGGGAAGCAAAGAGGAGAAAACAGTGTAAATTTAAACTGTCCTTCACCAGACATCCAAAACATCTGCAGTCTCTCCACTTATTCCAAATGCTAAGATCAACTCACCTGGTTATTTGCTAAAGCTGGAAGCCAACAGGCTAAGAAGTTCAAGTATGCTGGTCTCATATCCCTTCCCTCTGAAAGACAAAGCTTTTTCAGCAGAGTAAGCTTGGACCGGCATTGGGAGTGCACCAGAGAGAGGTGGGGCCAAGATCCACCCCTCTGCTGTCATAGCCTATTGGTTTGGGAGCCCTCCCTGCTGCTTTTTACCTTTCCCTTTTTCCCTCTCCCCTCCCAAGTATTTGCACTGCAAAACTATTGTATATTTTACAGTGAGTTAGGAGTTCCAGTTACAATGCACAACCTGCTCTTTTGTCTGGGGGAAAGAAAAAAAATAAAAGAATACAAAGCAGCAAATACACAATCCTTTTTTGAAAACCCCCCAAAGAACTCAGGTTCTCAATTTCTAGGATGACATGACTGTTGCATTGTTATCAGTAGGATGACTGTTACACTCCCATTTCTGCCTTTTGCAGAAAGTAGCACTTCTGCTCTAAGACACCATGTTGGTAATGGACAACCTAAAAAGGTACAAAAGCAGAGGAGAGGGGGGGAGAGAGAAGAGATGGTTGGGAACAGCTGGGAACCCTGCCCTGAAACCATTCTCAAAAGTGATTATGCAGCTGAATAGTGCTGCCTCCACAACAGGAGAGTCTGTACTTTACTGGGCCTCTTGGAAGGGATGCAGTAGCATCCACAGAAAGTTGGCATGGAATAAAAGCTATTGTTGGAAGGGAACTCTATTTTCTTTGCAAGTTGCTCTTCAGAACTATGTCATTCTTCAGTGCTCACCAACTTGAAGCTGCACATTCCCTATGACAAGTAAAAAACTGTCAACTTGTATTTCCTCCATTTCCATAATAGGAAATCCAGTTGCTACATTTGACATGTGATCTGAATCCATTAAGACAACAGTAGAAATGAAGAGTCATCGAAGGAGAAATTTAGGTTATATACAGGGGTGGGTTCCACTTACCTTCGCCACCGGTTTGCATCGCAACATTTCACGCGTGTGCACTCGTGGTTGGCTTCCATGCATGCTCAGAAGCAGGAATTAGCCAGAAACACAGCTGAGGAGCTCATCAGCTGTGCTTCGGGCAAAGAAATAAAGGTCAGAATTTACCCGCGGGAGGACAGGAGGGCCCTTTTTCAAGCTGCGGAAAGGGAAAAATTCACACACACACACACACAAAAAGATGGCGGCGCACACAGAACGGCACTGACAGTGATGTCACCAGCAGGTCGCTACCGGTTCGGGTGATCCGGTCTGAACCGGGAGGAACCCCACCCCTGGTTATATAGACTAAAAACAACTGAGTTGTTTTGGGCTCATCTCCTGTTACTGCAGCTTCAATCAATCAGGGCATTAGAGAGAGATAATAAGGGGAGCACCAAATGACTCTCTCCAAAATACTGACGAAAGTTAGGAAAACACAAATGCCATTCTTGATCTAATAAATGGTGTGATAATGTAGCCTTCACATTTTTATTGTTTGTGACGTAGTAATACAAAAGTAATAGGGGACATTATCAAGCAGCAGCTGATTATAGCTTGCTTTTTTTTTATAAGGGTCCTGTAGTATACTAACAGTTTAAAAGACAAAACTTCTTTGCAGTATAGTTTGTATTTCTAATTAAAATTTGAAAGCTGCACTTCAGGTTGATAAAGATTTTTCATTCATGATCAACATGTTTTACTAACCAAGCCTAAAAAGCCACAGCCTACAACTTGACTCCTGCGAGTCCCTTGGACTGGAAGACGATCAAACCAGTCATTCCTAGAGATCATCAACCCTGACTGCTCTTTAGAAGGCCAGATCCTGAAGATGAAACTCAAATACTTTGGCCACCTAATGAGAAGGAAGGACTCACTGGAGAAGAGCCTAATGCTGGGAACGATTGAGGGCAAAAGAAGAAGGGGATGACAGAGAATGAGGTGGCTGGATGGAGTCACTGAAGCAGTCGGCGTGAGCTTAAATGGACTCTGGGGAATGGTAGAGGACAGGAAGGTCTGGTGGAACGTTGTCCACGGGGTCGCGATGGGTCGGACATGGGGTCACGATGGGTCAGACATGACTTCGCAACAGCAACAACAACAACAACAACAACTTGAAGGTAATTATGTATAGGGTTGGGAACATGCTGATCCTAATCAATAGGGCGCTGCACTAAGTATCGTGCTTTTCAATGGATTCACACGTAAGCACATATACGCAAACACTCAACCGCCTACACTTCAAAATTTATTCCTGAATCACTGAATGTCATTTTGTATTTAGCACCATAAATAGATACTATAGATAGAGCATGTATTCTATCCAGATGTATGGAGTGTACATTGTTTATATCTCAGTCATCTGGAGGAAATGTGGATCAAGTGGAAAGAAGAGTGGGAAGTTATCACTCTTAATTCAAAGCTTACACTTTTGCAGGTGCTTGTTTGGCTACTAATAACAGTTTCAGCAGAGAGCAGGCAGGCATTATAAACCACTAATCTCCCCTACAACACACTTGCCAAGAGACTAGATCTGTCAGGCATACAGCCAAATTAGGTGCTACAGTGGAAGTGTTTGGGACAGATACCTGCAGTTGTAGCCCACCATGCTGAGAATAAAACTGTGGTCATGATGAGAGTCTAACAGAACTGCTTTGTTTATTATACCTTGATACTCCAGATGCCAGTATGCATAACTTACTAAAATTAAAATGATTTGGCTATTTCAGCTATGAGGAGTATTTTAGGTCTATTTTTATTTTATTCAAAAGAAGTTGAAATACAAAACTCCAAAATATTTTTTGAAGAAACAAAGAAAAATCCCACAAACCAAACAAAACACTAACCTAACACTTCTATACATATTATTCCCTCCCTCAGCTGAATACTGATTAATAACAATATTAGTTTCCCACCCCTTGCAAAACAGCCCCCCCATTTCAAACTACTACCGGTAATTCTATTTGCAGGTTATTAATCTGTCATCTATATCTACATGAATGACAAAATAGATAACAGGAAGTACAATGATAATAAAAAAGACAAGATTAAAGTTTCAAAACCCTGTGTCAACAAGCTGTTATTATAATCAACTCGTAGAAAATTTACCATGGTTTCTTATCTATTCCAAATCATTCTAAGAGTTAGCACTGATTTGTCCTGGATCAAATATCCACATGTTTCTTAATACCATCTCTTATCAATTGTTGTCTAGTTAAATATACTAAACTATACCTAATCTCCAAAGTAGGTCTATCTTCCCAAAAATGCCCAGAGGAAATTGTTTGCCAGCTATGTGTGATAAATCCATTACCCAATCTCCTTCTATCCTCTTAAAGAAACCAATTTATCACTTACCCACTCAGTCAGTTTTCTGCTGCTGTAAAAGAATGCAGGCTTGAACTTCAAGGAGGTGTATGCAATTGACTTAGTTCTAAGTTTGTAAAGTTCGTATTTCTTTCCAGCGAATCTGCTACTTTCAGATCACATTCCTTTTGTGAATCTGATTTATCTACAGTTGCATGCAACTGAATATTTTCCACATCCATGATCATTTCACCAAACTTTTTTAAAAAAGCTTTCAACTAGGGAGTCCATGTTATCAAATTGTCTTTTTTAGATGCCAGCCACTTTTCCTTGTCTGTAATCTTTAAAAATTATGATTTAAATCGCGTTGATTTAAATCAAGCCTTTTTACTAGTGATTTAAATCATGATTTAGATAGTGACTTGATTTAACTCAAGTCCACCCTGGTATGAAGTGTCTGAAAGCCAGCAAAAAAAGATATATTCCTAGATATTAAGGAGCCTTTAGCAATAGGCCATGCTATACAGCATGCACTTTACATGCAGAAGCTGTGTGTTTTGTTTGACGATATTGGAAGAGACACTGCCAGTCTATACAGACACTGCAGAAATAAGCAGACCAATGATACAAGACAGCTTCCAACTTCCATGTATTCTATGTACTTCACACAAGTGTGCCCTTATATAATGTAGCATTAGGCCAAGTATAGGCAGAACTTCATCTCATATCTGTATCTGGTCTAAACATTTGGGAAAGCAAAGTGATAACATTTTCCTCCCTCTTGGCCAGATCACACTGCTTATGAAGTCGTCACCAATTCTTTTTTCAATTATTCAAAGTATTTAAGGAACTCACACATCATGAATGTGTGTGCACACCTGTGCATGCATATATGGAGAGGAGAACAGTGTCAGTTCTTATCTACCTACCCAATTTACATGCATTCACTTGACTGGCCTATAACCTCTTCAAATCCAAACTTGCACAGTTGCTTTGTGTGTGTAGTATCCTACCACATATTTAGGTCTTATTACTATTTAAACTGCATATTCCTGTTTTTCACACAATTGTGTTCAACTAGATAAGGTAATGTATAATAGAGGCAACCACAGATTCAACAAATAGATGCATAGAGTTTATCTGTGCATAAGACAGTGTGGTTTAATACAGTGGTCACCAACCTGTGGTCCGTGGACCACTGGTGGTCCGTGAGAAAATTTTGGTGGTCCGCAGAGAAATCTTTGCATTTCTCTCAAGGAGCCCAGCCAAAGTTTCCCGTGGCACTTGCACTTCAGTACTTTGACTCCCTGGGACAGGATGGGAAGGGACTGTTAGGGAAGAGAAGTAGCCAGATTCAACCTTAGCTTTGCTGTCCATTGCAGACGCTAGATCGGCCCCCTGCAAACTGTCATCTGTCGAGGAGCGCTCGCTGAAGCGGCACGGGAAACTTCGGTTGGGCTCCTTGAGAGACAAAAGTTTGCAGGGGGCCGATCTAGCATCCATAATGGACAGCAAAGCTAGGATTGACTCCGGCTTTGATTTAAGCTCCTTTTTGCATGTTGCACTACCTGCAAAGTTCCACATTGCACGTGCCACTCCCTATGGCGGAGATTTCCAGTCCCACCACGGGCCGGTCCCATATTCCAGAGCTGGGGTAGTCACAGGACTGGCCCTTTGGTCATCCTGGAGCAGCTCCTCACCCGGGTGGAGGAGCTGCTCCGGGATGACCAAAGGACCAGTCCTGTGACTACTACAGCTCTGGAATATGGGACCGACTTTCTCACCAACTTCAGCAAGCCACCATCTGCCCGTCTTCATTTTCCTTCACTCAGATTGACCAAGCTTCTTGAGAGAAGGAACACAAAAGAGGTTTCCAGGCTGTGTGCCTGGACCAGGCGCTTTCTCTCAGGCCTCCCACCCAGAGGCCTCGCAGAAGCAGAGGTAGGCCCAAAAGGCGGCTGAGCCTCCCCCCCACCAGTGGTCTGCAGGATTTAAAATTATGAGTTTGGTGGTCCCTGAGGTCCAAAAGGTTGGAGACCCCTGGTTTAATGTATATACAAATCTTCTGGGCATAGATTTTGTCACTATCTTGTCCACAGCTTCTAACACAGTATACATTAACTAAACAAATGTTAATGCTAATAATGCTAGCCTCAATACTCCAGTTCTCTGATAGGTCAAGTGTTAATGGATCTATCTTGTGAATGAATCACTTTTATCATTGTTCTGATTTTTCATCTAAAAGAAACTATGATTTCCATTCAAAATACTAGATGTTATCTTTCTAATTCTAATACATTCCCTCCCCCCAACCTATGGATTATGAGTCTCCTGCAAATCTGCTTTTGAACCTTAAGATTCACATTTCAACAAAAAAATTAAAAATCTGCCTACTCTGAATGAAATGCAGTCAATAGAGTCTAAACTGATCTGGCACAGGATCAATTTGGGCTTTGCTTTATTCTTCCCCTGGGAGACAGTCTGAAACTTTAAAAAAACACATTATAAGCCCTACCTGATGAACAGAGAACAACATTTGTCCAAGAAACCAGGAAACAAAACTCCTTTACCTGAAAACCAGGTAAGCAGGCCAGGCCTCAGCATGATTTAAAGGGAAAAAAGCCAGACAAAGGGAAGGCAAATTTAAAGCACAATTTAGAAGGATGGCAACTGTTACAACGTATATTTAATATTCCTGCAGCTTCTGCACAAATATGTTCCAAGGGACCTAAAACCTTGAGGACTGTATCAAAGTGTAACAACTCAACAAATCACACCGATCTGAATTTTTTAAAAATTGTATAAACATGTTTTAAAAAATTATGTATGAATGACTCCTGGGCAAAAATAAAATCAATAAAAATCAGAAAATCTTCCAGAAGAAATTATTCAGCACCAATGTATAATATTAATAAATTATACTACCTGTAGTATTCAACAATACAGAACTATATGATACACATTATTATTATCTGTCATCACACAGATATTCAGACTGCATTTGGCACTTTTATCCACCTATTGAGTCCTTCCAAAGGACCTGGGGTGTTCTTATATTTTATCCTGCCCAGATGAAATAAAATATAATGGCGAACATTCCTAATCCTCTTGCCTCTTCTTTTTGCCACAATTGTGTGAGGTCAGTTGGGCTGAGAGACAAGGCTTTCATGCCTGAGAGGCCTAAAATTCACAGTAATGAGAATGAGCACGCTTAATTATACAGTATTGCTTTTCCACTTTTAAAACTTTTAAAACCACTTTTAGAAGCGATACTGTAGGGAAAAGTGGCAGAATTTATTATCCTCCCTCTAGATGCAAATATAAAGTTTTTAAGTTACCAAACTAGCAACTTCACCCACACAAGAGATGTACGTGGTGAATGGTCAAGCCCAAAGTTCTCAGAAGTACAAAGTTGTTTTAGAAGACACTAGAAATAGGTACCCACAAACAAGAGGAAGCTCATATCTTAGTCATTGGGAGCTGACTCTATGGGGGTCATTTGAAAAATTGAATGCACAGATCGTATTGAAGGAGAGTATGCTTCACAGTACAATTATTGTATAACCAAAGTCTCCTGAAAAGGAAATTTGATTGCTTTAATGAAGCTTAGACCCAGTTAGGGAGATGTTGAATTATAACTTAAAATAGGAAAGAGGAACATTTCTCACTACAGCATTTTCTTTAAACCTCAATTGATGAGGTCATTGTGTCTAGTCTAGTTGTCTACCATAAGGAATACGCAGGCAGCTTACAATTAGATCTCATGGCCTGGCCTGGAAAGTAAACACTTAGCAGAGGAGAACTGGGAGTTGCTTATTAATAATTTTAAAATATATTTTTAAAAAGTTAACCTGATGTAAAATACTGTATGCATTTATCCTCCGAGAAAAAGATTCAGAGAACTTGGCCTTCCAAGGAGAGAGAAAAGAAAAACTGGGAAGCTGCCCTCCAAACTGAATGAAAGGGGAACAGAACAGTTATAAAGTTCCTCTCTGATCTGGAAAATTCCCTCTCCCTTCTCTGACCCATCCCCCCATAGTTCTTAAATACAGTTATGTGCTCAGAGTAAGGAAGATAGAACCACAGTTGTAATTTATTTAATTTCAGCTCCTTGAATTTGCTCCCGGTTTGGTAAACTGGGGCCTCTGTTATCTTACTGGCTCTTCATCAGAGCAAGGCTAATAATATGTTGCAAAAACTCTTTTTATCCAAGGAATGCACAAATATTGCCTTGATCTAACAGCTTCTGTAAGTGCAAAAGAAAACTCACAATGAAGGAAGTTCCCTGTTTCTTTAAGATTCATGAACTGGCATTCAATTGCTGATTTCAGTTCATTGAAATTTTAAATAAGGCTGCAATCACACATTCGTTTACTAGAATGTTCTATTGAATAAATATAAAGGTTACTTCTCAGTAAGTGTTCAGAGGATTGTTGCATAAGTCTATTGTCTCTGTCAGTCATTGCTAACAAAATATTCCAGCTGTTTTGTCCCTACAACAAAAAAATAATAAATTTCTAACTATACAATTGTGCTTCAGTTTTGTTTCCCAACAACCTATATCAACCAGGAAAAAAATGAGGTGGAGAATACCAGTAAAGTTATTTGGAATGGAAATCTATTTATTTCAAAACAAGACCTTTAAATAAAATTAGGGGCAGGCTGGATAAAAATTGATGATTTTTTTAAAAATTGGGTTTTTTTATTTAAATCGGATTTTTTAAATTTTTTATCAAATTTATTTTAATAAAATGCTTCTGAATTGAATAGAATAGAATTTTATTGGCCAACTGTGATTGGACACACAAGGAATTTGTCTTGGTGCATATGCTCTCAGTGTACATAAAAGAAAAGATAAGTTTGTCAAGAATCATAAGGTACAACTCTTAATGATAGTCTGAGTACAAATAAGCAATCAAATCATATTAGGAACCAGTTAATATAAATTGTAAGGATACAAGCAACAAAGTTACAGTCATACAGTCATTTGTGGGAGGAGATGGGTGATGGGAACGATGAGAAGAATAATAGTAATGCAGACTTAGTAAATAGTTTGACAGTGTTGAGGGAATTATTTGTTTAGCAGAGTGATGGCGTTCGGTAAAAAACTGTTCTTGTGTCTAGTTGTTCTGGTGCTCTATAGTGTCGTCTTGAGGGTAGGAGTTGAAGCAGTTTGTGTCCAGGATGTGAGGGGTCTGTAAATATTTTCACAGCCCTCTTTTTGACTCGTGCAGTATACAGGTCCTCAAAAGATAGTTTTCTATTTAAGGTACATTCATAATTTAGTTTATTCAGCATGAAATGGAGCTTAGTTATGTAGCATGAGGCTGCATATTCTGCAATATTGGGACTGTCGATGAGTCAACCGCGGGTCAGAGGAGCAGCCGCTGCGGGACAGAGATGACAGTTGCTCTTTAAAAATTATGATTTAAACCGAGTTGATTTAAATCAAGCCTTTTTACTAGTGATTTAAATCATGATTTAAATTGTGATTTAAATAGAGTTGATTTAAATCAAATCCACCCTGATTAGGGGAGAAGGAAAAACCAAATATTCTCTGGTCTGTTTGAAGACTTAGGAAGGGGAAGTAGAGAAGTGCATCCTTAAATCAACAGAACTGCCAGATCTGGGCTGCAAATTCTGGGCACCCATTAGGTGGCAGCAAATGGACAGAGAACTATCTTTGTTGTCATCTAGTGGTCATTAATCTTTCCAGTCCAACTTTGGCAGCCCTACTAATATCAATCTAAGGCCTACAGATATGTTGTACTACAATTTGCATACTTTCCAACCAGATACTGGATCATGCCTGCTTTAATCCCCCTACTAGACCAACCAATGACTAGATAAAAATTATGGGGATTACAGTTCAATAGAAGCCTGCTAGGTAACTTCGGTGTAGTTACTCTCAGCCCTAGGAAGAAGCCAGTGACAAACTACTGTTCTTCCAAAAATGCTGTCAAGAAGGCTGCATGGAGTTCTCCAGGCAGCGGCCAGAAGTCAAGATTGACTTGGAGACACACACCTCCCCACAAGAAAGTTCAATACTGCTTTTTGGAAAGCTATTTTAACACCCTAAGGCTTTCATTTATGTTTTATTGAGGTTTTTCCTGTACTACTACTCTCTGTGCACCATCAAAGACAGCTGTTGCAATTTAACAGCAGAATCAATTTGCCTAGCATAAAAAGGAGTGTGAATGAGAAAAGGAGAGGCAGATGTTTCAGAATGGCTTTGCGCATTAGGCCACCATGTCTTCAAATCCATTTCACATCTGTTCCAGCTACATTACAGAGCAGAACCATGCCAGAACATCCACAGACTGCATGTATATGACACTGAAATAAAGATTTCAGATATCATTCAGTAATCATTCCAAAACTAGTACCCTCCTGATATGTTGTATTACAGTTCCCAAAAATCTCAACCAGCATGTTGAAGGCTGGAAGACACCAAGTTGGCAAAATTCACCAGATGACCATGAGCAAGTCTTCATCTCAAGCTTTACCAGAGGGGATACAAGACATCTCCACATAGGCAGCTAAACTTTTAAGTAATTTCTGTGCAGTTGTTGAATTGCAAGAATGAATTGTCCTCACACTACCTTCTGTTCTGTTTCCCAGCTTCCAAGCAAAGCAATATAGGCAGTCCCTAGATTATGAATGAGATCTGTTTCTAGGTCTTCTTTGAATTGAATTTGTAGGTAAATCAGAAGTTATTTAGTGTTAGTCAAATGCTTGTCTTAATATATCAGGGGTCTCCAACCTTGGCAACTTCCTCAGCTGCTGGCTGAGGAATTCTGGGAGTTGAAGTCCACAAGTCTTAAAGTTGCCAAGGTTGGAGACCCCTGATATATAGTACAGTTAGTCCTCAACTTACCACTGGTCGTTTAATGAGTTTGAAATTACGTCAGAAAGGGTGCTTCACAGCACGTAAAGCACTTCCAGCCATTTTAAAGCATCATGCTTTCGCATAGTCACAGGATGGCGACCTGGGTGCTTGACCAGTGTCCACCTGTTCAGATTTATGACTGTGACCATGTGATCACCATCTGCAATCTTCTCTGGCGGCTTCTCCAGAAAGTCAATGGGGAAGCTGGCAAGGAAGGTTGCAAGCTGCTGCTGCTGCTGGCTGCCAAAAGGACTCCCTGTCATCTCTGGGGGCTGGCTGAAAGAGCTGCCCACTGGGGGAATCTCAGTTCCATGTGGAGCTGAGATTTCCCCCATCCCAGAGCTGAGATTTCCACCACCACCACCGCCACCAAAGCATTTCCCCTTCCCTCTGCCTACTGGGGTGGGGGGGGGGAACCCTTCTAAAAATGTCAAGATTTAACTCTATTCCTGCAGCCCAACAGATTCCCCTCCCCTCGCCATGTATAGTTCTTGCACTTAGTCCTACAAATCCATGCTCCACGACCAATGTATACAACATAGCAGTGCCAGCTGTAACTTCTACTGTAAGTGAAGGCTCTACAGCATTAGTAGTTTATGGCTTGGAAGATCTTAATTCAAGTCATCAATCAGACATATTAAACTTGGGCTGTCAATATCCTCAGTGAGGAAGAGAAAGCTGCCTTTTAGAAATAAAGATGGGACCTCCCTCAGCTGTTTGCTTTCAAATGGGACGGGATTAAGGATTGCCCCTCTGCCAGTCAGTCACCTCCTCTGGTTTAATACAGAAGAATAAAAATGGAAATCAAACCAAGTGAGAAAAACCTAAAGCCATCCCTAAAGTGCCTCCCTCCCTTTAACCTCTTGGCCATGGTAGTGGGCAAGGATTAAACCCTGATCACATGACCCAGCCGATTTGTATTTGTATGTCGGGATGTAAAACCCGCCCTGCTGAGCAGCCTTTTCTCTGCCTGAGGCAGGGAAAGCGGGGTGGGGTTGGGGGTTTCTGCTGAATGTCTCGCCCAACAGACACACAAAGGGGATTAGCCAAGAGCCTCTCAGCCCTGCAGAGTAATCCATCAAATTATCCCCTTGTTGGTGCTGCCGTCCTCTCAGGGAGGGAGCAAGGCTCTAAAGGCTTTTGAAGAAGCTGAAATTACCCTTGAGCCTGAAACAGTCCCGTTCCCCCCCCCCAGCTGCTTCTAGCCGAGCCCTACAATGGGACAGTTGTAAACAGAAGACAACGATTTGGAAGGGAAAAGAGAGGGAACTCTAAGAGGAGAGGCAGCCAGTGTTAAAAAGGGCAGCGGCCTCTCCCATGTGTCAAAACCCAACAGGTGGCCTAGCCAGCTCTCCGGTAACAGAAACAACAGCAGCCAGG
Source organism: Diadophis punctatus similis (assembly GCA_023053685.1). Taxonomy (NCBI): domain Eukaryota; kingdom Metazoa; phylum Chordata; class Lepidosauria; order Squamata; family Dipsadidae; genus Diadophis; species Diadophis punctatus. The sequence goes on along the minus strand of JALIGW010000003.1, from coordinate 37,132,141 downwards.
AGAAGTATCCAACAATACATGCCAAGCTCCTCCCAGCCCACCCCTTCTCCATTTAGAGAAGGAGTCCCCCATTTCTAAGAGTTTAAGTTCGGTATTGTGTAGCAGTGCCCCAGGCATTTCCCTTTCTTCCGAGCCATTTGGGGGCTTTGCGTTTTATCGCTTTTCCTTCTTAATACACATGGAAGAGATCCAGACTTCAGCTAGGCTTTCTCCTTGTGTTCCAGCTACATTTGACCATCTGCCTGCATTCTTGAAGAATGTGAAGTGAGCAGTGGGCCTGGTCCAGAAATGCCATTTCTGAAGATGCCGTTTCACAAGTACCTCATTCAAACAGGGTCTGGAAGGTTATTGGAGGGTAAGTGGCATAAGAAAACCGAGCTTTGGTTTTTATTAAATAATGATAAAATATATTTGTAACTTCTAAGTGGCATTAATATTCCCAGATCTCAAGATAAGGATCAAGAGTGCAAAACTGCTATAAGGCCATGCACGGACTGTTCCCTGGCTTTGGCTGGTCATTTCCTCAGAAGAGGCCTTCATCCTTATTCACCATCCACTGTCAAATAATCACTTTCAGGTCAAGATAGTTTGGACTCACTTTAAAATCTGGACGCAGTTTCAAGTTTAAAACACTTAACTTTGTTTTAAGATGCTCTTCCAATAAGCATGAAGGGAAATGCTCATATCTTTTAATCCAACTTCCTGGCAAAGGAAAAAGTCAGTTACACATCATATCTAAAGCGACAAGAGACACACATGATCTGTACCACACTGGGATGAAATTGCAGAGTGTTTTAGTTTTTTGCAATTTTTATCCAGAACTGGACCCCTTCACATGCAACTCTGCCTTCAAGCTCCAACAGACTATAACTTGTATGTGCATCTGAAAACTTCTGTGCCTCACAGCCATCCTATAAAGTAGGATATAATATTTCAAGCCATTTAGTCAGAGTCACATGATCAATTCACACAAGTTGCTACTTCCCTTTTCCACATAATTATAGGCAAAATGTATATTCCTTTCTTTGCTATCCATCTTATCCCCACCTCCATTTCATAAGATACCACTCTTTTGAAATGGCTGATTTTTTGAGAGAATGGCAATACAGAAGTGTAGTAGTAGTGTGAAGATACAGCATTGTGTTACAAAATTAACAACTATCGGTATCAATCTTTTGACCTAATTACTACCTATGTGTAAACATACCTCATTACCTCTTGGCATTACAAGTATTTTCGCTGTCTCACACCTATCCTTTTACCATTCTGAAAGCAATGCAGGTTTTTTTTAAAAAAATTCAAAATTATATTGCTTTTAGCACTCATTTTTAATATTATATCTCTTACACACTCTGACACTTTTAGTCTCTTGAATCCAGCATACTGAATTTAAGTTTTTTTTATCTCCTTCTTTCTTCATAGTTCCTCCAAAGTTACATTTGCTACAAAGTTGTAGAATACAATTCAAAGCCACCAAAGTCATGAATTTAGGGGTGGAGAGATCATCTGGACTGCTAGACTTCACATTTAGAAATTAAAAGGCAGATGATTTGAAAAGTGTTCATTCTCTCTCTCTCTCTCTCTCTCTCTCTCTCTCTCTCTCTCTCTCTCTCTCTCTCTCACACACACACACACACACACACACACACACACACACACACACACACACACACACACACACACTTCACAGCTTAGTCCTGAACAGAAACAAATACTTTGCCAGTTTAACATCACTCCATGACATCAAGAATCCCAAAAATGCAAAGGTCAGACTGAAAACAGCAGCAGCTAACTTTCTCCCCCTTTTTGTGACAGTGCCTGGTCATGCTGTCAAAGACAATTATTTACATTTTCCATTTTGCCTTTTTCTTCCAGCCAGCGTGATATAAGGACTTTTGGGCCAGATGCAGAGGGAGAACTACCAGTTGATACAAGACACATTGCAGACTGAATCCTGAGGTCTCCAATTGGAAGGGAAGCTAATGAACCTAAAGAAGGATCCTATGAAACCTTTATATGTAAATATCACTAACATACCATAAAACAAAATGGTGAATTTAAAACAAATCACGCTTGCACATAGAATCCAACCCATTATATCGGATTCAGATCCAAGATAATAAGCAAAAATCAAATAAACCACCTTATCGACTCATACAACGTGTGAAACCCAAATAAGTTCTTTCTGGCAAAAATATAAGCAATCCACTGGCTAATCCAGTACAAAAAAAAAACTAGTTAAAATTTTTGAATGGGAAGATAATTTGTTGCCAATAGAGAGGCCTTATTTGGTATAGAACAGTACTGTAGTGATAGGAGACAACCACATTACTCCAAGTCTCAGCCACAAGAAGCTTTGAAGAAATTGTGATAGAAAATTCTTAAGCTTTATCACATTTTTCTGACTGAAGTTGAAAAGCATGACCTTGTGCTCTTCTGTGAGGGATAGGCTTTGAGTTCCAGACATACTAATGGCCCCTTTTGTAATCACATGGTAAGTAACGCATTTTTGCCTGTGGCAGTTTTGTGGCCTGCCATTCCAGCTATTTATAATCATGCCAGCTATTTAATGTCATCAATGTAATTTTTGACCACTGCAAAGAAGGAACCTGCTGATAATCTCCAGAGGGGCATGGCGTGGAAACCAAGAACCTTATAAAAGAAAAGAGGCAAGTACAGAATATGGACTAATTTCATTTACAGTATACTTTAAAAAAATAAGACAGAAGTGGATGTACTGGGAAGAGGCAATTCTTGTATCTTCAATTGGGTTGAAAATGCCAGGTTTTGAAAGAGCAGCCTCAATTTTCTCTCATAAGTGACCTAAGTGTCATTTTGCCACATAAATCCCATTCTTCTCAGTGATTTCTGTAAATCACATCAGCCCAATTATCTCTTTAAGAAGAAAGGCATTTCCCTAGCTTATCAACATTTCTTTTGAGAGCATGAAATTTAAGCTTTTGGCAACTATAACTGTTACAGTATATCATCAATTTCTAAAGTAGAACTGTAGAAACCTATGGCTCTCGTGCTATTGCTTAATATAGTTCCAACTTGCCCTAATTTCATTAGGGGAAGTGGGAATTATGGTTGAGACACAAGTTCCTCAATAGTCTACTAAAATGACTGAGACCACTCTTAGGAAACTGGTACTACTTATATTTGTTTTCCAAAGACTCACCATTTAGCTAAGACTGGTTAAGATAGGTCTTACATCATATTCAGCAGTATATCACATGGCCAGGATTTATGACAAATCACTTGATTGTTCAGATTTTAATAATTCCTTTCAAATAAAGCACCAGCTAAGTCTCTTGTACAACTGGGATAATTAATTGAATGCTTTCCACATAATCAGATCCTGTTATCCTGTTAGTTTCTCAACAGGAAAAGAAGGAAAGTGGGTTTTGGCAATAGAAGATTGGTTAAGTTTGCATTCTGAGTCGAATTTGGCTGCTGCAAATTTTAAGACTTAGTACACACAGCATGGTTGAGAAGAACAAGGCTAACTATAAACATGAACTCTCTCACTTACTGGCGCTCTGTACAGACAGGGTGGGGAAATTTTCCTGGCAGTCTCTGAAAATTACAGGCATATTCTTTTCCCGTTAGTCCTTTATGTTTCATTTCTTCAGAAATCTCAACTTTCCAGATCAAAGATCATGGAGAATATACATGGAGTGGAAAACTTCCTCCCTCTCATACACCTTTCTGGTGCCTTCAAATTATGCTTTCTATAAATAATGCACTTTGATTTCCAAAAAGTACTTACTGTGCATTGTAGGTAGTGAAAATACAACATAAGAATCAGGTCAATACCCAAGAACAAACAAGTATATAGAGAGGGAAAGATAGAGTAAGGACAGTCGTAACTGCTGTGAAAGTCTGAGATTGTTTTCCTGGGGCCATTCATATTTTCATATTGCCCAGAAGTAAAAATGGAGATACCCATAAAAACATAGAATTTGAACAGATTGAAAAAACATCTAGGAAGAAAGCAATGGCAAACCATTTCCATACAAGAAAACTATAAAAGTGCACTCAGGTAGTCACCAAGAATTTCAGGTAGCTCTTAAACCTTTAAATAAGTAATACTAGGATTCTCTTCCTCCCACCCAAATTCAGTCCAAGATGCAGTTACAGAAAATGGAAATAATATGCAAAAATGATCTTACATTTGTCACGTGGGAAATGCAGTATCCAGGGTGGCTTGCACAAGGCTCAGTGCAACTCTCACAAAGCTTTGTGTAAGTCACTGTGAACTTTGGAGTTAATATAGACAGGATGGTATGTTTAATCAACCTGCTCATTATTGGCTGGCCCAATATGCAAAGGTGATGAAATTCATAACACTGCCCAATGGAACTAAGCCACTTATTTCCCTATTGATCCATCTGACTGCATCAAAGGAGAGGGACGATACTAAGACTCTCCCTTCCTCCACCCACCCACCCACTCATCCACCCTACTTTTATTTGGGACAAGCTGCCATTTGGCTACTCCCAAAATAATCTACAGCAGTGACCATTACACCTGGACATTTTGCAACTTAGTTATGTAACATTTATGAAAGAGTGATAGCTTATTTGCTTATCTTCCTCCTTTTGGGATCCCTGTCTTTTTTTTTCTTCCATTAATCGCTTAGATTTTTTGTTTATTTTACTTTTTCAAAAATTTGGCAAGGCACAAGTAAAGATAAACACACACCTATACCAAAGAAAGCATGCTCAACCTCTTTCTCTCTTTTGATGAAATAGTAATTACAGTGAGCAAAACAGAGTTAACAGGAGCTAACCGGAAATGAATATGAGTATTATAATGCCACCTATGGACTTGCTTCCGTTTGAGAAATATAACTGAGGAATAAGATTCAGAAAACCCTATGGGCCTCCCAATATCACTTCATACAAAAAAAACTTTTAGTAAAGCCAGCTTGAAAACTAAGTCCTATTCAACAGTTATATCTGAAGATAATTCATGATTAGTTCCCATTTTGCAAAATGCAACAAAACAGCATAGATGATAGATTAGATGACAGACAGACAGACAATGCTGCTTTGGAGTGAAACAAAGCCTGTCCCTTTGACTGATAAATCTGTCAATAGAGGACAATAAGGAATAATTTTCAAATACAAGGAATAAAGAGATTATTCTCAGAAATAAAAAAAGAAATGAAAAAAGCTGCATGTTTTTCTTCCTGAGGCAGCCAAGTCCACATGCTTTTCTTGCCTTTCCTGTAATACATTAGGCTGCACTTAAGTATCTTTCAAAACATGGAAGCTGAGTTTTCCTTTGTCTGCACTCATACCTGTCTGCAGTTTTGAACTTTTGCGTCTCTTGCACATGAACGTGGACTTTAAACACAGAGATTAGAAATTGTTTTTCTGAACACCCAGCTAACAACAATAGGAGTGTTAGGTAACGTTAGGTTCAGGAATGGCAATTATCCTCTTAAGATGATAACGCAGTACTGCCTACCTGAACATAAGGTAAATCTGACCCACAGTCTTTGGGGAGGTCGTATTTCTCATATCCAGAAACGCCTGATTGAAAAGGACCCTGAAACTCTCTTGGCAAGTAATAATACAGACTAACAATCCCTGTATGGCAGTAGATTGAACAGAAATCAGAATTGGCTGCCATTAAGAGGAGAGTGAAGTTGCAATTCGGAATACTATAATACTGTATTTGGGAAGTGAATTTTGGTGCTTGCCAAGCTGAGGTGGCGCAGCGGTTAAAGGCAGTACTGCAGGCCACTTTAGCTGACTGTGATCCGCAGGTCAGCAGTTCAAATCTCACGGGCTCAAGGTTGACTCAGCCTTCCATCCTTCCGAGGTAGGTAAAATGAGGACCCAGATTGTTGGGGGCAATATAAATATACATTGCTTACTGGTGTAAACCGCTTGGAGAGTGCTTGCACTGTGAGGCGGTATATAAATAAATAAATAAATAAATAAATAAATAAATAAATAAATAAATAAATAAATAAATAAATAAATAAATAAATAAATAAATAAGTAAATAAGTAAATAAGTAAATAAATAAATAAATAAATAAATAAATAAATAAATAGATAAATAGATAAATAGATAAATAGATAAATAGATAAATAGATAAATAAAGTATTTTTCGGAGTATAAGACGCACCACAGTATAAGACGCACCTTAGTTTTGGGGGAGGAAAACAAGGAAAAACGGCCTCTGCCTCCCAGCAATTTGCCAAACAGCAAACAGCAAACAGTACAGATGATATACACGGTTTGCTGTGTATTTCTGTGCATGTGTGCCTGACCCATAGAAATGGCAAAGAATTGGAGAAATGTACATTTATGGCAGTATATTAATCCCAGAAAGTTTTCTTAAATGTAATCACACTAACTTCTCCCAATTATTTAAATAGATCTACTCCAAACATGACTAAGTCAGGATTTCTCAGCTGCCTTCTTTTAATACTAATACTTAATACTAATACTTAATACTAAAACAGGACATTTCAGATTATACTTTTACAGATCTTTAAAATTGATGTGGCTTTCTGGAAGTATTCTCTGCTATTTAAAAGAAGATACAATAGCACTGGGCCTCTTCAGAGCAAGCATTTATTTTAAAAAGCTTCTTCATTTTGTTAAGTTGTCTAGAACAATAATAAAGCAGTCTTTAAAAAATAAGTCTAATAATTTGAACACTCTACAAACATTTAATAAAATAACATATGAACAGAATCTGCCTCTACCCAGGATAGAACTCACAACATCCTGATTGTGAGGCAAGAGCTCTAGCTCTGAGCCATAGCAGCTATAGCTTGCCTCCTTGCAATTTCAGCAGTCTAATATTGCCAGCAGTTTATCTCCCAGCAATTTGTCACATTACAGCCACTGTAGTTAGTTTCATTTTACCACGTGGCTTGCAAGCCTCCGTCAGCTGTAGGTCGGGAGGCAGTTTATCTCTTCTTCTGCTCTTCTTGTGCTTTGCCCTGTTTGCTGCAAAGAGGTAAATTGCTGGCAGGTAGAGGCCAAAGAGTGGGGGTGGCTGGGTGGGGCTACATTTGGTGTATAAGACGCACCCAAGTTTTCACCCTCTTTTTGAGGGTAAAAAGGTGCGTCTTATACTCCGAAAATACGGTAAATAAGTAAGTAAGTAAGTAAGTAAGTAAGTAAGTAAGTAAGTAAGTAAGTAAGTAAATAAATAAATAAATAAATAAATAAATAAATAAATAAATAAATAGTCGACCAGCAAAGCAACACTGTTAGCCAAAGAAATCAGTTGCAAATATATAGACTGGAAGGAGTCTTTCAAGCACTTAGAACAGAGGTCTTCAAACTTGGCAACTTTAAGACTTGTGGACTTCAACTCCCAGAATTCTGGGAGTTGAAGTCCACAAGTCTTAAAGTTGCCAAGTTTGAAGACCTCTGAGTTAGAACATGTTCTATGGTACAGGAAGTCTTTGACTTACAACAGTTTATTTAGTGACTATTTGAAGTTAAAACAGTACTGAAAAAGTAACTTAAGACCATTTTTCACACTTATGACCATTGCAGCATCCCCATGGTCACATGAATCAAAATTCAGATGATTGGCAACTGACTCACATTTTATTGCAGTGTCCTAAGGTCATTTGATTACCTTTTACAGCCTTCTGACAAGCAAAGTCAATGGGGAAGCCAGGTTCACTTAACAATCCATGTTACTAACTTAACAGCTGCAGTAATTCATTTCACAACAGTGGCAAGAAAAGTCGTAAAATGAGGCAAAATTCACTTAACAACTGTCTTGCTTAGCAACAGAAATTTTGGGCTCAGTTATGGTTGTAAGTCAACTTATGACCACAACTGAGCCCAAAATTTCTGTACTACCTATACAGGAATACCTGTATTGCTTTTTAAAGGCACTGCAAAGGTAGAATTAGAAGGCAATAATTTGGTGATATGTCAGTGACTATTTTTCAGTTTACCAAATACAAAGACAGAAATGAAGATAATTTTCAAGGTGAGATAAACAATATTCTAGCCATGACAGTTCCTACTGATCTAAAACCGGTCTTGCATTTAAATGGCAATGTTTTACTTTAAACTTCCATTTTTGAGATAGAACACAAATTAAACTAAGGCTAGATGAATGCTATGGGAAGAAAGTTAGGTTTGCTACACCACTGTCTAGACTGATACACCACTATCTTACCAGCAAATATAGGAACTAAGCACTTTAGAAACAGTTTAGGCCAGTCTTTCCCAACCCCGTGTCCTCTCCATGTGCAATTGTGCAAAGAATGGGAAGATTGTAAACATTTTCCCACAATAACTGATGCAGCCTTGGAATTATGTGAGTTGTGGTTCAACGTATTTGTAGGCAGCAAAGTTAGGCGAGAAAGAGCCCCTAGAATAGAAAACATCAAGTGAATCATGCCTCAAAAGTTTATAGAATCTGCCAGTGTATAGCATATCGTAACAGTGTTGTATGTGCAAAAGCTACGCTCAAAGTATTCAGTGCTTTTTTGTGCATGATCTAGTCTATTGTTATTATACTTATTTATATACAGTCTGCTTTCCAGGACTACTTTATCCACTTATGCCTGATTGAATAAAGATCATTTGCATACCCATTGGTCCTCAAAAAAAAATTTTTTTTCCCCACAAAACTGATGCAATATAAACTAGCAGTTCTGTATATGGCAGGGGGAATGGCCCAAATCAACTAGAACAGCTATTTATTTATTTATTTATTTATTTATTTATTTATTTATTTATTTATTTATTTTTCGCACTTGTATGCCGCCCACTCCACAGAGACTCTGGGCGGCTCACAACAATAAAAAATCTACATGCAAACAATAAATCTAGAAAAAACATTAAAAACAATAATTATTAAAAACCTTAAAAACCTTAAAAACCACCATTTTTAACCCCATTCATGGGACCAAGGGTTCATGATGTTATATTGAAATCATTGGCCCCAGGCCTGTCGACATAGCCAGGTTTTCAGCGCTTTTCTGAAGGCCGGCAGGGTGGTAATAATGCGGATCTCGGGGGGGGGGGTAGTGTATTCCAGAGAGCCGGTGCTGCCACAGAGAAGGCCCTCGCTCATGGGCCCACCAGTCGACATTGTTTGGCTGACGGGACCACCAGCAGACCAACTCTGTGGGCTCTAACCGGTCTTAGAGAGGTATGCTGAAGAAGGCGGTCCCGGAGGTAAACTGGTCCTAAGCCATGTAGGGCTTTAAAGGTAATCACCAACACCTTGAATTGCGCTCGGAGACCTATGGGCAGCCAGTGCAGCTCGCGAAGGATGGGTGTCACATGGGTGTATCTAGGGACACCCATCACCACACGCGCCGCCACATTCTGCACTAGCTGTAGTCTCCGAACATTCTTCAAGGGTAGCCCCATGTAGAGTGCGTTGCAGTTGTCAAGACTCATGTAAGCCACTTCTGATTTAGGAGAATCTCATCTTTGAAAATACCCAATGTATTCATGTGGTTCAATGTTGCCTGTTTTCATCAATTTTTGGATAGAATAATTTTGAAATATATCCAAGATTAACAGAGAATAAGGATTTAGAGAAGGTGTGCCCAACCTTTTGGCTTGCCTGGGTGAAGAGGAATGTCTTGGGCTGCATATAAAATAAATAATATAATTTAATGTCTATAAATAACAAACTTCCTTTATTTTCTTATATTTTTATTACCATCTTGTGGGGCTGCATTGTGTGCTTAGTCCACTTATATATACGTACAAACATACAGACGTGCATGTGCCACTTGTGTTTAACCTACACACATTCATACATACTGGAATAATGTCACTTCAGATCTAAAATTGCACACTGGCAAGGAAGAGCTACCTCCCACTCATTCCTTCTTTTACTAGTCATTTCTCCTCCAAAGTTCTATCACTACAGTACTGACTGGCCATTATAGGCTGTCAAGAGAAATGTTATCTCCATATAGCCGTGATGGCGAACCTATGGCACACGTGCCATAGGTGGCACGCAGAGCCCTCTCTGCGGGCACATAAGCTGTTGCCCCAGCTCAGCTCCACCGTGCATGTGCGCATGCCTCCCGCCGGCCAGCTGGTTTTTGGATCTCTGCCATGCATGCTCGGGGTGGGGCGCATGCGGGAGATGCATGTGCATGCACGGGGTGGGGAGCATGCAGGGGGTCACATGCACATGTGCAGGGGTCACACATGCATGTGTGGGATCACATACGCATGTGCGGGGGTCGTGTGCACATGAACGAGGTCACATATGCATGCACAGGAGCGCAGGGGGGTCACACATGCATGCATGGGGGCAGGGCATGGAGTCACGCACACATTGCATTATGGGTGCACACACTGTCGTGCGCCCATGCAAGCGCTTTCGGCACGCGACGACAAAAAGGTTAGCCATCACTGCCATATAGCATAACACATAGCAGCCATGATAAATTTTATCCTCTAACATAATTTTGTGATTCTTAGAAATCCTCCTGTGAGAATTTCTTCATCCCAAAGGAGGAAGTTCATGAAGAACTGCAAAGAATGTTATGAGTGAGCCTAGATCACTCTATCAGCTCAGTAGCTCTGAGCTGAACCTACTCATCACTCAAATATTTGCGATTTCCATTATTGCTGCAGCAAATTATGGGTATATGCTTGTTTTAGCAGGTGCCCAATACTTCAGATAATTCCAAGTAAAACACTGGGGTTATATCCCAATCCATCATAAAGGCTTAGTACTACTTAAAATCCATTATTCGGTTTCCCCAAAGCTAAGATTTTTTTTAAAAAAAACCACAGGCAATAGCTTTTATTGGATTAACTTTTGCTGATATAGGAGTGTGCAAACTTGATTTTCATAGACCTGTTCCACAAGCAAAGCTAACAAAGTAATACAAACACCAGTCTGTTTTTGGGTACTACAAGTTAATCTATTTTTTTTTAAAAAAAGAAAGACTCACATAGATTATTGTTGATTTACAGTCAACTTATGGCCTGTGTCAGAAAGTTAAGGGACAGTTGCTATCCCTTTAGATCAGGAAATAGTTTAGTTAATTATTAGACAAACACCATTTCTTAACCACAGGACATACAAACCAATCTACCTCTTACACATTAGTTGTGGCATGGGCATTATGAAATCATTGCTGGAGTTTTGTTTTCTGTTTGAGAAAGAGACCAAACCCTATGAGTCTCTCAGAGTTAATCAAGGACACCAATTTACATGCCCAGCTGGGAAGTTTCTGCTGGATTCTTTGGTTGGCAGGATCCATGAAAAACTCAATTTTGGGGAAGGGGAAGGAGTCTTTCCTTGTCCAACCTGCATTCCTCCTTCATGCATCTCACAATCAATTCTTCATACAATTCTGAAGTGGTCAATAAAACAATTTGGAACATGTAGTGGGAAAAGTGTTACATGAAACAGATCTTACTTCAATTATATATGTTCTGGGCCACAGCTTGAGTTCAGTTCTTAAGTGAAGAGCCAATCATGTAATACTTTTTATTACTATTATTGTCAAACAGCACTTATCACCATTATCAACAACATCAGACCTAATGCTTCAAACAGTATCAGGTATCTGGGTTAACTGCCATTTCATTTTTCATAGTGCAGTAGTCCTTGTGACCAATTTGTCCTGGGTCACAGTAACTAAATATAACATTTAGTTATTTATGGCTTTATATAGCATAACAGATGTTAGGTGCCTTGAAAACAACTAACATGTCAGTGCAGTATTGGGACAAAATTATAAACAAAACTTTTTATCCAATATTTTAATTTTTAACAACCCATCTCCCCAAACTTTAAATGCCAATTACTAAAAAGCCCGGTCAGATTGCATCCGCTTATTATATCACTCTAGTACCAGCTCCCAAAATTTCTTGACATGATCACATAGTCTCCACATTTCTGGACAGCAAGAGAATTTTATTCACCCAAAGTCACAAGGCTATAATGAGCAACCCAGTTGTCACAACTGAAAATACATTTGCCTCAAAGTTAGCAGCTTAGCTTTATTCGATAGCAGCAATCAATACAGATTATCTGAGGAAACCTTGGAGTTACTAGCTGAATGTTTCAGATAATTTAATGCCACCCCATTTGGATCTTTAAAACGGAAGCCCTGGAAAGTAGGCCTACCCCAGGTAAAGGCAAACTTTTAAAACAAAATTTCTGTTTTTCTGGAGGCGGATTTTCAGCTTCCAGAAATGTCAATAACACCACAGAATACAGTAGGAAGAAAGAGAAAAGAATCTGAAACTTCTCCCTTGACTGATGAAAGAGGTTTAAAAACATGTTTTTGTACTTTATAAGATAGAGCAGCAACTGGGCTATGTCAAATTTGAATCTGTGCTCTATGGATTTCCAACAATTAACAAACTTTAGAAAGCTCAGACTATCCAGCCAGTAGGAGAGAGCAGGAGTTCATGAAAGAATTAAAGGAAAAGAGGGAGAGAGAGAAGTTCAAGGATGAAGCTAACCCGATGATCATTTTTCCCAAGGCTTGGAGGAATTCCTTCGTCATCTAATAAACTACCGCTCATTAAGTAGCAACAGTAACCTAGGGGCCAGACATTCATTTATCCGCCACATTACTCCCAACGCCACGTATGCCAATGAACAGCTCTGAAACCCAACTGCTCCGGGTTGAAAGTAACTACGGGAACCGAAGTAGCAAAACGTGGAATCCCCGAGCAGATCGAGCATCAGAGATTTCCGCAGCGAATTCAACCAAAATAAACCCCGCGATTAATATATGACTCATACCTCCTGCAGCCCCACCCCTTTCTGGAGACGAAAGCCTAAGATTTTCCAAAAGAGCCGAGATTACGATGATCAAGCAAAATAACTTCTCTGGCGGTGCGCTTGCGGTCTCTCAAACGGAGCGAGCGCTGCCAACAATGTCCTGCTCTAATACTGAGCCGGCTCTTCCCCCTCGTCCCCCGACCCAACCACTCACGCTCCTCCGCAGCAGTAGCCGCCGCCGGAGGAAGAGGAGGAGGGAGAAGGTACGGGGGACGCCGGCCTCCTCAGATCCCCCACGGGGAGCCTCAGAGGACCTTGCCCGAGCTGAGAAGAGGCGCCGGCCTCTCAGGGAAAGCCGTCGGAGCGCTGGGGCTTCTTTCACGATTCACTTTCCCAGGCGTCCACCGATTGCAAAGCCGGACGGAGCTGAGGAGAGGCTCTTTTCAGTAAGGGAAAGCGGCCCCGGCTCTTCAGGAGATGCCCAGAGTAGTTGGGGTTTTTTTCCAAGAGCAAGGGCAAACGTGTGAACTGACTTGAGAGGAGGCGGCTAGGAAACACTAGCGCACGTGTTGCTGAAGTACCTGGAAAAGAGACGCAGCAGCTCGTACGCCTTCTTTCTCAAAGAGAAGCCGCATCTCCGCTTCTAAGCCCCGAGTGGTGAATTACGTGTGGGCTCAATCGCAAACCGGCTCGCGTTCTACCGCCTTTTAAATTGCTAGACCTCAAGGCGCATGCGCCTTGTGAGTGACGTTGACTTGCCCGAATCTGGGGCCGAGGGAGCGTTCCTTGTCTGGAGACCGGGAGAAGTTATTTTTCTCGTCTCCTCCCGCGGGCTGTAGTTCAAGGCTGCGACCCGCCTAAACTCCGGCTTTCGGGAATTACCTGATTACCCTTTTCATTTCAGTGTTGCAAAAAGCACTAACCCCCCCACCCCTCCACAAGTATGTGACTAAAATTATGACCAAAGTGTTATTGACTCCCTCAGACATTTGAGGTGAACGGTGTTACTTTGCGAATACAACACCAACAGAGAAATATACATGCTAAAAAAATGCAAATACAAAAAGTAAATGTTAATTTATTATTCCGTGTGTAAGTAGACCCTGCCTTTCTTGTTTTATAAACATTTGATGCTGCTTTAAAAAATTAAGTACAAAATATAATATAAAAATATAATTAGGATCAAATCAGCATTAAAATAATTTAACAATGGGGCACTCCAAAACCTGGGAGCCAAGCAGAAATCCTCCTTTTTGTGCCAAATTACCTAACTTGGGTGGCTGAAGCATCTTCCAAATTTTAAATTTAAAGTATTTAATTTTATATGCTTCCACAATTTCTAACTATCAATTTTTAGGCATTTATACTTTGATTGCCATGCTGTAAAATTGCATTTAGGGGAAAAAAGACAATTATAAATATTTTTATTTGGAAGCCCAGACATGGTTTAACATAAACCATCTTTCAGATCAGTTCAAATGTGTACTGAATTTGTTGATTTCAGTGCTGTATTTCAGGCAGAGCTCCAAACATAGGATACTGAACAATGATTCAATCTTTTTAATTTCCTCAGATTAAGCCCAGGTTTTACACTCCCATATCTACAAGTTCATTATTTATTTATTTCTTTGACAAGGTCATTGGGCAGACTCATTTTTGCTGAGAACAACATGATACCAAGACCTCTGCATAGCAGCTTTTTTTGTTTGTTTTCAAAGGAAAAAGATTTGGTGAAGGTAACATTTGAAACTCTTGGACTTTGCTTACTTAAGAGCTTACCAAGGTGTGTGGGTGGATGGGTGGTGTGCATGTGTGTATGCACACATGCATGTGAGAGGGGTGGTTAATGAGTGTTCCTGAGAGTGTTCCTACTTTTCACCCTTCGGTCATTTTTCCAGCATCGTGCAGCCTCATGGGCTTCCGGCATTCCCATGACATCCCAAACAAAGTCATCCTCCTTTCAGTTTTACTCAGATCAGCCAAAGAGGCTGCACAAGGATGGATCGATATGGGACAATAGAATCAACAGCAACACCCAGGACTCCTTTGCAACAATAAAGTAAGTCAATTTAAAATATTGTAAAAGTAGTAGAAAAGCACCTTCACAAAGAAGTAGAACAGGAGCCTCTTTTGTCCAGAACAAAACTTTCAGGAAATTACTACATATTCCTTATAACCAATCCTAGTTTGAAGTTATTATATAAAAACTGATCTGATTAGCTGTCTCCTGCTTTTAAACTGTAGAAGACTCTGTTTAGTTGGGGTTTCTATGCCTGACAAAGTTTCAGTGAGTCAGGCAATCATGGCTGAGACCTCACAGATCCAAGTCTGTCTTCCAAGTGCCAATTACAGTGATAAATGAGCAGCTTGTTTCAGCTGTATTTAGACTAGCATTGAAGTCAATTTCACTCTGTAGTCCATTTAGATCTTCATGCAGCATGAGTTGAGTTTGTGTTAGTCCTTTATCCAGACATGAATGCAGGCATTCCCCAAACATCTGTGTGACCAACTAGATATTTGTACAAATATTCACAAATAGAGGCACAGATATGGGGATGGAAACATCTGTTCTCAAAATTAGATAGGCATTTGTTGATATGTAATTTATTGATATTCCAATTTATAGCAGTTTATGACAAGGCCAAGACACTTTAGTGATGCACGTAAAACTTTTTGAATGTGAAATATTATTGCCCCTTATTTTTTATTTAATATCTCATGCATTGCATTTTTCATTTCTTTTGGTATAGTTGTACCAGGCCTGCCTTATTTGGAGCTCCATCCAAACTGTTTGCAGATTGGATCCCTTACATATGAGACAAAGATTATCGAACACCCATTCTTCTCATGAGTCTACCAAGTGGGGACAAGCCCATTGGCATGGCTCTTTGAGACAACTGACTGATGCAAAAAGCCAGTCATATTCCTGAAAAAACTCACTGTGCAAGTGCAAAAAGCTGTAAGACCATGTGGAGACATATCTAACCAGGACATATCTTTTACTGAAGAAAACATTTGGCTAAATGTTAATGTTAACTGGTTTTATTGTGTTTTTGAATTCCTGACCAAATGTATGTCTTTCTGCCAAGTCAAGTTCAAAATTACTAACATGAGTTTTATCTTCATAAGTATAATGTAGAGAACAGCTTAGTAGAAATCAGCATGTGTGTAATGATTTTAAAACTAAAGGGCTATTGTTAATTAGCTACTGCTTTTAAATGATTGCCACATCAGGAAGAAGAAAAAATTCCAAAGAGAGTCCATGACTCCTTCTAATCACCAGTTCAAGAGGTGGATGCTGGCAGGAATGGAGCCAAAGCAATGCCAAACGAGCAAGTATCAACGTGCTTGAAAACTTGAGGTTTGCAAATAACCCTAATGCAAATGAATAAGTCCATGAAGTAAACACAACCTGAGTATAAATTATGTAATGCTGTGCTGGAAAAGAAAATGGCTGAGGAGGTGAAGTTAGCTGGAATGTTTTAACTTAGAGGTTGCCATAGTTGGCTGATCATCCCTAAGCATTAAGAAACATAACTCTTAAGAGATGAGATAATACTGAAACATGTTTCAAGTCTGATGTACAATGAGTAATAACATTATAGTGAAGATACCTGTTCTGTACTGTTGAAGAATTCCAGAAGATATTTTAGCCACCTCTATCAGTCGTAGTTCAATTGACTATTATTGATGCATATCTGCTTTTGACATCTTTCTTCATGTATACCCTGAATTACGGCCACAAGTTTCCAAGTTCAATCAGCAGAAACGGTTGGGATAATACATTAGGAATTCCAATCTGGGATAAACTGTTTCTGTTTACTGTTTACCTTAACAACAGATACTGTATGTGAAAAAGAGAACTGTTTCTTCTTATTCCTGCATATACAGTAATTGTGAAGAACGCTTGTCAAAGATTATACAGTTGGAATCCAGGAAGAGGAAGGGCAACTGCCATATGAGCTGCATCTGCCTGATTAGATTCTTTTACAGATTTTCCTTCTATGATCTAAAACTGAACTGAGATTGAGATCACTTAGCCATCAGGGTATGACAACGTCTGCAAGAATGTGATAAAGACTGATAATGTCTGTCACTGAATAATCTAGCTTTGAAAGTGTTCTGCAAGAGGAACGTCCATCTATGGCTTCAAAAATTCAAAAGCTGGTGCAGTTGAGCTGCCCTTCAGAATATTCTCCAAGCAATTTTCTTGCTCCAAGCAATGTTGTCCAAGCTATATGCTCTGCCAGCCTTCCAACTCTTGGCCATTTGGACACACCGGCTGAAGAGTCTAGAGTTTTAAGTCCAACAGATCAGGAGAACATCAGGTTAAGGACAATTGTCCTCCTTGCTATGATGTCACAGAAGCTTAACACTGAAAGAGCACAGCTGGACCATCAGGTCTATGCTCTTGCTCACTACAAGAATGGAAATTAATATATTCAGGACAGAGAGCTGTCTGGCCTTCATTTGAAAATATCCAATGAAGGGGAGCATATCACCTCTTTGTATTTATCTCAACAATCATGCTACTTTATTTGGAAGTTTTTTTTCTAACGGTCAGTCAGAATCTTCCATTCTTTAATTTAAACTAATAGATTTATGTCTTACCAGTTTCTAGTTTCTTAATCATTCATCAGTCAGAATGTGTGATTGTTTGCCTGAATCTTTCTTAAACTCTGGTGATACAATATTCTGAATGTGGCCTGGCCAACAGATAGCAAAAGGTATTATCTGTCTCAAAGCTTGGAAATATCTTCCTTTTCATATATTGCTTTTTGCATATTCAGTCTATAATCAACAATTCTTTTAATATTTTTATATACATTATTATCAAGCCAGGCAGCCCCCAACAAATAACGGCTGATTTAATGTCTGTTTTCTAAGAGAAGAACCTTGAAGTTGTCCCTGTTAAATTTCATTCTCTTATTATCTACCTATTTCTTCTACCCTTTGAAGATAACGTTGAATTTGTTTTGGTTATTCACTATCCCACTCATATTTGTGCTATCTCCAGATAGAATAGGCATTTATTCTACCTCTTCATTGAAATCATTATTAAAAACATTGAAGAGCACAGATCAGAACCTAGTATCAAAAATAGTTATCACAAAGCAGATTATTATTGCTTTACTTATGCAACAAATCAGCTGGTTTATCTCTGCTAGTGTATCATGGATCCCAGCCAACTATACAGATGTCTTTCCTGTATAAAGATAATATGTATGCAATTACAATCCTGTGAAACCAGAATCAAATCATATTAATATTGGATTGCATAAGCATTCATGGTTTTTTTAAAAAGCTGCCAAAAAAGGTACTGAAACCCATACAGACTGTAGTAATCTTCTCAAACAATGAGGTTGCTTCTACAGGACAATTCTTGAATGCTGATAAGATACTGCTCTTCCACAAATCAGACAGAAGTGAAATTAAAAGTATTGCATCCAGAATGTATTTAGTAAAATATTAAATAGAGCCAGTCTGGTGCAGTGGTTAAGGCACCAGGCTAGAAACTGGGATACACTGAGTTGTAGTCCCACCTCAGTGACAAAGGTAGCTGAATCTCCTTGGACCAGTTACTCCCTCCCAGACCTAGGAAGGAAGCAATGTTGCCAGCAAACACTGACTAGAAGGCACACACACAAAAATTAGTACTATATTTTCCTCATAATTCTAGCCATGCTCTACTCTACCAGCAATATTCTAATATATATTTTTCCAAACTTAGTCTCATTCAGAAATTTTCTCAATCCTTATCTGCAGCTTTAGCAATTTCTAGACCAGAATTCTCTCTTTCCTATTGAAGAAAGTTAGCACCCACCCCCCTCCTAGAAGAATGAAATATTTTAGGAAATATTAAAAAGGCAGAATATTATATTTTCCTGGATGAGAAAAGGAGAAACATGTTTTAAAGACAAAGCAGCTCCCTGCAGCTCCCTGCCCCCTCCCTTCAGCTCCAGAGTGATGGGATTGATAGAATTAGCCCTCTACCAGTGGTGGGTTCCTACCGGTGCGGTCAACTCTACTGCACCCGTAGCGGCCAGCAGATGGCGCTATTTGCGCGTGACAGCTCTGGTGCCGTCTTCACCGGTCTCTCGTGCGGCGCCATCTTTTGGGGGGGGGGGTTGGGCTGATTTTGCTTCCTGCGCATGCGCGGAAGCAAAATCTCACGAGGGGACGCACGTGCGCATGAGATTTTGGGTTTTTTTGCTTCCGCGCATGCGCGGAAGTAAAAAAACTGCCGAAATCATGTGCGCACATGTGTCCCCTCTCAAACCATGTGGTCCTGCCCACCATTAACCTGGCTTAGGACCAGGTTATCTCCGGGACCGCATCCTACCTCATACATCCCTACGACCAATTAGGTACCACAGAGTCGGTATCCTCCAGGTCCCTTCAGCCAAACAATGTTGGTTGTCGGGACCAAGGGGGAGAGCCTTCTCTGTGGGGGCTCCGGTTCTCTGGAACCAACTACCCCCAGAGATCCGATCTATCCCCACCTTGCTGGCCTTCCGGAAAGCTATTAAAACATGGCTCTTCCTGCAGGTGGGGTGATGTGACCAATGAACATCTTAGGTCTCCCCCAGGTATGAATGTGTTGTTTGGCTTTTTAATCTTTTAATTAATTAAATGTTTTATTTTTGCTACTGTTTTTATATTGTTCTTATACTCTGTTGTACGCCGTCCTGAGTCCCCAGGGAGTAGGGTGGCATATAACAACAGCAAAATAAAATAAATAAATAAATAATAAATTAAACCATCTTTCCAAATAGCCTCCATGTTTCCAGTGTCTTTCTCCCCACTTGGAACTGAACCCAGATGGACATTTCTTCCAACACTATTGATAATGCCAAATATGCCATTATTAATTTAATATATTGCTTCAATATTGATAATAAAAAGTACAACAGTCTTAATTTCCCAGCAGAAAGAGGTCTGTAAGAGGTCTGTAAGGGGCATACATAAGCGCACCACTGTGCCTTCCGTCCCTGTCCTACTGTCCTATTGTCCTCTTTTCCGGTACTTTTTTTACTTACGTTATGTTTATACAAACAACTATCCTATACATGTTTGACAAAACAAACAAACAAACAAACAAATAAATAAATCATGAAAAGGAGAACAAGTTTCATTTTCATGTCAGAAAACCTGATAAAAGGATAAATCCTGATTCTTTGCAAAATACCAATTAAGGTCAATTCAGGCTCAGAGTTAAGATGATCAAAATTATTTAGGGGATGTTCCATGACTGCATTTCTATTTCAAGCATTTGCAGAAAGACTCAGTTCAAATCTGAAGCACTGTGATGGGCGAAAGAGATTTACTTTATTCTCTACACTACTTTTTAAAATTATACTCCATCCCACTGCCAGTGGTTGCTGCTATGGAAAGCATTATACAGTAGCTACCTAAACAAATAGCAATAGGGTAGGGACAAGAGGAAGGATGATTTCATTGCAAAAATAGGAGGGAGAAAAGTAACTATAACCCTAATCATGTTCTTAAAAAAGAAGAACACTGAACTCTCAACATTTTGTCTCTTCATGTCTTCAAAATCATGTCATCATAAGAGTTCAGCTTTAACCTCAATATTATTGATTCCCTTGTGTTTTAAATTTAAAACAAATCATTTTTATTATGATTAAAAGGCGTAAGAACCATATTTAGATAGCTGGATTTCCATACAGGTATTTTTGCAATTCCTGCTATGGGGGAAAAAGGGTTAATGAAACCAGGAAATACTTTAGAAAAGCAAATAGAGTTTTGGACACACTGCTCATTACCTCCTGAGAGGATGTTCTAGGCAGGGCTGCTGGATGACTATTTCGATGAGGAGCTGAGCTGGTTCAGAAGAATTTTTCCCCTTCTCCTGTCAGGAACAGATATCCTGGATCTTCCATTTGCTGATGTCTCTCTTAGTCTTAGCAGCCTTTGTGTAAGAGACAAAACATTGCATATCCTGAATCTCCAGTTTGTTTCCAGTATCTATTGTGAAGCATATTTATTACAGATGTTCAGAACTGCTCTTTACTGTGATTTCCTTAAACAGCCACGTATATTTTATAAGCTATTTTTAACATGCACACACCCAGGATACAGACAGCAGAGGCTTTGACACAGTCAGAGTAAGCATCTGAACTCTTAAGCTTATCTGCTCTTGTTCTCTAAACAGGAAATGTAGATACAGTGCAAGAATTTCTCTCCATTACAGAACAATTTGGGCCAAGTGTTCCCAATTGTTTTTCCCCCTCTTGTCTATTGTAGCAATATACATCAGCTCAGTAACATGGTGTTGTAAGGAATATCCTTCTGGGTTCAGTTCCAAGTGGGGAAAAAGGCACTGGATTCATGGAAGTTGCTTGGAAAGAAGGTTTAATGGTGGACAGGAGCACATGGCATGAGTTCCTGAACAGAAAAGGTGGATCACATGCTTCCAGATGTTGGGTGAAGAGAAAAAAAAGTTGCTGAGAGTTCCTGAGTTTTTATAACCTCTGTTGGGCCCCACCTCAGAGTTTACTGTTCCTGTATAAGAAATGCACTCTGATTGGTGGTCAGACTCCCAGGGGCCATGCAGGGGCAACTCTGTAGTCTGTGTTTTTGAGTTCAAGTTTGGCTGACCCTTGCTGGGTGATGGTGTAATGAAAGGGCTTTGGGCAATTCCTAATATGACTCTGTCTGAAGGAGGTAGATCTTTGTTATTTATTTATTTATTTATTTATTTATTTATTTATTTGTGAGATTTATATACCGCCTCACAGTGCAAGCACTCTCTAAGCGGTTTACACCATTAAGCAATGTATATTTATATTGCCCCCAACAATCTGGGTCCTCATTTTACCTACCTCGGAAGGATGGAAGGCTGAGTCAACCTTGAGCCGGTGAGATTTGAACCGCTGACCTGTGGATCACAGTCAGCTAAAGTGGCCTGCAGTACCTGCCTCTAACCGCTGCGCCACCTCTATGTAGAATAGACTGGTCCAGGCTATTAACAAAGGTGGGGGGGATGAGTGAGCTGGGCCATTCCCTGATGGCACATTGACAAAGGTGGGGGCTACTAAGAGTGAGTCTTTTTCTGTCTAAAAGCATGTTTCTAGGGATATTCTACATAATATTCTGCCTTTTTAATATTTCCTAGGATATTTTATTTTTCTAGGAGAGAGGTGGATGCTAACTTCCTACAATGGCTGGGTACTTGTTCTACAGTAGCATCAAATACCTGAGGTCATTGCTACCTGAGTATCTGTTTAGAAATCTATGTTTAGCAGTTCTTTTTAAAAAGTTATAACCAAGAAGAGATTTTCTTATTAAACTCCTGAGCATCCAAAAAAAGCCAGTTATTTCCAGGAACTAAATCCAGAAGCTTACTCAGAAATCCCATTGACTTAAGTGGAGCCTACCTCTGAGCAAGTTGGCATGATTACAAACATGGCGAAATCTGAGACAGCATTGTTGGAATATGTACAGTCATTTTTACAGGTGACAAAATGGAGCAGAGAAATGCGCGCACACACATATAATGCTGGCAAAGGAGAGAATAATCACGGGTGGGGGAGGAAATAAATGATTCCCTTCTTACAGGAAGTTTTTGACTGGCACAACATACAGCGTTTCAAAGCCATTTTACAGTACAGTACACAAAAAGTAAAGAATAATGTAACATTTAAGTAGTTTAAAAACAGCCTCTACTTCAAGAAATGAAAGATGTTTCTTGGAATGGATTCAACAAGCTGAAAAGGGGTTTCATCTTGCTTGTAAGTAATGGATACAGATAATGCCCATTTCTGCCACACTTGTTCCAGAAATAAATTAAAACTATTTTTGAAGAAAGAATCAGAATTCATTTTCTTTCAAATAATCTCTTTGAAGTGTAACATTTCAGAGAGGAAAGACTGGCTCTACTATTCAGGAAAAAAATAAATATGTACTAGCACCTCAACTGTTCAGTCTTGAACCTTCAAGTCCTATAGATGCACCTTTCTTTATCATTTATTTGCACTATCAAAATAGGGTTTTACAGATACTTCTTTGTCTGGTTATAGAGAGTTTGAATAACTTTGTATTAAAAAAAGAAAATATAACCCTTTAAACCTTTTTGACCCCAAGATTTAAATTGGTTGTCCAGCAGTGCTTGAACAATGCACACGTGGACCTCAATACACTAACCAACTGCTTCTCCTTTCATCTCAGACTGCTATAGCCATTAGCATAGCACATGGTGTGATTTGGGCTGTTTCAGTTCAAAAGCATGTCTTAACATTTTAAACATTCATTATTATTAAACAAGCATTGTTATTTTTGGCCAGCTCACAATTTCAGACTAATTTGTACTGCAAGGCTGATTGTTTTTTGCTACAGCAAAATGTTTGAGTCCATTCAAAGTATGGTAGAGCTATTTGTAACCCTAAAAGCAATACTACATGAATACATCACACTAAGACATAATGTGGATTGTATGGCTTAATAATTTAGTGTATTATGTGATCCTACCCATCATACAAAACCGTAGTTTATGGCTACATATTGTGGCTTAATCAAATTATAGCTAAACAAAGCATTTTTTTAAACAAGGCAATCTTTTGATGATGATTGAAGACTGCCTTTTTTGATGTGCCAAGAGACTTAAACTGGAGCAATCACATTAAACACAACTGATTTAAGAACAGATTTCAGTTTGCTCCGCATTATATATGCAATTCTTTCTTTTCAGCCAATGACTAGTCACTAGACAGTCTCTTATTCTAAACTGTGTGTATTCTCAGGTTCGGGGGATGGGACCCATAACAAGCAACTAACTTGATAATTGAGAATCACTTTTACTGTAACATCTCCATTCATACTGGGGTGTTTCCTGGGATAGTAAAAATCATTTCTCAGTCTGCATTCACGGGTCCTTCAAACCTAGAATGGCCCTTTGCCGGCAGAACTATGGAGACTCCGGGGAAATGCAAATGTTGGCACTTTCTGTCAAGTTAAAAGCTAGAGCTGGTTTTTCCGTGGGAGGTAAATTAAGTGCTACTGGACCACATCCAGGCTGAAAAATGCCTGGCAGAGATGGCTGAGAAGACTGCAACAGGATCTATTATTTCTTTTTATTAAGCAAATTATAATGTATTGCATGGTTTCTATATTTGTCACTCTTCATTACCATCTTGGCCTTATCTTCAACAGAAAATATTCTTCCTTGGCTTAGATGATGATAAGCTCAGGAAAATTGTCATTGCAGACAAACTGTTTTTAAAGTGAGAAACTTGTCATCTCTCACCTTGAACACAGGTGTAAAAGATTCACAAAAGATCTACTGCTTCCAAGATTTTGCCTTTTGATTTGTTACTTGCTGTATAGGAATCTCCTTCCAGTAAGTTCTTGCTTTTCTGTTTTAAACTGAATAAACGGCATCTGGCAGGTTTTGGCTAATACAACTCTTTTAAGAATTAAGATTAGTGTTTATTGTTTCAATTATACAATGTGAAATGTATGGACTTAAATTAGCCAAGAGTTTTGTTCTCCAGGTCTATATTTGTGAAAAAAAGACAAAACCTAAGTGAGATTGGACATTCTTTACTGGAATGTTCAACAAACAGATTTTTGTTAATGGGATTCCAATTCTATTTGGCCTCACCTAAAGAGAGAGCCCTCAGATTTCATGTCCTTTATTTCTAACACCAGAGGTGTTTTTATTTTCTTTGTAGTTCGTTCCCTTCAGGAATCTCCTCAATTGCTTGAGTGCATCACCTTATGCTAACTAGGCCCAAGGCCTCAGAATTTATTCGAAATCATATAGAATCTTAGCATCTGTCATCTGCCAGGGGGGTCATTTTCTTGGTTGCAGCAGAAACAAAAGGTGGGTGGGACCTTAAAGATTAATACAATTGTTACAGTGTAAGCCACTATGATTAAGGAAAAGATTCTGCTATCATCATTGGTTTTTAAAGGGTGGTAAATTTGTATAACAGTTTGATCCTGAACAACAGAAACCCAGATGGGACTCTATAAAAAGAAAAGCAATTATGATAGCAATTTTGAAAGAACGGTTAAAAAAAATCTTTAAAATGGAGGACTATTTTCTTTAGGTACGCAAAACCACAGAACAGAATAGACTAAAATAGAAAAGAGCCAAGCCCATAGGATTGGCTGTTAGCTCTTATTCTAAGGAAGTTGTTATACAATCATCCTTATGAATTAGTCATTTATACTGAAAGGGAAGAGTCATTAATAAGTGACCTTTTACATGTAAAATATATAAGCACTACAGTAAACAGAAATACAATACACTTTTAAGGGCATCAGAGTTCTCTAAGATAAGTTAGTAATTCTGTTTCCCATATGCTATGGGAGAGCAATCCATAAAATAAAATTATTGTTTATTTTGGGTTGTGATAACCAAACTCCATATTTAATGGGTTCATTGAGGAAAACACAATAATACTGTGTTTCTCAGAAATAAGACCAAGTCTTATTTTCTTTTAGACTTGAAAGTAAGTCTAAAATAAGCACTTGGGCTTATTTTCAAGGCGGTCTTACTTTTTTTGAGGTGCAGCAGGCCAGACTCTGTGAGATGGACGTGCCATGGATGCACTGTCGCTTCCATTCCGAACCTTCAGCGTTCGGAATGGAGGCTTTTTAGCGAATGGGAGGAAAATGGGGAGGAGAATTTTCCTGCCTCCCATCCTTCCCTCAGTCTGTGCTGAGCTTGAGGAATGGATGACAGGCAGGAAAATACCCCTCCCCATTTTCCTCCCGTGAGCCAAAAGCCTCCCGCAAGCCACCCAAAAAGAGGGAAAAAGCAAGGCAGCTGGCCGCGGAGCTGCCGGCTTCGGGAAAGCACCCCAACAAGCAGAAGTGCTGCACCCAGATAGAGAAGGGCAAAAGAGGTATTTGCACTGCCCCAAGGGGCCAACGGGCTGCAGCTGCAGCCGGACAGTTGCCCCCCCTACGCCCATGCCACTACTCATGCTGGCCACGCCCATCCCCCCGGGCTTATTTTTGGGGTAGGGTTAATATTAGGCCCACCCCCAAAAAATTAGGGTTGGACTTATTGGGGTGGGTCATGTTTTTGGAGAAACACAGTACATCTTAGCTAACAAGAACTGAATTTTTTAAAATAAATGGTTTAAAAGTTTACTCTGTCCAGTTGTGACAGACTCAAGGGAGCGATGCTTATCTCTGGTTCTCAGTCAAGGGAGCCTGCATTGTTTGAGGAACATTTCTGTCATCATGCGACCAACATGAAAATATGGAACGCAGTAACCTTACTGACAAAGCAGTACCTATTTATCTACTTGCATTTGCATGCTTTCGAACTGCTACGTTGGCAAGTAACAAGGGCTCATCCCATTGTGCAATGCTCGGATCTTAAACTTGGGCTGTTGGCTTTCCAACTGAGAAGCTCAGCATCTTATCCGCTGAATACCAATTAGTGAACTACAACATGTAATCAAGCCCTAAGTGGTTCCCTCTAGTCACAAATGTTTGTGGGGGGGGGGGGGACAGGACCAAAAAGTCAGGATGGCAGCCACAAGCCAGGTCAAAAACGGTGGGGCTGGTTGCACCCATCATCTTGACTTTTTTGCCCTCTCCTGAGGACACCCTAGCCTCTAGCATTAAATTTAATACTAAAATGTCTATAATCTTTGTTTATCTCATGCTTACTGTCTGCCCTTGATGTATCATGTTCCACATATTGTTGGGGGAGGGGAGGATGTGATCTCTGAATCTGACCATACCAGGGACATGGGAAATCACCAGAACTTTATACTAATAAAATCCTCCTCTAAATTCACAGGGATCTTTTACACAACCATTTAATCAAAGACAAAGACTGCTAAGTAGAGTTGTTTAAAGGGCATTTTTCTTATTATGAAGTTTGGTCAAGGAACACTTACCTCAATAAGTGTTTAGTCCTATGCCTCTCTGTGGGGTCCCAAAAGATCAGTTGCAGGCCCAGCTTTCTCAGGACAAACTTATTTTTGTTTCTGAATGTGTAGCAAGTCACACACCAAAGAGCAGAATATTATTGCACAACACTATAGAAATACATGAGATTTATTAACTAACCAAATAAACCTGATCCTCTGGCTAGCATTTTTTTTTTATTGTGGAAAGATGTCTAGCATTTTTGCAAAGACTTTTGAAGAATGAAAGACCACTTGGAAGATTTACTTTTGCCTTGTGGGAGAGCAAACCTTTTGCAATTTGTCCTTTTGTGCTTTTGTGGGCTGAATTCTTAACCTCCAGGATTTTGTTTTCAACAGAGCATCACATGCTATGACCCATGTACAAACCCATCTGTCACAGCTGACAGTATTTCAATGCGAGAATCAAGCTAACATCTACTTGCAAAAATAACAATATTTAAAGAACACCTGCTCTTTGCAACATATTGACGTATCAAAGCATCAGTGTTTTGGGAAGCTTATTATCTGCATAAGCTTTGCAACATGTTGCATCAAAGGTCATACACAAATATTTTAATAAACAAATAATATATTGAGAGGTCTAGGAGCAACTAATATCAGATCATCCAGAGAACTGCAGCCAACTAGGTTCCTTCCAAAGATAAACAAAATAAAACACTAGTTGTAGAGTGGGAAAACATGGAAGCATTACCCATAAAGCTGATATGATTTGGATCTCTGTAAAATGTGACCCATATAACAAAATTATTACAGAATAAATACCTCATTAGAAGTACTCAGCAAATAAATTCTAAGTGATATCCGTGCTTTTTTTTTAAGCGGTCCTATGCAAATTTGGACTAAGTTTTTGCCAACATAAGGGGCACTTAATCTTGTGGTTAGACCTAGTATGACCTCTGGATTTGGATTATGATTTTAATTATCTTTAAGAAGCATCTTAACCATAATTTCAAATGGTTTGGAAACAATTGTCATGGATTTAGTCACTTAAATTATCACCCAGTATGACATCAAATCCAAACATAAGCATTAATTTGTGGTTAATTTCTGCTTCTGAGATGATTAGAGCAACTATGAAAATAAGCTATTGTAATTGCTGTGTCTGCTTATCCCCAACATTCTGGCTTGTTTTACTTCAAAATATGTTTTTTTAGCTTCAGGAAGTGTTGGCTGGCCAGTGCAAAAAGGTGACTGGAATAACAACCAAACAGATGGTTAACCAGCAATTCACAACTGGCCACAGTTTGCCAATTTGTCTGATCCCAAAGCAGTGTGTAAATTGTTTACTCATTGTTAGCGCCAGACTTGCTTTCCTTTGTATAACCTCACTCACTGAATTTCTCAAGCAATTATAAGTAACATCTTTTAAATACTTATGAATTTAGCAAGTATAATTAAGTCACTATTAGGGCAGATCTGGCAAGCAATTTTAGTGTTGAAAATATCTTACTGATATAGAATAACATGAGGAACGGAACAAGACATATAATAGTTTTAGTCAAATCAAAATTGCATAATTAAAAACACATTATAATGTTCCTGTATGTACAGTGAGATCACTATCATTAATTACCATTTAATTGGTTTTAAATACTGTAAAAATATCATACCTTAAATAAGAAAACCAGAACTTTTAAAATAGTTGCATATTTTTATTACAATAATTTTATTGGAAAGGATGCTGACACCTCCCCACCCACCCAAAAAAACCCCAGCCCAATGAAGTTTAATTAAAAAAAAAATTTTAAGCATATTTTTTTAAGCTTGAAAACTATAATGCCTTGCTGGAAGAAATGTTTAAATTTGTAAAATTCAAGTCAATTTGCCAGACTGAGTTGAAAGTATATTATGTATACATTGATTCATAATAGCAATAGCACTTAGACTTATATACCGCTCCCTAGTGCTTTACAGCACTCTCTAAGCTATTTACATTGTCAGTATATTGCCTCCAACAATCTGGGTCCTCATTTTACCATCCTTGGAAGGATGGAAGGCTGAGTCAACCCTGAGCCGGTCAGGATCGAACTCCTGGCTGTAGGCAGAGTTAGCAGGCAATACTGAATTCTAACCACTGCGCTACTACGACTCCGGGATAATCTCAATGTATGTACAAGAATGTTTTTGTTCATGTTCCTAAATACTGCCTCTTCTGGTGCAATCGGAATTAAAGACGTAGGATTTGAGGAGAAATGAAATATGTTTGTTCATTATTGCTTTTCTAACAATCACCATTGAGAAGTCAAGCACTATTGAAGACCACTTTGAAGCCTTTTAGGGACCTCACATGAAGCATTCTAAAATGAGGATTACAACACCAGTCCTAGTCAGCCTCAAAGACAGCAAATAAAAGATATCTGAATTCCCATACCATCTGCACATTCCTACCCACAGTTCATAAGCAATACTCCTGCTTTGTTTCCTTCTTCCTGCCTATCCTTTGCCATAGAGGAGACACTCAAAACATTAGACCATGGAAATGCAGTCATGAATTTGCTAACAAAACTTGAGACAACCTTTTCTCCTGCTAACACAAAGCTCTTATGTCTCCTTGTGCTGGCATGGGAAAAGAGTTCTACAACCATGGCAAATTGCTCCCCTTGTACCGTCCCTTGGGTGGAAAAGGATTATAATGAAGAAAGTCTAAATAAAACATGTTGTATTAGCTATTGGGGAGTAATTTAAAACACACTGTGCTGGACAAATGTCCTTTTTCTACAGAGCTCCATTCTCCATTTGAAGAGATGTCTAGTCAAAGTCTGACTTGAAAGTTAGGACTTCCAAGAAAGAAGAGAGGAAATTACCTATCAATAGTCAATACTCAGAGAGCAGCTGAAGAGGCACATACTTGACCGGTCATAATTTTGTCAGCTAAATTTAGATGCACTATATTTCTATTTAAATAATTGGAATTATTAGCTAATATGAATCAGTATCTATCCACCCACAGATACACATTCTAAACAAAACCATCTCATTTTAAAGTAATTAATTTCTTCTTTATTAATGATGCCTTATCGATCACAGGATATACTGATGACTGCATTTAAAGCAAAAGTCCTGCATGCATCTTTTCTTCTAATTGTATCTCCTCTAGGCATGCGACAGAATCACTTTCATTGCTTCTTGAAGAACTCTTTTAGTTTTATATTTTAATATAAAATAATAAAATAAAAAGTTAGACTTGGAAGGAAATGTGCAGCTTTCCATGAATACTTTGGGGGAAAAACAGACTACAGCAGGGGTGGGTTCCACTTACCTTCGCCACCGGTTCGCATCGTGATGTTTCACGCATGCGTGCTCAATACGCTCATGTGCATGCGTGCGTCCCCTCATGCAATTATGCTTCCGCGCATGCTCAGCTATAATCAGCCCAAAACACAGCGGAGGAGCTGGTCAGCTGTGCTTCGGGCGAAGGAATAAAGGTAAGTATAAACCTAGGGGCGGGCGGGAGGGGCCTTTTTCAAGCAGCAGCAGGGGGAAAAACTTCAACACAGTAAAACATTCGGAAAAAAATCTGAAAAAAAGATGGCGGTGCTCACGGACTGGCACCGACTGAACTGGATCCGTGACGTCATCTTCACATCAACAGCGGGTTGCTATCAGTTTTGACTTCCAGTTTTGACGTCACGTCGGAGAGTGGTGGTTGAAGGCGGTCCTCAATTTATAACCATTCTTTTATTGACTGTTCGAAGTTACAATGGCACTGAAAAAAAATGACTTACAACTAGTCTTCACACGATTGTTACAGCATCCCATGGTCATAGGATCAAAATGTGTTTGGCAACCAGCAAGTATTTATAATGTTTGCCGTACCCCAGGATCATGTGATTGCCATCTGTGACCTTCCTAGTCGGCTTCTGACAAGCAAAGTCAGTGGAGGAAGTTGGATTCACTTAATGACTATGTGATTCAGAGGGGGGTTCTTACTGTTCTAACAGGTTATTTAGAACCGTTAGTAACTCGGTGATAACGTCACGGAGCCGATTCTGTCGGTGTCTCCGTGGGTGCCGCCATCTTGGATTTTGCTTCTGCACATGCAAAGCTAATTTTTGATTGCTGCACGCACTCATGGCACGACCCTGCGCAAACCGGCAGCAAAAGGATCCAGAACCCACCCTTGATGTAAGTAACAACTGCAGTGACTTAACAACAGGAGCAACAAGGAACCCTCAACTTACAACAATAATTATTGGCTGATGGCTACTACAAACACTCATTTTCTTCTTTTATCATTATACTTCTGAGTCTCCTAGAACCAGCTAAAGACAAGCTCTTGGTGTGCTTAGAAGCATTAGAATGACATTTTAAACTATTCACCCACAAATAACCACACTTCCCCCAAATCTCACCCTCCCAATGTGTGAGTAACACCTTCCAGAACGACCAGCCAGCATTTGCCATTTTCATTTCTTTCTATCCCTTCTCACTTGGTGTTGTATGCTGCCCAGAGTCCTTGGGGATTGGGGTGAGTTATAAATAATGAAAAATAATTGAATAATTTTTTTTTGTATTTTCAAAGCAAAATCCATATCACTACCAGATTAGAGCAAAGAGATGGAGAACACTTCTAACTCTTTTTTGCCAACCAATTAACCATCCAGATTTTTGCAGCTGAAATCTGGTAGCCCCAGTAATGCAGTAATAGCTACAGGGTCCTACTCATTTCCCACCCCAAGAAGAACATTTCAGCTGTTCTCATTGCACAGTTGCAATGTTAGCATCAAGGCCCTCCTCAGCCAAATAAGCAGGTGGGTCTCCAAGCCCAGCAGGGCTAGTTTTTTACATGTTTTTTTAAAAAAGGGACATGGTACACCGTTCCAGTTAAGAAGATGCCCTGCTATTAAGAATGACCTTAAATGAGCCTTAAATGATCTAACAGCATGTTTGTTTAGCCCAGCAATAAACAGCTGGCATCTATCACAGCCTAAAGTACAAGGTTGGAAACACAGATACTGTTTCTCTGCTTTAAAAGAAGATTTACAATTTTAAACTATTTACTTGCTTCTATACATTCTCCTGTTAGTCTCCAAAGCAAGGTCAAGGTGGCCTGGGTCTGCCTTGCACTGGCCTGGGCCTTGAGCCAATCCCACATGCAGGGACAGGCCTCCTCCTCCTCCTCCTTGCCTTCTCACATAGCAGCTGCACACAGCAGGAGGCAAAACAGGAGTCTCCACCAAGAAAACATATATTAGAGCAGGTGGTTTACGTTGTACCAGGCATTTTATTTGGTCTCTTTTGAAACAGATAGCTAAAAAGAGGCTGAATGCAAGAGAAAAGGCAATAGAGTCACCCTGAATAATAGCAAACCTCCAGCAAATCAATCAGCCGTTGCAGCCCTCCAAACTAGCTTGTTTCAAACCCTATCCAGAGGACGCTCCAGTGGCCCACCTGAACAGAACCAGAAAAGCTGCTGAGACTTTGCTTTATGTTCCACCCTGGCTCTTCTTCTATGGAGAAAATGCAAGGGGAGAGGTTGCTTTCTGAAGGAAGGTGGTGGAACTAAGAGGGATTTTTTCAATCACGGCATCTCACTTTTAAAATGTAGCCTTTTAGATTTGTTCGTTTGTATCACTTGACTTTAGGCCAATGCCTGGTTAAGCTCCAAAAGACTTTCATTGGTGTGATTGTAGCTGCAATTAAGATGATAAAAGGGAACAGCAGTATTTTCATTCTCATGGATGGGTGGAACTTGGTTGCAGCAATGCCTGCACTTCCCTTAATAAAACAGAGAGGGGAAAAAATGTGCAGCAGCTATGTTTAGTTTAAACCTTGGATTTGTTAAATAGGCTAATCCTGCATATGGCTGATGGTGATGGTTATCCAGTCCCTCATTCGGGGCCAATGGCAGTAGGGAAGGTGGATGACCATTCCTGGGAGCGAGAATAGCTCTTAACATGCTGGGCTTGAAAAGCAGAATAGATAGTGACCAGTGCTTTGAAGGGAAGTGCTTTCTACTGCTTACCATTAATCAAATTCTTTGTAAGTGTAGCAGAAAAGGAAGAAACTAGTCAACAGTGACATAATTATGATACCTTTTCTTCTCATATTGTCCATTATGATTGACATTATTGTCACTTTGTCTCGGGGGTCTGAAGATGGTGTAAACATTCATAGCACTCCTCCTTCCAAGTTTTCCTCACATCAAAAACCCTCTGAAGGCCAAGAGAGAACAACTGCCTCAGTCATAGGCGTTTTCGGCAAATGCCTATGTCTTCTCTTACAGTCTGCTTCCAAATGTCATAAAATAAGAAATGAAGTCTGGATGTGCATGAGTAAATGAGGGATGCACTGTAAAAGCAAGAATATCAAATCTCACTATCATTTCTTCTCCTGGGTGGCCAGTCTTCTTCAGGAACCTCTAGAAAGGTTGCAAAATGTTTATCAATAACTGTAGCTGTTAGAAACCATCTGGTTATGTAATGGAATGTGTGGATGACCTTGGGAAATGAGAGGAAGAAATGCTGCCTAGGAAACAATCAGACAAGAGAGGCAGAAGACCTCAAACTTAGAAAGGCCTGCAATAATGGATCAAGCAGTTAAAAGTGGTGGTGGGACGTTTGTAAATTCTGAGGTAGGGAACGATGGCCCTTTTATGATTTGTGGCTGGCTGGCTCAGGAATTCTGGGAGTTAAAGTCCACAAGTCATAAAAGGGCCATCGTTCCCCACCTCTGGGGAACTTGCAATATTCAGACTTGCAAGCTTCTGTTAATATAGCCTCAAAAATAAAGTAGAATTAGTTCCTCAAATGGTGTTTCCTGTCTGGTTTACCATGTAAGGCTGACATCAATCTTGCAAGTCTGAAAGAGCAAACTTCCCTTAAAAAAATCCTTTATATTCTTCTCACCTATACTCTTCTGATTCCTTCTATATAGCAGAGGGTGAACATAATTATAATTATTTGAATTTATTAGCTGCCATATTATTTTCTTTACTGAGGTATGATGGAAAAAGTATGATTGAAGTTTACATTTTTGGAAGCATGAATACAAGAGACTGTTATAAGGAAATATCCTTTTAGGTTCAGTTCCAAGTGGGGAAAAAGACACTGGATTCATGAAGGTTGCCTGGAAAGAAGGTTTAATGGTGGACAGGAGCACATGGCAGGAGCCCCTGTACAGAAAAGGTAACTTACATGGTTGTGTGGTGAAGAGAAAAAAGAGGAGATATATTGAATTCCTGGTTTTTATAGTGTAAGTTGGGTCCCACCTCTTAGATTTCCTTTTCCTGTATAGAAATGTATCCCATTGGCTCTCAGACCCCCCAGGGGCATGCTGGGGTGGCTCTTGGCTTTTGTCTAATCCAGCTTTGGCTGAATGAAAGGGCCTTGGGCAAATCCTATTGTGATTTTGTCATGCAAAAGACTTTCAGCCAGGTGAGAGGAATATGTGAGCTTAGCAGGGGTGGGGGTTTCCAAGAGGAGTCTTTTGTTTGTTTAAAAGCATGTTTCCAGATATGTTCCACAGAATATTTCCTACATTTTAATATCTCCTAGGATATCTCATTTCCCAGGAGAGGGGTGGGTGCTAACTTCCTACAATCCCTCATTTTTTTTTTCAAAACATGTGAGTGCAACACATGTTTTGACACAAACTTCAAATTGATCAGGTCAGGGAGATTTTATGGGTGCTTTCAATTTTCTCTGATGCAGAGGGGAAGACGTTGAAAGAGGCAGTTGAAAGAGGCAGCAGAAGGATTCCTTCAGTGGCTCCCAAAAGGAGAGCTTTCAATCATGATGGTCAATGGCCAGGGCAAAAGTTCTGGAAATAAATTTACAGTATCCAATTTTCCATGCCAATTATGTTCAGAGGTTTGATAACACTTTTGATGAGCTCCCAGACAGGTTTCAAGCAAGCACAGGCCCCACAATATTCCCACAGCCATGGTTTACCTTGAAATCACAGGCTGCCCATTTCCAAGGGATGGTTCTTGAATCTGCCCTAGCTCTTACTTTAGTGCATCTAGGATTTGTGAGTCCAAATTGAAATTAGCCAGTGTGCAATCTAGGCTTTTCCTTTCTTTCTTTCTTTTTTTTTTTTTTTAGAATGAGCCCTGGGACTCTTACTCCTGAGACCACCAGTGCAAAATACCCTGCTTTACTGGGCAGCAGTCAGGCTTTGGGTTTTCGAAGATCCTTTCTGCTAGCTCTTCAAGTGGGGAAATTGCCTGAGGGGACCTGTCCCCTTCCCCCATGGAATTAGCAGGGAGATATGACTGCCTGGGCTTTAATGCCACAAAGCAGGAGTCAAAACAACAACAACCAAAAAAAAAAACCAGCAAGCTAAAAGCAGCTTTGGGTGGGGGTAGGTGAAAAAGGGATAACCTCAGTCTAATTCTGAATGGCGTGTCTCTGTGTGTTTGTGTATGCAGCTACAAATTTACCTCCCACTAGACAGAAATCTAAAGTGTACAGAACTCACTGTGGCAACCACTCCCAATACAATTCTTACATGAGTACATTAAACTGATTACAATATAGATGAGACAAGAAAGAGAAACGTTACAATGAATTTCAGTGAATGAAGCAAGGAAAGAAAGAAAACAAAGAAAAAAAACTTTACAATGAATTTCTGTGACTGAAGCAAAGAAAGAAAAACTTTACAATGAATTTCTGTGACTGAAGCAAAGAAAGAAAGAAAAACTTTACAATGAATTTCTGTGACTGAAGCAAAGAAAGAAAGAAAAACTTTACAATGAAGTTCCCCCCTCCCCCCTAGTCTTTTCAGCTGTCTTCTGAGGATTGAAAATAGATGTTTGGTCTTTATTTGTCCATCTCAGGGTCCTTTCATTCATGTCTGCTGGGTGGCCTTAGGTTTTGGTGGTAAGGCTGGTCAGTCAGGCTTGGAAAGATCTGCTCCACTCTGGTTGCTGTGATGACTAGAGGACTAGATTCAAACCCAATTCTGGCTCAAATGGATGGAATGTCTTTACTGGAGGCAGTGTCTGAGCCCATTTGCTCTGCTTCCATAGGCTTCAGGATCATGTGTGCAGGGCTGAAAGACATAAGAACAGGGTCCCTTCCCCCTTTTGCTGGTAATTCTACCACGAGAGGCATTGTAAAAGGATTAGAGATTTGGGGGGGGGGGTAGATAGCTTGCAGGCAGGGTTTGAGGAAAACAATCAACACATCAGTATTGCAGTTAAATCAATTATAACAAAATGGAGACATCACCAGGGGAAAAAAATGAACAGACATTTCCATCTTAGCAGAGAATTGGCATCCATTAAACATCACAGAAGAGCAATATTAAAACTGTTTGCATGTACATACAGTAAATGTAAAAATGAAATTTTCCTGTAAATTAACTTAAAACATTGTCCCTTAAATTTTGGCTTTTCTTAAAAACACCGAGAGGAATAGGAAAATTGAACTCTGTTCCTTGTCCCAGATCAGGTTGGCCAGTCCTAACTGGGCAAAGACATTTTCCTTTCTTTTCAGTGCTTTTAATTTTCTAACAATTTGAAATTCATATCTCTAGGAAACAGAGATATTTTACAGTTGCAATTACCTCGAGTGCGCACAAGACAAGACAAAGATGTACACAGACACAAAAACATGGACAAAGAGGATGACAGGACACACACACAAGTCCTTCCTGCCATAAATCTCAGTTAAAATTAGGGAAGGCACAAGTCTTAACAAACAAACCACGTGGTTACATATAAGAGAGAGAGAAGAAGAGAGAGAGAGAAGAAACAACAAACACCTCCACATTTTTCCTTTTCTGTTTTCTTAAGTACCTTTATTTAGCCAAATTGGCTGTTTTGTTTTGTTTTGTTTCTCTGTGTCATCCCTCAGCAAAGCCCATTTTCTACACAAGTTTCCTGCTTTTACTTTTGCACATTCCTGTCATACAGATATATTCCTGGCGTCCCAGGTTCCAAGCCCACACACGGGTTTCCACCACCCTCGAACTAGAGCTTCCCATGATCCTTTAAATGTAAGGTTCACTTTGGCTTAGCTAGTGGCACGCTCAACAGTTTCAGAGAAAAAAAAACTCTGGGAAGGACTTCCGATTCCCTCGTAGAAGTAAGGCCCCCTTCCTGTAGGGAATCTCTCTAGGTTTATCAGATCCAAAAAGGGGATCTGCGAGGACTAGCCGCCCCTATACAGCTAGTACTAGGACCTCCACACTCACGGGCTTCACATTTAGAACTGAAAATTCTGGGGTTTGCTTTTGGGATGTGCACATAAAAATGACAACAACAACAACAAAATTTGCTTTCCCACCCTTCAATCACATACACACACACACACACACACACACACACAGACATTCTTCCTCCTTCCCTAACAGAAGGTCCTGTGCTCTGTAAACGCTAAACAGAACTTACACAAATCAAAACAGAGAAAGAGAAGACATTGACACATAGGCTGGTAGATGAGAAAGAAACTCTATACTACCAAATAAGGATAAACAAAAATAATTCAATATTATGAAAAGCTGTATGAGCAAGAAGTTTCAGAAAAATAAAATTAAAGAATATTTGGAAAAAATGGAATTGCCTAAAGTACCAGAAAAGGACAAAAACTATTAAATGAATGAATATCAATGATGGAATTATCAGAAGCAGATCAAGAGACAAAAGAACAACCAAACACCAGGACCAGGTGGGCCAGTGGCAGAATTTTACAAAGATTTTACATAATGAGGTATTGATTGATGTAAAGGTACCACATTCCTGAATGGGAGCAAATATTACTTTGATTCCAAAATAAGATTCAGATTTAATGCAGATAAAACTATAGGCCCATCTCTTCACTGAATGCTGACTATAAAATATATACTTCAATAATGGCAGCAAACTAAAAGGTTCCTAAATGAATTTATACATTCAGCTCTCTTAAGCTATTTCTAAGAGACAGATTAAAACAAAATGAGAATGATTTTAAATACATAAAAAAAAGGCACAAGAAAAGGATGCTATTGATTTTGATACTGGAAGTGCTAAATATAAATATTATGGCAGACACAGAAATTAAAGGCATGGAAACTTTGAAAACTAATTTTGCACCAAGTGAGAAATAAAATATGTTAATAACCAACCTTACTGACAATTTTGTTGTCCAAAAGGTAGAGAAGAGAACTAGAGGAGATAATTAAGTCCATACTTGACTTAATACTTACAAACAAAGAAGAAGTTGTAGAAGGATTTGAAACTGCATCATTAACATAACAAAAACGATTCAACACAATTGAACACACTAAAGTCTTAGATTTTAAAATAAAGCTGACCTTAATAAACTCAAGAGAAACTTGAGAAAGATTCCTTGGATGAAAGTCCTAAAGGAAAGAAGCAACTCAAGAAGCTTTGTAAACTCTGAAAAAACTTGATTATAAAAGCCAATTGCACAAAAGCAATCAGGAAAAAAAAACCAGAAATCCAAGAAACACCAGCATGGCTGCACAAAGACCTCACTGACAAATTGAATGAATGAAGGACAGATACAAAAATGGAAACAGGGACACATAACTAAAGCAGAATATCAGCAGATAGCAAGAATCTGTAAAGAAAAATCAGGAAACAAAAGCTTTGAATGAACAACGACTTGCAACAAAGTGAAAGATAATATAAAAGATTCTTCCAATACATAAAAAAAACAAGAAGAAAAATCAAGGAAACAGTTGGACCACTAAGGAGAGAAGGCAACACAGAGAAAGCCATGAGTTGCTTAACTCATTCTTTGCATGTCTTCTTGCAAAAAAGAAATGCAACCCAACTAACCAGAAATATAACTGGAAAGGAAAAAATAAAACAGACTGTAAACTAAAGTTAAAATAAGCAAAAACAGTAAGAGAACACCAGGTCCCAGAGTCCTAAAGGAGCTGGTAAATGAAATCTCAGAACCACTGCACATCTTAAAAAAAAATCTTGGGACACGGGGACCACCTGAGAAACTGGGAAAAAGCTAATGTGGTTCCCATCTTCAAAAATTAAAAAAAAACAACAACAACAAAATTCTGAGCCCTATCTAAATTGGTGCAACAAATTAAAACAGATTTGGAGAAGTGGAAAAGAACCACCATAAAATGAGTATCCTGCAATGGCTAGCAGACAAAACAGGGCTGGGGGGGGGAGAAGGGGGGGAAGGGGGGGAAGGAAATATCAAAGGATTTAGGAAGATACATTAACTTGGTTAAACAAAAAGCATGATTATTTTTTCCCTAAAATGATTTGTACCCAGACAACACACTATTCAATTGAAATTGGAATTTACATATGCCATAAAGTAAAATTAAAAAGCAAAAATTACCCCCCCACACATACACACATGCAAACACACATTTCCCAGTTTTCTATGGTTTAAAGTAAAATTTAGAGGTAGGTACTCACCTTCTTTCCAAGCAGCCCCTGAATCAAAACCCCTTTAAAACCTACTTCCCAATGGCCAAGGCCTAATAAATTTATTTAGGCCAGGATCATTGAAGAGGTTACTTGGAATCCATCTGGCTCGCCAATTGTTATAAGGAAATATCCTTTTAGGTTCAGTTCCAAGTGGGGAAAAAGACACTGGATTCATGAAGGTTGCCTGGAAAGAAGGTTTAATGGTGGACAGGAGCACATGGCAGGAGCCCCTGTACAGAAAAGGTAACTTACATGGTTGTGTGGTGAAGAGAAAAAAGAGGAGGAGATATATTGAGTTCCTGGTTTTTATAGTGTAAGTTGGGTCCCACCTCTTAGATTTCCTTTTCCTGTATAGAAATGTATCCCATTGGCTCTCAGACCCCCCAGGGGCATGCTGGGGTGGCTCTTGGCTTTTGTCTAATCCAGCTTTGGCTGAATGAAAGGGCCTTGGGCAAA
This sequence comes from Diadophis punctatus similis, assembly GCA_023053685.1. NCBI lineage: Eukaryota > Metazoa > Chordata > Lepidosauria > Squamata > Dipsadidae > Diadophis > Diadophis punctatus. Next base: position 37,092,691 of record JALIGW010000003.1, on the reverse strand, counting down.
TCCTATTGTGATTTTGTCATGCAAAAGACTTTCAGCCAGGTGAGAGGAATATGTGAGCTTAGCAGGGGTGGGGGTTTCCAAGAGGAGTCTTTTGTTTGTTTAAAAGCATGTTTCCAGATATGTTCCACAGAATATTTCCTACATTTTAATATCTCCTAGGATATCTCATTTCCCAGGAGAGGGGTGGGTGCTAACTTCCTACAAGACAAAGCATTTTTTAGCATATATAAGCATTATTTTTACTAGAAAATGCTAAAGCATTTCATTAGATTGAAACTCAAGGACTCACATGCAAAATTAAAATCTAAATTTGTAAAATAAACACTTTTTAGTTTAGGACTATGCACGAAGGCCCATAAATAATGGTTGATATGAATGGATAGATGTGCCATGTTTCCAAATGACCTATGTCCTATGCATTAAAGGTCCTATAATCAAACTCTTCATGACCTGTACATGTAAAACACACCCAGGATCATATCCTATTTAGCTGGCTATTGATAACATGTTTACATAATTCAAAACAAGAAGCGCCATGAGAATCAGCAAAAGCGAATATATCTGCAATATAAATCCAGAACTTAAAAAATGGAAACTGCAATGGAAAAATAACACAAAGTGATCTGCATTTTTGCTTCTAATTCTGCCCTTCCTATTTAATTAAACTGAATTTATTCTACAAATTCTGTACACAAGTATAAAGTTTGCTTCAGATAAATATTATGACTGTTTACTTGATTCAGTGCAAACATTTCATAGTATGTTTACCCATAAACCTTTGACCGCGTAAGTAGGAAATGATTGCAGAAAAATAGGCAGCACATGATTATTATCAATAGTTGTTTGGAGCCAATTATGTTAAATCTTTGTTGGGCAAAATTGATTTTTATGCAAAATTTCTAAAATTACAGTGAAAACTGCAATACGCAGACAGAGGTCATATAAAAAGTGGTATACATGTAATGCCTTTTGTTACATCCATTTGTAAGACCTAAAATATGCAAACTATCAAGTTCTCAATAACTTTTTATGTTATACAACAGTAAACAAACTATTATCCCAAGTTATTGAGTTTAGAAATAAAGATTTTTGCTGGGGTGGAAGAGGAAAAATGAGTGGATTTTCACACTTGGAGTCGGCAAATTGTGATAGTCCTGGCCAAATGAAGGACTGATCTGCTGGCTTGATTAGTTAGTGAAATGGGTTTGACTTGCTCATAGAACTTTCCCAGGGCAGTTACTGTACACAAAGTCCTTGTAGGTGGAACACTGAATCCTCTAAGAAAATTTTGGGCAACAACTACATTTAACTAAATGAACTTGGGATATAATGGCAAGAGCTATAATTCAAGCGCTTTAAAAAGTCCAGTGATTTATTACTTTAGAGTATACTCTGAGTTCAGGTTCATAAAGCACATGTTTTTTTCTGGAGAAAGTCCTGAATTTTATCCCTTTAATCTCTAGTTTAAAAAGTTTTAAAAACATCTGTTGCAATTTCTAAGGTTTTGAACAAATAAAAAACAAAAACCACCACCCAAAACGGTTTCTCCTTTATTGTAGTATCTCTTGTCCCATCATCCATGTTTATGATGTTTTACGTATTTCTTCATTACTTACATGTACACTACCTGATGTAGTAATTAAGATGCTGTGGAACAAGTCGGATTCTAGCCCTTCCTTAGGTACAAAAGCTGGGAGACTTAGGGGCTAATCACTCCCTCTTAGGCTCTGCAACATGGTTGAAAAACAAGCACCCTCCTTACATAATGCATTGATAGCTTCATTAAAAGAACTAGACAAAGGCAAATGTGGGACAAAAAAATAGACTCTGAAACCATGGAGAAATGCTAAGGAAAAGTAACAACTTCCTAATGACAGGTCTGACTTCTGTTATTTCCATACAAATTACACCCACCAATGAAGAGGAAGGAAAAACAAACTATTCTTTACCTAGTTGAATATTTCATTTGCCCCCCCCCAAATTATTTGAAATTATGCAAATGTCCTAATTAAGGCAACTGCTATTTTCATATCAATTGCCTACAAGAAACATAGGGATAGGAATGCATTATTATCCCCTTCATCTCTAAAGACTGTTCTGTTTTGCATGGCATCTACCTTTGCTATGAAAAATGTTAGGAATTGTTTTAAATCAATACATAAAGAACCTTAGAATTCATACTTCATACATTTGCCTGAAACTTGACTGCTCTCAGCCCCTATGTGTCAAGCTCCACTAGGCAGACCAGACTAGGAAAACTAAAACTATTTTTTGAGATTGGCTATAATAGAATATTTCAATTATGCTGTATCTCCCTGTCATGTCCCCGTCGGAGCCTGAATCTGCGGAGGACGATGAGCTGGAGCTGGAGCTGAGGGAGAACATGAGAAGGCATGTGAGGCATGTGAGGAGGCAGATGAGGGCCCCTCAGGAATGGGACGGCTTGCTAGCAGGGAGGAACGGGGGCAAGATGACCAAGAGAGCGCAAGCAGTGGAATTGAAGAGCGATGGAGCTCAGGCGATGAGCAAGGATTGCCCCCTCCTGATCCACGAGCACAGAGAGTGGAGAGGAGGCGGGAACAGTGCAGGCTGACCTGATTACTCAGGAGGAGAGTGCCACGCCCCTCTTCACAAGGCACACCTCGGGACTGAGATTTAAGGAGACGCTGTTGGGAACAAATGCTGAATTCATGGAGTTTTGTGTGCTGTTGCCGACGTTTGGAGTTTCCTTGACTTCTTGCTTTATTTCTTGCTTCCTGGATTAATTCCTTTGCTTCCTGAAACCATTGCCGTGTTCCTTTGCTTCCTGGACTCATTGACTTATTCCCTTGCCCCACTGGATTTCTTGCTTTGCAGCCATTGTGCTCACAGTGTTTTGCAGAACTACTTGCAGCCACAGGCTGCTGGAGTTGTGTGTGTATCATCACTTTGCTCTGGGACTTGCCATAAACGTGGGAGCATTTGGAGGGAAGTTGGAGCAATAAAGAGGCGATTTGAACTATCAGCTGACTGTGTTGCCTCTGTGCCTTGCCCCAGGTCATCACACTCCCCTTCCTTCTACTTCAGTGAATTAGGGAGGCATCTGCCTAAGCCACCACCAAATATTATCTTATTCTGGAGTTTAGTTAAGTAATTTAGTTAATATTTAGTTAAGTAAATAATCTATACAACTAAACTACATCAGTTTTGTCCTGATCCCATTTTTAATTTTAGTAGCTCCAGCGTGTTACTTAAACATCAAACATGGCTTTTGGCTTGAGAGAAATTGTGTGCATGTGGACTGAATGTAGCTTCTGTTGACGATTGCAATGAAACTAAACCTACCCTCTCTAACATGCGGTCAGGGCATTTTTCAACCAGATCTTTTTCCTTGTGCAAAGGCAGCTGCCAAGAAAGGGAAAGGTTAGTATGATGAACAAGCAAAACATTTGCAACACATATAATATAGCATTGCACTATGAAGTTTCCAAAGGTTCAGCTCATCCACTATGATCAGGTGGTGTGGGCAATCCCCTCAATTAAATAATGTCATCCATCAGGACCCAAGAAGGGTGCATTCCCTGCTGCATCCCCTCCTCTCTGGAACCGCATCCCACCCCCAGGAGGTCCATATGGCTCTCATCCTTTGGTTGTTTTAGAAGTTTTTGAAGATCTGGATTTCTTCCAAATGGAGGGCTAGGAAGGCTGCTGAGCCCCCAATGGTTATTTTGTCATATATATTTTTTGGTTGTTGTCATTTTATTCTTTTCTGAACATTTGTTTTCTGTCTTTGGATGTGAGCTGCTCAGAGTCATCAGAGAGTTGGATGGCCTTCAAATCCAAAATTAATTTTTTTAAAAAAGTTTGGAGTACTGTCCTTATAAAGTGTTCTATGTGTAGTGCAGGGATGGCGAACCTATGGCACGTGTGCCACAGGTGGCACGTGGAGCCATATCTGCCGGCACGCGAGCTGTTGCCCTAGCTCAGTTCCAGTGTGCATGTGTGCGCCGGCCAGCTGGTTTTTGGCTCACGCGGAGGCCCTGGGAGGGCATTTTAGGCTTCCAGAGGGTCTCTGGGAGGCAGGGGGGGCGTTTTTGCCCTCCCCAGGCTCCAGGGAAGCCTCTGGAGCCTGGGGAGGGCGAAAAACGGGCCTACTGGGGCCCACCGGAAGTCGGGAAATGGGCTGTTTCCATCCTCCTGAGGACCTGTGCGGCTGCAGGGGAGGCTGTTTTCGCCCTCCCCAGGCATTGAATTAAGGGTGTGGGCACTTGTCCGTGCATGATAGCGCATGCACATGCACTTTCGGCACCCGAGGGGAAAAAGGTTCGCCATCACTGGTGTAGTGAATAGTTTCCAAAACAGTTCAACAAGGAGCACTTGCTGTTTAATCTACAGGACATAAATTTTTTCTATATGCATTCCTAAACCCCAATCGCTTAATTCCAAGGGATTTCTATAACTTAGTACTTGATTTCTTGATATTCATTTAAATATACTATGGGCATACGAAGATTTTAAAGCAAATATTACAACATACCCACAAAGCATGATGTGCCAAGCCATTTAGTCACCTCTTGCTTAGCTCAGAAGCTATCAAATATGTAAGAGTATGTTTTAAACAATGAATAGAAAGTTCATTGTCAGATGTAAAACAGAAGGTGATTCAATCTGATATAGCTTTCAAATGTCAGATTTGCAGTTTCATAAACCTAGCTCTGGTATGAAACTTCCAGCAACAGCTCTCAAGATTTGTTTTCCAAGGATCAGGCACAGTGCATCCTAGGGATTAGCTGAAGATCTGGCCAAACTCTTACGTATTATTTTTGAGAACTCCTGAAGAACTGTTGTAGTGTGGAGTGAAACAGAACAGCAAATATTTCTATCCTCCAGAGAAGAGAAAATGAAAGATCCGGCAAAACACAAGCATCTAAGAGGATTCTAGAGTGTATCAGAGAGATTGATTCCTAAGCACTTTGGCAACATGGTAATTATGAGAAGTTAACATGGATTTGTCAAGAGCAAATATTTGGTTTCTGGCCATTCATGAATGCCTGCAATAAATCTGCAATAAACCTGTCCTTAAGATAAGGAGTTCACCCCTCAGAAATGTGTACTTCTGGATTTTGGGTTTGGTACTGGGAGGAGAGGAGGAGGAAGAGGACTAATGATTTTAACAGCAACCAGAGTCACTGTTTTGTGGGTAACTGGCCATGAGACTTTGTATTTGCAGTTAAGGACAGCAACTTCTACTGTGTCTTATCAGTTCTAAACAGCAGGGTTGCTTACTGAATTCCTGAATCTCAGGATCCAATTTAGTGCTGACATTTTCATGGATTATGTCTGAGGAAACATCAGTTTATCTTCCCTGATTCAATGGGGGGGGGGGTTTGCAGCAGTCTAGCCGCCATGACAGTCTTTCTCAGGTCATTGGCCTGATACGTGTCTGGTCACACTAACTGAAGTTTTTGCCTCAAGGAAGATGTAATCACGCTTGCATAGCTAAGGACTTGATTCGTTCTTCCCATCTCTGTGGATGGGGAGAGAGGACCTATTTGATTGGTCTATCCCAGAGGTCTTCAAACTTGGCAACTTTAAGACTTGTGGACTTCAAGCTATGCTGGCTGGAGAATTCTGGGAGTTGAAGTCCACAAGTCTTAAAGTTGCCAAGTTTGGGGACCCCTGGTCTATCCCAATAATCTAATGGATCCACTTAGTTTCCAAAGGGCACTTTGGGTTCCTCCTATAACCTTGTAAGGCAATTCTGCGGAGACATTTGTTGCCCTTTGGGACTTGAAGGTAGTAGCAACCATGGACAAGGTGGCACCTGAGCAGTTTCTTCTTGCTTGTTGATCCTGGGGTGCTTCTTAATAAATGGAAGAGGGGATGAAGTATTTAAAGAAATTCCTTGACTCTGTTTCTGCCTGTCATGTGCTCAGGTACAGCGTGTTCCAGGTCCCATTAATTAAGTCATTATACCTACGAAGTCTTGTAAGAGATTGATCCAGCTCCTAAAGTTAGGGTGTCTGTAGAACTCCTGCCAAGTTGTTTCTGGATGTTATTTATGTGATTTTTGTCAGAGCAGTCATGTTTCTTTTTCAATTAGTTATTATTTTAAATAAAGTTAAGGTGCCCGGGTGTTTTTCTGAGAATCAGGTTGTCTAAAAAAAAAACCTGACAAATATTTGGGACTTCAACTCATAGAAGCCTGCATAAATCTTACTATTTCAGATTCTCATCTGCAAAAATCAAGTGATATGGGGAAAAGGGAATTCTTTTATTAATTTAAATGAATTTAACCACTCAGTGTTGCTGGGAATCAGGTGGCATATAACAGTAGTAGTAGTAATAGTAATGAGTTATTATTAATCCAGGAGCTTTAAAAACTTAAAACAATGAAATTGCGATGGGTTCAAGACTGACTAGTTTTTAAAATTATCCTTATTTTCGTTTTTCTTTCAAGCAACAAATTCTGTTGCCATATAATTGAATTCTGTCATATTGAACAATACCTGTTTTCTGTTGCTTTCTAGATGGAATAAACCATTTTTTCTGCAACAAGTAATTGCAGCCAATATATCTGAAGTATAACAAGTTTGCAAAGATTATTATAAAGCATTTGCAAAGGATTGTATTATCTTCAAAACAAAAACTCAATAAATTCATGAACAGATAATCATCTATGTACGGTAGTTTCCCAAGAAACTTGTTTCAGATGTTGGTTTGTTTAATCAGTAAATGGAAGTTCATATTTATTTCACAGTTGGAATACGAAGGCAATTTAGTGTTTTGGGATCTTTGCAGATGAGAAAGCAATATTCAGTGCCATTCCGCAAAAATTAGAACAGTTCTCACAACCCACAATGGCCTCATTCATCCCTTTTTGTGTGGTTGGAGAAGCAGGAAAGGCTGGCAGATGATGCTAATTGCCTAGCACAACTACTGATTGCCTTAACAATAACCCTCTGGACTTATCATATGTTGCATTGGAATATCATACTATCACTCCAAGAATTAGAGATAGCAGCACTCCATGATGTCATGCTGGCCACATGACCATGGAAAAGTCTTCGGATACCGCTGGCTCAATGGCCTTGAAACCGAGATGAGCACTGCTCCACTGACTAGTGGAATAAAATCCGCAGGGACTACTTTATCTTTTACTTTACACCCAGAATTTCTAGTGGAAATTCCAAATATCCAGCCTAAACTATAGAAGGAAAATATGCTAACATGACAAAAGGTAATTAATCACTGTCATTTGTAAACAAACGTTGCTACCATTCGAACTGAAAAAAATAAATTTGAGATAATATGGAAGTTCAGTATATGTTATAATCAATTGTTTGTATTTAAGTCGGATTTCACCCTCATTAGTGAGAGAAATTATTTGAACGATTTTGGATCTTCCCCTTTGCCCTTTACTCTCCCTTTTCCTGGGTAATTCAAATGCAGAGGCTCAAATTACTATCAACAAGAAACTGGAGACACATATCCTGAGATCTGCATTTGGGCTTTGTGTTTAAAAAATTATGCCTCCCCTCCCTAAGTATCCATAATTAATCTAGGAGCAAGAGAATGAACAGCATCATGCTAGTCACATAATTAGGAACTTTTCTGTCTGGTTCAGTGATTGGCTTTGCAATCTGTCATCTAATGTTAGTTAATGAGTAATGGAGAAAATCCCACAAATTTAGTGACATCCTGAAATAATCTCTTATGGTTTTCTTGGAAATGACCCATATTTTCAATATCACAGAATGAAAATAAATACCCTGCCTTTTATAAGTAGGCAAAACCTGTCCAATATATTGGGCAGATGACATGGAGTTATCAAAAATGAAAGGATCATTTCAAATGTGAACTAAAAATCTATAGACTATTTTTTTGACCTATCAGAAGAGCTGGGAATCTTATATTGTAGCCAAATAGGCCTATTCAAAGGATACACTCTACAATTCTGGAGTGTAAGTTAGATACTTTTAGCAAGAAGCAGTTGCCCACTTCAAATAGCAAAGTGAGCATTTCAGTGAGAATCTAAGAGTCTCTGCCCAAATTTCACATGCATCTTTACAATCTGTGTTTCTACTAGTTCTGTATCTGCATGAAATTGCTCCCAAGCAAATGATCTTTTTCAGATTTGTACTCAAAGATTAGATACATATAACATTCAGAAACACTTTATTGTCTAAAGAACTATTCTCCTATAAAACTAAAAGTTGACATTACGTAAGATATTACACCAATCATTTCAATACAATAGCTCCAGCAGCAAGTGACTGCATGTTTTTAGTTATAGGCATCTACTTATGCAAGCACACCCATCTTCTAAACAATGCTACATGCTTAAAATTATGTCTAGCAGAGATTGTGCAACATCAAGACAGATTGAAACAATGAGCAAGTTATGTAAAAAAGGAAGAAAATATCCATGCAGTGGATTAAAGAAATTATGTGCACAAGTAATTAACTAAAACCATTACCACTAGCAAATTAGGGTAAGGAAAAGACACAATACAGTTGGATTACAATATAAACCTTCAGTTATATATAATTTGTAATTATACCAGGCATATTAAAAATAGGTATAAATTTAGAGAAAAGATCCAAACCCATTGTTTTTAAATAATTGTGATAAAAATAACTTATAATAAACTTTGTGATTATAACAAGTTTTTAAAATGTTAGTGGTGTGAGATGAAATGGATACTAGAAGAGCCTGAGCAAGATTTCTACTGGAAACATGATGCAGAGAAACAAATTGCAAGAATATGTATTTATGGATTACGGTAAGTACTACAGACTCTGAATTGTTATGAAATACGGTATAGGCTACAAATTTCTGGCTATATTTTAATTAGGAACTGTAATCTTTAAGTAATTTTCACTTGGTTTATCAATTATCCATCAAGGACAATTCTAACTTACCCGTAAAAAAAGTCAGCTCTTGGATCAGCTCTGAAAATCTATTTTCAAGCCCAATAAAAGGTTTATTTCTCAGTGGCTTTTGCCTGACATTATCAAGGCATATTTTCCTCTCCATTTCGATGTTTGAGCAATCCACTGCACTGCATGCAAACTTTAGCCTAGTGATGCTATATGCCTACAGGACTATCAAACATGAAAGGATTCATATGATCAAACACAAGCTGAAACAGCAGATGCAAGAAACTGGAATATTTAGATTTTATGAAATGGAACTAAGAATTTTAAGTTGCTGGGACAAGAGAAATGCAAGCACACACACACAAATATATTAGAAATCTGAACTAGTTCTTGAGGCTTTCTCGAGTATGATGTTCTGAGGTAGAAGTATGCCCTCTACTGCTTGATTGGCACACAATTTAGGGTGTAAGCTGTCCTTAGATGCTTGTGAATGCATGCTCCTACTACCGGTACCAGAACAAAAATTTAGAATTAAATTTTAATTGAGTGGATCAAGTTCTACTTTTTTCAGAGTTACCAATTGTTTTGTAGAAATAAAATAGATAAGCCAAAAATCTTCCATAAATGAAATTTGAAATAATGGATTTTTAAAAATTTATTCCCTTGTCTACTTCATTTCTCCTCCCTTCCAATTCCACCTCCCCCCCCATATGAACGATTATGCTTGGTCCTTGTTGAAATATCTGTGGCTTCACTTACCTGTTTTTCCTTGAGGGGAAGGGTTTTCAATAAAACCTTTTGCAATACTATTTTGGCAATTTATGAACTCACCTTCATAATTGAATGTCAACAGTAAATGGTAATCTCATTTTCAACTCAAACATGGTATTTCATGGAACGCTAACAGGAGATATTTGTTTACTTTCTGCATTATTCCATTATGCTAGAATTCAAAGTTTGTAATATTGTAAGTTAAAAGTATAGTTTGCATTTTCATTTAATGAATGCTAAACCATTCAATGGGAGAAGAGAGGCTTGCTTTTAGACACAGAATCGTATGAGGGAGCTTCTGAAAAGCATGGGTTATACAGATGTAATGGAAAAAAAGAACTGTCGGAAAATTGGTGATTTCTCTGAAATACATTTACTCAACTTCAGAGAATTCTCATATACTGTCCAGAAACAAATCACCACCATTTGGAGAGACTTTTTGGTAAATGAGCAAAGGTATTTAAGACAGGAAAAAGATTATACAATGTATCACTTTTCAGCAATTAACATTTTTTCTAAGAACTGTATGATTTTTTTCAAAGTGAGATAGGAATGGGGTGAAAACAAACCAATTTAATATAAAGGTGGTACCTTGCTGTTAATATACACAATTCACAGCTATCTTATTTTTTATCATGAAAGTGGGACTATTGAAGCAATTTCGTAGATGTAGTTGTAGCATATTAAGATATGCAAATTATTGCCACTTCAAATTGTAAATGAAGTGCCCAATCATAATCTGACAGTTGAGTAGAATATCATATGACAGCTTAAAATACAGTCTCATTTTATCAGATCAAAGAACAAAATCTGTTTTAATACAAAGGACAGTTGCATAACTATAAATAAAGTGTATATCCACTTTATTCTGACATGGTTTCAGAAAAATTTAGAATGATAATTGAGAATCATAGAATCACAGGGCTAGAAGGGACCTTAAATCTATGGAAATGAAATGTCTTAAGCCATGGCTAGGAACAGCATGATTTAAAGAAGGGATGTGCTGGGTAATCTCTCTTGCAACTCACGATGGCTCCCAGAATGAATAAAACTATATTTAAAAACTTTATCCCCAATTTTTGGAGAAATGGCAGAGCAGTTTAACACTTGCAGAGCATAATAGCAGATGTCTTAGAAACAGGCATTAAAGTCAGTCTAACCCAATACACAGCGTTGTTGGGGTAAAAATGGGAAGTAGGAACCTATTCCACTCCATTGAGAGTTGTACAAAATAAAAGTGAGATATAAATCTAATAAACTAAGAACTTAATAAACAGATACAGAATTATTTTTAACTTCTTCTCCATTAAATTTAGAATTTTGCAAGACACAAAAGAAAGTGGTATACTAGCTACACCAAATCTCAAAACTATACTATTAATCCAGTTGTTTAACTTGAATTACAGACTTAATTGTATCACTATACCACTGGGTTACCTCTACAGATGAATGGGATTCCATGGATGCTTGGTCAGATACAAGCAGAAATGTCATTTATCGATGATTACTTGATCATAAATAGTATATGCAATAGATATACAGGAGTAAATTCAGACATATTGCCTTTTAGTGCTAAGTAATATTTATTTTCATGAAGGCTAATCTAGAAAAAAAATGATCACCAGAAAAATAATTTGTATGCAGGTAGTCCTTGACTTACATTTGAACCCCAAATTTGTTGCTAAGTGAGATTTAAGTGGATCTTGTCTAATTTTACAAGTTTTCTTGCCACAGTTAAGTGAATCACTACAGTTGTTAACTTCATAACATGGCTTTTAAGTGAATCTGGCTTCCCAATGGATTTTACTTGTCAGAAGGTCGCAAAAGGGGATCATATGACCACAAGGCACTGCAACCTTTATAAATATGAGTCAGTTGCCAAGCATCTGAATTTTGATCATGTGACCATGGGGATGCCGCAATGGTCGTGTGAAAAACGGTCATAACTCACTTTTTTCAGTGTCGTAACTTCAAACAGTCACTAAATGAATTGTTGTAAGTCGAGGACTACCTGTATATCGTAAGATCTTCAAGAAATCAAAGATGCTAATCTTTCAAAATTTCTCCATGGAATGTTCAATTACATTGATTCCAACACCTTCAAATAAGTAGTATAGCTCAAAAGGAATTACAAAAATAAGATGGAACCCTCAGGTTTGATTACAGGCAGTTCTTTGGTTATGACCACTAGTTCAGTAACTATTCAGTTACAATGTCTCTAAAGAAGGGGGACTGATCACCATTCCTCAGAGTACTGGCCATTAGTGTTACTACAATCATGTGATCATGATCTGGCCACTCAATGCCCAGCTTCTGATTACGTCACAGTGAACTGATGTTCCCTGTCAACTTTCCACAAAGTCAATGGGGAAACCAGCAGTAAGTCACTCCTGATGCTTTTTCACCCAACTGCATTCCTAATGCCCACCCCCAGCACACTCCCTGCCAACAGCTCTCACCCACTGGCCTGCTTGCCTGGGACTCCTCCCTCTTCCGGTTCAATGACCCACATAGTCCTGGGATTAGGACAGCAATCAGGACTGTGGGATTGCCATTACTAAACAAAGTGGTTACCTGATGTTGCACTTTGGCTGCATTGCTTAGCGACAGAAATTCCTATCCCAATTACTGTCATAACCTGAGACTACTTATAAGTTTGAAATATCTGTAAGTTCTTATGGAAATACAATTTAAAAATGACAAATGATATGCAACAATAGACAAGCCAATGTGAGATAAGCTTCTAATTTACTGCACATAATGAATTTAGTCACTAAAATAATTTACTTTTTTGATTGATAAATTACTCCAATATTGATTACCAGAATAAATAACTCATATCAAAAAATCTGGAAATGCAATATATCAGTTTTTCATACTTGGTAGCAATCTCATAGATCTTAACAATTTTGAAAGACAATTCAGCTCAGTATAAAGCAAATATTAAATATTAACTGTTCTTCCTTGCCATTTTTCTGCTAGGCTTAAAGCCTTTTATTTCCACATAGCATACAAGTTTAGCTGTGAATATGACAACAACTGCCAGGATACTGTGTGCTTTTTAAATTACATATAATTCCTCCTTTAGAAGACTAAGCTGTGGAAGTATGGATCAATGGCAAAAGTATCTTCATCTTTAACAACAAGTCTTACACAGCTTGTACATCTATACATTTTTCTTGGTTGCACTTTTAATTATGTGCTAAAATAAAATAAAAATCCACAAAATACAGAATTTAGGCTACCAACTGTAGCCACAGAAATACACTTTCCAAAGGGGACAGATTTTCCTGTTTTGGGGTACAGCAGGTGTCCCCAAACTTGGCAACTTTAAGACTTGTGGACTTTAACTCCCAGACTTTAATTCTGGGAGTTAAAGTCCACAAGTCTTAAAGTTGCCAAGTTTGAAGACCTCTGGGGTAGAATTTTAAGAAGCAAAATACTACCTTAACTAGTGCTTCTGTAAAGCTTGGAGAAGGAATTGTGCTACTCCAAAAAACAAAATATACAGCTTCCCATTCTGATAACATCATGTTGTGACAACCCTTAGCCTCTATGACTTGCAGATAACACAACAAAGAATGATTCGACTACTCTTAAATGTTACAAAACGCTTTAAAGTCATAGATATATACTTTTCAAGATGATTCTGTTAAGAAACAGCAGTATGGTTGTAAAAGAAATTGTCATTAAAAACAAATGGCTTGTATCCAAATATGTTACCTGAAAGAACAGAAGGAGAACTCAATATTGAAGTTCCAAATCCATTATTCAGAATTTTTCAATTTTAAAATTCAAAAGATCAAAACATTTGAATAATATAAATTATAAGCGTGTTCTCAGATTCATAAAATCTTGTAGTCTCTAGGCAAAACCAATTTTGTGTCTTTTAACAAGAATTTAATGTCTTCAGTTTGCAATAGCTGGCTTTGCATCTCGTAACAGTCATTTTGTTTCTCCCTTTCGATAATTTAAATTCCATCTATTCAAAAATATTTGGGGAATTCTATTATTTTACATTTTCTACATATTTGTTGAAATATATTTTTTCGATAGTGTTGACCCCTAGGTCTGGTCTATATGCCAATGTGTAAGTTAATGTTTTACTGCAATTTCATTTTCAGTTTGATCTACTTTTTCCGATTAGGATCATGTGATTCTATGGGCAAACTTACAATTTTATAAGTAGTTATAGTCAACTGGTTTCCCAAGTTTTGAATTCAGTATCTCAAGCGAATTATCAAAAAGCCTTAAACATGGAATATAAAAGTAAGTGTTAATACATAACTTATAGACTGTTACTGATTTTGAGAAATTGATACCTGACATATACTAGCCCTCCCCAAAACGGTGTCCTCCAAATGTATTAGATTACCGGTTTCATAATTCTTAGTCGGAATGACAAGATATTGGGAATTATAGTAACTGAAATACAATTTGCATAGAGGGTGCCAAGTTGGGGTAGGCTGGCATATACAGTAAAGAGCGGAAGAAACACAGAAGGCATTGGTATGGGTTATAAAAGCCCTTTTATAAAGCCATTTTTAAACAAAACCAAAAAGTTTACAAAAGAAAAAAAGATACAGAAGAATAAGTTGCTTAATATATTCAAAAAACAAAAACAAAAACAAAACAAAAAAAAGGGAAAGAGAGAGAGAGAGGAGAGAGAAAATAAGGGTGACACAATTCCAACATGCTGAACAATAAAGGGTTCTTTTCCATGTTCTCTTTTAATACAAAATACAAGCCAAGGGTACACATATTTAAAACAGAGCTCAATAATTGATATGCAGTCCTGGGAACCCTTCAATAAAAAGCAAGGCAGGAACTTTTTTTTAAAATTGCAAGTACATACAGAGACTGGAATATGTAAAATTAAGTAGCACGAAAGACTGTCACACAATTCTACCAATGCATGTTGCATCTATAATTCACGAACATGGTGAACAATATCATGTTCACTTCAACCCCCCCTTTTTAAAATTCATTTTTATATAAAGCATTACATTCAAACTGACCCTTAGTACCATGCTGAAGATTTCATTGTCAACAGACTGACAACTTTATTTGTTATTTATCATGACTGGTGGCCTTGGTACCGCATTTGAATGTATGCTTTCCAATAATCCGGACAGATTTAGAACCCATCAATATAGCTAATTCCAAGACAAATACCCATGGTATTTAATTCCATCAATTTCTATCTGATACAAAGAGCACTTGCTCATTTGTCTCTTTCTAAAATGTGGAAATTGTTAGGGTTTGACTGTGCCATGTTCCTGATAAACAAATTATGTAAAACTCTTATATACAATTTCTGTAATTGTTTCTCCAGAAGTAAACCACAAATTTCTAACACACATTAAGTTGTCAGACTGACACCCATGCATGCCTACACACATGCACTTTCATTTTCACTCATACAAGATACTTGAAGGGTTTTTATGTTATTGTGGCTATAGCAAGTTTTTCTGCCCCAATGCTGTATTCTCAATTAAAAAAATCCCTACCCAGGTATAGAAAATGTATACACAATGGTATTTTACAATCATACCAGACATGCTCTAACTCAGGAGTGGCAAAACTATGGTTCTTTGAGGACCTGTGGACTTCAACTCCCAGAATTCCTGCATGCATGGCTAGCTCAGGAATCCTAGGAGTTGAAGTCCACAGGTCCTCAAAGAACCATAGTTTGGCCACCCCTGCTCTAACTGATGGAACCATTCCACTGTTTTGAACAGCAAATTTGGGTCAATAGATCTTTTTTTAAAAGGTTAACACATCAAATCAAAATGCAGTGAATGCTTTAATAGACTCAAGATAGAGAAGCACTTGCTTTAAATGTTAGAAGAATTTTTAACAGAAAATAATGAAGTGTAAGTCCTTCAGTGAAGCAGTAAACTGAAGAAAGTGGGAAGAGACTCAAGCCAAATGTCAGCTTAGTTTTGCTTATAAATCCTGGGCCCTGAAAATCATTACAAGTATATCCATACCTAGCTTTTAAACTGTGAATTTCACACAAGAGGAGTTAATCCCAGACTCCAACTGAAATTGAGGTGGTGGCTGTGGTGGTGGAAAGAAAGGAGAGTTTCAGTAACAGGAGGACCAAGGTTGAGACCAAGCTATTCAGATTCAGTCGTTTAATCAAGTTAATTGAAAAGGGGAAAGAGTTAAATCTCCCCCCAAAATACTAATATGATTTACCAAATACCTAAAATCATGGGAATCGATTTCCTTTTATTTTATAAAATCATGTGTCAACATTATGATTTGTTATAAAAAATAAACACTCCACAGAAAAATTACATAAAGCAAAAGCACCAATTTCTACAGCTCATAAATTTCCAGCATGTTATAGCATTTCTTCCTTAGCTTTAGTTAAGCTGTCTCATATACTTGAGTAATGCTTTAAAAATCAGTCTAAAAGTATTAACAGTTTCAGTATTTGGTGCAGGCAATTACAATTGAGTATATTCAACATTTATATCACATCAACCACCCAAATGCATATACATTTCTTTCTTTCCCCCCAATACATTTCAACATGATTTTTTAATATCAGATCAAACCAGTCATTATGCCCCTGCATTTTGTTTGATCTGTGCTAGAATATTATACCGAAGAGAAGTCATCACAAAGAATGTATCTAAATATTATCCTTTTACGGTGTGCAAGTTATTTCTTCAGTATTATAGCCACCATTACCTGTTCAAGCCTCAAAGGTAATGTGTAAATACACACCTCTCAAACTTGACTGAAATTTTATGTATACCCCTGTTGCGATCACATTTATATATGAAGCAATAACTTAGATACACTAAACATATTTGCTTTTGGTTTTTCAGCAAATGCAAGAAATACTTAATTAAAACTACGTCAAAAAACCTGCCATTCCCAGGATGCAACCAATATAGTGTGATTAGCGCTCACTGGAATATACCTATTTGTTTATCTGGCAACACTTGTTCTATGGAACAAAGTAATAAACTAATATAGCTATTGAATCCCTAGAATACCTCACATAAAAGCAATATGCACAGAGAGACAGAAGACTGAAAAATAGAATGAAATATTTAAAATATTACTTTGTTGCTATTATGTGAACAGTAGGGGGAAAATTAATGTTCAGTCTCTGGATTGTTTATCAAATGGAAAAAGGCCAAACTACTATCTGAATTAAGAGATTTCAGGAACCTTGAAAATATTTTTGTCCAGGAGTTAAATGCAAGGATCAGTGAAAGCACAGCATTTGATTTAGGATTAAGAAATCCAATTGCCATCATTTAGCTGGAAGAAAAACAGAGGAAGACCCTAAATGGCAACCCAATTCTTATTACACACAGTTGTATCTGTTGGCGAAAGCACAGAAAGAAAAAAATTGATATTATCTGAATCTGAATCAGCAGCAAAAATATATATTGCTGGCTGACCATAACAATTAAGAGGTAATCACTCCAATACCTGCACATTTGGATCAACTGCATATACTAGGTCAAGTATTTAATTTGTAGAATGTGATAAGTCTGTTTTGAACTCAGAATTCAGATGTAATACTTAGCTATAACCATTCAACATTTAAATCTCAATTAAATTGGCAAAAATTACTCCGCCCAGATTAGCTTCTGTCCAAGGAGAAACTCAAAGCATTTTCACTTTCTAGATATTGTTCAAAAATTATTAAGCCAACATCTAGATCAAAGATATCACTTCAAGCAAGGATGTGTGTATTATTTTGCTAAATGACCCAGATTTATATTTGAACCAGACACAAGTAGATTGCTTTAAATAAAAAAAGGGGGGGATAAGCCAAGTATTTTTGAAAGACAAAACCAAAATTATGCTTCATTTTCACTTTGGCTTTGTCATACTTATTAGACCTAGACTACAAAGAGAATATTTTTGGGGTTGCTATCCACTTGACTTTTTATAAATTTACAGTATATAAGCAGAAATATTACAGTATATAAGCATAGATACTAAAATGTTAATTCTGGCAGGATTGCTGTTGTATCAATCATGTCTTCCAGTTTACACCCTGTTTCTTGTTTAGCCTGGGTATCCAGCTTCAGCTAACCAAAAATAAGGCCTGGTTATAAACCAGTACTCACTCTTCAGAAAGGGAAATAAACAGTGAAGGGTATGGTAAAAACACATTATGTTATAGAAGCAGAGTATTCCAATTTTGTGAAATACGAAGGGAAATATATTTAAATGAATACCCAGTGGTTGAAAAAGATACTGTGTTATCACTCATTCAGTGCATTGCTCAAAATTTTTTAAAGCAGTTATTCCAGCTTCCAGAATTTCTCAATGAAATCAAACTTTATGGAAAGAAAGCAGAAAAAGCACAGAAATTTCAGAATAAGCTGGAAGGATATGAATGCATTTTGGCCAATGGAAATCTTTGTCCTAAATCTTTGTCCAAACAAAGGATATAAATGGTATGAACAGGTATGACCTTCTCAAAGCCTGGAACAGATCAGACTAAATTGTTACTAAAATAACCTTGGCCACTAAGATAAACAGTGGAAGCCAAAAGATTCAGAGTATTAGAACTTGCAATGCATAATGGAATTCAAAAGAATTCAGGTACAAAGGATGGGTTTACGTCAACAAAAATGCTATATGCAATAATCTATTGGTTTTAGATTCAATTAAGCAAATTGCCTTCTCAGCTTTGGAAAATCTATTCTATTTGTTAACAATGATCTCCAAGTGTCAGCTTCAATCTTATTGCTTAACAGCTGTAGTAAGCGTTCAAAAATATATCTTTAGTTAGCTGTTAAATTTAAATCTAAATGGCTTTCAGATTTGTTGGGGAGAACGGAATGGCCAATAGAGACTGTGACATCAAAACATAAAGGTTTTCTTTAAAAAACAAAACAGAAGAATTGTACTATTAAAACAACTAAAGTAAAAGTGGCATTCACAGCCCAATAGTTAAGCCACAACCAAAACCATGTTCTACCCCTAAGTATATCCTCTTTTCCTTACTCTCTCTCAAAAAAGTTTCTCTCCCACACCACCGTTTAATCTTCACCAGACGGGACATCATCTTCAGACCCTTCATCCCCAGATTTGTCTGGAGGAGAACTAACTGGTTTCTTCTTTTGTGGTGGAGGACTTTCAGGTTCATCATCATCATCATCATCATCTTTAGGGGATGGGGTTTTTTCTTTTGATGTCTTTGAAGCTGTGGAACGACCTCCCTTTCCTTTGCCCTTTACCGGACTAGGTGTAACTGAAGAAAAGCATCAAAACAATAGTAAAATATTTGATTATTATATCACATTTTTAATGGTGAAGATGCCCATACTCCAAATCAAAGGGATTTTTATTTATTAAATTTATTCATTTCAGTTTATAAAGCTGTTCATCTCGCTAGCCAAAGCAACTCTAAATACTGCTTTCTAATCATCTAATAAAACACATTAATTCTTGAACACAGCCAGTACTATTATGAAAACATGCAGGATCCTTATTTAGCAAAGAATCAAGTTGAGCTCATACTATCTATATTTTAATAGTAAAGTACAGGCAGCCTGTGAGTAATTTTTCTGACACTAAGTGTTGGTTGACAATGTTTGCCTTCCAATTTTCCATAACATTAGCAGCAAAAAGATAATAATGAAAGCAGTTTTGCTACAGTAGGGCATTCTACTGTAAATATAGAAGGCAACAGCATTTTTGAGGATAAATAGACATATGGGTAGGAAGTAAAATACAATTCTATACATTTTTTTTCATCCAAGCTGAATTTTTAATAAGCAATATGTAACCAAATAAGTATTGTATATTTGAAGATATATATAGTTCTGTAGGTATCTGTACATGTCAAAATGAGCAACACTGTTCTCTTTTCAAATAGAATGAAATAATACCACTTGTGGGGTCTAAAAGACACTAATATCACTTGTTTTAATCAGCACTGGCAAGTGGTCTGAACATAATACTAACAATGATAACATCAGAAGAATCCCATCCAAATCGAATCAGAATTCTGATTCTTTGAAAAAGGAATAATCCACAAATGAACTTTTAGTAGTCTATTCAATTATATCACCCACAAATCTGGATTTAACACTGAGAATTTGATTCATATCCTTCTAAGCACAAACAAGATGAAGAGCTGAGAAAATATAAGTACTTGCAAACAACACATTTCATTCTGTT
Organism: Diadophis punctatus similis; assembly: GCA_023053685.1. Classification (NCBI taxonomy): domain Eukaryota; kingdom Metazoa; phylum Chordata; class Lepidosauria; order Squamata; family Dipsadidae; genus Diadophis; species Diadophis punctatus. The sequence continues at coordinate 37,072,885 of JALIGW010000003.1, read as the reverse complement.
ATTCTTAATGGGTGTAAAATAAGAACTTTTGAAGCAAGCTAAGCTCACCTGTAGCCTTTAGTCTTGGTTTAGGCATTTTCTTTTCTTTCCTTTCTGGTTTCGATTTCTTAGCCACTTTTTTAATCTTCTTTTTAGAACTGCCATAGTCACTATCATCATCATCTTCCACAAGGAAGTCTTCATCGCTGCCAGAATCTTCTGTGCAGAGAGAGAGGAATGAAATGTCTCTAAGAAGAGCTGTTCTTGTTCACTTGGAAGAGAGACAGAATGAGGGAGAGAGTCTGGTAGGTTGATCAAGAGATAGGAGTCAGTATTCTTGGCTTCTATATCCTGTAACACACTTGCTAGAACTTGGAGAAATCACGACTTCTGTGCCTCAGTATTTCCTCATGTAAATCTGCTTTAGAGCTTGTGATAGTAGTATTATTATTTAAAATAGCAGTTGCATAGGCAAATTTTTCTTTCCCTCAAAAGCAATTAAGGCTCAAAGCCTGACCGTTTTTACAACAGCTGTTGTAGTTCTACATCAAAGCCCTTCCCAGCCTGTCATGATTCCTTTCTTGTTCAATATGGTCTTCCATCTTGTAGCAAGTTGTAGAAGTGCCCTTTGCAGTCAATATCAGTAACTTATTATATAGAAAGAGTATCTTACTCTTCCCAAAACAGACTTCCAGGTTTTTAATCCAGGTTTCCATGATTCTAGTTCATCAGTTCAGAGATTCACTGGGTTTCTGTTTATTTGATACATTCACTGCAAATTTCTCATGGCTCCCCACCTTTCACCATTTAGAGCAAGAATCTATCAATTTATACAACAGACAAGTTAGAAAGCTGTACTGCAGATATTTTAACACAAATTTGTTTTTAAACTTTTGGTTTATTCTAACTGTGAAGATAAAAGATTTGAAGCCTTTCACTGTATTATGAAGCCAGATAAGATGGTACTTGTAATAAAATTAGGCTGTTCAGACTATTGCCCAGTGCTGAAGGTAAAACAGTGCTGAGTGGCATTTTTATATTCTTTGCATTTTTCTAGCCGAATATTACCTAAAAAATTGCCATGGTCTGAAAAGTTTTTATGTTCTGAATTTTAATCCATATTTTTTAATCCTCTTTGCTGCCAGTAGACATCCTGGACATCGAGTATCTCAACAATGAAATGAATGTCATATTTTAAAAAATGAAATATCACGTTTGGTTGTCTGAACAATTAATGTGGGCATCACATCAGTCATGGCTGCAGACTGACAATGCATTCTTACTTTCCATATACCTAAACATGCACCTCTGAATGTCACTTACTTTCCTGAAATGCTGTCTCTTCCTCTTCCTGATCTTCCTCCTCACTGCCCGCATCATCCATTAGCATTTCTCTTTGCTTGGAAGCAGCTTTGGATGCTGCTTGCCGCTGCTGACGCACATTTTTGCTATCTTCTTTCTCATCCTCACTATCCTCTGTTATAAAATCAGAAAGATCACTAAATATTGTTCGTTCTATATACATTTCCAACAGGCAGAAATAAATAGGTAGAAATAGAAGTCCAACTTTCCACAATGGAGTGGAGTTCACTGAATGCTACCTGTATCTAACAGCTTGCAATTTGTAATTATTCTGAATATGTTTTGATGCAAAATATTCCTAGTAATGCAACATCCAATATCAATTGTCATCTACATTATACTATAAATCAAAATCAAAGATAATTATTGCTCTTGAGCCACTTCAATTTCCTTCATTTGAGCTGTGATGGTGCAGTGGTTAGAGTGCAATACTGCAGGTACTTCTGCTGACTGCCAGCTGATTGCAATTTGGCAGTTCGAATCTCACCAGGCTCAAGGTTGACTCAGCCTTCCATCCTTCAAAGGTGGGTAAAATGAGGTCCCAGATTGTTGAGGACTGTAAACCACTTAAGAGAGGGCTGTAAAGCACTGTAAAGTGGTATATAAGTCTAAGTGCTATTGCTATTTGGCTTTTTGAACTAAGCAAACCTTTATGGGTAAATATGAACAAGAGTTAAGATACTATACTAAGTAAATCAGAACCAAAACAGTGGGTAGAGAGATCAAAATAAATAAAACAGGCAACATACAGTTTAAATTCTATTTTATTCATCAGTATGTTATCACATTTTTTTTGTTTACCTTCAACATGCCTCAGATCAAGAAACAACTTGATTTACCGTATTTTTCAGAGTATAAGACGCACCGGAATATAAGACGCACCTTAGTTTTGGGGGAGGAAAACAAGAAAAAAAGGCCTCTGCCTCCCAGCAATTTGCCAAACAGCAAACAGCACAGATGATATACACTATTTGCTGTGTATTTCTGTGCATGTGTGTCTGACCCATAGAAATAGCAAAGAATTGGAAAAAATGTACATTATGGCAGTATGTTAATCCCAGAAAGTTTTCTTAAATGTAATCACACTAACTCCTCCCAATTATTTAAATAGATCTACTCCAAACATGACTAAGCCAGGGTTTAACTCAGCTGCCTTATTTTAATACTAATACTTAATACTAAAAAGGACATTTCAGATTATACTTTTACAGATCTTTAAAATTGGTGTGGCTTTCTGGAAGTATTCTCTGCTATTTAAAAGAAGATACAATAGCACTGGGCCTCTTCAGATCAAGCATTTATTTTAAAAAGCTTCTTCATTTTGTTAAGTTGTCTAGAACAATAATAAAGCAGTCTTTAAAAATAACTCTAATAATTTGAACATTCTATAGGCATTTATAGTTATTGACTTACCTCCTTGCAGCAAAAAACAAACAGCCAGTTTCAGCACAGTCTGGTTAGCACAAGAAAATAAAATTCTGTCTCTGCCTCTCCCTCCAGCAATTTGCCTCCGTGCAGCTTTAGTTTCACTTTCATTTTAGCACGTGGGCTTGCCGGCAACTTCAATCAATCAGCTGAATGTTGGAGGCAGATAATCAGTGGCTTGTTGTAATCAGGCTCTGCTGCTGTTTGCTGCAAGGAGGTAAATTGCTGGCAGGCAAAGATCAAAGAGTGGGGGTGGCTGGGTGGGGTTACATTAGGTGTATAAGATGCACCCAAGTTTTCACCCTCTTTTGGGGGGTAAAAAGGTGCGTCTTATACTCCGAAAAATACGGTAGTTCTGATTTTACCAGTTTTCTCATTATATATATTATATAATGTAACTGCCTCTCATTATATATATATATACTTACATACTGTATATATGTAAATATATATATATATACATATACACACACACACACACACACACACATATATATATATATATATATATATACATACACTTACATACTGTACTTCAAATTAAGTTATTTAAATTCCAATGATTTAAGATTTCATGAAACATTACCTCAAATTGTCTGTCAATCATGTATCACATAGATATTAAATTATGTTATCTTTTAAACACATCATTGGAAGACATTACCTGCAGCCCTTTTTCTAGATCTGGGAGCAGCTTTTTTGTTCTTGTCAGGCTTCACTTTTTTTCCTTTTTTGTTCTTTTGAGAACTTTCATAGTCACTGTCAGCTTTACCATCACCTGCTCCTATGTCATCCTCACTGCCAAAATCTTCATCTGAGAAAAAAGATGGAATATAATAATAATAATAATAATAATAATAATAATAATAATAATAATAATAATAATAATAATAATAATAATAATAATAATAATATTCTTAGAAATTGGCTATAGCAGCCATGGGAAGGTTGTGCTTACTCCCAAAAAACCCCCAAATAGGATGGCTCTGCTCAGTGTTGAACACATTTTGGACTGAAAATGTTGAAGAATGCAGGGAGTTGTAATTCAGCAACAGGTTTCCCACCTCTGTGCTACATAGAAACAAATCATATGGCGCTAACTATTCAAATATTAATTCCACATATCAGAAATGATTTAAACCAAAAAGCATAAAAGGTTTCAGGCAATAGTAAAAGTGAAATCATTGATATTCTGATCAAACTGCCATCAAATTCCAAAAATGGTGTAATTACCAGCTGAATGTGAATCATCTCTCTTTGTCTTCATGTCCTTTTCTGAGTCTTCACTATAAAAAGGAAAACAATTTTAAATTTCAATTATTTCCAGAAAGATTGCTGTGATTATATTACACTCCCAGAGAAGCATCTAAATATTTTAATGGCCATAATACAGAATTCTATTAGTTTTATTAATATGATTGATCAATCAATCAATCAATCAATCAATAAATAGTAAGCTGGTTTTCAATTCTATTACTCCTTTAAGATGAAAAATTGGATAATGAAGGGAATTTGCAGCTTAACTGTGAAATCTCAGTTCTAAGGGTGTATTTGTCTGAAGTTCATCAATGTCATACCGTGTTTCCCCGAAAATAAGACCCTGTCTTATATTTTTTAACCCCCGAAATATGGCCTTGGCCTTATTATCGAGAGGGGCCCCCAGCTTATTATTTTTGGGGTGCAGGAGGCATACCAGGCTGCGAGACATGCAATATGGAGTCTGGCAGCTCCATGGCGTCTCTCGGCTGCTCTGTGCAGGGAAACACCTTGCAAAGTACAGAAAAACTTCTCGCTGCGAGAAATTGTTAATTGCTCGCCCTCGCGAAAAGTTTTTCTGTATTTTGCAAGGTGTTTCCCTGGACAGACCGGCTGAGAGACGCCATGGAGCTGCCAGACTCAGGTAAGATGTGCATCTCGCGATGGGGCCCAATTTGGTGGTGGCAGGTGGGGTGGGACGCAAATCTTACTGGAGTCTGGCAGCTTTTGCGTCTCTCCACGTTGCGCTGGCGGACGGGGGAGCTGGGGCTCTTCCCCCTCCCGCCGTGGTGGGTCTGGAGCCTCGATCCCTGACTCATCTCCTCCTCCTCCTTGCAGGCAGGAGCGTGTTTCAAAACGCTGCTGGAGGCAGAGAGTTGTTAAAACTCGCCCAACAATATTACTAAAGTACAGGTCTTGTGTCGGTGCCTGCGCGCACCTGCCTCTCGCTAGCTCTGTCTCCCAGCCAAGAGTGCCCGCTGCAAAAAGAGCTGCTCCCAGCCGGAGAGGGAGCGAGAGGCACTGACACAAGACTTGTACTTTAGTAATATTGTTGGGCGAGTTTTACCAACTCCCTCCGCCGCGGCGTTGCGCACACCCCGCGGGACTGGTTCGGCTCTTCTGGGCTCTGCCTCTGGCGACGTTTTGAAACGCGCTCCTGCCTGCGAGGAGGTGGTGAGGCAGGGATCGAGGCTCTGGAGCCACCATGGTGGGAGGGGGGAGAGCCCCACCCTCCCATCCACCAGCGTGACGTGGAGAGACACGAAAGTGCCCTTCCAACTGCCCACCCCGGGATCCACCTCCCTGCACCTCTGGCTCAGCGTGTGACTCTTTCGGTGGGCTCCATAGCGGGGCCCTCCCACTGCCTCGGCTCTTTTCCGCTGCCGCTCGCCACGCCGCTGGGCATGAGTTAAATCGCGGACATGGACACGAAACATTTCTTCCTGCTGGGTGAGTTGCTGCTGCTGCCTTCTTTCCAAGGAAAGGTTGGGGGGTTTGGAACAAATGGGAGACGGTGTGCTGTGGGTGGCCACCGGGCGAGAGAGCGGCTGCCTCTGTTGTCCCCAAGCGGGCTCGGCCCAGGTGCATGGGGCATGTCCCTCCCTTTCCCTGGAAAGTAGTTGGGGGGCTTATTTTGGGGGGGGCTTATTTCAGCGCATGCCCTGAAAAGCCCTGTTGGGCTTAATATCAGGACATGTCATATTTTTGGGGAAACATGGTAGCTTTCTAAATAAAGTCTGATTTACAGAGAATGGGTGTTGGTCCTACCTGAACGCTATTTCTAGTAGAGCTGGTAGAGAGCATCCAGGAATGGGTAGTAGCTCTATCTTCTGCATGGGGACTGAGCACGTGATCTTTATTTGCATATCTGATCACTCCTTCCTCGTCTGCTGATTCCCCAGTTCGGCGAAGGCATAGCAATGAAAGAACTTGTAACCTATAAAACATTAGCCCCTCCCAGACTGTGGACCAGACGTTAACAAGGGTGGGGCTTGATGCTCTCTACCAGCTCTACTAGAAATGGCGTTCAGGTAGGACCAACGCCCACTCTCCCTAGAGCTGGAACGAGAGTATCCAGGAATGGGACATACCAAAGCCGGCCTGTCCCCTATGGGTGGGAGCAGTCTGGTCCTAAGTCCCCCCACCCGACACTATGAACCCTCTGGAGGACTCGCCTCCCAAAGGAGGCAAAGGAGTCCAACTTATAATGTCGAATAAATGGAGATGGGGAGGACCATGTAGCTGCTCAACACACTTCCTTAATAGAGGCCTGTGTTGCCCACGCTGCCGTCGTGGGTGAGCTTCTAGTGGAATGTGCTGTGATGTGCCTGGGTGTTGGAAGGTTCTGAAGGAAGACATGTGTTTGATTGTGATACGGCCCTATTAACATCCAACTTATGCCATCTCTGTTCTAGGGCATGTCTCGGGCCTGAGCAGAAGTTGGGCAAAATCAACTCCTGGGCCCTATGAAACCACGAATTGACTTTGGAAATGAAAGAAGGGTCCAAACGTAGGACTACCCGGATGAAAAATGCAAAGATCCTGTCTCACTGAAAGAGCCACCAGTTCCGAAATCCTTCTGGCTGATGTAATAGCCACTAGGAAGGCCACCTTAAATGAGAGGAAACATAGACTGGCTGACCATAATGACTCAAAAGGACTCTCCGTGAGGGCCTGAAAAACGTTAGTTAGATCCCAGGTGGTATACAGATGAACCACAGGACGCAAGTTGGAGGCGCCCCTGAGGAATCTGCGCACTGTGGGATGCTTGGTAAGTGACTCTAATCTTCCACATGATAAAACAGAAGATAGCGCTGCTGTCTGTCTCCGTATGGTGCTGGGTGTTAACCCTTTGTCTAATCCCTCCTGAAGGAACTCCAGGACCTGCGCCACTGAAACCTCCGAGGGATTGGACCCTGAACTAATGCACCAGGAGCAAAATGTCTTCCAGGTCGCATTATATATCCTGTCTGTGGACTGACATCTGGAGGCTTGGATACTTTGGATGACTCTGGGAGAGAAATTCTCCTGCCTCAGGGACCTCCACTCAAGCGCCAGGCGGTCAGTTGGAGCCACTGAGGCTCCGGGTGGACCAAGTCCGCTTGGCTGAGGAATATTTTGTCCTGAGGTATTCTCCTCACTGACAGATGGACCAGGTCGGCAAACCATGGTCTCCTGGGCCAATAGGGAGCTAACAGGATCACCTCCGCCTTCACCATGAGTACCTTTCTGAAGACAGCTGGAATCAAGGCTAGGGGAGGAAAGGCATATAAGAGGCCTCGAGGCCATGGGCTGCGTAGGGCATCTATCTCTTCCGACCCCGTGACCTGAACCTGCTGAAGAATCTCGGAAGGTGAGTATTTTCTGGAGAGGCAAAGAGATCTATGACTGGCCTCCCATAACGAACTGTCAGCTCCTGAAAAAGTGAGGGGTGCAGTCGCCACTCTGAATGGTCCACTGTTACCCTGCTGAGACAATCTGCCTGCACATTGAGGACCCCAGAGATATGCTCTGCCCTTATGGACTGAAGATGTCTCTCCGCCCATTGCCCCAGACAATCCGCCACTGCCATGAGGGACCTGGAACGAGTCCCCCCTTGGCGATTGATGTGGGGTTTGGCTGTCATGTTGTCTATCAAGACCAAAATGTGTTGTCCCACTATGGCATCCTTGAAGCTCTTGAGGGAAAGATGAACCGCCCTGAGCTCCAGCCAATTGATCCTGTGAGACAGGTCTGCCTGGGTCCACCGGTCCTGTGCGATCTGTGACTGACAATGGGCCCCCCAACCATAAAGGCTGGCGTCCGTCGTGATGGTCACAGTCTGGCTCCTTGAACAGGCATCCCCTGGTGAGGGCCTGTGACCTCCACCACTGAAGGGACTGCAGTACCTGTAGGGAGACTCTTACCCTGTCCTGTGAGTTGCTCCTGCCGGATTGTTGGTATGGCAGGAGAAACCATTGCAGCGCACTGGCGTGGAGTCATGCCCATGGTACGGAGATGCACGACATCTTCCCCAGGAGCTGCGACAGGAGTGTGAGTGGTACTGTGCCCATGGCCGTGATGCGCCTTGCTACTTGTTGCAAGCTTGTCTCTCCAGTGATAGAGAGACCATGCATACAGATGTGTCTATTATGGCTCCCAGATGGAGCAATCTGGTGGTCGGAGAAAAATGACTTTTCCTGTTGTTTATTGAAAAGCCATAATCTTGTAGGACCTGGACCGTGATCTTAGGTCCGCCTCCGCCTGACCTGTTGACAAGAATTGAATCAGGATGTTATCCAGGTAACATTGGACCCTGATTGGTATGGATCGAATATGAGCCGCCAGAGCTGCCAATATCTTTGTAAAGGCTCTTGGCGCTGAGGACAGGCCGAATGGCATGGCCCTGTATTGATAGTGCCTTTCTGCATATGAGAAACAGAGTAACTGTCTGTGAGATGGTCTGATGGGTATATGTAGATATGCCTCTTTGAGGTCTATGGAGGTGAGGAAGTCGCCCTGTCTTATACTCCCTAGAATAGTTTGGAGTGAAGCGTTTGTACTCCAGACACTTGTTCAGACGTTCGAGGTCTAGAATAGCTCTGCATCCCCCAGAGCTCTTTTGTACCAAGAACATTATTGAATAAAAGCTCTGTCCCTGTTCCTTCTGAGGGACAGGTTGCATTGCCTGGATCTCCAGCAGGTGCTGAATCGCTGAGTCCATCAGGCTTCTTTTGGTTGCATCCCTGATAAAAAACCTTGGGGTGGGTGGGTGGAGAGAAATTCCAGAGTCAAACCTGATCGCACTATGCTGAGTACCCACTTGTCCGATGTCGTAGCCTCCCATTGATGGAAATGGAGGCTGAGCCAACCGCCGAGATGAGGAACAGCCCTGCAGTCATTTTGACCAACGATAGGGGTGACTTCCTGCTCCTCGAAAGGGCTGTTTGCCCCGATACTGCTGGCATCCCTGGAACTCAGACCTCTCCGTCTGTCTATCCTGTCTGCCTTGGTATTCGACTCCCAACTCTAGAGTACGAAATGATTGACTCCTGAAATAAGGTGAGAATCTTCTGTCCGCCCTCCTGTAAAGGGAAGGCATGGCTTTGCCCCTGCCCCTGGTCTCCACCAGGATGGGGTTGAGGGCTGCCCCAAACAAGTTATTGCCTATGAAAGGAGCCGAAGCCAACGTCCACTTGTTTTTGTTGTCAGCCTGCCAATGTTTTAGCCATAGCAGGTGACGGGCTGTTACTGAAGAGGCTAGTGATCTGGATGCGAACTTGGCCACATTCAAGGTGGTATCTGCTGAAAACTCAGTTGCAGCCACCAGCTTATTTATATCCTGGTGAATTCTCGCCTCCTCTGGGGAAATCCTATCCTGCATCTGGCAAAGCCAGAGCAAGGACGCCCTATTGAAGAACGAAGCTGATGTGGCAGTCTTAATTGCCCAGGCAGCTGTCTGGTGGGCCTTTCGCAAGGACAATTTTTGTCCTCTGCCTTCAAACAATCCATTGCCTCTGCGGGCAAAAGTGCCAGTGAAGCCATGGCAGCCACTGGTTTGTCCACCATGGGAACCTCCAGTGCATCAGACAGATCTGAGGCTACATTATAAAGCCTCCTTTCAGATCTAGGAGGAGGCACGCCCGCTCCTGGATTGGTCCACTGTCTTTGAACCACATCCCTGAATAATTTGGGAAATGGAATTACCTCTGTTTCCACCATAGGCTCAGAAAACAGCAGATGACCTGAATCCCCCTGGCTCTGGGTTGATTCTGAAACTTGGTCTGGATCCAAATTAGTTGTGGCTTTGGCCTTATGCAGCAATGCGGGGGGGGGGGGCAAACTATGGTTCTTTGAGGATCTGTGGACTTCAATTCCCAGAATTCCTGAGCCAGCAATGCATGCATGACTAGCTCAGGATTTCTGGGAGTTGAAGTCCACAGGTCCTCAAAGAACCATAGTTTGGCCACCCCTGCAATAATGACTTAAATAAATCCGGCTTAAAAAGGCCTGTTAAAGGCGATGGATCCGGATTCAGCCCTTCATCTTCTGAAAGGGTCTGGAATTTCTCCTCCTCAGCCGAGGAGTCCCCACTCCTCATGGAAGGAGCAAGAGAAGATCCACAGGGTCTAGCCAGTCCTCCTGCATCATGGGTTGTGCATGTTGATGTTGGTAAGAGGAAACCCCCTGAGAAGGCAGATTCCTCTGCTGCAAGCCTGCAGCTATTCCCTGCGTAATAGCCTGGGAAATGATCTATCTTAAATGTTCAGGTAATTCTGAACCAGCCTCCTCCACTGGGTGGATCCCCGCAGCTGTAGGAATAAACGAGGCTTCTGGCCTAGTTCTGGGAGGAGGGATAGGCTCCTCTGATCCTGCTGCAGGCAAATTAGTACTTGCAAAGGAAACTGCTTCCGCTCTATCCAAAACCTATCTAAACCAAAACTAAGGTTGGACAGCATGCCTCTCTGGCTCCATCTGGCGACCATTCCCTGCAAGAGGCTGTTTGCAGAGGCCCTGGATCATTAACAGGAGCCAATGGTCTTTCATCCTGAGGGCGGGAAACCTCTGCCCCTCCCAAAGGGGAACCTCCTTGATCCAGGCCTTTCCTAGCCTTTTGGATCTTAGCCAGCTCCTTTTCTATTGCCTTTTGGTGCCGTTCTGCATCCTTGTCAGCCATTTTGGAGCCTCTTGTTACTCCTGGCTGCAGCTGCATGGCTCCTGTTTGTAGCTCCCCTTGCTGCCACTCTCTGTCCAGAGGAGCCCAGCTTTGGAAACGGGGAAGACCCAGGGCCAGCTCTCTTGCCACACGCTGTGATCTGCTGGCTAGAGGGCGGCGCACGAGACGCCATCTCCCTCTTCTAGAAAAGGCAGGCAGACCCGCAATGGGTGGCTGCTGCCGCGGCTTTAAACGCCCTCCTGCCGCTTCAAGTATGCCCCAGACACCGCTGGGCAGTGACCAAGTCCCCTTCCGCCCTCCTGGCGGGAATGCCCGTGCCTCCGCTCACCAAGGAGCCGGATCCTGGAATTAGGCCTTTACCGCTAATTGTGGCAGGCTGGGACCTCAGCTGAACGAAGCTGGCAAGAAGGCTTCCAATCGGCGGACCAAAAGGTTGCCTGACCGCTAAAGTGAGCCCTTGATGGAATAAAATATTTTGTAAAGCTCACCAAAGGTGCAGCTCTCTCCAAGACGTATCTTTAGCATGAAGACTGAGCCGAACTGGGGAATCACCAGACGAGGAAGAAGTGACCAGATATGCAAATAAAGATCACGTGCTCAGTCTCCATGCAGAAGATAGAGCTACTACCCATTCCTGGATGCTCTCAATCCAGCTCTAGGGAGAAAGCAAAAGTTTTAATAACTTGGCAAAAACATTTCTGAAAAAATGCACTTTAGGAATGCCAGTTGAAAATTAAACTGGAACTATTCAGATTTTATTCAATAAGTTCCAAGTGTGTATCTTATGCACACTACCAGTTTTAATTTTTCTTATTTAGGACAAGAAAAAAAAGGAAGTGCTTCTTAATATTCACTTTTCCCATGACTTAAAATCAGAAAAAGAACACGACCTTGGTATAAACTATTTAGTTAAGATGTTTCAGTAAAGTGCCATGCCAACATGCCAATGACTCTTCACATCCCTTTCATGGTTACACCAAGACTGGAAAATTGTCAATCCATGATCTGACCTGTCTACAATTCATCCTAGGTTGTTTCAGTAAATTTTTCTTCACCATGGCTTCTCTGCTGCCTCAACTATTTACACATTTGAAGATTATAAGTGCTTCCTCCTTCATCTTTCCTGATGAAAGTGGAAGGAACATACTTTAATAGAATTTTAATAATTTGGGCAAATGTAAACTTTATACAAAATTTTCCATACCCCTTTATGGTTCTTAAATCTTGTATTGATATACTGTGATATGGAATGGAAAAAAGTTAAGCTATATAAGTTAAGTTATATAAAACAAAAGTGGCATTTTGGCTGTTTACTTATTTATTGATTTTCTTTTGGATTGTTTTCATATTTAAGTGGTGCCAAATGATTTTGGACTGCCAGCTCTTCTGCTTACAATAAGAAAAACAGAACAGAGTTAATAAGTTTTTCTAAATCTCTCCCCCCCCCCATCTATAATGTTTTAAATACCATTCCGTAGCCTATTTTGTATTAGCAGTACAGGTAGTCCTTGACTATAACCATTCATTTAGTGCTCATTCAATGATATGCTGAAAAAAGCGTTTTACAACTGGTCCTTGCACTTACAATTGTTGTAGCTACCCATGGCCAATTGATCAAAATGCTGGTGCTTGGCAACTGGCATGTATTTACCATTATAGCACCCTGGGCCATGTCATCACCATTTATAACTTTCCAAACCAGCTTCCGACAAACAAAGACAATGGGGAAGAAAGATTCACTTAACATTGGCAGTTAAAAAGATCATAAATTTGGGCACAACTCACTTAATAACCACCTTGCTTAGCAATGGAAGTTACATTCCCAATTGTGGTTGTAAGCAATGTTCCTCTAACATTGAAAATCACTGGGCTGCAGAAAGAATAGTAGAATCTTGGAACCAACTTCCAGCAGAGATAATCAATTATCAGTAACTGAATTTAAACTTGCTTGGGATGAAGTCATGTCCATCCAACAAAAATAATCAATCAATCCAAAAAAATACCTCAAAGGACAAATTCAATGGACTACTAGGTCTTTTTCTGCCATCCGTTTTCGCTGTTTCTGTGTGTGCACACATACCCCAATTCTAAAACAGTGTAAATAATCCAATCATGCAGAAATAAATACCCCAAAGCCCAAATACCCCAAATAAATATCCAGACCAAAATAAAATATTAATATCATGTATTAAAATACCGGTATGCTCAAAAGTATTATGATTTTGCAGGTCTCTGATATCATGAAAACAAAGCATGAATTGGAAAGATATGCCTTATAGATGTGATGAACTATTGCCCACAGCAACCTGTTATAATTGTTAATAGTAAAAGAAACTAGGACCTGTAGTTTAACAACAAGTAGAACATGCTATCTTTCCATGTTCAATGTTACAAAACTTTAAAATTCAGCGAAAACGGATGGCACACAACCCCCCCCCCCCGCGCACTGGCCTCACTGAAGCTTCCGGACTTCCGGTAGGCCTGTTGGGCTGTTTTTCGCACACCTCGGCCCATTTCTTCTGAAGTTGGCAAAGCTTTCCTGAAGGCCTCTGTAGCCGATAACAGAGCTCCAGGTCGATCTGGAGCTCTGTTATCGGCTGCAGAGGCCTTCAGGAAAGCCTTGCCGGCTGCAGAAGAAATGGGCCGAGGTGTGGGAAGCCTGGCTGCAACTGTCCAAAGCCAAAGAAATTCCTGAAGACCTCTGACAGCGAAAAGGAGGCTGGGGGTGACGTACACAAGTGAACTTCCGGTTGGCCTGTTTTTCGCCATCCCCAGGCTTCAGGAGGCTTTCCTGAAGCCTGGGGAGAGCAAAAACAACTGAAAAGAAGGCCGAAAATCAGCTGACATGGGGCTACGTCTCGTGTGCCCTCTGATATGGCTCCGCATGCCACCTGTGGCACGCGTGCCAAGGGTTCGCCATCACTGCTCTAGATAGATACACAAGCACAGAGACAAATGGCACACACCAAATCTAACTACTATAAAAGTATCTCCAGATTACCTGTCCTCCTGAGAATTTTTTCCAGACCTCCTCTTATTTTTGGCGTCTCTTGGTGATGAACGTATTTTCTTTGCTGGAGGGGCTGAATCCCTACCATATTCTTCATCTACACAGTAAACAAGATTAAGCAGAATTAATAAATAAGTGATTTACAAGTCTGTAGGTTAACTTAAAAATCACCATTAAATATACTATTCTAATAAAAACAAATGATTAAATTTTGATCAGAAGTACTGAAAATCCAAGGTTGCTGTTTTTTTAAAATAGCATTTTGTAGTCTCTGCTGTTATTTTGCCCAGCTTTAAATTTGCTATATTTTCTTGCATTTATAAGTGAGTGAGTGAGTGAGTGAGTGAGTGAGTGAGTGAGTGAGTGAGTGAGTGAGTGAGAATGAGCTGGAAAGAATACCGAGAATGTCAAGCAACATTCTTAATTCTTCAAGAAAGTAAAACTTAACCCAGTCACATTGAGAAATAAAACCACACAACAGCTTTCAAGAAAGCAGATACCCTTGAGATGTATGAATTCTCCAGCCAAAATTTCCATTGCTGTGAATTCTGGAAGAATTCTATCTCACAAATTTAACTCAACAGTATCAATAAGATAACCAAGGTTTTTGATGATATTATATGATTTAAAGAAAATTCAAATAAAAACAAAGATATTCAAAAGGGTATCTCCAGTTTAAGTAAATAAAGATAACAATAACATGTGCAAGCAGAGGTAAAGTGAAGAATGCCGAGGCAAAAACCGAAGAAAAAAAACCACATACACACGAAACAACAAACTCTAAATAAAGCACAGCAAACCCTTACAAAACAAAACAAAACGTTAAATACACTTAAATTGGCAGTTTGAGATTGAGCACACTGAATGAAAGTGTATTAAAATTATGATAGATAAAAATATTGATCCAATATAGGGAAATGTGAAAAAAAATCCCATGTTGGACATTAGGAAAATTAAAAATGTAAGCCAAAATTATAATGCTTGCATGCAAATCTCTATTGTAATTACCCTGACAATGAACTGAAGAACCAAACTCAGAGAGCATCAAGGATTTCATAGTTCAACACTGAGCTACTTATATTTTGTTTTATTATTAAGGTCTTGTTTCTTATTTTATAAAAATCTAATACAATTTATAATTACCGTATTTTTTTGGCGTATAAGACGCACCTTTTTGCCCCCCAAAAGAGGGTGGAAATGTCGGTGCGTCTTATACACCGAATACAGCAATTTTTAGCCTCCCAAAGCCCTGCCCCGCATCCAATTTTTGCAAAAAACGGGCCGTTTTTTTGCAAAAATGGGGGGGGTTGCCTTCCCCCACCCCTAGGAGTGCTCTGCAGGCTTCTCAGATTCTTTGCATGCCCTGTTTTTGCAAAAAAAATGAGCAAAAAACGGACAATTTTTTGCAAAAATTGGGGCGTTTTTGCCTTCCCCCACCCCTTAGGAGTCCACTGCAGGCTTCCCAGATCCTCTGCATGCCGTTTTTGAGCGAAAAATGGGCCGTTTTTTGCAAAAATTGGGGCGTTTTTGCCTTCTAATTACCCCATCTAGCATGACTGGAGGAGGAATTCAGGGAGTTGAAGTCCACTAGTCTTAAAGCTGTCAAGTTTGAAGACCCCTGGGTTAGGGGTGCAAGGGTCTTCAAACTTGGCAAGTTTAAGACTTGTGGACTTCAACTCCCATTCCTGAGCTAGCATGACTGGAGGAGGAATTCTGGGAATTGAAGTCCACTAGTCTTAAAGCTGTCAAGTTTGAAGTTTGTAAAAAGTATACATGGTTGTAAAAAGTATACATGATTGTAAAAAGTATTCTGCTACACTGGTATTTTATTAAATAATATATTACTGCACTATTTGGTTCAGAATACTTTTTTCCTTGTTTTCCTCCTCTAAAATCTAGGTGCGTCTTATACTCCGGTGCGTCTTATACTCCGGAAAATACGGTAAATTGGAAAGATGACATTAATATGGAATTTTACTATGTTTTGCCCTTACTAAAAATACAACAATAATTCTGGTCACTATGAAATTACAGGGGCATGCCATCTTTTTACCCAAGAAAGGAAATAAACTGTATAGGTTCCAGAAATGTTAATGGATTGCCATTTCTGAGCCAATAGAATAAACTTTCCAGAATCATAGAAACTAAGAAGCTTTATCTAAAAAGATCTGAGTAAACATCTCAAAGAATCACTTAAGCATAGCCAACTAAAATATATAAACTATTTTTCAAACATTTGTTGCCTGTTGCTTTTTATAATAGTAGAAAAATTTTGCTTAGGAATTGATAGTTACCCGCGTCATCTGATTCCTGAAACTGTGAGTAGTCTACTACTTTTCTGTTCCTGAAAGAGAAGAAAAAAGTATTAACTTCGGAGACACTGAAAAATCACACCATATAGAATTGATTTTTAATACAAAGAAAATACATAAATATTAATTACAGTTGCCATGATACAGTAATTCCATCATCTGAGATTTTGACTAATTAAAAAAAATATTTGGTCAATAAAGTAAACATATATTTTGGAATATTTTAATAGCTTTCTCCCTCCATAAATTCACCCAGATAGAACACTTGCAGGGAATTCAGATGACATAAAGGGAGTATTCCCTAGTTCCTGCAGGATGTAAACACATGATATACTACCTTAGTGACATTTCTCATTGCTCTCTATATTCAGAAATGCCTAAAGTTCCAGCAGTTGATCAGAGGCTAAGACTTGCCTCTGACTGATGCTATAGGTCTAATTAGCAATACTAATTGACATAAGCAGGATTCCTGGATTAAATGCACCCATTGTAAGAGAGTTTATAATTTGTAATAGGTAGCAAAAAATAATTTCATATGCTTTATACATATTCCCAAACTATAACAAAAGTTCAGGTATTCAAAATTCAGGTAACATTCTTAATTCCAGAGACTGGAGGAGTGCCACGCCCACCCCTATTTTAGCAAAGGGGGGAAAAGTCACAATGGATCATGTGACGACACGGGTTTGACACCCCTGCCCTAGAACAACTTCATACAGCCTAGATTTCAGTCCACAAATGAGATAATTTACATCATAGCTAGCTCCATCAATTCTATCCTGCTGATCTCAAGCCAGACATCCTGGAGTGTGAAGTCAAGTGGGTCTTAGGAAACATTACCAACAACAAAGCTAGTGGAGGTGACCATATTCCAGCTGAACTATTTAAAATCCTAAAGGATTATGCTGTTAAAGTGCTACACTCAATATGCCGGCTAATTTGAAAATTCAGAAGTGGTCACAGGATTGGAAATTAATGTTCCTATCTCAAAGGGCAATGCCAAAGAATATTCAAGCTACGTACAACTGCACTCCTTTCACATGCTAGCATGGTCATGCTCAAAATCCTACAAAGTAGGCTGCAGCAATATGTGAACTGATACTACCAGAAGTACAAGCTGGGTTTCAAAGAGGTAGATGAACTAGAGATCAAATTGCCAACATTTGCTGGATTATGGAGAAAGCAAGGGAGTTCCAGAAAAACATCTACTTCTGCTTCACTGACTATGCTAAAGCCTTTGTTGTGTGAACCACAACAAACTATAGCAAACTCTGAAAGAGATCCAAGTAGCAGACCTGCCTCCTAAGAAACCTCTATGTGGGTCAAGAAGCAACAGAACCAGACATGGGAAAAGTGATGGGTTCAATATAGTACAAGGTTGTTTATTGTCCCCCTGCTTATTTAACAGAATATATGCAGAGTATATCATGCGAAATGCCAGACTGGATGAATCAGAAGCTGAAAGACTGCTGGGAGAAATAGCAACAATCTGAGATATGCAGATGATACCACTCTAATGGAAGAAAGTGAAGTGGAAGTAAAAGTGGAAGTAGAGAGTCTCTTGAGGGTGAAAGAGAATACAAAAGTTGGATTGAAACACAACATTAAATGGAAGTGGTGACAGATTTTATTTTCTTTGGTTCCAAGACTCCAAGATCACTGCAGACAGTGACTGCAGCCATAAAATTAAGATGCTTGCTCCTTGAGGGGAAAAGCTATGGCAAACCTAGGCAGCATAAAAAAAAGCAGAGCTATTACCTTGTCGACAAAGGTCTATATAGTCAAACTCTATGATTTTCCCAGTAGTAATGTGTAACTGTGAGAGTTGGACCATTAAGGAAGGCGGAGTGCCAAAGAATTGATGCTTTCCAATTGTGGTGCTGGAGAAGACTCTTGAGTTCCTTGGATTGCAAGATCAATCAGTCAATTCTAAAGGAAATCAACCCAAATTGTTCTTTGGGAGAACAGATACTGCAGCTGAAGCTCAAATACTTTGGTCACCTAGTGAGAAGAGAGACTCACTGGAAAAGACCCAGATGCTGGGAAATATTGAAGGCAAAAGGAAAAGGGGACAGCAGAGGAGGAGATGGTTAGAGGTTAGATGAAATGTCACTGATGCAATAAACATGAATTTGGGCACTCTGAGAGACAGGTGAACCTGGTGTGCTATGGTCCACGGGGTCACAAAGAGTCGGAAACAACTTAGTGACTGAACAATAATACGTCTTCTCTCTGGCCTTGGTTGAAGCTTACCTCCTGTAAACAAACCTTAGAAGGTTCTTCCACCTTGTTCTCCTTCCTTGGAAACTTTTATTATCATTGCTGTTACAGTTCAAACTCATTTAACACTGCATCTTGTGGCATCTGTTGAAATTGGCTATTTATGAAATATACTTGTACCATAATTTAGACTAATTCTTTATTGCAACCTATTTAGGTAGAAAAAAATGCACTCAATCTCTTTGCTCCATAGCTTAGAGTAAAATGTACTGAATATTTTTGCCATTTTGGATTATTATTATTTTTGCAGATTCTCTAGCAACATCTTGTACAAGACTTCCTCAGTTGTGAGCATGGTAGTGTCCCATCTGCTTTACAAGGAATATTGACTATACTTCTACTAGGAAACAAAAAATCCTTTTCATCAAAAATCATCCTCATGAATAACTACTGAGATACCTCTACAGTAGTTGATGTTTAACAACCATTCGTTCAGCAACTATTTGAAGTTATAGTGGCACTAAATGGCATTTTATGCCCAGTCCCTGATGTTTGTTGCAGCACCATGATCACATGATCAAAATTTGAGTGCTAGATACATCACCCACACTTGATAGGGGCACTCCTCAGTGGTGGTGGGGTGGAAGTAAAGGCCCAGCGGTGCTGTGACTGAGTGCTACAGTAGAGGATGGAGGCAGATAGGTGGTGGTGGGGGTTGAAAAAGAGGCAGAGGAGGCAGTCCCTTACCAAGGCTTGGGATTGGAAGGGCCCAACCCAGGAATGGCTGGATTGTGTGTGTCCTCGCCTAACAATTGGTGGGATTTGGTCAATAATAGCAATGGGAATTGCTGGGATTGGTTTTGCTAAGCAATGCACTCATGTGACATCATGCTTTATGACCCAGTATCTAGTAACTGAGTCCCAATTACTATCATAACTCAATGATTACATTTTTTGCATTTAATATGAAATATTTTTCAAAAAAACAAGTTGCACAAAGAAGCTAATAAAAATGCAGGGAATTAAAATAATTTCTTTTCTCACAAAGATATAAAGGGATGTCTTTCTTCTAAAACTAACGTTTGCTCTGGAGAAGAAATTAAATGAACTAACTTACCTACCAAACACACTGATTTAGAGACTATTCTATATTTTATTTTCACTTTCTGTCAATCACAAGCATTTCATGTGTGGTTATACTTGATTTCTGTCAAGTAAAATAAACACTGAAAAGAAAATAACTGATTGAGGATGATCACAATGTTTTTTGTCCATTTTGAGCTAAAAGACACCATTCAGAAGAAATGTGTTCGCTTAACAACATTTTTACCAACTACTGTGAAAAATGTCAGAAAAATGGGTCTGGTTATGTGGGTACCTGAACTTATGACATCAACAATTTATGACCAGATTTTTGGTCCCAATTGTGATTGTAAAATGAGGACTACCTGTAAAGATTTTGTATAAATTATAAAAATATACATGACATTACTTTATTTTAATCAAATTTACTTTCAGGATCGCATGATTTATAATGTCTTAAAACTTTTTAGAAAAAGGTGCGATAAAAGATGCAGTACTTTAACATCCAAATTGTATAAAAAGCTTTCTTTAAAAAACCTATTTTTTTCTACAAGGAATCTTTATAGACGTTAAGAACATTTTAGCATTGCTCTTTCCATTCTAAACTTTGCTTTGTATTTGATTAACCAGAACACAGTAAGATTTTCCTTATGTTAACAAATCACAGTAAAGCAATAACAAATCCAAATTATGCCAGATGTTGGAAAACAAGCTACAATGTTGTTGTCTGGTGTAGAAAAAAATACACAAATAAATTTTAACAATTGAATTATAGAGCACTTTAAACAAAATACTGTGTTAATTTTTTAAAAAATTGTTTAAAAAAACATTGCTAAGTAGCGTTTAATTTGTGATTTGAATCAATTCAATGAACAGAGTTAATTTAGACTTACAAATGATTTATTGTAATATAAAGTACACATATCAGGTAATTTAAGTTCTCAATCTTTTCTGATCTCAACCTAAGATGATAATGTAAGTTAAAAAAATTATAAAGTCAAATTGTATTAATTCTTTACTTTTCCTCAGAAGAGTTTATTTTCTTGCTAAGAAATTTAAATCCATGTAATTGACGTTTGTCAATTAAAAGTATAGTATCACATTTAATTCTATGTGAATTAGGAGAATATGAAAATATAATCCTTACCAGTATACTTCACATGTTTTTCAAGCATGTCAATAAATCACCATCTTCTTAATAAAAGGTTTGCATTTTCCAGGTTTCTTATTTTCATTTTAGAAAACACCTAACCAACTATTTACAGCTGTATTTTCTTCTTTCTAACCTACATAAATGCAGATATTCTACTGAGGATGGACAGAAAGCTTAGTGAACATTCTTTAATCTTTTCTTTATTAAAATTTAATTCCAAAAAAATTCATTCAGCACTGCCAAAGTGCCCTCCAAATTCATTTGAGAGGTATATCATATCCAGAAATTATGGATTAGGAGGAAAAAAGAATCCCATTTGAAGATTTTTATAGCAATTTGGAGAAATGAATAAACCTATTTCTTCTAATGATTCTTTAAGAACAACAGTACATTGTATCTAACTTAACACTAACTGCCCTATTTGGTAGTGCTAAGACATTTAAAAATGTAAATACCTTATAGTTACAAATACTAAAAATAGTAGAGTTAAAGTTACATAATTGTATCTTAGTTCTGTAGGTAGGAAAAAACATGGAAGAACTGAAAATGATTTAGTAAATGTTCATAAAAAGGATTTGAAATGGATTACATTTACTAGAAATCTGTATATCTTTACACAGTACTACCCATATAATTTATTTTTCTAAGGAAAACAAGCCTTTGAAAAATCCCATGTTTGATCCTACTGCCATAAACCAAAGTCTTAAACAAACTGGTTTCCTCTTCTGCTTGTTTTTAACTCTGCGAATTTTCACTAGAATTAATTCATTTCACAAGTAAAATAAAGTAAAGGAATCTGGAATTCATTTGTTCCAGCTGCCAACAGATTCCATCATTACTGACAGATTCCATCATTACCGTTTAAAAAGTGGGCCTAAAATCTCATTTTCGCTTTGGCTTAAAATTTTACAATTTACTTTAGCATAACATGTGTGATCGAAATTTAAATATTCTGCAAATACTGAAGCAATGAAGGATTTTCCAAGTTTTGTTTCAAACAAATGAAAAAAAGAAAACATCTGCCCTACTTCTTAACACTATACATACATGTGGCTGTTATAATTTTTAATCATTATCAATGCTTTGAGTTTTAATTGAAAGAAAAACAGATGATCACCAAATTAATACTCAGGAAGAGTAAGCAAGCCCATGAACAAAGGAGAACAGAATTCTTCTCTTGTGAAATTAATGACAGTGCCCTCTGCAGGAAAAAAGAGACATCTTCATATTTAAAAGTTGTACAGCACAAGGCGGGGGTCATCCTTTTAAAGATATTATGCATCATCAATTTGACATGGTGGTACAGGTAATATTTTTTCTATAAGAGAATATATAGATAGATGGATGGATGGAAGGAAGATCACAAGAATGCCTCATTTGAGATTCCAGCATTCCCATCTATGAAGTCTTGCAGGACTTTAAGAACAGTGAACATCTGAAAACTGAACTGTGAGATTTGGCTTATAAGGTTTAAGTTAGGGATGCCCCATGGACATCATTATACATAATGTGCCAAATCTGATATAAATATTCTTACATAAGTCTTCCTATTACATAGTTTTTAGAAGTTACTGTGAAATATAAAGCCTTTCTGTTTAACATTTACTTATGCTTAAACCAGAAAAAGTTATAAGATTTGGTAATCCTACTTTTTAACTAAATACTTGCTAGTTAATTTTAAGCAATCCCATGTTTTAGAATCTGCAGAGGTAACAACTAGCACCAGAAGAAATTAAACACTGAATGCATTTCTGTAGAAGAACAGGACATAAAACTAAAAACAGAGAAAATGTTGACTTACAGCAATTTCAAAATTACATATAGGAGCTTTCTTATCTAATTATATGTTCCATAATTCTCACACATCATGGCTATGGTACAGTTTGCTGAGAATTACATTACAATAAGCTGGAACCCAGTGTATGTGTTTTAAAGCTTACATAAAAGCTACCATGGTGTACCAGAGAGTAAATTTTGAATGGAGCAATCTGTATTTAACTCTTGTTAAGCCGCAGATTTAGCAGAAGAATTTGAGACAAGTCACTTTTTTAGTTCTACCACAACAAATGATAGCTAGAAATAGAATCTTAGGTTTCCATTTTTTTTGCTGGCTTTAAGAGTCAAATTAGAAATATTGAAAATTTCTTTCTTCCTCTTTTTACTAGACAGTCTTTCATATATATCCTACAGGAAATGGAGGTGGGAAGCATACTATCCTGCCTGATTGAGCTGAAAAGCTGTTGGAAAATCCCTTGAAAATAGAGAGTATCCTAGCATGCTCAATAAGCCTAGAATAGCAGTGAAAAGGATGACCAAAGCATCCTGGCAAAACTGACAAGAAAACAAATTAACATACTATACAAAGGGTTTGTTATCAAAGGCAGACAAAAATTCCACACTTCTTTCACCATGCAGGAAAATGTAGATTCAAACTTCCAATCAGCCACAGTGCTGATTAGAAAGCTCATCTTCAGTCCATAGGATTGTTGGAAAATCTAATTTTAAACAGAGCCGCCAAACATGTCAAATTCCTTGGGAAAATAGCAAGGTTTAAACGTAATACACAGCGAAATATAAAATTGGTCGG
Source organism: Diadophis punctatus similis (assembly GCA_023053685.1). Lineage (NCBI taxonomy): Eukaryota > Metazoa > Chordata > Lepidosauria > Squamata > Dipsadidae > Diadophis > Diadophis punctatus. The sequence continues at coordinate 37,049,842 of JALIGW010000003.1, read as the reverse complement.
ATTTGCTTCACGTCTGAAGAAACTGCACCCTTTGATACGAAGAAAGAAAAATTACCTTGCTTCTCGATCAGTCCCGTTAAAATAATCCACTACCCCCTCCCCCTCCCCAAATCGGGAAATCCTTTTCCCTATGAGCTGCTGCTCACTCTTGCCAAGAAGCTGCGTCCCAACACACATGTACCAGCCAAGCTGTACAAAAAGGCTTAAGAGACACACACGTTGACTCTGGTGTACTTCGGCATTATCTAGGCGCCTGGTTCTTTCTCCGGGGTGAAACCGCATACAAACCTCCGAGCTAAGCCGGGACTTGGCCTGCGTTCGCTCTTCGCTGGCGATGCGCACTGAAAGAACTAGAGGAGCCGCCACAGCCGCGGCTTCTTCCCAAGTCGAAGCACGATGGACTTTGCTTGCGCTAACCTTAAGGGGCAGCATTGCATCCGGTAAGGAGGGACCTGCAGGGCGGCGGCAGCGGCGTGTGCCATACTGTACTGTAGTCCCCCAACTCTATCGAGGAGCAGCAGCAGCAGCACGCTGCATGCCTGCACACGCCCCTCCCCTCTGCTCTCCCGCCATACCTACTCGGTCCGGGCCGCCTTCCCTCCCTCGCGTGGGACTTTCAGTCTCAGCTCCGAGGATGGCCTCCGAGAGGGAAAACCGAAACAGCCTCAAGGGCCTTTCTCCCTTTGCGAAGGACTCACCTGACAGGCCTAGACATCTTGGTTGGTTAAATCGAAGCAAGGAAGGGAGGCGGGCACTGGCAACGGAGACGACAAAATAACCGAGAAGCGTTGGCACTTGTTCTGGCTCGCCTTCCCGGGGAAGGGGCGTTAGTCCCCGGGGGTCCAGCGACTCAGGCCGCCGTCCCGCGCCCCAAACCTGCCTCTCTTGCACCGTCAATGGCCACCGCTCGCAGCTCCCCCCCTGCAAAATGGTCGCACTTCGTCCAGCGGAGGGGATGCGCCGAGCTGAGAGGACAGCGCAACCTACGCCACTTGCATCTCCTCCCTAATTGTTTCATTGGTCGCTTCACGGACTCGCCGAGGCCTATTGGCTCATTCGAACGATCATGGCCGCGAGGGCCCGCCCCTTTTTTTGCGAGCGGGAGGAGTGAAGAAGCTCGACAGTAACCCCCTCGCTAAAGCTCGTATGAGAGCTGAGTAGATCTGAGAAGCCAACAACAGCTACAAAAAAAAACAAAAAACCTGGCGGGCTGCGACGTTGACAGATTCGCCAAGAGCCCGCTTGAATTCCCCTCCCAGAGTTCAAAAGGCCCAGCGCCCTTTGCAGGCGAGATAATTTGTTTTAATAGGTATTTATTAAACGAGATCTTAATCTCGCAGCCTATCGGCAGATTCGATAACAAAACTGGGCAAGGATTTTGGAGGGAAAGGAAAGTGAGATCCAATCAGCTCTCGGACATATGCAACGCTAGGGCAGTACCAGGCGTGTACTTTATGCTTACGTTTCTTGACTGGTAGATTAGTTAAATGGTTATTTGGTAGGATAGTAATATTCCCTAGAGCAGTGTTTCCCAACCTTGGCAACTTGAAGCTATCTGGACTTCAACTCCCAGAATTCCCCAGCCAGCATTCGCTGGCTGGGGGATTCTGGGAGTTGAAGTCCAGATATCTTCAAGTTGCCAAGGTTGGGAAACACTGCCCTAGAGGGCCACTTTAAAGTATCCTCTTCCTTTATCCTCTGCTTCTTATTACTTGCTAGGAGATGACAAACAACAGGCTGTAAAATTAAAGTGAAGATAGTATTAGCTCTTCGGAAGCCTCTGATTCCGTGCTGTGGCAGAATCTCCTTGGTTTATTGCCGTTCTGGTGAGAGGCAGGGAAATATGCTAACAAATGCAGTAGAGTAGAGCTATTCTTGTCTCTTCCATTCTTGTCCTCTGTTCAGAGCACCAAGCCCTACCTACTAAGGAGAGCAATTGATGGCTCTTTTCCCCCTGGCAAACACTACTAAAAACAAGTAAAATCCTCAGTTTGGCCTGTGCTAAAATTGTAAGATCAGTACTATTCGGCTGGTTTCTTTACTGAGACAGAAGGAGAAGTTTTGGAACCTGGGTAGCAAGCGCACAATTGTGCCTACAGTTCTGTCCTAATGTACCCATATATTCATACCTCTTATACTCTTAATCATGCTTGTACTAATTATATATATATAATTCTATATTATATTCTATATATTATATATATATAATATATATATAATATATATTATATATATATAATATATAATTATATATAATATAATTATATATATATAATTATATATATATAATTATATATATATAATATTCATTCCATCACCAAATGAATGAGACCAGGCCTTTTTGTCTCTTGAGTAGGTCAGCTAAGCAAAAAGAGGAACTAATTAATGTATCATGCTAAAGCCACACAGTGTGATGTATTTGGCACCAAATTAATATTTGGTTCAATTATTTATTTTACAAAATTTGGCTTAGTTTTTGTTCCTAATCCCAATCGGAATCAGAAAATTGAGCATTGTGGAAGGAAAAAACAAATTAGTAACCACATTTATAGACCAATCTATACAGTGCTGACTAAAGCACCTTCTTTCTCCCTCTGGATTGCATAAATAGAGGATTTGCTTCACTGAGCATATGTACCATCAAAATTCAAGTGAACAAGTAAGCGAATGAGGTACTTGTTGCTAAACTTTACAATAGTAAGGTCCATATGTCTAATCCACTGTCCTGCTTCACTGAAAGAATTCTCTTTTCTCTTTTCAATGTTTCTTGTCTTACAATCTGAATGATACTTTCCTGAGACATAGAAAAAATCAAAAGGAAGCCACAAAAATGGAGTTGAACTGTGCAAGTTACAAATCAAGATGAATTCAAGTGAAATGGAAATTTTAGTTGTCTGTTTTCTTGCCAGTAAGAATTAGATGGACGTTACTGCCTCTTCCAAATTTTCACCTAGATCAGGGGTGCTAAATTCAAGGCCCGCGGGCCGGATTTGGCCCACGGGGTGCTTATATGTGGCCCGGGGGGGCACCCTGGAAACAGTGAAGGACCAGCGCCATGGTGCCTCTGCTAGTAAAAAGGAGGCTCCTGAGCTCCATTTTCACTGGCAGAGGGTTGCAAGAGGCCGTCGCAGCCGAAAATGGAGCTCGGGAGCCCGTTTTCACTGGCAGAGCACTCGGGCCACCACAGGCATCGACACAAGTGATGTTGAGCTGGCCATGCCCCCTGGCCACACCCACTCTGGCCTCCCGAGGTCAAACACAATAGCAATAGCAATAGCACTTAGACTTATATACCGCTTCATAGTGCTTTACACCCTGATGCGGCCCTCAATGAAATCGAGTTTGACATCCCTGACTTAAATCCTCTCTCCGCAGACGTATACTTGCTTACATATTCTATCTGGGCAATTCAGGTGTAGCCATTCAGAGGAGAGCAAGGGCAAGACAGCTGCTTCTTGGAGGAGCAGCCTCCAATTTTGCCCATACACTTTTACCTTCTCTGACCAGATTATCAACAGATTGATTTATTGCCTAAGGTAAAGCAACAAATTATCTCCCCACAAGCCAATTGTCCAAAGCCAGCCAAGTTAGTATGGCATTCAAGACAGAAATATCCAGTGGCACATTTCTCAGGCTGTAAATATATGTAGATGAAGTAATGTATTATTTCAAATCCAACTAGATTATGGAAAAAATTAAATAAAGGGACCTGTAACTCTATTCATACGGATGGCAGCAGTCTAACTCTCTGAAAATAGCATAGAACAAATCTGATGGACTGAAAAAGGCCAGCAAAAGAAATACAGATAGTCCTCGACTTACAACAGTTCATTTAGTGACCGTTCAAAGTACAGCAGCACTGAAAAAAGTGACATGACCATTGTTCACACTTACGACCATTGCAGCATCCCCATGGTTACATGATATACATTTATGAGGGTTGCAGTCAGCAGCAGGTTGCTCTCTTGCCAGTGCGCTGCGCGTGCATCTCCACACTTCGGGCGCGGGTGCCCTCGCTACACGCGCAAGCCCCTCATGCGATTTTGCTTCTGCGCATGCGTGGAAGCAAAATCGTGCTAAAATCTCACAAGGGGAGGCACGCGCGTGCGAGATTTTGGCGCGATTTTGCTTCCGCGCATGCGCAGAAGCAAAATCGACCCAAAATCTCTCACGCGTCCCCTCGTGAGATTTTGGCACGATTTTGCTTCCGCGCATGCGCAGAAGCAAAATCGACCCAAAATCAACGGGAAAAATGGCGATGCGAGCGGTGGACCGGCAGAGAGGGCTCCGGAGCGGTCGCGTGCAAATTGCGCAATCGGCCACTCCCTACCGGAGTTGTGCGCTCCGGCAGGAACCCACAGTGTCGCAGAGTCATATCCCTCTTGTAATCTTCTGATAAGCAAAGTCAATGGGGAGTCTAGATTCACTTAACAACCGTGTTACTAATTTAACAACTGCAGTGATTCACTTAACAAATATGGCAAGAAAAGTCATAAAATGGGACAAAATCCACTTAACAAATTTCTCACTTAGCATTTTGGACTCAATTGTGATCGTAAGTCGAGGACTACCTGTAGTGTGTTTCAAAATGACTCAGATTTTTCTGGAGCTTCACTGGAGCCTATAGGAGAGGCAATTGGGTAGCAGCTTAGAAGAGTACTGACTCCACCATTCTAAGCCCCCTTTTCTCTTCCCAGTCAAGTGACCCAGAGTGCCTACTAAGAGGTTGCAAAGAGTTCACAAGCTATCCTCTCCATGCCTTTTCAATTTGTTCTTCCTTCCAGTTCAACAGAACGTTGGATTCTGTCGATCTGCTGGATAACTCTCCACAAGCAGCTCAAAACTGGACTAAATATGTTATGGGGAGATTAACCAGCAAAATAAAAATCAAGTTAAAATTAGTCCGATCTAGCCGTGAGTTATAGGAAAGACACTCAAAAGGAGAAAAATGTCACAAGGCATCTCTATGGGAGATGCAGTTGAGTAGCAGCTTGAACTGCTGGTTCCTTTGATCTACAGTAACTTCCCTCCTGGTTATAAATGCAGCATAGAGCTTATGCATCCCACTCAGTGCTTCTTAGTGTGTATGCACAAATATACATGCAATGTGAGAAGATAACAGAAAAAAACACACACACACACACAATTTTAGTTTGTCATCTCTAAGAAAATAAAGAACATCTATATACCAACACTGTACTAAGGCCATTGGATTGTGCTTCTGATGATTTGAGTTTTGTATATTTGTTGTCAAGAAACATATTACCATTTAATTGTGAGCAGCCCAGCAATTTATGAAGGATAGTGTTGGTATATAGATTTTAAAATATTAAACATATTAAAAATACGATCCAGTCTCACACCTTGACTATGTGCAGAAAATTCTCCCACATTCTTGGGTAACCACCTGGAAATTATTAAGCAAATCTTAGGGTTACAAAGCAGAGTTTCCCAACTGCATAGCTTCCCAAGCAGGCTGCCTTTAATTGTAGAAACCTACCGTAACTACTGGGTTGTTAACCCTTGCAACATCTGCAAATCATACAGTCTTCCTAGATTCATATCTACCAAATTGAAGCCTTGATCATAATCGATCATAGCTTAAAACATATACAGCCCACTCCTATTTACACATAGTTCAAAAATCATTCTAAGCATTACAGAACTTTCATTTAAACTAAGAGCGCACAGATTGCTAGCTTCCTTTGAAACAAATTCTACTTAAGAATGAGATTTACCTTTCCTTCCCCAAAGTATGACTGAACCTTTGGGGAAAGTGGATGTATGCTGTTTTTTTAAATTCGAACTTTAATCTTTTCATTTAGTTCGTAGCTATTTTCTTTATAAATCAATATCGGGAAAGATGCAATAGGTGCCTATGTGGAGGAAATTTTGGGTATGTACAGAGTTGTCTTTTATTTTTATTTTTTCTAATCTGCTGATATTTATTTTTCGAGAAAAGAGCTTCTCAGTTGGGCAGCCTTATTTTGTGCAGTATTGGGAAAAAAAACACATTGTGGTTTTAAATCCAACTTCTCCAAAGCCCAATAATCTCTGCTGCCAAAAAGAATAATTTCTGGACTAATTGCTAAGACTGTACAGTAGAATATGTCACACAATTTAGGTAGATTACCATATCAATACATTGTGCCCTTCATTCTTCCTATTTAGTATGAAGATGAATTCCAAATCTAAGGTATGATTTCCAAGAAATGGAATGTGGAAACCCCCATTAAGAAAACTTTCTGCTCTAGAGATCTTAGTGAATTTTTTCCAACATACTGGATTTACGGTTTAACAGATTTAACAGAGTTGGAAGGGACCTTGTAGGCCATCTAGTCCAACCCCCTGCTCAAGCAGGAGACCCTGCACCATTTCTGACAAATGGCAGTCCAATCTCTTCTTGAAAGTCTCAAGTGATGAAGCTCCCACAACTTCCGAAGGCAAGCTGCTCCATTGGTTGATTGTTCTCATTGTCAGAAAGTTCCTCCTTATTTCTAGGTTGAATCTCTTCTTGATCAGTTTCCATCCATTATTCCTTGTTGAGAGCATGGTGAGCTAAACATCCCTTTTTTTGTAACAGGGTGGCATTACGACAGAGTCAGTACCTGGATGCAGGATCTGGACTACTGATACTACTGATGTGTTACCCCACCTGGCAACAAAATGTTTAGGAACCAACCCCACAAGCTCAGAGAACGAACCTTCACCCTCATCCTACACTCGAGCTACAGATATTCGCCATTATTGCAAACCTACCAATATCTTCCTAGAGCAGGGGTCTACAATTTTAGACACTCAAAGAGCCATTTGGACCCATTTCCCACAGAAAAGAAAACACCAGGAGCCATAAAACCTGGGTGGGCGTGGCCAACTCGATGTAACTCACTCCCACCCAGTCACATGACCCCCCACCCAGCCAGTCATTAGGGCAGACAACTGGTCGTTAAAAAACACCGGGAGCCACAAAACCCTTTGACATCCCCCTCTCCCTCCCTCCCTCCCTCTCTCTCCCTCCCTCCCCCTCCCTCTCTCCCCCCTCTCTCTGTATCTCTCTGTGTATCTGTCTGTCTCTCTCCCCACCTCTCTCTCCCCCTCTGTATCTTTGTATGTGTATCTCTCTCTCCCTCCCACTCTCTCCCTCGCCGTTGCCCTTACCTTCTCAGGATAGACAAGGAGTGACTGGGAGGGGAGGGCGAGGGGCAAGGCCAGTCAGTGATAGGATAACCCGACAGGGAGCCACAGCAGAGGGCCCAAAGAGCCGCATGCAGCTCCCGAGCCGCAGGCTGCAGACCCCTGGCCTAGAGTAAAGGGAGATCTTGAGAGAGTCCACATGACTTTGCACAGCTGCTCCTTGTTAGTAGCTGTGCAAAGTCATGTGGTTTGCTGTTTCACAGTTTGCTTATAGGTTAAGTGGCTGGGAATTGAGGGAGGGATCACCTTTGCTCACAATCATCAGTGCAGTCTTTTAAAAATACATTACACTTGACTGAGCTTCAATTCTTAATTACTTTGGATTTGTGTTTTGTTGTTTGTTTATTAATTTAGAAAATTTATATTGCCGCCTATTTGCACATGGCGACTCAAGGCAGCTTACAGGAATATAAAAACATATATAAAAAATAAAACTAATAGAAGAAAATAAATAAATAATAAATAAATTAATATAATAGCCCCCCATCCCCCACCCCGGCGACAACACATCACACAAGCCATTTAATGGGCTCCATCCTGCTCTGGGTTCCCCAGGCCCGCTGGCAGAACCAGGTCTTCAGCACCTTCTGGAAAAGTGCTAGAGTGAGGGCTATTCTAATCTCCGGGGGGTGGGGGTGGGTGGAATGATGTTCCAGAGAGAGCCACCACAGAAAAGGCCTTTTTCTGGGTCCTACAAGGTGTATCTCCCTAGGGGATGGAACCCACAACATTTCTTGCCTCCCCGCTCTAGTGGGTCAGGTAGATGTGACCGACAAGAGACGGTCCCTCAGACTTGTTACTTTAGAAGGATAAAGACCGTTTGGAACAGCAAGTTAATCTTCATTCGCTAGGTGAGTTATCTACTTAGAGGAAAAAAAAATTAAATATGATTTTAAAAGGTTTTGAAAAATATTATTTTCTGGATTAAACAGCAAAAGGGTACTTAGAATATGGATATTAGAAAGTTTAACAATGGATTAAGGGCTCAAATGGTTCTGGAATTATAATTTTAAACTTTTGGAAGAATTCTTCCTATGAGAAAATGTCATTGTTTACCCTCTCAACAGTCAAAACAAGATAACGAGACTTTAAATGATGAACACCAGAGGGAACTAGAGGATAACAAAAGAATGGAAGGAACTATTCAACAATGATCTTTTTCATGGGAAACTGAAAAAAGTATGAAAATTTATGACAAATAGTCTAGGAAACGATAGATACGTGGACAGTTAAAACTGCAATGGAAGAAGACAAGATCTGGATATGCTTGAAATTAACTTGAATATAAATTAACGTGGATATAAATGTAACAAGTAATGAGAAGGATGCAGAAAAGGATGTACTGGACTTTCAAGTGAAACTGGATGATGCTTCAGTGAAATACAAAGAAATACACAACTATCAAACAAAAAAGAGATGGATGAATCAGAGAAGATCGCCGCTTACAAGCAGACAAGCAGAGGTAGCAAGCATAAGCCACGCTGTGGGAAAAATGAGAGGCCCTGTATGTCCCGCAGAGCCTGCCGCCACTTGAGTGGGGGAGGACGTGAAGTGAACGGTGAGACTCAGGGAGTAGGTCAGGTGGAGCTGGCTGACTGGGGAGGGTGGATCATGCTGCTCAGAAGCCACCCCCACCGCTGCCTCCCCGCCCCCACAGGGAGAGGTTGGAGAGCTGGGAAGGGAGGGGCCAGGTGAGGCGCCCCTTGAGGTGAGTGACGGTGAGTTGGCCATACCCACCCAGTCACATGACCATCCTGCCCCACCCCCAGCCAGTCAGAGCAGAGAACCGGTTGTTAAATTATTTGAATCCCACCATTGTTAGTTATATCTGACAATACTTATTGGACTTTGGCTAATAAGGAATAAATGAAAAGGATTTGGTACCGTATTTTTCGGAGTATAGGACGCACCTGAATATAGGGCGCACCTAGATTTTAGAGGAGGAAAACAAGGAAAAAAGTATTCTGAACCAAATGGTGTAGTAATATATTATTTAATAAAATACCAGTGTAGCAGAATAATTTTTACAACCATGTACCGTGTTTCCCTGAAAATAAGACCCTGTCTTATATTTTTTTGATCCCTGAAATAAGCGCTTGGCCTTATTGCCATGCATTCTAAAGCCCGATTGGGCTTATTATCAGGGGTTGTCTTATTTTGGGGGAAACAGGGTATACTTTTTACAACCATGTATACTTTTTACAACTATGTACACTTTTTACAAACTTCAAACTTGACAGCTTTAAGATTTGTGGACTTCAACTCCCAGAATTCCTCCTCCGGGCATGCTAGCAAGGAATGGGAGTTGAAGTCCACAAGTCTTAAACTTGCCAGGTTTGAAGACCCTTGCACCCCTAACCCCTAACTCAGGGGTCTTCAAACTTGGAAGTTGGTCTTCAAAGCTGTGGGCTCGCTTTGGGCAGCAGCGGCGGTGGCGGCTCCTTAGCTGCCTCAGGAGCAGGCTTCGGCCAGCAACGGCGGCAGGGGCTTTCCTGTGGTCCAGTGGCAGTGGCGGCAGGCAGTGGTGGTGGACATCGGCGGCGAGCGGCGGCGGCAGGCAGCGGCGGCGGGCAGAGACGGTGGATATCGGCAGCAAGCGGTGGTGGCGGGCAGAGGCGGCAGGCATTGGCGGCGGCAGGCATTGGCAGCAGGCAGAGGGGGTGGACATCGGCGGCGGCAGGCAGCGGCGGCGGGCAGCGGCGGCGGCGGTGGCAGGCAGCGGCGGCAGGCAGCGGCAGCGGGCAGTGGCGGTGGACAGCGGCGGCGAGCGGCAGCGAGCGGCGGTGGCAGGCAGCAGTGGCAAGCAGCGGCAGCGGGCAGCAGCGGTGGGCTTCGGTGGCGGGCAGCAGCGGCAGGCAGCAGTGGTGGGCGGCGGCAGGCAACGGCGGCGGGTAGCGGTGGCGGGCAGTGGCGGCGGTGGCTTTGATTGGCAGTTGGAACAGTCTCATGGAATACCGCCAATCAGCTGTCTGTTGCCACCCATTGTCGCTGTTGCCGCTATTGCCGCCATTGCCACCATTGCCACCATCACACCAACTCCCTCCCCCTTCCCCTAATGCAACATCCGGTGTATAAGACGCACCCAGTTTTTGACCCTCTTTTTGGGGGTAAAAAGGTGCATCTTATACTCCGAAAAATACGGTATTTTGTTTTTAGTTAAGAGAGGTGAAGAGAGAATATGTTGTAACTTAAGAGATGGCAATACATTTACTTAAATTGTGTGTGCTTGTTGGGATGAAATGGGAGGTTACTTTTTTTCTTTTTCCCATTTTTTCTTTTTGAATGAGCACTTATTTTATTCATACCTTGAGTTTTTATATTCTGTCTTATTCAAGAGGCAAAATAGTATATATAATGCTACCTCTTATTTTTTCTCATAGTAAACCATCTTAGAATAGATGGACTGAATTGAAAGATAAATAAGGCCAGGCTTGGTGAGTAACTGGAGGGAAGACTACCAGCGAATACCAGGGCTGTAGGCTAGACTTGAAATTTGAAAAGCATCCTAGAAGAAAGCAATGGTAAACTTCTTTAATGTTTGCAACAGAGCTGCACGCATGTGTCCAAGAAATTGGGAATCGTGTTCAGCTTTAAGGAAGCTTTTATTTTTATTTGAATATATTAGAAATATACAGGCTATATCTCTGTGTTATTGAATTATGATAGCAAAGTTTGATGTTTGTCCATGGTTTTGATAATACTAAATCATGTATGGATTTCGATTATTTATTTTTATACTGAACTATGTTCTTATGTATATAGAAGTATAACCATCTATACTTCTTGGAAGGAAGTGCGACACCCTGGGGCTTATCCATTCATCTAATACATAGAAGAAGGCCAGAAAGGGTATGAATATAGCAGATTAAAGGGAGAAATCAGATTCTAGTACTGTTGCTTCGACTTGCCCACGTGACATACTGGCATGAAATACAAAATACATGTGTTTCAGGTATCTTCAGCATATCTGAAATTGTCAATATTTCTCTCACCAATTTTAAATCCAATGTCACAGTCTTTTTAGCAGTTCCAAGGCGGCTCTACACCCATTTGCACTATTCAAGTGACACTGAGGGCACAGATACACCTCCAAATGGCCTCAATGACTCTCAGAAAGAGTGATAACAACCAGACGGCTGTGAGGAATATAAATCCTTCTATCCTCTACCATTCAGTCAGAACTAAAGGAGCTTCCTGGATGAGAAACAAAATGTCTTAAAGGAAAAAAACAAAATCCAGTTGCCTTTTGAAAAAAGCACCTTTAGGACCGCTTTGGGACAACCATGACCTGGGAGACTGAGTATCTTCATGGACATCAGCTGTAATGCCTTTTGTAATTATAATGGCTTCTTCATTATTTGTATGATTTTATAATCCACAGAAGTAGTTCTGGTGCTCCCCTGACATGAAGTGATCTATTCTATCTACATCATTTCATTGATTCCTAGAATATTTTATTTATTTTATTTATTTATTTGTGAGATTTATATACCGCCTCACAGTGCAAGCACTCTCTAAGCGGTTTACACCAGTAAGCAATGTATATTTATATTGCCCCCAACAATCTGGGTCCTCATTTTACCTACCTCGGAAGGATGGAAGGCTGAGTCAACCTTGAGCCGGTGAGATTTGAACCGCTGACCTGCGGATCACAGCTAAAGTGGCCTGCAGTACTGCCTCTAACTGCTGCACCACCTCGGCTCTTGACATTAACATTCAGTCTTGACATTTCTGCATTGACAACATCAAAATTGCCTTGATTCATAGTTTTGTACGAATCTGTACCAATATTATACACATCATTAGATATGCATCTTTCAGCTTTAATCCAGCCACACCATAAGATCCACTGATGTTTATAATTGTCCTCTCACTTTCCCTGTACCTTGTTGGATACATTTTGACTTGAGTGGCTCATCTTCTAGTGCAAGGCATTGTTTTGGTTGATTTTCTTGGCACAATATTGGAATAGAGTGTGATTTTATCTCTTTATCCTTTATGATCAACTACCATCAGGAATGAGCCTTCTTGGTGTGTACATTCTTGATGACAGTTCAGACTATCACTGTAGCGTGCATCACCTCTGCAAAGTAGACATCCAAAAAAAGGGGAGGTCAAAATATTAAAAGTATTACTGTCTTGTCCTGCTAGGACAAGCCCTACTCATGCCAGCAGAAAGGACCAACTACAAATCCCATCGGTCAAAAACCTCTTATCGGGGTCCAGAAAAAGAGCCTTCTCTGTTCCAATGCCCTTTGGAACATTCTACCCTCTAAGGTAAGATCTCCCCCTATCCTCCTATCCTTCTGCAGGAGCTGAAGACCTGGCTCTGCCAGTTGACTTCCAGCATGGTAGAATTCCATGCTGGATTGATGGCTGCTGGATTGATGGCAAACTCCACTCTACCCCCTTGCTCTTTGTTCTCCATCCATCCATATTTTTGTTATCATATTGATGTATTCTCATTGTTCTTTTTCATTTTTCATTTTATTGTTCTATTTTACTTTTGTATTGTTTATACCCTTTCATGTCTTCCTTTTTATTGTTGTAAGTCACCTAGAGTAGCCACTTGGCAAGACAGGCAGCAAATAAATTTAACAATAAATAAATAAAAATTAAACTATTTTTGTTCAGATGTTTCCAACCAAAAAGGTATACATTCCAACAGGAAATAGTGAAGAGCTGAATGAAAGGGTTCTAAAGGGTACTAAAACCTGAGAGGTAGAAATATGGTAAGGAAGCCCCTCTTACTTTGAATAAACATATAACTCCATGGTTAGATGTATCATTGATTAGCTGGCTAGTTAATTGCGGGCTGGACAGCATGACACTTATGTGACCATAAAGCTGGCTCAGCAATCACACTTAAAGGGCTCATCAGTAGTTTGTCATCAAACCAGAGACAAATATCAAGAGGATTGCTAGAATAATCTGTCCTAGACCTCTACTCTTCAATGTTTTTATTAACAACTTGGATGAAGATGCGGAGGGAATATCAAATTTGTAGATAGCACAAAATTGGCTAGGATAGCCCAGAAAACAAAATTAAAAATGATCTTAAATTAGAGAAATGAATTGAAAGTAATAGAATGAATTTTAAGACGGGGAAGTACAGTGTTTTTCATTTTGGAAACAAAACCACAAGTACAGAATGGGAATTACCTGTCTTATTAATAATGCGTGCGAAAAGCATCCTGGAATTGTACCATAATACAAACTGAATATGAACCAGCAGCATATTATGGCTGCAGAACAGGAAAACATAATTTTAAGCTGCAGAAGTATATTTTCCAAATCGCAGGAAAAAATATCTATTTTGCATTGATTAGATTTGCCAACTATGTTCAGTTTTCTATACCATACTGTAAGAAAGATTCAGATAACTTGAAACTGGTTCAGAGAATGGCCATGCAGAAAATTGGGACAAGAAACTAGATATTATGAAGATAGACCAAAGAATCTCAGTATAAGCCTTGAAAAAATACAAGGGTGAATATGATAGTACTATTCAAAAATTGTATTCAGGGCTACTTATTTATAAATAGACATGCTTATATTTGTGTTGTCAATATCTCAATATATATAACCAAAAGTAACAGTAGCAGTAATAAAACTTAAATCTCACATTATGCATTAAATTGAATGCCTCTACTCGTGCACTCCATATTTGTCATCATGCAATACATATACGCTAATTTTTATTTGCCATTTTTCTTTCCTTCTTGGATTAATTATAAACAGTTGGTTTCAACTACAGGAGTTTTCAACAAATTCTTTACCAATTCTTTCACATAATATAATTTCAGAGTGTCATCTATGATTCTCCAACTTTATGACTGTACATTCTTAAGCTAAGGGTTTCTTGTGCAGTTTGGATATAACTTGCGAAAGAACTTTATATCTTACCAAAGGATGCTGAGTCAGAAACTCAATTTCTTATCTCTACAGACCCTAAAATGCATGAAACTCCTGTTTAATTGCTCTCATTCTGATCTATGTCAATTCTTCCTTGTTTTGTATATAATGAAACTTCAGTTTAAAGAACTAGTTGGGGAAGGGGTATCTGTTCCAGTTATTTTGCAATTAACTTGCAAAATATATTCATATAGTCATTTATATAATGCAGATATACCATGTTTGCATATGTTACACCTTTATATATACTGTCATTATACACTAACATAATTTAATGCAAATAAAGTAATTTGTATTATGTATTTGAATGGTATTTAGTGACTTCATTATGCACATGGCTATAAAAAATAGCACGACTATAAAAACAGCATCAATTTAACTACCATCTCCATACTACAGTACATTGGATACAACAAACGCCCCTATTTCAGATGAATATCCAGACAGAAATCTTGTCTATTATATTTAAAGTCTGCTCTTTGAGGACCTGTTAAATTGAGGTTTCATTGTATTTTAAACTTCCAGTGAGACAGTTCTAGAATAAAAAGGACAAAAAAATGAAGATTGTTCTGCTTTGCACGTTCCCCCCCATAAAAAATGTAAATAGATGGATGATATTGTAATGAACAAAAATGTGTCTCTTCACATCATTGTAAATGTGTGTTTTACAGAACCAGATTAAACTATAAATGTACCTACCAAAACTTCATGAGTAATACTGGTAGGTAACTTCTGCTGTACCTGATTGACATATATTTGAAGTTTACACCACTGAGATTTATCCTACAATAATATCCTACAATCCTATTTTACACAGTAAAAACTAGAACAGTTTGCTTCATGCAACTGGAAATAGAATTTTTACCTAAACAACAAAATGCAAGGCAGAACCAAATGCCAAAATGTGTTTTTTTAAAGATACAGTCATAGGTTCCCAATTAATATTTTTTAATAAGAGTGGTCAGGTTAGTTGACCAGTGGAATGCAGTGGACATAATATACCCTGACTTCAGTAAAGCATTCTATATATTCTCACCTTATATCCTAGCAGACAAGACAGCAATACATGGCTGGACTATACTACCATTATATGGATAAAGAATTGGGTGAACATCAGTTCCCAAAAATATACATTATGGCAGTAGCATATTGCCAGAGTCAATTCTGGGCTCAGTGCTGTTAGAAAATATGATTATCACATTTGTAGCTGACACAAAAAATGAAGAGATAACAAATACCTTAGCGGATAGTTATCAAGATTCAGGAGGAACTTGACCAGTTGAAATAAAAAGCAAAAATATAATCTCATCAGGAACAAATGGAATAATCTTACATTTGGGTGGGAAAAATCAAAGAAATTCCAGCCAATATCAGTGGAGTACAGTAGTTTCAAATTTTCAAGGTACCAAAAAATCCAGTATAAGGGATTTAATGATTTACTCATGCTTCTAACATTCAGAAGATCTTGAACCATCATTTCAAAAATATTGATGTGACAGTTTAGAAAAACTATTCTAACACTTAGAAGAACACTCTAGCAATGAATTCTAGTACAAGAGACCTAAGTGGTCCATAAATATGGATAAGATTGGTAGTCTTGGTTCACTTAAGGTCAGTTTTTAAGTAGAAAGTCTGAATGGGAATAGAATGAAGATATAACCAAAAACTGATACTTCTGAACCAACAAAATAAAATTCAAAATTATGTTTAAAAATACATCATTAATTACTGAACAATATATATTCAAAGAAAATATATATTAATACGTTTACATATTTGGATCATATTTGGATTTCTACATAATTACAAAGATAATATATAGTATGCACTTTTTTTTCTTCCTAGAGTTTTTCCACAAGGTTCGCTTTTTTTTGGATCAGCTGAGCATTGATCTGTTGGTAGTAGAATAAATGAAGCCTAATTCAGACAAGATTCATTTGAATACGTTCAATAAATTTAAAATATAGCTGGTCCAGAATGTCAGAACAAAAGTACTTGTGGGACCACCTGTCTATTCAGAGTCTTGGTAATTGAAACAACTTAAAAGCATCTGTAATAAATGGCTGAATAAATAAAACCCAAACTAATGCTTAGCCTTTTAGTTTTATGTTTTATAATTGTCATGTATTTAATGTTTTATGGATATTTTAATTGTCTTTATGAGTCATTAAGATATGGGCAGAATTTTATATAACACACACTTAGAACAGGTCTTTTTATAAAACTAAGTGTTTGATTATAGTAATTTAATTACTGGAAGACAGTTTCTCAATTTCTCTCTGAGGTTACGTGTAGAATAGCCATGTACATGTTTTGTACAGCATGTATGGTATATAAACCCCATGGTCTATCTGTCTCCACAAGTGGGTGCTACATATTTTGTAGACTAAGAAGGAATGAGAAAACAATGATTAGATCATAATTTTACTACATGTAAATTTATTTTCCATGCGACATCATGTAGATGAATCAGGAAAAGTGAGCAAATAACATTTGGATATCCCCAAATATTCATCAACTGTAGAAGTATGGATGTTATTCTAAAACTGATTTTGTAACTGATACTATTCCTCACTCTCAAATTAACCACACTGCCAGCTTAGAAGCTTGTAGCCTCCACATTATATAGAAATAACTTCCTTGTATAAAAAGCAACTAATGGGCAGTGGAATTTATCCAAAGGATAAAATATTATCAAGGGAAATAAAGTTTCATTTTTAGGGTAAGGCATGGGATAGTATATGATTTTTTCTTTCACTTTCTTTTAATTCTGCAATATCAGATGTACAGAAAGTGCTTACAGTATAAGCCAGTGATGGCGAACCTATGGCACGCGGAGCCATATCTGCCAGCACGCAAGCCGTTGCCCTAGCTCAGCTCCAGCGCGAATGTGCGTGCCGGACAGCTGATTTTTCACTCAGGTGGAGGCTCTGTGAGGGCATTTTAGACTTCTGGAGGGCCTTTGGGGGGCGTTTTCACCCTCCCTAGGCTCCAGGGAAGCATCTGGAGCCTGGGGAGGGTGAAAAACGGGCCTACCGGGCCTACCAGAAGTCGGGAAAAGGGCCGTTTCCGGCCTCCAGAGGACCTCTGCGGGGGCGGGGGAGGCAGTTTTCGCCCTCCCCAGGCATTGAATTACGGATGTGGGCACTCGCACGTGCGTGATAGCACACGTGCACGCGCTTTCGGCACCCGAGGGGAAAAAGGTTCGCCATCACTGGTATAAGCAATCTTGAAAGGTAGAGGATAAATCTACAGAAGGCTCAATGAATTTATAAGAACAAAATTATTTCATTATCAACTCAAAGACCTTTTTGTGCACTTAGATAAGTTTTACCCGTTGATGTAGAAATTAATTTTTCCTTTAGAGATATTAAAAGAGCTATTATCATTGAAGTTCATCTCCCTTGAAGGCTTTCCTCTTCACCTGCAACCAACAAAAGAGCTTGTACAAAAGTTTTTAAACGAAGTGTAAGCAGTGTATGTGCTGTTTTTGAACAATTGCTTAAAGTATGTAGCATAAAACATTTAAGCAAGTAACATGTTCACTATAAGACTAGACCAAAAGAAGGTTGCAAATGATTTAAGATCAGCCACAAACCAGAATTAATAATCAAACTATCAGTTATTTTGCAAAGCTTTATTTTAAAATCATGTAGCTTTGTTTTTAATTATATACCTTGCATTCTGTTGATCCTTTCATGATTTCTCATGGCAAATTTGCTGTTTCCCTAGCCACTGAGGCTTTCAAATAACATTTATGAGCCAATAAATAGGTACAAATAGCAATCTGAAATTTTTGTTTATTTTTAAAAAGCTTATTTATTGTCTAAAAGGGCAAATTGAAAAATCATGTGATTAAAAAAAGCACAGTGCAAAAGTTCAGACGTAAAACTCTATACATGTTCCTCTCACTATAACACAGCATCAAGCAATCTTATATCATTCCCACAAAGTTCGCCGTTGTAGTCAGTCAAAGTAGCTGCACTGAGTTTAATTTATAAGATGTAATCCATTAAATTCCCATGTTTTACTGTCATCAAAAGGAAATGATGCTGTGCCAGAAACGCTATTTGGAAAAAAAACATGTGCAACTTGCTAGAACATCTTCAGACCAATTAGTTAACAGCAATTCCTTTTGGATAGACATTCAGTTCTGCATCATATATTGTTTCCCAAAAATGAAACAAAAACTACTTCTGTCTTTCAGACAAACAGTATGACTGTCTCATAAGGATTCTCTTTCCAATGGATGTTGAAGAGAAATTTTCTACACAATTGTTTGCTGAATTTTTTTCCTAATATTTGTTAACTCAAACAGGCAGAACATTTGCATTGTTTGTATACTGCAGGAAGAATATTATGCTCTTTTGCCGTTCCCTGTTTAAAACAGGGCCAAGTAATGCTTGAATACTGTACTCCCAAAAATAAGCAAATTTTTGGAGCATGGTTCTCCCACTCAGCAACCCTCAAAAGTCGTTCAGTTCAATTTGCTGATCACTACAGCATGTTTCTGATACAGTACAAAATTGCTTTAAAAATATAGAGGTAAAGAGATTGTCATTAAGAAAGATATCTAAATATAGGATCTTGTCATTGCAGTTCTAACAGAAGGCCCCTAGAATTGATAGACTCTCTAGAAAATACACACACTTTACACATAGAAAAGCTGACATAGAACCCACCCACTACACAGCCTAGACCTGTGGTGGCGAACCTATGGCACGCGTGCCAGAGGTGGCACGCGGAGCCATAGAAGCTGGCACGCGAGGGTTGCCCACCGGCAAACCGGAAGTGCGGAAAAACGCACTTCCGGTTTGCTGGTGTGCTGTTTTTTGCACTCCGGAGGGTTCAGGGAAGCTCCCTGAAGCTCCGGAATGCAAAAAACTACAAAACGGACAAACCGGAAGTGCACTTTTCCGCACTTCCGGTTTGTCCTTTTTGTAGTTTTTTGCTCCGGTAAGCCTTTGCGCGGGGGTGGGGGTGTGTGCGCATGTGCATGGGGCAGCATGGGGTGGTGTTGTGCGCATGCGTGGGGGGGGAGGGAATGGGTGTGGGCACGCGAGCGTGCGCGAGCGCGCCCCCCCTTTTTGGCACGCGAGCCAAAAAAGGTTCGCCACCACTGGCCTAGACCTTTTAAAAGGACTGAATTTCCTGGAAAGGAAATTCTGCAAAGCATTCTGTTCTTAAGTACAAGAGCTTTCCAAATTTGTTAGTGCATGACTTTGTTCAGACTGACCGCAAATAAAACGTCTATGGATGCACACATAAAGGGAGTCTGGGAAACCCTTGAAACAGCCATTGGGAGTCTTCTGGAAGAACGACTGGTTCAACCTTTGTGAAGCACCTATTTTAAGGCTTTTCAGACCTTGCTGTTGTGTTAGCACAGTCAAGACGGAAACATTACAGACAACAAAAAATCTATTTGCAATCAGTCCTCTCAATAACTTCTGACCTTTTTCATCCCCAGAATATTTTACTCTTAAGCATTGCACTTCCCTGACCATTTTAAAAATGAATATTAAAAATCCAAATGTTTCAATATGTATGACAATTTTCGCAATGTCAGCCTTTCTGAATTATGAACTGACCAATTTATAAAAACCTAAGTAGCTTTAATTTCCTATGTTCACCAAAAACAAAAGGCTGCCAGCTAATAATCCCAGGAAAATTCCTTCTACTGTTTTTAAAAATAAAAGGCACAGGAAATATTTTAACTTTAGCTTTTGTCCTGCTAGGCTCTTTATTTTGTTTTGTCCCTCAGATCACTAAACCAGTAGGTGGCCTTTCAAACAGTCTGCTATGCTGGCTATCTAACCCTTCTTAGTTGGATGGCTGAAGACAAGTAATTCATCAGAATCTGAAAGAGGCAAATTGGATCCTGCAAGAAAAAGGGCTATAAAGACAACAAATATGGCTGGTGCCTTAATTAAGGTGTTATCAGTGCAATGAAGTCTATAGCTTTAGCTTCTCTTCACCGCTGGCTCTCTAATAAAATAACTTCAAGAAAGAGCTTAACAACTGCATGCCTGACATAAAAGCAGGGACAAAAATGGTCAGAGTTCATAGAATTTTCCTAGGTTTAGACATAACATTATTGACGACAAAAAGACAAAAGTAGCAACTGACATGGCCCAAAAATGGTACTTCAAGAAAAGCTGCAGCAAGAGGATTCAGCAGCTGCATCACAAGGCAGTCCAAAGCCTCTTTCCACAAAAGACTCATTAAAAGAAGTCCGTGCTAAATGTGAGCAGAGGAAGACTTAGCAGATAAACTGTCAAACGCAACAAGGTTAATTAGGCTAGGCTTTTGGATGTTTGAAAGATCCCAATACCCATATTCCCTGCAATGGTATTTTTGATCAAGAAAAGTGGAGATCTTCTTTTAACTGCTGGGAGCTGAAATCAGCAGAAGATCCTTCATACTTGAGGAAGCTGAAGAGACAATGCTGAATGGAATGGGGAAAGTGTACATTGTGGTTCATAAGCAGCTAAGACAGCATTTTCCATTGTCCCTGCTAGAATGAGGGACTGCCTTCTCTTCTGATTTTCTCAACAGTGCAAAGAGAGAATTTGTGAGTGCTTTAAAAAGTATATAGATTTGTCCGTATGGCACTTTAGACCTCTGGTCAGATGAAGCAGCAAATATAGTTAGCAGCAACCCCAGCTGGATGTGGGTTCATCTTTCAGATTGATATAGTCCCCATGGCCTGAAAGAGACACGTCTTTATCACCTGGCCATGTTGTGGCCATCATTTTTTCAATAAGGACCCTAGGAAGAGAGAAAAACTTGTTACCCACAAAACTTGCAGCAATCATTTGACAGCATCTCAAGAAAGGGTAAGTCTCCATTTATTTTTGTAACATCTCTATTCTGAATCTCTTCCAGATGAGTAAAAAAATTAAAGCATAATTTTGGAAATCTGCACTGCACTGTTTACATAACACCTTTAATAACAGAGCTACAGGTCAACAAGCACCCAGATACGTTTGTAACTCTGAGATACTCACTGACTAATGCTGGGATTGCTGAACACCAATGAGAGTTAAAGTCATTCAACAAGTGCATAAATATTAAGACTAGGCACATACTGTTGTCTCTTGTGTTATGCTGTTTTTCAATTTATTGCCTCTTACTGTTAGAGCTTAGATGTTACACTCCAGTCATAAGCTATAGCAATGGTAGTCATCTCAGTATAAATTAACCCTGATCTCTGTGGTAGTTCTCATTCCAATCTTAGCTGCAATATCTCCTATTCGGAGAATTTAAACATATCTGCAAGCTTAACACTACTACTTAACACAGTCATAAAGGAACAATATGCCCAACTGCTTTTGAGAAACATTTAAGCATTCAACGTTCCCTACCTCATTGACTCATTGACATTTTTGTTTTCCTTGACAGATGTCTCAGTCCAGCCAGTAAATCCATTCTCTTTGCTGAATTGGTCAATTTCTTCTCTAGTCATAGCCCACGGATAAAGATCACTCTGAAAAAGAGTTCAGCAATGTCAAACTCAGTGTGAAAACAATTACTGAGCACAATTTTTTCTCTGTCACTATTGTTAAATTGCAAGATATAATTACATTTAATTAAATACATTTAATTATAAAGCACATCTTTAGTTCAACATTGCTGCAGTTTAAACTAGCAAGGCAAGTGGTGAAGTATACGTGTCCATTCTGCAATTAAAGAAAATCTACCTCTTTTTAGTGATCAGAAGAGAACACTGAGAAGGGAAAGTATCTAATTTGTCAAGGAAAGAGAAAATTGCACCAAGAAATTTATTTATACTCTGTGACTATAAAATAGCACTCTAATGTGGATCTATCACGTACTATATACAATGATCCCAGAATCATATTAAACAACACCATTAACTTACTAAATTACTTCAACTGAATAAAGAAAAAATGTAACCCTGAGAGCATTTTTCTTTTAGCTATAATTCAATAAATAGTTATCGTATTTTGGTTTTTTTTAAATGAAGTTGGCTAATCAACTCTCATTAAATTTGAGTTTTGAAAAATAGCCAGACATTTGCTTAAAGCAGTCTGCCCCATGGCATTATATTAATTTGACAAGAAAATTAAATTTAACTAAAATTAAGCTGGAAATTTCTACAGTGCCAGAATGTTTCTGTGTCCATCTCTGACTTAAGGATTCCAAACGTACAACACTTACATTATCAGTTCTTTCTAACATATAATATTCAAGATTTAATTCACAGAATATATGTTTTCTGCCTGTGTTGCATTAAAATTTCAAACTGAGATGCAGCATATTGGGTTCACTTTGAGTTTGTATCTGTTGTGTGTTCATGTATGTTGTGGTTGAAGCTGAAGTAGTTGTTGACAGGAAGGACGTTGTAGCAGATAATTTTATGAGCTATGCTTAGGTCGTACCAAAGGCGACGTAGTTCTAAGTATGCCTAAGCTATTAGGCATACTACCTTCTCTTAGCCCAGGTTATACTAACTGGCATGGAACCCAGCACCTCACTTTCTAATTGGCATTAGCCAGTTTAATAGAATGACATCTATGAGTTGACCTGGCTGTTGATAGGTTTCTAAGCCAATTCAAGATTCTGGGTAAACATCTATCCTGCCCTTTATAACGTAGGCCTTTAACTTTGGGACCAACTTCTTCATGTAAAATCTGCCTGACCTACATAGGGAAAGAAAACTGTTCTGAAAAAAAGAGGCCTGGGACCTAGATATAATATTGATTTTTATAGCTTTAGTCCCTTTCTTCTGAAATAGCTTGCCCTTTAAGGTTTGGTGTGTGCCTACTCTGATGTTTCACATCATAAAATGGTCCTCTTTCAGGGAGCATTTGAACTTGTTTGACAGCAGCTACCATAGCAATTTGTTTATAGCTTTTAATATTATGACAGCATGTGGGTAGTAGGTGCTAAGCTTTGCCTAATCTTATAATGTATTCCTGCACATAAAATTCTTTTTGTCAGTTATATAACATCTATTTCACTAACACTTGCTCAGTTAAATTCCAACTCAGGAATGCTCAAACACACAAAATGCTTGAATTTCCAACAAAGCCCAGATCTGAGATGAAGTCCAAAAGTTCAGGAAAAAATCCTGCCATGCAGCACAAAGAGCAGGAAACTCAGCAGGACTCCCAACTTGGCAATCATAACTTACTGCCCACTTGCCCAGTCACAATGGAAGCATCTTAGAAGATCATTTCTACCCCACCTTTCCTGCCCTGGAACTGCAGCTGGTATAGGAGGACATCCCACTGATAGGATGTATCCTTATCCTTGCCCAATACATGTAGCAACTTAATGCCAAGTCTTCAAGCAATCCAGCTTTACAGACCCAGGAATGCTTTGCACAAGAATTTATCTATGTGGATGCTAAGAGCCGACACTGAGTCACTTAATCATCCACAATTTTTACACAAGTCCTTTAGCTTTTGGCCTAACATCACATCACATCTGTATCCCCAACAGGTGGTTGCTTTTTTTAAATGAAACCCTTTTCTGATGGAATCCCTTGCCTGACTCATCCATTCCAGAGATCCACATACCGTATTTTTCAGAGTATAAGACACACCAGAGTATAAGACGCACCTTAGTTTTTGGGGAGGAAAATAGGGGAAAAAATCTACCTACCAGATTTTATCTGGTTAGCGTCCTTAGTCTGGTCAACTTCAGCACATTATTTTATCCCCTGGTTAGGGATGAAAAAAACCTTTTTCGGAGGGAATAGCAATGAAAACAAGCCCATAAAGACTTAGGGCTGGAAGACGGGACGCGAAGATCGTTAGGACCTCGTTAGGGCTGGGGAAAAAAAGCTTCGAAAAGCTACATTCGGAGTATAAGACGCACCCAAATTTTCAGCCTCTTTTGGGGGGGGGAGTGCGTCTTATACTCCAAAAAATATGGTACTTTTTAAAAATCTCTGAACAGTAAAAACACACAGACACACACACCATAGTGATACACAGAAAAGCATGGTAACCTGTCTCTCTCTCTCACTCTCTCTTTCTCTCTCCCTCTCTCTCTCTCTCTGCATCCATTTGTACGCCATCTCCTCAAAAGTTTCTATGATTCTATGATGAAGTAACAGTGCATACCTACAGTCTCCTATAGTAATCAACAAGTTCTAGTAAGTCAGTATTTATTTACCTTATTAGCCAATAGCAGACAATGGATAGGACTTCCATCTTGCAGTTTCACCTTGCTATCCAAATCTTGTTTCCATTTCTGGCAATTGATGAACGTGCTAAAATTGGTGACATCAAACATGATGATACAGGCTGATGCCTCCCTGTAATACAGTCGAGTCATTGATGTGAAACGTTCCTGACCTGCATGTTAAATGAGAAACGTTAAATCATTATCTTAAAGCAAATATTTTCTGATGCAACTGTTTTAGGGTTTTATCTTTAGTATTTCATATTAAACTTTTCTCAATCGATCCAAAGATCACGTGAAGTGTTAATACTCCCAGAGTCCCCTGGGAGTTGGGCGGCATACAAATCCATTAAATTAAATACCACTTTATAATGCCTTGGTAAGGCCACACTTGGAATACTGCATACAGTTTTGGTCGCCACGATGTAAAAAAGATGTGGAAACTCTAGAAAGAATGCAGAGAAAAGCAACAAAGATGATTAGGGGACTGGCGGCTAAAACATATAAAGAACACTTGTTGGAATTGGGTATGTCTAGTTTAATGAAAAGAAGGACTAGGGGTGACATGATAGCAGTGTTCCAATATCTCAGGGGCTGCCACAAAGAGGAGGTGGTCAAGCTATTCTCCAAAGCAGGACAAGAAGCAATGGGTGGAAACCAGTGGTGAAATCCAATTTTTTTTACTACCGGTTCTGTGGGCGTGGCTTGGTGGGCATGGTGTGGCTTGTTGGGCGTGGCAGGGGAAGGATACTGCAAAATCTCCATTCCCACCCCACTCTGGGGCCAGCCAGAGGTGGTATTTGCTGGTTCTCCGAACTACTCAAAATTTCCGCTACCAGTTCTCCAGAACCTGTCAGAACCTGCTGGATTTCACCCCTGGAACTAATCAAGGAGTGAAACAACTTAGAACTAAGGAGAAATTTCCTGACAGTTAGAACAATTAGTCAATGGAACAACTTGCCTCCAGAAGTTGTGAATGCGCCAACACTGGAAGTTTTTAAGAAGAGATTGGATAACCATTTGTCTGAAATGGTGTAGGGTTTCCTGCCTAAGCAGGGGGTTGGACTAGAAGACCTCCAAGGTCCCTTCCAACTAAACTAAACTAAACTAAACTAAACTAAACTAGACTAGACTAAACTAAACTAAACTAAACTAAACTAAACTAAACTAAACTAAACGTGTTCTGTTCTGTTCTGTTCTGTTCTGTTCTGTTCTATTCTATTCTATTCTATTCTATTCTATTCTATTCTATTCTATTCTATTCTATTCTATTCTATTCTATTCTATTCTATTCTATTCTAATTCTGAGATAATCCAAAGAAAAATGGAGACTTTTCATACCATTAAATGTGCTGTTTATTGGCCCATAATAGATAATGTACTAAATAAATAAGTATTATGCCCGCCAGGCTGGGGAAATGAGAGATTATGGTCTACTGAGAAATCACTGAATGGTTTTTAGTAAATTAGACTCTTGTGTTTTCTTATATTGGGCAAGGGCGTTTGACTTTCAAATTTTCTTTCCTAAAATCTAAAATGAAAACCAATTCCTAGGCTAAGAATTTGCTTCAAAGGCTAACACTTTGAGGTTAAGTATAGTCTGTCTCACTAGATCACCAAGCAGAGATGCCTAGTTTGAACTTCAAGGTCACAAGTGGCCACTAGAAACCCTGAGCAGGCCTCTCACAGACCTACAAAACTTGTCAAAAGGAAGAGACTCTCAAATCAAGCTTGAGACTTCACAACTACATGTATGCATCCATGAAATTTTCACACCAGTTGTGCAGAAGTGGCTCGCTTTTGCCTTCTTCCAAAATGTTTCCCCCCCCCATCTTTGTAGTTTATCTATAGCTCTAGAATTTTCTGATGGTTTCCTAACTAAGTATACTTACATTTTTGAAACAGCCATATTTCTCTAGCTGCTTCCACCTGCTCTAGGCTCAAAAGCCATTCTTTGATGGTTATTTTTAATACAAGAAAAAGAAAATTATAACTATCTGTAGAATAAATAAACATACTGTGTTTCCCTGAAAATAAGACCCTGACATATTTTTTTGAACCCTGAAATAAACGCTTGGCCTTATTGCCATGCACTCAAAAGCCCGATTGGGTTTATTATCAGGGGATGTCTTATTTTGGGGAAAACAGGGTACATATAACATCACAGAGAGCCATGTTTCTACACATTTACGGAAGGCCAAGAGAGTGGAGGTGCGCCTCACCTCTGGGAGAAGAATGTTCCACAGGGCAGGGGCAATGGTAGAGAAGGGCAGATTTTGTTGTTCAAACAATATAGGGAGTGCTCAGCTTACAACCACAATCTGGACCGGAATTTTGGTCACTAAGAGATTTGGTCATTGAGTCATCACCTGATTGGACCTGATTTTTTGACTATTTTTATTGTGGTCATTAAACACTTATTAAGCGAATCTGGCTTGATTGCTTGTCAGAAGCTGCCTGGGAAGGTCAGCAGGGGCGGGTTGCTTGCTTACCGGTGCCGGTGCATTGCGCGCGCATCTCCACATTTTGGGCGCTTGCGCGCTCGCTACGCACATGCGTCCCCTTGCGTGATTTTGCTTATGTGCATGCACGGAAGCAAAATCGTGCTGAAATCTTGCGAGGGGATGCGCAAGAGAGATTTTGGCGCAATTTTGCTTCCGCGCATTCACGGAAGCAAAATCACCCAAAAATTCTCAGAAAAAGATGGCGATGACGGACCGGCAAAGATGGCCCTGGAGCGGTCGCGCACAAATTGCGCAATCGGCCACTCCCTACCGGAGCTACGCACTGGACAGCTCTGGCAGCAACCCACCACTGAAGGTCAGAAATCACAGTAATCTATACGCAAGCCGCTCCAAACTTTGTAAATGTGAGTTGAATACAATCAAGTGATTGTGGGGGTGATGCAATAGTTGTAACTTTGTCTGGTTGTCAGTTTGCAATGGTTGTCAGTCACTTTCTCTGAAGCCATCATAACTTCGAGCCATCGTTACATGAACAGTCATAAGTCAAGAACTAGCCGTAAAAGAACATTCCTGGAATCCCTACTGTACCTATTTCTTGACTTTGCCTTTTGCAAAGTGCACATTTAACTTCAAGCAAGTGCATATGAAAATAAAATGCAATCAAAATTGTCTCTTTAGGCATAAATCCAGCTGGTGACCCTGAACCAGTCACTCTCTCTCAGCCCAAGGATGGAGGTAATGGCAAACCGTTCTTAAAACCTAGCCAAGAAAACTGCAGGGACTTGCCTGGTTAGTCACCAGGAATCAAAACTGACTCAAAAGCATGCATGTGCACACACAACCTGCTTCTTGGCATATCTCTCAAAGTATGCCAAATAAAATGAAACACAAACATAAGGAACTTGTAATAAGAGGAAATAAATATAATAGGCCTGAAAGCTGCCTTAAAGGAAGATAAAAGTGAATAAGAGTAGTCTGCAAAAAGTAGAAAGGTTTATACTGTATATATAAAGGTAACATCACTGAAGAAGGTCTTTCTTTCCTTCCTTCCTTCCTTTCTTTCTCAGAATATTAAAATTTTCTTATTTCTTTACTAAGAAATCTGAACACATATTTTGAAAACTGTCACCATGTTTTGAATGTCAGTTGGCCCTTAGAGAGCAAAACCTGACATTTAAAGAAAATCAAAACCTTCAACCAGCAGGCTATTTGTTCCAACCACAAGATGGCAAACTTTAAATAACAAGCAACTCAAGTTATGTGAAGGGTTTCTAATGCCTGACAGATCTTTAATAGGTGTTAATTGCAATAACCGTCAACCTGCAGAACTTTCTCAAGTTTTTTTATGGTGTTCCAAGAAATATTGCCCCTCAACTGACCCTGCAAATTATGCAAACCATATTTCAGAGGCAAAGCTATGTAAATACTTTCAATCTGAGTTTGACTCCTATGCATCCATGAAACTTTTGTGACATTAACAATAAGATACGGTTTGGCAGTGCTTTCTTTCAAGGTGTTTTTTGGGTGGTGGGGTGGAGGATTTGACCTCCCAAGTTAGAGTACAGTCTACCTATCCAGTTCTCCCATCCAAATGCTAACCAGACCTAAGCCTACTTAGCTTCCATAGCAGTCAAAATTGGTCAGGTGCTGCCACCTGCTGAGACTTCCAAAGAGGTACAAGACATAAACATTTAAGTGGAATATGTGATTTGAGTCCCCCCCCTCTTATAGACTAGTTTAATTGTTAGGTTGTTTAAGAATAGCCTAACAAATAAGATAAGAACAATTACTCTAAAAAAGGCTGAGAAGAAAAGAAGAAAAAAAGCAGGTAACTTCTTGAAACTCACCAGCAATGTCCCATAGCTGTAACCTCACTGTCTCAGACTCTGACCATTGCACCACCTTCAGAGCAAAATCCACTAAAAACAAACACAGAAAATGAGAGAGGAAAAAGCAAATGCCACTTATTGCTTATAGTACTTTCTTTCACACTGTGCATCAATGCTGATTACCCTCTGTGTACAGACACTCTAAAATACATTGTCTATTGCAGGGGTGTCAAACTAGTGGCCCGCGGAGTTTGACACCTGTGGTCTATTCTATTGCATGAGCCACAGCACTTCTGACTTCATGGGAAAACCTTTTATAAATTACACTGAAGAACAGTGAAAACAAAGAACCCCTAATTGTATTTCCTCTCCACACACAGAGCTAACTGTATGGGCTCTGATCACTGCAGCACAACCATTTGATTCTCAAAATTTGCTGGAGTATATTAAGCAATTTTAACAGAAAGGGATGTATACACCATGTAGAAATAGTTTGAATGACATATGCAGTATGATCTCTACCAGCACTGATTATAAATGGAATACATTTGAAAAGGACCCCAATTATTGGCAGCAGCACATATTTCTGATTTATTTTGAGGTAAAAGCCGCACAGGTTTCTCAAGACAACTTATTTGGCATTGCAACATTCTTCCTCCATTAGTACACAATAAGTGTAGCAACACAATCTTATCTGCTTTAAGCACCATTGTTTCTATGAGTGATTAAATAAGTCTTCTACTTAAATGTTAACATATTAATCTTTCCAGAAAAACGTAGAAGAGCATCTGTGACTCCTTACGTTTACTGTCATGACTATTGTCATATAAGACAAATACATTTTAGAAATATTCTACCACAGAACCACAATTTTTTTCAGAAGTGTGCTACCTCTCATTAGGTAAGGAAAGGCAGATGAGTAAGTAGGAAGGAAGGATTGAGCAAGCTGATTGAATGTTCCTGGGGAAAATCTATACTATTTTCCCAAAGAGTGTTAAAAAGTTTATACACATTATGTGTTTGATTTATATAAATGCTCATCTCACTTTTGTGTGGCTGTAGGTAGCTGCCAGCCTTACAAGTTATACCACACAGGGAACATGATCAGATGAACTAACTCTAGTTTATTATAAAGCTTCATTAACAGAATCTTGCAAGTCTGAAAGTACTGCACATCTCTCCCCAATTCCGTCTCCTTTACAGCCCAAGAAATTAGGGAGGGTCTTCTCTGACCCTCTTGCCCCACTCACATTCCTTCTGAAGGCTCAGCTGCCTTTTATCTGACCATTTCCTTGGTTGTGTTTCTTTGCCCTGTCTCCCAAGGTCATTCCCACATATCATTTCAGTGGGTTGCAATAAAATAAATAAGATACATAAAATAAACATTATTATAAAATAAAAATAAAACACATAGCTGCCAGGCATAATCCAACCAATTGTCCATAGAGCCAGGAGATGGGCTGTATCACATGCCCACAGGTTCGGGCACAAAATCAAGTTTTCAAGGCCTTACAGAGGGCCACTGGAGAGAGGGGACCAATTCAATCTCAGGGGGGATGATGGCAGGTGCCATGGGAGAAAAGGCTCTCCTTTCTGGGCTCCATCAGTCAACACTCCTTAGCCGTCTATATCTGGAACATGCTAGAACACACTTTGTTACTGTGAGTCCGTGAGGGCTACACAGTTAACTTCTTTGATACTAAGTGGCAGTGCTGATCATAATATAAATGTAAAGAATTATTTTAACATGGATCACACCTCTCTACTACTCTTATCTGTCTATAGTGCAGTGGTGGGATTAAATTTTTTTACTACCGGTTCTGTGGGCGTGGCTTGGTGGGCATGGCTTGGTGGGCGTGGCAGAAGGATACTGTAAAATCTCCATTCCCTCCCCACTCCAGGGGAAGATTACTGCAAAATCCCCATTTCCTCCTGATCAGCTGGGACTCAGGAGGCAGAGAATAGATGGGGGCGGGGCCAGTGAGAGGTGGTATTTACCGGTTCTCCGGACTACTCAAAATTTCCGCTACCGGTTCTCCAAACTACTCAACATTTCCACTACTGGTTCTCCAGAACTGGTTAGAACCTGCTGAAATCCACCTCTGCTATAGTGGTCTGTGGGAATGATCTTAGGATGAAGAGCTGTAGCTTAGGTAATGGACTGATAAGAAGCAGCTGTGTGTGCAGGGGGGGGGGGAGCATAGGAAGAGACCCTCTCTGGTTTTCCAGAGACTAAAAAAAGAAGAGGGGAGAAATACTTTCTGTCTTGCAAGATTGATGTCAGCCTTGCAAGGTAGTCCAGTCAGGAAGCATACTCAGATGAACTAATTCTACTTTTAAGGTTACATTAGCAGAATATTGTAGTCACAGGGAGGGAGGAAGTATACTGACAATTTAAAAAAACACACGCTTTTTTACTGGCTTTATTCTATTTTAACTGTAAGCTGTCCAGAGTCATGAATGAGATGTGCATCCCACAAATTTACTAAATCAATCAATCAATGCACTGGAACTCATAAGATTTTATACTTATAGCAACTATTTTGTGAGTGGATCATTCACCATTTTACATGTTCTCAAAATTCCAAATCCAACTACAAACCCAACTCTACTGGAGTCACAAATTTCTGTGATCTTTTCCATCTCACAGATTTTAAAAAAACATATTTAACTGCAGGAAGTACACTTTTAGGATGCCTATTAACATCCTGCATTTCCCCCCAAAATGCAGGGGAAACAACACTTAAACTGAGCAATGACTATTATTTAAATGCAATGTTTCAAGTTCAAGGCAGTGTTGGGAACAAAAAACTCCCCACAACTTACAAAAGTATATCCATTTTAACTGATTAATATCTATTTCAAGAATGAAACTGGGCCCTTTATCATGTCTTCAGTGGAGCTCTTTTTTACTGATCTCTGTCAGTTCCTCTTGTACAGCAATTCTGTGGCATAAACATCACTTTCAGCAAAGGAATTTGGGAGATTTAAATAGTAATCTGGGCTGAAGATGAAGAATTACAAGTGAAATGGGTTGGATGACGGGCAGAGAAGCCAGAATATAAGGGTATGTATCAGTGGTGGGTTTCAACTTACCTCGCTGCAGGTTCGCTTCCTCCTGCGCCTCATGGCCGCGCCCGTGTGCATGCGCAGTGCAAAACCACCGAAAAAATAAAATAAAATAAAAACGCCAAAAACAAGATGGCGACCGCATGCACAGTGCCGGAAACTCAGCTTCTGCGCATGCGCAGAAGAAAAAAAATTCAAAAATAAAATAAAAAAGATGGCGGTGCCCACGGACTGGCACCGACAGATCCAGTTCGGTGAAGTCATTGTGATGTCACCAGCGGGCCGCTACCGGTTCGGGCAAACCGGTCCAAACCGGGAGGAACCCACCCCTGGTATGTATGCACTGTATTTAGCTAGCCTTCAATTCAATGTGGATTCCTGGTGACTGCCTGGACGGTCCAGAATAGCTGAGAAGAAACTGGTGTGATCTTGGATATGTGTCATACAATGTGTTGGTATATCTTGGTGATGTATTGTCGCTGCAGTTTTCTTGGCAAGATTTCAGAAGTGGCTTGTCGTTGGTTTTTTCACTGCTGACAGCAGTGACTGGCCCAATGTCACACAGCTGGCTTTGTGCCTAAGGCAGGCCAGAACTCACCTCTCTAGCCTGCTGCTGTAACTACAGAAAAGCTTGTAAGCAGCTATGATTACACCATTGATATAGGCCTGGAGTGGGTGT
This sequence comes from Diadophis punctatus similis, assembly GCA_023053685.1. Lineage (NCBI taxonomy): Eukaryota > Metazoa > Chordata > Lepidosauria > Squamata > Dipsadidae > Diadophis > Diadophis punctatus. Next base: position 37,017,536 of record JALIGW010000003.1, on the reverse strand, counting down.
TAAAAATGCCTTCAGGGCAAAGATTTCACTTTGCCATTTGAGTTAGAGTCTCCCAGGAATATACACCATGTGTGTTAATAACCAGCACACAAGTCTGGTCAGAAACTAAATTTGATTTCATTTGCATCTATATTAAAAAAAACAAATACTCAGTCACATTAAAAATATTAATTTGGTTGTGACTTTCAGAAATCTCACAATTAGATCCAAATTGTGAAACTTTGGTATAAATCATCACATATTCTTGGCAATAAAGCTTACACACAAATCACTGGATACTGATAATGCCTAAATAACAAACTTTAAAAATAGTTAATGCCTTGTTTCATTCAATATGTACACCCACATTCAGATGTCCTACATGCATATTTAGCATTAAAGGTGTAGGGGTTTTTTTCATTATTTTCATTATCTGCAAAATAATGCAATAAATAGAATAATTTATCTAAAATAGTCTCTAAAAAGACACTATTTTAATACAAACATACATGTATATCATTGAATGTTAAAGTGTGCAGCCTGCTCATATTGCTCCTCACAGTAGAATTTATGTTGGATTAAGTGGAACTGACAAAAGTACATAATACACCAAAATTCTATATATGTAATAGATATTTTGCTCTGAATTATAGATTTTAAGAAAACATGTAATTCAAGTTAATCAGAAAAGAAATTGGAAGAGCAGAGCAGATACAGCCCATCTTAACATAGAAAATGATGTTTGGTTTGGTTTAGTTTATCTTTTCTGTGGCAACAAAACACTGCACAATCAGAGCTTATGAAGCAGACTATTTAACAACCGACAGCTAAGACTATGAGTAAGCATGGTCACATTTCACTATGATACTTTAGCAACCTAGTAATTTCCAAATTGAAGAAAAATAGGGTTTCATATAAACCCACAACAAAGAGGAACTAAATATTGTAATACAAACATCCAGATAAACAGGAATTGCAGAAATAAGGTAACATCTTCAGCGGTAACTTCTCTTGCAATAAAGTTTCAATGCAAGTCTTTTCATCAGACAAAATCTTTGCAAATAGGGAAGAATTTAGGGCACAAGAACAACCAACCCTGTACATTAAACCCCTTCCCTGCCACCGCCTCCCCTCCAAATGTTTATTTATTTATTTATTTGTCAAACATGTATAGGTCAGATAGTAGTAGTTTGTATAAACGTAAGTAAAAAGTAACCGTAAAAGGGGATATTTTAGGTGTTTCTGTAATTTCCTTGCGGAGTCCTGAGAAAAATCCAGAAAACTCACCTCCTACGGTAGACTTGTACTGCTTGTTGAAGCTGTCATTAGCATATCTTTGGACTAAAGAGGTCTTCCCAACTGTGGCATCACCAATAATTAAGACTTTGAACATGTGGTCGTGATGGCCCACCATGACTGGACACCAAACCCAATTGGAAAGAAGCTGGTGCTGCCTCCTCTTCTCTTTCCTGAGGGGTCGACCAAGTGAAGAAAAAGAAAACAAAACCCAAAGTACAATTCGTGTTATTTATAGAGAGAGAGAAAAAAGAAAAACTCTGCACATTCAATCGTAGTTTCTGTAATACAGGGAACTCACGAAAGGGTCGCTTCCTGATTTTCCGTCTGCAAGGATACCTCTTTCCGTGCAAGCACACCCCTAATTTAGGGGCGAGGGGACCAAATATACCACTCCCAGAAGGGTTGTTTCAGTCATATGAACACCGGCGGTGCTGTGATGGGAACTCAAGAGAAGACTCGTCCGCTCCACCTTGCTTTCTAAGAAACAAACAAGGAAAGGCTCCGCACCCGACGATGCACCAAAGTGAGACAACCGCACCCGAGGAAGCACCAAAGCGCGTTTGCCGGGAAGGCAGCCAACACTTAAAGGGGAGTCCCGCGCGCGCTTCCTTCTCTCGCACCGCTTCTGACTCTGCTCCGCCAACTCTTTTCCGCATTCGCCTTGCTGTCATGTGAGAGAACCAGACGGCAGCTCTGCGCCTTTAAAGCCCCAAAAACTACATCACCCGGCATGCATTTGCGGAGTGCGTCTTGATCACTTGGAAAATGTGCAGTGTTTTAAATCTACTCCGGCGGGCGCTGCAAGCAAGTGTTTGGTGTTAAGTGGAAGTAGTATAAAATCGTGCCCTCCAGCGTTTTTCGCAGGTGAAACTAGGAAGTCCTGTTAGGAAAACTCATTTCTGAAGGGTGTGCTTTTTGTTTTAATTCCTTTTGAAAAAAGGAGCTTGCTTGCTCTGCCTTTCTTGCCGTATGAAATGGATAAATAACGGGTGTAAGAATTGAAAACGGATTTAAATGCGAAAACCCTGATTTTCCATGTCACTATTTGAGAAAAGGGGGAGCATAGAAGATGTATATGGGTTATATGTATATGTATATAAACTTTATAAGCAACCGCTAATTCCCTTGCGGGTCCACAACATTCTACAGAGAGAAATGGCATGTGAAATTAAAGAGACGAAATAAGAGAAAGAAACCTAACATTGGTTTACTTTAGGGTTACGAGATATGAGTAGCAAAGGAGAACCCAGACAACTAAAAAAGGAAGCAAAATTGGGAGGAAGGGAGAGAATGGGAGAGGGCACATTAACTATTTAACTTTCTTGATATCTGCCACAAAATTTGCAACGATAAACTCTCAAAAATGTACTTTTTGACTACACTGAAAATATTTTCCCCAGTAACAGACTTTTGGTTTTGCAAGGGCAGGAATGTGCTGTGTCAGGTTAAAGGCAAAAGCCTTCAGGTGTAACTGATTTAAGGTCAGTTGCTGGATTACAAACAGGACAAACTGCCTGCAGGGTATCAATCAACTAATGAACAGAAGGGGGCTTGTTAATTTGCAATTAGCATGCATTAGGGAAGCACCTCCAGAAAAGCCGCTCAGGAAATAATACACAAAAAGACTGATAATATTTCATTTTAAGGCTATGCCTGTGTACCAAGACAAAAAGGAAGTTCTGTTGCCCAGTGTCTGCTCACCCTATTTTATATCAACTTCATTAATTATACTCTGTGTACCTTATGCTGGCAACCTCTATCCTTTCTATTTTGGCAATCTACAGTATTCTTCTCGCCTCATCCATGTACTGCTTCGTCCTTTTTCATCCTTCACCTGTTTTCTTTTTTCCATACTTAAGTACTCCATGGACTGGCATAATTTTTTTTAAATTTCTCCTGACATCAACTCTCAGTTTGATATAACCAAGTGATGGAATCCTACTTTTATTCACAGCCATGTTTTTGATAAACCACCTTTTCTCACACCACCTCACACTTGTACTATTTGCATTTTCCTATCTTTTGTTTATTTAGGTTGCAATGATTATAGCCTGACCAAGGGGGGGGTGTTAAATTAAATGTATTTCTTTCATTAGTTATCATGCTTCTATCTTGCCACAATCAAAACAACTCTCACCTTACAGAATACATAAGCAAAATTATCCATGGTTAGCTTAATCCAACAAATGATAACAGTGACCATAACTGCCCTGCTCCTCTAAAAACTTAAAGATACAATAGCAAAAGCAAAGGAGAAAACATAAATACATAGGAAAAGGGTTTCCAAAACACTTAAAAGATTTTTAAGTTTCTGGAAATCCAACAAAGAAGGGAATTGAAGAAATCAAAATTATAAAGAACAGTAGAAATAATAAACTCTTTCCTCAAGATGAATGCCAATAAATCTTAGCCAGTGTTGAAGGCCATTTGAAATAAAACTTTTTAAAGATCTTCTAAAAATGACAAGACACTCAGCTCTACAGATCCCTGGGGTGAGATTTCCAAAACTCTCCATAATTCAAGTCTATTTCCTAAATTAATCTAGCAGCTTCTGAACAGCTCCTCAAGATTATCTGAGTCATGGAAACACAGGAGTGTGTTTGCCTATCCTTAGTTTTTGAAATATTTCTAATACAGATATTCACAGAAGGATTTAGTGTGCAACACTCTATTTTGAAGCTCTACAGGGTGAAATCCCCTACGGAGGAGCAAAGTTGTTTTTTGTTTAAATTGTTTGTTCCTTTGCTGGTAGATAGCTGAAGCATAACCGTTTTTGGCTCTGAGCACTGAGACCATGTGAGAAGATTCTGAGATGTTGCCACTGGAAACAGGTCTAAAGTTCATAATCCTTGGTCCTTAGCAACAAAGTCCGAGTCATACAAGCAAGTTTTCCTGTTTGTTAGCCATAAATGTCGGCAGGTCTGTTATCCCTGTATGCCTTGCCCAAATAGACTCTGAGCCAGAAAGGTAGATTAAATTGCTCTTTATTTATTACATAAGAAGATAGAGCACCTCACTGGCTACTCAGCCAAAAGAGGAAGAGTTTACAAAAGGTGGAGAATTAATTTACATACAGGTCAAACATACTTGCTTTGGAGTGAGTTCTTTCATTGGTTAAATCATTTGACACATCTCTTGATGTAGTGTATATGCACAATAGCGCTAGCATGTAACATCCCATAATTTCTTAGTATGAACTTGTTAATGCTCATCTATATATTCAGGAGATGTGGTCTTCCCATTATAATGTGTTTGAAAATCAATAAAGTTCAAGTCAGTGTCCTTGGCAGCTTTGAACCAGTCCTTATTTGGGGCTGTACATTTCACATTCCTAGTTTGCTTTATTCTTAATCTACTAGAAACATTAATAAAAGAATTTCCTAGATACTAAAAACATTCATTAAAGCCTGCCTACCTCTGCTTGGAGCATATGCACCAAGACAAATTCCTTGTGTGTCCAATCACACTTGGCCAATAATATTCTATTCTATTCCTATTCCTATTCCTATTCCTATTCTATTCTTCTATTCTTCTTCTATTCTATTCTTTCCTATTCCTATTCCTATTCCTATTCTACTGCCATCACTGTAATACTATATACCCGTGATGGCGAACCTATGGCACGCATGCCACAGGTGGCACGCGGAGCCATAGCGGCCGGCACGCGAGGGTTCCCACTGGCAAACCGGAAGTGCGGAAAAACGCACTTCCGGTTTGCCCGTGTGCTGTTTTTTGCACTCCGGAGGGTTCAGGGAAGCTCCCTGAAGCTCCGGAATGCAAAAAACTACAAAACGGACAAACCGGAAGTGCACTTTTCCGCACTTCCAGTTTGTCCGTTTTGTAGTTTTTTGCATTCCGGAGCTTCAGGGAGCTTCCCTGAACCCTCTGGAGTGCAAAAAACAGCTCACCGGCAAACCAGAAGTGCGTTTTTCCGCACTTCCGGTTTGCCGGTTTCGTCGTCCCAGGCTCCGGTAAGGCCTTTGCGTGGGGGTGGGGGTGTGTGCGCATGCGCAGGGGGCAGCATGGGAGGGTGTTGTGCGCATGCGTGGGGGGGAGGGAATGGGTGTGGGCATGCAAGCGCGCGCGAGCGCCCCCCCCTTTTTGGCACGCGAGCCTAAAAAGGTTCACCACCACTGCTATATACTGTAGGTCCAAAAATTCTCAACTCCCTTGAGAAGTCCATAATGCTAGGAAATGTGGAAAGAGAAGAGCGTGATCAGCAGCAAGGTGAATCTGGGGACCTGGTTGGACAGATCTATGAATGTGATTTTTAAGAGCTGACACAGACTTCATGGTACATAACCACTCAAATCATACCCTGAGCAGAGGGACATAATCTAAGCTATGTAAATTAATTTGGAGAGGTGTATTTTTCTGAGGTTTTAAAAAGCGCTCACATGTGTCTCCTTTAAATAATTCCTAAAATAAGCATGTAGTTTGGAAATAAAGGAGAAAGGGGCCAATGAGTAAAACTGAAGGAAACAGATGTGACCTAGTCTTTTTTGCTGATTAATACAAACATCAGCTAAAATGTCAGCTACAATCTTTTGATTAAAATGAAGGACCAAAAACCATATAAATAAATGTAAATATTTATTTTACCAAATATAATTTATCAGTTAAATTGGCATTTGTCAATTCAATTACAGCAACTATAAATAAGGAATTTGTTTTCATTGTTGAGTAAAGGTATAAACCAATAGCTTAATTTTCATTTGCAGCCAAGTTTAAATATACATGCATTTGAGTGCAACGCGTGAGTATAAAATTATTTTTTTTACAACATTCTGTTCATACACTTGCACTTTGCTTCCCACCTTACCACTTTCAAGGCAATTCAGGGATCTCACCCAAGCAGCAAACACATTTCAGCTCTTGGATGAAAGAGACTAAATTTAACTAGGAGACATATATCTGTTAATGAGATCTAGTGACAATTTAATCAGAGAAAAATGCTTATGTGGTATTATATACATATATAAGAAAAGTGTTAGATTAAAATGAATGCATCCAACTAGACATTTAGATAAGGCAGATGAAAGTTCTTTAAAGAGCTTACAACTTAATGCTTAAAATAGGATGAAACCTGTAGAGTTTTTTTGAAAGTAATTAGTAACTTACTTGGAAGAAACTTTCTTAAGAAGAAACTAAGCATTTGCACCTACTGAAATCTGAAGAAAGCTCACAGTATATAAATGCTTGTATTCAGACAGCAGGCAAGAACAGCATCTTCAGCCATATCCATTACTTCCAAATTACTGAAGGCATCATGCACACCGATGGATTAACTCACAATTGCAGCATGAATTGGAAGCCTCCCTTGATGACATATTAAAATATGGTTATGGCAGCACCCAGGTTGTAAACTAAAGTAGGTCACAGGATTATCCTAAAAATAGTTGCAGTCTACGTAAGCTCCTGTAGAATATATTGAACACAATATATTATATTCACTTCCACTCTGAATTTTAATTTTGGTAAATAGCAACCACATTGTTTTTAAGGAAAACTTGCAGGAAAGCTGCTGTTACATTCCAGATGACAGCTTGTTTCCCGCAAAAAAGACTCAACACTTTTCTGAAAGCCACAAGCATTCAGTTTCATTACTTGAGCAAGTTTAGGACTGCAACCTCCCAGGCAACCACAAGACGACAGAAAAGAAATGCTAAGACATTTAAATGTTTGTTGCCATCTGGTGATTCTGGATTTTTGCAATCCATATCTGGTAGCCCTATGAATTTTGAAAGTAGTAAGTCAAACCTAGGACGCAGCACTTCCAAGGGTCAACACTGGTCCATCCCTCCTTACTTACTTCAGCTTTATTGGTAATTAAAACAAGTATTTGAAAACAATCCTTGATTATAGAGAAGCCAAAACAAGAGAACTTTTAATAAAACAAGCTTTAATAGAGTTCTGCGTTGAGGAAATGTATATGATTAGTGAGTCATATACAAAAGAGGTAGGTGTCCCAGCAATTTTGGTTATATTGTTGAATTCAATATCAAATAACATGCAGCACAATAAGCCTCCTCTCTCTCTGGGACAGCACAGAATCTTAATTTGCATTCTTGAATAAAATGAAAAAGATCCCCCTTTCACATCTTGTTTTATGCAACTAATTTGGCATTCCCTATTTAAATATTTTGAGCTACCTATGCTCAAGCTCCATTTATACAAGCAAAATAGTGTGAGAAGATAAATTCCAAATAACTCTATAGTAAGAAGAGAGTATTTCATACCAAAACTCCCTACTTACAGAACCTGATATGTTGTTGCTTCCACAGATTCAATTGCTATCCAAAACATCCAAATTATCTGATTGCTGTCTGGTTTTTACAATTCTAAGACTTAATGTCTTCTTAATGCGTCATTTTTCATGAAAAAAATAAACTAAAATAAATGCCATTTCTTCAGATTCATAATAGCATTTATCTATTTAATGCAATATTACAGATGTTCTGATGTTTGACCTAGAAGACAGAACTTATGTTGAAAATATTGGATCTCGCTACCATGCAGGAGATACCTGCCAGTTTTTATAACCACACTATACAGACAAGACAATGTTTGTATAAAAGTCTAAACTTCAAGATAAGACTATGAAATATATGTGTGAGGAGCTTTAATTTCTAATTGTTTTTCATGTGAAGGCTTTTCAAAAGAACCAACTGCATCTTGACATTACAATGAATCAGGTCAACTCTGGGAAACATCCCACAAATTACTTTAATAATTTTATTTGAATTCTGTAAATTTGAGGAAGTGCTAAACACTTAAGAGTTGCCTTCAACTGTAGTATCAGGATTTGGAATCAAAACATTAACAAGCGCCTCAATCTCATAGATTGAACGTTTTCAGATCCATAAAGACCTGTGTTTTGGTCAATTAGATTTATTATCCTATCAAGAATAAGCAAGGAGGGGTATGTGTATGTCCAAAACACTTCATCTATTTGCTACTACCTGATACCAATTATGGTAACTGATGAAAAATATCAGCCTAGTTTAAAAACAAACCAATTACCCGCTGCATCTTAACTATTCACATACATATGTTATACAAGTGATAGCCTTGTATACCTAGTGTAGTGCTTTTCAAACTTGATAATTTTAAGATGTGTTGGCTGGAGAATTCTGGGAGTTGAAGTCCACACATCTTGAAGACGCCAAGCTGGAAAAACACTCATCTATGCCTTAAGTGGGTACAGATGGAGGAAGGTGGATTTCTTTAAAATTTGTTGTTCAGTTTTTCTCTATGATGTCTATTATATATAAATAGTTAACCATTTGAAATTGCACTTGGTGATTGTCTTTATACATTTTCTTCTTCTTTTGTCCTTCTTAAAACTAATTCTCCTGTACACACTTGGCTTGAAATATAAACCACATAAAAAATTCCCATTGAAAATAATGAGAATCTAGTATCAAAGTTAAAGTCCCAAAGAACAACAGAGGGTGGCAACAAAGCTTTTTGGGGGCAGGGGAATGTGACTGAAGGAGATGAACTGAGGACTAAAGAAGCTGAGGAAGGATGCTTTTAGTCTCCAACATCAGTATCCCGATCCCCAATTAGCCAGAGGATGTGGAAGCTGAGTGCCAGGAGACCTGTTCCAAGCAAGTCACCCAGTGCTGTCAAATAAGGTATAGAAAAATTGTCCGGGTCCAGGCCTCGACCCCACATCCAATGAACCATCCAGTCAGCAATGTAAAGAAGAATGAGAACCTGAAAGGCACAAGCATAATGGTCACATTAGCAATGACTAGATCCAAACACCAAGGCAGATGTAAAGGCTACTTCCTATACTCCTCTGCATTACTTCAACAGTGGGAAAGCACCTTGTAGAATCTAGGGGTGTCAAATTAGTGGCCCGCGGGCAGATGTGTCATGCGCAGGCCACACCCACCCCAGCTCCGCAAAGGCAAAAAAAGTCACGATAAGTCACGTGATGTGATCGAGTTTGACACCCATGTTGTAGATGAACCGTGGTGGCGCAGTGGTTAGAATGCAGTACTGCAAGCTACTTCTGCTGACTTCTGGCTGCAGTTTGGCAGTTCAATTCTCACCGGCTCAAGATTGATTCAGCCTTCCATCCTTCCAAGGTGGCTAAAATGAGGATCCAGATTGTTGGGGGCTATATGTTGACTCTGTAAAGTCCTTAAGAGAGGGCGGTAAAGCACTGTGAAATGGTATATAAGTCTAAGTGCTATTGCTACTGTTAGATTTCTCCATGGGTATGGATCCATTAATGATTAATTCTGTTTTCTCTGGTGGAAGGCAAAATTATGGAATAAATAATTATTATACTATAGTAATAGAATATAGTTTAGGAAAAAATGCAAAACATGCATTTCTTAGTTTACTTTCTTTTACGAAGAAATACAAAATACATTTATTTTTTCAAGCCGTTTAATGCTGCTGGTTTCATTTCTCTCTTTTTAAAAATCTATCATATTTTTTAAAAATTAATTGTATCGTACACTACAAAATATTTCTGCACCTCCTGGTTCTGTGGACTTTCCATCTTTACTGCTGGATGGTGTGGCACTGCAATCAGGGTGTGTGTATCAGGGTGTGTGTCACCTGGACTCATGGCTGCTGATTTATAAAAACACACACAATTGTTTGTAACATTGATAAACTTGGGAAAGAAACATTTTGAGTTACTTTAGATCAGGACTTTGGTTGATATATATTCGAATAGCCCTTGATTTACAACAGTTAAACGGCACTGAAAAAAATGTGAGTTTATGACCGTTTTTCACACTTACAACCTTTGTAGCATCCACATGATCATGTGACCAAAATTCAGTTCTTAGAATTCTTAGAATTACAGAATTGGAAGGGACCTTGGAGGTCTTCTAGTCCAACCCCCTGCTTAGGCAGGAAACCCTACACCACTTCAGACAAATGGTTATCCAACACCTTCTAAAAACTTCCAGTGTTGGAGCATTCACAACTTCTGGAGGCAAGCTGTTCCACTGATTAATTGTTCTAACTGTCAGGAAATTTCTCCTTAGTTCTAAGTTGCTTCTCTCCTTGTTTAGTTTCCACCCATTGCTTCTACCCTCAGGTGCTTTGGAGAATAGTTTGACTCCCTTTTCTTTGTGGCAACTCTTGAGATATTGGAACACTGCTATCATGTCTCCCCTGGTCCTTCTTTTCATTAAACTAGACATACCCAGTTCCTGCAACCGTTCTTCATATGTTTTAGCCTCCAGTCCCCTAATCATCTTTGTTGCTCTTCTCTGCACTCTTTCCAGAGTCTCAACATCCTTTTTGCATCGTGACGACCAGTTGCTTGGCAACTGATTCATACTTATGACCGTTGCTGGGTTCCAAGGTCATGTGATCACCTTTTGCAACCTTCTGACAAGCAAAGTCTATAGGGAAGCCAGGTTCACTTAACAACCGTGTTACTAATTTATCAACTGCAGTGATTCACTCAACAACTCTGGCTAGAAAATGGGGCAAAACTCACTTAACAAATGTCTGACTTAACAACAGAAATCTTGGGCTCAATTGTGGTCGTAAGTTAAGGACTACCCGTAAATACTACAGTGAAGAGTACTGTACATGGAATTGTGCAGTAGTGGACAGAGAGATCTGCTCTTGGAAGGAAAGGCCAATGTCAGATGTTACCTCCTAGATGACAAAGATGTTTTCCTGACAAGTGTTTCAATAAGGTAATGACAAAAAGAGCTCAAGAAACATACTGTATACATACTCTCACCAATAGGTTAACTTAAGAGCTGATGTTTGAGATTGCTTTTCTCATTTTTCCTCCTATTCTTTTTCTTTTCCATCACGTCTTTGGGATGTAAGCCTGCAAGACGGAGTTAATATTTTTTCACCTATTGTACCTAATCCCTTGGGGACAGATATTTTTTTGGAAAGATAAAAATTCTATAAATAGATACATGCTGCGAGACTGCAATAGTAGTTGTATTCAACTTGCTATTACAACCTCAGCAGGCACTATCTCAAAATTGCTATGACACTCTTGAAGTCCTAATCCTTACAGGCAATCGATATAGAAACAACAGTTCTGCCCTAAAATTATACTGTGTCCCTGCAATGGGCTACAGCCCACTGTTCCAATTTTTCAAATGCAAGCACAACAGAATCCCTGGATGAGCTGTGTTTATTAGCCATATCTACTGTTTTTTTTAGAAGAGCTATACCTTGCTTTCTAAATTTTAACTCAATTGTATATTAACTTCAAGTCTTAACAATCACTTCCACAGGCACGGAAAGCCAATTTCAACCAGAAACATCCTGGGACAATATCACCGCCCTCCCATGTTGATGAAGGATCATGCAAAGCCAAGATCCTATTGAGACAGCTCAAAGTAATTGGCCTCTCCAGCATCCATTGTGCAATATCTATTCTATTTGATGTGGCAGTTTACTACCAGGTAGACAAAGGAAGGCATGATCAAAGAGAGAAGCAATTTATGTAAGATTGCACTGTGTGCTTCACATCCCTTCTCCCTGCAGGCAATCCAATTTTTACTACCACTTGGCTATGAAAAGTTGAATACAAAAAAGGGGAAAATACTTTCAGTACAGAGGAGTATACAGCTCTACTTCTAGTCTCACACCTATTCAACATCAAAGCTAGCACTGTACCACATGACACATGCAGTTAATTTATATAAGGAATATTAAGCACCTCAGAATTAATTACTCCTTTAAAAACTTTGATTGTAATTTGATTGCATGGCACTTCTAAACTCAATCAACACAACTTCAGATTGTACTAACATACTTTAGCCTCATTTCTGGCAATTCAACTTTCTTTAGTTTTTTTACAAATAACTCAACACACTTTTGTCCTGTTTTCCCCACAACTACTAATCCTGTGAGATGGGTTGATCTGAGAGGGAGTGACTGGCCCAAAGTCACCCAGCTGGCTTTCATGGCTAAGGCAGGACTTGAACTCACACTCTCCCACTTTCTAGCCTGGTGCCTTAACCACTAGACCAAACTGGCTCTCGTATGCATTACAAATTATCTTAACTTATTCCAAGCAAGTTTTGCTATTTTATTTCTGTATTTATTTTAGGTAAGGTGTAAACCTTGCCTCCTAAGAGCTTAAGATGTTGCAAACAGTGCTTTTTCCCTTTAACAGTACAGAAGGTGCACCCCAGGTACATATACGCAGTTGCTGAAGAACAACATCTGGTCCAAAGATTCAGTGAGTTTCATGGCTGAGTTACGTGGACTTGAATCTGGTTCTTCTAAGTCATAGTTCAACACTATAACTATACTACTACACTGATTCTCTTTTTTACACTGCAGTGTAATGGCTGCAATGCAAACTATGTCACTACAGAACTTAACGGTAAAATATGAAACAATCTTTGAAACCTATGATAGACTAAAAAAAAAAGAGTATTGACAGGATGCTATCAAGGAAATGGATAGATATCATTTTCAGAAAAATAACATTGCCCTTCTGGTTATCCATATGTCTCCCAAAGTGAGTAGAACCATTAAAAGCCCTCTTCCCCTACATGCGTAAAAATATGTCAAAAACATTTTGCCCCACTCTCTGACACAGCAGGGGGAGAAAATCTGGCTCCTGAGTCAAAAGAGTTCCCACGCATGTGGTAAAAGACACCTTTCTTTATATCTTGTCTTGTCTTTATCCCCTCTGACAAGATAATCCAGGCAACTGATGACAACTCTTACCTGGAGAAGTGCTGCGGTCATGTAGAAAACTATAAATATCAGAGTGAGGGTAGTGTGGCCTCCCTGCATGGAGCTGATGGTGTAAAGGAAAACCAAATGGCCTGGCACAACCAGAAGGAAAAGCACCCGAGCAGACCGGGAATTCACATCTGCTGACGAGATGGATAAAGTTAAATTGACATATGCTACTTACCAAAGGAAACTTCTCTACATTGTTATGCCAGCCCCTGTTTTAACTATAAATTGGAAAATGTACATTTGTTGTTGGGACTATTTGTCAGAATTGTATACTATAAAGAATATCCTACCATTGTAATTTGACAGTGTAATGTATTCCATTGAACTCTACAACTAAGACGTAAATCTCTTTCCATGATCCTCCTCTGGATTGTGCTGTCTCTTGTCTCTCCCCCCCTCCACTGCCTTGGAATGTGCTCCCTCCTTTCTGGGAACTGCTGTGTTAGTGTAGTCCATCACATCACCTCCCCTTTCATAGACACATTCCACACCATCAAGTCTTCCTTCTTCATTCCTAAATATGCTGGTTACCTATAGCACTTAATCTTAGTCAATTGGATTTAAATTAGGTTTAATCAATTGGGTTTAAAGACATTGCATTCTATTGTAGCCAAGTATGCTCTTGCTATGTCCTTCCTAACTATAAAAGCAACGTTGTTCCTTTATTGTTTTTCATGTTTTATATATATATTGTTTTTCATGTCAGTGGCTGAAGGGCTCAATTCCAATCCATCTCAACTTGCTAATGCCTAAGATGCCAGTCTGTTGTTGATTCATTTCATCTTTCACTGAGTTGAGCATTCCCATGTTCATGTTTCTTACTTTCCATGTTTGCATTGTAATTCTATCTTCATTTCTTGCATGGCAACATCAGCAACTACATGTCCCAAAGTCTTTAATCTAGCCATGACATAAACTTCTTTCCTCCCTCCCTCCCTTCCTGATTCAAACGGAAGTATTGAAACAAAGCATGTTTAGCTACCTGAACTGAAGAAGGTGCTACAGGGACTTGGACACTTGCGGGGGGCTATCCCTGAATTCTCTCCAGGCACCCCACTCATATGGAGATAAGTGGAGATGCGGCTAGCCTGGACAGCCACCAGATTGCCACCAACACCTGTAAGAAAACAGAGACAAAATATGATCAATTGTATTGGTGCCAGTGATTCCTCAGCATCAATGCATCCAGGAATTCCTTCCACACTTGTGTGCAGCAGACGATTGGCACAATCTGAAGCTGATCACCATCTCTTCTTAAGGGAAGATCTACATTATCTTATATTTATTTATTTATTTATTTTGTCAAGCATCTATAGGCACATCCAATTTCTACTGTGGTTCCAACACTGTGAAGTGCAATAACGTATCAGTGATGGACAGAATTCATGGTTGAGTGTTTCAAAATAATAATGTAATTGAAGAAGGGACATGTTTTACAACTATTATGCCATTCACATGAAGAGAATACAAACAGACCCATAGAAAGAGAGTTGGAGATTTCTGTAAGGTTGTATTAATATTCATTTCCTCTTATTTAACTTTTTGAGTCTGCCAATAACCAATTTCTCCCCAAATAGATCACACTTCTACTAAGCATCTGTTTAAAACACAAGGATCACCTAGACTACCTCACTGACCTTCAGACTGGCACTTTAATGTATGAACAGTTTTCTAAGGACTTAAAACTCAGTTAAGGTGGCATTGACAAAATCATTTCACACATAAATAGCAACGCATGCTACGATACCAGCCATTGGAAGAAGGAGAAAACTCCCCAACTTTAATTCATTTTAGAAGATATTGATAGAATTTACAAAGTAAAGGGTCCTCATTTAACAACCACTCTTTCAGTAACTGTTCAAACTTATGATTGTACTGAACAAGTACAATTCTACCAATCCTCTGACTGGTCCTCAGAGTTCCAGCACTCATATATCCTCCTGAACACGTGATTGTGATCCAGGTGCTTGGTACTTGGCTCATAATCGTATCACAGCAAGCCACATTCGCATGATTATGATTTCTGATGTTCCCTGCCAGCTTCCCATAAGCAAACTCAATGAGAAAGCTGGCAGAAAATCAAAAGTCAGTCATTGGAGGTCCTTGCTTAATGACCCATGTGGTTTTTTCTTAACAATGGCAACCAGGACTGCTATCAGTAAGTGGTGTCACGTGATGTCACTTTTTATGACAGCATAGCTTAGTGATGGCAATTGCAGTTCCAACCGGCCTCATAAAAGGATGTATTAACATTTTAGTACAGGTCATTTACAAATATCAAACTGCTACATTAAGCTAAGATAATTAATCAGAAAGCTGTATTAAATTTTCCTGCCCATGTATACTATTAGTCAACATGGTAACCTCTTATATGCCATTCTCTTTTGATATCTTTCCACCCCCCCAGACTTTTATTATAATAGTTTTGATTATATTAGTTACAAGCTAAGTTCTTCCTCCCACCCTGCCCCCAATACAAATCTTTCTGCCATTTAATTGAGAGTATGCTTTCGAAAGTATGTGCAAAACCATTGTTACATGTAAGGTGTTATATCTGGCACACAAATATATGATCTCCAACTGTCTCAGCAATGTTCTGTCTCTGGTCCCTTTTTTTTTACATTTAGATTTTTCATTTCTTTTAGGAGCAAAAGACAACATACACAATATTCAGAAGTCCATGTAGTCCTGATAGTGCTGCAATTTAATAACAAGTTTAAACTCCTTTATTCCAAAATGCTTTTGATCCTAGCTGATAGTGTCTATCTTGAATTTTATCTTTGCTTTTTTGTATATGGTCAATTTCTGCTTTTGATATTCATTTGTATTTATTTATCATCGTGTTTTTCTTTGATATTGTATATCTCCAGGGTCCTTTAGGATAGGGGTGAGTTATAAATACTAAACATAAATAAATAAATCAATAAACCCCTCCCCCTTTAACCTCACAATAACCCTGTAAGGTAGGTTGGGATTAGACATCATGTCTGCCCATCACCTAATAACATACAGCTAAACATGGATTTCATCCTAAAGCTTCCCAGTGTAGTTCAGAATCCTAACCATCATGCGTCACTGGCTCAAGAAAGTTGAAGAAGTTCCTAAAGCTGTAATTTCTACAGTTACCTATGAACTAGATGCAAGATAAGTCATGTGAGTTTTCATTCCCACAACATACAGGAATTGAGTACCATATTTTTCGGAGTATAAGACGCACCCGAGTATAAGTTTTGGGGGAGGAAAACAAGGAAAAAAGGTCTATGCCTCCCAGCAATTTGCCAAACAGTACATATGATATACACTGTTTTCTGTGTATTTCTGTGCATGTGTGCCTGACCCATAGAAATAGCAAAGAATTGGAGAAATGTACATAATGCCAGAAAGTTTTCTTAAATGTAATCACACTAATTCCTCCCAATTATTTAAATAGATCTACTCCAAACATGACTAGGTGAGGGTTTAACTCAGCTACCTTATCTTAATACTAAACAGGACACTGTTACATTTCAGATTATACTTTTACAGATCTTTAAATTTGATGTGGCTTTCTGGAAGTATACATTCTCTGCTATTTAAAAGAAGATACAAAAGCACTGGGCCTCTTCAGAGCAAGCATTTATTTTAAAAAGCTTCTTCATTTTATTAAGTTGTCTAGAACAATAATAAAGCAGTCTTAAAAAAATAAGTCTAATAATTTGAACACTCAGAGTTGGAAGGGACCTTGCAGGTCATCTAGTCCAACCCCCTGCCCAAGCAGGAGACTGCTTCTACCTAGGATAGAACTCACAACCTCCTGATTGTGAGGCAAGAGCTCCACCTTTAGGCCACAGGAGGTGTTACCTTCTTTCAGTTTCAGCAGTCCAATATTGCCAGCAGTCTATCTCCCAGCAATTTGTCTCCTTACAGCCACCGTAGTTAGTGTCATTTTACTACGTGGCTGCAGCCTCTCAGCTGTAGGTCGGGAGGCTGATAATCAGTTTCTTGTGCTAATCAGGCTCTGCTGCTGTTTGCTGCAAAGAGGTAAATTGTTGGGAGGTAGAGGCCAAAGGGTGGGGGTGGCTGGGTGGGGCTACATTCAGTGTATAAGACGCACCCAAGTTTTCACCCTCTTTTGGGGGGTAAAAAGATGCGTCTTATACTCCAAAAAATACGGTATTTAATATCCCACTATCTCTCTCACCAAATGTTAAATATATTGAAGTTGGTTGTTTAAAACGAAGAACAGCTCACCATTTATAACAGGAGTAAAGACTGCCATTCCTGCAAAATTTGGATCTGACACCGTTTTATCCAATATCAATCCTCCAACACTGAAAAAAGAAACATTGGGGAAAAAAAGGAAGATATATAACAGCCAACTGTATAAAGAATTATTGCTACAGCCTCAAAAACTTGCTTATTTTTTGTGATGCTTGGAAAATATTGCTTTTGACAGCAAAAAGGAGGCTGGGGCGATGCGCACAAGTGAGGTGAGTCAGTGGCCGACACCCCCCCCCCCAAAATAAGACCTGGTGCCTTTTTTTGGTGGAAAAAAATATATAAGACAGGGTCTTATTTTCGGGGAAACACGGTACATATCTGAATATCTCCCTGAATTTTAAAGAATTTTTTAAATACATTAGGTCTGCCATTGTTGAAGGCATTGAGGAATCTGGTTAAGAAAATATCTCTGAAATGATGAGTCAAGGGGTCATGGGTGATCTAGTATACAATACTAATACTGAGCTAGGTTAAGTATGGAAATGAAATAATAATTACATATCTAAGTGGGCTTTTTAACACACTTCAGCCTTCAAATGGACTCAGATATGTTGAATCAAAAAAATTCAAACATCTGTTTTGCCTTTCGGCTCACTAAGCCCACGATACCTCTCATGAAGGGGGGAGAATACCCTTGCAGTCTTCATGAGCGGTGGTGGCGCAGTGGTTAGAATGCAGTATTGCAGGCTACTTCAACTCACTGCCAGGAGTTCAATCCTCACCAGCTCAAGGTTGACTCAGCCTTCCATCCTTCCGAGGTTGGTAAAATGAGAACCCAGATTGTTGGGGGAAATATGCTGACTCTCCTAAACCGCTTTAAGAGAGCTGTAAAGCACTATGAAGTGGTATATGATTCTAAGTGCTATTGCTATTCATACCTGCTAATTGCCATGGCAATGATGACTGGTTCCCAGCCAGAGTATAGTACCTCCTGGGTTGCTGGATTTCGCTTAGCAATGATGATCCACAGGGGTAGCAGTGCGACAAAAAAAGCACACACCAAGGGATTCACATAAGGCTTGTCTTCTAGATAGAAAGAAGAAAAAGGATTTGAATGAACCACCAGTGCATGGCAGATACAGCAGAACAACAAAGTGGCAAGTGAAATATTTATCATATTTTACCAAAAGAAGACGACAATCATTTCTTTTTAGCCACAGGCAGAAGAGCTTAAGTTCAATACGCAAACTATCAACAATTTGTTTTAATGAACAGAGATTCCCAAGTCTATATCCCACACCTATATCTTAGAACTTCAAATACTGTCCCTACAGTATATGTAAACAAGATACTTATGTAGTATAACTGCTATTCTCTTAGCTAACATTGCAGAAATAGCACCCATTTTGCAATTTGCACAGACAAATTTCCACAAGTCCCTGCAAGATTCCAGAAGTGGCTTGCCATTGCTAGTTTCCTGGGGCTGAGAGAATGACTGGCCCAAGGTCACTAAGGTGGGACTAGAACTCAGTCTCCCAGCTTCTAGCCTGCTGTCTTAATCACTACATCAAACTGTAATTTTTTTTAATTTTTTTTAAAAAATTTCTTCATTAAATATCTAAATATTTTGATACAGATCTACACCCGACCAAACTGTAATTTTTACTGTATGGTAGCTATGCAACATTTCAGATTTGATTCCAAAAACGTGTTTCAGAAAGCATGACGATGGAAACATTTCACTCCTTAACTTGCTGTGCATGCTCAGAAGATGCTGATTTAAGAAGCTACAGGCAAGTACTGTTGTGCCTCAGCAAATCCCCATTGCTCCAGAAGGATGAGTAGACAGGTAAAGTAATTATAAGATTGCCCCTTGATCCGCAAATAATGCGATCTGGATAGTTCCTTTTCTCTTTCCATTAGGGAAGATCCCAGAAGTGAAAGGCAGGCGGGCAGGCAGTGAACATTTGCTTCAGTTATCCTCCTGTTAATCCTCCTGTCTAAGATCATTACTACAGTACCAATTGCTCAAAGAGAACACTCCCAGAAGATACAAAGGGTCAATTGTTCTATCTACACAGAAACAAATATCCACATTTGTAATAAACCTCCATTATTAAGACTGATGTTACTTGTAATATACACATTAAACTATTCCCTTTAGGGGCATGTCCAAGGAGTAAAAAAACAAATAAGGAAGGCACGAGATAGAAAAAAGAAATTAAATAGATTTACATCAATATGTTCACTCTGTTCATATCTTTCCATCTTTGAACATTATACTTGTTTCTACCATGGGCCAGTTTGGTGTAATGGTTAAAGTGCTGGCCTAGAAACCAGGAGACTGTGAGTTCTAATGAGAAATGAAAGGCTTGAAAGCTGGCTGGATGCCTTTGGGCCAGTCACTCTCTTTCAGCCCAACCCCCCTCACAGAATTGTTGTTGCAGAAATAGGAGGAAGGAGTATGTATGTTTGTCGCCTTGAGTTACCTATAAAGTAATAAAGGCAAGATAAAAACCTATTTTATAAATAAATTAATTAAATATGCATCAAGGGTGAGTTCCTCCCGGTTCGGACCGGATCGCCCGAACCAGTAGCGACCCGCTGTTGATGTCATGATGGTGTCATGGATCCGGTTCGGTCGGTGCCGGTCCGTGGGCGCCGCCATCTTTTTTTCTGAATTTTTTACTGTTTGGAAGTTTTTTCATCTGGTGCTGCTTGAAAAAGGGCCCTCCTGCCCGCCCCCGGGTTTATACTTACCTTTATTCCTTCGCCCAAAGCACAGCTGATCAGCTCCTCAGCTGTGTTTCGGGCTGATTATAGCTACTGAGCATGAGCGGAAGCAGAATTGCACGAGGGGACGCGCATATGTGTGTGTGTGTATTGAGCGCGTGCACGCAAAACGTTGCGATGCAAACCAGTGGCGAAGGTAAGTGGGACCCACCCCTGATATGCATGTGCCACCTTACCTTAGGTTTAAATTTGTCACCTTTCATTTTTTGAAGATCTAATCAATTCCATTCATCAGTTCCATCTAATTATAACTTTCCCAGTCTTCTTCCTCTCAATGTATTCATTCTTTCATATATTTGTTTTGTGATTTGAATACACATATATTCTCTCTAAATGACTGAACTAATTCAACAAATGTCTTTCATATTTTCTTTTACTTATTCATTCAGCATCTGTTCATTCTTCACCTTCTTTTTGTTTTATCACACACACTCTTCTGAAGTATCCCATTTCTATTGCATTCAACATACTGTTATATATCTCATGACATGTGCTGGAGCAACAGAAAATTATATGTAGCTATATCATCTGGATAGAGAGATTTCCATAAGTTCACACACCCAGCCAATGTAGCTCTAATATCACCACAAACACTACTTTATACAGTATATATATATAAGAATAGACATACCGGTATCTATTTAAAGAAACAAGAAGTCTTTTTTCCCCTTCTATCATATGTTTCTCAGTGGACTTTCTAAAGAGCAAAATCTGGTCTGAACACCCCCTGCTTAGCATAAAACCACAATGTACTTTCCAAAGTTTCTTCACAGCCGGCCTTTTCCTCTTATATCCTTTTCAATCAGAATTTTGCCAAATATATTTCCAGGTTCACTTAACAAGCTAATCCATTGTAAACCTCTTGCTGTTTTCCCTTTCTCTGGGAAACATTTTGCCATATTATATAAAAAGAAATCATAGAAAAACTGCCACAATATTCAGGCCATATGTAAAAAAACCCACCCACACATCGCTATGCAAACATAAAAGCTACGTTGAATAACAGGATAACAGAATTGGAAGAGTTTTTAACTCTAATTGAACCTTGACCACATGAAGTGATAATTGATAGAGTAAATTCAAAGAAAGAGAGGGAAAACATGTCTTATATTTTAAGTATGGAATGGTAGTATCTTTCCAGTGGAGCAAAACAATTTTTTAAAGTTATTGTATACTCCATGATGGAAAAATTCAACGTTCTTCACCAGTAGATAATCTGGTAAATTACTTAGTATTTTATTAATATTTTTAAAAATTATTACTCTACCCAAAGTCAAGAAACACAAAAATACCAAAGCAGAACAAACATAGATAGACCAAGATATTTATATGAACAATAGTAAATTTCTTCCTGTCATCAGACATAGATGCACATACGTATCATCCACTACTCAAATTATACAGCCACTTCGTAAGAAAAATGAAATTATTTTTAGCATTTTTTTAGTTATCCCATTTATACCTGCAATCTTCCCACTTTTCATTATTCTCACATCATTTTTTTCTTGAACACTAGCATTTACAGCATTCATTTCGATTTTCACTCCAACATAATACTCTTACTTCCATAGAAATCTATGAAATTCTTCTTTCATCATTCCCTTACTTCACTTTATTTCATCACATTTTTCATTCCAATCCCTTTGCTAGACCCTTTTCAACTCTTTACCCATTTCCAACACAATTCTTTATTTTCATCAAAATTACTCTGCATTCTTTCTGCCTCTTTTATTCATAGCCCTTCCTTGCTCTTTTTGATTACTTTCTTTGCAACTAGCTTTTTTAAAAGACACATCATACAATATATCCCATCCATCCTTTTTTGGCAATAATTTTCTTATATGCATTTTTCTCATCTCCTGCCTCTTTCATTCACCACGCAACCCTTTTTCATACTTTCAACACTTGGAATATTCTGCATCTTAATTGGCATATTGGCCCCAAAATGCCAAGATTGACTGGTTTAGTTCTTATTATTAGCTGGGAATACTGCATGTGGCACATGTCTAACTAAGACTGGTAATGTAGTCTGTACCTCCTCTGTATTACTAAAAAGGATGATGTGAAAGTATTATACAATTGGAGCTTAAAACTAGATCAATGGGAATGAACTACAGAGTTCAAGACATTTAAATACTATAAAATTTTGGCACATACAAGTCCTTTGCACAACTTCGTCTTGTGCACCAATTGCGACCCTGCTTGGATCGGGAGGCACTTCTCACAGTCACTCATGCCCTTGTCACCTCACGGCTTGATTATTGTAACGTGCTCTACATGGCGCTACCCTTGAAGAGTATTCGGAGACTTCAGTTGGTGCAAAATACAGCTGCACATGCTGTTGTGGGTGTACCTAGATACACCCACACTACTGCCATCTTGCACGAGCTGCATTGGTTGCCCATTGGTCTCCGGATGCAATTCAAGGTATTGGTGATCACCTTTAAAGCCCTATATGGTTCAGGGCCAGAGTATCTTCGGGACCGCCTGCTACCACATACCTCCCTGCGACCGGTTAGATCACATAGAGCTGGCCAGCTCCGGGTCCCGTCAGCTAAACAATGTCGGCTGGCGGGCCCGCGGGCGAGGGCCTTCTCTGTGGCAGCTTCTACCCTCTGGAACCAACTACCCCTGAGATCCGGACTGTCCCCACCTTATTGGCCTTCAGAAAAGCCGTGAAGACCTGGCTTTTTCGGCAAGCCTGGGGCCAATGAATGATTTATTGATATTGGCCCATGAAATGAAATGATTAGATAATTGAATGTTTTTTTAAATTGTTATTGGGTTTTTTAATTCTGTTTTTAAATGCTTTTTTATATTAATGTTATTTGTATTCTTGCATTCTTGTTAGCCGCTCAGAGTTGAGTGGCATATAAATACAAATAATAAATAAATAATAAATAAATAAATACAGTATTTCCTACTGAACAATGTAGTCTTCACAATCTTACCCAGTTCTATATAGAGGCCCCAGCTTATTCCAGAAAGCAGCGCCAGGGTAATGAGGTCACCAAGACTGGCAGCAATAGGTGTAGCCACATTGTCAGGATTGATACCCATCTTTCTGGAACCAATGATTACGCCAATCATGATCATGCCTAGAGTCCACAGAAAGGAAATGTTAGTGTTACCACACAATGAACTGCAGATGAAATCTCTTTCTCACGGAAGCTTTTGTTTCTTACCCAGCACAAGGGAGGCAATGAAGGCAGTGGCCACACTACTGGCACAAAGGAGAATGGCATGGCCAACGCTGAAGTGTCCATCTGGGATCCAGCCAAATATCACTGCAGCAATTGAAGCCAGAAAACCAACAACTGTTGCTTGAACCTAGAAAACGCAGCCATGTTTATTTGCAGGGAAAACAAAATAAGTTTGCTTGTTTATTGATTAGAAAAATATGCTGCTTGATTAATCACATGCTAGGTAGCTCACATAGATAAATCATAACCACCATTAATAATAAAATACAAAAAACAATACAGGTAGCCCTCGACTTGCAACAGTTCATTTAGTGACCGTTCAAGGTTCCAATGGCACTGAAGAAAGTGACTTATGACCATTTTTCACACATATGACCATTGCAGCATCCCCATGGTCACGTGATTTACATTCGGGTGCTTGATAACTGGTTCATATTTATGATGGTTGTGGTGTCTCGGGGTCATGTGATCATTTTTTGCAACCTTCTGACAAGCAAAGTCAATGGGGAAGGCAGATTCACTTAACCACCATGTTACTAACTTCACAACTGCAGTGACTCACTTAACAAATGTGGCAAGAAAAGTCATAAAATGGGGCAAACCTCACTTAACAAATTTGGCAACATAAATTTTGGGCTCCATTGCGGTCATAAGTCAAGGACTACCTGTATACAGTATCCTGTTATCCAGTTAAAACTCATCCATGGAAGAAAATTGTTTTCACTGATCTTCTAAAGGAAAACAGGATGAGGCTCAATTTGATTCTGGGAGGCAAGCCATTCTATTGCAAAGCTCATCCTTGGAGTCCCAGGAGGCATTGGGGTTCACCATCTTACCCAAACTGCTTAAGGCAGAGAACTCTAATAATAAATCTAAATCTAAATTCTACTGTTAAAAAATGGTTCACAACGTAAGAAAGGTCTAGGTTATTTGAACTGCACCTGCTTACCATCTACTGGCAGTCAGTGCTGGTCCCGAAAGCTATTGAAATAACAGTTCCAGTTGCAGTTTCCAAGTGATCTTCAGTGGCAACCCTCGTGAAGACCAAACGGTATTCTCACTTACATGGAACCATTTCAGAGACTAGCAAATGTCATTCTAATTGTGGTTTACAGAAATTATTGGGTGTCCTAGGTAAATCTACCTCTCCACTGCTTCAAACCGGTACTTCCTCAGGTTCCTGTCATCACTGATAAATCATGATTCTTTTGCTGAGTCACAGGAAAGGACTCAGAACTGTCTTCTATTACACTTTAACAGAAACTTTTTCTAGGTTGTGGCAGTAGTGACTGCCAAAAGACTGCTGAACATTCTTTGGAATGGATGACTATATGATAGATGTATCCAGAAATTGCCAGTAATAGAAAACTGTGATTTCCCCTCTCCTACCAGTTTTTTCCCCTGCTCCTGTCAGGAAATAGTGTCAGCTTCTCCAAAATTCACCTGTATCAGAGCCATGTTCCCTATGATCATCTTCCAGAGCTGTTTTGGTGTGTCCATTTGTCCTATGTTAGCCTACACAAAAAAAGAGAGAGAGAGAGAGAGAGAGAGAGAGAGAGAGAGAGAGAGAGAGAGAGAGAGAGAGAGAGAGAGAGAGAGAGAGAGAGAGAGAGAGAGAGAGAGAGAGAGGGAGAGAGAGATGATAACCACAGAAGTATTATGAAAAGGAAGATAGACTCATCATTACAACTCTAGATTTACTGCTTCAGCAAGTGTCTTGCTCATCATATTCCTTTTTAATCTAGCTTTTATTAAATATTTTTAAAAAGAGATTAACAACTAATAAAATTAATATAGAATAAAAAAGAAAGTGGAAAAACAGTGCAAAAAAAGGAAATAGAAAAGAAATAGAAGTAGTTTCCAATGTTCTTTACAGCAATTATAAGTACAAACAGAAAATTACCTCTTTCTCTATGGTTACAAATAGAACTCTTTTCTATAATTATTTTTTTCTAATCATCAAAAATCATAAATCTTATGTTCATTTTTCTCTATTTTATGCAAGCTGTGTATCAGGCATTTCCAGTCAGCAATAAATATATTACCCTTTATTTAATCAAGGAATTTAGCCATCTCTGCAAGTTTCATCATCTTCATCAACCATTCCTCCATTGTGGGTAATACTGACTCTTTCCACCTTTGTTTTTAGACAGGATAACTGCAGCAAGATTATTATAGCATAAAGTCCTATAACTTCTTTTTCCAGCTGTTTGTCCATCAATCCAAAAAGAAAAACTCTTGCTTTCAGTTACAAACCATATTAATCTTTTAAGATCATCTGAATTAGTGTATTTATATTCAAAGATTTCTCTTTTTTCACAAGTCCAAATATACATTGTATGAATATATGCACGAAATATGTGTATGTGTAACTCAAATACAGGTTAATTACTGTAATAATTATGGCTATTTTTATTCAAAATCATGAATTCCATAAGTGCTCTACCTCTAGAGCAGTGGTTCCCAACCTGTGGTACGTGTACCACTAGTGGTACGCGAGGGCCTTCCAGGTGATACGCGAACACTTTCGGGGTCATGAACGATTTTTAGTTAGTTATTTTTTACATCACAAAAATGTTTACTGCCTAACACAAGATAATCTGGCAACAATTTGCAACTGTTGCCACACACCACCCACCTGGTCTCAGCGGCCCGAGAATCCAGTTGCTGGATGCGCGGGGCCAAAAAAGGAACGGTACAATTATGGAAACAAAGTGATATCTGATCGAATTTAGTTTCTCTGGAACCAGATGGTACGTGGCGACTGTACGGGACCTCCAATTGGTACTCGATCACAAAAAGGTTGGGAACCACTGCTCTAGAGCCATCAACCTAATCTCCCAGTATTTCAATCAGTGAAATCCTGCTGTGTTATTGCTTTTAATGTAATATAGGCTAGAGATAGATGAATACATAGACAAAACCATTAAAGCAGCCATCAATCATGAATCACATCCACTCTACATTGGCATGGTTAAGATTTAATATTCAGCCATAACAGCTTGTTATTGGCTCAGTGAACTCACTATGGCCATGAATAGTTCATAATGGTTTATTAACAAGCCATGATAAAATATAATGGCTTAAATACATAATCTTAAATCAAAATGTAATATGAATGTATGAAGATCATCAGGACAGGAGCAGCACTTACTCATGGCAATGGGACAATGTTACATCAGTGACCTAAGAATGATTACCAGACCTTTCTATAATTCCCCTTTTCACATTTATGTTTGCCCGTCTACTAGGCAAACAGGCTCTTTGTCTCATTTATGCTCCTTTCATGTTTCACCAGTACAAACAGAAAGGAAAACATCACCGGCAACAGAACTGCTTCAGAGGCAAAGACATATAAAGCTGCTGGCAGTCCCAAATCTGGCAAGGTCCAAAGAGAAAGATAGGACACAAGTCATTCAGCTTACAAAAATTGTAGTTAGTTCTACTGTTGAATTTGGCTCAGGAATTCCTTGTTCTCTTGCAATTAGATTAGTGATCCACATAACTTGGCTACTGCCAAAAACAAACGTTTAATCTCCTGTACAGGATGAATGTGTTCTCCTTTCTTAAGCAACACAAGAAAATTATTTTGGAAGTGTTAATGCACATCAAACGAGAACCTGGAAGCAATTCTAAGCTTGTTTTGCATACAGCATAAAGATCAAGCAAACTGATTTTTAAAAGCCGCTCCAAAATACTTCCTATGGCTGTTGAGCCTCCCTTGGAAGGCTTTGATTAAGGGAGTTCATGTAATTTCAACATACATACTTAAGTCCTTTCAAGGGAGAAGAGATACTCTTTGAAGTCACAACTAGCTCAAACTCACAAAAACTTATTGTGAATAAGAACAACACCTTTGAATCCCACGTGATGCAATTTCAGTGTAATTGGTAAGCTGAAAGTCATTCTTCTTGCACAGACTTCAACGCTGAGGAAGCATTTAGGTCGCTGTATGGGGGGTCTTCTGTATGGGGAATTCCCTCATACAACACATTAATGCAGTAATAAATAGCACATGCCTTTCCCCCACCCCCATGGCAGAGGCAGAGCAACAAGAAGAGGATGAGAGAGAATAAAAAGCTTTGTTTGTTTCGCAGCCAAGCTCCTCTAGCTGCCAGCATCTTTCAGCTTTGCTGGAACACAGCAAGAGCTTCAGTGATCAAACTGTGACTCATGTTCCATAGAAGCCCAGCTCCGAGGAGGACTGAGGAAGGAAACAGTTCTCAAGTCAAGGTCAAATAAGAAACAACTGGAGAGTTCTAGAGTAGGTTTAAGGTTATAACATTTGTACGGGGTAAGCCAAAGCCCTCCCCATAATGGGTATCTGGTAACTGCCAAAGAAACAATTGCAGAAGGTAGCAATAGCATGATTACATGAAGGAGTCTTCAATGTTGGGGAATATTTTCTGCACTATAATAACCAGGGTTACATATATAGGTTCATATGTATTGCACTTAGCTGTGTTTGCTTTTAACTTTAGGTAGTGGAATAAGCCATATTTGACAATATTCATATGTAATATTAAGTGATAAACCATACATTATCAACCACAATTGCTCAGTACTCACATCATACTTTGCCAAAATCAGACAATCTGTGAAAAATATGAACCTGTTTTCACATCCCTAGAATGACCATTATGCAATGAGTACATGAGTACAAATTGAGGATATATCTCAAAATCAGTGTAAATTAATCTGCTAATTGGGATCATACATTGTAAATAGGCAGACAACCCAGATGTGGCTGGGTTCACACATCTCACTAAACTATGACAGTTTTCAGTTAACATCTTATATGATGCCAGTCCCTGTGGCTTACTAATCAAACCACGGCTTAGTAAAATTATGACCTAAGCCACTGAAAGCCAAACATTACATTTCTACTACAGTTCTCTTATAGCATATCTTCAGAACTCTAATAGGCCAGTTGTATTGATTGATTGCCCTTCAGCATTGGTGTTCATTATCACTGACTGGCTGGTTTGAACCAAGATTTTGTCCCTGTCATGAAAGAATTCTTGAAGCAGTAACCAATATTTTGCTAGATCACTATTGCACAAGTGTGATTTCAGCTAATGATTCCCCATTTAATCAGCTTTCTCTGAATCTATCTTATAGCTACACCATACCATGATTATATCGGCATTACAATTATTAAGTTTTACTATTGTCTCAGAATTTATTTGATTTTGAATTGGCCAATTATTGTAATAAAGCTTTCTATTATTGCTACTTAATGTTGGGCATACCAGTTTCATTCACAGGTCTTCTAAAGGGTGGAAATAGACTAACCTGGCAAAGATATAATTACACCTGATATTTGCTGAATACAGGAAATAGGAGGGAGAAAAATGGCAAAAAAAATGGATTTGATTAAGAAATATTTAACTGCTCCAGTGTCTTACATAAGAATTTCTAAATTCTCATAAGTAGGTTTTGCAGTAACATGGACCAAATGAGAAGGCAAGAAAACATGAACAACAGTGAATTTTTGGTGGATAATTGGGAATCTAGGACACTGTTTTTATATTCTGTCCACATCTGGAGAAAAAATATGACAATACAGTACACACAGACTTTGTTCTCATTGCCTAGCAGTATTAAGCTATATCATAACAAGGTAAAAATTATATTGTGGTTCTAAAACATTGGCCGTTATAATGTTTCAGTAATCAAACTGAGAACAGTTGCATATACATAAATCCCAAATGTAGATAAATTTCACTTGTAAAATTACATTTAGCTGCTTCACTTTTTATTTGAAGTGATTGATACTGCTTGAAAATGTGTTCACAGAAAAACTCTCTTGACAAATTATCAAAATACTCACAGCAGTAGAAAGGCGAGAAGCTAATGTCATCTCCAAATTCCCTTTCAACCCCAAGAGAGCTGGAACCAGGATAAATACTTCAGTCACATACTTGAAGACGTCCCAGTGCTGTAAAACCAAGGAAATCATCAGGTTCTAGTAAGAGATTGTTCAGCGAATACTTATTTTTCAAATATATTAGAAATTAAAATTTCTAAGATTTTTCAACACTTACCAAGAGATTTTGCCAAAGCAGACTGGCTATCAGAAAAAGAACATCTCTTGTTATATTGATGTACTGCTACTTAGAACAGAAGATATTTGGCTATGCTTGGACAATAGAATAAATTATTTTTATGTTGATATTGGGCAACAGAATATACATATTGTGGAATGAGTCATGGAATCCTTTGCAATGGGCAAGAACTTCATGGCCAATGATTAAGGCTTATATGGCTTTAAAGAAGAAGCTGAAGCAATTGCAACAAATGTATAAAAATGGGCATGAAAAATTGTCTCCCGATTAATGGAGAGCAATCACCATTCTTTTGAAAGTCTATATATCTATCTATCAGAATGTTCTAGAACATCTATGTTCTTAAAATTTTAGAGCAAAGAGCTATATGAATGCTACACTATGGCACATTTCCTGTGTGAAGTTTTATATGGGAGCATGACATAATGTAGCATCTGTATCTCTCTACTCTGAGAGCTTAAGTGAAGGTAGAGTATATATACCATTCTAACAGATTCTATATATTATTTCCTGTCAATCCCAAATAGCTCCTAAAATTAATACAATCTATACAAACACCTAAAGTTCAAAGGTTCATGAGTTCAATTCATGGTAGAAGATTAAAATGTCACAGAATAACATCCTGCTACCAATGTCTCATGAGTTCCAAATAGGACAAAATTGTTCACATAATGCCTGCTTCTTGGTAGTCAAGGTGTAGTTACCGAATTCAAAATGATTAAAGCTACAATCTGGTCTGCAAGGCCCTGAGAGAAAAATTCATTGATCAGAGTTGGGCATGTAAACACAGATAAAATGGCAGCTTTTGAGATCTATCTGATGTTGGTAGCAGTCAAACATGGTAGTTCAGAACACTAGATCAGGAACAGCAATAAGAAGGTATTTCCCCCCACATTCTGCATTATTTTCCTTATGTCTCGCCTTTCTTGCCATAAAGAGATTACAGGGTCTACTTTCCAATTAAAACTTACATACACAAATATGGGCAAAGGAAAAATTGAGGTAACTAACAGACATAAACTCATTTCCACTCATCCAAAGACTTGTAAACATCCTGTCCCTTCCAGGATGAACTTGAACACTCTATATAAAGGGCAAAACATGGTTTTCTTCAGCAATGATTATTACAGAGCAAAGAGTTTTTGGAATAGAAAAGAAAGCCACAAAGGCCACAGAGAAGGCATAAAGCCTTCAAAATAACACAAAATTAACTTTCCAGTAAGAATGGATGCTTGAGTTAAGAACCCAAGAGGAGCTGTGCTGGATCTAATCCAGCATTCTGTATCCCCAGCAGCCAACAAGACGCTTACGGGCAATCCACAAGAAGGACATGACACAACTGCATTCTTCCTCAACAACTATATGGAATAGCCTATTGCCTCTATCCTGAACTACCTATAAAAGGCATAACCACTGATATTCTTATCTTTCTTAGTTTTTCTAAACCTTTCTTTTAAACCTTCATCATCAGTTTCTATCATAATGGCTAGATTCACACATTGCAATAAACCAGTTTATTTAATCATGGTTGTTGATTAAGCTACAGTTGCTGAATTTACACAACACCTTAGCAATAAGATTTCCACCATGAACTTCTTTTCAAGTTGGTGTTTGCTAGGTCAGGATATATCAGTACTTTCAAAGTGAAATTTTGTTTTTACTTTACACACACTGATATAGAGGTGTAGATATAAAAGTATAGCTTTTAGAGATATCTTTACTTTTACGTTATAATTACTTTTAGTATTATCCTGTTTAGCTCCTACAATGCAATATCTATGGCCCAATATCTATCTGCCACAAAGGTCAGTTGTGCTTGGACAGTGAAAGATGATCATTGGTTAAGTTCTGATAGAAGGTTACAAAGATTTCTTCCCTGAAATTCCAAAGGATTTAGGATATGAACACAAGATCTTAACTACCCTTACAAACAACTAATCAATTCACAGCTGAAGATACGGAAAGCATTTGGAGCTGAGAATAAAATTCCCAGGAAACCACTGACTCTTTTCTTTCAGAGATCTGTTCTTCAAAAACATAGCTTTCTCAGTTAAAACTAAAAATATTAAAAGGAAGGCATCTATGAAGTTTAGTGTTACTTTTTACTCATAGAAAAAGGGTATTAAACCATGACCTCTACAGATATTTTTTTACACACTGTAGTGCAATCTTTTAAAAGCCATGGATTGAGGCCAGCCAACATGTTCTTCTACCTCAATGATTATTTTTAGTGCTGACTGGCAGAGACTTATGCAACACTGCAGTGAAGACTTCTTGGTTGAATATCTCAGTTTCTACATACATGAAAGTACTGTGGGATTACATCTGACAACATTTATGTGCATATTTATTACATCTGTGTGCTACTGAATGCATTCAGAATCACGGTGTCTTACAGTTAAAAAAACAATACTTTGGTGAAAGGAAAGGGGGAATTTCAACTCCTAGAATGCATTGTTACATTTATTTGTTCAATTTACATTTTGTGTTTTTAAATAATTAGTTGTTTCTAAGGACAGTTAAGAGAAAAGACTTGTCTTAGATTGAAAAAGATGGAAAAGATGTATGGCCCTCAAATAACAAGTTCATATACAGTATTTTAGGCCCTTCCCTTTATCCCTATGCAACTTTAAACCAACTAAAGTCAAATCTGTTCAAAATTATGCATTTTCTACTGTAATCTGTAAGTATAAAACCTCAAAATGTATTATCTATTCCAGGTACCATCAACAAAGTCCAATTCATTCATCAACTACTTTTGTCTCTAAAGGAAATCTAAATTATCTGACACATAAACATCTATCTATATCAATATTCATGCTGGTTTAAGAGGCTGTACAGGCCTCTTATCTGCTTGAAATGCTTAAATAAATAAAGAGAGATGGATAACACTGAACCATTAATACTTGTTACAAGACTAGCTCAATAGCAATTTTGGATTTTTTGAATTAATTACATCCTATTCCTGTAATCACATGTTGGCCCTCATCAATTCCCATTCACAGAACATTGCATTTGTTCCAGCAAAGGAAATCTGTTCTGATTTCATATTCCAAAGACCAGACAAGTTTCTCAAATTACCTCAAAAGGATGGAAAGGAAGGGAAGGGAAAGGAAGGGAAAGGAAGGGAAGAGGATATGAATTGCACTTATTCTGCCTCAGGCAACACATTATTTACAGTTCACCTCCCATGAATGATCATTACAAACAAAATAGGAGGAAAATTACAACCATTAGACATTAGTTCAGCTTTGTGTCTCAGGACAATTAGATAAATAAGTAGAAAGATTCTGTAAGTAATGGAAATGTCATGCATGCCACTCTGGTGTACTTGGCACACAAACCTGTAACAGCAGCAAAACAAGCTTTGACGTAACTTTAACAAATTCATCTACCCTTAGCTATGTTACCTGTATTTTCACAGACCATTGCAAATACCAATAATGAATTATGTATTTTTACTTGGGGAAGGGCATCTTCTGAATAGCAAATAACACTGAAACCTGATATACCCAAAACACTTGACCTGTGAAACCATAGTATAGATTTCTCAGTAACCATTCCAGAATTAGGCAGTGGGAGGGCAAGTAGGTATTAATGCAGACAACCCTCCTGGATAGAAATTTTTCCAGTTCTGAAATTTAGTGCCTCACAATCCATTAGCTTAGTGCTCTTGAGCAGTATTGGAGCTTTAACTTGTCCAAAGCAGTTCTAACATTTTATCTATAAATAAGCATGCTTTGGTGATCAAAGCAACTCACCAAATACTACAAACTCTGATCAGAAGTAGGATTGTGGGTTACTTGCACGTAATTTTAAAAAAATGATCAAATCATAATTTCTATATTATAGTTGTTCAGAGAACTTCCACATCAAAACTGATTCAAATTGAAATGTTAAAAACACTGGATTTCCATTTCCATTAAGACAACCAAAATATGCTTCAAGAGATGTTTCACTGTATGCAAAATAGAAATACAATTCACTTTACATAAACAGTACCTACTATCCATCAACTCACAAGGAGATAGTCCTTTTACATAAAACAGTGACCATTCTCCTTTCTGCATTTTTCAGAATTAGAGTTCATCCATAACCATCTTAACTCATGTCTTTACCACACCCCTTTAGCAAACCAATCATTTGATTAGTACCAAGACATACTTGAAGAACTTTAAATGGCTAAGGGGTAACCTGATCATCATAACAGAGCCACTGTTCATCCCAGTGCCAAATTGCTATATTCCATCACAGTGATCTTTTGCCCAGGATTCTTTCCATTAAGTTCAAAATTGTACATATTTCATAAAACCAGGAATGTTGGCTTCATGGAGCTGATGAACAGAGCTGTAGGGGCAGAAAATTTAGCTGTAAGCATGCCTGAAAAAAAATTAACCATTAGAATTTAATAATTTATACTTGTATAGCCCAATCTACTTTTCCTAAGAAAAAAAATCTCATGTTAGTTTAATGTCTTCTTGGTAATCTAGACCAGGGGTCGGCAACCTTAAACACTCAAAGAGCCATTTGGACCCGTTTCCCACAGAAAAGAAAACACTGGGAGCCACAAAACCCTTCCCGTGCCTATTTCCTGAGCAGCCACAGAACCAGCATATGTAGTTGAATTAAATGTTCTGTTTTCTTCTGAAACTTTTCTTTTCTTGGATTTATCCATGGTAGGTCTACCGGGGGTCAAAAAGCTCAATAAATCGCTTGCCTGTGGGTATCACACATTGGTGGTTGTGACGCATATTTTGAGCAACAAGGAGCCGCAGCAGAGGGATGAAAGAGCCACATGCGGCTCCAGAGCCGCGGGTTGCTGACCCCTGGTCTAGACCAATCTTCCCCTGAAGGTCATCCAGGAAAAAAAACTTCCTTCAACAACTTGTTCAAAGGCTGAACTATTCAAAAGATTTTTTTTCCTGACGCCTAACGTAGGTCTTAGACCTCAAAAACTATGACTTATTAGTTAATATATTGCAATATTATTCATAACTTTTATACAGGCTTTTTGACAACAGGTTGTCAGGGCAGTCCACAAGTATAAAATAAAGAAGCACCATAAAAGAAATAAGTTTAAAATCAAAATCTGTTTCACACAATGGCTACAGATAGACCACCTAAACACAGGGGTTTTCAGTTCAAAATGCTAATCTGAAGCACAGGGGGAAAAAAGTCATTGTAATCAAAATGACTTTACGAAAAGCACTGCTCAACTGCTTTAGGTAGGGACATTCCGTTTTATGATGTTTCAACCAATAAAGCCTTATTTTTCATTGATAATCTCACTTCACTGGAAGGTGGGGAAAACTGGAGCAAAAAGAATCCCTGAAAAGAATCTCAAGGATACATTGAACCCTGATCTCAAGCTATAAAAGATATCCTATATTTGTTTAGAATTTCTTACTCAAGCTCTACGTCTGACAGATGCTAGAAAGACAGGTAATCCTCAACTTACAACAGTTCATTTAGTGACTGTTCGAACTTACAATGGCACTAAAAGAAGTGACTGTTTTTCACACTTATGCCTGTTGCAGCATCCCTCTGGTCACACGATCAAAATTCAGACACTTAGCAACTGACTCATATTTATGTCAGCTGCAGTGTCTGGGTTCACGTGATCACCTTTTGCTAGTTTCTGACAAGCAAAGTCAATGGGAAAGCCAGATTCACTTAACCGTGTTACTAACTTAACTGATTTCACCTAACAGTTGTTAGGAAGAAAGGTTGTAAAATGGGACAGAACTCACTTAACAAATGTCTCACTCAGCAATAAAAATTTTGGGCTCAATTGTGGTCGCAAATCCAGGACTACCTGTAAAAGCATTTTGAAGTAAATGGACAGATAACAGCAATCTCTTTACCTAACTTAAAAAAAAACAGATATATCAATGGATAAATAAATGGATTAAGTGATATATCATTGGCTAAAATGATATATTTTACTTTTTTTTCCCTGAACATAATATTTAATGCTGGCTCAGCTGAATAGATGTTGTAACAGAAGGAAATGTTAAAACTGCCTAAGAAATAACTGTTATTCCTTGGACATAACAATTAAAACGAAGATCACCTGACGACAGTATGCCACTGACTATTCCCTATAAAAGCCATAAGTTAGATTCTGCAAATCCGAAGATCTACTCCTGAATAAAGGAAACAAACAAGATATAATCCTGAACTTTAATATGACCCAACCACAAATTATTATTGCCCAGTAATTCAGAGGACAGTGACATTGAAATTATATAAATTCATTTACTTCATTTGAAAAATGGGTTACTTTCACATGTCAGCTAGGATTTCAACTAATCTGTTGGAAGTCTCAATTCAGTTTGTCTTAATATTTATTGTACAGGAGGAGGAACCTGAATTTGGGCACAGCCAAATCAGGACTTAACACTGCAAAAACTTTAGGATGCTTCTGAATTATCAGCTATAAGATGTCTTTTGGCCATCTAGCAATTGCTCTGATTTGTCAACATTTAAATCATTACTGGCTGGTGACACCCAGGGGGAGGGCCTTCTCTGTGGGAGCACCCACCCTCTGGAACCAGCTCCCTCTAGATTTAAGAACTATTCATGACCTGGTCACCTTCCGCCGTGCCCTCAAGACGTACTATTTTTATCAAGCCAGGCTGGCGTGAAAAAGTTTTTGGGGTTTTTAAGATTTTACCAAATTTTAATTGTATTGTCTTAAACCAGGGCCACATCTAATATTTTCTTTTAAATGTATACATATTTTAATGTTTATACTGTGCTTTTACTTGGCTGTTCACCGCCCTGAGTCCCCTGGAGAAGGGCGGTATATAAATTTAATTTTTAAAAAAATTACCGTGTTTCCCCGAAAATAAGACCTTGTCTTATATTTTTTTGAACCCTGAAATAAGCGCTTGGCCTAATTGCCATGCACTCAAAAGCCTGATTGGGCTTATTATCACGGGATGTCTTATTTTGGGGAAAACAGGGGTACGAGTTTTGACCACTGGCTACTTAATTACAAATCACTGCAATTAGAGTAATCTCAGATGGACAATGTTGAAGATACAAAGTACTGAAAAATGTTATGGTGACTTAGAACATTTTTATTCTGTTTAAAATGAGTTTTGAGGAGAATCCTGAAAATATTTTAAAATATACTTTGATAACAAGAGATAGAAATGTATTGGAATTGCTTAAAATTGAGAATTATAAGAAGGATCTTGAACGAATAGGAGAATAGAGAATGAATAGAGTATCATTCAGGAACTGCAAATATTCTTTCCCCCTTAATTTTTAAGGTGAGATTCTTATTTAAGAATCAATTAAGAAATAACAGCAACATGTCTGACTCCAGAATGTGAAATTTACTAACTAAAAAGGAAACATTAAGACTTCTAGGGACACATACCGTATTTTTCGGAGTATAAGACGCACCGGAGTATAAGATGCACCTTAGTTTTAGGGGAGGAAAATAGGAAAAAAAATCTACCTACCAGGTATTCATCTGGTTAGCGTCCTTAGTCTGGTCAGCTTCAGCACATTATTTTATCCCCTGGTTAGGGCTGAAAAAAATCTTCTTCGGAGGAGTAGCAATGAAAACAAGCCTGCAAAGACTTAGGGCTGGAAAAAGACTTCTTTGGAGTAGCAATGAAAAAATCCTGCAAACCGGGAAGATCGTTAGCACCTCGTTAGGGCTGAAAAAAAAAGCTTTGAAAAAGATACATTTGGAGTTTAAGATTCACCCAAATTTTCAGCCACTTTTAGGGGGGGAAGGTGTGTCTTATACTCCGAAAAATACGGTAAGTGCTTTTTTAGTTTTTAATTTATACAAGGAATGGATTAAGTCACTTGCAGTAGACTTACAGACTCATAAGAATCTCATATCATACTTTGTGAAAGAGTTCAGTCTTACCTGTACAATATCCAGCACCATCCCAGCAGCTACTGTTCCAAACCCTGCCAGCAGGAATGGAAAAAGGACTTGTAGACCAATAGAAAAAGAAGTCTCTTTGAGAGGAGAGGTTGGTTCTGGACCCCGGTCTGTACTAGTATCATCACTTTCAGTAGCTTGACTGCCATTTTCCAACAGGGCATCCTCTTCACGCACCCCTTTTGCATTGGCTCGGGACTCTATCACCACCACTTCCATGCCTCCTCCTCCTTCTGGTTCTAAAAAATCAGAAGACTCAACAAGATGTTCTCGGTCAGGGCTGGATAGACAGTCTATAGGCCCAACCACAATGGGCAGCACCAGTCCATTGGCATGATGAGCCTCTTTTAGTTCCATCCTAGATGTTATGTTGCACAATTATGTAGTTCTTCTTTATGTAACACTGAAGGCAACTGTTAGGACAACAAACTTCTGTTTGGGGGTTAAGCTGATATGGCTTTTGGCACATAGAAGCCAAGTCCCCCAACTCTAGTACTCTGTCCTTAATTGAAAGGTTGGCACCCCTAAGAAAAACCCCCATCAAGCACAATTCAGTACTGGAATTGCCAGACACAGAGCCAGCAGAGAAACTACAATAGTTTCCAATCAAATCAAATCCACTCCAGTTTACCTTTCTTGTAATTTAACCTCCAGCAAGGAATATCCAGCACACTTAAAAAACAATATAAAACACCCAGATTATTGATTTCTTTGGTCTGCAATTTTCCAGAAAATAATCCAAAGTGGTGTGCTGATTTCAGGTTCTGTTTCACCGTGACTGCTAGGAACAGTTCAGCTGCTCTTCAGAGTGGAGAAAAAAGATCCTTCAGTAAGGCACTTTGTATAATAGTCTTTAAAAATAGCATGAAATGAATTTGGATCTAAGCTTTTACAAAAACAACAAGATTAATAGAATAAAATCTGAATTCAGCTTTGTAGTCAGTTTCTACAATTAAGATGTTTGAAGGAAAAAAAATCAAACTCTTATATTACCTCTTTTCTAGAATGGAGAATGCTAGTTCTGTCAGAGCTGACATGCTGCTATGTGACTCTAGGTGATTATGAAAGGCTTGGTTAACATCTTGCCGACTCCCAACTCCAAGTTCATGTTCTTGTAGGACAACTAGGTTATTGGTTGCCTGTAAGAAGAGCCGCCCTTTTCTCTGAAAGGATATCTTGCACTTTACAATCCACGGCAATTAAGATTTTTATTTAAAGCAGCATGAAGTGCCTGGATAGGCTTACACTGCAAGCTTGTCCAATGTTAGCAATGACAAAGTACTTCATAGACTCTTCAAGGATCATACTGGTCAAACCTTAAATATAGAAAAATGGAAAAGACATAGTGTATTTTTCAACAACTGTAGAAAAACTGTTTCATTTTGTTCTTCCTTCCTGTGTATTAGCTATGCTAGTAAAAAGCAAAAAAACTCTATATGAACACATATGGCAATATAACAGCAGCTGCAAAGGAAGAGGGTCATATGTTTCCACTGTCAACAACACATCTGCCCAGCTCCTACTTCTCTCTTATATGTTAAATGTCATTTAAGTTAGTCATAGATCAGAGTCACAGGACGTATTGCATAAATGTATTTCATGCAGAGGATGATACTATTATAGTATTTGTTGTTAGTGACCTAGTATAACTTCAGCCAATGAATATTTTTGAAGTTGTAGGTAGCTGAAAAGCTACATCTTTGGAGCATTTGGGGACATGAAGCCAAACCGCTTACAGTTTTTTTCTGGAAGTAGTATAGAAGTAGGGAAACTTACAGCAGAAACATGAATGTGTTAATGTATGTACATTACTGCCCTCTGCTGTGCTGTGTGTTTGATGCTTTTTACTCCAACAGCTAACAGTTGTGAACAAATTTTGCTTTAGAGCATAAGTTCCATGTTCTGTTTTCTGACTCTGATTACAAACACTCTAATCCATATTTTATTGAATTAACCCTATCTCATAAGCTCATGCAACACACTAAAACATAGATTGGCCACACTAGAAAGGTTGTACCCAAGATTTACATTGCAATACACTGAGCCACAAATTATCCAACCTCATTTTTGACCAACATGTGCACATACCCGGCTATTACCTAAAAGATCTAACCCATCCCACCATTGTTTTGTGGCTTAGTATGCTGTATTAATTCATCCATAACAGTGACTAAATCATGATTAAGCTAATGTGACTTAGTGCACTATGTAAAAACAGCCAGAGTTTCTTTATATCAAGAGGGCCAGGTAAGAGTTTCCTTGAGCTTTAATTCCCCAACATCTCATGTAAATTCTTACACAATTTACTGAAGAAATTTAATGAGCTAGTTTTATTAGTGTACAAGGAATCTTACAGGTAACAAGTCACTTCAACACACCATATCTCAATATGTTTTTAACTGTTTTATACTAAATTCTAAAAGCAATTATATTGTCATTAGGTAGGGAATTTTGTTATGTGATTTCTGGAATTATTCTGAATTTTTTTAAAAAAACCCATTGCACATCAACCAGCCATATTGTGAAAGTTCTGTAGGAGTATATGAGCCCCCACTGGTCCATGAGCATAATATTTTTGTATTAAATTTTGAAACTGCCAAGCTTCCTTATGTTCTATTTGCAGTTGGCATTATTGGTTTATGAAACAAACCAAAAACCTAGAAACTTGCTATGCTAGTATAAGCAATAAATAACATGCTTTTGAAAGAGGGCCTTCAAGAGACTTTAAATCCAAGGCTGAAAGTTCATGCATAAGGAATGAACACTGGGCAGAGACTTGCTCTCAGACAGCTATGTAATCCAACTTTATATTCAAAGAAAGTTGGAATGTGCTATCTTCACCTAGGCTTTTAAGTGATAGAGAGTCAAACCCCTCACTTCATCCTGCTTGTCACCTTTTTTCTTAATGTCTTTTATTTTACTATAATTGATTGTTGGCAAGTCGCCTAGAGATGTGTAGCATACACATTTAATAAATTATTATGTATGAGTTAAGCAGTGGCTTCTTAATCATTGTTACATGAAATAAAGATAACTTAATATGCTACCATCAAGTTTCACAAATACTTTCTGAAAGTGATATTCTGTCTTATCTCAATGCATCTCCTTTCCTTCCTCTCTTAGTATCTTTTATCAGACCACATCCTGGGGATCCAACAACAGGCCCTTGATATTTGTGATGACCTTACATCCTCCTTCAGAAAGTAAGATTTACTTCATGCATAATTTAGTTAGAAACATCCCTTAATGCTCCATATGGCACTCTAATCCATATTGTCAGCATCCTATCAGGCAATCCAGGGAAAGACCCCAGTTCCTCCAAACACACATCCTAACCTGTTTATCCTTCCCTTTTCCTCTGCCATCAACAAAACCTCCCCTTCCCCAAAGAACTGCACCCCTATAAGTGATACCCACAAGCGATTGTAACCCCCACCCCCAAAGACGAGAAGAGCCATCTACTTTTATGGTGACTCCATTTCTTTAACCAGAATCTACAGCCATTATCCAAAATAAATCAAGCTCCCTAGCTGGTCCTCCCACCGAAACACAAGTCTTGGGTGCAAAGCGAAGACGACTGAGGAAAAAGAGGGGCAAGCAGGAAGGCGGAAAAAAAAACCCACCACTGAATCGGCACCTACAATTCCTTCCCCCATTTCCACTGCTTTATACTTTTAAAGCCTCTTCTGGAAACTGCATATTTACTCCACCACTTACTACCTTAGTTCCACTTGAGCAGCGAATGAGACCTACCTGCATCCCAATTCGGCTTCCCGATTCCACTTCTGGATTCCGCTATCCAAGCTTCCCCCTCGCTCACCTCTCCCTACAACCGCTGGCTTTACAATTAAAGCTGGGACCGAGAAGCCGCTGCTGCGAGCTGAGCAAGAGGGGCGGGAGGGGCGGGTTAAATATAAACCCCTCCCACACTCGGTGGAGTTGACATCGGCCGCCTCCAATGCTTGTCCACCTGTTTACCGATTATTGGTTCTACACCGCTGACACGAACGACAATTCCGAACTCCTGGAGCGGATTGGTAGCAGTTCCAGCCAACCGCAGCAGGGGAGGAGGCGGGCTTTGCAGGATGCCTTCCCTTCTTGCCGTGAAGAGAGGCGGAAAATGGGCTGCAAGGCTTGGCGGAGTGGGAGCCAATCACGTGTTGCCTGCGAATGCCGCGGCGTTCCTTTCCTGGGGAGTTTCGACAGCTGTTCGGAATGGGGTGCGCGAGGAACTGGCGCTTTAGGGAAGAGCATTTGGGCAGCAGGCAATAGGTGGGAAAGGAGGGCGAAAATAGGAGGTCGCGGAATAAAATAGGAGGTCGCGGAATAAAACAACTACTGCTTTAGAGCGTAAGAGGGAGAATAATCTTTTAGAACAGCACAGAATAACAGAGTTGGAAGGTACCTTTGTAGGTCATCTAGTCCAACCCCCGCCCAAGCAGGAGACCCTACACCATTCCTGACAGATCCAAGTCCAGTCTCTTCGTGAAAGCCTCTAGAGATGAAGCTCCCACAACTTCTGAAAGCAAACCTGTTCCATTGGTTGATTGCTCTCACTGTCAGAAATTTTCTCCTTATTTCCAGGTTGAATCTCTCCTTGTTCAGTTTCCATGCATTATTCCTTGTCTAGCCTTCAGGTGCTTTGGAAAACAGGTTGGCCCCTCTGTGGCAGCCCCTCAAATATTGGAACACTGCTATCATGTCTCCCCTGGTCCTTCTCTTCACTAGACTAGCCATGCCCAGTTCCTGTAACCGCTTTTCATATGTTTTAGCCTCCGGTCCCCTGATCATCCTGGTTGCTCTTCTCTTCACTTTTTCTAGAGTATCAACATCTTTTTTTATAGTGTGACCAAAACTGGATGCAGTATTCTAGGTGTGGTCTGACCAAGGCTTTATAGAGTGGTAGTAGTATCTCACATGATCTTGATTGAATCCCTCTGTTAACCCAATTTAGGATTGCATTGGTTTTTTCACTTAGCTAAAGCGAACATCCCTGAAACCAGAAAACTAGCTCTTTAGGTATAAGGGCTTTGTTCCCAGATAGACTAGTTTTCTGTTCCCAAAAAAGGGACTGTTTACATCTCTCAGCGGGTTTGTTTTTTCAATGGGTAGCCGCACTTGGCAGACCTTATTAGGGCCCAAAAGCAGGCAGGGTGGCACCCAGTTAACATTTGGATGGTAGACCACCAGGTAATTCCAGTGTTGTAAATTACTTTGGAAAAAAAGCATTAGGGGAAAAAAGCAATGGCAAAGCACTCCTGTAAGGCTGCCCAAAAAACATCATGATGTGACTAGTAACTGGTCTTTCTGTTTACGTTTGCAATCATTATAAAATGATTTGTTGTACCTTGTGGTAGAATGGTCCAGTGTGCAAATGCTACTGTAGCAACAACCAATCCTGGAACTCTTAAAAAAATAAAAGAGTTAACCGCTAAAGGTACAGATTTCCATTTATTTCAAGGCGAAGGACTTCCAAGAAGAATGCTTAAAAATATAACCTGAGAGCATCAATTAAATGACTTATGGAAAACCTTTCAAAACCTCCATTCCTGGTTTTTTCTAATTAACTAGCTTCATTCACCCTGCATATGTTAGAAGAAAGAAGTCCTCAACTTGCGACCGCAATTGAGCTCAAAATTTCTGTTGCTAAACAAGATAGTTGTTAAGTGAGTTTTGTCCCGTTTTATGACCTTTCTGGCCATAGTTGTTAAATGAATCACTACAATTGTTAAGTTAGTAGCATGGTTGTTAAGTGAATCTGGCTTTCCCATTTACTTTGACCCAGGGGTACTGCAACTGTCATAAATACATGCCAGTTGC
Organism: Diadophis punctatus similis; assembly: GCA_023053685.1. NCBI lineage: Eukaryota > Metazoa > Chordata > Lepidosauria > Squamata > Dipsadidae > Diadophis > Diadophis punctatus. The sequence continues at coordinate 36,974,550 of JALIGW010000003.1, read as the reverse complement.
CAACTCTCTGAATTTTGATCATGTGACCATGGGGATGATGCAACAGTCATAAATGTGAAAAACAGTCATAAGTTACTTTATTCAGTGCAGTTGTAACTTCAATAATTAAACGAATGTTTGTAAGGACTACCTGTACTATTTTTCAGTGACTTTGGAAGCAACAATGATGCTACCTAAAGTTTGTTTTGATTACATTTCTTGTCAGATGAAATTAATGCAAGGTCCCATATTAGGTTTTCAGCCAAATCATTTTCTGCCTCCTGTAAGGCTGTGACTAGGACATGTATCTTACTGCTATGTCTGCTTACTTGGAAGTAAGTCACATTCTGTTCAATGAGGATTTCTCTCATGTTAGCATACTTAAGGGTTCCATTTTAAGGTGTTTTGGCATCACATGCGAAGCTGTGGTAAGGTTTACTGAAATAATCCAATTATCTTCATTTGCCTCATCTATTGAATCATAATTAATTGGACTGGTTTGGTTTGTCCCCTCTTTTGTTTGCATTGGATAGTATTGTTTTAATCTTGTGTTCTGTCCAGAGACTCTGTAAATTAGGGATTTACACAGCATTTCTTTTAAAAATAAATAACACACCGAGCCACAGACTAGCCAACCTCATTTTTGTTAGCTTGTGCAAACCCAGCCTATGGCTTTGTCTGCATGGAAGAACTGCACTGAGATTAATATTTTCTCCTCATGTCTGCATAATACAGGGCTTGGAAAGTTGGTTCCTGCTCAAAAAGAAATGCTACCAAACCAATGCTATTTGTAGCATTTACTCTGGACCTGTAGAGTGAATGGTTTCCCTCTATGTGGAACTTCCAACCATATCCCAGTTGTTGGATTTCCTCTTTCCTTTCTGTAGTCAAAATGGCTTGTCACCATCTCCTTAAACCAATGTTTCACAGACTTAGCAACTTTAAGATGTCTGGACTTCAATTCCCAGAATTCCATAGCCAGAGGTCCACATATCTTAAAGTTGCCATGGCTGAGAAACATTGTTCTAGACAGTCCGAGGTGTAGCTTTGTCATTTCCCTCAAATAGTGACTAGCTGGGGGTTATATATGTACAGTATGTATGTATGTATGTATGTATGTATGTATGTATGTATGTATGTATGTATGTATGTACTGTATGTACTGTATGTATGTATGTACTGTGTGTGTGTGTGTGTGTGTGTGTGTGTGTGTATCTGTGGGTTGCTCCCTGTTAGGACCATTTCTTAGAATCGGTAGCCCTGGCGGCGTGAGGCTCCGCCCACCCACCTGGGGCGCTTCTGCGCATGCGCAGAAACGGCGTGCGCGCATGCAAGCACGTGCACGAATTGGTGGCAAAATTATTTACAACCCACCACTGGTGTGTGTGTGTGTGTGTGTGTGTGTGTGTGTGTGTGTGTGTGTGTGTGTGTGTGTGTGTAGTGTGTGTGTGTGTGTGTATATATTACTGTATATAGCAAGGCAAAATTAATTCTAGGGTTTTTTGAATATGAGTATTTTCGGATAAAATTTCTGAAACTAGAGGCTCAGAGAGGCATAAACGCTTCCATGACTAAATCATCATCTTCTATTTTAATATGAAATGCTTATTTGCAGATACATTTTTGTAAAAGTTAGAATTAAAAAATTAGTTTTTTTGAGTTTGAGAACAACTCAGGAAAAGGGAACATTGACTACCATAAATATATGTTATCCATGCCAAGGTAGAGAAAAAAGGTATTTTAAACATCCAATTGTCTTATTTTTTAAAAAAATTCTTATATAAAAGTTTATACTGTTTGTAAGCCACCCAGAGTTACCTTATCGGCGAGATTGGTGGCATATAAATTTAATATAAAGTCATTTTTCGGTGATATGTTATAATATTTTGGGGGAAAACAACTGAGGAAATATTGCCTGATTTTTCTTTGTTTTCACAAAATGGTTAGGAAAACTTGCTTTTTTGTTAAAAACAAGATATTCAAGAAGGGGGAATGATCCTACAGAATCTTCTTTCTTTACCACAGTCATGGAGACCGAGCTGAATAAGATGTCAAAATTTTCAGATACTTTTGAAAGCAGAAACTACTAATAGTTATTAATTTTTTTCAGTCAGTCAACCTGCTCTCACTGATTCCATATACTAGATATTCTCACATAGATATTTCCAAATTTGTTCACTACTGGGTAAATTTATAATAGGTTCTGGCACCTACCCAGCCTTGGCTGATCTTGAAAGCCTAAGGAAGTTTGGATCATACTTAGATGGGAAATCACTAGAAAATCCCAGGTTTGCGAAGTTGAAAAAAATGTCTCGGAAGATGGTAAGAAGCAAACTATTTCCATTTGTTGCCAAGAAAACTACACAGACATGGTGATGATGTATAAAATTTATCAGTTCAGAAAGGAACATTTGGAGAACTCCATACCATGCCAAGCATTCTTCCAAGCCATGATATTCCAGAGGTAATTCAGGAGTTTCATGGAAGTAAATCCTAGAACCACTTCTGCTTTAGAGGACTTAATTGTAGAAATTACTGAATCATACCCAGAACAGGGTCCAAGACAGGGTTCAACAGGGTCTAGAAGTAAATGGAATGCTCTAGAATGTTCCACTACCAGGTCAACAAATTTTACATATCCTTACTTTATAGTAGGGCAAAGCAGTGCTCAGTGGTTAAGATGCTGGGCTTGTTGGCTGGAAAACCGGCAGTCCAGGTTCAAGACCCAAGTGCCATGCAATGGAGTCCGCTCCTGTCCTCCACGCAGCTCCTGCCAACCCAGCAGTTCGAAAGCATGCACATGTGAATAGATAAATAGGTACCACTTTGGTGGGAAGGCTAACAACACTGTGACATCATGCTGGCCATGGAAATGTCTTTGGACAGCACTGGCTCCATGGTCTTGAAACAGAGATGAGTACTGCCCCCTATGGTTGGCAATGATTAGTGGAGTAAAATATGTGGGGACTCCTTTACTTTATAGCGGCATCTAGCCATTGCTCTGGTGATATAAAACAGCAATGTACATTCCTTCCTGATATTACTCGTATAGTATGCATAAATATTTATTATATACAGTAAATATTTATTGGGGAATATATCAGCATTTTTACTAATCACTTTTCTTGAATTTGGTGTCTCTATATGTCTTTCTTGGTATCTATCATTCCCAACTCTGCTTGCTGACTCTCATAAGATTTGTGTGAGACATTAAAATCCAAACACTGGGGCAAGAAAACAGCCATTGGGATATCAGGGACTCTCCCTAAGTTTAACCTAATGTTAGCCCACCTGCTTGGTGTCTCTTTTTTGCACAAATAGGCTACACCTTCCTGGTTGTGGCCGGAACAAATTTATTCATTTACTTTATTTTTATCCATCTTAATTACTTTATAAGTAATTTAGATTGGGAAGCATACATAATCTTCCCTCCTCTATTTTCTCCACAGCAATAACCCTGTGAGGTGGATTGGGCTGAGAGAGCGTGACTGACCCAAAGTCACCCAGCTGGCTTTCATACCTAAGGCAGGTTTCTAGGCCTGCATCTTAACCACTACACCAAATTGGCACTTCACCAAAATGCCTCATATTCATAAAGCACTGCACCAAATACAGTAGATCTATGCCACAGTTAACCTAGGAGGAATATACTCCTATTATTAACTGTCAAATATAACTGCTTTTCTTTGGCCAAGCAGCCAGATTCAGTGAATGATTACATAGTCCCAGCAGTGAGTAACCATTGGCCATCTAAAGTGTAGCTTTGAATGAACTTTCCTAAACTTCAAATGTGTAAATATATCTGTGTTACTTACCTGTACTTTTTGTCTGAATTACATATACTGTATCTTGCTTAACTATACATTATTGGCTGAATCATAATATAAGGGGGGGAAACATATATAAACCCATGATTTACAGATGATAATGGCTGCGTTCACACAACATGTAAGTCCCAAACAAACCACATGGTGGCTTAGAAGAGCACGGGGTCTCCCCTGGCTGTTTTACCATAGTTCCCTTATTTCAGCCTTTCCTCTATCCAACCGTGTATTTTTGCTTATGAGGGCAATATATTTACTAAGCTCGAACCCAAACTTTTGAAACAGTTGAAAGTTCTAAGCTTTGTATTGCTGGATAAATGTCTTTGGTCTCCTTATCTGCAGGTTCAGTATATGAGATAAGCCCAGTTCGCTCTGATCTGAGAACATGCAAACATAGATTTGTCCCATCATGACATTTTCACATGCTGGTCTTATGCTATCTAATGTAAGATAACCCACCATTGTGAATTCAGTTGTTCCCTCAGTGGGGATTAAAGCCACAGCTGAGATTAAAGTGTCCTCATATCCTGTGTAAGGGGGCTAGAATCCTATGCAGCTGCTGTTGTTCAACTGACAAAACACTCACTGTCAAAATAAAAATTCAGGCTTTCCCCTCCAATTATATTCATTGAGAATATCTTGATTTAATAAAATACAAAAATCATGTTCATTTTCTTTTGATTTCATTTAATGGAATTGCTTCTCTTTTTAATATTATGGATACAATTCTAACATGAGTCTGGTGAGAAATCAGTCTCAGTTAATTTAGACTTGCTGTAGCGTTAACTGAGATACATATCAACCTAATGAATCGGAATTATATATGAGGAAATAAGCATAGGATTATTACAGATTGACATTTCTAGTGCACTGCTGTAGGATGCAGGGAGTGCCTATTAACTTTATTCAGAAGAAAAATATCAGGAATATAGCATCTACTTATATAGTTTTGAATACACGTTTTTAAGAAAATCCAAATTTTAATGTTGAATACGATTTCCAAAACAGTAATAATGTCTGAAACTGAACCTTCACATGGCACCCATTTACTGTTAATAAAACAGAAAGTAAATGGAACTCTAGCTCCAATGATCAATTTTTATTAATTTGCAGAGCTGTAGAGCTGTCAAGATATCAGATAGTAGGCTTGAGACTGAAGTTGTCTATAGAGAAAGTTTCTTGGATTTTAATACTTATGTAGGTTTATAAGAGGAGTGTTGAGTCCTGGGACTGAAGAGGCTTGAGACAGGCTTAAGACAAACAGCTCTTTATTGTAACAGTGTGTAAGATCCAGCAACTAGCCAGGCTGACAGCTTCCCCTTTTATAGGGAGCTGTCAGATGGCTCAACCAATCAACAGTCTCCATTTTCCCGCTTGAATAGCGGACCTTGGAGTAAACTATGCAGGCTTAATACTTAACAAGGAGACTGGCATAAAGCATTTGTAATACCACATAAAGCAGAGGTGTCCAAACTTGGCAGCTTTGAGACTCCCAGAATTAGGCTGTTGGTTTGAGCTCTGAGCTTGGCAATTTGGTTTGCAAGTTGCAAGTTGCCAAGCTCGGAGCGGAAACCAACAGCCTAACTACCAACCAGAACTACTAATATTCAAACACATTTCAACTCCCAGAATTCCCCAGCCAGCCATGAGTATTTCCTTGTGAATATGCTGAGTTTTCCCTATTAGGAAACTTATCTGTGTCAGAGACTTAGCATACAGACTCTTTAGACTCTGAGACACATCTCTTCTGCATGCTATTCCATGATCAGAAATGGCAGAAAGTGTGGGGAAGTTTGAGACATGTAGAAAGAAAACAGAGAATGGAGGGGATTTTATAATTCTGAGTAAGCCCCTCTATCCTAGCCTGCTGTATATGGTATAATGTTAATGACTACTACTCCACCTAATGATAATGAAACACATTGAAAGAAAATGTGAAAACAATAATGGAATGTTTCAATAAGAGTTGCCCATATCTCAATTTCCCTGCTTCATTGACCATGGCATTGCTTTGTCCCAGGCTTGACCAGCTGAACTATCATTAAATCCATCATTTCCCCCTCCCCTTAATGTGGTCATTTTCCTTCCTGTTTGACACCATTTCCTTTTGTGCCGGTGGCTGCTGTTCCTAAATCCATCACAAAGAAGGGAATGGGGAGAATGATGCACGGCACTCCCTTTCCCATCACACTGAGCTCATGCTATCTGTAGAGCCTGCTGTCCCGGGAAACTGTTAAGCCCGGAAATGAAGCATGAGTTCCTTTAAATGGCAGCTCAGCCAATAGGCCGTGCAGGGCGATTGTAAACATGTCCCGACAGCAGTATTTCTGAGAGGTGCCATTCTAGCAAACCTCTATTCCTCAGGAGGCCTCCATATTAGCGCTCTGTCTGCAGTGAGAAGAATGGCAATTGTTCAGTCCTCATTTATCACATTTAACATCTCTGACCGCTCCTAAGTAGCATGGGAGGGATGTGTGGGTGGCCTTGTAATGGGTTTAGTTGTGGTAGCTGAGGCATGGAAGAGCAACAAAGGCCACAGGGCTAAGAAATGGCAGTATAACTGAGAGAAGGGACAGGCCCAGCCTGTGAGCAAAATAGTTCCACAGGGCTCAACATTTACCAAGGATAAGTAGCAAAAAATAGATTATTAAGAAAGGGCAATGTCAGAAGTAAAATGACATATTTTTTGGAATTGTTTAGTAAATTGTTGAGGCATACCTGCTAGGTCTATTGCTATCAAAGCTATAGATTTCTCCCATTGCAAATCTTTTTTAAGACATTTAAATCTTTGCAGTTTTAAGGGGAGGAAAAAGCTTAATTTAATAGCTGAAAAAGAGGGAAACACCATTCGCACATCATCATTCTTGGTGGCTTGGCTACTCCCCCAGAGCCTGAATGAAATGAATGAAATGCTCCGTATTTTCTTATTCAGTAAGCATAATTCAAAGAAAGATAATTGCATATATTCATCTTCGTTTTTAAAAGTTGTACATGTGCATGGCATGCATGTATCATTTAAGGCTCTAACTAAAGATCCAGAATCAGATCCAGATGCAATTCAGACAGAAGAAAAAAGAAGACCAAGTGTGGAGGAGAGTTTACAAAAATGTTTGCAATTTTGAGGAATCCAATCTAATTCAGATTCAGAATCAGCCCAACCTGCTGATAAAATTTATTTATTTATTTAGTCAATTTATTTTATATGGTGCATACCTCTCAGATTATGAGAGCTGGACAGCTGTTGTAACATAGAAAAGTATACACACACGTAACATGCATACATATTCAGGAAAAACTAAGTCCGACAATCATTTGCTTTCCAAGTATTACAGACAGGCTCATGAAGTCCAGGGTGTAGTATGCCGTTAAGCCGCGAGGTGCCACTATTCAAGCGGGAAGTTAGTAACCGTTGATTGGTCGAGCCGCTTGACAGCTGAGTATGAAAGCCGACTGTCAGGCAGAGTTACTTGCCTCAGTTGTGTGTGATCGTTCGTAGTTTTCCTGTTAATAGTTAACTTACCTGAGGAGTGCGGGTCTCTTTCTCCACACCCATCCGACTGGCTTCACAGCACTGGCGACGAGGATGGGATCCAGGGGGAAAGCTAGGCTTTCAAGACTTTACATAAGGCCAACAGGGCCAGAGCCATCCAAATCTTGGTGGTGGTGGTGGCATCATTTATTTATTTGTTTGTTCGATCTTATAGCCGCCCAACTCCCGAAGGACTCAGGGTGGCGATGTTGTCCCATGATACCGCCACCACCCAAGTGGTGGACTAACTGTCCCAAGTTAGTCAACTGAGAAGGCACACCTCCTGGGTTCTATCAGATAACACAGTTTCCAGGTGGCCTTTAAGGGCAACCCCATGTTTCATTGCAATGAGAGGTGAGCAAACCCTCCTGATCTAGGAACAGGAAGGTTTGCTCACCAACAGAATTTTAGCTTAGTAGAACCGAGGAAGCTTCTTGGATGAGAAACAAATTTTTTTAAAAGAAAACCCCCAAGAAAGTCCAGTTGTCTTTTTGGAAAAGCATCTTTGGGACAACCATGACGTGGATGATCGAGAATCTCCACATTCCAACTAGCTCAGAGTTTTTCAATCTCAACAACTTTAAGATTATGTGGACTTCAACTTCCAGAATTTCCTAGCCAATCTTGAAGTCTGCATAACTTAATGTTGCTGAGTCTGAGGAACACTAATCTTGTTATGTTCTCACTAAGCTACATGGTTCCGACCAGGTCCAGCATTTGAGCGGGAGAATACTCAAATGCCATTGGCTGTTGCATCTGACAGCCCTCTATAAAAGAGCAAACTGTCAGACTATCTTTTGCTGGATGTCTTGAGTTGAGCTAAATAATAGAGCTGTTCTGAAGTCTGTCTCCTGTGATCAATGGCCTCTATCTAACAGTGGCGACGAAGGTGGGACAAATCTAGCATAATATTGGCTATACCAGTGTTTCCCAACCTTGGCAACTTGAAGATATCTGGACTTCAACTCCCAGAATTCCCCAGCCAGCGAATGCTGGCTGGGGAATTCTGGGAGTTGAAGTCCAGATATCTTCAAGTTGCCAAGGTTGGGAAACACTGGGCTATACTATCAATTGGCAGAGACTCTTCAAGACTCAGGCTGAGAGCTTTCTTACCAGTTCTAGTGGAATTGGGGAGAGATCTCAGCAACTTCTACACATAAAATATGTACTTATCCCAGAGCTACAATATAGCCCTTTCACAGTCAGGTCATTCCTCCCTATTTTAACTTTGGATCTCCCTGTGTAAAACTTCCACCCATTTAATAGTAGCTTGACATATACCTCTGGGAAATTTATAAGCAAAGTGTTAGTGCAACATTTATACTCCCATTGTTTGTCATGAGGATTTGGTATTCAGAGATATTGTGCCCAATCGTGCCTACCGTTCCTGTCCTAATGTACCCATATATTCATACCTCTTTTACTCTTATTCATGCTTGTACTATTACATATACCGTATTTTTCGGAGTATAAGACGCACCGAAGTATAAGACGCACCTTAGTTTTGGGGGAGGAAAACAAGGAAAAAAGGCCTCTGCCTCCAAGCAATTTGCCAAACAGCAAACAGCACAGATGATATACACTGTTTGCTGTGTATTTCTGTGCATGTGTGCTTGACCCATAGAAATAGCAAAGAATTGGAGAAATGTACATTATGCCAGAAAGTTTTCTTAAATGTAGTCACACTAACTCCTCCCAATTATTTAAATAGATCTACTCCAAGGTAACTAAACTCTAATACTAAACAGGACACTGTTACATTTCATACTATACTTATACAGAGCTGTTAAAATTAATTAAAATTTCTGGAAGTATACATTATTCTCTATTATTTAAAAGAAGATAAAATAGCACTGGACCTCTTGAGAGCAAGCATTTATTTTAAAAAGCTTCTTTATTTTGTTAAGTTGTCTAGATTAACAGGGATCTCCAACCTGGGCAACTTTAAGACTTGTGGACTTCAACTCCCAGAATTCCACAGCCAGCAAAGCTAACAAAGCTGGCTGTTGAATTCTAGGAGTTGAAGTCCACAAGTCTTAAAGTTGCCAAAGTTGGAGATCCCTGGCTCTGGAACAATAATAAAGCAGTCTTTAAAAAGTAAGTCTAATAATTTGAACATTCTACAGACATTTAGTTATTCACTTACCCCCTTTCCATCCAGTTCAGCAAAAAATAAAAATCTGCCTGTCTCTGCCAGCTATTTGCCTTTGTAGTTAGTTTCACTTTCATTTTTCCACGTAGATCGGGGAAACTGCTACTGACTTGCTTGCCTTTACAGGCTCTTCCCTCTTTCCTGCAAGCAGGTAAATTGATGGAAGACAGAGGCCAAAGGGTGGGGGTGGCTGGGTGGGTGGGGCTGCATTCGGTGTATAAGACGCACCCAAGTTTTCACCCTCTTTTGGGGGGTAAAAAGGTGCGTCTTATACTCTAAAAAATACGGTATATTCAATCATGTTTTACTGTTTATACTTTGCTTATAATCATATATGCTTGACAAATAAAAAATACAAAATCTGAACAATAGCAATCAGGCTATAGAAAGGACCTGAATGGGGAAGAGCAAACCACAGGGACTTTGGGGAGGTAATGTTGAGTCAAGGATGGAGAGATTAGCTTTGAAGAACTTCGTAGCACTCTTACATTTGAACAGCAGCAGTTACCTTGTGTTAAGAATCCTGCTTCTTGCCATGTCCCAACAGATATACAGGCTCTGTAGTCACAGGATCAGAATTAAATCCTGTCCTTAAAATAGAAATTGGCATGACAGATTGCTTCAGAATATGCAGGTGTGGAATTTGACCTTGTCTTAGATGTGAGGCAGTACTCTTTGTATGCTTTAGTCATACACTTCCTCAACAGAGTTGATATGCGCCTGGCATAGGGCCAACAGATTAGTCAACTTTCTTGTTACTAATATACTACTGTACATATAGCACAATAAATGCATGGAGAAAATAATTAGGTTCTCAGAATTTCTAATTTCTAAGCTCAAACAGTAGTCCTTTTACATCAGGGGTGAAATGCTACCGGTTCGGGCGTACCGGTAGTGGCGGTGGCCAGTGGTTCGGAGAACCAGTAGCGACCGCAGTGTGAGGCTCCGCCACCCACCACCATTTTTATTTTTTAACCCTCTGCACATGCGCAAAGCCTTCTGAGCATGTGCAGAGGGTGAAAAAGTGCATGTGACGGTGGCACACACGTGCGCAAATCGCACGGCTTCCGAACCGGTAGGGAAGGTAAGTAGATTTTACCGCTGTTTTACATGACTAATGCAAAGTCAAAAAAGTGGAGCTTTCATAAACGGTAAAAATGAAAAAGGGAAGAGATGATTTACATTGGAAGCATTCACATATTGTGCCAAACATAATACAAGTTTTTAAAGTTTTAGGTTAATATGCTGCACAAACCCAGTCATTGTGGTTTGTAAAGCATGGTGATTTAGCATATTGTAAAAACTTAGCTAATGGTGCTTATTCAGCAATATAACAGCTAAATAAATCATGTCTTACTTCAGTTATAGACCATCTCTCTCATACGTATCTATTTTACTGCCTGATATTATAACAAGTGGGAATTTGTTGTACTAAAAACTATTCTCATGGAATTAATCAATGATATGTACCAGTAACTGACTTTTGTTTCAACTCTGCTAGTTTCCAGCAGGTGGCCAACCTGTCAGTTTTCTCTTTGGCTGCAGATCAGTTGGCCTTTTGCAAGGTGAAAGCCAAATACGGATTCAAATATCCACTGCTTGGGGCACTAACCCTCGTCTTTTATTTATTTTTCCTTTGCTCCTCTTCCCATAAGTCTTTGTGTAATCACTAAAGAGGAAGGGAACACAGTGTACAGTGTATAGCTCCACCTTGTAATATTCTGTAGCTTCCTTGGCTCCAAGTGAAGGTTGATGGGAAAGGTGAGGTTATACCAAAACTGTTCTAGCTCACTGCCTTTGTTATCTTACTTCAGTTGACAAATAACTAATCCACACTTGAGTGATGAAATATATAGTCCAGTCAACTAAGCCTATGGCAAAGGGCAGCAAAAGTGCTTTTGCACTTTTATCCCTTAAAACTTTTCTAAATTGTATAAATATAGGTAATCAACAGTGGAAGAGTCTGTCAATACTGTGTAGGATTCACTTTTACTTTCAGTTTTGCAATTGATTATACATTATAAAAATAATGACATTTTCAAGTAGAAAATCTTGGGGGGGGGATACCATATTTTATACCCTTTAAAATGGCATTTACTAAATTGCTATAGGTAGTTTCAGAAATCTATCAAGGCATGACATAATGCAGTTTGTTTGATTTCTGTTTAGTGTGTAGTATAGTGTTTCTTCAACAACTTTAAGATGTGTGGACTTCAACTCCAAGAATTCCCCAGGCAATATGCTGGCTGGGGAATTCTGGGAGTTGAAATTCATACATCTTTAAGGTGCCACGGTTAAGAAACATTGATGTAGTACAAACCAAGCGTATTGTGATTTGTCAGAATGCATGATTTTATCTTATGTATTTGCATTTCATTAATCTAGAAACATAAAATCTGAAGCCGAATACCACTCTTTTTCTACACAAGGAAATATATTCTTGCAATGGAGGCTTTTTCTAATGGATAAACACTGTGACTGAAGCAGTTGGAATAAAGTCAGCCTTGTTTTTATTCCAGCTGTCTTTTTAGTTTTATAATATTTGGGGCCATAGCTTATCAAACCATTTCATCTACTGTTATTATACTGGAGGCATGCAGTTAATTCACACTCTTGTCTCTGGGCTGACCCATTAAAACAAAATAGTGTTGCACTGTCTCTTTCCTCTATGAACTGATTTTGTAATCACTAATTATCTTGGAAAAGATAACATTTCAATGTTTCCAAGAATGTTGGGTATAAATGAGTGTTTGATCTACTTCTAATCACTGAAACCATTTTCTTACAAATGTTCCTCATAATGGGTGTCTAAATCCTGTTTTATTTCAAAACACACTTCTCATCATCCAAGGGCATAGCCTGATCAAGATGATCTGCCAAGAAAATATTGGTTAAAAAGAAGTTAATAAAGCCAGAGGCTGCTTTAGACAATGGAACCATTACTTTTTGTTGAAAAGAACAAGACTATTTTTTCCTTTTTCTGATAATTTGGAGAAAAAAGGTCAGTCAAAAATGTAAGCATTACTGTGCTTACTATCTCATAAATGTTCAAAAAAGTGCCCAATGAAGCAAAATGAAGTGTTTTATATCATAATTAATGACATGTAGAGATTACAAGCCTGTAAGAATGAACCATCAAAGTCTGGGGGTGAAATAGAGCATCCAACACACAAATCATTATAGTTTTTGTGAAAAAGAAGAATTTTAGGACACAGAGAGCTGGAAACTAGTGGAGGTTTATTTCTATGTAATTATTATTTTGAAGAAATAGTGTTGAGAAATCACTGGAATAGAAAACTATTCCACAGTGATTTATATGATATATTGAAACAGCATGTCAGGGTTCCAAATAGCATACAAAATTAAATCAGAGTCCGAGGCAAAGTATTCCTCAAAGTTCCAATTTATTAGCAGAGCCATGTTGGCACATCTGGGAGAAACCCGAATCTGAAGTCCCTGGGGTTTCTCCACCCAATTGAAAGTTCAAGCCCTTGTCCCCACTCCCCCAAGTCCATCACGTTGACGAATCTCCAACTGCCAACTTGGCAGGATCCACCCATCTCCTTCCGTGCAGGTGCAGGAGTGCGAAGACAAAAGATGACCTTGACTATCTATAAATAATTTGTTATGGCTACATACATACAACTCTCATGCAATTCCCCCTCCCAGCTTCCCACAGTAAAGAATGCACATTAAAAGACTATAAAGTGTGACAGGCCAAAGACCCCAACAAAAATGGCTTCGGCCTGACACAGCACTTCACAGACAATTACTTTTTTTTAAATTGCCAAGAAGAAAAATTTCAAACCTTAGCAGTTGGCACATACAGATAAAGTAATAGTGAAAATATATTAGTAAACACTACAAAGTCTATAAGAATCACAGTATCATCTTCCTTTGCTAACCCTATTGTCATGTGGTACAAATTTTGCTAAATCACATGTTTGTTATAAATATTAGGGAAGAGTATATAACCATGCCTTTAAAGTTACATATAAATGTTCCCAATGAACAAATCAAAAATGAAAACTTCAGATTTCTTTGCTCAGTATATTATTTAATGTACATATTGTACCATTTACTTTCTAAAAAGTAGCATTAACTGAAGTCAATTACAGAATCAATGTTTCAGTGCAGAAAAATAATTTGAAAAAAATCATTAAAAGAAACCCTAAAACTGCCTGTTTACACTTTCTGGAGTGCAATCCCTGGCTTGAAATCAAAAATTAAGGGCAGTCATCAGACTGAAAAAAAGTTATGTGCCACAGAATTACAACATCTTGCAATTAATTAGAGTCAAATAAGTTGTAGCAGTCATACACAAACAGCACCAAGGATTCAAACTGTATGAAACTTGCAATAAGCTTGGATGTAATTATTTGTCCATTGAGCATACAGTAATATCTCAACTGAAGAATATAAAAATTTAACAAGATAAAAAAGGTCTGCTTAAAAAAAATCAAGTGAGAATAGAGTCCCAGAAAGATAAACATAAAGTGCCTTCATTATAGTCAGAACTATCAACTATTACAGCAGAGGTGGGGAATTATGGCCCATTTATGACTTGTGGACTTCAACTCCCAGAATTCCTGAGCCTTACACTGCATTAGAATAAGAGAAACCTACAACCCTCCTGCTTTCATGCCTTACACACACACACACACACACACACACACACACACACACACACACACACACACACACACACACACACACACACCTCAAAATTTCATGAATGGAATTTCCTCCCCAAAATCTAATTGCTATTTTAAAGGTTATACAGAATGTTGCCTGGCTACTCTAGGTTACTATTTTGCCAAAAATTGCCCTCACACCCTGTCTGTCTCCTTACTCTTTAGGTTTAGCAAAAATAAACCACTAAAGGTATTTTCTGTGGGAAAGATTGTCAGACAATGAAAGAAAAGAGAAATCCTGGAAGGACACCTTTTCTTATCAGCTATGAAAACTGGCCTCACTCCTAATACATGGCCTACACAAGATTTGTTTCCAAGAACTACAGGCTTTGACATTAAAAAGATTCTCCTTGCCTCATATAGATTAATTCAGTGAATAAAGGAAACCAAATCCAGTAAATTAGCTCCCTCTAAAAATGTAACAATACAGATAATCCTTGACTTACAACTTTTCATTCAGTGTCTGTTCAAATTTAAAACAGTGGTGAAAAACGTGACTTATAGCAGTTCCCACGTCCCCCACACAGGTGGAAATTCTGGTTCTACTAGTGGTTGTAAGTTAAGGACTACCTGTACCAAAGTTCACCATAGTTTCATATGTCCCCGAGATAAATCATTCTTTTGTTCCTGAGATAAATCACCTGTGATTTGGCTTGTATGTATGTATGTATATTTCACATTTCTGAAACACCTATCTTCCTCAATATTTTTTGCTTGTGTAGTAGAAATGCTGTATTTCTGCCAACTTTGGAGGTATTCATAACTGTCTTATCTGTGCTAAACCATTAAAACAGTATGGTGTCAAAAGAGAAGTTAAAAGAAAACTAAAAGTGAAATAACCAATAAGCATAAGAAAAACAACTGGCAGAGGTAAAATTTAGAAATTCAAAAAGAACAATGAAATAGTTCACATTTCAAGTGATAATTCTACGCTATACTGAACATTTGGCACCAGACACTCCAGTTTTTCCTGCGACCCTCAGATCTGCAGGTACAAAAGGGCTGTTGCTTGATATTTGGAAAAGTTATTTCTTATGAAAAACTGCCCTTCTATACAGTTAAAATAACAGAAAAGTTCTTCACTATGTAAATATTATACTATTTTCCAATAAAGTCATCCATGGGTGTTGTCTGGAAGTGAAGAAGGGAGATGAATTATATCACATTTGTCAAGATGTAATCACACCTAATTCCTTTAGAGGTCATTGTGATATTATTGCATAAGTGACATAATTCATGCAGACAGCATTATTTTCAGGTTTCTAATGCCTTTGAGGTACAGCTAGTCTGAAACATAATTTCTTTGTGTAGTTCAGAATAATGTGTTGAATTGTTATGTTTAATAGTTTGTTTCACGACAACTTGCAGTGCAACTAGTTGTGTTATTGCTTTAAATCTCGAATACAGTAAAGAAGTTTGGGCACTGAGAATAAAATGGAACACTGCTGCTTTGAATAATTCAGATTTCTAACAACTCCCACAAGCCTTTATATTTTCTTGTTTCTATAGCTCATGGAGGTTTGTATGTGGCTCTGTGGGTTGGTTCAAGTCACAATTTTGAATTAGTTGAAAGAAAAATTCCACTTGCTTTGCATAATCTTTCACAGAGATCCTTTCATTCAACCCATGGAATCTGATTAAAAGGGGAAAAGAAAGCAGCTGTTTAATGCCAAATTAGTCACATCATTAAGTAAAAGTTTTATATTACAAATATATGTGCAGTGCAACAGTACTCCAAAATTTAGATCCAGATTTAGTCATACTCAGAGACAAAACTAAATTAATTCAGGGACTAGTTTACATATTACAGTAATCCTTAATGGAATTGCTTGATTTTGTTTTAGCATGCTATACAACCCAATGTTCATGATAACAGTGCACAACCTGTGGCCATATAGCCCCTGAATTTCCTATTGGTGGTCTCCAAAGCCCCCACAGAATGGGGCAAGGCCAATATTTTACAATTGGGAAGAATTTGACAGGTGAAATGAGTTCCTTAAGCCTTGCCAATTTCTTCCCTTTTGCTCCTGGACTTATCTGTTCTAACCTCAGTACATCATTAGCCAAATTCTCTAAAGCTACCAGGAAGCAGTTTTTAAATGTAATTCCCAGTTGCAGCAAAGTTGCCCACTCCTTGTTAACAGCTTGGGGTTTCCCCTAATAGCTACTTTGAAATCATGGTTAAATAGCCTAATCCTATGCAAAAATCCTGCCTAAGTATGAATAAGTTTGGATCTAAACATAATTAGAATCTAATCCTAATTATGATACAGTATTTATTGTGAGAATGTCCATTTCAGCATTTCTACTTATATTTAACACACTCAATGACATATAGTTTTCTTTCAGATTTTGTTTTACACCCCAGTTAAGAAATTAAAATCAGGAATTCTTCTTCCCCAAAGAATGTTAAACACAGCAAGTCTTTAATATAACAGAAATTTCCGGGCACCTCCCTATTGCCACTGCTTTTTCTCCTCAGTCCCCTAAAAACAGTCTGAAATTGACCTGCAATTTTCTTAAAATCTGCAGAACAATATAAGGGAAGGAAGAAAAAGACAATGGAGCCAGAATGAGTTCTTGCTCATTCCCAGCAAGGGAGAAAGTTCTAACTACAGTAGTTCCAGAGTGGCAACATTTTAAGCAAATACATTATGACTGAATCAACAACATATTCATTTGCCTTCCAGGCAAAGCCAACATTGTAGGACTGGATGTACCTGAAGGTGATTCTGAATGGAGGTAAAACCCCAGGTAGAAGTGCAAGCACCCTCAATTAACCAGTTAATCTATCTGTCAGGTGCCTAAAGAACTTATATAGTTTACTTATATAAACCCTGATATCCTCAGTTTCTTTTATAAAAGTGTCCAAAACAGCAAACCCATTAACTTAAGTTGTGGTGTTTATAATCATGACATTGAAAAAAACCACTGTGAATTGGTTCATAAACCAGTTAACTAAAATAGCTGGAGTTACATTACATACAAATAAGCGAGCATTATAATTGAGTGCAATATATGAACCCAGACACAGAAATATAAATAGGAAAATACTTTGTAAAGCCATTAATTTCTCTGATTCATCTAGCTGACAATATGGGAATATGCAGCAGCGCAGATATTAATCTCAGCTCCACGAGTTGCATTGTTTGCCAGTTTGCTTCCAGGTCCAATTTAAGGTAATAGTTCTAAGTTTAAAAGCCCTTCACTGAATGAAGCTGGGTTATCTGAAGAATTGCCTCTTCCCAATTGTATCTGCCTATCCCATCAGATTGGTAGAGAAGGCATGCTGTGCGTCCTGTCTGCTAGGCAGAACCCAAGAGACAGGGTCTTCTCGGCCATGGGACCCATCTTAAAGAACATTACCCCGCTTCCTGTGAAGTGAGGCTAGCTCTATCCCTGTTAATGTTCCAGAAGTCCCTTAAGACCTGGCTATGTCATCTGACCCAGGGCTCCCAGGGGACTGGTGAAATTCTAAGATGGCTCCATCGTTGTGGTTAATATTCACATTCTTTTGTACCTGGTGCTTTTGATTTATTAGATCTGTTTTATATTTTAATAATTATTATTGTTATATATCTACAAATTAACTAGGTTGTACCCTGCCCAGAGTCACTTTTTATGAGATGGGTGGACCTATTTTATTTATTTATTTATTTATTTATTTATTTATTTATTTATTTATTTATTTATTTATTTATTTATTTATTTATTCGGCTTTCTTATATGCCGCCCAATTCCTGAAGGACTCAGGGCGGCGTACAGCATAGGAAAATACAAGAAACCAATAAACAAAATTTAAAAACATAATATAAAAATTAAAAATGCAATATAAAAACAACCATGCAACAACCAAGCATACCCGGGGGAGAGTTCAGCTGGAGTTAAGCTCTGCCCCCTGCCTGCAGGAAAAGCCACGTCTTAACGGCTTTTCGGAAGGCCAGCAGGTGATATAACTTGATAGATAGATATCAATATTCATTTAGTTCCTGAAAAGATCCAGCACTTTCATTTTGCTTTTTATCTGGACAGATACCAGCTCTAACTCTCCCTCTACTATCTTTTAACTAATGCTATGCACATAATTCAGGGCTATGAATTACTTTTTTCTTTCTCAGGTTTCATGGCTATGTCTCATTTGCTTTTATTAAAAAAAATCACTCATGTTTCTCATCCAGTATTTCATTAAGAATGATCATTGTACTGTACCTTGGCAAATCATTAGCTTTAAAGGTTACTGAGTTAAATCGATAAATAGCCTTTGTGAGACTGCTGTAGTGTCTGCTATCAGTGTTTCCAATACAAATGCCTGTAAAAAAATAATCAGTACAAAAAAGTTAGCCATTAGTATGTTTTTGTTTAGTTTTGTTTATTTGCTTGCTTATCTGCTTTGTGTTTTACCTTTTGTGATAAAACTATATCTATATCTGTCTGTCTATCTGTCTATGTGTTTAGCAGTTTTGAAATAACTAATGCTGCATCAATTTTAATCAGTACTATACTTAGTTTCTTTTAATTTGCACTGACACTTATGTGCCAAAGTTTTATCGTGAGCTTTGACAATTATCTCCTGAATTTTTAAAGAGTATAGAAAATAATTAAATGTTTCAAGAAGAATCTGTTTTAAGTATGAAATCTTTTAATGCAGTAAATAATGGCTGAAAGACTCATGGTTTTGTATTGGAACAATCCAGTGCTACAAGATATAATTGAATAGCAGAGATGGTCTCAGTGAAGGAAATAAATGCACAGGTCAACATGATCCTGAAAAAAACTTATGTATGAATGGAGAGTATACAGTTCACCAGTACTTGATAGTAATAATATTAATTTTAAAAAAACAGCTCCCAGACATCAAAGAAAAAATGTAATTGTTTCCATGTATGTGTGTAGTTTTAATAGTATTTGAAGTGTCCGTATATTAATGTGCATCCACATGTATTGGAATAAAGCAGAGGAACAAAAGAGAACATAGAAAAAAAATGGAAACAAATGGAAACAATGGAAACAAGAGAAAAACACTAATGATCATGCATCTGCCACTACCTGGAACTATACTGGCAACATCTGGGAAAACATCCAGGATGGTCTGGCGGAAAACCCGTACAGCGAAGGTCTGATCGTCCCAGGGGCTAACGGGGGGTGGATCAAAGGTATCCATCACTTCTATCTTCACTCTCTTATCATTAATTGTTTTGTCTAATATTTCCAGGATCTAAGAATACACCCAAAGAACAAACAAGTTAAAGCAGCCAAGATGGTTTTCATCATGATATTAGCACAAGTTCCAGATTTTCTCTGTCCTTCATACCAGTTTCAGCTCTCCCAATAAAAATATGTAGACAGGACAGGAATCTTTTAGGAATCTCACTGCTAAAATCTTATTTCCTGTTATACAAAGGAACTGAAAGTTCTTGCAATTTGAATCTGGGTCCTTGTATCGAAATATATCTTTTAATGGTCTCTTTAATACAGATATAATTTCAATATTTAAATCACTCATACTAAATACAGAAATATATCACAGAACACAACAATCAGGTAGAATGGTAAAGAAACTGTTACCATATAATCTTAACATTTGGTTTAAGCATTATTTCATGTATTTTTTGTCACAAATACTGTAGAATAAAATGTTATTTTGATGCCTTCCTCTACCACAGACATAGGAAAAATGGGATGCAACACCAGGGATTTAACTGTTTTGTTTTTATTATCCTTGTACGGACAACCTATCATACATAACACATAAGGCATCTTGATGTTCTTCTGGCTGATGTAGGCAGCCAGTCAGCTAAATGGATGCAGCCTGATTCCAACTGAGACCATTGCTTCATCTGGTTCAATATTGCTTTCTCTGACTGGTGTGTCATTCCAAGCTTACAGAAAATCTTAGCCAGAATTTCAGGGACTGAATTTAGGGCCTTTTGCCTTCAAAGCATGTGTTGCAACATTCAGCTATTACAAACTGTTTGTTCCTTCTCTAACATCATAGTGGGAAGGGAAGGACCTCTGGAAATGCTCAGGTTCCCCAGTACCTCTGGAGAGAGAATTCTATTTTCTCAAGCAGGGAGCAGGTTTCCCAGTTTCATTCAGGACCCATAAATTAGGACTTAGTGTTAGCTAAGAGATATAGGTGGTGAGGGAATTCCTGCAGCTACTGGAATCCTACATGGTGCTAAGGTGGAGAAGAGAATACGATTGTTGATCGCTCCCAATTATGCCCTATCTCCCTCTGCTGCAGCAGCCAGAATGCCAGTCGCTGCGACATAGAACCAGCTAGCATCTCAACTACAAGAAAACAGGGATTAACAGGATCAGCCCAGGTTATATCAGAGTTGCTTAAAGAGGGAGGATGCAGCACTATATTTAAATATAGTGCTTCTGTAAAGCTACCAAGACCTGGCTGTTCCAACAGGCTGGGACCATTGACCGCCGATGTCAACAGTTGAGGTTGGCCCATGACTGTGGTATGATTGAAATTTTTAAATATGTTTTAATCTATGCTTTTAAAATTTTAATCTTTTTATATTGATGTTTTATTGATGTTTCTACATGTTGTGAGCCGCCCAGAGTCCTTCGGGAGTTGGGCGGTATAGAAATAAAATAAAATAAAATAAATAAAAATAAACCAGGTAACCTGTTTAATGTTTCCTCAAGTAAAATTAGAATGTCAAACTCTACAAGCCTAGGCCTGAATTATGACAAATTTTAAGATTAAAACAGCAAAGGCATATAAAACTCCACTGCACTTCATCATACTACCTCCTCAACTGTTTGTGACGAGTGGATGCGGAAATTCACGGTGGCATCAGCTTTTGGTGGAATAACATTTGACTAGAAAGAAGGAAAGAAGAAAAAAAGAAGATCTAAACGAGGGTAGAGTTATCCTCAAGCATCAATACATTTCAGATCTGTAGCAGCAACTCAAAGCAGTTTCACCTGAAGCCATAACATAGTTCCTGGTTTGTCGGCAGCATCTCTTTAAGTTTAAAGGAGACTTGCAAACGTGACTTACTGAAGCCCTTGCTTGCTTTTGCTCGTCTTTTCTAAATGCCGTTATTCCTGTGTCTTCCCCCATGCCACTCTATTAACGCTGAGCAAAGCTCTGCCTCTTTTTTTTTTTTGCAAAAGGAGAACTTGGCAGACATATATGCACTTGAAAAAAATGTAGCCACATGCTATGTCAGAGGACAGTGAATAGCTTGCTTCTGAAGAATAGTAGGCAGACCCACTTGTGCTTGTCCTTAACTCATTTCACAGGGAAATGTGGGTCCATCTTCAGGGAAAGAAAAATGCTGCCAATTCATGTCTCACATCAATACAAATTTTCACTGGGCATGTATGTCTATGTGACAACAGCAGATCCATGATCTTAAATAATGGCTCAGCTCTAAACATGGATAAAAGAATGAGTGGAGATTTAATTTGAAATATATCCAAGATGCCGATTTGCTGGACCATATTTTCCTCCCCAACAGTCATCCTTCCCAGCCTAACTTTTTTCTCTTTTGGATTTGTTTTATTATAAATGAACTATTTGCAAGTAAAGCAACTGCATTGTGGATTAAGTTGTGTTTTTTTTTTTTTACTTAAAGTCACAGAGAGGCACATCTCCATTTTACACTTGACCGGGACAGAGCAGCATTTAGAGTTGTGGATCTGTAATTTGGGTAACTTGTCCCAGTTCTACCAGCTGATGTCGCTGTTTAACAAAAGCCACATTACTAAGTGATAAAACACTACATCTTTGGTATTCTATTTTCTACATTTGTGCACACACACAATAGCAATAGCAATAGCACTTAGACTTATATACCGCTTCATAGTGCTTTACAGCCCTCTCTAAGCGGTTTACAGAGTTCAGCATATGCCACAGACATCAGATTAACAAAGCACTTCCATTATTCAACAAGCTTACTTTTGTCAAGCATAGACTGAAGTTTGATGCATATCTAAAATTATCAAGGGTAAATATGATGAGCTCTTTGTAAAATGTGCATCTTATGTATATATGTGTGTTTATTAGGACAAAAGATGTTTTGGAGCATGTAGGGATGTGAATGTTTCATTTGGTTTTCTGGGATTAGGTAGCTGTAGGGTTGTCTGGGAAAGACGTGTTCCCCTTGTTAGATGTGAAAAGGAACAAGACAGGGATGCCCACTGTCCCTTTTTTTTGTTTATTGTGGTTTTGGAAATATT
Source organism: Diadophis punctatus similis (assembly GCA_023053685.1). Taxonomy (NCBI): domain Eukaryota; kingdom Metazoa; phylum Chordata; class Lepidosauria; order Squamata; family Dipsadidae; genus Diadophis; species Diadophis punctatus. The sequence goes on along the minus strand of JALIGW010000003.1, from coordinate 36,952,170 downwards.
GAATAGAGATATAAGACAAGATGAGAGGACTGTGGAGGAGATTTTGAAAGAAAATTATAAATTAGGGGCTTTACGAGTGATTTACTGTTGATTTTAGAAGATTCTTTAAAGGGAATTGAAATATCAATTGGTAAATTAAAAGAATTTGGTGCATTAGCAGGTTTTAAGATTAATAAATGAAAGATGAATATGTTAACAAGAATGTATTAAGGGACTTCAAATTTATGCTGGAAATGTTAATAACAATAAGAGACATTTTATCATGTTTGGTGGATGTGTAAAAATAGCTGGAAAATTCTGGATTCAAATATACACACAGATTCAGAGGATTTTAAAGATTAATATACAACTAAAATCAGAGGGTTTTCTTTTGGAACTGATGGACAAATAGTTGGAAAAAAGTTATATATCTTTGTTTTTCTACACGATAACTGTAACAAGATTATTGTACACATAAAAATGAAAAGATTCAATATTACTCACAATGAGGAACAATATGTAAAGATGATGAATAGAGATGGCTAAATTGACTTCCACTATAAGAGAAAGGACAATTCATCTACATTTGTTGCTGATTGGAAACCCTTTATAAACTTTTTGTGTGAAACAAAAAAAGGAACTTATGATTTGTGGGTTTGATTATTAGAAAAAGTATATAATAAAAAAAATAAAGATATGTAGTAAGAGGTAAATTTATAATTGTACTTAGTGTAAAGAAAATTAGAAGCTACTTCTTTATATTTTTTCTTTCTATTTTTCTTTACTTTGTTTTAGTCTTGCATTTTTAGTTTTTCTTTGATTTCTTTTCTTTCTCTTCTTTTTCTTACTTTTTCTTAGTTTCTATTAGATTTTTTTCTTTTTAAATGTTTTAAAATAAAATTATATATATTAAAATGAAAGGTATGTTCAGCTTAGAGATGCCGGATAAAAAACACCCCACCTGTTTCAAAACTCCTTTTTCCTTTAAATCCAAAACATTGCATGTATGTATGACTTGTGTATACGCACACACCAGCGCGCGCGCACACACACACACGCACACACACACACATGCAAACATAAAAACACTGAGATAACTGATGTGGCACAAGCATTCTCTGATGTGCAGAGGCAGGATGATTGAGAACAGTGCATGGATATGTGCAAGAGATGCCACATGGGTCAGGGAAGGGTGATGTGTGTGGGTTAGGTAAGGTGCACGGGAGTGCCCAAGAGATGCTGTTTGGGTTGGGGAAGATGTGCAGTGGGGTAGCGTGGGTTAATAAAGAGTGCTTGGAGGTGCCATGTAGATAGGGGTAGGAGCACAGGGGCAAGCACGAATCAGGTGAATATGGGCCCGTAAAGATATACTGGATTATCTTTCTCCTGTCCCTCTCTCCCTCCCTCCCTAAGTGTTGCCGCTGGATAGGGTGAGCGAGTGAGTGATTGTTAGACTACATTGGGGAACATTGAAAATGAAGATCACACGACTGCACTAGCTGCCCAGCAGCAGCCAGTAGCACAGAAGCAGTCACAATTTCCCCAAATTTCATTCCCTTGAAAGTCGTGGGTTCTGGATTTTGGACACATCCTGTAAATTAGCCAATTTGAAGTACTTTGGTTCAAAAATAGTTGCACTCCAATGCATTGTTTCGCCCAGTTAAAGGTCGCGAGGAGAGATTTAGTCACATAATAGATTATTTTTGCAGGAAGGACAATAATGCAATATCAGAAAATTGGGTGAAAATGGAGGATCCCCCCCCCCCCGGTTGCGTTTTTGTTCTGTTTAAGTATGTTAAGCATTTCCATTGGCATATATACCTGTTTTGTTTTATTTTCTGACAAATATGGCAGGAAATCTTATTTGGATTTATTTTCCTATCAAATGTTTATTTATTAAATTTATATGCTGCCCATCTTGCTTTGAGAACAACTCTGGGGCAGTTTACAATGCAAATGTTGGCTCTCTGTAGGTAACAAAAGTGGGGCAGGGGCCACCAATTGTCCCATTCAGTTTTCTTGCGACTTTTCCCAACCTAGTGTCTTCCAGTTATACCTTTATTCCTGCATTAAACATGGTGATTGCAGTGGTGGTCCGAACTAAAGCATTAGTGCCAGGAGTTCGCTCAAGGAACCTGCATAAAAATTTAAAAGGCAAAAGTTTATTTGGTATCCACATTAAACCAATATAACTTTCTGTACTCTGCAAAATTGCAGCAATATTTTATATTAATTGAAGTACAGTAATTGATATAAAAAGGAGAAGAAAGAAGAAGCACTTGAATTTTATATAATCCAGTTAAGTATATTGCCTGTAGCTTCCAGTATATTTTTCATTTATTTACCCAGACTCAGCTTATTTTTACTTCCTCTGCTCTCTTTTAAATAATACATTTTAGATTGATAACTGCTCAGGTCATAATTTTCTCTTGCAGTTTGTGAAGTCACTTAATAGCAGATATTATTCCTCCCACAAACAGATGTGATAGCATTCTAGTAACACTCACATAATTGCCTTTTCAGAATTTGATAAACGATCAATGCAGTTGAAGCAAGAAAGTTTTGCAGATTTTTGTTGTTGCATCTTCTCAAAATAGAAGAACAGTTTTAAGAAAGGAGGAGAAAGGCAGTAAGAAAGAATACTACAGAGAGAAGAACCTACTACCACCATTTCCTAATTAATTTATGCATGCAGGTTTCAAGAAAGGAAAGTGATAAAGCATCTTCTTGCTTACCAGCCAACAAGAGGTCCAAAAAGCCATAGATTTGCCATGATGATATTGAGAGGGAAGTCGAACTGAATAGCAGGGGATTGGGATTGGGAAGAGAGTATATACACATCAGCAAATGTATCCTCAGATAAGACTTTCTTCTACATATTTATCTACCATTCAAAAGAACAATGATTGTACAAGTAAATATAATTACTATATACAAACCACAATCCAGTCCATTCTTGCTAGAGAAGGCAGTGGTCTTATGGAATTATTTTTTATAACATTCTATTAATTATAATCTGAGAACTTGTTTTATTTGAGAACAAAGCCAAGATACAATTTTATTTTACATGAAATAAAAAGAAAAATAGAAAGTGAATCTATAGAACAAAGGAAATACCGGTAATAGGTAACAATTTATGGTATTAGATGCAAGTCAAGATCCTGATTATTACCTATACAGGTAGTCCTTGACTTACAATCACAATTAGGACTGGAATTTCAGTCATTAAGTGATGTGGTCATTAAGTGAAACTGACTAGATCTGATGTTAATCATTTTTACCATGGTCATTAAGCAAATTATGCAGTCGTTAAGTGACTCTGCCTTCTCTAATGGACTTTGCTTATTGGAAGCCAGTTGGGAAGGTCATAAAGCACAGCTGCATAATTGCAACATGCTGCGACCATCATGAATGTGAGCCGGTTACCAAGCGCCCAAATTGCGATCATGTGACTGCAGGGGCGGTGTAATAGTTGTAATTCAAGAAAAGGGTTGTAAGTCACTTTTTTCTAAGGCCATTGTAACTTTGGACCATCATTAAACAAAAGGTTGTAGGTTGTAAAGTCCTTTATGGCACAGATCTGACTATCTGAGCAGACACTGGTTCACAATTTCTGCCCATCCTATATGTTCAGATAGCACTGACATGCTGCATGTCTCATCCATTAATCAGTGCCACCTGATAAGACCTAGGAAGATTATCCCCCCTCTAAGATACATCTGGTTGCCCTTCTGGCCATCAATAGAGCTCTGAAAACCTGGCTGTTTCCCCAGGCTTCGGGGGTAAGTTGGTGGCAAGTCCTGTACCTTATTTTATCTTTTAATGGCTCTTTCTTCTGGGGTTTGGGGATGTTTTGGAAATTGTATTGTATGATGATGCCACCCAGAGTCACTGTCACTGAAAATCAAATAAATTTGCCTAGTGCTCAGTATAGCAACCCAAGGGAAAAAAATGCCTTAAAATGGTCAGTGTGTTTCATCAAAGATAAATGAAGAAATCATGTACTGTTCAATACTCACCACTGGTACCAGTTGTTCAAACATCATGATTTCAGGTCCATGACCAAACAAATTGGGCATAGGCTGCGTTTCCAACCTATAGGAATCAAATGCAGAAAGCACAATAAAGTACATTCAGTTGCATTATTTTGTGCCTAAGATGATATTCTACACTAAGATGTAAGTTTGTTAAGATATGTTAGCTTCCTTCTTAAAACAGTAAATCAAATTATCTGTTTTCAAAACAGGTTTTAAGAAAAAAAAATCCCTTAGAACAGGGGTGTCAAACTCAAGGCCTGCAGGGCCAGATGCAGCACGCGGGGTGCTTAAATTTGGCCTGTGGGGCTGGCCTGGAAATATCAAAGGACCGGCCCGCGGTGCCTCTGCCAGCCAAAACTCAGCCCGTTCAGCCTCCCCAGCCTCCAGCAGCACTCTGCTTGCCAAAAACGGGCCGCAGTTTTGATCGGCAAAATGCTGCAGGAGGTCATTCAGGCCGAAAATGGGCAGAGGGGGCCGCATGCGGGCCCCCCGTGCCCCGTTTTGGCCAGCAGGGTGCTGCAGGAGGCGTCCATCCTATCTCCCCCCCGCCGGCCCGTAGAGAACTATAATGCTGATCCGGTCCTTGAAAAAATCCAGTTTGACACCCCTGCCTTAGAATGTGGAGCATGTAATTCATTTTCCTGAAAGTATCTTCTTTCAATCATATTATGTGGCAAAGAGATTTATAATTTGAATGTAGCCCTCTACAAAAGAAGCAACTCCTGGTGGTGGGACAAGCAGAAGGTATGGATCAAATCTCATTCTCTATTCCCAGTGTAAAACGGATTAAAAAGAGATGTTTTTACTCTTTCTGTGTGGTTCGGATATTTTAAACTTTTTATAATATTTGTACTATTTCCCTTTTTAATAATGATTTCTAAAATATTTTACAATGATTACTTTTATGGATCTGGGGTTTTATTTGATTTTTTGCTGTACATTGCCCAATCACTTACTCTGAGATGGGCAGCTATATAAATATGTTGAATAAATAAAAGTATATAACAATGTATAAGTCAGTGGTTCCCAACGTGCGGCCCACACCCCACAGGGGGGCAATTTGATTTTTAATGGGGGCAATTGGAACCTTGTTTAAACCAAGTTAATGGCCTTTTAGGCTTCCTCTGCATGAGTAGGAGTTCACTTTTTGAATAGTAAGAATTATATGTCACCGGGGGGGGGGGGGATCAGGATTTTAAAGATGCTTAAGTGGGCATGGCCAAAAAAAATTTGGGAACCACTGCTATAAGTCATGTACTGTGTTAAATATTTGTAGCATATCACACATAGCTTTTGATTTTCATTTATTCACTAACAATAGAATTAATTGAAGAAACAATATTGAGAGAGAGAGGAAAGTGGAGTAGAAGAAGAATATGCAATTAGTTTAGTTAATTGTTCTTAAGTATAATTATTTGCTCAATTGCAGCAGCGTATAATAAGCAACAGTTGTCGATGAAGGCTAAAAGATTCTTCAGAAATAGAATTTGCCTCTTATTCTTGTTCATTCCCTATGATGAAATGATTGGAGATAGGGAAATGATAGGCAGAAAAACGTGAAGTAAAAGTAAGGAGACAAAACAAAATTAAGATTTCTTTCCTAGTAACCTCTCAATGGCACAGCAACAAAGCACCCCATAAACTTAGATATATCACCCCATTTGCAAATTATAGTGACTGGTTCTAGAAAATAACACAATAGAACTGAATAAATACCACTTATTTCAGAACTCTACAACCATGACTTCCCCCTTGCAGATGTGTTGGACTGTAACATACAGCATTATGGCTTAGATAGATGGTAAACCATCCTATGCCAACCTAACAGTTCGAAAGCATGTAAAAAATGCAAAAAATGGTGGGAAGGTAAGAGCGTTCCGTGCGCCTTTGGCGTTTAGTCATGCTGGCCAGATGACCACGGAGACATCTTTGGACTGTGATGGCTCTTCAGCTTTGAAACGGAGATGAACACCGCCCCCTAGAGTCGGGAACGACTAGCACATATGTGCGAGAGGAACCTTTACCTTTACCTTTAAACCATCCTATCTAAAAACTGCCAGGTTGTAGAATTCTGTTACAACTGTTCATGACTTATTGTGACCCTGTCATTATTGCAGATACTTAACATAGCACCTTAGACTACTATGCTTTATATGTTTTACTGGAAACTGCTGCATTCAATCCAAATAAGATTTTTTTTCCATTAGATTTAATGCATCAGATATGCATTGAATCGCAATAATATGTTCCCAAGACACTCACTTGTATAAGGCTTCAGAAAGAATACCAATGCTGGTCCTCTTAGGGGGTGCAGAAGAATGGCCAACTTGAGATGTTACACTGAGATTTACATTAAGTGCACCCTTTTCTGTGATGCCTATTCTGATAAATTGGGGGGAAAACATTAATGAAATTCCAAATGCAATACAGTACAATACTGTTCATTATATTCAAACTGAATAAACAAGAAGTTAGGTCTGACTTTTGCTGCTTTTTGGACAATTTTATGTAGACCTTTTTTGCTTTGCTTAAACCACGGGTGTCAAACTCGCCGCATCATGTTGCCATCACATGATGTATGGTGATGTTTCCCCCCCTCGCAGAGCTGGGGTGGGTGTGGCTTGTGCATGACGCATCCGGCCCACGGGCTACCAGTTTGATACCCCTGGCTTAAACCAACACATATATCATCCAATTTACTCTGCAATCAGACTTCCTGTGTGCTGTGTAGAGCAGCAAGAATTTCTACTAATGTCCTCTGGCACTTCAGGACAAAATGCATATTACAAAATGCATGTTGCCCTAGTTACTCTAGTCTTGTAAGAAGAGCAGAAGCCAACATCTGGAGATGTAGGTCTATGTATATTACTCTATTTCTGGGGGCTACTGTGACCAGGCATTCATATACCTGAAGTTACTCAGTTACCATATGCACAACCTGGAGAATATGATACAATACAATATCCATAGTTTCATCATTCCAGAAAAAAAGGTGGGCAAAAAACAGACAAAGTAATTTGATAGATTGCCATTTCAGTTATTTGTGAATTGTAAGGCATGGCTTCCAAAAATCAATTGTTTAAACCTGATTCTATGAAATAGGTAAAGAGCTGCATTTACTGTAGCAAACAATTGTATTTCTTTACTTACACAGCTACTGGTTTCTCTATTTTAGGGATGACTCCATCAAAAATAAAGCTTCCTTCATCGAGCACAAAAGAAAGTTGTACCCCTCTAGATTCCAGCTCAGCCACAATTTTCATTGCTCCTTTTTTACCACCCACCTGAAAGGGAATTAGTATAATATTTTCCTAAGTTAAGCCATTGGCTAGTCACCGAAAGAAGGCAATTATTATTTAGCCACCGAAAGAAGGCAATTATTATTTATACTTGATATTAAACTTTGAAATGTTATTTCTGTTTTCCTTTTTAGGTTTTTCTTACTGCTTTAACTGTTTTTAATTTGTAAAAATGAAGTGTTTTAATATTGTGTGTGACCAGCCATACGTTAAATAAATAAATTATTTAGCAAAGGATGTAAATGATTTACTAATTATAGCCCAAACCACTGAACTTTGAATTTAAAGAGAGTGTACATAATTCCATTTAAAAAGCTACTACAGCAGTGGTGGCCAACCTTAAGCATACCATGCGCCAATTTTTTCACAGACGAGTTCAGATGCACCATACAACTCAAGCATGTTTTTTACCTTCTTACTTTCACGTTTGGGGTTGTAAAATAGGGATAGGGATAGGACCTGCTTTGCTTAAGGGAGGAAAAGGAATAACCCAATCACACAATTCAATTTTCTTTTGCACTGTAATGGATAACCAGAATTTAAGCATAGAAAAGTATAAAGCTAAAAAAAAGTGAATAAGAACAAATAGATCACAAGTACGTACGTCGTATCACACAGAATATCAATTATGTGGAATTTGAATTCTATATTCGCATCAAGAAAAAGTAGTGGCGCTCTTCTTTGACAAACGTAATATATATTTAATTTTGAATCTGTCTTTCAATCACTCTCAATACAAAAACCACGCTAGTACACTCAATAAAACACTGCTTCAAACTCCACGCCACGATGGCTCACTCAGAACTGACTGACCATATCGAACACTCGTCGCTCATTCGCACGTGACTTCAAACACATGATGTGTTGCTAGTGCGCGGTGTTTGCTATCGTTTGAGCAGGAACACGCAATGGGAACACCGATAAAAATATTCATACGTTTGTAAACCCGCCTAAAGTAACATCTCAGAAGTTCCATTCTAAGTTTCAGACACCGAGAAGTTGAACATTACCGAAGGCTGTACAAATTGAACTGAGATCACTTTGGTGTTGAAAATATTAAGATGGATTCAGTTATGACACCTATTATAGGTGCAATGCGCCACTTGTAATCATCCAATGCGCCATGTTTGGCGCATGCGCCACAGTTTGGCCACCCCTGTACTACAGCAATAGCATTTAGACTTATATACCACTTCACAGCACTCTCTAAGCGATTTATAGAGTCAGCATATTGCCCCTAACCAGGGGCGGGTTGCTCTTACCTCACTACCGGTGCGCTGTGTGCGCATCGCCACATTTCACGTGTGTGCTCGCTCGCTATGTGCGCACACCCCCTTGTGCGATTTTGCTTCCACGCATGCGCAGGAAGCAAAAATCACCAAAATCTTGTGAGGGGACGCGCGCGCACATGCGATTTTGGTGATTTTTTGCTTCCGCACATGCACGGAAGCAAAAAAATTGCTGAAATCTTGCACGTGCGCCCCCTCACAAGATTTTGCTTCTGTGCATGCGCAGGAAGCAAAAAAAGCCCAAAAATTCCCGGAAAAAGATGGCGCTGCGCGACGGACCGGCGAGGACGGCACCAGAGCTGTTTCGCAATGTGCCGGCCTATACCGGTGCCATAGAGAAGACCGCACCGGTAGGAACCCACCCCTGCCCCTAACCCAGAAGTGGGTTCCTAATGGTTCGGACTGGTTCTATAGAACCGGCAATGACCCAGGCCTGCCACGCCCCCGAGCCGTTTCTCTTGGCGGCGCCATAGGAGGTGCTATCTTGTTTTTTTGCTTGTTTTTCCGTCGCGATGTGAACCGGTGGTGAAGGTAAGTAGAACCCACCCCTGCCATAACCATCTGGGTCCTCATTTTACCGACCTTGGAAGGATGGAAGGCTGAGTCAACCTTGAACCTGTCAGGATCAAAGGAATCAAACTCATGGCAATGTGGGCAGTTAGCCTGCAATTCCGTATATAACCACTGCACCACCATGGCTTTATATCTAAGCTACCTTTTCACATGTATCTAAATCCTAATTGGAGATTTTTTTTAGATTTGTTTATCCAGTTTTTATTACTTTTACAAATGATTCAAGGCAACATACATACCTAATACTCCTTCCTTCTCCTATTTTCTTCACAACAACCCTGTGAGGTGAATTGGGCTGAAAGAATGACTGGCCCAAAGTCACCCAGCTGCCTTTCATGCCTAAGAAGGGACTAGAATTCACATTCTCCTAGTTTCTAGCCTGGTGCCTTTAAAAAAAATTGGAGATTTAATTTAGAGTACCAAATGCAATATTTGAAGACATCCAATACCTTATATTCCCATTCAGCAAAACAAAATACTCCTATATTGCCAAATTATGATCAATGGGTAATAACCTTCTACTTTAACAGGACAGTATACATTAAGGTTAACAGAATTTTTAAAAGCAATTTACTTGGAATCTACCATTCAGTTTTTGGGGATGGCTTGTAACTCCAAAATAAGTAATAAAAACATGGGAGGAATTGAGAGGTTAAAAACAAACAAACACATAAACAAACATAAATAATACCTCTTCATCATGCCCAAGGCCTATATAGAAAGATCTTTGTGGTCTGTAATTTTGTCTCAGTAAAAACTCTAGAGCTTGTAGAATGCCCTGAGGATTAGAAAGAAAATAACTATTTTACAATTGGTTACACAGTGAGTTGTACCATATATGGTAATTATCAAGAATTAGACTACCAGAAAGCAGAGCTCATACAGAGACCTTAACTCTATTCACTAAAGGCTTTTGACTATTATGGAGCTATATAGTACTATCCATCCCCGAGTGAGCATAATCCAGTGAGTTCCCTGGAGTTGGTGCCCAATAAATGTAAATAAATACATAATATTTGGCAAGAAATTTGCTGTCCCTATAGCTGATCACTATCCAATTGGAACCTCTATTGCCTCTGCCCCTAATTATCTTGCCTTTTCTTCCACAATAATAGATGGTGAAGCCTAACAGATTTTACACTCCTTGAGGCCGCACAGGGATGATATTACAGCAAAGAGGAAAATGCTGCTTAAAGACTGGTTTAGCCTGTATTATTAATGGACTGGGGATGAGGTGAAAGTAGCATCATCACTGGAATACAGAATACATGAAGAAGAGATTCCTGTGTTTGTGCTGCGTTAGATGCAAGTGAGAACAGTAATGAGAGCTTTCTCTCTCTAATCTTGCTTCCTTTTCATTGAAGTTAATTACTGTCCCAAAGACTGTGTGTGGATTTCTTCTCTTTTTTATATTTTTAAAATGTTGTATATATGCTGCCCACCATTTCTAATAATCCCCCAGGACAACTGACTCAATCATGCAATAAATAATGCTTTGTTAACATCAGAGCAGGGCAGTAAAATCTGTTTCCAGCCAACAGCTATAATTGCCTTTGGCAGCATGCCAGGAACAATACTCCAAAAGTGAAGTGAGCCAAGACAAAAACTATATTTTGTTTAAATTAAATCTACTTAGTCTCATCATGTATTTAAACATTTTTCACTTCTGTCATATTACAGGCATGTCAATTTGGTGGCAGACGTTTCGTTTTGAAGCTTATGAACACAATAATGGGTTCTTAATCCTGGGATTAAACAATATTTTATTTTTCCTCAGAAGACGTCTGACATCCGTCCTCAATCGAAGTCTTCCGTGCATCAGCAAACATGTTAAATACACTATTATAATTATCTAATAATGGTCTGTGTGACTAATATGCTATTAATCAGGTAGCTCATCTTGCTTGTTTCTAGCTTTGAACCAGTTTTCATAAAGGGTATTGGGACAGAAGAAGGATACTACTGCTTTTCCCTCCAGCTTTCCAATCTGAGTAAGAGTAGTGTTGTTGTTCTCTGATCTTTGAAGCTCTGCATTTCATTAGATCCATGTCAATCATGAGTCAATTCGTTTCAGAAAGGCTGTTTTAATCACTAGTTAGCCAGATTGTTGTAACCAGAGAACCGAGCAAGACTGATTAGAGCAGAGGTAGGAAATGTGCAGCCCAGCTCCATTTTTGCATGCCTTCAAATCCACTAAAATCACACTATTCCAAGGGAGGCTCAATTTGCCATTATTTTTCATAGTGAAACTTAAGAATCTACTACCTTTAATCGCCAAATGGCTTAACTCAACCATAAACCCCCAAACAAACAAATAAAGGAGTCACAGGCCACATCCTTTGACTCTCTCTCACTACTTTTCCATTTTATCTTATGCTCACCAACCACTTTTTCACTTCAAGATGGCATAGGTGACCTGTATTCCCCCTACAATCATCAATTTAATTTATTCTGGGGGAAAATAGAGCCATTTGTTCAGTGAAAGCAGGAAAAGCCATTGTAATTTCCACCTTTTCAGTTTCAGTTTTCCAGGAGGAGCAATTGCAATTGATGTTGAAGCAGGAGGTGTATTTCAGAAGGTGTATCTCGGGACTGCATCCTATCACATACCTCCCTACAACCAGTTAGGTCCCACAGAGTGGGCCTCCTCCGGGTCCCATCAGCCAAACAATGTCGGTTGGTGGGCCCATGGGGGAGAGCCTTCTCTGTGGGAGCCCCATCTCTCTGGAACCAACTCCCACCAGAGATCCGGACTATCCCTACCCTACTGGCCTTCTGCAAAGCCGTAAAAACATGGCTCTTCCGGCAGGCGGGGTGAAGATCGGATTCCCCTATGATTGAATGCTCCTTTTAAAATTATGTAATGTTTTTTAAATTTTATATATGTTATATATTGTTCTTATTCTTGTTGTACGCCGCCCTGAGTCCTACGGGATTGGGCGGCCTATAAGAACTTTTAATTAAATTAAATTAATTAAATTAAATCTAAGAAGTCTGTATGAAGCTCAGCCAAATGCAATTCTAAAACCAGTAAAATGCTTTTGAAAACTGCAGCATACAGAAAGAAAACTCTTCCCACACTGTGTAATGGAAGCCATGATTTATCATAAATATGGCAGATAAAATTTCATAGACTCCTGCAACTCATAGTATTTCTGCACCCCACCAAAAGGAGATAAATTGATATACCATAGCTGAGTTTTTATTATCTAGTGTTCCTCTTCCATATATAAATCCATCATGTTCCTCAGCAGAAAAGGGATCACTGACATCCCATCCATCAGGGTATGCTGGGACCACATCTATATGTGCAAGCAGCATATATGGCTGTAATTGAGGGTTAGATCCCTGGATGGTGAATAGATGGCTGTAATCTCCGATAACTTCATGTTGAATGAATGAGGTAGAAAACACTATAGGAAAAGCTTCCGGAAAGAGAATTAAAAAAAGTTAGCCACTGGATTTAATTTTGAAGTTACTGTGTATTGGGTAAAGAGGCCAGACTTTTAATGAATGGCATGTATAAAAGAATAGTGGATGATATATTTGGAAAATGGTTAACTGAAGTAAGGGAGAAAGAAATTGTTTTTGTATTTCTGTATGTAGATGAACTGTTTTTAAAGCAAATAATATAAATAAGAAAGAACATTCTGAAATTATTCTTTTCCCTCTTTTATCCACTGGGGGACAAAAAACAAGTATATCTTAGCAAACTCAGCAAATGTTCCCCTTGTGACCAGAGCAGTGACAACATCTGTAATACAATAATTTATATTGTTCCTGCATCAGCATTTATTATCTTACTCTGAATATATACAGAGCAACCTTTGGATGCTCAAAGTTCTACTCATACTTTATCTCAGAATCTGCAATAATCTAAAATAAGCCTAAAGTATCATTCTTGTGTTGCAGTTAGAGGAATGAACAACGGTTTGCCATCATAACAAGAGAAAATGGGAACTTGGTGCAAAGAAAACGACCTAACAAAATTACTGATTAAACAACAGGGAACTAAATTTATTCCCTAAGAAAATTTAATGCCATGCTGTTTCTCCATGCCTGAGAGAAAGTGGCTTATTTAAAGCAGACTTATTGTTTTTTTTAGTTAAACTGATTTTAGAACTTTGCACTTTCTGGTTCAACCCATGAAGTTTAGGTTGAAAGGAACAAGGTATATTGAAATAAATATTTATTTCAATATACCTTGTCAATATACCATATCTAAGTAATATGTGGTGGTTCCCCCCCCCCCCAAGAATGCTGTGTCTGTCTGTCAGTCTGTCTGTCAGTCTATATATGCAGCTTTTCTTTAAGTTCCTTTTATAGAGTCATACTATTAATCCACTGTTGTCAGTCCTATTTACACTATCTTATTCATATGTCACACTTAAGTGTCACATGGTTTGTTTGGCTTAAAATTTTATATTTATGTTATATACAAATCTAGTATTGAATTAGAATCCATAACATGTAGCTTAGCATTGTGTATCCAACAAAGCAATTAACGCTGGTCATAACTTAGTATAGTATCTCTGCCAACCACTGACTGAAAGGGATCTCATTTTCCCACTTACATTAATATTAAACTGGGAGAATTCGCCATGAAATATACATGTTTTACCCTTTCTGTGGATCTGTGCAATTTGTAACAGAATGGCAACTCCAATTGAAAAACAATATTAAATTATTGTTCAAATACATATTCATTTTTTAAGACTCTATATTTTCTTCCCAGATGAAACACCTATAACATCTATAATTAACCCTTATAACCACCAACACAATTTTTGTCAATTGAACTTTATTAAATAATGAACCATATTTTTTCAGTTTGGTGCTTCAGTTCTATCAAGAAATAAACGCAATACAATAATTATATTTTCTATGCAATTAGTAGCATTGTCACTAATAAAAGCAAGTATTTAAATTTAAATACCTTTGTAAATATATGGCTCAAATTCTTCCAGGGCTGTTATATTCTGATCATTTGGTGAGAAGGAAACGGTGTGTATTCTGACAGCACCTTTTGTAAAGGATAAAGCATTTTTCAAAATGCTCAGGCAATATTTGAAAAGAGTAACACAGATGAACTACTGCACCCATTAAAATGCCTTAAAGATAGACTTATATAAGAAACTATCATCATTGGGTTGATAAACCATAGTTTTAATCATAAGAGGGCATTTATGGAACTTTTGTGATAATAGTGAACAACTGGCATGTAAGAGCTTTGTACATTAAGATGGGAGCACATCTTTGTGCACAAATCCGTCAGAAAGATCTGCACAATATGAGGGATGAGAATTCAGTTTGTTGCCGTTCATGTATTTGACAGTATTTATATGCCACCCCAATCATAGGCTCTGAAAAGCTCATAATAAAATATCAAATACATATTTAACTTCCCCAACAGGTGCAAAATGATTTTAAAATACTTTAAAAATCCACAGAGCATATTAAAACACAGAAGTACAAAGCATACAATAGTCGTCAGAGACTGCACAGCAAAAACCCAAAAAGAAAGGATGCAAAAAAAGAAGGGATTTTACCAGCTTCTGAAATTTATGTACCTTCCTAGATTATCCCCCACCCCCAACCATGGTTTGGGGCAACCATGAAAAAAGCTCACCTCCCTGAAACCTCATGGGAAGATGAAAATAGCAGGAAGATTGAATGTGGAATAAATGATGTTCCCACGGTAACTGGGGATCCAAGCCTCAAAAGGCTTCATAGGTATTGACAAGCATTTTGCCAATGAAGTTCTGGAAACTTGCCAGAAATTAATGCAGTTGCTGCAAAATAGGTGTCACTCTGCTGTTCCTGCAAAACAGTTGTCATTCTCTAATCTGCCTGGTTAGCAAATAGGCAACTGCATATTGCTGTCAACTGTTCTTTCCAAGTGGAAGTTATAAAGCACCTCAGCTAGTTCTAGCAATGACCAACTGATGGCATGTGGCAAAATCATTGTGAAAACACACTCCATGGACTTGTATCCTGATGTGGGAGGGAAGAACATTGTGATGTTGCAACACATGTTGCATCACTATGTCAGCAGCTTACATAGAGCATTACATGAAAGCATGTAATTTTGGCTTGCCTGGGCCACAATGAGTGAAGAAGAATTGTCTTGGGCTGCATATAAAATATATAACATACTGATCACTAAGAATCACATAATAATGTTAAAAGTTTATGATCATGCTGGGCCACATTACTAGCTGTCCAGGGCCCCATGCAGCCTGCAGCCCCGTGGGTTAACACGCCTGCATTAAAGCATCTACAAGGTGTTAAGGGCATGAGTGACTAAAATATCTCCTTTTGAGGCAAAAGTTAAAATGATACAGCTCGACTCTAATATAAAAGGGAGCAAACTAAGAGTTATTTAGTGACTGAATAGAGACTGCCTGGAAAAGCAGCTTTCCCACCCCACCTAACTTGAGGAAGAGGGGAAATGAATCCATCCATGAGGACTTCCCCAAGTCCTGCATTTTATAACAGATCAAATCATATGAGCACTGCCTTTTCCGATATATTTGTGTCTACAAACTGAATTCCTATAGGTCGTATATAGACAGAACCAGTGGTGAAATCCAATTTTTTTTACTACCGGTTCTGTGGGTGTGGCTTGGTGGGTGTGGTGTGGTTTGGTGGGCGTGGCAGGGGAAGGATACTGCAAAATCCCCATTCCCTCCCCACTCCTGGGGGAAGCATATTGCAAAATCTCCATTCCCACCCCACTCTGGGGCCAGATGTGGTATTTGCCGGTTCTCCAAACTACTCAAAATTTCCGCTACCGGTTCTCCAGAACTTGTCAGAACCTGCTGGATTTCACCCCTGGACAGAACTATATACAAGGGTAAGAACCCCAAATGTGGTTTTATTCAAAGTGATACTTAGAGCCTCAAAGAAGCTAGTGTTATTCTGGGCAAAGTATAAAGTTCTTTTATGCATTCTGATTGTGAAAGAGTATCGATAAAGTAGGAGTTGTAGCAGAGGTAGCCGCAGCAGCAACAGACATTCCGTCCTAAGCAGTTGCTCCAGGACAGGAGATCCACATATTTTACCAAATCATTTAAGCCAGTAACAGAGGAAAAACACAAATTTAGTCTAACAGACCCAGACAAAACTATAATTTTGCTCTCTCGAACCACCAGCACTAACTACATATTAAAAACAAAGAGAGAAACATTTACTTTGAAGAAATAACTGCTTTTACACCCGATTCCATCTTCGCTTTTTTTCCTTTTTACCTTGGAGCACCTCCTTGAGTTCCTGCAACTCGCGCGGGCTAAAGACAGCCTCCACTCGCCGCTGCCGTCCCTGCTGCTGTTTTTCCCGCAGCCCTACGGCCGGGCCATAGGCTCGGAGGAGCATCGCGACCAGCAGAAGCAACACTATCCCGCAGAGTCCCAAGCTAACCCTGCACAAGACCCCTCGCAGCCGGGCACCGATCATCGCCATTTTCCTGCGTCTTGGCCCAGCCGCGTTGGGAACTTAGACAGGCAGGCGCGGCTTCTAGCCAATCATTGACGGAGCTTTTAATTTATTACCGCCGCGGGAAACTTGGTTTGGTCGGTCTTTCTTCTTTGTACAGTACGGAAGTCCCTCGCGGTTCGCGGGAGAGAGGAATCTCAATTCACTCGGTTGAGGGCATTTAGAAATGGCCCGTACATGATTAAGGGGCTAATACAGATAGTCATCGACTTAACAACAGTTCGTTTAGTGACTGTTCAAAGTTACCACGGACCTGAAAACACAGACTTATGGCCATTTTTCATAGTCACAGCTTTGCAGCATCCCCATGGTTATGTGATTAAAATTCAGCTGCTTGGCAACTGAGTCATTTGTCCTGAGGTCATGTGATCCCCTTTTGTGATCTTCTGACAAGCAAAGTCAATGGGGAAGCCAGATTCACTTAACAACCGTGTTGCTACCTTAACACTTGAAGTGATTCACTTAACAACTGAGGCAAGGAAGGTCATAAAGTGGAGCAAAACTCACTTAAATGTCTCACTTAACAACAGAAATTTTGGGCTCAATTGTGGTCATAAGTCGAAGACTACCTGTAATTGTTTCTTATGGCTTGTGAATGCCCCGTCTTTCTGTCAAAGAATTGGGCTAAAGACAGCATCTTGCTGTCTTTACTTGCAAACACCCTGTAAGTTATTCTTTCATGTTGCTCTGTCGATTGCAGCAGGGAACAGGTGCTGATCAACCTTGTCTGGACTTAAGCGACCGACCTGGTTAGTGCTTTGCCGGGTTACTACAAGTACAAGAAAAGGCCGGTGCTGCAGTCAAACTGGGAAACCAGTTGCTGTACTTGCCAAATAAAGATGTAGGGACTCGTCCATGAAATCACCAGAAATCCAGTTTGGACTGAATGAGAGTTTACTATTTATACACACTCAACATAAACTTTGAGACCAGACATTTTAAAAACATACTTTCAGCTGTATTAGTCAAAATCTAGTTAATTTTTCACAATTCAATGCATATAACATTTTGAAGAAGTCAGTCTTTATTTGCTCTGATTTCAGATTCTACTTTAATTGATTTCAGAACCACTGGGTGCTTTTCTCCATTAGCATTTTGAAGATAAACTTTTCATAGGGTAGAACTAAACTTTGGTATATTAAGAGACTTTTTAAGAAACATCCTTTGGTTTGGGCTGTTCATGTGATGCATATCATATACCCTGTTATACACTTTACAGAATCATCCTGGTGGAAGAAAGAATCACAACAAAAAACTATCCAACATCAATAGTCATTTGCATCATTCACATTTTTATATAAAATTATTTTGCATTTACAAAATACAATTTTAAAAACTATCTTTGCTTAGATTAACTAGTTAGGCAAATCTGCCTGAGAGGTAGATTCTCTTCATTGTGGCATAATTAAAAAAAACTTGAGAATGGTTGACTAGTTTTAAACTGTTTGAGAGGAATCAGATGATAAACTGCTGTTCTTGAATTGAGTCCTATGACTCATTTAAGAATCCTTTAAATCCAAATTGTATGCAAGGCAAAACTTGAGCGCTAAGGTTTTAATCTAAATTATTTTAATGTTATCCTTAGGCAGTATAATTTACTAAGTCTGTGCATTAGTGGGGAGTCAAAAATATCAAGATGGCAGCAATGACTATGCAATTGAAATTCTGCATAAATATGCATTTATGCAATCTATGTAAAAAGGCTGGGCTCTGATTGTGTCATTGTGGCCACCATTTTGACTTTTTTGGAACCCTTCCTGAATGCCCTACGTACAAAGCATTCTGCAGATGTTTTGCGCTTTGGGAAATGCCTTCTTCAAATGTGTTAGATAGCTTTACACTTCTGTATCTTTTTCTGAACACAATACACAGGACTGGTAATCAGGCTGAAAAATAATTGTTTCTTACAGAAATTTTATTTTTCCAAATGAAACTAAGGTAAATTTGTTTAGTTTAGTTATTAAGAACAAAAGGCTACAATACCAAGAATAATAACCTTGACATTTCTAAACACAAGTATAGTAAAAATGTGACAGGTAATCCTCAACTTACAACAGTTCATTTAGTGACTATTCGAAGTTACGTCACTGAAAAAGCGACTTACGATCGTTTTTCACATTTATGACCATTGCAGCATCCCCATGGTCATGTGATCAAAATTCAGACCTTGGCAATCGACTCGTATTTATGACTGTTGCAGTGTATTGGGATCGTGTGATCACCTTTTGCGACCTTCTCACAAACAAAGTCAATAGGGAAGCCGGATTCACTTAACAACTGCAGTGATTCACTTAACTGTGGCAAGAAAGGTCATAAAATGGGGCAAAACTCACTTAACAAATGTCTCACTTAACAACAAAAATTTTGGGCTCAATTATGGACGTAAGTCGAGGACTACCTGTATTAGAATAAATTAAAGTATCTTCTTTGGTTTTGTTTAATTAAACCTATGTCAAATAAGCTTAATTTTGAAAAAAAAATTCAAAGAACTGTAAAAATGCTGTATGTACATAGATCCTATGAAAAATATTTTCATCCTCTAAACATAAACACATTCTTCAAAAGAGAGAAAAAAGATCAGAGATAGGTGTGGTTTATAATGAAAAAGGCAGTACTGCTTCTAGGCAATACAGTAATACATGTTGGATGATGTCCAGTACTACAATAAACACAGACCTTGATTTGAGAAATGAGTTGGTGCATTTAGGCCACAAAAATACGAAATATAGCAGTAGGTTGCAATGAACAGAATTAGGGGAAAACTAGGCATCATCATAGTTGTGTTTAACTTTGGTGTGGAGTCTATGCAATGAAACAATTGCCCCTCCTTCTGAAGTGAAACTGCTGCAATTTGTGAGCATTTTATCTGGCAATCAAACATTTTCCATATTTTCCTTTGTTTTCCCTCATAAGAACAATGCTGGAGAATTAGTAGGTATGCATGTCTGCTACTTGCATACTTATGGCTCCATAAATAAATGGTGTAAGAGGAGGAAAATATGAACCAGAAGATATTCAAGCTATCCTTCTGCTTCTTCTAGATGGATGAAATATATTCCCTGAGTTTCTTCCTTCCATGCCAACTGTTTCAAGAGTCACGTGCTCTGAGGTTCATAATCCAAGAGGAATTATAGAAGAGAATACCAGGTCCGAGAGACATTCTGTCCTCAGTGCTATAGAAGCACCTGTGGCCGCTTGCTAGAAAGGCCATTTTCCTTGCCATTCAGACACAGGAACCTTCATAAGGAAACATCATGAACAAATATTTGCGATCACAGGATTGTTCCTGAGTTCTCACAGTGCTGTTTGTGTTTCCGAATGAAAAATGCTTCCAAACATTTCCTAGAAAAAAAATGGAGATTTGCATTATAAACTGATGCCAACATTACTGACAATGCATCACAAAATTACATTAGAGGTGTGTTTGGACTATAGCTTATATCAGATAAACTTTAATTATAATTAAGTTATGGAATTTAGTTTAATCGTGGCTAATTTTTACTTTTGATTTTAGAGAAACGAATGTTAATTCTGTTTGAATTTAACCATTATGAATTCCTTATTACTTATGCTTAGATTTTATTATCTGTTTACTCATGCTGCCTCAATTTACAAATTTTAGGCAGCTTACACTATAATACAATACAGAAGCAATTCATTATAAAGCAATATAATCCCGAACAAAGAAATACAATAGTTAACATTTCAATATAACCACCTATGAATTCTACCACAGCATGGTAATATTGATTACTGGAAGGCCTGTGGGAAGACCAGTGTTTTAACTGCTGTCCTAAATATTAATAGGGCCATCCTGAGTTTAGGGAGGCATCTGATCCAGATGAAGGAAGAGATAGCAGGGGTTTAAGTCCCACTCTATCTATTTCCCTTACAGTGAGCACCACTGGGATGGGCAGATAATGAATCAGAACAGAGGACTCATCCCTTTCTCAAGCCATGCAAACCAGAGAGGTAATCCCCAACCACCTTGAATTGCAATTGGAAGCGAATTGATACCTACAAATAATGCAATTCCTGCAACAAGATAACTGTACTAACTGAAGTTTCTGAATGTGTTCAGTAGCAGACTGGGTAGAACAAATTG
Source organism: Diadophis punctatus similis (assembly GCA_023053685.1). NCBI lineage: Eukaryota > Metazoa > Chordata > Lepidosauria > Squamata > Dipsadidae > Diadophis > Diadophis punctatus. The sequence continues at coordinate 36,931,394 of JALIGW010000003.1, read as the reverse complement.
CAACAGTTCAAACATGAGGTGACCAAAGCATGAGAGATAATAGACAGTACATCTGGCAGAGGAATGAGTCAGACTCTTCTTTTAATATTATTTTGTTCTTTTAACTGACCTCTTCCAAATTTTGGAATTCAGCACTGCTATCTTCCAGAGATTCATCCGAGACAGAGACTTCGATCTGATTTGACCTCTGAGTAGGAAGAAATGGCTTGTTATTGTTTACAAGATTAACATATGATAATAAAGCTTCAGAGTCTATTTTTTAGTCAAATATCAGCATAGGATTCTAGAGCAGTGGTTCCCAACCTGGGGGTCGGGACCCCTTTGGGGGTTGAACAACCATTTCCCAGGGGTCGCCCCAGCATCCTCAGCTCCTCCCCCCCCCCCACTGCCACAAGCCTGGCCATATCGACTCAACTCGCCCAAGCCCTCCGATTGGTCGGGAGAGGTGCCATTCGGTGAGAGGCGTTTGTGACGCCTGGCGGCCGAGCTTTGATGGCATCAGCTAAGGGGCCAGCTTTGCTTTGAATTCTGGGAGTTGAAGTCCAGGCACCTTAAAAGTTGCTGAGATTGAGAAATATTGCTGTACACTTGTTGGTTATCAAGTCTAAATACAGAAGTAGATTTGTTGTGGAAGATGATATTCCTTGTGCTCTTGCAAAGACTGGCCCGAGAATTTCTGATCTGGCATAATTACATATTGTTTTTGTGATTAATCGCTATGCTTTAATTATGTTCAATTTGTAACAATGAAAATACATCCTGCATATTAGATATTTACATTACGATTCATAACAGTAGCAAAATTCCAGTTATGAAGTAGCAACGAAAATAATTTTATGGTTGGGGGTCACCACAACATGAGGAACTATATTAAGGGGTCGCGGCATTAGAAAGGTTGGGAACCACTGTTCTAGAGTATTCATTTCATGTAACATACATTTTAGTAAGTTCATGAATCAATACATCTATATGTAAGATGATTAACCCGAGATACAGCATATTTTATGGGTTTTTCCAGGAGCCACTGATAATGTTTCAGGCTTGTAAGACGTACATTTAGCAAATTACAAACTACAAACTATAATTATGATACATGTGTCATAGCTTTGAGTTGCAATAAATATACTTTGGTGTGAGCCAGCATTTCATATCTTAACAATAGCATGGTATACAAATAATGTTTTAGGGCGGTATATTTTAATAGGTTCTGTCATTATCTTTGTGCTTAAAATACCAGCAAAATTTTCTGGATTGTATAACAAACAGTTGACAGGAGGTGTTTTAAATGCTTAAGTAATAGAGCTGGAAAAATATAAATGAAATTCATAGTTGGCAAACATCTTCTATTAATGTACTCAAACCAAATTATTAAACCAGGGGTGTCAAACTCGATTTCATTGAGGGCCGCATCAGGGTTGTGTTTGACGTCAGGGGGCTGGGTTGGGTGTGGCTGGGGTGAGCATGGCCAGCTCAACATCACTCATGTCCGGGGGGTGTCTGTGGTGGCCCGAGTGCTCTGCCAGAAAAAACGGGCTCACGAGATCCGTTTTCGGCTGCAATGGCCTCATGCAACCCTCTGCCAGCGAAAATGGAGCTCCAGAGGGCCGCCCGCAGCCCTCCCGAGCTCTATTTTTGTTGGCAGAGGCACCGCAGGCCAGTCGACAAGCTTTTGACTAAAGTGATTACATGATACTTTGTAAGAGTAAACAGAACTGATCTTGGTTTAGCTTTTCACAATAAAGGCAAGGAGGAAGGGAAGGGGGAGAAGGAGGAGGAGGAGGAGGAGGAGGAAGAAGAAGAAGAAGGAAGAAGAAGAAGAAGAAGAAGAAGAAGAAGAAGAAGAAGAAGAAGAAGAAGAAGAAGAAGAAGAAGAAGAAGAAGAAGAAGAAGAAGAAGTTCTTCAATGGATTTTGTCTCCAACTTGACTTTCACTGAGTTTAAAATAAGAATTTATGATTGCATATATGCAATAACTAAGATATGAAGTGTAATTTGTCATCTTGTGATTAAATAAATAACAAGTAACCATTTTCATTATATATCACATTTGATTTACACTTATATAGATCCATTTTTATATGCTTTGTTCATTATGCTTATGTTAGACTGTCGACAATTGTGTTTCATTTTAATTTGTAGTATAATAAACTCAACTAGATTTACAGGAAAAGTAAGCTATTGGGTTGTTTCAAAACAGTAGTATAATTAGGACTGGGCAAGTATAGCCTGTTGAATAGAATTTAATGATAGTAAAACTACAAATAGAATGGAATTCAAGTAAGAAAATAAAATGAAAATGCCTGTTACCAAACTCATACTGTTTTCTCATTTTAGCTGCACAAAATCTATCTTTCCCCAATGTCTACACTTCTCTTTTTCTCCTTTTAGAATTTTGACTGCTAAAGTTAGCTTGGCCATGGCAACTGAATTACCAGCTACAGTTTGGTGGTCATGAGAAAAGGTGGAAGAGCATACATTAGATCATTACTGCTTTTTGAATTGTTGTTATGTATCCATAAATATATTTTTAAATTAAGATCAGGGTTATAAAATAAAGTAGTAAATATAACTAAATAAGTGTATTATTTATACCTGTTCTAGGACAGAATGACAAGTAGCTCTGCTGCTGTTCATTGCTGCAAACAAAACAGCATCATGGATGGTCACAAAGAGGTGACAAGGCTCAAGACCTCCTTCTTCAAAGACTCCACCAATACGAATATCATCATACACTTGAGCTAATAAAAAAGACAAACTTAAAATTACTGATTGCAGATCATTTCTTTTTCACTATAACTGCTATTGGAGAAGGATTTCCAAAACCTTTTAAGTAAATTAAGTAAACTCTATTGTTGCGTCCATCTGAAGCTCAAATAAATTGAAGACTGAAAGAACTGCACTGCCCCTACCTGGATAATGAGCTTATTGAGCAATAATCTCAAACAGAGTTGATTTTACATACCAAACCATTTTTCAGGGAACAGGAAAAACCTGTACCACTTAGGACTGGCTAGATAACCTTCCTTCTTTGAAAGAAGATAAATTTTAGCTCTGCCATGACAGTCAGCTAGTTGAGCATTTTGGAAAATTTTAAATTGTTCATCTCCATATATGTTACTTTTGGAAGCCTTGTGCTGTGTAAACTGCCTTATGGCCTGATCACTCATCTATGATTGAGTTTAAACTTTGAAGCTATCTTGCATTTTAAAATAACCCATACAACTCATATGTTTGTGCATGCATATTACTAGAAGGCTATCTCAAGTAGTTTGATTTCATTTCTGCTCTTTTCAGGAGCAAGTATTACTGTAAACTTTTCACTTGTCCTAGATCACTAAAGGTCTATTTAAAGTGTTTTTGTCTTGAAAAAGAAGCCTTTGAGTCAATGAAATTTTATAGTTTTGTATTTGTTTTTAAATTCTAAAAAACCCAGAAGATAGAAAAATGAAACTATCGCTTGAACTGTGATTTTCCAATCCCTGGGTTATATAGTACAACATTGCGTGTGTAAACCTACCTGTGTCACAGTGATGGGTTGTAAATAATTTTGCCAGTGGTTTGCGCGTGCGCTCGCGATGCTTCTGCGCATTTGCAGAAGCGTCCCGGGCGGGTGGGCGGAGCATCTCAGGCGGGTGGGCGGAGACTTCCGCTGCCAGTGCTACCAGTTCTAAGAACTGGTCCAAACCGGAAGCAACCCACCGCTGCTGTGACATGATATAGTAAGTGAACATTCAACTTTTGACATTTGCCACCAGAAATGGTTCTGCCTCTTGTTAAATGGAAGTCAAATGAAGTTAGGTATTTGGGTTTGTCTCTTTACCAACAATTACCAAGCAGCTTGTTCTATCAGTTATGCCATTAAAGTTCTTAAAATATTAAGTATCCATATTTCCCTTATTCCCCACCTCTCTCAGTGGTTTTATCTGTCTTTCTATATTAAACTCTGAAAGCATGGATTCTTTATTAATCTGTAAACCACCCTGGACATTTTTCAGCTCAAACAGTATCACATTCTAAATAAATAAGTAATAAAGAATAAAATTCTTACCAGGTATATTTGCAAGGAAGACCTTAATCCCAATCCTTTGATAGTTGGTACATAGCTACACAAGAAGACAAAATGAGAGAGTGGTGATGGATTGATTTCGCATAGTTGTGGCCTTAGCATTTACAAGCATTCATTTAATGTGCAGGTATTAGACATACGGTAATATATTAAGCTCATTTTTTTTCTAAAAAAGCCAAAGACAACACAGCACTGAAGTTTCCAAAATGCCCAGTTACTAATGATGCAATATTTAGTCTAAAACCAAATAATTAGAATGGGAATGGAAATCATAAGACTCACTTTTATTTATAAGGTATATCTTTGAAAATGAAAATAACATTGTACTTGATATATAGAATTGAAGCCACAATCTTCATCTCCTTATTCTGTGGCTTGCTATATAGTACTTAGTCAGAAAGTTAAAATAACAATGTAAAAACTCATGTTTTATCTACTGAACGTGCAGTATTTGTTTTTTGTTTGTTTGATCAACAGAGTGTTAGCTGTTCTTTGGTTTCACAAATAATCTCCTGGCTTCTGACATGTGTTCTCCAGAGACAGTATAGTCCAGTGGTTCCCAACGTGGGGCCCATGCACCACAGGGGGGCAATTTGATTTTTAATGGGGGCAATTGGAACCTTGTTTAAACCAAGTTAATGGCCTTTTAGGCTTCCTCCGTGTGAATAGGAGTTCACTTTTTGAATAGTAAGAATTATATGTTCTTACATATAATGTAAGGGGGGTCATCAGGATTTTAGAGATGCTTAGGTGGGGCATGCCAAAAAAGGTTGGGAACCACTGGTATAGTCATTCTGACTATACTGAGTTGTCTACCTTTCCAATACTATTTGTATCAAACTTTAGTCCTGATTAACCCTATTTGAATGGCGCCTGCCTCCGTTCAAATCCCAAGAAAGAAACCCCCCCGACTCTGTTGAAGTAGAGAAGAGGTACTTTTACTGAGTTTGAAATGATAGCAGCGAAAGAAAAGCAAGATCTGAGCCAAAAGGCGCAAAAGTTACATATTGAAAGTTTCCCTAAATCCCTCCCCCCAGGGACCCAGGCTGAATGTCCAATCCCCATCCCACATAGTGTCATGTGGGGCACATCTTCAGGTGTTTTCATCCATCTGGAGTTCCAGGACGGTTGGCCTTGACTGAATGTAAACAACTCCATTCAGCAGCGCAGTAATTTGTGAGAGCAAACCTCCCTTTTTATTCACATGGGCCATCTTCACACCAGCTCACTTCCCAAACCTCAATGCCATGCCCCCCCTCCCCGTTACTATGGCAGCCAATAGCAAGCAAGCATCAAAGGGAAAACCGATGCTGGATATCGGCTGGATACCGGCTGATATTTTATTTTATTTATTTATTTATTTAATTTTATTTTATTTTATTTATTTGTCAAACATGTACAGGATAGTATTGTTTGTATAAACATAACAAGTAAAAAGTACCGATAATAGAGGACAATAGGGCAGTAGGACAGGGACGGTAGGCACAGTAGTCCGCTTAAGCACGCCCCTTACAGACCTCTTAGAAATGGGGAGAGGTCTACTGTAGACAGTCTAAGGTTAAAGTTTTGGGGGTTTGGGGAAGAAACCACAGAGTCAGGTAGTGCATTCCAGGCATTGATCACTCTGATGCTGAAGTCGTATTTTCAGCAGTCGAGTTTGGAGCGGTTTACATTAAGTTTGAATCTATTATGTGCTCGTGTATTGTTGCGGTTGAAGCTGAAGTAATCATTGACAGGAAGGACTTTTTGATATATGATTTTATGAACTACATTTAGATCAGATCGGAGGTGGCGTAGTTGTAAATTGTCTAATCCCAATATTTCAAGTCTGGTGGAAGAAGGTATTTTATTGCGAGCAGAGGAGTGGAGGACTCTTCTAGTGAAATATTTCTGGACTCTCTCGATCGTATTAATGTCTGTTATGCAGTGCGGGTTCCAGACAGGTGAGCTGTATTCCAGAATTGGTCTAACAAATGTTTTGTATGCTCTGGTTAGCAGTGTAATATTGCCAGAGAAGAAGCTACGCAAGATTAGATTAACAACTCTCAGAGCCTTTTAAATTTTAAAGACTATTTAAAGACATTTTAAAGACTAGCTCCAGTGAACGAGACAGGTTCCGAAAAAACAACATACCTTTCCCAAGGCTTTTGTACCCATCAGATCCACAAAGCAAACTCCACTCATGTCAAGAATAATGGTGTGGAAGTTAACAAAAGGTGGTGCTATGTTCATAGGATCAATACCGGAGGCTGGAATAATGCTGCAGTTGCTGTTCCTATGGTCAGCTGTGTTTCTCTGTTCACATGAGATATTATTTGGACTTAAAGAGTTCACAGCTGGGTTGAAGACAATATAGGAGATGCTGTTGCCATTGGCAGCTGTCTGGTTATTATTGGTATCTGTTGGAGAGGTGCTTTCAAAATCCTTATGGAGTTCTTGCAGAGACACAGTCTGTAACAAAGAAAAGTAGTTATTTTACAAATCTGAGCCAGGTGCTCAGAATATTTAATGTGTGATAAATATATGTGAAAATTGTTTTTTTTTCTTTCTAGGATGAAAGAAAATGCCATTTTTGCCTAGCTGTAGGAAACCTCACTTATAACCTATCAGGGGTGGCCAAACAATGGTTCTTTGAGGACCTGTGGACTTCTACTCCCAGAATTCCTGAGCTAGCCATGTATGCATGCATGGCTAGCTCAGGAATTCTGGGAGTTGAAGTCCACAGATCCTCAAAGAACCATAGTTTGGCCACCCCTGAATTTCCTAGATAATTGCTTGGTTACCTTGTCTTTTCTGAAGATAGATTTGAATTTGCTCGTTTTCTGTACTGCTGCTGTTGTCACCTTTTCTTGATTTTTCACAAACTTTTTTCTGGCCAAGTAGACTTTGATGGGATCCACACCAGTCTGTTTAGGAGAAAAAAAAGTATTTAGCTGCATTATCTTCCTACCTGGACTTTTGGGATATTTGAATGTCAGACATATAAATAAAGAAGTACTATTTTTTATGCTAAGACATAAAAAATAAAGCAAAGGACCTCTACTTAATTAATTGGGTTTTTTGTTAGCATCCAATAATAGAATTTATATTAACACATCCCTGGTTGGTTTTTAAAACCATATTTTAAGACTATAAAAATACCATATGAAATAAAATTGAATTTATTATTAGATAACAAACCATACCAACATCTCTCTGGGAAACACTGAGGAAAGACATAATTTTGCAGTATATACATAAGTTTGCCCATGGGCTGCTTTTCCTTTGCAATAAACTTCAGCAAGCAGACATTATATTTAAGAAGTTTAATGCCATCCTTCAATAAAAATATTTTTAGGGTGGACTATGAATAAAAGTATCCCGCCCCTAAAATAAAACATTAATAAAATATTAAAACCAAAACTTGAAACAGTGTATAAACAAGCACATTGTAGTAATAAGGGAAATAACTTAAGAGAAATAATAATATATTCACTTCTTATGAAAAAGATATCAGAAGAAGTGTCAATCTTGTCTCCCTGGAAGATAACTCTGCAAGGAATCCTCTCATCCCACAAGGCCAAAAGAGATTTAAAGAAGTGTGTGTGTGTGTGTGTGTGTGTGTGTGTGTGTGTGTGTGTGTGTGTATGCATGCGCATGCGTGTACATGTGTGTGCATATGCATGTGCGCATGTATGTGCATATACAGAAATGGGGCAGCCCTTTGTTTCCAGTTTGGATATGTTTCATTTGAATCAAAATTTCTTACCTTTGCAATAACTTTCTCCCTGAATATTTCTGAATTGGCAAAATATAATGGGGAGCAGTAGGTGACAATTTTAATCCCTTCTATTTCTTGAACCTACAAAACAAGAGTGACAAATTTCAGTAAGAGAATATTTCCTGGGACCAGCAAAATGAGAAGGAAGAAAAAAAAACAGGGAGAAATTAAATTATACTTTGTCTTTTTAAAATAATAATATCAACAATAAAAATAGTTATTGCTTTTCAATCACAGGTTAATTAGTGAGGCAAAATAAGGGCTATATGTTTAATGCTGTATATAGTACAGATATATAACCTCTGTAGATCACAATGCTGCAATTTCAGGAGTACTACAAAGTCTTTTTCAGATTAAGTCTTTTTAAATTTGTGACATAGAATGAAACTTAGGTTTCTCCAGAATAGTTGCTGCACTCTATTTTTAATGTGATGAAAAAGGGAAGTTGTTTAAGGCATGAAAAATAATATCAATTGTATTACATAATTTGATTTAATTATAATTTTAAATATGGTTATTATCTTCCCCTTTCTGGTTCAATGGCAATAAAAGTAAGGAGCAAACAAAAGAGCAGAAGGGTTTTCTAGTTCTGCTTGCTTTCTTCCCTTTGCCAAAGGGATAAATAAAATAAAATCTCATCCTATGCCATTAAATAATCCCATATCCAGGCTTCAAATGAAGACCCCTATTTGAAAGGATTGCTTATTTTCTCTGTTTTTGGTTCGCATAACATCTGCTATAACTGAGAATACACTTCAGCAATATATGCTATGTATGTAGGATTATTAGGGAGAAATGACTCCTTTATGGTAGAAGACAATGGTGGATGGCACAAGAAGCAGCCACAATTTAGGCTCCATTCCTCTGGCAGCTCCTGGAAGCTGTCCACCGATGCCATAATGTCGCTATAATACATTGATTGTTTTAAACAATTTTTGAGTGAATGGGTGAATTAAGAATAGGCAAATTAAGAATTAAGGCAGCCCAGATGAAAACCATTTCTATTATAACTTTTAAAACTATTTCCAAAACCTCCTATTTCCCCATAATGGCACCAAAATTTTGGGTGTTGGTAGTCAACAGTGCTTTGGGCGAAAGAAAAAGAAGTTGGAGTGGACCTTTGGTATTAAATTAACTCATTGTATTTAAACCATTTGCCTCCAAATGTGATATGGTCTCATGAAGCCTAATATCAGATCATAAATGTCAGAATTATGTGGTGGTTCAGTCATTAGAATAACAGAGTTGGAAGGGACCTTGGAGGGCTTCTAGTCCAACCCCCTGTTTAGGCAGGAAACCCTACACCACTTCAGACAAATGGTTATCCAATATCTTCTTAAAAACTTCCAGTGTTGGAGCATTCACAACTTCTGGAGGCAAGTTGTTCCACTGATTAATTGTTCTAACTGTCAGGAAATTTCTCCTTAGTTCTAAGTTGCTTCTCTCCTTGATTAGTTTCCACCCATTGCTTCTTGTCCTACTCTGGAATAGGACAATAGGTGCTTTGGAGAATAGTTTGACTCCCTCTTCTTTGTGGCAGCCCCTGAGATATTGGAACACTGCTATCATGTCTCCCCTGGTTATACGGAGAGCTCCTTGATTTTTTAATAATCCCAAACTACAGTATTCACATGAGGAACAGAAGAAATCTAAGGATAAAAGAGTGACTTTTTCAATATTTTTGAAATAAGAGCCAGTAGCAATAATGCTGATTCACAGATCATGAAGCCATAATATTATTTGAGCATTTTGCCTCTCAGTTTCTAAACCATGGCTTCATTGGGATAGGCTGCACATCATATCCAAACAAACAAAAATGTTTTATAGTTTAGCATTATGTAGAAACCGTAATCACTCAACAAAGTCAAATCACATCAACATCAGGGGCGGGTTCCTAATTTTTTTACTACCACTCTGTGGGCGTGGCTTATTTTTTGGGTGTGGCTTGCCGGCCATGTGACCGGGTGGGCGTGGCTTGCCGGTCATATATTAGTTATTTCAGAGAGATGTTACTACTATTTTTGCTATTTTATACCTTACATGAAAAGCTTTGCATACGAAGTGTGTGTTACACCATGGCAACACAGCAACCTTTATATGCAAAAAATGCTATAGTTAAAAGACAAGCAAGTCTCATACAGCATTTTTGGTTTCAGTCATGGATTCCTTAGACAAAAATATTGAGGACTGTTAAAAGAACAGTATATTTTAACAGTCCTCAATATTTTTGTCTAAAGAATAACAGTATAAAACTGTATAAAATTAACAGTATACAAGGTTAAGCTTTTGGAAAACGCCCACTTTGGGAAGCTTTAGGCAAAAGAAGAAAAAGTGTCAAATGTGAGCTTCTTATTATTTTCAAGCGAAGGGACAGGGAAAGACTTAATTGTCAGGTTTCTGGGCATGCGCAGAAGAAAATTTTTAAAAAAGTTAATTTTGTTTAAAATGGCGGCGCCCAGGCACTGGCAACCGACCGCACTGGTACTGTGACATCACCAGCGGGCCTCTACCGGTGCTATAGAGTGGACCGCACTGGTAGGAACCCACCACTGATCAACATGGTATAATGTGGATGGAAATGTGTGTGAATCAACATGTCTGAAGCATACATTTAAAAAACCCAGTTTGTTTTCCCCTATGTGAATGCATGATAAAGTTTTACAGATAAGGCTCTTTCGTTGCTTCCATTACCTTGCTGTAGACTTTGGGATTCTTGTATATATCAGTAGAAGCTACAGGGCCGAGGACAGAACCATTGCGACTGGGAAAGAAAATAATGGAACATGAATATTAAATTACAGGTAGCTAACAGATGCAGTTTACAAGAAATATGCACACAGCAGTAAATGCAAAAGAGGAGGAGGATTTTTTAACCTGCTAATTATCAAACTATCATTGTAGGAGTTAGGACCCAATGTTATCTTCTGTAGAGTGAAGGAGAAAAGAAAGCTTAGAAAGGACTGTGTCTAGATCCGATAAAAGAGCCTTCAGGAATGGATGGCATAAAAGTAAACAAGCAAGCACATAAATAAATATTTGCAAGGAATTAGCTCTCATACATAAAATACTAGAGAAATTCTACACAAATTAACTAGAACTATTTTGAATTCATCCCCCCCCCCCCCCCCAGTGATTAATTTTGATGCTGGGAGAGGGTTTCCTTAGTGAAAGAGATGAAGGGTGTGTCTAGAAGCAGTGTACTACTAATCATATTCAACTATTCTTCCTTTCTCTTTGTCAGAGATTGTTACCAGGTATCAGGAAGATGACAGAAGTGATGGAAAAGCTAAGTCCTTCAGAGTGGAAGACAATTTTTGCACTCTGTAGGAGAGGAATGAGATGGAGCAAGAATCAGTCAGGATGGGAAAGCAGTCACAATGCAAAGCACTAGAGAGATAAACAGGTGAGAACTTTCATCTGATGCAGAGATGCATGGAACAAAAGAACCTCATTTCCAGATCTTGTGGAGCAGCAGAAGAGTTTTAGGTAGCTCTGACAAAGTGATGAGAGCTGACTTCCAGAGCAATCACAGGGGACTTGGCCAATGGAAGACATCTCTTCAAAATGCATCTGCTGCATTTATTGGAAATTCTCTAAATGAATTAGGTGCAGTGGTTTTACAACATGCAATTGTGGTTGTATCTGCAGTTCAGTCCTTCTCCCTGTTGTTAATGAACAGAGTGGCCTAGAATTTTGGATGTTACCAACCAGCACATCCAAAGACTACTAGATTGGAAATAGCAGAACTGGATTTTCAGAGAAAAGAAAACCTCAATGGTTTTTAGAGAGTTTGATTTTAAAAAATGTGAATATTGCAGCCACAATGTGACTGAAGCTCTATCCATTTATTTTATATGCATTTGCAATGCAAATGAAAAGCAGGTTGAACTTCAGTCACACTATTGTGGCCACCATCTTGATTATTTCTCCCAATACCCTGTGAATTCCTCTGGAAGAAGTGGAAATATGTGTGAATCAACATGTCTGAAATTTAAAAAATCCAGTTTGTTTTCCCCTATGTCAGTGATGGCTAACCTTTTTTGGTTCGCGTGCCAAAAGGGGGGGGAATGCGGGGGATCACGTGTGCGTGCTCACACTCATAATTCCATGCACCCCCGCACATGCACGCATGACCCCCCTGCTCCTAGCATGCAATGGCACGCCCATTTTTTGCTCTCCCCAGGCTCCAGAGCCTTTCTAGGAGCCTGGGGAGGGCGAAAACGGCCTTCCCCACGCCCTCTGGAGGCTGGAAACAGCCTGTTTCCCGACTCCCAGTGGGCCCAGAAGGCCCGAAAATCAACCGGCTGGTGCACACATGCACGCCGGACCTGAGCTCGCGTGCCCACCGATATGGCTCCGCGTGCCACTTGTGGCACCCGTGCCATAGGTTCGCCATCACGGCCCTATGTGAACGCATGATAAAGTTTTATAGATATATTTTAGAATACTAAAATACACTGAAATTAAGAATTGAAAATGAAATAGTTATTGTGGAGACAGAAAGGGAGGAAATTTCATGGAAGTGGATTATTTATTACACGTGGAGCTGGATATTTATTACAATTCTCCCGCATGCAGTGGTAATCACAAAGGTACACTTCACAAGTAAATAATCACAGTACTTAATCACAAGTAAATGCCAAATATCACCAGGTGGGGGCAGACTGATGATAAAGAATTATCTTCCTAAATCAATGTTTTTCAAACCTGGCAATTTCAAGATGTGCCGACTTCAACTCCCAGAATTCCCCAGACATCGTGCCTAATACAGACAGGGAAGCCAGGATCAGCACTGCCAGCATCGCATGTACACTGTTCACTGTTGTAAATTCCTACTGTAGAAAAGTGTCTCTCTATTGGTTTGTTTATCTATAGGTGGTGTACCAAAGGTGCTTTTTCAGAAGGCAACTGGACTTTCTTGTTTTTTCCTTTTGAAGAAGTTTCTTCAGCTCTGACAGGATAGTGGGGAATGAAAGGATTTATACTCCTTGCAGACAGCTGGTCATTTGCATCCTTTTAGAGGATTGTTGAAGCACTTGTAGGTTTATCTGTGTGCTCAGGGCACCTGAGTAGTGCTCCTGGTCCTGTAGTCTGCAATTTTTTTATCTGGAAAGCCATTCCTACTCCCACACCATTCAAAGGGTGTTCATCCCATGTCCATTAGAGAATGGATAGGAATTATTCCATCTTTCCATAATCTGTCCAGCACCTAAAACACTTTGAATGCTTCCTAAATGTTTATTTACCACAATAGCAATCATACAGTGCCTAAGCACATTCAGATGCTCCATAGACCAATCATGTTTTACCTGAGGTTAACAGAGAAGCTAGTATAGCACCCAAGACTGGCTTTCACAAATGAAGTCATGATGTGGAAAGATTAGCTTAGGTCAAAAACCCGTTACTTCTTACATTGAGCCCTTGATAAGCAATAAAAAGAAATTCCTTTGTATATACATGGCAGAAGTACTTTCCAATTCCATCCTTGGAATATGTTCACAGGAAAGATAGATTAGCAGTTTATTAACAGTGGGTAGTTCCTTCATGTTCCACATAATGCCATTCTGATTTTCATTGACATTTTGACATAAATTATGGAAAATGTCTCTACCGATGCGTTAATACTCACAACTGGGTGTGGAAAACTACCACTAGGATGGAAAAACCCACTCCCACAGCGAGTCCAATAGGCAAGCCTAGGAAGAATGCTGATAGGAAGCTCACCACCCAAACCATCTGTGGAAAGACAGAAACACAGCAGGTTACTTCCTTGCACTGAATCAAGCGTGCCGAAGTGATAAAGCAGAGCATGTATTTGAAAAACACATGCATAGCTATGGCTTATGGAGACTAGAACTTGGAGTTACATTATTGCCTCAGGTACTCTAGAGACATCAATTATATGCATCTGGAAACTCCTACAAATGCTGAAGTCACTATTCTGTTTTTTGTAAAGATCAAGATTGTAACCTTGCCCTGTATGAAAATAGTTCAAGTGCAGGACAATTTCATAAACACCAAGTCAAATTCTAAGACCACATGCAACAACTATTCTTTTCACATATTTGCTCTGTAGCAATGAGCACTAGCATCTCTCTGTATATCATTGTAGAATAATTTTTCCCTTTTCCTGAAAAATGCCCAGGCAGCATCAGAAAGCACTGATATAATCTTTTCCAATTTTCCATTATGCTAACCAAGCATAATCATTGTAAGAGTCTCTATTCCCAAGAGGAATGTATAACAGAAGAAATTTGTGTCTGAATTTCCCTTTTCCCTTTTTACCCTCTTTTCTTCCTAATTCTTTAAATAACATACAATGGTGCATTCAACTCTTTAGTTTTTTTCTAAAACAGTAGCTCTTTAGTTACTATTACTATAATTTTTTATTGACTTATGAGTTGCTCTTGGAATCTTTCCAGCAAAAAAGTGCTTTAAATCAAAGATAAGTAACTTTTTCCATTGGAGCCCCTCTCTTCTATTTTTAAATTTGCTCTGACTACAAAGACTATGAGAGTATTATTCAGGCAGGGGGAAACTTGTAACTTTGGGGAAGAATTGGGTGGTTAAGGTATAAAACAGGCCATGCAGACATTAATCACATTTATTTTACACATTTGTTTGCTAATACCACAGAAATGTGTGCTGATCAAAGACAAGATTTGGTGGTGCTTTGTGGACTGCAAAAATGGGCCAGGGGAGGTTGCAGGAACCTTTGGCTAGCCTGCTTGCCTACCTTTGCTTCAGTTAAAAGAGAATTTACCTGGAGCAGAATTCCAAGAGTTACAGAGTCAATGCCTCTGTGTTTGCAAGCTGATGTGACACATTCTCTCCAATGCTAACTGACAGAGCATAAATTAATGAAATACAAAGGAAGGATCGTCTCTTTTTACTGATGAAGCAATTTCTGAATAAACTTTTAGCAACTATGGGCAAAATGTATGCAGATGTAATCTACTGTTATGCAATTTGCTCAAACAAAATATCCAACAGCAAACATTGAAGAAATTTGCTTTTTCCATGATAAAAAGTTTGGAACATGTTATACTTTTGTCAATGGAATTTATTTCAATCAGTGCCTAGTACTCCTCTTATCGTTTTCTTTTTAAGCCTTTTCCTTTGATTAGTGGAAGGTCATCTATATTCCAGTATAGCAACTCTCAAAGTTGCTAGGCACCCCTGGAAATCCGTGAGACCCTTTCAGGGGGTACGTGACATCAAATAAATAAACATTTTAAAATGTCTCAGTTTTAATTTCTAATACAGTAAATATTGATAGATATAGCCCCCAGAAGCCAAAGCTCTTTGGAGTCGTCAATCATTTATAAGAATGTAGAGGGATCCTAAGGCTGAAAATGTTTGAGAAACACTGATCTAGTAAATCAGTCACCTTGTGGAAATTCAGGTAATTTGTTTCTAGTCTCATATTTTCTACTCTGACTAGCATCTGCTATCCATGTTCTCAGCTAAAAATCTTCCCATGTTTAATTAATTCTTTTAAAGCTATGGTGGTGTTTAAATCCAACATATGCAGTAGTACGGTAATTCAGATCTGGGTATTACATATACTACAGCTTAGTTCAACTTACTTTTTGTAATATCAACTCAGATATGCTTATTAACATCCATGCATAAGTAGTTATAAAGTCATAAAAAAACCTTTTAATAGTAAGAAAAATCTGGTATCTGGCTAAATATGTAATGCAACTTATACAACATCCATTTTATGACATACTGTGTCTTTTAAAATGAAAGACGTGGTTGAAATACTTCTCTGGACTAGACTGTTTTAACAAAGCTTCTGAATATTTTATGGTAAGATTCCAAGAGGAAATTCTTCTGTACAGAAATGCAAAAAATTTATTTCAGTATAAATAAAATATTTTTCTAGGTTTTTGCTAATATTTTATAAAATAGTGACTTAACTCACACTAAAAGGTATATTCTGCTTTCTCTAAATATTCTGATACTCACACAATCCAACTTGCTTTTTTTCCAGAGGTAATATGGGTCAGTCAGTTGCTTGAGAGAATTTTTCAAATTTACAGCTATCAAAGCTCCTAGAACAGCCTGTGATGGAGAGTACATGATAAAATGAATGACAAAATATGCATGAATATGTAGGCACCCCAGTGTATTGCCTGTTTATTTGTAAACAACTAGGATAAGTTTACAGAAGCAACCTAAAAGAAGTATATTTGCCGAATAATGTGCAATGGTATGTGGCTTAGTTAGGTCTTTCAGGTATGGGCTGCAACAATCTGGTGACCACCAGATGGCAGAAAACATTTCTGTTGTCTAGTGGATAGCCAAATGTTTTAAGCCCAGACCTAGCACCCCTAAATATATGGAATGTGTCTCCTTTCAGAGTACTTGATCAAAGTACTGTGTTATTATTATCACAGCCCATGTTATCATATAGAACAGTATTTCTGGACAAAGATCACAAAAGAAAGAAAAGTAGCTGCACAATCATACGCAAATATTCTTGAAATTAAGGCTCAATAAATACAAGGCAAGAAGTGTATGTAAAATTGCTATCCTAATATGAGAGGCATCAAGATTTTTTAAAAAAGCTTCTTCTCTAGTTTGTTAGTTTGTTATTTTCTGTTCCTCTTTCCATTAAGCAAATTCTTTCTTGAAATAAATTACTTAGTTGCTTTCCTATGATTATATGCAAACCCACTTACAAAGATTTCTGATATTTTCAGCCTCTGACCACTAGTCTTATTGGTTTGGGATGATAAAAAATAGTAACCCAAAATATTTGGTGTGTATGTGTGTGTGTTAAATAATAAGTTAACTTTTTTTCTAATTGATAGATATATTTCAGCTTCCAAAACCTGTAAGAAACTACTATAGAAAGGAGGGTGGAATTATGGTGCAAATAGTACATGAGTAAGGGGGGAATGTTTTGTAGTATTTCTACTAAATCTAGTTTGGCTTTCCTCACTGATTTCTTTTCTTTTTTTTAGGTTTCTTACTTTAAACTAGAGCGGCTTCAGCGAAAACGGAGCTTGGGGGTGGGTGGGGGGGTTAGGGTTCCTGAACTCCATTTTCGCTGGCAGAGGGCTGCAGGAAGCCATCGCGGCCAAAAACGGGGCCTGGGGCCCCCCGCATGCGACCCTCCTGAGCTCTGTTTTCACAGGTGGGCCAGTCCTTTGCTATTTCCAGGGCGGCCCCACGGACCAAATCTAAGCACCCTGTGGGCTGGATTTGGCCCGTGGGCCTTGATGATTTATGGTCAAATTATTACTGCATCACATAGTTTGTTTTACTCATAGTTTGTTTCTAGAAGTTTGGTCAAGGTGTCTTGTTGCATCTCCTGTTCAGTTATTTGTTTAAGTTGTTTGTATAGCAATTCAACTTTCCTGACTTTTTCTGTAAAATTTATAATTTGGCAATCAAACAATGTGTTCACAAAAATGCAGTTCCCCTGTTTAAATCTGTGATGAAAATGTTAAAAATATGAGGTAATAATTCTGATAATCACCCTCTAAAAACAGATCTAGTGATTTGAATATTTACCTTTGGAAGAGGGCTAAGATAGCTTCCCAAAGACAACATGGTTAACATCACCACCAATGCTACACAAAAACTTGCCACCTGAGAAGAGAAAAGTAGCTTATTACAAAAAACTATTTGGGACTATGTCATAGTACATTCCAGTTTAGGAATAAAAATCAAAATAACTGATGAAAGGAACTGTTATGAAATATAGTTTCCTGTTCTAATTTATAACAATGCACATTTTAACTTGTCCTATAAAATTATTGTAATAATAGCTACTGCTGCTGGACTGAATATTTCTTCTGCATTAAAGAAACATCCCATTTAATTGAATGTAAAAGCAGCTCCACAAAAATAAAAACATATAGTGATATTAGCAATAACAATAGCAATAGCACTTAGACTTATATACTGCTCCATAGTACTTTACAGCATTCTCTGAGCGGTTTACAGTGTCAACATATTGCCCCAACAATCTGGGTCATTTCATGACCTTGAAAGGATGGAAGGCTGAGTCAACCTTGAACTGTTCAGGATTGAACTCTTGGCTGTGGGCAGAGTTAGTCTGCAATACTGCATTCTAACCACTGCACCAACATGGCTCCATTCATATTCACATGAATAGGAAGTGGGGGTTTTAAATTAGGATGTGGCTAAATTATGTGTCTGTGTGTCTTGTTTTTCATTGTACAAACCACTTCTCAATGGATTGCAATTTCCCTAATATCTCACGCCTCAATTAAACCTCAAGAGAAGAGAAGACAAGATAGAACTTCCAAGATCTTTTTTCAGATTAGAAGGGATGGACAACCATTGTGACTTCTGTGGGTGGGAGAAATATGTTTTAGAAAGGAATACCGACATTCTCCATCACCTTACAGCAGCAACAACAAAATAAGTCCAAAAATACTAAAGAACTCCGGAAATTAGATTGAAAAAAGAAGCTTCTCTTGCAGCACAATTATTTTTAAGTACATTATTCCCCCAAAAGAAAGAAATGTTATGTATAAGATAAGGAAGTTGAATTAAATTCCTGGAACTATTGCTGATGAAAAATGACTTATTATAATGTTTTGAATTTGCTGAATTTAAAACTGAGAGTCTCAAGAAATAGCAAGTACTAGCTCACAAAATGGAGCAGAATAATGAAGAGATGGGATTCTAAATCAATAAGGTGGTCTTAGCTGCACCACTTCATCTCCTTTCTACGGTATGGGAACAGTAATACTGACCTACTTGGTATGATTAATTAAAGCAGTGATGACCATATGGTGTTTTAAATGCTAATTATTAGAGCTGTCTAATACTTTGGATTTGATTCCTAAAAAGGTGCTTTGGAGAGCATGGGGTTGCAAAGGTAGCATCTGCTTGCAACTCCTTCAAGAAGCCACATCCAGGGTTTGCATAGCACCTTTCTGGAATTGAATCTAAAGATTTGCGTAGCTCTGCCATATATCAGTCACAGAACCTAATTTTCTGGGAATTCCTCATCCTTCTGGCCACTTCTTTAAGAATGGTAGTACAAACATCAGTTTAATGAAAAGAAGGACTAGGGGAGACATGATAGCAGTGTTCCAATATCTCAGGGGTTGCCACAAAGAAGAGGGAGTCAAATTATTCTCCAAAGCATCTGAGGGTAGAACAAGAAGCAATGGGTGGAAACTAAACAAGGAGAGAAGTAACTTAGAACTAAGGAGGAATTTCCTGACAGTTAGAACAATTAATCAGTGGAACAGCTTGCCTCCAGAAGTTGTGAATGCTCCAACACTGGAAGTTTTTAAGAAGATGTTGGACAACCATTTGTCTGAAGTAGTGTAGGGTTTCCTGCCTAAGCAAGGGGTTGGACTAGAAGACCTCCAAGGTCCCTTCCAACTCTATTATTATTATTATTATTATTATTATTATTATTATTATTATTATTATTATTATTATTATTATTATTATTATTATTATTATTATTATTATTATTATTATTATTATTAAAGCATTATTATGCAGAGAAACAATGAACTCTAGTTGTTGCTCCAACACTCAGCAGCCCCATTCACCGTGGTCAATTGCAATGTGAAGGGCCAAAAATTCCCAGTTATATCTTACAAATATTCTGTATTAATTTGAATGTGACTCTAGAAATATGGGTTTAGTGAGGATGCTGAGAACTTTAATTCTGTATTCCCAGAATCATCATGCAGAGTGTGAAAATGTATAGAATACTTTTCACAAATAAATCTTCCCATTGTGAAGATGAAATGGCAAGCAAATGATAAACAACCTGAGATTTTCCACCAGCTCCATCCACAGCTAAGGTGACTGAAAGCGCACAGCAGATCACATGGATTTTAAAAAAGGATCCGAAAAAGTTACTGCAGCCCAGGGCCAACATTTCCTATGGAGACAATGGATTAGTCAGTTAAGGTTGTAGAAAACATCAAGCCCTTGTCCTTATAGTAAGTTTGCTTTGGCAACAGTTAACTGGAAATAGAAATAGGTCAGTCATTATCCTAATCTGGCCCCTCATTTGTGGGTGACATTATTAATACAAAGACTGCACCGATTAAGTCTTCAGAATCTGCTATCCCATTGCATGAGAATCATCCACCACCAACACTCCACAAGGATTCTTTCCACTCATTCCAAAATTATCCCAGGATTCTCTGGGTCACATCAGTCACATGTTTGGAAATTTTCAGGCCAGTACTAGCAGGTATCTGCCATTTAAATCTGCCACCCAAGTGAATCATCCTTTCAGCCACTGGGCTAAGAGAGAGCATGTCATGCAGAAATGGCCCAGTTGGCTGTAGTGATTGTTTAAAAGGCCAGCGTTGTGCAAGTTATTGTACATGATATACCTTGATGGCATTCTCAGATGGCATCATTCTAAGTTACTCTTCAAAGAAGTTTGATTAATTAGACTAAAAATATTTACATATTAAATCCCTTGAACGGTTTGCTCCAGATTCTGCTCTGAGGCAAGTCAGCAGTTATGAAGCAATTGAAGGGTACTAATGATCAGGTTCTTACTGGCTTCCTGACAGCACAACTTCGATGTAGAGGGGTCACCTAAAACTATGACACAGGGAAGTAGAGAAATGATATCTCTTCTTAGCTTCCTCCTCCTCCTCCTGTTGTTGTTATTATTTATTCAATGTAACTTACATCCTGTTATTCTACACTTAAGTTCCCAATCAACCATGTCAAGAAGCAGAGACAGTTAAACTGCTCCACCCAATAGCCGTCTTTATGAGGTTGTGTTTTCTGTGAAGCAATCTGCTTTCTCAGAGTAATACATGCTATTCCCTTTTGGACAGAATACAGTATTGAGTAAATTGTCCAGCAGGCTTGCCAACTTACCATCAGTAAGAGATTTCCTTGAAAAAGGCTGAGTTACAGCAACCGTTTTCCTTAATAATTTCAAATCATTTATTATCACTGTACTTTGCAGTTTTCAAATTATATAAAGATTTATTTATTTATTTATTTAATTTTATTTATTTATTTTATTTATTTATTTATTTTGTCAAGCCTGTATATGACTACAAAGTATAAACAAAGTATAAACATGATTGTGAATATACGGTATAAGAAGTACAAGCATGGTTATGAGTACAATAAATTTTACGAATACATGGGTACATTAGGACAGGGACGGTAGCCACGGTGGTGCGCTTATGCACACCCCTTAAAGACCTCTTAGGAATGGGGTGAGGTCAACAGTAGACAGTCTAAGGTTAAAGTTTTGGGGGTTTGGGGAATAAACTGACATAACCATACTGTATTGTTTATAGGGGATTACATAATCCGAAAAGGCTAGAAGAGGGTAACACTATCCAATAAGTCCCGCCTGCCTGTCTTTCCATAAATCTAGTCGTGTCTCTCTGAGGAAGATAACAGACAGTAGTCCTTGACTTCTGACTGATTGCTTAGCAACTGTTCAAAGTTACAATGAACCCCCCTCCCTCCCTCAAAAGTGACTTATAACCCAGTTCCAAAGTTCAGATGGCCACACCTTCCAAGGCCATGTGACTGCAATTTGGGTGCTCAGCGTTTGGATTTTTCAGCCATTTGCAATGTCCTGTGGTCCCATTACCATAATTTACAATGTTCTTTTTCCCCAGGAATTGGCTTTTCCTTCTAGTTTCCAGCAAAAAGTGCCCATAATGAACAATGGGTTTGGTTATGACTGTGACTGCTGCAAAAAAAAGGTCATAAAATCAGGTCATTCATGTGATGACCTGCTTTATAACCATCACGACTTATGACTGATTCTTAGGTTCAATTATGGTAGTAAGCCCAGGACTATCTATATTTAAATTTCCACCCTTGGAAATGGCAGCACTGGAATTATGGGCAGGTAAGTCATGCGATCATTCTATATATTTCCCAGTTATCAAGATTACCTGATTTGGGTCCACATCGTAGCCATGCTTGTTACCAAGGGTTCTGCCCATGGCTAGGTTGATCACGTAGCCCACAATGGCAAGTGAAAAAGCTGGGCCAATCATATCTTTCCATTTGCCCACTAGTGGAAGTGTGGCAGATGGAAACCTAGAATCAAAAGAAGAAAAACAAGCTTGACATAAAAGCCCACACTTCAGTTTGAAACTGATAAATCAGACTAGGAGATTTTGTTCTTAGCATGGAAACAAAATTCCATACCAAAATTACAGAATTCCATCTGGATTGCATCTGGAGTGCACCAGATTGAGGAAGACTGCAGTCATTTATGAGCAAAAGTATGGCTGTCAAATGCAATATATTTAAGGACAACTGAGGCTGCAAAAATAGGTATGAGGTTCCTCCCAAGATTCAAATGTCCAACACCCCCCACCCCCGCCATCCTATTGGTGTTTCACAGGGCCCTAAAGTCCTGGCTTTTATCTCAGATCTTTGCTGAATAGGACTGAAGCAGGGGTGAAATGCTCCCGGTTCGGGCGGGCCAGTCGGTCGTCGTAGAGCCAATAGAGCTGATAGTGATTGCAGCGTGAGGCGTCCCCCACCCACTTTCCCCACCTGCCTGGACGCTGCCATTTGGGTTCTTTTACGTTCTGTGCATGAGCATTTCACCCCTGGAAGTCCCCTTTCCTTCTATTATTTTCTTTCCATCTGAGTTTGTTGTCTCTTTGCTCATTTTTTTGCTCTTTTTTTTGTGGTTTTCCTGCTTTTAAATTGGAAGCTACCCAGAGTATGCTAGGAGTTAGGTGACATTTAAGTTGGATTAATTATTAAATTATTATTATATCTTTTTAAAAAAATTTGGTATTTTTCTGAGTTCCGTGAAAGCTGTATGGCTAGAGGAGCCCTGTAAGTTTAATATTTTGCAAACAATAACTAAGCATCTGTATTATTAAATTTCAGTGTCCAGTAAAGGCAAAGGTAAAGGTTTCCCTGTCCAGTCGTGTCGGACTCTAGGTGAAAGTGCTCATCTCCGTTTCTTGGCCAAGAGAGCCAGCATTGCCCAAAGATATTTTCCATGGTCATGTGGCCAGCATGGCTATATGCCAAAGGTGCACAGAATGCGGTTACTTTACCATTGAAGTGGTACCTATTTATCTACTTGCATGCTTTCGAACTGCTAGCTGGGCAGCAGCTGGGGCAAATAACAAGAGCACTCCCTGTTGCATGGCACTCAGGTCTCAAACCCAGGTTGTCAACTTTCTGGCTGACAAGGTCAGCATCTTTAACTGCTGAGCCACTGTACCCCCCCTCCCCCTTAGTGTTCAGCAGCCTTAGTAAAATAGCTGTAGCTGTTGAGCTACACTCAACCCTTATGACTTTCTCAGTGTACTGATATATACTATAGGTTTTGATCCTGTAAGTAAAAGTTCCATAACAGTATTAATGGTTCCAACAGAGGTGGTATATATCATGAAAAATATAGCATAAAAGCAATGCATGAACATCTAAAGATCTATGTTTATCACAATCTTCTTGAAATTACCCAAAAAGCAATAAACTGGGAAATACTCGTTTATTGGATTCCCAGTATTTCCATCATCATAGCAATGCAGACAGTGTAAATTTATAATTAGAGCACTATAATGAGTTGTCACCTGCTTTACATAGCAATAATTATTATATACATTGTAATTATGCTATGACTGTAATTTAGTAGTGGATTGACTCATTGTCATTCAAGCCTTGCAGATATTAGCACCTTTAGTCTGCCCTACTTTCTACAAAATTCTATGTTATTTATAAATGGTATGATGAATGCATTGGAAATTCTAAGTTAAATTTTACTTGTTTTCAAAAAGATTCATCATTTCTTTCCTTTCAACACTGCTGGTTACAATATAGGAAGCTGGAGGGGAGGAGGAGAAGTTAAGTCCTTCCATTTGCCTTGTTGATTCCTGATACTGTTTTCTTAATTAGAACCATCCTTTAACTCTATTTTTAATTCACCATTTTAATTTCTCATGTTATATAATTTAATTCTTACTCAAGAAACAACAGATTTAGTAATGTAACAAATACAATGGCACTAATGAGATAGCTTCATTAGCATATTCCTATTTGGAGGGGAATAATATTTACTTACCCCATATTAATAAGTCCAACAATTGGCATGTCATATTTCTTAGACATATTAAAGCTTCCAGAAATGACTGTAGCCACAATGACCTGAAGTCAAAGCATAAAAGAAATTTTAGCTTAGCTTAATTTTTCATTTGTGATATTAATCAGCATTAGAACTGCATTCTTTCAGAATATAATGTGTGTATTAGCATATATGTTTAAAAGAGATTCAATCGTGGTGAAATCCAGCAGGTTCTGACAGATTGTGGAGAACCGGTAGTGGAAATTTTGAGTAGTTCAGAGAACCGGCAAATACCACCTCTGGCTGCCCCAAAGTGGGGTGGGAATGGGGATTTTGCAGTATCCTTCCCCTGCCATACCCACCAAGCAATACCACGCCCACCAAGCCACGCCCACAGAACCAGTAGTAAAAAAAATTGGATTTCACCACTGGATTCAATATATATTATAAGCTGTTACTCAAAGTTCATGATTTGTTGTGGGGTGATTGGGAACCTCAAGCACTCTCTCTTTCAAGATTCATAAAAGTTGATGACTTTCTTATGAAAGAGGAAGAATTAAGTTTACTTCCTCCTCTTTATTGAAAAGAGTATTAATTACCTTGTCAAGACTGCCATAATATCAATCTTTGTTCATTAGTTTCATTTAAAACAAGTACTATATGAAAAATGAAAAACTATATTGTACAAAAGCATAAATCTCTCATGTAGTAAGCAAAAATGGCTTCTGCATATACAGTATATTAATGTCTTGTTACATCATTAAGTTGTTAACATTTCAGTCAATTCACCTAAGTAGGGGAATAAAGGAAAACTAATCTGAAAACTATACCTTTGTTGATGCAGTTTAAAAACTGCATTTGTCTCTTTTGCAGTCGTATCACACTTTGGGCTCCTACATAATACGGGTACTATCCCAAGAACTTTTTCACAGGTACTGTTACTTGCAAATATTTCCTAACCGAGTGAAGGTAGTTTCCTTTGTCCCTGCTAAATTTTATTCTATGATTTTGATTCATTCATTTAATTTATCAACATTTTAAATTTTTACTTCTGGTAAGGATATACTGATCCAGACATCACTGAGGGACCGAAGACAGTATTCTGGTAAGATAAGCAGCTGAATTGTTTATTTTGGCTGCTAAACTTTTCTGGATAAACACCAGGTGTCCATTATTTTTTGCCTATCTGTACCTCAGTTGGTCTTCATTATATGTTTTTGCCTATCTTCACTTCAGTTGGTTTATTTCAGAGCAGTAGTGTATGAACTATAAAGGCCCTGAATGTTATGAACCATCTTTTCTTATTTATTATTATTAAGTTTAATTGCCCCCAGAAAGTGCAAGTGTAGCCTGATCATAAAAATCAAAGTGGAGTTGCATATAGTGCCTCCCTAATATCTAATATGATAGAAGTGGGCATATTTAACAAAGTAATTAGACCATAATACTTCAATTTACAAATACACTAATTTCAAGATAGCCTATGGAGGCAAATCCCCAATATGCAAAATTAGAACATAGTGCTAGAATCTGAGGACGATCTAAGATTCGGACATGTATGGTGTTTGCATGGGCTAATATAGTTGACTGTTTAGATCTCCAGATTTAAACTTGATCTGTATTTACGAGAGAAAGTTCTTACTGGGCTGTTGTTCTGAGTTTACTACCATAAGAATAGTTTTCACAAAATGCCCATTTTCTCAGAAACTGTTTTGCTCACTATAGTTTTTGAAACTACCATAAACTCTTTTCCTGTTATCCTGTATCCATTTCTGCCTTTCATACAGAACAGGGGAAATTTGGTTAAGAGGTTCCCATATTAGCAAGTAATGCTCATTTCACAGGAATGCAATTCTGGATGGATTGCAAACTGAAACCAAAGACATTGTCTGCCAAAATCTGTGCATTTCCCACAGCTCTAATTACACCAATACTCCCTGGATGTCAGCACGTACCAGAGACATGTAAGCATCTTACTATACTTTTTTTTCTAATCATATTTCAATGCTTTAGAATAAAGCTGCATTAGCTGCATGTACATTTTCTACTGAATAGTTCAAGGATGTTGAACCCGGATGCATTGAAATGTAAGTCAATCAAGGTCAACCTCTGCATGCCAATGCTTTATCTTGGATGACCCCATATTTGACAATAATGAGCCGAGGTGGTGCAGCGGTTAGAGTGTAGTACTGCAGGCCACTTTAGCTGACTGTGATCCGCAGGTCAGCGGTTCAAATCTCACCGGCTCAAGGTTGACTCAGCCTTCCATCCTTCCGAGGTAGGTAAAATGAGGACCCAGATTGTTGGGGGCAATATAAATATACATTGCTTACTGGTATAAACCGCTTAGAGAGTGCTTGCACTGTGAGGCGGTATATAAATCTCACAAATAAATAAATAAACAAACAAACAAGTAAACAAACAGTTTTGAGACTGCAATTATAATAAAGACCATGTAGGCTGGGAAATAAGGAGTTCAACATATCTAGGTTGCAATATCTTTGGGATGGCTGCTTTCAATATCTTGGAGCCTCCATAAAATATACTGTAAGTCTATTGGTATCTCAGTAGTAATCTCATTGCCCCAGTGATTTTTATTTATGTTCTGAAATTACTGTACAAAATATTATTGCTAAATTGTCTTCTTACATTGCCATATGCACTGCACTTTCACTTATAATCAAATCAGCATTTCCTAAAATGAACATCAAAAAGGCATGCTACCTCAATCTTAAAAGTTATTTTTTTTTCAATTTATCTCTGCTTCTGAAAAGTACCAATCCCAAGGAAAATAGTAGGTGAATGAAAACATCTGTAACTGCTACTTACTATAATGATCTCCATGGGAATTGGGACTCGAATCTTCTTCATATATTTCATATTTAGTTCTTTCACAATGATGAGAAGCACAGAGCTGATCAGAGCAAACACCAAGGAAGCCACGTTGGTTTTCGACAGGTTTTTGCAAATATCAATAAAGGTCTGGAGGTTTAGTCATGAAAAAGAGAACATGAGGTTTTTCAACATGCCAGCTAGACTGGAAAATATGCTATGGTGTTTGTTAGTCAACATGTAAAGATTGGGGACCATTATTTAACCTAGAAACCTGCATTTTGCAGTAGTAGCCAACACTCAAAGCAATACAAAAAAAAAAAGTGCAGTTCTGACAGTAGCCAACTCTGAATTAATTAAAAGGTCAGTAAACAGGGCCTGACCAGACAGGATGTATTTAATCTAACCTGAACATACTGCTGAGACTTTAGAAGAAAATTCAAGAGGCTCACAACAGGTAACTGAGAAACACCAAAACTCTATGAAGGCTTTCTCCTAATCCTTTATAATTAAAATGGACTAGAATTAATTGTAACTGTCTGCTATTTGTAAGCTCATTCCTTAATATTGCAAAAACCTTGGCATTTGGGGTCTTAAGATTCAAGAGTTGCCCAGAAAGAAAACATGTTCCAGGCAAAATTTTGTTTACGTGTTCTGTTGCAGTGATTTGGGAAAATTTTATATAATATAATATAATAATTTTGGTATAAGATTTGGCAGACAACAGAATTCTAATATTTTTCCCTTGGCTTCAGACTTTATTCTTCCTTTTATTTAAAACAACAACAACACTTTAACAATATTAATCAACAAATATTAACAATGTTGTTAAGGAGTTATTGTGCTGTTAAGCACATACACAGCGAAATGTGTTATAATAATGGTGTTGCAGTTTGATATGAATGCTATTCAGTCAATAAACAGAATATCTTTAGTATGTACAAAATAGTTTTACTTGAATAGTAGCAAAGTTAAATAGGAAGTCCAAGTCATACACAGTTATTCAGTCAATGTGAAGTTTCTTCTTCTTGCCTATCTTTGTTTTAACTCACAAACAAAGATTACAGCTATCTCTCAATTCTATACTATCACAGACAGTTACTCTTCTCTTTACAGCAATTCCACACAGTCATAAAGTAATCTACTCATCAGTAAATCAGCAGAGAGTCTTCAATCCGGAACAACCGTGAAACACCACTCACTACACTGAACCACAACCATAAACCATCAACCACAAACCACCAACCACAAACCACACTGAGCATGCTCTCTTGCTTACTTATATAGTAATCATCCACAATGCATTTAAAGCAATATACACATAACATTGATTTGTGGCTTAATCATATATTAACACACCCAATCATTTGAACAGGGTTCTAACAAATGTTATCAACATATATTTAAAATAATAATTTAAAAAATCTAAGAACAGAGAAATAAAAAGTCTAGAAAACAATTTTTGCTCAAGAGCAAAAAGTTAAATAATTGGGAACTATGGTAATATAAATACACTGTAGTACCATATTCAATATTTCCATCAATTTTTTAAATAGAAGTACCCTATTGTTGTGTTCTAAATAATAGATACCAGATGCCAATAATACATTCTTTAAAGGGTTCTTTTTGTTGCTATGCTAATATTTTAGCCAATGCTTTTTTCACTCATTGTTAGTCACCATTCTCTGAAAGAAAGTGGACTGTCCTTTTCCATTATTTTGCAATAACATACAATATATGGTAGCTAATAACAAGCAAACAATTCCTTTTAGTAAGGAATAAATATAAATAAGTAATTATATTTTCTAGGAAAATGTACAATAAATTTACATTAGTATTAATTATTATAGACCACCGTGTCCAAATTCTTAAACAGCTTTCAATCACAATGAGAAATTTAAATAACTGTTGCTACCTTGGAAATGAATATGTATCAATTTAATTACAGCCCCCTTAACCATCCTATTGGTTAAAAGCAATAATATTTTCTTTCATAAACATTTGATTCTCATATAGTTTAATTGCTTGTGTTTTGAAGTAAGAAGAAATTGTTTCATTACCATTATTAATGATTTCCTATTATACTTTTGATAATTCCTCTCTTTGAACAGTGAATTACAGCAGTTTCTTGCTACTTTCATCAGAAAGTATGAGCCGAGGTGGCGCAGCAGTTAGAGTGCAGTACTGCAGGCTACTTTAGCTGACTGTGATCAGCAGTTCAGCTGTTCAAATCTCACCAGCTCAAGGTTGACTCAGCCTTCCATCTTTCCGAGGTAGGTAAAATGAGGACCCAGATTGTTGGGGGCAATATAAATATACTGTACATTGCTTAATAGTGTAAACCGCTCAGAGAGTGCTTGCACTATGTGGCGGTATATAAGTCTCACTAATAAATAAATAAATAAATAAATAAATAAATAAATAAATAAATAAATAAATAAATAAATAAATAAATAAATAAATAAATAAATAAATAAATAAATAAATAAATAAATGGTGGCAGCAGCATCACAATATCATCTAGCAAGCTCTGCCCTTTGGGGTGTGAGTGCACCATTGCAGTACATGTAGAAAAGGGGAGGAGCTTGTGTTGTGATACAGACTGCATCACTCTGAAACTATCCCACCCCCGAGGCTGCAGCTCCTACAGAGGACACTGATAAATTGGCTCTTCCTGGGTCCATCCAGGGGGCATTTATCTTTGGGGAATAATTCATGACTATAATTCCACATTTTGTATTCCGTGTACCTCGGTGTATTGTCATGCAGGCCACATGACCACAGAAGTGTCTTCTGACAATACTGGCTCCCTTGGCTAAGAAATGGACATGAGCACTGCCACTAGAGTTGAACACAACTGGACAGAGGAAACCTTTATATTTACCTTTATATAGAAATAAGTGAAACTCTCCATTTTGGTAATTAAGTCAAAAATTACACTTAAAGATTTTAAAACTGGTGAAAGTGAGAGAAGATAGTTATGGAGAATCAAAGGTAAATAGAATGTAAGGAAAATGTCTCTTTTTCCTCAATAAGTCACTATCCTTTGCTGGTTCTTTCTTTCTTTCTTTCTTTCTTTCTTTCTTTCTTTCTTTCTTTCTTTCTTTCTTTCTTTCTTTCTTTCTTTTCCTTTCTTTCCTTCCTTCCTTCCTTCCTTCCTGTCACGCAGTGATTTTATATTGCCTGTTACATGTATATGCAGGGAGATGCATGGAGATGCATCCCTATCAAATATAATGGTTTATTCCTGAGCACGTGATTAATGTTCCTAGTACGCATGTGTACATTCCATTCTTTCCTTTTTGTACTATGCTTCGGACGAGGCAACACCTTTTATATAGCCAGTATGTGATCTTATTATTTTTGTATTAAAATAAATATCTTATTCATTAGAATTATAATGTGGTTTATTTTGGCAATGTCAGAGTTCCAGGAAAAGATTCAGTTCGCCTCTGATAAGAGTAATTCTCCTTCTAACACTTCCTTCCTTCCTTCCTTCCTTCCTTCCTTCCTTCCTTCCTTCCTTCCTCCCTCTTTCTTTCTTTTTCTTTCCTTCCTTCCTTCCTTCCTTCCTTCCTCTTTCTTTCTTTCTTTCTTTCTTTCTTTCTTTCTTTCTTTCTTTCTTTCTTTCCTTTTCCTTCCTTCCTTCCTTCCTTCCTTCCTTCCTCTTTCTTTCTTTCTTTCTTTCTTTCTTTCTTTCTTTCTTTCTTTCTTTCTTTCTTTCTTTCTTTCTTTCTTTCTTTCTTTTTTCTTTCTTTCTTTTCCTTCCTTCCTTCTTTCCTTCCTTCCTTCCTTCCTTCCTCTTCCTTTCTTCCTTTCTTCCTTTCTTCCTTTCTTCCTTTCTTCCTTTCTTCCTTCCTTCCTTCCTTCCTTCCTTCCTTCCTTCCTTCCTTCCTTCCTTCCTTCCTTCCTTCCTTCCTTCCTTTCTTTTTTTCTTTCCTCAATCATATGTAGCCCCTGACAAATTCCAGCTATCTGTGTGCTACTCTTGATCCCCCCTCAAGATCCCCCAATCTTGTAAGATTTAGCAATAATCATAGTATCAGCCTCACTTACATAGACAATGGCAAGGGGTCCTGTGTAGGCTTCAATCTTCAGACCAAAGATATACTTGAGAACCGAGATGAGGATCTGTAGACCAGCTGCTGTCATGAAACCCCTAATGAAGGATTCTGAAAGGTAGATGGCTACAAAGCCGAACTGCACAAATCCCAGGCATATCTATGGACAGACAGATGGTCAGGTATGTTAGATGCAATAATAAATGGAATTTCTCAGAGAAAGAGATTTTGGATAATAAAAAATTGTCACAACCACTGATGTGTGGAAAGATATGCTAGAGGTAGTCCTTGAATTACGACCATTTGTTTAATGACTTTTTGAAGATATGGAAGACAGAATTCATGGGTCACACCAATATTTAAGTGCTATGAAACATGGAAAGAACATCCCCATTAATTAATTTGTGTTCCATGTCTACTGTTCTAATGATAAAAACCTTTAACCTATTCTAATCTCCTTCTCCTCCTCCTCCTCCCTCTCCCTCTTCCTCTTCCTCCTCATTATTATCATCTGCCTGTCTGTCTATGACATATAGATTGATATATTTCCCATTATGCAACAAGTATTAAAATTATATTTCAGTCAAGATAGGGAAGAATTCAGATTTCAATGCTTTCTTGATTCTTATAAGAGGAACTTAGAAAGCAGTAGCACATGGCATAGAATACATCAAAGTATGCAGTGCAGAAATAAAGATAAGGACATTAAAACTAATGATGGGGAACATATAGTCTTCCATTTGTTGATAAATTACAACTCCTTGTATTATTTATCATTAGCCATCTTTTTGAGGGCTATTGTAAATTGTAATTTAGCATAAACATGAGATCCATATGTGTCCCATTCTGGTTGCAAATTCTATCAGACATTCAGTCACTGGAATTGAAGGTCATATGGACATTTCCTATAGTTTTGTATGCAAAAAACTCTTACTTGTATTAAGGCTGTCAGACAAGCTAAGGTGGCAGAGATCTCCAATCTGGCAGCTTCCATGGCTGTGTTGTTAACCATAATTTCATTGGCTGTGTGGTTAAAGTATTGAAATTCAGAATCCGGAGCCAGCTCATGGCAGACATTTCCTACGATAATACTGATGACTGCAAATGTACCTGTTTCGAAACACATATGAAACTTATCTTACATTTTTGAGCTGAGTACCTTCTCATATTAAAGCTAGACTGTAAATAACTGGTAATTCCAAGTTTGTACAGATCAATCTTCTTCAACCTGATGCCATCAATGTATGTTAGATTTAAATCCTGTAATTAACAGTCAAATGTCCTTTGAAGTTCAATATATCTGGATTGCATATAAATTAGAAATAGCAGTTAATTGGTAATTGATTACACTCTAAAGCAGTGTTTCTCAACCTTGGCAGTTTGAAGATGTGTGGACTTCAACTCCCAGAATTCCCCAGCCAGCGTTGCTGGCTGTGGAATTCTGGGAGTTGAAGTCCACACATCTTCAAACTGCCAAGGTTGAGAAACACTGCTCTAAAGGAAGTTCTTTGACTCAGCTCTGGCTTTAATCATAATCAAGAAACCAATATTTTAGAGTTGTTTCATGAAAGCATTTGAGATAGCAAACTGAGAAAAAAACATCCAGATAATATAATTTCATTCACTAGGATCACAAACATGTAATATGTGCATTCAGTAAATATTAAAATGGAAAATGAAATCTTACCTGGGACCATCTGATGAATACCTCCTAGCAAAAAATAGGTAATCAAAGGAAAGAAAGAAGAATAGAGCCCATTGACTGGAGGTAGGTTGGCCAGCAGAGCAAAAGCCATGCCTGAAAACAAACATGAAGAACATATCAAATCTTCCTTCCTACAATTACACTCAAGATCACATAATGCAAAAATATGACATTCTAATATCTGATTTCTATAGCAATAGCAATAGCAATAGCACTTACTTATATACCGCTTCATAGTGCTTTACAGCCCTCTCTAAGCGGTTTACAGAGTTCAGCATATTGCCCCCAACAATCTGGGTCCTCATTTTACCGACCTCAGAAGGATGGAAGGCTGAGTCAACCTTGAGCCGGTGAGATTTGAACAGCTGAACTGCTGAACTTAGCAGTAGCCTGCAGTGCTGCATTTAACCACTGCACCATCTCTTCTAGGGCTTATCTTGTGATGAATGTTTTATGGAAGGTGCTATAGATATGTTCAGAAATGAATTATAATATAGGAACCTATGTGGCACTATTAATCTTTCGGGATAATTTGTCTGCCTGGTGTTTGTCTGCTTGGTGTTGGTTAATCCAAAGATCGGTGAAGCTGAAATCTTTGGAGAGATACTCTTTGCTTTCCCCCTCCTTTTTCTTTTTCCTTCCTTTTTTCCTTTTGTATTCTTCTTTCCAAGCAGGTTTCTGGAAGAAGTGCAGAGGACTTTTGAAATTAAGTTAATAGTTGCAATGAAAATTGGTGTATAGACTGCCTGTGATTGATTGTAAGTCTGTATGTTGCCCAACCTTAATTATTGGTGAGGCAAAGTAACAGAACAGTGATAGATGTTGGAGAGGAATTCTACAAAAAGCAGGATAAGGGTGAAATTACAAAAAATTAGAAGTTAGTATATTTGGTATTACAAAACAATTCATATAGAGCAGGGCTGTCAAACTTGCGGCCTGTGGGACGGATGCGTCAAACACTGACCACGCCCACACCCAGTTTAGCGAAGGGGATAAAAGTCGTGATACGTCATGTGACACCACCCTGACGCTGCCAAGTTTGACACCCCTGATATAGAAGCATCCATATAACCCAGCTGCTGTGGCCTAGAAGTAGAGCTCTTGCCTCACAATCAGGAGGTTGTGAGTTCGATCCAAGGTAGAGGCAGATGTAAGGGTCTCCTGCTTGGGCAGGGGGTTGGACTAGATGACCTGCAAGGTCCCTTCTGACTCTGTTAATCTGTTAACCTATATGAATCTGTGTAAAGGGTTTAAACCCTGAAATGGAAAAGCTTTATATTCCTATAATATGCCCATGCTAATGTTAATGATTTATTCTTTTTTGAAGGTAATCGAAAGTGGCTGTATTTGGACGTCAATGTATTGCATTAAATAGTGGTTTGTTTAACCATGTTAATTGAATAATTCACAATTTTCCTGCTCAGTGCACTATAGTAATCTATAAACAATATTTTATAAACAACATTTGGGTTTGCAAAAGCAAACAATTTCTATTATGGTCAACTATAGTGTTTGAACCAGGGATGAAATCCAGCAGGTTCTGACAGGTTCTGGAGAACCGGTAGTGGAAATTTTGAGTAGTTCGAAGAACCTGCAAATACCACCTCTGGCTGGCCCCAGAGTGGGGTGGGAATGGAGATTTTGCAATATCCTTCCCCTGGAGTGGGGTGGGAATGGAGATTTTGCAGTATCCTTCCCCTGCCACGCCCACCAAGCCACATCCACCAAGCCACACCACGCTACTAAGCCACGCCCACCAAGCCACACCATGCCCACACCAAGCCATGCCCACAGAACCAGTAGTAAAAAAAATTGGATTTCACCACTGGTTTGAACCCATATTTTTGTGAGAACCAGAACATTTTCTGCTATTTCATACTTCCCAAACAGGAAATTGGAAAGTTATACCCAAAGAATTTTTTAAAAGCTTGGGTAGACTTTTTTTCTTCTTCAAACAAAGAAAACTGCAAATTTTGCTACTTCATTGACTACATTGACAAACTGAACCTAAGCATGATAGCAAACAGGATTTATATGGAATGTAGGAGCAAGAAACATACTGTATAAGGATTTTTTTTTTTTGCAAATGTGTCCAACAGTTATACTACCCAGTAATATTTGAATAACATGGGAAAAGCAAGTTTCTTTCACCTTGAGGTACTTGAATAGTTCCAGCACTTACTCCACCAAGGACATCAGGCACAATGTAATCTCTGATTTTGTATTTTGGAAGCCATACAAGTATGGGGAATAGACTATAAAGGATGAGCTTGAGTCTGGATGGTGAACATCTGAGGAGAAAAGACATTACTAGGAAACATTTACTACGAGGTTTATTTCTGTAACATGGGAAGGCAGATTATTATTCATTATCTGAACATGCAACTAGAGCAGTGTTTCCCAACCTTGGCAACTTGAAGATGTCTGGACTTCAACTCCCAGGATTCCCCAGCCAGCGAATGCTGGCTGGGGAACTCTGGGAGTTGAAGTCCAGACATCTTCAAGTTGCCAAGGTTGGGAAACACTGAACTAGAGCAAAGAGCTACCATTTCTGGTTTGTTTTCACCACCCACATAGCACTGGAACAAATCATAGAAAGCACAATGAAAAAAATCTCTCTCTCTCCTATTATTCATAATTATCTTCATATTGTATGTAATGCCCTGAATCCAGGCTTCATCAAATTGCAGAGAGCACAATATCTGGCCTAAGTTTTGAATTTTTTTCAAGTTTTTGCATACCAAAATTTCAAACCAAATCAAAATTTAGCAAAAATTTATCTAGGATGTTGCTGGGAAATTAAACACCAATTATTCTAAAAAGCTCCTGAGAGTCTGATAATTAAAAAATATATATGAATGCGCAGAGGTGGACAAATGAACAATAGAACTTAAAGGACAAAAAGAATCAGATTATTATGGAATATGGGGAAAGTGTTATGATTGGATTGATGATAGAAAGTTGAAGAGAACATGTAGGATGAAGATGTAGAACTATAAAATATTGTAAGATAATACATAAAATACAAAAACAATGTACACAAAAGGCTGTAGATCTGCTTAAATAATTATTGTGATATGTAAAATGTAAAAAACTAATAAAGATATTTTGAAATATTTAAAAAAAAGCTATATTATCAATTCAAGGAAACAGTACAACATGTTCAGAAAATTAGCTAAGAGAACAGAACAGTTCTAAGTAGCCTACTTCAGTAATGGAACAGAAGAAATCGATTGGATAGAACAGCACTTAACTGCCTAGTTCAGTCAATGTTTACTTGTAAGGAAATTCATAATTACTTTTGTACAGCCTTCTTTCCAGGATGTGTTGGACTGAGTCCAAACCAGGGGTGAAATGCTCCCGGTTCGCTTTTACCTGTCTGTCGTCGGAGAGCCGATCGCAAAGGCAGCATGACGCTCCGCCCATCCGCCGGGACACCGCCATTTGAGTTCTTTTACCCTCTGCGCATGCACAGAATGCTTTGTGCATGCACAGAGGGTAAAAGAACTCAAATGGTGGTGTCTCGGTGGGTGGGCGGAGCGTCGCGCTGCCTGCGCGATCGGCTCTCTGACGAAAGACAGGTAAAAGCGAACCGGGAGCATTTCACCGTTGGTCCGAACAGTTATAAGTAGAGAGGTTAGCGAGGTTTCTAGAGACCTTATTTAATCTCACCTTTTAACTGGAAATGCACAAATTTGAACCTAGCAAAGCACATGCTCCAATGCATACAGTGCATTCAGAAAGTATTAAGACCCCCTTCACTTTTGTCAATTTTGTTATGCTGCAGCCTGATTTTACAGTTGTTAAAGTTCATTTTTTTCTCATTAATCTATCCTCAGTATCCCATAGTGAAAGCAGAATTTTAGATGTCTCTGTAAATTTATTAAAAAGGAAAAAAACTGAAATATCACATTGGCATAAGTATGCACTGTAGTTAGAGTTGGCATGCATAGGATTATAGCTTATTCCAGTAATAGCTTACTGCTCTGTTACACTGATTGCACACAGATAAGATCATTACAAAATCTTTTACTGTATAGCATTTAAATTTAAGGTGTAAAGAAACAGTGATATTGCAACAACAACATTAATGACAGCAGTTATACCTCTTAATTCAGTGTAAGTGCTGCATTACTTAATGGTTATGGTATAAATTAGAATAAGGGAGTAGTGGTGGAGGAACAGAGGTGGGTTCCTGCCGGTTCTACATTTAATGTAGAAATTTTACTTAGAGTCTACTAAACAACGGAGCTAGCTGTCTGCCTGCAATCATGTGTATCTATTAGGAGTAAATCCCACTGAAAGAGAGTAGCCTTACTGCCAAGTAAACTTTTTTAAGGTTAGTCCCCTTCTTCCCTTCCCTTAGGCTTTACATAGTTGAGAGATAGGGTATTGAATTGATTAGTATCAGGTGTATTATAGAGAGAAATGAAAACTTCTGTAACAACAGATACTTTGTGCCCAGACCAGGTGTGTGTGTGTGTGAGAGAGAGGGGGGGAGGGAGAAAGAAAGAGTAAGAAAGAGAGAAAGAAAGAAAGAGAAAGAGACAGAAAGAGAGAGAGAGAGAGAAAGAAAGAAAGAAAGAGGAAGGGAAAGGAGAGAGAGAGAAAGAGAGAGAGAGAGAGAGGGAGAGAGAGAGGGAGAGGGAGAGGGAGAGAGAGGGGAAGGAAGCACCACAAACCCTGGCACTAGACATGGCTTCAGAAGACACTTTGAAACGGCACAGCAATTTAGGGCTGGAAGACATCTCAGAGGTCATCTAGTCCAACCCCCTGCTGCAGCAGGAAATCTTACAATATTGGATTATTTTGGTGCCTCTAACAAAGAGGAAAATTGCCAGAAAGGAGAAGGAGTTTACTAGGACAAGGCTGCCATGCAGAGGAAGGCAGAGATAGTCCTTGACTTATGACCACAATTGAGCCCAAAATTTTGGTTGCTAAGTAAGAGTGTTGTTAAGTGAGTTTCACCACATTTTACTCAATCCATGACATCTCCTGCCTCTAACAGTCATGTGCAAGCTAGGGAAGTACATCTGAAGGCATGTGTAATGTTCTAATGTACAGAAGTTATGGTTAAATGTATGGCAGAAAGTGGACTCTGGGTGTGTTTTTCCAAATGCAGTAAGTGAGGTTGAATGTGTATAGTTTTAGAAGAGCTCTCTCTCTCTCTCTCTCTCTCTGTGTACATAAACATACAGTATATATAGTAGATAATATATATTTTTGTGTGCCTGTGTGTAATATGTATGTACACATATGGCATATATACATAAGATTAAATAGTATATTTTGGATGTTCAGTAATAGTAAATAAATAGGGAAATTGTATCTCGTTGAGGCCTTTGAGGCGAGGAGAGGCCAGGCACCCTAACCCTAACCCTTGACGTGAGTGACGTCAAGTTGGTCATGCCCACCCAATCACATGGTCACCAAGCCACCCCCACCCAGTCACATGACCGCAAAGCCACTCCTGCCCAGTCACATGACTGCCAAACCACTCCCACCCAGTCACATGACCACAAAGCCACTCCCACCATCACATGACCATCAAGCCACACCCACAAAATAAGCTACACCCATAGAATAGGTAGTAAAAAATTTAGAACCCACCGCTGTGGAGGAAGTCTATCTTCCAGGACTAAACTCCACCACTATAAAATAGTAATCTCAATCCAGCTACCTTAATAAATCAATAAGGAGTTCAAGATGATTATTTTCTCCTTCTCTTTAATCTCATCTATACACAGAATAGGCTTCTTATTGACTCAGCAGCCCAACAAGGCACATCAGCAAAGCTGATCAGAGTATTACAACTCACAGATAAAATACACACAACATAAATCTGTTTGCACCAATGTGATCCTATAGTTAGAGAACTAAGAGCAGTAAATGAGACAGTTTCTGTACTAAAGAAATGCCAAACTTGTATAGAAACCATTATACACAAAATCACTCCAGCAAAGAATGAATATCAGCAGAATCCTGAACAAAAAACAGTTAATTCTGAAAGCATAAGGAGTTAATCACAGCTAAAGAAGTCCTTCAACCTGAATTAGGTTTCCCGGTTAAACATGAAAGCTGGTCAGGCTTTTAATTTTCAATAACATTGGTAATAAGTGGCAATAATTAAGCTACTGCTGCTTTTGGTTAAGCATTAATATATCCAACATAAGAAGTATGTTGTACATTTGCTACTGAAATGGGTTCTTTTCGACTAAGAATCTAAAGTAGCTCTGATCATGTATCTATGAGATCATTCAGAAAGCAATTATTTATTTGGCATAATTCCATCGCTGTCCACTTAAGAGACCATTCAGTCACATTGGGTGCCACCCAAAACTAAAGTCAACATGGGAATTGCTGTGTAGTTTAAAGTAATGCATCTAGTTTACTTAAGTAAAGCTAGTTCGGTTATGCCTTCATTTAACTGACATCTAGCAAAGACATACATCAAACGACATGCATACAAGTCACAACAGTAGAAGCATACTATTCAAGTAATACGTAATAAAACTGTTCTTGCTACAGAGTCCGGTTGTTATTTTCATATTTCTTGCACTTGAATTATGCTATTATCAATATTCTGCATTAAATCGGGTATGTTTTTTCTTCTCTTCAAAACAAAGTTGAAAACTCAGAGGATAATTAGGCATGCATATGGCACTCCCAATATAAAATGTTTTTTAAGTACAAAGGACAAATGTAAACATTTGTAAACAAATGTACAAATGTAAACAAATGTAAAGGCATTTGATAAAGTAGACCATAACCTACTACTAGATAAAGTAGAAAAATGTGGGATGGACAGCAACACCACCAGGTAGATTCAAAACTGGCTAACCAACTGCACTCAATGTGTAGTGCTCAATGGAACTGCATCTACATGGAGGGAAGTATGCAGTGGAGTACCCCAAGGCTCTGTTTTAGGCCCAGTACTCTTCAACATCTTCATCAATGACTTGGACGAGGGGATAGATGGGGAACTCATCAAATTTGCAGATGACACCAAACTGGCAGGAATAGCCAACTCTCCAGAAGATAGGCTCAAGATACAGAAGGATCTTGACAGACTTGAACATTGGGCGCTATCAAACAAAATGAAATTCAATGGTGAAAAAAGTAAGGTTCTACATTTAGGCAAGAAAAACAAAATACACAGGTACAGTATATGTGGTACCTTGCTCAACAGTAGTAACTGTGAGAGAGATCTCGGAGTCCTAGCGGACAACCATTTAAATATGAGCTAGCAGTGTGCAGCAGCTGCCAAAAAAGCCAACACAGTTCTAGGCTGCATTAACAGAGGGATAGAATCAAGATCACATGAAGTGTTAATACCACTTTATAATGCCTTGGTAAGGCCACACTTGGAATACTGCATTCAGTTTTGGTCGCCACAATGTAAAAAGGATGTTGAGACTCTAGAAATAGTGCAGAGAAGAGCAACAAAATTGATTAGGAAACTGGAGACTAAAACATATGAAAAACGGTTGCAGGAACTGGGTATGTCTAGTTTAATGAAAAGAAGGACCAGGGGAGACATGATAGCATGTTCCAATATCTCAGGGGTTGCCACAAAGAAGAGGGAGTCAAACTATTCTCCAAAGCACCTGAGGGGTAGAACAAAAAGTAATGGGTGGAAACTAAACAAGGAGAGAAGTAACTTAGAACTAAGGAGAAATTTCCTGACAGTTAGAACAATTAATCCGTGGAACAGCTTGTCTCCAGAAGTTGTGAATGCTCCAACACTGGAAGTTTTTAAGAAGATGTTGGATAACCATTTGTCTGAAGTAGTGTAGGGTTTCCTGCCTAGGCAGGGGGTTGGACTAGAAGACCTCCAAGGTCCCTTCCAACTCTGTTGTTGTTGTTGTTGTTGTTGTTTTTGTTGTTATTGTTGTTGTTGTTGTTGTTGTTGTTCTTCTTCTTCTTCTTCTTCTTCTTCTTCTTCTTCTTCTTCTTCTTCTTATTATTATTATTATTATTATTAATAATAATAATAATAATAATAATAATAATAATAATAATAATAATAATAATAATTTATTTGTCTATGCTTTGTTGTAAAATAGGGATCAAACCAAGTTTCTATTGCCAGGAATTAGGATTGATTGAAAGGATTTTTTTTCCTTATATGAAAGGCTGGATGAAGATGGATGGTGGGATAGATGTCATAAAGCACAAGGCTGCATGGCTAATTTCGGTGATGGACTGATCAAAACTCACCTTTTGCTCTGACCTCTGTTTTTGCCTGAAACTCCTCCTTTCCTTATAGCCTTTCAGACTGTAGGCTTCAGGGCAAAGGCAGGAGGTCGTTTATTTTGTTATGTGTACCACACCTCATTTCTTCAGGTGAAGTAGAAATAATACCTCACTAAGAAACTGTAATGCAGCTTGGAAATTCTCTTTATGTATTTTGACTCACATTTTTTGAAAAAAAGCTAAATGTAAAAATGTCCATGCCCTGAACCACAAAGCATTTTTGGGAAAAAATAATAATTTAAAACTCGCTTTGAAATAATAAAGGGCAAAGTTTTTTTAAAAAAAGAAAGTTTTTTTAAAGGCTCCATAGTTTGCATAAATGTCTTTTTGTTCTTCACTATTGCTTACTTTTTAAAAGTATTCCTGTAATGTGTTGGGTGTGCCCGCACATGTCTGTGTATGCACATATACACATATACATATATATGAAAAATTTCTTAGGAGCTACTAACCAATATTTTTGTTCTTTTCTTTCTTAATAAAAAGCATCATATTTGCTCAATAACAAATAAAGGCAAATGGAAGATATGTTGGCACTGAATTAGTACAGCCAGTTCCCTTATCTGCATCCTTTATGACGTTCGGTTGATGAAAGTTGGAAAGTAATTTTGTATTTTCCTCTTTGCATAGTTTGCCTATTCTAATCTTACTTGGCCTTGGCAATGGAAACATACTCTACTTGTCCTTTACTAAACAACATCTTATCAAAAAAGAAGAAACCTGGGACTATTTCCCACATCTTTTCAATGTCTCTAAGATTTTGGTAATTGGTACCCCTGATGCCAGGTCTGAATTATTCTTTTTGACTGCAAGTTCTGAATGAATTGACTGGAAAAAAAATACCTGGGATTAAATTTACTAGAAAAGATTCCTGGGATGAAAGTTGGTTTCTTTGCTCTTGGATTGTACAAACCAAAATTAGATCTTAAATTTGACAATATCTGTTGAAAAATATCTAGAGACTAATAATACATTTATCATCAAGGGCTAGGGTACCAAAAAATCTGGAGACAATGTGTGTTTTACAATCTATAATATCCCACCTACCTGAAAAGATTCTTTATTTTCTCTCCAAGGGGATAACTTCTACTTTTCCTGTCAAACTCTTCATCAAAGTAGTTGCTAGAATAAGCTGGACGGTTGATGATGTAGCGTGACCGAGTTTCAATCATTTTTGCTTCATGAAATCTTTCACCTCAAAGTGAAATGGAAGTCAACTGGAAAAGGAAGGTGAGCATCACCAAAAGAAGGTCTGTTAGTAAAATGAGTTAGCTTTCTTCTCTTACTCTTATCCCCATTAACTTGTGTTTTAGATTTTTCTTTTCCAAGTCCCACCCCTTGTCCTTGCCCTTTCTCCAGAAACCAAGGATTGGGCCTCTCTTGAGACATCACTGCCTTAAGGAAGGCCTCCTGGTATTTGAATGGTGTGGGAGGAAGAGCAGGTTCAAAAAAACACACACATGGCCAAGTGCTGAGTATCACAGTGATGATACTGCTGTGATGACACTGCTGTTCTATTGTTAGTCGTGGGCCAGACCTTCAGTTTTCCTCTACCATGGTTTTCTCACAAAGAAAATGGGATTAGTGTCCACTGTATCTCTTGTTTCACACATGAGCTAGAAACTGCCAAAAGTTTCTACAGCAGAGCCTTGAGGATTCTGGTTGTATTCAGAGCAGCCATTCCAAGAACTTCAGTGTCTAAGCTTCCATTCAGTAAATATGCTTTGGAATGAAGGACAACACAGAAATGCAACAATTTGACCTATTTAAATGATAATAATGCCAATCAATCCAGCTCAACCAGTCCTGGGTCATTATCAAGGTGTTACCAGTGGCACATAATAAATAAACTCCTTGAGGTATAGGCCTTAATATAAACAAAAGGATCAAAGGAGGGGGAAAGAGCAGTTTTGCATAATGATAAGCTGGAGTTGGAGGAGAAAATCTTCAAAAATAGAACAAGGACACAGGTGATTATTTTAATAGTATGCTTAGGTATTTAGGTGTCTTGTAAGTGGGCAAACAATCAGGAAAATAATTATGAAGTAACTGGAGAAACAGTTCACATAGTTAAGTTCAGAGGGCATTTTTTTGCATTACAGATAGACCTCAATTTAGGCATCATTTGACGTTCTGTTGGACTTATCTAGAGGGTACTTACAACCTAGATTGGAAGTTCAAATGGTTGCCCCCCCCCCTGGTCACATGACTAGACTTTGGGTGCTTGGCAACCGAGCTACATTTATTAGACATTGGGTTGGCAATGGAGTCAAGTTCAGCTTTGTTGGGGTCTACTACACAATTTTTTTGTCCTTCCCACCCACGAAGGAAAGCAAAGGTCAGTGTCTGTTTGCCTTTTTCTTTTAGGGATTGTTTCATCATTCATGAATGAAGACAAATATACGCGCAGGATCCAGTCTGGGCCGATCACTGGGACCAGAGATT
This sequence comes from Diadophis punctatus similis, assembly GCA_023053685.1. Taxonomy (NCBI): domain Eukaryota; kingdom Metazoa; phylum Chordata; class Lepidosauria; order Squamata; family Dipsadidae; genus Diadophis; species Diadophis punctatus. Next base: position 36,888,221 of record JALIGW010000003.1, on the reverse strand, counting down.
AACAGATTAACAGAGTTGGAAGGGATCTTGCAGGTCATCTAGTCCAACCTCCTGCTGAAGCAGAAGACCCTTAACATCTGCCTCTACCTAGGATCGAACTCACAACCTCCTGATTGTGAGGCAAGAGCTCCACCTCTAGGCCACAGCAGCTGTTGGTTTAGTCTTCCGAGCTTCCAAGACAGCTTCATCTTTACCAATTCCTAGGTTTTGCTCCATGCTTTATCTAATCTGAGTGGAAACCAAATGGGTGCCCACAAAAGGCAGCTACATGGATTGAAAGGAGCAATAAACTTTTAAACAGGCTGGGAAAACACAGCACAAGGAAAGTGCATTGTTGGATTAACCATAAGATAATCAAAAATGGCAACTGCTGACCAGTGGATAACATAGGAACCTGGCACCCAGTTGAAATGGTTGCATAGAGTAGTGACCAGAAGTTGGCTGGGAGGGATATGCTTATTTCTGTAGCCAATCAGAGCTGTCACTAGAGGAGAAGGTGGTGTGCAGGCCATTCACTTGAAAAGGTCTAACATTGCTTAGATGGAAGGTGGTAATTTTGAAACAGAAAACAAGCTTCAAGTTTGCAAAAGGATGGAGGTAGATGGAGAATGACATCAAATCATACATTCTTGCACTCAAGCAGTGATGGGTACAAGCAGAAAATTGGATAAACTCTTATTTTAAAGAGGATTATTTCTTTTTTGCTGAGATACCACGGTGAAATTCCTTGGTTGTGATAATTCAATACAGGTAGACTTGCTTAACCAATGCCCTGTTTAGCAACCATTCCCCAATACGTAACAAAAAATTAACAATCACTGAAATACAATTGCCCATAAAATGTCAAGCTTCTGAAAAATGTGGTGGTGGTGGAAATAAAAATATTAACTTATGTCAATTTGACATATAATTTTCAAATATCAGATCTTGATAAAATTTCTTTTGGGGATATATCTGTTTTGCAAAACCGGACATTTGGATTTGATTCCATCCAGTGACTAACTGGAATAAATAATCTGAACATGGGAGATTGTTGGAACTGATATTCCGTTGACCAGTTTTGGAATAGGGAACTGGGACTGCTTTCTGTTTTGTCAAACTGAAATCCTAAACGTATTTAAATCCTTAATGAAAAGTCGACGCCAAAGGACACAGGGGAACCTACTTCTCTGAAGAAGCATTATTCACAACTCTCTTCAGCTGAGAACACTTATTTGTCTTTGTATGCAAAACTTTGGGAGCACTCAAATGAAAGAATTCACCCTGTGACCCCTTTCAAAATTATTATTTTTTACTAGCTGCCAAGTATATTGAAGTTTCCAATATATATTAGGAGCTCATAACAAATGGCCTCCTGCATCCCACCCTGAGACTGCCTAAGGGAAGGAGAGGGTAAGAAAGGGGCAGCAAAGATTGCCAGGGGAAAGGCAAGTTTCTGCTAGAAGTTTCTGAAATGGCCAACTAATCATTGCTGTCACTAAAGGAATTTAGCTCTTTGTCACTCATCTTGGAATTTGCACTGAGTGATTTCTCATGAGATGGTAGCAAAGAGATGCCCATGGATTGGGTCCATCTCTCAGAGAATGATGCAACCATCTTATTCACGAAAATACCTAGAAGAGGTTGCATTTAGATTTTTAGATTTATTATTAGAGTTGGAAGGGACCTTGTAGGTCATCTAGTCCAACCCCCTGCTCAAGCAGGAGTTCCTACACCATTTGAAACAGATGGCAGTCCAGTCTCTTTTTGAAAGTCTCAAGTGTTGGGGCTCTCACAACTTCCGCTGGCAAGCTGTTCCACTGGTTGATCGCTCTCACCGTCAGAAAGTTTCTCCTCACTTCCAGGTTGAATCTCTCCTTGGTCAGCTTCCATCCATTATTCCTTGTTTGGCTTTCTGGTGCTATAGAGAACAGCCTGCTCCCCTCCTCTCTGTGGCATCCCCTTAAGTATTGGAACACTGCTATCATGTCACCCCTGGTTCTTCTCTTCGCCAGACTTGTAGTGGAATATAATGGACTGCAGAAGAGTACGCTGCTAAATCAAAGGTGAGCACTACCCAGTAATAATCCTGTGTTTGAAAGACAATTCAAGCTGCTGATTTTGAATTATAAACTATGATTTCTTTTGAGTTTACCATTTGCCAGACATGCTTCAGTCCCTAGACGTCGATCATGACTTGATAAAGTCATGATTATTCTTGTACCATTTTCTTTTTATAAAAACAATACTTTGAAGTGGGTCTTTCTTTTCTGTTCTTTATCTGATCAGATTGTCAAGGTTCAGCCACAGCAATACATCCAGGTCACTTTTTCATCTCTCTCTCCTCTGCCCCCCAGCAACTCTGCAGAATTTGTCTAGGGGAACTAGGCTGATAGGCTGAAGCCTGATATATCGAAACTGCTTCCAGCATGAAACTAGCCAAATTCTTCTTCAGATTTGGAGAAAGGTGGAAGAACAAGCTGAGAGAAAGGATGACATTCTTCTCACCATTTCTTGGTGTCGTTCATCCCCAGCAGGGGTGGGTTTCGGTTTTCTTTGCTGCCGGTTCGCTCAGGGACATGCTGCGGGGCGCACGCGCATGCGTGCCATGCAGTCATATGTGCAGTACTTTAAAAAAGCTTTTGCACATGCGCAGAAGCTAAAAACAAGATGGAGGCGCCTATGGCGCCGCCGGAGAACTGGCTCGGGTGTGTGGCAGGCCTGGGTCGCTGCTGGTTCTAGCGACCCAGGCCGCCAAGTTACTACCAGTTCTATAGAACCGGGAGGAACCCACCTCTGATCCCCAGGACACAACTCTTTGCCTTATGCAGATGACCCATCATTTGTTTTCCATCCTACATTTTCTAGGTCTGTGCAGATTGGATTTGATTATGTGAAAGATCATTTGGAGTTAGTGGGAGTGCAAATTTAACACCTGTCCTAGGATCAAATGGCTTCCCTCCACAGTTGCCATGCAATTCCAGGAAAAGATGTATTTGCTCTAAGTAGCTGCAGTTGGGCACTAAATTTTCACCCATCGCTTCCAGCACCTTTTGGGAACTCAATTGAAGCACTGCACAACCCTAGTATTTTTGTTCTTTGTCTTTTTATTATTACAGTTGCAGCATCCCTAAAGTTTCCAGTAATTGTATGCAAATGGAATTAATCAAATTCCACCCCTGCTCTGATTATCCTTGTGTTTGGTTCCTTGTGTAGTTCACTCAGAACTTAAAATGCTCTCTTTCCATGAACTTGCCAACTATCTAAAAGGCTGTGATTAGGGTAGGGGACAATGGTAATCTGATCACAAAATGAAGACAAGTCTTGCAATCACTGCATCCAAGGTTGGCAACAACATTTTACAGAGATTCTAGAATCAGAATAGAGTCTGATGGTCAGCTTGAATAAATAAAAATGTATCCTCAATTTTTTCTGGAGCTTGCCTTGTTTTCTATTTCAGGTTTAGTGTCCTCTGTTGCATGGTTCCTAACCTATAAAGTTCAACTTGTGTTTAATTTAGGGAAAGACCATTGATAAGACCAACTCAACCAACTCAATTGATAAGACCAACTCAAAACCTGACTCCTGGTGATATTGACATCATTGGCCTGTTTGTTTTAGGGGGAGTTTTAATCATGAGACTTTGTTATCATTCTGCTGCTTTGTTCTTTGTTGTCAAGAGCATTTGGTATTACTTTGATTGGAAGAAAAGTCTTTAAATGTTCTACATTTGAACTTGTGTAACACAATAGAATGCTCTATTGGGAGAGATAAAATAAATATAGACGTTTTTTTAAGAGTTATATTGTGCTTATGAAGACAAGGTTCAGTCAAACTCATAAGCTTGACCTAAGCATAAAAATGCACAAACAACTTTTAGGGGTATATTTTAATGACACTTCTGGAAAGTAAGAAATGGAAGTATTTTGGGAGCGATGGAATTTCTGGAAAACATTTTGAGTTATGAGAGATCTCTCTTGCTCAAAAATTATATGGGATCTCCAAATAAATTGTTTTCTATAATCTTCAACTTTTCCCACCTTTTCTGTCATTTTTTTTTCCTGGGAGAAATAGTTTATGGTTGGTGATACTAAGGTATCAGGCTTCTGTTCAAAAGTATCCTAGGAATTTACAGCTAAAACCATGCACACTTATAAGAGAAGAAATTGCATTCATTTCAGTAGCAGTAGTTTATGTATAAATGGATGAACAGGCTACTGAAGAATCTAAGGAGTGTACTTTTAGCAAATAAAGATGTAAGTATTAAAATATTACAAAATAAGAATATTGTTTGAAAGGAATGTGAAGTTTTCTATTGCATTTTGTTTCTGCTGAATCTGGTCATATTAAACGAAAACTCGATGCTATAGCCCAGTGGTTCCCAAACTTTTTCAGTCCACCGCCCCCTTGGTGCTACAAACTCATCCTCACCGCCCCCCACCCCACCCCCTGAGGTGGGCATGGCTTAGTGGTCAGGTGACCGGGTGGGCGTGGCCAACTTGTAAAGTGTGGTGAAACTCACTTAACAATGCTCTTGCTTAGCAACCAAAAGGTTAGGCTCAATTGTGGTCATATGTCTTTCTTTCGTTCTTTCTTTCTTTTCTACCTTCCCCTTTCTTTCTTTCTTTCTTTCTTTCTTTCTTTCTTTCTTTCTTTCTTTCTTTCTTTCTTTCTTTCTTTCTGTCTGTCTGTCTGTCTGTCTGTCTGTCTGTCTGTCTGTCTGTCTTCCTTCCTACCATCTTTTTCTTTCTTTCTGTCTTCCTTCCTACCATCTTTCTTTCTTTCTTTCTTTCTTCCTCCCTCCCTCCCTCTTTCCTTTTTCTTTCCTTCTTCCCTCCCTTCCCTCCCTCCTTTCTTTTTCTGTCTGTCTTCCTTTCTACCTACCATCTTTCTTTCTTTCTTTCTTCCTCCCTCCCTCCCTCCCTCCCTCTTTCTTTCTTTCTTTCTTTCTTTCTTTCTTTCTTTCTTTCTTTCTTTCTTTCTTTCTTTTTCTTTCTTTCCTTTTTCTTTCATTCTTCCCTCCCTCCTTTCTTTTTCTGTCTGTCTGTCTGTCTTCCTTCCTTCCATCTTTCTTTCTTTCTTTCTTTCTTTCTTTCTTTCTTTCTTTCTTTCTTTCTTTCTTTCTTTCTTTTTCTTTCTTCCCTCCCTCCTTTCTTTTTCTGTCTATCTTCCTTCCTTCCTACCATCATCCTTTCTCTTTCTTTCTTTCTTTCTTTCTTTCTTTCTTTCTTTCTTTCTTTCTTTCTTTCTTTCTTTCTTTCTTTCTTTCTTTCTTTCTTTCTTTCTTTCTTTCTTTCTTTCTTTCTTTCTTCATTCTGTCTTCCTTCCTTCCTTCCTCCCTCTCTCTTTCTTTTCCTTTTTCTTACCTTTTTCCCTCCCTTCCCTTCCCTCCCGCCAGCCGTGGCCAGGCCGCCTCCGCTCACCCAGGCCGATGGCTTGGTTCTCCGGGTCGTGCACCAGGTCGCAGAGCGCCATCAAGGCTGGCTGCCGTGTCAGCAGCTCGGGGTGCTGCAGCTCTTCATTGAGCTTGGGGAGGCCTCGGCGGCCGAAGGCCACAGGCACCTTGGTGGGGTCGATGTCCGGGGCAGCTGGGCTGAGATCTGCGGGTGCACCATGCCAGAGGGGAGCCCGCCGAATTGCGCATGCCGGGTTGCTAGGTGCCGGGAACGCCGGGCGGGAAAGTCCGCGCATGCGCAGGTTCCGCAGCGGGGCCTTCCCATGGGTCTGCGAGCGCTCACCCAAGCAGCTTCAGGAGAAGTCGGCTTCCCTCGTCGCTGTGCCGCACTCAGTACCTAGCACTTGTAACTCCGTCGCATTTCATGCTCTTGGGTGCAGGGCAGCCCATTCTGAAAGAAAACATCTCGTGTTTTCTTTCAGAATGGGCTGCCCTGCACACAAGAGTGAGGAATGCGAGAGAGCTTCAAATGCTAGGTAGGACGCCCGTTGCGCGGGAGGATGCAGTTTGGGGTGACCAGTCGTGCGGGGCGGAGCGGAGCCTGGGCGGGGCTGGGCAGGCCACGAGACGGGCATCATACCTAGCACTTGTAACTCCGTCACATTCCACACTCCTGTGTGCAGGGCAGCCCATTCTGAAAGAAAACATCCTGCATTTTCTTTCGGAATGGGCTGCCCTGCACACAAGAGCGAGGAACGCGAGGAAGCTTCAAGTGCAAAAGCATGGCGAACCACCTACCGCCCCCCCTGGCCCCTCTCACCGCCCCCCTGTCGCCACCCTTGCCTCTCAACGCCCCCCTAAGGGTTCCCAATGCCCCCTGGGGGGCAGTACCGCCCACTTTGGGAACCACTGCTATAGCCAATGAATAGCAGTCATCCTCGTTCATTTAGAAAAAATAAAATTTAGATCTCATAAAGTAGAAGCAGGCAAGCTGGTTTGCTCCAGATGTTCTAGATAGCTTCCAAAAGGTCATGACTAATGGTGCAGATTGTGATTTTGGTTCAAAACATCTGGAATGGTTCAGGTTATCTATTGTTGTAGTCTACATGTACTTGTTTATGCTATGTTTATGTCTCTATTGTTGCCCGTCCCTGCCGGAATGGCAGCCCCTTGGGTCCTCTTGGTAGTTATGTACACTACAAAAATATAATCTCCAGCAGAATATTGGTGGTTATAGGCATAGTTTGTTAGCATGAATGTAGTAGTTGTAAGTACATAAGTATGTAAATATATAAGTAGTTACTAAGTATGATTAATAATTAGTTTCCTGAAATTTAATATTTAGAATGTTCAGAGCATGTTCAGCCCAGTTTTCAGTTGAATTGTGTATGGGAATTGGATTATGAAAATTTGATGTCCTAGCTGCATGGATTATTAAAGTTTCCATCACACATTTGCATTTGATTGTTGTTTTGATTTCCTGGCTGTATTCCCATTGGGCTAATTATTGGGTAGTTGACCTATATTTCTCATAAGAGTCATATGTATAGATGTGGTTGCTTCCTATTTTACTCTGCTCTCCACTACTATAATCATCAGAATTCCACTAGAGGAAGACATATTTTCACAAGAACAGGGTATTTTTATTGTGTTTTCCTTGTTGCTATTAGAACAAGACTACATGGAAAATGCTCATGGATGTTGAACCTGACTCTAGTGACCTGACTGGATGAATCTTCATGCATCTTAGGATGCAGATCCTGAAGTCACTAGTTGCTATCTGTAACTGATTTCCTAAAATATAGAATATCTTGTATAATACAGATTTAGCTTTAGGTATGAAAACTGAGCCATTTGATTCCCTGGAAATAAAGAGGAATAATCTGCCATGCACTTATTATCTTAGAGATCCTTGCCCATCCCTGTTATTCATGATAAGGTGGAAGACAAAATTGTAAGAGTACATGGCAACTATCAACTTCAACTATCTTGAAGGAAATTTGGCCACGGAAAATCTTCATTTTATATTGGAGATTGCTAAAATACATACAGGTGGTCCTCAACTCAGAACAGTTCGTTATTCACTGTTATAATGGCTCTGAAAATATGCACTGCTTACGACCACTGATGGCTGCATCTCCATGATCATGTGATCAAAATTCAGACGCTTGGCAACTGACTCATATTTATGATGGTTGCAGTGGCCTGAGGTCATGTGATCCCCTTCTGCCACCTTCTGACAAGCAAAATCAATGAGGACAACCGTGTTACTCACTTAACAGCTGCAATGATTCCCTTAACAACTGGAACATCGTTCCTATCACCCATCTCCTCCCACTTATGACTGTATGACTGTAACTTGTTTATATCAATGGTTTATATCAATATTGATTGTTTCCTGATTGCTTATTTGTACCCTATGACAATCATTAAGTGTTGTACCTCATGATTCTTGACAAATGTATCTTTTCTTTTATGTACACTGAGAGCATATGCACCAAAGACAAATTCCTTGTGTGTCCAATCACACTTGGCCAATAAAGAATTCTATTCTATTTTGAGGGAACTGTGGCAAGAAAGGTTGTAAATGGAGCAAAACTCACTTAGCAACCATCTTCCTTAGCAACATAAATTTTGGGCTCAAAATTGTGGCTGTAAGTCGAGGACTACCAATGTTATTATTATCGAGCCGAGGTGGCGCAGCGGTTAGAGTGCAGTACTACAGGCTACTTTAGCTGACTGTGATCAGCAGTTCAGCTGTTCAAATCTCACCGGCTCAGGGTTGACTCAGCCTTCCATCCTTCTGAGGTAGGTTAAATGAGGACCCAGATTGTTTGGGGCAATATGAATATACATTGCTTAATGGTGTAAACCGCTTAGAGAGTGCTTGCACTATGAGGCGGTATATAAATCTCATTAATAAATAATAAATAAATAAATAATCTTAATGAAAATGAAATGGGAGCTTCTGTTACCCTGTATTTAGAAGGGGAAATAAAGTTTGTGTTTCACCATAAATGAACCCCTTCTTAAGTAAATAGGATGGAGGAAACTGAGGATTACACAGATCTGAACGCACCATCTAGGACACAGTTTAGTCATGAAGAAATATATGACAGCACATTGTAATACATTGTATTATTACAATGTATGTTGCAATATTATAGCAGAATTCATGTCACAGGAAGTCAGGTACCTTTCATTCAGACCAAATATTGCTCTGGAACGACTAAATTAAGCACATGATGGTCTTCACTAAGCATGTTTTCAGTTGTCTTTTTATCCTTGATCTCATCCACATAAATATTTCTACTACTAAAGCAGGTAAACACTATGGTTCAGGTTGAAATCAGCAATAAAAGTTAGTTGATATAGTTTCGAGCCGGATTATTACTTATTTTAGTGAGTGTAATATATTGTACTAAGCAAGTGAAAATAATTTAGCTTCATTTTCACTTCTGCAGATGTTAGCAATGATCTAACCCCCCTCCCACCAAAAAACAAAGGGGAGAGTAGGAAAGAAATTTAAAAAATGCAGAGTTGCATTGCAATTATATAGCATTTTGTTATATTTGGTCATTATATTATATTACTACATTTATTCTGCTCACATAAAACATTGTGAGAATAAATTAGCTAATATTGATTCAGAAGAATGTAAGACTGATAACTCTGAAGTGAAAATCAAGACCACAGGACAAGTTGAATTGTTTTAATAACTCTAATACTAAGAATGCAAACCTGTATTCATAAAGTGACATGAAATGAATCATGAACAGTTTGAAAGGAAAATCTTTGGAGGCAGAAAAATAATTTGCATTCTAGATTCTGGGCCTCAGGGGCAACAACTGCAATCATATGTAGAATAAATTGCCCAATTTTGGAGGGACTTGATAAACATGTATAGCATTGTTTTATTTTTTCTCAAGTTTTTCTCTGTCCTCATCTTGCCATTGCTAATGTTATTGTTGATCCCTTTGAGATATGACTAATTTTCCTGCTTGATGTGAATTGGTCATATCTTGGGGAAGTTAGTCCTTTTAAGAAGCTTCAGCAACACAACACAGTTGAGTATAGTACTGTAGCTACCTCAAGGGTGAAATCCAGCAGGTTCTGACAGGTTCTGGAGAACCGGTAGTGGAAATTTTGAGTAGTTCAGAGAACTGGCAAATACAACCTCTGGCTGGCCCCAGAGTGGGGTGGGAATGGAGATTTTGCAGTATCCTTTCCCTGGAGTGGGGTGGGAATGGAGATTTTGCAGTATCTTTCCTCTGCCATGCCCACCAAGCCACACCATGCTGACCAAGCCACGCCCACAGAACTGGTAGTAAAAAAATTTGGATTTCACCACTGAGCTACCTCCAGTGAAGTGCTAGCAGTGTTTCCCAACCTTGGCAAGTTGAAGATGTCTGGACTTCAACTCCCAGAATTCCCCAGCCAGCGAATGCTGGCTGGGGAATTCTGGGAGTTGAAGTCCAGACATGTTCAACTTGCCAAGGTTGGGAAACACTGTGCTAGGGCTTCTAGAATTCCTAGCCAGACTAGCCAATCATAGCTAAAAGAAATCTAGTATGCAGTGCAGAGGTGGGTTCCTATCGGTTCAGACCGGTTCTATGGAACCGTTAGTAACTTGGCGGCCTGGGTGGCTGAAACCGGCAGTGACCCAGGCCTGCCATGCCCCTGAGCAGGTTTTCTCAGCAGCGCCATAGGCGCCGCCATCTTGTTTTTTGCTTCTGCGCGTGCACAGAAGTATTTTTAGTACTGTGCATGCACGTGCATGTGCGCGCATGCGCACGGGGCACCCACCCGCGCGGTGTGTCCCTGAGCAAACCAGCAGTAACAAAATCCGGAACCCACCCCTGAAGCACTTCATGCTGCATGCAATATGAAGATTTATATAATCCCAGAATTAGAGCACATAAAAGCAGGAAGAAATGGAATATGATCTATTTCAGGGGGGGAAAGGCAGTATGGATTGTTTTTCCTGTAATAGATCACATTTTGTTTCTTCCTGCTTTTATCCAAGTGTCTAGGTTTGAATTTAGTATGGATTATTTTAACTAATCCTCATCAGTCTTTGAGCTTTAAATCCACAAACTGAGATAAAGACACCAATCCATGTCTTCAGACACATGAATAGCAATAGCAATAGCACTTAGACTTATATAGTGCTTCATAGTGCTTTACAGCCCTCTCTAAGTGGTTTACAGAATCAGCATATTGCCCCCAACAATCTGGGTCCTCATTTTACTGACCTCGGAAGGATGGAAGGCTGAGTCAACCTTGAGCCTGGTGAAATACAACATCCTTCCTGTCAACGACTACTTCAGCTTCAACCACAACAATACATGAGCACACAATAGATACAAACTCAAAGTGAACCACTTTAAACTTGACTGTAGAAAATACGACTTTAGCAACAGAGTGGTTAATGCCTGGAACTCATTACCTGACTCTGTGGTTTCGTCACCAAACCCCCAAAACTTTACCCTTAGACTGTCCACTGTTGACCTCACCCGATTCCTAAGAGGTTAGTAAGGGGCGTGCATAAGTGCACCAGAGTGCCTACCATTCCTGTCCTAATGTTCCCTTTTATTAGTACCCATCTTATGTATATAAACAATGTTATATCTATGTATATCACCAATACGTACTTGACAAAAACAAATAAATAAAATCCTAGATTACAAAAAAAAGAAAAAAAGAAAAAAAAAGAAAAAAATGATCTGCCAAACTGCTGGCAGCCGGTGATCAGCAGAAGTAGCCTGTAGTACTGCACTCTAACCACTACCCAAAGCAGCAAACCACCATGCTATACCTTCAAACTATTGCTTCATAGTGCCATCTGGAGGCCTTGACCAACAATGGTGCTAGGTGCTGTACATTAAGAACTGATAAGCCTCATTTCACATTTTTTTCAAAATTGCTTGTTCAATATTCTGAATCCAGTTTTTCCATTTTAAATGGTAATCTGAATCAGCTACATGACTGTCAAATTTTGGATGCTCTTTTCCTGATATGTAAATGCAAGATATTACATAAACATTGATAAATTGAATATTGTGTTTTGTCACCTCTTCATCTCTCTCTCTCTCTCTCTCTCTCTCTCTCTCTCTCTCTCTCTCTCTCTCTCTCTCTCTCTCTCTCTCTCTCTCTCTCTCTCTCTCTCTCTCTCTTCCTCCCTCCCTCCCTCCCCCCCTCTCTCAGAATCACAAAATAGCTGGATATTTGTTGCCTATTAAAAGAACAAGAGGAAAGCCAACAAATTAAAAAGCCAATGTGTAATTTTCTTTGCCTCTGCTTTGTGATGTCAATATTGAAAATAAGAATGCAAATCCATTGGCGTGCATGTTTTATAATTTGACATTTGTGAAATTACCACTGATTCTATTATCTGAATAATCTATCCCTTGTGAACCATTGGTATGAAAAGCAGAGGTTTTTTTTTCTCCCTAAAGAATTAGTACATCAATAGTCAGGTGTTTTATTTAGCACTTTGTCTCATATAATCAGTCTTTTACTGCCACAAGGAAAGCCCAGTGACATTGGCATGCTAGTGCAGAATGGGATAAATGGCAACAGCCAAATCACCATGGCCAACTTGCTAAAGGACAATTCAACAAATACAAAAGTTAAATTAATTTCATTGTAATCATAGCCAATAATAATAAAATAAACTCAATCCAGAAACAAGATTTACAATAATTTTGATGAAAACATGGTCAGCAATAATAAAAGTAGCTGAATGAAATGATTAATGCAGCATTGAATTGTCCTGCAGTGAGTTGTCCTGTATCAAGTTGCCCTGCAGCAAATTGGTCATCGTGAGTTGTCCTAGACCAGGGATGGGCAAACTACGGCTCTTTGAGGACCTGTGGACTTCAACTCCCAGAATTCCTGAGCCAGCCATGCATGCATGTTTGCCTACCCCTGACCTAGACCTTAGTGACATTATTGGTTGGGTGGAAAGGTGACTTTAGGTTTGATTTCAATTCCATTCAATGGCTGATTTTGAACTGGCCACTTTCTTTTTCAGACTCTTTCTTCTCCGTTTTCAGAATTATAAAAAAGGAGGCATATAATGTTTCGGGGCAGCCTGAGAGTTACTGAGTGGAGGAATGAAGTGCAGGGAGCAGGACTTTGGGTGGGATCCAGAGAGCAGCATTAAAAGAATCTAAAATAGTGATTTAAAATAGCAGCAACCATTATTTATACACACTATGCATGGGCACACACACACACTCAGCAGCAAGTATAATAGATGTTGAAAGCAGATGTATTTTGGTGTCTTTTTTCATTTTCCTTTCCGTTCACTGTTTTAAAATGCTCTTAAATTTATTTTCCCAAAGTAGGATGTCAGCACAAAGCTCTCTGGTTCTCACCGGCCCTCTTGAGCCTCCACTAGTTAAGCCAAATGTCAATGTTTTTCTTTGCTTACATTAAATATTTGGAGCATTTATAGATGATTTTTTACAAGCAGATGGTCTTTTAAAGTGTAAAAAAATAAAATAGCCAGGAGTCATTCATAGGTTCAGTGCTTTCACACTTGCTGAGCCTGTGCCAATGTTTGATGTACCACTTCACATGAGTTTCAAACCAAACTAACGATGGGCTTGGCAGCCAGAATGAGGATTCCAGACACCTGGCAACTACTAACACACACACACACACACACACACACACACACACACACACACACACACACACACACACACACACACCTGGAGCAATTGAATTAAAATGGATGTGCACATTTTTTTTCTTCCATCTTGAGTCCAAGGGTAGGAAATGAAGTTAAGCAAATAGACATAGGCTTAATGCATAAAACCATGACATGTTTTGCCAGAGTCAAAATGAATTAAATTTTAGACCAGTCAAATTATTTTGGCCCCAGAGGCGGGAAACTATGATTGGCTTCCTGGCAGTAAAAATACAATTAGCTGGATGGCCTCCAGTTGTTGGACTGCAACTTCCATGACCACTTAGTATTGAACACCATGCCTGAGTTTAGTGTAGCCCCAAATATCTGGAAGTGTATATGACATTCCTATACAAGAACAAGCTTAATGTCCCTGATAACCACGATGGGCCAGACATCCTAGAATATGAAGTTAAATGGGCCTTAGGAAATCTGAGCAACAACAAAGCTAGTGGAGGTGACAGTATCCCAGCTGAGCTATTCAAAATCTTAAAAGATGATGCAGTAAAAGTGCTACAGTCAATTTGCCAGCAAATTTGGTAAACTAAACAGTGGCCATAGGATTGGAAAAGGTCAGTTTACATTCCAATTCCAAAGAAAGGCAATGCCAAAGAATGTTCAAATTATCGCACCATTGCACTCATTTTACATGCTAGTAAAGTTATGCTCAAAATCCTATAAGCTAGGCTCCAGCAGTATGTGGATCAAGAACTACTAGAAGTACAGGGAGGATTTTGAAGAGGCAGAGGAACTAGAGATCAAATTGCCAACATACGCTGGATCATGGAGAAAGCTAGAGAGTTCCAGAAAATCATCTACTTCTGCTTCGTTGACTATGTTAAAGCCTTTGATTGTGTGGATCACAACAAATTGTGGCAAGTTCTTAAAGAGATGGGAGTACCAACCATCTTATTTGTCTCTTGTGAAACCTATATGCGGGTCAAGAAGCAACAGTGAGAACTGGACATGGAACCACTGATTGGTTCAAAATTGGGAAAGGAGTTCGGCAAGGCTGTATACTGTTGCCCTGCCTATTTAACTTATATGCAGAGCACATCATGAGAAAGGCAGGGCTAGATGAATCACAAGTTGGAATTAAGATTGCCATGAGAAATATCAACAACCTCAGATATGCAGATGATACCACTCTAATGGCAGAAAGTGAAGAGGAACTAAAGAGCCTCTTGATGCAGGTGAAGAAGGAGAGTGCAAAAGTTGAATTGAAACTCAACATTAAGAAAACTAAGATCATGGCATCCGGCCCTCTCAATTCCTGTCAAATAGATGGGGAAGAAATGGAGGAAGTGACAGATTTTATTTTCCTGGGCTCCAAGATCACTGCAGATGGGGACTGCAGCCAAGAAATTAAAAGACGCTTGCTCCTGGGGAGGAAAGCTATGACAAATCTAGACAGCATACTAAAAAGCAGAGACATCATCCTGCCAACAAAAGTGCATATAGTCAAGGCTATGGTTTTCCCAGTTGCAATGTGTGGCTGTGAAAGTTGGACCATAAGAAAGGCTGAGTGCCAAAGAATTGAGACCTTTGAACTATGGTGCTGGAGAAGAGTCCTGCAACTCTTGGACTGGACTGCAAGGCGATCAAACCGGTCAGTCCTAGAGGAGATCAACCCTGACTGCTCTTTAGGTGGCCAGATTCTGAAGATGAAACTCAAATACTTTGGCCACCTAATGAGAAGGAAGGACTCACTGGAGAAGAGCCTAATGCTGGGAAAGATTGAGGGCAAAAGAAGAAGGGGACAACAGAGAATGAGGTGGCTGGATGGAGTCACTGAAGCAGTAGGGGTGAGCTTAAATGGACTCCAGAGGATGGTAGAGAACAGGAAGGCCTGGAGGAACGTTGTCCATGGGGTCGCGATGGGTCGGACATGACTTTGCAACTAACAACAACACAAAAGAACAAAAAGAAAAAAAGAAGAAGGGAGACATTTGTTCCACCAGATGAAATTGGTCATCTGTTCTTTTCTGAGGAAGAATATTTTTAAAAACTTGATTGGACTCAATTTTTTTTATTTTTGTCTCCATATCTTCTTTTTCCTTCTATATTGTTGTATCTTCTATTCTTTTCACTTCAAGTTTAGTTAAACAGTTCGTGCTAAGTTGTTTGAAATCTGGGTCAGCACTGGGCAACATGGTCTTGATCTAGATAAAATCCAAGTCCTATTGACATTTATAGTTCCATTTATATCAGTGTTTTTCTAACTTGTCAACTTTAAGATGTGTGGATTTCAACTCCCAGAATTTTCTAGCCAGCAGGCTAGCTGGAAAGTTCTAGGATTTGAAGTCTATGCATTTGCCAAGTTAGAAAAACAATGATTTAGATTGTATCTTCCTTGTGGACATGAAGCTTTCTTTTTAAAATCCAATATGTTGGGATTGAAGCAAAATAAAGAATATGAACAAAGATGTGCTGGGGGCAAAGGATGAGGCAGAGATAGGTGGGGATGAAAAGAAAGAAAAATAAGATGCAGAGTGTGAAAGAAAGGAAGATATAGAAGCAAGCAGAAGAATCCATCAATCAATCTTCTACTTTCAGAAGTGTTCACTGTGGGAGCAAATGATGAAAGCAACATTGCACTTTTGATGCAAGCTCTGCTCCTTCTCGGAATGCTATTGTCGTATGTCTTTGAGTGAAGGATGCAGACTATGAATCTCTGGAATTACCCAGAGAAGATAGCCATGGCTTATGGCTACATTCTTTCCACTCTTGTATAGCAATAGCAATAGCACTTAGACTTATATACCACTTCATAGTGCTTTACAGCCCTTTCTAAGCGGTTTACAGAGTTCAGCATATTGCCCCCAACAATCTGGGTCCTCATTTTACCCACCTCGGAAGGATGGAAGGCTGAGTCAACCTTGAGCCGGTGAGATTTGAACAGCTGAACTGCTGAACTAGCAGTCACCTGAAGTAGCCTGCAGTGCTGCTTTTAACCACTGCGCCACCTCGGCTCAATATAGACATGACCTGCATCCTGCTTTCTTGCAATCAAAGATTGGGGACTAATTGCAATTGGGTGAGGATGGATCTACACCTCTGAAATCTAATTACTGGTCACCTTATGATGTGCCAATGGGTCTTGGCTTGTAGAAGTCATAGGTTGGTTAAAAGATGAGGCATACTTCTCTCCCCACTTCTTTCAGACAGACAGAGAAAATCCCTTTTAGAGCACAAATATTATTTGCAACCAAAAGATTCCCATTGGTTTTTTTCTTGGGCAGTATGTAGGACTACAAGCTGAAATGAAGGAGGCAAAATAGACAGTCTTTCCTGAACTTGTTATTACAACTTACTAAATAGAACATAGAATAATAGGGTTGAAGGGGCCTTGGAGGTCTTCCACTACAGCCTCCTGACTGTAGCAGGAGACTATTCTGGAGAAATGGCTGTCCAGTCTTTTCTTGGAAACCTCCAACGATGGAGCACCCACAACTTCTGGAAGCAAGGCATTCCACTGATCAATTGTTCTTACTGCTAGGAAATTTGTCCTTAGTTCTAGGTTGGTTCTCTCTTTAATGATACACCACCTGTTATTTCTTGTCCTGTTGTCAAATGCTTTGAGCATAAGTTGAGTCCTTCTTCTCTGTGATAGCCCTCAAGTACTGGAAGATTGCAATCATATCACCCCTAGTCCTTCTCTTTGTTGGACTAGACATGCCTAGTTCCCTCAATCATTCATCATATATTTAGCTTCTAGACCCCTTATCATTTTTGTTGCTCTTTGCTCTCTTTCTAGCATCTCAACTTCTTTTTTATATCTTGGTGATCAGAATTGTATGCACTATTCCAAGTGTGGTCTCACCAGTACAGCATAAAGCAGTACTATCACTTCACGTGATCTTGAAATTATCCCTCTGTTGATGAAGCCTAGGACTTTTTTGGCAGCTGCAGCACACTGCTTAAGTGGTGGTCTACCAGGACACCTACATCTCTCTCACAGTTGCTACTATTGAGCCAGGTACCACCCATTTCATATCTGCATTTGGTTTTCCTTGCCTAAGTCTAGGACTTTAATTTTCTCACCACTGAATTATATTTTGTTGAATAGGGCCCGGTATTCAAGTCTGTCAAGGTCTTTCTGAATCTTGAGTCTATCATTTGAAGTGTTAGTTATTCCCTCTAGCTTGGTGTTATCTGCAAATTTGATGAGTTCCCTTTCTATCCCCTCATCTAGAACATTGATGAAGATGTTGAATAACATTGGGCCTAAGACAGAACCTTGGGGGTACCCCGTTGCACACTTCCCTCAATGTAGATGTAATTCCATTGAGGACCACCTGCTAAGTGCAGTTGGTCAGCCATATATTTTATTTGCTATACATACTGTTAGTACCCCTTTGAAAAATGAATGCCCAATGTAAAGTATTATAACATTAGAAAGTTTGCAGGCTGTAGTATTCGAATAGAACCTGAGAATACTTTCAGCCAGGTGCCTGTAGAAAGCTCTCCAAGGCACACCCTCTTTACCTCCCCAGGTTCTGTTAGAGAACCAGGCACTGAAAAGAACAAATATTTCCATATCACCTTCATTGTCCCTCCAGAAGTGAAGGTTTCTGAAAGTAGGAAAGTTTTCCCTTTGGGAACTGATCCCTGAGACAGCTTCTCAATTTCCAGGGCTCTCCGGAAGTGTTGGGACTATAAACCCCAGAATCTCTAGCATCACACTACATTTTCCTAAGAGCATCTTTCCATTCTGTGAAAAGCTTATTAAGCATGTAGGCAATACATGTGAATGTGCCTTGCTAGGTATAAATTCTAATAGTATCACTCCATGTAAATGCTTTCTTTAATTAATTAAAAGGTTTAAAATATTTATCTTTCTAGCAATTGTAAGCCACAAGTATTTTAATGTTTGTTTAAAAATATGAAGTAGCACATGGTCTACATGTTGTACACTAAACATAAAAGTACATTCTGAGATTAATGGAATTTACTTTTGTATGTAAGTGTGAGAGTGAATCTTAAACAATTACTATGGCCTTTCTTTTTCCACTTTCTGTAAATTTTTAAGTTAGTTTAACATAATTTTTCAATTAGTTTAGTATAACCTGTTCTCAAGGCTCAATTAATTTAGTATAACCGGTTCTCAAGGCTCAATTTAATTTAGTGGAGCCTGTTTTTCCAAAAAGGGGAAAATACACTGTCCTATAATATGTATTATTAGTGATTGTAAAATGTAACTGCTTCAGTATGGCTTCAGATTATGTTTATTTAAACCCTTCTCTTTACATGATTAATGGTCCCCTGGTGATGTCACAGCACAAATCTGATTTTTGCTTATCAGATCCAGAACTGTAAGTTGAAAAGTTATGATCTGGACAGCTGTTTCAATAACAGTCACCCAAATCCATCAGAGGATATTAGCTCAGGATGAATCAAATTAAAATGTATATATACACTGGATAGTGTTTGTGGTGTACATCTCATAGTTTGTGCAAAGGTTATATTTTTCTGACATTTTTTCCTACACAGGCAAAGAAGTTTGTGTGTGTGTGTGTGTGTGTGTGTGTGTGTGTGTGTGTGTGTGTGTGAGAGAGAGAGAGAGAGAGAGAGAGAGAATGAATATGAATATGAATATGAATATGAATATGAATATGAATACGAATACGAATACGAATACGAATACGAATACGAATACGAATACGAATACGAATACGAATAAATGTGGGGAGGGTTAAAGCCTCTCCTTTCTCCTGCACCAGAATCCCAGATTGGAGCCACAGGTGCCATATTCAAATGCTTCCATAGACAGAGAAGTATTCATACATTTCTCTCTTCCATCTGTCTCTGTTCTTGCAATTGCTATAGTTGTTCAAAGGAAGGTTCAGGAGAACACAAAAAAATGAGATTCAGTTTCTTTTTCTGTGTTTCTAGGTTCAGGCGAACACAAATAATTGGATACGGGTTTTTTCTCTCTCTCTCTGTGTGTATGCGTGTGTGTGTTTATAGGTCTCATGTTAGTGATATGCATCCTTTCCTTGCTCTGAAACAATGTGAGTGATTTTGTGAAGACTGGCCTAGAAACCCAGGGAAAGAGGGCATAGCCACACCTGATTCCTCTCTTGTAACTTCTTTTGCATGTTTAGAGCCCAGAAACTGAACTCTTTCTTTTAAATGTCAAATTCTTTACTCTTGGATAGAAGCAAATAAGACAATAGCATCCTGACATTTAAAATGTCAGTCTGGCACAAACTACCACCATAACACGGTTTTTCATGACTTTTCATTACTCTCCTTGAGCTAGGTGGAAATTTGTGTTCTTTTTTTCCACAAGAAAAAAATGAAACTTAACTATATTTTATCTTCCTTATTTAGTGCTTACTAGTTATGTTGAATTGTAATTCTCATTCATCATCACTCAGTATACTGAGCTTGCTGGCTGCTCCAGATGGGAACTGTAGTGCAATGCTTTGAAGGATAGCAGGACCTGATCATCATCCTTCTTTTGTTCATATATCTTTGCCTGTATGCCATTACTTCTTTTTTCTTGCATACTTTTCTGACAATCTCCTGTCTTGAGTATTTAGTCTGTAAGTTCTTTGGTTCCGCTCTTTGATTTGCTGGGTACTAAAATCTAATTAAAAAGATTCATTGGCTGAAGTTTGAAATCCCCACTGACTGGAGGCTATACTGCATAATTCTGGACTATTTACTCCGTTATCCAGCAATTTCTTTTTAGTAAACTCAGTGCAAATTTTTCTGAACATGGAGCGCTGGGGCTTTGATACTATTGATAATAATGAATTCACATACATCCTGCCATATTTTCCTTCATAAATCATTACCAACTAATTCCTTGGTAAATTTGCTTTGCACAAAAAGAAGAAAAAAAAAATTTTTTTTAAAAAGAGGCACCTTAGGTCTTATAATATTGAAATTCACACCCAATGGTTTGGCAAGCAAGTCTCCCTCTCCTCCCTCCCTATGCCCAAATTGAACAAAGAACCCAATTGTGTTGGAGCAGGGCTTACCTTCGCTCAGGAGGAGAGCCGCAATGGGCTGATCCTGGCAGGTGAGTGAGCTGCACAAAGTGACAGGAGGCAGAGAGCTGCCTGCTCCAAGGAGTTGCAACCGAAAAGCTCTGGGCTTCAAAAGCCCGGGCGAGTCATTTATAACTCACCTCAGTCAAGGGGACAGAGGGCAGAGCTTGGAGTCTGATTGGCTTGCTAGCAAGGCAGTTGCTAACAGCTCTATCCAGGCAAAGCCCAGGGGATAGGAAAAGGAGATAAGAAGGCACTAGAAGGACAGCTCCCTCCACCCCCAATTTCTCTATATGTCTCCCCTCCCTTTAGAATCAGGTTGTTTGATCCCTTTGACCTAGGTGGCCACTCTTAGACAATACATTACATTCAGAGTCCAATGGGCTCTCCCCCCCAACATCACTCTGTTTCCAAAGTTGGGACTTTTGGGAGGGTTGCCAATTGAGGAATTGCTTTTGTTGACCTATTCTATGGTTTCCTGATGGACAGGACAGTGTCTCCTGCCAGTCTATCTGTCTTCTTGATGGCCAATCTGCATCAGTCAAGGACAATGGGACACATTGTGCCATCAACTGAACTCCCACAAGTCGGGCTTTGAAGATGGGATGTCCAGGGGAAAGCACTTCCTTTCTTGCTTCCAGGTTTTATTTTAGAAAAGAATGAGATAAAAGAGGTAGAATGAAAGCAAAGGAAAGACCTCCTCAAAAGTGGCAATTGATTCTGAACTTCCTGAATTGAGTGAAGGGACTGAAATTGAGCAGTTTCAGTTCTCCCACTTCCACACTGGTACAGACTTATACACATAGATGTGCAGCATACAAATCACACACAAGGCTACAGTTTTAAATGAGCTCATTAGAGTAGAGTTCCAAAATAAAAACATATCATCCCTATTTGTATGCCTGTCATGGTCCTTTAAAAAAATAATTTTAAAGAAATGTACTATGACTAGATTCCAGCTCCTGTTGGGAGAGCTAATGTCATAGACACTAGCACTGATGTTAGGAGATGATGGAAATTGCAGTAAAAAAAGCATTTACAGGGCTACTCTTTGCTTACCTCTGCTTTTTACTGCAGAATGATTATACTAGCATTTTCCTGAGAGAAACAGAAAAGTGGAATGCAGTGATCTGTTCACTTTCCATACAGTGGCAGTTCTTCAGATAGTAACACAAGGGAGATTGCATACCTAAAACTGGATTTTGGTGAAGATTGGCTGGTGGGTGCATAGAAGGGAGCATCACAGGTTAGTGGTTAGTGAGTGGTGAGAATTAGCAGACAACCTAGACCAGTGATGGCGAACCTTTTTTGGTTCGCGTGCCAAAAAGGGGGGGGATGCGTGGGATCACGTGTGTGCGTGCCCACACCCATAATTCCATGCACCCCCACGCATGTGCGTATGACCCCCCCACTCCCAGCATGCAATGGCACGCCCATTTTTTGCTCTCTCCAGGCTTCTAGGAGCCTGGGGAGGGCGAAAACGGCCTTCCCCACCCCCTCTGGAGGCTGGAAACAGCCTGTTTCCTGACTCCCAGTGGGCCCAGAAGGCCCGAAAATCAGCCGGCCGGTGCGCACATGCATGCCGGACCTGAGCTCGCGTGCCCACTGATATGGCTCCGCATGCCACTTGTGGCACCCGTGCCATAGGTTCGCCATCACGGACCTAGACCGTATAATGACTTCACAGCGATTCTGTGCACTCAGATGCTAATATCGGGAGATAAGCTACAATCCAATCAGTACTACTTGTCCTACAAATATTGGCAAAGATGGTCACAGCAATACTCTGCTTTGCTGTTTTGATATCCAGCTGCTGAGAAAGAGCAGGGGAAGGAGAAGAATTGGAAACACAAACAGAAAGGTAAAGCAGGAAGAGAAAAAGATGGAGGTGTCATTGACAAGTTCCCAAGAATTTACATTTAGCCCTGGGAAAATAATTTTGATATATGGGTATTTTTTTTCCAAATGAGGAGTGCAAGAGTGTCAGTAATTTTTCATCCACAAGTATCATTAATATTACAAACTTATCTCAGTGCCCAGAAATCATACTTGTTTGGTTTATCAATGAAAGCAGAAGTCTGATTAATTGTTTCCAGAGAGATAAGAGGAAATAGGTGCACACTTGTTCCCCTGTAAATATAATTAATTATCTGTATCAACTGATGTTACAGGGCAGCTTGATATGAAACTACAGAAATCCCAGAAAAAGAAAAATGCAGGGAATATCATACCTGTAATGTTGTCTTTCCTGCCCTCATGTCCTTGAGAGATGTTGGAACTCCATTGTTCAAACCTCTCTGCCAACATAGTCGAAGTCTGTTTCCGATTCTGGAACATGCACTCCATTATACATCTCAAGAATACCAGAGTTAAGGTGGCTGCTTTGTATGATCCTCAGCTCCACATCCTTCTACTATATTCAAGCATAGATTAGAACTCTTAATGGTATCTTCACAACACCATTGTGAATATGAGATGGAAGAAAGTGATCTCAAAGCCATAATTATTTGACCCATAAATATATGACTCTTTTCTCTTTTCTCAAAACATGCATAATGAATAGTGAATGTATGATGATGGAGTGATGACTGCTTACTAAAAAAAAACCCTGCTATACATGTCTACAGCCCATGGCTATATATAGTTGCCAAATAGAATAATCCTATGCTTCTGAGCTAGTGGAAGATTATAATCTCTGACTCTACTTTATGGGCTTCCTGGAGGATGTGACCACTATAAGATGCTGGACTGTATGTCATGAGCAATGAACTTCACCACACTTGCTTTCTAATAATTTACTTTTGAATAACTTTTAATATCATGGGATTCAGGGGATTTAAGGTTAAGTGTTACAATGCAGGATTATAGAACAGAAACAAACATTGTTTAGAGACTTACTAATTGTGAAAAGATTATTCCTTCTTACGCTCTCATAGCAAATATTCAGAACATTAGAATGGCTGTTGTTACCCCTTTCCTCTTCTCTTGGTTGTTACCTGGTAGAATGGAAACTACTAATGGATTTCAGTTTGATATTCCATAGGTTGCATGAGCAGCATTATCACATCTACCATCATCAGTCAATAAAAAAAGCAGGAAATCTCAAATCAGGGGTGGGTTCTGGATCCATTTGCTGCTGGTTCGCTCAAGGTTGCGCCGTGCGCGTGCGCCAGCAGCAATAAAAAAATAGCTTCTGCGCATGCGCAGAAGCAAAATCCAAGATGGCGGCGCCCATGGAGACACCGACAGAACTGGCTCCGTGACATCATCGCCGAATTACTAATGGTTCTAAAGAACCGGTTAGAACCTCAAATGTAATGGTTGAACTAAAAGAAGGTTTCAAGTCTTCTTTGTATTCTACTGCTCTGTTCCAAGACTGATTTAACCACTACTAGCTGTTTTACTCGCTATTATACATCACATATTTATTTCACTTTCTTGCATATTTCTTTTCTTAACCAAATATCATGATTAATATGCCTGACATTCAAATTTGGCATTATACTTCTTCGGAATTTAAAAGTTGGGTTACATCTTTATGACGTGTATAAGATAACAGCATACTTAATTTCTGGAAAATGGAATCTGATCAGTGGTGAGATTCAAATTTTTTTACTACCGGTTCTGTGGGCGTGACTTGGTGGGTGTGGCATGGGTTGGTGGGTGTGGCTTGGTGGGCATGACAGGGAAAGGATACTGTAAAATCTCCATTCCCACCCCACTCCAGGGGAAGATTACTGCAAAATCCCATTTCCTCCCGATCAGCTGGTACTCAGGAGGCAGAGAATAGATGAGGGTGGGGCCAGTCCGAGGTGGTATTTACCGGTTCTCCAAAGTACTCGAAATTTCCACTGACGGTTCTCCAAACTACTCAAAATTTCCGCTACCAGTTCTCCAGAACTGGTCAGAAACTGCTGAAACCCACCTCTGAATCTGATATGAATAAATATAAATGTGCAGGTACAAATAATTTGTCTATGGTAAAGGTTTAACTTTAGTGGTTTTTTAAAGCTTTCCTTTGTGTGTGCACCCAGCTCATTTTTTGGTTCCATGTTCTTTGAACAATTTCCTTGAAAACCTAGGTTTTCAAGGAAATTGTGGGAATGATCCATAGGAACGTCAACCAGTATATGACTTTCCTAGAGCTACCAAACCAGGGTTGTAAAAATCCAACAGATGGCAAAAATTCATTTCCCCCCCATCTTTTTATTGCCAGCTAGTGCATACATACAGTAGAGTTTTACAGCCAGGTCTGCAATCACTAATCAATCTCATGCACTTTCTCAAAATGCAAAGGAGGAATATTTTCTTCAGCCATTTGGTGCCATTTGGAAGGATAGTGATTGCAAGGCTGTTAAGGGGAAATTATGACATGATGGTGACAAGAAATGCATTCTGTCTACTATCTCTACTGCTGTGTCCACATTAGTACAATATGATAAATCAACTCTTATTTATTGTTTATTTATTTATTGTACATGAGTATCTTGTCTTGCAATGCTTGCTCGCCATAGATAGTGGCTTATATATGCTTAAACATATCATTTGAAGCTGAAGCATTATTACTATTTCTAGGGCACAATAACAGACATTTGAAACCAAAATGGCACAAAGCTCCTGCATCTTGAATAATTGTCAGCAAGGCTATTTCAACAGGTATAGCCTATTGATAAGGTATATTGTACTGAAATTATGAAAGATGCAGGAAGTTTGTCCCTATCAATCAGTAGTCCCTGCAACATACAAAGAGCCGAGGTGGCGCAGCGGTTAGAGGCAGGAACTGCAGGCCACTTTAGCTGACACTGATCCGCAGGTCAGCGGTTCAAATCTCACCAGCTCAAGGTTGACTCAGCCTTCCATCCTTCCAAGGTAGGTAAAATGAGGACCCAGATTGTTGGGGGCAATAAAAATGTACATTGCTTACTGATGTAAACTGCTTAGAGAGTGCTTGCACTGTGAGGCGGTATATAAAATGTCACAAAATAAAATAAACAAACAAACAAACAAACAAACAAACAAACAAACAAACAAACAAACAAACAGATAACTCTGCATAATGCCCTGGACAGAAGCAGCTGAGAGACATCAAAGGTGGGAAAGCTTCACTGGTTGGGTTCATTTGATTAATCATAGATTATTGAATAAGCTAAAATTGGCTGAGTTCATGAAATGTGCTAAGACACAAACCACATCTTGGCTTAGCATATTTATTAATTTAATTTAATTTAATTAATTTAATTTATAGGCCGCCCATATCCCGCAGGACTCAGGGCAGCGTACAACAAAGAAAGAACAATCAATAAGACAAAAAATGACAATTTAAAATGATTACAAAAATTAAAACACATCCTCATTCGTACATGGGGCATTGAGCTCTATTTTCACCCCGCCTGCAGGAAGAGCCATGTTTTCACGGCTTTACGGAAGGCCAGCAGGGTAGGGATGATCCGGATCTCTGGGGGGAGTTGGTTCCAGAGAGATGGAGCTTCCACAGAGAAGGCTCTCCCCCGCGGTCCCACCAACCGGCATTGCTTGGTTGATGGGACCTGGAGGAGACCGACTCTGTGGGACCTAACCGATCGTAGGGAGGTATGCAATAGGATGCGGTAGCATAGGGATGAACCCAGTCCTTACTTCTGACTCTTGCTTCCAAGAGAAGACCTAAGTTGAGTCAATCTTCCTCAAGATGGAAGTTTAGCACTGCTCTGCTTCTTTTCCAGATGGGGAAAAAAGAGAGCTGAGTTCTATATCCAGAGGTATTTACTTATTGCTCTGCTGATAACTTGTTCAAGGAAGTTTGAGAAAGAGGAAATAAATTTATCCTGTTCTAGACCTTAGTGTACCCTAGAATGTACAGGCATATAAAATATAATTGTTTTTCACACACCATGATAATATTATCAAAGTAGAGGGATTATTTCTAGACACTTAATATTAGTGAATTTATGACTCTTCATTGGATAATATCTTAGGACGGATGAACTTATTATAACAACCTTCATGAACCCAACTTAGAATGGCAACTTTTATGATTTGAAATATTGAAGTGTTTTAAGGGATACAAGCTTGACAAATGACATTAAGCTTTCACTAAAATCATAGCAGTCCAATTCTTGAACTATAGAAAAGTCAATAGGACTTACTCCCAGTTTAACTTCTATAGATTTGTAGTAATTACAATTAAAGTGCATTAATTCCTCATTGGGATTTGCAATCTTATGGTTGAAGTTCTAACTAAACGTAATGTGCTCTAAGCACTAAGAAAAAGTTCTGCATATAAATTCTTTATAATATTGTCACTGTAATTATCAATCAATCAATCAATTTATTATTACAGTCTTAGACCAGAGACCAGAACAAATAAAAGAACTCAGTATATATACACTTAAAACTTCTAGTATAAAATAAATAACAACTAAAATCTAAAATAAAATCCAGTGTCAATTATACATTGTCTGACTATACAATAGTTGCAATCCATAAACTGTGTGGCCCATTGTAGGTTCAACGCTAAAAGGGAAATGACTAAGCAGTGCAAAGGGTTTGCCACAATTGTTATATAACATCGCTATGGTGGAGAAGACACATGTTTGCGATGAATCCCCAGTACTGCTGCGCAGAATCTGGCCACCTGCGCTGTAGTTATGGACTGTTCATCCTTAAGCAGCCACTGGAGATACTGTAGGTAGTGTCAGAACGGCCAGGATACCTACCAGTTATTGGCAGAATATGTTTTTTCCTAATTTCCGTATAAAAGGAGATTAGTGCTCTAAGCACTAAGAAAAAGTTCTGCATATAAATTATTTATAATACTCCCACTGTAATTATGTTTCTGTATGGAAGTTTCGATTTTTAAACAGACTGGGGCGATCAGCAATACTCCTAGAGTAAATGCCTCTATTAGTCAAATGAGTTTCATTGTCTAGAGAAAAGCAGTTTTGAAGGACTTGGCCAGAAATGTTACTGAGGAGAGAAACAGGCCCTGTGCTTCTTTTAGGTGAAATAATCCGTATTGAAATTTTAGCTCCCAAGTTGCCTTATGTTATATTTTTAGACCAACTAAATCCCCTTGTGTTCACTTGAATACTTGTCTGAGCTAACATAGGGAGGCAGAACTTTATCCAGGCAGGAATGAGGAACCGAAATTAGAGAGAAAAGGGGGAAGGGGTGGGGAACAGAGGAGGGCTTGGGAGAAAAATTGAAAGAAGCAACCAGAGTTTTTGGCCCACACAGAAAAAAGACTTGAAAGCTTTCTTGTGTTTCTACTTACATGGAATATATATGGGTACTGTTTTTTATTTATGATATTGCCTTGCTTTATAGGGAGTCCTTGACTTACAACCATAATTGAGCCCCAAATTTCAGTTGCTAAGTAGGACAGTTGTTAAGTGAGTTTTGCCTCATTTCACGACATTTTTGCCACAGTTGTTAAGTGAATCACTGAAGTTGTTAAATGAATCTGGCTTCCCCCTTGACTTGGTTGTGAGAGGTTTTCAAAAAGTGTCAAATGACACTGGGACACTGCAATCGTCATACATACATGTCAGTTGCCAAGCATCCAAATGTTGGTCATGTGACCTTGGGAATGTTGCGATGGTCATAAATGTGAAAAACTGTCATAAGTCACTTTTTTCAGTGCCATTGTAACTTTGAATGGTCACTAAATGAAAGGTTGTAAGTTGAGGACTAGATGTATAAACTTTGAGAAATCTCATTAAGGCTATAATGAGGGTTGCTATGTCCTAACACAAAGCCCAGGTCTGTATACCTAAAATACACTTGTATATTTTACCAGGGCTGGTGTCAGCATAAGGTATCTTGTCTTGGCAGCAGCAGACTGATGTCTATTTATTTCGAAGTATAGTTTTTCAAGTTTTCAACCATCTATTCTACGTGCAGGTTTAAGCAGCCACTTGATCTGCAAATCTTACTAATATGCATAGCGGTGAACATTTCCTTGATGATTTCTCTATTTCAAGGTACAAAACATGGCCAAACTATTTAAAACTAGCAGCAAGTTGGCATTCCTATTTGGAAGTAAGCCCTACTTAAACCAAATAGAATTTAACGTCCTAATAAACAGGAATAGCATGGGGTATCTTGTTGATTATTTAGTAAAGATGACTAAAATTGGAGGAAGGGATAAATATTTAAGTTCTAGAATAGAATAGAATAGAATAGAATAGAATAGAATAGAATAGAATAGAATAGAATAGAATAGAATAGAATAGAATAGAATAGAATTTTTTATTGGCCAAGTGTGATTGGACACACAAGAAATTTGTCTTGGTGCATATTATCTCAGTGTACATAAAAGAAAAGATACATTCGTCAAGAATCATAAGGTACAACACTTAATGATAGTCCAGGTACAAATAAGCAATGAAATCATATTAGGAACCAGTCAATGTAAATCGTAAGGATACAAGCAACAAGTTACAGTCATACAGTCATTAGTGAGAGGAGATGGGTGATGGGAACGATGAGAAGATTAATGGTAGTGCAGACTTAGTGAAGAGTTTGACAGTGTTGAGGGAATTATTTGTTTAGCAGAGTGATGGCGTTCGGGGGAAAACTGTTCTTGTGTCTAGTTCTGTTGTGCAGTGCTCTATAGCATTGTTTTGAGGATAGGAGTTGAAGCAGTTTGTGTCCAGGATGTGAGGGGTCTGTGAATATTTTCACAGCCTTCTTTTTGACTCATGCAGTATACAGGTCCTCAATGGAAGGCAGGTTGGTAGCAATTGTTTTTTCTGCAGTTCTAATTATCCTCTGAAGTCTGTGTCTGTTTTGTTGGATTGCAGAACCAAACCAGACAGTTATAGAGGTGCAGATGACAGACTCAATCATTCCTCTGTAGAACTGTATCAGCAGCTCCTTGGGCAGTTTGAGCTTTCTGAGTTGGCGCAGAAAGAACATTCTTTGTTGTGCTTTTTTGATGACATTTTTGATGTTAGGTGTCCATTTTAGATCTTGCGATATGGTAGAACCTAGAAATTTGAAGGTCTCTACTGTTGATACTGTGTTGTCTAGTGTTGTAAGAGGTGGTAGAATGGGCGGGTTTCTCCTAAAGTCTACCACCATTTCTATGGTTTTGAGTGTGTTCAGTTCCAGATTGTTCCGGTTGCACCACAAGGTTAGTTGTTCAACCTCCCGTCTATGTGGATTCATCGTTGTCTCGAATGAGGCTGATCACTGTTGTGTCATCTGCGAACTTCAGTATTTTAACAGATGGATCGTTAGAGATGCAGTCATTGGTATATAGAGAGAAGAGAAGTGGAGAGAGTACACAGCCTTGGGGGGCCCCTGTGCTAATTGTACAGGTATCTGATGTGATTCTGCTTAGCTTCACCTGCTGCTTCCTGTTTGTTAGGAACAAGCATGGGGTATCTTGTTGATTATTTAGTAAAGATGACTAAAATTGGAGGAAGGGATAAAGATTTAAGTTCTACTGTAGAAGGAACTACCCCAGAACTTTTTCCTTGCTCAGTTCTAGCACTTGACACAAATATGGCAAATCCTTCACTGTTACGAATTATTTTAACAACTATAGAAAATATAAGAACCCATAACAATAGTGTACTTTTTGTATTTAATACCACATTATTCAATAATAAAGCTTATATCCTGCGAGGATACCTGTAATATCATCAAGGAAAAAAAAATCTGCCTTTCCCAGGTTCTTAGGAAGGACTTGATAGATGCCAAAACCAGTCTAAGCATCTGGCTGATTGTGCAATGAACCATAATAATAATAATGACTTGATGTAAATAATAACTATATAGAATAAACATATTTTTGTATCACTAGGCTGTAAAAGGATAGTGTCGAGGCTGTAAAAGGATAGTGTCGACGAGATGGTTGACATGTATGTTCAATGTTTTCTATTTTCAAAGATATTTGATACTTTATTTGTATATACATATGTTTACACATGTTTTTATGTTTGTTTGTCTTTTTAACATAATTAATAAAGACTATTTAAAAAAAATAATGACTTGAAAGGTAGACAAAAACGCCAAATCCAATCGAAACATTTGGCTGACCAACAATAAAATATAATTTATTAAGGACTTTAAAAAAATCTAAGACCCTATTCAAATTAAATACTTCCAGGTAATTGATTATCAATCTTGTTAATATCTAATAAGAATCACTATAACATGTGACCGATCACATATATA
The DNA here is from genome assembly GCA_023053685.1 of Diadophis punctatus similis. Classification (NCBI taxonomy): domain Eukaryota; kingdom Metazoa; phylum Chordata; class Lepidosauria; order Squamata; family Dipsadidae; genus Diadophis; species Diadophis punctatus. The sequence continues at coordinate 36,857,965 of JALIGW010000003.1, read as the reverse complement.
GGATAAAGCAAATGTTGGAAGTTTTGGAAGAACAACAAAACTATAGCAGTGTATTATATGTCTTTGTGTTTACTAATCTAGAAGCAAAAATGGCATATGGATACTTCTTAATGTATTCATTTATTTATTTGTATCCCGCCTTTGTTATTATTATAAACAACTCAATGTGGCAAACATATCTGACACACTTTCCTCCTTCTATTTCCCTCTGTGAGCTGGTTTGGACTGAAAGTGTCCGGCTCAAAGTCACCCAGTTGGCTTTTATGGCTAAAGGAGAACTTGAACTGTTCTAATCTAGAAGCAAAAATGGCATATAGTTACTTCTTAATGTATTTATGCATTCATTTATTTATTTGTATCCTGCCTTTGTTATTATTATAAATAACTCAAGGTGGCAAACATATCTGACACACCTTCCTCCTTCTATTTCCCCCACAATAAGAGCTCCTTTGTGAGCTGGTTTGGACTGAAAGTGCCCGGCTCAAAGTCACCCAGTTGGTTTTTATGGCTAAAGGAGGACTTGAACTCACAGGCTCCCACTTTCTAACCACTGAACCTAACTTGGATTATAGGTTTATTAGTGGAATATCACTGAACAGGATAGAAATGATTCTCTGATAATTCATGATAAGAGAACAAATTTCTCACATACATTTAATATCCATAGATAGACTGGCAAAGAATAGAAAGGCTGTATGGTATCAGCTAAGTTATCGGATGATACAATATCCTGTAATTAGTAAAAGCCAGAAGCTAATAATTTACAGTAAGTTTAGAGGTGTATATTTAATCTTAGAGAGCAGCTATGGTACAGTTCAATTGTATCCAAAGCTTTTCCTTTTGCCCAGAAATGAGAGGCATTACACTTCCCTTTCCAAACGATCCAGCTCTATGGATTCTTAACATTCCTTTTCACTGAAGTTTTGAAAGAACATTAAGCTTTAGACTAAGATTTTTGCTTACAGAGGTCATTGTATATGTAGGTGGACTTCCAGCAAATCATTAAATCCTTTGTTTTAGAAACCCATTACATACCTAGAGTGCATATGCGTAATGAAACACATAGGTACACAAAATTATCTCTGGAGTATGAAATATTTGTTTTATGTATGCTTTGTAGGGATAAGAGGGATTGTTTATTGATTATGTAATTCTCTAGACTTTAATGGCAAGTCACGGATCACATATAGTATATAAAGTCCTTTGTACATGTTATTCGCAAGACCAGGGACAAATGCATATTTGCATCATAGTGAGCCCTTTGTCAGGCCTGGAAACCATCTTGGGCATTGGATCTTCAGGCCTGCCACATTTAGTACTGTGGGAAACTGGGAGCGGGGAGGGTTGTAGGGAGCTGGGGAGATATGTAGTCATAATAACGTTCCTTTCTTCAAGAGTCAAGGCCACTCTGCCCTGCACCTGGAGGGGTGTGACGGGGAGGCATCTCCAGTTGGGATGGTGCATTGATTGGACCATGTGATGGACATGTGGGTGTTGCGGCAGGGACTTGGACTTTCTTTTGGGTGGGGAAAACTTTCTTTCTTTTGGGTGGGGAAAGATTTCAGATTCGGGTTTTCCCAGATGTGCCAATATGACATCTCAAATAAAGTGGAACTTTTAGAAAACTCAAGCATCGGAGTTTTCTTTTGTTGGGGGTGTTACTTGGAACCCTGACACCCTTAGGGTAAGTGATGAATATTCCTTGAAGCAGGTATATCTAACAAATCATCCTTGGTTTGATTTATCACTGTTGGGGATATTTCCACAATGGTTCTGGCTTCACCTGTCCAAATAAACTAAAGTATGGGTAATTTACCGTATTTTTCGGAGTATAAGATGCACCTTTTTCCCCCCTAAAAGAGGGTGAAAATCTGGGTGCGTCTTATACACCGAATGTAGCCCCGCCCAGCCTCTGAAACGGACCTTTGCAAGGCTAAAACAACCTCTCAAACCGAGCTTTGCAAGCCTGAAAAAGCAGCCTTTCAAATGGACCTTTGCAAGGCTAATATACCTGTTCCAGGCTGTTTGCTAAGGACGCTAGCCAGATGGATGCTGATAGGCAGAATTTTTTTTTTCTTATTTTCCTCCCCAAAAACTAAGGTGCATCTTATACTCCGAAAAATACGGTACTTTTCATTTTTGATATCTTTGCTCTCTGGCTGTTTTCAGGCAGACAAAGTCATATCTCATGTGTAAATATCATATAAGTCTTGGCTAATAGATCTAAGCAATTTAAATGAAAATTGTAAAATAAATTTAGGACAGAATGCTCCAATATTTAGCTATCAAATTTGGGTTTCAAAAATCCAAATATTTATCTATGCTGGCATCCAACAATCTACAGGATTATTGCAGCGCAAATTTGGTAGCCCTGCAAATGGGACCTTGTACTTGAAGTAGAAAACTTCCTGTCATTGATGTACCCCAGACCCAGGGGTACCCAGAATGGGACAACTTGCTGTAGTCAACTCACCATGGCCAACTTGTCATGGTCAACTCATCACAGCCATTTTGCAATGGCCAACTCACTGAGGCCAATTAGCCACAGAACAACTCATTGTGGCCAATTCACCATGGAATAACATACTGCAGGACAATTCATCAATTCAATTTAATTATTTAGAATAATTTAAAAAATATTTTAATTTTCTTCTTTCACATTTCATTTTGCCCCTTCTTTGGCATCCTTTCCTTAATCATCCTATTCCACTATTTCTTCAATATTAGTGTAACTCTTGTCCTTCAGCAAGTTGCCCGCAGTGAGTTGGCCATGGAGAGTTGACTGTGGTGAGTTGGCAGTGGCGAGATGTTATACACCTGATGTTGTTGACAGCAGAAATAGTGGAATAGGTCTTTGAGACAGAAATAACTTAGTGGGTAGCAGTTCCTCTGTTCTATACAATCCGCTTGAAGGAAGGGAAAATTAATTATAGTAGTAGGCATTCCTATGGTCATTTTTTAATTGAGAGGGACTATTAATTCCTGCATAAGTAGTTATTCCCTAACTGAAGTCAAATAAACAGAACCATTTATTTACCACTCTATTGCACTTAATTCCACATAAAATCCCTCTCTTAAGCAGAGACTTAAAAGAGACGAACAGAAACATCACCTTTACTCAGAAACACAGTCCTATCTTACAGCCCTGACTGATTAGTAGAAGGGCATACAAGTATATTAAGCATTAATATTTGGAATTAATAATATTCAGATTATAATCTGGAACTTCCAAAGAGGATGTCTGCCCCATTATTCATATAAGTTTCACCTTATAAGGCAGATAAAATAAATTGAGAGTTGTTTCAAGGTTAGTTACTGGTTTTAAACAATGACATAAATATTTTCAGATTTCTGGGTTTTCCTGTAATTTTTAGTTGAAAGGGAAATATCCTATATTTATTTATTTATTTATTTTATTTAAATGGATTTATATGCCGCCCAACTCCCAAGGGACTCTATTCTGCTCAGTGGAAGTTTGGAGTAGACTAGGATAAACTACTTGAACACATAATCTTCCTAAGAACCTATACTTGAAAACAATTTCAGTTGAAACTAGTAAGAGTGCCAAATGCTAGTATAATTAACTTCAGCGTGATTCAAAAATGTTGAGTTTGTGAAAATAAACTGAACTATGTTATTTCTAGAATATTTCAGGCAATGCAAAATTATATGGCACAAAGAGATGGTTTATGATGTCATTTTTATACACCATGATTAGCCAGCTTCTGTGCAGCCTGCAGATTAAAATGTACTCATGATAAGATAAGGTATGTTCATTGCAGAAGGTTTTGGTACCATAAAAGCAATTTATGTTGGCTTTGTATATTATGGAATGCAGGGAAAACAGAAAGTTTAAGGTGCTTTTCTGTTTTGTCTCTAGCACAACTTTCAGATCTCTCTTACTGAATTGAGATATTCACTCATGCACTTTTTTTTTTTGCCGTGGTAGGGGTAGGAAGAGGTAGGAAAGGGAGACAAACATTGCCGGAAGACACACTTAGAAATACAAGAAGCATGAAATGTAAGGTAAATTCATTGAGGTGGAAAATCCTTCCAAGAAATCAAGCACCAATTATTTACTAATTATGGTACAGATAGTTAATCCATTAATTCATTAACAGATAGTTAATGCAGTTAAAACATTAAAGAATACTGTATAATACTGTATCTTGACCATGATTAGTAGGAATTATTTTGTCTGTTCTTAATGCTCTACAAGGGTGAAAAACTTTTAATTTTCTTTTATTTAAACAAACATTAAAATCATTGGACACAGTGTGACCATCCTGTTTTGGTCATTTCTTTATATAATATTTACATAACAACAAACACAGTTATTGCTCATCATACATTACTATTTTGGTCTTATATACATGTACTTGTCCTTATTTATTTATATATCTAAGCCTTGCCCAGTTTCCATTCACCAAACTCTAAGCCCTTACTTCTCTGACTCCTTTTTCTCCTTTCTAACCATTGATACAGTTTGTCCCATATTTCAAAGTATTCTGTCTCACCCTTGTTTTTGAGTTCTAATGTTAGCCTGTCCATTTCTGAGCCTGCCAATATTTTCTTTATTATTTCTTCTTCCGGAGGGGTTTCTTCGTTTTCCCAGTATTGCGCATAGACCAGCCTTGCTGCAGTTATTATATGCAGCATTAGGTATATCTGTCCTTTGTCATATTTCTCATTTGTGATTCCTAGTAGAAACAATTCTGGTTTCATCTCTATATTTTTATTTAATATCTCTTCCAGCCATGTTTTAACCTGGTGCCAACATTTCCTTGCTTTATACACAACCACCACATGATAGAAAGAACCTTTCGCTATTTTGCATTTCCAACATTGCGGTGAAAGTTTCCTGTCCATTTTTGCTAACCTTGTAGGAGGAAGGTGCCACCTATAAAACATTTTATATAAATTTTCTTTATAGGCAATAGCCAGGGGTGGGTTCTAACTTACCTCGCTGCCGATTCGCTTCCTCCCGCACCACTTGGCCGCACCGCGCAGTGCAGAAAATTACCCCCCAAAAAGCCAAAAACAAGATGGCGGTGCATGCACAGTGCCGGAAACTCAGCTTCTGCGCATGCACAGAAGAAGAAAAAAATCAGCAAAAAAATTCCCCCCCAAAAAAACTCCCCTCTCCAAAAAAATCCAAAAGAAAGATGGCGGCATCCACGGACCGGCACCGACAGAACCGGCTCTGTGATGTCACCAGCGGTTTGCTACTGGTTCTATAGAACTGGGGTGAACCGGGAGAAACCACCTCTGGCAGTAGCCAAGGTTAGTTTCCTGTTCCTCTCCCACAACTCTTGCCATTTGTCCAAATTAATATTATAACCAGCATTTTGAGCTGAAGTAACCATAGTTTCTTTAACTTGTTCTTCCGCCTTTTGTATTCCAATAAATATCGATAGATTTTCTTTATCACCTTTTCGTCCGTTCCTAGCAAAATTTTGTCTATCACTATTGGTTCCTTCTTAATACCCCATTCTTTTTTATCTTTTATATACCAATCCTACCTCATACTTCCCTTCGAGCGGTCAGGTCCCACAGAGTGGGTCTCCTCCAGGTCCCATCAACCAAACAATGTCGGCTGGCGGGGCCTAGGGGGAGGGCCTTCTCAGTGGGGGCCCCTGTTCTCTGGAACCAACTACCCCCAGAGATACGAATTATCCCCACCTTGCTGGCCTTCCGAAAAGCCGTTAAGACATGGCTCTTCCTGCAGGCGGGGCTTTGAGACAATTTCACATCTTAGGTCTCCCCCACGTTTGTGTGATTTTGTATGTTTTTAAAATTCATTTTAAACTGTTATTAAATTTTTATATTGTTTAGTTGTTCTTTAAATGTTGTACGCCATCCTGAGTCCCCAGGGAGTAGGGCGGCATATAAGAACACATAAATAAACAAATAAACAAATAAACAAATAGATAAATAGATAAATAGATAAATAGATAAATAGATAAATAAATAGATAAATAGATAAATAGATAAACAAACAAACAAACAAACAAACAAACAAATAAACAAATAAATCATGATTTAATCTGCAGATTAAAAAAAGAGGAGTAGTGTTTTATGTTAAGGAGAATATTGTGGCTAAACAAATCTATAAGGATGAAGAGGGTAGGATTTTAATAATAGAAATAATATTAAATCAGAAACCGATTACTTTTGTAGGAATTTATGCCCCAAATGAGGGGCAAGAACAATTTTATAGGAAATTACATAATACAATCAGTGAAATAGAAGGAGATAACATTTGTATTTTGGGGGATTTTAATGCCATAATTGATAGAAAATTAGATTATAAAAGCGCTAAAGTAAGGAAACGAGTTAGAAAAATATTACCTAAATCATTTTTCAAAATGGTAGAGGAGTTGAATATACAAGATAGTTGGAGATAGCAAAATCAAGGAAAAATCAATTTACATATTATTCGAACAGACACAAATCGTGGTCCAGAATTGATATGGTTTGGATGTCAACAGAATTAAATATGGAAGTAGAGGAAGTGGAAATAGAGACTAACCTTTGGGCAGACCACAATCCAATAAGAATTAGATGGAGGGGACAAAAGAAAATGATTAGATGGACCCTAAAACGATCAATTTTAAAACATGAGGAATTTAGGCTGAAGATGGAAGAACAAATGTGTTTTTTCCCCAAGAAAATAAAAAAAGACACAAACCTACAAAATCTATGGGACATCACAAAAGCATTTATGAGAGGCATTGCAATAGCATATATGGCCAAAGAAAATAAAAAGAAGAAACAACGACAGAAAGATTTAGAGGAGGAATTTAGAAAACTAATGGCAGTGGATGTAATGTGCCGATGCCTGGACGATGCCCGGACATCGTCCAGGCCAATGCCTGGATGATGTCAGGATCTGGATGGGGAGGAACAGGCTCAAGCTTAACCCTGACAAGACTGAGTGGCTCTGGATATTGCCCCCTAAGGATTATTCCGACTGTCCCTCCTTGGTTCTTGGGGGAGAAAAACTAACTCCCTCAGAATGGGTTCGCAATTTGGGAGTTCTCCTAGATCCACAGCTAAAATTAGACCAACATCTCACAGTTGTGGCTAGGGGAGCCTTTGCACAGGTTCGCCTGGTGCACCAATTGCGAACATACTTGGAGAAGGAGGCTCTACTCACGGTCACTCATGCCCTTGTCACCTCTAGATTGGACTACTGTAATGCACTCTACATGGGGCTACCCTTGATGAGTATCCAGAGACTTCAACTGATGCAAAATGCGGCTGCGCGTGCTGTGGTGGGTGTCTCAAGATACGCCCACATAACACCCATACTCCGCCAGCTGCATTGGTTGCCCATTGGTCTCCGGGTGCAATTCAAGGTGTTGATATCATCTTTAAAGCCCTACATGGCTTAGGACCAGGTTACCTCCGGGACCGCATCCTATCTCATACTTCCCTTTGACCGGTTAGGTCCCACAGAGTGGATTTCCTCCGGGTCCCGTCAGCCAAACAATGCCGGCTGGCGGGACCTAGGGGGAGGGCCTTCTCTGTAGGGGCCCCTGTTCTCTGGAACCAACTACCCCCGGAGATCCGAATTATCCCCACCTTGCTGGCCTTCCGAAAAGCCATTAAGACATGGCTCTTCCTGCAGGCAGGGTGATTTTGAGACAACTTTCCCCCATGTATGTATGGCTTTGTTTGTCTTTTTAAACTCTTTTAAAATTGTTTTTAATAATCTTTATTGTTTAGTTGTTCCTTAAAATGTTGTACGCCGCCCTGAGTCCTCAGGGAGTAGGGCGGCATAGAAGAACACTAAATGAATATATGAATAAATGAATAAATGAATAAATGAATGAATGAATGAATGAATGAATAAATAAATAAATAAATAAATAAATAAATAAATAAATAAATAAATAAATAAATAAATAAAACTAGAGATAGGATTACAAACAGAACCTCAACGAGGAGACATTAAACAACAAATGGAATTAATCAAACATAAATTGAACATTCTCGAAAAAGAAGATCTAGCACAACAAATAAAGCAGAGTAAGCAAAATTTCTTCGAACATGCAAATAAGCCATTGAAGTGGCTAGCATATAAACTGAAAAAAGAAAAAGAAATTGATTAGTAAGCTATAAAATGAGGAGGGAAATACACTTTATCAAAATGAGGAGAAGATTTATGACTTTTATAAAAAAAACTACCAGTATACAAAAAGGATGATTGTAATATAGAAGATAAAATACAACAATATTTTAAGAAAGCTGAATTACCCAATGTTCCAGAGGAGATAAAAGATATGCTGAATGAAAATATTAGAATGTCTGAGTTAATAGATGCAATTAAAAAGCAGAAAAATAATAAAACACCAGGTCCTGATGGGTTACCATTGGAACTGTATAAAGAAATACAGGATTCCTTAGGAGAAATGCTACTCAAGGTATTCAATGCGGTATTGAAAGAAGCAAAGACACCAGCTTCATGGGCAGAGGTGAATATCACTTTGATTCCAAAGGAGAATACAGACCTAACGCTAATTCAAAACTATAGACCAATATCATTGTTAAATTCGGACTATAAAATATTTATGACAATAATGGCTGAAAGATTAAAAAGATATTTGAATAAATTTATACATTTTGACCAAAATGGTTTCCTGCCCAAAAGGCAAATAAGAAACAACATGAGGACGATATTGGATGTGTTAGAATACTATGAAGTGCATAGTGAGATGCAAGTGACACTAATATTTTTAGACGCTCAAAAAGCTTTCGACAACGTGAATTGGGATTTTATACTGAAACAGTTAAATTATATGGAATTTGGTGATGATTTTATAAATGCGTTTAAAACAATATATACCAAACAAGAGGCAAGAGTCATAATAAATGGGGAAGTAACGCAAAGCTTTAAGATACAGAAGGGTACGAGACAAGGATGCCCACTATCGCCGCTATTGTTTATACCAGGGGTAGGCAAACTACGGCTCTTTGAGGACCTGTGGACTTCAACTCCCAGAATTCCTGAGCCAGCCATGCATGCATGGCTGGCTCAGGAATTCTGGGAGTTGAAGTCCACAGGTCCTCAAAGAGCCATAGTTTGCCCACCCCTGGTTTATACTAACTCTAGAGGTATTGACAAGAATAATACGGAAGAATAAACAAATGAGAGGACTGGAAATTAAGAAAGAAAATTACAAACTGCAAGCTTTTGCTGATGATCTTGAATTTATAATAGAAGAGCCATTACAATCTGGCCAACGTCTTATGGAAGTACTGGGAGAATATGGGGAAGTAGCTGGATTGAGAATAAATAGAGAAAAAACTAAAATGATAGTCAAAAATATGTCCATAATACAGAAAAAAAGGGTAAAAAACTATTGAAGGCTGGAAGTTGTGCTGAATCCAAGGGCAGCAAAAGTTGGAAATGGCACAGTAACAATGTCTAGTGAATGTGTCCCATCTTGTATTTTTCTGAAGCTAAGATTTCTTTCATTTCTCTGGTTTGCTTTCAAGGGAGATGTGGTGCGTTCCTAGTTTTACTTTGGTTTACCTGGTTTTATTTATTTTTATTTTTATTTTTATTTATTTATTTATTTCATCAAGCATGTATTAGATAACAGATATAAGTATAAACATGATTATGAATACATGAAATGGATATGAATAAAAGGCAATATTAGGACAGGGATGGTAGGCACACTGGTGCGCTTATGCATGCCCTTTAAATACCTCTTAGGAATGGGGTGAGGTCAACTGTAGACAGTCTAAGGTTAAAGTTTTGGGGGTTTGGGGAAGAAACCACAGAGTCAGGTATTGCATTCCAGGCATTGACAACTCTGTTACTGAAGTCGTATTTTCTGCAATGAAGTTTGGAGCCGTTTACCATAAGTTTGTACCTGTTGTGTGCTTTACTTTAACCATTTAAAGTAAAGTTTAAAGTAAAGTGTGGTTTACTCACAAATTGGGATGGGAGAGAGAGAGAACACAGGTATCAGAAGATTTTGGAACAACTCTATAGTTCTTGTACTTTTTGTGAAAATAGAAAAAAACAAAACCAAGAAAGTATCTTGCTGCAGAAATACGGTTGCACACCATATGACCAAATATTTCTGCTTTAAAATTCAAAAAAGCTATTTGCCCTTAGCCTTGGGAGACCAAAGCAAAATTCCATAGGGGCTTTATTGCATCCCGCAGAGAATATTTATGCCAAGGTCAATGGTGCACTTGAGGCCAGAACTGACTGCTGATTTCAGCAAATCCCAAACTTGGCCAGGGAAATCGCCACATCCTTATAATCCTTATTACATGCTGATTTGCAGAAATGGTATGTAAAATTGTAGCGCTAGTTTAGCCTAGATCTTTGCCATTCCCCAGTATACAGATATCATGGGTTGTCATTTTGTGCAATATGAGATTATGCATAGTAGAGAAAAGCCCTATACCTCTCAGGGATTTATTTATTTATTTATTTATTTATTTATTTATTGCAATACACTAGTTTTACCTTCAAGGTTATTAAATAACTTTTAATAATGATTATGAACTATTCGTTCTCCTTCTGATCGGGTTCAGATAAAATGGAGTCCTTCTTACCAGTGGTTTTCTTGAACCAATTCAATGTGAGATTAACAAGAAAGATGACTTCAGGAAATCAAGAATTTATCTGATATGATGGTTATAAAAGATTACAAAATGTTGATAAATGATTACAAAATGTTGACCTAGAGAGATCAGTATATAGCTTTAAAACAAACAAAATGAGAAAACAGAATTATAAAGACCAAACTCCATGCAATTCAAATCACTTGAGATGAGAGCTATTAATCCTTTGATGCAGTGGCCACTCAGGTTAGGAACAATGACAGAAGAATGAACATCCCAACTGGATGATGACTAGATTAGACAATTTAGAAGAGTCATTGTGTATCCAATGTCAGGGTTCCAAATAGCATCCAAAATTAAATCAGAGTCCGAGTCTAAGCATTCCTCAAAGTCCCAATTTATTAATAGAGCCATGTTGGTAATCTGGGTGAAACCCGAATCTGAAGTCCCCAGGGTTTCACCACCCAGTTGAAAGTTCAAGCCCTTGTCCCCACACCCACAAGTTCATCACATTCTCCAATCTCCAAGTGCCATGCTGGCAGATTCCACCCATCTCCTTCCATGCAGGTGCAGAAGCTCAGAGACAAAGGATGACCTTGGCTTTCTAGAAAGGAATTTGTTATGGCTACATGCTAACAAACTAATACTATTCCCCTTCCCATTTTCCCACAATAGAAAATGCATAATAGAATACTATATAGTGTGGCAGGCCAAAGAGTCCAAATAAAATGGCTTCGGCCTGACATCTAGTTGATATGGGATTTAAGTGGCAATATACAGTAAATACATATTGTCAGAAAATTTCATTGCGATGAGGATTATATATGCCACACTTTCTATTTCATCTTAAAAATAAACAATGCATGTCCCCAGGATACTAATATTCATAAACCATACACAATTAAAAGCAGCTTTCTTTGGTTCCTAAGACTGGATAACCTTGAAGAGATAAGTAAACAAGGGAGGATCCTGATAATAGATGGTGATGAAATAAGCACCTGGTCCCAGCGCTCAGAAGTGGAATATCCTCTTCAGAACTCTTTACACACAAGAGAGTGAAATCAAGCACTCTTTATTGTGCTCCTTACCTATGTGGAGAGTTAACTTTCATTTATTATTGTACATGCAGATTTCATCCTGTTTGCCATTTCTAAGAGCCCTTTCACATCAATTATTGCGTCATTTAGGATATCTCATTATATCATTTGCTTTAGTATCGGGTTATATCTGTTATACTTAAAGCTATAGCAATGTGGGCATTTTCTTTGAATCATCACAGATATTGTAACTTTCACATTGGCAGGGACTCTTGCCTTGCCATGCCTTCTGGATCCAAGATTCAAATGAACTGTCACTTTCTCAATCACTCCTCCCCTCTCCATAAAAATTAAACATCTTTCTTCCTGGAACTTGTCGCTTCCTGGATGCATTATTTCCTTTCCTCCCCAAATCCAGCCACTGTGGCAACATGTAACCATGATCATAGCTATGAGGAAAAATTGCTGAGATGCTCCCATTTTACTTTCCTCATTCAGAGGAGTTTTTAAACAAAACAGAGGAAAGATAGTGAGTAAACTGCAAAGTTTCTGGAAGATTTCCTTGCTCGTTTTTTTAAAGAATTGATGTTATCATGCAGTTTTCCATCACAGTACCTTCATGGATATTTTGGCAAACTAAGAAATAAATGCATGCCAATGCATGCAGTGGGAAGCTAGTCTAGCAAATTCTTTTGTAAGTAGAATTTTGTTACCACATGACCTATGATAGCTGAGAGTGAGCACTGGACACTAATTGGAACATATTCTTGGACTTTCCTATTGGTCAGCTGGAGGAAAAAGGATGAGCCTTGGCTAACATATGGGGTTTTCAGAATAAGTGTCACACTACAACACAGCTATGGAAGTGGAAATTCTGGTTCTGTAGAAGTATAGGCATCTCTGACTCAGGATAATGCCCGAGTGTGACTTGCATAAACAAGCTATGTCCTTTTGTACTTGTATGACATCATCACACACAAGAGGCACAGTTTGTGGCATATTGTGTTACTTGTTCACCCTTGTCCTCCTCCTGTGTGCCCTTCCCCTATCTTACCCTCAGTCTGAAGATTGGTTAAAAAAAAAAGGCTAAGGAGCTTTAAAATCAGAATTGTATCTCTTTGTAAAATTCAATTCACACATTATTTGGATAGGATTGCATAAGTATTTTATGCTGTTTTGTGTCATCCTAATCTTTGGTTTCAGGGTTGAATTTACTTGGAGTATCAGTGATTTTCTCCATATTTCATTTTAAGCAAGATATCCGTAGGATTTTTTTTTAAAAAGCAAGATGATTATCATGGAGTGACTGAAGGTCCACCCATTTTTAATGGCATTGCATGTGCAACACATCATCATGGCTGTCAACCTGTCCTTTCTGAAGGGGAAATGGTGCAACTTGCCACAGTGAACTTGCTGCGGCCAACTCACCACAGCCAACTCGTCACAGCCATCTCGTCACGGCCAACTTGCTGTGGGACAATGTAACAATTCTATGTAATTATTTAAAATAAATAAAAAAATATTTTAATTTTTGCCATTCACATTTTATTCTGTCCTTCCTTTTGCATCTTTTCTTTAATGATTCCATTCCACAATTTCTTTGATATTAGTGTATTAGTGTATTGTCCCGCAGCGAGTTATCCTGTGGCGAGATGGCCATGATGAGTTGTCCTGCAACAAGTTGGCCGTGGTGAGTTAGCCATGGTCAATGTTCCCTCTAAGCTGCGCAGCCACATGATACAGCACATAATGAGAGAACGGTGTGCAGCAGTTTCCAACTGCCGCACGCCATTTTCTAATATCAGAGGCTGCGTGACTGCGCGCCTGCGCACATGACTAGAGAATGGCACGCAGCAGTTTCCAATTGCCGCGCGCCGTTTTCTAACGTTAGAGGGACCATTGGCCATGGTGAGTTGGCTGTGGCAGGTTGATAATGGTGAATTGTCATAGACCCTTTTGCAGGCACTCCTGAGTTTAAGACTGGAAACATTCATGGCTTTAATAAAATCTATTCCTTACCTGCAGCATGCCTTTTTTTAATCCCTGAAATCTTTTTTGCTTGAAAAAAAGCCAGGACAGAGATTGCAGAAGTGTGTGCTTTCAGGGTAAAAAAAACCCCTTAGAAACGGATTTAACCAATTTTTTTGGTCTAATGTGGACTATAATACCAGATAAAGCACATTCTGGCATTGAAGAGAATGAAACTTCCTCTATTGATGTGAAAATCATATCAGTATAAGCAAAGCCATAATTTTTATTTTTATTTTAAAAAAACAATCTATCCTGTAAATGTATGCTTTCCATTCTATAAAATGGAAGTAAAAGAAAAAGGGTGAAAAAGTATTACAAAAATAGATTAATCTCCCAAGAGAATGAATAAATGAGAATGTGAGGAAAGAGGACAGAAACCTCTTGGAAAATAATAATTAGATTTTAGTTACTGAGTGACACAAAAGTCCGTGGAGGCTAAATGGGAAATACGAAAAAGAAAATGCTTGTTTGAAGTGAAAGAAGTTGTGGATGGGAAACACAGGGATATAAATTGGTGATTGCCACAGAAATGAGGATAAGGGAAAGATATTGTTATGTGTTGCATAATAAAACAAAACAAAATCAAAGACTATTGTGAACAATGGAGGAAAAGAAAATTTGGAGTGATTTTGAAAAAAATAAAAGTGCTTACTATTTCTGTCTCAGTTTCTAAACTGCATTATATTACTTCTCTGAGATAAGTATGTACTATATGTACGACATAACAATATTTATGTACACATAAGAAAGAATGTATATCTATGTGTATACTCATGTGCTTTTATTATTGTCATTTAACATTTGAATGTCTGAAACTGAACAATTGATTGACATATACAACCTGCAGTTCTCCTTGGACTTTACACTTTTATATTGCATTTTATATTATATTAGGATATGGTTAGGGTTACATTAGTCTTCAAAGAGACCTTCTAGAACAGGGGTCTCCAACCTTGGCAACTTTAAGACGTGTGGACTTCAACTCCCAGAATTCCTCAGCCAGCTGGCTGAGGAATTCTGGGAGTTGAAGTCCACACGTCTTAAAATTGCCAAGGTTGGAGACCCCTGTTCTAGAAGGTTTAGACAATTCTGAAAAAATAACTAGTGATGGTAGAAGATAAAATTCTCTGTCATCAGTGAGGAACAAATGTGTAGGGATTAAACAATTTAAAAATTAGTGATTAGATTTATCATCCAGGAGCAAAATGTAATTCATGCACTTCACTCACCTCTATTTTTTTGGGGGGGGGTGTTTCATAATAATGATAATATGGAATAGGCTGGACTGAGGAAGAGTGACTGACTGAAAGACATTGAGTTTCCAAAAAGCTAAGAGTAGATATGAGCCTATCACAATACTACTGCTATATCTATTCTGTAATCAACTCTTTGTACTTGCCATTCATTTTGCAACAAATAGAAATTGAATAGAATGGAGCTGCTTAGTTCATTTTTTTTCAACACTTATGAAGTAAATGCACTGTGTTATATTACAATACTATTAGGAAGGGCCATTCATGTTCTAGTGAAGATCTAATAAGAAAGGCCTAAAGGCAACCTTTTTAAAATGAGCACCTATTTGTTTATGCAAGCACTCTCCTATTGGAAACCAAATAGGATATAAGCAAATACAGAATAAGAAGGGGAATGGGAAACCTACCCAACTAAGCATCTTTTTGTCCCTGAGTTGTAATATTTACATGGGATGAGTCAGCCTTGCATGAACCTGAACCAAACACATACTAATTCAAAAGCATTTCCAGTGCTTGGGGTGTAATCAACAGAGTGGGGAATATCTCACAGCTTTTCTTAACTAATTTAGATAATTATAATTAAATATTGAAGCAGAATGTATAAATCTACTATTTTGCTGTTTTTGGGAAAATATGGATTGATATAGGGAGTGGAATCAGAACTGCTTCAAAGACACAAATTGGAAGTATATGCATTTTACAAAGAATTCTCTTAATTGGTTTTGACTCCTTGAAATCTACGTTGAGATAATTCTACTGTATTTGGAGCATTTAAGATAATAGAAGACACTATTTTTGTAACCAGAATCTCATTTAATATTTGGGAAAATGCCAATTGTCGCAGTAGATGGGACCCAGTTATGGGCTAAGATTCTTTTTATATCTGATCAGAATTTGGAGATAACTTTGATATAGATTTGAGAGTTTATGGAACTGTGTGTGTGATTCATGAATGAATGAATGAATGAATGAATGAATGAATGAATGAATGAATGAATGAATGAATGTATGTATGTATGTATGTATGTATGTATGTATGTATGTATGTATGTATGTATGTACGTATGTATTGGCCGCCTATCTTACCACAGGTTAACTCTGGGCGGCTTACAATCATTCATGTGTGAATGAATAGTGACCAAGTTTTATGAAAGAACTAGAAATGTTTATATGTAAGGATATTAGAACCCATTTACCATTGGCAGAAGCTCAAAGGGGCAGGCTGTGATTAATTCCAATTCTGCAAGCTCTGAAGAAATAATGATAGTGTGTAGGCTATTCCTTTACAATTACTTCTCCTAAATTGAAAACAAAACTGCAGATTAGCAGGATTGGCATTAAGTTATAGTATCCTCTAAAATCAATCAATTATGCCAATGTACAACTCCATTACTAGCAAGCATGTAGGATGATTTCAGACTAATAGGCTGTTTAGTCTTAATTGTCTTGTAAGTTTAGACTGCACTGATCTATTTTAGAACATTTTTCATAAACTGCCTTTAAAAATGTTTCCTAAACTTGATACACTCAGAAGGTTGTAGAGAAAGTGCCACACCTTTTAATATCTGTGCTGTCAGCTCACCTACAGAGTCTGCTTGAAGCAGTGCAAAGCAGAGGTGGGTTCCTCCCGGTTCAGACCGGTTCGCTCGAACCAGTAGCAAGCCGCTGGTGATGTCACGATGATGTCACAGAACCAGTTTGGTTGGTGCCGGTCCGTGGGCGCTGCCATCTTTTTAAAAAAATTTTTTGAATTTTTTGAATTTTTTCCAGGTTTTTTCTTCTGCGCATGCGCAGAAGCCAAGTTTCCAGCACTGCACATGCATCACTATCTTGTTTTCTGCTTTTTAAAAAAAAATCAAATTTTTCTCCACTGCACATGCCCTGCCTGCGCGATGCTCGCTTGCCCCGCCCAGTCACTACAGGTGATTGGTGTTAAGTAAGCGAATCACTTTATGATCAAGAATAGCCTTAGATTACGGATGTCAAACTCGCTGCGTCATGTTGCTGTCATGTGATGTTTCATCTTTTTCCCATTGGGCGTGGCCTGTGTGTGACCCATCCAGCCAGCGGGCCGCCAGTTTGACACCTCTGCCTTAGACTTAAAAAAAAAAAGAACAAAGTGACTGACTGCCAAGATATTACAAGCACTATTCCAACAGGCATTTCGTATAATATTTCATAGTCCTGAAGTTGGTAGCATTTGAATTTTGGCCAAGGAAAACTGCCAATAATTGTAACTACAGTGTCATGTGGAGGAGCCGTCCAGCAAAGCCCCATTCCAGATGCTCATTAAGATGCTGTCTAGGCAATGTGATTTAAGATGATAGAAAGAATAGAATAGAATAGAATAGAATGGAATAGAATAGAATAGAATAGAATAGAATAGAATAGAATAGAATAGAATAGAATAGAATAGAACAGAACAGAACAGAACAGAACAGAATAGAATAG
This sequence comes from Diadophis punctatus similis, assembly GCA_023053685.1. Taxonomy (NCBI): domain Eukaryota; kingdom Metazoa; phylum Chordata; class Lepidosauria; order Squamata; family Dipsadidae; genus Diadophis; species Diadophis punctatus. The sequence goes on along the minus strand of JALIGW010000003.1, from coordinate 36,840,600 downwards.
AATAGAATAGAATAGAATAGAATAGAATTCTATATTGGCCAAGTGTAATTGGACACACAAGGAATTTGTCTTTGGTGCATATGCTCTCAGTGTACATAAAAGAAAAGATACATTTGTCAAGAATCATGAGGTAAATTTTCACAGCTCTGGGATGGCAGGAAAACACAATGAAGTGCCAGTTGAATGTGAACCTTCCATCCAAAACCCTTTAAAGCTAGATATATTGAAACCTGTTACTGTAGAGATTGATCACTTGCAGTCAGCACATAAGCAGATGAATTTTATTATTTTTACTGCAGGTTCCAGAACAGCTTGCTGACATAGGATGTATTATTGGGAATAATACTTAAGGCATGGAGGAGACTCAGTGGGGGAAAATTTCCAAAAATGATCAGGGGGGCATTTCAATACCATGATTGGAACTGCTCATATACAACTAATATCAACTCTTGACTGGGTTTCAGGAATGAGATAGTACCATATATCTTATTCTGTGATAAACTGTTGTTGCAGTGTCATCTTTGCAATTTAAGGTAATTGTAACATTAGCATTTTAGAGATTGTTTCATTCCATGTATTAAACAAGTAGCACCACTTTTTGTGTCTACTACATGATTACCGTATTTTTCGGAGTATAAGACGCACCTTTTTCCTCCCTAAAAGTGGCTGAAAATTTGGGTGCGTCTTATACTCCGAATGTAGCTTTTCCGAAGCTTTTTTTCTCAGCCCTCACTAGGTGCTAACAATCTTCCCAGCTCTTACCTTGCAGGCTTTTTCATTGTTACTCTCTCCAAAGAATGTTTTTCCAGCCCTAAGTCTTTGCAGGGTTTTTTTTCATTGCTCTACTTGCTCCAAAGAAGTTTTTTTCCAGCCCTAACCAGGTGCTAACGATCTTCCCAGCTCTTACTGGCTTGCAGGCTCTTTCATTGTTACTCTCTCAGAAGAAGGTTTTTTTAAGTCCTAACCAGGGGATAAAATAATGTGCTGAAGCTGACCAGACTAAGGACGCTAGCCAGATGAATACCTGGTAGGCAGATTTTCCTCCCCAAAAACTAAGGTGAATCTTATACTCCGGTGCGTCTTATACTATGAAAAATACGGTAGTTATCTCCTGAAGAAAGACAACCATTAACCTGGAGATTTCCAAGTGAGACCTATATATTACTAAAATTGTCAGGGTTTGTTTTGTTTGTACCCTCACGTTAGCCCAAATGATGCATTATACTGCAACAATTTTTTGAATCAAGGTACTTAAAATCTACTAGCTTAAAAATATGAACAATCTGGGACCTACTACTCTAGTTGAGTTGAAATTTCTAGAATGTTCAGACCAGTTTGGCTGTTGTTGTGTCCCTATAGTCACGATTTCCAATGATTCCTGTCAGATCCCCAGAAGCAAAATCAATGGGGAACCAGCAGGTAATCAGTCATGGAAATCATGTGACTGCAGGGAGCTATATTTCTCTTACTACACATATTTAATAAACTGATATTTTCTTCTTTAATTTTCAAAGCAAAGTGATAGCAATACTGTGCATTGTGTTCATTCTGGACACATCAGACCTTTCTCTCAAAAGACGGCCCAATGGGTTGGGCAGTAGTTGATAAAAATGATCTAATTTGCATGTCCTTTTGCTTTCTTAGAAAGTGGGCTTGGTTCCTCCTTGTTATTAACATTTTTTGGAGTTTCCCATTCAACAAAGAAGATGATGCAAAGGCACCTTGGAAATTGATGCTTGGCTGAACATTCAAAGTCAGCAACCCCCTTTAAAACTTGCATCTTTTCCTTGCTGCTAGACCATGGGTAACCAAAATACAAAAAGGAGGGAGGATTAAATGTTTTCAGTAATCCAGCCATGGAATTTTTTCTATTACCATTTCCAGATTAGACAAGCTGACAATCACTCTCATAGCTAACCTGTGACATGGGATCAAAGCAAATCCAGTGTTTCTTAAAAAAAGAGAGAAAAAGGCCAAACGATCTATTACCTCATTTTTCCATGTGATTTAGGATCAGAATCTAAGATCACTGTCTAAGGGTGGGCATGGTGCCTCCTTTATGGAGAATAGTTTTCTGTCTATCTTGGGACAGATCTGCTTGGCCCATTGCCATCATGGGAAATCCAGTGCTTTCTAAGTAGAGGAGCAGATAATATCTCCATCTTCCTTCACCCAGATGAATGAATATATGCTCTACACCCACATTTTCCTGCTTAGATTTAAAATGGTTGCTTCCCAACCAGAAAACCTTAAGCCTTTCAGAGCAGATGGTTTCTACTGCTTAGTTTCAATATGATAGTAGCCTCAGCACCAATTGGCCATAGCACTGGACTTGCCTCCATTAGCTGGTCCTTGTCCTGTTAAGGCAGTCGTCCTGGGTTGCTGAGTTCCTTAAAAAAAATAAAGTTGCACTTGATCCACTGATGGCCCATTAAGTCTTGAACTATTCTACGTAGCTCTTAGAGACTCCATTCAGCCTTCCTAATTGGCATCTTTTGGTTTTTACCCAGGCTGTCTCCCATCATACATTTTCATGCCTGTCATCACTGCAGTGCCATCTCCTGCCATTTTCCCTCTCTCATCATCCCACTCTCCCCTGACAAATCTCCCACCTCCAGCTGAAGGGACCGATCCACAAACATAAGGAGATAAAATGTGAAATGTTAAAGGAAGGAATGTGGGAAAGGATCCCTGCGTGTAAAATCTGGGTCCAGTAAGGATATATGATCAGGCGTATACTAGCTTAGAATCTGAGGCCTGCAGAAATTGGGGGAGGGATAGAAATTGGAAAGTGCCTTGTTGGTTGAAAACCAATATTATTACTCAATGGGCTACATTGGCCAGGCTCCCAGGTCAATAGAAAAGAACTGGAGCTTCTTTGCCTGCAAAGTCAATTCATCTTCAAAGGCTGCAAGGTAAGGAGACAGAACTAAAATTGGTACTACAGCCTTTCTCTATAGAGTCCACACTGGTTACTTGGAATCACATTAAGGCACTAATCTTCTTGCCACCATAAATTATTTTATTTAGGGAGCAGAGGGCTTGCATCTTCCTGTATTTCCACTTTTCCTGATGAAATAAAGACTGGTAGGATCCATAAAACTTCCAACCATTCTTACCCTGTATCAGTGCTTCCCAAACATTTTTCTTCACTACGAAAAATGCTTATTAGACAGTGCTTATCAGAAAAACCTTTTACCCAATGGTAAAAACTTACAAGTCAATATAAATGTTCCTGTTGTGATTGGGTGATGGGTTTGTGTGCTCTTACCCAAAGCGGACAAAACGACACTTTTGTCCAATTTTGAGCACTTTACCAAGGTTTAGGAAACTCTGTCCTATGCATTTAAGAAAAATAGGGTTACACACTGTTACTAGTAGTTACACCAGGACAATATTTTGTGGAAGCCTTTAAAAAAAATGAGGCTAAATGTCAATTAGGAAGGACAAGTGCATTATTAACAAGCCAAGCACCGTATGCCTGCCTTTTCTTTTTTTTTGGAATGGTGAGCAATAGCACTTAAGACTTACAGTACATACCACCATAGTGCTTTACAGCCTTCTCTAAGCAGTTTACAGAATCAGCATATTGCCCCCAACAATCTGGGTCATTTTACGATCTCGGAAGATGGAAGGCTGAGTCAACCTTGAGATGGTGAGGATCAAACTCCTGGCAGTGAGCTGAATTAGCCTGAAATACTCCATTCTAACCACTGGGCCACCATGGTTCTTAAGCCATGAAGATGTGAGCTATTATTCACCTTATGATTGTTATTATACTGCGATACACATAAGAGGGCTAAAATCTCTATAACCCCACTCGACAACTCTAATCCAACTTGGGCCTTCTGTCTCAAGCTACTGATTGTACCCCCAATGCCAAATTCTGATAAAGTCATTCAAGTATAATCCTACCTTCCTTTTCCCATGGCTCTGAACTTAAAATGTATTAAAAGACCTGCGTGTTAGCTCAGATTTTGGACAGTAATGACATGTCCTGGTATCCCACTGGTTGGGGCAAGGAGAGAAACACTGTGGGCATATAGGCCTTGAGAGAAAACAAATTCTCTTCCCTGCCATAAAACTTAAGAGCAGACCTGGAGACCTTTCAGAAGTGATGCAATATGTTTGTATTTAAGTAGATATTTAGTGGTTAGGGATAAGTAAGGGTTGTATTGTATTGTATATGTATTCTAGAAATATCCATCTAGCATGTATACTGTTTTAAACTCAGTTGCCTAAACTGACCCTAACTAGAAAAGCAGTTGAGAAACCAAGCAAATGAGAGTTGAAAATGTTAGTCACTCGATCCACTAGCCACCAGAGCTTTGCTGTTTTCATGGCTAGATTTACTTTTGCTGAACTATTATTTATTTATTGACTTTATATGCCATCCATCTTGCTATCCAGAGCTATAGTTGCACCACAGATAGAGGCTTAGATCTAGTAACCATGATTTATTAAATAAACTCCAACTGCCATCTTTTGCATAATACACTAAGGTCTATACCTTGGATGGGCACCTTGAAACTGAAATGGAACCCTGAATCTCCTCTTAGCAGTCCTGAGCTCCTCTGATCACATTCACATTAAAGTGAAAAGGTCACAAGATTCTGATATTCTAAGGCAGAACACACAACACACACAAAAATCTAAGATTTAAAAAACAAAACAAAACAAAAAAGCAAACAAGTATACAGGGGTGAGAATTGTAAATTGCAGTTCCGCCCCCTTACATGATATGATCCTGCCACTGTGACTATTGACCTACCTAAATTCAGAGTCTCAGAAAGGTTGCCATTTCATCCACAAACCATAGATTATAAATACCCATGGCTGGATTCACATAAGAAAAGTCATAATTAAACAACCCAGGGGTGAAATGCTCCCGGTTCGCTCGTGCCTTTCGGTCGTCGGAGAGCCGGTTGCGAAGGCAGCGAAGGCTCCGCCCACCTGCCCGGACGCCGCCATTTGGGTTCTTTTACCCTCTGTGCATGCGCAAAGTGTTCTGTGCATGCACAGAGGGTAAAAGAACACAAATGGTGGCGTCCGGGCGGGTGGGCGCAGCCTCGCGCTACCTTCACAACCGGCTCTCCGACAACCGACAGGCACGAGTGAACCAGGAGCATTTCACCCCTGATTTACCAACCATATTATTATGTGAATTTAAATCTTATACAGAATTAACACCGACTCTGGAGTCATCCTTGATTAGTTTTTCTTCTGTAGTAAATATTGAATACACAAGTGAATTGATTAATTAAACTGAATATGCAGCATCCCATAAAATAATTTGTGGGGACAAAGAAACATGCTTGAATAATCACTTTTATGAGCTACTGTCCCACAACTGACTTTTTAAAAATGTTTAGGAAAATCTTTTTAAGGAAAACTGTTTTTAAATGTTCATACCATTGGCTCACTCATTTGTAGCTGCCCACCAACTTGTAGATATCTAAATGTCCAGCTGATCTAGAAAGCTCTACTTTGTGCTTCAGTATAGGCAGGATATATCTTGGTTCTCAGAAATATAGATATGCTCCTAATTCTGCTCAATGCAGGAATCCAAACAAAAAATCTATAATCCAGCCCTGCTGTAGGACCCCTCTCTTGATAAGTGTTAGATTTTTTTCCCTATTGATCAATTAGATCTATAATACCGTACTCAATACAATAACTACCATTTCTTATGAGTTATTAATGCAGTCCCAAAATATTTTGAGACTGCATCAATATTGCTCAGGTATATGCACAATCACACGACTAATCCATACACAATTTGCATGCTCGATTAAAATTCTAAGATCCATTCAGGCACAAACTACCAGGCACACTGATCCTACGGCTGTGCATCTGATTATTTTCTTCCAGGTAAGTAATTTCACATCTCTTTTTATTAAATTCAATTTTAATTGAGTTGGCAGCACAATGTCCAAAAATGAATTTGGCTGTGTCCTCACCAGCCAAACCTGAATTCCAAGGTGTTCAAGTAGTACAGTCAACAAAATATTTACAGAACAGATTCACGAGATCATATTTCCCTGCCCAATTCATTCTGATTTGCAATGAGATATCAGTTCAGGCTCCATGTGGTCCTTTTACAAGATGGAAATCAATAAAAATCCTTATTAGCTTAACAATAATTTTATTACGGTTGCTGTCTGCACTGGCTGAGTTGTATATTTTCAGTATTAGTCTAGTCTCTTCTTTTAGTTTAAAAGAAGGTGATACATTCAACCATTATATGAGCAAAGAAGAGATATTTGCACCAGCTAGTCTTGACCTGATCTATATCTCGTGTGCTAGTTTACCCTGTTCCTTGATCCATACATATGCATCATTAACTCTTATTGGAAGAAAGTATTTTCCCCCAGTACCTGAGTTCTTCCTTCTGGTAAGTACCGTATATCCAACAAAGAAGCAGACAGCAGGCTGGCAGGACAATAATTGGCCTGATTATGCTTCAAATTTCCATACTGATTCAATATGAGAACATCTTTTCTGAAAATGGCTTCAATCTGTTCCATACAAATACAATTCACACCTGAAACTCTTTTCAGTAAAAAACAGGATCTTTGAACAATGGTAGGAATGAACTACCGGTACATATCCAATGTTTTTTTAAAAAGAAATTCCTTTTTCAAATCTCTGCTATTTATTTCCATGTACAAATTGATTCTGTTATATTCCCTTTTCCAATATTTCATTTCTCTTTAGTATTTTTAAAAAAATTCTCTGTAGAATTGCTTAAGTAAGCACTAACCTTCTACAAAAAATAAGGACCCTGAAAATGGATTCTACGTTTATAGTTTTACAGTATTTTTTTTTTGCTCAAGAGCCTCTGTTTCTATGCAAAAAGAATCATGTATCTATGTGATATTAGTTTCCAATTCCGCATAATATTAATAAACAAATATTAAAAGTTTTGCATTTCTGCTGTAAAATCAAGATTAACATTGCATTTTCAAAGGCAGGAACCAAGAGGGGAAACCAAGCTGTGCACTAGGGTGATCTAGGGCAGGAGTCACCAACCTTTCAGACCTCAGGGACCACTAAATTCATAATTTTAAATCCCACTAATATGAATTTTTTAAAAAGATAAATAGTATTTAGTGCAATATAAAAAAATGCAAATAATTTTTCTGCGGACCACCAAAATTTTCTCATGGACCACCAGTGGTCCACGGACCACCGGTTGGTGACCACTGATCGAGGGGTTGAATGTTGGACTACGCAAGACTCAGATTCTAGTCAACTCTTTACCATGGAAGTACACTGAATGGTCTTGACTTGTAAGTTATGGTATGTTGAGTTGAGAAAGTTACTCTTTCTCAACTCAACATACTTCACATGACACTTGTTGTGAGAATGAGACATACACTTATACCTAAAGTACTACATATGTATATTATTTAAATAGCAATGCCTGAACATTGTAGATCAGCTTTCCCCAACCCACTCTAGCACCTTCAGATGTGCTGTCTGGGAATTAAGCTGTATCTAGAAAACATCAAGCTGGACCAGATATTATCTACTATAGTTTTAGCAAAACAACATGACAAAATCTAGGAGTCAATTTCAATATGAGATCAGGACATTCCATGGAGTGTTCCGGAACATAGATCTGAAGTGGCATATGAGAAGGGTCTGACTGATACAGTAAGGTCATAAATCTTTCAGCTCGGTAACTGTTTTCTCAATACTTGATGCTGATTCCTAAATGTCTGTGTGTTCAGTAACCACCAGGAGTCTGTTCCATCTCTGCTGGGATGCTAGAGGGCAATATTGTTATATCAGTTCATCCTTTACCCTGATGGGCAGCATTCCCCAGTAGCATCAGCTGTTCCATGTGCCAACTTTCAGACTGTATCCAAATGTCAATCATTCCGAATGGGATGTCAGCAACATTTGGTTGTGGGCTGATCTTCTGGACTGAGCTTTATAGAGTCGGTTAGGTAGTTCTCAATCACCCCTTGATACTAAGAGAAAAATATAAATAATTAAAAACATAAATCTAAAATTTAAATCTAAAAAAAATCACTTTGCAAGATAAGACCATTTATTCATCTGGCCAATCATTTGAAAACTGTATAGACAGAGAACTCTCCTAAGAAATAGATATATTTCTTAGGAATGACAGATGAGGGTTTTATTGTGCAACTGCCTGGTATATTCATGTAATTTATAAAACGTTAATTTTTTAAAAAAATTATGGCTTCCACTTTGGCTCCATGCTGCTTTGTTTTCTTTCTTTTTATTACAGTGAGCGAGGTTATTTTAAGGGAAAGCTGTTTTAATTGATGTTGTTAAGAGCCTTCCAATTGGAAAAAAGCTTTATCCCCTGTTCATTATGTCACTTGGATTTTCCATACATTTGTCTGAAATATAGAACCACACAAATGCAGATTTCTTTCTTAATTCAAAGCTCTTTCTTAAACTTCTTAAGCAAGATTGAAAGCCAGGAACTTTGTACTGCTTAGAGGAAGAAAAAACACTCAATGCAACCAAAAATTACATGTTTAAAAATGGATAAATTTTTCAGTGCCATCACCTGCATTTTAGAATAGTCCAAGAACATTCCTGCTCAATGTAAGCATAAGGCAAAAAGAAATGTATTGTTTAACATAATACAAAATCAGTTGCAGAAAAATCAAAGCTATCACGGGTTTTTTTTTTTTTTGGAAATGGTTCAAAGCCTTCTTACCCACTGCAACGTTTGGTCATAGATTTCTGCTTTTATGAAATCCACTAATCATGTGATTCATCAAATAAAAAGCTAAGAACCAGACTGTGGAAGGAAAATCTTTACATTTCTGCATATGGCAATGTGAGCAAACAGCAACACCTTGTGGTGAAACAGAATTTCTTCATCATGTTTCATTAGGCAAAACAGATGGCTTTTACTTGTCATGTGAGTAAAAAAAGGAAGCTAAAATCCACAACCAGACAACATCTTCATTAAAATGCTCTAAAGTTTTGTGTTAGATAGAACTTTTGATAGGGCCAGCTAGTACAAAATGTAGGAGATAAGGAAGGGGTCCTCAAATCCTGGTCCATGGCCTGGTGCCGGGCCTCGGCGTGTTAGGAACCGTGCTGCACAAGCAGCAGGCAAGCATGGAAGGTTGTGAAGCTAAATTTGTGCAAACAGTGTGTGTGTGTGCATGCCAAACCATCCCCTCTGCTGCTGTTCCGCAGAGCCAGAAAGATTGGGGACTGCTGAGATAAGGAAAGCACTGTACAATCTTTAGGCCAGCTTAAAATTAATGTTAGCTATTTTATCTCCCTTTAGCTAATGATTTAAAATCAGGGGTCTCCAACCTTGGCAACTTTAAGACTTGCGGACTTCAACTCCCAGAATTCCTCAGCCAGCATGCTGGCTGAGGAATTCTGGGAGTTGAAGTCCACAAGTCTTAAAGTTGCCAAGGTTGGAGACCCCTGATAAATGACAGTCTCACTAATCTTAGATAGCATTTGCCAAGACATGAGGGTTTACAGTTATATCAGTCTTCCCTTTCTCAACCTCTCCCTTTTTGTGATCTTCAGAAGTTTGTTGGAAGAAAGCAAATTAGATCATTAAATATTTATACTGCATATACTTTTGAAGATTATAGTCTACCGTGGATGAACTGTTATTCTGAATTGCAGGCTTGCCTTTGCTATACAAAAGAGAACAGATTTTCTATTTCTTATAAGCAATTTGCCACTTACTCTTGATAGCGCTTGCCTTGTCAGGGTCTCAAAAGCCTGCACCACATTAATATCATTTTTGGCACTAACTTCAAAATATGCTATATCTTTCTCCTTGCACCAGGATGAAGCCACCTCTTTGGACACCTAAAAATAAATGAAATGTGATTAGCTGGTCTAAATATAATATTACATGGAAAGTTGTTTCTTTCAAGAATAAAATGCAATGAATACAATGAAAATGCTGTTTATATTTGTCATCCCCAAATAATGGAATATTAATAATAAATAATATTAAATATATAATGTAACATAATAAATAATATATCCTATATCGAATCATGAATCTTGGATGGAACTTAGAAAATCTGCACATTTACACACCGTATTTTTCGGAGTATAAGATGCACCTTTCCCCCCTCCTAAAAGAGGCTGAAAATTTGGGTGCGTCTTACACTCCGAATGTAAGCTTTTTCGAAGCTTTTTCCCCCAGCCCTAACAAGGTGCTAACGATCTTCCCCGCTCTTCCCAGCTTGCAGGCTTGTTTTCATTGCTACTCCCTCCGAAAAAGGTTTTTTCAGCCCTAACGAGGTGCTAACGATCTTCCTGGCTTGCAGGATTTTTTCATTGCTACTTCCTCCGAAGAAGTTTTTTTCCAGCCCTAAGTCTTTGCAGGCTTGTTTTCATTGCCCCTCCCTCAAAAAAAAGTTTTTTCAGCCCTAACAAGGTGCTAACGATCTTCCCGGCTTGCAGGCTTGTTTTCATTGGTAGTCCCTCTGAAGAAGTTTTTTTTCAGCCCTAACCAGGGGATAAAATAATGTGCTGAAGCTGACCAGACTAAGGACGCTAGCCAGATGAATACCTGGTAGGTAGATTTCCCCCCCCCCCTATTTTCCTTTCCTATAACTAAGGTGCGTCTTATACTCTGATGCGTCTTATACTCCGAAAAATACGGTAATTTCCATCTGTCAATTGCAAAAGGCTACACTGCTTGGATCCACATATATATACAGTTAGTCCTCAACTTGCATTTAGTGACTGTTTGAAGTTACAGCTGCACTGAAAAAAAGCAACATTACTTTTGTCACACTTAGGACCATTGCAGCATTCAGCAAAATTCAGACACTTGGCAACTGGATCATACTTATGACTGTTCCAGTGTCCCAGGGCCATGTGATCTTTAGCAATCTTCTGACAAGCAACCTCAATAGGGAAGCCAGATTTACTTAACAACTGGATTACTAACTTAACAAATGTAATGATTCACTTAACAACTGTGGCAAGAAAGTTGGTAAAATGGGGCCAAATTCACTTAACAACTGTCTTGTTTAACAATGGAAATTTTGGGCTCAATTGTGATCATAACTTGAGGACTACCTGTACCATGCCAATACATTACAACATCCTAGATTCTTTGAACTCGATGCATATGAAGGCCAATACCAGCTAAACCAGGGCTCCCCAACCCCCGGTCCACAGACTGCCGCCAGGCCGTGGCTTGCCAGCAACCAGGCCACGCAAAAAAGCGAAACCCCATCTGTAGGATGCAGGCAGCACACGAAACCACGCCCCCCCTGATCCATGGAAAAATCTCTCTCCACAGAACCCAGTCCCTGGTGCCCAAAAGGTTGGGGGCCGCTGAGCTAAAGCAATAGTAAATGGCGAAAAAATGATACATTGTTGTATGCAATAAATTATGATATATGTATGATATAATACATAAACAATAATAAAGTTATCTTGAGTTGCACTAGGATAGCTTTATATAATGGTTAAACGAATATATTCTTGAAGCCTCAGAGATGGATACAGATCAGTGGTGGGTTGCTGCTGGTTCGGACTGGTTTGCCCGTACCGGTGGCAGAAATTTTCACCCGCTCACTGAACCGGCAGCGATGGCCGGCTGTCCACGCCCCCGAACCGGTTCTCCATTCGCTGTGGCTGGCAAAGAACCCTCTGCACATGCGCAGAAGCATCTGCACATGCGCAGAGGGTCATTTGCGCGATGTGATGCAAAACGCGCACTTCTGTCACGATGAGAACCGGTAGGGAAGGTAAATGGAACCCACCCGATACAGATCCTTGCTTTTGCTTGGAGAAGATAAGCCAATGGACAGGGAGTACGTGGTACACAGATTCGTTTTAATGCGGTTCTCAATCTAGTAGAAGGACTTTTTTCATTTACACATAAGGAACAATTTCTTAAAACCAGTTATACTTTAGTAAGTTCAGACTTATGCAGAAGACATTTTTCACTGAAGGACTTAACCAAGGGCTGGACAACCATCTGCTGTAGAAGCTCAGCTGCAAGATTTCTTGCATTATTCAGGAACCAGACTCACTCAACAAGATCTATCCATTTTGAGTCAATATCTAACAAAAGGACTGCACAGAAATGCAGGTCTTGTGCCCAAACACAGTTTAGTTCCACTTTCAATAGCTGGAGATGGGAAAGTCCTATAATATGAAGCATGGTAAAGATGCAAAAAATTATTTGTGTTACAAAAATGTTAGTTTTTCTTTATGTTTAATTGTCTGAGAACAAACTGAATTTTTTTTCTCAGATCCTGATTGGAGAGCTCTATTTTTAACTTCCATCCCAATTTCTACTTCCAGCTCTTACTTGTCGATCTTTCAGATCAATTTTGTTCCCCAGCACAACCATTGGGAAGCCTTGCTCTGTAGAGTTGACTTTCTGAAGAAAATCTTTCCTCCAAACATCCAAGGCCTCGAAAGAATCCACATCTGTGACATCAAAAGCCAGCATGCAACCATCTGAACCTTTGTAGAATGTGGACACAATAGACCGGAATCGTTCCTGGCCTCCGGTGTCCCAAATCTAAAGCAGGAGGAACATACAAGCATTAGTAATTTGCAGTGTCAAAAACATTACTATTCTACAATTCAATCATTTTTATATTTTATCTCTCCATCTACAATTGACAAGAAGTCTTTCTGCATTAACATCAGTACAGTAACCATTGTAGCAGAGATAGGAAACTTTTGGGTGTGGGGTCCACATTTGCAAGTCTGAAGTATGTGATAAGTGCACTCATTACATGACTACCAGAATATATTTTACCTGTTCACAAAATGGATCTTATAATGGGGAGCGATATTTTCAAAATCCCTACATATCAGAATGCAAACTAGCCCTTGGGATGCTTTTTACCATTCTAGTGATGAGACACGGTGGCACAGTGGTTAGAGTGCAGTGCTGTAGGCTACTTCTGCTGACTGTCCACTGACTGCAATTTGGCAGTTCAAATCTCACCAGGCTCAAGGTTGACTCAGCCTTCCACCAAGTGGGTAAAATGAGGACCCAAATTGTTGGGGGCAATATGCTGACTCTGTAAACCGCTTAGCGAGGGCTGTAAAGCACTGTAAAGTGGTATATAAGTCTAGGTGCTATTGCTATTGGGGCTAATGTGGCCCTCAAAGGCACTCATATAAAGTCAAAAGGGTACCGGAAGTGGATGCTTTGCTTTATAATGTCTCCTTCCTTCCTAATATTAAGCAAAAAAGATAGGCAAAGGGACGTTGGTACTCACCTGTGAGACGTCCTTTCTCGTAGGGTGGAGCTAGCCTCCAAGAATGGGTTAAATTTTCCCCCTAGCCAATAGGACCGAGTCTTAAAAAAGGTATAAATAGTGCCCCTGTAGATTGGCACCCCCTCTTTTGATCGAGGGATAAGTCAGACTCAATGTGCTTTTCCAAAACAACCAGACAATTTATTAACTATGTACAGCAGTAGCAATCATAGAAGGCACAAACTATGTATAAGGGGGGACGTACCCCTGATCAGAGAAGAATAACTATGTACAGAACAATGATGCGAGCTTAGCCAGCCAGGCCCTAAAGAGGGAGGGACTTGGAGGCTAGCTCCACCCTACGAGAAAGGACGTCTCACAGGTGAGTACCAACGTCCCTTCTCCATAGTGGGTGGAGCTAGCCTCCAAGAATGGGACATACCAAAGCTTGGCGTCCCTAGGGCGGGCTCAACCGTCTTGGCTGGTAAGGTCGCTCGCTGGTAGTACCTGCCCCAACACCCGCCTGCCAAAGTCAGCCTCCTCAGAGGCATAAATGTCCAATTTGTAATGTCGGACAAAGGGTGTTAAGGAGGCCCAGGTGGCTGCTCTACAGACTTCGGCTATAGAAGCCCTAGCATTCCATGCAGCTGTGGTGGCCGCACTACGGGTGGAGTGGGCAGTGAGTCCCGAAGGCCTGGGCAAGGACAAATGTTTGTATGCCAGGGAGATGGCTGCCCGAATCCACCGGCCAATCGTAGCGGAGGACGCCTTGCGACCCTGGGAAGAAGTGCTAAAGGTCACGAACAGAGCCTCCGTTCGCCGGAGAATGGAAGTGCGTGATAAGTAAATGTCCAGAGCGCGCCTAACGTCCAGCATGTGCCATGCGCGTTCAGAGTCAGTGGAGGGGTCCTGAAAGAAGGTCGGCAGGATTACCTCCTGCGCTCTGTGGAAAAGGGTATTGACCTTGGGCACAAAGGCAGGGTCCAACCTGAGGATCACCCTGTCGGCCTGGAAAACACACAGGTCCTCCCGCACTGATAGAGCTGCGAGTTCTGATATTCTGCGGGCTGAGGTAACCGCTACAAGCAATGCCACCTTAAAGGAGAGATGGGACAAGGGAACAGTGTCCAAGGGTTCGAAGGGAGCTACCGTCAAGGCAGAGAGGACCTTGGAGAGGTCCCACGTGGGAAATCTATGCACCACAGGTGGGCACAGGTTAGAGACTCCCTTGAGGAACTGCTTTAGGAACGGGTGAGCAGACAGCGAGTCTAAGTTGTGACAGGACAGAACAGTTGAGAGGGCCGCTACCTGCCTGCGCAGGGTATTGGGAGAGAGACCTTTGGCGAGCCCCTGCCGCAGGAACTGGATAACGTTAATGATAGAGAGTTCAACTGGCGAATACCCCACCTGTGCGCACCAGTGACAAAATGTGCGCCAGGTGGCCGAATAAATCCAGTCCGTCGATGGTCTCCTTGAGGCCAACATGATACTGGAGATGTCGTCCGGAACTAGACGGTGTTGCAGAGTGATCCGCTCAAGTGCCAGGCGGTCAGTTGTAGCCAGTGTGGCTCTGGATGAAGAACTGACCCCTGGGCAAGCGACCACTCTGTCGGCGGGATCCGCCAGGGCGGTGATGCGGACAGGGACATAAGGTCCGCGAACCAGGTCCTCCTGGGCCAGTGTGGGGCCAGAATGATTACTTCCGCCTTCAGCATAAGGACCCTCCGGATGACCCTGGGGATCAGAGGGAGAGGGGGAAAGGCGTAAAGGAGTCCCTGTGGCCATTCGCAACGCAGGGCGTCTGTGTCCTCCGCGCCCGGGGTCCGGAATCTGGTGATGAACCTGGGCAGCTTCGTATTCTCCAGGGTGGCGAAAAGGTCGATGACCGGCAGTCCGAATCGATCTACTATCTGATGGAAGATGTCCGGATGTAGAGACCACTCTGCCGGGTCGATGGTGTTCCGGCTGAGCCAGTCCGCGGTCGTGTTGCTCACCCCGGAGATGTGTTCTGCCACAATGGACCACAGGTGACGCTCTGCCCACAGTCCCAGAGACAAGGCTTCGTTCATTAGTGCCCTGGAGATGGTGCCCCCCTGCCGGTTTATATGGGCTTTGGTGGTCACATTGTCCGTCAGGACCAGGACGTGACTGCCCTGCAGGTGGCCCTGAAATTTGGCTAGGGCCAATCTGACCGCCCTGAGTTCCAACAGGTTTATCGGAAGAGATTGCTCTGACCTGGACCAGGTGCCCTGTGCTACAAGGGATCCGGTGTGAGCTCCCCAGCCTGTGGTGCTGGCGTCGGTTGTTACTGTCAGTCTCTGCGGCTCCAGAAAGTCGGTGCCGTTGTTCAGGGCAGGCGAGGACCACCATTGGAGGGACTTCCGCACCACCATTGGGAGTCGGACCCTTGCTGGGGAGTTGCTTCGGTTTGCCCGCTGGAAGGGGAGAAGAAACCATTGAAGGTCTCTGGAGTGTAGGTGCGCCCATGGGGCGATATGTATCGCAGAAATCATCTTCCCCAGGAGGGAGGACAGCTGGTTCAGAGGAACCCTTGTTTGGGCCAGAACTTGCTGGACTAATTCCAATATGCTGTCCCTCCGTTCCTGGGACAGGTAGACCCTGCACTCCAGAGAGTCAATAATGGCCCCCAGGTGGGAGACCCTGGTAGAGGGGGACAACTGACTCTTACCCAAATTAACGAGGAACCCATGGTGTTCAAGTGTGTTGAGGGTTACCTGGATGTCCTGCCGAGCCTGAGACAGGGAAGAGGACTGGATAAGTATGTCGTCCAGGTAACACTGAACACGCACGGGGAGAGCCCTAAGGTGGGCGGTCAAGGCGGCCAGAACCTTGGTGAATACCCTTGGCGCTGAGGACAGGCCGAAGGGCAACGCATGGTATTCATAATGCACCCCTGCATAGCAAAATCTGAGGAATTGGCGGTGAGAGGGGTGAATCGGAATGTGGAGGTAGGCCTCCGTAAGATCAATTGAGGCGAGAAAGTCGCCGCGCCTAATGCCCGCCAGAATTGATTGCAGGGTGTGCATTTTGAATTTCCTGTACCTCACGTATCTGTTAAGGCGTTTCAGATCGAGAATTGCTCTCCATCCCCCCGAGGATTTAGGAACCACAAATAGGATGGAATAAAATCCTTGCCCCTGCTGGTCCTCAGGCACCCGTTGGATGGCTCTAATGTCCAACAGGTGCTGGATTGCCTGATCTACGAGGACGCGTTTGGAAATGTTGGAAGATAAGGGGCAGCGTAGAAAAAACCTCGGTGGAGTGGAGATAAATTCGAGGTACAGTCCTGACGACAGGGTTTGCAAAACCCATGCGTCATTGGTGATTTCCTCCCACCGACTGGCAAAGCCTGCCAGTCGACCCCCAATGGGAGGGATCGTATCAGGATTACTTATTCCGGCGGTAAGGGCAACCACCGGCTCCTCTAAAGGGCCGTTTGGATTGCCCACCCCGGAATGGCCTATCAGAAGCGGACCGTTGGCGGGGAACATACTGCCCTTGGGAGGTACTGTATTGCCCTTGAGAGGCCCCATATTGACCCTGGGTCGCCCCATATGGTTGATATCTACTATAGGAATTATCCGGGGCCCTATGGCCGCGGCGATATGAAGGGGCCTTGTTGTAAGACTTTTTTGTATAAGACGTAATATTTTGCGTTTGTCCTTCGTTTCGGTCGTTATGCGATCAAGGGCTTGACCGAAAAGTGACTGACCCGTAATTGGGGCCGCCACCAGCTTCCATTTGTGGCGCAAGTTGGACGGCCAGCTGCGAAGCCAGTGCATGCGCCTAGCCACCACTGCTGTTCCCATTGCCCTGGCCGCAAACCGACCCGCCTGCAGCGTTGAGTCAGATGTAAATTGGGCGGCTGCAATCAATTTGTTGATGTCGCTATGCGCCCTGGTGTCGGCTTGAGGGATATGGTCTTGAAGACCGTGCAACCACTTAAGCGAAGTGCGGCAGAAGAAGGACGCCGTAGTAGCGGCCTTGACCGCCCAGGGTGCAGACTGGTGGGTTCATTGGAGTATGGACTCCGTGCGTCGTTCCTCAGGGCGAAGAAGGTCATCTGGGTCGCCAGGAACCGGAGCGCTTGAATAGAGGGCCAGGATGGGCGGATCCACTGGTGGGACCGGCAGGTGTTGGGCCAGCTGTGATGACACATTAAAGTAGCGCTTGTCTAAGGCATTCGGGCTCGGCCCAGAGGCCGGAGCGCTCCATTGTTTGGTGATGGAGTCTATGAACAGGTTTGGCGTGGGAATGACCTCTGCAGGAGAGGTAGAGGCCTCACCAAAGATAGGATCCCCTGGGACAGTTGTGCCCTTGGGGTCGTCTGGAGATGGAGCAATGTTCGCCGTTGCCCTGGCCTTATGCAGTAACGAACGAAAAAGGCTGGGATGGAACAAGGCGGTGGACGTGGAGGGCTCGGGTGCCAAGTCCTCGTCTTCGGACAATTGGGGGTGAGAATGGTCATCACCTCCCATGCCATCCTCCAGTTCGCCCTCCTCTTTGTCCGGGTCCCCCAATGGGATGGGGGAGCTGTGCACTGAGTATTCATCCTCCTCCAATTCATCATAGGAGTGTTGGACTAAGGGCAGGGGAACAGGCGAGCAGTCCCTGCGTGGGGCGGTCGGCCGGGAAGGCCCGGCCATGGATTTGACCGCAGCCTCGATCCCCCGACGTATGGCCTCATTCATGCGGTGTTGGACCGCTGGGTCTTCGAGCGGGTCCTCATATGGGGGCATGGGGGCCTGCCGGTAGGTGAATGTCCCGGTGGTCTTGGGGGCTCCCCACACATCCCCCTCCCTGAGGCAAATGTCCGGATTGTCCAATGAAACGTTGTCTGGAGAAGCCCCCTGGCTGGATCTCTGTCCCTGGGGTAAGGCTGGAGAGGTCCCAGTGCATTGAGAAGGTGTCCCCTGTGACGTGGGGATCCCCTGAAGCTGGGTCCCAGCCTCCCCTGAGGGGTGGTTGGATGACCCCTTATGTCCATCTGTCCTCCCGGATGACTTGGAGGACTTGGATTTGGGAGGTGGGGGGGTCCGCAGAGGGGACCTATCCCTGGATGCAGAGTTGCGTGAATGGGGATGATCCCCTGGGGGGTCCTTATCTGCAGGGAGAGGTCTGTTGGATTTGACCTTGGACTTGCCCTGCTTCTGATTGCCCTCAGCCATACTTGTGTGAGCGATGGCTGGTAATAACAGTGTCAAAAGCTATTCTGCCCCCAAGGCTGCCAGACAAGTTCGCAAACAAGTTTATTAGACTGCTCCAATGGTCCAGCGGCGTCCAGCAGGCTCTCGCGGCAAAGGAGACCTCGACGGAGTCAGGAATCGTCTAATCGGCAGCAGCGGAGACAGCAACAGGCGAGGGAGGGTCGTCCGATGATGCGAATGACGCAGACCAATCAGGACGCTCCTTCTCCAATTTCAAAATGGCCGCCGCAATGATGTAATCTGCACTCGAGAGCCAACGGCTTTTCCCGCCCAGGCTTCTGAGGTGAGATAGACGGGTGCGATCGAAAGGCCTGACAGAGAAGGCTCTGTTTGGACGGCCGGCACGTTAATTAGGGCCTAGCAGATACGATCTGCCTGGGTCGGCCAAAAACAGTCGCGACGCCGTCAGCCGGCTCTGGGAGGTCGACCTCCAGCCGGAGGGGGAAAGACGGTGGCCGCCCAAGCGCCGGGCTTCTGCGGCTTGCCGATCAGCGTTTTCAGTCTCTCCCCCTGTCACAAGCACTCAAACAGCAGCGGCAGAACGATCGGAAAAATTTGCTTGGCAATTTGACAGTTCGGGCGTCCCTGTTTAAGCGCAATAACGATGGAAGGTTATGAGCTAGCTAAGGGAGCCAAATATGCGGCGGGGCCGCCGCCCGTGGCCGCGCTCGACCCAAAGGCAGTTTTGACAGCTGTCACTTTGGGGAGACTTGTTGGAAAATTAGATAACACTCACAGATGCTGTAGCTATAGAACAATTCTGGAAAGGTAATCACGATGGAACTAGCCTACAAGAATGGAAAAGCACTATTCCCTTGGCTAGAGACCGAGATTAAAAGAGGGGGTGCCAATCTACAGGGGCACTATTTATACCTTTTTTAAGACTCGGTCCTATTGGCTAGGGGGCAGATTTAACCCATTCTTGGAGGCTAGCTCCACCCACTATGGAGAACAGGGAGCTATCTGCGAGGCACACTGAATAACACAGGCAAAGCCTCCCTTGCTTGATATTGAGGGAAACTTCTGAACAAGGAGCCATGCCACATACTTCAGGGAAGGAAAACAGAGTGTGAATGAATGAGCAGCAGGTTCAGTTCCACAGGTGACAATAATTAAGGTTTAACTATTTATACGGAATATGAATATTGACTTTGATTTGGTGTTATCAATTAAGAAATAGCAGGGAAATGGTGCTCGCTGAAACAGATAGCAATGCTGTTGAACTCCTACCTCCTCTCCCAATAGGTCACTGACATATAGGAAAGTGATTCCTCTTCTCAAAGGAAAACCAAAATGCCATTGGAACATCCAATGCTTTAAAGGTGACTATGTGAAAACACAGTCATTAACAAAGTCAACATTTTAGTGAGAGATGCAATTACAAAATGATATTCTTAAGCTCTGAAGGAGTCTGATAGTTTCTTTTCTAACAAATTTTACTAAAAAGCATGTAATTGTGAAAGTTGCAGCTCACTTCATTAGATGCCAGCTATCAGACTCCTCCTGATTTTTTTTTTGCCACTTTAGACTAACATGATTTTCTTCCTACAATGTCATAAGCTCTGGTCTCTCTTGGAAATATGCTGTCAACAGTGATATAAACATATGAAAATATTTCACAATATCTGTCCTTTCTTTGCAGTACATTTGACTGAGCTATAAATATTTGGCTGACCATGGAATAAGAAATCTGAGACATTAAAACTTCTGTCACCTGCAATTTCAGTGGTGTGTGGTCTACTTCCATAACTTTGGACAAAATACTAGCTCCCAGGGTGGTGCGATAGTCTTCATAAAATCTCTTGTGAATATACTGATGGAGAAGAGAGGTTTTTCCTACACTGGGGTGAAAGAAGAAACACATATGCAAATTTCATTTCAGCAACTTTGGATTCAAACATTTTAAAGATTGTCCATTAATGTTGTTTCACTTGAACTGATGAAACTAGAGCAGTGATGGCGAACCTTTTTTTCCTCGGGTGCCGAAATAGTGCACATGCGCGCTATTGCACGCATGCGCGTGCCCACACCCATATTCAATGCTCCCTCACACACCCCTGCTCCCCCATTTCCTGACTTCCGGTGGATCCGGTAGGCCCATTTTTTGCCCTCCCCAGGCTCCAGAGGCTTTCTTGGAGCTTGGGGAGGGCAAAAAATCAGCTTGCGGGCGCCCACATGCACGCTGGACCTGAGCTAGGGCAACAGCTCGCGTGCCAGCAGATATGGCTCCGCGTGCCACCTGTGGCACCTGTGCCATAGGTTCGCCATCACGGAACTAGAGTATCCTAATCAAAGACTAATTCTAATCAGTTATTACCTATACTAAAGTAAGTCCGTAGAAATGTTAGAACTATTTAGTTATAGTCTTCATACAATTTAGATCAGTATGGCCTCATCTCAGACCCTGTGACCATTGCTTTTATATCTGTTCTGCAAGCAACAAACATAAGATCATCTCCTCACTAGGTTTTTATATAATATATAGAAGATATGTCTTTCTTGGTGTTTAAACTAGAATGGTCTGGACATTTCACGCTATGTACTAATGGTGCTATAATTCAGGTTTGCTTATTTGTTTGTTTGTTTGTTTGTTTGTTTGTTTGATGATCCAGGATTTAGGATCTGAATAGCAAGTATTAGATTCTTCACCTGCTGTGGGTAAGTTAAAGTGTTCAGTATAACGTATCTGACTGGTACTGACCAACAAAAACACCTAGAGTTGCCATTTTAATTATATATTTGGACTGCGACCTGTTCTTAAACTTAGCAGGCTCTCTTTATAGTAATTTTGGAAAGTAGGCACTTTCTTATTTTCCAGAACACCATTTCTATTCTTTGGTTTGTCCCCTGATTTCTGCTTGTTGTGCTGTATGAATTTTCTTGCACAACATCCATTTAATATATTTACCCTGGCATATTCTAATTGCTTCATCTGCAAGCCAATGAGTAGACAATGAAAGATCTCTAATCAATATGCAAACAGTTTAAAAGAAATGTAAACTCAATTAAATACAATAATTCTCACTAGATCAGGGACAGCAAATTTTCTTCCCTTGCAACTCTCCCAGCTTCAGAAGAAAAATATGGATGCTCAAAACATTATATGGCAAATGGTACAATGAGAACTGGTGTGGCATAATGGTGAAAGTGCTGGACTACAAATGGGGAGAGCCTGGTTCTAGTCCATCTCACCCAGAGGTTTGTTGGGTGACTCTGGGCCAATCACTCTCTCAGCCCTCTCTCACAATGAAGAAGTGTTATTGTGGGGGGGAAATAAGAAGAAAAGCTACGTACTAAGACTATAATGTGATGATTATCTGCCAGCAAGTCTGTGTGGACTTTTAGTGATCATTTCTTCAGAAAGAAATAATATACAGTACTTATTAACAAATATTTTTAATTTTTGGCTACATATATACCACTAGATTTATTTATTTATTTATTTATTTATTGCATTTGTATGCCGCCCAACTCCCAAAGGACTCAAATCCCAAAGATTAATGTACACTCACAGCAGTTTAAAAAACATTAAAAAAAACATCCATAAGAGTTTATTGGGGTGATGGTTGTGGGAATAACTCAAACCTATTTCAAAATTGTAGCAATCCAGTTTCAACAATGAATTTGGGGATTCAAATATTTATTTCAAAGAAGTGATTCCATCAAATTAGTTTCTGATAATAACTTATAAGTGAATCTTGTATAGCATATATTTGCAAGTATTGATATAAAATGTAATTGCCAAAATAATCCTATGGATTGTTTATTTGGAAGCAAATAGCAACTACTGTACACTAGGAACTACAGACAACTTAAAAAATATATTCAGTTTGCCTGCTTTGTTATTTATCTGATCTCTAGTGTATTGCTAACAAATTGCTAACTCAATCTGGTCATAGTAGTAGCACAAAGTGGATAGCTGTAGTGTAATATTTCTTTTAAAGTCAGCAAGTAGAAATTCCATTTTCTTCTGGAGTGACTCATCATAAATCCATGGCACACTTATCTAAGTACTTTGATCTTTTTAAAAATAGGTTAACTACAACGGTTAGATGTCAAATGACTTTTTCCTAAACTAATATATCCAGATAGTGAGGGTTTCTTAAGGAGCACCTTTATTGAATCAGAAAAATCATCTGTCACATCCATAATTTTCCTTGACTTTATTTATGGTGGTTTAAAAAAAAAGGGTTTATTGTAAAAAAGAAATTGAACATTTTATGATGTACTGTCAGTTGTGTTTCACCTATCTATCATCAATCCTTTAAAAAATTATTGCACAATTTTAATACATTTTCTTAGACAGAGGGAATTCCAAGAACTGAAATAGTATTTTAAGTATTCATGGACATGAAATTCCATTTTCTAACAGTATATGCACCATTTAATTAAAAATTAATTGTATTTTAACATTTTATTATAAACTACCCAGTCTCTCTCTGAGGGAGATGGGCAGTTCAGAAATATGAAAAATATATTTTTTAAAAAAATATACATTTCCCCACATATCAATAACAAGGAATAGAGAATTTATGAATGAGGATTATTTAGCAAATAGTATATGGAGTCCTTAAACTCCACCTGTCTATTCTTTAAAATTTACCCCGTCTACTTTCCTTAGAGAAAAAAAATTCCCTCTAGGTGGAAAAAAAAATAACCAGGACTGTAGACAGAAGTAATGTATAAAGATTTGCTAGTGAACATTATGTAGCATATTCAAGCCGGAATTCCATGTTTTTTCCATTATGCTCACAAATGCCTGAAATTTAAAACCACAAAAGTACCTCATCGCCCACTCTAACTTTACATAATTCAGTATGTGAATCTACTTTCATTTCTAATGGAAATATTTCTTTCCTCTTTCCAATGTTTGGAAAAAATTACACCATTATCTCAACTTATTTTAAACTTGCAAGATTCTATTACAACCAGTAAAAATAGTTTTAACTTTCCTGTGGATTTGATTACCGGTACTTGGCCTGGTCTACCTAGTGGATAGATACACTCTGATTATGTAGTACCTCCTTCTCCTATTTGCAGTAGGAATAAGGCAGCATCTGAGCTGCAAAAGCATATAATCATAAAATAATACTATCTGCCTGCTGTGGACTTAAAATATATTTAATCCCTTGTTGCCTTAGCAATGGATTTTGCATATCTCTGTCCAAGTCATCTTCCTTACTTTCTACACTGCTTGACCGAGTACTCTACTCTCTACACATCATTCCCAGCAGAGAGGGCATGCCCCAGGTCCCCTCTATTCAACAACTGTTATTGGAGTCATTCTTTCTGTGTTGAACAACATTCCTCTGGAGATCCAGAGGATCCACACTCTGTTATCTCTTGTAAGGCTCTGAAGTCTTGCCGTCTTGCCCGATATTTGGGCCAGGAGGTTCAGTGAGTTATGCTGTTGGCATGTTTTTAAGACTGGGGTGTATTATCCCAGTTGGGTATCATGGATTATTGTTTGTAACTGCTAGTTTTGTATGTCACCCACAATCACTGCTGTGAAATGAGAAGCCATCAAAATTACATAAACAAACAAAACACTTCTGGGATAGTCACTAGAAAGCCAAAGTTAGAAGGGACATCCCAATTCAAATCATTCACCAGTCAGCTCTGTGACTTTCAGCCATTTTCTTGTTTTCTGTCTCCTTAACCTATTTCGCAAACTTATTATGAGAATAAAATTACGGGATGAGAGAGGGAAATGCATTTAAAAAAAAGATTTTTAAAATATGCTTACCCTAAAGCTCCAATGATAATGATTTTCAAATCCACTTTTTTACTTGGACCCATGAATGGAACCTACAATGCAAAAAGAAGGAGAAAAACTATTATTTTGTATCTCAAATCATCAAAATGACAGAAATCCATCCAGAAACATGTGTAGCATAGCAGCAGTAAGCATTAAATCCCAAGTATCTTACTGTTTTACTTACTTACTTTATTTTACTGCAGAATAAGAATGTTTGGTTTTGGATAAGACCCCTTAATAAACCTTCTCCCAAGGATTATACTGTATAGGATTTAATGTCTGTTTGTCACAAAGAATGGGTGGACAGATTTAGCCGGCCAGCTCACATTTCCAAGCAGTGTTAGAGGCAGTGTGGTTTAAATCCTGCCAGCTAGGAAGGGATAAAAAGAAAAAGAGGTAAGGAGGGGATTTCTTGCTCATACGTATGACTGGAGAGCAACTGAGATTTCATGACAAGGACTTCTCTGCTTGGAAGTACCCCCAGAAAGATCCTGGATAATATCCTCATAATAATATAATGAGACAATTGCTATTTCCAGGCTTCAAACAAGAAGTGGGGTCAGGATGGATGACCTGTCAACTTAAAAAATTATGCAAAATGTTCTTTCTAACCTCATTCAACTATTATTCTTTATGGTTCCATTCACCTTGTATCCACAGCCAATGTCTGCAGCTGATTGTTTGCTTCTTCCTGGCTAAGGTTAGTTCCCACTATTGTTAAATAGCCATCAAGTGTTGTGTAGTCAATATGTATCTGCTCCTTATCTCAAGCTATTATAATAAGGCATATACCAATGTCTGTCACAGCATGTTTCACCACTTATATGTCATGCAAAAAAAAAAGTGTATAATCACACTGAGGATGTTGTTAAATTGAATGAAAGTTATTTTTGCTAATAAATTAAAATGGCTTGTAACTGGTGATGTAGCTATTGAATGAGGAGGAACAAACAAGCAGGCGACTGAGCCCCTGATCTGGAGCAGGATCCCCTCACAGACCAGCTCCTCCTGGAATGGCATATAGCAGTGATGGTGAACCTTTTTTTCTTCAGGTGCCGAAAGCGCGTGCGCGCACCAGAGGTGGGTTCCTGCCGGTACGCTCTTACCTGTTGGTCGCCGCAGAACCGAAAAAGCTGGTGGCGTTCGCAGCGCGGGGCTTTTCCCGACCGCTTTCCCCCGCCCGCCTAGACGCCGCCATTTGCGTTTTTTTGCCCTCTGCGCATGCGCAAAGCGTTCTGCTTGCACAGAGGGCAAAAGAACGCAAATAGCGGCGTCCAGGCGGACGGGGGAAAACGGGCGGGGGAAGCCCCGCGCCGCAAACGCCACCGGCTTCTTTGGCTCTGCGGCGACCAACAAGTAAGAGCATACCGGCAGGAACCCACCCCTGGCGCGCACGCTATCGCACACGCACGAGTGCCCACACCCATAATTCAATGTCTGGGGAGGGCGAAAACGGCTTCCCCTGTCCCCCCCTGGAGGCCCTCTGGAGGCCGTAAAAGGCCCATTTCCTGACTTCCGATGGGCCCAGTAGGCCCGTTTTTCACCCTCCCCAAGCTCCAGAGGCTTCCCTAGAGCCTGGGGAGAGTGAAAATGCCCTCCCCCACCCCCTGGAGGCCCTCCAGAAGCCGAAAACACCCTCCCAGAGCCTCCGCGTGAGCCGAAAATCAGCTGGCCAGTGCACACATGCGCACTGAAACTAAGCTAGGGCAACGGCTCGCGTTCCGGCAGATATGGCTCCGCGTGCCACCTGTGGCACGCGTGCCATAGGTTCACCATCACTGGTATATAGGGTCTCCTGCTTGAACAGGGGATTGGATTAGAAGACCGCCAAGGTCCCTTCCAACTCAGTTATTCTGTTCAGCAACAGCCATGTCCACCTTGGTGGACTGCTTCCCAGGTAATCTCCATAAGACGCATGCAAACAATAACATTAATAATGATTTTACTTTGTTGTGCACGTAATAATATCAGCAGCAAATTATGGCTTGAACAAGAGAATCTGTGATTGTACTGCTCTGCTTATAGTGGCTTATGTTGTTTGGATTTGTTTTTATTATATGATTTAAGCTGCACTAAAAAAAACTCGAATAAAAAGAAAAATGTGAACACAAATAATAAGATGCT
The DNA here is from genome assembly GCA_023053685.1 of Diadophis punctatus similis. Lineage (NCBI taxonomy): Eukaryota > Metazoa > Chordata > Lepidosauria > Squamata > Dipsadidae > Diadophis > Diadophis punctatus. Next base: position 36,814,273 of record JALIGW010000003.1, on the reverse strand, counting down.
TTTATAACTTTGATTCCATCTGCCTTTCCTACAAATAATTCCCACATTTGTGCTGTAGTTTCTTCAGCAATGAAAGGAGAAAGAACTTGGGGCACCTTTTATATAGAGCTGACAAGGAGGTGATTGTCACTCAAAGGGCTCTAACAAACCTACCAGTGATGCTGTTGCATGTGGGTGACAGCACCATACATTGTCATTTAACCAAGGCTTTCTCCATGGATATATTATTTCTTCTGTAATTAAAAATAAAAATAACCCTTTGTATTCTTGGGCTTACATTAATTAATTTGCCCTCATCCAAGGTTCAATATTATGTAACCTTAATAAACAGTGTCCTTCTTTAGAAATCCCTGTGAGTCCTTAAGTGTTTTTATCTAATAAAATAAATTGGAGTATAGCTTATTTTATGCATATCATAGCTGCAATCTCGAATGCATCAAAATATAGAACGTGCAAATACTGAATGGAGTTATAGTCTCTAAATTCCCACGATTGCCCCAACTGTGATTGATCAGGAGTATTATTATTAGATTGTTGGGGGCAATATGCTGACTCTATAAATCGCTTAGAAAAGGCTGTAAAGCACTATGAAGCGGTGTGTAAGTCTAAGTGCTGTTGCTATTATAATATTATGCCACTTATCTCTGATCACATTATTAGAGAATAACTTGATAGGTGGATCAATGCTTAAATACCTGGCTGATTGTGGCCAACCATAATGATATATCACATTATCTCTCTCTCTCATACTTAGGATTTTAAAGTTACATTCTTAGGGTATTCAGACACAGGATCAAACTATAGAAGATTTCGATCTTATTCACAAAGGAAGGGGAAAAGAAAAAAAATGAGCGCAAGACACAACAACTGTTCATTCTCATTGTTTTCATGACAGGCCATGGTTTGTGGACCCATCTCAGCCAAATCTATGTGGATTATTTTGTGGGACATCATTGATTCATATGTAACATATTTCTATTATTACCGATAAAACTCAAGCTACAGTTTCCGGAATTGCTCAAATGTTGCAGTGATCCTGCTCCCTTCTATTCAATATCAAATTTGCAAACACACAAACACACACACACACACAAAAAACTAAAAAGGCAACATAAGAATATGTGTGCTTTTGCTGAACATCATCTCCAGTGTAAAATGTGACTTTTGATTGGCTTTTTAAAAATTCTCCATACTTCCTTTCAGTGTGATAGCTTATAAGGCCATGATGGCGAACCTATGGCACGCATGGCACAGGTGGACACAGAGCCCTCTCTGCGGGCACACATGCCGTCGCCCAGCTCAGCTCCACCACGCATGCACGCGTGCCTCCTGCCAGCCAGCTGGTTTTTGGGTCTCTGCCGTGCATGCGTGTGGACGGGGGCATGCGGGAGATGCACGGGCATGTGGGGGGTGGGGGGCATGGGGAGATCACGTGCGCATGCATGGGGGGTAGCGCACGCATTGCAGTATGGGTGCATGCGCACACACTTTTGGCACACGACGACAAAAAGGTTAGCCATCACTGTTATAAGGGGTAGGGAAGTGCTGAATATGGTAACTGCTATGTCATCAGTTCTTGCTTATATGAGAATTTATGAGAATTTATAAGGGAGACATTGGATAGCAGTAATCTTGCATTCTATGGAATATGCCATCAGCTCTAAGAGTACTGACAGAATGCCATTCTTATCTTGTGTTATTTGTATGCCTCTGCCTGCCTGCTATACAGGTAGTCTTCCACCTACAACTTTGGTTTAGTGACCATTTGTTTGAAATTCTGTTTTATTATATAGAAATGGTAGCAGAGGATTATTATATATCCATAAAGATAGGTAGCAGAGGATGGTTACCTAGCCAAATAGATCAAATAAATACACTGTACAGTCACCATTGCTGGTACTTGCTGCTTAACGGTTTTAACTGTAACAGGAAACTCTACTCAGAACAAAAAGACATAGAGAGATAGATTATACCCAGCAAACTTACAAACACTGCCATCTATTGGCTGAATACTTCTATAGTTGTTGCAATACAAAATACATTCTAACATGTATTCCAACACCATTTGAAGTTAGAATGGCACTGAAAAAAAGTGATTTATGACCAGTTCTCACACTTATGACCATTGCAGCATCCCCAATCATGTGACCAAAATACGGGCACTTGGCAGCCACCATGTATATACGACGGTTGCAGTATCCTGGAGTCTTGGGGTCGTCTTATACAACTTTCCTAGGGAGCTTCTAACTAGCAAAGTCAATGGGGAGAGCCAGATTTGCTTAACAACCACATGATTCACTTAACTGCAGTGATTCACTTAACATCCATGGCAAAAAAGGTCGTAAAATGGCACGAGACTCACTTAACAATTACCTTGCTTAGCAATAGAAATTTTGGGCTCAACTGTGGTTATAAGTCAAGGACTACATGTACAGCTCAAAGACCTACCCTACAAAGGACCAAGACAAATCAACAAAAAAACATATAAAGCTTGATCACAGATCATCACCAGCAGTAACCAGAGCTGGATCCCCACCCTCCTAACCCAGATTGAGATCACCATGGACCAGGTTCTTCTAAAACTCACAGCCAGAAGAACTCTGTGGGACAAACAGGAATGCATTAATTGGTAACATTTCCAAATAGGATACTCAGTGACTATCACTCTAGATTTTTAAATAAAGCTTTCTTATTGACATATTGTATTGACATCCAAGATGGCTGCCTCGGTGAAATGCTCTCTAATGTTTTCTTTATTTTTTATTATTCTCTGCGACTCACTATGGACTTCATACTCACAAGACCATCTGCTAAAAATTAAGGAACGTTTCTTTAAGGAGCAGCTTTCTGTGATCCCACCCTCCCTTGTCTTTACAAACGCAGAGGAGATTCTAACACAGCAAGAAGCAATTTCCCCGGAGCTATGGATTACCCAAAAAACCAAATGGAGGAAATGAAGATGGAGAGGTAAAAGGGCGGGAATTTTAAACAGGCTAAGGAATAGGAGAAATAACCCCACCCCCGCCATCAATCTTCCTAGCCAACTTATGTTCACTTGCAAATAAGATGGATGAAACACTCCTTTTAAACAGATACAATTCTGATTTTTACAACTCAGCAATATTATGCTTCTCTGAAACCTGGTTAAATGAATCATTTGATGATAGCAGCCTGCATATCGCAGGGTTTCAGATTCAACGATCAGACAGAATTGCAGGAACATGTGGTAAAAAGAAGGGATGAGGCTTATGGTTATATATCAACAACAGCTGGTCTCAGGATATAACTATAATATATAAATTCTGTGATGAAAACTTAGAGTCTTTACTTATCAACTGTAAACCATTTTACTCTCCACATGAGTTTTCATCATTTCTACTAATTGCTGTGTATGTCCCGCCACAAGCCTGTGTATACAAGGCATTAAGAACTCTAGCTGACCAAATTATGGAGGCTGAAACCAAATACCCTGATTCACTGGCTATTATTTTGGGAGAATTAAACAAGGCAAACTTGTTTAAGTTTGAAAAGGAAGTGCAAGACCTATTTCGCAGACAAAAGCCAGGAAAAGCTCCAGGCCCAGACAAGATAACTCCTTCTTGCTTAAAAGTCTGTGCTGACCAATTGGCCCCCATCTTCACCCAAATTTTTAATAAATCACTAGAGATGTGCTATGTTCCTTCTTGCTTCAAACGCTCTACTATCATCCCAGTGCCGAAGAAGCTCACCATCAAGGAACTGAACGACTACAGACCAGTTGCTCTAACATCTGTAGTTATGAAAACCTTTGAAAGGCTAGTGCTGTCCCACTTGAAAACCATCATGAATCCACTGTTAGACCACCTGCAATTTGCATACCGAGCAAACAGATCGACAGATGATGCTGTTAATATGGCTCTGCACTACATCCTACAACATCTTGAATCTCCAAAGACCTATGCAAGGGTCCTCTTTGTAGACTTTAGTTCAGCATTCAATACCATCATTCCAGACACTCTTCTAACTAAGCTGAACCAGCTAGCGGTGTCAGAACACATTTGTAAGTGGATCATAAGCTTGCTAACAAACAGGAAGCAGCAGGGGAAGCTAAGCAGAATCACATGAGATGCAGAAAACTGCAGAAAAAAACAATTGCTACCAACCTGCCTTCTATTGAGGACCTGTATACTGCACTAGTCAAAAAGAGGGCTGTGAAAATATTTAGACACCTCACATCCTGGACACAAACTGTTTCAACTCCTACCCTCAAAACGATGCTATCGAACACTGCACACCAGAACAACTAGACACAAGAACAGTTTTTTCCCAAACGCCATCACTCTGCTAAACAAATAATTCCTTCAACACTGTCAAACTATTTACTAAGTCTGCACTACCATTAATCTTCTCATCATTCCCATCACCCATCTGCTCCCACTAATGACTATATGACTGTAACTTTGTTGCTTGTATCCTTACAATTTATATTGACTGCTTCCTAATATGATTTGATTGCTTATTTGTACCCGGACTATCATTAAGTGTTGTACCTTATAATTCTTGACGAATGTATCTTTTCTTTTATGTACACTGAGAGCATATGCACCAAGACAAATTCCTTGTGTCCAATCACACTTGGCCAATAAAAAATTCTATTCTATTCTATTCTATTCTATTCTATTCTATTCTATTCTATTCTATTCTATTCTATTCTATTCTATTCTATTCTAATTCTAATTCTAATTCTATTCTAATTCTATTCTCCATTATACTCCAAACACTATGGAAAATGAACCATCCCAGAGGCCCAGAAAACCAAAGTACTATACTTCCAGATCTCATGGTAAAACTTGCCATCCAAACAAATATATGACTCATTTATGTGTCATTTTGAAAGAAGTAGACTGGTTAATAATGAGTATGCAGGGAAACATTTTTGCCACTATTTAATTACATAGACATTTTCCATTCCCATTACTGCCCAACATAGCTGAAAGTCAAGCAAGTAAGCAAGCAACTGTTACTACTACTGAAAATTTCAGCTACCATCATTCTTAGCCGGTAATGATATCCAATCCTAGTCATTTATTAGGTGGATGGGAGTTTCAGCAATGTTTTCATAAGACACAGCACTAATTTATTTTTTGGATGTTCATAGCACTAATCTGTTTATATCCAAAGGGCATCAACCACCTTGGTTGAAGGGCCTGATTCTTAAAGGCCAGTTCTATGTAAGATTACCATCTCGTTTTAAAGCAAAGCTATTATGCTTCTCAAACTTGTATGACAAGCACAAGGTTTTCCCATCCTCGTGAAATCTGTCTCCTCCCAAACAATGTACTATAATTTAAGCTGTAACAAACAACTAGACACACAACTGAAATGAATCAACATTCTTTCCTTCTTTATAATTCCATTCATAGCAGAGGTGGGTTCCTACCGGTTCGGACCGGTTCTTTAGAACTGGTAGCGGGAATTTGCCCCGCTCGCTGAACCGGCAGCGATGGCAGGCTGGCCATGCCCCCAAACCGGCTCTCTTGGCGGCGCCATAGGCGCCATCATCTTGTTTTTAGCTTCTGCGCATGCGCAGAAGCTGTTTTTCGCTTCTGTGCATGCGCATAAGCTGAGTTTTCAGCGATCGCGCTGTGCGGCCACGCCGGAGGAAGCAAATCGGCAGCGAGGTAAGTTAGAACCCACCCCTGATTCATAGCTCCTGAACCTGTATTTTAGACAAAAAAAAAAACAGGTCAAGAAAAAAATAGCAGTACAAACTATGGAAAATACATTTAGCTTAGATTAATATTCCCAATGGTGCAAATGGTGCAAACAAAATTAAAGAGGCAGGCTTTTAAATATGCAGCATAATGAGAAAATGAATTAGTTATGCAGCAGATATAATTAAATTGGCTGCATAAGTTTATGTTTATTCATTTTATTATCTCCTTGGATATGGCTGTATAAGTCAGATTTAAAACTGAAGCAATGATGTATTTCATTAACCTGCTTGGAGTTTTGCAAGATTTCCCCAATGTATGCTTTAAGCAGCAATCCCCAAACTCTTCAGTTCATCAATCCCTTCATGAAGTTTCAAATTTTTCATCAACATTTATTATAAAAAAATAATTTAATAAATGCTACTTAAATAGTGCTACAGATAACAACAATAAAGAGAAAACCCAAGGCAGCTCTCTCTGGCAGCTGACCATCCAACCATGAGGGCCTTGTCTTTTTTCACTAGCCACCTCACCTTCAGGATTAAGGACTAGCTCTTAGAAGACAATGGATACAAGTACATTCATCATTGTCCATGCAGTTTTAACAGTATGGTCATATTTCAAACTGAGTCTCGTTAATTTCTTTTTTAACCAAGTTAAAAAAGCTGTGTGTTGTTATTAAAGGGCCTTGAATGGAAATATCAATATAATGAGCAAATTAATAAATGATCTCAAAATCTAGGGGACCTAGAGATGGGGTTACTCAACTCTGTGCTGCTTCTAGCTTTAAGGGTCTAATCACCAGAGATGGAACCACACAGAGGTCCACATTTGTTATATGGAAACCACACAGAGATCCTGATCTGAAAGTGACACTAGACAAACCACAGCAAGTTTAACCCATCTTTAAGATCGTAAATCCTCTCAAGGCAACCTGCAGAACAAACTACAACTAATATACATGCATAAAATTGATCTAATAATAAAGACATCTACACAACCAGATGGATTAACAATTGGCTGACCAACCGCACCCAGGGAGTAGTCCTCAATGGCTCTAAATCCACATGGAGAGAAGTAAGCAGTGGGGTACCACAAGGTTCCGTCCTAAGCCCAATACTCTTCAATATCTTTATAAATGACCTAAATGAGGGAATAGCAGGAGAACTAACCAAATTTGCAGATGACACCAAGCTGGCAGGAGTAGCAAACACCCCAGAGGACAGACTCAAAATCCAGAGGGACCTCGACAGACTCGAACACTGGGCCCAAACAAATAAAATAAAATTTAACACAGAGAAAAGTAAAATTCTGCACCTAGGCAAGAAGAATCAAAAATACACATACAAACTGGGCGAAACCACACTCAATAGCAGTGATTGCGAGAGGGATCTCGGAGTCCTGGTAGACAGCCAACTAAATATGAGCCAGCAATGTGCAGCAGCAGCCAAAAAGGCCAACGCAGTCCTGAGCTGCATAAATAGAGGGATACAATCAAGGACCAGAGAGGTACTAGTACCACTCTATAAAGCCTTGGTCAGACCACACCTAGAGTACTGCATCCAGTTTTGGTCACCACACTACAAAAAAGACATTGAAACTCTAGAGAAAGCGCAGAAGAGAGCAACCAGGATGATAAAGGGTCTGGAAAATAAAACATACAAAGAGCAGTTGCAGGAACTGAGCTCGGCCAGTCTAGTGAAGAGAAGGACCAGGGGTGACATGATAGCAGTGTTCCAATACTTGAGGGGATGTCACAGAGAGGAGGGGATCAGGCTGTTCTCTATGGCACCAGAAAGCCAAACAAGGAATAACAGATGGAAGTTGATCAAGGAGAGATTCAACCTGGAAGTGAGGAGAAACTTTCTGACGGTGAGAGCGATCAACCAGAGGAACAGCTTGCCAGCAGAGGTCATGAGAGCCCCAACACTTGCGACCTTCAAGGAGAGACTGGACTGCCATCTGTCTCAAATGGTGTAGGAACTCCTGCTTGATGACCTACAAGGTCCCTTCCAACTCTAATAATAAATCTAAATCTAATCCATCTCAGGATGTACAGTGAAGCATAGAAGGAAGATAATCTACTTTATAAACAAGCTGGATTCTCCCTGGCTTGCTTTGCATCAAGGCAAGTTTCTTCTGTGCCTGTTATATATACACAACATATGTCTGAAGTAGTAGAGAAGCAGCTGAAGAGAATTTATGCAAAAACTATTTTGGTAAGTAAAAACATAAGTCTATCAATCTGCTCCAACATAGTAATTTGACTGAATTTTCTTTAAACCGAATAACCCTATAAAGCTTAGCATAGACCTAACATATAACACTAAATAATAAATACAGTATTGATCAAAGCCAAATATTAGGAATGAATCTCAAATACTATCCAGTAAATTATCTCAAGTAATAATAATCAATAAATAAACATAGGACTAGAACCAACCTTAAACTACATACCGGTATTAAAACAGCAAGTTAAATGGTTTGCTCACTTGGAGAGAATGACTTGAGATTCTTGGGAGTCTATACAAGTCATATAGAAAAACAGGAGAAGCCCAAAGAACATGAGGCATTGAGGCAAAGTCAGAAGAAAATGGAGAGACAATATCAAAGACATGTTATAAGATCAAATAGCAATGGTGGAGGCCAACAGAAGTGCAAGAACCAGAACTTTGTATCTCCCTCGACACCTGAAGTTGTAAAATAGGAAGTAAAGAAGAAAAAAAATAAACATATGTAATGTTTTCATATTTTAACTATATTAACAGTTAAATAGTTAACTAACAAAAACACAGCAATCTGGCCGGAAATACAGTAGGAGAATCTATCAAATTCGGTTTTACTCTGCTTCTAACTTGCTAGGCCAATTCCAATTTTAGACATCTTCAAGGGTTACCTCACATAACACGTATTAGTGTACAGCCCTCAGGTTACCATTTTATGAATCACCAAACTTAGTCCATCTCTTTCATGAAAGGACACCTCTGATTTTTTCAGCTCAATCTTGTCAGAGATTTGTAGTTATCCTGCATTACATGTGTATCTTTGCCACTAATGTTAAGTGATTGCCCAGTGTGATTTTTGGATCCAAGAGGACACCATACTGTGAATATTGTATGCTCCATAAAAGGCAATGCAACCTCACCAGAAGGCCTATGTATTATTGATTCTGTTTGAATTCAGCTTTGGATAACTATTTTCCCGGTCCTTTACCAGCCTGGACACATGGAGATTCTGGAAACATCAAAACATGAAAGCACATGAAAGGAATATATTTAGTATTGCCATATTTATGACAGCTCTAAACCTGTGGATTATTATGTTAAATAACATGAGAGGCCTTGAAGGATCCCCAAGGAAATTTCCCAAAATGGGTCTGATAGCAGCCAGAGAAATAGAACCACCATAATCTACAACTCCTTGAATGCTACAACAGGATCTTGCCAATAGGGTTTTACTCCCTTATCTTTTCCTCATGATGATCTAATCAATTAGGGTGACCAAGGCCATTTACATGCCAAATCCAGGCTTGAACCATCGAAAGGAGCAAGATAAGCAATTTCTAAGCTATCTAAGAGCTCCTGATAACTGGCTTCCCTGGATTAGACTCAGTGATTAAATCACAAATCTCCTAACACTTCACGGTTTAGTTTAATTCCTTGATTTGACAAAAAAAATTCACAGGCATGGATTAGAATCTGTAGTATAGACTTAAATGCTACAATGCACAAAAGTTGATTGCCCATGGCACAAAAGAGATACAAATAACTTTTATACTCTTTGTGATTTAACTTGTGGCTGCTTTTTCCTACTCTTCCGGGATTAATGAATGCTTATTATGTCACTTGAGGACTTTCAAATGGGGCAAAGGTATCTTTACATAATAACCATCTTACATGCACTTCTTCAGGAATGTCAATGGAGATTTTCAGCCATTTAGGTCATGGTTATAATACCGTAATAATAATAATAACAGAGTTGGAAGGGACCTTGGAGGTCTTTTAGTCCAACCCCCTGCTTAGGCAGGAAACCCTACACCACTTCAGACAAATGGTTATCCAACATCTTCTTAAAAACTTCCAGTGTTGGAGCATTCACAACTTCTGGAGGCAGGCTGTTCCACGGATTAATTGTTCTAACTGTCAGGAAAATTCTCCTTAGTTCTAAGTTGCTTCTCTCCTTGTTTAGTTTCCACCCATTGCTTCTTGTTCTACCCTCAGGTGTTTTGGAGAATAGCTTGACTCCCTCTTCTTTGTGGCAGCCCCTGAGATATTGGAACACTGCTATCATATCTCCCCTAGTCCTTCTTTTCATTAAACTAGACATATCCAGTTCCTGCAACTGTTCTTCATATGTTTTAGCCTCCAGTTCCATAATCATCTTTGTTGCTCTTCTCTGCACTCTTTCTAGAGTCTCAACATCCTTTTTACATCGTGGGGACCAAAACTGAATGCAGTATTCCAAGTCTGGCCTTACCAAGGCATTATAAAGTGGTATTAACACTTCACGTGATCTTGATTCTATCCCTCTGTTAATGCAGCCTAGAACTGTGTTGGCTTTTTTGGCAGCTGCTGCACACTGCTGGCTCATATTTAAATGGTTGTCCACTAGGACTCCAAGGTCCCTCTCAGTTACTACTGTTGAGCAAGGTACAGCAAGGTTGTCCTAAAGATGCTTTTGCAAGAGGCAACTGGACTTTCTGGTTTTTCTTGGAAGACGTTTTGCTTCTCATCCAAAAAGTTTATTGGATGAGAAGCGAAACATCTTCAAAAAAAACCCAAGGAAGTCCAGTTGCCTCTTGAAATAGCACCTTTGGGACACTTCTTCAGGAGGTAAAAACAAAACTACTCCAGAGGGTTATTATTAGATGGTGCAGCATAGTAGTTGTGCCCAAAAAAACAAGTCCAGTGTGATTCAAATAGTCATGTCTATAAAGAATTGCCAATTATAGTGGAGTTCAAATATATACATTTTATACCCATTTTAAAAATGGTGACATTTCTGCAAGCAGGTTTCCCTATTGTATTTAAATTTTTTGTTTATTTCCCCCTAATGTGTGCAAATTGTGTGAATTTAAAATTCAGAAAAATGTTGATATGCTGGGAAATGCATAAATTATATTTCAGTTTGTGCACTGGCTCAAGAAGGACAAACTGAAAAATAAAATACAAACCAAATGAACCGTCCCTCCCCCCAATTGCCATTTGACAACCTTTTGCAATTGGAAGCTTCAGGGGCTCCGGCGTAATAACCCGGCGTAATAAACTGGCATTACCGCTGCAGCAACAAGCCTCAAGTTATACTTGGGCAATTTTCTTGCTGTTGCAGCTGAAACACGCCCTGCTTTATAATACAGACTTTTCATCTCTTATATTTTTATTCATATTCAACCTTACTGTATTGCCTGCATTTCTCTAAACGACAGGTTTGGTATCCTACACAACTCATTTCTAGTATCTTACCTGCTATCCAAGGCACAATATTTATTGTTCAGTTTCATAAGGAGACACAGGCTGGCATGCGAAGTAAAACAACTGATGTTTGGTGACCAGATTTGCTTTTGCCAATCCTGCTACCAAATTTTTCACAGCCACGCCAAACTGAAGCTACAGCCCTATCATGATATCTGGTACTAAGACACTGCAAAAGTTTAACCTGATTGTAGTAGAAGTTTGTAGGTGTCTACATGCTCAGGAAGTCTTTGAAATCAAGTGAATCTGCTTATCTGGAAGCAGGTTCAATAAAACGTAAGGATTTTCTTTTGAAGTCAAACAGGACTTTCGTTTGCTAAAAGCTGGAGAGAATTATGTTATAAACAAATTAAATTGTATAAAACCGAATTGTGTTATAACAAATTTGTTATAAACAAATCAAAACTTTTTCTTTCCAACTGCATGTCTCTTATTTTTCTAAGTGTAATATCTATTCTAAGCCCACTAAGCCACTCACAAAATACAAAAAACAGCCTATTCTGTAAGGGAAGAATCAGATGAGATCATTCAAATTTCTTTTTTTTCCTTAGTGTATTTCTCCCAAGCTGTCGATGTTAGACTTGGCTCCAAAGAGGAACAGCCCAACCAAGCCTATTTCAAGTCATGATTTAGTGAATCATAACAGATTTCCCTTTCTTTTAGATGCATAGTTTCAAAATGAGTGTTTATATTATGCCGGTGGCTTCAGAAACTCCTTTTTGTTCCCACGGCCTAACACTTTGCATCTTGTTATCTTTTTTACCAAAATCCGATCTGCAGTCGCGCTCGAAGAATTTAAAAGGAATTTTTTTTTTGCTACGACCCCTTGCCAGGCCGGACACCTCGCGATTCGCCAGATGTCCGGATTTGGTTTGGATGCTTAAAGCTCAACGCCGATCTGCTTCGGCACCGGTCCAGCTCGGCTGCCACCTCCTCCGCAGCGATGTTTTCCGTCACACCCTAACCCGCCGTCACAGGCTAGAGACACCTGGCTCAAGGAGAGCCAGCCACAAATTACTTACTGGCGTTGCTTCTGCCGGATTTGAAGTTTTTCTGCCAGCTTGTGCAAAAAGGCTGATCCTCCGGGAAACTTCGGAACAGCGCCCTTGAGTCCTACGCTCCCGAAAGCGATCGGGAAAAATCCGAATCCGAATCGGAACGAAACGAAACGAAACCAAACTCAACCGAAAGTTTAAAGGCAGGAGCTACCTCCCAGCAGCTCCTTCGAACACGCGCTTTCTTTGTTGGGATCTTTTTTTTCCTTCTCTTCCCCCCCCCCCCCAAAGAGTAGAGTGGGAGGGTGGCTCAAAAGACCGCCCACCGATGACGTCGCGCAGCCAGGCTGGAAAGAGATTAGCTTGCAGATTTTGACAGCGTGCAGGGAAAAGAGGAAGTGAAGTTTTAGCAAGTGGCTCGTAAACTTGTTTATGTGGATCTCGCTTGAGATTGATTGTTTGGGAAGTCTGATTAGAAACTCCGGTGGTCGAAAGTAGCCCTGTCCCAAAGCGAATCTCCTGCTCCACGAGGCTGCAACTCTCGGGCACGGAGCCAAAGCAAAGCCCCCGACCTTTGCGACTTTGCTGCTGTGGGCGCTTGGGGACTCTCAACCGCAGACAGTCGCGCTTTCGCCAGCTGCATTTGGGGTTTTTCCTTTAAACCGCGGAGGCGGGCGGAAAAGAGTTGGCAGTGCTGTTCAAATTCTTGAAGAAGTCACCGTGCAAATTATATGCCTTCCCTCACCATTTGCTGCCCGAGGTGCCCGATTTAATTTCCAAACAAATGCTGGGAGTCGACCCCATCCAGAAGGCAGCCTTATCCAGAATAGAATAGAATAGAATAGAATAGAATAGAATAGAATAGAATAGAATAGAATAGAATAGAATAGAATTTTTTTATTGGCCAAGTGTGATTGGACACACAAGGAATTTGTCTTCGGAGCATATGCTCTCAGTGTACATAAAAGAAAAGATATGTTCGTCAAGAATCATAAGGTACAACACTTAATGATAGTCCGGGTACAAATAAGCAATCAAATCATACTAGGAAACAGTCAATATAAATCGTAAGGATACAAGCAACAAAGTTACAGTCATACAGTCATTAGTGAGTGGAGATGGGTGATAGGACGATGAGAAGATTAATAGTAATACTAATGCAGACTTAGTGAATAGTTTGACAATGTTGAGGGAATTATTTGTTTAACAGAGTGATGGTGTTCAGGAAAAAACTGTTCTTGTTTTCTACTTGTCCTGGTGTGCAGTGGTCTATAGCGTCGTTTTGAGGGCAGGAGTTGAAACAATTTATGTCCAGGATGCGAGGGGTCTGTAAATATTTAGCCGTCTATTTTTCAATTTTCTATTTTTAGGAGCTCCGATGTGCTGGTAGGACTCGCTTACTCATGGTTAACTTTCCAGGGTTAATTTAATGAATATTTTGAAATACAACCACAGCCTAAATTAAGTGGGTTAAAATGTAGCTTCTGCTTGCATGTGTCATACAAACCCAAGCATAGAGAGGTCATGTGCTGCAGTACAGTACCCTAGTTCAGATGCCCAGTGAGCTACAAACCTTGATGTTTGATCAGTTTGCCTCAGTTTCTAGAGTCCCAGGTATTTTGCTGATTTAATTGAGAGGGAGCAAGAGAGGAAGAGAATTACCTATGTTCCTAGAGTAGATTAAAGGTAGAATTTTACTCGACTGTTTCACTTGGAGCTGCCAAAATATAATGAGGAAATCCTTACCTAGCATACAGTTTTACTTATTGGTTATAGTTTTGATTTCCCTAATTTCATAAAGAGATGGAGCAATAAAAATATTGTTTTAGACAAATTATTAGCATAGAGAATCATTAGCATAGTGTGTGTTTCAACTGAATTGATATCCCTAAATTTCCAGCCAGCACAGCAGTAGTGCAGGAGACTAAGACTGGATTAAGACACAATAGAGTCTTTATGTTGTGGCTTAGTATGTTGCATGAACTCAGCCATTGTGATAAGTAAACTATGCTTAATAGTTTAGCGTGTTGCAAAACCCAGCAAATTGTGATTTATTCAATAAATACGGTACTTATTAACCCGATTATATATAAACACAGTCTAGAGTTATAATTCAGCAGTATCTGGTAGGGTACAAATTTTCTTTAACCTTCCTGCCTTGATCTGTTGAAGGAAAGATGAAATGTACATCTAACAAACAAATGAATTAGCCAAGTTGTCTTAGTTTTCCCGACATGCTTATCCATAAATCTTGCTACACAGATGGTTCTGATTGTGGTGATATAACATGGTAGACTACATACAAGCTGCATTGTATATTGTGAGAAAATAGCTTATGAAAACCCAGAGTTTTCTGCAGAAAAAAAGGAACTGGTTGCCATGGCATTGCAGGCTCTGAACTACTTAGTGATTAGAAAGAATCCAATTAGTACAATATTTCCAATATGGAAATATCCTAATAGAGAAGGAGAAGGATGGTGATTTTCTCATCTCACGTAGCCATTATAATGGCAGAAGATTGAAGAGGGAAAAAGGATGCAAATATGGGCCTGATCCAGTGGGCACATTCTTTGGTTTCATTCATAATTTTAAAAGTTAGGGCATCTGTGCCAGTCCTACAATATCTGAGTTGCATAAATTGGGATAATTGCTGGATAACAGAAAAGCAATAAGAAACCCCTCTTTCTAATGCCATCAAGTAGTTGTCAAAACATTTACAGTTTATATAGGATAGTCGCCTTATCAAAACCTTTCTCAATATTCTCTCTCTCTCTCTCTCTCTCTCTCTCTCTCTCTCTCTCTCTCTCTCTCTCTCTCTCTCTCTCTCTCTCTCTCTCTCTCACACACACACACACACACACACACACAGCACATTTCATCACTTTTCCTTGGGGAGCATCTTATATGATAGCAATAGTTGTTTTTTATGTAGCTGATGATAAATATGAAATATGAATCCACTTGGCTTGCACAACTGGATTTCCAAATTATTTTCAATTCATTTGTATTAGGGCCTTTTGCCAGCAAAATTTTCAGATTTCCAATTATAATACTGACATTTCCTGGAGATATGCAAAAGTAGTATTCCTTGTTTGTTACATAGAAAAGCATGAAAGACGGCTAGATGACCTTCGGCCAATCACTTTCTGTCATCCCAACCCACCTCATAGAATGCATTGTTTTGGAAGTATGATTAATATAGGGTGGTTGTGGGGGGAAAGAGGAAGAGGAAGGCGTATTAAGTATGTTCACCACCTTGAGTTACTTATAAAGTAACCTAAGGTGGGATAAAAAATATATAATAAAAACATTTTTCTCAGATCATTACTGATTACTAGCTCACAATCTCTTATTTTCAAAACAGAGGTTAAATTAATGCAATAGGAAATAACAGTGTTAAAAATCTGTTCCTGGGAAAAAGTAAAATGTGCATTCTGCAGCATGATTTTTACTGCAGGTTTGAAAGGAAACTACAGCCACCTATCTCCCATCTCAACCCCCATCTCAGGCACACCAACAACAGACAAGCCTCCTACAACTGACCCCATCCCATTGGGTTCACAACCCCTAGTGATCACAGAAAAGGAAGTGCAAGGCCTATTTCATTAAGTGTTGTACCTTATGATTTTGACGAATGTATCTTTTTTTTTATGTAGACTGAGAGCATATGCACCAAAGACAAATTCCTTGTGTGTCCAATCAAACTTGGCCAATAAAAAATTCTATTCTATTCTATTCTATTCTATTCTATTCTATTCTATTCTATTCTATTCTATTCTATTCTATTCTATTCTATTCTATTCTATTCTATTCTAATGATGGGATCCACTGCAGCCCTTGAGACTGCCTAAAATTCTCTTCCATCAAAGCTATAAGCTTTTTGCACCAATTATTAGTCAGTTGACATGGACGAAGCCATTGTCTTTGCTGTTAAATTATGTATATGTCCATGCAAAAAAGGAATTAAGAAAGTAAGTACCATTTTTACATACGAATCCTGTGATAAGAAAAATTACAGCGGTCTAGTATTTGTATTTGTTTATTTGTCAAGCATATATGATTATAAGCAAAGTACAAACAGTAAAACATGATTGAATATATATGTAATATTACAAGCATGAATAAGAGTAAAAGAGGTATGATTATATGGGTACATAGGACAGGAACGGTAGGCACGATTGTGCGCTTATGCATGCCCCTTACTGACCTCTTAGGAATGGGGTGAGGTCGATGGTAGATAATAAGAGGTTGAAGTTTTTGGGGTTTGGGGAAGAAACTACTGAGTCAGGTAAAGTGTTCCAGGCATTGACAACTCTGTTGTTGAAGTCGAATTTTTTGCAATCAAGTCTAGTGAGCAAGGCAGACAGCCTTTCAAAAACCATAAGACTGATGTAAAATTTGCAAGATTTCTGAAATAAATATTTTTATCCGACTTTTTACTTATAATTTTGAAAGCTTAATTTGGATTGTTGTATCTGGGAAGTTAAAGGGGACTGCAAAATTATTCTTTTTTGAGCTGAGTTTCATTTCTGATGACTTCATGACTTTGTTCATAATCCATTTGTCCTTAAAATACTGTGATATTGACTTCCGGTTCCGGTCTCGTCGGCGTCGCTGGCGCTCCTCGCAGGGCGACCTTTCAACTTGCCGTAAAAGCCGCCAGATCAGCTGTCTGGCGGCTTGAAAATCTCTCCCCGGGCGAAGGGGAGAGATGAGAGCGTGACAGGTGGGGTAGAGCCCCCCTAGTGCCCTAAAAGTCAACTTAGGGCACGTAGGGTGAGGGCTCCCCAAGTAGCCTGTCTGCTGCTCCGGGAAGCTGGAAGCCTCCGCTAGAAAGCAGAGCAAGATGCCGCGGCTACCGCTGCTGTTTTAAAGAGGTACAACTATTTTAAAAATACAGAGAGCAGCCAGAGAAAGACAGGAGTCCTGGAGGTACTAGCTTGTCCTTTAACTCCATTCCTGGGTTTTCATGATGGAAGAAACAAAGTAACTTAATAAGGAGTGGCAACAAGATGGCGATTGGAAACGTTGGTGCAGAAGAGAAAGTTATTTTTGCTTTGTTACCAGCCCTTTCCTCTGGAAACCTTTGATTTGAAGAATGATTATTTTTTTTCCTTTTTCCTTTTTTTTCTGAATTGATTTATAGTTTTATAAAAGATAAAATTTAAATAGTTTTGGACTTGGAAAGGAATTATTTTTTAAAGTAAAGATCTGGGTTTCTTTTTCCTCTCTTCTTTGTCCTTTTTTTTTGAAAACATTGAAATGGCTTCTAAACTTGAAAAGACTGTAGTGAATAAAAGAACTGAGTACTCCTTTGATCATATTGTAAAGAAGCAATCTATGCCTGATTTAACATCATCAAAGTCTTTAACACCTGAGACTATTTTTAATACATTGAAAGCAATGAAAAATGAGTTAATTTTAGAATTTAATTCAAAACTTGCTGAAATAGAAAAAAAATGCAGGCTGCTATGGAGAAGATGAATTTACAATTGAGAGCGGATGTGGTGAAAGTTTGCAAAGGATTAGCAGCAAATATGGAGATTTTGGAGAAGGATTTGGAAAAAAATAAGAAAAATTTAACGATTTCAGAGGAATACATAACCAAGGTTCAAAATGATATATTAAAATTGGAAAAAGAAGCGATGATGTCCCAATTTCAAGAGATGAAATTTGCTATAAGAGTCAGGGGCTTGAAGGAAAAAAAATTGAAAATTTGAAAGAAAGAATGACAGAGGCACTGGAGCAGGTGTCTGGATTGTCTAAAGATGAATTGGCTACACAAATCGATAAAATATACAGAGTTAATTCTTGGCATGCAAAACAAAACCACTTGCCAAGGGACATTGTAATATACTTCACTACCAGAGCTTTGCGGAACAGAATCATACAGGTGACTTTTAATAATAATCTTCAGGCAAATGGTCAAGAAATAAAGATATGGAAAGAAATTCCTGCCAAGATGCTTAAAGATAGAAGAGAATATTCTTTTTTGGTCCAGGAATTAAAAATACAAAATTTACAATACAAATGGAATGTACCAACAGGAGTAACCGTAAAATTCTTGGGAAAAAGATATGGACTAAATACAATAAAGAAAGCTACAGAATTCTACATCAATGTTTTAAAGGCTGATATCTCTAAAATTCCAGTAGAAAAAGGCATGGAAACAAGGGAGGAGGAGAAGGGAAATCCAGATATACGTGATCAAGAGGAAATAATTCCAAAGATTCCAAAAGAGTGGCAGAGCCAGACAGATGTTTGTGATGTGGAAAAGGAGACGGAGGAATTGGATCAGATGACAGCTGAAGCGACAGATTTGAAATGGCCAAAGGACAGATGGTGTTGAAATTTATAGGATGGTTGGAAAGATGAACAAGATTGTAAACATTTTTTTCTTTTTTTTCTTTTTTTATGTTGTATTAATATTGTCTATTAATGGTATTATATTTTATTTTTAGATTGTTTTTTAGATATATATTACATATTCTGGAGTTATAAATTTGATATAGTGCATTATTTCGTTATTATTAATTTGAGGATTTGAAATATTAATATTGTTTATCGATGGTATTTTCATAACAAATATTTTGAAGTTATAAACTGGATATAGTGTAATATTTTGGTATCATTATTTTGAGGATATAGGGGTTAAGTTTAAAATTCTAGAGGCATAAAGAGTCGATTGTTATTCTTTTTATTATTATTATTATATATTTTGGTTATTATTTTTAGTATAGTAGATAATATATATTTTGAAGCTGATACCTTAAGGTATAGGAATATTGTTATTAAGGTGTATTTTATGGTTTGAGGTTTAGAGGAAATGTTATACATATAATACTATGTTATTAATAAGTTGGTGGATTTTAAGTTTAAGTTTAAGGGTGTTGAAATACAATGGGTTAGTTCTTAATTCTTAACTTCTAGTTTTATTTTATTTTATTTTAATCATTATTAATGTATATATATTAAATATTGGGAAGTTAATATTTTGGTATATTGTAAAATTATGTTATTAATATTGTTTGAGTTTATGACTAAGTTTAGTGTATGAGGTTCATCTTTGTTTCTTTTTTATTTTACTTATTTTTGTTTTTCACTTGTTTACTTTCTCTTTAATTTTTAAGTTTTGAATAGTTTTAAAAATTTGGAGTTAAAGATGCCAAAAAAATGAGGGATCTAAGAAGTTATTTTAATCTAATTTAAATTTATGTTATTGAATACTATGCCCTGTACTTTTTCTGGGAAGTCCGGGGGGGGGAGGGAAGGGAAGGGAGTGGGTTGTGGGTAGGGGTGATGGGGGGGGAGAAAATTGATAAAAATGCTTGTACTTTGTACTAATAAAACTTTTTGAATAAAAAAATACTGTGATATTATTTATTCATTTGGTTATTAGATTTGTATCACCTTTTTATTATTTGCACAACTCATGGCAGTGTATAAAATGACTGACCTGTGTCAACTTAGTAAGATAAAATGAGAAATTAAATGCAGTTGGTTTACCAATCCTACTTGTGAACTTGTTGGAACAAGAGATCTATTGCACTTCTGGAATGGGACACTGTTATGTACAGACTTTTACATTACATGAACTTTAAACATGCAAAAAATTCTTAAAATTATTATTTTCATAAAACACCAAGAACATCATGTGTGACTTTTAAAATGAATCAGTTTTGCAACTGTGATATCACATGTTTCACTGTAATTTGCTGATCTGCAGATGTTGCCTAAGGTCAGCTGTTATGAGTAACTCATTGCCGCAACAGAGTTTATGCTGGTTATTGGAAGAAATGGAGGTATTGACAGATTTTATTTTCCTGGTCTCCAAGATCACCGCAGATGGGGACTGCAGCCAAGAAATTAAAAGACGTTTGCTCCTAGGGAGGAAAGCTATGACAAATCTAGACAGCATACTAAAAAGCAGAGACATCACCCTGCCAAAAAAAGTGCATATAGTCAAGGCTATGGTTTTCCCAGTTGCAATGTGTGGCTGTGAAAGTTGGACCATAAGAAAGGCTGAGTGCCAAAGAATTGAGACCTTTGAACTATGGTGCTGGAGAAGAGTCCTGCGACTCTTGGACTGGACTGCAAGGCAATCAAACTGGTCAGTCCTAGAGGAGATTAACTCTGACTGCTCTTTAGAAGGCCAGATCCTGAAGATGAAACTCAAATACTTTGGCCACCAAATGAGAAGGAAGAACTCACTAGAGAAGAGACTAATGCTGGGAAAGATTGAGAGCAAAAGAAGAAGGGGACGACAGAGAATGAGATGGATAGATGGAGTCACTGAAGCAGTTGGTGTGAGCTTAAATGGACTCCGGGAGATGGTAGAGGACAGGAAGGCCTGGATGAACATTGTCCATGGAGGTCTCAATGGGTCGGACATGACAAAAAAAGAAAGTTGTGTTTCTTTCAGTTTTCCTTCATATCATTTTATCCTATCTAGTAAGTTAATTTGAAAAATCTGTATTAATTTATGAATGGCTATTTGGAGAGGATAGTTGGAGAAATATTTCATTCTGTGGCACAGTTGTGTTCCTCCTGAAGAAATATATACTCTTCCATTTGAAAAAATGCTCAAAACTCTCCTTAATGAAATATGAAAGAGTATACAGCAGATTATTTTAGAACATGTGTTATAATAGCAACCTGCAATATAGATAGGATAGATGCTGCTGTGGCCTAGAGGTAGAGCTCTTGCCTCACAATCAGGAGATTGTGAGTTCAATCCTAGGTAGAGGCAGATGTAGGGTCTCCTGCTTGGGTAGGGGGTTGGACTAGATGACCTGTAAGGTCCCTTCCAACTCTGTTAATCTGTAATCTGTAAATGAAATGTACTAAATTTTCTTTTCACTTGGCAAGCATCCTGTGTTGTGGCATTGTTCTCATATCTTTTTCTGACAAGATTCTGTGACTCACACCACACATTCTTCTCCAGTCTGGTGGTCTCTGTATGTGGCAGACTACAATTTCTAGAATCCCCAACCAAACTCTTTGAAGGCACAAAGTTGAGAAAGGATTGTTTTAGATAAAAGGCACTGATGATTCTTCATACTGCATGGTATGTAATGAAATGCAAATACTCAAAGGCATGTATTTTACAGCTCAACATAAGGAAGGCAGCTCCAACTCTTAATAAAAACTTGATGAGCCAGAACATTTTATCTTTTCAAATGTTGACACAGCACATTGGAAAAGTACACTAAAAAATCCTCTGAGATGTAGTAAAGGACTCTGCATCCACTTCTCCTGAATATTTCATTGCTCATGCGAGTGATCTCCACTTCTAAAAGCAACGTACCATTGGAGGCAAAGTAATTATAAAATTTAATTTTGTTACTTGTCTTCACCTATAAATTCTGTGTTCTTCCAATACAGTAATCCCTCGCTATATCGCGGTTCACCTTTCACGGTCTCGCTGCTTCACGGATTTGCGTGGGCGGCCAGGCAGTCAGCGGCAAAGCGGACGGCTCCGGGACTCGCAAACGTCTCCGATGAGTTCTGCGCCTGCATGGTGGTCTCCTGCTTCAGTCTGGCAGCGGCAGGCGAGTAAAGCGGTCCGATGAGCTCTGCGCGTGCGCAGAAGGACTGCCGCTCATCAGCTGTAGGGCGGGCCGCGCTGTCAGCTTTCTCTGAGGGAAAATGGCCGTTCACGGCAAATTGACGAGGGAACGGCCTACAAGCTCGCTCAGGAGATCAGTGCCAAGCAGCCACAGCAGACGTCAAGAGAGGGAGAGGTTGGAGGATTTTTCAGGCTTTTTTTGGGCGCCGAAAACGCAGAAGCCGGGTAGGAGGGGTTAAAAAAATAAAGGTTCCTACTTCACGGATTTCGCCTATCACGGGTTCTTTTTGGAACGTAACCCCCGCGAAAAACGAGGGATTACTGTACTGCATTGCTGAGTAGACTTCTCACGTAAACAGTTACGAACATTAAAAAAAGTTAAAACACATGGTTTTGTAACTGACAAAGCCAAAATAGGCATAATCAGCAACAAAAACAATGATTGTGTATCAACTCAGCACACAAAATACATAGACACTCAAGGAAAATGGAAAGATACTAACTAGAGCAAAATAAGCCGTGATTCTTCTTGGCTGGCACTTTTGTTTATGAGGTTGTACTACATGGTGAAGTAAAGGAGAGAAAAGATGGGTATCTTTCCAAGTCACTAATCCTAGAATGATCCTTTCAGTCATGTTAGGTGGAGTGACCATTCCATAGAATTGATCAAATTGAGGATAGATAAGAGGGACAAGGTTTCCAAGCAGTCCACCAGTCCAGGTATCATGAGCTCTATAGACAAATCCTATGTTATCCAAATAATGTTACATATGTGTATTGCAAGACTGGGGCATACATTTTTAAAATCCTACTGGCATACCATCACCTACTGTATGTCATCAGACTGATCATTAAGGCACTTCTGTTGTTGACTTTAAAGATCTAGATATGTTGCTTTGTTTTCTTTTCAATATATGCCAAAATCAATTTATTAGTATTATATGTAAAGTCTGGCTTAAAGAAACTGCTATGTATAACAAATTGGAGCCCTCCCTTAAGTTTCAAGGAAAGGTACTGTTTCATGTAGAGTAAGCAGCATCTTTTTACTTTTTACCAATATAGAAAAAAGTTTATAAATCTGCAATTCTTGTTTTTTCATCATTTCTGGATGAGTTTTTGCTGAAAGCGACTCCTTTATAGATTAAAAAATATATAGGTTTGAATAAATTCTATTTATAATCATGTGTGATGTCTTTATTCACTTTTGCCTATCTAAAAAAATTGTGTAAAGAATCACCATATCAGAAAGTGGTGGCTGCCTCAGGAAGTAAATGCTGGGAGTTGGTGTGAAAGCTACATTATTTGAACTCTCTCTCGCCCTGCCCTGCCCTGCCCTGTCCCACCCAGTAACCTGTTTGGTATGGTGGAACATACTCTCCTATTATTGCTATAGCTAAATACAGCTGCTGGCCCAGTTATATTTTACAGTGTCTTCATGTCAAGGAATATTATGTCTGGAGCTGGCCTTCTTAAATTCTGCACTTTGCTACCATATTTACAGTATATATTGCTCTGAGTACAATGGTGGCTCTGTCTTTCCCCTTTCTTGGATGAGGACAGTCTTCCCCAATCTTATCTTTTCTCTAGTATTGCAATTTGTCTGAGAACTCCCAGCCAGCTTGTGGTTTAATGAGCTTATCAAGATCAGTACAGAATCTGAATGAGTACCAAAAGGTCCATAGATAACATCTTAATTTTTACTGCCTCCTTAAAGGCAAATCCCACTGCACACATATACACGAACATGTACGCGCGCACGCATACACACACAAAGGGGGGGGCACACAATATTTTCCTTTAGGATAGACTGAGCTACATTTTGGGGGATTGCATTTAACATTCTCTAGGAGAAGAGCTGCAGTAGATACCGGTAGCTGCAGTATGAATTGGTATAAAGAGTTAGGGGTATGTAATCAAGAGCAGAATATTTTTTTGCTGAAGATGGCAAAAAATGTCACTCAGTATTCACAGTTGTGGCCCTGGGAAGCTCTGAGATCTTCAAAAAAGGTTCAGAGTAACATCTGGCACGGATCTGCCAACATCTGCTTAATGAGAAAGTTGATGTATTTAGAATGTTGATGCATTATTCAGTCCTTTATGATTCTTTCGTTTCAGAAAATCACACAGAGGTATTATTTATCACATAATGTATTACTTTAGGAATACAAAAATATTTTTATTAAAAGTTTCCGCTGTTTAAGAAATATTCTTAGTTATTCATCTATTTACTTAAATCATTAATTTTATATACTTTTTGCAAGATGCAGTTCTGTTTTCTTTTACAAAGAGGAAACCTCACAAATCAGACTAGATTCACACAAGATATTCCGTCAAAATGCATTTTGATTAGTGTAGATAATATTATGTAAACCAACCATGTAGTTTGTAAAGTTTGATATATAAGTTAACATGGTGGATCAACTCAGCCCGGTGCACTTTATTCAATAAATCATGCTTAGCCAATTGTGTAAACAACACCCCCCCCCACCCCAGCCTGAGACTGTGACACAGTGTTTTGAGTTTGAAGTATTCAGGATTTATTTAATCTAATTTACTTGATGAGAGAAGTTAAAATCAACATATATCTTGATACTGAGAACAGACACATCTAAATAGCTCTTTCCAGGGGATCTCAAGGAATTTGTGTTTATAGATAAAAGTCATAATCTTGATTGCGTTTCACACGGGAAACAAAAAAAGAGATAGAAAACTTGATTTTACTGCTCAAAAGAAGATAAGAAAAGGAATAGCCTTACATTCCTTTACTCTCTAAGCCTCTTAAGAGACAACTGGAGCCAATCCCACTCTGTTATTTCCCCGATCAAAGACAGAGTAGTACTGGCCAATAAAAACATCTCCCAGAATCCAGAGTGGACCAGTTGCAGTTCCTATATCTAAACCTTGGAAGCCACTGGTGCACAGGTTCATCCCATCACTATTGACCTATGGGAAAGAGGATATGTAGGTTTAAAAGCAATTAATATTGAATTACGACAATAAATCATGTTTGGATTTGTATGCCAACATTTACACACACTCAAAAGTAGTTTTAACCACAGAAATTTAAATTGCTAGAAGTTGAAGTCCTTATATCTGGAGGATGACTTTGTTGGGAAAGATTATTGTAGAACTTCCAAGGCACAACTCAGGACTTAGATAGAAGGAAGAAGGCAATGACTGGACACAGCCAATTGCTTTTTAGCATAAATTAGAAAAATACTAGTTGTGATTTGAGCATATGAAGGAATTGTGGCATTTCTAGCCTGCACATGGGACATGTAATAACATGTTTCTTAGTCTGTGAGTCTGTGGTTCTTTGAGCCACTTCTTCACTGCAGTTTTCACTTCCTCGTCACTGGAATAATGTTTACCTCTCAAACCCTCTTTCATGGGGCCAAAGAGATGATAGTCTGAAGATGCTAAATCTGGTGAGTATGGAGGATTATTATTCCAGTGACGAGGAAGTGAAAACTTCAGTGAAGAAGTGGCTCAAAGAACAGTCAACAAAATTTTACGAGGCAGGGATACATGCTCTCATTCGAAGGTGGAACATTGCTATTGAGAGAAACGGTGACTATGTTGAGAAGTAGGGATGTGATCCACAGAGGACCAGCTTCATTTTGATGTATGCTACATGTTCCTGTGTTGGTAATTATACCTGTCCTAAAGAAAATGGCATTACGTTTTGACTCACCCTCGTACATCAGTGTTCTTTCCCCATGTCCCAATACAAAGTTACAGATAATAACCCATGCTTTCCCAAGAATGACACGTGTTCTGCCAGGAGGAAATGACTGACAGTACTTACCATGACAGTGTAAGCCTCTGGAGTAAGAGGATAAGAGTTTCCATTGATTGTGAAAGTGACAAGAGGCATCACATTGAGATTGTTGCATTCCACAGCATACTGCAAACAATTGGCATATCTTTGCAATAATGAACATCCAATATTTCAATAAAAAACAACAACTGTAGATATGAAGATGGACAATATCTATTTTGCACTCCAATCTTTTTCTTTTTAATTGTGCTTTCCTTGTAAGATATTGCATGCATGTGAACTGATGTCTTCAAGTGTACTAAACCATTGAGCCAGGATTCAGTATCCCTTTTCATCCATTAGTTCTGCTTTGTTCAATCTATCTCCCTCCAAATGCTGCTTTTTATTTAAGGAAATTGCACTGAAGATTGCCTGTGTTTAATATAACATACAATATGCTAACACAGAGTAATTAAAGACTGATTGCTTGAGGTGAGAGAAGGATCCAGGGCTAACTCCCCAACCCCCTTGCTTCATACAGTGCCTGCCTTCCACACTTTTTTGCCCCACAGCAATAGCACCATTTCTCACTCTCTGGGTAGCACCCACCAATTGCTTTAGAGGGTTTTCCTCTCAGAATATCTATGGGGCACGTAATGGGCTGCCAAGCTACTCTCAACAGTTATACAAGTTGGGGCAAAAGCTGCTTCAGAAGCTAAATCAGGAGAAGACCTGGCCTAAATTCACTGCTTCTCCTAAGCCTCCTTTTTAAAGCATCTGCTTCACCTTTTGCCAAATGGTAGCATAATTTTTTTTAAGTTCAAAAAACTAGAATGTAATGAAATTGAAAAGAACAAAAAGGGAAATCAAAGAATAAACTAGGATTATAAAAAGATAATTTTAGATTTAAATTTATCCTAGATTTAGCATCAGGATTGGGATGCTATTACTGATTTCCAAGTTGGGACATACCTCATCATCCATAGGTTGTGCCCCAATTAGTGTTTGCATTTGCTTTATGTCTTCAGAAGGGCCTGTGATGAGAGATGTTCCTGTGTCCACTATAGCCTGACATCCATCTGCACAAAATGCAACTTTCCCACCAACCTGGATACTGAAAAGAAGATGGAAATAAACTTGAGGGGGGCAGTTTTTGGTGGTAATGCCTCTCCAAGATATTTACAGTGTTCCTCTTCTCCCAGCATGATTATAGGTTGACTTTGATCCTGACACTGTTTTCTTATATTTGTTTTAATGCCTGTCACTTCATTACTGGTTCCTCTTTGCAAAGATCTGTGCTGAGATGTGCAATGATGGAGATTAGAAGATTTTAAATGAACAACATTTCTGGTTGTACCAGGGGAGAATATCTACGTCTCCTAAAATGGGGACAATAGTGAGCAATCTTGCTTAGCTAAGAGTAATTAAAGACTGATTGCTTGGAATCTGTTCAAGCTTATTCCAAGAGCACACATTTGGCATATCACAAAGTTGTTTTGTTTGTTTCTACCTGTGACTATAATGATCCTTCAGGAATCTCCGTATTTTCTCTTGACATATGGATAGTCTAGAGTGACCTTATCAGGTTTGCAAAAATTGCAACACGCTGCAGAAAATGCTATATTTAATATTAGTAGCGGGATACCCGTGCTTCGCTATGAAACTATGTGATCGGGCTTGATAAATTGACAGTTAAGGCTTGAAAATTAATGAGTAGTTATGATCAGGCATGATACATTAACACTTAAAGCTTGAAAATTTATGTAGAATGTATAACTCCTTAGCATCAGAGCGTGTTAATATAAGGCAACTGGCAGTTGGAACACAGTTCTTTTCAGGTGGGGAGGGGGAGTAGAACATCTAACTACTTAGCGTCAGAGCATGTTAATTAATATAATACTGTATAAGAAATACTAATGATGTGATAGTCATTTTGAAAAATCCTTTCTTAGCGAGCACCTAGAAGCCAAGAGGAACATACGTGGCAAGTTTCAAGTTTGTAGGCTTTACAGTTCTGGAGATTTTGTGATGAGTGAGTGGTATTTGGCTTTTATATATACTGTATAGATAGTAAATCTAGTACTAAATTACTATCAAATTGTCAGATAGGAAATTTGCAGTGTTACTTACTTTCGTGGGTCTAGTTTAAAAGCAAATACTTCTTCATTCTGCAGCTTCTTAAGCAAGAGCTGCAGTCTATCAATAACAAGAGTTATCCTGAACATTTGATATAGTTGAGACATTCCATAAAGACACTGAAAGTTTAGAATTTATGGTTTCTGATTTCAAACTTTCCTAGGACTTTTGGTATCAAGGAAGCAAAGCTCAGTAAATAGGGGAAGTCTTGGTGTTTTAGATTCTGTAATATTTTTTTTTTGGAATGAAGCAGGAATCCCTCCATAATGGCAGCAATTGAATTTGAAGACTTTCTGAAACCTCAGCATAACTTGGAATTTTCCAAACTGTAGAAACTTAGACAATATTGAAAGCATTGCTACTTTGCTTTTCCATATAAAAAGATGTAGAGGGAGGGGTGGAATTATTTACATTTGGAGATTTGGCAAATACTGTTGTAAAAACATCTGTTACAGACAATGGTGTAATTAATATACATAATCACCTAAACCACCTTCCTAGCTTTTAAAGTAGTGAAAAATAGCTCTCTAACTCAAAGGATAAATATATACCATATCCAGCCAAATAGTTAAAAGATGATTATAGCTCATTGTAACAGTGAAAGGCTGGGATTTATGAAGCAGATGTGATGCTTCTGTAAAAGATTGGCAAATCTGAGTCCTAAATGCGCAATTACCCTGAATTCTAGCATTCACCAGAGATAGAAAAGTAGCTATTATCTCAGAGAATCCCCCCTTACTTCCAAATAAGATATGTACTTATCCAGTTGGATCTGCCAGTATCCCTGCTTAGTGACTGGAATCCAGTTGAGATTTCCACTGAAATAGGCCTCATCATAGCCACCAAAAATCAGCTCCCCTCCTACAGAAGAATAAGGGTTTCTGAGGAGAGAAAGAATAAATAATTGCATTGAGCATGAGCCTTTGCTTTGTGTTTTTTCTATTACATAGTCATTCTTTTCAAAATTCTAAACCTGAAGAACATAATTGATGCCCCACATTTTCTAATGCTCCACATTTTCCAGGCTTCTCATGTCAGCCCACTGGCTGTCTCAGGATCATGCCCGTACATTGGGCACAATGATGAATGGAATATTCTCCAACATACCTCCCTAAGACCGATTAGAGCCCACAGAATTGGTCTGCTGGTGGTCCTGTCAGCCAAACAATGTCGGCTGGCAGGCCCACGAATGAGGGCCTTCTCTGTGGCAGCACCGGCTCTCTGGAATACACTACCCCCCGAGATCGACATTATTCCCACCCTGCCAGCCTTCAGAAAAGCAGTAAAACATGGCTTTGTCGACAGGCCTGGGGCCAATGATTTTAATACAACATCGATTACTCTTGGCCCCATGAATGATTTATTGTATGGGTTTTTAAATTGTGGTTTTTAATGTTTTTAAATGTTTTAATATCTACTGTTTTTAATGTTTTTTTATATTTGTTGTTGCATGTGAATTTTTATTGTTGTGAGCCGCCCAGAGTCTCTGAGGAGTGGGCGGCATACAAATACAACAAATAAATAAATAAATAAATAAATAAATAAATAAATAAATAAATAAATAAATAAATAAATAAATAAATAAATAAATAAATAAATAAATAAATAGTGACTGAGTCTGAGAAAGGAAAGTACACAAACATAACCAATTATTCTTTCCAATACTAAACAAAAATAATGGAATCTGTTCCAGTACCAGAAATAAGATGTTCGCCAATTTATAGGGAAAGAGAAAAGCTGCCCTATTTCTGCTGCAGAATTGGGGGTTTTTTAATAGCCAAAGGAAGCCATTGGTATTGGCTTTTAATGATTTAAAGCAGAGGTCTTCAAACTTGGCAACTTCAAGACTTGTGAACTTCAACTCCCAGAATTCTCCAGCCAGCTATGCTGGGAGTTGAAGTCCACAAGTCTTAAAGTTGCCAAGTTTGAGGACCCCTGATTTAAAGTAAAGCATGTGCTAGTCTGGAAGACAAACTTTTTACAGTATTGGGAGGAAGAGTCAACTTTTTATGCACTACCTGTTCATGTAAACTGAGAATATTGGTAAGTCCACCAGGTTTTGGGCCATCATATTATCAAATACAGGGGTGACACCATCCACAGCCAAGGATGGATAGGCCAGACCAAGTATCCCATCAAATGCTGAATCCAAAAAGGTGTTTCCAGGTTCAGAGATACTTTCTGCAAACTGTTGATTTACTATGGTGAGTCCTTCAACCTAAAAATTAGAAATCTCAGATATGAATTTTAATCTATGGCAAGAAATTAGTCAAACGGTAGTAATGAGCCATGGAATTCTTTTAAAAGTGAAAGCCTTCTGTTCTCGTTCTCGTTCTCTCTCTCTCTCCCTCCGTCCCTCCCTCCCTCCCTCCCTCTCTCCCTCTCTCTCTCCCTCCTCCCTCCCTCCCCCTCCTTGAATTGGTGTTTCATCATTGAGATTTTGGACAGCTAAGGCTATTTTGAATAAACTGTACCACGTCTGATGCAGCATATTCTCATTCAAAGTCAGGTTGAATTATATGTCATCCATCCTGAAAATTGCAGAAAATCATACTCATGTTGAGAAAGATTGTTTTAGTAGAAAGGAAGAACACACAAGGACTAGAGAACGTTGTCCAGATAGCACCTTCCATGATGGGATAGGGACAGGTTTCCCCTGCAGCTCCATGCATATCTTTAAAATCTGCACCAAGTCATTGGGGCAATGCCCCCTGTGCTCATCTGTGGGGCATGGAAGACCACAGGAGGAAAAAAGGGAAAGGGAAGTCCAGTTGCTCAAATACTGTAGAAGGTATATTTCATTAGTGTTCTCCTAAAGAATCATATGAGCACACATAGAAAATGAAAGCAAAGCCTATTGATGATAATTTGTAACATGGTTCCTTGGTGACATGCCACCAAAATTTTCTTATGGTCCATTTTTGTAATGTGCTGCTAATTTTGCCTGAAAGGACATTTGACACTATAAAGAATTGTGCTTTGGAACTCAGTGATAAATACAGATACTGTAGCCTCTACAAGCTGGATAATGCCTTACTTTATCAGAGTATAATTGGTTAAATGATAAAGCATCATATTCTTTTTAAGTGAATAGCATCTTTCACTTACAGTCACTTGATCCATTCCAATCATTCCTGTTAAGCTACCAGTGCCATAGTGAATGGAAAAAGAAGTACCCACTTCAGTGTAGGTGCTGGACTGTGATGGGTGAAATCTGGAGTGTTCAACTGTAATTGAAAAAAAAATAAAAGAAATCTCAACGCTTGTATCTCTGGCCTATGGGTTTTCAGTCCAGCCCTGTGCATATTTATTCAAGTACAATATGTACAAGATTACCACCTTATGAATCCACACAGCTGTGTACAGTTAATGGCCTCTATTGAAAAATAAAGTCTTTAAAATAAAGCAATATGAATGTGTTGCTTGTAGCTGCTTGTAGACAGTACAAGACAGTCATTTCGCACACAAGAGTTGCCAATGATCCAGTAATAATCTTACTGATGACTGTAACTATGCTAATCTAAGTGATACAAGCACTCCATATGCTATATGGTCATATTTCATATGTATATTTTCTCAAAAAATAAGTTGTCAATAGAGAATACTTATGAAAAAGTATGCAAAGGAAAAACTACTTTAAGTTGCCATTCATGCTGTTTTATCTTTTATAGCGAAGCTTCTGAATAAACATACTTAATATTGTGCTACTACATTATTATTACAAGTCTTCATTTGCCCAATTACTTTACAGGTAGGAGCTTCTGTCTTCATAACAAAACTGTAGGAGATGACCAGGCTGAGCCCGAGGGAGGGTCAAAGGCATCATCAGTCGTGAGTCCCTTCATGCCCACAAGAGATCTAAGTCCAGCCCACCATCAATTCCTTATCTACCGCCAAATTGCTTCAACCACTGGTGGTTCAGATTCTTGTAGCGAGGTTAAGCTTGCAATAAATCTTTATGCACAATTGAACTGTCTGGATCTCCCTGATTTCCCAGCACTTGACAAAAGCTCTTTTTTTTCTGAATGCAATCTGATTTTAGCATTTATCACCGTAAATGGCAAGATTTGGTTTCTGTTTTGCAGACAAAATGTTAGGGATATTACAAGTACAACAGAATGGTGATTGTATTAAAAGTCTACTCAATAATTGGATTTCCAGTGTTGAACGTAGCAAATGTGCTATGCAATGATTGATAAGTGCAATTGTTTACCAAGGAAATCAAATGACAATAAATTGCTATACATTGGACTTATTGGAAGCATGAACAACATTTACTGGTCTAAATAATGCTAGTTCTATAAGCATCAGTATCTCTAACATAACAAATATTAACAGTTTTCATACTGTTAACACAGCATTCAGTGTAATTTAAAATAATTTTCATAAGGTTTCTGCCATGTGCAAATCAATGTTTGGCATCTAAGAAACCCAACAGGCCTCTCTATAGGTTTTATTAATGTTTATCCCTTTAAATAGAGCAAATAGCAAGGAGATGTATTTAAAATCATGCCGTCCTTTCCCTTTGACCAATCCTCACCACAAGCCTTGCTGACACAATAAATAGATGGTACCCAGAGGTTGGAGGAACCAGTGTCAAAGAGTATAGTAAAATTCTGTGGAGGGTTTCCAATGGAGATCTGTCCAAAGTATTCCACCTGCCAAAACAGAAAAACAAAGAAGTGTTTCTATTTCATATATTAGGATGGAGAAGCACTCTTCAGGGCTACATAAAGCTGGAAACCTTCTCCAAACCTGAGGGGAATTTTGTCAAATGCAATCTTGCCCAATCAGCATTTGTATTATGCCTAGATGTTGTTGTTTGCATAAATGGATCAAGAGTTTAAATAGGATTTTAATTCTAGGTTTTTGGGAGGGGCCTTACTCATAATCCAATTTATTTATTTGTTTGTTTGTTTGTTTGTTTGTTTGTTTATTTTATTTATTTATTTTGTCAAAACGTGTACAAGATAACAGGTATAGTATAAACATAAACAAAAGCAAAGTAGGTATAGGTAAATTTGGACAATAGGACAGTAAGACAGGTACGGTAGGCACGATGGTGCGCTTATGCACCCCCCCTTACAGACCTCTTAGGAATGGGGTGAGGTCGGCTGTAGACATTTTACACCTTCATTTACAATTTACAATTTACAATTGTAGACAATTGTACACCTTCATTTTTAATTTTTACCCCTAGCATTTAAATTGCAACATTTTCTTGATAAAAATATTGGTTTATTTTCCCAGTTAAAGTGTCTCTTCTTTTCCTATCAGTATGCTCCTGGATGTACCCTTTTTTGAGGAACTAGACTATTATATAAATTTGACATTTAGAAGAAGAAGAAAACAAGAGTGGTTTGTTAGAAAGAAAAAAGTTGGCTCATTCTTTGGCCTTTCCACCACAAGCATGCAGCAAAAAGGGAGAATTCAGATATGTGTGCAATTAAAAAAAAGATTTTTGGAGTAGATATTAACATTCTGCAGCCATTCAAGCATATCTGAAAAGGTGAGAAGTAATAGGGCATGAATGTGCAAGCAAGCCTGGTCCTACTCTTCCACATTGTTCATACCTGCTGTTTTTCATACCCTTGGATGCTAAGGCTTGCAGGGAGAATAATTATGTCTTTTCAATTCAACTCATTCCCAAACTTTCCCATCATCAGCGACCAATTTTCAACTAGGCCCCAGCCTAGCTGAAAATTACAGACCAATCTCTTTATGTTGCATCACCTGCAAAGTCATGGAATCGATCATAAACCAATCCATTACCCTCCACTTAGAAACAAGCAACCTACTCTCTAACAAACAATTTGGCTTCAGAAAAAAATTGTCCTGTAATCTGCAATTCCTACACTGCAAAAACATATGGACTACACAACTCGACCAGGGCAAAGCAAAAGACGCAATTTACATAGGCTTCTGTAAAGCCTTTGATTCAGTGGTACACAACAAACTACTTCTAAAACTAAAATCTTATGGCATTTCTGGACCCCTGCATAATTGGATAGCTGTCAACAGGCAACAAGTCAAAATAGGGAGTCCCCTATAAAATCCTGCACCTGTTAACAGTGGTGTCCCCCAGTGGTGGGTTTCACTTACCTTTGCTACCAGTTCGGGAATGGGAGCGTGCACGCACAACCCTTCTGCGCATGCGCAGAACCTTCTGCGCATGCGCAGAACGTCCGTGATGATGTCCGGGTAGGTCGGCGGAGCCTCCCGTCACCACCGCTACCGGTTCGCCTGAACCGGGCCGAACTGGTAGAAACCCACCACTGGTGTCCCCCAAGGCAGCGTTTTAGGACAAACACTCTTTATACTTTACATAAATGACCTTTGCGATCATATTATAAGCAACTGCATTCTTTTTGCTGATGATGTAAAACTATTCAACACTACCGACAATGCTGCTACCCTTCAAAAAGACCTTGACTATATGTCAGAATGGTCACACAATTGGCAACTTCAAATCTCAACCAACAAATGCTCTGTCTTATACATTGGCAAAAAAAAAATCAGAACACAAAATACAAGCTGGGCGGATACAACCTCATGGACAACCCTCACTCTGTCAAGGACCTTGGAGTACTCATCTCTAATGATCTAAGTGCGAGAGCCCACTGTAACAACATTGCCAAAAAGGCATTAAGAGTTGTTAACCTAATCTTGTGCAGCTTCTTCTCTGGTAATATTGTACTGCTAACTAGAGCATACAAAACATTTGATAGACCAATTTTCGAATACAGCTCATCTGTCTGGAACCCGCACTGCATATCGGACATTAATACAAT
The DNA here is from genome assembly GCA_023053685.1 of Diadophis punctatus similis. Classification (NCBI taxonomy): domain Eukaryota; kingdom Metazoa; phylum Chordata; class Lepidosauria; order Squamata; family Dipsadidae; genus Diadophis; species Diadophis punctatus. The sequence continues at coordinate 36,779,859 of JALIGW010000003.1, read as the reverse complement.
TGAGCGAGTCCAGAGATATTTCACGAGAAGAGTCCTCCACTTCTCTGCTCGCAACCAGGCTTGAAATTTTGGGCTTAGACAACGTAGAACTACGCCGTCTTCGGTCTGACCTAAGTGTAGTACATAAAATTATCTGCTACAATGTCCTACCTGTCAATGACTACTTCAGCTTCAACCACAACAATACACAAGCACACAATAGATACAAACTTAAGGTAAACCGCTCCAAACTCGATTGCAGAAAATACAACTTCAGCAACAGAGTGGTCAATGCCTGGACTCTGTGGTTTCTTCCCCCAAACCCCACAACTTTAACCTTAGACTGTCTACTGTTGAACTCACCCCATTCCTAAGAGGTCTGTAAGGGGCGTGCATAAGTGCACCATTGTGCCTACCATCCCTGTCCTAATGTCCCCATTTATTTGTACCCATTTCATGTATTCATAAATACTGTATGTTTATACCTATATATGTTATATTATACATGCTTGACAAAATAAAATAAAATAAAATAAAATAAATAAATAAAGACGGGTGACAAATAAATTTAATAGATAATAAATAAATTTAGCTAGGCTAAAGTACGTTCAGCTTGGTTATAATTCTCCAGCAGATTTTGAGGCAGATTGTGCAAGTTTTTTGACACATTTAGTTCTTAGGGCGGGATGTCTTTGCTTGTATTACACCCCAATTTTATTTTAACCCACTTTCAGAGTTGGCTAAGATAAAAGAATACCAGGAGGTGATGGAGTGTGACATATGTGGCAGTTTATTTCTTGTTTGTAGAAGTGCTAAATTGCTAGTTTGCACTTATATTCAACTTTTATGTTTGCAAATGTAGCCAAATATTTCACAGTCCTCATAAGCTTCCAGTGAAAACTTTGATACCACTGAAATATCTGATGAGTAAGTGAGAAAGATGGGGCAATATACTGTATTTTCTTTATCTCTTGGCAGACAGATGTATACATCCATGGCATTGGCTCTGGACTTTAGCACAGTTACAAAACTATGCAATGCATTAGAGCACATAAGTATAGATACAGAGCCCGTGTTTACAACTCTTTAAGGCAACTATATCTTTTTCCCAGATCATAATGTCTCATACCAGTAAAATGTAGAAATAATGCATACATATAAACTAAATTGAGCCCTTTGAACAATGCCTTCCTCAGAGGCCTCATAATATATAATAAACCAGCAATATGTGGATACTGTCAAATAACTCCTGGATTTCTATAAGCTGTGTTGTAAGTACAGCGTGAGAGTTTAATAAAATTAAATTCTGTCATTGGAAAAACTGGTGACATTTGTCTTTTTTGTAGCTAACACATTCCCTCCCCTCCCCCATGGTCTTGTTCATGCTTTGGCTTTAACTTACATCAAAATAGTTTAAGAGGGGTTCATTGGTTTCTTTAAATACTGAGCAGTCTTGGGTGTACTGTATCATGTCTATCTTATATTTCTTCCAAAACTGAGGCAATTTCCCACGTTCCCTCAATATTTGCCGCAAAGATCGGTGTCTTTTCAGGGTAACTCTGGAGAGGAGAGAAGGAGCTATATGCTTAATGCTGATTAACAGAAATAAGAAAATCTGGAAAGCATTTTATTCTAGTACAGGCAGTACTAGAATTCCACTGAGGTTACGATTTTTATGGGTTATTCATAACTTGATAACTTTGCCTATGCTGCACATGAAAGTAATTATGTATCGAATTCAATACTTGAAAAAGTCTCACTTTTGCATAATTCTGAAATAAATCCAATCTATCACAGTAGCAAATAGAACTCCTGTGATTTACCGTATTTTTCGGAGTATAAGATGCACCGGAGTATAAGACGGACCTTAGTTTTTGGGGAGGAAAATAGGGAAAAACAATCTGCCTACCAGGTATTCATCTGGCTAGCATCCTTAGTCTGGTCAGCTTCAGCACATTATTTTATCCCCTGGTTAGGACTTAAAAAAACCTTCTTCTGAGAGAATAACAATGAAAGAGCCTGCAAGCCAGTAAGAGCTGGGAAGATCGTTAGCACCTAGTTAGGGCTAGAAAAAAACTTCTTTGGAGCAAGTAAGCAATGAAAAAAAACCCTGCAAAGACTTAGGGCTGGAAAAACATTCTTCTGAGAGAGTAACAATGAAAGAGCCTGCAAGGTAAGAGCTGGGAAGATCTGTTAGCACCTAGTTGGGGCTGGAAAAAAAGCCACATTCAAAGTATAAGACGCAACCAAATTTTCAGCCACTTTTAGGGAGGAAAAAGGTGCGTCTTATACTCCAAAAAATACGGTATCTTTCATCTGGCATTCACTGTTATCCATTAGGGGACTCCCACTTGCAATATTTGATGATTTGCAACTCGATGATTCTTCACCCTTAATATATTTATGAACAGTGATTTTGGGGATACAGGAATTTGGAACAGAAAGTACAAGATATTACAGAAAGTACAAGATATTACAAAAAGAAGGATATTACACAATATTACAAATACATCAGGAACTATTTGTAATATTTTGACGAGAGTAAAATAATACCCATAGTTGTTTTGGGGGCCCTCCCCTTCCTACAATTAATATGTCCACATTTATCTAAATACATTACTGATTATTCACAAAATATTATTGATGTGTTTCTGCTCTAATACTGGAACTCTGCTGTACTTGTAGGAGAATAAAAGAAGTTTCAAGGGATTGCTATGCCCAGTGCAGCTTTGTAATTGCAATTTCTAATGCTCAATAGGAACATGATGGGGGGTGTAGGGGGAGTGAGCAGAAGAAGAAGAAAGGTGCTTACCTTTGTAACCCACTGGTCATCCAAATGTAAAACGTTAAAAAGACCAACCAATTCATTCTGGCAGTGGAGGACTTCTGTTCTCCTTGACTTGTAGGAACTGAACAAAAGTTTTGCCCTTATAGCCACTAATCAGCCCAGCCACTGAGATAAAATCCCAGGGGAAAAAATGTACAATGTGAAAGCCACACCACTTAATGTCAATATGGCACTTTTAGAAAAGAAATTAGTCACTGCACATGTTCCCCTTTCCAGTGATCAGAGATTAAACAGTTCTTTAATGGTGAAGCAGGAAGTGATTGGAGGAATTGATTGGAGGTGACCGCAAAGAAAGATGTAGATGTTCTTCATTTCATAGAATGTGTTTTCCATAGGACTCACTTTAGAGCTCCTTTGTCTTTATGGGACTGAATATAACCATTTTGTTCTGAAGCCCATTCAAAAGTATATTGACAGAGGAAAATTATGCAGTTCATGTTCAAAAGACACAGATCTTAAATAAAGAGTCTTGATGGTGAATATTAAATTGTTTCCACACATAATATTTTCATACTACGATCTCTCTCTCTCTCTCTCTCTCTCTCTCTCTCTCTCTCTCTCTCTCTCTCTCTCTCTCTCTCTCTCTCTCTCTCTCTCTGATTGCCTGAACTATTCCCTGCAGTTTTCTTGATAAGGTTTTTTCAGAAGTTGACTTGCCATTTCCTACTTCTTAGGGCTGAGAGCAAGTGTCTGGTCCCAAGTCACCCAAATGGCTTGTGCACAAGATATAAATAGAGCTCACAATCTCTTGATTTCTAGCCTGATGCCTTAACCACTTCAAGAAACTGGCTCTCCCACCAATATAATTAACTTGAACATTTTTGTTTCTGAAGCATTACTCTTTCCAGATGTTGGCAACCCATATAGTGTGGCCATATATCCTACTGGTGACATTCAGATTTTATATGTCTTCAGTTACATCATCTGCACTTGCAGCTTTAGTATATTTAAACATTTTCACAGCATTGTTTAGTACTTCATCAATTTTATTCTTATCATTTATAGCATCTGTAACAATTCCAAATTTCTCAAATATTCATTCCAGAATTCCTTTACTTCAGTTCATACCAAAAAATCTTAACACCTTTATTTTTTGTCTTATTCACTCTATTGGTGATTATTTTTTTACAAATTTCCAAAGTAATTTTTATTTCCTTCCAAATTACTCAGCATTTTCTCTACCATACTTACTTTAATCTCAACTATTTCTTGTTCTTGACCACATTCTTTGAAGCTGTATTTTTCTTTCTCTACAGATTATATAATATTTCTCTCATCTTCATTCTTTGCAGTAGATTTTCTTATATGCCTCTTTCACTTCATTATTCCACTAAGTGTCTTTTATCATACTTCCCATTCATGTATGGGACACTTCCTTCTTTGGATGCAAGACAAGAACTAAGGGAAAGTAGATTCTTTTTCTGTTCTCTGTTTGAAAACCACCTGAAAAAAACTGGAAAGCTATTAGGAGTTTTGGTTGCTTGTTTCATAGCAACCTAATACAGTCTGATAACTGGTTTTTAGTTTGGCCCTCTTGTGTGTAAAGCATATATATTTATATGCTACTTGGATTTTCTTCTTTCACTATCCTAACTTAATTTTCTTTGCTCCATAGTTAGAACGTTTTGCCTATTATATCTGTGAAATATTATTTTTCAACCTTCTTGTAATCAGGTAGTTCAACAAATTGTAGAATACTTCACTCTGTTGGGACGTGGTCTCTTAATTTAGCTAAATTAAACTATTCAATCAGATTTTGAGTTTTGTGCACAAGGGGGGGGGGGAGGAGTGGTTTGCAGTTTTGTTTTATGTCCAGTGTAGTCTACTGTATAGTTTTTGGAAAGTTATTTTTTCAAAGATTACATTGGGTTTAAACTTTCTTTTGTCAGAGCGCCTATAATAATCAAGCAGTTGCATAATTGCATGCTCACACTGGGTAGAACCAGCTTTTCTCTGAAATGGGAAGATCTAAATATTTCTAGATTTCATTAATGGAATCAGAGCATTGCAATTTGCAATGAATTCAATGCAAATTCACAGTGGGGTGCACTCTATCTCATCCCAGAAGCACATAAATGAAGGACACAAATATTACTGAATATACTTTAGAAGAATCTCCTTTTGTTTAGTCCAGCTGTTATTTTCCATGGGTAAAACTATTTGCTTTCTATATGCAACAGCTCCTCCTATTTGGATTTTGGGTGGTGGAACTTGCAGAAACTTAAAGAAACAAGGAAACAAAATTAGAATGGAGAGGGTGTTTTGGTGCAGCTAAGATTGTCCATGTTTCTTAAATTATAATTTTATTAAACTTATCAAAGTATAACATATAACTGAAAATGAAAATAGTGCGAAAATGAGGGGGGCAGAAAAAAGGAATGGAAAAACTGTAATAGAAAAGAAAAGCATTGACTTTTAGACGCTTTTTAGTGCAGTAGAATAACATAATAAAATTACAGTCTCAATTTTTTACTTTTATGTACCTAATATGTATGAGTCAAAAGTCTCTATGTTTCTTCCAAAATGTGTTTTACAGAATTATGTGGCTTCTGATTAGGAACTAGCCTAACTAGGTTAGAGTAGGTTATTTCAGAAGAAACTTTATTGGACTCATTTATGATAATACAAGGGGCTTGTTGAGTGGGAAAACGCTTGAAGAAGTGTTTGGAATCTTTAAAATAAAATTCCAACCTGGTTACTTCCAACAGCCATGGTAGCTGACAATTCTGGAAGCAATATTAATCTATCTAAAGAACACCAGGCTGCTTAATTGTGCTCAGGCAATAAACAACTATGTTTTTTTAAGGTAGGAATGATTTAAACTGGCAAGACCAGTTAAAGTCATATTAACTGAATTCTGCTGTAGTTGGTGCTTCTGAGTCATCCTCAAGGGCAGATGTGCATGTGAGATATTACAGTAATCTAATGGAAGGGTTACCAGAGCATAGATCATTGTGGCCAGATTACAGTAGCAAATCCACTAATATATCAAAGTGAGTAAATGTAATAATACTCGAAAAACATATGAGTTAAAATAAGTGGAGGAATGGATAAAAATGATACTGCTGTTGATTATTATTATGATTGCCTGCTCTATCAAGAAGATATAGATTACGCTTTCTGGAAATAAACCATAGATCTTTCAAAGTGGCATGTAATAATAGTGATGTAGGCCTTTCATTAACCTGACATCAGTTGGGAGACAAATTCTGCTAAGCATAATAGTTTCAGAAAATAACTAATCTGCCTCTCTGACAATTCCCTCCTTTAGCAAGTTGAGGAAGCCAAAGGTGTTCAGCTATTCCTGACCTGATAGAAACAAATAATAAATTGGAGAATGGTAGGAGTGGAGTGTTGTAGAAAAGCTACCATATCATGCTGAAGTTTTTGAATGTAAAGAAAACTAGAACTGACTATAGTCAAATACATCATATTGGACTTTCAACCAATCAGAATAGACCGGGAAGGGACCTTGGAGGTCCTCTAGTCCAACACAAGCAGGAGACCCTATACCAGCTAAAAGCTAGGTCTTACTGGCTTATAGAACTTTTCACTTCGGCCTTGTCATAATAAATCTTTTTTTAAAAAATAAATCATCCTGTTATCCATATATACAGTACATGGCATTAATCCTTCATTACTTTGTATATGGCTTTTTAAAAATGCTTGTGGTAATCAGAATTGTACCAGGTAAGGAAAAAGAGCTGAAAGTGTGTACAGAGAACTTTCTTAAGAGCCGAGGTGGTGCAGTGGTTAAAGTGTAGCACTGCAGTTCAGCAGTTCAGCTGTTCAAATCTCACCGGCTCAAGGTTGACTCAGCCTTCCATCCTTCTGAGGTCGGTAAAATGAGGACCCAGATTGTTGGGGGCAATATGCTGAACTCTGTAAACCGCTTAGAGAGGGCTGTAAAGCACTATGAAGCGGTATATAAGTCTAAGTGCTATTGCTATTGCTATTCTTTTTATTCACTTACTTGCTTCGGCTATTTAACAAGATGGACTGAGTTCAGAGATTTGCAAACATGTTTACCGAGAAGCTGATACCAATGTATGCATAATTTCAATCTTAATTAGCAATCCTTTTAAAGAATGAAATACTATAGAGTAAATTTTTTCTTCCATGAATAATGGAAAGCCCAAATTCCTTTTATTAAATTGGTTTGATCAGGCTTATTAATGCTGCTTCCCTTTCATCCCACTACATCCTGTGTTTATATCCTGCAGAGTGCACGAATAGCTTGTCTACAACTTGAATGTGTATGTAGTTGGACATAGTAGTTGCATAGTACGGAAGCTATGCAAGTATACCTCCCTGTTTTCTGTTTTGTCATATGAGACAATTTTCTAATTTTTGTTGGTCTGGGCCTCATGTTAAAGATATCAAGATTGAGATCTTTAAGGGTGGGGTGGGGTGTTTTATATATAGCTTTAGATGTTATATTAGCTATGAGCAGTAGGAGGCAATACACAACTGATTTCCTGTTTATTGAACTCTTCAGGCTTAAAAAACAGAGAATATCTGCTGTAATGTAGAGGGTGCTTACTCCTAAAGTCTCCCAATAAGATGTGTAGTCACTTCTATTGGTTAGTACCTAACGTAATTTATTTGAAATCCTGTTATGTGAAGGGCTTTAGAGAGAATGGCTTCAAGAATGAAAATGTGGAAAGGAAGGAAGAAACAGCTTAATGAAATAGGAACAACAGCAGGAGAACCCTTAGTTAGAGAAAACATGGGAGACAAATGTTTATATTTTATATAATAGAATATTTGGTGTTAAGATTCAGTTCTGTGCACAGTGCTAGAAAGAAATGATTTTAATGTAGTACAAGGTTTGCAAAGCTCCTGTAGCTGCCTCCAAAGCTGTTCCTAGTTGTGTCTGCACAGAAACACATACATATGGTATATAGTTTGCTTTGCAAGGAGCCTCAGGAACAGTTCAAAAGACACACCTGTTTGAATGACTCAGAGAAGTGTATTGTTCATATTCCTGAGCATTGCAAAATACCGTTCTTACTTCTCATGCTTTGCCCTGCCCTAGCATGCTATCTTGGCAAAAATCATTCTAAAAGCTGACAAAAAAGAACCATTAGCCAAAGCCTTCCCAATCTACTGGTAGGTTAGATTGCAAGTTTTTGTCTTCTCAGTCACCAGTCACATCTGTGCCAAAAACATTCCACATTAAGGGGAAACTTAAGGGTGTGTGTGTGTGTGTGTGTGTGTGTGGGTGTGTGGGTGGGTGGATACGTGTGTGAGCTGAAGTGGTGCAGTGGTTAAATGCTGCGACTGCAGGCTGACTGCTAGTTCAGCAGTTCAGCTGTTCAAATCTCAATAGGCTCAAGGTTGACTCAGCCTTCCATCCTTCTGAGGTCGGTAAAATGAGGACCCAGATTGTTGGGGGCAATATGCTGAACTCTGTAAACCGCTTAGAGAGGGCTGTAAAGCACTATGAAAGCGGTATATAAGTAAAGTGCTATAGTGCTATTACTTGCTCCGAATAAGTTTTTTTCTAGCCCTAACCAGGTGCTAACTATCTTCCCAGCTCTTACCGGCTTGCAGGCTCTTTCATTGTTACTCTCTCAGAAGAAGGTTTTTTTAAAGTCCTAACCAGGGGATAAAATAATGTGCTGAAGCTGACCAGACTAAGGACGCTAGCCAGATGAATACCTGGTAGGCAGATTGTTTTCCCCTATTTTCCTCCCCAAAAACTAAGGTGCGTCTTATACTCCGAAAAATACGGTAATTCTTTTTTTCCCCCTGGAAACTGGTTTTGCTGCTGTTTTATTTTTTAAAAAATCAGCTATAAGTGAATGGCTTTAAAAAGTCAACTGTAAAGTTAAGTATGTAATAATTGGACAGTCCGTTGGTTCTTAAATCACTGTGCTTAAACCTTGAATGTTGCTTTCCTTTTCTTTGAGTAGGTAAAGAAAAATATCAAATTTACCCTTTAAGTTGGTTTTGGTTAATTGTGGTTTGTTAAATAAGCCACAGTTGGCGGAGTTCACACAACACTAAGTTTAAACTATGATCATCAGGAAACGTCAATAGATGTAAGAGGGATAGCTACATTACAGTATCTTTTCCTTAGGATATTTCCACAATATAGAAGCTATTGCAAGGACTGGAAATAGTGACTGAAGTAAGATAGGGTAGGGGACTACAAAGACCATATTAATTCTCTATTTCACCTCAAGGTGTTAAATTATCGTTATCTTCAACATACTCTCTTTCTCCTCCTCACTATCTCAGGTTCTTCTATTCTCTCTGGTAAAGAAGATAGGAAGTAACCATGGGATTTTCTTGAAATTGTATTTCATTGGGCTGTTCAGACAGGCACAGTGAAAGAAACTAACATCCAAGAACAGTCAATTGGGGAGTAGTATCTGTTCTTTGCTATTAGCATTACTCACTTTGGGGAAAGCACAGAGCAGAACCAGGAAGGAGTAAGGATGGTTCACACAACTCACTAAATCATAAACCATAGCTTATACGCCCCAATGGCTCTTCACATGACATACTAAACCAAAAGTAAACAAACCACATTATAAGCGTAATATTTTTTATAAAACTAGTCAGAATCTATACAGTGGGCCCAATTATTCTACAGTAGTGCAATCTACTTTTTTTCCAGTTTGAAGCTATTGAGACTACAGTTCCCAGAATTCCTAGGTGGTGCGGCTGACACACCTGGAGCACACCAGGCTGGGAAAAATTCTACTAGAACAGACCTGTCAAACTGCCGGCCCGTAGGCTGGATATGTCACACGCAGGCGGCGCCCACCCCAGCTCCGCAAAGGCAAAAAACATTGCGATACCTCACGATACGTCACGTGACACGATCGAGTTTGACACTTCTGTACTAGAACCTCAGCAATTTTAGGATGCTAAACTCCAGAGGTAGAAAGTGATGTACAGCTTCTTAAAGAAAACATTGTTCAATCAGATTTAGCTGAGCTGTGAGTTGGTACTGCTAGCCAGCATTAGCTGAGCTTCCAGCTCATTAAAATGAATGTCAGAAATTAGATGCTATCAGTAGTCTTTATGGCTGATAATTGGCTTAGTTAATAGCCTGTGAGTAAAAGCAATGATATTTGAGAGTTCATTAATTCATAATGAGTGTATGCAATTTGACAGTGGCTCAGTGGCAGATAACGGTCTTTTTAAACCTAATAATTACCTTTCATACTCAAGGTGCTTTTGTAGCCAATAACCTTTGCTGCCAACATGTCATTTCATGCTTAGTGTTTATTGTTCCAAACTGAGATCAAGGATATTTCTGACTTTAAGAACAGTTAACAATCATTACTTCAGTAATAGTGTACCTCAAGGAATACTGATATCAGTTTTAAACCATTTTAGTTGCATGGCATACTAAACTTTATCTTACATGATAGGAGCTGAAGCATTCCTGATACAATTTTCAGCAGTCTGAAGCAAAGCTAACTATTTTCTTCTTAATTATATGAGAAAGGTAAGTTAAATTACTACTAATCAATACATCTTTTTTAGTATAGGCATAGATAGGGTCTTGTGAGCAAGAAAGCTAAGGTTTTAAAAATAATTGAAGAAAGGAAAGATCTGAAAAGTAATTCTTACCTTCATATATTCATTCATATATTTGAAATTAGGGTTGTATATTTGAAATAAGGTGGCCCATAAAATGTAATTTAAAACATATAAACTGTTTAGTTAGTACAATCAATAACAAGATAGCACTGCCTGTACTATAATTATATAGTATATAGACTATAATTCCGAACAGTGTCTTTAAAAAGAAATGAATCAGGCTTGATTTATATTATATACTATGTTATATACTATGTTACATAGCCACAAAGCATATCCTATAGGGCCACTACATTATTCTACTATTCCTGCTTGTTTCAAAACAACTGATTAAGGGATTACAGTATCATTCATTGGCATTACACGGCTCCATTATTTTAAAGTATCCCTGAATCAATCACTGTATCTTCATCAGGTTGGTAGAATTCTTTCATATTTCCCACTTGCATCTGGATCCCAGCAGCATTCGGATCTGGGGTGCTCTGAGGACTGTGGCTCAAGATGGTAGTTTTACGGCTACAGAGGCTGCCATTGGACAGCTGCCTCCTGAGATTGGACCGAAGACTCCCGCAGCAGGAAAAAAAGTGGAGGACACCATAGAAGAGATGCCCACTGAAAAACATGTAAATCCAGGGATTACAGCAGCTGCTAAGGCTGGCCAGCAACATGGTGATGGTAAAAGTCACATCGCTTGACTCTGGAGCAAAGAGATAAGTAAAGTGATACGTATCAACCATAATAAGAACATTGGAATGAAGTTCTGGGTATAATGATCAGCTTTACCTATACCTCTGTCGATTTAAGTTTGAATGCTATTTGGAACCCTGACAACTTCACTATATGCATATCATGGATACAGTTATTGCATCTTGGCACATACCTGTATGTGTAGAGTAAAAATACACCTGTGTTAATGATCATGTAATCAACATGTAAACATGATCCTTTAAAAAACAACATTAAAATTATCCTGCTCCCAAAATATGGCATCCCATCCCTCAACTCTGTGCTCAACTCTTCCCATTCTGTTTTTAGGAAGGGCGTCAAGCCTTTTCTGTATTAGCCAAGCACTTTCAAGTTGAACTAGTTTATAATTGTGATTTTTATTTTTATTTTTAAAATAATAATAATTAACTGTCTTAAATTCCCAAAACACAGAAGGGGTGAATAATAATAGTGTACAAATATACATGCCATATCAATGTTGATTACATTTCATACTTATTAGAGACATGATCAGATAATTACTCTAGAAAGGTATGGCTCTCAGGAGCCTCGCAGTTTCATTTCAGCAAGCCCAAATTCCCCAAAATGATTTGAAAAGAATACAATCAGACCCACATGAGTCTTGATCACCTGCAGCTCTCCAGGGAGCCCAGAGGCTGTACTGTGGTACTCAGTCACTCAAAGGTTGCCCAACCCAGAAATAATCATATATTTTTAGAACTTCAAAAATACAAACAAATCATAATCAATAAAGGGATGTGTTCCAAGGATTCTATTTTAAAAACCTGTAAAAAGTATAGAGAAAGGGAAAATTAAAGATTGAAAACAATAGTTCAATTATTTTGCAACATTACTAAAGACTGAGTGAGTACATTGAAATATATTCCTATAATTTTCCTTCACACTAGTTCTAACAGCTTAAGAACTGACATTTGCTCTATTAAAAAAACAATGAAAACATTGCTATCAGCTTGAATAGTAGTAAGATTGTTTAATCAGGGAACATTGCTTAAATCACATTGATATTAATTAGAGATCATGATAAATAGAGATTCATCTTTTATTTTACATAGCATTTCTCATACTTTATGTGAGAGTTAAGATCAAGTGCACTTATTTTGGTTATGTACATCATCCACAGTATGATGTACTGATCGTGCCTTGTGATGAAGCTGCTGCTAATTACTGTATGTTAAGCTGAATATTAATATAAAAACAATGAGGGGCTTCTTGAATTGTTGCAGTTCAAAATAATGAAAGGTATCACAGGCTATTATTATTGTAACAATTTTTGGTTTAAAGAGGTTGGCATTTGCAATGAAGCAGATCTTACTAACAATGTGTTTCGTATCCCTGCATTGGGTACTGATGATGTTATCTAGTTTGGTAATGAAACGTCTGCAAGAAAACAGACAAACTCAGAAAACATTATGGACCCTACCCAGCATTATTGTCACTACTCACTTTCAATTTTAAAGCCCACTAGTTTGTGTTTGCCATATGATACAGTATTATCTCCAATCTCAGCAAGGGATCAATTTCTAAGCATTTAATGCATGAGCACATTTGATTTCCGCCTGTGATTATGGGAATCCTGAAGCTTCTTGGAATCTTTCAACATTGTACAAGAGGTAGCAACTAAAACCATCCCAAAGAAAAAGAAAAGGAAGAAAGCAAAATGGCTGTCTGAGGAAGCTTTACAAATAGCTGAGGAAAGAAGGGAAGCGAAAGGCAAGGGAGAAAGAGAAAGATACACCCAATTGAATGCAGAATTCCAGAGAATATCTAGAAGAGATAAGAATGTCTTCTTAAATGAACAGTGTGAAGAAATAGAAGAAAACAATAGACTAGGGAGGACCAGAGATCTCTTCCAGAAAATTGGAGATATGAAGGGAACGTTTCATGCAAAGATGGGCATGATAAAGGACCAAAATGGCAGGGACCTTACAGAGGCAGAAGAGATTAAGAAGAGATGGCAAAATTACACAGAAGAACTATACAAGAACGAGCTTAATGTCCCTGATAACCACGATGGGGTGGTCACTGACCTCGAGCCAGACATCCTGGAATGTGAAGTCAAATGGACCTTAGGAAATCTGAACAACAACAAAGCTAGTGGAAGTGAGAGTATTCCAGCTGAGCTATTCAAAATCTTAAAAGACGATGCAGTAAAAGTGCTACACTCAATTTGCCAGCAAATTTGGAAAACTCAACAGTGGACACAGGATTGGAAAAAGTTAGTTTACATTCCAATTCCAAAGAAGGGCAATGCCAAAAAATGTCCAAACTACTGCACCATTGCACTCATTTCACATGCTAGCAAAGTTATGCTCAAAATCCTACAAGCTAGGCTTCAGCAGTATGTGGACTGAGAACTACCAGAAGTAGAGGCAGGATTTCGGAGAGGCAGAGGAACTAGAGATCAAATTGCCAACATACGTTGGGTCATGGAGAAGGCTAGGGAGTTCCAGAAAAACATCTACTTCTGCTTCATTGACTATGCTAAAACCTTTGATTGTGTGAATCACAACAAATTGTGGCAAGTTCTTAAAGAGATGGGAGTACCAGACCATCTTATTTGTCTCTTGAGAAATCAATATGCGGGTCAAGAAGCAACAGTGAGAACTGGACATGGAACCACTGATTGGTTCAAAATTGGGAAAGGAGTTCGGCAAGGCTGTATACTATTGCCCTGCCTATTTAACTTATATGCAGAGCACATCATGAGAAAGGCAGGGCTAGATGAATCACCAGTTGGAATTAAGATTGCCGTGAGAAATATCAACAACCTCAGATATGCAGATGATACCACTCTAATGGCAGAAAGTGAAGAGGAACTAAAGAGCCTTTTGATGCGGGTGAAGAAGGAGAGTGCAAAAGTTGGCTTGAAACTCAACATTAAGAAAACTAAGATTGTGGCATCCGGCCCTCTCAATTCCTGGCAAATAGATGGGGAAGAAATAGAGGCAGTGACAGATTTTATTTTCCTGGGCTCCAAGATCACCGCAGATGGGGACTACAGCCAAGAAATTAAAAGACGCTTGTTCCTGGGGAGGAAAGCTATGGCAAATCTAGACAGCATACTAAAAAGCAGAGACATCACCCTGCCAACAAAAGTGTGTATAGTCAAGGCTATGGTTTTCTCAGTCGCAATTTATGGCTGTGAAAGTTGGACCATAAGAAAGACTGAGTGCCAAAGAATTGAGGCCTTTGAACTATGGTGCTGGAGAAGACTCCTGCGAGTCCCTTGGACTGCAAGATGATTAAACCGGTCAGTCCTAGAGGAGATCAGCCCTGACTGCTCTTTAGAAGGCCAGATCCTGAAGATGAAACTCAAATACTTTGGCCACCTAATGAGAAGGAAGGACTCACTGGAGAAGAGCCTAATGCTGGGAAAGACTGATGGCAAAAGAAGAAGGGGACGACAGAGAATGAGGTGGCTGGATGAAGTCACTGAAGCAGTCGGCGTGAGCTTAAATGGATTCCGGGGGATGGTAGAGGACAGGAATGCCTGGCGGAACGTTGTCAATCGGGTCGCGATGGGTCGGACACGACTTCGCAACTAACAACAACAAATTTTGAGTCACTGCTCCTTTGGCTTTCATAGAAACATAACGAAATAATACGCAAGATGTTTGGTTTTTTTTTTTTTTGTAGAAGAATTTGTTTTCTTGCCACAGGCCTCCCACTTATAGCCATGCTGAGAAGAATGTTGATGAGTTTTTACACCAGAAGTAGACAAAGGAAAGATTTACAGATGATTGAGAGGAATTTCTGACTCTAGGTTGTTTAACAGTAATAAGAACAACAAAAGAGCATTTTATGAAGTTGTATAGTTGTTCAGGCTTGTAATTAGTTTAAGATCCTAAAGAGCACAAGACTGACGTATATGAAGGTATATAATAACTGGGGCTGCTCTAAAGTTCTTCTCACTGTGTGCAGTGGGTGGGGAAAAGACAAATCATTAAAATACACTGGTAAAAGAGATATTAATATTCTTAGTCCTTATTTCTGTCCAATTGGTTTGTCTCTGGTATCTCATTGAACATAGAGGTTAGAATTGCCCCAATAATCTATATTCTTGAAGAATGCCTATTTATTCTTTCTTTCTAGGCTATCAGTTTTTTCTGTGTGTGCCTGTTGCCAGCCAGTGATCATCTGGATTTTTGCATGGCAAATTATACAGATGCAATCTAGATTATACAGACAAAATGCCACTAGATGTCAGCAAAGAGATTGTTGTTTAAATTGTTTGCAGACATCTAAGAGTTATCTCTCTGCCTCACAGAAACAAGGGTCTAAGTCATGTTATTTGCTTAATGTCTAAATCATGTTATTTGGTTAAAACTCAGTATGATGAGTCCAGTAGTGGGTTCTAAATCCCGTTGCTACTGGTTTGTGTGTGTGCTTCTGCGCGTGTGCAACTCTTTTGTGCATGCGTAGAAGTGTCCCGGGTGGGTGGGCGGAGCCTCCCACCACTGCCGCTACCCGTTCATGGAACCGGGCGATCCGGGAGCAACCCATCGCTAGATGAGTCATTATCAGACACATGAATCAGACTCCAGCATTTTCACACATAATTTTTTGAAATATCTATAAAATGATTTACATAAATAAATAAGACCTTCTCCATGTAATAATAGGATTATTTAAAGGTACTCAACAGCTATCATTCTGGAGATTAAAAAAACAGTGCTTTTTTCCACTGCAACCTGTCAATTTATATGCAGTCACAATCCACCAGGAGTGTCCAGAAATTAGGAGGCTAGTTTTTTATGCCTGCAATGTTTTCAGCGACACTCCCTGATCTGCAGAATCCAATTATAGCAGTGTTTTTCAAACTTGGCAACTATGAAATATGTGGACTTCAACACCTAGAATTTCCCAACCAGCATGTCACAAATCTTAAAGTTGCATGTTTGAAAAATATTAAATTATATCAATTCGAAAAATTATATAATTTGAACTGAACCAGAAAGACAATGCTGAATAGGATATTGGATAGAAGAGGTTCACAGATTTTCCTTACTGGTCCATTGTCCTTCCTATGCACATTGGGAAGGACAGTGAAAACAGGGCTGTTTTAGATGTGTCATTAAAGCATGGGACAAAATTCACTCTATATCTTAGAGGCATGAGCAGCAGTAGCAGCAGGGGTGGGTTCCTCCCGGTTCGGACCGGTTCACCCAAACCGGTAGCGACCCCTGGTGATGTCACGATGACGTCAGCGACCTGGTTTGGTCGGTGCCAGTCCGTGGGCGCCACCATCTTTTTTTTCTTTTTTTTTTCTTCTGAGCATGTGCAGAAGCTGAGTTTCCAGCACTGTGCATGCGGTCACCATCTTGTTTTCATTTTTTAAATTATTATTATTTTCGGATTTTTTGGCACTGCGCGTGTGCGTGTGCACAAAGCACGCACGCGCCCACAAAGTGCTCCCATGAGGCGTGCCCACGCAGCATGGGAGGAAGTGAACCAGCAGCGAGGTAAATTAGAACCTACCCCTGAGTAGCAGGGATTGGCTTGAATCTTGATATGTGCATAAACAGAGCAAGTGTGTTTCACATATGCATTTAGAATACAATGCTAACTTGGTGCCTTGTTTGTATGTTTAGAAAAGAATTAGAAATCAAGCCTTTGGAGATCTAAACTTAGCACTATAAGCATTGGAACAATTACTTCTCAGTTCCCACACTTTGCAACTTGGTAAATCTTGTTAATTTGAGTTTTAATTTAAAATTTTCAGTTAGTGATTATGGTTTTTTAAAGTGTTTATTACTTCTAATTATAAATTCCAGTATTGCTATTTTAATTTAAAAAAAAGTATGTGACAAAGGATTATAAGTAACATAGCTAGTTTGAGTGCAGTTCTTTAAAGAACGTTAAGGAAAATTTAATACAGGTTCTTGACATACAGCCATTAATTTAGTGACCGTTTGAAGTTACAATGGCACTGAAAAAAGTAACTTACTACTGGTCCTCACACTTACGACCACTGCAACATTCCCCACAGTCACATGATCAAAATTTGGACATTTGGCAACCAGCATATATTTATGATGGGTGCATCATCCTAGCTGGCTTCTGATAAGTAAAGTCAATGGGCGAAGCTGGATTCATTAATAATCAAATGATTCAGTTAACAACTGCAGTGATTGGCTTAACCAACATGGCAAAAAAAATGCAATCAGGCATGCTTCACTTAACTTAGAAATGGATTCCAGTTTAGAAATGGATTCTGATCTAAATGTGGTTGTAAGTTGAGGACTACCTGTATGTTCAATTGTAGATACATATTTACACATATTTGTAATAGATCGATGTTATCAACTAGGTTACAAAAAACACTTTTTTCTCTAGCCTGTAATTATTTCAAAGGCATAATTTAGGCGCAGGTATATTTTGTAATAATATTAAAATATGTAGGTTTTTTTTAAAAAAATACCCCCAAAGGAACAAAATCAACTTACCTGCAATTTTCTTTCAGTTCAAAGTAATTTCAGTCTGCCTTCACATGTAGAGCAGTGCAAACATTACAATACATATTACTGTGTGGATGTTTGTGACAGCTGAAGCACTTAGTATTTACAGTACCAAGATAATGCAAGATATCTAGATAGATTCTCAAATATCTACTTCTCTTCACTTTTTAAACATAGAATAGATGGGTAAAGTTTATATAATAGCAAGTGTGATAGAGCATCATTGCATATATTGAATTTTAAAAAAAATCTGTCCTAATTTCCTTTTCTGCTTAGATGGAATTGAAATAAAAACCATAGTTGTTCCATCCAAAATCCTGACTGAAATCCAGTAATTGCACTGGCTACGAACCCAATCTATGAATCTGGCAGCAGACTGAACTTCTCAAACTGGTACCCCGTCCCTCCAATTAAAAGTGACTCACCATCATTGGGTGCATTCTTATCCCACACTGACCACATCTGTACACTGAAGAAAGGTGCCCAACAAGCAACATAGGCCATCACTATGACAAAAGTCATCTTTACAGTGCGGATTTTGGCACGAGAGATGGTACGCACACTGCTAACCCGAGAGCCAGAATGGCACCCTTCTGCTCCACTCTGATCAGTGGCTGTGTATGAGATAGCATCTGCTGCAGAGAGACCACATCTTTGGGTCTTTCCTCTAAGATTCTTGCAGATCTTATGACAGATCAGGCCATAACAAATGGAGAGGATAACCACTGGCAGTACAAAGACACACAAAGTCGTCCATGTAATGTACACCTTTGCGCCCCAAGGGTATTTGAACTCTGCCCAGCAATCCAGCAGACCAGAACCTTGGCGGATCTCCCTTACTGAGAAGATGAAGAGCTGAGGTGTGCTGAGCAAGCAACTTAGTAGCCAAGTGACCCCAATCATTAGATATGCCTGGCAGGTTGGCTGCCGTAGAGTACGCAGTGGGTAGCACACAGCCATGTAGCGATCCAGGGTCATGGCAATGAGCATGTATGTGGAGGCAAACATGCTTAGCACCTGCAGGTACTTGACAACCTTGCAGAGTGGATCAGGACCCTGGAAACGATAGGTCATTTCCCAAATCATCTGGGGAAATACCTGGAAGAGGGCCACCCCAAGGTCTGTCAGTCCCAGGTGAAGAATGAAAAGGTGCATCCGGCTCATCTTCTTCCGAAGGCGATACATGGCTAGAAGGATACCCAGGTTTCCCACCACAGTCACCACCAAGATAGCAGCCAAAATCCCAATCTCAACCTTAGCAAGTTCTTCATCTCGGGTGTGGAGGATAGACTGGTTGAGGTCCCCACTCAGTGGCTTGATGTTTTCCAGCAGAGAGCCCTCCAAGAAGCTCCTAAAATATGTAGTATTCCTCTCCATTGATTAAGGTTCTTAGATGTTTGATGATTTTTCAGAAGTGTGTCAGTACATGCTCTAGGCAGCTATAAAATAGAAGCTATTTTTCTCTTTCTTAAAATTAGAACAAACTGGTAGTATAATAGCAATAGAGCATTTTGAGCTAAACTGCATAGATCTGATTAACTTCTCAATCTTGGTCCATTTTTTTCTTTTTTACTGACCATGCTATTATTATTTGACTCCGTTATTTACTCAGATTTAATTAGCAGCACAATTATTTCTAAACAGCATGTTCATGGTTCTAGAAAATCTACAGATCTCCTCCAAATATTCATACTATACAAAATGGCTTGATTATTTTTCATTTTTCACTTCTGTACCCATCCTTTAAGATAAGCTTCTTCTTGAAATAATACTGTTTCTCCTTTCTCCCTTTCTTTATTCCTTCATTAATTCCATACTGACCTCATTTCTCCATGTCTCAGTGCAAAATTCTTTCTTCTAATCAGCCTTATTATTAACTCTTTATAGAAATAAATATTTAAAATGCAAAGAATTAATCCTAGTATAAATTGACCTAAAATAAGCATCGGAGTATAAATGCAAAATCGAAAAAGGTGGATCTCTTTTTGGACGCAGGCAGAAGTCAGGTGCTAAATCTGTATGCTGATGAATTGACTCAGGCTGTTGAAATAGAGTCTGTTGCTTGGATCTGAGTTTTTATAGGCTGGAGCTGTCCCCTCTGGTTGGTTCCTGCTGTCTGGCTACACTGTCAGCCCTGTTATTGAGCATGAAGTTTGAAGAAAGTCTGCTGCTCATCTACATGAATACAAATCCATGGGTGTGCATACATGTATGCAATCACTAGAGTGAGTATATCTTTCTTTCATGAGTAAATACACAGATTCAGCTAGGCATCCAACTTTGCAATATCTTACTCCAGATGAACATTTTGATTGCTGTGTATGTAAATAGTGCACGTAGACTTTTTCTTTAAGCTTCAAGAGTTTTGCTATACGTATCAACAGATTATGCAGGAGTGTGGAACTGGCAATCCTGAAACCTTTTCATTTCCTTTTTTTATTTTCTGCCTCCTGGACTTCAATATTTTTATATTCAAATATTTCTCCCCAACTCATTGTTACATACAAGTGTTTCATGTAATTCAATGATAAATAAACAGAACAGCACAGAAAGCTGTAAATGTTTAAGGAAGGCATTGAAATTATTTTGAGAAATCCCGTTGACCTCCTTTTTTCCATTCTGTTAAGTGGCTGGTTTATCATTCTCATATCACTGAAGGATAACTTTGAAATCAGAACCATATGGAGTAGAATTTGACTCTATAAAATGTGGGAGAAAAATAATAGCTCTCCTTGTGTAACTAGCAATAATCTTCCAAGGCTATCCGCAGGGTGTGGCATAAAAAAAAATTAAGATGGGAGCCGCGATGATGTGATTGAAGTTCTGGCTGGTTTTATGTGTTTGCATATAAAAACACACACATGAAAAACAGATGGAGCTTCAATCACATAATCATGACTGTCATCTAGATTTTTTTTTTACCATATCCCATGAAACTGCAGAGCACTTTCCCAAGGACACAACCTTGTTAGATACATCTTTACAATAATGATTGCTCTGACAAGTATATAATTATTGTGACTAGACTTTTGCCATGAGGATTATAATTGCCCTTTTGCCATGAGGATTATAACAGCAATAGCAATAGCACTTCAATTTATATACCACTTCATAGTGCTCTAAATGGTTTACAGAGTCAGCATAGCCCCCAACAATCTGGGTCCTCATTTTATTGACCACAAAAGGATGGAAGGCTGAGTCAACCGTGATTCAGTGGGGATCGAACTTCTGGCAGTGAGCTGAATTAACCTGCAATATTGCATTCAAACCACTGCACCACCATGGCTCTTATTGGTGGTATTTTGGTATTTTCTATCCAAAAGTGCTCATTCTGATTTCATTTACAGTATTTAAATGATTTAGATAAGAATATATTTGTAATGTTATATTATTATATAATCATGTAACCTGCCAAATTACTCTAGGCAGATTACAATATTCAAAACACCCTCTCCTCACAGTATAACCCCCCCCCAGTGCCCAGTGTTGAACAATTAATTGTCCAGAGCAGCAGAGCTCATATCGCCTCTGTCTCAAATGCTTGAATGTCGGCAGGGGTCAGCCATGTCTTCAATGCCTTGTGAAAGGCTAGCAGGAACGGGTCATCCAGATCTCTTGGAGGATGCTATTCCACAAGGCAGGTGCTGCCACTGAGAAGGCACCACTCCAGCACCCAACAAGGTGACAACAAGAGAACAAAAGGCCTGGAGCATGCTCTCTCTACTATTCCTGGTGGGGACAAGCAAAAGCAATAGGAGAAAGGTGGTTTTCCTATAAATGTACACAGTACAGCTAGTCCTTGACTTACAACAGTTCACTTAGTGACCGTTCAAAGTTACAATGGCGTTGAAAAAAGTGATTTATGACCATTTTTCACACTTACAATTGTTGAAGCATCCCCATGGTCATGTGATTTACATTCAGATACTTGACAACTGACTCACATTTATGACAGTTGCAGTGCCCGGGGTTGTGTGATCACCTTTTGTGACCTTCTGATAAGCAAAGTCAATGGGAAAGCAGATTCACTTAACAACCGTGTTACTAACTGCAGTGATTCACTTAACAACAGTGGCAATAAAAGTCAGCAAATGGGGCAAAACTCCTTTAACAAATTTTTCACTTAGCAACATAAATGTTGAGCTCAATTGTGATTGTAAGTCGAAGACTACTTGTATAATATATCTGTGATACAATAGCAATATGTAAAATAATAATCAAGATTTAATATTGCACTTGGCTACTGAATGTTTTCCATCTGTCCCTTCATTAACTATCTATTCCAAAAAAATCTTTTTCCATAGTACCCAGATAATAATGCTATCAAGGCAGTAAGAAATGTCAAAAGAAAAGATGATTTCCTTTGAGAGAGGCGGAAATACATTTTTAAATCTCTTAATTTCAAATTTTTAAAAATGCAGAATCATTGTATAAATTGGGGAAATGGCAAAGCACCTGATTTTCGGAGAGGAACCGTTCGCCCTCTCGTTCAATTCTCATTCATACAATTCATAGGTGTCTCTCTCTCCCTCTCTCTCCCTCTCTCTCTCTCTCTTTTAAATGATAAATTTTATTACAGTCCCTAGGCAATGGCTAAAATGATGATGATGATGATCTCTAAACTTGCTGTTCACTTGAAGGACCTATTCAGAGAAATACCTGCAACTACATGAAGGCTTGTCCAATCTCCTATTCCAGTCAAGACTGATTGATTGATTGATTGATTGATCAAGTGTCATTGAGTACTCAGTCAATAGTCAATGTATTCACTCTTGGCAATCACATCAAAAGAACTTTTCTAGGATGAATTATTCCCAGTCTGGCTCTTCAGGTCTTCCATTGCCAGTGTAAAAAGGTATATTTACCTACTGTACCTTCTGGACAGCCTCTTCCTTCCTTTCCTTCTACCTTTCCCTCTTGAGTGACCTGAGTGAGAATTCTGATTGTTTATGATCTATTTGGTTTCATTGCTATTCATGGTATTCTTAAGAGTCTTCTCTAGTACCAATATTCCATAGCTTCAATATCCTTTTTATCCTGCTTCTTCGAAAGTCTTCTTTCACAGTGACTAAGTGAATCATTATGCTGATTGGTACTCTGACCTTCTTCACCCAACAGCAGTACTGGCCTGGTTCTATGATACACTACACGATTAAGAAGCTATTACTGTGCTGATACAATCATATCTGCTTGCATTTTGTTTCCCTTTTTTCCTTTACATTAGCTACCAGCAAGTATGTATGTATTTTGTTTGTACTACTTACAAAGCAGTGGGTGATGCACCTGAGACAAAAATAAATTTAATGAAATCAACAGGACTGCTGAAAATGCACACAGACTGATCTATTTATTTGTCAGTCAGCTGCACAGTATCTGTTATAGCTCCAGGAAGGTCTCTAGATTGAATGATATCCAATCATTTATAATGTTTGCCTCTTAATCCACATTGGCCTGATTTTAGTTAGAGGCCTAATTAAATCAGGAGCTAAATTAGATGAAAGGACTTGTACATCCTGGCTTGCTTTTAATAGTGGTATGCACATTCTTGAGTAAACTTTCTTCTTAGTTCTGATAGATATATAAGTGATCAGAGTATGACCATCAGATCTTGACTTCAAAAATCCAGCTGGTGACAGCAAGTACCGGTAAGTACAGTATAGAAAACCATAAATCTTTGCTGAAATTTGGTAGTTAGTGGTGTGCAGATTGTGTAGCTTTAAATCAGAAGACTTTGAATTTGCACTTCTGTCATAGCAGGGTTTTCTTTTACCATCCAGGGGCCAAGTCAGGTGTGGTTTGAGAGAGATTAAACTTCCTGTAGTTTTTGATATCCTGATTATTTGTTATTGTGATCTACTCTGTCCTATCCTTTGCAAAGATCTTTTTTATTGCGGGAAGGACAGGCTTCTATTGTGGTTATATTATAAAGAAGGGCATAATTTCTATATCTATATCTATATCTAGAATATCTATATTCTAGATCTATAGGGAAAAAAATCATGAGCTTTTACAATATGTGCATCACACCTGAATCTGAGAAATAAAATGATATGAGATGGAGGGATTGGATAAAGTAATTCCTAGTGCCTTGTTTTTTTACTGATTGTCTGAATTCAGAAACTTTTACTATTGACAAAACCACTTCATCTTTCCATTTCTATTTTGCTACATTCATTGGGAATAACAATTTAGCAGGCCTAGATTTACAGTATGTTATGCATGCCTACATTCATATGCCTAACGATCAGAGAACAAATCCAACTATGTCTAATGGGATTTACTTTGAATAGACACATATAAGACCTCGAATTTTTTTAAAAAGGCAAAGGTCATATTGCTTTTTTAGAAATTGTATTTATTTGAAAAATCACCATTCCAAATCCATAGCCACTATTATCAGAATCAATTTAGCACAAAGATTTTAAGCTCGATAAAATGCCGGATTGTGGTGAATGTATTCTTTTGCTATCTGATAAAAACTGATAAATTCTCCCCTGCTTTTTTTAAATTTCCAATTTATAAAGTGGTAAGATGTAAGTCCTAAGAAATCCACCTATTAAAAAAAAACACCATACAAGTTGCTTTTGTTCAATGCACTATCACTCCTCATCTGGCTTGATCCTTAAATGGGTCCCAGTTGCCTCTTCAGAATCTCAAACCTCAACCAAAATTGCTTGATAATCTCTTCTTTATATTTAAAAGGCTTATCCTGAGTGAATGAAAATTCATCACAGAAAGCAGGATTCATTTCTAGAGATTCTTTGTTTTATGAGATGGAGCTTATACAGCCTGGAAAATCATTCTCATGGACCTGTGTTGGCTATCAAATTCCCTTGATGGAACATCTCATGATCTGGTACAGAAGAACAAAGCAGCACCGGGGAGATTTGCAGTTACCTGCTAGGTGAGGCAAATATACAAACAAGCAACACTTGAGCCCTTGACCACCTTCAAAGCAATAAAGCCAGAAAACAAAGGATTCTGCTTATACCATCTGTGCTCTCAGATATTCCGAGTTCAGGGGCTCTGTTTATAATTATGTTCAGGTAAGCGAAATATTAATTTAACTCTTCTGGTACAATGCATGAAACTAATAGATGATATAACTAAATTAATGCATGTAGCCAAACAGTGATGTATAGCACTAAACACAAAGAGATTGATTTGGTTTGGGCTCAGTACATTATGTGAGCAAAACCACAGACCATGGTTAAACAAGCCATAACTTGTTTAACCATGGTGTGAACCATGTCAATAGCTGAATCAAACATAAGAATATGTTGAATACTGTATATCAGATTTAAATCAGCCTCTGCTTTAGTAAAAAAAAATATTAAAAGTTTTAAATGTGTTCTAAAACTTTAATCATACAGGAATTAAAATACAGAGAATAATAAAATGGTAATAGAAAATAAATGAAGACATAAAGCAATCAGTTTGTATGGTGACAATAATCCCAATCATTAAAAACTGTTTTGTACAATAGTCATACTTTCTCTGGTGTCATCTTACTTTTACTCTAATTTATTTCATTTCTTTTCTTCCATCTGTTTTTTCTAAGATCAAATCAATAATCTGTCTAACATAGAAAACACCTCATTGTCCTTCACTCTCCACTCCAGCTTTTATCATAAACAACTGGGTTTTGTTGCTTGGAGTAGAACAAAATCAGATCAAACTCTACTTCTAAATGTGAAACTGACATTTAGTATGTTCTGTTCATTGATTGTCTCCAACATCTTCTTATCTGAAGAATTGTCTTGAACCAAAAGATATAATGGAGAAGTTTCAAAGCAGGCTTCACACATCAAGATAAGCCACAATGTGGTTTATCTGATTTGGGCTTAACATATTATGTAAATTACATAAGATCTGAAAATTGTATCTAATACCCAGTCAGTTAACACAGGCTCCCCTCAGGACTGTTTTCAGTTTGTGAAAATTGCCTAGATCTGCTCTTACGTTGAGGGCTCCAACTGCAACTCCAACTGTGGTGGGTTGGACTGGATGACCTACAAGGACCCTTCCAATTCTGTTAATCTGTTAAATCTGTTAAATCTGCATGATTTACCTTAGGGGGGCAATTGCCAGCAGCTTGTCTAGGCTACCACTGCTAGTGTCACCAAATATTGCCAAATCCCGAGTTAGAATTGTTTAAAATATACAATAATATTGGGGCTTCCCAGACATTTATAGGACAGGAAGGCAGAAATCAATAGTGCTAAAGCAAAAGCAACTGGATTTGCAGAACTTCTTCAAGTTGTTTAAAGATGAATGACTTGAATGGAAGACAGTCCAATCAGTAGCTTACCATGAGCTATGGACAAATTGTAAGCTTTTACTCTAAAGTCTTCATTT
This sequence comes from Diadophis punctatus similis, assembly GCA_023053685.1. Taxonomy (NCBI): domain Eukaryota; kingdom Metazoa; phylum Chordata; class Lepidosauria; order Squamata; family Dipsadidae; genus Diadophis; species Diadophis punctatus. The sequence goes on along the minus strand of JALIGW010000003.1, from coordinate 36,753,906 downwards.
GTCAGCAAGTGATATTAATTACTTCTGATGACTGCAATGCTGAGAACTGGTCTTTGTGTTGGGGGAGGAACCTGCCCTAGTAGCGAATCTATTCACTCTAAAGAGCAAACAGGGTTTTTCGGGTCACTCAGTAGAGTGCTCTTTCTTTATAAACCCTCTTGGCTGATTAATGCAGACATATACATTGTTCAAAGCTAATCCACATTAATAGAACTAAAGTGGAATAATGTCTATCTCAGAATAAACTTCTCTGACCTTTCAATGTTAAGTCATAACTTGAGCAGGTCACACCTCAACGCTCTAGTTCTTGCCAGTTTAATTCTGTTCATCAAAGATGATTTCTGTCAAAAATACAATTAGTTCATGAGAACATAATTGGAAGAAGCAGCCACATACACATTAAGCAACATAATACGTAATATAATCAGGAAGATGGAAGAAGACAGAAATAATTACAATTTGAGAACAGGAAGAAAAAAAAATGAAGGCTATAATACATGTTAATGAATATTCTGAGTTTGGAGCTGATTTTCTTACATTTATAAAAGAAGTAAAAGTGACCTTTTAACTTTTGCATTGCAATAAAAATATATCAAATTAAAATCCTTTGTTAAAGCAAAGATAACCTTCTCCAAAAAGGTGCCCATCATGTTTTTGATTAACTCTCCCTTCTGTACCTTTGGACAAGGGTCTGCTAAATATAATCAGAACTGAAATACGGAAATTGGTGTTCTCTTGAGTCACTCAGGGTGTACAAAGAGGTCAAGGCATTGCCAAAGAATTTACCTTAAAGTCCACTAAGCAATCAGCGGAATAGTCTTAAGTCTATTAGATATTTTAATTAGCTTAACATATCTAAATGTTAGTTAAAATGTTTTAACATTTTATCACAACAGTCTTAGAAGGGAGATTCAAGAAAATTCCTAATGTTAATAGCAATCTTTCCTTGTGGAATTGAAAAAATTGGATTGCTGGTTCATTTCCTATTATTGCTCTAGCTATAGAGATTCCTGTGATATGTTGATAATCCTTATTCAATCTTTTCCTGGAATGCTACATTCAATATATTTTATTTTGAAGTCTACTACCAGGCACTCAATCGCTCTCTCTTCCCTAAGAAAGAAACAAAACAAGTTAAAATGGCTGGGTCCAGGAAAGGCCACTTGAAAAGGGAACATACGAGAGAGAACCAGAAGCATCACAGCAAGACAGGCTGGAAAAAGCGAAGCTCTGATGAGCTTCGTGAAAAAACCAGCCTGATGAACCATCCCTGGGGGGCGGTCTTTGGACCGGAACCATCCTGAAGGGATGGTGAAGAAGGAGAGGCATCTCGGGCGACCCAGAGGAGCAGCTACGGGAATGGGATAAAAGGAAAGATCTAGCAAGAAGTGGAATCTTTGAGGGACTGAAGGAAAATGGGTAAAAAAGAAAAGTGGATGGAAAGAAAGAAAGAAAATAAGGGCCATATTAATAGATTTAAGAAAACTGTATTAATACTGTTAATGGTGGATAGATGAATAAATGGAAGGCTTATTGTAAAATGGTTTAGTGGTAATTAAGACATACAGTATATATTACTTATAGCAAAACAGATTTAGTAGAAAAAATGGGATGAGGAACTTGATATATCTAACTGTGGACTGTTAATTAAACTAAGAGGTTTTTGATAGAAGATTTGAGGGTGATGATGTATATTGATTAGAGTAAAATAGAACAGTAGATGGAATGTGAAAAGGAAATTGGTTTTATTGTGAAAGATAATTGGAGATAAATTAAATTAATTAATATGGAGAGAAGTTGTAATATAGAGAAATAGAAAATATAAGAAATGTATGTAGTAAATAAGATAATTAATTGATGTAAGTGAAAAGGACTAGGAATTTGGGCGATTAGTAAATTATGTATGTAACAAGAAGAAAATAAATTAAGATAAATAAATATGTATGGATAAAATTATGGGTTGGAATTGAAACAGAGAGATGATAATGGAATTGACTATGTATTAGAAAAACTATGTTTGAATACCAAATGTGACCTGGACAACACTTTGTACAGAAACTATGTTCTGTTTGTTGAAAAAAACCCCTTTTGTATTAAAAGAAAAGAAAAGAAAAGGGAACATACTTTATCCTCTTATTCCCTTCAAAGTAGCCAGCATCACTCACTCCCCTACCTTCTGATCCTAAAATTAACCTGATTGTTTATGTCTACTTATCGAATTCAACAGAATTTAACAGCTGATTAATTTTCCTTACTTTATCTTAACTAATGGTTTTAATATTTGGTTACAATACAACTCTATAAATTATAACTATCAATTGGTGTTTTCTCTCTCTAGATTTCACAAACTTGTCTTTTATTTGTTATCTATTAAATCTGAACACTCTATGACTCAGTGACTGCAATAAAAAAACGGAATTGTTACACATATGAAAACAATTAATGGTTTATTCTTTCAGAATTTTATATACATTGCCTTGGGTTTATTAAGCAAATGAGTGATCTAGAATTGTTAAAAATAATTTTTTTAGAGATTGAATGTGTTCAGATTCTTGGAATCTGCCTAGAATTTCAAAGGAATATAGCAAATATTAGAAATAAAATCATTATTATAGGAAACATGCATGAAATAATGACATTTGAAATGTAAACATCTCCCAAAACAGATAATTTTCACTCAGTTTTATCTCCAGGGACATGTTAATTTAATGCTAAATTTAAATAATATATTCCCCTGGAATCCCAGGAAATTGTCAATTCCCAATGTTCCCTAGGAGCTGGAGGCTTGCCCTTGAGCTTGATTTCCTAATTAACCAATAATCACTGATTCCATGAGTGTCACAAAAGAAAGAAAATTAAGAAGAGACATGGACTTTTCCTCCTAAAGCCAAACCCTTTTTCTAAAGAAAGTCAGGCAGGAGAGCATAGAGTTAGAGGAATCTATCACAAAGGCCAATTAAAAAGAGTTTTCATTTTCCAACCTCAGCATTCCAGAGCCTCCTTGTTGAAGTTATTAAGGAGTACTGGATGAGAAGGTGCTGCCTCAAACACCCGGAACTGAGAAGTCATTGTAAGACTATGACTCTCTAACATTTAAAAATCTTAGTCTAAATTTGTTATCTTCACATCCCAGTTTTCCTTTTGTGTTTTGTCTTTTAGCTTCTAATCCTGCAAGCTAGCCTGGTCTTGTTTATATTGATCATCCCTAAGCTCCTCTAGAAGTTGCGCTGTCAGCCGCAGGATAAAAAAGCTTTGAATAAATAAGCATTAATCTGTTGATAATGAAGAAACATGATTCGATTTCTGCTGTTTATTGCTTGCTTGGCTTTTGAAAGCTTGGCACTGAAAGCAAAATGCCTTTTATTGTTGCAGATTGGATTCTTAGAAATTGAGATATTGATTTATTTAAATGATCTAACCAACTTCAATGCTTGCCTGAACACAACAGAATCAGAGCTCAAAGCATAGTACAGAATCAGTCTCTAGAATATAATCATTTAGTGGTTGCCTCTTTAATGACTTTTCTCAGTTATGACTGTGATGAAAAACTAACTTTGCAAGCAGTCCTCATATTTATGACCTTCACAGGTCTGTAAAGCAAAGAAAAGCCAAAGCAAGATTGTAAATAAAGTTGTGGTTTCACTTAGCAACCATTTCACTTAACAACCAAATCACCGGTCCCAATTGTGGTCACTGAACAGGGAATATGCCAAAGCCCACTGTAACAACATTGCCAAAAAGGCATTAAGAATTGTAAACCTAATCTTGCGTAGCTTCTTCTCTGGTAATATTACACTACTAACCAGAGCATTCAAAAAATTTGCTAGACCAATTCTCAAATACAGCTCATCTGTCTGGAACCCGCACTACATATCTGACATTAATACAATTGACCGTGTCCAGAGATATTTCATGAGAAGAGTCCTCCACTCCTCTGCTCGCAACAGAATACCTTATGCCACCAGACTTGAAATTCTGGGCTTAGACAACTTAGAACTACGCCGCCTTCGGTATGTCCTAAGCATAGTTCATAAAATTATTTGCTACAATGTCCTACCTGTCAATGATTACTTCAGCTTCAACCACAACAATACACGAGCACACAATAGATACAAACCAGAGGTGGGTTCCTCCCAGTACGCTCTTACCTGTTGGTTGCCGCAGAATCGAAGAAGCTGGTGGCGGTTCGCGGCACAGGGCTTCCCCCGCCCGCTTCTCCCGCCCGCCTGGCGCCACCATTTGCATTCTTTTGCCCTCTGCGCAAGCAGAATGCTTTGCTCATGCGCAGAGGGCACAAGAACGCAAATGGCGGCGTCCAGGCGGGCGGGAGAAGCGGGCGGGGGAAGCCCTGTGCTGTGAACTGCCACCAGCTTCTTCGGCTCTGCGGCGACCAACAGGTAAGAGCGTACCGGGAGGAACCCACCTCTGATACAAACTTAAAGTTAACCGCTCCAAACTCGATTGCAGAAAATATGACTTCAGCAACAGATTGGTCAATGCCTGGAATACACTACCCAACTCTGTGATTTCATCCCCAAACCCCCAAATTTTAACCTTAGACCTTCTACTGTTGACCTCACCCCGTTCCTGTAAGTTGCGTGCATAAGCGCATCAGCGTGCCTACCATTCTTGTCCTAATGTACCCTTTTATCTTTATTCATATTCATTTCATGTATTCAAATCATGGTTATACTTGACGTACGACCACAATTGAGCCCAAAATTACTGTTGCTAAGTGAGATATTTGTTAAATGAATTTTGCCCCATTTTACAATCTTTTTGGCCACAGTTGTTAAGTGAATCACTGCGGTTGTTAAGTTAGTAAAACAGTTGTTAAATGAATTTGGCTTCTGGTTAGAAGGACACAAAAGGTGATTACATGATCCTGGGACACTGCAACCATCATAGGTATGAACCAGTTGACAAGAATCCAAATTTTGATCACGCGACGATGGGGATATTGCCATAAGTGTGAAAAATGGTCATAAGTCCCTTTTTTCAGGGCCATTGTAACTTTGAACAGTCACTAAACGAATGATTGTAAATTGAGGAGTACCTGTGCCTAAATCAACGTAACTAAACTAAACTAGACTACATGTGTGAGGGCTATACTTGGTAAAATCCAGGAGCCAGTAGGACAGTGGCTAGTGAACATCATAATGAGTCCACTCCAACCTTACTTGTAGTTTTACTTGTAGTTTTACAATCATTAGGAGTCCAGGCCGATAACGTGTTCTAGAAAACTATGTTCTGCCACTGTTTTATATGTAAGGTTTGCATTTATTAATAATGCTTAGAAAATCATTATTTCTTGAAATGATTGACAAAAGACCTGTTCAAATCAAATTTGGCTGCCGATAAATAGATTGTGCTGGATTTAGATCTCTTACAAAGAAAAAAAAATCATCTTGTTATTAATTAAAAAATCAACCTTCAAAGTATAACGTTGCCCTCTGGTGGAAGAAGCTCATTCTACAGAATTAACATTTATTTAACGAGCAAATTTCTTTTTAGAATGTGCACACTATTAAATCACCTTATTCCCACCTGGAACTTTCCAATAATTAAAAATTCTACCTCTCTCATTTTTAGCAATAGCCATTTAGCCTAGCTATTCTGACTGATTATCAATCAAATATTCAAAAACCATAGTAGGCTGGTAATTTAAATTTACCCAATTAAAAAAAAACCACAAATTGTGCAGATTCTATATAATTTTTATCAGAGTTCTCTACAGCCCTTTATCAAAACTTTTACATGAAATGGCAGGAGGAAGTACATATTAGATGCATTCTCAAAACATATTAAACCTTATTTAGAATTAGCCATGAGTAAGAAATTTACTTAAGAGTGCCACACTGTGCTCCTTTAGCAAGATGAATATGTGTTTTTTAAATGATTTTTAATTTCTTATTTACAATATTAATGCAGTGAGAATATTAGAACAGAAATATTTAAATATGATTGATTTTCTGGCTTAAACAGACTTCAATCAATGAACAGATATAGAAAATTCAATCAGCAATATTTACCTTGGGATAGCATTCAATTCCCCCCTCCCCTTGCATATTACTTTTTTAGCTACGCTGTAATCTTCATGTATAGCAGCAGATGGTGTTATAGTGTCGATTTCCAAATCAGGATATAAGAAGGGAAGAAGATGAATAAAGTCTGAGACAAACAAATATGAAATTGTGGATTTAACATTTAATATTCTTTATTTTTGAAATAAGGCTGATTCACTGTCAGGGTGGCCATTCATGCCTCATCGTTATCATCAACAACAACAATATCATACAAGAAAAGGCAAAATTGGATGTATATTCACATTGAAATGTGCCCATGTCAATGCATGTGAATCTTTATGTTGATATTTATGAGAGGTTACATTATTATTCCTGATCATAGTGTCAAACAGATGTTTAGACTGGATTATTATTATGGTTAGTTGCACAAGCATATAAACTAGGTGTTTATTAAGGTAATAAATGAGATGTTTAGACTGGATTTGGCATTTTTATAACCTTTCAAATTATGTATGGAATAGGACCTGGGATAGGAAGATGTTTTTTATAGTGTTAAAGGTATCATCGCAGGATGTAAAAACTGTTCCAAGTAAAGCTGCCTTTTGCAATTGACTGATTCTGATTTTGTCAATGCTGATAGTGTTCAAATTGTGTTTCAGATATTTTGGGGATTGCCCCCAACGTGCCTATTATATAGATACCATGTTTGCTATTTTTGCCACAGTTATTCTACATCTACTGGTCGTTCTTTATATTTTGTGATTTATTTCCCCAGTTCTTTCTCTTATCTCCAAGTACTGCAACATCCATTATCCGGACATTTTTGTCTTTCTTAACCACAGTAGTTAAGTCTAGGGTATTATGTGGCAGGTGATTGTTTGTTTGAATCCTAAAAGCCCAGAGCACTTTAACTTCTTCATTTTCTATTATTTCGCCTATTTTGTGATATCATGAGTTTTTGCTTGCAAGAAAGTGGTATATGTTGCAAATATTCCAGTGCACCATTGTTACTATTTTGTCATGCTTTTGTTTCTGGCCAGTTCTTGCAATCTTCTTGTAGCGGTTAACTAGGTGGTCCACTGTTTCTTCAGCTTCTTTGCAGAAATAACATTTTCTGTCTATTGCTGTCTTTTCAATTCTGATTTTATATGCATTTGTTTTTCATGCCTTGTACAGACATAATTAACCCCTCTGTCTCTTTCTTCAATTTCCCCACTCTTAGCCATTGACACGTGTTGTTGTTATCCGCTTTACTTGCTTTTTTTTTTTAAATGTAGTGGCCATATAATACTTTGCCTTGCCATGTCTTTTTTTCCCATTGGTCTTTCTTGTAGGCCAGTTTGGTCTCTCCAGTATTCAGTGAGCTTCAGTGCATCTTCTTCACTGTCCTTCAGGTATTTTTCCAATGCTCTATTTTTTCTTCTTCAACTGTCTGGTATACTTGCAATATTCCATGTCCACTCCTTGGTAAGTAGAATCTATCACATTTCTGTGTGGATGAAGGGCATAATTCATTGTCATTTATTATTATTATGAGTTAATCTACACTTAGATTCATGGTATCAGAATGGTGGAAACTTAATAATTCAAGTCTCAACCAAGGACCTAAGCATTATTAAGGTAGCATCTAGCAATATAGGCAGTTCCAAGCAGGGTGTGCTTTTTGGGGGTAAAACTAGGGTGTTCAGGTCTAACAATTTGAATACCTGTGGTGTTGTTGCTGCTGTTATATTGGCTGCTCAACTCCAATGGACTCTGTGCAGTGAACAAAACTACAAAAATGTAGCTAAAAATAGAGTCCATTAATAGTGGCAGGATTGTGACCAGCAACCTATGTGCACTGCACATTCAGTTGGTTGTCAGGATGCTTACTCTTGATGGGCAACTTCCAAATCCTAGTAGTCATTTATATTTAAGTGGGACCTAACCTGCACCACCCATCAGTAGAAGATTGCTTTTGAAACTTTCAGCGAGAGAGCTGCTTCAGATAAAGAATGGTCCTCAGTAAAGGACATCTGACCATCCTATTCATTAAACATTATAAAATATAGGATATAGATAAAGTTTAAACAATCGTTCATGAAGACAGGCAGATTAAACTAGGAAATACTTAGGACAGTGACGGCGAACCTATGGCACGTGTGCCACAGGTGGCACGCGGAGCCATATCTGCTGGCATGCGAGCCGTTGCCCTAGCACAGCTCCAGCGTGCATGTGCACTCTGGCCATCTGTTTTTCGGCTTGCACAGAGGCTCTGGGAGGGTGTTTTCGGCTTCCAGAGGGCCTCCGGCGGGCGGGGGAGGGCGTTTTCACCTTCCCCAAGCTCCAGGGAAGCCTCTGGAGCCTGGGGAGGACAAAAAACGGGCCTACTAGGCCCACCAGAAGTTGGGAAATGGGCCATTTCTGGCCTCCAGAGGGCCTCCAGGGTGGCGGGGGAGGCCATTTTCGCCCTCCCCAGGGATTGAATTAGGGTGTGGGCACTCGTGCATGTGCAATAGCGTGCACGCGCGCACTTTCGGCACCCGAGGAAAAAAAGGTTCGCCATCACTGACTTAGGATCTATTCCAGATCATTGGTTCTTTCATTTCCACCGTTAATGACCAGAATTCTCTTGAAAGAATTCTCTTTGACCGGCTGTAACCATCAAGCCAGAAATGTTGGTGTTTGAAAATGGTTTTGCCAGATTTCAGAAACAAAGAAAACACGCAATATTGATTTGGTATAAAGAAAACCATGATAATGCAGCAGGAAAAGGAAACAGAAAACAAAATGTCAAATAATGTTTTGAATCTTTCTTAAGAAAACAGAATAAAATATCAAATCATGCACTTTGTACAAGTAATGATTGCATTCTTATATTTCTTTTAAGTGTATTTATTCAGGAATAAGCACATAGTAAGAACTTACTGAGTAAATATACAAGGATTGGCTTGGAAAAGCTATTCCACATATAATAAACATGACAGGAAATTAGCTTTTGCAATAAACTATGCACTTAACTGGACAATACCACTGGTTGGTGCTTTCTGACAAGAGAAGGTGTTATAAGTCATGCAAATATAAATCTACCATTTTCACATTTGACATTTTCAAGTGCCTGAAAAATTGCGATGCATACTTAAAAATGAAATGTTGCTATGATTGATAATATTTAGACAGGTTGGTCACTGGAAAATGTTATTTATTATTATTGGTTAATTAAGAATGCCTGGGATTTGATATGGTTGCTTGACCTGCCTATGTGTGTTGTAATATTGCAGACTCTGGGATTTAATTATTGTAGAAGGATCATGAAAGCCAGTGGCAGACAAATCTGCCCTTAACTTTGGTATCTATTGCTTGATCAGCAGAAAAGACACAACAATATCAACAAAAGTGGGATTATAAAATAATTGCAATAACATAGCAGTAATAATAAGCCTCTCAGGTCTTGACTCAGGGGAGTGGAAAAGCATAAAAACAAAAATACAAATAAAGACACATGGAAAAAGTATCTGAAATGTGATGAGCTTTAATAGAAAGATGCATGTGTTTGAGGATTGTTATATTCATAGTTGAAAAATTTTAAGGCAAAAAATACAGTAGTTGCTGAAAAGAAGTTGCCTGTTTTAGTAAGCATTATAGGAGGCAAGGCATAGTTTATTACGAAGCGTAAGCATTACACATGATTCCTCGTAATTCAGCTTTGCAAAACTAATAAAAACAATGCAGAAACATTTGAGATCAAAACCATTATTGATTATAGAGCAATTGTAAGTTTTATAAGCATAAACAAAAAGAGTGAGCATATCAATATATTTAAGTTGTCTGAAGACTGCAAGTTTTGTGAAGAGTAAAAAGGCGGTGCCTTGAGAAACTAGCTAGTCTGTGAAATCTGACAGAACACACTAAAAATATTGTCAGCAAAGGCAGATTAAACATTTGAGAGAGCATTTAAATTGCTATTTTCATGGGAATTGTGCTAATACTATGATGATGGTGTTATCCCTTCAGTCATGTCTGACTCTTAGCGATTCTATGGGCCAGGTCTTTCTACATTTTCCGACATTGCACTACTTATTTGAATTGTTCTATACTCTGGCTGGTGTCAGCTTTATGTTGTCCTGCCACCATGTTCTTTGGCAGCCTGGTTTCCTTTTACCACTAATTCTTTCAAATATAATTGCTTTCTCCAGTGAATTCCCCTGCATGACATGGCCAAAATAAGTGAGATGCAATTTTGTGATTTTGCCGTCTCATACTAATACTACAGGTACAGGTAGTCCTCGACTTATAACAGTTCATTTAAAGACCATTCAAAGTTACAAAACTTAACAAATGTCTTGCTTAGCAACAAAAATTTTGGGCTCAATTTTGGCTGTCTATCTGCATTAGAACTATAAGTCAAAATGAATTCTGCTATTGTTGTCACAGAGATTCACACACACCAGCTCAAAGTGTGTGCCTGCAAAAAATGCAATAAAATTACCGTATTTTTGGATTATAAGACGCACCTAGATTTACAATAGGGAAAACAAGAAAAATAAGTTTTTGGCCTCCGTGCGTTGCGTTTTCGTTCTCCCCCGCCCCCAGAAGCAGGGGGGTGGGGAAGTGCGTCTTATACGCCGAAAAATAAGGTAATATTCAGAGAGCCTTTTGTCAGGAAAAAGCAAACTGTTTTGCTAAGATAAGCTCTTACTGTAAAAAGAGCACAATGGGACTTGCATTAGTTGAAGAATGTGATAATGAAAATGAATCAGGGATTGCTAACCTGAAAATCTATAGCACAGAAGGTGAATTGAAATGAGCAACACAGCTTATACAGCTTATACCAGAGATGAAAACCAAATTATTATCAATGCAATTGGACACTGTATCTTGTATATAACAATTATATCACAGTGTGAATTTGAGCAGTATTTCAGAGATGCTAATCTAAAGCCATCAGAATTACAACTAAAAACTCACACTGGAAAAAAAATCCATCTAATTGGAATGATTTCTGAAAATATAATAACCATCAAGATGCATTGGACCTACATGTTATATAAACAGGTAGACTAAAACTCTGGGGTCAGGAAGTTGCCATTGGATTAGATTCCCATCAATAACCTCCATACTCCACTTATATCATGTGGTTCTCTTCCTATGTTGAAAGATGACACTGTGAACTCAAGTACACCTCAGGCAAAATAATATAACAACCAACTTTCATAAAGCATGATCAGTTACATTTGTCACACACAAAAAAGTTAAAATGGAACTGGATTGAATGGAAGCTGAAATAGTTCTTTCAAAAGTTGATTGGACCCCATGGGTTACATCTCTTGCTCTGGTATAAATAAAAATAATAGAACTATAAGGATCTGCTCTCACCTAAATGCACATAAATAAATATATCAATAGAAGAGGCTTGCTTTTTTAAGTATTTAATGATGCTACTTAGCATCATTAGCATCATTAAATAATGTGGAGAACTCAAGACATTGTTGCAGAGACTGGCAGACTTTATCTCTCAAGTGGGATGTGACAAATTTGAGTTCTTTAAATCCAGTATTTGTCAGAGTTTGTTGCAGAAAATTAAATCCAGAAACACACAGACAGACTGATGCAGCAGGATTCATTTAAATAAGAAACTTCTTTATATACAAGAATATATACACAATACCAATGTAGATTCTTCTTCAAGCAGTTACAAGCAAACACACAGGCAGGAGAGAACAGTTAGTTTCATTTCAGAGTTCAGAGTGGACTGAGCCACGCCCAGCCTTCTAGCTTCAGTTTCGATTCTCTGCACAGACTCAGATGTGTTTAGCTCTCATTGGCTGACTTAGTTGCTATGCCTATTCATTGGCTGACCTTGTTACCATTGGCTCTCCCAGTCATGAATATTATAACAGTATTAGATATTATGGTCATTCGCATGCAAAGCAACTAGTGTGGAAAGAATCAAGCAGTCATGAATTGCTACGGCTACAATCCTTGACAGGATTTACAGGTAGTCCTTGATTTACAACAATTTGTTTAGTGACCGTTTGAAGCTACAAGGGCGCTGAAAAAAATGACATTACAATTTTTAACCTTTATAACCATTGCAGCCTTCCCATGGTCACATGATCAAAATCGAGACACTTGGAAACTGACTTATATTTATGAGTTGCAATATCCAGAGTCATGTGATTATCTTTTATGACCTTTTGACAAGAATAGTAGGAAAGCTGGATTTATTTAACAACCTTTAAATAACTTATCAACTACAGTGATTCACTTAACAACTGTAGCAAGTTCGTAAAATGGGCTAAACTCACTTAACTTGTCTTCACATAAAGTTTGGACTCAGTGGTGGTCATAAGTCAAAGATCACCTGTATTTCTGCTAAACCAAGCTATCATGCTCCATCAATTGAACATGAAGGGAAGCTGAGGCACTGAACAAAACTGTGAATAACAGGTAATTAAAGACTATGATGACACATTATAATCCATTTGACTTCTGATCCAATACAGAATTGGCACAATTATGTCACACATCCTGAAAGATAGTGGGATGCCTGATCTTTGCATCATGAATACTCCCAGCTGCAGTGAAAAATTATGCACAATTATCCAAGAAGACTGAGTTTACTTTGGGAAGTTAAATGCTTCCACCAATACTTGCACTGGAAAATGTTTACTCTCATCAACGAACATTAGTCATTACTGTCATTTTTCAGTTCACAAAAAGGAGATTCCACTTACAGCAGCTGTTTGAATTCAGCATCAGCTTTCTTCTTTTGAAGGCACAATTATGTTTAATTCGAAGGGACACACAGTCATGTAAATGCAGGCAGATGGCAGTTTACCTCTACAAGGTAAACAATCTGAAAAATCCACATGAGATGGAGATTTCTTTGGCAACTGAAGTGATTCAAAGAGGAACTAGGGGAATTAACACTGTTTCAAGTCTATAGAACACTAAGGATGGCTGGAATTTCTTTTGCTGCAAACAGGAAATAGAACTCAGTTTATAGCATTTTATCAGTGCCATGATGAGTAAACTTGACTTTTATTGAATTATGTGGGATGGAGAATTATCATATCATTGAGTTCTTGGTGGTCACTGAGCTTGTTTGCAGACATTTCATTACCCAACTAAGTAACATCAACAGGGGCACTAACACTGGGTAATGAATTATCTATAGAGAGACAACCAAACTCAGAGACCACTAAGAATTTTATAGTTCAACTCTGAGCTACGGTATTCTCTTCTACTGGCATCATCATATCATCCAAGTGACAAATGGACTATTGTAGGCATTATCTGTGGGACATCTTAGAATAATAAAGATGTTAACTCATACATTTTCTTAGTGGCTGATAATAGACCAAAACTGAACCATTTTTAATGCTAACCTGTCCAAAATATACCAAAAATAGCACCAATACATGCATAGTAATGGCCTGTCTTTCTATAGCAAAGAATTCATGTAAACTTTGGAGGACTGCTTACATAGTAGATACATATCCCAAGTGGCTAGAGGTGTTTCTAATGTTTTCAACAGCAGCTGTCCATATCATAAGAAAACTCTTTGCAAGAGATATTCCCAAACAATAACCAAATTACAATGGTCAACAGTTTGTAGCTGAACAGTTTCAGATACACCTGAAAAAGAACACAATTGGATTTATAACATCAGGATCACATCCCTCAACTATAAATCAGTTGGTTGAAATGTTTACTCAAAGTTTCAAGAATGCTTTGTTAGCAACGTCTGGAAAAAAATCCCCTTGAATCAAAAACTTGCAAACTTTCCCATTGAACATCACAATGCAATACATAACAACAATAAATCAAATGCCAGTGATGCCGTTTTTAGATCACACCTTAATTATTTATTTATGACATTTGTAGGCCACCCCAATCTGTCACAGCTCTGGGCAGCTTACAAAATAAAACAGTAAGCAACAAATATACAGTATACATAGCCTAAAAAAGAAAAATGTAGAAAAACAAACACAAATTAATAGTCAAAACATCATGCAAGAAGTCTGTCACCACTCTAGCCCAAGGCTTGGGGGAAGAACCAGGTTTTAAGGGCTTATTTAAAAAAGGTCAAGTTGAGACCCTTCAAATCTCAGGGGAATATTGTTCCAGAATGCAGCATTCCTTCCATTGCTGTTTAATTAAGGGGACCTGGAGCATAAAGGACAGGCAGAAACTATTGATAACCAGGACTTTACATTGTACTGGAAGCTTGTTGGTAACCAGCACTGTTCACAAAGAAGTGTTACATGAGCATTCAGTAGAGTTGTGCGCCCATAATGACTGTGCCACTGCAATCTCGACCAGCTGCAGCTTGTTCATGGTCTTCAAGAGCAGCCCCATGCACAATACATTGCAGTAGTCTAACCACAAGTTGACCAAAGCTTGAATGACTGTCTTAATGGCCTCCCAGTCCAGTTATGGTTGCAATTGGCACAATGAATTTCCACAAAGACCTTTCTGCCCTTTCTGTCACCTGCTGCTTGAGTATGAATTGTAAGCCTAAGGACCCCCCAATTGTGCACCATTCCTGGAGGGGAAAGTGCAACCCCAATCAGCGCTAAGGATGGAATTATTCTTGACTCAGGAGGATAAAACATCCACAGCCATTCGCTCTTATTAGATTGGGCCTGTTCCTCTCACACACTCACACAGCCAGACACTAGGACAATATTTTGACAGCATCATGTGGGTGGCCTGTGGGCAGTGATGGGTTCTAAATCCCATCACTACCAGTTTGTGCACGTCCCACTTCTGCGCATGCCAACACCGCTACCAGTTCGTAGAACCGTACCGTTCCGGTGGCAACCCACTGCTGCCTGTGGGTAAAGATGTATGGTTGACTATCATCACTGTATTGATGATTCTGCACCCCAAACTGACAGTTGATCTCTATAGTTTTGCAGACTCTGTAAAGTTAATTCTTCTAGACGTTTCAAACAGGCAAGAAGCAGAAAAATCTACTCTCGGCTCTAGTGATTTGTTTGATCAATAGAACAGAAACTATAGAAGGGACTACATATTTAGGAAAAAAATCTTTTGGCTTTTCAATCACAAATGCAAAAGATAAGATTTCTCTCCCCCCCCCCCCATTTTACATGATTCAATAGTAACTACTTTTACTTTGGCTTTTTATTGTGTCTAAATATGTTTGCATTTTAGGTAACATTATTTTTACATAGGCTTTAAAACAATATGACAAATCCCCCCACCCCTTGTTTTAGAGAAAACTTCCGCTCATAGTCCTTAGGAAATATTGTGTAAGACTGTGTGTTTGCTATCCCAAGCACATCTGAAAGCACCAGACTGGGAAATGTTGCTATAAAATATAATCAAAAGCTATTTAAGATTGTTTTTTAGAGTTATTTTTAAAATGCCTGCTGAATCTTCAAATCAACTCCCTTTGAATAGAAGCATCTGGAGTAATTATAAAAAAGGGATATATTTTGTTCTTTAGACCTACGATAAATGTCAATGGCCAGGAGCATTTCAGTCCAAAGCATATGGAAGGCACCAGTGCATAGAACATTATTCTAGTGGCCAAGATCTGGCTCATTTTATTTTATTGATGGAGAAAATATTCCTATTATCATTTCTATCTCAAAACCTGGATGTAAATCACAGATCTTCTGAGACATTTGTGATTGAGAAGTCAAAATATTTTTTTCCTAAATAGGTAGTCCCTTCTATAGTTTCTGTTCTATTGATCAAACAAATCACAAGTCGAGAGTAGATTTTTTTTGCTTCTCGCGTGTTTGAAACGTCTAGAAGAATTAACTCTACAGAGTCTGCAAAACTATAGAGATCAACTGTCAGTTTGGGGTGCAGAATCATCAATACAGTGATGATAGTCAACTATACATCTTTACCCACAGGCCACCCCCATGATGCTGTCAAAATATTGTCCTAGTGTCTAAGTGGCTGTGTGAGTGTGTGCATCTAATTCCTTGATGTAACTTGGTTAAAGACTCTCAGAAATGGTTCAGATCAAATCAGAATCTTTGTTGCCAACAAGAATGCAGTCAAACACAGTAGCTGACTACTTACTGATGTACAATGACAAGGACTTTTATACATTTCAAACTTCTGGGCTTTTCCTCCCATCTTTTTGAATCAAGAGATACTTGGCATGTTGTTTGATAACATTGAGGAAGATGATTGTGATTCTTGCCTCCCCAACCTCAACTCTCACAACTCCACAACTTTATCTCATTTAGGTTACTAATAATGGTTAATTTATCCTAAACTGGAACAATATGTCAATAATTAATAGGGTGGGGGGTTAAGGCCATAGAAAATGAACAAGTTTATTTCCTTTGGTCAGGAAACATGTTATTTTACAAAGAAATCACTATCTAACTCAGTGAGCTTATACTGTATACAACTTATTACCACAATTGACCCCCAAATGTATGTTGTTAAGTGAGAAATGTTTTAAGTGAGTTTTGCCTAATTTTACAACTTTTTTTGCCACATTTGTTAAGTGAATCACTGAAGTTATTAAATTAATAACACGGTTGTTAAGTGAATCTGGCTTCTCCATTGTCTTTGCTTGTCAGAAGGTTGTAAAAGGTGATCACATGACCCTGGGACACTGCAACCATCATAAATATGAACCAGCTCTCAAGTATCCAAATGTAAATCACGTGACCATGGGGATGCTGCAACAGACACACATGTGAAAAATGGTCATAAGTTACTTTTTTCATTGCCATTGTAACTTTGAACAGTCACTAAATGAACTGTTGTAAATTGAGGACTACATATATACAATAGTTACTGGATCTACTGCAGGGAGCCCCAGATTCCAGTCCTTCCTTAGGCACTGGAACTTCAGGATGGACAAGTCTCTCTATCAGCCCCAGACTGAGAAGTTAAAAAAGGGAAACATATCTCCTTTTGTTTTGTTTTTAGTTTCTTTTGATAGTCCTCTGCCAGCAAAAACGGAGCATGCGCCCCCCCTCTCCGAGCTCCATTTTCACTGGGAGAGGCACTGCAGGCCGGTCCTTTGCTATTTCCAGGCCAGCCCCGCATGCCAGATCTAAGCACCCCACGGGCCGGATCCGGCCCGCAGGCCTTGAGTTTGACATCCCTGATCTAGGCCATTGTGAGCAAGTTGCTCACTTTAGGATTAGTGCTTGATAACCACAAACGTTCATGTATAAGCCTCAATGATGCTACCGGTATGTGTCAGGACATCGTTGTGGAAATAAGGCAAATTATGTTACTACACTATTTCAACAATTTGTGCAATGATATTATGAGACATGTGACATTAATTTCCCCCATTACCATCATGGGTGCTCATGTTGTCAACTAAACAAAATTGGGAATTTCTGTATTGTGTCCTTGTGTCCTAAGGAAGTGGGTTGAAAGGAGACGAAATGCACCTCTGTTCTGCACAAGGAGGAGGTGTGCTTGAGGTAAATTTTCAGGGCACTCCTAACATCAAGCTTGTGCCACTGTCTCTCTAAAGAGTGCGAAGGATTGTGGCAAAAATTGGAAAGGACAATATCCTGGGCTCTGTGAAAATAAGAGTTTATTTTTGGAACAAATGTGGGATCCAGTCGGAGGACCACTCAATCAGAATGAAATATACAGAGATCCCCCCCTAACAGACAAGGAGGCAAGCTCAGAGATCCTCCGCGCGGAGGTGATCGCCACTAGGAAAGCCACCTTTCAGGTGAGGTGGAGAAGCGAAGTGGTCCTCAAGGGCTCGTAGGGGGCACCAGTCAGCAACAGGAGAACCTTCGAGAGGTCCCAAGTTGGGTACCGATGGATGATGGGAGGACACAAATTTACAGCTCCTTTCAAGAACCTGCGCAACAGGGAGGGATGAGATAATGAGTCCAGAGAGCCGCAGGACAAAACAGAAGAGAGAGGAAAGGTCGGCAGTGGTGAAAAGCAGCGGCAAAATAACAGGTGGCCAAGCGGCAGGTGGCAATACCAGCCTGTGGGGCAAAGACCCCTATGCCGGAGGGCAGGTGACAGCCAGCAGTGTGAGCGCAATCCACTGCAGCAAAAAGTAGGTCATGCTGTCACCCCCTGGCCGAGCGGTAAGAGAGCGCGAAAGCTCTTCTGGCCATTGGTCACGCGAGCGCAACAGCTCCAGTGACAACAGGCAAACTGAGACAGCTAGTGATGTCCGGGCCAGATCAAAACGCCTCAATTGGAGCCGGACAAAGAAAAGCGGAGCAAAGCTCCCAAGGCCGAAATGAAGGGAAACCCCGCCCCCCGGTTAATGGAATGGCCCTCGGCTCGAGGCTCGGCAGAGCGAGCCGAAGCCCTCATTGTGCTTGACGCAGCGACTGCGATGTCAAACCAGTCAGCTGGGGAGTACTCACAGTGTAAAACACAATGACCAATGGAAGGAAATCTCCGAAGAATGGGAGCAAGAAAACACGCGTCCTCTTCAGGCCAAGGACTGAGTCAAAGAGGGGGAATTAAGGTAGGAGGACGAAGAAACCCAATTCAACAGACTCAGTCCTCATTGGCTGAAGGGACGGGGTCATCCCATTCTTGGCGGTTAGCTCCACCCACTATGGAGAATACTGGTTTTATTGAAATAACCTCAGGCAAACATGTATTATAAAAGGACATCCCTCCCTAATCCAGAATAAAGTCACTTTTAGAAGCTGCAGGAATGAGCCCCATTTTGTTGCAACAAAAGCTGCAATTTTTTTGTTAGCTGAGATTTCTGATAACACTGACAGTACTGATTTATTATCTACTTCTTGGTTCCCAAGGATACCGTATATGTTCCAATCTACAATATGCTGTTGCTAATCTAAAGGTGAATGGTTCACAATATCAGTGGGGGTTCCCCCCCTCTTCATTCTCCAGGCTTTTTTTCCTTACATAATCTTTTTCAGGCAGCTTTTTGATAATAAATCCTACCTTCTTTCTGATATGGGATGTCTTGCTTTTAGTGTTTGACTAGCTTTTGAAAGATTTTCTTTTCTACCTCTTTAGCAAATCAATGAGAAATGCCCTTTGCTTCTTTGATGTTCTCAGAATAAAGCCACGGGGGTGGGTGGGTCTGGATCTCTAATACATTGAGTCAGAGAACCTAAATGTTATGCCTCTTTCTCTTCAAGCCCATCAGATCAATGTTAGGTGTATCTAAATCTCTGGCTGCTGTTCTTAACTAATATGAAACAATCCCAGAATTAACATTACTAGGAAAAAATACCTACTGTATATACCAGTGATGGCGAACCTATGGCACGGGTGCCACAGGTGGCACGCGGAGCCATATCTGCTGGCACGCGAGCCGTTGCCCTAGCTCAGCTTCAGCGCGCATGTGCGTGCCCACCAGCTGATTTTTGGCTCGCGCAGAGGCTCTGGGAGGGTGATTTCGGCCTCTGGAGGGCCTCCGGGGTGGCGGGGGGAGCGTTTTCGCCCTCCCCAAGCTCCAAGAAAGCCTCTGGAGCCTGGGGAGGGTGAAAAATGGGCCTACCGGGCCCACTGGAAGTCGGGAAACAGGAGAGTAGCAATAGCAATAGCACTTAGACTTATATACAGCTTCATAGTGCTTTACAGCCCTCTCTAAGCGGTTTACAGAGTTCAGCATATTGCCCCCAACAATCTGGGTCCTCATTTTACCCACCTCATAAGGATGGAAGACTGAGTCAACCCTGAGCCGGTGAGATTTGAACAGCTGAACTGCTGAACTGCAGTGCTGCACTTTAACCACTGTGCCACCTTGGGGGTGGTGGTGAACTGCAGTGGGGGGTCGTGCATGCATGCACAGGGGGTTGGGGCGAGTGGGGGGCTTTGAATTATGGGTGTGGGCACACACATGCGTGCGATAGCGCACGCACACACTATTTTGGCACCCGAGGAAAAAAAGGTTCGCCATCACTGGTATATACCAAATGTTACAAGCTTGTAATAACAAGGCATCTTGGTTCATAGACAGAACTACATATGTGAGCAGTACTATTTTTTTTAAAAAAAAATCCATGTTAGTGCGTGTGGGGAGAGTTAAGTCATAAAATGGAAACTTCTCCTCTTGAATCCTCCTGCTGATGCATTTTGGGTCCTTCTATATGTCTATTCACCTGGTTATCCACTCTATTTGCACTGTGGTTCAGGGCCACATACAGATACTTATTCTGCTTCCTCTATCCCTGATTCAGTAAGATCTGAAGAAATTGTAGCTGTATGAATGCCATTGTTACTTCCTATAATTAGTACAGTAGTCTTTATTCTTGATGTTACTTCCAATAGATCTTTTGTCTTAATGTATGAAATCTGGGTTGCTAGATCTGCAAATAGACAACATAAGACTGTTAAGAGCCGAGGTGGCACAGCAGTTAGAGTGGGGTACTGCAGGCCACATTAGCTGACTGTGATCCGCAGGTTAGCGGTTCAGATCTCACCGGCTCAGGGTTGACTCAGCCTTCCATCCTTCAGAGGTAGGTAAAATGAGGACCCAGATTGTTGGGGGCAATATAAATATACATTGCTTACTAGTGTAAACCGCTTAGAGAGTGCTTGCACTGTGAGGCGGTATATAAATGTCATTAATAAATAATAAATAAATAAATAAAAGGCCTCAAGATACTAATGGCTCCTTGGGATAGAGTAAGTTTAGAAGGGAACATTTGAAGCAGATCCCTCTTGCCTATACAAAATTTCATGATCCCTAACTAAAGACTAATACTTCCCTCCACTTCGTGGATAGCCACCAGTATCCTTCCTAACAGCAAAGCAGAGTCCAAGACAGGCAGGCAGACTATTTTTACTACTGCAACCAATTACTGGACATCAAAAACATGTGATATTGATGTCCACATATTCATTGTTCCATGAAACCCACTTTTAAAAGTCTGCACTGTTCGGAATAACATGCTCAGAAAATACTGATTTGTTTGAAAGGAACAATCCTCTTTTAAATTTGCACAAGCAGACTAATAACAGAAATGTCAGAATTTCTTTCTGTCTCTAATCTACCTTTTTTTTTTTGGCACTTAACGCTTCATTCTGATAAATACAGCATATCATTATATGGAGAAATGCCAACTTAGTTTATCCTGTTAAAAGTAATTCTAGTTCTGGTTGCTGTAGTTTTTAATTGCATTACACCAAGTTTGCCTAATAGTTGGGAAAGAAAGAATTAATTAGAGGCAGTCTTTTGTTCTGGTGTCTTTACAATGTGCTATTTGTCAGCGGCACTCTATCACAGCAATGACTGTGTTACAGTGGAGACCGGCTCTCTGCATGTGTTTAGCATAGACTGCCTCTTAGATACTACACAGTGATTTGTTCTAAAATAAGCATATATATTTAATCAGTCACCCACACACTTCCCCATATAGCTCCTTTTGGAAATAAGTGGAAAGAACATATCATTGTCTTGTTGTGAGTTTTTGCTTCCTTTCTCTTCAATCCTTATTGCCAGCAACAATCACTCTTGAATAATGCATTATGAAAAGAGAATGTACTGCTACAGTGCATTTTACATTGATATGAGTGACATCAGAGCTAGGGAAACACTAAGTCACACAGTTTACTGGAATGGAGATTTTATGTGATTCTTTCAATGTCTGCCATTTACAATACCACACTTATATACAGTATCTTATACTTGGATATGTAATACTCATCCACCTAGTGCAGTGGTTCCCAACCTGTGGTACGTGTACCACTAGTGGTACGCGAGGGCCTTCCAGGTGGTACGCGAACACTTTCGGGGTCATGAACGATTTTTAGTTAGTTATTTTTTACTTCACAAAAATGTTTACTGCCTAACACAAAATAATCTGGCAACGATTTGCAACTGTTGCCACATGCCACCCACCTGGTCCCAGTGGCCCGAGAATCCAGTTGCTGGATGCGTGGGGCCAAAAAAGGAACGGTGACTGTTCTGAACTCTCAGCAGTCGCGCAGTAGAACCCACGCGAGAAGGTGCGCGTCGTAGCGAGCTCTCGAGCTAAGGTTAATCTCACTCGAATTTAGTTTCTCTGGAACCAGGTGGTACGCGGCGACTGTACGGGACCTCCAAGTGGTACTCGATTACAAAAAGGTTGGGAACCACTGACCTAGTGCCTTAGTTCAATCAAAAATAGCAATAGCACTTAGACTTATATACCGCTTCATAGTGCTTTACAGCCCTCTCTAAGCGGTTTACAGAGTTCAGCATATTGCCCCCAACAATCTGGGTCCTCATTTTACCGACCTCAGAAGGATGGAAGGCTGAATCAACCTAGAGCCTGGTGAGATTTGAACAGCTGAACTGCTGAACTAGCAGTCAGCTGGAGTAGCCTGCAGTAGCTGCATTTAACCACTGCGCCACCTCGGCTCAGTAGTTGCAAGGTTGCAAGGGGTTGCCTTCAACCCATTTTTCACAATAAGCATGTTACCATGTGTCTTGTGACCTCTTTGCTTCACACACACCACACATGCACGAATATGTACACATTTGCATTCAGCTTAAATATTTCATGTTTAAATTACCAAAAAAAGATGAAGAATAAATATTAACTTGTTATAAAATACCTTTACCCACTCCTGTTCCTACATTTTTACTCATTTGATTTCTTCCATGTTCTATTTCATAAATACAGTACAAATTATGTTTCATGTATAGAGAACTAGTTTAATCAATGATTTGTTGGAAAATGTAAGTAAAATTGTCTTTCAGTAGGAAGGCTTATATTATAGCCTGTTGCTACCCTTACATGAATTTACATTACATTGTACTATGATCATCAAATATTGGGAAACCTAGTACAGATTTTGGCAATTACTAAAAGGTCAAACAAGGCAAAGCTGAATACCAAGGATACAACTGATGTAAATGCTTTTGTCTGATTTAAATCGGACTGCATAGTTCTCTTTCTTTCCGTAAAATTCTGAAAGCGCTATCTAATTTCTTTATGAGAATCAATCCCTACTGAATTTGATGAAGAAGAAAAAATAATTGTCTGAGTTTTATTTCTAGACAATATCTAGCTGGTTCTACAAGGAGGTTACGTGTCTACAGTTGCAGAAAACCCTGGATAAAGCAGATTATTTGGACTTTTAAAGTTGGATTTTAAGTCTGGATATGGAACTAAAACTCCTTTTATTGCTTTTGTGCATTACTTGTGGTGGAATCGAGATGGAGTGAGTGCAATCTCCTGCTCCTGCTAGATCTTTCATCTACCTTCGGTACCATTGATGATATTGCCTCATCTTTGAATGATGGGAGTGGGGAACACTACGATTCTCCTTTTTGCTCTAGTTAGTGGTGGGGGTATTACTACATCTCTCACTCCTCTTTCAACACTGGGAGAGATCATGGGATAAAGACAGGTATCACTATAATGCTAATGACTGAGTTGTATCTCAATCCCTGGGCCAAACAGGAGATGCAATTAAAGCTCTGATCTGGGGCCTGGAAGCTGTTCTCCACAGGAGATAAATGGGCATAAATCAATTCCAGAAGGTAAGAGTAGTAACTGGAAAATGGAGCTGGCTATAATGGATGACATTATATATCACATCTTCTCTTCCAGCAGAAATCCAAGGACAACACACAACCAGTCTGAACCAAATAAGAAATAATTCCACTTATGACTTTCTCTTTGGCCTTGAAATTTCATCTATCTTTTTTCACGCTGTATTAGGAACTTTATTAGTTAAAAAAATTAAGAAAAAAAACATCAAATCTAAGGCTCTCCAGTTTCTGAATTCTGTACATGTGATACACATAGCACACAAAATACAGGGTATTGCAACTACTAAGTAGCTGTAGAGTGGCCAAGATTTCTACAGCTATCAAAGGTGAAGTATGTGTCTTTTTCAGGGTTTAGAATGATGTATTTCAAACAATGTATTTCGTTCAATTTTCCCCCTTAAGTGCAATCAAACATAAATAACAATAAAAACAAGCCGATATTCCTCTAGTACAGTGATGGCAAACCTTTTTTGGCTCGCGTGCCAAAAGGCCGTGTGCCCACACCCATGCCCTCCCCCTGCGCATGTGCACAACCCCCGCACTGCCCCTCCATGCATGCGCACTAGCCCCAGTTGTCCCCCCATGCATGCGCACAGGCCTCACAACGGACTTGTGGGGAAGCGTGGGGACGGCGAAAAATGGCCAAACGGGCCAAACTGAAGTTCCTTTCCGAACTTCTGTTTGGCTTATTTGGCCATTTTTTTGCCATCCCCAGGCTTTAGGAGGCTTCCCTGAAGCCTGGGGAGAGCGAAAATGGCCGAAAAGGCCCAAAATCAGCTGGCCAGCACATACATGTGCGCTGGACCTGACATAGGGCAACGCCTCGTGTGCCTTCCGATATGGCTCCGTGTGCCACCTGTGGCACGCATGCCATAGGTTCGCCATCATGGTTCTAGTACAATCTGGCCCCTTTGCATTTGGATTATCCCATCCAAGTAAATAAAAGTTGATTTAAACTTATGTACTCATTTCCTAGAAATGATACTGGACCTATGTTCATAAAATAACTGGTAACAAGACCACTGAAAGTCCCAAAGCAGCTTGTACATAATTATATAGTATTTTTCTTGCCAAAAGCACATTAGTTCTCTTTTTAAAAAATCCAGATGATATTTCATTAATTTGGAAAGAAGTGGCTGTTCTACTTGTAGCTATCTAGCTGCTGCTGCTTTTGATTTTTAGAATACAAGAGAGACTCACGCTAGGTATACTCTTGTGCCAACAATAAAGAAGCCAGAATAATATTTTACTGAAGCTGACCCTGCATTTATAACTTCCTTTCCAGCATCCTATTCCCTGGTTTTCCCTTCTTGCAAAGAACTATAAAAAATATCTGAACTCAGCTAGAAATGAATACTGCTTATTCATTTTAAATCACTTTATTTGATCACACGTTTCTTTATATTCCCTATAAAGGGAATAGTAGGGGGTTCCAGTTCTTTTATTACTCTTTCCTTGCAACTTCCCTTTCCATTAGAAGCAGGAAAATATGCCAGTTCCCATGCTAGATCTCCACATTTGTTTGTCTTGCATGCACTAGCAATTAAAAACCACTACCAGATTTCCTTGAAAGCTAACCTTCTAGCAATGCTCAACACTCATACAATATACGCAAAAAAAAGGTTTATATTTAAGAGCTCTCTCTTAGCCCTCTCTAATACAAACACCTGTAACTGGAAGGCTGCCAATAGGAGAATTTGTAATGCCTGCTCTCTGGGCAACAACATTAAATATAGCCACTAAAGAGAGGTCTGGCCTAGTTTCTGGGCCAGAAAAATGATCCCACTCACTTATCAAGCACTACAGGATTAATTTTCTTATGTGGCTATTAGATAAATCGTAATGTAACAATAATTGACAGGGGTGTGGAACTTATTTGATTTTGTTTGTCATAATTTTGAAACAGGTAAAATCAAGTGACTCCAGAAGTCAAATATGTATGTACATGGATTTTGTCTTTTTTAGAAAGTGAACAAGTAAGAACTGCATTTTCATCTTTACATATTAGTCTCATTATGTAGCAGAATGCTTACTAGATCAGATAGTTTTTGATGACAGGTATCAGCCTTTGAATGTTTTTTTCCCTTCCTTTTGTACTGTCTTCCTGGGATCAGTGCATTATACTTCTTGTGAATACAAGAAACACATCAGGTGGTGCAGTGCAGTGCAGATAATATTTATCTGATATATTCCTCTTCAGAGGTGCTGGATACATCTTCATCAGTGCTTTCATGTAAATCTGGTAAGTTGCCCCAGAGCAAGAAATCTGTACCTAAGAGAAATGTAAATCAGATATTTTATACTTTTTGTGGTCATGATCTGAAGTTAACTTAATAAAACACAATATTAAAGAAAACATGTACTTCTCAGTTTGTGGGATATGGTTAACGGTGTGTTAGTTTGCAGGGTTGACTTGCAAAAGTTAGACCTTAGTTTGCAGAGACAAACATAAGCAAGTTTGACATAAAATTAACCTATAATAAAATAAATCCAAACTGACTTCATTGTGCTGTCATGTTATCAAGAAATGCTGCATAAGCATACAGCTAACACTACTAACCTAGTCTATTCTTTCTTTATTGACTTATAATGACTAACTGCATTATGTGACCAAAGGCATGATGGACAGAAGATATCAATATCTGTGAGCCCATATGGAAGATAGAGAATTGGAATATAAAAGGATGAGTTGACAAAGATTTAACAGTGAATTAAATGGAAATGAAGAGAAATAATTCTGTTGTCAATTTGTGAAATTAAGAGAGAGGAAGGGTGGGATAGATGTTAGTGAAAGTAGTCTGATCTAATGGAGTTGATAAATGGGATTTGTGTAGATTAATTTATGAATGAAAGTGCTAAATATATGTCAGAAAATATGAACTGGTACATTGACATTGATCTGTTGATCTGCAGCAGTCTTAATTTGATTATATAATAGTTGTGTGTTACCTTCCAGAGAATAGCAACATTGCAAGAATCAGGCTTGATTTTTGGAGGTGGGGGAAGTACTGTACAACATTTTGAATAAATATGATTTTAAGGAAAAGGCATTTTATTAAGTGTGATATGAATGGAAGGATGATAGGAAAAAATACAGAAAAAGTAATGCTATTATACTCCTCTGCAAGAGGAATGTGAATCACAAACTAGATGGGCATTAGATTGTTAAATGACTCTGGAAAGTTAGCTGGCAGAATTCTGTCCCAAAGGACATGAGGGTGACAATTAGTAAAATTTGGCAAGTTTTATACTTGGGAGTGTGCAAATCCTTCAGCAAGTCACTGTGAAACAAATCAGTGTGAGAAATTTACTCTCTGTCCATTGTTTTAGATAAACTTATGATAGTGTATATGCTCAATATAGGGAATGTTTTGAATGAATATGAAGTTGAAAGTTGCTGAATGTGGTAAAAAGTGGAATATGATGGAAGTAAAGCATGTGTTATAAAAACAAAGCAAGCAGCGGTCAAATGGATAATTGGATTCTCAGTGAAGGAAAGGCACATATGACGGATGGGAACATTATACAGAATATAGCTCGGTGTGGTATACAGGCAGATGGAATATATGCTATTGATTAATCTGGGAAAGAGAGATGGTGGTGTGATGAAGGAAAAAGACTGCAAATGTAACTATTGTACTACCACGGCTGCTTTATAAACTGTTCATCTCTGAGTGTAGTTGCTCATGAAGAGATTTGCTTAATAGCATGTAACCATAGCATATGGTTTTACAATGAGTTCATTGTACTACCATCTGGCTTTTGCATTAAGTAACATCCAACACATATCACCTTGAATTTACACTAAATTTGCTGACCAATTAGCCCCGTCTGATGATTTAAGAGATCGAAGAATTTAGTTTACATGCAGCATTTTCTTGGCAAAATTATTTGCTAATAATCACACATCACCTAAGCAGAATACATGATTACGATACTGTGTTTCAACACTAAGAATATGTTCACTTCCTTAAGCAGCTGTTTTGGGGCTGGTTGATGGACTATGGGATTTCCAATAAAAAACAAAATAGATCCAACAGATCTGAAATTTGTTCCTCTTTCCTTGCCCATGTTTTATAACAGGCATTACACTATAATAAAAGCACAACAGAAGCATAATAACAATTAATTCCATGTGCAGAGTAGAAGTTTCATACCAGATGAATCAAATCTGTCAATTCCAAAAACGGCTTTACTGTGAAACATCCAGAAGTGTCCATTGTTGCATGAGAACAAGCAAGGTTTGCATGGAGCAATCACATGGTAGCCTACAACATTACCGCTAGAAGAGCAAATGAAGTATATGATATGCAAATGTTAAATCAAAGACTATGTGTAAAAAAACAAACTATACAAATGATAGATATGCAAATGTATCCTACTTACTGTACATATCAAATTAATAAAAATAAAATCCTTTCATCTACCAAAAATAATGCAGCAATGGACTAAGTAGTGAGCAAAATGGGAGTTTAAAAATAATCTGTGACCTTTAACCTCCAGATGTACTACTGTGTTAATAAAATAGGTTAAATTAATTTCAATTCCAACAGAAAACAAAACATAACTTTAAAATGGAAGATTATTTTTCTTCCCAAACTGATTGTGTCAAATTCACATCCAATAGACAACACACATACACATACATACACACATACACATATATACACCCAGTATATATGCATACATACACATACACACAAAGAAAAATAGTTATCTGCTTTCTGTTTTCTTAAATTAAAGGAAAAAATATGAATATATTATTGTAAAGTTCTATAATTTGTCAACTTTTTAAAATTTGTATTTGGAGTACTGTTTTGTGAAACAGCAAAATAATTAAAATAATGGTAATATAATTCAAAATGGAGCCAAGGAGGACCTGAGCAGTTGATTCACTATTGGAATCCAAGCCCTACCAGTTTATGCTGTTCAAATTTTTTGGTGCTCCCACCACTCCCACATATTTTCATAGCAGCTTCAGGCTAGTTTGGTTAAAATTGGACTCCCAGTTTTCTAACCAAAGCTCTCTTTCTACACTGCAATAGCGGAGTCATCTGATGCAGCAGTGCCCATCCCAGCTGGTGACATTTACCAACACTTTGTTCTATTTCACTTTAGCTCTCAATTTATTGTGCATAGGACACAAATTTGACAAGCTCTGAGAGAAATAGTTAAAATAAGAGAGTGCTTGAAACAGCTGCAGAGACATCTAACTTATGCACACAGAATTATTTATTTGTTTGGAAAATTTATATGGCAGTCCACTCTCTCACAGTGATTCTGAGTGGCTTACACTCAGCCAAAACCCTGTATAAAAAATAAAAAATAATCCCCCAGCCCCATTTGTCAACTTTTTAAAATTTGTATTTGGAGTACTGTTTTGTGAAACAGCAAAATAATTAAAATAATGGTAATATAATTCAAAATGGAGCCAAGGACCTTGATTTTCAGCTATTGAATTCATAACTGCTAACTGGCTGTTCTTTATGCGATCAACAATACAAAACATACAGAAATTCAAAATGTTCAATATTTCCTATATCCACACTAAGAGGAATTTCATCTACCTTACATCTGCTGTTCCTTTTTTTTAAAATATAAAAAGCCATTAAAAATAGAGAACAATTTTGTACGTGGAAATTCAGCTCATTAATAACCCACTTATATGGCTACAATTTATTTGGAAACCTTGAATGTCTTATTTTGGTATAGAAACCCAAAACAGGCATTAATTAGATCACTGTATTTTTAATCCAATACTTCTATGATTATTTAGCAGTAATCACATCTCTTTTAACTCTTGTATAGAAATGAGTAATAGACATAGTTGTTCACAATATTTTTACATATTAAAAATACTGTAATATTACTCACCATTTCAAACAAGCAACATTCATCAGTTTACATTTGCACATTTCTGTGTAATAGCAGTTTCCAATGAAGTCAACTGTACTGGTAGGGATTAGAAAGGAAAGATATTGGAGATGATTAAAATAAACTTTATCATCGCTTAACTATGAAATATACAGTAGTACAATTAAAATTATAACAGAGTGCTATTCATTTTGTTTATTTTCATTTACATATCTCTTTCCACAATCATAAACCTCTCTACTGTGAAAAAAGTACAGTAAAACTACCTTAACTTAAAAAGAGCCGAGGTGGCGCAGCGGTTAGAGGCAGTACTGCAGGTCACTTTAGCTGACTGATCCACAGGTCAGCGGTTCAAATCTCACCAGCTCAAGGTTGACTCAGCCTTCCATCCTTCCGAGGTAGGTAAAATGAGGACCCAGATTGTTGGGGGCAATATAAATATACATTGCTTACTGGTATAAACCGCTTAGAGAGTGCTTGCACTGTGAGGCGGTATATAAATCTCACAAAATAAATAAATAATAAATAAACTGGTAAATAAATTCAACTTTCTAAAGTTTTGATAAGAAGTCCTTTTCTTGTAAGGACTCTCCAAAAATGAAGAAACCAAGCTGGGTTGTCAAAGGAACTTTGATTTATAGGTGCCTTTTTCATGCTAGAATTAAGACAATTCTGGTTTCTATAGTATAGCCTTCCCCAGTTTGATGTGCTCCAGATGTACGGGTGTAACACTGCCTGTTATCTCAAACCAGGATGATCAGTGTAATGGCTTAGGAAATACTATTGTAATTCATTATATGAAAGTGAACATTTATATTATGATCCTAAGTTTGGAAAGAAAAACATTTTAATGAAAAATTAAGAATCAGCATTTCTCTTCATACTGAAACTAATGCAGTGATTTTGTTTTGCTTTCTAAGACTACATAGTGACTACATAGATAATATGCAGGATCTCTGCGAAAGCACAAATAGTCTGATTTGTTTGGACTTGGTTTAATGTGTTGCATAAACCCAGCCACTGTTTTTTTCAAGACTGTAATCCCATTTACTAAATACAGAGTAAGTCCCATAGATATAAATCCTACTGTCATTAGGTGGGGTTATAAGGCTGTAATCCTATTAATCTTGATAGGTAACAGCTACCAACAGCTTTTAGAATATTCAATTCCAAATAATATGCCTACAACTAAGTTGCCGATAAAAAAATTCTATTCTGAAATATTCCTAAATCTGAAACTTTTTTTTTGTAATGAAGTCTCACGGTGTAAAAATTGTAGCTGTGTTCAACTGCACTGACATATGTTTTATTGTAGTCAAAGTTCAGCAGCAACATGGGTAGAGAAGATGTCAGTCAGTTTCTTAGTATCTATTTCAGATATATTCATTTTAACTCTTTTTGTCTTGGTTTTGAATTTTCAGTTTAAAAAATGTACAAAATTTGAAAACACATATGTAACTAATTACATAGTTTTAAGATATTTTGCCTTTCCCAATATTCTAAAGTACATTTTATAGATACTTTGAGTAGAGAACTGCATTGCAAAGTTTAGATGTATAAAATTCAAAATATTTTGATGTGCCTATTACTCAGAATTGAAAAGCAGGCCCATTGGTGTCAAACTTCTGAAGCAACTTTACCTTCCATAGAGCTGTTAACCTGAACACCATTCTGAATTGTCAAGGAATGTTGTTACTGTTATTACAGTATAACAGAACATTCCATTATATTTTTAGCTATCAATATAGGATTTAAAAAAAGTTAGTAGCTGCTTTGCTAACATTCAAGCAATGCAGCTAGGTTAATTCATTCAGAATTTTAACTAAGAGTCTCAAGTTTTCATTAATACAGGTGAGACTGCTGGATTAACTGGCAATGCTGCTACAATAAATTTACAGCAACTCATTTTTAGACCTATCCATTGACCAGGGGGGAATGTTTCTTCTGAATCAATCCTATGGGGTCCAAACTGAGCAGAATAATTCCACTGATCTATTTTTTAGATTGTACCTCTAAAGATTTGTGACATGCACTGTGAATGGAAGGGAAAAAATAGAAAATATTTCTCTGATAGTTATTAAGATAAAGTAGTGGCACATTTGTATTACTTATTCAGTTTTGACTGAGAAGAACATACGGTAATTAACAAAAGACCTTATTCATGTTTTAAAGAAAACACTGAAATTATAGGCTGAAAATTAAATAATTTTCTGAACTTTAGCTTTCAAGAAACTACTTAAGCACATATGATATTAAGTTTCAAACAAACAACGTGCTGTATTTCTATAATTATTGCAGACTAGAATATTGCCATTGTCTAAGACAATATATGAGGATGCTTCACTGCTTACAGCAGGGGTCACCAAACTTGGCAACTTTAAGACTTGTTGATTTCAACTCCCAGAATTCTCCAGCCAGCATAGTTGCTGGAGTTGCCAAGTTTGAAGACCTCTGGCTTACAGTATTTCCAGGTTATGTGTTTTCATAGAATATACTGACTGAAGTTGTATTAGGTATCACAGTGCTGTATTGTGTCTGTTTCTATTATATTATATGCCAACATAATTTACAGTTCTTGCAGTGAAGCAGAGGGGATAGAGGTAATAGTGCCAATGCAATCATGTGTTTTGCAATCTTCTGGTTTGAGAGCTAAACAAAACTTTTGTGGCATGTCAAAGGCTACACCTTAAAAGCACGTGGAACCAAGATCCATTGGAATAAGGGTAGATGGGAACTTTTTCAGTTGTGAATTAATTCTTAGTTGAAAATTTAGCACCTGCCCACTTTGGGATGGAGTTCTCTGAATCATATGTGATCCATTGGCAAAACTTTCTGCAGCTCTGCTCTAGGCCTAGACAGGAATTGCAGCAAGAGAATATTGTAAAATATTCTCTTGCTGCAAAATGTAAAATGAATAGAGATTTGCTTAAATCTCTATTCATTGATTGGATTCATACATAACACTACTGAAAGTTGTACTTCAGGGTCCCAAGTAGAGTTAACATAGGTAGAAACACAAAGTCTTCATTGTCTTCTTCCAAACTCAGTGGCAATGAATCCTACATTTTGGGGAAAATGCTAGGAAGAAAAAAAAATCTTAATAACATTTCAATCCCCAATGCACATTTTCAATTCATTTTTTTTAATCATTTGGGGCATAGAAAATAATCAGATGGCAAGTAGCATTTATCAGTTGTGTTTGTCATTTAAAAACTCCCAGTTTTTCCACTTATTAGCTCTATGTTTTACATTTAATAACTTAGCTGCATCAGAACATCAATAGCTATGATGGTAAGCTATTAATACTGTAGAGGAAAAGAAACAAAACGCAGTAAAATATTTCCTGGAGCACTGTAACAAATTTTCCTTTTTAAAGTCTCAGCTTGAAAATCCAGCTTTTCTAAATTTAATACCACATTCCTGTGGTAACAATAGCCACACTGTTAAATTGTTCAACAACAGTGCCAAAGTCTCATAACATGATTTCAACTAATGTTTACCAGGTACTTATAACTTATGCCATAAATTTAACCAAAGAAACAGTTGTATAATTCCATAAAGACTTGGCCTTTATAAAATGGCTATAATAGGGGTTCTTTTCATGTATGCTGTTCTGAATTATTTTCAGCTGTCTTTGAATCATTTTAGGAAGTTTAAAAGTTATTTTATGCTGTGTTTGCATATTTGATCTTTAGAAATCTAAAAGCTGCTGAAGTGCTGATTGACTTTTGGGCCATGTTTAAGCTAAACAGAAAGTACCGGTACCCAGGAAGCCTGCTGTTCAATAGTGCAGCCTACAGATTGCATGAAAATGTAATTGGTAAGGCTGAGAACTCCCTGCTCCCCTCAACCCTGTAGATCTCTTGCCATTAGTTAACATGAAAAGTACTGAAATAATAACTACATTAAGTTGGATGTAGTTATTAATCTAGAATCCCGATTCTCTCCACGCAATTGGATATTCTAAGCAATCTTGGAACTAATTTCATAGCAGTCTTTATCTTTTTTGAAATCAGTGCAGATGCAATTATATTCATGTATTTTGCAAAATTGTGCAGAAATGGAGGATTACATTAGCAAGCTTTGGTTTTGACCCCATTGGAGCAAATAATTTAATAGTTACTCATGTTGAAAATACTGTCTTCAATAAACAAAGAAACATTATAGATAAAATATTGTATCCCAGTGAGGGTCTTCATTTCCACATACTTCAGCAGTTGTATTTTGATTCACAACCCTTGAAGCTGTCAGAAACAGAGATTATCTCTTCCAGTGGTTTATGCAACCCTCCGCTTGGTTCTTTTGGTTGTTACCACAATGGCTAGATCACATACTAAACATAAGGGGAAGTGAAAGTGACGGTTCCAACCTACTGCTACAGCAGTGATGGTGCAATTCTAACATTAAAACTATTTGTTTTCCTCATTTAAACTGTGAAACTTTTAAAAAAGATCTTATCAATTTGCAGTTTGCTAAAGAGAGCAATGGAAGCCGATTGCATTCTGCAGGGAATACAGAAAGGAAAGATGTTAAAAGTGCACAACAAAGTTCAACATTACATGGCTCAAAGATTATATTTAACTGGCTGGATCACAAGTTGAACATGCCTATTACAGAAAATCTTACATTTCAGCGATGCTTTTGGTTATTTTTTTAAATAAATGAAACATTTTTATTTCTAAGACATAAAGGTGTTATAAAACACCAGGACGGACAAGCTCAGCAGCAGAAATGAGGTTTAAACATATGCATGGCCTCACCCTTTAGGGCACCACAAATCAAAATGCGAATCTGAAAATGTGTGTTTCCACCAAGAGCACTTAACCATTCCTCTCACCTTAACTAGAGCGATCAACCAGTGGAACAGTTTGCCAACAGAGGTTGTGAGAGGCCCAACACCTGCGACCTTCAAGGGGAGACTGGACTGCCATCTGTCTCAAATGATGTAGGAACTCCTGCTTGAGCAGGGGGTTGGACTAGATGACCTACAAGGTCCCTTCCAACTCTAATAATAAATCTAAATCTACTCTGCAAGGCTAGTAAAACAGAACCAGAGTTAACTCCAATCCTATGCCTTAACTTACCTGGTGGGAGGCATGTCTGTGGAATAGAGATCGGTCTCTGTATCAGCCAGAAGCACAGCTTTCATGCCCCGTGAACTAAGCACCTGTTGGCAGAACTTGCAGAACAGCACAGAAACACATCGGTCTGCAAAACTCCAGCTGCCGGCAGCCATGCTAAGGTCAGTCTGTATGGGTGGGGGCTCCAACATGTCCCTTGGCTTCTTTCAGTAGGTCATATATAAGATGCTCGCTTTCTGGGTGGAAGTCAATCCTTCTCTCTTCTCATCACTTTACTTGCAGGACTTTTAGAGGCTCCTGTTTTCTCGGGAAAGCTGCGACCACCGATTCCGTTTAATGCGGTATTCACCAGCCCCTTCCACACACACACACACCCTTTCCCCCACCCCACCCCTAAACCGAATGAATGAGCCAGCAAGAGACAGGTTCGATTTCCGCCATGAAATATATTGATCGCTCCGAATGAGTCCAACTCGCTAAACCTACTCTCCAGGGCTGGGGTGAGGATAAAACGGGAGGAGGGTGCAATGCTACGTTGGCTGGTTTAGAGCTTCTGGGGGTAAGGCTGGATTGAACTGCAGGCAATGTAAAGCACTCAACAGAAGCCCATCGGGATTCGACGGGGCTTTTCTCTCCAAGCCCTCGATTATTTCTCTTTGTTAATGATCCCCCTTTCGACACAATCCCCTATTATTAATCCGTCGTGTGTCTAACCTGCAAGTGCCTCTCGTAATATTCCCAACTTTTAGGGCTCTCAAAGTCTTTCTTTGTTTCTCGGTTACTCACTGAATGAACCTGGAGATCCGAATCTCCCGGATTCCCGTCAGCACCTCCCAATTGGTGGACGCTTCCCCCGCTCCCCGAGCCGCTTAAAGCCCCAAACGTAGATAGCCTTTCCTTTGGCTGTCAGTTTGAATCTACAATTTCGCATCTCATTGGAAAATGCTTGACCCGCCTCCGGAGAGTGACGAGGAAAAAAAAGAGATCGACCTCAACCATTGGAGGAGCTAGGACATAATCCCGCCTCTCTCCTAACATACGGGGAATGAAGCTACGCCCCTTGCCTTGGATTGGTTGGTTTAGAGCTCATATTTACATATCCCTTCCTCTTATGGATGCGAACCAACTTGGGCGGAGCTTCTGCCTCGCGAGCATCGTGAATGGTCTTCTTCAGTCTTGGATGGGCGGTGCCGATACGGAAAAGTGGCGGGACCGAGGGTGTGGAGAAGAGAGGATAGGACGTGGCCATTGGCTCGTGTCGTTGGCAGTTTTCGGAGTTTTCGATTCCGATTGGTGTCGCGAAATGGAATGGGCGGAGTTGCAGGAGTGGGACTGCGGAGGGAACGGATCGCGGGAGTATCCCGAAGAACGCGAGGCGTGGAGGGCGGCTCGGTCTGTGCCAGAAGTGCAGGTAATAATCGCGTCTAGGATGTTGGAATTTGAAGCCGTCTTCCGACTTCAGTTTCACCCTATCCCATAATTTTCCTTCGAGGGGGTCCACCCTCTCCTCTGCCTTCCCGAACTTGATTATAATTTATTGTAATTAGTATAATTGTCGCCCTGTGCCAGCTGGAAGTCCACTTTGATATATAACCCTTTTTGGGAGAAGAAT
Source organism: Diadophis punctatus similis (assembly GCA_023053685.1). Lineage (NCBI taxonomy): Eukaryota > Metazoa > Chordata > Lepidosauria > Squamata > Dipsadidae > Diadophis > Diadophis punctatus. The sequence continues at coordinate 36,717,867 of JALIGW010000003.1, read as the reverse complement.
GTGAGCGTTCCCTGCCCGTAATATTCCAGATTCGCCCCCTCCCCTTCCCCGCTTGAGAAATCAACAGATTTTAATAGAATCGAGGTTCCATCCCATAATACTTCTCATTGCGACAAACCGGGAGCTGGATTGCCATATTCCCCGGCCAGAAGAAGATTCCCCTACAAACTGCTCTCCTGTGACATTGCTATCTGTCAGGGTTAGAGTCCCGATCTCGCAAAACTATTCCCCTAAAACTGCTTCAAACACCCCCCCCCCCCATTTCGAGTTCAACTTCCTGTATTCTAGCTAGTCTTTTGGGATAGGCGGCTAAAATAGCCCGTACAAGTAATGCTGCCAGACCAGTCGAATTATAGCATTCTGTAAGATCTCTTTTTCTTAAAGATTCTAACTATTTTCTCATTTATTAAGCAAACATCTGTGGAATAGTTATGCCTAGCCAACAGCTCCCTAGTTTTATTTGCCTCAACAACATAGTTGTTTTCCTCTCCCTCTCCAGTCTTAATACCCTAATATACATTTAGTAACAAGGGAAAAATATGAACTTTGTCTCAATATTCTGTTGATCCACTAGGCTAAATGTAGCCCACCAGCTAATGTAGGATGGCCTGGTAAAACAGAATGTCCCTTACCAGATCAGCTAGGAAAGATTCCTGATGGGATGTGATCAGCTTGGTGGGCTAACAGTTGTGGAAATCTATATGCTTGGGTGGAGATGGAAATGGGGGTGGGGGGATCTATATAAATAGACGGTCTCGTTTCATTGTATTTGACTTCTACACTCTCATGAGCAAAGATTTGGGCTTGAATCTGTCTGGAGGAAAACACTGTAGTGGGAATGGGGTAATATATTTTTTGAGTTATTTCACAGCTGGTTGATGTGACAAAAGTATATAAAATTCTTGCACTTAGCCACACTTTATCTTTGTTTGCCCTTACTCTGTTTAGCCTTACCATTTCCTGTCTCTGTTGGCCACATTGTTTGTCTTTGTAGTGGATCTTTTTTTTCTTCTTTGTCTGTAACCCTTTCTTAACATTTATGGCCAACAGTAGCTTGTGATCCTAAAGCAAAAGTTGTGCCCTGACTTCCCCCTGCTGAGAGACTCACATCTGTCTTTGAGCTGTATTTCCTAAGTCCAAATAGGCTTTGATGTCTGCATCAAGTACAGTTTTTCTTTGCTCATATGGTCTGGTGGAGGACAAATCTGCAAAATTAACAGTAATAAAAATACTTAAATCTGATCTATTGGCTGGACTATGGCTGCAGTTTATTGTAAAGCGGATTAGCCATGCTTATACAATGGCTTTGGATGAATTTATGAGCTCTTGTGGCTCAAATAATATGAAGATTTGGCCCTGGCTTCCCTTTTTAGCTTTCCATATTTCTATGTCTATAGTTGTTTTCTCTCTTATTTACTTTAAATAAATTGCTTTCTTGGGTGGCTGGTTTTTCTTTGTCTCCCCATTTCTTCATTTTGCTGTGTTTCATATGTCCCGATGATAACCTAGCCTTTCAGAATCTGCCCTCAATATACTTATTTTGCATTTTTCTTTACTGTGACATGTTATAATTACCATTTGATTAGAACTACATTTTTATCTTGAAATCACATTAGTAGCATTGAATGCGTGTAAGCATTTGCCAACGAAATACATATTTGAATTTACAGGCAGTTGAATAGAAGAAAGTGGTTTGGAGCTTTTTCCACATCTACCATTGGGAATTTAATTTCATCATCTCTGACTCTGTCCTTTAAAAAAGAAAGACAGAAAAGCAGCAACCGAGAGTCAGACTCACACACAACATGTTGTTGCGCAGAAGGACTTCCACTCCCTGGCTGTGCTATTAATGTTAGCAATCAGGAAAAGCCTTTGGGGGCTGCAGATTCTCTCTCTAGTCTGATGCTGCCACCACCACCACCACTGCTGCTCAGGATTTTGGTGCAGGAAATCCAAACTGCTGCCTTCTCTGTCCGCTGAGCTCTTCACATCTGCATGTCTCTGCTGCTCGCAAACGCACCATCTCACGCCCTCTCTCCATGGACTGATTGCTGTGGAGGAAAGACAAGCCTGCCCAACTGATTATTTTGCCCCCCCTCTCCTTTTTGGGAGGAACACAAATTGTATTTATTTGTGATATTCTGGAGGATCTGTTCGGTGGATAACCTTTTTGGGGGGAGGAAACATGACGTCGCCAGCTAAATTAAAAAAGGATAAGGAGATCATAGCTGAATATGACACTCAAGTCAAAGGTAAGAATTAAAAAATGGATCTGATGTACATCTGTGTGTATATGTGTTTCAGCCTTAATTTGCTAGTGCATGCATTCATACTACATGTTTGGGTGTGGAAAGGCAAAGCATTTGCAGTTCATCAGGAATTTGCCGAGGTTTCTCAGTAGTGTATGTTAGAAAGGCTGACAGTGATTGCTGCTTCGTGGGCTGGGTTCTTAGTGACTACTATATTTTCAAATATCTTTTATTTTATGAAGCCTTTATTTTGTCTTCCCATGTGCAGATACAAAAGCACACCAATGCATGACAAAACATGTTTATTTTATTTTATTTTGATAATAAATGGTACTTGTCCTCTGAGAAATGTCTATAATAGCTTAAGAAGCTTTGTGGTTTGGCAGTATTATGGATTCAGCTTGTAGGAGCTTTTTACAGCTGTATGCACCAAAAGGCTTTCACTCTTCATAAATGCCTGCTGTGTATGCACACACCCTTGGCAGCTGGCTGCAATGCCCTTCAATTTAAACTGCATAGGGATAATGATAAACTCTTTCAGTAATTCTGTGCTCTTTTTGGCAAGATGGCTATTAAAGGTTGTGTTGCATTTGCTGCAACAACTTGATGGACAAGCTTCATGCAACAATATGTAGGTGGCATTAAACAAGTGGGCTTGGCTTCACATCGCCACATGTCTAATGTGACACATTAAAGAGATGCTCCCCTAATCCTTTTGTGTCTGCAAGTTTTCAGCATTACTTCATACATGTGGACGATGAAACCTGCAACCATACAGCCTGACAAAATGCTGCTTATTCAGGAACTTTGAATGAGACTCTTTGTATGTACGTAAGAGAATACAATTGAGTAGCTTTGAGTTTCTAGGAAATAAACTTGGCTCTAATTGTAAACTGAATGTGTTCTATGTTTTGGTCTGTTGTCTTTTAAATAAATATTGATATTTGATATATTCAGAATTATATCACTTTCTTATGTTCTGATTTTCTGCATTACACAGTACAGGCAAGGTATTTTCCTTTTTTTTTTTTTGAAAAGGAAGTTATGAAGATTAGATCATAAATGGCATTTTAAAAACAGATTTGGGATTCCCAGTTTGGAGGCAGTCAAAACATTTTTTTTGTCTCCTTCTCTTTCTTCTAATATTAATATAATCCTTTGATTGGTGAACTAGCATGAAAAGCTGGAATTCCAATGGCCATCAGGAGGCACTAATTCAGTAAAGCAGGGTCTCCATCCAGGGGATTGCTGTTTGGGCTAGGTGTTTAGGTGGTCCTAAAATGCAGCTTCAAAATAAATGCATAAGCGACTTGGATTTCCTTTGTTCCAGGATACAGAAGGGAGGGTTCCCTCCTCCAGCTTTTGAAACAATGCAAAAGCATTTGTTATGTTCCCAGTGACTGCTCAAATGTTATAGCCACCAGACTAAATGGAGGCATGATTGATTCTCAGCAGAGTCAGAAATGGGACTCTATGCTTTGTTGCAAAAATATCTAACTTATTCACGAAGAACATGCTAAATTTTGTACTTGGAGGCAGATTAATAAAATAGAAAGGATATATTTGAATGTTTTAAAAACTTTTGCATTCTTATAGTTAATTCCCCAAACGATACTAGTGTGCATTTTGTCCAGCTTGACTATGTCTGCTTCCATATCAGTTGTGTTCTTTGTGGTCATGATGCAAATTTCAGCTATGTGCACCGGAGACAAGAGATTTTCCAGGTGGGTGGAAAGCAAAGTATGGTAGGTGGTTTTTGGAGGAACGGTTATTTGTTATTACTCCATTCACTGCATGGAATTCATGATTGCCTATGATCATTGAGGGGATGCCACAGAGATGAGGGGTCAGGCTGTTCTCTATGGCACCAGAAAGCCAAACAAGGAATAATGGATGGAAGCTGACCAAGGAGAGATTCAACCTGGAAATAAGGAGAAACTTTCTGACCGTGAGAGCGATCAACCAGTGGAACAGCTTGCCAATGGAGGTTGTGAGAGCCCCAACACTTGCAACCTTCAAGGAGAGACTGGACTGCCATCTGTCTCAAATGGTGTAGGAACTCCTGCTTGAGCAGGGGGTTGGACTAAATGACCTACAAGGTCCCTTCCAACTCTAATAATAAATCTAAATCTAAAAAAAATCATACAGTATGCAGAACTCAAGATTAGGTACAGTAAAACCTCTGGTGAATGGTATGATGGTGGAAAATAGAAGTTGAAACCTGATATTATAATAATAATAATAATAATAATAATAATAATAATAATAATAATAATAATAATAATAATAATAATAATAATAATAATAATAATAATAATAATAATAATAATAATAATAATAATATGGTTATCTATCTTTCTACAAGCTTATGAGATTCTATTTGATATTAAAAGGAATATTTGATTAAAGTTTGGGGAAGTTTCCCAATACATTGAAACTATGATTTTCACAATTCTTATGGATAATTGTGAAAGCAGCTTTTTGAATTTATAATTTTAATACAATTGAAAGGTTGCTAGATTAATGTTTTTTTTAAATTAATATAAATGGCTTTGATTAGTTATTGAGTTTTTAAATAAAATAGTGTCGTGACTTTTAATTGACCTCAAGGAGATAATAACCAGAGGATCCTAGAAAGTTTGTTTTCAACTTTGTTTGATTCTGGGAGTGTTGCCAAGTTTCACATTCTTGAATGACAGGTGCAGATATTTTGAATACTTAATTCTCCCCCCTGTCCTGTTCATTGGATAGATGAAAGCGAAATGGTAGCACACTCTTAATTAGTACCTGTAGCATATTTATTATTTATACATTTTTCTTCTCCTTTTTCATTACTGTAAAGCTTCTTTGCATCAGAGTTGCAATATCAAAAGAAGCATCCTATGCAGAGCTAGCAGAATTTGCTGTTGTGTTCTTCCTTGTTTCACTGGTATCTTTTATTCTACTATATTTTTCATTGGCGCTTTTAGATATAGGTGGCATCCACTTGAAGAATAATGTTAAATCTTCTTAGTTCTTTGCTTCAACAAAGTGATTTCTACCATAGCTATCTGATCCCATAGCCAGATATGGATGTGGGTATTTAACTGCATATCAAGTTTGCAAAGAAGTTAAGAATGCCAAATTGTGTTAAGTGCTGATGTGTGGAACTATGTAGGAATGCTCTTCTAGAAACCTTGGCTCTTGGTGATTTTGGCTCTTGAATTAAACTGATCCATATGCTATTTCTGGTTTTCCATTTTCTTATCTTCTCTGCTTGCATCGAAGTGGTTTTTGATCTATATGTTTCTATCAAAGTTGTATCACAAGAGCCGTGGTGGCGCAGTAGTTAGAATGTAGTATTGCAGGCTAACTCACTGCTCACTGCCAGGAGTTCGATTCTGACCAGCTCAAGGTTGCCTCAGTCTTCCATCCTTCCAAATTTGGTAAAATGAGGACCCAGATTGTTGGGGGCAATATGCTGACTCTCTAAACCGCTTAGAGAGGGCTGTAAAGCACTGTGAAGCAGTATGTAAGTCTAAGTGCTATTACCTGATTTCAAAAGACTTGGCAAGAGATTAATTCTGGTATAATGATCTGATCTTTTCCTGAAGATGCTGTATGCCAAAAAGAGAAAGATTGTTTAACCCACTTTTGGCTCTGACTCCATCTCACTCTTTGCATGGAATGAGTTTATCAAGTCAATACCAGTAAAATAAATGAAAAGGGTAAAAGAAACTAATTTTTAAAAAGGTACTTTCGTTGGTATTGCTTCATGAAGAAGTTAAGAGCACTGCTAAATATCATTAATCCTAATTTTCTAATTTCAGTGTCCAAATGTTATAATCTGCATGTAAAACTTCAAACTAACAGTGAGAACAAATAACCACTGGAACAAATTGCCTTCGGAAGTTGTAGGTGCCCCATCACTGGAGGATTTTAAGAAGAGACTGGACAGCCATTTATCAGAAATAGTACAAGTATCTTGCAAGAGCACGGGGTTGGGCTGGATGACCTCCAACATCCCTTCCAACTCTTACTGTAACTCAGCTAGATATTCTGTGTGGGCATTAGGGGGGAAAAAAGAAAAGATTCTGTTTTTATTGGTCCTTTTATTGGCAGTACTTAATTGAGAGCTGCTGTAGCTTAAACTTTTGGGAAGGCCTTTCCCCAAGTGAGGGGTTTCTGCTTGTAGTTACTTAGTTGGGAAGTTGAGGTGCCCTGCCTCTTTGAAAGCTCAACTGCTGTGTTAATCATTTCATTGTTGATATAGCCTTGATTTTTAATTCTTCTGATTGGTGGCACAGACAGAACAGCTTTATCCCCTCCATCCAGTTTCTTGTTTATTATTTTATAAGTATACTTTTTCACAAATACAGGAATTCCCAACTTACAACAGTTCATTTAGTACCTGAAAAAAGTGACTTATGACCATTTTCACACTTACAACCATTGTAGCATCCTCATGGTCACGTGATAAAAATTCAGATGCTTGGCAACAGATTCATATTTATGACAATTGCATTGTCCCAAAGTCGTATGATCCCCTTTTGTGACCACCTGATAAGCAAAGTCAATGGGGAAGCCAAATTCACTTAACAACCATGTTATTAGCTTAACAATTGCAGTGTTCTCTGTGATGTGTGAGTAACTCAGAGAAGCGGTTAGGTGCCATACGTAACAGCTTAGCAATAGAGGTATCTGAAGTGACACTTAAACGTAAACTCCCTGAATGATCCCTCAACGTTTAATGTTTTCTTTTGAAAAAATGGTTCTCTTTACAAAAAATAGAAACATTGTATGAATTACGAATAAACTAGTCAGTACCTACGTACACGTTAACAATTTAATTTACACTAATCAGGTGAAGAAAAAAAATCCCACAAATTCTCCCCTGCTGGAAAGCTATAAGCTCCAGAAGTAAGAGTTATGAATGTTTCCTCAGAGGATGTATGAGAACATTGAAAGAACCATCCATTTTCTCTGTATATGGTTATAATTATTTTTGTGATATGCAAGCTAGTACGAACCCATCTATCACTAAAATGGGAAAGTAATTGCTTTGAAATCCTCTCTTCGTATCTGCACTCCTAAAAAGCATGTCTTCAGTTCAGTGATCTTGAGTGATAGCAATTAAAATGCATGGCGGATTAAAAGGAGAAATATGTTGAAGAATTGAAATTCTCAAAATCCTCGGAGGGAGTATAAATGGGAGTGATAGTTGCTAATAGTTACTATTGGGCATTGTGGAAAGCCTAAGGAACCTTCATAAGTAGAGATTTCCATATGGAGTTTCCAATATCACAAGTTCTGCACTTTGACTGAAAGGGGTGCTCTGTTTCTTATATACCACTAAGCTAATTTATGCCAAGCTGCATTCTTGCTATGAATGGCTATGGAAGATGCTGCTTGGATGGGCTTAAGCTGGCTCCGCTCATTCAAAGCTTAAATCTTGATACATTGGATTTAAAGATGACGGACCAAGATATTAATCTCGGAGCTTTTCTTTTCTCTGCTTCCCATTTTGGTAAAATGTTATCCTTAATTTTTTTTTTAAATAAATGCACCCTCATCACTAACTGAAATTTTATTATGCAGGGATTATTTAGATTTACTTTTTCATTAAATAATGGTTTCTGATAAAGCTAGGAGAAGAAAGCATTTTCTGTTTGAAATGGTACATATTGTCATTTTGTATGAGTACATATTATATGAGGCAGGGCAGATCAAATTAATGCGTGGGAAGTGGGAATAAATTGTGCATAATAAACCGTCTCGTCCATTCCAACCTGCTTACAAATTAAAACTTTGTTGGGGAGACTGGTATGTCTGTAGGCTGGGGCAGAGACAACTTCCTGCTCAACATATATTTTATTAACATCTACTTATATGGGCCATGCTGCCTGGGTATTGTGGAATTTAAAATCAAGCATACCTGGTGAGCACTTGATTGCCTTTCTTGATGTAGTGATTGAGAATACAGTAACAGCTTTTATTTTTCTTCCCTATTCTATCGGTTGTAATGCTACCACGGTTTGTGAACAACTTAAAATCAGAGGGGAATACTAAATAAAATTAGATCCAATTTGCACTTTGCATTTATGTTTTGATTATGTTGGGGGCTTGAAGACCCACTTTAGAGACAAAGAACTGAATCCTTTTTATTTTCCCCCCTTAGTAAGCTGTAGCAACTGTAAATAAGGGCCAGTTGCTGGGTGCCCAGAATGGAATCACCAGTGGTGGGTTCCTACCGGTGCGGTCTTGCCTGTTCGTCGCCACAGAGCCGAAGAAGCTGTTGGCGTTCGCGGCGCGGGGCTTCCCCCGCCCACTTTCCCCACCCGCCGGGATGCCGCCGTTTGCGTTCTTTTGCCCTCTGCGCATGCACAAAGCGTTCTGCTTGCGCAGAGGGCAAAAAATGCAAATGGCAGCATCCCGGTGGGGAAAGCGGGTGGGGGAAGCCCCGCGCCACGAATGCCAACAGCTTCTTTGGCTCTGCGGCGACGAACAGGCAAGACCGTACCGGTAGGAACCCACCACTGGGAATCACGTGATCACAGGTGGGGGAACCAACTATTGGAACTCTGAATCTGGGTTATAGGCATCTTTGGGGGTGTATGTCAGTCTTAATTTTGAACAGTCGCTAAATGACTGGTCAAGTGAGGATTATCTGTACTATAGTTAATATTTGGGCCTTTGACCATAAATACTGTATTTTCCGGAGTATAAGACGCACCTTTTTCCTCCCTAAAAGTGGCTGAAAATTTGGGTGCGTCTTATACTTCGAATGTAGCTTTTTTTCTAGCCCTAACTAGGTGCTAACAGATCTTCCCAGCTCTTACCTTGCAGGCTCTTTCATTGTTACTCTCTCAGAAGAATGTTTTTCCAGCCCTAAGTCTTTGTAGGGTTTTTTTCATTGCTCTACTTGCTCTGAATAAGTTTTTTTCTAGCCCTAACTAGGTGCTAACTATCTTCCCAGCTCTTACTGGCTTGCATGCTCTTTCATTGTTACTCTCTCAGAAAAAGGTTTTTTAAAGTCCTAACCAGGGGATAAAATAATGTGCTGAAGCTGACCAGACTAAGGATGCTAGCCAGATGAATACCTGGTAGGCAGATTGTTTTCCCCTATTTTCCTCCCCAAAAACTAAGGTGCGTCTTATACTCCGGTGCGTCTTATACTCCGAAAAATATGGTAAGTTCTTAGCAGTCCTAGTTGTCTTCATATTTTTCATTCCAGCTAAAAGAGATTTCCAAAGTATGGGTTTGAGGAAATTGTAGGTAGCATTAACAATGATTATGATAATGTGATGAATTTGTATTAGCTCTCTGATGAAACATAGCTTACTTATTTTGGGATTTAGAAGGGCAATCAAGGGAAAATGGATGTAATTTGCATGTGGGATGCATGCAAACACCCATGTGCATGCTATGTCTGTTTAAAGTATGCTAAAGATGTGTTTTCGCCTGTTGGCATCTATGAAGCATTCCTCTTTGCATTAATACAGCAGCTGCAACTGTTATAAACGCCCATATGGCGGCTTTGAAACTTTCCATTGCTGTCTCTGCATGAATGTGCATGTGTGGCTCCTTAGTTTCATTGGGAAGAAAGCAAAGCAAAATTAAATAGCTGTATATGCATGCACGTTCAGGAAAAGTCGGGGACAGCTTTTGTAGCAATCTTGCAGCTCTTCATAATAAGCTGCTTTATTAATTTGAAGAACGATCTTCATTCATACTAATACACTATCCAAAACATCTCTTTTGGAAAAAGAATTGGAGAAAAAAATTTACTATATATGTTCATAGCAGCAAGACTATTTACTGTATGCACAAAAACGTAAGGACACTTCGATTCCTACCATGGAAGAATGGTTGCAGAAGCTGATGGAGTTGACAGAAATGATAAAATTGACTATTTTGATTAAAGAAAAGAATATAAATGTTTTTGTTTCTACATGGAGACCGCTTCTGAACTTTGTGCTTGATGTGGAAAAGAATGAAACTTTGATTTTGGCTTTACCGATTACCGTATTTTTCGGAGTATAAGACACACCGGCGTATAAGTCTAACCTTAGTTTTTGGGGAGGAAAATAGGGAAAAAAATACCTACCAGGTATTCATCTGGCTAGCATCCTTAATCTGTTCAGCTTCAGCACATTATTTTATCCCCTGGTTAGGGCTGAAAAAACCTTTTTCAGAGGGAGTGGGAATGAAAACAAGCCTGCAAAGACTTAGGGCTGGAAAAACCTACTTTGGAGGGAGTAGGAATAAAAAAATGCTGCAAGTCGGTAAGATCATTAGCACCTTGTTAGGGATGAAAAGACCTTTTTCAGAGGAGTAGGAATGAAAACAAGCCTGCAAAGACAGAGTAGGAAGCCGGGAAGATCGTTAGCACCTCCTTAGGGCTGGGAAAAAAAGCTGAGAAAAAGCTACATTCGGAGTATAAGACGCACCCAAATTTTCAGCCTCTTTTGGGGAGGAAAAAGGTGCGTCTTATAGTCCGAAAAATACGGTAGGCTGATAGATCTTGATAGAAATGGCTAATTTATATTATTATGAAAAAACAAAGTTATGATTTGATGTTAATGCCTTATTTTACTGCAACAGAGTCAGAAGTCAATGCTTTTTTTTCTTTTTCTTAATCCTTCCTCACTTTTCTTCCCTCCCTTCCTCCCCATTGTTTTCCTATTTTCTTTTGTATTTTGTATCTTATTTTATCTTACAACTCAATAAAAATGTTAACGGAGAACAAAAAATCTCTTTTGAATGATTTAAATAGCCCAAGTGTACGTACATACATTACTGCAATAAAGTCCAAAACAGCACAGGTGCAAATGCTATGTGGTTGCTTACTTATGGGAGTTAAGAGGCAGTTTATATAATTCTACATATAACAAGAATGAGAACCTTGAGGTATCAGAACTTCAGAATGTATTTCTCAACTGTATCTCCTTTGAAGATGAGGTTTCCAGGTTGCTTTTTTGCTCAAATTATATCTGAACAGAGCTGACTTTTATCTAATTTTTGTAATGATTCTTCTGAGAAGTTTAGAAATATGGTTTAATCACTAACTTTTAATCAAATTTGAAAGCGTTAAAACTTCAGGTAAAAATAACTTCTTGGATTGATATAAAATATAACAATTGTTTTATAAAGTTATGTTAAATATTGACTGGAGGCTTCAAGATGTTCAGTTTTAAAATATCCAAACTGAACTAAAGCTATTTAGAAATCAAAGATATTTGATTTCATGTTCAGAAAAAAACATGCTTATTTTCTGAATTTTTAAAATACGAACCTGTTGTGATTAAGGGCACATTTAGTTTATTTGCTATTTATTTAGTTCAAGTGATAAGTTTCAGCTGATCAATGGTTATTGTGCTTAATAATATCCTTGTGTGCACTTTTTCAGAAGAAGTGATTTTATAAATGGTTTCCCTTAAATTAATGGGATTTTTCTAATGTTAGATCATCTGACTCTTCCACAATCTTCAGTCTGTGTCTGTGTATTCTATAAGATACATTTTGGCAACTTCTGCCTGCAAATGGTTTTACATCTGAAATCTTTTAAAATTAAATCTCATTCCAAAAGGCTTGATTAAGTAAAATTACTTGTTCTGTCCCAAGTGCCTTGTGTTATTCTGCATCCCACTCTGCCCTTTTAATCTATCCTTCTGTAGGAAGTTAGCACCCACCCCTCTCCTAGAAAAATGAAATATTTTAGGAAATACTAAAAGGACCTAAAAGGGAGTCAGAAACTCAGCCCCCCCTTTTTTCATTGGGCCATTAAGGCCTGAGCCAGTCTATTCTACATAACAAAGATCTACACCCTTCAGCTCCAGGGTGATGGGATTAAGACATGGCCCTCAGGACATGATAGTATTAGCCCTCTACCCATCTCACCACATGGCACCTGGGAAGATTACATCAGCCAACAAGGCTCAACCAAGCCTGGGAGACAGATAGCCTACAAGGTTAGCTAAGACCCCTGCCCCCTGGGAGTCTGACCACCAATCAGAGTGCATTTCTTACACAGGAACAGGAAGCTCTAGGGTGGGGCCCAGAGAGGGCATAAAACCAGGGCACTCTCAGCATCTCTGCCCTTTTTCTGCCAGGACCTCAAGCCATGTGATCCTGTCCACCATTAAAACCATCATTCCAAACAGCCACCATGTTTCCAGTGTCTGTCTTCCTCACTTGGAAATAAACCCAAAAGGGTATTTCTTCCAACACTTCCATGCTTACTTATGTTAATAGCTACAAAGCATTCACTTCACAGTCACTTAACTCCTAAAACAATCTTAGGTGTAACCTGCAGGAATTAGACATCTATGATATTAGAAGGTGCAGTTGGCTTTTAACAGCTTACTGAACTCTGAAGTTGCGAAGCATCAGAAGGATGTTAGAGCAGCTGAAAAATATCTTTTTACCTAGCCATTCCTTTCATTCCTTATGAAATATCTATCATTACATTGTTCTTTATCATTCTAAGCAATTAGTATTTTTCTTTTAATGCAAAGGATCTTCCTTTTGCACTTTTCAGAGGCTCAGTGTAAAATGATATTGTGTTTAAAAGACTTCTGAAAACTCTGATATCATAATGTTTTACCACCTGCATGTCTAGATAAGAATACTTGAGTGGGATCTGTTTCATCTTGGTAAAATGGCTTTCAGAATGTTATTTCTTAAGCAGATGTCTGCCAGAAGAGAAAAATATGTGGATATCTTCAGGAACATATTAGAGGGATTCATCTGTGTGCTTGATAGTAACTTAGGCGATAAGCAACATATAAGGAAAGAAAAAAACTTACATATGAGATCTACTCCTATAATTGATTGTGAAAATATATGCATATATGGACACAGTGCTTTTTGTGAGAAGGACATGCTTTTGTATGTCAGTCATAAGGCTCATGAAAATGGCCTTAAGTGCCTCATAGTTTTACAATGGAGCATCCATCTTGACGTTAGTCCACTACTAAGACAAGCTGAAGCTTAGCCAAGAGATCTAGCATGAAAATAGTGTTCTCCTTGGGAAAACAAAAGACCTCCAATTGTGACAATCTATAATTCATGGAGGCTTGAGGTGATACTTTCAGGAGCAGTGATTTCAGATTTCATTGACGTATTCAGTCTGTTGTGACTTCATTCCCTGGGCTCAGTGCCTGTTCTGCAGGTCCATTTGGATTATGAGGGAAATCAGAACCCAGGCTTCCATAGACTTTTTCTTATTTGTTTGTTTTTACATTGATTAGTTGGTCAATGTAGAAAGCACAGAACCCTGAAATTGAAGATCTTATCTATGGACTTGACTGCTTTTGTACTTCTGTAGCAATGGGAAATACTGCTCAGAGTCATAAAGAATTGGCAACGTACAAAACTTTTAAATGTTAACACTTTTTTTTTGCAATGGAAGTACAAACGTTAGCATATTTTCCTATTAGGTAACTGTTTCTGTGCCTGATCTTCCCTTCCCAATTTATGACCCATAGATATTGTGTCATTTCATCAGGATGCTAAGTCAGATTCCTTTAACAATAGTTTGTTGAATAAGTGATAGTGGCCATGTTCTCACATATCACTTGGCCATAAAATATGGCTTTGCTCATAATGCTTGGCCAGAACCAAGTAAACAGCATCTACATATGGGTGAAAAAGTGGGCTTGAATTGATACCCCATCCCAGATGGCCCTGGGACCATTATCATGGTCCCAGGATCATACCATGTGACCCTGGTATGGTCATACCATGTGAAGACAATGGTCTAAAAAAAGATGCTTTCCCTCTCTCCCTCCCTCTTTCTTTCTCATCTTTGTCACTGGGAACCGTACGTATAGAGCTTTAGAAACACTTGATGATAACATCAGTTATATGATCATACTATTCAGCCTCTTATCTGTTCCAAATGTACAGGTGCTTTGTTCCAATTCTGTTCTGCATCCTGCAGTTTACAAGCTTCACTAGCAAATTATTTCTTTGTCTTTTTCTGTTCTCCCAGCAATCTGCTACAGTGTCTGATGATTGCCAACATAGGTATCAAAGCATATGCTGATGTAGGTCCCTTTGTGTCAGTAAAATAGCATTTATAAATTGAATGTTAAGCTTCTAAAATAATTTTAATGAGTTATTTCAAATGTCCCCTGTGTATCTTGATAAGTAAATTAATTTTACGTTGTGGCACGACTTTGTCCTAGTGAAAATAGATGTTTACAAAGGCCTTGGAAATACTCTTACATGATTCTTTGTTGTATGTTCTACCTTCCAAAGAGTATGTCAAGTTCTTACTATTCTTTAGAGGAAGCCTAAGCAAAGCAATTGTGATTGAAAGAACACCGGCTTTCCTGGGAGGAAAAGATCTTTTCTTTTACTGTAATTTTCACAATCTGAGATAGTCTGAAAATGAGAAATACAGATATATTCCAGCCTCTTGATAGTTCAGTCCTTTGGGCTATGTGTGAGCAAATATATTAGTAAAGCATTCCATGCTATATTAGCTGCAGATTGGATTCATTCATCATTATTAAGACAAGTTGTGATTTACATAGCTTTGGCATAGAACAGGTAGTCCTCGACCTACGACCACAATTGAGTCCAGAATTTCTGTTGCTAAGTGAGACATTTGTTAAGTGAATTTTGTCCCATTTTATGATCTTTCTTGCCATATTTGTTAAGTCAGGGGTCCTCAAACTTGGCAACTTTAAGACTTGTGGACTTCAACTCCCAGCTGGCTGGAGAATTCTGGGAGTTGAAGTCCACAAGTCTTAAAGTTGCCAAGTTTGAAGACCTCTGTGTTAAGTGAATTACAGCAGTTGTTAAGTTGGTAACATGGTTGTTAAGTGAATCTGGCTTCCCCGTTGACTTTGCTTCTCAGAAGGCGGCAAAAGGTGATCACATGACTCCAGGACAGTGTAACCATCATAAATATGAATCAATTGCTGAGTATCTGAATATTGATCACATGAGTTGCTGCAGCGGTTGTAAGTATGGAAAACCGTCACAAGTCATTTTTTCATTGTAACTTCGAACGCTCACTAAGCAAACTATGGTAAGTTGAGGACTATCGGTATATTGTGTGAACCTAGTCATTGTGATTTGTAAATTGTAGATTACATCTTAGCTCAGTATGATTGTAACCAGTATATAATAATGGGAATTGCTTGGCAAGTGATATTGATTTAGATAAAGGTGGACAGCCTGAGGCTTGTTGGATGTTTCTGAACTACAGCTTCAAGGAACTCCAGCCAACATGGTAGTGCTAAGGAATCCTGAGAGTGGTAATTGAGCAGCATTTGGAGAGCCATCTGTTTCTCACCTCAACTGTAGAAATCAAGTTTATTTTTATTTTATTTATTTATTTGTCAAACATGTATAGGATAGTAGTAGTTTGTATAAACATAAGTAAAAAGTAACGATAAAAGAGGACAATAGGACAGTAGGACAGGGACGGTAGGCACAGTAGTGCGCTTATGCACGCCCCTTACAGACCTCTTAGAAACGGGGAGAGGCCGACCGTAGACAATCTAAGGTTAAAGTTTTTGGGGTTTGGGGGAGAAACCGCAGAGTCAGGTAGTGCATTCCAGGCATTGGTCACTCTGTTGCTGAAGTCGTATTTTCTGCAGTTGAGTTTGGAGCGGTTTACATTTAGTTTGAATCTATTACGTGCTCATGTATTGCTGCGGTTGAAGCTGAAGTACTCATTAACAGGAAGGACATTTTGGTATATAATTTTATGAACTACATTTAGATCAGATCTGAGGCGACGTAGTTGTAAATTGTCTAATCCCAGTATTTCATGTCTGGAATAAGGTATTTTGTTGTGAGCGAAGGAGTGAAGGACTCTTCTTGTGAAATATTTCTGTTGCTTTATATTTGGGTATAGCCTTTATGGATAGTTTCATAATACATTAATAGATTGTTATATGAAATAACATTGAAATCCTATACTCTGATGACCAGAGTAAATTTCTCATTTGCTAGATAGCTGCTTTATATAATAGAACTTCTTTGCTAATGTTTGTTTATGTTGCTTAGTTGCCTTGTGTTATGTACTATTTCCTCCTTTTACTCTCCCAAACTGAAGCAGAGGAAGGAGTGAAAACAGCTATGGAGGCCTAGATCAGAGGCAGGGTTGTAGCAGCAAAACTGTTAAATGAAAATCTTTTAACTGCATGACAGAAGGCCCCTTAAATCTTTGGGTGGTTTTTATCCTGGAAAGTGGTGTTGTCTTTTCAATAGTTTCTGGGAAACCATAGCCACCATCATGTACATTAGTCAGTGTTGTTGCCTACAGGGCAGTTATGTGTAAAAAATGAAAGCGGGAGGGCCTGGAAAATCTAGTGGATTCCCATCTCCTAAAAATAGAATGATTATTATTGTTCTGGGTGATGGAAATAAATCCTCTATAATTTTCTATGTGAGCCAAGTAAGGCACAGTTAAATTGTTTAAACACTGGTGGTTCCTTGACCGCATTTCTTTCTCACTTCCCTTTCCTATAACGGCTTGGCTACAGAAGTTGTGTGTGCTCCATTACTGGAGGTCTTTAAGAAAAGATTGGAGAGCCATTTGTCCATAATGGTATAGGGCCGTGATGGCGAACCTATGGCACGGGTGCCACAAGTGGCACGCGGAGCCATATCGGTGGGCACGCAAGCTCAGGTCCGGCGTGCATGTGTGCACCAGCCGGCTGATTTTCGGGCCTTCTGGGCCCACTGGGAGTCGGGAAACAGGCTGTTTCCAGCGTCCAGAGGGGGTGGGGAAGGCCGTTTTCGCCCTCCCCAGGCTCCTAGAAAGGCTCTGGAGCCTGGGGAGAGCGGAAAATGGGCGTGCCATTGCATGCTGGGAGCAGGGGGGTCATGAGTGCATGTGCGGGGGTGCATGGAATTATGAGTGTGGGCACGCACACACGTGATCCCCCGCATTCCCCCCCCCCTTTTGGCACGCGAACCAAAAAGGTTCGCCATCACTGGTATAGGGTCTCCTGTTTGAGCAGAGGGTTGGATTAGAAGACCTCCAAGGTCTCTTCCAACTTTGTTATTCTGCATTCTGTAAATATTGATTAGGGTATGTTAAGAGTTCTTGAGATTATGTGTCAGTATTGGTGTATTATGAAGTAGCATATTAAGTTGGTCCGAGCTGCATGTAAAAGTGATTTTCATTTTATAATCTTTACCTGGGAAGTGTAAAGTTGCCCCATTCTAGAAACATTCACTTGGGATAACTTGATCGGAAGATAACTATATAATAGTCTTCCTCAATCCACGACTTTCCAGTTATGTTGAGATAAGAGTGTGCAGAATTCCCAATTACTGTATTTTTCGGAGTATAAGATGCACCTTTTTCCCCCTAAAAGAGGGTGGAAATGTTGGTGCGTCTTATACACTGAATACAGCCATTTTTGGCCTCCTGAAGCCCCGTCCCACATCCAATTTTTGTGAAAAATGGGCCCATTTTTCACAAAAACACAGTCCGCAGAGGGTTTGGGAGGCCTACAGAATGCTCCTGGGGGCTGGGGGAAGGCAAAATGCCCTCGTTTTTGCAAAAAACGGTCAAAAAATGGGGGCATTTTTGCCTTCCCCCAGCCCCCAGAAGCACTCTGCACGCCTCCCAAACTCTCTGTGTGCCCAATTTTTTGCAAAAACAGGTAAAAAATGGGCCCATTTTTGCAAAAAATGGGGTGCGCAGAGTTTTGGGAGGCCTGCAGAGTGCTCCTGGGGGTCGGGAAGGACAAAAACTTTTTTTTCTTACTTACCTCTTCGAAATCTTGGTGCGTCTTATGCACCGGTGCGTCTTATACTCCGAAAAATACAGTAGTTTGGCCTCTTGGGAATTGCAATTCCAACTCATCTGGAGAAAATCAAGTTGAAGAATGTTACTATATAGATACGAGTTTTTATAAATTAATTTTACCTATAAACTAGGCGTATGGCAGAGTATGGCAGGCATAATTGAATCGGGAACAATACAACTTGGTTGAAAAATAGATCGCATTGTTTCTTATCACAAGATTTGGGAGAGTAGAAAAGGCTGTTTTTATAGGGCAAAGATTTTAATTCTACATTCCTATTTGATGATTCAGTAACAAGTTAAGATAGCTGAACTAGACAACTAGAGGAGATTTCTAACTGTTTTGTTTAGCTATCTTGTAATTTGTTATAATTATTCAAGGTTTATAGTTAAAATATTAACTATAATGGTTTAATTGAATAGAAATAGACTGGCACGTTACAGTGTTTATTGCAGATTTGGTTCTCTACTGTTCATTGACAGTATGTGTTTCTTCCTCTTCCCCCTCCCCCCTCCCCTTCAGTTAATGTGTTCAACAGATTTAAAAGTGGTATGTTGCTATGGGTGTTTATTCCTGTAACTTAGACATCTTATGTTTTTAGCAGACTCATTCTTCCCTTTCTTCCCCCTCCCAGGCATTCAGTAAATCCTTGTTCCTTTTGAACTTGAAATGGTTTTGAAATGCAGATACTTCCCTTTCATTTAAAGCAAATTGTTCATTGCCCCATAATCATTACTTTTAAGCTGATAAAAAGGGGGTGGTTTCCCCCAATCAGTCTTCCTGATAATTTGTCTTTTCTTTCTTTCTTTCTTTCTTATTTTTTGAAGGGAGCAGGCTTTTGTGCAATCAAGCTGCTATTATCTATCTTATGCCTCGGTAAGGCTGGTTTCACAGGATTGCAAGAAGAAGCTGTAATACGGGACAAAAGATTTTTTTAAACCTGGCATACTGTACATCTGGAGTAGGTGGGGCAGCGCTCTTTGAATGAAGGGAAGGACAATTAATGTGTTATAAAGGCCACAGGATATAGGAATTATGTTTGGATGGAAACTTAACTCTGCTGTGAATAAAAATTTGCACTTACATTTCCCCATGGAGCTGATTTATAAAGGGCACAAGTACTTGTTTCCATACCATTTTTTCTGCACTGTGGTCTTGATGCCTTTGTTGAACTTCTTTTTGCTGGATAAAAACAAATCTGTGAATTTAATATTGCTAGAGCTTTTTATCTTTGTCTAAGGTAGTATTATGTATGTTGGATTGTAGGAAGTTAGCACCCACCCCCCTCCTAGAAAAATGAAATATCCTAGGAAATATTGAAAAAGGAAAGAATATGTTTCCCTGAATGAGGAAAGGAGAAACATGTTTTAAATACAAAGCAGCTTCCTGCAGCTCCTTGCCCCCACCCTTGCCAATGGGCCATTAAGGACTGGGCCCAGCTCACACATTCCTCCCACCTAGCCTGGAACAGTCTTCTACATAACAAAGAACCATAATAGAAATCCCAAAGCCCTTTCATTCACCACATGGAACCTGGTAAGATTCCATCAACCATGCCCCTGGGATTCAGGACAGCCCATAAGAGATGCCCCAGCATGCCCCTGGAAGTCTGACAGCCAATGGAATACATTTTTGTATAGGAACAGGAAACAGTTAGGGAGGGGCCCAAGAGAGAGTATAAAGCAAGGAACTCCCAGCATCTTGGCCCTTCCTTTCTCTGGACGCAACACCTGAAAACCTGTGATCCACTTTTCTGTTCAGGAGCTTATGCCATGTGCTCCTGTTCCTTTGTTCTCCATTAAAACTTTCTTTCCAAGCAACTTCCATGAATCCAGTGTTCTTTTTCCCCACTTGGAACTGAACCCAGAAGAATATTACTTCCAACAGGATTTTTATTGAGCAGGAATGGGCTTCTACTGTAGATTTCCCAGTATGTAGTGTCTAACCTGCTGTAAAGAAGGAGGTATGAGTAGTGGACATTTCGTGAAAGGGAGAGTAGTATTGACAAATAGTGATTAATACATTTAATAGCCTTCTTGATCATATATGCAAAACTGCTGTCTGTTATCCTTGTATGGTCATATGCGAAGAATGTACAGAATACCTCATCAGTCAACTAAAGGGAGCACATTTTGAAGGTCTCTTTATGCATATGTATCATAATACTTCATGGACATACTAAGACATTTTGCAAGTCATAGGGTGAATTAAATTTAATCTGCAATTCACAATTATTTATTGGTATGGCAGGAAGGATCTAATCTGAATGATCCTTGCAGATGAGAAAGATGTACTGTAATCTTCAACAAAGTACCTTCTAGGGTGCTGAGAATTCAATTTCCAAAATTCCCATGGATTCAGCGAATTTGCAGGTAGTTGCTGGGGTGGGTATAGTCCTATGAAACTGCTGTTGCCTGATAGTATATTCCCTACTATCTTAGTGTGAGAAGGCAAAACCCTCATGCCACCATTGTTGCCTGGACCACTTGCCAACTTTGCCCTTTCCTGACCTGTCAGTGAACTTCAAGCAATAAAACAAAATACCATTTAAGCTTTTCTGCCCACATTGACACTGAAAACTGAGTAAGTGTGTTCTCACTAGGAAATTGGCCAGTATCAGAAACTCAAACAAAACCATAAAAAAATCCGCTCAAGATATGAAAATCTTTATATACATAACAAGATTCTCCATCAGCCAAAGTCAATATCTCTGCACATAAAGAGGTGATGATTATCACACGCTGCAAGGTGAGAAATCTGCATTTCCTCCCTCCTGGACTGCGCTCAATAGCCCGCCCTCCCCACATTTAGAAAGCACATTCATGTGCTTTCTAAAGCAAAGATCAAACTCTTCTATAAATATTTCTAACCTTTCCTTTCAATCTGTAGCCACCTTTGATTGCTAAGCTGGCTGTTTCGCTGTCGAATAAGTTCCAACTCTGCTTCAAATAGTTGTCCTGTGCTCTTTGACACACCCTGGAACAAACCAAAATTTTCTTCTAACGCTAGCATACAATTGCCTTTTTTTTAGGTAGAAAAAAGAGATGGGCAAAGTATGAATGCAGCCAACTTATCATTTTTAATTTCTGGAAACACACCACAGTAACCTTGGAGTGTAGCTTTGTAATATGCCATTTTCCTTTTTAATTATTTTTAATTGAAATATTCCAAAGCAATTCCTCAATCAGACATTGGAAAGAGCCTGCAGGTGCAGAGGGAGGCATCTGAAGGTACATTGATGCTTAGAGTCATGAAATTATAGGCATCACTTTTTTCAGTATGGTGGTAACTTTGAACAGTCACTAGATAATGATAGAGATAATGAATTTGAGGTTCCCTGAGTACCGTATTTTTGGAGTATAAGACGCACCGGAGTATAAGAGGCACCTTAGTTTTTGGGAAGGAAAATAGGGGAAAAAATCTACCTACCAGGTATTCATCTGGCTAGTCTGGTCCTTAGTCTGGTCAGCATTATTTTATCCCCTGGTTAGGGCTTAAAAAAAACCTTCTTCAGAGGGAGTAGCAATGAAAAAAGACTGCAAAGACTTAGGGCTGGAAAAAACATTCTTCTGAATGATTAGCAATGAAAAAAAGCCTGCAAGCCGGTAAGAGCCGGGAAGATATTAGCACCTCATTAGGGCTGGGAAAAAAGCTTTGAAAAGCTTTGAAAAAAAAAAAAAGCTACATTCAGAGTATAAGACGCACCCAAATTTTCAACCTCTTTTAGGGAGGGGAAAGGTGCGTCTTATACTCCGAAAAATACGGTAACTGGATCTCTTAATAAGATATTTTGCTAGTCCAATATTTTGACTAAATATTTTCTTAGTGCAGGGATTCCCAAACTTTTTGGTGCCATGATATATTTCTGTGACTCCTCCTTTGCACCCTAAATAAAACTAGTTTCATTGGGGTTGGATTAGGAAATACATCAATATAATTCTTTTAATAATTACATTTTTAATACATGTATCAAATAAAACAGTAACAGAACATTTCAACATTATGTATTTGTTTATTTAGAATTTAGACCATTAAATCTATTCAGCATCTTGGTGGCTTTCTAAACTTTATAAAATAATTTTTTTTTGTAATAATGATTTAAAACCATATTTTTAATGGGACGAATGAAGATCCTTCATTTTGCATAATTCAGTGTTCTCAAACTGAGTTCCAAATCCTAGAGACTGTCTGCACATCTGGGGGAGAGGGGTTTGTAAGTACAGTGGTGATAGCCAAAATCTACACCCTTGCTTAGGAGATATTACAGTAAGCAGAGGTGTTCCTTCCTCCCCCTCTTCTCCCCTCCGCATACCCCTCCCCTCCCCTCCCTTCCCCTTCCCTTTCCCCTATTATCTTTGTCTTCACCACTACCACCAAATACAGGATAAAGTATGGTTTCAAATCCAGGAACAGTGATTCCATTTCACTTAATATTACAGAAAACTTTCTAATGGCAAGAATAATTCATCAAGAAAATCAATTAACTATGGAGGTTTTAGGTTCTTTGGGGGTAGATCAGGGGTCCTCAAACTTGGCAACTTTAAGACTTGTGGACTTCAACTCCCAGAATTCTCCAACCAGCTATGCAGGGTAGTTCATTAAATCTATTGCAACCAAAATTAGTGTCTTTTGAACCTTAGAGACCAATATATGTTTGTGGATTGAAGTCTACTTTGTTAGATTTTTGTGCAATGATTCAAATTTACTCTCCCATGGGTGCTTTAGATGTATCAGACAGAGGCCGTATTTGTATTCCTGCATGCTCCATAGAGCTTTTAGGAAATCAAATCCGAAATGTTGCATAGACTTAGAACGGAGCATTATTTTAGAGAGGGCTATACAGGTAGTCTTCAAGATATGACTGTAATGGAGCTTGTGAGACAATTTTACGAAGACAATATGTATGTATAGAATAGCTGTGCCAAGTATTTGAAAGAAATTAGAATATGCATAGGCAGGAGCACAAGTGAAACACTTTAATTGGAACAGCTACATTACCTGCGTTTTTTGCAAGCCTGCATAGCTGTTTCAAAAGTTGTTTGTGGCTATCTTCACAGCGTTTTCTTTTGGCTCCATATGCTTGCAGAGATAGGTAGAAACAGTTTTAAAACCAGGGATGCAAACCTTGCAAAATACTGAATGCTGTAGAAATTCAAAGAGAGATGCTTTGTTTGAGCATCTTTGAATTCCACTGCACAGCTTTAATACACACTTACGGTGGGGGAGGAGAATAATAAAAAGACATGTCAGAGGTCAGGTACAGACAATGATAGTTGCCTTGGGAATCTGTAATACAGATACTGAATGTTCTTAAAAAGGCATTTCTAAATGTTGATTTAATATAAACCCAATGAATCAGAATTAAGTAATGAATTAGATTTGAGAGAACAATAGATTTCATTCACTAATTAAAAACACAGAGAACAGAACGATATAATACAGAAATGTAGAATAATACAATAATAAAAACAAGAAATAAAGGGTGGCACATACTGGGAACAACCAAAGGAAAACTAGGTTAGCCAGGAGGGGGTTTCAATCAATCTTACCAAAAGCCTAGACAAAGAGCCAGGTCTTCAAGGATGTCTGAAATATCACCAAAGTCAACCCTCTGGATCTCAGGGGGAGCCTCATTCCAAAAAGTAGGTGCTACTACAAAAAGGTGCACTTCTGGGTCCATTGTTTAATTGAAGGAACTCCAGATTGCACCAACTCCTGCCAGATCAAAACAGTTAGGCAGATATTGTGGGAGATAGGCAGATCTCCCAGTAGAGCTTCATAAATAATGATTATCTTGAGTCATATCCGTAAGCCAAATGGCAACTAGTATGACTGATGAAACAAGGATGTTACATGGGCATATCAAGGCATGCCCATCACCGCCCTTGCCATTACATTCTAGACCAGTCCAAGCCCCCATGGTGTAGTCAAGCCTGAATGATTAGGGCACAAGTGATTCCCGATTTAGGAAAGGATGAAACTGGGACACCAGATAGCGGTATCCAAAGGCTTTCTGACAACAGCTGCAACATTCTCATCAAGCAGTCCAGGAAGATCCCTAGATTGTGCGTCATTTTACCGGTAGAATGGGGAAGAACTACTCCATCAGGATAGGGATGAAACATCTCCACATCTGAGTGGCCCAAGTAGTCACAGCCATTCAATCTTGGTAAGACTGAGTCAAAGGCAGTTTCTCCCCAGACACTGGAACAGAACCTTGATAGTCTCATTTGGCTAGTTCATGATGAAAAGATAATGCTATTACCATATGGAGGGATTAGGATGGTTTCATGTAGATGTTAGCTCAAGTATAGATGCATCACCTCTGTCCTGGTCTTCCACAGTCATCCATGAGGTGACCAAGACTTGGTATTAAATTCCAGTCTGAAAACTGATCTAGGTAATCCGCTTCCTTCAGTGTTCTCATCATTTGCAGGCTGACCACCTGCTCAACCACCTTCCTGAAACTGGATGATAGTTATTGAGAACTGTTGGATCCAAGGATGGACTCTTGAGGAGGAGGCATATAATTGCCTCTTTCAGAGTAGGGGTTTTACTCTTCTGTCATGGAGGCCAATACCATAACATGGAGTCGACTGCAGATCATCTCCCTGGTCACTTTTATAACCCAAGATGGGCCCAGATCCAATAAACAGGTAGCCAGAGTGATTGCACTTAGGACATTTCAAATTCATCCCTATCACATTAGCCATGTGTCTAGGCACCTTGGCCTAATCTGCCTAGTCAGATTCCAAGTCGTCGTGGATCTGAGCAATTTTATCTGCCAGATAGCCTGAATAATCTTCACTATAGTCCAGTATAGTAAAACAAACAATTCTTAAAATTTCTGGTGAAAATGAAAGATATTTTAGCCTGAATTGGATAGGGAGAAATTGGTGTCAAAGAGTCAAGGACCAACTGTCAGTAACCATGTCTTAAGTGATGGACTTTCAAAAATTAATATATTATTAGATCTGCGTTAGCTGATATGTAGAAGATGAAGACAGTACAATATTGTGTTAAACTACAGGGTTTTAGTCTTGTTTTCTAATACGGAGAATTAATGCCATTCAAAACCAAATGTTTGTGTTTGTTAAAAAAGCCCAAACAGCATTTCCACGTGGATAAACGAAGGTCCATGTCCAGGCTTGTCTGAACATAGCAGGATCATTGAAATTCAGTAAAGAAAATCCTGGACTCTTTCAGAAGTTTACCATTAGTCGTGGGATCATGCTGATGACAAAATTTAGTATTGTAGTCTATTTGTTGTCTTTGGATTTGAAATTGACTTCCTTTTATAAAATTGTCTGGTAGTCATCCTCCTCAGACTAAATTAGACAGAGCCAAATGCATTTTAAAAATTCTTTTTCGATCTCTTGTACCTAGGTCCACAAAGGTGGGGTTTCATTAATAATAAACCTTTTCATTCTATATGTCACCTGTATGTAAACATTTTTTAAAAAATAGTTCCTACATAGACAGTACTTTCATACCTGTATGAATAAAGTTGTAAAGAAGTTTCTATTAGAGGTTTATTTTAAGAAGGTAAAAGGTTAAATGAATTTCAATGTTTGCAAAAAAAATGACTGATTGAAAATGTAAGATACCAAAATTGTGACTTAGAATTGACCACAAACTGGTAAATAAATCTGAAAAGATCACAAAACTTGCAGCATATTAATTTGAGTGCATATTAATTTCATTAATTTCAGCATATTGATTTCATCTTCATCAATGATTTGGACGAGGGGATAGTGGGGAACTCATCAAATTTGCAGGCGACACCAAGCTAGCAGGAATAGCCAACATTCTAGAAGATAGGCTTAAGATACAGAAGGATCTTGACAGACTTGAACATTGGACACTATCTAACAAAATGAAATTCAATGGTGAAAAAAGTAAGGTTCTACATTTAGGCAAGAAAAATAAAACACATAGGTATAGTATATGTGGTACCTTGCTCAACAGTAGTAACCCTGAGAGGGATCTTGGAGTCCTAGTGGACAATCATTTAAATATGAACCAGCAGTGTGCAGCAGCTACCAAAAAAGCCAACACAGTTCTAGGCTGCATAAACAGAGGGATAGCATCAAGATCACGTGAAGTGTTAATACCATTTTATAATGCCTTGGTAAGGCCACACTTGGAATACTGCATCCAGTTTTGGTCACCACGATGTAAAAAAAGATGTTGAGACTCTGAAAAGAGTGCAGAGAAGAGCAACAAAGATGATTAGGAGACTGGAGACTAAAACATATAAAGAACGGTTGCTGGAACTGGGTTTGTCTAGTCTGATGAAAAGAAGGACTAGGGATGACATGATAGCAGTGTTCCAATTTCTCAGGGGTTGCCACAAAGAAGAGGGAGTCAAGCTATTCTCCAAAGCACTTGAGGGCAGGACAAGAAGCAATGGATGGAAACTAATCAAGGAGAGAAGCAACTTAGAACTAAGCAGAAATTTCCTGACAGAACAATTAATCAGAGGAATACCTTGCCTCCAGAAGTTGTGAATGCTCCAACCCTGGAAGTTTTTAAGAAGAGATTGGATAACCACTTGTCTGAAGTGGTGTAGGGTTTACTGCCTAAGCAGGAAACTAGGACTAGTCTTCTAGTCAAGTGGGACTAGAAGACCTCCAAGGTTCCTTCCAAATCTCTTATTCTATAAGAGTGGCCATTGTTCACTGAAGATTGTTAGATTTCATGAAATACTACAGAATTGGAGGTAGAAAAAGTTCATCCATTTTTGCATATATTTCCAATGTAAAGTGCTTTATTAAATACTTCTGCTTTAATAAATCATTTTTCCACTGTATGCATATTTTTTAAAAATGTTTTAGTAAGCTTTAAATTTTGTTTTATTTAAAAAAAGTTTGTTGTACGAAGTTTAGTTGTCACTTATGATGCAGTTGAAGATGAAACATGTAAAAAAGTTAGATTTGAGTGGATATAAGGCAGAGACTCCTTTATGTTGAGCTTGACTTCAGGACACAAGTACGCCAGTAAATGTACTTTTAAGAATTCTTACAGGGGGAGTTTCATGAAAACAGTGCAGCAAGGAAGAATGCATAGGCCAAGAGATAGATTTTAAGTTGATAGTAAAGTTAGAGGAGTAGAGATCAGGAAAGGGGTGTTATAAACAGCAAAAATAGACGGGTAAAGAGTGGAGTGATAGTGTGAGGTAAGGGAATGAAGCTTATTGGTGTACCTGAATGTGCAAATTATTTTGAACAGGAGTTTCTGATAGAATAGCAATAGACTTACATACTGCTTCACAGTGCTTTACAGCCCTCTCTAAGCAGTTTACAGAGTCACCATATTGCCCCCAACAATCCTCATTTTACCGACCTTGGAAGGATGAGTCAACCTTGAGCCGGTGAGAATTGAACTGTCGGCAGTCTGCAGAATTAGCCTGCAGTACTGCATTCTAACCACTGCACCACCATGGATGAAATATCAAAGATTGAAAAAAGGGGCAGAAAAAGAAAATTATCGCATTCAAACCAAGTTTTATTTGAGAGATCATTCAACAAACACTTCCATGAACTTACATTGATATGTGACCCTATGACAATCATTAAGTGTTGTACCTCATGATTCTTGACAAATGTATCTTTTCTTTTATGTACACTGAGAGCATATGCACCAAAGACAAATTCCTTGTGTGTCCAATCACACTTGGCCAATAAAGAATTCTGATAGAAAAGGTTAGGGTTACACCTGGTTCCCCCCCCCCTCTTAGCTCAATTTCACATGGAAGTCAACAACTGGGTCTTGTATTGTGCTTAGATCTAAGCCCATAATGAATAAAAATCCTAAATCTTCTATTCCAAATTACTAGTTCAGAATTAAAGACAAGAGTCCCAGTGTAGACTTAATACGTACGCTTTTGTTCTTAGTTCGCTTTGTTGTTCCGACTTAAAGAGGTGCCGGGTGGGTGGGGAGCAGAAACAAATACTTAGAACAAGTACATCAGCATATTTACTCATGAATAGTAATGTTACTACTATTGTGCGATGCAAATTTTGGCTTCGTATTTTGTGCAATATACCCAACTAAAAATAGAAAGTGTCTTTCATTTTGAAAGCACTACTAGGCCACCACCATAGTGTGGTATCAGTTGTGGGTGTTATTCAGATGCCTGCCCACCCCCTTGCAAAACCTGGACTAGGATGTTTACCTTGGGCTTCTCACAGAAGTGTAAGACTTAATGCATCTTTTCATTCAATCTGGGGAAAAAGGTTTTGTTGGATTCTAACGGAACAAGAAATGTCATCTGAATCAAAGCACTCGAGGATTGCTATTGTGTCCTCTTTATTTAAGTGCTCTTCATTTGTTTGAGTGTGCTTGTTAAACGAAGCTTTGATGGTTTGCTTTAAATGTGGATGTAGACAAAGGTGAGATGGATGCCAGAAAAAAAAAAGAATGGGTTTCTTTAATAAGACTCAGTTTTAATTTGCTTGTGTTTTTCCTCCCTTCCCTTAAATATGTTTATATTGGGAAGATGCTGAAAACGGAGGCAATTTGATTTTGTGCCCCGCCTGACAAATACAGATTTTTAAATGTGCAAGCAGGAGCTTAACACAGCTAGCCCATGAAAAAGAACTTATATAGTCTTCTCTCTCACTAAAGCCACTGTGCATCTACAAAATATTAACTGCAACTCCTAGTGTTGTTCTAAAAGTGGAGAGGAATTGTATGCTGTCATTGTCTTTCCTCTTTCTTCCCCATGGCTTCTCACTCTCATAAGCATCCTGGAGATCATCTCCTGTCCTGCTTTGTTGGGAATAATGCCAAGTCCTATTTCTGGAAAATCCAGAAATCAAAGGCAGGCATTTCATTTTCTTTCACTGTAGGTATTGCTCTACTTACCGTGGCTTAGTTATTAACCTAGAGATTTCTGCAAAAGCCTGTGCATCTTTCACAGTAAGTGATCTGAATTTTGAAATTATTATTTGCTTTAGTGCTCAAATCTGTACTCTTAAGTTTGCCTTGGGTTCATTTGGAATGTTTCTATTGTTAATATACATGAAATTGACCTTTAAATTGCACATGGACCACTGTACCCAAAACCTTCTTGCTATCAGTCATGCTACACACACACACACACACACACACACACACACACACACACACACACACACACACACACACACACACACACACTCCCTCCCTCCCTCCCTCCCTCCCTCATTCCTGTAATGTGGATATGGAAATTCAGATATTTCATTTTGTAGGTTCATAGTTCAACTTCCCCACTCCCCCATGTGTAAACATAAACAGGCAGCAGGAAGTTTGATTAATACATTCTTCTTCAATCAATATGACTACCTCAGCCAACCAAGCTGCTTTGGGAGGACTATTTGCACGGAAATAATGTTGTAGTGGAATATTGTGTCCATACACTGTCCTGTTAAGCCCTTCTTTTATGCTACATTTTATGCTATCGTATGTTCTGGCGTATAAGACGACTTTTTACCCCTTGAAAATCTTCTCAAAAGTCAGGGGTCGTCTTATACGCCAGGTACTGAAACTTCAGAGCCGGGGGGAGCTCAAAAACGGCTGCGGCTGCATCCCTGCCATTCTCCAGCCAAGCGGCTGAAGGAGCCCCGGAGCCCTGATGCTGCCCTGAGTCTCGGTCTCCTGCCGCCACCGCCAGCTGCAGCCTTCCCAGCAGATGGGCGCACGCGGGAGGGACCATGGAGCAGAGGCGCCCGGCGGCTTAAGGCAAGAGGCAGGCGGGAGACGTGGGCAGGAGCCTGCTGCCGCCAATGCCACTTCTGGCATCCCTGCGCCTCTTGCACCGCTCGCCGGGCGCCTCTGCTCCGCGGTCCCTCCCGCGTGCACCCACCTGCTGGGAAGGCTGCAGCTGGCGGTGGCGGCAGGAGACCGAGACGCAGGGCAGCGTCGGGGCTCCGGGGCTCCTTTGGCCACTTGGCTGGAGAATGGCAGGGATGCAGCCGCGGCCGGTTTTGAGCTCTCCCCTGGCTCCAAAGTTTCAGTACGAAAGGAGCAGCAGCGGTAGTGCGCGCTCTCCTTCCCTGCCATGCGCGTTAATCCTGCCGGCGCCGCGGTCGGGGACTCAGTCGGGTGGCTGGAGTCCCGCGGGAGACGGCGACAGAGGCTCCTTCCTCCAAGGGGAGGGGAGCAACCCACCCACCTACCTTGCTTCCACTTGGCGTCTTGGAAGAGGGCTGGGCGAGGGAGAAAGGAGCCATGGTGGGGATTAGTTTGCAGGGACAAAGGAAGGCAGGCAGGCAGGCAGGCAGGCAGGCAGGCAGGCAGACAGACAGACAGACAGACAGAAGGTAGGAAGACAAACAGACAGACAGACAGAAAGAAAGAAAGAAAAAAAAAGAGAAAGAAGTTAGGAAGGACGGAAGGAAGACAGATAAAAAGAAAGAAAGAAGTTAGGAAGGAAGACAGACAGACAGAAAGAAGGAAAGAAAGAAAGAAAGAAAGAAAGAAAGAAAGAAAGAAAGAAAGAAAGAAAGAAAGAAAGAAAGAAAGAAGGTAGGAAGACAGACAGACAGACAGACAGACAGACAGACAGACAGACAGACAGACAGACAGACAGACAGACAGAAAGAAAGATGTTAGGAAGGAAGAAAGACAGAAAGAAAAAGAAAGATGGTAGGAGGGGTAATCTTATACGGCGAGTATATCCCAAACTCTATATTTTAACTGGAAAAGTTGGGGGTCGTCTTATATGCCCAGTCGTCTTATACACCGGAACATATGCTAAATACAGTGGTACCTCGAGATACGAGTTTAATCCGTTCTGTAACCTTGCTCGTATGTCAATTTGCTCGTATCTCAAAGCAATTTTCCCCATTGAAATTCATTGAAATGCCATTAATCCGTTCCAGCCCCCAGGCTGGCTGGCTGGGCTGGCTGGCTGGCTGCTAGGGGTCTGTGTGTGTGTGTGTGTGTGTGTGTGAGAGAGAGAGAGAGAGAGAGAGAGAGAGTTCCCCCCCCTCTCTTCTCCCCTTTCTCTTCCTTTCAGGTCCATTCTTTTTCCCTTTCCTTCCTTCCTTTCCTTTCTCTCTGCCTCCCCCCCCCCCAAGAGCCCTAAGGACGCCACGATGGCTAAGCTAAAGGGGGAAAATTCTCTTTGATATTCAAATCTGGCTTCCTCCCTTTCAGAATGTTGCGGAAATGAGTGGGTCGTGTGCAGCGGGCCGTTCCTCGTATCTCAAATGTTGCTCGTATTTCAAAGCAAAACTTTGCTCACTCGACAGCTCGTATCTCAAATATCTCGTATGTTAGGGCACTCGTATCTCGAGGTACCACTGTACTACCCATAGAAAATCCCAAAGCACACATTCTGGTACAGAGAAGTTCCCTGAGGATGGGCTCCAGCACAAGTCTGAAAGCTTGGACAACGAATCCTTTGGTTCCAGTAACCAACCCGGATTGGATCCTGCAACATTATCCTGGGACATGTATATTTGCCTTCATTTGTAACAAAATTATATTTGTGAGAAAGGGGGATTTCAAGTACCGTGTTTCGCCGAAAATAAGATCCTGTCTTATATTTTTTTGAACCCTGAAATAAGCACTTGGCCTTATTGCCATGCACTCAAAAGCCTGATTTGGCTTATTATCAGGGGATGTCTTATTTTGGGGGAAACAGGGTAGCATGCAAGTACTTTAGGGGTGAACTCTGACAGCATAGAACGGAAATCATTAGACTTTGATAAGACAGCCATAGTTAAAAATATTCAGCCCTATCTTAAAACTACAGGCGATTCTGCAGGTTGTTTTTTATTCTTGTGGGGAGGTGCAAAATTTTCTTCTGAAGGTTATTTGGATCATATGTGATAAAGGTTCCAAAGACCCCCTAAACTTGGGATGGGATGAACTTTGAAGGGGAGAAAATGGGAAGGAAAATTCTCTGAAGGAATGGACTTAAACCTTCTGCATTTGAATGGAGCATTTCTTCATATCAGGGAACTTAGCCCAGATATGCAGTTATCTCCTCTGCCTTCTTGTTGCAGGAAGAAATGCAAGACTATTTTTCTCCAGTATTATGCATTTCCATCATGGCCGGCCATTTTGAATTACTGTGTAGTTTTAAGTATTGTTGCTGTTTTACCCCCTTTCCCCCTTTGTGTTATGTTTTTAAGCCTGCATGCAGAGATTGTCTCATTGACCTTATGTAAGCCACTCTGAGTGCCTTCTTGGCAGGAAAGGAGAGTAAATGCTTTAAATAAAGAAGAAAAATAAGTTGATTGTGGGCTGGGTAATCTAATCCTTCATAATTATTTATGCTGTGATAATATAGGACCATTATTCTAAGTGGTTTTTTTTCAAGATATCTACATTTGCTTTATTTTTAAATGCCTAACTGTGGGGATTTACTATTTTTTCCATTATGGTGAGGTCAAAAATATATTGAAAAATTAAATATATGTTATATATAGTGGTAGCCAGATATTCTTGTCTTTCTGTGTATTTTCCAAGTTGTGTCACAATTACAACTCAGAAT
Source organism: Diadophis punctatus similis (assembly GCA_023053685.1). Classification (NCBI taxonomy): domain Eukaryota; kingdom Metazoa; phylum Chordata; class Lepidosauria; order Squamata; family Dipsadidae; genus Diadophis; species Diadophis punctatus. The sequence continues at coordinate 36,685,369 of JALIGW010000003.1, read as the reverse complement.
TTTGGATCTGATGATAGGATTTTAAAAAATATTTACTATGTCTAATTTGTGGCCCTTCTATTTGTTACAGAGTTCAGAAGTTGTAATTCAGGATGGAATAATAGAAACTTCTGAAGTTTAAAAATTGCATCATCTTATGTTATTTCATTTTATTTGCATCATTAATATGCTACTGCAGTTATATCTCACCTAGTGTAAAACTGATTCAGATGCAAGTTTTGTTGTACTTTGAGCCTGCTGTGTTTAGATCTGTGAAACTCAAGTTGATGATGATGATGTTATCCAATCTCATTAATTTCATAAGCTATAATGTAGTTGTCCGTGGATTTGGATGCAGTTTATTGAATAAAACGGGGGAATTTTTTTGGTGCTATGATATCACTTTTTTTTAAAGTGCCTTGGTTGACAGAGCAGTGATATAAAAGTATCAAGAACAGGAAATTTTGTTTGTTTCTGAATTTTTCAGACATGAGATGGGAAAGAGAATTTTTTTTTTTAAAAAAAAAGCAGCACTAAGTCTCTTTAAAGCAGGGGTGTCAAACTCGATTTCATTGAGGGCCGCATCAGGGTTGTGTTTGACCTTGGGGAGATGGGGTGGGCGTGGCCAGCTTGACATCACTTGTGTTGGGGCGCCTGTGGTCGCCCGAGCGGTCTGCCAGTGAAAACAGTCTACTCGAGCTCCATTTTCGGCTGCGACAGCCTCCTGCAACCCTCTGCCAATGAAAACTGAGCTCGCGAGGGCCGCCTGCGGCCCTCCTGAGCTCCATTTTTGCTGGCAGAGGCACCACGGGCCGGTCCTTTGCTGTTTCCAGGGTGGCCCCTGCAGACCACATCTAAACATCCCACGGGCCGGATTTGGCCCCGGACCTTGAGTTTGACACCCCTTTAAAGGAAACACACAAAGGAAACACATAATATATTATATGTGTTTTCTGCTTCAATATCCTTCTCATCTTTCCTATTACCTTCTCCTATTGGTATTTTATAATTATATTGGTTTGTTGTTGGTATGTATATTGAGAGCTTATGCACAGGTTTGGAGACCACTTAAAATTCTGTGACTTTTGATAATTATTCCTGATTTAAAGTTATGCATTTGGTGATCTTTATATGTACCGTAAGTAAAGCATTGTCTACCAAATCTGGGTGGTCTCCAAAAGGTAGCATTACTTTTGTTTGTATCTATTCCAGATTTGTGGTATCATTCTCAAAGTTGGCAATTTGGTTAGTTTTCTGTAGTGAAACTGAAGGACAACCTTGCTGGTCATGCAGGTTAAAATAGTCCTCAGATAGCAATATGCATAGTGAGACAGCACAGTGTTTCAGATAGAGCTTAATTTTGTTGGCTCTGCAGTTCTATTATTAGATCACAATAATGGGAATCAAATGTGCAGCTACTGCATTGCACTCTAAAACCATCAGGGAAAAGATATATTTTACTCAGGCTCCTAGTCTACCTATTATTTAGACTCTAGTTTATTTTATTATAACCTTTGAATATAAAAAAAGTTGTGAAGAGGCAGAGCAACAGAATAATTGTTGTTATAAAGCAGCAGTGAACACTTGCATTTTAAAAATAAGTTCATAGTTACTGTATATATTACAGCACACTTCTCCCTCAATACAGTGAATTGTATTCAAAGTCCACAATTAGGCAGTGCATCTATTAAGATCTGCTTTCAGGTATTAAGATCCAGATTTCTTTAACAGGCATGATTTCACTAAAAACAGTTGATGGGGAGGTTGATTTGATATCTGCTTCATGTTTATCTACAGCTTTGTTTTTCTCGAAATCCTGCCAGGCAGACTAGATGGGTAGTAGTCATGGGCAAGTTGCAGATTCCTAGATTTAAAATAAAAATGCAATGTGGAAGTCAAGTCAATGTGGAAATTTAAATCTCTTGATCTCTTATTTGGAATGGCCAGACTGATTCATCATATGTTGGGGTCAAGTGTTTCCTATTGCTAAAATTGTTCTTAGCCTCCTTCAGAGCAGTTGACTATGAAGGCAAATAACTGAATCCGACTGTTTTAAGTCACGTAAACAGAAGTACAACATCTAGCAAGTAAACAAGTTCCACTGAAAGTCTGCTATTACACCGATGCAGCATATAAAAAGTGAGAATAGAGTAATATATTGGTTATTAGTCGTGCTAAAATTGTGATTACAGCATTATTCTGGAGGAAAGCTGTTCCTCTATGAACTTTTTACATTCTTTCAAGCAAGCATGGAGAGTTGAACCTTAACATAAATTCCTTACTTTTAATTTCAGAGATTGTTTAGTTTCTGACACTTAGTCCTGAAATTGAATTTCTAAGTAAGGTTTGAAATAGATATAATTGATTATTAAATGGAGGGATCAATAAGAAACAAATGTGAACTTTTTTTTTTACATTTTTCATTGGAGACCAGACACCAAAATACCTTCCTAATACCATTTTCTAGCAGGCATAATAACATAATTTATTTTGCTTATTTTTATTTATCAAGTTTATTTGCCATCCATCTCACAGTTCAGGCAACTCTGAGCAGCTGATAATAGTCTCCTGGAATCATGTTTCTTTCCTTTCTATGCAGTTGTGTCCAGTTCTCAGAGACCGACTGGGCGAGTTCCTGCAGTTTTCTTGGCAATTTTTTTCAGAAGAGGTTTGCTATTGCTTTTTTCCTAGGGCTGAGATAAAGTACTGTCCCAAGATCACCCATGTGGCTTTGTGCCCTAGAGTGGGGACTAGAATTCACAGTTTCCTGGTTTCTACCCTGGAGTCTTAACCGTTACACCAAATTGGTTCTCAGAATCATGTTATGTTTTTCCTTTCCTTTTCTATCATAGGAATTTCGCTACTTCAATTTAATCTAGTTAATTATCTAGCCAGTGCTACCTATTGGTCTGGTGACTTCAGCTTGGTCTAATATACAATTTTTTCTTCCCATCTAGGCTTCAACAGAATGTGAGTCTGGGAAATTTCAGTAACACAACTCAAAATCCCAATCCTGTAATTGTAGACCTAACTGGATTTACATACGATGACCAACTTGGCTATTCATACCTGAAACTCCTCTAGGTTTAACATGCTCCAGTTGTTTTGCTCATTAATTTTCCCACACAGATTAAGTTGCCATTACATTTAAATGAGCGAACTATGGTTTGTGTAAACAAGAAAATTTGAATAGAATGAAGGAAAGTATATAAATAGATATCTGAATAGTCAAATTAATTGCATTTGCAAATCATATCCCGGGTGGATTATATATTATATGAATATTTGGAATTGAAATTTAAAATTAGCATGTTAAAATTGGAGAATAGGATATAAACAAATTATGCTACAGCCATTCTATTTTCTGTCTTCCAACCCTATTGTGCTGAGAATTCAATTCTGAAAGTTTAAAATATCTCTAAATGAGGGATAAGTATAATGTTATGCTAGAAGTGGTGTTTAACCCCACCAAGGAACTGGGTGGTTAAAAAAACCTGGAGGCAGTACTGACTTAAAGTAAAAAAAAAAGGAGATATTTCTGTGTTTCCTGAATTGTGTTAAAATTACTCCATTCATTTTGTTAAAACTGTAACCATTCATTACCTTCTCCATAAATTGACCATGCTGCTATTATTATTGCCGCTGTCGTTACAAGCCAGTTTTTCTCTGCTGGGCTCTTATTTCATGTACATGACTTTATTCCTTTGGCTTTAGAAACTTCCTGCCCATTGAGAATACACATTATCAGCTTTGCTATTTCATTTCCTTCTGATTAATACATTTACTGATGAACTTTTTGACCATGACTAATAATTATGTGATTCTAGTTTCAACAATCCAATGATGGAAACAAGTTGATCTTTCATGTTCCATTATGTTGTTTTTGACAGGCGGAATAGCACCATAGTCAGTGCTATTTTTTGTTTCCTGAAACATGGCACTGTGTACAGATAATCCTCAACCTATGACTGCCGGTAGTTTAACAACAGTTTGAAAGTACAGTGGCCTTGGGAAGAGTACTTTATGGCCTGTAAAGCACTTTCACCTGATGTAAAATGTGTCTCTTTGGTCACATGATTGTGATTTAGGTGTTTGGCAATCTGTTTGCACTTACGACCAATCACCAAGCACCCTACAGTCTTGTGATTGCCATTTGCAATCTTCCCTATTAACCTCTACAGAAAAGCAGTGAGGAAACTGGTAGGAAAGGTTGCAAAAGAGAGCAAAAGGGCTGCCTGCCTCCCACCATGAAGTGGGAGCATGAAGTTGAGATCCCCCCCTTTGAGAGTGAAAAAGCTGCCTGCCGAAGAGAGGGAAACTTCTTGGCAGGGCTGCAGAAATGGAGGTCAGCTCCCAAAGATCTGAGCTCTGTTTCCGCAGCCTTTCCAAGTAGTTTCCCTCTGCATACAGAAGGGAGCTGGACTCCTCCGGTGAGGTGGAGAAACAGAGCTCAGATCCTGAAGATTTCAGCTCCATTCCTGCAGACCTCTGGAACAGTTCTGTTCCATACATGGAAGGGAGATCTGCGAAGGACTGCAGTAACTAAGTTCGCGTCTTTGGAGTCCAACCTTTGTTTCTGCAGCTCACTGCAACAGATTCCCTTCCATGTATGGAGGGAAGGGGAAAACCTGTGGCAAGCTGTGGAAGTGAACAGGGGTGGGTTTCATTTACCTTCGCCACCGGTTTGCGTCGTGACGTTTCGCGCGTGCACGCTCGCTCTACTCACACGCGCACGTCCCCTTGCGCAATTTCACTTCCGCGCATGCTCAGAAGGTGGATTCAGCCCGAAACACAGCTGAGGACCTCATCAGCTGTGCTTTGGGCAAAGAAATAAAGGTCGGTATTAACCCGGGGGCGGGCGAGAGGGCTTTTTTCAAAGCACAGAATGCTGTGAAGCCATCCAAACACAGAAAAATCGGCCGAAAATTCAGAAAAAAAGATGGTGGCGAGCACGGACCGGCACAGACAGAACCGGATCCGTGACGCCAAAATTACATCACCAGCGGGTCACTAACAGTTCGGGCGATCTGGTCCGAACCGGGAGGAACCCACCCCTGGAAGTGAAGCTTGGATCCTGAAGATCTGTGCTTTGTTTTTGCAGCCTGCCACTTGCGTTCCCTTCGGCACATGGAAGGGAGCTGCCTGCCCTACTTTGGCAACTGTTTTGCTCCATTCAATTAACGACCCACATGGTCACTTAATGACTACAACTGGGAGATCTGGAATTGTGGTCATTGAGTGAAACAGTCATGCCATCTTGCTTAACAACCGCTTTGCTCAACAACTAAGATTCCAATCCCAATTGTGACTGTAAGGATACCTGTAGGTTTCTTCTTGCACTGAATCTTTTGTGTAAGACACATTTTTAAAAAATGACTAGATGTGAGACAATATAACAGTCTGTACTGTATTTTCTTAGTTATTGATTAGACTAAACATATTAAATTTGGATCAATGAATGCAGACCAAATACTTCATGAACGGGATGTTTGAAGGCCATAAACGTGTTAATGGAGCAGAAGTCTCAGAAGATTAGTACTTTTTTATTATTATCATCCCAAAATAAAACTTACAAATGCAGTCTAAATATTTACTTATCCTTTAGAACAATATCACACCTTTGTGCAGGGTGACTATAACCTCCTAATAGGGTAGCTTATTTTAACCGTCTTTTTCTCTCTCTTAGAATCTGGGCAGGTTGGGATATTTTTTCTGAATTCAGAAGAATTTGGTTTTTTGCTTATCATATAGAAATTGAAGCAGTTATGCAACTTTTGTAGAATAACTGACGGAGAATGGTTGTCCTGCTAGCTCATTCCTTTGCATCTTTTCTTGGCCGGGCAAACCATCATGAAATTTTGGAACAACTGTTTAAAACTTAGTTATAATGAAAGAACAGAAGAATTGTGGGATAAAGAGCAGTGTGAAAAATTTGTGAAATTCAACATTTGTTTAAAAAATGATGTTGGAAATTCTAGGAAGGAGAGAACTGGGTAATAGAGACAAATCAAATGAGGTCATCACTTATGCAATGGTGATGAGGCGGCTATGAAGCACATTGCCTAATTATTTTAATAACTTTTTTCATTAGTCTACCAGCTGGAATGCTTCAGATAATATAAATGAGTTGGGTACAAATTATGTCTTGCTTTTGAAGATGGAATGATTTCTGATTTTGAGCCTGAAGCAGAAGACACCACTTCTGAACTAGCAATAGTACAGAGTAAATCCCACTGCTAGGATCCCACTGCTAAGATAAAAGTAAAATAAGAATAGAAGATTTGTAGTAAATATTGGTTGTATGAAATCCTTATCGGTTTCAATTTTTTCTATCACATTGGACAAGATAAACTTGTTAATACATTCTCTGGAATTGCAGTCAAATCAAAACAAAGAAAAATACAACTTACTGTGTAAAAGAAGGATTTTATAATATATAAAAAGTTACTGTTTTGGAAGGAGTTTTGGAAGGAGTAACTCTGGTCATTGGGGGCCTAAAATCTCTCTCCCTAAAATACAGTAAGGTAATGTCTGTTTTGGAAAAGTCATGGATCATTTTGTATTTTTATTAAAAATAGACTTGAAGCTGCATCCGGCTGAGTACCATTTTTTCTCCATCTCCTGTCTCTTTTTCTCTCTTTCTGTGGTTACATGCTTCCATATAAATTACATTCCCAATAGTTGTTGGTGTTTATTTTTTGGCTTAATAGGCATTCTGCCTGAGAGATATACCATGAGGCTTTAGGTAACTCCATAGCTATTATTTTCTAAAGACTGCATGTCTGAAAATGCTGAAATTTCTAAAAATTGGTTAACAGTTCATCCTTAGGGATACACAATTCCTATATTTTGTCTGCTTTAAAGATTTTTCTGGCCACCTCACAGAAGCTATGTGGATCACTCCTCCCCACCTCTCTTTTTAATTTGAGACTGTCTAGAAACCAGTCTCTTTAAAGCCTTTAAAATATTTGTAAGCCTCTTGGGCCCCAATGTTTCTTCCAGATGGTAATAATCTGAGTCATGTTGTAATATACCATTTTAAAAATTATTTGTAAGCAGAATCATGCACTCTTGTACTAAATGGAGGAGAGAAAGCAGAATCATGCTTTCTCTTGTATTAAATGGAGAAAAATGATGAATGATTTCTTTTTGCAATGTTTAGGCCTATTTTTGTTTCATTTTCTTCTTCCTGTTCAATAAGGGAAAACTTGATCTATATTTTACCCTTCATACCAAACCCCTTTTACATTTCCGATTCCTTAATTATTCAAAGCAATTGGTTTAAAAATATTACATAGTGAACTGTGAGGATGCATACTTTACATTGAGGTGCTGGGATGTGATTGTATAGTTAAGATGGGAAAACAAGAACATTATATGTGAAACGCTTAAAAACCGTGGTCAGAGTTTTATGCCAATATTGTCTTGTGAAGAATCTTTTTAAAATCCTCTTGAAAGATGAGAAAAGGAGAAACTAGGAATTGCTATTGAAAAGTATTAAATGAGAATACAGGGAGGGACTTGATTGAACATCTCATGTTGTCTTGTGAGAAACAAAGAGCAATTCTTGCTCTTTGGCTAACAGTCAGTTGTGATATATGATCTCATGAAAGTAAAGAATCACCAACTTGTTTTTGCCATTAATTCCTCCCTTGCATCCCACAAAAAAAAAACCCTGGTGTTTTTATCTGGATATTATCTTTACTCATTTGGGAACCATATATTTTTATGTGCTTGATAGGCAAGTATTATTTGTGGTAGTTAGATGATTGTGGATACTTTGGTTTCATGTTGCTGCATAAAAGTAAAAGGATATGCCGTCTTCTAGGTGAACAAAGATTTTACAGGGAAAATTCTTGGAGAACTGCAAGCAGGTATCTCTCTTTGGGGATCCCCAAATTCCAGTTTTTGCCATTTTGTTTATTTTTATGTTTCCATGGCATCCAAAGCAGCTCATGGTAAATACCAAGTATAGGTAGTACTTGACTTACAACCATTCATTTAGTGACCGTTCTAGGTTACAACAGCACTGAAAAATGACTTATGACCATTTTTTGCACTTACGACCATTACAGCATCTCGGTCACATGATCAGAATTCAGGCGCTTGGCAATTGGCATTTACTTATTACAGTTGTACTATTCTGAGGTCATGTGATCACCATTTGCAACCTTCGGAGCTGGCTTCCGACAAGCAAAGCCAATGGCTGGATTTGCTTAATGACCACATGATTCACTTAACTGCAATGATTCACTTAACAACTTTGGCAAAAAAGGTCATTAAATGGGGTAAAATTCACTTAACTGTCTTGCTTAGTAATGGAAATTTTGGGCTCAGTCATAAGTGGAGGACTGCCTGTATCAACATATAACTTTATAATGGGATTGTCCATGTTGAAAGTACCTCCTGGCATCATGCCTCCTAATGCTGCTTTAAAATGTTTCCATGTACAGTACTGGAATATGCTGGAGGTCTTCCCAGCTGGTCACATCGTGTCAGCCCTCCCAGGTAAACCAGACAGGAAACACAACTAGATGAAGTAATTCAAATTTATTGGAATTAAATAAATTATGTTTCTATACCTCTGAAGCAACTAAAGCATCTGGTCTATACTGAGGAGATTTCTTTTGGCAAGGCTTTTTTTTTTTGCTGCTTCATATTTCATTCTGTTACTTTAAAGTCTTATTGTTTTTTCAATGAGCTTCATGTATTAAGGGGAAATACATTATGTACCGTATACCTTTAACAAAGCAGCACCTCTCCATTTTTATTCAGTTTGAGATGCCGTGTAATTCAAGAGGTTATTTCTTTGTACTTTCTTTCTGGTTATGTATTATTTTATTCACCGAAATGTGTTTTTTTTTTTTTGTGTGTGTATGTATGTATGTATGTATGTATATATATATATATATATATATATATATATATATATATATATATATATATATATATATATATATATATATATATATATATATATATATATATATATATATGTGTGTGTGTGTGTGTGTGTGTGTGTGTGTGTAACATTTTTGCTGATAAATGAAAATAAAGGGAGACTATTATAGATCTATTTCGAGCTATTTTGCTCTCGTCAGATAGCCATACCCGTAGTGGGAATTGAACCTGGGCAGTCTGCTTGATATATATATATATATATATATATATATATATATATATATATATATATATATATATATATATATATATATATATATATATATATATATATATATATATATATATATATATATATATATATATATTTCTATGCCCTACAGCAGGGGTGCTTAAATCTGGCCCGTGGGGCCAGCCTGGAAATATCGAAGGACCGGCCCGTGGTGCCTCTGCTGGCCAAAATGGGCTGCGGGGCCCCCGCGAGGCCTCCGCATGGCCCATTTTGGCCGGCAAAGTGCTTCAGGAGGCCGTTCAGGCTGAAAACTGGGCAGAGGGGGCTGTGTGCGGCCTCCCCGTGCCCCATTTTGGCCGGCAGGGTGCTGCAGGAGGTGTATATCACATCTCTCCCACTCCCCTCCAGCCCCTTGAAGAAATCTAATTTGACACCCCTGCCCTACAGTCTTATGTGAGTCTTGTCCCTTGGTGCAGCCCCTTTCAGCTTGTTTTCTAAATGTGTAAACTGTAGCTCTCTTCATTGGTTGTACTGGCTAAAGGTGATTCATAATCACTCACTAAGCCAGGTTCCTGGGGGTGGTAATGAAATAAACAGATGAAGCACAATAGAATGCTCTTCTAAATATGATACCTGATCTTAGCTGTAGAAGGAGTTGGCTACCATCAAGAACTATTCTTTCTCCAAGAATTTCAGATTGCTCTTGTTGTTCTCATTTTTTTTAAAGTTCTCCCCATTCCCAATGCCATATGGCCAGCTTATTTTTATTTAACAAAAATGATTTGTAATGTATGACATGGTGAAATTTATTTCATTAAAAAAAAATTGGCAGCTCATAGTCCGTAAATGTGTCTTAAATGATTCCTGATTCATACCTGTGGAGATTACAGTACGAGAGCCTGTGGCATACATTTTATTTCTGTTTCTTAGAATCAGTGCCATCTTTAATTTCCTCAAAACAGTAATAAAATAGAAAGGTATTAAAATGCAAAATGGAATGGAAAAGCTTTTAGAAAACCTGAAATGTGTCTGATAAAGATAAAGCTTTTGGTTTAGGATTCAAAAGAATTCCTTTAAGAGGATTGATTGATGGTCACTTTTTTGTTTTTGTCTTTTCCATTAAATTCTTGTCAGTGCTTGAGTCTTCTACATGTTAATTCAGTTATGTTTGATTTGCCTACATTGAAACAAGTGAATGGTGTCTGTGTCTAATTTGTGAAGTGTACATTGCTGTAGGAAGAAACAACTGTTCTATGAACTTTTCGAGAATAATCAATGCAAAATTGGTAATAAGCTGCAGATAACTCTGGCCTTTTTTTAGAAGAATAGAATATAATTTTTTATTGGTCAAGTGTGATTGGACACACAAGGAATTTGTCTTGGTGCATATGCTCTCAGTGTACATAAAAGAAAAGATATGTTCATCAAGAATCATAAGGTACAACACTTAATGATAGTCCGGGTACAAATAAGCAATCAAATCATATTAGGAACCAGTCAATATAAATCGTAAGGATACAAGCAACAAAGTTACAGTCATACAGTCATTAGTGGGAGGAAATGGATGATGGGAACGATAACAAGATTAATGGTAGTGCAGACTTAGTAAATAGTTTGACAGTCTTGAGGGAATTATTTGTTTAGCAGAGTGATGGCGTTCAGGAAAAAACTGTTCTTGTGTCTAGTTGTTCTGGTGTGCAGTGCTCTATAGCGTCGTCTTGAGGGTAGGAGTTGAAACAGTTTGTGTCCAGGATGTGAGGGGTCTGTAAATATTTTCACAGCCCTCTTTTTGACTCGTGCAGTATACAGGTCCTCAATGGAAGGCAAGTTGGTAGCAATTGTTTTTTCTGCAGTTCTTTCATAGATATGGTAGAAAATCTGATTTCATTATGGACATCTTATTTTAAAATAATTGTAGATATGAAGTAGCTTTCAGTGCTAGTAAGTTCATATATTAAAGTAAGATGTGGCTCTCCTCTTGGTTAAAACTAGTGAGGTAATTATATATTTAAAAACAATGAGTTAAACAGAGGAACTTTATTCACTGGGAAAAATCATTGTGGATTCATTGCCAGGGCTAAGGAAATGTTTTATGTGTATAGTAAACTTGTCAAGGATGAAATATAAGAGAATACTTCATTTGAATTTCTATTAAAATCTATATTTTAATTTACTGGGAAATGAAAAAGAACATAATATACCAATAAAATAAAGAGCATAATCTGCCAATAAAAATAATTAAATATTTCCTACAAATTTAAATGCATTGTAATTTGCTATACAATACTATTGTACAAAAGGACTTCTCAGTTCTTCAGATTTGATTCCAAATATGTACCCGGACAGTCCTTTGTAGATTCTGCATGACCCCAAGAAAAGATTTAACTGCTTTAAAGGGTTGCAGGTAGGTGGTGTATTTACAGCTCTGTGCATTCTGAAATACCTTTCCTGAATTGAATCTGAAGTATAACACAACCATGCTATACAGCTGTACTGCTTCAAATGAAATCCACATAACTGTTTCCTGGAAAGATGCCTGATGACACATTGATCAATGTTCAGAACTTTGGCTGGCTGTTTCAGGAACGTAGCTGAGAAAAAGCAAATCAGCAGAACTACTGTATGACTTTCATGTAAACTAGAAGATATGGTGAAAAAAAATATACAGTGCAATATACGTACAAAAGTTAACATTAAAAAAATGAATATATATATATAAAAGGACATATTAAAGAAATGCCCTTTGACAGAGGATGATAACAGGGGAAAATTGTTGAAGGGGAAAATTGGGACAACTGATTGTCGGCGTAGGGAAAAAAGTTAGTGTTTCCCTCCTTAAAATACACACTGCCAAAATTGGTTAAACAGAAAAGATTACAACTCCCTAGATGGACATGGACATGTAGGGGTTTTTTTCAACAAAAAGTAGTTCATCACTGATTTTTTTCCAGGATGTTTTTCAACTTCTTAGTCTAAGCTCTTCTCTTTAGAAGTAGGTTTGGTTTCCCATTCAAATAGTAATTGTGTCTGAGCCTGTTTCTTGTTTTCATGAGCAGTCAAGGTTGGCTAGCTGCTACTCTCGGCTGTGGCTGTCTCAGAATACAACAAATTATCAGATTGTTTATAAGAGACTGTGTAATTACTAACCTGACTTGAACCATTTTTAAAGGTTCTAGGGCTGTACCCAAAGCATTTGGGAGTCATGTTGGCTCAATTTGTCCATATCCCTGGCTTAGAACTTGGCTGTTTAAGGGATTTCCTATCTAATTCTAAGTCTGTTTTGTTCTTTTGATTTGCAACAAAGCACAGACCCACGACTGTATATGCACAAATCTGATTTCCTCACAGAAAGGAAAATATTTTCTCATGTACTGTTTCCAAATTGTGTGATGTACTCTATTTAGAATAACAGAGTTGGAAGAGACCTTGGAGGTCTTCTAGTCCAACCCCCTGCTCAGGCAGGAAACCCTATACCAGTGATGGCGAACCTATGGCACGGGTGCCACAGGTGGCACGCGGAGCCATATCTGCCGGCACGCGAGCCGTTGCCCTAGCTCAGCTCCTGCGCGCATGTGCGTGCCCACCAGCTAATTTTTGGCTCGTGCGGAGGCTCTGGGAGGGTGACTTCGGCCTCTGGAGGACTCCGGGGTGGCAGGGAGAACGTTTTCGCCCTCCCCAAGCTCCAAGAAAGCCTCTGGAGCCTGGGGAGGGCAAAAAACAGGCCTACCAGGCCCACTGGAAGTCGAAAAATGGGAGAGGGGGGGTCGCGCACGCATGCGCAGGGGGGTGGGGCGAGTGGAGAACTTTGAATTATGGGTGTGGGCACGCACGCACGTACGTACGATAGCGTGCGTGCGCACTATTTCGGCACCCGAGGAAAAAAAGGTTCGCCATCACTACCCTATACCATTTCAGACAAATGGTTGTCCAATCTTTTCTTAAAAACTTTCAGTGTTGGAAAATTCACAACTTCTGGTTTTGTACTGCATAACTAGATTTTGTATTGTAGAACTAAATTTATTTCACTATTTATTTTATACATACATAAATTTATTTTATTAAATAAGATCTTTTTACAAAGAGCTTTTTATTCAAATAAATTATTGTTTTAATTAAAATGTTAAATGTGACATCAATTTAATAGCTTTTAGCAGAAATTGGTGTCAAAATGCTACTAATAATATGGCATGCCTGGATTGTGTTAACTATTAGGGACAGCACTAATGTCCTCTCCTACTTAAAAATATAGTGTGGTGTATAACTATTGCAACAACTTTGATTGTCTGGTATTGATTTTGTCTTAAGCACAACATTGCAACAGGAAGGCAAATAATTTGCTCCAACATCTAATAACACCTAATAACTGTATAGCTGGAGTAAGTTATAATTATTTCAATGATGGGTTTGTCCATAAGCTATGGACAAGAGGTGTGTCCGCCCACTCTTCCTGTTGTGTTCCTGCTAAGCAGGACTTTCCACATTCTAGAATTCTTTAATAGTTCTAATGAGAAAGTACTGAAAGCAGCAAATTTAGGTTGGCATATTTTATCATATACTCTGTAAAATAAACATGAAGAAAACAATGGGCATAATCAAGAGTCTGGAAACTCAATCTTACCCAGTTCCTTAAATGTTTCTTTCTTACATTAGCCTTGAGAGAGGGTAACTGGGATCTGTTAGCACTTTCAAAGTACCTGAAAGAATGTCATACTGAAGAAATCAAGGCCTATTCCAGGATGCAGGAAATGGAATTATGTTCTTAAATTATAGGAAAATCTTTCCTGTTGAATGAAAGAACAATTTGATAGCGGAACTAGCTGCAACAAAATACAGGTTTTTACAGATTACAGATTATTAGAGTTGGAAAGGACCTTGTAGGTCATCTAGTCCAACCCCCCGCTCAAGCAGGAGTCCCTACACCATTTCGGACAAATGGCAGTCCAATCTCCCTTTGAAAGTCTCAAGTGTTGGAGCTCTCACAACCTCTGCAGGCAAGCTGTTCCACTGGTTGATCGCTCTCACCGTCAGAAAGTTTCTCCTTATTTCCAAGTTGAATCCCTCCTTGGTCAGCTTCCATCCATTATTCCTTGTCTGGCCCTCTGGTGCCTTGGAAAACAGCCTGACCCCCTCCTCTCTGTGGTAGCCCCTCAAGTACTGGAACACTGTTATCATGTCACCCCTGGTCCTTCTCTTCGCTAGACTGGCCATGCCCAGTTCCTGCAACCGCTCTTCGTATGTTTTAGTTTCTAGTCCCCTAATTATCCTGGTTGCTCTCCTCTGCACTTTCTCTAGAGCTTAAATGTCTTTTTTGTAGTGTGGTAACCAAAATTGGATGCAGTACTCTAGGTGTGGTCTAACGAGGGCTATATAGAGTGGTATTAGTACCTCCCTAGTCCTAGATTGTATCCCTCTATTAATGCAATTTAGGATTGCATTGGCTTTTTTGGCTGCTGCTGCACATTGCTGGCTCATATTTAATTGGTTGTCCACCAAGACTCCAAGATCCCTCTCGCAGTCACTGCTATTGAGTGTGGTTTCACGCAGTTTATATGTATATCTTTGGTTTTTCTTGTAAGTCCTTAAAATTTAGACTCCTATTTATGATGGTTGCAGTGCCCCAGGGTCTTTTGATCACTTTTTGCTTGTGATAATCTTTTGCGACCTTCTGACAAGTAAAGTCAATGGCGAAGTCAGATTCAGTTAACAACCTAGTGTTACTAGCTTAACAAGTGAAGTGATTCACCTAACAGCTGTGGCCAGAAAGGTTGTAAAATGGAGCAAAACTCACTTTTAACAAATGTCTTACTTACCAATAGAAATTTGGGGCTCAATTGTGAACTTAAGTCAAGGACTACCTGTAAGATAAGCAGAATTTACCTTTTATTTCTTACTTTTATAACAAGATCTTTGATGTCTTTTTTACTTTGCCTAACAAAGTCTTATCATCTATGTATTTCATATTGTTAGTGTTTCAGCCCCTAATTTTGATTCCAGCTGTTTTCTAGTTCTTTCATTCTTATAATATATTTATGTATAAGTTGGACAGAGAAACAATATATATCCTGGTCTCATTACCTATTCCATATTACTCTGTAACTTAAACTCAACATATTTACAGTAGCTTCTTATTCATTATAAAATGTTCCTCAGAAGAAGAATAAACTATTCTGGCACACCCAGTAGCCTTAATATAATATGTTACAATCTGGTATGATCAACAGAATTAAAGGCCTTGCTTTAGTCAGCAAAAACCAATGTATTCCTTGTTAAATATCTTGTTCCTTTTATTGAGTATGTATTCTAACTGTATGCCCTCTAGGTCAAATCTTGCTTGGCACAACTATTTTTCTAAGTTTAACTTGCATATTTGACATCAATAATTCATGGTCTGTTCCACTATATGCACCAGGAAGTTTCCCAACACTGGCAGGGCAAGCTATTGTACAAAAGCAGGGAGGAAACCCTACACTCACTATCACTAATGAAATGTCTACAAGAAAACAACCAGCTCAGAGAGCACCAGGAAGTGCACAATTTTATTAAATCAAAGTAGATTATGTGGATGCAAGAAACCTGAACAGACTCGGGGAGAAAAGAGTTAGTTGCCATGGCAACAACAACAGAGTTTGGTAGTGACTTGCGGTTATCTTTCCACAGACAACTATAACTACTTGGCTGAAAAGAACCCTATTATACTGTAGTTCCAGTTATCTGTTGGGAATATGATTGGGAGTGTTGCGTTCAGGTTGAATAAACAATATCCAAATTGAGGGGAAAGCTCTTGTACGAATGAAGGCAAATAAAAGCTCTTTTAATTGCTGACATAACAAGTTGTGATAGGTTTGACACATTGCCTTTCTGTTCCCTTTTCTTTGTATGGCAATCAATATACTTATTTGATCTGATTGATTACAACCCTGGATGTCGTGCTTTTCAGATAACTTTTAAACTATTAGCATTTTATTTTGCTGCATGTACATTTTCAAATCCTTTATTCTTATTTAAGAACTTATTAAAAAAGGAAGGCTCTCAGGATGCTATGGAGTCACAAACTAAATGTAATAGCAATAGTTATATCTAATGGCTTAATGGCAAGATTTTTTCCCCCATTTACTAAAGAATGCTCGCAAGAGAGCCAGAAAAGTGAGTTGTCCAATATTTTCATTTGCGCAGTGTCATTATTTCTACTTTTCTGCTAGGTTTCTTTTTTCTTCTTTGCCCAGCTGAGCTCATCAGAATAGCCCTGCAGAAGTGGGCTCTGATGCATTCAGGGGTATGATACAGACTGTAGTAATTGATTTCTGCTAACCAGCTATTGTGGTGGAACTGATTAGTTGCGTCTTTCTTACACAGATCAGATTAAATTTAGGGAAAAGGAGTTTGAGAGTTTTAAAAAGCCCTTTGTAAACCTGAAGAGGAAAATTCCTAAGGGGTTCACCACCATTCTAACACTCAAAATGCAGAATTATAGTACCTTTGTTATGCCAAGCCATGTTTCCAGATCATGAATAAATAGCTGTTAGCGTAGTTTTCAGTCTTGCAATGACCTGAGCCTCTGACAGGCAGAATGCATTTGGTATTTTGTGTCTTAGTATTGAGCATAAAAAAGAATTGAAGCAAATGTGAGATGAAACTGTTCCATATGTAACGCTTGACCATATGCTGGCTACAACCTTGGCAGAAAAGTTTCTGTAATAACCCATGTTAAAGCCATCTTCTCATACTTCTCATCATTTAGGGCACTCAAATTTAGGTCTGGCATGGTTAGTTACAAGGAAAAGTTAATCATTAACTTAGCTTAAATATTTATTGTTATGAGTTCAGGAAAGAAATAAAACCTATACAGGTCTGGATGGTTAACATTGACATTCTTTTATATTGAACTATTTTACCTTACCTTTTACCTTTAAAAGCCTCACGTTGTTCTTGAAATTGTTTTACTCAGATGCAAGCTGTATGTTCTTTATTGAATTATGGACCCTTGTCAGCTGTGCTAATAAAAAACTCTGTCAGTTAATTTATTCATACAACAGGATAAGTTAGTTCAGTTCAGTTTAGGGCTTTGCTTTATATAAAGAAGGTCTCAGACTGAATGTCTGGTATCTTCTATTCAACTTGTAAGTACCAGTTAGTGAGAGAGGGCTCTACTTGACATTCTTGTAAGAGCCAAGGTGGCGCAGTGGTTAGAGTTCAGTACTGCAGGCTATTTCAGCTGACTGCTAGCTGCAGTTCAGCAGTTCAAATCTCACCGGCTCAAGGTTGACTCAGCCTTCCATCCTTCCGAGGTGGGTAAAATGAGGACCCAGATTGTTGGGGGCAATATATTGACTCTGTAAACTGCTTAGAGAGGGCTGTAAAAGCACTATGAAGCGGTATATAAGTCTTAAGTGCTATTGCTATTGTTATTGTGTAAAATTGCTGTCCATTTAATAAATACCATAATATTACTGTTTATTGTTGATAAACAAGAAAGGAATGGAATATGGAAGCATGAAACTGAGGGAAAAAAGTGTGATATTTTGTGTTCCTAGATTTCTGTCTTGATTTAATGTGCTAGACATTTAAAGCACAAATATTAAACAAAAGATAAAAATGCTTCAAGACTAAAAATACGGTAAAATGTGCAACACTAATATTGGATCTCTGGATAGTTTTTTTTAAAAAGCGCCTCTGCTTGTATCTAAAGTTTCTTAGAAAATCCACTCAAGTAGACAATTACTAGGCAGAGGTACTTTGGGGCTGAAAGGCAAAATATGTGGTCCTTAAGAGATTATTGAAAGCCAGAAAAAAGCCATTCATTTATTCAAGCAGCATATAAGTGGGGGAATGTTTAGCTTGTTGGTCTTTTCTTAGAGTGATAGAGATTTAAGATTTAAAAATCTCATGTATTGATTTCAGGAAAATTATTTTGCAAATTGGATTAACATTCCCTGCATTTCTAATATCTCATAAATTACCATGTGAAAATAATTGTTTCTGTTAGATTACATTCCCGGGAAGCTTCCCTTCATACTATTTCTACTGTAGGCTGGGTTCTCCATCAGCAGGGTGGGTATCACGTACTTTCAGAGCTAGATCACAGTAGAGGTGAAAGATGTGATAGGAAAGGTTTATAAAAAGCATTTATTCAGCACATAGAATTTGACGGACTAAGACTAAAGAGTTAAGTTACTTGTTTCTCAGCCATATTTATAGTTCAGAAGTAAAATGAGAAGCATAAGAAAAAGCTGAAAATGAACAATTTATAAGGAATACATTTTACCCTTTGGAATGTAAAAAGGAATGCTAGCGAAAAGTTCTTTTAGCTACTTACTGGGTTGTGATGTGATTTTCAAATTGTATTTGCTTTATAGAGTGAATTGCCTCATTGCAAAATAATAGATTTTTTTTTCTTTTCCACCCTTCCATCCCTTCCCTTCTCTAACACAAGAACAGTTTTTAGCGTCATGAAAGCACTTTTTGTAGGAATTGAAGATATTGAATTTCTGGCTAGAATGCAAAATAGTTCAATATCCATTAATGCAGCATGTTTATCATTTCTCAGGAGACTTAGGGACCTGATTTGGCTGAAGATTCTTGAAATAGGGGGTTACATTTCCCTTGGATAAATGAGAATGATTTCTCTAAGGAATGACTTGAAAATGAGAGAAGAGTGAAATTTATTCTGAAGACTTTTAGAACAGTTTTAACCACAATAAATCTGGTATGAATCAATAGAGTTTCTGGTGGTATCTTGGCCTTCGGGCATGATTGATTTTGTACTGAGGGAAAGGAGAGAAAGGTACTTCCTACCCTCCCTTTTGTTTATTTAAATTTCCAAGAGATGATTGATTAGCCATGGGCAAAAACAAGTGAATCATAACTAGGGGGTAAACGTCCTGATTTCTTGCATTTGCTTAGAGGCGACTCTTGATGCAATCTCTGTGCTTTTCTCTTAGAGAAAAAAATGCTACTTCCAATAAAACAATATTTAAATAAAATATTGACAGACATCCCCCCAAATCATATATAGAACTCTTACATAACTTTTTCCAAATGCTGAATTAATATATTAACAGCTATGGCAATGACAGAAATGGTTGCAGGCTGTGTCTCTTTTAAGACACTAAATATTTTCTATTCCATGTATTGCAGCAGGCAAAGTATGATGAAAAGGAGTAAAAAAAAAGTCTGACAGTTCACATTTTTGGAACTGCCTTAAGAATATTTTTTCTTCAAGCCTGGACAACTCAGTAGAAAGAAATGGGACATATATGCATAGTTATCTCTAGGCTGTGGCAGTGGTCTTAACAGAATGAATATTTTATTCTCACACTTTTAAAGAATAGGCAAGCCAGAGAAAACACACAGAACATGAACGTTTGTGCATTGGACTCCAAATTCATCCAGATTATTTTAATAACTAAATTGTCACTGATTAGCAGAGGCTCAGCTTTGAGTTTCTTGCTGAGGTTTGGAGGTAGCATGATAGCTAGCATAGCTTCCAAGTGTCTCTATCAGCATGAAAGCAGGATGGGCTCTTACCTTCTGCCAAACTCGTATCTTGGGAGAATACTAGAATTTTCTCACTATGAATTTCTGAGCCTTTACATTGTTCACTGCAACTTTAAGAACAAATCTCTACCCTTCTTTTGATTTTGGGGATATGGACACTGCTATGCCAACTTTATGTCTTTTTTCATTTGACTTAGGTGAATCTATCACTCTTTGGAAGATATTTTATTTGGACATTTGAAAATGAAACAGGCAAAAGGCTCGATGCAAAAAGGATATCCTGAGCATGGGAAGATTTTTGAAGAGAGATTTGCGTCCTTACATTTTTAGATCTCAGATGAACAGATTGAATGCTTACATAGAGTTTGCAGCTATTCTGAATCAGAGCATAGATATGGTGGCAACAAATACACTGAAAATTCTACCTTAGTAACTAGATGGATTTGTACTCTCCCTAACACATGGTGGCCTGGTTTTTTCCCCATCCCAGAACTGCACTTTGGATGGCATGCTGGGAGGAGGCACTTCAAAAAGTAGGTTAAGCCAAGGCAAAGAAGTGAATGCATCCAGAAATAAAATCTGATTTAATGGAATATTGCATTAACTTAAACACAATCCATATGGTTGTTACTCTTGATGAATTTAAGGTAACACTGGATTGTAGCATTGGATTTTAGTTTACACCCCTTGGTCCCATAAGATCCAGTTCTCATCCTGGATCTGGTGTTATTCTATGCTTGAATGACTTCTATCCTTCCTTTTAGTAGCTTCAGTTGATAGCCTGGTCATAATGGTTCATGTTCTAGTGACTTAATCTTGGCAGTTCATTGGAGATGTGGCTACCTTTTTTGTTGTTTAAAAATTGCAATTGACTTAGATTAGTATGGCAAGATTATAAATGGGTTGCCATATAGTGTTTTGACCACTTCACATCTGTGCTTTGTCAGCTCCTTATTCATTTCAACCTCAAATTAAAAGGATTGATTTTAATTTGAGTAACCCCATCAAAAGAAGGAGAGCAGGTAACTAATTTTTAGAAGTGGAATTCCACTTCTAAAGAATTTTTTAATGAAATGAGTTGCCTGTTATTGCCTCTATAAACTTTTTAATGTGTGCCAAACCTCTTTTTATTCAACACAGCGTTTTAAGTAAAGAATTACTTGAATCTCACATTTTAAATTTACCCGAATTACTATTTTCTCTTCCTTTGTGTGTTTTAATGTTGTGTTTATATTATTGAGCCACTAAGACAACTTGGACTGTCAGATTCTCTACATAAAATAAGGAAGTGCACTCTTAGAGTTTGGGAAAAAGAGAGGACAGAGACTTACATTGCAGCCACATTCAGCTTGGAAACATTCCTTAAAATCAGATAAATATTCAGGGAGGAACTCAAGTCTTCCTCAACTAGCCAGAGTTTGTGGATTTATGATTGTTAAAGTGATATTTAGACATCCATTGTTTTCATATTCACAAATTTTGACAGGATATGCAGCAGGATATGGCCAGTGTTCTATATTTAAATTTTTATGTGTACAGATAAATGTGTGTCATATCAATGTTGCATCATGTATGTTTAAATATGTAAAGGGGGAAACACAAGTGTCTTTGTGTCTGCAAATATTTTGGCATAGATCATATGGTACAGTACCTTCTCATTCCCTCCCTCCCCCTCCAGAGAAACCTGAATACAATCTTAATCAGGCCCTGGTTGTTATCTGAGCACAGTGTGGCAAGATAACTGAAGAGATCAGATATTCATTCCTTTGTGAGTTCATCAATGAAACATAGACAGTGGGAGCTGTCTCTGTGCGAATGTCTTTCAGCTTCTTACACCTGACATCAATCCCTCTGTAACCTTTTATTTATATTCCTTTTAAGGGACTAAAATCTGAGTGAAAGACAGCGGATTGACATTCTTGAACACTGATGCCTTTTATCAAAGAGAATTTAAAAAAAGATAGAGCTCTGCTGACTTGAATGCAGCCTTTTTCAGTATTGTGTCCTTAACAGTATATTGAAGTGGTGGGGTGAAAGTTCATTCTCTCTGTCACTTCATTCTTCTGTTAAGAATTGTGTCAGCAAGGATGCAGTAAGAGCTAGATGCAATCTTATTCTAGAATGTTTTTCTGCAGGAGGGATGCTTGATTCTGAACACTTGAAATGGTCTGGAAATGGGGAAAAATGCATTGTGTAGCTCCAACTTTTTTTTTTGAGTGTGTGTCTCTGTGTGTTCTGTTTTGATTTATAAAAAGCACTCACTTTCTATAGCAAGAGAAAATCAGAAATAGTTTTATTTGTCGGCTGAAGTACTGGTTAAAGAGTTATAAAGCTGTTCTATGTGCTGAAGATTTTTAAAAGTACAATATTTCTTCATGTTTCCTGGGAATGCATAGATTGAAGATGAACCATTTTCTCTTAAAACAGATTTCATTAATTAATCAAGAAATTGAGAACTAGTAGTCTAGGCCATTCACAGTGTGATATTAATGGGTCTTAAAATTAATGTTCAGGATGAACAATCAAGTCAAATGCTAATGCAAAAACAGCAAAACTATATTCAAATTCTTGTTTTACTGGAGCCTTATGTATTTCAATATAATGTGGCTATGGAAGCTGTTGTGAACAGACTGTTGGATCCTGCAGGTACACTTTTATGTTTTCTTTAAAAATGAGAAATATATCAGCTTCCCAAGTCAAAGCAACCAGGAATTCAGCTTGAGGTGGGAACTCTGTCTAAGTGTGTGTGTGTATGTGTATTGTTCTATCTTGAAAAGCTACGGAGATATTGTCCTACACTAACTGTGGTTAAATGTGGTTTTCTCCAGTGTGCTGACGAGAGAATCCAGGAATGGGTTAACTCCATCTCGTAGCTCATTAGACTGAATCTGTCAAAGTTGTGTGGACACGCCTCCGTTGCCTGTGGTCCCCAGCTTTTGACTCAGTCTTTCGCTCGTATAGAGGTTTTGACTCAGTCTTTTGCTCGTATAGAGGTTCAACTCCCGGCTGGCTGGCTCCCGGTCTGACCAGTGTTGCCTTATTCCAGCATAAAGAGCTTCGGCTCGACCCTACTGAAGGCCAAGGATTTGGCTTGACTGTCAAAGGACAGAAGGATGAAGGACAGAAAGACCTGGAGCTTTCTGAGGATGAGGGATTAACGCCAGACTACCCAGCCTTCACAGGGCTCTTTTGCCCTTCCCTATTCAAGTCCCTCCTATTCAAGGCCAAAAACACGGCCCGCTTGCGAGCAGATTCAGCAGCCCCAGATCTGGCTTTGGAATTAGCCGATCCCACTGACTCCCTCTTCTCAGAACCAACCACAGAAATTGAGGTGATTCCTTCACCAAAGTTGTTTTTGACATGGTCCAATGGCAATGGGCCTCACCAGGAACAGGCCCCAACCTGAGTACCACCGACAGAAAGTTCTACAACATGGCCCCAGAACTTGCTAAGGCACTCCAGATGCCAGTGGTAGATGGTCCGGTGGTGGCCTTGGCATCCTCCTCCGTCATGACTAATGAACTGGAGGATGCCCTGAAGGCAGAGGACAAGAGGGCAGAACAGACACTTCGGAAGGCTCATCAAGCGGCTGCCTGGGCTGTAAAGGCCTCTACGACTGCCTCATTCTTTAACAGGACCTCCTTGCTCTGGCTTCAGCAGATGCAAGAGAGGGTTCTGGCTTGGGACCTATGGACCCACCAGGATATCAACAAGCTTGTGGCGGCAGCTGAATTCTCTGCCGATGCCACACTTAATGCTGCCAGGTTTGCTTCCAGAGCCATTGCATCATCAGTGGCATCCCGCTGTCTGCTGTGGCTTCGGCACTGGCAGGCAGACACAAGGCACAAATGGAAGGTAGCCTCCGCTCCCTTCAAAGGGGACAAGCTGTTCAGGGAGTCTTTGGACCCCATTCTGGTGGAGTCAAGGGATAAGAGGAAGATCCTGCCATCCCTCTCCAGGTGAGCTGATTACCACCCCTTGCCTTATTTTTATCGCTCCTTTTTCTGAGCGAATGACACTGGTTCGGGCTTTCCGTACCCACAGAGGCCCTACTTTCCAAGACAGGAACACCAGTCAGATTGGTCGGGCAGGAGCAGGCAGCAGTTCCATGCCAAGCAGTCATTTTGCAGCAGTGGAAGTCGTCTCTTTCATCGCTCCAAGTGACTGCAGATCCAACCCTCCCATTGGAGGCCGCCTGGCCCTCTTTGCCGATCGCTGGGAGGAGATTACAACGAACGCCTGGGTCCTGGAGACGGTGAGGTCGGGCCTCTCCCTCGAATTTCTCTCCACACTCCCGAGGTTTTTCATTTGTTGTCCCATCTCAAAGGACAACACAGAGAGGATCCTCATGGAAACCACAATACAACACTCTGTTGGACATTCAGGCAATCCAACCGGTTCTAGAGGACCAACGGGGGCAAGGATTCTACTCCATCCTCATTGTAATCCCAAAGACCTCAGGGGTGGGGGTGGAGAGCAATTCTGGACCTGAAGAGGCTAAACAACCACCTAATTTACAGCGGTTCAAAATGCAGTCCCTCCAGTCCATACTGGGGAGCATCCGGGAGGGCAACTTCCTCACGTCGATAGACCTGATGGAGGCATATCTCCACGTGCCCATCTTGCCATCACACCAGTTCCTCTGCTTCCAATATGCGGGTCAGCATTATCAATACCAGGCCCTGCCTTTTTGCCTATCATCCGCACCCAGGACATTTACCAAACTTAGCAGCACTGGCTGCACACCTCTGGGCACTTCCCGTGAGGGTCCAGTGCTACCTGGATGATATTCAGTCCTCCTCTGCCCTCTGGGCAAGGGAGGATCTTCAGGTCACAATCCGAGTCCTCCAGGACCACGGATTTTTGATCAATGTCGACAAGAGTCACCTATCCCTGACCAACCGTTTGCTCCACCCGGGAGCAGTCATAAAAACAACATTGTGCAAGGTTTTTCTCTTAGGAGCGACAGACAAGCTTACAGTCCTTGGCAAGTCGCATCCAGAGGGAACGAATGGTGCCCCTGGCCCTCCTCTCACAGCTCCTGGGCAAGATGGTGATCTGCATCTCTATTGTCCCATGGGCACGCCTGCATGCCAGATCCTTGTAATGGTTCCTCCTGCCTTACCAAAGTCCAGCAGGAGCAACTCACCAGCCAAGCACCGCGTTCCACCAGGAGTGCTCCAGTCCTTCCAATTGTGGAAGTCTCAGGCCATCACCAGAGGTTGCCTATTCAAGGAGCCCAACCGCCTGACCATCACTACGGATGAAAGTCTCCTTGGTTGGGGGGTCCATCTCCAGTCCCTGATGACATAGGGGCAGTGGACTCAGGTGGACCTGGATCACAATATCAACTGGCTGGAGCTCAGGGCAGCCCACCTGGCCCTCAAGTGGTTCCAGGACTTGGTGTCAGGCCGGCATGTCCTCATATTGATGGACAACGTGGCCGCCAAGACCCATATCAACCGCCAAGGGGGTACCCATTCCAGGTCCCTCATGCAAGAGGCCGAGCAAATAGGCCACTGGGTGGAGAGACACTTTCTGTCCCTAGGGCAGAACACATTTCTGGGGTGAACAATGTGCAGGCGAACTGGGTCAGCAGGACCATAGTCGACCACTCAGAGTGGCGCCTGCACCCATCCCTGTTCAGGGAACTGACGGAACGATTCAATCTCCTAGTCTTAGATCTGTTCGCTACCCCATCCAACAGCCAGCTACCCAAGTTCTATACCAGGTTTGCGGTACCGGGGCCGAGGGGGTCGATGTACTCCACAGTCCATGGGCCCAAGAGCTACTATATTCCTTTCCTCCTCTTCCCCTCATTCCAGGGGTAATCAGGAAGGTGCTGGCGGAGAAAGCAGATATCTTGCTCCTGGCCCCCCACTGGCCCAGAAGACCATGGTTTGCCGATCTGGTCAACCTGTCGGTAGCCCAGCCATGGAGGATCCCTCCGGACAGAATCTCCCTCAGCCAGGGGTCCTTGGTCCACCCAGACCTGCAATGGCTCCAACTGACCATCTGGCATTTGAGCGGAGAGTTCTGAGCCAGGACAAATTTTCCTCCAGAGTGATTCAGACCATTCAGGCCTGTAGGAGGCCTTCTACCAATAGAATCTACGATGCCACTTGGAAGGCCTTTTGCGGCTGGTGTGCTAGGGCAGACATTATCCCCACATCTGTGTCAGTACCCCAGATTCTGGAGTTCCTCCAGGAAGGAATAGACAAGGGACTGTCCCCCAATACCACCCATAGACAGTGGCAGCCCTGTCCTCGGTTTTATCCTGTGGGGATCTGGAGTCCCTCGCTCAGTATCCTATGGTGCGCAGGTTTATTAGGGTTGCAACGAACTTAAAGCCTCCGGTAGTGCACAGGTACCCTACCTGGGACCTATCCAAAGTCTTGCAATCTCTCACTGGGGGCCCCTTTGAGCCACTAAGGTCAGCCAGCCTGTGCTTCCTTACCTGCAAGGTAGCCTTCCTTGTAGCCGTCATGTTGGCCAGACGGATTTCCAAACTGGCGGCCCTCTTGGTCAGAAAGGATCTGTGTATATTTCACCCCAATAGGGTGGTCTTGCGGTTGGACCCCTCCTTTGTTCCCAAGGTGAATTCCTGGTTCCATAGGGCTCAGGAACTAATACTGCCAGACTTCTGCCCTTGCCCGACCCGTGCTCTGGAGAAGAAGTGGCACACCTTGGACATTAGGAGGGCCCTCCGCATATACATGAAGAGGACTTCCTCTTTCAGGAAGACAGAGTCCCTGTTTGTGCCCTCTACATTGGGCAACAAGGTCACTCCATCGACCGTGGGCAGGTGGATACGGGCGTGCATCGCCAAGGCTTATGAACGCCAGGAAAAATCACCTTTAGGACAACCATGACCTGGATTATTGTGAATCTTAATAGACATTTGGAAATCCAACTGGTCTTCCCAAATATATATTTTTTTAATTTTATTTGCCTCAATATACTGTATTTTTGTTTGGATTTGTTCTTAATGATGAGTTTAAATTCATTTTTAGACTAAAGCATAAATCTTAAACTGTCCAGATTGTGAAATCCAGAGTGTAAGTTATTTATAGTTTTATGAGACATAAGTTTCTGTTTTACTTTAGATGCTAATTGCCAATGAAGTCTAGTATCTAAAATTGCTACTTCAGCTAACTATAAATATGGCTTGCTATTCATTCTGGAACATTTTGACCTGCTGCTGAGACACTTGAGAGAGAAAAGTTAGTAGCTCAGCCGTACCACAAATTATGTGTTATAAGCCATTACGGTGGCTGGAAGGAAGAACAATGTTTGCTGTTGCTCGTCTTCATTGTGAGGGGGACCAAGACATGGAGTAAATTATTTTAATCTCAATTATAAACATTTTACCTTGCTTAGCAGTTGGAATTAGAATACAAACATCTCATAATTCCTCTCTTGTGGTGAGATAAATTGGTGTCAAGGAATTATTCTGTTTCTTCCCAAGCTTTTGTGCTTATCATTGAAGCATTGTGTTATAGTAAGCTAAGACTTCTCTTTTATTTGCTTCTTAATGCCTGTGATACATCTAGTAAATATATATCAAGTATTACTGTTTATTTTCTTGATGTAGTGCAGGTATTAAAAAGAATTTTTAAGAAAAATTGTAAAAATACATATTGTTTTATTGCATAAACAATTGTGCAGGCAACTTTTTAGATCCCAACTATCATGTTTTTAAATTATTGAAAATTTTCATATAATAAATAAATAAATAATAAAACGGAAAAGGAAAAAAAGCAGAAGTGCAAGAAAAAAACCCAAAATTAAGAAATGGCGCGAGCGCATGTGCAGCAGCCCCAGGACATCTGCTTGCCCTCGCACCACCCCTCTCAGGGTCTGCATTTTCACCAAGGGCCACCTGCCTACCCACTGGCCGAGCTGGGCTGGACGCCGACCTCGGAAGGCAAGCGAGTGTGAGGGACTGCCGGGAAGGCCGCGTGGAAGGCTGCCAAGCATGGCAGGGCTGCAGGGAAGGGAGTAGGCTGCTACCTCTCTTCCCCACCGCCCAACATGGTTTCCTGCCTTCCATGTGGCCTCTTAGCACCCCCTGCCACCCCCTTGCCTCTTAGCGCCCCCCTAAGTCATCCCCCCCAGGGGGCAGTACCGCCCACTTTGGGAACCACTGATTTAGACCAATCTCCTCCAACAAAAACAATGGGTTCCACTAAGAAATTTGAAAGAACAAAATTGAGCCTTGAGGTTGATGAAAACATGATCAAGAAATAACTTTCCATTGTAAATGAGTTTAAATTTCCAAGATTAAGCGAATTACATACGGAACTATCAGAAACTGTCTGAATACTTATTTACTACATTTGAGAAATAATGGAGACTTGATAAAACGCCAGAAGTGTAGAAAAAAAATTAACGTTTCTGTCTTCAAGAAGGGGAAAGAAAAACTAGAGCCAGCAAACGAAAGAGCATCAATTTGTGGGAAGATTCTAAAACACATAATAAAGAGATTGATCTACAGATTAATAGAGTAGGAAGGGACCTTGGAGGTCTTCTATTCCAACCCCCTGCTCAAGCAGGAGACCCTATAGCACAGTGATGGCGAACCTATGGCACGGGTGCCACAAGTGGCATGCGGAGCCATATCTGCAGTTGCCCTAGCTCAGCTGCAGCACGTATGTGTGTGCCTGCCAGCTGATTTTTGGCTTGCACGGAGGCTCTGGGAGGGCGATTTTGGCTTCCAGAGGGCCTCCAGGGTGGCCGGGGAAGCGATTTTGCCTTCCCCAAGCTCCAAGAAAGCCTCTGGAGCCTGCAGAGGGCAAAAAATGGGCCTACAGGGTCCACTGGAAGTCGGGAAATGGGTGAGTGGGGGGGGTTTGTGCACGCATGTGCAGGGGGGGTGGGGTGAGTGGGGGGCTTTGAATTATGGGTGTGGGCACGCACGCGCGTGCAATAGCGCACACACGCACTATTTTGGCACTTGAGGAAAAAAAGGTTCGCCATCACTGCTCTAGCACTTTAGACAAATGGCTGTCCAGTCTCTTTTTAAAAGCTTCCAGTGATGAAGCACCCACTGGTTTATTGTTTTAGGTTGCTTCTCTCCTTGATTAGTTTCCATCCATTGCTTCTTGTCTTGCCTTCTGATACTTTGCAAAATATGTTGACCCCTCTTTTTTGTGGCTGCCTCTCAAATATTAGAACACTGCTATCATATTGCCCCCAATCCTTCTTTTCATTAGATTAGACATGCCCAATTTCAGCAACCATTCTTCATATGTTTTAACAATCAGCCCCCTAATCATTTTTGTTGCCCTTCTCTGCATTCTTCTCAGAGTCTCAGCATCTTTTTTATATTGTGGTGATCAAAACTGGATGCAGGGAACTGGCCAGAAATTAGCATGGATTTGTTAACAGATCTTGCCAGGTTAATATTTATCATTTGTTGATTGTGGCTATAGAGATTCTCAGTCATGGTTGTCCCCAAGGTGGGTTTTTTAAAGAGGCAACTGGACTTTCTGGTTTTTCTTTGAAGACTTTTTTGCTTCTCATCCAAGAAGCTTCTTAAATTCTTACTGGATGGTGCGGAATGGAAGGATTTATACTCCTTGCATGAAAACTGGTCATTTGCATTCTTTTAGCAAGTTGTTAAGGTCACCTGGAGGTTTATCTGTGTCATCAGGGTCACCTGAATGGTTTAAATGAGTGTGGAGCCTTCTTGGAACTGTTGAAAGGACTATGTTGTAGACTGAAGATAGATGATGTTGTATCCCTCCCCCTCTGTTGAGAGAGGGCTGTTCAGTTTTGACATAGATGGCCTCTTTGACCCCTCTTTCACCTTTGGGACATTTGTTGATTGTTTAATTTAATCAGTTTGGGGAGAGCTTTAGACATTTTTTTTAATTTGGCATTTTTATGTTGCCTACTGTACCTCTACTTCAGCAAATCATTTGCTGAAATTCAGCTTCAGCAAAGACAAAGTATTCCATTACATGTTGATTAGCAAGCTAGTTACGTCTGGGGAACCTTCATGGTTACTCCTCAAATTGATGAGAGGTATTTATTTATTTATTTATATTTATTTATTTATTTTGTCAAACATGTACAGCCGTGATGGCGAACCTATGGCACGTGTGACACAGATGGCACGTGGAGCCATATCCGAGGGCACGCGAGGCATTGCCCTATGTCAGCTCCAGTGCGCATGTGCGCGCTGGCCAGCTGATTTTTGGCCTTCCGGAGGGCAGGGGGGAGGCCGTTTTCACCCTCCCCAGGCTTCAGAAAAGCCTCCGAAGCCTGTGGATGGCGAAAAACAGACCCAACGGGCCTACCGAAAGTCCAGAGGCTTTAGTGAGGCCTGCACGCATGCGTGGGGGGGCAGTGTGTGGGGGCAGTGCAGGGGGCAGTGCGCGCATGCACGGGGTGAAGGCATTGCATTATGGGTGTGGGCAGACACGTGCATGTTATCGCCGAGCAAAAAAAAAGGTTCGCCATCACTGAGGTACAGGATAGTAGTTGCTTGTATAAACATAACATAAGTAAAAAGTACCAATAAAAGAGGACAGTAAGACAGGGACGGTAGGCACAATGGTGCGCTTATGCACGCCCCTTACAGACCTCTTAGAAATGGGGAGAGGTCTACTGTAGACAGTCTAAGGTTAAAGTTTTGGGGGTTAGGGGAAGAAACCACAGAGTCAGGTAGTGCATTCGAGGCATTGATCATTCTGTTGCTGAAGTCGTATTTTCTGCAGTCGAGTTTGGAGCGGTTTACATTAAGTTTGAATCTATTGTGTGCTCGTGTATTGTTGCGGTTGAAGCTGAAGTAATCATTGACAGGAAGGACTTTTTGAAATATGATTTTATGAACTACATTTAGATCAGATCGGAGGCGACGTAGTTGTAAATTGTCTAATCCCACTTGATACTAAAGTATCAAGTGGGACGCCATGAAAATCAGTTCTACTGTAGGTCCTCTACTTTTAATACTTTTTATTAGTGATTTGGATGAAGATTTTTTATTTTTTATTTAATTATTTAGTTTATTATTATTATTATTATTTTCAGGCCTTACAAAATTGGGTGTATAGTTACGGTAAATACCAAGAATTCAAAGCTATTTTCCTAGTTTGGAAAACTTGACCAAAAGTAGTACAATGGTCAACAGAGTTCCTCATTTAGAAAGCAAAAGCAAATGTCCAAGTACTTGTGCAACTGTTTGGTTACTGTCTTTAAATAGCAGTTGATTGTAAATTGAATACAAACTAACAGAAGGATGTGGCTGTGAAGAAGACAAATCCAGTTTTATTCTGCATCAGCAGAAATAGAATTTCCAAATCATGGGAAGTTATAATTCCATTTTCTCCTTGCTGGAACCACACACCTCAAGTACGATAGGTAACCCTGGATGATAAACTTTTGTTCAGAGAAATGCAGCGATCATTGGGGAGATTGAAGGAGCTGTGTATGTTTAATCTTGAGAAAACACATGGGGGTATGGGAGCAGATAAAATGATTGCTCTCTTCAAATATCTGAAAGGAATCTTATAGGGTAGGACCATGACCTGCTTTTTAGAGTACAGGTCATGGGATAATGGATTTAAGGCAGGTTCTGATTGAATGTAAGAAAAAAATCTTCTTGACTGGGGTTACCATAACCCAGAGAGTTTAATTGCAGAGACTGTTAATGTTTTGATTTGGATTCCTACATTGAGCAGGGGGCTGGACTCAATGACCTAAGTGGCTTTTTCTGACTATTCTAAGAAAAATCTATCATGGATATTTTTCTTCTATGGATTCTTTCTTAGAACCAGCACATGCATCTTTGTGCTCCTGATAAATACATGAATCTAAATTTAATGAACTTTCTCTTCATAAAGCATGTTTTTAAACTTCTCTCCAACTGGTATTTAATGAATGCAGCAGTGGGGAAACAGTAGAACTATATCTCCATGCAAAATAGATAATCTACATTTAAAATTGTAAAACATCCTGTGCCTTTTTGAGAATGATTAAACCAGATGTCCAGTTATTTGAACATAGTGAAACAGATTAAAGATATGAAAGATGGAAAGATATGAGGTAAAAGATATGAAAAATAAGAGAAGAAAAGCACAAGGACCCAATTTTTCTGCAAAAGACAGGGCAAGTGTATCTCATTTCCTCTTGGATTTTTGAGATTATTGTTAGCATCCACATAGCTGGGTAAAAATACAACAGCGATATTTTTTTAAGACAGAGAAGTAAGTGCAGCTGACTGTTATCATGGGGATTTTGAATTTCAAGACAGGAGTAAAAAGTTCAGTATAGTTGACTGTCTTAATATTTGTTAAATGGAGCATGTATATTCATAGACAATGGATTACTAAAATGCTACAGAATTTTCAATCATATAAGGCAGCTTCCAGCACTATCTACTTGAAATAGGCTCAGCAGGGATCTGAAGATTTTAAATTCACTACATGCTGAGTTTATGTTAAGGACACAGACATTCTTTGCACCCATCCTTCTTGTTAGCTTCTTTGAAACTAGTGAAAGTGTGATAAAACATGCAAATCATAAAGTAATGGAATTAAAAAATCTGTTTGAAAGAAGAATCAAGTGGAAAAAGTCTCACTCAGAAAATTAATATATTAATGCCTACTCATTTAAAAAACAGAATTACAAACTGGATCTCATTTTTTCCCTCAAACTGCATGCTTTGCTTGTTATAAGGCAGGATATTACTAACCTAAGGATATTTTAAAATGCAATCTTGAAAGATAATATTATGTGGTTTGTTTGTTTTTGATTAGGTTAAATGTAATGTTTGAATCCATGTATAATTAGCAGTAATCTACGGTTTCTTGAACAAATGAAGGAGGACAAAAATCACAAGTATCTGGTTTGCATATCAAACTAATCAAAAACAAGCAAGTAACATGATTGTTTTGTTAATATATATAGATAAAGCAAGAGTTAGTTCTGTTTCTGTTTTAAAATCTTTCATATACCCATATAGTATTGAGTGGTGAGAAATTCAGATGGAGGTATCAGTTTTACATATTCATACCTTCCTCTGGAGATAGTGTGTGTGTGTATGGGAGGGAGGGGAGAGAGAGAGAGAGGGAAAGAGGGAGAGAGAGAATATATATACATGAAACGACAGACATCACGATCTCTGGAACTTTTAAAAAATTTAATGAGACGATGGTGTCGTTTGATGTTGTATCACTGTTTACATCCATCCCCCAGGAGTTAGCGGTCCAGACTATAAAAGGACTATTATTGGAGACGGAACCAAGAAACCCCAAAACCCTCAGTACGGATGACCTCCTCCACCTGTTGAAATTCTGTCTCAGGACTTATTTTACGTTTGACGTCCAGAGATACGAACAAACAAAGGGTACGCCAATGGGATCCCCGATCTTGGGAGTGATCGCAGAGGCGGTCCTCCAGATATTAGAGCATGAGGCAATGAAAGCTTACAAACCCAAGTTTTGGGCAAGCTATGTCGATGCCACATTTACCATCATTAAACAACAAGATAAAACCAGGTTTATGGGAATCCTCAATTCCATATACCCGGATATCCAGTTCACAATGGAGGAGGAGGCCAATAACAAGCTGGCCTTCCTGGATGTGCAAATCAACCGCAACCCGGATGGGAGCATCGACACAGAGGTATATCAAAAGACCACAAGCATTTTGCACAACGAGAGCAATCACCCCACTGCACATAAAGTCAGCTGCATTCGGACACTGTTTAATAGGATAGACACCCATTGCAGCACACTGACGGCCAAAGCGAAAGAGCGGGCACATCTCTACCAAATCTGCACGCTCAATGGCTATTCAACAGATTTTATCCAATGATGTATCACACCTAGGGCCCGACAACCCATTGAGGGCGCAAGTGGAACATCAACGTGGAGGGTGCTCCCATACATATGGGGGGGGGGTTATCCGAAACTGCTGCATGCATTTTTGCACCGCATGGGGTTAAAGTGGCGCACAAACCAGACCAAACATTGAGTATGAGAGTGATGCACCCAAAAGAAGCACTACAGAAGGAGGAGACATTCTCAGTAATCTACCGTATTAACTGTAGCAATTGTGCAGGCCACTACGTAGGAGAAACAGCCAAATGACTACGAACTATGGTGAATGAACATAAGCTGGCAGTCTGACACAAGGAACAGCTATCCCAGATCTGGATGCACATGGAGGAGCATAGTCACGAGTTCAACTTCCAGGAGGCCGAGGTTGTTGCCTATGACGCAACAAAAGGAGGACGCCTCTTGAAAGAAGCCTGGTTTTCTAACAACAACTCTATCAATAGATACATTGACTTACCACCGGCTTACCAGGCATTAAGCCACCAGGAAGGATTTAATGGAGACTGATCGCTATCGAGGAATGGAGATCGGGGGCACCCTCCCCCCTTTAGGCATAGAGATTGGCCCAGTAAAGGCAAGGCAAACCTGGACCGAGTGCAGGAGAGCCCGGCAGAGCAGCGTCGGAACAGGATGGACGGGGTGTGTGAAGAACGACGCAGACCAGTTACAAAATCATGGGCGAAACAAATGAACTTGGTGGATGCAAGGAGTGTGCCTGGGATGGAGGAGTAGTGATGAGGGGGAGGGAGCTGGGGAAAATGCCTTCAAAGTAATACTTGACAGCTCGGCATCAACCCCCCCCCCCAGGAGAGAAAGCCCAAGCAATACACAATAGGGAAGGAGGTAACAGAAGCCGCACCTCCATCGGTCAGCATGACTAAGGCAAAAACAACAAAGCTAATTACAGGGGGAAGGCAAGGGTGTGGGCCCATCAACTCTTCTGGATAGAGAGCTCTTCTGTCTTGGGATCTGTTGGAGCCATTCTCTCAACTTAGGAGTCACAGCCCCGAGAGCTCCCACCATTACTGGGACCACTTTGGCCTGGCCTTTACTTTCCACATCCTCTCCAGGTCTGCAGTTCTGAAGAAGCTGAGAAAGCTTCTTGGATGAGAAGCAAAACGTCTTCAAAGAAAAACAAGGAAGTCCAGTTGCCTCTTGAAAAAGCACCTTTGGGAGAACCATGACCTGGATGACTGAGAATCTCCATAGACGTCTATATTTGATTTATTAAATACAATAGATGTTCATAGGCTATGACTGATTTGAGCCATGGAAATTCTTGATTCAGTCCACAAGAGGTTTGTTTGCAAAGCCCTGAGTTCTCCACATCTTCCACTGCAGGGGTCCCCAACCCGCGGTCCATAGACCGGCACTGGGCCACAGCATGCCAGAAACTGGGCCGCACAAATAAGCGAAGCCTCATCTGCAGAATGCAGGCAGCACACAAAACCACGTTCCCTCTGGTCCCCGGAAAAACCTCTCTCTATGGAACTGGTGCCCAAAAAGTTGGGGACCGCTATTCTACTGCAGAAACCCAATGAGCAGAAGAGTTCTCCATTGCAAACTATCAATATCTATTCATGGAGAATAACCCAGTCCTCCCCTTTTGCAAGTTGTCTGTACTCTCACTAAATGTGAGTAGATAGCAAAACTTTTCAATATCACCAGGAAAGGTTTATTATATGTGTCATAGGCTAACTTGTTATTTATATTTCATGTTTAAACTTCATGCTTAAAATAAGGTCTTTTCCTTATTTGTTCTCTGTAATTTATGGTAGGTGTTAAAATATCATCCTCATAAATGGATTCAGAATTCTTAAAAAATAGAGATACATTCCATTCCAATTTAATTTAGATTGCCTCTAATTTATGGGGTTCCAAGTTCCTTGAGTCTTCATAGTGAACTTGCAAAGGCGTTTTTTTTCCCTGCAAATTGTATTGTGATCCTCTTGTTTACATAAGTGACTGGATTACAAAAAGATATTGTATACTCTTCGAAGTTACCTGAGTTTCAGGAAATTCCAACACCCCTGACATTCTTTTCGTGCAACCAGAACAAAACATTGCTGAAAAAGAAAGTTATGAACAATAGCAGTCGTCTATAGTTCATGCTTCTGTAGTAGGATATGTAGATTTTCAATGAACTCTTGTGTGCCACTGCCAGGAACTCAGTCAGCTGTTACATTCCCTTTTATGCAAACAGTAATACAGTATTGATTATTGTAAAGTACTTGTCTTGACATAATAGATATCTGAAGAAGCAAAAGAGCTTATCTGCTTCATTTAGAAGTTTGCTCTTGTATATGCATGTCAGATTACTGTAGCTGCAAATGTTAGTTTACATAATCAAGACTTGTTCATAATTCAGAGGACACATTGTGGGGTGAGTAGGGCATGGGCTTTTGAAATAACATTGTTCTTAATACATGCTGCTTTGTAATATAGTATATTCTTCTGAAATACCGTATTTTTCGGAGTATAAGACGCACCTTTCTCCCCCTAAAAGAGGCTGAAAATTTGGGTGCGTCGTATACTCCGAACATAGTTTTTTCAAAGCTTTTTTTTCAGCCCTAACGAGGCGCTAATGATCTTCTCGGTTCTTCCTGGCTTGCAGGCTTTTTTCATTGCTACTCCCTCCGAAGTTTTTTTTCCAGCCCTAAGTCTTTGCAGGCTTTTTTTCATTGCTACTCCCTCCGAAGAAGATTTTTTAAAGCCCTAACCAGGGGATAAAATAATGTGCTGAAGCTGACCAGACTAAGGACGCTAGCCAGATGAATACTTGGTAGGCAGATTTCCCCCCCCCCCCTATTTTCCTCCCCAAAAACTAAGGTGCGTCTTATACTCCGGTGCGACTTATACTCCGAATAATAAGGTATATTGTATTCAATGTATTGTATACTTTTTCTCAAAATTATTTCTCTTGCCTTCAAATATTTAAGTTGAAAATCATTGAAACTATTGTTGAATGTTGTTTATTATTATTATTACGAAACACAGTCCACTGAAGATAGAGGGTGGTGCTGAATATTATAATGAATTCTTTCTAGAGCTAGCAATTGGAATGTTTTGGATAACATATTAATTAACAGAAAAAACTTCTAAAGAAATTTAATTAAATAGTGTAATTAGCAGTTTATTTCCTGCATGGACTTCAAAAGATTAAAGATGTCATTTATTCATACTATAAGTGATAAAATGTAGCACTTCAGCATTTCCATGGGATCTGGTTGCCCAAGAGATAATTTGCTAGTGAAGCTTGTTAACTGCAGGATGCAGAACAGAATTGTATCAAGGCTGTATGTTTGGAACAGATAGAGGCTGAATAGCTGTATATGTAAGGTTCCCAGTGACTGACAGAGAGAGAGGGAGAGGGAGGGAGAGAGAAGAGAGAGAGAGGAGAGAGAGAGGAGAGAGAGAATTAGTAGTTCATGCTTTAAGTTCAGATGTGTTATGCATAGGATTTTGATTTTCTTATGAACAACAAGAGCACATAAGATAAGACAATTAAAGGGAGACATAAAGGGCATGTTACAATTCGGTCAAATGTGAATTTTGAATCTGTTTACATTGATTATTGTATTGACACATTAATATTTCATGGAGTTACAAGTTTTTCTCATGTGATTTTGATAATGGATAACTATGAAGTTGTATCTATAATATGAGAAATTCTGAGCAGCTAAATCCTTCTGATCAGTTGTTAAAAGAAATGATTGATGGAGTGCATTTTCTTCCTGGATTGGCCTTTCTTTAAGGCTTGATCCTTGGCCAGAAGAGAGACAGCTTGCCTTTTCAAACTGTCCTTCCAAGCAAAATTACAATCCTGGTCTCAGAAAATGGTGTGCAATGTGAATTTTCTTATTAAGAGGCCTGATGCAATTCCTGACCAGGTGTTTTATGTGAAAAGCAACAAGTTAAGAAATGCTGCTGTAGGCCTCTTTTTCAGTAATTATATCTCATCTAGATAAAATTTACAATTTGTATGTTTGTGTGTTTCTTGAATACAAGAAAGGGAAAAAAAGAAAAGGGTAAGTTTGTAAAGTAAAATACTTGGCAAACACATCTTTTCCTGAATGAAACAATTTCCATCAAGTTTTTTACATAGATGATCTGTATCTATAAAAAGGGCAGAAATATACTGAATGTTAAATGCTATGCTGCCTTACTAGTATTACAGATAGTACTCAATTTACAACCATTCTTTTAGCAACTGTTCAAAATTACAATGGCACTGAAAAGGATTACTTACACTTGGTCCTTGCACTTACTACTATTGTAGCTTCCCCATGGTCATATGAATGAAATTCAGGCACTTGGCAACTGGCATGTATTTATAAGGTTGCGGGCAAGGGTGGGTTTCACTTACCTTTGCCACCAGTTCGCATCGTGACGTTTCGTGTCCCCTCACGCAATTTCACTTCCGCGCATGCTCAGAAGGTGGATTCAGCCTGAAAGACAGCTGAGGAATTCATCAGCTGTGCTTCGGGCAAAGAAATAAAGGTCCGTATTAACCTGGGGACAGGCGGGAGGGCTTTTTTCAAAGCACAGAACGCTGTGAAGCCATCCAAACACAGAAAAACCAGTCGAAAATTCAGAAAAAAGATGGCGGCAAGCACGGACCGGCACAGACAGAACCGGATCCGTGACACCAAAATTACATCACCAGCGGGTTGCTAATGGTTTGGGCGATCTGGTCCGAACCAGGAGGAACCCACGCCTGGTTGCGGGGTCACAGGGTCATGTGATCACCATTTGTGACCTTCCCAGCCGGCTTCTGACAAGCAAAGTCAATGGGAGAAGCCAAATTTGTTTGAGGTACTTAGCTACTGCAGTGATCCGCTTAACAACTGTGACAAAAAAGGTTGTAAAATTGAGCGTGACTCATTTAACAACTGCCTTGCTTAGCAATGGAAATTCTGGTCCCAATTGTGGTCGTAAGTCAAGGATTACTTGTATTTAATATACATTCAATTTTGAACACGCTCAGAAAGATTGCAGCAAAATGCAGCAATATATGTCATCTTTGATTTAGCGTTTGTGTGTTCCTGGGATGTCAAGATGAAAAGACATAATTTGGTAATTTGAAGAGAAGGGATTGGAGAACAAGATGGAGATATTCATGGCATGGAACAACTTAGCATTACATAGCTAAAAGTAATAACGTAAGATTTCATTGTGAAGTCGAAGAAAAATGCTATGAATTTCAAGGTTCAGTACCTTGAAGGTTAGTTAACTTAGTTTTTCTATGTACTGGGAATATGTGAGAGTAAATTCTGAAATTATACTGCAAACATTGGGTGACCTTATTGACATATTTTAAGGCGAGATTAAAAAAAAAATAGTGTGTTAACCACCAGCATCATCTGCACTCAAAATACCCTGCATGCAGTCAAAAATAATCTGCTTGCAAAATTTGCTCAAAGGCATTCTTTCCATGAAAAATGAAACTGTCTTTCTTGTGACCTTTCCCAACTGGGCATGCAAATTTGTTGGACTTTTCAAAGGCGAACCATT
This sequence comes from Diadophis punctatus similis, assembly GCA_023053685.1. Lineage (NCBI taxonomy): Eukaryota > Metazoa > Chordata > Lepidosauria > Squamata > Dipsadidae > Diadophis > Diadophis punctatus. The sequence continues at coordinate 36,646,402 of JALIGW010000003.1, read as the reverse complement.
CACAATTTGATGTGCTGTGGTTAATTGCAATGTCGCAGTTGGAGACCCAGCGTGAATAGTCCCAAATTGGTATCTTCTGGGAAATGTATGGCATGATCAGTGCTTTGGTTTTGCCGTAGGAATAGTCTGCAATGGAATTTAATAGTGTCTCTAGAGGAAATTTGAGCTAAGAGTGGAGAATTGGAGCATTATCCAACCCTGTGGCCTTCATCTAGATTGAGATTCAATACATATTTGGAAAATGATTGCTAATGTATGCTTGACATGGCTGATTAATAGAATTTTTAGCAGTAAAAGTAATCCTTGTAAGTAGATTGCATTGGAATCAGGTTGTTTTGTTATTCATTGGTTACTTTGTCTAATGCACAATAGCAATTGGTAGTTTTTTTAAAAAAATCAGCTGACCCAATGAGTAACAGAAAGGGGATTTTTAGTTAATATTTAATTAAAGTCCCGTTGGTGTATGACGATCAAGAGGAACTTTAACTTTCATTTTCAAATTTGTTTTTAATATCCTTTTCTTTTTGCACTTCTATTTTTCCCTTTTCCAAGGATTTGAGAACAGTGACTATGATGAGTTTATCCCAGTTTATCTTCAGAATCTTATAATGTTAGAAATCTTGATCATTCTGTGTGTTTCAGAAACTGATTGAGTTTAAACCTATGTTAACAACTTGTAGTTTATGTCTCTCACACCACAAAGAATAAACAGAGTTGTTGTTTATTCTTTAGGAAGCTCAGAATGGTTCTTGTGGTTGCTATTTGACTTTAGAGACACTTAGCTTTAACAGATACAGGCAGCAAATATATTCAGATACTGTAGTTCATATCATTTTCTGTTTTAATGCTATTTTCATAAGTAATTCCCTCCCTCCCTTGTTTTGCAGAGATTCGAGCCCAGCTTATTGAACAACTGAAATGTCTTGATCAGCAATGTGAACTGAGAGTCCAACTGCTCCAAGATTTGCAGGATTTTTTTCGCAAGAAAGCTGAAATTGAAATGGATTACTCCAGGAACCTAGAGAAGCTGGCTGAACGATTTCTGGCAAAAACAAGGAGCACCAAAGACCAGCAATTCAAGTAAATCATTTCTTCTTGGGGCAAATGGGATCTGGGGAGCGAGGGGGAAGTCATAAAACTGGGACGATGCCAGCTACCAGCATGCAAATCACATTGCTTTATGAATGTCATAGTCAGGTTATTGTTGGTTTATATTTCATTTACAATGCAAATATAAGATAGTTCCATTTCTCCTCAATTCTAATGTTAGCTAAAGTGCATTTATATATATATATATATATATATATATATATATATATATATATATATATATATATATATATATATATATATATATATAACATCTCTGTGGTCATTCAGCATTTGTGCTCATCTCCTGATGGCTTGTATAATGGAAAGATTAGAAACTTCTGTGAAATCTATTGCTTCTATGTGAACAGCTTTCTGTAACTGGTGCAATGAAATAAAGTTTGACCTGGAGATGCAGAAAGTTCTAATGCAGATTGTAGCCATCACTCGCATCCTTTTATAGAAGACATTATTAAACAATGTTTTCTAAACTCTACAACTGCATTTTGTTGTTAAGCATGACTATTTCTAGTTATTGTAAATTTGAAATATTTTGGCTTTGACACCTAAGAAGAATTTTGAACATACAACTTCTGCCTTTTTTAACTATAATGTGCAAACACAGGGACGATGGGATGTACTTGGATTATCTCTGCTGCAAAGGAGAAAATGGAAATAAGCTTCTCTGTAGGAAGATGGTGTGGCTGAGTCAGTTATTCTGAATATTCTGAAACTTAGAAGGAAAGTTGCTCTATATCAGTGTAGAGGCTCAGTTTTGGGTAGCAGTAGTGATGTCAAAATTTCAAGTTAGATCAGACCAAAAAACCAGTGCCATTTCGGTCAGTTATGCTTTTATTGTAAAGCTGTGGTACAGAATTTCATAGGTCTGAATGTGCTTCTCTCTCCTTTCCTTTATCTTCATGAGAACTAGGGACTGATTGCCTGAAACATTTACTCATATTGCAGTACATTTTTTTGCTCTGGATTCAGTCACCTTGTTTTGATAGTGCTCTCAATCCAATCCCTCAAGGTTATTCCCTTGGCCCTCTACAAATAGAGACTTTGTTGTGTTGTCGTGTTATTGTTGTTGTTCAGTCACTGAGTTGTATCCAATTCTTCGCAACCCCATGGACCATAGCATGCCAGGCCCCCTTGTCCTCCACTATCTCCCTAAGTTTGCCAAATTCATATTCATTGCATTGATGAAACTATCTAACCATTTCATCCTCTTCTGTCCCTTTCTTCCTTTGCCTTCAATCTTTCCCAACATCAGGTTCTTTTCCAATAAGTCCTCTCTTCTCATTTGGGGGCCAAAGTATTTGAGCTTCAGCTGACTTGGTTGTAGATACAAATAGATATTTAAATTTGCCTGAGGCTTACTGTATTTTTCGGAGTATAAGACGCACCTTTTTACCCCCCAAAAGAGGGTGAAAACTTGGGTGTGTCTTATACACCAAATGTAGCCCACCCAGCCACCACCATCCTTTGGCCTCTGTCTTCCAGCAATTTACCTGCTTGCAGCAAACAGGGAAGAGCCTGTTAAAACAAGCAAGTCATTAGCAGCTTCCCGGCCCCCAGCTGATTTGCTATGTGCTAAAATGAAACTGAAACTAGCTGCAAAGAGGCAAATACCGTATATTCCGGTGTATAAGATGACTGGGCGTATAAGACGACCCCCAACTTTTCCAATTAAAATATAGAGTTTGGGATATACTCTCCGTATAAGACTACCCCTCCTACCATAGTTCTTTTTCTTTCTGTCCTCCTTCCTTCCTAACATCTTTCTTTCTTTCTTTCTTTCTTTCTTTCTTTCTTTCTTTCTTTCTTTCTTTCTTTCTTTCTTTCTTTCTTTCTTTCTTTCTTTCTTTCTTTCTTTCTTTTTTCCCTCTCACTTTTTTCTCTTCCTTCCTCCCACCCTCCCACCTAACATTCCTCTTCTTCCTCTTCCTTCCTTCCTTCCTTCCTTCCTTCCTTCCTTCCTTCCTTCCTTCCTTCCTTCCTTCCTTCCTTCCTTCCTTCCATCTCTGGTCTTCCTTCCTGGTCTTCCTTCCTTCCTTTCATCTCTGGTCTTCCTTCCTTCCTTCCCTTTTCTCTTCTTCCCTCTTTCCTAGCCCTCAGCACCACAAGATCCTTTTTTCCAGGTGAAGGAAAGAGTGCTGGTGGCGGCTGCGGTCGCGCCGAGGGAGTGCGCTGCTGAGAGGCATCTCGCGTGGGGAGGAAACTTCGTCTGACTCCGCTTCCAGAGCGAGCGAGCGAGCGAGAGCAGCGCAGCCACAGGGAGGCAAGCAGCCCGCTCTGCCACTCAAGCCAGCGGCCGCCGGAAGCAACAAGGGCGTTAGGAGAAGAGAAGGAGAAGATAGAAGTGAAGGAAAGAGTGCTGGTGGCGGTGGTGGCGCTCTTCCTTCTCTTTTCCTAACACCCTTGTTGCTTCCGGCAGCCACTGGCTTGAGTGGCAGAGCGGGCTGCTTGCTTCCCTTCCCGCTGTGGGTGCGCTGCTCTCGCTCGTTTGCTCACTCTGGAAGCGGAGCCAGACGAAGGTTCCTCCCCGCGTGAGATGCCTCTCAGCCGCGCGCTCCCTCGGCGCAACTGCAGCCGCTGCCGCTCCTGCCCGCGTCTCCCGCCTGTCTCTTGCCTTAAGCTGCCAGCTGATGGTGGCGGCTGCAGCCTTCCCAGCAGGCGACTGAGACGCAGGGCAGCATCGGGGCTCCGAGGCTCCTTCGGCCGCTTGGCTGGAGAACGGCGGGGATGCGTCTGCGGCCGTTTTTGAGCTCCCCCCGGCTCGGAAGTTTTAGTACCCGGCATATAAGACGACCCCCGACTTTGGAGAAGATTTTCAAGGGGTAAAAAGTCGTCTTATACGCCGGCACATACGGTAGCTGGGAGAGACACGCCAATTTTTTATTTTCTGCTGAACTGGATGCAAGGGGATAAGTGAATAACTATAAATGTCTGTAGAATGTTCAAATTAAGTAAGTGATTCATGTTCTTTAATTCTGATTATAATGTGGTATGTAATTGTGGAATCAAAATGCAGGACCCAAAGTGAATTTAAGTACTGTTTGAAAATATTTTTGGATATTTAAATTATCCTTGCTGTTTTGTCAAGGCTTGATGTTTATGTTTATTTTTCAGACTTTTAGGATGATGAGATAACATGTGCAAATGTTGAATTTTCTTCTCCTTTGACAGTATCTACAGTATGTTAAAATACCAAGTATGGACTTTTACAGTGCTGCAGTTTCTTATTTTATATAAGAAATTTTTTTGGAACAGAATTACTAGTTTCTATAGGAAACAGAAACTATTTTAGAAATAGAAGTTATTGCTATAGAAATTATTGCTATAGGAGTTGCTTTTATAGAATGTAGGATTCCTATCAAAATCCTAGAAAATATATGTTCGCCTTAAAATGTTTTTGACCTTCAGATTTTCAAATATGAGGGGCTGATTACATCTCAAAATAACAGAAACAGATAGTTGGCAAGGAGAATTAAACTGTCATTTGTAATTCTAAACTTTTCTGCTTTTAACATACGTTGCCAGTCTGTCAAATGTATTAATACCAAATCTGCTACAGAATACGGAAAAGTAAATTCACCTTCAAGTTGTTGATTGATTATATGTTCCTGTAGTTTCCTTGGCTGTAATACAGCAGTGATTTGTCTTTACCTGGAATGTTTCTTTTTTCTACTTCCCTGTCTGGCCTGCAGTACTGTTGTTCCCTGGAGTTGTCCTATTCAAGTATTGGCCAGATCTGACTTTTTCAAATATAAATAGGACAGGCTACCAAGAAAACAAAAGGTGTTTCTGTAGTTAGGATTTCATATTGGTTTTTATTTTTTTTATTTTTCTAGCAATAAGTGCAAGAATGAGCTTTCATTTCAGCATGCCATTAAATTTCATTAATATAAATCCCTCCCATTACAGCCATAACTTATATTTCTGCTTTCCTTCTGAGGAGCATGTTCAACTGAATATCAGGTATGGAAATGGCCCAAGTGACCTAAAAGGTTTTTGATTGATGCTGCAGGGTGAATCACTGAAAAGAGTGAGGTTACCAGTTTTTAAAACAAAGTCTTAAGTTCCCATAGAAGACAGTATACATAGCTCAGGGTTGAACTTTGGAGTCCTTGGTATTCTCTGAACTTGGTTAATGGCTTGCAGATGTTTCATTATCCAACTAGGTAATATCATAAATGATGTTACCTGGTTGGATAATGAAACATCTGGAAGCAAACAACCAAACTTAGAAAGCACCAAGGATTCCACAGACTCTTAAGTAATTATACTGTGAGTGAGCCATCAGTTCAAGAGCTAAATTTTCAAAAGAGGGCAAGAGCAAGCAAAGGGACTAGGGAAACAAATGCAGATGGTATTGTTCAGAGGCATTTTTTTTTTTTGGCAGATTCCCACTAATTTCTGTTGTTATCACAGTCAACCCATCCCTCCCTAATAGTCTTTCCTGTTGTTCTTTAAGAAGTAGGTTCATCTTCCTCTTGGCAGCAAGTTCTGCCTTCTTTCATAGACAGTGAATAGAGAAGGACCTACTGCAGATCAGAAAGAGCTGCAACTCTGGTAGCAGAGAATAAAGCTAGCTAGAGTGTTCATGAAAAATAAACAGGAAATGGAAGGGATGTTTTCAATCTTTCCAACCTAATGCTAGAAAGAAATCACACAAAAGAGATTTAGGATTCCGTCTGTTGTCTACCTGCCTGCTTGTTCATCTATGTGTCTATCAGCGGATTAACTGTTTGTCACACAATTGGCTTTCTGAATACTTATGAGCTGTCTATTTTTTATTGTTCCACTTTTTAAAAGTGTAAACATACAAAATTATGCAGAATCGGGTGGCCTTTACATTGTATTAAATTAATCTACTTTTCTTTTTTTAATTATTTTATAATATAAAATATAAAGATACAAAAGAAAATGGTAGGAAAAATAGGGGAGGGAAAAGGGAAGGCAAAATGTAGGAAAAAGGGGTGAAAGAAAAAAAAACATCCCATTGACTTCCAACTCCCCTTGGTGCAGCAGTAGAATAAGATAACATCAAACCTCAACGTTTTACTTTAACATAATAGTATAAACTAGCTACCGTATTTTTCGGAGTATAAGACACACCTTTACTCCCCAAAAGAGGGTCAAAAACTGGGTGCGTCTTATACTCCAAATGTAGCCCCCACTCTACCTGCCAGCCCGCCACTCAGCCTGGGGAGGAAAGCGTTTTCAGGCGGCAGCGCTGCGATCCCCTCCCCGATTCCAAAAACGGGGCGTGCAACCTGCGCTGCCCGCCACCGGAAATGCAATGCTCTTCTTTCCCGAGAAGGACCCTCGGTCAGCCATCTCCAGGGAGCCACCCCCGTCCTCAGGAGGCAGCGTCCCCTTTAAGAATAAAGGAGCTTTTTTATTTTTTTATTTCCCTCCTTCCAGCCTGAGCCGGCCGATCGTGAGCCTGCCGGCAATGACAGCGCACCGCAGACGTTCGTGGAGGGGAGGGGGAAGGTGACCGCTTGCCACCACCGCCGCGGCGCAGGTATTGGCGGGTTGGAGGGTCCTTGTCCTGCTGCTGCCCCAAGGAAGCTGCGGAGCTGAAGAAGCCTCCACCCACCTGCCAGCTCGCCACTCTGCCTGGGGAGGAAAGCGTTTTCATGCGGCAGCGCTGCGATCCCCTCCCCGATTCCAAAAGGCTGAGTTGTGAGCTGGTAGGTGGGTGGAGGCTTCTTCAGCTCCGCAGCTTCCTTCGGGCAGCAGCAGGACAAGGACCCCCCAACCTGCCAATACCTGCGCGGCGGTGGCAGTGGCAAGCGATCACCTCCCCCCTCCCCTCCACGAATGTCTGTGGTGCGCTGTCATTGCCAGCGGGCTCGCGATCGGCCGGCTCAGGCAGAGACCCCCGCGGCAGCAGGGGCTGCAATGCAACGCCCTGAGCAGCATGCAAAAAGTCCTTCCTCCAATTTTGGAATCAGGGAGGGAGCAGGGCACTCAAGGAAAGAAAAGACATTCATCTTTTTTTAAAAAAAACAACAACCCTATTATGATGGATTCAACTGCCACATTACAGCTAATGGGTAATGTGAAATAAAACATTGAGTGTAACTAATTTTTCTAAAAAGCCTTGTGTCCATTGAAACCCCACCAAAGCCAGCAGATTTATTTCAAAGAGAGGGAGGGAGGAAGAGGGGGGGAGGGAGAGAGAGAGAGAGAGAGAGGAGGGAGGCATACCACAGTCACTTGCTAAAGTATTGAATGCTAGGTATGGCAGAATTGTTTTTTTCTTGTTTTGCTCCCCCAAAATTAAGGTGCGTCCTATATTCCGGTGGGTCCTATACTCCGAAAAATACGGTATATCTATAATAATAAAACAAGATTTAATCTAGAGAGAAATTCTGGAAAAAGAAAGACCGTGTTTGAAAATCAGTCTGGGGCTTCAGAAAAAATATTTCAAACAAACCTTTTCCCTGGGGTATCCCTGTGGGAGAGACTATTAGTCAGAGGCTTAAAATACTGTATTGCCAACTGTTTCATTCAAACTCTTCTTCATTTTGGTCCTGTGACCAAGATTAGAACATATGCAGACTACCGTGTGTTTCCCAGTACACTTACACAGAAACACACAGAAGGCAGCATGATGGGAGGAGAGAAACGGGCATACAAAGACACAACATGTTATTTCATTACACAAAAAAATGATACTAACGCTTCCTATACCCAGTGCTGATAACGTGCTGGAAAGAATTCCAGAAAGTCTGCTGTGTATATGCTTTCCTTATTTTATTGCAGTTTTTTTTTAATAAAAAGCTTTCAATTCAATGGCAAATCTTGAGGTGGGAAAAGCAGAGTGAACAGGAGGTGGGTGATGGAAAAATATGTTCTCCCAGATGCTCTCATTATTACTTAACTTTGCTGCCAAATTTTGGCAAATAACAGGAAACGGAGACAAAGGAAATTGTCATTCTAGCAACAACTTTTAATTCAGACATATGTTGAACAGGGAGATTGGAGGTCCCTAAAACTAAGAAAGTAGCATTGGGGACTTGTTGCAAAACTGATTGTAACCAGGAAACAAAAACTGGCAGATAAAGGTTAAAGAAATATGTACTACCTTATATGATTGATACGTTTTGTAGGGACTAATTGTCTACTCCTATCTTATATAAGCATAACTTCAAATGTCAGTGATAGCAAAAGAATTATGGAGATAGAGTTACAGTTCTCAACAGCTTGGAATTTGGAATGTATAGTGTTTTACTTGTAGATGGTTTTGCAGTTTACTAATATTTATTCTCATCCCTATTGTTTTCCATCCTCCCTTTGTGTTCAGAAACTCTCATTATGTCTTGAGCAATTGTTTAGGCTTTTTGTGCTGTACCACAAAGATTTTTAGATTCTTTTAATTAGAATAATGAGCTTTCATTCTACAAACAAAGTAGCATCCCAGCATCCCTATTTTCAAATATAAGCTCCATTAATTTGTTCCTTCAGTTAAAAAAGGAAAAAAGAAACAAAAGTGATTGCTGAAAAATATATCGAACTGCTCCCAAAACCGAGGAGGATGGGTGGGTAGAGAAAATGTTATGGAGTGATGGCAGGCAGTAAAATTACAAATTTATGTCAGTAAAGTGGGTATTTTGTGACCATATAAGCTACTCTCTCACCCATTTGTCAGAGTGCTTTATTATACTTTTTTAAAATCCACATGTGATAACTAGACCCTAAGGATGGATATACAGCATCTCAGGAATCGGATGTGGCAAATCCACATTTTCAGACATTGAATACAACTGTGACTCTTTTGCCTTCCAAAGCTTCCTGTTCCCACCATCACTACCAAGGCCACTTTCTCAAAATGCTTAGAATTCTTTTCCCTCCTAGAAAAAGAGAAGGTCTAGAAATTTCCCCCATCAGATATACAAGTGCTTATACCAAGCTTTTCTTTGGTATCTAAGACAACTTGCCACAGCCAACTCACTGCAGCCAACGGGACAGCTCGCCACAATTGGACAATTCACCACAGAACAAGAGTTATACTAATATAGAAGAAATGATGGAATAGAATAATTAAAGGACGCAAAATGAGGGACAAAATGAAATGTGAATGACAAAAATTAAAATTATTTTTTAAAATTATTTTAAATAATAAAATTGAATTTTTGAATTGTCCCTTGCTGAGTTGGCTATTGTAAGTTGGCCATGGCAAACTGGCCGTGGCGAGTTGGCTACAGCGAGTTGACCATGGCAAGTTGTCACATTCTGTTTCTTTGTCTTCTTCCCCATTGAATGCTACTTCTCCAGTGTCAGAGAATCACAGAATTGGAAAGGACCAATTCACCGATTTTCAACCTTGCTTGAAAATCTACAACAGTAGAAAACCCACAATTCCACAGGGTTCCATTGCTCACTAGCTTTCACAGTCAGTAAGTTCCTCCTTATTTCATGTTTGGATTTGCCTGTGTAAAGCTTTCAACAAGTTTGAAGAATCCAAGATATGACATATTTTACTTGACAAACCCAGGCCCCAACAAGATAATAGTAATTGTCAAGCCATAGATAGGTATTTGAGACATTCATGAAGTACAATAGGGATTTAACCATTCCTTCCACTTTTCCTCAGCAAGAGTAATGATTAATGTGAAAAACAATGGGCAGGAAAATGCATCCTTTCTTACATTCTTTTTTGTAAAAACACCTTCTTTACCCCTTATTGTTCCAAACCATTGCCCCAGTAAGCATGGATTTGGAACATGCTCCTGAAGAGAATGAGCAGGGGTGTGGAGGAAAAACATTTGAAGGATATCACCTCAGTGATGTATCTGAGGTGACCAAGATAGAAGTAATGTGATTGTAACTTTTCTGATTAATAATTTAGGCAGCATGCCATTTCCTCCCATCCTCTTAGCTTATTTCCAGATGGAGAGGCAGTAAAAAAAAGTAAGAAAGCTGAAACAACATTATCTGTGTCTACCGTTTGTAACTGTTTCCCCATATTCACATTAGTATGAGCAAATATATATTTTAGAAAGTCATATTTGGCCAATATTGCACATATGAAATCTTGTTATTATAAGGGACCACATTCCTTCTCTCTTATATGATTAGAACGATCACACTGGGAAAATGGAACTTTGTTTTAGTTCACTTGCTTAAGCATCTTTGGTTGTTCTATCTAAAGGATCTTTCATATGGATAACAAATCCATATTAAAAGCCAAAACTGAGACTATGTGCTAAGAGGTTGATCACCATCTGTTTTCAATTAGGTGAAAGCAAAACCTGGAAGTTAGCAGAAAATAACAACACAGCAGAATACCCAGGGAAAGAGACAATTAATTGTGAAAATCTTGATATCTTCCAGAACAATCTTGTAGACCTCCCTTGAGTTAAAAAAAAATATCACAGATACAGTAGAACAAATTTCAAGCACCTTGGCCGAGAAGCCCTTTCTTAGTTAATTGCAACTTATGTCATCTTAGAGACTTTGTTTTCTGAAGTGCAAAATTATTTCCAGCATCACTTTGCCTTTGTTTCCTTCCCCTTTAATTTTAGAAATACTGTTGTAAATTTTTCATTTGAAACTTTTAGTTGTACTAACTGCTCAGTGAGCTTTAATAATTTACATGTATTTTAAGTCTAGAACTTCAGTCTTTTTTAAAAACGGTATAGCCCAGTATTGGCAAACATTTTCGGCACCAAGTGCCGAAACGGGAGCGCACACGAACCTTTTCGGCACCACGTGCCAAAATGGAAGTGCACATGTACACGCGCACGTGTGTGCCTGAAACCAGAAAAGCAGATGATCTTCTTGTTTTGGGCGCACATGCGTGTGTGAAGACTGGCTGTCCAGTGCGCATGCGCTGGCACCGCCTTGCATTTCAGGGGTCCTTGCACCTCCCTGCCTGCCCACTGCTCCCCACTGGTGACCCGGTTCTGCAGCCCCGGACAGGGAGAGAAAGTTGTGCGGGGAATGCCGCCTCCTTCTGCTGGAAAACCAGAGCCCCTTCCTGGCCTCGGAACTAGCCAGCGCAGCCCCCCACTCATGCCACTTCTGCCAAGGGAGCGCGACTGCTTCCTGGCTGGCGCACCTCTTACCGCTTCCTGTGACCACTTCCTGGCCGGCGTGTCTCCATGCGTTAGGAGCTGCGCTCTCCTCCGGCCCTCCTGGAGCAGCTCACCTCCCCCATGGCGGCTTCTCCTCCTCCTGGCTACTGCAGCATCCCGGCCAGAAGCGGCAAACTGCCGGGGGCTAGGGGGTGCACTGGAACCCAGAAGAGGAAGGTGAGCAGAGCTGCCTGCCAGGATGGGTAGGCTGGGGCTTCCCTCCCTCCCAGGCCAAGCGGGCTTCTTGCACGGCCCCAGGCCTCCGGCAGGGAGGGAGGAAAGCCCCGGCCCGCCTGTCCTGGCCAGCTGCTCTGCTCCCCTTTCTCTTCTAGGGAAGCGGCGGCGCGAGAACCGCAACCACTGGGGGGGGCGAGGTGGCGCGCTGGAACCCGGAAGAGGAAGGGGAGCAGAACTGCCGGCCAGGATGGGAGGGCTGGGGCTTCCCTCCCTGCCTGAGCAGGCTTCTTGCGCGACCCCAGGCCTCCAGCAGGGAGGAAGGGAAGCCCTAGCCTGCCCGTCCTTGCTACCGCCACCCCCTCGCCCCCGGCAGCGGCAGGAGCAGCGGGCAGGGCAGTCGGCCGCCTAGCCAGCAAGTGCTGTCCCATGCACCCGAGCCGTCCAGGCGCTCCTGACGTGTCAGTGCCGCGGGCTGTAGGTCTGGGGCCGCACAAGAAGCCCGTTCGGGCGGGGAGGGAGGAAAGCCCTGGCCCGTCTGTCCTGGCCGGCAGCTCTGCTCTCCTTGTCTTCCGGGTTCTGTCGCACCGGCCACCTGGTCTTCACACGTGCAGGAGCGCCGGAAACCGGAAGATCATATTCCTGGCGCGCGCATGTGCTGCTCGTCTGCTTTCTGGTGCTCCCGCACGCGTGAAGACCAGCTGGCCGGCACGCCGGCTCCACGTGCCCGGAGAGATGGCTCTGCGTGCCACATCCGGCACGCGTGCGATAGGTTCGCCATCACGGGTATAGCCTATCTGAAGGAAGCAAGCAAGTCCATATTTGTAACCTTTGTTTGGATCATTATAGGACTGTAATGTTAACTAAAGTAGGTATTGTAGTTGAGCTGAAATTGTCACATAGGTCCATTGTCCTTGGATTATTTTAATTATTTATTTGTTCTGTGAGGCTAAATATCTGACTGTTCATATAGTCTTGCTTTTAAAAAATCTCAGCACTTGACTGATTCAGTCAGGTGAATATTATTGGCTTACTAGAGGCTATAAGCTAAGATGCTTTGGAATTATAACCCTGCTATAGAGATAAAAGCATATAATTTATTAAGGTTGATTAGCATTTAGAAAGGAATATGAATTTTTTAAAATTCTGTGCACCCCGTACAAGAAGTAGCAGATGTATTTATTCATGATTTCTCTATTTTAATTTTCTTTTAATCTCAGTGTTCATTTGAAAAGTATCAAACCAGCTAATGTAAGACAAACCCTCCTTGCCCTCCATAATACAAAACCAAAAATGTATTCAGGGAAGAAGAGAAAACCATTCTTATTATCTCTGGGAATGGGAAGCTGTTCAGGGCCCAATTCAGCTGGTCTTTGAGCAGTGCCATTTCTGTGGCTTTTTCTCCCCAGCTCACCCTCTGCTGTAACTGCTGTTGGGTGATGGTTAAAGGAGGGGGAAAAAGCCAAATGAAGATAGTCTTTCAACCAACTTGATAGTGGGCCCCGATTTCCATCTCGCCTTCTGCTGTGGCAGATTGACTGGCTGCTATTAGATGATAGCATGGGATTTTGAGTTGGCACAAAGCAAATGTCAGGATCTTTCCTATGGCCAGAAAAGAAAAGCTGCTTTTTCATTGGTTTCATGTCACAAGAGTTATAATGAGAATTTTACTACCTTTCCTCTTTTTCCCTCCCTTGCTACTACAAAAATAAAAAATGCAGCATTTTCCACCGAAAAATTATTTAGAATAGAATAGAATAGAATAGAATTCTTTATTGGCCAAGTGTGATTGGACACACAAGGAATTTGTCTTTGGTGCGTATGCTCTCAGTGTACATAAAAGAAAAGATACATTTGTCAAGAATGGTTGTCATAGGGTTCAAGTAAGCAATCAGGAAACAATATGAATATAAATCGTAAGGATATAAGCAACAAGTTACAGTCATACAGTCATAAGTGGGAGGAGATGGGTGATAGGAACGATGAGAAAAACTAATAGTAGTAGTAATGAAGCCTAGTGAATAGTTTTACAGTGGTGAGGGAATTATTTGTTTAGCAGAGTGATGGCGTTCGGGAAAAAACTGTTCTTGTGTCTAGTTGTCTTGGTGTGCAGTGCTCTATAGCGACGTTTTGAGGGTAGGAGTTGAAGCAATTTATGTCCAGGATGCGAGGGGTCAGTAAATATTTTCACGGCCCTCTTTTTGACTTGTGCAGTATACAGGTCCTCAATGGAAGGCAGGTTGGCAGCAATTGTTTTTTCTGCAGTTCTGATTATCCTCTGAAGTCTGTGTCTGTCTTGTTGGGTTGCAGAACCAAACCAGACAGTTATAGAGGTGCAGATGCAGGTGTCTCTTGTGATTGAACATTTTTATGTATTTAAATACGTTACATGTCTTTTAATTAAGAATCTACCAGTTTACTCTATTTAAACCTATTTTGTTATAATCTAATATAGTTCCATGTATGATACTTGAAGTAATAGAAAATCACTGTAGTTATGACAGCTGTTGAAAGGGAAATGCCCAGAGAAATAAATTTTGTCAGCAGAAAAACTCAGGAAACCACCTAAACTTGGTGTGAAAATAATTTCACATATTAGGTGCCACAAAGGAACACACACTCCTTAGCATACGCCTTAACATATTGTGGAATGGCGAGCCCCAGGCCTCCAGTATTACTGTATTTTTCAGAGTATAAGACGCACCTTTTTCCTCTCTAAAAGTGGCTGAAAATTTGGATGTGTCTTATACTTCGAATGTAGCTTTTTTTCCAGCCCTAACTAGGTGCTAACAGATCTTCCCAGCTCTTACCTTGCAGGCTTTTTCATTGTTACTCTCTCCAAAGAATGTTTTTCCAGCCCTAAGTCTTTGCAGAATTTTTTTTCATTGCTCTACTTGCTCCGAATAAGTTTTTTTCTAGCCCTAACCAGGTGCTAACTATCTTCCCAGCTCTTACTGGCTTGCAGGCTCTTTCATTGTTATTCTCTCAGAAGAAGGTTTTTTTAAGTCCTAACCAGGGGATAAAATAATGTGCTGAAGCTGACCAGACTAAGGATGCTAGCCAGATGAATACCTGGTAGGCAGATTGTTTTCCTCCCCCAAAACTAAGTTGCATCTTATACTCCGGTGCATTTTATAATCTGAAAAATACGGTATTTCTTTTTTGGAAAGTAGGCTTCGGAAATGACCTTAACATATCAACTGGGAGTTTCTGCAAAATTCATAAAGTCTTTGATTTTCAGTGGAATTTTAAATTTCTCTGGAGAGGATATAAAGAAGCCAGTTTGTAGCATGTGTTGTTCCTTCTGGGAATTGGTTTCTGTAGGTTGGAAATTTAAGTCCAATGGCTTTAATAACGTTTTATTAGAATCCTCTTAGTTGTGGCAGTAGCAACTATTTCTAATTTTGACGTATTTGCAGCAGTTAGACATGATCTCTTTTAATATGCTGGCATTGCTTTTTTTCTCATCTCAAGATGAGGCTGTTATTCTTCAGAGAGTCATGCTTTCAATCTCAGCTGTTTGTGTCACCTGCCATCTGTCGATCACCAGTGATTTGAAATACCAAGCTCTGCTAAATCACAGCTTGAAACAAAGTTTCAAAGTAATTGGGTAAACTAAACTATGTAAGATTTGGGTCAAATTGCTTGAGGAACTTAATTTTTTCCTTCTGCTAAGCTGCCATGGGAATAGCATCCTAGTATGTTATTCTTGGTTTCTTACAGGTCCATTGTAATATAAACAGCCATGCATATACAGTATTGCTTACTATGAAAGGAAATAGTGTGATGGTATGTATGTAAGTATACCATCTGCTGTAAACATGCTCCTCATATAAAATAAAACCAGTACCCCTAGACTGATTATTATTTTCCTTGGTCATTATAGAAAGAATGCCAATAGAAAATAACTCCTGGTGATCCCTTGACTCTAGTATGCCTTTCCAGAGAAAATTCTTCCAGCTCTTTTAAGGTTGCTTTGTTATTATATCTATGTGTTTTAATTGTTTTCTCTGAAGCTGTTTTAATTAGTGTAACTATTCATTTAATTTACAGTTTTATTATTACGCACATGATATTGCGGTTTCAGTTAGAAATGAGTTTTAAGATCTGTGCAAGCTATCTTGAAAAAAAAAACCTGTCTGCTTCTTAAATAAATCCCAGTACCCTAATATTTCAGGTAAAATATTTCAATGAAAGACTCTTGGGAGCCCAATAGAATTTACTTTGTACAAATTATGATAGCATTTCAAATCTGTTTCTGAAATTTCAGTGGATACAAAGCAAAAGGCATTTCCATTGGAAGTCCTTATCTGCTTTCTTACTGTTAAAGGACTTCTGTTTGGGATGGGAGGATGCTGAGCTGACTGTACTGCTATTGGCTAATGTTATCATGCATCCCCACCCCCTGTAGCTCAATCTATGGAAGTTGCTTGCTAGGAAGCAAGTATAATACTGCACATACCCAATTTTTGTACAATAGTATTTCATAGAAAATTTTGCTTGCCCAAACACAGTTGGATTACCAGAAGTTGGTCAGAGCGGAGCTCTTTTTAAGGGTAGCCACATGAAAAGCATGTTGCATTAATCCATACAAGAGATTATCAGTGACTGAGAGAAGGATCCTGACCAGGAAGGGGCACAACTAGCGCACAACATCTAGATGGATTCCCAGATTATACACTGGATCCATCTGGAGCAGTACAACAATGGTATTAAGCCCCTAAATACAGAAGAGCCCAGCACCCACAGCCACTCTATCTCACCAGGGTTCAGTTGAAGCCTGTTCCCCATCCAGATCCCCACAGCCACCAGGCACCACAAAAGAGCATCAATAGCATTGCTCAGTTATACAATTGGATATCATTTGCATACTAATGGTTGCTCCTCCCATGGTTATATAGGATCTCATTGAGCGGTTTCATGTAGATGTTAAAAAGGAGCAGAGAGAGACCGAGCCCTGCGGCACCCCATAAAGGAGGGCACATGGATGGGACATCTCGCTTTCTATCAATATTTATCGGGACTGATCACAGAAGAAAGAGGTCACCCCACCCTCAACTCCCAGAACCAACACAAAAGAATACCGTGGTTGATGTACTGAAGACCAAGCTGAATGTACTAATTCCCACTCCTGCCAGAGATCATCCAACCAATGCCATTACTGTCCCATTTCAGAAACCCCATTGGAAAAAGAGTCCAGATAAACTGTTTCATCCAGGACCTTCTTGACCATCTTCCCTAAAAAGTTCAGTGTCAGATAATTTAGACATCCTTGCTAGAGCATTTAGCCACCTTTCACCAGTAGTTACACTGGAATGTCTGACTGTCTGTCTGTCTATCTCTTAAACCATTTCTTACTTTATACCTTGTATATAAAATTCTTACTGCCTAGTTTGGTTCATCCAAGAAACATATGTGGTTGAATCTTACATAGCTCAAACGTGTTATGCATTTTAGAACATTTTTAGCTAGGGATGAAGAATTTACTTTGAGCCAAGAACTAAATAAACTTAGGGCAAATGTTCCAGGGTCAGCATATGCTGAGTATGAGAGTAGGGAATATGCACGGCACCAAGTTGATGGAGCCTTTCTGGTATGGCTAGACAGCTCTGTAATACTTGCCTGAAATCTTATATTCTCTCCCCTTTGGATATTGCTTCCAAAATTCATTTACATTCAGTGACAGTTGAGAACTCCACCTAAACTCACTCAGGACTAATGAGTTTCAATGAAACTCATTCCAAAAACTTTTTAATCAGAAGGAGTCTTGCTATAAAGCTTGTTTTTGAGTGTAGGTGTGAGTGGTTCTTCATTTTTCTCTGCCTTCTGGCAATGACGCTACGCTCACAGCTTTGGAATTACTGTATTTTTTTGGAGTATAAGACCCACCGGAGTATAAAACACACCTAGATTTTAGAGGAGGAAAACAAGGGAAAAATATTCTGAACCAAATGGTGTAGTAATTATATTATTTAATAAAATACAAGTGTAGCAGAATACTTTTTACAACCATGTATACTTTTTACAACCATGTATACTTTTTACAAACTTCAAACTTGACAGCTTTAAGACTAGTGGACTTCAACTCCCAGAATTCCTCCTCCAGTCATGCTAGATGTTGTAATTAGTCGGCAAAAACACTCCAGTTTTTAGCCCATTTATTTTGCAAAAACAGGGCATGCAGAGGCTATGGGAAGCCTGCAGAGCACTCCTAGGGGTTGGGGGAAGGCAAAAACGCCCCCATTTTTGCAAAAAACGTTTTAAGCAAAAATAGGATGCAAGGGCGGAGCTTCGGGAGGCCCAAAATGGCTGTGTTTGGTGTATAAGATGCACCTGCATTTCCACCCTCTTTTTGGGGGCAATAGGTGCGTCTTATACTCCGAAAAATACGGTAGGTTTTCAGAGCCAGGTGTCTGGTTTACAGGTTTATACAAAACAGAAGGCACCTAACATTTTAGATATTTCTAAGACTTTAGGCAAACAGAGTTCCCTTGTTTATTTAGTCCTGCATGTTCCATTCAAAAGACAGTATTTAGTCTAAAATGCACCTGTGCTGAAATTAAAACTGTCAAGAAACTACATTGGGATTTTATACATGGAAAAGATGTTCTCTGCTCTTTTTAAGAAATCCACATGTACCATTGTACTGCCATCTATATTGTTGATCCTAAAAGGCAGAAGCTATCTACCTCTTCAGTATCTTCACTCTCAGTTCTAAAGCTGGCTGTTAAACTTGTTGTTATCAGTTTGGCCTTATATGTACCTTTTTTAAACTGTGCTCCTTGACTTTTATTACTAGAGTTTACAGATCCTTTCATTTTCGGCTGTTAGACTAATATCAGTATACTGCAAGTTATTGATGTTTCTTTCTCCAGTTTTAAAACCACATTCAACTTTCCTTAATTCAGCGTTTACTGTAGGTTTGAGTACATAAGTGGAGATTATTATACAGCCTATAAAGGTTCTTTTGCCAACCTGCAATCAACCTGTTTTGCCATGTTCTGTTTACACTCTGACTTCCTGACCTGTATGTGTCATATTCTTCTAAATGACTTGTTCATTCCACTGCTCCTCTGGTTCCTTATTGTTGAAGTTCAGGACTTCAAAGTGATTCCTGATGTTCCTCTTGAAAATGGTGGATCTTTGTTCAAGATCATATTGGGAAAGCTGACTGGCTTTCTTCTTTAGCTTAACTTGGAACTTGCACACGAGTAGTTTGTGTTCTGTGCCCAGCCCTTTGATGCTATAGTTGAGCACCTCCACCACTTTTTAATAATAATATAATCAATTTGATTTCTGTATACGGCATCCAGTGATGTCAGTCTATGCAGGTGTCGTTTTGATTGTTTGAAGACGGTATAAGCTGTGAAGAAATAATTGGAGTGCAAAACTTGTTAGGTCAGTCTCCTGCTTTGTTTCAATTCCTGAGCTATACAATTCAACCTCAGTTTCATCCTTAATGTTTTCAACTTTGGCATTCCATCATAAGCAGCACATCTTGCTTGAATGCTTTGTTGATTTCAAAATCAACTTGTTCATAAAACTCATCAGCTTGGTCTTCTTCTGCTTCAGTGGTTGGAGCATAAACCATGGATGATCATCATATTAAAGGGTCAAGTCCATGAAGTCTAGTTGATATTATTTGGTCATTGATTTCATTGTAGCCAAGTACTGTTCTTGCTACATTCTTCCTAAGTATAGAAACAGTGTCATTCCTTTTTGGGTTCTATGTCCTGAATAGTAAACAGTACAATATTCTGACTGAAAGTGTACAGTTTCAGTCTATCTTGCTTTGCTACTGCCTAGGAAGTTAACCTGTAATCATTTCATTTCATCTTCCATGACGTTGAGCTTTCCAATGTTCATCTTCTCATGTTCCTGGTTCTCACTGTAAACTATGTCTTTGCAGTTTTAGATTTTCTTTTTCTGTATGGCAATATCAGCAACTAGATATCCTGTTGGCTGTAATCCTGGAATGTTGAAGACCAACCCATCTGAGGAGCCATCATCCAATACTATAGCATCAATCATTTCATATTTTCTATCTATAGTATGAATTGATGCCAATGCACTCAAGTGATCATCTACCTCCAGCATCTTCCTATATTACTGCTGCCCAATATAGGCGCCTGCTTGCTTTAACTGGGCAGGTAGGATGACTTTCACACCTTGGGTCACTGTGCTGGGAAACTTGGTACACACTTTCAATATTTTTTGTACATCCCTCTCTGGAACATCCCCCTTCCCCTGCCACATTGAGTTAGCACAGCAAGACTTGTTGTGGGGTTGGGGAATGTTAAGTGTTAGGTAATTCTAATAGGAAATGTATGCAATAATAGTCCAATATTACAAATAAGCCATTGACAATCTCAGTCCCCTGGAGTTAAAATCATTACCTTATTCAATTTATCACTTCGGTTGAATAGCTAGAAAAAGGTGCATACTACTCTAACTCTGTCCTTTCAAAAGGAGGAGAAGGAGGAGGCAAAGAGTAGAGCATGCATTCTTTTTAATGTTCAGGGGTACAGTTCTGTAATGCTACAATTCTATAATGTTTTGATATGTTACGGAGGCACTTCATTCTATTTTTCCGTTTGGCGTATAGTTTTTGACTTTATGCTGTGCTTAGAATTTTTTTTCCTGTCTGGCCAATTTGATTATATTTGGATTGCTGAAAAGAATTACTTGGGTTGCAAATGAACAAGCAGATATTGCCTGCTATTCATAAACAAACTGTTTATGCACCTAGTCTTTGTAACAGGAAGGCTAGTGTTTGAAAGCCAAATACCTGTAGGCAATTTGTAAAGTCCCCACAGTGCCCCTTAGTATTTGACTATTGTATCGCCCTAGGCTTACTAATCCTGTGCTATTACAGCAACTAAAATAGATCCTGCCTTTTGCTGTGTAGGAACCAATCAATCGCTTGCCCTAAGAAGCAACATCGTATCTTTTTGTACCAGTGCAATGTCATTTGAAATTTTGTAACATGATGTCTTAAGGATTGCAAAGCCCGTAGGATCAACTAATCAAAACTGAATCTCAGCTGATGCAATGGGACTGCATCCCCCATCATTCCTTCTCCTGATTGCACTGACTTGAGATGGAAGTATGGTATATTGATGCATCTAGAGAGCCCGAGGTTAGGGTTAGCAGATGCTTTATGGAAGAGTATATAAATACAGTTCAGCAGACCTTTTACTATTTTTATACTTGTATGCAAGAGGGAGAGTGAGTTTGTTCTGTGGCCAGCTCATTGTTACATTCCGTGGTGCTGCCTTTTGATCTTTGTCTCAACTGCTCTGTGCAGTAGCAGCATACAAACACAAGGCCACAGAATAAATGTATTTCTCCTTCTTGAATGTGCTGCTTCTTTTTGGCAATCAGAACTAATGGTCGCTTTGAATCAAACTGTCTCACTTCCTTTATGCAGTATATGAATTCCTGAAGCAATCTAGATTGCAAACTTCCTGTGGCATTTTTCATCAGTAAACTCTGCCAGATCAGCTGCTTTGAAAATGGGATTCTTGTATTTTGCTGTTTTGTTTAAATAAAGTTAACCTG
This sequence comes from Diadophis punctatus similis, assembly GCA_023053685.1. Classification (NCBI taxonomy): domain Eukaryota; kingdom Metazoa; phylum Chordata; class Lepidosauria; order Squamata; family Dipsadidae; genus Diadophis; species Diadophis punctatus. Next base: position 36,625,484 of record JALIGW010000003.1, on the reverse strand, counting down.
CACCTTAACTGTAGATCCAATCTTGCTTTGTGTTATTTTGCTGTGGAAATCAAAGCTCATTTATATTTCTGATATTTCTAGGAGCATTGTGGTAGTAAACATCTGTTATTTATTCACTGTATAGTGGCATTTATTTATTGGGATTGCATTGCTTACCCTGAAGGAGGCAGCCTGGTGGATATGCGTTTGTGAATGTGTTTTACTTGTTTAGGAGAGTGGGATTCAATTTGCTTTCCAGTGGAAAAATATGTGAATTGAAATGTGATATAAAATATACCTAAGTCAGGGGTCAGCAACCCGCGGCTCTGGAGCCACATGTGGCTCTCTCATCCCTCTGCTGTGGCTACCTGTCACTCAAAATATGCATAACAACCGCCAATGTGTGATACCCGCTGGCATGCAATTTATTGAGCTTTTCAACCCCCGGTAGGCCAACCATGGATAAATCCAAGAAAAGAAAAGTTTCAGAAGAAAACAGAACATTTAATTCAACTACATATGCTAGTTCTGTTGCCGCTCAGGAAATAGTCAGGCACAGGAAGAGTTTTGTGGCTCCCGGTGTTTTCTTTTCTGTGGCTCTTTGAGTGTTTAAGGTTGCCGACCCCTGACCTAAGTAGTAAGGAATTGAATGTTGTCATGAAAGTAGAATAATTGGTGCCTCAGAAAGTGTGTGTGTGTGAGAGAGAAAAGGGGGGGAGGGAGAGAGGGGGGTTATTTCTGGAGCATATTCTGAAGACTTGAAAACTTTTATCATTCTTTATAGCAGTATTATGCAGTTTTGGAAGATAATAAAGGTCTTTCTTGATCTTTTAATCATATGGTATCAGAACAAAGAAATAAATAAATGAGGAGAGGACAAAAACTGGATTTAAATTGATCAACTTAAAATTAAATATTTTGGGACATATATTGTACAAGACATTTAAAGATAGTCTAGATTTCAAGTTGGGTACTTCTGGCATATAATATTGGTGAATACATTAGATTTGCTTATGATCTGGCTGGAAATAGAACACATGTAACCCTTTAAAACACACTAATGGCTACTTGATAGCCCTGTGAGGTAATCCAGATAAGTACCAAGATCCAGTTTGGTCTAGGGCAGGGGGCGGCAACCTTAAACACTCAAAGAGCCACTTGGACCCATTTCCCACAGGAAAAAAAAACTACACTGGAAGCCACAAAACCTGGATGGGTGTGGCCAACTCGATGTCACTCATTCCCACCCAGTCACATGACCCCCCTAGCTATGCCTACCCAGCCACAAAACCATTCTCTGTCTCTCCCCCTCTCCCTATCTCCCCCTATCTCCCGCCATCTGTGTCTCTCTCTGTGTATCTCTCTCCTTCTCTTCCCCTCTCTCACCCCCTCTCTTTGTATCACTCTGTGTGTGTGTGTGTGTGTGTGTGTGGTTGTGTGTGTGTGTGTGTGTGTGTGTCTATGTCTCTCCCCCCCTCTATATGTGTGTGTATGTGTCTCTCCCCCTCCCTTTGGGCGACTGTCCTCCTCCCCCCATCTCTCATGACCCCCTGGCCGGCTGTGGCTGAGCCGGGAGCATGGAGACCCTCCTCAAGTGAGCGCCAAAGCGCAGCAAAGGCGTGTGCGGGTGGGCGGCTGCTTGCTTAAGGAGGGTCTTAACAGGATACAACTTCTCTCCTGCACTAATGCTCCAGCCATCACCTTACCATGTCATCCCCCACCCCCAGCAGCTCTTCGGCCGAGTGTGGAGGGCACAAACTCCAGTCCGAAGCTGCAGGAAGTGAAGGCAGGTACATGGGCGCTTCGCTCCTGCACTCTCCGGCGACCCTCCTCCTCTTCCTCCCTCTCGTGATGCCCTGGCTGGCTGTGGCTGAGCCGGGAGCATGCACACGCATGGGGAGACCCTCAAGCGAGCGCCAAAACTCAGGAAAGGCGCGCAGGGGGCGGGCAGCAGCTCGCTTAAGGAGGGTCTCCCCGCGCGTGCGCACGCTCCCGGCTCAGCCACAGCCGGCCAGGGCATAAGTTTATATATTGGCAAAAGAAATTTTATGATAAAATTGTGACAATATTTTGTCATAAATTTTCACTATCTTTTGCATGAAATGGACTGCCTGATGCAGCAACTTTAGATATATTTTTTTTGCCAAGCTTTTCTCCCACCTACTCCAACTCTTACAACTTTTAGCTAAAGATTATGTAGGCCTGGAATTACGAGAATTAATGTCCATCACAACAGGAGGACATCAGGTTGAGTGAGGCTATTCTGGACAGAGTATTGCATCTGAAATACTTTAGATGTTGCCATATAAATCCGTATAAATACTCTAACCCCATGGCCAAAAAATAAAAAAAATAATCCATTGACATATGCCCTAAAAGCTCACAGAAAGTTGTTTATGTTGGTCAGAGATGGTTATGCTGGAAGCTCGCCTCTATTTAAACATTTCTTGTCAATATTGTTTCTTTGCTGTTGAGATAAATGATGATTGAGTATTTGTGTAATATCCTGTCATGGGATAATTCTCATGGTTGCTATGATGGGAATGGGGCATGGCTCTGTTCTGAGAGGAGTACAATACTACTTTCTGTTCCCTGAGTATTCACTTTCTGGAACACTGCAGTTCACAAGGTCATCAGCTTGCCGGTCTTTAACTTCCTCCCTGCGTGTCATTCAGTGTTTCTTCACAGTGATAAACCATTTGATTTTCCATATTGACAAACCTAAACAAAACTCTGATGATACTTCTGTGTAAAGGTCATTATCCTGTAAGATCTGTCAGTATTTAATCATATTCTTTCTTACACTACAGTTTTATTCTTTTATTTTTGAAAGCTCGGTGGCTAGCAATTTTTTTTTGTCACATAAGCTAGGAAGGAGCTAATTTGATATGTTTGGGGTAAAAATAATGAATACCAAGGGAACTACAGATTATTTTTTTTACGGTTCTTGTAGATTGTTTGTCTATTCATGTCTTGATTACGGAATGATATTTTACCAACATTTCCCCTCCCTTCCCTGATAACCGCATCAATGTTTGTATTTGAACACTTCAGTGTGTAAAAATAATACACGGAGAGAAAAGTCATATTATGGTTTTGTTTCTCCTGTAGGAAGGACCAGAATGTTCTTTCTCCGGTCAATTGCTGGAATCTCCTCTTAAATCAGGTGAAGAGAGAGAGCAGAGACCACACTACTTTGAGTGACATCTATCTGAACAATATAATCCCTCGGTTTGTTCAAGTCAGTGAAGACTCTGGACGACTCTTCAAAAAGGTAACACTTTTATTGTGATGTGCACTTCTTTATGGTTCCAGACATGGTTGTGGCAAATGTAGATGGGCACCTGGCCACTATTGTTTCGTGCCTAGTTGTGTTTAATGCATAACTTGGCTCAAAAGGCAGCTGCCTGGCTGATCGGAGCATGCAGGTTGGAACATGTCACTCTGATGTCAAGTTATTTTCATTTAGCTGCCAATTTGCTTCTGGCTCAATTTATTGTGTTGATTTGAAGAATGTTAAACTCAGAGTGTGGCAGGGTTAGGTATTTAAAAAGTTCTATCTTTTAACATGGAGTCTGCTCTTTCCCCCCCCTTTATCTGTATAACCAGAGGAGTGTCTTCGGAGGTCTTTTCTATCCTGGCATCAAGGTTGCGGAATAACTTCCTAAGGAAGGTCCATTGGCTTTTTCTATGCTTGCTATACAGTGGCTGGTGGAACCATATTTTTTCAGAGAAGCATTAAAAGGATGTTTTCACTGTTCTGAGCTAATTATTAGTAGTCTGAGCCAATGTTCCCTCTGACATTAGAAAATGCCGTGCGGCAGTCGGAAACAGCCGCGCGGCGTTTTCTTATCACGTGCGTGGCCGCGCAGCTTAGAGGGAACATTGGTCTGAGCTATTCATAATCATTTCAAGGAACAGCTACAATTTTGAGCATGTTGTTGCTGATTTAGCAAGTTGCATCACTTGTTTTCTTTTAATGAGACCTTTCATTCCCTCTATTCTTTTATGCTTTAATTTCATTTTTTTCTAACTTAATAAAAAGAGATCAATGAAGAATTGAACATACTCAGTTGTGTTCAGATCTAAAATAATCCTGTTTATATATAAGCAGAACAGTTCATTTTTGCTACAATCAGCAGTAGCCTTAACAAATGTAGGCACAGCAACAACATCTGACAGAGGGTGCATTTCAAAGAATCTATTTAGGAGAATAAGATGCTATTTTAAAATACGATTGTACTAGACATTGAGGGAAGATTCAAAGGAGGCTGCAATCATAATATGTTTATTCTTGAGAATAAGTCTCTCTTTGCTTATAAGTAAATGTGCAGTAACTGATGGTTGGGTGTTTTTTTTTAATCTTTACTAAAATTGTCAGTTTTTCTGGGCCCAGCTGCCAATGTCAGAGTTCAGTAAAACCCAGAAGGATCACAGCCAGAGGTGGGTTCCTGCCTGTTTTTGCCGGTGCGGTTAATAGCTGTTGTTAGGCGCAGAGCCGAAGACGCTGCCGCCGTTCGCGGTGTGGGAGCTTTCCCGGGCGCTTTCCCTGCCCGCATGGATGCCGCCAATTGCGTTCTTTTGCCCTCTGCGCATGCAGAACGCTTTGCGCATGCGCAGAGGGCAAAAGAACGCAAACTGTGGTGTCCATGCGGGCGGCGGCAGCGCCCGGGGAAAGCCCCCGCACCGCGAACTGCAGCAGCGTCTTCGGCTCTGCGCCGAACAACAGCTATTAACCGCACCGGCAGGAACCCACCTCTGATCACAGCACCTTGATTTGTTAATCTGTAGTAGTGCCTGCCTTCTGGAATGAAGTCCCTCCTCCAGATCTGGATGGTTCTTGTTTGGAAGAGTTGTGAATGCCTGGCTCTTCACCCAGGCCTTGGGAGAGGGAGACATCTCACTTCATCATGTTTGTTATCTTTTATTTCTTTCTGTTATATTTATTTTATTGTCATTTGTTTTGTATTTGTGAGCCTCCCAGAGTCATTGAGAGTCAAGTAGCATACAATTAATTTATTAATACAATTAATAAAATTTATTAATTTTAATAAATTAAATTAAGTGAAATTAACACTTCATTAACAAACTTTTATGTTTTATGGCAATTTCATTTTAGGTTACCATCCACTCTACCATATGCTTTTCTTTCTTTTTTTAAAAGCAGAGCTATACTCATTTTCCTTTCTGAGAAAATCCTAAATTATGTTTGAGGGGCACTAAATTAGGCAGTTGCTATCATGATGTCACTGAACTGAACAGTCAATGAACTGTTCTGCTTATTTGTTAATCTGTAATAGTGCCTGCCCTCTGATGATAGCAACTGCCTAATTTAGTGTCACTTCATCATGTTTGTTATCTTTTATTTCTTTCTGTTATATTTATTTTATTGTCATTTGTTTTGTATTTCTGAGCCTCCCAGAGTCATTGAGAGTCAAGTGGCATACAAGTTTAATAATGAGTATAGCTCTGCTTTAAAAAAAATGAAAGAAAGAAAAGCATATGGTAGAGTGGATGGTAACCTAAAATGAAATTGTTATAAAACATAAAAGTACAGTGACTTATCATGGGGATTTAAAATTGGTTTGCGATCTGCATTAAGTTTTAGAATAGCTACACTGTAATTTTAAATATAAGTATAAATATTCCATTATTTATTTTCTACCCAAATAATAAATTTTCTTTCTCTCTTCCCCCTCCCTGCTCAAATATGCCTAGGCAGGAGCTGTTACTTGTCAGGAAACAAAAAGCATGATTTTAGTATCTAAGTAACAACGCTGCCAACTTGGTCAAACGCCAAGACAGTTTCATATATTAACTCGCTTTCGGCTTGTTGTATGTTGCTAGTCTATAGCTCTTTGTATCAGTCCCTGCTGGGGAATCTTTCTTCAAGTGACATGTGATATGTGAAATGGAAATACTATGTGACTGTACCCAGAACCTCTCCTGATTGTCTTCTTTGCTGGAAACCTCCTTTAGTGTTACGATCAATCTGAAAAGTGTGAACTAGCACAAGGCAACTGATAAAGGCTGAGTATCAAAGCTCATAAGTGGCAGATTTGTTAACAAGCAAGTAGCTAACCTGTTTAACTACAGAACAAATCATAAAATGAAGCAACACTGGAGACCCAGGTGTTATGTAGGCAGTGGTGGGATCCTGCCGGTTTAATAACCGGTTCAGTGATTGCGCGCTTTGCACGTGCGTGCACAGTTTTACGAAAACTTACCTTCCGCATTACTGCTGGGGAGAAACACAGCTGAGGCGCAGCAATCTGGTCTGCCGTGCGAATCAGCTGAGAAGATATAGGTCAGTAAAGTGCACAGGCGGGCGGGCCCACCTGATCGTCGTAACGAACCGGTTAGCTCCCAGCTGATCGTCGGAGCATCCGGTTCGCCCAAACCGGTCCGAACCAGTAGAATCCCACCCCCCATAAATGTAGGAAACCTGGCTGGGTGACTTTGACCTAGTTATTTTCTTTCAGCCCTAGACTGGAAATTTGAAAAGCGTCTATCTACTAACCTCACTAGAACAGCAGAGCAGGTTATGATCCATAAGCTTTAGTGAAGGAATCTTCATCCTGCAGTGGATTGATATGGGTTGATAATAGTAATAACAAACATTACCTGTGTAAAAATAGTTATAAAATCTGAGGAAAGCTCTTTGAAGCAACTCTGTCTACCTACATCATACCTAGTTGATATACAATTCTTTTACAAGTGATCCAACAATTAAGAAGATTCTAGTTTCATCACTTTGCTTCTTTGCTAATAATTTCCATTTAAAACATATTACTAGTGTAATTTTAGAAAATAAGAAATCTTGTTGCAGTGAAAATTATTGAAATTTCCCCTGGAGTTTGGGCTGCAAATTAACATTGGTTACTTGTGTAAGGATAAATTAGCACTTGCCAATCAAATAATAACTTTTTTCAACACTGTAACCATCTGTACTTTAATTTGAGGAATACAGACATGCAAGAATATTTGGAAGCAGCCCTTTGTATACATGGGGGTTCTGTTCTAATGTAAAACCCAGAATAAAGAAACCATGGATAATGAGTTATTGGTTCTTTAAAAATTGGAAGGGAAAGGTTCATTCAGCTCAGTTGCAAGGCTCTGTGTATAATGGGCAGTAGGAATAGTCTTGAGGAACAAGAGGAACAACTGTAACCCCCCAAATAAATTATCTGATAAAAGACAAATGAGGCTGGTGCAAAAACATAATTTGAGTAACTATCTCAGACATGATTCTACCTAGTTCTCATGATGATAAAGGTAGGGAAGGGGAAACCTTGGGGCCCAGGTTATTTGAAGGACTGTCTTTTTCCCAGTTACATCTACTCAACCCACCAGACCAGGAGGTAGGTACGCTAAAGATCCCCTCTCTTTAAGGAAGTCCATTTAGCAGGACTAAGAGGAAGAAGCTTCTCTGTAGTGGCTCCCTTCCTATGGAATATCATTCCCACAGAAATAAGATTGGTCCCCACTTTGTGTTTTGGACAAAACAAGGCAACACTGCCAAGAAAACAGCATGAATACAATCTCCAGAAACTGAGCTTGACTCTAGGGTGTCTTTAGATCTTGTATGCACGAAGTCCTGCTCTGCTGAATGAAATATGCAATTGATCATTAATTCAGAGAACCATTTATTTATTTATTTATTTATTTATTTATTTTTTAATTTATTTTTATTTATTTATTTATTTATTTATTTATTTATTTATTTATTTATTTATTTATTTATTTATTTATTTATTTATTTTGCTGTTCTTATATGCCGCCCTACTCCCTGGGGACTCAGGGCGGCGTACAACAGAGTATAAGAACAATATAAAGAAACAGTAGCAAAAATAATGATTTAAAACATTTGATTAATTAAAAGATTAAAAAGCCAAACAGCACATTCATACCTGGGAGAGACCTAAGATGTTCATCGGTCACATCACCCCGCCTGCAGGAAGAGCCATGTCTTAATAGCTTTCCGGAAGGCCAGCAAGGTGGAGATAGATCGGATCTCTGGGGGTAGTTGGTTCCAGAGAACCGGAGCCCCCACAGAGAAGGCTCTCCCCCTTGGTCCCGCCAACCGACATTGTTTGGCTGAAGGGACCTGGAGGAGACCGACTCTGTGGGACCTAATTGGTCGTAGGGATGTATGAGGTAGGATGCGGTCCCGGAGATAACCTGGTCCTAAGCCATGTAGGGCTTTAAAGATGATAATCAACACCTTAAATTGCACCTGGAGACCAATGGGCAACCAGTGCAGCTGACGGAGAATGGGTGTTATGTGGGTGTATCTGGGGACACCCACCACAGCTCGCGCAGCCGCATTTTGTACCAGTTGCAGTCTCTGAATACTTTTCAAGGGTATACTTTTCTTTGTCAAGCTTTACAAGAAAAACTTATGACATATTTTTATTCCTTAACCTTCTCACATAGTGCTCAATTTGCTGTTGGATTTTAGTGGCTGATGCCATGTATCTTTTATGTATTTTAATTGTAGGTTTTTTGGTTCATTGATAGTATTAGTTTCTGATGCTTGTTCATGATTTCATGTAGTTTTATAATAATACTGTCTTGTTTGGATAGTTTCCAATTGCATGGATTTTTGTATCTGATTTAGATGCAGATATGTTATATAGTATGTAGGTAACTGAAATTGATTACTTCGTGAAGGATAGTCCTTTTCTATTAATCTTGTCCTTAGGGGAAGATATATGAAATCTCATGTTGGACAAATTAAAGTCACTTTTGCATGTGTGTTTGCAATAACCTAGTCTATCTGTGCTGAATGAAAAAAATCCAAACTACTAGAAAACATTTGGGTAAAGCTTTGAATATTTATGAGCCGTGGTGGCGCAGTGGTTAGAATGCAGTATTGCGGGCTAATTTTGCTAATTGCTGGCTTTGTGCATTTCGGCAGTTCGATTCTCACCGGCTCAAGGTTGACTCAGCCTTCCATCTTTCTGAGGTCAGTAAAATGAAGACCCAGGTGTGCTGACTCTGTAAACCACTTGGAGAGGGCTGTAAAGCCCTGTGAAGCAGTATATAAGTCTAAGTGCTATTGCTGTACCGTAATTGGCCTTTCATCTTCTGTTTTCATCCATGTTTTATCCTCACTAAGCTTTAAAGCTATGTTGCCTAAGAGCATTATAAGAATGTTTATAACATTGCTAAATAACTTCTCAGAGCTAGAAAGAGAATAACTGTTTTCTTTTAGTTTCCTTGTAGTTCTGTTCTTATTTATTTGTTTAGTACAATTTAGAGGTCATTCAACTTTATGTGACTCTGAACTGCTTACATTTAAAAAGTAGGCACAATAAAAATAGAGACACAACGTAAGCATCTATAAGCTAACTTTATTGCCTCTGTGCTGTGCTTCGTTTACGAGAAAATTTATGAGAGTTTGCATCTGGAGGATAAATGCATATATAATGTAGAGCTTGCATCTAATTTGCACAAACACATTAATAAGTGAAAGATACTTAATGTACATTTATTCAAATCAGTGTTAATAAACAAATAAGCATGAATAAGTGTTTAAAACAGGAACCTAGTAAAGCCTGAGAAAAGAAGTTCCAAAAGTTCATTTTGATTCAGATCACACCAAAATGTTTAGTGAATTGTTAATACTAGATGTGAAGCATGATCATGATAAACTGAGAAGCTCAAGAGATGAACTGCTACTGTGCCAGATGAAGCTACTCCCTTTCAAGGATAGTTCTAAGACATGCCTGCCACTATAATCTGGCCTTCCGGCTATATGGGCCTGTGAGTGTGATAAGGTCTGTATGAGACAGTTTGTGCCTTAGCCCTTATCGCAGAGAAGGAAAGATGCATCCTGTCACAGTTATTGACAGTTACTGAACCCTGACATAGTTATGGATTCCATGAGGAAAGGGGGCCGCCTCTTGATTCTTTCAACAGTACGTCAAAGAATAGTTTAAATTTTCTGTAAAACAAATGCAAAACAAATGGATAACTTAGCCTTTCACTGAGCAATTTGCAAGCCACAACAATTTCTCTTGTCATTTACTGCAAGATCTTTCTTGTTTTAAAATGAAGATGTTACAAAGATAGTTCATGCATTCTGCCTGTCATCCTTTGTCACCAGTTTCCTTTTACATGATTAACTTCCAAACTTCCAGAAGCAATTTATATATTTAGGTCTTGTGAAGCTTTTCAGAAGTCTGTTTTCAGCCTCCACTGTTAAATTTGTTTGCTATTAGAAACAGCTTGCAATATGGTTTAATATAATCCGATTAAGGAATTATCTTTGTATAACATGATGAAGAGATTCTTTTCAAGACTATGATATGAAGAAGGGCCTCATTTATTTGAGCTATGGATGGAAGGCCGCCAACCACTTCAAAAGTATCTCTAGTGATAAGGGAAGTTAGGTTGACTGCCAAAGCTAAAAATTGGGTGGTATGCAGAATGCATTGTCAATGCTTTTAATTTACTTAAAATACTGTTTGCTGGTTAAAATTTTTCCATCATAGCAAGATTATTCAATGAATTGGAACACTAGTGTTTGCTATTGAACATTGGACTGGTCTTGGAATATTATAAGGGAGAAAAGCAATGACTAAAGAACAAAGTAGAAGGTTTTATAGGGGTGAGATTCCATTACTCAATTTTTTCCAGCAAAGAGATAGTTCCAAATACAGATAGTCCTCAACATATGACCCTAATTGAGCTTAGAATTATTGTAGTAAGTCATGCCGGTTGTTAAGTGGGTCACAACAACACTTTCCCCAATTTTCTGATTTTTTTGTGGCAGCTGTTAAGCAAATGTTGCAGTCATTAAACAAACAGTTATTAAGTGAATTCATTTTCCACAATGGAGAGAACCTGGAAGTAAACATCAGTTTCCAGCAAAAAAAGTTATAAATCTCAGTCATGTGAACATAGGATGCTGCAAATGTCCATAAATGCGGGCCAGTTACGAAGTGCCCAATGTCTGATCACGTGACCATGAGGACTTCAAATCTGGGTCAAAAGTAGCCCTGGGAGGTCTATCATAATTTAAAACGGTCCCTAAATTACCAGTGGTAAGTTGAGAACTAACTGTATGGTATACTAATAGAATATAAACACATATAAATTATGTGGTCAGAATGTGTTCTGATAATTCTGTTTTGTATCAGTATTCAAATTCTAATAAATGTAGGGTTGGCATTCTTTATGTCTAAACTTTGAACAGGGCTGCTGCTTCTTTCAGTTTATGTGTGCATATAGGTGTATGTGCATACACACACACACACACACACACACACACACACACACACACACACTTCTGCTGTACAATAGGTGAAATTATAAGAATAATGAAAGAAGCTATGCCTGAAGTGTAGTGTGATTGAAATGAGATGAAAAGACTATTATTGTAAGAATGGTTAAATATTTAGCGGCGTAAAGGACTTTAAGGGATTATTACTTGGCTTGTGTCCCTTCTGGATCCCACAGATCTTAACACATCTCACTTGGAGAGAATCACTGTTCTAGTAATACATAGATTGTTTCCACTTAGGGAGAAGAATTTTATTCTTGTGTTGTGTATGAGCTTCCACTTTGCTCATACTAGATTCTGATTCCCTATCTATAAATCTTTGGGGGATACATTACTTCGATATTGTTTCCACTCTTTCTTTTCAAGCATCTTTTCAAGCATCAGTAATGATGTTTTTTTTCTTTTGTAAATGAAGTGCTCTTTTTAAAACTCTATAAAATTTGAAGGTAAGGCATTTAAACAGAGCCTAGTTTGGAAAAGAACAATACATTCCTTCATTCCAACCTCACTTCTCATTCCAACTCTCTTGTCTTCTTTTTTAATGTGGGCCTGCAATAGCTCTACATCAGGGGTGTCAAACTCAATTTCATTGAGAGCCGCATCAGTGTTGTGTTTGACCTCGGGGAGCCGGGTGGGCGTGGCCAGGGTAGGCATGGCCAACTTGACATCACTCATGTCACGAGTGCCTGTGGTGGCTCGAGTGCTCTGCCAGCGAAGCGGCCCTCCCGAGCTCCATTTTTGCTGGCAAAGACACAGCGGGCTGGTCCTTCGTTGTTTCCAGGGTGGCCCTGTGGGCCAGATCTAAGCACCCCACCGGCCGGATTTGGCCCGCGGGTCTTGAGTTTGACACCCCTGCTCTACATGGATCCAAAATTGGATGTTGAGCCAGCTCTTCCTCTGTTTTTCTTTTTTTACACATTGACTTTTAAAGAAAGAATTATTATGCTTTTGATTTTTTTAATCAGCTTACCAGATTTTTAAGGCCACCTAATTGTCATACAGCTCAATGTGGAGTATGAGAAACACAAAATATTAGACAATCCAGGAGATACAATAATTCTTCTCCTGGAGGGTTTTTAAGGTTTGCTGAAGGACAGCAGTTTGTGTTTAAACTCAACCATTACATTACATTACATTACAGAACCATTGAGGGCCTCTTATCTTTTCTCTTTTTTTCTATTCTTTCTTCTTATTGATGAGACACATCTTCTGTAGATTTTTTTTTGACCAACTACAACATGCAATATAACGTAGAAAAATTGAAAACTGACATCAGTTTAAATTCCCCACTTCTTCAGCATGTACATTTTATTTTTGCTCAAAAACAACTATAACGGTACATTAACATGTATCTACCATCTCAGCAATACTATATCTAGAAGGAAGCAGGGATAATCTTCTCAGCAAGTCTGGCTTTACTTCTGTTTCTCCACTGGAGTCTTCTGGGTCACCAGAATCTCACTTCCCATAACACTGTTTCCTCCATATGCTCAGCTAGTGGCTGAGTTCCAATTATGTTATAAAAGTTTGCTGCAATCGCTTCTTCTTCCTTGTTTTGCATGAATCTGTGAGACTGTGGCATTCTTGTCTATGATATAAGACTGAACTGCTTTATTATCAGGAAATTATATACAGTTCCAAAGCTCTAATTCAAAATATTGCCCTTGCCTCAGGCCTATCAACCAATACTACTTAGTACTTGCTAAAGACAAAAATCACTGGCTCATCTCTTATTTTATTTACTGTCAGCATGATGAGATGCACAGCCGTGCAGTGCTTGGGTTCACAATTCAGTTATAGTTACATCCAATTACATTCTTAGATGAAATAAATTTTCTAGATCGGTTTCGGTCTAGCTTTAAGGCTGCCTGGAATGGAAGCTGCCAGGGCTCAAGAAAGGGAAGTGGAGAGTGCAGCTTTATTGATTCAGTTGGCCTTCCATTTCATAAATCACGGCATGCCTCTTGACAGAAAATCTGAATTGTGATACAGGCTCATTTTTATGTAGAAATTCCCTAGAGATGCCGTGATGCTACTGAACTATTACATTGTTGCTTGATAATTGTGTTATGGAATTTACAGTTACATACAGTATTTTCCTCATGCTACATAAAAATACAGGGTAACATTATAAAGTCTTCCCATGTGTGGGTATATATAGATCAGGGGTGGGTTCAGTTACCTTTGCTACCGGTGCGCATCACGACGTTTCGCATGCGATTTTATTTTTGCGCATGCTCAGAAGGACGTTTCAGCCCGAAAAACAGCTGAGGAGCTGCTCAGCTGTGCTTTGGACGAAGAAATAAAGGTCGGTATTAACCCCGGGGGCGGGCGGGAGGGCTTTTTTCCAAAGCAGAGCACAAGGAGAAGCCATCCAAACCCCCCCAAAAAGGCCAAAAATTCAAAAAAAAAAAAAGATGGCGGCGCGCACGGACCGGCACAGACAGTACCGGAACTGTGATGCCAAAATTACATCACCAGCAGGCCGCTACCGGTACGCACATACTGGTCCGAACCGGGAGGAACCCACCCCTGATATAGATATACTATATATACAAACATACCCCAGAGGAAATGGAGGAGAGTTAGTCTTCTAATACAGTCTCGATGGGGGGGGGGGTGGAATGAAGTTCCATCATGGAATAATCTTCATTCTGTTCTGATGCAATTTGTACTCAAACTAAAGGGTCGCTTTTGTAGTTTTAGGATCTTTCTGACGTTTTATGGTCACTGGAACAGCAAGTGGCTTTAGTGGTATAAAGCTATTTTCATTAGTTCTACCAGTTGCAGCAGTATCTGGGCAGAAATAGTTTACGCTCCAGTAACTTTGAGATTGAATCACTGCAACACATTGTTTGTGCGGTTATCCTTTCAAACAGCCTGGAAATTTCAGCTGGCCCAAAATAGTTCGGCAGGATTGTTCACTGAGACCGGTTATTTCAGTTCAGTAAATAAATAAATAAATTATAAAACTCTGTGTCTTTTAATCTGCACTTGTTACCAATTTATTTTTAAATTCAATTGAGAGTGTTGGTTTTGTAATACTCTAAGTAAGTTGAGACTGAGTTATATTAACATGCTTTTTCCTCCAAAAATTTCTATCTGGATCCTAAAATTATCCTCATAATCTTTTTCCAGATTTCAGGATGGCTGTCTGAGAAAGAGAAACCAAATGTGGAGTTTCCTTCCCAAACATATTGTGGTTCTCTCTTGGTAGGAAGAAGATTGCCTATATGGGCCATTTAGCTTTGCAATCAAAAATATATCAACTCCAAACTAAAATTGCATCTGTTTATTTTCTTTCCTTTACTGTACTTTAAAATCTTCTTGATGTTATGTAACAGCAAAAGATTGAAAAACATATTATAATATTGTCATCAAGATATTATAATATATACATGTATGAACTGATACATTTAAAACCCTGTCCATAAATATGTTTACATATTTTTTCTAAGCCTAATCTCTGCTTTAAAATTTGTTGATTTTTAAAAAATGCCGGCATTCATGTACTTCAATTGATATGTAGAAGTCGGCGAGGCCAGCGTGCATTGGCAGGACTTGATATTCCCCATCTTGCTGTGTAAATTTAACGTTTGGGATCGAGGCCCGAGGTGTCGCCGCAGCTGCGGTGGGGCCTACGCTCCTCCCCGTCATTTGGCGCAGGGAGGTCTGGCCAGACCAGCTATAAAGAGTGGACCCTCGACTCATTCCACACCACTGAACTCTGTGTAAGCCACTGAGAGAGGACCACCATTGGGAGGCCATCTTCCAACCCCAGAGGCGACGTTTACCCCTACTGTGGCGGGGCTCTGCCTGGGGATATTTCAGGAGCAGGATATGCCTCCCTTTATGAGGCAGTGGATTTCACAGGCCATCAGAGAGGGAATTTCTGAGGGACTTCAACAAAGCCAGCAATTGCCAGTGCCTGTGCCGGGTCCTTCTATGTTTTCGGAGCCCTGGGAACCAACGGTGGAAGCAGGTTATCAGGGGCCCTATTCCCCAGGGCACTCCGCTCAGAGCCAGTCTTCCTTATCGGAGGGAGAACTGTCGGGAGAGGGAGATTTTTCGGACTATGAGCAAGAACCTTCAAGGCCTGTTTAATTACACCCTATTTAAGACCCTGCTGGCCAAAGCGCGGAGCACTGCGCGTCTGGGAAAGGACTCTGTTTTGCAACAGAGCCTACCCCAGAGTCTGGTGAATGGGAGGATTTCCTGTTTACCGAGCAGGCCGCTGAGACGGATAGGGGATTCCTATTCCCAGGATGTCCCTGGAAGTCATAAAGAGGCAATGGGCCTCACCTGCCATTGCTTCCCGCCCCAGCGGTTTGGAGAACATGCTCTTCAGCATGGATTTGGACTTGCTGGACTTGGTCCAGGTCCCAAGGGTAGATACACCAGTGGCGGCTTTAACTTCCTCCATCCTCCCCCTGAACGCAGAGGATGCCTTAAAGGCTGAGGAAAGGAAGGAGAAGATGGCCCTTCATAGAGCCCATCAAGCGGACTCCTGGGTGATCCGAGCCTCCATGGCACTCCTTCTTCACCCGGGTGTTGATGCATTGGCTCAGACAACTTCAAGCTCGGATCCCTTTGGAGGATCTCCGGGCTCATCAGGATCTTTGTAAAATCATTGCTGCGGCTGAATACACCACGTATGTGTCCTTGACTGTGGCCAAATTTTCAGCACGTGCCATTGCATCTTCGGTGACGGCCCGTTGCATGCTGTGGCTTCAACATTGGTGCATGGATGTGAGAAAGTGTGTATCAGGTAAGACCAACGCCCCTTTTCTTGCAGACGTTTCATTCCCAAACTCATGATGATGTTACCTAGTTTGGGTAATGAAACATCTGCAAGAAAACAACCAAGCTCAGAGAGCACCAAAGACCCCTCAAAATAGAATGTGTTCTCTGTCTGTGAAACTAAGAGAAAGGAGAAGACTGAAATAGAGCTGAATGAAGGAGGTCTGATTTTGGAGGATGCCATTAATGAATACATGCAAAAAAATGAAAGTGTAAGTTTTATTATGAATGAAAGGGCTAAATGGGTGTTGAAAAGTAAATGGAATATAAGGAAAATTACTGCAGCAAGAGAAATATAGATTAATCTCATTAACAATGAATGAAAAGTGGTTGCGGAAAATGTTTAGAATGAGAAAATAATAATTTTATGGAGTACCACAGAATTTGTGGAGTTCCAAGAATGTTTTATGGAATGCTATGAAAGGGGACATAGATGAGGGGAAAAATAGTTTGAGAATAGTTGCTGCAAAATTATGAACAGCAGAAATATATTGTATAATTTATTTAGAGGGGGAAAAACTTACGTACTTATTGAGAATCTGTACTGACCTTTTTGGAGCAATTTGCTTTTGCCTGGTTTAGTTTCAGATCAGCTAAAGCAGGGGTGTCAAACTCGATTTCATTGAGGGCCACATCAGGATTGTGTTTGACCTCAGGGGGCTAGGGTGGGCGTGGACAGGGCGGACATGGCCAGCTTGATGTCACTCCTGTCGGGGGCGCCTGTGGTGGCCCGAGTGTTCTGCCAGCGAAACAGTCTCAAGCTCCGTTTTCGGCTGCCACGGCCTCATGCAACCCTCCGCCAGTGAAAACAGAGCACGTGAGGGCTCCATTTTCACTGTCAGAGGGTTGCAGGAGGCCGAGGCAGCCGAAAACGAAGCTCGGGAGCCCGTTTTCGCTGGCAAAAGCACTGCAGGCCGGTCCTTTACTGTTTCCAGGGTGGCCCCGCGGGCCAGATCTAAGTACCCCGTGGGCCGGATCTGGCCACAGGCCTTGAGTTTGACACCCCTGATAAAGGATTGGCAGCAGCACTCTGTAAGTGACAAGTCAGTCAACACAGATTCTGCTTAGCAGTTTGAAAAAGGGCATCAGTGAAGGTAGAGTGCAAGGGTATCTTGTAAGGAGAATTGGTATTGTGCAAGATAAATTACAGGACATAATATCTGATGTTCTGCTGGCATTCCAGGCAGCTAGTAAAGTTTGCCACCTCTTGAAACAGTCTTCATGGTTCATTTCATTCATATGGATGATGAAACACTGGATGTTTCACAGCATTTAAGGCAATATTTGGAGCCAACTTTATGAGTCAAAGAACTAAACAGCAAGGCTGTGATTATTTTATACTGAATTAACCTTTTATAGAGTTGAATTAAATTGTCAGAGTCAATAATGCATTCATCTCGCTGTTATGCAACATTTAAATTAAAACTAATGAAAACTGTGGAGACAATATTTATTTATTTATTATACAAGTGGTATTTCATTGACTCTCAGTGCTTTACCACCATCTTCAATGAACATCATTGAGAAATGACCCTTAATTATATTTCTCAAAGAACAATATAAAGAATTAAATTGACCTGTGCATGTTTGAGACTCATAAGCAGGCTTTATAAATAAAGGTAGTTGGTTGTCTGGCAATCTTCAACCTAGCTAGATACTCACTGTAGAAGGTAGTTTTGTTTCTATATATGCACGGGAGTACATGGGTATAGATATAAACATGCAGATATTGGCTGGGGAGGGCAGAGGCAGAATAAGTAGCAGAGAAGAAAGAGATAGAATCACGCAATATAGGGAAAATACTTGATTGTTGAGATTAATTCCTTTGTTGATTCCTCAACTGATATGACATCTCACTTGCCAAAGTAATATACAATAAAATAGAATAGAATTCTTTATTGGCCAAGTGTGATTGGACACACAAGGAATTTGTCTTTGGTGCATATGCTCTCAGTGTACATAAAGAAAAAATAAAATACATTCATCAAGAATCATAAGATACAACACTTAGTGATAATCATAGGTTACTAATAAGCAATCAAATCGTACTAGGAAACAAAAAAAATATAAATTGTAAAGATACAAGCAACATGGTTATAGTCATAAGTGGGAAGAGATAGATACTAGGAAGGATGAGAAGAATAATAGCAATACAGTCTTAGTAAATAATTTGTTGTTTAGTAGAGTGATGGCATTCGGGAAAAAGCTATCCTTGTGTCTAGTTGTTCTGGTGTGCAGTGCCCTATAGCAGTGGTCCCCAACCTTTTTATTGCTGTGGACCGGTCAACGTTTGATAATTTTTCCGCGGCCCACTGGGGGGGAGGTTTGCGGCGTCGCGTTGATTATTAAATCAAAACAATCTCAAATATAAACAATTTTAATTTAATTGTATTTAAACATGGCATCAAAATAAAATACAGTTACAACAAAATTAATATAACTTAATTTAACATTTTAACTCTCTGGATTCTAGTGACTAGAACGCTAAATCAATGAGAACCCTGAGCTTGTTTCTCTGCAATGAGACGGTTCCATCTGGGGATAATAATCCCCTTTACCTGCTGCACCGCAGACAGGCCCTCCTGTACACGTTACTTTCAATACTGATGAGCCGCGCACAGAAGCCCCGCCCCCACGCTGATCAGCTGGGCCGGGGCACGTCGGCAGACGCAGGAGTCCCGTCCCTGCGCTTAGTATCGGGACTCGCAGGACTTGCAAAAGTCGCAGGACCCGCCGCCGCCGTTGCACAGAAGATGCAGTAGCAGGGCGGCCCGGTACCATTTGTTCTGCGGCCCGGTACCGGGCTGCGGACCGGGGGTTGGATACCACTGCCCTATAGCATCATTTTGAGGGTAGAAGTTGAAACAATTTATGTCCAGGATGTGAGGGGTCTGTAGATATTTTCACAGCCCTCTTTTTGACTCGTGCAGTATACAGGTCCTCAATGGAAGGCAGGTTGGTAGCAATTGTTTTTTCTGCAGTTCTAATTATCCGTTGAAGTCTATGTCTGTCTTGTTTGGTGTAGAGCCAAACCAGACAGTTATAGAGGTGCAGATGACAGACTCAATAATTCCTCTGTAGAACTGAATCAGCAGCCCTTTGGGCAGTTTGAGCTTTCTGAGTTGGCGCAGAAAGAACATTCTTTGTTGTGCTTTTTTGATGACGTTTTTGATGTTAGGTGTCCTAACATCTAAATGGTTCTCGATCCTGTGATGTCTCAATGTTGTGATATATTATAAAGGTACAGGATATATGTGAACTATTTCATGCTAAAGGGACTAAGAAAATATTCTAAATAGATTCTAATTGAAAATGTTAATAAGAAACATTTTGATATTTTTTTAACAATGGAGGAAAATGCATATTGATCAGTAGATATTATTTTGGTTTTGTTTCATTGTCCATTTGATTTTTATTCTGTTATTTAAACTTTCACAAGCCTTGCCTTGGGTCCTAAAATCTAATTCTAATTGTCTGTGTAATGCACAGATTATAACTGCAGTAATTTGGAAATATTGATCTTTTAAAAAAACCAAACAAGTGAAAGTAATCAGAGCTTCAGCTAACGGGATACTTAATTGTCTTCATAATGACCAAATAATAGTGTGGAAAAATCCTTTTGATTTTTTAAATAGGGTAAAGGCTACTGAAGCTTTAAAACTTGTTTTTCTACCATGCATTCTGACAATGTTTCAAAGGGATGTTTTTATTTAGGCTGTGAAATCTGGACAATATAATCTAACTTGCCTTCTTCATTCCTCTAAATATTTTGAAGCTGCTGCTGTAATTTTCAATGGAATGTGGAACAGTCAAATAACCATTGCCCAGGATTCCCTACCTCCCCCCAAATAATGATTAAATTAAATGCAGGCCGGATTGGGGGAACAAAGAGAGCCTTGACTAGCTTCTGAGAGTTAACGTTCCAGCCAGTTGTGGTAATGACCTACAGTTCTATGCATGAATCATGTATAGACCAAAGCTTTGAGGCAGTGGAAGAAGACTGAGTGCAAGTATGTGCACAAGACACACACACACACACACACACACACACACACACACACACACACACACACACACACACTGCTTCTTTTAACACTCTTGTTTTGTGCTGAAAAAAAGTTATTCAATTAAGTAAGATTTTGATCCTAGATCAAGAATGTCAGCTTATTCTTCACAGTTTTTATAAATGCTATGTATATGAATGATAGTCCACCACTTAAGAAAAGTGGATTTATTTTATTTTTTTAAAGGTTTTAAATTTTTTAGTATGGGACTCTTCTTTGACTTTCCATTATTTTCCTGTTGCACTATTGGCAAAATATATATATTTTGACTGCTTCTTGTGAATGCACATCTTTTACTTATAGAACTGGATTGTGTGCCACTGTTTGGAAAACTTTGGATATTGTCTGGTTTTTTTTACTATCTCTTCATATTCAATGAAATCTCCCTTCTGACCATTTTAGCTCGTGCTTTTGCCACCATGTGCTTTGACTCCTAATTCCATAATTCAGATCTCTAGTTGACTTTGTAACTATGACATTTCCTGTTAAACGCTCTATATTCATTAATTTCAGTGTGACACAGGTTATCAGCTAGCTGATTTCCTTTTGTGCATGTCTTTCCTCTTTTCCCTGAACCAGCATACTTCAGCATTTCAAAAACATCTTGTCCACAGTTACTTAAACAGTTCCACTTGAGCATTTTTGCATGAGTGCATAACTTGTTAATGTGGAATAAAAGAGTGTAAAATCAGCCACATTCTAAAAAATGAATAGCTTGCACAGTAAATGACCATATAGTCATAAAACTGAGCATCAATACTGAATATTTTGGTTAAAAAAATTAAAGCTCTGGGCTGCTTTGAATGTCATTTTTTTAAAAAAATAGTTCCTATTAAGGAAATTACATCTATGACATCTTTTGGGCGCCTTTCATAGTAGCGATGGTTAAAACAGTTCTAATTTCCTTGTTTTTGTTGAAAGAGAACTGAATACAGTTGCAGAATTCCTTAGTTACTGGGGCACTATAGCTTTTTTCTCTATTTTGTTTTTTAACAAACTCCAGCATTCATAAAAGGTTTCCTTTGTCAATTTCTAGCCTTGATTTATTTATTTAGCAATTAAGCTGGCCACCTATGGATGGTTATTTGGGAACTTGAGGGCATATGTTAAAATAGAGTGTGAAAATTGAAATCCTTTGAACATTCTGATGCTCTTGCTTATTTTTTAATCTTTGGTGAAGAGTTTAGAGAGTCAATTCAGCCGATCATAAGCTGTGAATAGTTTATAATTTATCAGGATCACATCAGATTACACATATTTTTTCCAAAAAGCTGCGTATCTTGTTGGAATGAAGACTTAGAGCAAAATCATAATTAATAGGCTCATTGAAAGAGGAAAGCCTCGCCTAGTCCTAGTGAATGACCTCTCAATCCATTCTGTTTTCAATATTAGTTTCTTTAGGCATATTCATTCTTCGGTCATTTACTAAATGATAGCCAGTGTCCAGCAATAAGAGAATTTTACAGTGGTTGAATGAGTTATCTATCTTGTGTGACAGCAAAGCAAGGTATAATAAAATAAACCTCATTACTGTACATAAAAGAATTGACTATTGCACATTTCTTTGTGTGACTGAGACTAGCTTTTGTTAAATACAGTTTAATAAACGCAGGATTACTATTTTTGTTAAGATTATTCTTTTCAAACAAAAGTTGCCAATTTCATAGACGTATTTTCTCCGGCCTCTTTTATAAACAGATTATCAATTAGGAAACAATAGTTACAGTTATTTTATGTTTTCTTCCTCCACTGTTCCTTGGTAGTATTAACCTGAGCTAAATTGTGCTGTAAGGACATTCTGCTCCCCTCCCCCCCGATTATAATCGATTTGATTATAAAGGATTATGCATTGTCCACATTTTCACTGGGTAGATATGATTCAGTCTGATCTCCTAGGCATGATCAGCAATTCAAAGAAATATACCTGTACTGTTCCTTTTCCCTAACTAGGAGTGGTGTGTAATCATAGTTTTCAATCCATAGTAATATCAAATAAGGAAGCCTTCGCTAGTCTGCAGACAGAAAAGGCTGGCACTGAAGCTCAGTGAAGGACTTTGAACTATTTAAGAAACAAAAGAGAAGAAGAGGGGGAGAGAAGCAAGGTACCGCGACCATAAACAGAATGGATTTTGGATTTGTTTCCAACTACTTTGTAGCAGCTCTGGTCTGTATCTTTGTATCATGAGGAATGGGGCCTTAGGAATACAACAGCCAGCGGCCTTCTCAACCACTATTCTAGTGTGTCTCCCGGACTGTAAGTGATGCATTGGAGGATTTTTTTCTCTCTACAACCCCAGCCAAACCTATACTATATACTAGTTGTATATAATTTTTATTGAACATTTTGATTGTAATAGTTAAAATGTAATACAAACTAAACTGAAAGAAGAAGAGAATCGAAAAAAGTAAAATGTGTAAGAAAAAAAGAGACAAAGCAAAAGTAGGAATGTAATAAGGAAAGAGAAAAGAAATATATAAATAACTGATGTCCAATTTCACAAATGTAATAACTCTTCATACCCTCTAAGGTTACAAACAATTATCTCTTCATTCTATATCCCACTTGCTATCTATTGGACAAATCCTTAAAGCATCTTTTTTTTTTCAGTCCTGGTGTCAGCAGAAAGTCTGGAAAGGGTTGCAGAGGAAACAACATACCTTGTTTTAACTTTGATCAAATAAACCAACTTTATATTTCTTCCTTTTACTTCTAATAACCTTTATTCATTCAAATATTGTTGCAGGATTTGATTGCTCATCATTTCTTCTTTGTCCCATCCCTCAGAATTCTTTGAGACATTAGCAACCTCTCTTGTAAATCCAGCAAGAAAAATTATCTAGGTCACTGTCTTGGTTTGTCATTTGTATTTCCCTTTTAAATGATAAAGCCTCGACCAATTTCTTTCATACATGTCTTTGTGTAGTATGAAGAGGGAAGATGTTCTATCCATAATAGGTACACAATTATCCATATACAATCTTTCCCAAGAATCTCAGTATAATTTGTAAAACCTTTGAGCGGGTAAATTCCTTAAACCTCCCTGCCTTTAATCTCTTTCTCCCTCCTTTCTGCCAACCATGTTAATTTGGAGTTATTGGTTCTTGATGTGGTTACTTTAAATCCAGCCCCTGCCACCCAATATTTCCTTCTTTAAACGAAAATCAAGGCTCTAGCTTATCCGTGATATTCAATGCATGTTCAGCCCAGAAAAACATCAACAAACATAACATTCCATTTACTGCCAAAGGGATTATTTTAAAAATCTGGCTCCGTCTATTTAATTATCAACATTCTGTGAGTCTTGAAAGCTGTATGATAATACTTGTAACTGACAAATATAAAAGATAAAGCATTTCTAGGTAGCTCACAGAACTGTCTCAGTTCATTCCCAGAGATTTAGACTCCTGAGTTGATTACTAGAAGGAAATATTTATATTCTTCAGGGAGACAAATATTAGGCTCTACAGTGGAGTAATATGTTTTCTTAATAACTTGCTAAGTAGGTCAGTTTCAAGCAGAAATTGCTTCTCAGCTTCCAGCTTGCAGTTCTAAAGTGTAAATGAAATACAGTATATTAGTCTAGAAATTGGATATTTTCTTAAAAACATGACACAGCCTTATCTACCAAAGTATGAAAAGTAGTGATCAGTAACCTGAAAAACAATTATACAGTATATTAAATGTTGGATGTGATTAAATTTCCCTTTCCAATCTGTTAGCACTATGCCTCAGAGGTTAGATATTTTTGCTAAGTGGTCATCAGTTTTTGATTTGAGAATTTAAGAATTCTCAGGTGGATGCCATCAGGATCCAGAGATTTGTTAACTTTGTATTTTCTGAAAATACCCTATAACCGTGATGGCGAACCTATGGCACGCGTGCCAGAGGTGGCACATAGAGCCCTCTGTGGGCACGCGAGCTGGCCAGCTGGTCTTCGCGGGCGCCAGAGCACTGCCTGAAAACGGCCAAAAAAACCAGGCATGTGCATGCCAGCCAGCTGGTCTTTGGGTTTCTGGTTCTCCGGTGCGTGCGAAGACCAGTTGGCCGGCGCGCATGCGCGTGCCAGAAACCCAAAAACCAGCTGGTCAGCACGTAGATGCGCAGCGGCCAGCTGGTCTTTGGGTTTCTGATGCTCTGGCGCGCACACACATGCATGCACGTTCCGGTTTGGGCACTCGGTGTTGAAAGGGTTCGCCATCACTGTTCTGTTGTTCCCTCCCTTTGCTTTAGTTGTTGCAAGTCAGAGGAGACTTAAGCAAAGAATTCATTTTGCAATCTCCATATCCTCTTTGAGCATCCTTTTTTCCTTCTTTGTCATCTAATGATTAAATAGCTTTAATCTCTTGTTTATGGAAAACAGATCTCTCAGCAGTCATGCTAGCTGTAGCAACTTTTCATTGCAGTGAACTGAATATTCAGTTCTCCATAAACAAGAGCATATTTCACAGTCAATGAATTCCAAAAAATTAACAGAATCGTAGAGTCAAGTATTTTTCTTTTTTCTCCTCTGTATCTCATGCTAGTCATTTTTGTTGAATGACCCAACTATTCCAGATTTGCAAAATGCATTTCATAAATTTTAAATTTCTGTTGCTTCTATCTTCTGCTTGATTTCTTAAAACAAAAACATTGA
This sequence comes from Diadophis punctatus similis, assembly GCA_023053685.1. Taxonomy (NCBI): domain Eukaryota; kingdom Metazoa; phylum Chordata; class Lepidosauria; order Squamata; family Dipsadidae; genus Diadophis; species Diadophis punctatus. The sequence goes on along the minus strand of JALIGW010000003.1, from coordinate 36,600,717 downwards.
AAATGTTTTAAACCTTTACTTATAGTGGTTGATCCAATCTCCTCTTTCCAGTTCCAAAATATATTTTTAAAATTGTATGGTTGTATTTTGTCTTGTTTTGATGTAATCATTATTTTCAGTCTTTTTTCTAACAATCCATAACATAGGAGTTGCTTTTTTATATTTTTGGCCACAGTTTATTTATTAGTGAGACTTATATACCGCCTCATAGTGCAAGCACTCTCTAAGCGGTTTACACCATTAAGCAATGTATATTTACATTGCCCCCAACAATCTGGGTCCTCATTTTACCTACCTCGGAAGGATGGAAGGCTGAGTCAACCCTGAGCCGGTGAGATTTGAACAGCTGAACTGCTGATCACAGTCAGCTAAAGTGGCCTGCAGTACTGCACTCTAACTGCTGCGCCACCTCGGCTCTATTGAGTTCATTGTTATTAACCTACCGTATTTAGCAGTCTTCCTGGATTTCTTTTCTGGGTGGTAGGCATTAGCATTTTCTTATTTTGCTTTTGATTCTAATATATTTCCTTGCCTTAATTTTTCCTCCATTATAATATTCTAAGGAAGAGTCCCACTTTTTTAAGGGGAAAGGAGTAAGAGTCAGGCCTTACCAGGTTTCACATGGTCAATAATTGTCTCTTTGTCCTCATAATCAGGGATTCATCCCGGAAACATCTTGGGAGTTGGGCGGCATACAAATCCATTTAAATAAATAAATAAAATCTTCATAATATATCTAGTTTCCTTCTCTGGCATGCTTTAAGATGGCTATTTATATATTTTTAAGATGTAATATCCTGTAAATCAAAGATCTACGTTCTGGCTTCTACACAGTACTGTATTTATACTCAGTGATTGTGATTGTGCTTTTGGTGTAAGTAAGCTTTGATTTTCCACAGGTCTCTTTTATTTTAAACAACATAAAGTTTCATGCTCCTTTGTAAAGCACAATACAAATTTCCATAGGGAACCAGGACTAAAGCAGTAAATCACACTCAATTCAGCAGGCTGCTGAAATAAACAGGGATAACGCATGTTACATCCCTTCTCAGAACTTTTGTTAGGAGGAAAGGAAACATCTGCTTGCATTAATTGTTCTTTTATTGGTTTCATTGTCTTCCCAGTGTCAGTCATTCAATGGTGGGGTTGCATCATTGTGCAAGTATTATAAACTATTCAGTAAATATAAAGAGATTTCTCTTGGTCTTTGATACTGCTACTTTTGTGCTTTAGAAAGTGAAAACATTGTTTCAGCATAGTAAAAAAAACCTGTGCATTCGAAGCCCTGCGTGCTCGCGGATGTGTACCCATTGGTGTACTGCATATATGTGTATATACATATACATCATTTTCTATTAGGTGAACAGACAATTAGGTGCAAATAAGCCAAAGATTGCTAAAAATATGAAAAGAGAAGATATGTACAGTAACTAGAGTTTATTCATTTTTTTTCTTCCACATAGAACAGATTATGGAAACAGTAACTACAAGGGAAATATAATATACAGTATAATTCTAGTCCGCTTATAAGATCTGGTTGTTGTAGATCTAATGATTCCAGATGCAATTGTTATTATGGTTTGTTGCATAGTTAACCAGATGTTTAGACTGGATTTGACATTGTTGCAACCTAACAAGTCCTTCCCAAGAACCTGGGATGAGGCAGATGTTGTTGGATGGTTTTAAAAAGTATTGCTCCAGGATGTAAGGTTCAAATACAGATGCCTTTTGTGGTTGACTGGTGAAGATTTTGTCAATGTCAGTAGTGTTCACGTGCTACTCCAGATGTTTTGGGATGGCACCCAAGGCACCTGTTACTATTGCTACTATCTTTGCTTTCTTTTGCCACAGTTGTTCTACTTCTATTTGCAGGTCTTTGTATTTTTGTGATTTCCTCTCCCCCCCCCCCAGTTCTTTCTCTTATCTTCTGCTATCTCCAGGTAGTGCCACATTCATTGTCCAGACTTTTCTGTCTTTCTTATTGTTAAGTCTGGAGTATTATGTAGCAGGTGCTTGCCTTTGAATTCTAAAGTCTCAGAGCCACTTTAGCTTCATTTTCTATTACTTTATCTATTTTGGAGTCCCACCATTCTTGCTTGCAGGCAAATGGCATTTCTTGTAGATCTTTCAATGCACCATTGTTATTATTTTGTCATGCCAGTGTTTGTAGTCAATCTATATGATTTTGTAGCAACTAGCTGATCTTCTTGTAGCAGCTAACTAGGTGGTCCACTGTTTCTTCAGCTTATTTGCAGAGGCTGCATTTGTTGTCTGTTGCTGTCTTCTCAATGCCGGCTTTGTGCGCATTTGTTTTTAATGCTTGGCCTTGTGCAGCCAGAATTAGTCCCTCTGTCTGTTTCATCAGTGTTCCTCTTCTTAGCCACTGCTGGGTCTTGTAATCTGATTGGCCTGCTACTTTTTAAAGATAACTAGCCATGCAATCAATATTTTGCGTTGCCATGTCTCTTTTCTATTCTTCACTTGGTCTAAATATTATTATTATTATTATTATTATTATTATTATTATTATTATTATTATTATTATTATTATTATTATTATTATTATCATCATCATCATCATCATCATCATTATTATTATTATTATTATTATATTTTATATGCTGCTTTATTGTGTTTTAACTGCACTATTCTGCATTGTCTGCATTGCTGTTCTTCTTACTCACAGTTTAGGCTCCCTTGGGGTTAAAGCAGTTTGTACATTTTGTAAATAAACATCTCCATACTTAATGTGTAGGTTTCAGAAATTGTCCCGGTCCCTGGATTTAGCTTTTTATGTAGAAGGAAAGTTCTGAATGGGTTTTAGTAATGTTGATTATGAATGTATTGCTGCTGCTATAAAATATTGGATAGATATGTTCTTTTATTTAGCAGTTCCAAGGGTAGATTTCCCCCACCACCACCAATTACCACAAGCAAAGAATAGTTTATTAATACCTGATTAAGTTAAAAAATCATTCTTAAAATAAATTTCAGGCAGGTCTGTTTTATAGTCCGTGTAAAAATTCCATGTAAAATCCATATTGGAGAGAATTTTCTTTGATTAGTTTATTATATTAATAGTTCTTAACTAAAGCAAACATATGCATGAGTCATGATGCCTTGGATTTAACATGGCAGTTCAGAAATCCAGGCTCTCCTAACTATGGAATGTTGTATGTTTGTACAACCCTAACTGTATTATGATTGTTTGTTGATAAAAATAGATGACAGTATTGTAAAGTGAAGACAATGACACATCTGAGTCTTGGAAGGCGTGCTGAGAGTTGACTCTGGATGAATATGAAGTACACTGGGTGGGGTTTCTTTTGTGTTGAATCTTGGCATTGAAACTGTAGTCTAAAGTAAGGCAAAGTAGCAGGTCTTGTAAACTGCACAATGTACACTCAGCAAGGATTGCAAAAAAGCAAGACCTCCTCTCCAGGTTCTAATAGACATAATCAAGAGAGTTTAGAGTTAAAAAATATCTCTATGGGTATTAATTGAACCATAAAAATGTAATTTATCATCATTTATCTCTCATATGTAAAGCATATTTTGTAAAAAACAGGGGAAACATTTAAATTTGTTCCTTGTCAGTCCCATAACCTTGAATGGAATGTATTTCTTTTTTGATAGAGTTACTGCTAACAAGTAGAACAATAGGGAATCTGGGACCACAGGGCTGTATGCTGACATTAATCTAAACCACCTTCCCTAATTTAAGTATTCTTTTAAAATATAGATTTCAGATCCCAGTACTAGCCATTCTCATTCAAGAATTCTGCATCCATACATATGGGTGGGGAGGGGTCTGGGGGGAAGGGGGGGGAGAAATGAGAAAAATGTTTGTACTTTGTACTAATAAAACTTTTTGAATAAAAAAAAAGAATTCTACATCCATACATATGCATGCCCAATTTTTTAACTGCTGGAGTGATTTCATATTGTGAATTCCACCCATATTTAACCAAAGCCTTTCTTTTTTCTGGTATCACCCACAGCAGGACTTATAGGTTTTGGCTTAAATAGTATGGATTTTACCTCATTATAGCCCCCTTTTATTGCAAAGTGAAGAGTTTATATACACTGATTCATAAGTTGATAATTGATGGTTGAATGGATGCCCAACTGGTGACAGCACCTAAATTACCTATCTGATCTCAAACAGGCGGGACTATACTAGGACATTTCAGAAGAATAAGCTAGATTGGGAAATAGAAAACCATTCTGGAAGAAGGCAATGGAATACTAATGCCTATTGGATATCTCCATGGAGTAACCAGAAGAACATTTATCTTATAAAACTTTTTTATTTTACTTAGCTGGGTTGATACACTGACTTTATTGCAAAACATAGTGAAAACTTTTCATTCAGAATTAGCCATGCAGTAAAAGACCACATATGTATTTGGTTCCTTCAAAGTTAGGTTTTTTTAAATATAATGAATGTTTATAGAGCAAACATTTATCAAATTACAGACTCTGAACTGGTTGCTCACAGCAATATAAGTGTCACCCCATCTGGGCACTCTCCTCTGGCCAAATCAAGTAATAAAACTGCTTGTTCTTTTAGCTCTAAATGAAGGAGGACTCTAGAAGATATGTGAATATGTTCTAATATGCTTGTTCTTATGTGTGACTGATAGAAGCAAGACTAAATATGTTCCTAGCTTTGGGGCTCCCATTTATGCTGTAAAGCTATGACTTACAGGGACTGCCTTGTGCTAAAATATACCTAGAATTACAGAGGCACCACTGATATTTTGGGAACACATAAGGTTGCTTCAGATTAGTTGATAGCTGTGAAGGTCACTGCATTCTCTAGATGCACATTACTCGGTTCCGCAAACTCCTTTCGTCCTTCCTGGTAAAATTCAATTACCATGGTTGAACATTCAAGGAACAGTATATCTAGTTTTCTGTAGAAATGATTGCTTTCCTTTGCCAAAATCGTACCAATATTTGGCTGGCTTTGGGCACAGCCCATTTCACTTTATTAAAAATATTTCTTTCATTTGAGTATAATAGGAGCTAAGTGGCTCTGCTAATTTGAAGAGCAGTCAATTGTGTCTGACATATTTGGGTGCGTTGTAACATGCGTGCATCCACCATACCATTTTTTCCAATGAACTTTCTGTTGTTCCTTTTTGCATTGCAGAGTAAAGAAGTTGGACAGCAGCTCCAAGAAGACCTGATGAAAGTTCTGAATGAGCTCTACACGGTAAATCCAGTTTGCTTCTTCTTCTCTCTCTCTCTCTCTCTCTCTCTCTCTCTCTCTCTCTCTCTCTCTCTCTCTCTCTCTCTCCCTCCCTCCCTCCCTCCCTCCCTCCCTCCCTCCCTCCCTCTCTCTCTCTCTCTCTCTCTCCCCCCCCCTCTCTCTCCCCTCTGTGTGCTGCAAAATCATTTTCTTTTTCTTCTATTGTTTCATTTTAATTCTCTGGTTTCATCCCTGTTGCCTTTGCTGCTGTTGTGGGATTACGTTCTACATTGAATGAACATTGGTGAGTGTTTAGTTAAATCACTGGGCTCTTCGTTGGATGATAGTATCAGCTTTGAGGTCAGTTTTGGCTGCAAATGGACTAAACACAATAGGTTCTTTCATCCCAAATGTAGGAATGCACGAAGCACAAGCTTTTGTCATGCAATACACTTTTATCTAAATTATTATTTGCATTAGATGCCTGTATAACATTTCCCTCCTCCCCTCCTTTGGATTTTTAGAAGGTTGGTAGCAGTAGGTTTTGATTTAGCAAACCACATGCTATATTATCTACAGCCCAGCCCTGGTCCCCAGGGAAGAAAGTTAAGAGAGTCTTTGAAACCCAGCCTTTTGTCAATTGAGTACAAATGAATATTCAGAAATGCTCCAGCCTTAAAATGCTAGTACAAAGCCAGTAAAAAGATGGCTTATTTTTACTGAGCATGACTACTGCATCATAAATAAAGAGGAGGATTACAAGTTAACACAAGTGTTGTGCTGTTTTTAATTCTCAGAGTAACATTTTGGATCATATTATCTTTATTTTTCAAAGATGCTGTTTACCAATTGATAAGTAGGATTGAATGAAGCATTAAAGGAAATAGCAAGAGAAACTATATGAAGTGACAGGAAACATTAATTTATTTATTTTGCTAATTAAAATAACGCATTGCTGCATAAAAACATTCCACAACATTCTACTTGCTTTCCATTGCTGTCCTTTTGTGCCCTTCCTCTGAGATCTGAAATTTCAGATCTAATATGATCTTTGCATGTTCCACATATCAGTCACATTACCTACAAGTTCATTTGTTTTCCCATCATGGCTGGCTCAGGAATTCTGGGAGTTGAAGTCCACAGGTCCTCAAAGAGCTGTAGTTTGGCCACCCCTGGTCTAGACACACACATATTATTTTCTTTTAGCTATTGTTGTTGGTTAATTGAGCAAACCTCTCTTTTCTTGCTAGTTGTTTAAAATCACCCTCTAGTGAGCTAATAATTAAGGTAAGATTCTAATTGTTTTTTTCAGTTTTCAGCTAGCTTTCCTCATACTGATTGGAAATTATGGTGGCTTATTTCCATCCTCTCTGGAGATCACTAGCTTCAGAAAAGCAGTTCTTAGATGTTCTACTTGTTTTCAATTGTGAAGACTTCCTTTTCTGTAATTGAGATGACACAAACACCAAGGAAGAATCTGATTGGCACAAAAGTAGGCATGTGCTTATACAAATTCTGGCCATCTCTTCTTTCATGCTTGAATGGGAAATATTTAATGTTTACTAAACCTGTTTCAGGTTTGTTAAATTTAGCAACTGAGAGCAAATTATTTCTATTTTGAAATTTGGGTCCTTTGAATGTTTTCTTTGAGGCTTTTCCCTAAATACCAGATGGTTTCTGGATTTTGTTTGGTCAGCTAGGGTGATTGCGTTGGCAAATACTTTTCTCCACACCCTGTTGCCACATGAAAAGATGTTTCATAGAAACTCTTGAGGCAAAAGCAATGAGACCCTGAAATGAAGTAGAACTAGTAATCATGATGGCTTAGATATAGGCTGATTTTGCAATTTTGTCTAATTTATATAAATCAGCAAATCACACAGGGATAAAGGTTGTATCTTATTAGAGGCAAATGTTGGAAACTGTCTTTCAGCAGCTACTAAGCCTAAACCCTTTATATGGTATTTCTTATTATTAAACTGAATTCCAGCTGCAGATGTTCAGCATTTTGAACATACAACTGGTATGGTGACATTGCAGAAGTCCTCTAAAAATGAATTGAAGGTGGGACTTGTTTGTGGCTTTTAATCTTGCTTTTTAGAAAAAAGGTCCCCTAATAAATCCACAATAATATTCCTATAGGAAGGATTTTATACTGGTTTATAACAGATTCATTGAAGGAATGTAATTACTAGAGTCCAGTGTAGCATGACTGCAAGGAATTTAAGAATATTGATTTGTTTCTTTCCTTTATGAATCTACATAGATACAATACATAGTTAGTGGCTGCTAAGCATATCACCTAGCCATTTTGACTGCCAGATACTTTTACATGAGAGTGAGTAATGCTGTTGAACTTCTGGGGAAAAGCTATGTCAATTATTGAAAATAATAGTAAACTGGGGATCGCCAACTTTTCGTGGTATATCCAGGGCAGAGATAACTTTACATAAAAGTGCCAGGCTAAGTACATTTAGAAGGATGGGAGAAAGAAACCTTGAATTAAACCTCTGAAGATATAGAAATCAATTATATTTTCCAGTGAGTGGCTGGAAATTTATACTTTCAGAGTTGCAGGTTTCTGTTAATGTAGCAGTACAATAAAATAGAATTAGTTCATGTAGTCATGTTTCCTGTCTGATTTACCTAAGAAGGCTAACATCAGTCTTACAAGTTTGAAAGTACAAACTTTCCACTGCCATTTTAACTGCTTGATCCATTAGGGTAGGTCCTTCCTAAGTTTCATTCTCTGACCACTAAGCCACTGCGGGCTTATGCCTCTCTTGCCTGATTGTTTCCTAGGCAGCATCTCTTTACCTCTTTCCACAAAGTCATCCACACATTCCATTACAAATGGCCTTTAAAAAGAAATCCAGATTTGTATTGTGAAAGAATAATGACCCTTGACCAATGTTCCCTCTAACATTGAAAATCACTGCGCTGCAGTTGGAAACTGCTGCGCGGCATTTTCTTTTCTGGAGGGACTGACTGAACCTGGATGAAGAGTAAGCTGGTGGGCAGCAGCTTTTGATCTCGCTCTCCTCTCCCTAGCAGCAGAGCCCGCCTGGGGAGGCAAGAGTTAAAGGTTCCACCTCTCTTCATTGAAGGCTCCTTTCCCCCACCCCCCACCCACCCAGATCGGGCGGCAGTTGGAAACTGCTGTGCGGGTTTTCTTATCACGTGCAGGCCGTGCAGCCGAGCAGCTTAGAGGGAACACTGCCCTTGACCAATTAAAATGCTTTACTTAGTTGTTGCCTTTTGGGAATAGGAAGATTAATTCTAAAATGAGTTGAAACAATGAAGAAGGTATTGCACAGATTTATTAACCTGAATAAGAATAGCTTTAATTAATTCATTCTTTATTTATTGATTAGTATGCTATGTGTGCTCAGCACCTTATGCAGTATAACTCTGCCAACAATATACAGTTAGTCCTTGCTTAATGACCATTCATTCATACATTTGAACTTACAATGGTGCTGAATGAGTGATACTTAAGACAGATCCTAGTAGTTGTGGCTGTTGTAGCATCTCCACAGTCACTGGATCATAATTTGTGACCTTCATTGCTGACTTTCAACAAGCAAATGGGGAAGCCTGCAGGAGGTCGCAAATGGTGACCACATGACATCTTACTCAGTGACGTTGTGTGATTTGTTTAATAACAGTAATCAGAAATGCCAGAACTCCCATCTCTAAATGGTGCAGTCAAATTATACTCTACCATACAACCACATTGCTTAGCTATGGAAATTCCATTCCCAATTGCCATCATTAACTGAGAACTATCTGTACAAAAATAACAAAACTGTACAAAATTAATAAAATTGTACAAAGATAACAAAACTCAAAGAAATAAAACCATTTCACACAACCAAGTTGCTATTACATTCTTATTGTAAACCTACACATGCTGGGCTCAACTCTCATTCTCGCACTATACCTGCGAGAAGGGGCTGAGTGTTAATCACATTCTGGAAGGCGAGAAGGTATTTGCCAGTTTGGTCAAAGAAAAAAAAACTTGTTTTTCGGTTTATACAGTGTATAGTGATGGAAATAATTTATATGTTTGAAATTCATTTCAGGATTGTTTTGTATTTTTTAGCTTTGTACAAAATACTCATTTCAAATTCTCCTCTGTGCTGCTAAGGAGAGTCCAAGCATGGGATGAACTTCGGTCGGTTGCCAAGGGACTGAGTTAAAAATAGATTGAAATATGCCCTCTCTGCTCCACCGAGCCCCCAACTAGTCAGTTTTCAAACTCAGTCGAGCCTAGAGGGACATGTTCAATTTTTCTCTCAGTTAACTTGATCAACGACTGATATTAAATACCTGCTTGGACTCTCCTTTCTTCGACTGATTTGTTCTTGCATTATACAGAGGGCTGTTTTGAGGCTTTCTCGTGGCTCTGATGCTTTTCTTGCTGCTGGCATGTGTGCAGGTTAGTTTGGTACGCCGATGAGAACCGCCACTGATAAACAGCTGAGGCAGCAGGAGTGCCTGCCCCACGTGGGCTATACTTCTTTAGCGGAACGGATCAAGGCAGCAGGAGTTTGACAATCTGCCAGAGCCTTGTAGCTATGAATGCCAGGGCTGACTGCAAAGCCCATCAGACCTCGTTCTCAATTTCCAGAAGTCGGGAAATTGTGGCCGGGAGGCTCGTTTTGCCTCCGTTACTGATGGTGGCCATTTTAGAAGCAGCGACCTGCCTGTTGTCAGGCAGATTGAGTAAGTGCCTGGTGAGTGCCAGCAGCCATTTTGAGAGTCCCCAACAGCCGCTGAGCTACCGATCGCCATTTTGGGAGCGTTTTTGGCATGAAACGGCTGCCTGCGATCGCTTCTCCTCAGAACTTTTCGATTTTGAGCTATCCGCTTGCCGCTCGGCTTTCCAGGTGGTTTGGGTGAGTGCTGATCCCGGGGCTCCGCTGGACAGCCATTACCATCTACCTCACCCGGCCACTTATCTATAGGAGTCCCTGCCCCAGGGCAATACTCCTCTCAGCCCTCAAGGACTTACCTTGCTCTGCTTCTATTCTGTCCACAGGATATAGAGGACTATAGATTTGCATATCCAATGGCTGGAAAATCAGATAAGGGACAAGAGGCCTCCACTTCTAGTGGCTCCAAGAAAGCCACATGCAAGAGCCAGACCTCAACCAAGGATTGGGCTGAAAAGTCCAAAACCTCCAAGCCCCCTATGAGCCAGGCATCTGCAGCAGCCTTAAAGGATGCAGAGAGGCGGTTTCAGGCCTTAGAGAAACAATTGCCCAGAAACAAGCCGAGGGGTCCCTTTCTCAGGCACATCAGCAGATATCTCAGCTGCCTCTGCTGGCCCAGATGTCACCCCAACATTTGCTGCTCCTCCATCCCAGGTGACTCCTCCACTTCAGTTTGCTTCTCAGCCAGTGGCCACTGGAACAGCGACTGAACGTGATTGGTCGCCTGACCATCCTCCTAGATCCCAGGTCATGGAGCTGGAGGAGACAGATTTATCAGAGGTACCTGCCCCTGGGCCCACCTTGCTCCAGGTCTGCCTGCTTCATCAACTAGGGCGCTCCCTACTGCTACCTTTACCCCCACAGCGGTGGGTTTCTGCCCTGGGGTTGACAACTGGAAACAACTTCCGCCAGATTTACAGGACATGATAGCCAATGCCTACTCTCAGGGCATCGCCACTGGCCTTCAGCAGAGGTCACCTTACCCGGCAATTCCGGCTCAAATTCAGGAGGTTTGGTCCAACCCTGATGATGCTTACTCTCACCATTCTTCAGAGCTCAGCGATGCATCCCTTTGTGGGGAGGGAAGCATAATCGATGAGGAGTTGTCAGACGATGAAGGTCTGGTTCCCAACCAGCCGGCTTTTACAGAGCTTTTCAAACCAGCCCTGTTTAAGACACTTCTTTACAAAGCCAAACTCATTGTGAATATTGGCGTTCCTGCCAGGTCCTCTGAACCCTCTGTGGGCATTGACCCAGCTGCCAGATTGTTTTCGGAGCCTGAACGAGAAACAGACTCTATTCCATCTTCAAAGACATTTCTCGACACCATCAAGAGGCCATGGGACCATCCTTCCGCTGCCCCTGGCCTGACTTTGGCTGAACGCAAGTTTTATGGGTTTGGGACAGAGGTAGAGGATGTCAGAGTTACGCAATAAATCAGAAGCTTCAAAAGATAACTGCATTTTGCTGATTCAAATAACTTCTTTATAAGTAGAATAAAACATTAACAATACCACACTTTGTTTCAGATCACATGTTGAGATGTTTTCATACTGGAGTATAATGGTGGACAGACTAAACCACACCCTTCTTCTTGCTAAGTTTCTGGACATGCTCAATTAACACTTCAGCCCAATTGGCTGACTCAATCACATGGCTCTCCCAGTCATGAATATTCCAACACTCCTCCCTTCATTACTGGGAGAGACATCAAACCTATTGGATTTAAACATTTCCTATAATGGACGCCACCCAATGGTTTGGTCATCATGCCTGCTAAATTATCCTCTGAAGAACAATGATGTAAACGTATCAATTTTTCTTTTACAGCTTCCCTGACATTACAATACTTAATGTCCACATGTTTGCTTCTGTTCTTCACTCTGTCACCTGTTGCCATTTTTATACAAGCAGCATTATCTTCATAAACAGTTACAGCTTCATTTACATTTACATTTAAATCTTGTAACAACTGTACATACCAAACTACTTCAGAACATAACTCAGACAATGCAATAAACTCTGCTTCTGCAGTTGAAATAGCAACCGTTGTTTGTTTTCTGGACTTCCAACCAATTAAAGCCCCTCCAAACATTATTACAATTCCAGAATTAGACTTTCTGGTTTTTACATCATTTGCATAATCACTATCAACATAACATTTCAATTTTAATTCTTCAGTGACCTTTATTTGAAGACCCAAATTCACAGTTCCCTTCAAATACCTGAGAATTCTTTTCACACCCATCCAATGCAACTTTGTAGGTGTAGCAGTAAAGCGACTTAAGATGCTCACTGCACAAGCTATGTCTGGTCTGGACCACTGTGACAGATATAACAGACTCCCTATTGCAGAGTGATATATCTCCTGATCACAGGCTTCACTTTTGTCCTCACCCAAACTATTGTAAAAATCTGTGCTCATAGGTGTAGGAGCAATATTACAATCTTTCATGTTATATTTCTCTAATAATTGTTCAATTTTTCTCCTTTGACTGAGAATATAACCCTTTTCAGTTTTTTGTATCTCTACACCGAGATAATTCTTTATTTCTCCCAAATTCTTTAATTCAAATTTCTTTTCTAACTTATTAGCAAATTCTTTAACTTGTGATGCATCCTTTGCAATGAAACAAAGATCATCCACAAATGCTAATAGTAGACAATTCCCACCTTGTAACTTTCCAGTGTATATGCAACCATCAGCTTTGCAACTCTTGAACCCAAGACCTTTCAATGCAGTATCTAAACAGATATTCCAATTTCTGGCTGACTGCTTCAGCCCATAAATAGCCTTGTTCAATTTATACACCATGTTAGGCTTTTTATTTTCATACCCTGGCGCTTGAACCATATAAATTTCTTCCTCTAATTCAGCATTGAGGAATGCAGTGGTTATATCAAAATGCCAAACTCTATGCCTGTATGCTGATGCTAATGCCAGTGCTAGTCTTATGCTCTCACCTTTTACAGTTGGCGCGAACACCTAATCATAGTGCACATTCTTTAATTGAGAAAAACCTTGTGCCACCAATCTTGCCTTATACTGTACTTCATTATTGGGTAATACCTTTTTCTTATATACCCACTTACATCCTACAGCTTTCGTACCCTGTGGCAAAGTCATAGATGTGAACACTTCATGATCGCCCATGGATTTTCATCTCTTTATCCATGGCTTCCTTCCACTTTTCTTGTTCAACTTTTGGTAATGCCAATACTTCCTTATAGTTTCTTGGCTCATACCACACATTACACACTTTAACTTTACTGGCAGAATACCTGTCTGGCGGAACCCCTCTGTTCCTACGCTCTGACCTACGTGGCATTGCCTGTTCTTGTGTTTCAAGCTTTTCTGGCTTCATATCTTGTTCAGACTCTCCTCCCTGAACATAGACACCTTCAGAAAATGATTCACCATCATTAAATGAGTTATTGTCACTAAGTGGATCACCGTCGCTAAGCGGATCACCGTCACTAAGTGAGACATTTTCAGAATTTGCATCAATTCTGTTCCAATTTTGTTCTGCAAAACTAGCAGATCTTGAAATCACTATCCTTTTACTTCCATCGCTAAAGCGATACCCTTTTGAGCCTGGCTCATAGCCCACAAATCTGAGCTTTCTAGCCTTTTGTTGTCCCTTTCTTCTGATTGCCTTTGGAATATGTACCCAAGCAGTACTTCCAAATATTTTTAAATGTGCTAGAGAAGGCTTTCTCCCATATAGCATTGCATATGGAGTATTATTGATGGATGAACTCCACAACCTATTTACTAAATAATTGGCAGTCAGTATGGCTTCACCCCAATATGACCTGCTCATACCAGAATCCTCCAGTAATGAGTCTTTCATTGTTTGCAAAACACCATTCCTCTTTTCAGCCACTCCGTTCTCCCCCGGTGTGTAAGGATTTGTGCGCCTGTGTCTTATTCCCAATTGTCTCAACCATTGTTGAAAATTTGTTGACATAAATTCAGAACCTCTGTCAGTTTGCAACTGACATACCTGTTGTTTGTACCTTCTCTCTACAAAACTTAACCATTGCTTAAATTGCTGTAGCACCTTTGTTTTACTCTTAAGTAAGTAGCAAAACCCAAACCTGCTGTAGTCATCCACAATAACCAGCACATACTTTGCTCCTCCCAAACTGGCTTGCATAGGCCCAATTAAATCAGCATGCACCAGTTCTAGAGCTTTTGTGGTTTGTCTTGTGCTAAACTTGCTCACTGGGAATGCTTTAGATTTCGATGCTTTGCATACTGCACAATCCAAATATGCCTTACATCCCTTCAAATCTAATCCTTCTGCAAATTCTTTCATTTGTTGAACAACCTTAAAATTAGCATGACCAAGTCGTCTGTGCAGAAGATGAACACACGAATTGTGTTTTGCTACATTTTTAAATATCTGGGAACAATGTGGGACCTTTTGTCCCTGCAATACATAAAGATTATCCTCTTTTATGCCCTGTGCACAAACATTCCCATTTCTTTGGATGAGACACTTCCCATTAACAAATGTGGTTTCATAACCTTGCTTGTCTAAACTAGACACACTTAACAAATTATGCTCCATTTCAGGTACATATAACACATCAGTAAACCTGGATTCCAAATATGGAATTTGCACATCGCCTCTTCCAATGATTTTAGCCTTTTGACCATTGGCTAAGGCCACTTCTTCATTGTTTCCTGGAAAAAATCTGGAAAATAAGTCAGAATTATTAACAATTGTTTGACTAGCCCCACTGTCAATCAACCATTTGTCTCTATTGTTATTATAACAAACTTTTGCAACTGCAATCTGTCCTTGCAAATAATGTCTCTTGTCTTGCATATTTCTTCTCTGTGCACAGCTTTTCTGCAGATGATTTGTCTCTCCACAAATGAAACATGCTTTTTTAACTTGCTTGAAGAATTGTTGCTGTGTAACTTGATCTCTCCTGCCTCTGCTTTCCTCTTGTCTGCAGACACCTCGGCTGTTGCTAGAGATAGGCAGCCTGTGGAAAATTTTGCTGGAGACTTGCTGTAAGTTTCCACTGTACTCCTTGTTGGGCCCCCGCCTGTGGAATTTTCCATCAGCATGGCTGAAAAGCCTTTTCTCATATTCATTCAATAAACACGATTTCAAAGCCTCCAAATTCAAATCTGCTTCTGGCTTACTTTCAAAAATAGCTGATACAGTCTCCCAGCTCTGATCCAAACTATTTAACACTAATAAAACTTTTTGGGACTCTGGAAACTTTACTCCACGTTGCTCCAATTCTAGAAAATTAGACTGCATTTTCATTAAATGATCTTCCATAGAATCTCCTGTCTGCAAACTCATTCTGAAAAGCTTTCTTGAAAGTTGGACCACATTACACGCAGAAACATTGACATGTACTGCTTTCAATTTCTGCCATATCTCTTTTGCAGACTTTAATTCAGCTACATTTAAGAATTGATCATCCCCCAGACTTAAAAGAAGATAAGCCATAGCTCTGTCATGAGCCTTTTGATCTGCTGCTCCAAGCACTTGCGGGGGGTCTGCTACTATGTCCCATAATTCTTTTGCTTTCAAAAAACATTCCATTTTTGCAGCCCAAATTAAATAATTTTTCTTCCCCAATTTAGGTATTGGACTGTCTTTAAATTCCATAGCAGCAGCCATCCTGCTTTATTTTTCTTCTCTGCCTGTTCCTTTAACAACACAGACAGCTTCTTATCAGCTTTAAATTACAATGCAGTTTTAACTTTACTTCTTGAGCGATTTCTGGGCCCATAACCTGTCAGAGTTACGCAATAAATCAGAAGCTTCAAAAGATAACTGCATTTTGCTGATTCAAATAACTTCTTTATAAGTAGAATAAAACATTAACAATACCACACTTTGTTTCAGATCACATGTTGAGATGTTTTCATACTGGAGTATAATGGTGGACAGACTAAACCACACCCTTCTTCTTGCTAAGTTTCTGGACATGCTCAATTAACACTTCAGCCCAATTGGCTGACTCAATCACATGGCTCTCCCAGTCATGAATATTCCAACAGAGGAGCTGTTGCAGCTTCCCACTGTTGACACTCCAGTAGCCAACCTGGTGTCCTAGGCTGTTTTTCCATCTGATGTGTTGGAGGGCCTTAAGCCTGACGACTGTAAAGCCGAATCCATATTGCGTAAGTCCCACCAAGTGGCCTCTTGGTTTATATGGGCGGCCTCGGCTGCATCTTTCTTCACTAGAACCTCAATTATGTGGATCAGGGAGATGCAGTCTAGATTGGGTCCGGAGGATACCCGCCTCTGGCAGGATATGAATAAATTGTTGGCTGCGGCGGAGTTCTCCGCGGACATGACTCTCAACTCTGCTAAATTTGCGTTCTGTGCCATGGTGGCTAGTATCACATCTCACCGCATGTTTTGGCTCTGGCGTGCATTGCCAGAGATTACGAAGGCCAGTCCAGGCCCGTTCCTAGTAGGATCACTGCACATTCCACCCACAGCGCGGCCACCTCAGTGGCCTGGACCATGCAGGCTTCCATTGAAGAAATCTGTAAAGCGGCTACGTGGTCAACACCTTTCCTGTTTATGAAACATTATAAACTGGACGTGTTTGCATCTGCTGAGGCAGCCTTTGGCCGGCGGGTGCTACAGAGGGTCTGCTCCACATCTGCTCCCCTGGACCAGCCTTCTGCCGCCCACGAGACTTAAGCTTGGGTATATCCCATGCTTGGACTCTCTTTAGCAGCGCACAGGAGAAGGAGTGTTGGCTTACCTGAACAGTCTTCTCTGTGCGCTGCGGGAGAGTCCAAACCCGCCCTGGCTTTTGTGAGGTCTAGGGTTGTTGAAGTTCTGGATTGCAACGTATTACCTCGGATGGGCATCTACGCCTTCGTTTGAAAACTGACTAGTTGGGGGCTCGGTGGAGCAGATAGGGCGTGTTTCAATGTATTTTTAACTCAGTCCCTTGGCAACCGACCGAAGTTTATCCCATGCTTGGACTCTCCCGCAGCGCACAGAGAAGACCGTTCAGGTAAGCCAACGCTCCTTCTCTGCCATTCTAGGTTAGCAAATGTAGCCCACGCCAAAATAACTTACTACTGTCATATGTATGTTACAACTATACATTTATCCTCTGTATTAATTCACTAGACTTTTACATTTAACATCCCTTTGATAAAGTAGAGATTATTCTACAAAATTTTAAAATAATTAATCAATTATGAAAATGTCATGATTGTTAGAATTATTGTTAATATTTTCCTGGTGATCAATTCAATTCAATCTTTATTACGGTCACAGAGCAGCACTCCTGGTGATCAATATTAGAAAACATACCAGCTACAAATTCAGGAGACAGATAACTGAGTGACCAAGGTCCTATATGCAGGAAGAATATTGATACATCCATCTACTTGATTGATTTGGAAACATTTGCAATATCCTTATTTATCTATCTAAATTTTAACAGCAAATTAAATATGATAACGGTTGGATTAGAAACTACATGAATTTACTTTTTCAATAGTAAGACTAATTTATCTTGATTTCCATCAGTTTCTTTCTTAAGCAATTTCTCTAAATCAGCACAGTCTGTGGTTTTCTAGGTGTTGCTGAATTATACCTCACAGCATCAATTAGCAATGATTATGCTGATTTGTGTTGGGAATTAAGGTTTAGTAAGATATACATTGCTCATCCTTGTGTTTGAGAGCAAGAAAAAAATGGAACAGACAGGATGTATATCTTATTCTACCAATCGATCTCTGGCTTATTTACAGAGGATGAGCAAGGATTTCTGATTACCACTTTTAATCTGCCAGAGAAGCAAAATGAGATTAACCCATCCACACAAACATGTCCTAAATTGGATCTGAGCAACTTTTCAAGGACAAAGACTGGTTTCTGGATTTTTAGGAGTTGAGGATGACACATTGCACAGACAGCTTTTTTTAAAGTTCTCTAATTAAGAAGCATATTAAAGTAAGTTGCATAAGCAGTTTTGGTTTTTTTTAGCCTTAGTTGGCAAGCAAACTAATTGCACTGCATTCCTCCATGAATTACTCCTTCCTTTTCAAACCTTGGTTAATTAGCAATTTTAAACAGCCAGGAAATATTTTTTTGCTGTATTGAAGACGGCATAAAACAAATCTAAGCCTGCATATTTTAAGGTTATGATGTGAATTTGATTTATGTATGTCTTGCTCTATTTCTAAGTCTACCTATTTCCTAAATTAAGAGTTAAGGAAGAGGTTACAGAGTTCCCTGTCAATTTTCTCTCAGACAGGTTTGCAGCTGGTTTCTCTCCGCTGTAAGATCTTGGATTGTCATCCCTTCAAGTCCATTGGAGGCCATTTGTCTTGAGTAGATTTTCTCCCATTCAGATTCCCAGTGTTCATTTGATTTTTTTTATTGATAAAAGTTTTTGGGAAATATAAAGAATTATGTTTCCTCTTTTCAGAGTTTTGCATTATCACTCTCAATTATACATCAAATAAATTTATGTTTAAAGCAGAGAGAAGACTGAAATCTGTTACTTTTATATATGGGAAGATTATACAAAATAATTTTTAATTCTTTAGAAGTTTCTTTACACTTAGGAGTCCATTAAACTTTGTTAGGCGAGTTCTTGTTGATTAAGACTTTAGCTTTGATTTTTAAAAAATGAGTTATAGATCTCCCTCTCCCCCTCCTCCCAATGGTATCCCACAATCCCTATAATGACCTTAGTTTTTTCTTGATAGTTGAAGGCTGCATCTATTAAATCATCTTTTCTTCTGGCTTAACTTGTTTCTGACATGAAAGATATACCGTACTTTGTGGAGTATAAGATGCACTCCCCCCCCCTAAAAGTGGGTGAAAATTGTGGTGCATCTTATACACCGAATGTTGCCAAAGCCCCGCCCACCCGCCAGCCCCCACCCTTCTGTTTTCGGCCTCCGCACACCCCGTTTTTGGCCTCCACATGTGGCAGTTTTGGCCGGTTCCAGGCGGTGGAGATCGGTGGCGGTGAATGGGCCGCGGCAAACAGGCCACAGCAAATGGGCTGCGGCAGTGGCGAACGAGCCATGGCGAAGGCAAATGGGTTGTGGCAAATGGGCTGCGGCAGCGCCAAATGGACCGCAGCAAACAGGCCAGATGAATACCAGAAGGATGCTGGGAGGCAAAGGCAGATTTTTTTCTTGTTTTCCTGCCCCCAAAAAGTAGGTGCGTCTTATAGTCCAGAGTGTCTTATACTCCGAAAAATACGGTAAGCTAATTCAGAAAATCCTTGGTAATATTCCGCTGCATTGATGCTTATGCCTGCTACCTCAAGGTTGAAAATAACATCATTTAAATGTTGCGTGTATTCTTCCCAGATTCTGTTGAAATAATAATGTTGTTCAGATTTATTTCAGATACTTTTTCCCCAGCCTGGAAGAATTTTGCCCATTAGTCAGATTATTAGAACTCCATTTCAGATGAAAAACATTCTTTAAAAATTGGGACAGTCCTTGAACTAATAAAGCTTGTTTTCTCTTTGAAGATTTCCAAGAAAGGCATTTGCTAATAGTTCTTACTTTAGTCTAAAGTAGATAAGTATTTTTGCCTTACTTAATTGTTCTAGTTGGTCATTGTTTCTTATAATGTACCAATCAAATTTGGTTAAAATATCTTAGGTCTGCACAAATAATTATTTTTCCATTTGACTTAGGGAAAATCATTATATATATTTTTACTGAATTCACAGTATGAAAGTTCAGTAAAACTTAACTCTAGCATGTTTTGCATTTCTTTCTTCAGTATATCTCTAACTCTTTCTAGAATAGATGTTTCTGCTTCGTTATGTTTGCATCTCTGGTAGCATTTTTGAGTTCTGCTAATATAATAGCACCTGGGTTGATTATAAATACTTGATTTGACTTATTCTAAGAATGGTTCTAAAGTCTGCTTTTTCTTGCAAAGATAAGATATGTGTCTCTTCATACTTTCTGTGCATCTGTAAATAGCTATATATTTGTTTTGTTAGATCTTTGGATCTATATATTCCTAATGAAGCAATCTACCTTCTTAAAATTTTATGAGCTAGATGATTTTTCCATTTCCAAGTCTATTTTGTGACTTATGGATTCCATTTTTTGATCATCATAAATGAGCTTTGCCACCTAGCTTAAGCTTGCATTCTTGACTAGGCAACAAAAATAACACTTTTCCTTCCACCTCTTGAGAGCCTTATATGATATCAGTCTCATTGTGCAGGTGTTCCTGAAATAATGCCACTGAGGGTTTTTTTTTTTTTTGCCTTTTTTTTCTTTGTGTGAGAACATAGTCGTAACCCTTTGATGCTGGAAATTCATTTGATCCAGGACTGCTCTTAGTTTTTCCCATGTAGCAAGTAAAAAGGACTGAATCCCCTAAATGCCTACGGCACTTCGCTATATGTATCTTTTCTTTTATGTACACTGAGAGCATATGCACCAAAGACAAATTCCTTGTGTGTCCAATCACACTTGGCCAATAAAGAATTCTATTCTATTCTATTCTATTCTATTCTATTCTATTCTATTCTATTCTATTCTATTCTATTCTATAGGCAAATAATATAGAGAGAAATAAAGCCAATTTGGTGTACAGTGATCCCTCGTTTTTCGCTGGGGTTACGTTCCAAAAAGAACCCGTGATAGGCGAAATCCGTGAAGTAGTAACTTCAGCTTTGCGCATGCGCAGAGGGCAAAAGAACACAGATGCCGACATGCAGGTGGGCGGGGGAAGCGGGAGGGGGAAGCCCCGCGCCGCGAACGCCACCAGGTTGTTGAGCTGTGCGAACCGGGAGGATTTCACCCCTGGCCTCACGTGTATTTCACTGCTCTTGGCAAGCTGTTTTACCAATCAGCCAATCAGAATGCAGAACACAATGCACGATGCAAATCCGTGAAGCAGCGAGACCGTGAAAGGTGAACCGTGATATAGCGAGGGATTACTGTAGTGGCAAAGGCATTAGGCTTGAAACCAGGAAACTTGTTTAGTCCTTTTTAGTTACAAAAACACCCGAGTGATCTTGGGCCAGTCAGTTTCTCTCAGCTCTAGAAAGGAGAGAGAGAAAAGCCACTTATGAAAAACTTGCCAAGAAAACCTGTCCAGGCAGTCTGAGAATCCGACATGACTGAACGGAAGGGAAAAAAATAGAAGGAAGCAATCCATTCCAAAATGTTGGTATCATTTTGTGCATCCTCCTTTAACATGTTTTCAAGAGTCTCCTTCAGATGATCCTTCTGTCTGAATGTCATACTGAGAAAGTCTTACCTCCAATATCTCCAAATCTGTGTACAAATTCTTAGCCGTTATTTTCTTGAAATACCAACCAAGTGAGATTCCTCCATGAATCTGGTCTTACCTCAGGCCTGAGCAACCTTTCAAGCACAAAGTCTGAAGTGGTACAGTATT
The DNA here is from genome assembly GCA_023053685.1 of Diadophis punctatus similis. Lineage (NCBI taxonomy): Eukaryota > Metazoa > Chordata > Lepidosauria > Squamata > Dipsadidae > Diadophis > Diadophis punctatus. Next base: position 36,579,397 of record JALIGW010000003.1, on the reverse strand, counting down.
GCAAAGTAGGCAGGGCTGTGTCATGGTCAGAGGGAAGTTTTTCTGTGTTTTCTTCTTTAAGGAGGCAGATGATCAAGTTCCTGTTTTGTAAATAGTATTAAGTATAGGATAATTATTTTTTTAAAAAGATGAGTTTTGTTTTCTTTATTTAGTTGGGCTACTCAAAACAAACTCCTTTGCTCATTCCTATGTGTGTGTGCCTTTCACTGTAGGCCCCTGTAGGTAGATGTGAGAGTTTATTTATTTATTTATTTATTTTGATATTCTTATATGACACCCAACTCCCGGAGGACTCAGGGCGGCGTACAACAGAGAAAAAAATACAAGAATAACCAATTAAATATTAATTAAAAGCAAATACAAAATTTAAAAACACAGTATAAAAACAACAACATCCATTCAACAACCATACATACTTGGGGGGTGAGCTCGAGTGGATTAAGCTCTCCCCCCGCCTGCAGGAAAAGCCATGTCTTAACGGCTTTTCGGAAGGCCAGCAGAGTGGGGATAGTTCGGGTCTCTGGGGGAAGTTGGTCCAGAGCGCGGGGCCGGCCACAGAGGAGGCTCTCCCCCTAGGGCCTGCCAGCCGGCATTGCTTGGCCGACGGGACCTGGAGGAGGCCAACTCTGTGGGCCCTAACCGGTCGGAGGGAAGTATGAGGCAGAATTAAAAGTATGAGTTCTAATTAAAAGAGAGAGAGGGAGAAAGACAAGGCAGGACCTGGCAAAATAGATGCTCATCTAACATCTTAATATAATCCCTTCATGGGAATAGTGTATGATATTCATAATACCTAGACTCCAGGACTGAATCCTTATGTAATTGCTTTGACCCTGGACCTTGATGTCAATCTTGGCAGAAAGATATGGATCGACCATGTTGACACATTTTTAAATATCTGAAACCATTAAAACTGGGACTTACATGGTTTTGATGCCTTGTGCCAGATGTCTTTCACTAGAAGTAATGGGAATAGGGATACATGGAAAGAATACCTCTCCTTCCTGTTTAAGGCAATTCCAAATGCCACCTTTAATTCTGTTCACTGATAATGATTCAGAATTACCGTATACATAAATTATACTTCCTTTAATACTGAGTGGGTTAGCATTTTTAACTGTTACTTCTTCCCGTAACTAAGGAGTGTTGCTTTAATTGCTCCAGAAGGAGTAACAAAGTGAGAACATATATTCCACCTAACAAAAATTACGGTCAAGTTCAAATTGAGGTGAAAGAAGACTCGGGGGGCTTAATGCTTGAAAACTGGAAGGATTTGAGGCCAGAGTTGGCTTGCAGCAGGATTTTAAAATTGGAACATACATCTCTTCTTTGTTTGAGCACACATTTACAAAGCAGTTATTATTGGTTATTAATATTTCATAAAGGTCTGTGATGTAATTGGAAGACCGCATACAATTTTTTCAAATCAGTTTTTAAATTTTATTATGTAAGCTACCTTGATCAGAATCTGTGAGAAAAAGAGGATAAAGGCTGATTTTCAGTAAATAAACCTCTATCATCCATCTATCTATCTATCATCTATCTATCTATCTATCTATCTATCTATCTATCTATCTATCTATCTATCTATCTATCTATCTATCTATCTATCATCATCATCATCATCCATCCATCCATCCATCCATCCATCCATCTATCTGTCAAAAGTTGTTTTAAACCTATCCAAAAGATGTGTTAATTAACCTAAGGAGATAAATTGGAGATTCTTAAAATTTTTGATATTTGATCCTTGCCCAGTTCAAAAGGTTACCGAGAGGGCCAAAATGCAAAGAAGGGCAGGAATCAAAATATGTGATTCAACTATTAGAGCTCACTTATTTGTAACAAACTCCAGTAGAAAGGGAAAAGTCAGTATTGATCCAAAACAATGGAGGGACTGTAGGGAAACACAAAGAAAGGCTGCTTGTTAGCAGAGTCAGCCTCTGCTGTCTATGTTGCCTTTTGTATTGCTGAGCAGGATTGGCACTGGTAGAGCATGGGCTGCCATGCAGTCAGTTAAATGTGGTCTCTCTTCTAGTCATTGCTTTTTAAAGTAAAGATATCAACTTCCTGGGGTAAACAAAGGAATACTATTTAATAACCCTTTTCTCCTCATCCTACATAGTCAAATTTCAACTGGAAATAGAATTATTCTTGTACTTCTTTCTTAGCTGTTCCTTTCTCTTTCCTACTTTCATCTGGCCTTTTATATCCTTGTGTTAATAGGGTGTATCACTTCATGCAGTAGAAGTAAAATCATTGGAGCTCTGTTGTATGGACTGCACTAGAGATCTGAAGTCTGCAAAATGACCAAAGTAGATGTTGTTAGCTACACCAGTCCAGTAGGCAAACTCTCCAATCCGATTGGCCTGGTCGAATGGCAGGGCCTGTAATAGAATTTTTAGATAAATGATCTTGAACCCAAGAAGCGTTTCCCACATGTTCAGGGACTCTGCTAAAGCTGAGTCCTTAACTTTGTCATTCAAACAAATATAAGAAAAACTCCTAAGAATTTTGGACATAATGTATTGAGGAACATTATGAAATACATAGCTGAAAGGACTGGAATTTACATTATGTTATACTTTAAAAGAGAATTTTATAAAATGGTACAGTCTCCAGACAAATTATTTAGAATGTATAAAAAGTATTTTCAGTTTATGTTGGAAATGAGGAAAACGTGAAGGATCATTATCATGGTTGGTGGACTTGCAAAAAAATGGGATTCAAATATACAGAGTTTAAAATAAAGAATTTTAAAGATTCATATTCATTTGAAAGCAGAAATTTTCTTATTAGAAGTAATGGATAAACAATTAGAAAAGCATTATGGAAAACTGTTTTTATATATGATAACTACTGGAAGATTATTTCATGCACAAAAATGGAAAGAATCTGAAATATCCACAATGGAGGAACAGCTGGTGAAGATGACGTAATTAGCAAAGATGCAAAGTTGACTTGTCTGACTAGAGAAAGGACAAAACCCACATTTATTAATGACTAGAAGCCTCTTATGGATTTTTTGCTTAAAAAATGGAAAAAAAAGAACTTGTGATTTATGGATTTGATGATTTAAAAAGGTAGATTGTAGAAAGAAGATTGTAACTTTAGAAAAAGAGGGTAAAATATAAATGTACTTCTGTTTTCAGTATCAAAAGCTGCTTCTTTATAACTTTTATTTTCTTTCCTTCTCTATTATTTCTTTACACTTTTACACTTATTGCTTTAGTTTTTTCTTTCAAAATTGGTATTGTTCTTATTCTTTTAAAATTTTCTTTAATAAAAAATTATTTGTTAATAAGAAGAAAGAAAAACTCCCAGCAAACCTTGACAAGCAGAGTTAGGATGAATTAGTGGAGGCCCCGGTTTAGCCATCAGAATCACATGAGAGTTTTAAAATGTTCCATACCTTTGCTGATCCTTTTGAGTTCTATAGGTGGCTCTTATGACCATTCTTTCAGCAACCACTCAAAGTTACAACGGTGCTGAATGAACGTTGGTTACGACTGGTCCTTGAGAGTTCAGGCCATCCCATAACCCCCATGGTCACATGATCATGATCTGGTGCTTGGTAACCAGATCGCACTTAAGACCAGTTGCAGCATCCCTCCCCGAGCCTTCCCCCAACTGGCAGTAGCCATTTAATCTGCGTGCCAGCCTGCTCGTAAGTCAGCTGGGACTTACAACTTCCTGCCAGCTTCCCCATTGACTTGATTTTGGAAACTGGCAGGAAGTTGCCTTGCCTAACAACGATGGGATCTGATTAAGGAGGACAATTGGGACTGCAGGGATTGCTGTTGCTAAGCAGTGCAGTCACGCTTTATGTCTGCATCACTTAGCAATGGAAATTCTGGTCCCTGTTGCCATCATAAATTAGGGACTGCCTATATGGTAGGCTTGTAGAATAGTTATAGATATTTTTCTGTTTGAATTTTAAGTTTACGTTGAAGGCATTGGTTGACTAATGTTCAGGTGTTTCCAAGTGGGAATTAAAAAAACAACAACACCCAGTAAGGTGCTTCATAAGTGAGAATTGTCTTTGCAGGTAATGAAGACCTACCATATGTACAATGCTGACAGCATCAGTGCCCAAAGCAAGCTGAAAGAGGCAGAGAAGCAAGAAGAAAAACAGATTGGTAAGTCTGTGAAGCAGGAGGAAAAGCAAACTCCACGCTCCCCTGATTCAGCCTCCAGTGTCAAGTTTGAAGAAAAGCATGTCCGACGGAGCTCAGTCAAGAAGATTGAGAAAATGAAAGAGAAGGTGAGTGCACAACAGGGTTAACTGCTGGGTAATTGCAAAGCTCTCTTTACCAAGAGCAGCTGCTGAGTGTTCACTGTGAATCTAATACACAATAGAGTATCTATCAGGGTGTTAAGGGGAAAGAGCTATTTAATGGGGAAATAGCAGAAATACTGACCTAATGGCCCAGGGATTATTCTGAGATCTAGAAACTATATTTAGGTATGTGTATTCATGAGATGGAATGAGGAGGTACAAGAACCACAAGCGTTAAAAGGTCGTTTTGCCACTCATCCATTTCTTCTTATCCCTAGTCAACTATGCAAATGCAGTCACACTGAAACTCTGATTAGCATGGTACATAAAGATACTACATATCAAGCAGTTAGCAGTTTGATATTTAAATGTTTTAACTTGCAGAGGTAATGTAATATAGTGCCATAGGCAGAGAGGCTGTATTTAAAAAGTTGGGAGAAAAGGCTTAATATTTGCAGTAGACTACCTTGGATATATTGCTTTAAGAACTAATATTTTTAATTGGAAAAATTCATTGTATTGAGATACAGAAATACAAGCACACTTTTCTTAGGATCATGCATGAAGCAAGTAAGTAAATATATGTAGCCAATGGATTTCCCCTCCCCCTCTTGTTCCTCAATACAGTATACAGATAGTCCTCAAGTTACGACCATTCATTCAGTGACTGACCATTCATTGGCTTTCAAAGTTAGAATGGTATTGAACAAAGGGACTTACAACTGACCCTCCAAGTTCCGGCCATTGTAGAACCCCCACAGTTACATGAACAAAATTCGAGCACTTGAAAACCAGTTTGCACTTATGACCAATTCCAGTGTTCCGTGGTCACTTGATTGCCATTTGTGATCTTCCCTGCTGACTTACCAAGACCAGAGTCAATGGGGAAGCCTGCAGGGAAGATCACAAGTTGTTGGGTAAATATCCTTGCACCCCTGCCTTTCTTTGTTTGCATGCAGTGTGGTCTCTTTCCCCTCTTCCTTTCCATGCACACATCACACCTTTCTTCCCCCTTTGCTCATTCATACACCCTATACCTCCTTTCTCTCTGCACACCCACCAGCATCCTCCTTCCCCACCTGCTTACACACACACACACACACACACACACACACACACACACACACACACACACACACACACAAACCAGCATCTTCCTTTCCCAGTCCTCCCTCCTCTTGCAAGCAATGCCCCCATCAGCATTCACCTTCCCTAGACTTCCCTACATTTTCAGCCACCAGCATTTCCTTCCCTGAGCCTCTCTATTTTCACATTGCATTCTGTGCCCTCCTTTCCCAGCCTCCCTTCACTTGTGCCACACTGCAGCACCCCCTTCTCCATCTTGCGTGCAGCTCGTACAGGGCTTCCCAGGATCTTCCCCATCTCTGTGTGGCAGTGTCACTCTCATTACCTGTGGCTCCTGTTAATTCTTGCTTAATGACCCACACAGCTTGGGATTATGACAGCATCTGGGAATGCCTGGATCATCATCACTAAATGATATGGTCACATGACATCACACGTTATGACATCATCGCTTAACAATAGCCGTCCTGGTCCCAATGACTCGAGAACTACATGTAATTTGCCTGTATAGGAAGATTTACTGGAGGTGACTTCAAAGATTATTGCATCCACTGGCTATTTGCCATGCAGTGAGTGTGAATGGAATTCCTGATCCCACAGTCTCAGCTGTGGAATTTCCTTTTGCTTCAGATGCTGTTGACAGCTACCATCATAAACCTTTGGTGACAGTTTAAGACCTCTTCACCAAATATTTGGGTAGACAGATACTGCTGTGCCTTCCCATCTGGTTCAGGATTATATTGCATTGTATTTAGGATTTCAATTGTTAATAAATAATTAGAGCCATAACAACTTAATTCTAATTATTCTAATTTATTGCAAAATATTTTTAAATGGTTGCCCACTTTGGATTTTTTCAAATAATAAAATCAATCAATAATTATAGAATTAGCTTTAACTTTATGATGAAGGTTTAAATTATTAATGTTCCATATATACAATATTCACGTATTGATTGGGCTAGGTCAGGAAGGGCTGTTTCCTATTCTTATGGGCAGAGGAATGTAAATATGTGTGTGGGCCTAAGCTTCCAGCTGCTTAGTACAGTTGGTATATTAAGTTCTAGTGATACATGATCGGTCCCTGTAATTTGGATGATTTGGGTATCAGACCTTTGTTCACACTTGGCTCTTTAGTACCTCCTGCTGATGTCAGTCCTCTCTGTCCATATCAGAGCCAAATAAAATTCTGCAGGGATCTTCAGGATGCAAACATGCTTCTAGGATTGGATATATTAACTTTAACTATGAGCCACTTTTTGGATTAGATTGCCTTCCTGTCTCGTCATGATTCAACATTTGAGTCATTGTTATATGATGCATTTGTTTACCTAAAAGTGTTAAGATTTCTTAGTCTGGGTTAAAAAGAAAGTAAAACAATTCCTTGGTTTTGCAAGAATTTTTTCCCCTGCTTTCAAGGTAATTGCTTTCCTCATTTTAATTATTTTGTAATAAAAATCCATTTGTATATTTTTCAGCGCCAAGCAAAATACACAGAAAATAAACTGAAGGCTATTAAGGCAAGGAATGAATATCTGCTGGCTCTGGAAGCCACCAATGCATCTGTATTCAAGTATTATATCCATGACCTGTCAGACCTCATTGATGTAAGTGTACTTTGGTGGTGTATTTCCTGAATGTTTCTGCTTCAAGCCTCATTATGTTGTTCTTCTCAGTTAATTTCTTCAATGGCAGAAGTCCATATGGAGATTTTATCTTTTATCTGTGTTCCATCTGTGTTTCAATTATCAAAGGACAACAGCATTTAAACACGGCACTAATTAAATAGCCAAACCAAATTCTGCAATTGCCAGGTACTTCCCAAATTTTAATATCATTTTTTGAGTTTGCATACTCCTCAACCTTTATAGAAAGCTTTAGGAACTATCTTAACTTACATACATCAGTGGGATGTACTATAAGATAGCCATAACTTTATCTCATAGTTTTTTATGAATACCTGATGTTTTCTTCTTATTTTGTGTATTGACTTACTGGTTGAATAATTTCCAGGAATTACAACAGAAATGCTTAAAATGGTTTGCAATTCATCTTAAATGTCTGAAAGATTCAAACAACCTCATTTATCCAAATGATCTTGAAACCAACCCAATTTGTTGAGAGGAATGGTGAATTTTCTTAAGGTTATATAGGAATGCATGAAGTTTACATAAAGAATATATCAATATTTCTCCTCATTCAATGCATCTACAGCTGGTCTTTCCCCTAGAATACACATGCTGGCATATTTAACATGCCTTACGTGGTTTTTCACCACAGCAGTCAACCCTATGAGATTGAGCTGAGAAACAGAAAATATTCATAAGTGTAACTGGTCTTTTCAGTCCCAATGCAACACATTATGGAAGATACAGTATGTGAAATAAATGTTCAAACAAGTAAATCATTGGCCTCCTCTTTCAGTACAATGCCCATAGAAGGCTAGTAGTGGGGATAGACAAGTCCATCTTTTCTAGTTTTGTCAGGCTAATATTTATTGAATTTAAGTCTCAGTTGGGCTAAATCTATATTGATAAAATCGATATGGTTTATAAAAATCCAAATGTACTTCATATACAACTTTTTCTAATTTGCAAATTTTTAGTAACTGGTTTATCCATTTTTGTATCTGAGCATCCCAGAATTCTGATTTGTGTTTTATTTTTGCATTGCTCCCCAAAAGTATAAATTATAATAGTTTACTTTAAACCATCTATATCAGGGGTGTCAAACTCGGAAATAAGATGTATTATTGACTATGTATAAGAAATGATGTAAGAGAAGGGATCCGGACAACACTTTGTCCATAAAAGATGTATACGTTTTGTTTCAAAAATAAAAAAAATTATTTAAAAAAACAACAACTCAAGGCCGGTGCTTAAATCTGGCCCATGGTGCCGGCCTGGAAATAGCAAAGAACTGGCCCGCGGTGCCTCTGGCAGCCAAAATGGGACACGGGAGGGCTGTGTGAGGCCCCCCGCGCCCCATTTTTGGCCTGGACGGCCTCCTGCAGTACTCTGCCAGTCAAACTGGAGTGCAGGGGGGCCGCACACACACACACCCCATGCCCCTTTTTGGCCAGCAGGGTGCTGCAGGAGGCGTCCATCCCTTCTCCCCCCCTCCCCACCCACCCGGCCCGCAGAGAACTAAAATGCTGATCCGGCCTTCGAAGGAATGTAGTTTGACACCCCTGATCAATATGGAAAAAGAAAGAAGAAAATAATTATTTTCTTATAATTAATAATTATTTAAAATAATTAAGATTAATTATAAGGAACAATCAAAACAAAAAAAAGAGAAATCTCTTGGTCAGGGAATTGTGCAGCCGGTGTCCAAATGGAGTCAGAGACACTGACAAGAACTTGTGATTTTATATAAATAAATATATTTACAGTAAATAAGAGAGGCAAACCAGGAGAATAGACAGGTAAATCAACACAACAGGAACATCATCAGGTAAATCAACAGAGAGCATACCAGACACACAGGGCAAAAAGGCAGAAAACAAGGAGACTCCCCCTTTTCACTCAAAGCAACCAATCACAGCTTAGATTGCCTTATGCAAGTAGCCATCTCTCTTTAACCAATCAGCTATAACTGTGTATTCTGACTCTTTACACAACCCCCACTGTTCCAGTTATAAATTTAAATATCTTGACACTCTTATAGGCAGTAAACTTCATTTACTGAATTTGTATCTATATATTCATCAATGTAATTTTACACAATAAATGTGCAACCTGTAAAAGTGTGGACAGACATAATTTTTGTACTGAATTTTGGAATGTTGGACATTTTCTTGTCCTCTATCCTACCAGCTTTGTATTTCAAAGCTGGCTGGAGAATTCTGGGAGTTGAAGTCCACAAGTCTTAAAGTTGCCAAGTTTGAAGACCTCTGTTTTAGTGGACGAAGGGTTAATCTGTCATGTTGAGAATTTAATTTGTTTGAATTCTTATTTTATTTTTTTTAATCTTCGGAAAAAACTTCCATCAAATATTTATATAACCAAGAAAGAAAGATGAGCCTGATACAGTTGTAAATGTAATTTAAGGTATATTATAAAATGCAAAAAATAAGGAAGGAGTGCTGAGAAATGAGCTAGAAAACCTAGATGAATTAATTTTCTTCTTCTGATTTCCAATGGGGATTATACATTATAATTTCGAGTTCAGATTCCATGAATGGAAATATAAAAATAGTCATCTATTCTGTTCCCATCTACTCCCACATAGATTACTTAATCTGATTTTACAGAGAGGAATGCAATGATGGGAAGCAATTCTATGAAACAGAAACCTGCACCTGAGAAAGCTTTATTCATAAGGCTCCAACTCCGATAGAGTAAACCATATATTAACATTAATATTAGTCTTTTTGAAATTTCTGGTGACTTCCCTCATTGGCAAAATTCCCACGATTTCTCTTCCATGATCTGTGAAAAACACGGAATGTTAATTTGGTTGCAAAGCTGAAACTGCTGAATATTTATGAATGAAAATAGCCTCGACGTGTGCAGATTCTTAATCAACCTTTTTTTTAACCCCTATTTAGTTTTTATGTTTTTTGAGTAAATTTATTGTTTATTGCCTAAATTTATTGCCTGCTTCCAGTAAAACCAACAATTGCTGCTTTACAAGCAGACTCTCAACACCTGCCCCAGACTTTTGGCACTGTACCCAAGCGTGTAACAGTGAACAGGTTATTGGAAGACTTAGTTTAACCACATACATTTATGCTTCTCTCCTGTTTTTCTGATTTCTCTCTCTGGCACATAATTCATTTCATTCATGGCATTTCTGTTCCACCATTTATATGCAATACTTGTCTATACGGGCAGATGTAAGCTTGTGACATCTATCAAACAAATAGATACTTATCCATTCAGAAGATTTCCTTCCTTCCTTCCTTCCTTCCATCCTTCCTTCCTTCCTTCCTTCCTTCCTTCCTTCCTTCCTTCCTTCCTTCCTTCCTTCCTTCCTTCCTTCCTTCCTTCCTTCCTCCAGCTGAAACCATTGTCCCTCTTCTACTGATACATAGTTTTTTCTCATCAAGTGTGGGCAGGAGTTTATTTTCATATAATTTGGCTTGAAAAATAACAGATTTGTTGTCAGTAACAATATAATATATGTAGAAAATACTTCAGATTTCTATTTTGGATGTTGTGGTAAGTATCTATTTCTTTATCAGCAGCTACGTGATGACATATCTTATTTAACAATTTTGTGCTCTTTCTTTTACATGCTCCTACATTTGCACCCGCGCATCCTATAATAGGCATCTTTCTCTGGAAGCAGGCAGAAGAGTTTTTGTGTTTCATCCATAGTGGGAAAAGCATCTTTGAGTTGCAGGATTGATTTCTTCAAGAGAGGCTTTGTTGTCTCCTCTTTTGAAGTACCTTAAAGCCCTCTTTTACAGAGGTGTATTTATTATTTCATAGACCCAATCAGCAAGTTCTTGATATAATTAGCCAGCATGAGCAAGGGCCACATACCCATGGGATAGAATACATTTATTTTGATACCCTGCCCACATCCATTTATTCATACAATGCCATATAATGACAAGCATACAGTATACTGAGTATGTATCTTTTAGAAAAGCATATGTTTCCTAGTTTTTGAATGAAGACTTATCCTAGATAGTTAAAGTGTGCAATTGCTAAATCAGGTTTAACTTTATTTTCAAGCTACTTGTTTATCTTCTCCTCTACAAACTAATTAGTGTTTTCCCACAACTAGATGTCAGATGCACATTTTCTCTGCAAGTGTTTTTTGTAAAAGTTCTTAATATCTAGTGTTCTAGTCAGTATATGAATGCCAAAACAGGAACACAGTTCTTGCCTAACATTTAGCTCTGTGTCTTAAAGATGACTTGTCTGTTGTCTGACGTTTTTCTGAGATTTTAGTTATAGGGAAAGCTAGGGAAAGTAATTGGTGCCAATCCAACCAGGTTATGTTAGGAGAACAACACTGGAGGAAAGAGGTGAGAGACTTCTGGGAGCAGAAGAGCAGAGAATAGTCCCAGTTCAGAAGATTTAATATGGATCTAAGAAGATAAGTTATTGTGGGCTGGATCAGTGGATACTGTAAATCAGTCTAAATCAGGAGATTCTGTTGTGTCAGATTGAATTGTGTTTTATAATTCCACCATCTAAAACAAATTGCTATATAAATCTATGTTTTCAATTTAACTATTGGTTGACCTGATCTGGCACAATACAAATTGTTTCTGTGATGCATTTTTTAAAAAAAGGGAAAATACTTATTACATGTGCCTACATATCAGTTGTGGAAAGCTTTGCAAATTCAAACTGTGTAAATAAGATATTCAACTGTGAGCTGTACTACTTTGCACTGCCAGTATAACCCTTTTTTTTCTTACCTTAAATGTGGCTTATAAAACATTTGTGTAAAGTTGAATTTATATAAATCAGGACTCATATAATCTGGGAAGCATCTACCGTTTTTTTGGAGTATAAGACGCACCTTTTTCCTCCCTAAAAGTGGCTGAAAATTTGGGTGCGTCTTATACTCTGAATGTAGCATTTTCGGAGCTTTTTTCCAGCCCTAACTAGGTGCTAACGATCTTCCCAGCTCTTACTTTGCAGGCTTTTTCATTGTTACTCTCTCCAAAGAAGGTTTTTCCAGCCCTAAGTCTTTGCAGGGTTTTTTTCATTGCTCTACTTGCTCGAATAAGTTTTTTTCTAGCCCTAACCAGGTGCTAATGATCTTCCCAGCTCTTACTGGCTTGCAGGCTCTTTCATTGTTACTCTCTCCAAAGAAGGTTTTTTTAAGTCCTAACCAGAGGATAAAATAATGTGCTGAAGCTGACCAGACTAAGGATGTTAGCCAGATGAATACCTGGTAGGCAGATTTCCCCCCCCCCCCCCATTTTCCTCCCCAAAAACTAGGGTGCGTCTTATACTCTGGTGCGTCTTATACTCCGAAAAATATGGTATATTTATTGAATAAAGTTATGTTTTAGTGTAAACACTACTGACTTCCAGTAAACAATAAATCCTTTGAGAAGAATATTTGGCTAGTTTATTTATCTGTATATTGTATCATTTATTAATTTTCCTTCAACGTTTTGAGTTTTACTTTGGTTTTTACTTTCCTGTTTTTTTTTTCCAGCAGTGCTGTGACCTAGGATATCATGCCAGCCTTGGAAGGGCACTTAGGACATTCCTATCAGCAGAGCTGAATCTAGAACAATCAAAGCATGAAGGCCTGGATGCCATTGAGAATGCCGTGGAAAATCTGGATGCCAACAGTGACAAGCAGCGTCTGATGGAAATGTGTAACAGTGTCTTCTGCCCACCCATGAAGTTTGAGTTTCAGCCCCACATGGGTGACATGGTTAGTTCCCCCCGCCCTTCTCTGTGAATATATTTTCATTGCAATCTTCACTCCAGACATAATTAAAAAGTCTGTATAGGAAGCAGAAAAAAAGTATAGCCATGTTTGGCCAAGGACTCTTACAGCAATGTGAACAATCCTTTAGTACTGAATGCATGCTATAAGCCCAATTAACCTAGCTGTGCTCATTGTGATGCAGTGTTGTTCCAGTTTTTTTAAAAGACACCTATTCCATATTCACTGGGGACTTTTCTGTATATATATACAGAATGAGCCGAGGTGGCGCAGTGTTTAAAAGCAGCACTGCGACCTTCAGCTGATTGCTAGTTCAGCAGTTCAGCTGTTCAAATCTCACCAGGCTCAAGGTTGACTCAGCCTTCCATCCTTCCGAGGTGGGTAAAATGAGGACCCAGATTGTTGGGGGGCAATATGCTGAACTCTGTAAACCGCTTAGAGAGGGCTGTAAAGCACTATCAAGCGGTATATAAGTCTAAGTGCTATTGCTAAGTGCTATTGCTATACAGGTGGCCCTTGGTTAACAACAATAATTGGACCCAAAATTTATGTCACTAAGCAATGCAGTCATAAAGCGCAATGTCACCTGCCTGCATTGTTTTTGCAATGGCAAGTCCCCATTGCCACGATTAACTAAAGCCCGCTGATCATTAGGCAAGGAATGAACTAAGGTCATTCCTGGTTTGGTCCAGTCTAGTCCCAAGCCTCTGTAAGGGAAGGGATTCCCTTTTCTTGAACCCACACTTATCTCCCCTCCGTCCTCTGTCCTTTTGGTTTATTCCAATGTGTGAGCCTAATCATTGCATAAGTTAAACTTTGGTTTATGAATGCATTTGTGAACATCCAGGCAATTGTTTATTGAATTTTATTTAAAAATCATTTGTTTTCTGGATTGTTTCGTAATCCTATGGCCCAGTGCAGGTATCTCATTCCTGCATACCTGATTATGAGTTTTAACAGAAGTGATGAACTAGAAGTAAGTCTCTAGAAAGTTGCAAAACTGCCTATTCTTTTCTAGGTATTCCAGCTATGTGCCCAGCAACCAGTGCAGAGTGAGTTGGTACAAAGATGTCAGCAGCTGCAGTCTAGGCTATCCACTCTGAAGATTGAAAATGAAGAGGTAAGAACCCAAACTCCACATCTCTGATAAGAATTTCCCTCTTTTCATTGATACATTTCTATATTCATGCTTTTTTTCCATGGCATTTAGCCCAAAGCCTGATAACATACATATAATACCCATTCTGGGTTGGACATCAGTATACCAACATCCACAATAGTATGCAGGGTAAGATCTCTATCAGCTTGTTTCATTCAGTCTCTTCCTGTCTTCTGTGGGCTGCCAAGTCAGACACAAGTGTCTGGAAGCAGGAGATTGCCAGTGCTTTTCTGAGGGTAGGCATGTGTCACCTGCCCTAAAGATGATGTATTGAAATCACTTTTAAAAAGAAATTGCTCTAGATCTAGAAATCATGTCCTAGAAATAGGACGAGATCACTCTCACGGCATACAGGATACATACGTAATTATATTTGTTTTTTCTCCACATCTCTACAAATGGTCTTGGTATTGCGACAGTATCTAATATACTGTATGATTGGTTATGCTTCAGCCTCACTTTTTATATATATATTTTTCCTTCTTCACTTTCTATGTCAGGTTAAAAAAACAATGGAAGCCACACTACAGACTATTCAGGATATTGTCACTATTGAAGATTTTGATGTATCCGATTGCTTCCAGTATAGCAATTCTATGGAGTCTGTAAAATCAACAGTTTCTGAAACCTTCATGAGCAAGCCAAGCATTGCCAAGAGACGGGCCAATCAACAGGAGACTGAACAGTTCTACTTCACAGTAAGCCTTGAATTTTCATCTTCTTTCATGTGTTAAAACAATAATATTTTAGAGATGGAATATATTCAGAATTCAGTCTAATACATTTTTCTGGTGAGACAAAAAAAATCTAAAGCTGCTATTACTGAATTGTCCAACTAATTTTGCTAAAGTAAGTATATTCAAAGGTTATTTTGATACATATTTTCTTAAAACTTTACTGAAAACTGGTAAAATTCCACACCTAATTTAAATAGTACAACAGAGCAAATGAAAGCAATCATCAGCAGACATCTACAAAAAGGATTGCACGTGCAGTCAAATATAATGGAAACTTTCCTTCTTAATTCTGTTCTTAAAGTTCTGATGATTGGATGTTCACAAAAGAAAATTTAAGTCTATTTATCATATTCCACTGGAATTGTCTGCATTCAAGGACAGGATAGAGTTCCACAAGCCCAAAACTCAGGACCTTCAGGGGAGGCTTTGCTGGGCCCATCTTCTAAGACAATTTTGATTCACTCTGCTAAATATTAACTAAATCCCTGAGAATACTGATGTTTCAAGACTCAGAGAGAGGCAGAAGTGCTCTGTTGCTAGGAAAGGATCCTTGGAAATAATTGATTAATTTACAGCCGACTTTTAAGCAGCAGCTGGTGTTGGGTTGAAACTATGGAGGTAACATTAGGAAAACCTTCATTTGAGAAGAGTGTGATTAGAATACTGTCAGTATCAATCTTGTCATTCTGCTTATTCATTCCGGATGTACAGCTTCTAATCCTTGATGTGTTTCATTTCTTGTATACATTTCATTCAGTCAGCAAGACAGAAACTGACACTCCCTCTGTTGTTGCCTCTGTGATGTGGCCTGTGGCCTATTGTTCGGCCTTGCTTCTTTTCCCTTCTTAATTTTCTCCAAACAGCCAACTGATGGAATGTGGCCCCATGTGAATTGGCACATATGTAAAGAAGCTTTGCTTCATTGCTTTGTGGCTGCGTGTTTTAAAATGAATATTGCTATGTTCCTCTTAAAGGGATCATGGGACTTTTCAAAAGTGCTGCATTACTCTGCCAATTACTTAAGTAGATAAAGTGGTTTATCCTGGATTTGGTTTAGTAATAGATTTATTGCAGAGCATATAATTATTTTAGATAAGAAATAAAAATGCTTCAAAGGCCTTATTAAATTAAAAGGTTTGAATGGAAGGTGAATGTAACCCCCCCCCCACCACCACCACCAAAAAAAGAAGGTGGGTGAGGGGATTGATTCAATTAACAAGCAGTTGAGGTCTCCTGAGTGTCAATGGTTATTTAATTGAGCTTCCGTGTTGTTGTTTTTAGGAAAAACTCAACTCTTTTCAAATGAGCAATATGAATTTTATCAGTCCATTTTTTTTCTTCAGATTGTGTAAATAATCTTGCTCTCAACCTATGGCAGTAGCATTAACCTTCAGCCTCTAGGAAATAGATGGGCCATTAGTCATGTCACATTCATATATCCAGGATAAATAAACTTGATTGATCTTCCAAATGAAGAGCGCACAAATATCCTTAATATGAATTTCAGGCTTTAGTTAAAAGTATCATATGATTTGTGCAACCTGAAAATAGTTGTGACTGAGCATTAATGGTGGGAGAAAATAAATGCAAGGAAGCAAGAACACGAACTATTACATTACTGTGCATTTTAATATGATAACACTTTTATGAACAAGGTAAAAGACATCTGGCTAGGTTTGCAGTGTTCCTAGGTGGATTTTATGTTAGATCTGAAGAAGAAAGGTACTGCATTATTATACAAGCCTTTTCTGTCAGCTCATCAGATTAGCTGGCCCGTTATCATTTTTTTCTATACTTTGGGGAATCTGTCAAAATTAGAGGGCTTAGAATGCTTTTAGTGAATGCTTTCAAAAAGTCCTTTAAAGCTCGGAATCACCTTTATTGAATGACAGATCATAAGCAACTGACTGCGATACAGACCACTCCTTGGTGTGCAGTAGAATAAAACTTCAAACAAAGAGATTGCATCACTCGAAGAAGGAAGGAAGATCACGAATCGACATCAGTAAGACCCGCAACCAGGGCAAAGTGGAAGAATTTGCACAAGCACTAGAGGAAATGCTCCCAGGCCAAGCTGAAGCAAACGCGTCCGAAAGATGGGAATATTTTAAGAATGCTGTCTATAACACCACCTTGTCAGTATTTGGTAAGGAAATCAGAAAGACAGCCGATTGGTTTGAAGCCCATACGGAGGAGCTGACGCCAGCCATCGAGGAAAAAAGGAGAGCGTTAATTGCATATAAAGCCTGCTCCAGTGCGCACAATCTACAGGTTCTGCGAGCCGCTTATAGCAAAGTCCAACAGGCCGCCAGGAGATGTGCTAATGACTATGGGTTGCAGCTTTGCTCTCAGATCCAGATAGCAGCTGACACAGGTAACATCAAGGGGATGTATGATGGCATCAAGCAGGCCTTAGGACCAACACAGAAGAAATCTGTCCCTTTGAAGTCTGATACAGGCGAGGTTATCCAGGACCGAACGCAGCAGATGGCACACTGGGTGCAGCACTACTCTGAATTATATTCCAGAGAAAATGTGATAACTGACGAGGCATTGAATGGCATTGAGTGCCTGCCTGTCTTGGAGGAGCTTGACAATGAGCCAACTTTAGAAGAATTAAATGCGGCTCTGGATTCTCTTGCCTCCGGCAAGGCACCCAGGAAAGATAACATCCCTGCTGAAGTTTTGAAGTGCTGTAAAGAGATCATCCCCATGGAACTGCATGACATCTTCTGTCTTTGTTGGAGGGAAGGCGGAGTACCGCAGGACATGAAGGATGCAAATATCGTCACACTGTATAAGAACAAAGACGACAGGGGCGACTGTAACAACTACCGCGGCATCTCTCTTCTTAGTGTGGTAGGGAAGCTGCTTGCCCGTGTTGTATTGAAGAGGCTCCAGGTGCTTGCAGAGAGAGTCTACCCAGAATCACAGTGTGGATTCCGAGCCAACAGCTCCACTACTGACTTGGTATTTTTCCTTAGACAGCTGCAGGAGAAATGCAAGGAACAAAGACAGCCACTTTTTGTAGCTTTCATAGATCTTACAAAGGCTTTTAACTTGGTTAGTAGGGACAGCCTTTATAAAATTATCCCCAGGATCGGATGTCCACACCAGCTTCTCAACATCATCAGATCCTTTCATGAGGAAATGAAGGGCACGGTAATTTTTGATGTCTTAACATCAGATTCTTTTGACATTCGAAGTGGAGTGAAACAGGGCTGCGTCCTTGCACCAACTCTATTTGGGATCTTTTTTGCTGTCATGCTGAAACATGCTGTTGGAACTACAACAGAGGAGTCTATCTCCGGACCAGATCAGATGGAAAACTCTTTAGCCTCTCTAGATTGAGAGCAAAGTCTAAAGTCCAGCTGAAATGCTTACGGGATTTCCTCTTTGCTGATGATGCTGCCGTTACTGCTCATTCTGTCGAAGACCTTCAACGACTCATGGACTGTTTTAGCAAGGCCTGTCAAGATTTTGGATTAACAATCAGCCTGAAAAAAACACAAGTCATGGGTCAGGACGTGGATTCACACCCCTCCCCTGTATTACAATCTCTGTAGAAGAACTGGAGGTCATCCATGACTTTGTGTATCTCGGCTCAACCATCGCCGACACTCTCTCTCTAGATACTAAGCTGAATAAACGTATTGGTAAAGCGGCCACCACATTCTCTAGACTCACAAAGAGAGTATGGCTTAATAAGAAACTGACGGATCATACAACGATCCAGGTCTATAGAGCCTGCGTACTGAGCACACTCTTGTATTGTCTTGGACACTTTACGCACGGCAGGAGAGAAAGTTGAATACCTTCCATATGCGCTGTCTCCGGAGTATCTTTGGCATCACCTGGCATGACAAGGTTCCAAATAGCACAGTCTTGGAACATACTGGAATTTCTAGCATGTATACACTATTGAAACAGCGACGTCTATGCTGGCTTGGGCATGTCGTGAGAATGGCTGATGGTCGGATTCCGAAAGATCTTCTGTATGGAGAATTATTGCAGGGAAAGCGCCCCAGAAAGAGACCACAGCTGCGATATAAGGATATCTGTAAGAGGAAACTAAAGGCCCTGGGAATGGACATTAACAGCTGGGAAATCTTGACCTCTGATCGTTCAACTTGGAGGCTAAAGACATAGCAGGCCTTCTCCATTTCGAAGAGACACTTGTTCGGCAGGCTGAGGTAAAAAGGCAGTCCTGGAACCAGCGAAATCCGGGAGGCCAGCCAGAGGACAGAATGTATCTGCCCTCAGTGTGGAAGAGATTGCCACTCTCGGATTGGCCTTTTTAGCCACACTAGATACTGTTTTAGGAACTCTTTCCAGAGCATGATACCATAGTCCAGTGATGGCGAACCTTTTTGGGTTCGCATGCCAAAAGGGGGGGGCGCGCGCTAGCGCACGCGCACATGCCCACACCCATTCCCTCCCCCTCACGCATGCGCACAACCCCCCCCCATGCTGCCCCCTGCGCATGTGCACACACACACACACACACACACACACACACACACACGCAAAGCCTTTACCAAAGCCTGGGACGGTAAAAAAACAACGAAACGGGCAAACTGGAAGTTCGGAAAACGCACTTCCAGTTTGTCCGTTGGGGTGTTTTTTGCACTCCGGGGCTTCAGGAAGCTTCCCTGAACCCTCCGGAGTGCTAAAAACAGCCCAATGGCAAACCGGAAGTGCGTTTCCCGAACTTCCGGTTTGCCCGTTTTGTCGTTTTTTGCATTCCGGGGTTTCAGGAAGCTTCCCTGAACCCTCCGGAGTGCGAAAAACAGCACAACGGCAAACCGGAAGTGCGTTTTTTCCGAACTTCCGGTTTGCCCATGGAGCTGACAGGGCAACGCCTCGCGTGCCCTCCGATATGGCTCTGCGTGCCACCTGTGGCACGCGTGCCATAGGTTCGCCATCACTGCCATAGTCTTTCGAGGCTGAAGGATGCCAAAGAAGGCAAAATAAATAAGTATAAACTCTGGTCTGGACCCATGATCAGCCTGGCACTTTTAAGTGGCTGAAGGTACTTAGTTGGATTTATGAAGTGATTAATTACTGCCTGAAAGGGTGGAATGCCACCATTCTTGAAAGATATGCTGGTATGCCTTCTGTTTAGGGCTTCCACCCAGGGGTGAAATTCAAAATTTTTCCCTACCAGTTCTGTGGGTGTGGCTTGGTGAGCGTGACAGAGGAAGGATATTGCAAAATCTCCATTCCCACCCCATTCTGGGGCCAGCCAGAGGTGGTATTTGCCGGTTCTCCGAACTACTCAAAATTTCCGCTACCAGTTCTTCAGAACTTGTCAGAACCTGCTGAATTTCACCCCTGCTTCCACCTAATCTTCAGTTACTCCTTTTTGGGAAGATTTGTTGAGGAATTTGTGAGGAATTATATAGAGAGGAACACACAGAGAATAAAAGTACCCGAGTCCTCTGAAAAAGGATTGCTCACTCTGATGGCTGAACTTCAGCAGGTTCTAGATTGGGAAAATGTGTCTCTTCTGTTCCTGTTAGGTTCCCAATAGCATTTAACACAACCATGATATTCTTTTGAACCATCTGGGGTTAGAGGCAGATTTTATGGTAGGCCCACTTTTATCTGAGTTCTAGTCTATAGTCATAGGGCAAATGTTCCACCATGGATAATTACGGGGTTCAGTTCTCTTTCTGATGTTATTTAATATCTATATGAACTAAGCCTCTAAGAAAGATAATCTGTTATTTTGGGATAAGGTATCATCAGTATGTTCATGATACTCAGCTGTATATCATAACCCCCAGCCAGACCAGAGATGCTGTGGAGGTTTTGAATTGGTGTCAGGAGTTCACAGGGAATAAAGAAAGCTCAGACTAAATTCCTGCACTGTGGAGCTGCTATTCGTTTATATATATATATATCTTCACCCCTTGGAACATTGTTTTCAGTTGACATTCTGGATAGGATCGCTCTGCAAAAACTCTATATGGAGTTGCCTTGAAGACTACGACTGGTGCAGAGTATGGCAGCTAAGGCAGTTACCATATTATTTTTGATAATGTATTGTGCATATTGCCTAGTATTATTAGATTGGGGCATTATGAGCAAGTTTAATAAATAAATCAAAGTATAGCATATGCCATCTTGGAAATACATACCTTCTTAATTTGGTTTGCATTAATGTTTCTGGTAATGAGTCTATAGTACGGATTCCAAGTTTAAAATATAATCCAAAACAGATGTACTTGCAACTTAGATTTCTTTTTGAAGCCTGCAGGATTTATTTCTAGATGTATGAGATTGGGATCTGTTTTAACATGCAGCTGCAGCAATTTTTTTCCAATGTGTGACTTGGATCTGTTCAGACAGTCAGCATCATATATTGAATATTGATTATGAGGCAGATAGTTACAGTTATGGGTGTTGTTGGATTTTAAGAGACCTTTTAAAAACTCTTTTTAATCATCTGAACTGTATAATTTTCAGATGTATTAATAGAACTAAACTTGCCAATTGAAGTAGCATAAAATATATATTTACAAATGAACCTGAAATCAGGGGAGAGTTCCGGTTACGTTAGTTACCGGTGCGCATTGCGAGCATGCGCGGAAGTGAAATCGCATCCCACCGTGCGATTTCACTTTTACGTATGCTTAGGACGACATTACAAGCCGAAACACAGCTGAGGAGCTTCTCAGCTGTGCTTCAGAGGAAGAATAAAGGTCAGTATTCACACAAGGGCAGGTGGGAGGGCTTTTTCCCAACAGCTCAGGATGCGGAGTAGCGCCAAAAAATGACGTCATCACCGGGCTCCTACCAGAGCTGTGCTCCGCACCGCACCAGTAGGAACCCACCACTGCCTGAAATGGTCAGGCAGTTCTTTGAAACTGCATGATGTAAACAACTTCTGCTTTTAAGTATAAGGGACAAAGAAGAGTATTTCATTCTTTATACTGTAATAACAGCTGTTCAAAATGGCACCGAGAAAAAGAGAACTTGATATTTATTTAATAGGCTTCCGAAGAAGAAAAAGATTTATTTTATGAAGACAAGCTGGAGGGTGTGACTTAAATTTGATAAACTAATTGGAGTTAGGATGGATTTTCTGTTGATTTGATAGCAATTATAGCTCTGGGATAAAAACTATTCAGAAAATGTGTGGTCCGAGTTTTAATTGTTCTGCAATCTTCTGCCAGAAGGCAACAGACCAAAAAGATTGTAAGCAGGATGGGAAGAGTCTCTGAGAATGTTGTGCAACTTCCTCAAACAGTGAGATACGAAGATATCGTCCAGGGCTGGTAGCTGGAGCCCAATGATATTCTGGGCAGTTTTAATTATTCTCTGTAGAGCTTTCTTGTCCGCTGCAGAGCTGCTCCCATGCCATGCAAGAATGCCATATGTCAGGACACTTGTAATGGTGCTGCGATAGAAGGACAGCAGTAGATGCTGAGATAGATTTATTTTCCTGAGCATTCTCAGGAAGTACAGCCTCTTAACAGACAGCCTCTTGACATATCTAATTATATCTAATTAAAAGGAAGTTATTGTAGGAGAAGCAGAGGCAGAGTCTGTGGAGGGAGTCAAGAGAGGAATCAACCTGGAGCTGTTATATTCCCACAAGCAATCCAAGTCCAGCCCTTCTTGAATTCTTTTAACTCTTATCTAGTGCCAATTTAATGCTGGCCATTAATTGACTAGATTTTTGTGTATAGACATGAGCAATAAATCAGTTTAACTGGAACTTAATGTGTGGTCCTGATTCTTCATGTCTGATATTCCCAATGCATTATTTTGTGCATATAAAGTGGATTTGAAAATTGTTTTTTTATAACACCCCCCCTCATGTGTCATCTATCTATCATCTATCTATATCATTTGTCTATAATTTTGAATAATTCCTATAGTTTGCAAATATTATTGAAAGTGAATTTGAAAGTATGTATGTTAAAAGGAAGTTTAAAAAGATGCATTAGAGTTAATTGATTTAAATTATAAAGATGAAACTTTTAAAGAAATGTTTAGAGTCTTAAAATGAATATAAAAGAGTTTTCCCTTTAAGGTTTAAGAATTTGAAAGCATATAATGAGTTTTGTTAATATAAATGAAGATAACTTAGAAAGATTAGTAAGTGTAAATAGAAATATATATCACTTCCCACAAGAGAGGGGAAAAAAGAAAAAAATGGATTTTTGGATGATGTAAACTGTTTTAAACAGAGATATTATTTGGTCTTGTTTCTGTTGGAATATTGCTTCTGGTTTTTATGCTTGAAATAGAAAAAAATGAAATTCAGAATTTAGTTTTAAGTTTAATAATTGTGTAGTTATAGAACTGGTGTGTAATAATTATAGGTACTGTAAAAATGAGGTCATAATTATATTAATTTTTTACCATGTTGGGAAGAGTCTGAAGTCAACCCCTTTTTTCCTCTCTCTTATTTTTCATCCTGCATAGTCCCTTTATTTCATCTGCATTTTCATTGTATTTTATGCTATAAACCTTAATAAACATTTTTTAAAAAGCAGTGGGCCCAAACTTTCATTCAATACTCTTACAGAATAATGGAGAAAATAAAATGAAATAAATGGAGAATCTTTTAAAGCATTTCAAATAACTAATACATTAATTAACACAATTAATTTATTTTGTTAGACTTCATGAGAGCCAGAAGATTTATGAAACTATTTGTAACCATGATTGTAATCAGTGTCCTGCTGCTTTTTATCAGCATGCAATTATCTCTTCCTTTTTTACTCACGGATAACAGTGCAGCTTTGTGATGCTCCCATTGCATTCTGGGAATATCTCTGCTGAAGCAGAATACCTGCTTTAGTGTTCATGTTGCTTTTTTTTAAAAAAAAGGAAGTGGCTTTCTTGATTCCAGAAATATATGTTTTATATATACATGTTTGCAGACCAAAGTGAGAGAAATATGGGACATATGGCAGTATTTCCATTTAGTTTTAAACCCCAGCAGGAAGACCTACATTGGTTTACACATTAACCTTTTATTTATTCTTCCTGACAGCTGCTTCCTACAAGTGAATAAATACTAAAGTAGGGGAATGATATTCATAGCTCTGCATATGATATTCATAGCTCTGCATATAGAGGAAGACCACTGCAAAATTCCTATGGTATAGGATGACACTTTTTTAAAAAAATCAGAGAACTTGCTAGCAGATAAACTGCACTATAATTTCAAGTCCTTTTATTTGACTTTGAACAGATTGTAGCTGGATTAGCACTGTTACCATTTGGAGTTCAAAATACATATTTCAAAATGTTGCCTCTATATACCGGCATAAGAAGGACGTAAAATGTAATTGATATCAAATTGGCATCCAACAATTGAGATGAATGTTTCATCCGGTGCATTTTTAATAAATGGCATACATCTCAATTTTGTCACCTCCTGCTTCAGCATTTTAATGCCTAGGTTCATATACAATTTTATGTAACGCTGCAGCAGGGAGACAGTGTTACAATCCATTATTGTCAAGCTTTATTGTTACAGCTCTTAGATGGTTTCCCTACTTCAATTCCCAAGCAAGCTCAACAAAGTTAATTAAGAAGAAGTAGAGAAATAAGAGAGTCATCTACTAACCAAGAATCCCATGCTGTATATATGCTAGACTCAAGCTTTAAGCCATATCTCTTTTCCCCCTATCTTTCTGAGGCAATTTCTACTATTTGTCCCTAGTTTACAAAATGTTTTTTTGGGGGGTATGGAAATCTTGCCACAGTAGCTTCAATCCTTGTATCACCCTCTCTGTCTTCTCCTCTTTTGGACCTGAACATGCCTTCCCCTCCATCCAGTTGGGAAAGATTAAAAGGTGTTGTGTCTGTCCTTCCATTGTTTCACCAACAGGAGCTGACAAATCTCTCTCCACCTCTTATTTAGCTGGAGTTGGAAAATATTCCTCTCCTTTTCTGCTTTCTCAACCTCTTCCTCATTTTCAGTAGAGATTTCAGGAGGGGAGAGGATTTCCTTTTTTTTTTAGTTGAAGTGGAAAACTGTCACAATTTTTTCTATCTTTTTATCAGCTGTTCTTCTATTCCAGAACATTCCCATCCTCAAACTCCCAAACATCTTCCACTCTTCAGAATCAATTTTACTGATAGATATTGAAGCTGAAACACTTCAGTAATATTCATGCTTGTCCTTCATGGAAATAAGTTTGTAAGTTCTCAGATCTAATTTAGTAATGGGTGGAGAATTATGGGAGTTGAGAAGTCCACTCATCTTAAAGTTGCCAAGAATGGCTCAGGGACCAAATGGAGAGAGACCTCCCTAAAAGATAGCAACACTTGGAGGGAATGACGATGGGTAGATAAAGTCTTTCTGCAAGTTTTCATCAGCAACGATGATGAAGGTAGGTCAGTGCTGACTTTTGTGGGGATCTAAATGAGGTTGATTGTATAGTCACATAATTGATGGCAGGTCAGATCCATGCTATCTGATCTTCTTTCCAAATGTATCAGCATAGCTTATGTATTTTGCAGGCAAGATAGGAAGCTTGGGGATTGGTAGATGTCCTGTAGGTTGTGAGTTTGCAAGCTGGAGAAGTAGAAGTTTAGTCCCATCCCAGTGAATTTGTCGGGAAATAACATTAGTTAATTCCCAGGATTCTTTTAAAAAAATGCAATAGCACTACTAAATCAAATTGTGTGGACTGTTGATGATTGCTGATAGCAAGTACACTGTGCTCAAAGATGAGTCCTAAGCATTAAAGCTAGGCATTGATAGCGTCAGCTGAAAGTGAGCAGTATTTGCCTTCAGTAGTGGATTCTGTGACAAACTGGCACCAGATTGGCACTGCTATTAGGACCTGCAGTTTTATGTCTGAGCCCTTCTAGGTCAGTAGCATTACAGGAATGATTAAATGACTGAATCACACATATAGGCTTAATTAATTCCTGAAGCTCAAGCCTCTAAACACTTAAAGGATAGGATAGGCTTATAGATTAGATTTGGAGCAATTTGAGCACCTGCTTGCAAAATTACCCCTTCCTTCACAAGTGTGATATTTAGGGCTCAAATATTGGTTTGGTTTTTTCATGGCAGAAATATAGCTTTGCTAAACTGGTTCTACTGCTGAAGATTCTGAAGTCAGGGTGGAAGGGAGGAAGATAAGAACGAAAGAGATTAGTGGAATCGTGGTCTCCCTCCTATACAAGTCTTCCATCAACCTCAAACAGATTGAATTAATGCAACCAAACTCTTAGGGTATTGCCGCACTGAGAATATCTGTCCTGTTGTAGGCAGCAAATTTCAGAGTTGGTAGTCACCTGTTTAATAGAATTGTCAAATGTTAGTCCTAAAGAGGGTCATGAAATTGTTGTCCAAATCCAGTGCATTCTATCTCAGAAAGTAAACTGTTCATTCTACAGCTGTTGTGGTCATCAGACCGATTATAAATCCTATACAAGGGCAATTGGTGAGAAAATCCTCAAGTCTTAGGGATATATATATATATATATATATATATATATATATATATATATATATATATATATATATATATATATATATATATATATATATATATATATATATATATATATATATATATATATATATATATATATATATATTTCATAGTGAGGAAGTTAATAAATTTGTGTAGATTTCTATTATACTAGTCAGGAAGGGAAGGCATTGGAGAATTTCAAAAGTAGAAACCGAAGGCCTTGAGCTAATACTAATGGCAAATTATGTTCTATTTCTACCTTTTGTTCATTGTCTGGGTTAACTGGTCCATTTGCATTGCAACTTCATTCTTCTACTGGAATAAGGACTGGTGATTTAAAGCACAGTCTGTGAGTTTGTAAGAGATTCTGTAGCCATTTCTTAATCTTTGGAGTGGAGAACAGGCTGTCCTTCTCTAGTCAAGGGCCAAGAAGGCAAAACCTATTGCAAGACTTCATAGCAGGCATGGCAGTTAGGTTCCCTCCCTGCTCCCTACATTACATAGCAGACTTAAAATGTTAGGTAAGTAGATTTATTGCAGAGTATTAGGAAGCCATATATTCAGGTAATTTGCTATTCTGCTCTTGTCAGACTCCCAGTTAGACTAAACAGGGGGAGGGAGATGAGTGAAGTCTACTTTATTGTAAGACTACAGTAATAAAATCTTGCAAGTCTGAAAGCATAATTCTCCCACCATCTTTTTATTGCCTGAATAGTTTGGGTGAATCTAAATTTCTTTCCCTGCACATTATCTAGTAGTGGGCTCCTCCCCCTTTTATCTGATTGTTCCCTAGGCAGCATCTTCCCCCCCCTCAATCTTCCAAAGTCATTCTCACATTCCATTACAACACTTTGTACTGTATATTGCAAGTCCTAAGGTGTGAATCCCAAAGGTGCTTTTTTGTGTTTTGTTTTGTTTTCAAAAGGCAACTGGACTTCCTGGATTTTCTTTGAAGAAAAGAAATTTCTCATCCTAGAAATTTCTTCTGCTCTGACTGGATGGTGGGGAATGGAAGGATTTATACTCCTTGCAGACAGCTGGTCATTTGCATTCTTTTAGCAAGTTATTAAGGAGGTTTATCTGTGTCACCAATGTCGCCTGAGTAACACAAATGGGTGTGGAGTCTTCTTGGAAGTATTGAAAGGATTGTGTTGTAGACTGGAGATAGATGATACAGTATCCCTCACCCTCTGTTGAGTGAGGGGCTGTTCAATTTTGACATAGATAGCCTCTTTGAGGTATGAATCTTCCTTTTTGCATCAATAGCCATTTGCTTACTCATTTCCAAGTCTTGTTTCTTCTTTCTGTCCCTTATTTATAAAATGTCTGTCTTTGGCTAGGGACACAAAAATTCCTGCTGACCAGTTTCAGCCCCTTGTCCTGTCCTGTCCTTCAAAGTGAATATAATAGACCTTTTCATTTTAAAACATTGATCAGTCCCATTTTAAAGGGGCAGAAGTGTTGGGTTCTGAATATTTTTCAAAGTTGCATGAGAGTGGCTACAGTCAGATGATTGTAAGGTCTTAGATTGGAAATCAGCAATATGTTTAAGTTTTTCTTTGTGGGTGAGGAAAGAATGAGAAAACACTACCTGTTTAGTTAGGTGTGAATCTTAATTTGTTGCTTTCCCAAAATGGGGCACGGTATGATTTATTTTTTTCTCAGGCCACATTTACTTATAAACCAGCATAAGGTTTATGTATTATTTGGAAGCAAAATGTTTGGAATAATAGGAGTCAATTGTGGGCTTTTTAAAATATCTTCCTAAGGTGACCTAATAGTTTAGGGTTCAGAATATCACTTTCAATTTAAATTGGCTCCAGGCAGGCAATTGTCCTGCCTTATTATCAGGTGGTTATTTATTTTAATGGAGTCTTGACTGACAGCAGGGAGTAAGCCACTGAACTGTGAACATATCAATGCTGAAAGGTGCTCCAATCACTGCTTTGGCATACTGTTTCCTGAATCTCTCAGGGAAGTGCAGATTGCTTTAGTGTTCGTTTATCCTTATCTTAAGAGTTGTTTTAATTTTGCATTACATAATATACAAATTTTGTTTTTTTTATTCAAAATAAAAACCTAATTGCTCTGATTTTTGACAATTTGCTTTTTAAAGCAGTGGGGTTAACCCTATTTGTTTAAAGTTTGAAAAGCCATCACCTGTAATTCTGTAATTAATCAGTTCACAGAAATATAAAACATTTAAACTAATACTGCATAAGGAATACACACATCAAAATGTCAATAGTGTAGATACTTAGACATCTTTGATATTTAATGAACTCTCTGTCAGCTAAGAAGATTAAGGAGTTTCCACTGAGAGCTTTTCAAGAACACTTTACTTGAATAGAGCATAAACCTTTTATGTTCTTTTGAAATTCACATAACTTTTTCATACATATTATAAGCAGGGGCGGGTTCCTAATTTTTTTACTGCCACACTATGGGTGTGGCTTATTTTGTGGGTGTGGCTTGCCAGCCATGTGACCAGGTGGGTGTGGGCCTCGGGAGCTTGGCAGTGGCTGGAGAAGCGGGGGCATTGCCCACCCGCAACGCAGCCCCCCGCAGCGGGAGCAGCAAGACCGCGGCAGCAGTTCTTCTAGGAGGCTCCATCCGGCCTGAATGCTTCTCCCCATTCGATGATCCTAGGCTTGTGCCGCCTGTTCCCCCTCTCCTCAGCAGCTCGAGAAGCCTCGAACATGCGAAAATGCCTGGGATCATCACCGCATGTTCGTGGCTTCTCGGACTGCTGAAGGGAGGGGAATGGAGATAGCTCCTGCCGCCCGTTCTTTCAGCATCTCACACGCCCCCTCAGCCATCCTCCCCTGCTTGGACTCACTGTGGGGTAGGAAGGCAGCGCATGCGCAGTGCCGGAAGCTCGGCTTCTGGCCATGTGCAGTAGAAAATTTTTTAAAGAAAATTTTAATTTTTTTTTTAAAAAATGGCACCCAGGCACCCGCAACCGACCACACCGGTACTGTGACGTCACCAGCGGGCCGCTACCGGTGCTATAGAGTGGACCGCACTGGTAGGAACCCACCACTGATTATAAGAAGAAAAAAGCTGCAACCTTTTTCAGGAAAGTAATTTCAAATATTTAAAGTAAGTCATATGAAATTTGTTCTTATAACCAATCCAGTTTTATGGGGCCCTTTAGAGATGGTCTCAGATGGTCACCACAATATAGATTTCTATATTATAGTTAAGATGTAGGCTTAAATCTGGGGACATCCAGGTTTAAGTCCACTTTCAGCTTGCTCATGCTTTGGAGTCATAGAGTTGCTGTGAAGCTGCCTTGAGCTCTTAGAAGAAAGCCAGTATATAAATGGGTACATGCAAAGTATAATCCGAATACTGTAGATCTTCAAGATCTTACCAAGGATTAAAATGATTGAGAAAAACCCTAGAAACAAATCCCTGGAGCTTATTGCTGTGCAAAATCTGTTGGGTGAGGCAACTCTCTAGCCACCTCCTAATGCTTCTCTTGTGATCTGAATTGGCATATCTGTTCATAAGGAATGACAAGCTGGATTCTCTGAGGATTTTGTCCTCATATAGGATAAAATTTTGTTTGTAAATAATTATTTTTATGTAATATAATATAGGTGTTAAGTTGTTAAGACTGAGAAAATTCATTTGAAAAAACACTGAACAATTTTAGTCCTGTCACTGTTTCTCAATCTAACAAGATTGTTGTTGAAAGGATAAAATAAAATAAAATAAAATAAAACTCCCATGTATATCCCTTGACCTCTAAAAAAAAGTGGGAATAAACTAAATAAAGTCTGTGCTGACCAATTGGCCCCCATCTTCACCTGAATCTTCAATAAATCACTAGAGATGTGCTTTGTTCCTTCTTGCTTCAAACGCTCTACTATCATCCCCGTGCCAAAGAAGCTCACCATCAAGGAACTGAACGACTACAGACCAGTTGCTCTAATATCTGTAGTTATGAAAACCTTTGAAAGGCTAGTGCTGTCCTACTTAAAAACCATCATGGATCCACTGTTAGACCCCTTGCAATTTGCATACCGAGCAAACAGATCAACAGATGATGCTGTTAATATGGCTCTGCACTACATCCTACAACATCTTGAATCTCCAAAGACCTACGCAAGGGTCCTCTTTGTAGACTTTAGTTCAGCATTCAATACCATCATTCCAGACACTCTTCTAACTAAGCTGAACCAGCTAGCGGTACCTGAACACACTTGTAAGTGGATCATAAGCTTCCTAACAAACAGGAAGCAGCAGGTGAAGCTAAGCAGAATCACATCAGATACCTGTACAATTAGCACAGGGCCCCGCCAAGGCTGTGTGCTCTCTCTCCACTTCTCTCTATATACCAATGACTGCATCTCTAACGATCCATCTGTTAAACTACTGAAGTTCGCAGATGACACAACAGTGATCGGCCTCAATCGAGACAATGATGAATCTGCATACAGACAGGAGGTTGAACAACTAACCTTGTGGTGCGACCGGAACAATCTGGAACTGAATACACTCAAAACCGTAGAAATGGTGGTAGACTTTAGGAGAAACCCGCCCATACGTCCACCTCTTACAATACTAGACAACACAGTATCAATAGTAGAGGCCTTCAAATTTCTAGGTTCGACCATATCGCAAGATCTAAAATGGACACCTAACATCAAAAAGTCATCAAAAAAGTACAACAAAGAATGTTCTTTCTGCGCCAACTCAGAAAGCTCAAACTGCCCAAGGAGCTGCTGATACAGTTCTACAGAGGATTTATTGAGTCTGTCATCTGCACCTCTATAACTGTCTGGTTTGGTTCTGCAACCCAACAAGACAGACACAGACTTGAGGATAATCAGAGGATTATCAGAACTGCAGAAAAAACAATTGCTACCAACCTGCCTTCCATTGAGGACCTATATACTGCACGAGTCAAAAAGAGGGCTGTGAAAATATTTACAGACCCCTCACATCCTGGACACAAACTGTTTCAACTCCTACCCTCAAAACGACGCTATAGAGCACTGCACACCAGAACAACAAGATACAAGAACAGTTTTTCCCCGAACGCCATCACTCTGCTAAACAAATAATTCCCTCAACACTGTCAAACTATTTACTAAGTCTGCACTACTATTAATCTTCTCATCATTCCCATCACCCATCTCCTCCCACTAATGACTGTATGACTGTAACTTTGTTGCTTGTATCCTTACGATTTATATCGACTGGTTCCTAATATGATTTGATTGCTTATTTGTACCCGGACTATCATTAAGTGTTGTACCTTATGATTCTTGATGAACATATCTTTTCTTTTATGTACACTGAGAGCATATGCACCAAGACAAATTCCTTGTGTGTCCAATCACACTTGGCCAATAAAAAATTCTATTCTATTCTATTCTATTCTATTCTATTCTATTCTATTCTATTCTATTCTATTCTATTCTATTCTATTCTATTCTATTCTATTCTATTCTATTCTATTCTATTCTATGGGACCAATCTAGTATTTGATAGAAGGCCACCTGAAAAAACCAGTTGCAGGCTAGATTGCAGTGGGTGAGAAGTAAACCTTTTTTGGGGGGGAAAGCAGTGGCAATCTATGTTGCTGCCAAGAACATTTCATTGATGTGTCCACATTATCATCAGGAGTCACATTTTATTCAAATGATAATTTACCGATACTTCAATTGTATTAAAAGAGGTGGGGTCGTCGGTTTATGTATTTGTGAAAATTGTTCACATAGCAAAATTAGGGAGTTGTTATTTAATACTGACCAATACTGTGTTAACTCTACATGTAGAGGTTGTGTCAGCTTCTTTTCACTGGGGGATTAATTGAAATTTCAGTTTGACCAGTGGGGCCTAAATGTATGTGTGTGTGTGTGTATTAAATCAATTTATATGGTGGTGGATTTCACAAATTTGACTCTGGGAAGCTAACAACATGTTAAAAATAGTAAGGTAAAAGCATACAATGGTTGCCAAGGATAAACCTAAACAAAGCAATTGAGGAAAAATCTGTCAACAAGCTATCTAACCTCACATCTCCCAGGAGTTGGAACATATCCAAATCTTCAGTGCTTTACAAATTCTGACGTGGTGTTAATGTATGCATATCTTACGTTCACACTCATTTTTGTAGTTTTCTGATTTATAGCAACATTTACAATTTAAAGTATTGGCTTTAGTTTTTAAAGCTCTACATATCTTAAAGATGTTATTCTCTACATACAGTATAACACAACTGCCAAATATATTTGCCTTAGTTATGGTGCTGAATATCCCATATTTATCAGAGGTGAAATTGATGGAAACTGTAGACAACATTTCTCTGTGATGGACCTCATTTTCTGGAATTGCCTCCCCCAGACATCCTTTGATAAATTGTTAAAATGAAGATATTTTCCATATTAACTATTTCATTTAGTGTTGAAGTAATATTGTCCATTACAGTAATGGTGCCTGAGGTTATTATATTCATAATTGATTTCTCTTTTCTTGTAATTTGTTATTTTATGTTTTTATTGTTGAATATCTATTTGAACAGCAAGTTTTGGCAATGTACAAATATAATAAGTAAATAAAATCACGTGTGTGTGTTTATGTTACTTGTTAACAATATCATCTCACAAATTATACAAAATGCAAAGAGAGGGCAGATCCAGCAGCATCCACAGGAACTCACTACTTTCACCAAAATGACAAAACTCACACTGGAAGCTCTGCGCCTTTGGGGTATCAGGGCAACCTCATATTTATAGGCAGCATATCGAATAGCAACTACAGTTTATGTTCTTCCAAAAACAATTGAATGCTAATTGAACGTTGGACTAGATGAATGTTCAATGATCTGAGAGGGTTTTTAGTCTCAAGTATCCATGTGATATATGATATTCCAGGATTTATTTATTTATTTATTTATTTATTTATTTATTTATTTATTTATTTATTTATTTATTTATTTATTTATATTCTTATATGCCGCCCAACTCCCGGAGGACTCCGGGCGGCGTACAACAGCAAAAAATACAAGAAACCAATAATAAATATGCATTTAAAAACAAATATAAAAATTAAAACCGTAATATTAAAAAGTATACAATAACCATTCAACAATCATACATACTTGGGGTGAGCTCAATGGATTACGCTCTACCCTCAGCCTGCAGGAAGAGCCATGTCTTAACAGCCTTGCGGAAGGCCAGCAGAGTGGGGATAGTTCGGGTCTCTGGGGGAAGTTGGTTCCAGAGCACGGGGCCGGCCACAGAGAAGGCTCTCCCCCTAGGGCCCACCAGCCGGCATTGCTTGGCCGACGGGACCTGGAGGAGGCCAACTCTGTGGGCCCTAACCGGTCGAAGGGAAGTGTGAGGCAGAATGCGGTCCCGGAGATAACCTGGTCCTAAGCCATGAAGGGCTTTAAAGATGGTGATCAACACCTTGAATCGGACCCGGAGACCGATGGGCAACCAATGCAGCTGGCGGAGTACAGGTGTCACGTGGGTGTACCTTGGCACACCCACCACAGCACGCGCAGCCGCATTTTGCACCAACTGAAGTCTCCGGATACTCTTCAAGGGTAGCCCCATGCAGAGCGCGTTGCAGTAGTCCAGACGGGAGGTGACAAGGGCATGAGTGACCGTGAGTAGAGCCTCCTTCTCCAGGAATGGCCGCAACTGGTGCACCAGGCGAACCTGTGCAAAGGCCCCCCTAGCCACAGCGGAAAGATGGTGATCCAATTTTAGCTGTGGATCTAGGAGGACCCCCAAGTTGCGGACCTGATCTGAGGGAGTCAGTTTCGCTCCCTCGAACATCAAGGAGGGACAATTGTCTTGGTCCTTAGGAGGCAATATCCACAGCCACTCAGTCTTGTCGGGACTTATATCTAGTTTCTTTTAAAGCATTGTATGTTTCATTTGGATTACATGGGACTCTTTCTTTTAAAAAGGGGGAATTTATTTATTTATTTATTTATTTATTTAGTCAAGCTTAACAGATATAAGTATAAACATGATAATGAATACAGGAATTGGATACGAATAAATGGGGACAGTAGGACAGGGACGGTAGGCACATTGGTGCGCTTATGCACGCCCCTTACAGACCTCTTAGGAATGGGATGAGGTCAACAGTAGACAGTCTAAGGTTAAAGTTTTGGGGGTTTGGGGATGAAACCACAGAGCCAGGTAGTGCATTCCAGGCATTGATCACTCTGTTGCTGAAGTATTTTCTGCAATCGAGTTTGGAGCGGTTTACCTTAAGTTTGTATGTATTGTTTGCTCATGTGTTGTTGAAGTTGAAGTAGTCATTGACTGGTAGGACGTTGTAGCAGATAATTTTGTGTACTATGCTTAGGTCAGACCGAAGGCAGCGTAGTTCTAAGTTGTCTAAGCCCAAAATTTCCATCCTGGTGGCATAAGCGATTATGTTGCGAGCAGAGGAGTGGAGGACTCTTCTCATGAATTCAGTCAGCATACAAATATTTTTGCTTCATTATTAATGGAGTTACACCTGTTCATTTTACCATTCTTAGTCTGAATATACTATTAATCCTATTTTAAAAGCCATAGAACAAGGCGGAGAAAAGAGTAGAATATGAAATCGTTCAACGAAGGAGAGAAATTAAGGTTTCCAGTGTTGATTTGTTCTTACGTGAAGCAACACTGCCATCTCTGATCTGATCCATGAAGGTTTGCTTACACTACTGTGCCATCAAGGGATCTCTGATTGAAAAAATATAATTATATTGGTTTTTAGTTATTTAACAGCAAACACGGTGGTTGATTTGTTCCAAATTATTTCTCACATAATAGTTTTCAAATGGAACATGGCAGAATGTTGACTCTTTTTCGGTCTTTCAGATTCCTTGGTTTATTGCTCTCAAATATTTGAGAAATACATTTTTAATTCTTCAGAGATATTTTTCTTTCTTTCTTTCTTTCTTTTAGAAATTGAAGGAATATCTGGAAGGGAGGAATCTCATCACCAAGCTCCAGGCCAAGCATGACCTCCTCCAGAAGACTTTGGGAGAAAGTAAGCATGAGAATTGCTTGTCACTGTGTCAGCCCAGCTTTATAATTACTAAATTAGGCAGCTGACTGAGCATAACAATCTTGGATTATCAATGCTAAGTGGACAAAGTCATGTTTTATGGATTTATTATTCCATCCCTGCAGTGCTGCTTAAGTAATGGCAAAAGGGAAGTGCTTAATGAGCCAATAATGTGCAACATCTATTTGTTTAAGTGAAACCATTTTCTCTCCCCTCCCCTCCCATTTCAGCATATCTGCAGAATCAAATTAGGTTAATTCTTGCAATTAATCATTTTTTTTCTCATGGTGTGCAAATATTCTATCATTAGGGAAGCACTTTTATTGTTGAACTAGGTTGCTTCCCATGTCTATATGGATTTTTTAGTCACACAGGAAAACTGGGTGTTTTCAAGTAGAATTAAAAAGTACTTTGGCATGCATGTAGCCTATTGGCACTTTAATAAAATGAATGGGTTACTAGTGGTTATCGCTGGA
This sequence comes from Diadophis punctatus similis, assembly GCA_023053685.1. NCBI lineage: Eukaryota > Metazoa > Chordata > Lepidosauria > Squamata > Dipsadidae > Diadophis > Diadophis punctatus. The sequence goes on along the minus strand of JALIGW010000003.1, from coordinate 36,543,789 downwards.
ATTAATTGTCTGGTGCCAGTGACCGAATCAAAGATGTCATTTCATAATCTGAGAAGAGCAAGGATAGAGAATCTAAATAAATTGGCAGAATAGCTTTCACTTTTAATTTAACTGCAAGAATCAACTCCAAACAATAAAGTAGCTCTTCATATTGATCTGGTTCCACTTACAGTCTTTGGAGAGAAAATGTAAATCACAACATTTATTCTAAACTGCAATGAACCAATATTTTGCAGAACTTTCTTTGATTCTTATAAAATCTTTTCCTGAGCCATATGGCTGGGTTCCCCTGGCCAAGAACAGGCAACTTTGAGTATATATTTTATATTTGGGGAATTGTTAGAGAAAACTTGACATTTTTATTTCTTCAGACTGTGAAGAAGTCTAGGAGAAGTAATGCAAATGACTTGGAAAGGGTTCTGTGGCCTGAGTACAAAAATTATTGGATGAAATTATTTATTTTTAACAAAAAAACATAACCAAAATTATTGTTCTTCATCCCACTGGAAGTCAAACGAAGCAGTATATGTAATTTTTTTTTAGATTTTTCAGTTAAAGAAATTATTTAGTTATCATGTAAAGTAAAACAAATCAGAAAGGTTATTTCCTTTGAGCATTTTCCCTCCCTTTGAGTACCACCATATAATACTCAAGCTGACCCTATGACAAACCACATTCTTGAGTCATTGCTGATTTCTCCATTCTAGCATACTGCTTCTCTTAACCTCCTTGCCCCTTTAACTGACTCCCTGCTGGGAGAGCATCAGAAACACTGAAGGTATTTTTGCCTGATTTCATAAAATCAGAAAACCTCCTTTTTCTGGTACTTAGTGAAGCTTTTGTGACATTGCTCACAAAGATCCCAGTCCTAAATCTAAGCTATTTAGAAAGAGATAAATGCAATTATCTGGGTGGGCAAGAATGTTAGAAGAATACATTGCTTTCTAATCTGAAGCAAAATGCTATAAATTGAACTGGGTTTAGATGTTAATCTTAACCACTGTTGATAAATGTTGTCAGACCAGAAACTGCTTGCTTGAAATCTTTGGCATTGTTTCTTTGTTAGCAATTGCTGGACAGACTGCAAAATACGACTGGTTATCTAGCTTTGGGGCAAAACAGTATTGATTTGTTTTCTCTGTCCCATTCTGTTTCTGACTTGTAAATTATTTTACTCTGGACATGGCAGGTTCCATTAATAGAAAATACCAGCAGGTTTTTTGGTACAGAATAATTATTTCCTATCTTTTACCTGCATTTGTTAATTTAATATTAAAGCCTTTTGATATTGTTAAAGCCATGTAGTTACATACACATTAATATTCTGTAATGGAAATGGGGCAGATGGCAAGAAACTCTGGTTTAGTATAATGTTATTATAAAATATGAACTGCTTTGAATAATTACCGGTAAGTTTTTCTGCTGGGAGTGGGACAGTGATTGTTTAAAATGTGTTATTTATTGTCCATGATTAACAATTAGCCATCTTTGATTCATTTCATTTCTGTTCTTGGGGGAAAACTATTGCTGATATAAATCAATACCACTGCAATAGAGAAAGCTATCTTAGTTTTGTTATCTGTCAAATAACACGTGTCTTCTCTATTACTGTAAGTTGAGATCCTTTTAAATATTGCTCATAATGCCCCAAGCATTGCAGTTTGCTGTCTTTTTCCTCATTTGAAATATTTGTGGATTTAAAAATAAATAAATAAAAAGACAGGAAATAATAAAACCATGGACTTCTGAACTAGCTGGTGTGCTAGTGCATTGTACCTTGTAGCGCAACCAGCAGCTCTCCAGAGGTATGGCATGAAAGATTTTTATTTATTTATTTTATTTGGAGGTTCTTCTATGCCGCCCTACTCCCTAAGGACTCAGGGCGGCGTACAACATTTTAAGAAAACAACCAAACAAATCATTAAAAACAACTTAAAAAACAATTAAAAACACATATAACACCATACATACATGGGGGAGAGATCAGATGTAATGTTGTCTCAGAATCACCCCGCCTGCAGGAAGAGCCATGTCTTAATAGCTTTTCGGAATGCCAGCAAGGTGGGGATAATTTGGATCTCTGGGGGGAGTTGGTTCCAGAGAACAGGGGCCCCTACACAGAAGGCCCTCCCCCTAGGCCTCGCCAGTCGGCATTGTTTGGCTGACGGGACCCAGAGGAGGCCCACTCTGTGGGACCTCACCGGTCGAAGGGAAGTATGAGGTAGGATGCGGTCCCGGAGGTAGCCTGGTCCTAAGCCATGTAGGGCTTTAAAGATGATGATCAACACCTTGAATTGCACCCGGAGACCAATGGGCAGCCAATGCAGCTGGCGGAGTATAGGTGTTACGTGGGTGTATCTTGAAACACCCACCACAGCACGCGCAGCCGCATTTTGCACCAGTTGAAGTCTCAGTTAATCCACAGGCAGCGTGACCAGATTGGACAGAACATTCCATGCTAATAAATCTAAAAATGTTGTGAACATTTTCTGAGTGATTTCTGAAAAATAGTAATATCTTGCTGAGAGAGATACTTCCTGCCATGCCTTCTTATTACACTTTAACAATTCTAGCAAGTCAGTGTCTAAAGAGCAAGGCAAGTCCTCAAGCAGCTAAGAACTGTTTTGTGCATTTCCTGATCTAGTAGAAGAGAATATTAGTAGCTCAGGGTTGAACTTTTGAGATTTTGGTGTTCTCTGAGCTTTCATTATTGTTGTCTTTCATTATTCAACTAGGTAACATAAGTATGAGAGGGGGTGACGCTTGCTGCCTATTTATGTGTAATAATGTGCCCTATTTACTCTACCACATCTCTACTAAAACTAGTAGAGCAAGCTCAGATCACCAAGAACTCCATATTTCATTATTTGCTGTTGATCATCTTGATCAAAATGACTGCTCTGGAGGGGAATCAGCCACTGTGTGTCTTCCTCCCTCCCATAATAGTTTCTTCCCTTTCAAATTTTTTCACATGCCTGCTTCTCCTGCAAATTTTTCCCCTCTGATTAAAAACATAATTTGTTTTCATTTTTCTCATCACAGGTCAAAGGACTGACTGCTCTCTTGCGAGGTAGGTGTGGCAGCTTCCTTGTTTGAGTATCTTCCAACAGGCAAAACAGGAGTTTCCTGCAACCAAATGTTAACTAATTCAACTCCAAACAATCATTGCTTTGATGGCATCACGGATTTTCAATGCTCTTTTACAAAATGTTCATGGAAATGTTGGTTTCGTTTAGAAATCTTTGGGGCAGTCCCCCCCCCCCAAATAATGTTAGGAGATGAGGCCATTTGTAAACTAGACTATCCATCAGAAACAAAAGTATCGGCTGTGCTGCACAGTGAAAAATTGTTGTCATGCAATTTATTCCCTTTGGTGTGCGTTGGGGAATTTGGATCCAGTGGAATTTTGAAGGATTACAACTGGATCATTACAGAGATTTGCATAGTATTGATCATATCATTTGACTGTCAGTCGAAGGGCAGAAGGAGCTATTACATTTGATAATGGCTTTACACTAGCAGTGGATATCTCTATCCAATTATCCACCTAGTCACAAAAGATTTTGATAGTTGTGTAAGTATTTTGAGGCCATAATATCATTTGCTTCCTCACCTTTGCTCGAGAACTTTTTTGCTGGTAGAAAATGGGACATATAGCTAAAAGATAGTCCTCTTCAGATTGACCTAGACATGTAACAGATATGTGTGCACATTTTCTTGTCAAAGATATAGAAGTGGTATGCTGTAGCCTTTCTCAGAAGGAAACATGGGTACAGAATTCCAAATTAAATGAAAAGCAAAATTTGACTTGGAAGAGCCTCACATTAAGCCTGTCATCATGTTCCAATTACCAAATGCACTTGAGAAAGATTCAGATTAATAACATTTTACTGTGCTACATTTTTTTAACTGGTTGAGTTCTCACATCATGTTAAGCCATGAACCTTATAAACCATAATGGTTGATTGGTTTGATTCTGGCTAAGCTCATTGTGAACCCAGCCCATGATTTGATTATTTAGCCAATAAAATATCATAGGTTCTCTAGATTTTTCTCAGGCTAGCACTGTGCTCTGCTAGATTTGTCTCTAGCCAGTAGGATAAAAAGCCCTGGAAAAAAATACTGAAGTGCTTTTGATTGCCTAACAGAGGAGGGGAGAGATCAATCATACAGAGGTTTTCTTCCATTTTGCCCCACTGACCCCATCTGGTCTGACAGAGAATTGGATTAAATCAGTGAAGAGAATAAACGTTTTGTTATAACTGGGCCTGACATCAATCATTCTATCATAAATGTCATTGCAGATGTGGAAATAATAATTGAAAAAAATGACTTTTTATAGGTCTTCTGTGGAATGTTACAAATCTCCAAATTGCCATTATTGTTGGCCTAGAAGCAAAGATGTATGTCCATATGGTACAAGTTTGTATTTTTTTTAAAAAAACGTTAGCTGTTCTGGAATAATTACTTTGATTTATATATCCCTGTGGAAAGAAAGATAGGATATAAATCAAGTAAATAAATAAAATAAAAAATCAAGCTCAGCTGATAGTTCCTAATTGGGAACTGACACTTGCAGTAATGAAATACAATTCATTGTGGTACAGTATTAAATATAATGGTATTATTGAGATCAACATTTGAAAATACCTTAAATTGTCTGTGAAAGGAACCTGCATCACCACCATTTTCATTTCATTATTATTAATAATAATTCAACTATTATTGGGACTATATTAGAATTCCATTACTATTCCAATCCTTTAATAACAACAACAACAACAACAACAACAACAACAACAACAATAATAATAATAATAATAATAATAATAATAATAATAATAATAATAATAATAATAATAATAGATACCTAGGATGCTGGCAGCAACTTGTATCAACCATCAGTGCCAGTCAATAATATTTGTGATAGATTTTTAAATGTTCAGTTGACTGAGTTTCATGTTTAATGAATAAAAAAGAAAATAATAATAACAACAACAACAACAACAACAACAACAACAACAACAACAATAATAATAATAATAATAATAATAATAATAATAATAATAATAATAATAATAATAATCAACAACTATGTGGCCCAGATGCTTCATTGGAACCTGTGCCACAACTACCACCTACCAGTGGTAAAGAACTGGTGGGATCATAAACCCGAGAAAGTAGTTGAAAACAAACATGCCAAAATACTTTGGGACTTTCAAATTCAGACTGACAAGGTTTTGCAACATAATACGCCGGACCTCACGATTGTGGAAAAGAAAAAAGTGTGGATCATTGATGTCGCCATACCAGGAGACAGTCGAATTGATGAAAAACAACATGAAAAACTTAACCGATATCAGGACCTTAAAATCGAATTACAACGACTCTGGCATAAACCAGTACAGGTGGTCCCAGTGGTAATCGGCATACTGGGTGCTGTGCCAAAAGACCTTAACTGGCATTTGAAAACAATAAACATTGACAAAATCACGATCTGTCAGTTGCAAAAGGCCACCATACTCGGATCTGCGCGCATCATACGAAAATACATCACACAGACCTAGACGCTTGGGAAGTGTTCTACTTGTGATATAGTGATATGAAATCCAGCATATAAATCTCGTTTGCTGTGTATTACGTTTTTGTGAATATTATTATTATTATTATTATTATTATTATTATTATTATTATTATTATTATTATTATTATTATTATTATTATTATTATTATTATTATTATTATTATTATTATTATTATTTATGTACCACTCAACACCAGCAACTTCTTATGACTTACAATTATCAAAACATCTAAAACTGAAGAATAGGAAAACAGAGATAAAAACAGCACAATACAGAAGAAGAACAGAGAAAGCATCTGGATTCTTTCTTGATTCTTGATTATTTTTTTCAAAATACCACAAAATTAAAAGTATGTTTCTTAAGCACAAGAAAGGTTGCTTTTCTTTCAAATTCATTATCCATCTGTTTTGGCAAGGATTGAATTAAATAGGATTTTTTCCAGTAACCTTTATTTCCAGCAGTTCATTTGCCAGAATGGGAATAACCAAATTGGAAGCAAAAGCGGCGGCGGGGGGGGGGGGAGTCTATCAGAGCTGATTTCCAAAAAGATAACATGGGGTGCTCCTTTTTGCTATTATTTAATGGTGCAGCCATTTGTATGCCACCCCCTCATGATTCTAGGTGGATTACACTCATAAAGTAATAAAACCATACACTGAAATAACACTGTAAACAAGTCATCAGGGTGTTTGACCTATCACCAGCTGCTTCCATTACTTTCAAATTGAGTTGAACATGGACAGCTGAAATCAGATTTTAGTTATACAATCAAGGAACAATGAGCAAGATGACAAATGAATGGCAGGCTGATGGTACATATCTAGCCAAATTATCTCTGTAGTATATTGCCACCATGCTCCATATTTGTCATTTCAAGTTCTCCAGTTCTAAGAGAAAGTTGTTAACATTTTTAGAGAATCCATTTATATTATCTGTTTGAGATGAAGTCTGTTGACTACTAATCCTTGCTAAGTGTTGCCTTCTACCAATGGTGCATGGCTATAGGAAAATTTCTTTATTTTAAGGAGAGTTTGGAAAAACTTCTGGTTGAATCTGAATAGATGGCTTTTGCCAGTCAACATAGACCATTCTAAGCTAGATGGATCAATATTCTGAATTGTGTTAGAAGAACAGGGTCCTTCGTGTTCTCTGTGTTTGTTATTCTGACTGAGTTCCCACTTTCCACTAAACCAGGGGTGTCAAACTCGATTTCATTGAAGGCCGCATCAGGGTTGTGTTTGACCTCGGGGGAGGAGGGGGCATGGCCAGGGTGGGCATGGCCAGCTTGACATCACTCATGTCAGGGGCGCCTATGGTGGCCCGAGCACTCTGCCAGAAAAAACAGAGCTCCATTTTCACTGGCAGAGGCACTGCAGGCCAGTCCTTCGCTGTTTCCAGGGTGGCCCCACGGGCCAGATCTAAGCACCCCGCAGGCTGGATCTGGCCCCTCGGCCTTGAGTTTGATACCCCTGCACTAGACCATGATATTTAAAGCAGTTCGTTTGCCAACCAGGCTCACACAGGGAATTAAGACCAAAACAAATCAATCATATACTGGCTAACCATAATATATAAACTCTTATCATTTATTTTAGCTCACACCCTAATGACACTTTCTATTGAAGTCTCAAAGAGGAGACTAAGAAGGAAACAAGCTTTAATCCTTACATTTTTGTCCATCCCTGCCAATCTTCTTTATCAAAATTACTGATTATCTGACAACATAAACAGCAGGGAAGCAGCTTCTATTAACTGTTGCTTTCAGTTAATGGATAATAGGGAAAAGTGAGCATAACTCCTGGGGTTCTAAGTAAACTTCATGAAAAACAACTGGGCATCACATTATAATTGCAAGCATCTATTTGTCCATTGGTGCAAATAAGTATATAATACTATATACTGTACATATAGATAGTAATTAAGAGCAATCATTTTGTGTGTGTGTCATTTGCCACTGATTTGGGATCAGGTTAACTATTTATTGTTAACCATTATGGATCTGTTGTCAGAATAACAAAATTGGATGTAAATATGTAAGATTTTAAAATGTGTGCATTCTATTTATATACTAAAGTTGATAGGACACCAGAGCAGGAAACAAACAGAAGAAGGAAATGGAAATGGAAAAAACTACCTTATTTTTTTGACAGACTACTGCTCTGTATTGTGTTCTCTGTGTTTGTTATTCTGACTGGCCCCCAATATTTTAGGCAGCAGGGACCGGTTCTGTGGAGAGAGGTTTTTTTGCGGACCAGAGGGGGGTGGTTTCACGTGCTGCCTGCATCCCGCGGATGGGGCTTCCTTTTTTTTTTTTTTTTTTTGCACGTCCCGGTTTCTGGCATGCTGTGGACTGGTTCCAATCCATAGACCGAGGGTTGGGGACTCCTGCTCTATATTATTTGGAAATGTGTACTTCAGCTAAGTAGTGACTCTGTGATGGAAAAGTTATTACCCGAAATTATAATTTCTGTATACAACAAATACTAATAAATTAACTGCTATCTCATCCATACATTTGTATGGAGTGAGTATGTCATGTACTTCAGGTTTCCCCCCCCCCCTTCAAAGTTATTTTAGAAGTCATAAGTCAGTCTAGGGAGAACTCTTTTTTTCCCATAGGAAGGATTTCAGTCACATCAGTTCAAGGTATAGTTCCACAGGTCCTCAGGAGAGCCATCCAAATGATTAAATTGAAATGCCTTGGATCTGTAGATAAATTATAAAGACAAACTAAACTTCTGTGAATCTTAAGGACTCCTGAGAAATATCATTAGGTTAGCTGCCACCATAGATACACTGCATAAATCTTCTAGCTAACTTCTAATATCACTACATTCCTTGGTCATTGAAAACTGTGATCAGAGAAACCCATTAATCCTCTGCCTCAAGTGACATTCTCAGCAGATATGATGGTACTCCAGTATATTTAAAATGAGTGACAAGGTATTCCACATGAGAACACCTAAACAAATGTTTTAATGGCCATTCTACTCTGAGTTTCCTAGTAATACATAAGAAATCACAAACATATTTATGAGATGGTTTGTATTTGATCTTGTTATTTCAATCCTGCTACTTTTATTGAAGACATGTTTTAATAAAGTGTCATTAAGTTTGAATTTGTTTCAGAGAAAATAATTTGAATTTTCCTCACCCTTGTGGCTGTAAATTACCCAGCAAAGCACGCCTTTCTTAGCATGGTGCTGCCTTTAAATAATTTCTAAATGACACTACAGAAAGAAGGGGCTTTATTAGTGATGCTCTCTAAGATTGGAAGTAAAAGGTTAAGTATAGCTTTCCATTAGCAATAAGCCCTGCTGTGCCTGTTTGACCATTATAGTACTTTTATTTTAAATTAGATTTTAAAACTTGGAAGTAAATGCATGGAAATATTTCTTGTCTTTGATTCTTCTCTACCACCACTTACTGATGACCTATTTATATTTCAAATAAATTGATACTTTGATTGCAAATGATTTATTTGAAACATGTTTTTGCTTTCTCTTCCTGTTCTCCCTCATCTGTTGATATAATGGTTCATGTGAATTCTTGGATCAACAGCAGACGCAGTTCTACTATAAGAAAGCAGGTAAGAAATTTATTTAAATGACAATAAAATCACTCTATAGTTGTGGGCTGTTACTGAACATGCTGTTGCTGTCATTCATTACTGGACTCTGGTCTTTTTTGCAGCAATATTTTGAATTAAATATACAATTATAAGAGCCGAGGTGGCGCAGTGGTTAAAGTGTAGCACTGCAGACTACTTCAGATGACTGCTAGTTCAGCAGTTCAGCTGTTCAAATCTCACCGGCTCAAGGTTGACTCAGCCTTCCATCCTTCTGAGGTCAGTAAAATGAGGACCCAGATTGTTGGGGGCAATATGCTGAACTCTGTAAACCGCTTAGAGAGGGCTGTAAAGCACTATGAAGCGGTATATAAGTCTAAGTGCTATTGTAGGCTGCTTTAAAAGGAGCAGAGAATCCAGAACATGGAAAGCAATTGTTAATTAGTAATTCTTTGCCTGGATCAGATCCCACATGAAATATTCTGTCTAGTTCTGGGCACTGCATCTCTGAAAGAATGATGACCAATTCGAGTAAGTTCAGCAGAGCACAACCAAGATAGTGAAGGAAACCAAACTCAGAGTAGTTAAAGAACAAGGATCTTATAAGGAGGACAACTAAGGTGAAATATGAAAGCAGTCTTCAAATATTGAAGGGTTGTCACACAGAAGATGGTTTATTTTCCATTGCCATGGAGGATAGGGTTAGAAACATTGAGTTAAAACTAGAAGAAATGTGTTTCAGCATTTGCTGACTGAGCTATCAATAGTAGAACAGGCTGCCATATGTTATGACAAATTCTCCTTTACTAGAGTGCTTGAAGCAAAACCTCTTAAATAGCAGCCAAATTAAATAATCTCTATTGTACCTTCCAACTTTATAATTCTGTGATTTTATAGAAGGTAAGAGGACCGTTGAAAATGTTTGAGAAAAACCAAGAAAATGGATAAGTGCAAAACTTAAAAGAGATATATAATCATCACCATATATTGTATAAATGCACAAGAGTTTAATTGGAGAATAAGATGGGGGGAAAAAACCAAAGCCAAATTTATTTTAACATGTGATAGAATATATAGTACTATCAGAATATATCAAGAGAGTCTTTATGTTACCGTACTCATTTATTTAAAGCATTTATACCTTGCAGCTCAGTCAAAAATACCCAGTGAAACTTGCAGATCAATAATCCCTTCTCTAATATTTATAAGCAAAAAAGCTGCTACATAGAAGGTAAAAGGGACATTTGTCTCTTCTTCTGACACTGCCTAAAGATATTTGTGGGGACGAGGCATAACCTGATACTAGATTTCTGAGAAATCAACTAATTCTTACCCTGTGTTAGAATTTATCTCACTCACAAATTATTAGCAACAATATTGAAACCTGTTTTGAGATAAGGTTTCATCAGGATCACCAATATCACTTGGTGGAGAATAGCCCAGAATCTGTATTTTATACTGTTTTTCCTGCCTCCTCCTGTTCTCCAAGGTTTATTGGTGACCAGGCATTTATGAATGAAGACCAGTTACCTTTTGGATGACCAGGGAACAATTTAGAGTGAATTGCCAGTTTGAAGTTATATATCATCTGAATTGCATAGTGTGTGAAAAGGACCATCCTGTGTTCAGTTGTTCCTGTGCATTTAACATTGACTCTTAGAGGACCTGGAGGGAGGTGAATACTCAGGCAAACCAAAGGCCCCTGTGAATTATCTGTTGATTCGTTTTGAGGCTAGAATTTGCTGAACTTCATTTGAGGCTATCATTTATCTATAGTGCTAAAGTTGAATTTTTTTTATTTGCACAGAACAAATAAATGTGTCTGTGAATGGGTCCATACACATTGTTCCCTTATCTTTTCCTTCTTGGAATTTTTGAACTTGAAGCTGTTGCCCTCTAATGGCTGGAACTTACCTGAACAGTTTGTTCTTTTCCACTTTGGTTCACCTTTATGACTCACAACTTAACTGCTCCATTTCACTTAATTGTGTGTTTCAGCACTACTGTCAGCACCTCTTGCTTTATTTTCTGGTTTGTTAGGTAGAAGTGTGTGTGTGTGTGTGTGTGTGTGTGTGTGTGTGTGTGTGTGTAGGAAGGCGGGAGGGAGATGTGCTGTGGCCATAAGATAAATTCCCAGTGTCTTTTTGTCCCTAACTGATGACTAATGGCATGCTAATTTTTAACATAGTATTGGAAAAGCTACTAGGCTGTAAAATTGCATTCAGAAAAGCTGGTTTACAATGCTTATTAGCACAAAATATCCCTTATTTGAAGGGTTAAAGGAAGCTATTCTGATTCTTTGTCCCTGTGTGTACATATACAGCTGCTTTGCTTCACGGATGGTCACAGCAGAAGTGCTATCTGTACATGCGCGCATACACACACACATAGACGCCCACACATAAAACCACCAAGGGCAGTATTCAAAGCAGCATTGCTGATCCTTCCAGAGGAGCAACAGCTTTAATGCTGCATGCTGTCATGCTTTGCAAAAGACCTCTTGGCATGCTTTATAGAGCCCTAGAAGCTATAACATATGTTCACGGTAAAGTGAGAAATTGGGGTTTCTTTTTTTCCCCTTCTTCAAGGACAGCTTTGATTTGAGGCTTCACTTGTAGTTGTCATTTAATTATTAGCTTACAGTAAAACATATAGAAATCTTCATTTAATTTATCCAGAAATTTCTATTTTTCTATTCCCAAGTCAATTCTGTAATATAAGTAATGATAAGCAACTATTTGTCTTTTTTGCTAACGACAGTACTGGCAATTTACTTTAAAAGAGCAAAATATCTATCAGTTTGAGAAAAACATAGGGGAGCTCTGTTCCAATATGGGGATTCTATATTCTCTATCAGACTAAAGCAAACTAAAAATAATGGGGGTGGGGGGAAACCGCCATTGAGACATACCTTTCCTGGGTTGATGACATCAAATCTGTTAGACAAAAGGTGTAATGATACATGGAAAGATCTTGGGATACTGGGCAAAGAGATACTGTTAAAGGAGCTGACTATATATAGGAACAATATTATTTAAATATCCTGATGGTTATCATCACAAAAAGTTCCTTAAGGAAAAAAATCTTAAAATTCTGCCTCAATTTCATTTAGAAGTATCTTGCGGGGGATTTTTCCTATAAAAGTATTCTTCTTTTGGGTATTAATAGTCATTAAGCATCACTGACCATATATAAATACTGTATCTATTCCAAGCTTCCCAGTATGTGTATTTATTGAATAATATCTTTTGCACGATGCTCACTGTATAGCAATCTTACATTTGGAAATAGATGTCCCTTGGTAGACTATTTCAAAGTATATGAAGTTCAGAAATTCATTGTTTTCTTTCTTTCTTTCTTTCTTTCTTTCTTTCTTTCTTTCTTTCTTTCTCTCTCTCTTTCTCTCTCTCTCTCTCTCTCTCTCTCTCTCTCTCTCTCTCTCTCTCTCTCTCTCTCTCTCTCTCTCTCTCTCTCTCTCTCTCTCTCTCTCTCTCTCTTTCTTTCTTTCTTTCATTCATTTCATCACATTTTGTCCATTTTGTCATTCAGGATTCCAGCCACGCAATTCCTTTGGTGGTAGAGAGCTGTATACGTTTCATTAGCAGACATGGTAAGTGTGAAAAGGAAACAAAACCACAGGGTTTTACTTTATTGTTGAGGATTGTGACACAGTTTTAAGGTATTTATAAACAAATGTCTGAAAGAGAGAGAGTGCAGTGTTGTCACTTTTTTATTCATGACTTCCTCTGTTAAGTTTTAGGATTTTTTTGATTTAACATCTCTGCCAAATGCAGCTCAAAAATGCAGTTTGCAGTGGTTATGCCTGGGCCTTTCCCTTCTTTAGCCTTTACTGGCCGATAAAAATGCTCCTAATTAGACAGCATTTGACTGTTGACCTAATTATCAGTGGATGGTTATTCTTGGCTTTTTTATATATATCTGCATTTTCTGCTATGCAGCATATTAATCAGTAAATGTTTGTTTTTATGATTTTGCTAGCCACCTACAGTGGAAGAACATAATAAAAATCAAACATTGGAGTCCTAGTGGACAATCATTTAAATATGAGCCAGCAATGTGCTGCAGCTGCCAAAAAAGCCAACACAGTCTTAGGCTGCATTAAGAGAGGGATAGAATCAAGATCACATGAAGTGTTAATATCATTCTATAATGCCTTGATAGGACCACACTTGGAATACCTCATCCAGGTTTGGTCGCCATGATATAAAAAAGATGTTGAGACTCTAGAAAGAGTGCAGAGAAAAGCAACAAAGATAGAATAGAATAGAATTCTTTATTGGCCAAGTGTAATTGGACACACAGGAAATTTGTCTTTGGTGCATATGCTCTCAGTGTACATAAAAGAAAAGATACATTTGTCAAGATCATGAGGTACAACACTTAATGATTGTCATAGGTGATTAGAGAACTGGAAGCTAAAACATAAAGAACCGTTGCTGGAATTGGATATGTCAAGTTTAATGAAAATAAGAACTGGGGTGACATGATAGCAGTGTTCCAATATCTCAGGGGCCACCACAAACAAGAGGGAGCGAAGCTATTCTCCAAAGCACCTGAAGGCAGGACAAGAAGCAATAGATGGAAACTAATCAAGGAGAGAAGCAACCTAGAACTAAGAAGAAATTTCCTGACAGTTAGAACAGTGGAACAACTTGCTTCCAGAATGCTCCAACACAGAAAGTTTTTAAGAGGAAATTAGACAACCATTTGTCTGAAATGGTATTGGGTTTCCTGGGGGTTGGACTACAAGACCTCCAAGGTCCCTTCCAACTCTGTTATTCTGTTCTGTTCTGTTCTGTTTAAAGAAACAAGCTTTGTTATGTTGTGTTTTGCCAACATACTTTAATTTTGCATCACAGATTTTTTCAATGTTCTTATATCAAAAGTAATTTGTAATAATCAAGAAGTAATAAGTTACTGTGAAAGAAATGCCTCTTTGTCACTTAATGACATATAAGAAACTCCTTCCAATTTTAAAGTTTCATCAAGCACTACCCAAGCATATACTTGCTCCAATCAGAGTGGGAAGTATGCATTTATCTACATAATAAAGAACTGTTTGTTTAAATCTGTAGGCTGTCACAAGTTAAATGATGCATGGAACAAACAGTAATTCACAGGAAATAAGGTATCCTTTCACATAATTGAAAAACAGTGGAGGAAAAGAGAAATATAATAAAGTCAGAGATAATCCAATGTTAAAATAAATGGCCTCAGATCAAAGCTGTACATTTTATGTAGAGATTTTTGTTCTAATTTCCTTCTAAGCCAATGCAAGCATACCACTATATCCATAGAAGAAGTACAACTTCTATTATGAAAAACCTTTTATGGGAGACTTAGATTTTTCTGTGTCCAGAGTATTCATTCTATAAATAGAAGTTCTCTATTTTATATCAAAGGATTCTTTCATTTTAAAAAATCAAGCCTCCACCAGGGATTGCGTACTAAATTCAAGCAATTTTGTAATTAGTATAATTTAATCATTCTTTATGCTACAAATTGGGTCAATATCCCATATACAACTGAGCACCAACATTTAGTCTGCTTTCTATTTAAATATTGTTTATTTTAAACTCACCTTATAATAATAGATCTCTAACAGGATTCAATCAGTGGAAAAAAAGAAAAAGCAAGCAAGAAAAGCAACTGTTATAAAAAGCTATATAGAGGCTAGACTGTCACAGAAACCACAAACCTTAGATGAATTGCACTCTAACCAAATAAACATTGGTACAGGCTTGGCCTTCACATAGAGAGGTCACCACAATCAGAGAACCAAATTATTTATCTTGTGTCTACATGTAATGTGCAAATCTTCATAATTAGTTGCAAATAGCAATCTCTGACAGATCTAAAAACTGAGGCACATGTACAGAAAGACAGGTGCTACATGTTGAGGACCCACATATATGCAGTAATGTGCAGTGAGACATGTATGGATCTGTACATTGGAGAAACAAAACAACCACTTTACAAATGTATGGCACAACAAACTCATCAGGGTAGGATTCAGCAGTCCATCTGCATTTGAAAGACAAAGGTCACTCTTTTGATGACAGCAAAGTCCACATTCTGGACAGAGAGGAGTTCTGGTTTGAAAGAGGGGTCAAAGAAGCCACTTACATTAAGATTGAACACCTCTCAACAAAAGGTGAGGAATATGACCCTGCCTATCTCCTGTTTACCACAGTCCTTTCAGCAGTTCCAAGAATATTCCACACCTATTTGCACTATTCAGGTGACCCTGAGGCACAGATAAACCTCCAAGTTGCCTTAGTGACTTTCAGAAAGAGTGCTAATGACTAGATGACTGCAAGGAATATAAATCTTTCCATCCTCCACCATTCAGTCGGAACTGAAGGAGTTTCTTGGACAAGAAGCGAAACATCTTCAAGGAAAAACAAAGTCCAGTTGCCATTTGAAAAATCACTTTCAGGACAACCATGACCTGGATGATGGAGAACCTCCATAGATGTTGAGGACCCACACTGTCTAAAACAGGCATAGGCACCATAAGATCCTAGGAATGTTTTTGGACTGGATTTATTACTCACTATGGCTTAGTTGATGTAAAAAAAGTCAATTGTTTCCAGTTTGGAAGTGATTGAAAAAATATTCAGTATATATGTATGTATTTATTATGTGAGTGTGTTCACATACCAACATACATATATACATATATGAAACAGATGTGTACAACAGATGTGTAACAATTCTCTAAATCTATTCTGGAAGACATTTTCTACATGCTCTGTGGAAAAAGATTCAGGGATGTTCTGAAGAACAAAGCAAAGAAACACCATTTCTTTGATGTTTGAATATTCATTTTGGTTCTTTGAATCTTCATCAAAGTACATTTAAAGTACAAAATCGTTGAATGCTGTAATTGGCGACTGTGTCATAGCTTCCTCTACCAAAAAAAAGGTGGAAGGGTATCATTTGTGCAGTTCCTTCAGTTTTCATGGATTCTTCCTATTTTCTTCCCAGGACTTCAGCATGAAGGAATATTCAGGGTATCTGGATCTCAGGTTGAAGTGAATGATATAAAAAATGCATTTGAGAGAGGTAAGAGCAGTTATGATTCCCTCTGCATTTGCTTTTGTGCTTCAGGATTTAAGAGATGCTAAGACTGAAGTTGCAAATGAGGACAAGGTCTTCTTTTCCATGGTTCTCACGCTGCTGTAATGAGCATATTCTCCATATCCTTTCCTCTCCCACTCCCCAATGCTCAGTAATCTTTGGCATCTAAATCCCTTAGGTTTCTGCTTCTTGTCACATCACTATATAAACATTTCAGACTGAAGGTGTATGGCATTTCTAAAAGGCCTTATAAAATATTTTAAATTGCTTTAAGTTATGACATTTTCATAAGTAAATGGGCTAGTGACAGCAGGATGTTCATGAGGGGAAAGTTCAGTGGAAGTGATTGAAGGAGAACTCTTCAAATTTGACACAGGTTTCCTCACTTATTTTGTCCCCCAAAACTCTCATAGAAAATTCACATATTGCATCCTACAGTGAAAAGAATGCCATCCTACAATGAAAAAGAAAACCATTCAGTGTATTTATTTTTATTTATTTATTTATTTTGTCAAACATGTATAGGATAGTAGTTGTTTGTATAAACATAACATAATTTTAAAAAGTACCGATAAAAGAGGACAGTAGGACAAGGACGGTAGGCACAGTGGTGTGCTTATGCATGCCCCTTACAGACCTCTTAGAAATGGGGAGAGTCGACTGTAGACAGTCTAAGGTTAAAGTTTTTGGGGTTTGGGGAAGAAACCATAGAGTCAGGTAGTGCATTCCAGGCATTGATCACTCTGTTGCTGAAGTCGTATTTTCTGCAGTCGAGTTTGGAGCGGTTTACATTTAGTTTGAATTTATTACGTGCTCGTGTATTGCTGCGGTTGAAGCTGAAGTAATCATTGACAGGAAGTGCCTTTTTTAAAACACAAGTAGTTTCAGGAGGGGAGAGTTATGAATGAAGCTGTTTGAAAAAATAGTTTGGGATTTTGAATAAGCTGTGCTTTTGGCCTCTGTTTGTATTGATTTACACCATGATGTTGTGGTTCTTTTATAAATATTATTGCATACCTTGTTTTGTTTTTAATCATTTGTACGCTGCCCGTTTTGTAAACTGGGTGACATATAAATCATTTAAATTAATTCAATTTGAGGTTTTCCTTAATAAATATGGTGCATGGAAAGATGGGACATTTTTGTCTGTGAGACAGAAGGTAAATGTATGTAAAGAATAAATACTGCACTTTACAGAACAAGGGATGTTCTCAACATCCCCAATCAACATAGCCAAGGATAAGGACCATTGAGTTCAGCAACAGCTGAAAGTGAACAGGTTCCAAGGCTTCTAAGAGACACATCAAATTGTTCTAGCATTATTATGTAAATATTATATTTAACTAAAAGGTAAATAGTTTACCTATAAAATAGAAGACCTGTCATATATTTACTGACAATGCAGTCATAGAAGCAATCCTCTTTCTGTCTGATCTTTCAGTGAAGGATTGCTCTAAATTCCAGATCACCTTTCTTTGATGCCAGTACAGTACAAAACACTAACTTTTCTACATCCATTTCTCATGGTCTTCTCAAAGCACATGCAGTACTAAAACAGTAACTGCTATTAACATTTCTTGTTCTATCAAAAGGCTGTTGATGAGAATTAATATTGAGGAAAATTCTCTAATTGATTATCCTGTGAAGTGTTATGATAGAGCCGAGTTGCAATGGTTTCAGTTACATTAAGAAAATTAATTATTTCCAATAGCGAGGTTTTAACAGCAATCCTTTCTTTCTTTAGCTCTCATGATAGCAATAGATGGATTCCAATATGTCAAAGAAGTATGTGCTCTTGCTTTTCAGGCATGACTGATTATTGACATTGTTCATTTGACATTTTTGCAAACATTCTGAAACCAGAACATTCCAAAATAGAACTTTCACATGTTCCATTTTAAACCCCTTTGCCCCAAATTAGCCTTTGCATTACAGTATGTATCCCCTTAGTCAGAGTGTGAATTGCCTGTGATGTAGCTCTATAACATCTACTAGCTTGAATTATGTTGCTAAGAATAGAGTAGAGTAGAAAATAGAATGGAAAAGCTTTTTTGGCAAAGTGTGATTAGACACACAAGGAATTTTTCTACAGTGCAGAAGCTCTCAGTGTATAAGCAAAGCAACAGGGTAATAATCATAATAATGATACCAATAAGAGGGGGTAGTAGAGAAAATGAGAAGGATAATAATAGTGCTACAAGTAGTGATAGCCTTATGCCACTTTTAAGAATGGGAATTAATTTTTTAACTAGATCTATTTTTGAGCCAAATGTCTAGTTTACATTTTCAAAACAAAATCTTATTTAATTTTTCTTCCTCCCATATTTTGCAGTTTGTTTGTTTGTTTTTTAAAATGTGCAAATATCCTATTTACTCTGTTGTTATTGTCTTTGTTCTATGGTAACCAGGGGAGGATCCACTGGCTGGAGACCAAAATGACCATGATATGGATTCAATAGCGGGTGTCCTAAAGCTCTATTTTCGTGGACTAGAACATCCCCTCTTCCCCAAGGAAATCTTTCATGACCTGATTGCCTGTGTCAGTAAGTAGCACAAAAATGCACAAGCCAGTTAGCAATATTGCAAAGGAAATGAAATAATGTATATGTGTGTCTGTGTGTATTAATACTGACCTATAAATAGATGCAAACAAATGAAGATCTTTGAATATTTGAAGTAGAAATTGTTTTCTTCCCCTGCTCATTTTCTCATGCAATAGTGGTTATATCTAATCTCTACTCTGTGGTGTATTACCATCTTATTCATCTCTGCCGAGTATTTTTTCTTCATTCCTGTGTTTTTTGGACTTAATGCTATCTTTTAGAAACCATACCACTGGCTTCTCAGAACATTCCTTAATCCTGGCAGTATCTCACAGGAGACTGAGAGATCTGAAACATGTCAGTTTGCTTCTGAGATAGTAAATATACAAAATCAGAATAAAAGATCATTGTTTGCCTCTCACTGGGTCATAACCTAGTGGAACAATTTGTATTTCTCTTAATGATCATCTGAATCCCACCACATAGTTAATCTGGGGTTTCCATTTTGATTAACTGATTAAATGGTGATTCTGTGTGCGATAATTATAGCTTGTAAGGCTAATGCTGACAGAATAAGATTAAGGATATAGATTTTTAAGACATAAAGATCTGTCTCTCTTTAAACAAAGGCTTTTTTAAAAATGTTGAAACATTTGCCTATTTGGGGGTTTGATCCAGTCCTCCTTGACTTCCCATCCCACCATATTATTAGCTTATCCTTCCCAATGTCATTTCATTTGATTATGCTAAAGAAAAGTGACTGACTAGGTAAATTAGTAAACTAAAAATAATCCAATGCAGAACATTTTTACTTTAAAGGGAGCCCTTTAAGGAATTGTTTTGTCCTTTTTTTGTCTTTATCATTTGAAGGCAATGTAGGATCAATATGACTTCATCATTTACTTAATTATTTATTTGAGAAACCGAAAGACAGCTAACAGCTGTCTGTTGGTCAGCATCTTCCTTAAAGATATTAGACAATCTTCACAGTATTTTTCTGCAGAATATAGGAAACAAATTAAGCTGGTAACTTACACCTCATACCCTTCAAGGGTATTAATAGTTTCCCTGGGACTGATAGGTTTACAGTGAACATCTTGGTGCTGACTCACTTCTATAACAAACAGTGAATTCATTGTCAGAGCATAAGAAGGAACACGCTGGAAAAAGCCTTTGAAGTAAGATATAGGAGAGCTCCTCTTAAAAAGATCTGCAGTTTCATTTTCACAACAAATGAGTCTACACAGTTCAACTCTGTTAGATGAAAAGAGCAGCTTGTTGCCAAATAATTCTGAACTTCCAGAGCCAAGGCTTTGTGCTGCCCACTTTTTTCCCATTATATTGCTGTAGACATAGCTCTTTGTCTCATCATTCAGGAATGCTAATCTGCCTGTGGAATATTAAGCTAAAGATTTCTTTTGAAACACCCACCTTAAGAAACGAAGTGTAATAGACTGATGTAATTGCTACAATAGATAGTATTCAGTACTTCCTCACTTGACCAGCTTCAGATTTTCATGTTCTGTTCTGTTAAGTCAGAATGTAATTAAACGTTTCGTACATCTTCACATACACAAAGCATTCTAAAACTATAATTCTCAGTAGTTCCATTCTGAAAGTTGGAGAGAAAAATGTCCAATTACCAAAAGCAAAATTATGAGGTTGCTCTCTGCCACTATCCTTTGCATTCCAGAATGCTTCCTCCTATCTCAGTATGCCTTTTTAAAAAATCAAAAAATAAAACAACCATACACTGATCAATAAAGCAGTGAGGGAGATTATAATACGTAAAAGCAGAAGCAAAAAGCATATAGATATGTTATTTGTCCCACATGGGAATAATATTAAGACATTACATTTTTAACTGTAATTCTAATGAAGTTGTGGATTTGGATATTTTTCCATATTCATATTCATCTGTATAGATGAAGGTGATTTATTAAGAATATTTTGTTGATTTCACAAAAAAATTGGAGACCAATTGGGATTTCTTTAATATTTTTACTGCTATACTGATTTTTATTCAATTCTTAAAAAATACAAGGGAACCATAGAAATATCAAATGTTTTGCTATAGGTAACTTGCCAACCAATAAAAATATTTCATTAATTTCTTGTGTTGCTTTATTTTGTATATCCCAAGAAAAATTATTTAAAAGGTCATAACAGCCATACTAGTATTAATTACTAAACACTATTGTATAATTATTTCAGATTCTCAAAACTTTCTGTCAAAATGGACACTAATCCAAAGATGTTAATATCTACCAATTTGATTATAATCCTTTAAACTCAGTCTAGAAACAGACTGATAGTGTAGTGTAACATAGTGTAAGATGATATAGTACCAGCTATGACTAATTTTTATAATCGGCTTTAAATGAATTGATGAAATTGACTAAAGAGAAAACAGCAACTGTCAGCCCTTCAAGGTAGTCCAGACCATGAGTTCAAAGTTATAATACTACTTTTATTATAAGGTTATTGTATCAGAATCTTGCAAGTCTGAAAGTGTCTCTCCTCTTTCTGCCTTTATTTTCAAGAGAACTATAATAACTCACTGTACAGTGGCTTCCTTTAGTGACCATTTGCAAATGCAGTATTTTTTAAAAATCCTTTTCTGACCAACATGTACACTTAACATCCAAATGTGTGCCCTTGACAATAGGGCATGCCAGAGGGAGACTTAATGCTGATGTAGCTTTTATGAGAACTTTACCTAAACAAAATGGCAACAGCCAGTGTTCTTGGCAGCATTTCTCTCCCTCCCTCCCTCCCTTTCGTATTTGCTTAGCATCCATTTTGTTTCTGATTTAACGAATGAATTGTAGTCACTGAATAAGGAGAAGATGTGGGGAGGGTTGAGTTTGAGAGACTTCCTCAAATTACATTCC
The DNA here is from genome assembly GCA_023053685.1 of Diadophis punctatus similis. Taxonomy (NCBI): domain Eukaryota; kingdom Metazoa; phylum Chordata; class Lepidosauria; order Squamata; family Dipsadidae; genus Diadophis; species Diadophis punctatus. The sequence goes on along the minus strand of JALIGW010000003.1, from coordinate 36,522,095 downwards.
TATTTTGGATTCAGATTTCTCTTTTGACTGTTTTCTGGATTGCAGCTCTTCCTGTTCCTCAAGATTATTCTCTTATTATAGTACCTTAAAGACAGCCAAGCAAATTTTCAAGAGAGCCTGTTAAGTTTGATATAAGAATTGGGTGTGATATTGAAAAGAGTTCTCTGGTTTTAAATTATGTAGCATTCCATACTTAAAGCAATTTTTAACATTCTAGATGGTAAGAATTTAAAAGTGATTGCATTGCCTCATTAATAGCAAATTGAGACTGGTGATCCATTTTTATCTCTTATCTTCCCCCATCCCCCTGTTCTAGTTGACATATTTCTATAGAAAGCAGTAGGCTGTAAATCCTAATCAGCTTCTTCCCAAAAACCTGCTTCTACAGCATATATACAGAGCTCCAAAACATTTTTGGAAGTAAATGTTATGCTTGAGATGACCACATGAGGCATTGCAGGTTATTCCCTAAAATTAATAATAAACAAATGTAAACATTAATAAGCATTCTGCTTGGGTGTGAAGGCTGGTGGAGGAGGGCAGGTGCCCATAAAGGAAGGAGTAAATGAGGGGTTACATTCAGATGATATCGCTCAACCATATTCTGCATTTTATATTTATTTTTCTATTTAAAAAATACTTATAGACTACCATTAAGGGTAAGAGCAGAAGCAAGGAACTCTCCAAAATAAATAAAAGATACTGCAAAGTTAAATAGTAATGAAAATAATGGTGCTGAGTAGAACAAAATATCCCCACTCCCCAAATACCATCAGAAATCATATAATGCATTGGGCAATCCAATAAAAATGCAAGAAAAGCCACCAAAAACAAATGGTTCTTTGATGTTTTTCAAAAAGCCTATGTCAGGAATTCCTGGCAATGCATTCTTGAGATGTAGGAGCCATTGCAGAAGTTCTTTCCTTCTCCCTACAATTCTAATTGCTTTCAGCAAGCAGACATGTAACAGGAATTTTCGGTTGATCTCCTTAAAGTACAGGCATGCTGATAAGGAGGTAGGGATTACATCATATAACTTGGTTCCAAAGATTAGTTTTAAAATTTAAACCAGCACATTAAAGTGGGCTCGGTGCAGATGGTATTGTGTACATCCCCTTAACCAATCTCAACAATATCATTGGGGCAACCACATTCTGCCCTGCACCAGTTAAACTTGTTGAATTCCCTTTAAAGTCAGGATCTGGCCAGCCAGAGTTCAGCACCTGATGGACAAAGTCGCTCGCATTCATTGGGCCCCATGCATGTGAGGTGCCCGGGGAGAGGTCTTGCCTGTTATCTGGGAACAGTTTGATCCATTTGGCCCTGATGAGCCAAGGTGGCGCAGTGGTTAGAGTGCAGCACTGCAGGCCACTTTCAGCTGACTGCTAGCTGCAGTTCAGCTGTTCAAATCTCACCGGCTCAAGGTTGACTCAGCCTTCCATTTTTCTGAGGTTGGTAAAATGAGGACTCAGATTGTTGGGGGCAATATGCTGAACTCTGTAAACCTCTTAGAGAGGGCTGTAAAAGCACTATGAAGCAGTATATAAGTCTAAGTGCTATTGCTATTGCTATGAAGTGGACAGGGCCCTTGATGCTGTCAATGCTGTCAGTTAGATCCTTGTCCCTCCTGGATGGTGAAAGCTTCCAGGATAGTGACTAGCGGATGGATCCAGACAATCACTAGAGGAGGGAACATTTCAGGATGCTTTTAAGCAAGCCTGGTTCACTCAATCCTTTAAAAAAAAATCATTGGATCCCACCTTGGACATTTTTGTCCAGTTTCCAACCTCCCATTCTTAGGGAAGGTCATAGAAAAGGTGGTGGCCTGGCAGCTGCAGAGGATCCTGGATGAAACGGATTATCTGGGGCAAGTCTCTTTTTTTACCTTCATAATCACATTGCTAACATGTGATTATGCAAAAAAAAAAAAAAAGCAACCCCCCCCGCAAAAAACAACCACCCATATCCATAATACTTCTGCTATGCAGTGAATTCTCAATGCCTCTGCATGTGACAAAATAAGATTTATACACGTTCAAATATTAAAATGTTTAAATATAAGATTATTCTTATACCTGTGGAGATATCAACCAGAACTTAGAGTAGTAAACTAAAGTGTGACCAAGTTATTCGGTTTTATCATATGGTCTGAACAATTGTCTATGTAGCTGTTCTCTTTTTCTTCAGCAATGGACAACCTGCAAGAGAGAGCTCTGCACATCCGAAAAGTTCTTCTGACATTGCCTAAAACCACATTGATTGTAATGAGATACCTCTTCGCATTCCTCAGCCAGTAAGTGTTCCAAGTAATTGACTACTGTAGCTATTACATTGGTATTCTGGAGGAAAATATTAGAATCTTAAAGTTGAAAGACACTTTGGGGGCTGTCTAATCTCACACCTACTTCTTGCATGAAGTTCATAGCTAAAGCATCTCTAACAGAAAGTTATTCTTACTCAGCTTGAAGATCTTCATTGAGAAAGAATTCACTCAACTTCCTGCTGATGGTTTTATTATCATTTCTTCTTCGCATTAAGGATTTTTTTTTATAAATTTCAACTATAGCTAGTTCTACCGGAACTTCAAGTGGATTAAAATCCTTTAATATGTACAATTAACTATCATAAATATGGTCCCTTAGAATTGTTTTGTTGAATTCCAAAGATTCCCATTTAATTGGCCTCAGGAACTGAACAATATGAATATTAGAAAGCGCAATATGTAGGAAAGTATAATGCCCATTTCACTGTTGTGGTGTTTTAAACCATTCTCAGAAGTTGCATCAGAATTTTGTATCCTGCTTAAATTACAAAGGTGTATTTGCTCATGTTGCAGCAAATATTTTCCTTCTAGTACTAGGAACAGGAGAAAATAATTTTGCAGACAGTACAAATATACACCCAAACCCATGTTTGACTTGTTTTAAGATGTTACCCTTTTAATTCCTGAGATTTCACTAGCCAGATGCATGTGATTTCAGTTCTGCTTTTGCAGCCAAGAGACTTATTTTAAGAGAAAAAGACAGACTGACATTCTAATGTATGTATCCATTAACCAGCTTTCTGCCAGATATATGGGGAATGTGTACAGTTCTGCAGTTTGTAGGCAGTATTTTGTATTTGGAATATTGTATGCTTGGTTTCATGTGCCTCACCTACATGGAGATACTTCTGTGCATTTATGCAGTCTTTTTACGAATCTTTACAGTAAATGAGGCACAATATTGGAATTTGTGCTTACAATATCATGAGCACCTTCCTCACTCTACTATAGATATTAAAATGATTTCTATAAAAGTTTTCATAAAGGGTATTTCTGTACTCTTTCTCCAATAGGCTATTCACAAACTGTCACTGGCTTTCCTATCATTTGTGCTCTGGTACAAATTTTGGGAGTGTTGATGTTGACAATACATGTTACGGCATGGTTTAGGGGCATGTAATTCATGCTAAAAAGGACAGAGGGGAGAAAATCCAAAAAGATGTCATTAATAAAGTTATTTATTCATTTTTAGGGCTGTCACTGGAGAATTTATGTATTTCTAGACAGCTAATGCTAGGTGCTTTTACTGGAGTAATTTGTGTAAGTAAATAAATAAATCAGTGCCTATATAAATAGCAGCATCTAACTGATCTTGATTAGTTTTGAAGAAACAAACAAATGGGATTCCTTGAATTGGGAGACCATTAGGAAATACCAGATTAGAAAGTATCAAATATCTTCAAAATAGGCAGAGACAAACCATTTCTTTTTTGTTGCCAAGAAACAAAATGGATATATTTATAAAATCATCAGGAGGTGATCTCAACTCAAAGGATGTTTCATCTTTAAGCAAATAAATACCCCTAAGCAGACTGCTGGGAAATATATTTTCTTAAACACAAGACAGGTGGCTGCTGGTATATAATCCAGGGGTACAGCTAAGGGATTTCTCTTTTATATATATCCTTTAATGTTTATACTGTTTATTAAATCTTAATGTTTACCCTGCTCCAGAGATGCAGCTAACCCACAAGATAAAAAAAAAGATAAGAGTTAATAAGCCACTTAGCAAGGTCTTAGGCTTCCAGTGCTGCACTAAAAATTTATATCTTTGTAACTTTATCGAAAGAAAGAAATTGGGCGGGGGGTGGGATACAATTGTTGGGGCAGTATATTCCCTAGGGATTGTGTTACCATGAAAAAGACCCAAGTCCAAGTCCACCCCCTCAATTTCAGAAGGCAGAATCATTTTGTTCTTCCAAAAGAACTATTTCATTCTGCCTTTCAAATATTATGCAAATATTCTAATTAAAGAACATGGAGTGAAGTAGTTTGAATGTTATCCAATGTTACATATGCATGGGAGAAGCTGAAGGTCAAGTGCTAGATACTGAATTTTGTTAGCTAGCCAAGTTTATTCTATTCTTAAGGATAAATAAATAGTAATGTACTGGATTTCTGGCATGCGTCCTCTGCATGTTTTGTAGGGAGAGTTACAGTTAAATATATGACAAATTATTCAAGTAAAATTACTTTTTGCATTGAACACATTTTTCTCAGCTTTAAGTCCTGATTTCAGGCTGTCAAACCCAGTTCTTATTGAAAGGTTATGAAATGTTTTCAAGTGAAATTCAAAGATTGCTGCCTAAGTATGGGGTAAGAATGCATCTCCCTTTGTTCTTTGGAGTTTGAAAGGTGAATCATCAGCAACTGAACTGTGTTCTGGGCAGTTGAAAACACTGTTTTATAAATGACAGTAGTGGAGTATGGAGGATGTAGCGGTAAGCTTTCCCAACCTTTAAAGCAAAGCTGTTCTTCTGAGCCTTTTTGCTTACCTTCAGAAATGTTCAGGGTGTCAGACTGACTAATGCTTCAAATGCCTATGATTGACATTCCATGTTGAGCATTGACATGAAGCTTTTAGTGTTCTCTTTGAAAAAGAAAGATATTTTGGCTGTGAAGAATGGATGCAAATAAGGGGGGAATCAAAGGGGTGTGTTAGAATCCTTACAGTGTTGTGCTGTGAACCATGCAGCATCATATTCAGTCAGACTTTCATCTGCTTCTTGGCTGTTTATGAGGTGTGGCTGATGCAGCTGTTCTCTAGGCAGGGGGCATGGAACAAATGCCAAAAAAAATGCTGGCAATAATGTGCAGCCTGCACTAAAATGAAGCTAGATGGTGAGTCTTCCATCCCTCATTACACACAGAAGCACGCATACACTTTTAACAAATGTTCTCTGTGTTAATTGAACATAAAATGAAAATTGTTCCTGCTATTAATTAAAGAAATCCATGTGCTATCCAGTATGTTCTGAACATCTTCTGCTACAGAAACATCATCCTTACAAAGAAAATTAAACTTGTTATAAGGTATCAAATGCAGAAAACCTCTCTCTCTCTCTCTCTCTCTCTCTCTCTCTCTCTCTCTCTCTCTCTCTCTCTCTCTCTCTCTCTCTCTCTCTCTCTCTCTCTCTCTCTCATCTTCTGTATGTAGTCGATTTTAAGCATAACTAGTTAAGTAATCTCAAGACACTCTTGCTACCTTAGATCATATTTCCATCATAGAAAATTACTCTAGATCTGGGAGTTTGGGATACTGTTCTCTATTGCTACTCTGTTCTCTTTTTCCCCCTACAGTTTATCTCAGTTCAGTGAAGAGAACATGATGGACCCCTATAATTTAGCCATCTGCTTTGGACCCACACTGATGTCGGTGCCTGAAGGCCATGATCAGGTCTCCTGCCAAGCTCACGTTAATGAGCTCATCAAAACTATAATCATACAACATGAGAATGTCTTCCCAGGACCAAGAGAGATGGAGGGACCTGTATACACCAGGGGTGGAAGCACTGAGGATTACTGGTACGGTAGGATGTAAAGGGAGAGAAGTGAAGGGAGCAGTGTGCTACTTGAAAGTGCTGGTTCCGGGATTTATCCTGTTATCTGTATTGTGTAAAGACAAAATGGTTGGAGAGACTTAAATGCAACCAGGTTTCCCACACTAAAAATATAGACCGCTTGGATTCGGCAGGAGGTATCTGGCATGATTACACATTATTATATTGTAGAAAAGTAATCCAGTCAGACTTGTTCATGAAACTGTCTAATGGTATTATGGTAATTACCATAGCCAGATTGTGGAAATATTGTACCGGCACACTGCCTGAATCCATCATTGACATCCATCACTTTTCTCAGCATGTCTTGAGCAGCTTTCCTTCAGAGGCAAAGTTGATAGCAGGTGAGCCAAGAAAGCCCAAAATGGTTTAATTTCAAGGCAGCATTGACAGGGGAGAAAACCTTATTTTCTCCCTAATACCACACACAAGAGTCCTGTTCTAAAGCCAACAGTTGCAAACAATTTGGTGGGAGTAACCTTTTTCACGAGGTGAATGCGGAGGGGGATACTGCAGTTATAAACAGGAAGGGAATTGTTTGCTCCACTCATTGAAAGGAAGACCGCTAAAAAATGATCCCCTCCCCCAACAGATTCAGTTGCACTTTTGGGCAATCAATTAGGTTGGTTTCATTTTTCTTCTTCTGAAGTACCATCGCAAGACTGCAAAAAAAATTATTTTCACACTTTCCACAAGAGAAACTCATTCCACCAAGCTGCCTTTTTTATTTTATTAGCTGCCAATCTTAATTTTCTTTATTTCTGTTGCCTTTCCCTTTGTTTAAAGATTAATGTCTCTAAGCTGATTATAAAATGGCCACAGAGCTATAAAAATGAGCTTCTGGTAATGTCTTTATTTGGTGTCTGTAGGATATCATGCATCCTCAGCAGGGGAACAAGGTCTGGAAAATGGGTTTCTACTGCTTCAGCTATTTAAGTTTTAACAAATGTTCTAAATTATGATAAACAGTAAAGGAAACAGAAACACCTACTGTGAACAATTGGCTCGGAAATTTCTTTTGGGTAAATAGATTATCTATAACCATGGACAGTTGAAGACCCTTCTCATTGCACTGGAATAGAATTAAATCTTCCAAAGAGGTTTGCTAAGACATTCTAAATGTTGTGTAAATAAATTTGCTTAGCTGTAATGTTCTTTCTGGCTTGACATTTACCTGTATATACTATATTAAGAAAATAAAATACATTTTTGGGAAAAAAAATTGGAGGCCAATATAAAATATTTAATCTTTTTGTGTGTTTTTTGCAAGCTGAGTCTCTCTAAATGGTAGTTTCAAAAGCAATTTAATTTCCATTATTCTCCATGGTTTATGTTCTGCCTAATTTACATTTGTAATATCTTGGATGTAATATGTTTGCTCCCGACCCCCCCAAAAAGGAACAGCTATGAGAGAAACGAGGCACTGAATCTTAATATCTCAGAACTGGATGAATCACAAGTCCAAATCATTGAGGGTTCTTCCCTGAATAACTCTTTTTCAACAGCAGATCAAGGAGTTCTTGAGAAGCAATGTGCTTCTTGGGACCATGAACTTAATGTTAAACAAGAACCATCTTCTTGCAGTGAGACTTATTGGCTGCCAAATGCATGAGGGCTTATTTTAAGGAGCTAAAACAAACCTTTCACTTCTCCCCTGCTTGCTGATGAAACATATATTCTCTAACTCCCAGGCCACCTACAATTATATTGCTGCTGATGTGTTTGTGGATTTCTTTGGTCTTCCCTAAACCTTGCAGTGATTAGCACTCACAGCAGGGTTACCATTTTTGAGCTCTAATTCTTTTGCCTCTACAATATATACTGAATTGTTAAGTAGACCAAAGCATCCAGCTGAGACTACCAGGTTTGATACGCTCTTGATGCAAGAGAGATCTTCTAATTTTCAATGTTTACTCCCTCCCCCCCCATATGGTAAGAAGATTAAGAAATAGTGTAGAATCTGAGGTTTGGTGTCTAATCCTTTCCACTGGCGAGGGGGAGTTCAGAAAGAGCAGCAAGGAGTATTTCTAGAGATGGCTTCAGATTAGTAGTTTGCTGAATTCATAATGTGTTAAAGCACCTGAAGGCCAGACAAGGAATAATGGATGAAAGAGATTCAACCTGGAAATAAGGAGAAATTTTCTGACAGTGAGCGCAATCAACCAATGGAACAGCTTGCCTTCAGAAGTTGTGGGAGCTTCATCACTGGAAGCTTTTAAGAAGAGACTGGACTGCCATCTGTCAGAAATGGTGTACGGTTTCCTGCTTGGGCGGCGGGGTTGGAAGGTCCCTTCCAACTCTTTTAATCTGTTAAATCTATTGAAATCAACCAAAAACAAAATTATATATGATCCCCAAGTGAAAAATACAAAGTTTGAGCAAATTCTTTATCAAAACTTTCTTAAGCTAGATACACAAAAAGTAGTTAATGAAGATAGACAGTTCACAAGCAGTATTTTAACTCTGATTATGAAAGGTCTTTTCATACTGTAGTTTTGTCTTTTTCCTGCATTTTAGATTATATAGCATTAGTTTCTTTCACTTGGAGGGTGGTACTAATATCACTTAGCCATTTTTCCCAGGTACCACATATATCCATAAACATGGCAACCCTATGCACTTACTCAATATTTATGGAACAAATTGTACCAGAAAGCAATAAAAACTTGGCTCTTCCGGCAGGCGGGGTGAAAGTGAGACCAACTAGATTAAATATGGGTCTCCCCCCTTGATTGTAAATATGAGATACTCTTTTTAACTTTTGTATTTTTTTAATTACTGTATTTTATATTTGTAATGGAATCTAATATGTTGTGAGCCGCCCAGAGTCCCCTGGGAGTTGGGCGGCATAGAAATCCATTAAATTAAATTAAATTAAATTACTGAACATTTTGATTCTGAAAATCTTGTGAAAATGGTGGGTTTAGTCTCTGAGGAAGTTGTAATGTCCATAATATCAGGATACAAGTGTGCAGTTACCCAACACAACTTTAAGATGAGAGGAAAGACTACTATGTTCCTAGAAGGAAGCTTAATCATATAAACACATTCTACATTCTACAACTCTTTCTTCAAAGATTAAGAAATTCAAGATATTTCTTCTGTGCGAAGTAATTGAATTTGGAGAATCATCAACTTTAGTAACTGGTCACCATCTGTGATGCCTCATAATTATAACACTGCTTGGATTTCATAGCCTTGCAGCAGGAGTCTGGTAATAGCTAAACAAATTCGCTTTGAAGAAAAAACCCCATATTTTTCCACTTGTAATTTCTCTTTGTTATTCTTCCATATCAGCATATAAATAAATGGTCATGTAAGAAAGAAAATATATTTTTACAGAAAGGGAGCATTTCTCAGTAAAATGTCAACTTGAAGTGTACTTTTTTCTCCACTGCATGTCATTACATTTTAATTATATACTTTATTTAAAATTAATTAAATTTCACTAGTTTTATATATTATATTCTGCCTTGGAAAATGTAGAAACCTAATTTAATACATAATCTAACATAATTTAAGGTGCAGAATTTGAGGGATACTAAAATGTTGTGAGTTTCTATGCAGTAATTGCAATTACATTTTATTAAATGTGTGTACAAAGGCTAATAAATACACTTTTATTAAAAATAGCTAACAAAAATGCCTAACAGTACAGTAGGAAGAATGTTACTATAAGTTGCTAACTGAAAAAAATCAATTTATATTGATGGTATGAGCTCTTTTGATTTTTCTTTTACTCCCAAGGTACATGATTGGTGAAGTCACCCAGAATAGAGTATGGAGACCAACATTTTTGATTCCCTCAGCAAAAGGGCAAAATGGATGCCTGAAATACTGCAAAATCTTAAGCCATTCTTTTATTATTATTGTTATAGCACTTAAAGGCCACTCCAATCAATCAACTCTAAGCAGCCTTGCCCTCTAAAACTCTTAAAAACAGAGAAAATCAGCTCGATTTTAGAAAGATTGAAGGACATATTGGTACATAAGATTTGGGGAGCTTTAAGATATTATATCCATTTAGCTTTTTTAAAAAAGGAAGGAAGGAAGGAAGGAATTGGTCCAGGCAATTATGTGGTTTTTAATGTGTTTTTAATGTATGTATTGGACTTATTCTAGACCACATAAAGTCTTCTTGGAATTGAGTGACCTTAACAACTTTTATTTTGACATTTGCATAAAGGATAAAATGTATCCTTTATGCATAAATGCAAAATGCATAAATATCTATTTATTGAGATTTTTGAAACTATCAGTTGTCACATTCTTCATTCTGTTTATCCTTGTAAAATATAAAGCTGATCTGTTCCACAGTAGGAATAGTGCCGACACACAGAAATATTCCCATATCAGAGTCCTGTCTTTCTTTTCCTCTGCAGATACGGCCATTCACCATAGCATGGTTCTGCCCCTATTTCTCACTAGAACAACACAAATGAGCTCCTTCACAAAGAGAAGGAAGTTGAAATGAAATGTGGGAGGAATGCCTAAGCCTCCCCATCTTCATAATTGCCTAAACAAGAAAGACCCATATGCCTGCATGAGAGTCAGTCACAAGAAATAGAGGACTTTGCACGGTGGAAAAGGGCTGGTCTTTGTTATCTATGATCGATTAACAACAAGCTTGCTTTTCCCCCTTAGTACTAAGACAGGGCAAAGCAGCCCCTTTCTTTAGGTACTGGAAAAGATTGAGTACATCTGCATTTGTCTGCTCAGTTGGATCAGAAACACTGATCACCAGAGCTTTGGCCCTGATAATATCTAATCCACTACAGTATGGAAAAAGACCGCCTTTGGTTCTGATTTGATTTTCTACCTCAGAGTCTTGAATCAGACTAATGGCATCTGTTAAACTTTTAATATCCTTGCAACCTCTCTCTTTTTCAAATTTGTACCAAGCACCCTCTATATTCGCATGTGATTTTAGGAATTTAGTTTTTGTTTTTAAAAATAGCCTGCTGAAAATTAAAAGATGAAAGCTATTCTGAGAGAGATGGGCAGTTAAGAAATACAAAATATACCGTAAACACACACACACACACACACACACACACACATACACACCAGAGTGTTTGAAAACAAATATTTTCATGATTGTTATGATTTTGGAGGAGAGAGATATGTGAGGCAACATAGTTGAAGTATTTACTTGCCTTTCCATAGCAAATTATTTCTGAGCCCTTGGACTTACGTTGATATTACAGAAAGAAATCTATATTTACTATATAGCAAAATCACTGCTTTTTTAATTAATAGAATTCTCTCGTGTTGTGACAAAACCTACAATATACTTCCATCATACATTTTAGAAAAATCTTCTGTATTATAACAGCAGGAACGTGGAATCTCCAATTTCAAGTGGCCTTTTGCCATGGGACGTCTGCATATCACTTTCTCTCTCTACTACCTTCCATTAACTACAGAGGCCTTTTTTCATGTCTGAGGGAAAAGACTCCTTCAACAGGAGGGGATGGGGAAGCACTCTCTGAAATAGCTGGGTCCTCATAGGATTATCAGAACCTTAAGTTGACAAGTATTTTTTTTCTCTGAGTTAAAGCAATACTGAATTGAAGATTCTTGCCTCCAACGTTTCATATTTGAAACATGTTCATTATATCAGCAAAATGTTAGAGAAGTTAAAATTTACCAACAGAGCTCATATGCCACAGATTTAGATTTAAATTTAAAATTATCAGGCATCATTGACAGAGAAAAACCTTTTCCATCAGCCATAAAGAATAGATCATACTGAGATACTTGGATCAATGATTTGGCTCAGACTAAGGCAAATTCACATGATCATTAATGCTACTATAGATAATATTTTTCACCATCTACCTCACTTATTTCAGGATATCAGAAAAGGGTACGTTCTAGCTGTCTGAAGCACTTCATCTCTATCCTCAGGTGTCACGAAGGACCTTCTTTTCCCATTCAGAAATAAAATGAAAGAGAAAAATGATCAGTCACTCAACTATTAGCATATTTAGTTTGAACTACATGATAATACACAGCTTTATTCCAACATTGCTTTTCAGACCTGAATTAAGTAAAGATAAGATACTGTTGGTGATACCTGAAGGTGATACCTGAAGTACCACATACCATTTTAATGATGTGGTTACGATAAAGATTGCAGCCATCAGTCTAACTTTCTGTGCATTTCTTTCTTCTGCAGTGAAAGTCCTCATGGAGAGACTGCCTCCACAGAAGATGCCACTCAGGATATAACTATTGAACACCATACAAGTGATGATGGTAAGCTGAATCTGGTAGATTCCTCCACAGTCCCGTTTTTTCTCACACTTGGAATGAAATATTGAGATATCATCTTGGAAGAACATTGTTGTGGGTATTGCACAAAACTTGAAAAATATCATTATGAATTCTGAAAAATAAGCTGTAAGGGAAATTGATCCCATTATATTCCTTTTGCAATAATGCTCTTTTCCTTCCACTGCTATTGGGCAATTAACAAATATTTTTAGATTCACACATTTTAACTGATGGCAACAAACATTTAACAGACAGGACATTGGTATTAAATTTGTAAGTGTTTTAGTTAAAGATGTGTAGAACATTCTGTGCACAGAGTGTTTTCTGCATGGAACAACTATTTTGGGATGGTTTGCACCTGAATCAAAACAGACAGTTTGGATGTAATGGGACAAAATGAAGAGTGTTTTGTTCTAGGTACAGGCAGCGAACAGAAATTGTTCAGGAGGGTAAGAAGAGGAAAAGCCAAGGATATTGGCAGATATACAGGAAGAGGAAAGAAAGGGAAACCCTACAAGACTTTAGGGGCAGATGGGCCATTGTTACACTGAGAGTCTGTTCCATACTCCTTAGATCATTGCAATAAGGAGTAGAAGCATAAACCAGCAGATTGGTGGAAGTAGTATTTGAGGAAATAGAAGGAAGAGAAGGTGCTGCTAAGTTTGGGAAATTGGGTGGCTTGTGGGAAAGGACACACAGGAAGGTGCTGAAAAAAGCGGAGAGAAGGGATGACATGCATTACCTTTGCTGTACTTGCCCTCAAAATCTGATGTCTCTCTGTTAGCTGCCAATATTAATTTTATTTACATTACCTTTCCCCTTGATGGTGCCTAGCTGATTATGAGCCGAGGTGGCGGCAGTGGTTAAATGCTGCACTGCAGGCTGCTAGTTCAGCAGTTCAGCTGTTGAAATCTCACCGGCTCAAGGTTGATTCAGCCTTCCATCCTTCTGAGGTCGGTAAAATGAACACCCAGATTGTTGGGGGCAATATGCTGAACTCTGTAAACCGCTTAGAGAGGGCTGTAAAGCACTATGAAGCGGTATATAAGTCTAAGTGCTATTGCTATTGCTATTATAAAATGGGTTATAAAATTGTGCTTCTTTTAATGTCTTTATTTGGAGCGTGTAGGACATTGTGCATAAACCTGCGTGTGTACACACACAAACATATACTGTATACAAATTCAAATTTTCTCATTTTGTTCTAGAATGTGAACCCATTGAAGCAATAGCCAAATTTGACTACTCGGGCAGAACCGCACGCGAGCTGTCCTTCAAAAAGGGGGCTTCCCTCCTGCTTTATCACCGGGCTTCTGACGATTGGTGGGAAGGCCGTCACAACGGCATTGACGGTTTGATCCCTCATCAGTACATTGTTGTCCAGGACACGTATGTTATTTCTTACTGTCGTATGTTTTGAAAAGTAGGAATCAGTTTAACATTATTTCTGAAGATGATTCATTGAAATGTTTTTCATTCATTCATGTAGAGTGTTGGGAAACGTTGCTTCTATGTTTTATGTTTCTGAATTTATCAATAAAATCTCCCTCAATAGTTTTGCAAACTGCTTTTTTGGCTACTCCAAGGAAGGATCCATTTAAGCAAGGGAGTAAAAGAATTGTGTTGATAAAATGTCTGGGGCACCTATGTTTTATACCCTAATAGTACAGCTTGAGGATATAACAGAGTTGTATGTTCTTCCTTTCTTTCCTAGTGAGGATGGGATGTCTGAAAGATCAAGCCCAAAATCTGAAGTAGAAATAAATTCCGAGCCACCTGAAGAAAAAGTGACAGCCAGAGCTGGTTCAAATTGTCCAAGCGGCAGCCATGTGGCTGACATTTATCTTGCAAATATCAATAAGTAAGCCATATCAGCAGTACTATTTCTTGTGAAGTGAAAATAATCAGGTGCTATTATGATCTCCAAATCTATAATGTTGATGAGACTTATTAATTTTTCAAGTACTTAGGGTATACTTTTTAGCACTGGAAAATTTACCATGCCGCTTGCTTAATTCTGTGTTCTCACTATCTCCCATCAGTGTCAAACAGAAGGACTCACCTTATTTTCTTCATGGCCTGTGCTCTTTTGTTTCTATTGATATAACTTTCACAGGGTTATTAGCTTCTGTAAACTCACATGTACAGAAATAAAATCTTTTATTTATTTGATTGATTTGTTATAAGGGCTCTGCATAGGGTGGTTCACATGATTATATGATATAGCAGTTCCTATCTAATATTGCTTTTTATTTAAATACCAAAATATAAAAATCAGGTTTTGGTTAGATAAAGCGTCTGTTTCTTACTATGTGCAACACAATATTGATATGCAAAAGTTGCACATTCAACCTGTTCTGTGAGTGAAATATACTCCATCCATTCGAAATGCCTGAGTTTGAATGTGATACAGGTGTTTGAAAAGCAAAGATTTTGAAAGCATTCCAAAAATGTATTGAATAGAAAAAAGTGTTTTGAACTAAAAATGGAACTGTTTTGAATTTAAAATACTTCAATAACAGTGAAAGCTGTCGCTTTTACACTCAGAGCAGCTGTTTCACTCTCAAAATGGAAAGTTCCAAAGTCTGAACAATTGAAATTTTAAATATTTGCACATCTTTTTGACATAATTCATTTTCATCTTGTAAATATGCATCTTGTTCATAAAGTATTTTTAAATATTGAAGAATTCTTGAACTGCCTAGATATGTTGGGCTGATGGATCACCTTATTCAGATCTTGAACGAATCCCAATTTATCTTTTAGACATTCGTTATTTCAGCATTTGTTTTCAAGGTATTCTACTGAGATGAATACTTCAGATTGCCACAAATGCTGAAATCTGCTGTTGAAATCCACATTTTGTTTACAAATGTTTACTAGTTATAATGCTACCCATTTATAACTCATCATTTCAAAGAAATCAGAACAGAATGTATAATTACTTTTTTCCACCTCCTTAGTTCAAAGGGAGGAAGCTTACAGACCCTAAATCACACACCAACCTCAATGGTGAAACTCTGATTTAACATTTTAGAATCAAGAATCCATATATTACTGCCAATAGCCGGGGCCAGTGGCCCCAGCTACTTTAGTTCATATTCTGTTCTAATTAATACACACACTGGCTGGATGTTACAACTAGTGTTAACAACTAGAGTAAAGTAGTAGTTTCTGCAGAATGCTTATTGAGCAACTTTCTGAAATTGCCTTTGTTCAGAAGTTATTTCTATCCATGTCGTTTGAAAAATACGTTTTTTGTGTTGCTTTTATCATGGCAGACAAAGAAAGAAGCCTGAGTCAGGGAGTATACGAAGAGCATTCCGTCAGAGTGACAGCCATGGATTACCCAGCTCACTGGGGGAACCCACTCCATCTGGAGCTATAGCTAGTCCTCGTCCTTCCTCACAACCCATTATGAGCCAAAGCCTCCCAAAGGATGTACCAGTCCCAGATGCATGCTCCATCAGCGGCCATGGGAGCCTCAATTCTCTCAGTCGGCATGCCTCTCTGAAGAACAGAATAGATAGCCCCCATATCCGGAAGAACGTGACTGCAGGAAGGTCAAAGAGCTTTAATAACCACCGACCCATGGATCCTGAAGTCATTGCACAGGTAATGAAATTCTAGGCCAGGGTGATCTTCAAAGAGTACCAAATTGATTCTTTCATCTCCTGCAATCATTTTTAAAATCTCTTGGGTGAGTTTGATGTTGATATTCATTACATTCATAGAATACTCAAAATATTTTCCAGATATTCTCTGAATATTTTGATGTGGGCAACAAGTATTATTTGATGTCAATAATGTATATTTTGCTTCAGTATTTGCTTCAGATCAGGAAACGTCCCCTTAGAGGTGATCAAAACAAGTCAAGTTTTGAATTATGAGGTAACCTTTGATTTTGAATTTCAAATTCAAATCTGAATATTTTACAGTTTTTTTAAAAAAATGAAAGTCTGTTTTTCACTTCTAAAACATCAGCTCAGTTTGTGATTGCTGCATGTTTAATCAGTCCCAAAAGCATGAAACAATTACTACATTTTGTCTGCGTAGGATCAATATTCACAGATTCAAGGAGGCTAGAAAAGACCCATATCTTGAGCTGAAAAGCATCTCCATTAAATACAGACATACATATTTTATTGAGAACTTTATAACTTCCTAAACTTTGGGAGAAGCTTATTCTGTTTCTGGAGGCAAACCCAAATGCTAAAAATATGTTTACTGTTATATGTAATATAAAGAATACAACATAAATTTTTTCATAGTCAATACTGTTGAGGGAACTGGCCAGATTTGCATGTTCGAGCACCAGAAAATAGAAAATCGGTTCTTTCTCCTTATATCACTCAAATATTTAACATCATAGAGCTGTAGTACCTATAAACCTATTTATAGCTGTAGTACCTATAAACAAATTCAGTAAATCTTACATTTACATAGTGTATGTTTTTTAATTGAATTTTATCCTATATAATCAAAGATCATCTCTTATCACTTATATAATCTACTTTAATAAAATTAAATGTAAATAGATCTGAAAAATTTTACATCCTTTCTCTAGTTTTCTGCAGCTAATAAAGTGAGGTCCTAATGAGACCAACAGTAAGGGAATGAACTCCATAGTAGCATCATAATCACTTTCACCAGTATAGTTGCTCTTATTTTGTAGAATAACTATTTGAATTGAAATTTGATTTATTTCTTCAATCTATGGCTTTCTGATCACTGTTGTTATTCATAAAGCTTTACTATGTCATTTTACTTCTCATAAATCATCTGGGAAAATATTTGCAAGAACCTTAATGGAATCTGAGCCACTTCTTAATGATACACCTTTTTAAGATTCTAGCATCTTTTCTACCAACAGCGTTTGAATCTCTGAGTACAAAATGGTAGAAAAATAGGGGTTTCTTTGTCATTGTGTTCAAACTGTAGTCAATTCTATGTATTCTTGACAGGTTAGATGTTGAAAGTCACAAGAGAACACTAGAAGACTGTCTAGAAGAACAGCCACCTGCCTTGTTTTTTTAGGACTTTTCTAATTATTTTTTTGTTTGTTTCTCAGTGTCTGTCTGTGATAAGAAGCTATCCTTTGAACAAAGCGGCTCTCTTTGTTTCTGTTGGCAGAAAGATTGGCTGGTATTCTCTGCATGTGTGTATACACAGCTGTGACCGGATATGGATGCTGAGACATTTAAACCAAGCCCACACAGGAAAATACCTTGTCTCTTAGCTGGAACTTTCTCCCAAGTTGGATGGCGAAGCCAGATTTAAAACATGCATAAACATCAGGCTCTCCTTCTCTTCACTATTGATGTATTGCTTTCATAAAAGGTCGACAGTCCAGCATTCTGGTTAAAGTAGTCCAGCAAGAGATTCAAGCCAATATAAATATGCTTTAAAATCTTAAGTTCATCAGGAGGGCCTTGTATCCAATTTTGCTTGATTAGTTCTTTTCAGCAGCTCTGCCCACATTTTAAAGTCATTAGAAATGAGTAATACAGAAGCAGATGGAATTTTTAAAAAAATTCCAGGATCCATAAACAACAGTGCAGCTAAGTTTTCCGATATTGTACTACACATAGAGAGTAGGTTTTCACTATTGTTTCTTCTTCAGTTATGCTTGGATTTTTGGCCAGTTTTTCCTTTTCCAATATGTGATAGGTTTGTAAAAAAAACGTGAGAATATTGCAATGCAAAGCAACGCATTCCAAAACTGAAATTATACTGGAATTGAGGGGAAAAATCATAATGTTGTCATATTCTAAAAGGCAGCACACAGAAAAGAAGGTTTTAGGATAGTAACAGTACTTATATTTAATTGGCAACGCCATAGCCTCTAACTCCCTCTGTACCTATTTCATGTCATTGTTTTTCCTGCCTAATTTTGCAGGCTTTGAGCAAGTTTCTGAAGGACATTCATGTAATTTCTTTGCAGCAATATAAAAGTGGCTTACCATTACAGTACCTTCTTTCAGGATGTTTTCCCAACTTCCCAATATAGCCAACAACCATGGGCTTTCCTTGAGGTCTCTCATCCAAGTGCTAACCAGTTCTGACCTTGCTTAACCTTTTTTGAGATCAGCTAGATGCAGCCGCTCAAGTAGAGTCTTATGCCATTCTCGAGGGACAGAATCTAAATATAAGAAGGTCTTGTTATTCTTATCCAGTTATGTTGAAATGTTGAAAATTAGCAAAAGATATAAGCAGATGACAAGTGGGATATAACCTTATACTAATCATGTATTCTTCTATTACTTATTTCAAAAACATGTAATTACAGGCTTAAATTAATATTAACATCATTTCCGATTCTATGATGTTGTCCAACAAATAGGTAGATATTATGGCTGGGTTTTTACCAACCTGGGCAAGAGTCAACTTCTATATTTCCTGTTCTGTAGTCTAATTGGTAATATCTGTTATGGTTCTCTTCTTCACAAATGTGTTTTATCCTTGCCATATACTTGGATATTGTTGCCTTGATATCTCTTTACAAAGTTTTTAATGGCTTATATCTTTTTGCTTTCAATTAAAATCTGCTTTTATCCTCTCTCCTCTTTCTGCCAAAATGTAATTCATTGTTTCCATAAGGGAATCTGATCAATAAAACTAAAAAAGGTTACATTAAATTATAGCTGCCCTTTCATATCCTCCCAGGTCTGATTTCAAACTCTGCAAGATACTCATCTTTCATCTGACATCACTATCTCTCAGAGATCTGTATTTTGCTTTAAAATCTTTTCAGACTCCAGTCAGAGGCATTGGGTTACTGTCTTTGCTTCCTCCTCTTTCTCCTCCTGGACTGATTTACCTCCCCAAGTGCCTTTTAAAATATCTATGAGGAAACTTAAATGTTGTAGCCAAACTGTGAGTCATGGAAATGTTAAATCATTTCAGCTGTCCAAAAATCTATTATGCCAGTCAAGCCCACATCCATAGCTGAAATGCTAAATAAATTTGTAGACTTAAAACTGAAACAAGAGAAGAGATTGGCCTGACACATTTCCCTACTTGTCTCTTGCATTATTTCTTGCATTAACCACATAAAGAGACAAGTGTCATATGAGCAACATTTTTCATACATCTCCAGAGCTTATGGATGTTTAAAATGCCATAAAATATGTAGCATCAATGAGGAGATGCTGAGATACGCCATGCTCCAGATGCAAAGTGGAATACCACTCATTAACCATGAAGCTAGCATGCAGCTAAGCATGTTTCCATTCTTTTCAGGAATCTCAGCACTCTCAAGGTTCAGCTTGGTATACCAAAGGAATGGATAAAAAATACTCAAAATGTGGGTAATTTCTCCTTTTTCATAGATTGAGGAAACAGATTTGAGGACAATATAGATCAGTATGCCCTTCTGACTTCTGTTATAATCTGTTCAAGATTTTTTGCTGCTGCTGTAGTTTTACTAATCAAAAGTTTTTTTTTTAAAAAAAGTTTCCATTTAAAAATCATCATAATTTAGAATCAGAGTAAAACCATGGAATTCACTGATTTTCTGAACTTTAGTTTCAAGGATTAAAAAATGAGACTGAGAATGTTGATGAAGTTCAGAGAAAATAGCTACAGCTCACTTATATTTCACTATATGAAAACTTGCTTAGCCAACTAAGCTGTCTGCCATCTAAAACCCTAAGAGCAGGTTTTTAGATATTATTATTAGTTTTCTAGTTTCAAGGCAAGGATGATACTAGTCTTGCCAAGGAGATTAATTTTGGCTCCAAGTTCTTCCATGCCTTTGCGTCTACCACTGTCCATTTTGCTTCATATTTCCTATTCACTATAGACAATTGGTCAACCCAATTTCTAGTTGTCACTTCCAACTACTTCTTTTTTTTTTTTTTGCAGGATATTGAAGCTACTATGAATTCTGCTCTGAATGAGTTACGGGAGCTGGAAAGGCAAAGCAATGTGAAACACACACCAGATGTTGTTCTTGATACGCTGGAGCCATTGAAAATGTCCCCTTTAGTTGCACCCTCCTCTGAGCCTTCCAGCCCTTTGCATACTCAAATCCTCAAGGACCCAGAACCAGCCTTTCAGCGGAGTGCCAGCACAGCAAGCGACATTCCCTGTGCCTTCAGGCCAGCAAAATCTGTCAAAATGGCTGCCCAGGTCAAACCTCCAGCCACTAGGCCAAAGCCAGCAGTTTTCCCCAAAACAAACTCCTCAAGCGCTGCAGTTGCCTCAGCTTCTCAACAGTCTACTGACAAGTCTTGTACTGTGTAAAATTGAAAAGCCTACTGTGAATACAGCATTTTTGTTTGAGCTTAGGGAACTCTGTTAAGGAGACCTTACAATTTCTATTTAATTAGTATTGAACTTCTACTAAAGATTAGTTCATAAGTTACTGGTGCCAGGAATGTTCCCACCAAGAAAGATCCAGCTAATTAAGCCTCGCATTACACCACCATTGGCATTTACTAGGGTGTCAAAAGTCTGTGTAACCTGAGACAGAAAGCCTGAGGTCCTTGTGAAATCAATGAGGGAAAGGCACAATTAATTAGCTTATTACTGGTAACTAATCAATGCCTTGTTCAAGTGTCTGGTCGCTGGGAGACATTTCAATGACCACATGACTTGGAAATTGGTAGAAAGGATTTTCTTGCTTCAATCACTACAGGGAAAACAATAAGGTGTTTGTTGTTGATGGATGCTTTTGTTGCCACTGGCTAAGTGGGTTTTGCGCATGACTACAGTCCTCAATAGTACTACAAGATGTATTAATTTTCCATTCTCTTTGGTCTATTTTCACGCATACCCATTCTCAAACACTAGGTTCAGTGTTTTCAATCCTAGGTTGAAAATCCTTATGAAACGTGCCTGGAAAGCCTAGTCCTGGGCATGTTTTTATATACAGACATGTATGTTCATTTAAAGTTAAACTAATCTTATGGGAGAAAGAAAAAGTATGAGATATCGCACACATAAAACACTTCCTATTTACTGTATATATTTCCATGGTGCTTCCAGAACATAAGGAAACCCAAATATTTCAGAATGAGATTTCAATTAAATAGCCTTTTTTTCATGGGGACCTAGCAGACAAACTAAAGAAATGTTAAAAATTTAAACAAGCTATTACAGTTCATTTTGTTTTCCTCACTCTCGCTCACCCTCCTTATATTTCTTTAATTCAGTCTGCTATGTGTTTGAGATACAATTGGCAGCCTAAATTTAAGAAAATCAACAGTCTTGAGACAGGCGTATGTCCAGTATGCACCATATTTCTGGGATAGATTACCCGTTCCTCAAGTATTTCACTGGTGATCCAATGAATCAGCTTAATATACTTTCTATGATGGATTACAGTGGTTCCAAATCCCAACAAATGACACAGACTTTTGTTTTCATTTATTGGAAAATAAATTCCTATTCAAGATAGGATCATCCTAAAAAGAAAAGAAGGGTTTTGAATTAAAATGGATTTTATCCCACTTCTCCAGTTGTCAACTGATGCTGAGATAAAGAACTGAAATGTGTTTGTTTAATGCTCTAGGTTTCAAATTCCAGCCTGTTTTTCTTATGATTATAGTTAGTTTTTTTTTAATAATTCTGTGAACAAATTGACAGTATTTTTTTCAGATTATGGCTATTATTTAAACTGATATTTTCTTTTGATTTTCTTAAACCCCCCCCCCCATTTAATTGCCTGTAAAAGGCCTCACAATCTCAGAGATAAAATCAAACCATGTGGAATTGGGGGATCATTTATTTTCACCCTGTTTGTATGTCCACATTTCCTCTACACCTTGAATTTTTAGACTTGAGTACTGCAGTCTGATAATTAACTCTCAGGATTAGTCAGAACTCCTTGCTTCCTATTATGTTTCACTCAGGCAAAACTACTGGATATTTTAGAGTACTTTTTTTTTAAAGATTACACTATTGCTGCCAATTTTTAAGACAGAGGGGGAGGTTTTTTTTTACCTGTGGTGGCCAGAGGGAGGATCAGCATTATGTCTCTTCTGGAGCACTGATACTAATAAACCCCCAATGCCTACTGAAAGTCTCCCTTTCATTAAGAGCACATGAAAAGCCTTAGCACATGGTGTGAACAGGCATATCTCATTTTCCAATGTGATGGGCAACCTTGCTAATCAAAATAACTCAAGTAAATAACTACTTCATTTTTACTAGGTTTATACCATGCTTTGTACCCGGGGAAAGCTTCCAGTTACCCAACTGGGTTGTGTGTGTGTGTGTGTGTGCATTAAGAGTGTTTTAATGCAGGTAGTAGTTGGCAATTTTTGTCTATTTAACTGTCCTTTTGGTATGTGTTTACTCTCTCTCTCTCAACACTGGCAGAATTCTCAATTTACAAACAATTAAGTGTCCCTCAACTGGAATCTAAGTGTACACAGAGATTTATATTGCATATATAAATACGTAAATCACCTATCTTAAAATCTGTAGGTGGCATGGGAACAGCTTCTGCTGCGCATTCAAAAGCAAAATGCTTTCCCCAGATAGATGATGAGCAGAGTATTGCAGAAAGAGAGAATTAAGTTGGGCCACATTGACATGTGGCCCAACCTTCATTGATTGTATGTTAATTAATAGTCATGGATTTCTATCATTCTACTTTGGTGAAATTCTTAAGATACTTAGAAGTTCCTATTTCTACTTACACATAGAAGAAAGTACTGATGTCGTTCAGAGGATAGAAGAGAAGACTTCTTAAAAGTAATTGGCACAATTCTAACTTTGATGCTAATAGCCAGAAAGGATTAGGATGGCACATTAATGTTTCTTTTGTCAGTATCCATCAATATATATAGTGGCAATGTATATCTGGAAAGTCTTTTACCAGCAGGAACAAATGAAGCACAGAATTTTCAGCCAAGAACTGTGATTGTTCTTGGCTGCTACTATGAACAAAGTCATGCCAATAAGCAATGTAATCTAAATTAAGCAGTGATACAGAAACTTTTATGACTAGATGTATGAATAACCCTTTTTAGCTGCTGTAATAAATCTCTGTGTAACATGTAACAAATCATTCTCAATATAAGATGTCTACAAATGCATCACATTTATCATATTTTGTAGCCAAATTCAGTTAAAATTAGAAAACAAGTCCCATCAAACTTAGTAGCATTTTCTGCAAAGTAAACATAGGATTATCCAGTTTTTGCAACACAAGTTGCCCGTAAAATGTTTTATGGAACTAGAATCTTACCCGTAGTTTTGCGCTATTTTTAGTTAAAATCTTCCTGAATTTTAAAGCTAAATGTTGATAACCAGAACCATGCTTTTTAAGTCATGTCTTGTATGAAAGTATCACCTGATAAACATATGAAAGTAACCTAAGCAGACATTTGAAAGAAAGGCAGCTAGCTGTTAGTTTTCTGAGCAGAATCCTGAACACTGAAATAATACTCTTTTTGCCATTCATACTGTGGAAAACCCTGGAAAATGCTGGTACTGTGAGCATGAAACATCATAGTTTTTCTTACAATTCTTCATTTAAATATTGTTCTAGTGAGGCAATAGACTTCTCCCTAACATGGAGAGTAGGAACTTTTCCAGTTTTGACCCTTCAAGAATAGGCAACTTATAATGACCCCCAAAATAACTGTTGACTAGCTGAAAGACTGGCTTTTCCTACAGGATCATGGCTGCATATCAGATTCAGAGCTGCACAAACTTTTACTTGCCTACTTGAAACTCTTCTAACTTGAGAGTTTTTATTTCACAACTGATCTGAATCCTTCCTTGTCCCAGCTAGCCACGATTATCTTCTCTAGGCTAATCAGAATTTAGTGGAAGACAGACAAGCCCACTCCTCAATTACCATCACCCTTCCTGCTTTTCTCTGCTATCTGAAGAAGGGAGTTGAGGAAGGATTATTGCATACCCTTGAATATTCAGTTTTATTCTCCTTTTAGATTATATCAGAAAGATAAAACTCTACTTTTATATTTCTTTTGCTTTGGTGGGTGTCCCCAGTTTTCTGAATAGTTTCAAGAGAGGTTTGATTGCTGAGGCCTGACAATAACTTAAAAAAACAGAGTACATTCTGAAGCCACCAGTTTCCAAGTTCTGATTTGTTCTTGATTCCAGAAAGCATCTGAGCATAATAGATGCAAGCAGACTCCTTAATAGCCAATTTGTTTATTTTCTAGATAGACCACAGCCCCAAAGGATTGAACACTTTTCAAGGCTAAAATTGATTTCCACTGAACCTTTTCTAGAAAGCAATGTACAGTTTAAGATGGCTTTCAGTTAACTACAGAAGTTTAATAAAGATATTTAAGAAGCAGGAAGAAAAGAAACTAGTCCTGATTATGAGCCTTCAGTTAGATTTGCAACCTATAAAATATCAAGAGGTGGCTTTAGGCTGTAATTTCTCAAAGAGACAATGCATTTGGGGAGTTATTTTCCCAGTGTTGGCATGAACATAGTGCTGAATAACCTCCCACAACTAAGTGAATACTAA
This sequence comes from Diadophis punctatus similis, assembly GCA_023053685.1. NCBI lineage: Eukaryota > Metazoa > Chordata > Lepidosauria > Squamata > Dipsadidae > Diadophis > Diadophis punctatus. The sequence goes on along the minus strand of JALIGW010000003.1, from coordinate 36,497,473 downwards.
TACATTTTATTCACAGCAAGCATTCTATATTGCTTACAGCTTTACAGTTAGTTCTCAGAAATGTTTCCTCAGCCAATCTGAAATCATGCTCAGACTGCACAAGGCATGGAGAAATAGCCTACTTTTTCTCTGCTGTGTAGCACACAAATAACTATGCATGAGCAGTAGCTGCTTTTAAAAATGTTAACAACTCTTCCAATTCACTTGCTTAAATGGAAAGGGAAAAAATATTTAATCAATGTTTCCATCTGAGGTGATCATGCAAGCATGGGGTGGAAAAATATTTAAACTTTTGAGATAGTTTTTTAAAACAATTTAACACTGCAAGAACAGATTGTATATTTAAATATATATCTATATCTATATATATGTATCTTTTGGGCCATTTTTGCTTCTAAACAAGTGAAGTGAAAATTATCTTCATTACTGTAGCAGCATTCTGATAATTTTTTTAAAGGACTTTTGCTGCTTAATCACTCTGTCTCTGAAAGTAGGAGGGAGTAATCTGCCCACAGAGAGCTTCATGGATCGGGCTCTGTGAGTGCCAAAATGTTAGAGCAATATATTTAAAATGCAAACAGGTAATGGAAAAGACAGACTGAAATCCAAAACCCAGCAAATGCTGAAGCAAATGTATTTGAAAAAGAAGGACAGCACTGTCTTTATTCTACTGTATGTAACACAGTTCAGTTGCACAGTGAAGCAATTTTCAGTTTTTGTGTTAAAATCTAATCCTGTGAAGTCAGGTTTGAGTCCACACAATGCATTTTTAATTAATTAATTGCAACTGTAATGGGTTTGGAATGATTTTTTTTTATTATTTTAAAAGCAATTTTCAATTGTTCTACACCAATCTCTACATGCGGTGTATATATTTTCCTGTCAAATCAAAAAGCAAAACAAAAAAACTGTACTTTGTATATACTATTATGTACAATATTGGAGGTACATCTCTTCTTTCTTTTGGTACAGTATTAGAAGAGTAAATGTGTTGGAACTGTTAAATCCTTCCTGAAGTAAAACAAATCTTTGTCGTCATTAGCAATAGTTTTGGAGAAATAAATGTTTGGGTATGGTGGAAGTGGTGGCCTACAGATAAAATTGTGTGATGTCTAATTTCTGCAAAAGATACAGAGAGTAAGCTGTGTGTTGGTAAGAATTGCCACTATATTCTAAGTAGGTCCCTGCAAACTGTGCCAAATCTGCCATTTTTTTTATCATGGAAATAAAATATTGTAAGCACAGAAGATTTCTGTTTTGAAATCCGTATTACTGGAAATATGAGCAATTTGTAAAACTTTCTGTGTGGAAAGTGTATTTTTTTTAAGAAACGACAAAATGGAAAGGCAAAGAAGGAAGAAGAAACAAATATTTTAATATGCAAACGCTTTGATACATTCAACTGTGTTAAAGTCTCTAGATGAGTTTATTCACAGCTATTTCAAAAATAATATTCAACTTCTACAGACCCATCAATTCCACACTGATAGGAAAGTAGAATGTAATAGCCTACTTTTTCCCCTTCGCATGCCAGTCTTCTGAGTTCTGAATTACATACAGAAGGATTGCTGAAATAGGCAATATTCTTCCTGCAATCTAAATTGGAAAGGACATTATTTCTCAGTGGTTTTAATTCTGAGGGGAATATAAATATAGAACAACTTGGTGGCTTTTTCCGCATTGCAGAGGAAGGCAGGATCCACTATATTATTACACTTTCCTTCTTGTATTCATACATTGTTCCATAAAGCTGTTGAAGACAAGAATCTGCTTTGCATACTGCCTGGCATAAAGCCACACTGCACTTCCCAAATTTTGGTAATTGTTCCCTCTTGTACATTTTCAATCAAATAAAAACCAATTCAAACTAATTGTTAAAACCCAGATTGAGAGAGGGTCAAAATCAGAATGTTATCCATGATGAAAGCATCACGTAGACTACCTGGTACCAGGAGATCCCAAGGTTTGATGAAAAAATATATATTTTAAAAGTTTTCTGGAAAGCCATAAGGCTTGAGGCTAGCCTCGCCTCAGGGGGGATGATGTCCCAAACGGCGGGTGCTGCTGCAGAAAAGGCTCATCTTGGTCTCCTCAGATGGTACTCTTTAGCGGACAAGCTCCGCAACATGCCTGATGAGATGGGTAGATGTAATATGAGACAGATGGTTCCCTCAGATAACCCAGCCACATGTCATGTAGGACTTTAAATTGGACCATGAAGTAAATTGGTAACCAATGTAGCTCACAGAACAGAAATGTAACATGTACTAGAGGCACAGATAACTGCTTGTGCTGCTGCATTTTGCACCAGCTGGAGCTTCTGGATACTCTTGAAGGGCCACCCTATGTAGAGCACATTTCAATAGTCTATTCAGGAGATGATCAAAGAGTAACTGAGCAGAGTCTCACCATCCAGGAATGGGGACAGCTAGTGCATAACACAAAGTTGTACAAAGGCCCTCCTGGTCATGTTTGCCACCAGCTCATCGGCCAAGACTCCTGAATCCAGGAGGACCCTCAAGCCTGCCCCCTAGTCTATAGGTGGTAGTGATACCCTATCCAGTGCCAAAGATGGTAAAGGCCCAGATTCAGGAAGCCATAAAACCAAAGTCATTCACTCTTTCCAGAGTTCATAGAAGCTTGTTGTTCCCCATTTAGACCGTTCTTTACAGTCTCCAGGCAGCAGGGCAGAACATCAACAGCATCGCTTAAGTTGCCGGGGTGGAGTTGAGTATCATCAATATTGATGATTCCTCACCCTGTGGCTACGGATAATCTCCCCTAGCAGTTCCATGTAAATGTTAAACAAATCCTGTGGCAACACAGATATTCCACAATGCTATAATAGTAGAATAAAAGGTAAGCCTACGCATGAAAAATTGTACTTGAAAATGCTGGCTCTAAGTTCCTTGCAATAGGTGTCCTTTGGGGATGCTAACTCCCAGTCAATTGTCCTAGTTTTCCTACTTAATCCTCCAAGACAAAGAAAACCTGAAAATGCAAGGCCTGGTAGCACAAAGCATAACTTCTATGTAATGATTGGCCATAGTGGTCAAACTGGAACTACCGCTTGGCCAATGGAGAACATTAACTGTTAAAACAGGCTACATAATACAAATTTCACGTAACACAAATTTCACCACCTCCTTGATTTACCCTTAGGGTGAATATATGACTCCAACTCTCTGCTGGTATTTTTATAAGTGTTTCTCAGCCTCAATAACTTTAAAATGCATGGATGTCAACTCCCAGAATTTCCCAGTCAACATGTGTTATATGTATTTATTTATTTATTTCTCACTTTTAAAATAACAAAAACAAAAAAGGAACAAATACACTGTCAAAAAAACCATACACATAAAAAGTGCTATGTGCAAAAAAAATGAAAAACATACAATTAAGGAAAAAACAGCATCACATAAAAATAGTTACAATTATAACTATTATACAATAGTTACAATAAATTACAATAAATTATACAATAGTTATCTAATGCAAATATCATTTAAGTACTTATGACATATATAACTGTTAGAAAGATATGTTTTTAATCTGTATTTTGTATAAATGAGTCCTATATTTCATAATTACTGTCCATACAAAGTCTATATCTCAGCATGTGTTATATGTAGAAATTAAGAAATATTTTAAAATTTAAAAGAAATAGCCCATCTCATGAGATGTCACACAAAGAGATAGCAATCTGGCACCATTTCCGCATTGTTAATTATTAAAGACAAATATTTCTAGAGATCAGTGGACACTCTAAATATTTTGGAGGGGGAGATTAAAGTCCTGGGGTAATGATGTGATAGCCTTTCTATTGACCAATAAAACTGCAATAGATTCCCTCCTATAGCACATATTTTTTCCCATGGTTATGGAGAGACATTATGGAGAGACCACTTTTGATATGCATAATTTATCTGCAGTTGGTACAGCAATCTCTTTTCAATTAACACCTTTCTAGCTGCATCTTCTAGTGCCTAAAGGGATAAGAGGCTCTTTGTGCCTGCACAATTGGTAGAAAATGGATTATCACCTCTGACCATCCTGCAAATCATAATAAAAATGATCTCCCTTACCATCTTAATAAACAATTGATTAAGATTCTTTGCTGACTGTGACCGTCTGCACATTTAGAGCTAGGTCATTATCTTCCCTGCTCTCCAAAGCTAAAGTGGGTTGAAGCATCTGGTTAACTTTCTCCAGGCTCAGAAGTTAAATTACTTCAGTTAAGTATTTAATGGTTACCAGGAAATATTAAAGCTGTAGACTATTTTGAACTGTACCCAATTGTTACAAAAAAAATAACACCGACATATCCTTGAAGTTAAGCTTGACTTGAAGGTGGCCTTATTTATCACCTTGCTCCCCAATAAATGAGCTGCTGTATATATTGGGACAGCCATATATTCCAAAGGGCAGGTGCCATGGCAGAAAGTTTTCCTCCTGGGCCCTGATTGGTTCCCATCTTTGATTGATGGGAACCAGCAACATGCCCCTCCTGCTAGACCTGATGGGACAGGTAGATGTAATGTTTGTATTAAGGGTGGCACATTGACAACTCAGTATACTTTTACTAATGTTATAATTATTACCAATAGTTCTCATTTAGCAACCATAATTGGGATTGACAACTTGGTACTTAAGCAAAGCAGTCACTAAGTGAAACCACAACTGCGCTTATGACCTTACTTCAGACCTGCGAAGATCATAAATGAGAAGATTGGTCACAGAGTTACTTTTTCATCACAGTTGTAACTGCGAATGGTTGCTAAATGAGTCAGTCACTAAACAAGGACTAGCTGTATTATTGAACTTCAGTACAATTTTTGTAAGTAAACTGATTTATATATCGCCTTGTGGACTGAATGCCTGAACAGGGTTGGGTTAATTTGTATAAGCCCTAAGTATTCTTTACACTAACCTAGCACTTATTTATTCCTATATACACTAACCACGGAATGAATCCTACTGAACTTAATATTTCTTCTGAATAGATACGTATAGGATTGCTTGATTGCTGGTTTTATTGTCACAAAACTCATTTTCAGATTTTTTTTAATATGGCCCTGAATAACACAATATTACCACACATATAATACATACCGCACATATAATATACATACATACATACACACATACATACATACATACTGTACTTACATACATACACACATACATACATACATAGTGTTTTATAAATTGAATTCAATATTTCACCATGAAACTTTCTCACTGAGGACCACAAAGCAATATATTTTGTCCTAGTAGTGTCACCTTCCTATGGTATTTTCAACTAAACAATATGTGTCTCCTTTTGGTGATGCTGAAGAAAGGAAACAACTCAATAGAATCCTCACTTGTTCAGTCTTATTAGTTTTCCACCAAAAATAATAATTTTCCTCTTCCTTTTCCTTCCCTTTCATTTTTTGGGCTATTGATAAAGTCATTCTGCAATGGGAATTTCAGCATGAATAAAATTACTCAATCTATCAAGATGAGAGATTTTCTACATCAGTTGTGTATAGAACAACTAAATATCTATTACAAAGTATGGAGAAGTGACATGATAGATCTGTATATAACGATAATGCAATGCATTAAGATCAAGTAAAGAAGTTCAGAAAACCTCTTCAGCAGACACATGTTCCCTGGAAAAGAGGCAGCTGTTTTAATGAGTCACAGATACATGCTGTGTCATAGTCCCACTTGTTCCAGTGCAGTGTTTTAAATCATTGCATAGCTCTAATAAATAAAAAGCATGTCAAAATATAATCCTGTTTCATTCCTCTCTGCATTTGAACCATCTCCATAAAAGGCCCTTGTTGGGAATATAAAATTCTTAATTATACATTTTCATGCTATTTCCATATAAGTGGGAGTATTTGGCTATGATAGTTTCATTTATTTCCTTCAAAGCCTTGAATGTGGGATTAAATCAAACGGCAAGTTAAAATCAGTGAGGACTGGAATATTTCAACATTGTTGCTTATTTATATGATTTATTAACTCCCTCAATCCAGAAGGACTCTGGAGTGGATGAATGAATTTTCAACACAGCCTCCCACTTTATATTGTCCTTAATTACTGTATATCTGGGGATATTAAATCATCCCCAGGAACTTTCCCTGATTTCAGCACCTCTGTCAATTATCTATGTTGTTAAAGAAGACATTTTAGGAAGACCATCTGAGCTAAATGGTGTATATGTGTCTCATTTTTATGGGAAAAAATCCTGGCATTGACATTCAAAATCTTTGAATGTCAATCAACCCACACACTGAGAAGTTAATGTGAATATATAGCATAGCCTTGTTCCTTTTAGTCCAATCCAAGTGGTTGCTTGATACTTAGATTGAACAATAGGGGAAGCAATCTCTAAACATAAAACAGTAGCATACAGTATATTCTTAGGTATTTCATAATATGCATTACTCCAAGATGTGATCCTGTATATAGAAATGATCGTCTGCTTCTGGAAAGAGTTTTTAAAATAATAACAGTGGACCAAGCTAATTTTTCAAACAGCAGAATAGCCATAGAAATAAGCCGGTCCCTTTATGCTGATGACATGCAGCCATAGTGAAGACAGAAGGAAAGAGTGGGCAACATACCGTAATTAGAGCCTAGGTTTACATAGAACGCTAGGCTGTTTTGCTAAGCCATGGTTGAATTAAATCATGCTTTAAATAACCCACAATGATTTGGTTCACAAATAATAGTGCTATACCATAATTGGTTCAGGCACCAACTATGCCAAAAGTGAGTAAAAAACAAAACCCCACACATCGCAACTCAGTTGCAATGTGTAAATGTGTGATTTGTGCTGTGCAGCTCTGGAACTCTGTGTATATTGACTCATATGTATGATTTTCAGAACACTTCTTCCTACTCCCTCTATATCTTATTTTCGTTGGAATTTATAACAATAGGCAAATATATGTGTGTGTGTGTGTGTGTGTGTGTGTGTGTGTGTGTGTGTGTGAGAGAGAGAGAGAGAGAGAGAGAGAGAGAGAGAGAGAGAGAGAGAGAGAGAGAGAGAGAGAGAGAGAGAGAGAGAGAGAGAGAGATCTTCAGTTGATTGATTGCAGAATGTAATAACAGTGGTATATAATGGAAGTGAAACCTTTTTTAGAACAGCATGCTTAGCATATCGTTCACCTTGGAGCAGGGAGTAAGAAAAGCTTGTGTCATATCCTTGTCTCAATTAATTTATTAATAGATATATAAAGGAGAGCTTGTGGTGATGGTAGAGGTCTATTAATTGGGGACGTTAATATATAATATGTATAATAGGCAGACGATGCACGAAATGTTAAATAGATTGTATAATGCAACAAGGCATATGAAATTGAAATGTAAGGTACTGAAAACCAAGATAGTTGGTCTTCAGTACCTTACATTTGTTTGAGAAGGAAAATGGAGTGAATAAAACTGAACAGAAGATAGTTTGAGAAGGAAAATTGAGTGAATGACTGTTAGTTATACATAAACATGAAAATGTGAGTGTTAGAATTGTGTATACTTTGGTAACATGTTTAACAAAGATGTAAAAAAAGATTGGAGAAATTTTAAGATGTGCAAATGCTGATAGAAAGGTAGTTAGTAAATGAAGTTTGTTGTGATGAATGAATGTTTACCAGAATAAATTAAAATGATTGTAATATTTCAGCCCATCTGTTGTGGGCAAATGACAATTGGATATGCCAAGAGAAGCAAAAGGTGAATGCAATATGAATGGGCTACTTAAATGTGCAGGCTAACACAGGAAAAATTCCAGGATCAGCAATGAATGGATGCTGAACAGATAGATTGTATGCAGAAGTGAGAAACTAGCAAGGAAGAAATATGCTGAAGCTTTTGGTCATATAGAAAGAATAAGGATTGAATTGCAAAATATGAAAGAAGAAATGAATCAGGACAAAGGTTGAAAAAGTCATAGACAGGTTGAATTGACAAGATCCTTTAAAAATAGATGAAAGCTGGAATAAAATACAATGTATGAAGCATTATGCTGTATATGTTATGGAAATAAGGTTGGTTTGCAAAATGATAAAGTTTGGTATAAATTAGATTTAGCTATGTTTCCCTTCCTTTTCTAGTGCCTTTTAATGTTTTTTGTCTGTTATGTATTCCCTTTCTGGACTTTGCATAACAATATAGCTGCTGTGGCCTAGAGGTGGAGCTCTTGCCTCACAATCAGGAGGTTGTGAGTTTGATCCTAGGTAGAGGCAGATTTAGGGTCTCCTGCTTGGGCAGGGGGTTGGACTAGATGACCTGCAAGGCCCCTTCCAACTCTGGATGGAATGCTTTCTCTAGAAGGTAAATATCCTGATATAAAAATGTCAGGCATGCCTACATACCTAACAAGAATGTCTAAATAAATCTGATAGTCAGGGTTCTTCTTCTGAAACCCCAAAGGATTTTAAATTCTTCCCCCAATCAGCCTTAATCTTAACTAAGGGCTGGATGAACTGCTGCTTTTAGTGTCTCCCATGTTATCTCAGCTCTCATCCAACTTAGTTTACCCACACCTGTGCAGCTGCTAAGAAGAAATGGCTGAGAATGGCTGCCTCAATTCCACAAAGGTTCAAGTTAATGCTGGGCTGAAGGGAGCCTGCAGCTAGATTTAGAGACCAGCATTCCTCCAAATCACCTCAGCTGGAAAGAGGCATGCAAAGGAAATGTTTCCTAATTCAGCTGGAGCTTTCTTCCCCTCCCCCCAACATTTTTTCCCCTTTACCTCTTAATTTGTTTTTGACTGGGAAAAACCACATCATATTTTTATAATTAAGGCTCTAAAAATCTCCTGTGTGTATGTTCCAGGGAGTTAATTATTTACAGTAAGTTTCCATTTAGGGAGAAGGGAAGACTTTTGATGTTTAATCAAACTGTTCTTTTGCAGGCTTGAAATTCAGCTGGTTGCAACAAGTTCTTCTCCGTCTCTGGTTTCACAGGGACTGAGGATGTCATGATTTGTTCTGACAGTGTTGGCAGGACAGAGTAAACACGTGCTATCAGCCAAAGAGTTTTGCCCCAGATCATTCAGAAGCTTCTGTGACCATGATTTGCGTAGTAAACCATACTAGCCTGGCATAAGGGTCTCACATAAGCCACGATAATTTCATGTACCTCATCAGTGAACATCATCACTCAAATTACATTTGCATCACGAGTGATGTCCTGAGGGACATGAAGTGCCCAGATGGCAATGTGGCTACAGATGATTTTGTTTTCCATAAAAGGGGCTCAAAGTTAATTGGAAGTTTCTTCATACATAGGAGATTCTTGAAGTGAAGCCATGTGTAACCTTTTTTTTAACAACATGGCTACAGTCAAAGCTGCCTTTCCAATGCAGCTAAAACATATTCTTCTTCTGGGTCTAAACTAGTAAACTAGGATGGGAGAGGCTGGTTTTCCTCTCCCATCCTCCACATTATCTCCAAAACACTCCCTCCCCCAATAGAGAGAACCTTTTTTTTTCTAATTCAGAGAATGATTTAACTGATACTCATCTGAAAATAAAACAGCAGTTAAGAAAAGGTTGGGTAGTTTTTTTGAAACACAGGAAGGCATGACTTCCTGATTGCTGATGGCTTCTCTCATTTGTGAACGTAGTCACTCCCCACAGTGTGAAAATATTTTGACTCATTTATAATACTGATAGCTTGACTTCCTCTGAGGAGCTTAAAGCACCACCCAGTTGAGATAAATTGGGCTGGGAGACCAAAATCAACCTCAGAATCCAAACAGTGCACTGAAATCTTTCATTATTCGTGCAGGCTATTTTCTTGCCTGAGCTGCAGTCTGTGTTTTTCAACCTCAGCAGTTTTAAAGTTTTGGACCTCAACTCCCAGAATTCCACAGCCAGCCAGGGTTAAAGTCCATACATCTTAAAGTAGCTGAGATTGAGAGACATTTGCTTTAGATGAAGCTCACCTTCCTTGCTAAAACTAATTTTTAAACTATTTTGTTCCTTTATTCCAGGGGTGTCAAACTTGCATCGTCATGGCGTCATCACTTAATGTATCGGGACTTTCCCTTCGCTAAACTGGGCGGTGCCGGGGCCAGCATGTGACGCATCCGGCCCGCGGGCTGGGAGTTTGACACCCCTGCTTTATTCCATCACAATTTTGTGTTTGTCTGCAACCCTCCCCCCAATCTCCTATGACATAGTGTGATATTGCCTGAAATAGCTTTCAGTCAATCTACACAAGCTACACTGATGGAATAAGGATATAGAAAATATTGCTTTAAGTAGCCAGCCTCCAATTTATTTATTACATGGGTAGGTTGTTTCCTCTCTTTTCTCAAATCATTCCTTTCTTCTCCATATAATAATCTCAGAACAGAATTTCTGTTGAAGTAGACTGCAATATTTTGTGTAGATCTTAAATTCTCTTAACACCAATATAATAAATGTACTTCCTTTTGCACATATGAATGTGGGAGAACCAGTTTTAAAATTACACCTGGACAACACAGACCCATACTATTACTTGCTACTTGTTCTTCTCCACTTCTCCCTACTGCTTACTCCTTGTCAATTCTGCTAGAATTTTTCCCTTTCCCATCTTTACAAATTCCTGACCAATAAAATCTAATATTCTGAATGTGATACTATCTCTACCCATATGTCCAGACCATGAATTTTTATGGGCCAATTCCAATATAATCTTGCAGTATTTTTAATTTTTCAATTTATCATTTATTCAATTATTTATTCAATTTTTCAATCTATTTCTTTGTATATGGACGAATTTTTCTTAGAAACTGAGTGTTGTTTCTTCATTTTCCTCCTTTTCTACTGCTAATCACTGTGGCCTAGAGATGGAGCTCTTGCCTCACAATCAGGAGGTTGTGAGTTTGATCCTAGGTAGAAATATAGGGTTTCCTGCTTGGGCAGGGGGTTGGACTAGATGACCTACAAGGTCCCTTCCAACTCTGTTAATCTGTTAAACGTTTTAACATTTTGTCTTTCTTTTGTAAGAAACTTATTTCCATTTAGGGAGTGTCCATCTTTGTGGATTCACCCTTGGCTTTGTTGGTGTTTTACAAGACTTTCTCCTTCCTTGGCCATCCCACTTTTCTTATTGAATCAGTAGGGCTAGGCAGGATCCCAGATCCCTTCTCTTCCTGCTTCTGCTCCACCCTCAACTTTTGCCTTCGATTGGGCTCTTGTGGTTACTCCCATTGTCTTAGCCTACTCTTTGAATCTTTTTATCAGAGTCCAGCCCTCAGCAAGTGGAAAATCTGTTCCTGGCACTAGGTCACATGCTAAGTTAGGAATTACTCCTACCACCATTACCTGTTCATTTTCCTATGCCTGTACTCTGGCTTTAACCAGTGGGACCATCTCAGTTTGCCCAAATACACTTGTAAGGAGTTCTTTCCATGGATATTACTTTTTATTAACTAAATGAGGATGTACTTAATGTCCATCTACTGCCAGTATCAATTAGGCCTTTAACAGTCACTCCATTAACCTTTGCTGGGATCATAATTGTTTTCCCCAGAGGTGCTTGCACTACTGTTGACGTTCCCTTTCTTTACTGGTCTTTACAATCTTTTATTGTCCACTTTTCCCACAGTTATAACAACTATTGGTCTCTCTGGGTTTCCAATGCCTTCCTTTCATTTGAGCAGAAGCCAAAAGCTTCTTTATACCTTTTTCTTTAACATTTCCAGCTCTTTATGGTTCCTACTTTCTGGAATAGGCTTTCATATTTTCCTTCTAGGTCTTCCTTCCAAACAGCCTGACCTTTTTGCTGCCAGATAGTTCTCAGCCAAGTCTACTGTCCTTTGGCCCATTCCTGGTTGATATGCTTGCACCCAGATGCAGATCTCATTTTAGTAAGATATACAGAAACTTTAAAAAAAATACTTCCTGTAGCACTTTTTCTTTGCTCCTTCCATCTGGCCTCAAATACTTCATACTTAGGTCTTCCAATTTTGCCCACAATTCACAAATTCCTTCAAGTTTGTCATATGTGTAACTCCTAAATGTCTGCCAATAAGTATAAGGAGTTATGTCATTCCTGTATAGGATTCTCTTTAACATAATAATACTCCATTATTTCCCTAGCTGGAAGACTACAATAAGCCCTTAGATATTTTCATCCGGTCACCCATTCAATCTCAGGCTATATACAAGCAGTAGCAACTCTTTCAAACATAGTAAAATAGCTTCTGTATCTTCTTTGTTAACCTAGCTATTTTTATAGCTGAGGCTCTCTCCCCTCTCTATGTGCTTTGAAAACTCTAGAGGTGAATGTCCCTCTCCTGATAACTGGACCACTTTAAATAAGTCTTTCAGCCTCCTAACTCTTCACTCTGCCTTTCTTCCACTCTCTTCCCAACACAGGCTATATTCCCTATTTGTTTGGTATAGGTTCTATAGTGAGAAGTCTGGTTTCTCCTAGGAGATGTTGTGTGGATGTTTGCTATTGCCTGCAAAGTGTGAGTTCTGCAAGCCCTCACTGAAACTGTCAATTAAAACAATCAGTAGATCAGCTTGTCTCCAGAAGTTGTGGGTGCTCCATCATTGGAGGTTTTTAAGAGGAGATTGGACAGGTATTTGTATGGAATGATATGGGGTCTCCTGCCTGAGCAGGAGGGGTTGGACTAGCAGACCTCCAAGGCCCCCTTCCAATTCTGTTATTCCAGTATTCCCTTTTTTTCAGCTAAGGTTTTCTGTTCATACAAGAGAACTTAACGAATTCCTGGGGCCTGAGCCAATCCCACCTTGGGGGGGCACCTTATATTGGCTCTATATTCTAAGAACCGAGGTGGCGCAGTGGTTAAAGTGCAGCACTGCAGGCTACTTCAGCTCACTGCTAGTTCAGCTGTTCAAATCTCACCGGCTCAAGGTTGACTCAGCCTTCCATCCTTCTGAGGTCAGTAAAATGAGGACCCAGATTGTTGGGGGCAATATGCTGAACTCTGTAAACCGCTTAGAGAGGGCTGTAAAGCACTATGAAGCAATATATAAGTCTAAGTGCTATTGCTATTGCTCTCCCAGCTTCTTTTGCATACCACACTGCTAACACCATTTTGTCATGAGTTCTTTTGTACTACACCCAATTTGGTGGGCTCAAGGCACCAAAGAGCCAACAGCAACACAGGTCCCTAGCTATCACATATACTCACATGCTATTATTCACTATTCACTCTTTCCCACTTTTCCCACTGCTACTCCTACTTCTGCTACTCCTTATGAGTATTGCTAGAGAAAAACATCCCTTTCTGGCTGTTTTATTTCCACACACACAAACGCACACCTTCTCTCTTGTTCTCTCTCCCACAGATACCCTCAGCTGTTTCACAGCAAAGCTTTTATAGTTAACCTTGCCGTGCTGTATAAAGGGAAGAAAACAGCACAGGTGCTGGTAATTTTCTGAGCAGCCTGCTCTCTCACAAACACTATTTCCAACTCCCAACCCAGAAGAATACCATGATTGACCAATGCTGCTGCGAGCTCAAAAAGGACTGGGAGATGTAGATTCCCCCACCAAAGTCCCCTTGAAGCTCATCCATCGAAGGGAGCAATGTTATTTTCGTCTCTGGTTTAATCTTGAATTCCAGGTGCAATAATCTGCTTCCTCTAAGCCTAAGGTAATTTATGAATGAAGTTCTCCCACTGCTGCCCCTCCTTCAGTAAAGAAAAAAACACAGCAGGATGAGTTTTAACTTGGTGCCCATAAGATTACAATTCCCTGAACTCCCCCAATATTCAGTGGATCCAAATCCTTCTATCATTTTTGAATATTAGAAGACAGCTTGAGCTTTATAGAAGCAATGTATTATTGGCTTTGGTATGCTTCGGTATAATTTGTGATTCACTCTGAGTGACAATATGAACATAAACAAGAGCCACCTTATTGGCCCACCTTCGTTTGGAATGGTAGTAATTGTTCCTCCTTACTTTGATACTGCAGTATTATTCCTTGACTTGGTTTTACACTCTATTAAGTATCTGAATGAAGTTCAACATTCACCAATTGTTTTACATCTTTCAGTTTACCAAGCTTGTACCTGCTAGTCTATTCAGTCTTCTTTCTCCAACTCTTACATCTGAAGTCAAGCTGCCACCTTGTGGTATGATTTATTTTGCATTCCAACATCAGGTTGGGTAATATTGGCCTGAGTATGCTGCCCATCTGTGACCTGTGCCTTCTCAACAGTAGGTTTCAAAGCAGAGGCTTTTTTTTAAATTCCTCAACATCTTGCATCAATTCCCTTGCTTAGGTGGTAGTGTACCTTTTTTCTCTTTTCCCTTAAAACTGAAAAATGGGAAGTGTATTTCCTCCTTAAGGTTTTTAAATCTTCACTGAGGGTGTAGCTGTAATCTCTGAATGAAGAGAGAGAAGATCTGAACCCAGACACGCTAAATGCTGCACTTGAAGAAAGCCCAGAAGAAATGAACTGCAGAAATAAACACTATTTTTAAATAAACACCAACTGCAAAAATAAACACCACTGATCGAAAATAGCCTGAGGCTCTGATTCTGATCTCCCCTACAGCTTGCAAAGTCTGGTCACTTCCTGTCAGAATCTGAGCCAAAAGTCATCTGAATATTTGCTTTAGTGAAACCAAATGCTTAATTCTTTAAACAAAGAGAGCTTATGCAGAGAACACAAATTCCTTGTGTGTCCAATTACACTTGGCCACTAAAGAATTCTATTCTATTCTAAAAGTAGTTCCTACAAGTAAAGGAATAGAATAGATAGAATAGAATTCTTTATTGGCTAAGTGTGATTGGACACACAAGGAATTTGTCTTTGGTGTATATGCTCTCAGTGTACATAAGGAGAATAAAATACATTCATCAAGAATAAAAAGATACAACACTTAGTGATAGTCAAGGTTACTAATAAGCTATCAAATCGTACTAGGAAAGAAATAAAAACAATATAAATTGTAAAGATACAAGCAACATGGTTATAGTCATAAGTGGGAAGAGATAGATAATAGTAAGGAAGAAAATAATAATAGTAATACAGTCTTAGTAAATTATTTGACAGTGTTGTGGGAATTAGTTGTTAAGCAGAGTGATGGCATTTGGGGAAAAACTGTCCTGTGTCTAGTTGTTCTGGTGTGCAGTGCCCTATAGCATCGTTTTGAGGGTAGAAGTTGAAACAATTTGTGTCCAGGATGTAAGGGGTCTGTTGATATTTTCACAGCCCTCTTTTTGACTCGTGCAGTATACAGGTCCTCAATGGAAGGCAGGTTGGTAGCAATTGTTTTTTCTGCAGTTCTAATTATCCGTTGAAGTCTGTGTTTGTATTCTTTGTTTGGTTGCAGAGCCAAACCAGACAGGTATGGAGGTGCAGATGACAGACTCAATAATTCCTCTGTAGATTTCCTCTGATTTCTTTTATCATACATTCCTCTAGTTAACAAAGGGTATCCTCAGTTTTTCCATCTCTAAAATGGACACTTTCAAAAAATTTCCTTACATGGAAAATTTTATGAGAATGTTTTCACCTGGGCCCTGCAGCTCTGCTATGCCTAGGGTTCATCACCTAACTTGCTTGGCTGTGTTGTATGGAAAATGGGAACTATAGTTCAACAAGCCATTATTACTAATCTATAAATTGCAGTTGGTTCCTTCCCCAACTATCTTTTCTTTCTATTATATCCTGTTTCCTGACTTTACTGGAATTATAGGAAATTTTATAAATAGATTTTGTATGGAATTTTCCTCAGGATTGTATTATACCCTGCAAGAAAGAGGCAGATAAATTGGAACTTTTTTTTCCTAATTTGGCGCAGTGTTGTTTTCTTGCCCAGAAGACTAACCAAAATCCCAAACCATCCCAATTCCCAACCAAACATATTTTTTAAAGAGGAAGAGAAAGCTGGAAGTTGCTCTGGGGAGGTGCAAGCCTTGCACTGCCCAAAGGATGGAATGGAGCTTCCCTGGACAGGTCGTACCCCGTTCCATGCCTTCATCTGCCAGGCATGTGTGGCTTCCAGGATCCCTTGGTGGCCAGTCCAGGTGAATCATTGCTGCCATCAAGACAAAAGGTTGATTTAAGTGAGCTCCTTTACTCAACTGCCTCTGAAATAGCCACTACAATGTCCATAGAGAACCAGGGGGTAGCTCAGCACAAGAGGCTGGCCTATTCTGTGGTGGTTTTGCTCCTTTTTTCAAGCCCCTTTTGAACTGTGTGAATGTCATTCCTTATACATGAAACTGTCAATGAAACATATAAATATAAATATATAAGGTGGGGGCGAGGGTGGATTTATATAGCAAATTTATATAACTGCCCATCTCACAAAACCTGAGTAAGTCTGCATAATATATGCATAACTTTTCTTTGTGATGTTACAAATAACTTTATACAGAACATTCAAATTGAAAGTTGTTCCTATTTTTAAAACTGAAATGTCCCTTGATCTACACAGCAGAGAAGACTGGATCTATCAGTTTAACTGAAGCTATCGTCACCACAATTATTCATGGGGCAGGATCAGGGGTGAAATGCTACCGGTTCGGCCCGGTTCGGGTGTACCGGTAGTGGTGGCTGCCGGTGGTTTGGAGAACCAGTAGCGGCGGCAGCGTGAGGCTCCGCCCACCCCCCTGGATGTCGCCATTTTCTTTTTTTAACCCTCTGCACATGCACAAAGCCTTCTGCGCATGTGCAGAGAGTGAAAAAGCATGCATGATGGTGGCCCGCGTGTGAGCACGCCCACGCAAATCGCGCGTTTCCGAACTGGTAGGGAAGGTAAGAAGATTTCACCGCTGGGCAGGATACATTGCTGCAGGGGTGGGCTTCAAAAATTTTAGCAAGGGATTCTCTGCCCGATTGCTGGGTGGATGTGGCCATAGTGGGCGTGGCCTAGTCGGTTGCCTGCACCACAGCGGGGGGGGGGGGATTTTTGCCCTCCCTGGGCTCTGGAGACTTTCCTTGAGCCTCCGGGAGGGCAAAAATGGCCTCCCCAGGCTCTTTCTGAACTTCTGGTAGGCTCATTTTTCGCCCTCGCTAAGCCTCCGCGCACGCCTTGCACTTACCTGCATCCAAAACAGGCCGCATGGGGACTCCTGGGAGGGGAGAGATGGGCGGGGCCAGCCAGGAGTGGGATTTGGGGGTTCTCTGAACTGCACAGAATGTTAGCTAGAGGTTCTCCCGAACCCCTGCGAGCCCCCAGCAGCCCACCCCTGCATTGCTGTGAATTACTTTCCTGTTGACCTTCATAAGGAAGTAAAAAGTTTTCTTAACATCACTAGCGAAATGACTATGTTGAAGCAAAAGTTTCCAGGAACCACTGCATTATATGGTCTTTGGAATAAAATATTCTGTATTTGGATTCACATATGACACATGATTTGTTTTAACAAATAGCCAAGGTTGTGCTGAGACAACCAAACTGCAACTTTGTGGCTTGCTTGGGGTGATAAGTGAATCCATTTTTCCCCTTAAATCCAGCCAATGTAGATTCCAGATTGTTATAAAAGGGCGTTAGTATGATGTATGAACTATGAAGAAGTATGCTGTAGTTCTCAAACCACTTTCATTAATGGTAGCTTGTTTAAGACAATGTAAGAATTGTAGTTAGGTCTGGAATTTCTTCTGTTTGTAGATGTTCTCTAAAAAGGGAGAGATGCTGAGAGGTGTGAAGGGAGTAGACCTTTCCAAATAATCTAATAAATACTGTTTATGTAAATGAACACATTGATGGATTTTCCTGAATGCAGGAGACCACCTGTTACCTCACAATTCCCAGAGAGCAGTAAGATCCCACAGAGTTGGGCTTCTCCGGGTCCCGTCAGCTAAACAATGTCGGCTGGTGGGACCCCGGGGAAGGGCCTTCTCTGTGGCTGCTCCGGCTCTCTGGAACCAGCTACCGCCCGAGATCTGTGCCACCCCCATCTTGTTGGCCTTCCGGAAAGCCGTTAAGACCTGGCTTTTCCGGCAGGCCTGGAACCAGTGACATATAGAGAAGATGCAGATTGAAAGGATTTTATTAGTGTAAACATATTTTAACTTGTTTTTAGATGTTTTTGTTATCTCGATTTCTGTTGGTTTTCTGTTGTGAGCCGCCCAGAGTCCTTGCGGAGTTGGGTGGCATATAAACCAAACTAAATAAATAATAAATAAAATAAATAAACATCATGAGGCAAATAGGAGAAAATGGGCAGAGTATACACAAATTAACTTTGGGGCTACCCCAGAATTGGATGATGATGAAAAGTTTGAATCAATTTATCGGATAGAAGAATATCTTGAGATTAAAGTAGAACACAGAAAATTTTAAATAATAAAGACTTTTTTTTTGTAAAGGGATTATTCTGGGAGAAAAAAAAATACAATTCCAAATAAAATCCAGAGCTGTCTTTTTCTTTTTCTTTTTTTCTTTTTTTTTTCTGGTTATAGTAGAGAAATTGAATCACTAAGGAAAACAGCTTAACTAATTTCCAAAGTAAACCTAATAGGTTTCCCCACGCACACAGAGAAATAGAAATTGAACATAAGTAATCACCTGTTCTTTTGGAACTGTTCTCTCAGTCATATAATACAATTGGCCAGTGGGAAGCAGAAGTAATTCTTCCAAGCACATAGCCAACCTATAGAATACACTCCTGTGAGTTTGACAATGGATTTGATAATGAGAATTTGATCAATTCATTGTGAATAATACAAACCTTAATTTTTATTATGATTATATACAACTCCCAGGTTGGAGTTGCTTAATGCTTAATAAGAGATCTGAATTTGAATTTGAAACTTTGTAATCTAATGGGTCAGAACAAAGCATGCAGACTGCTTATTTATTATTTTTACAAAAATAATTTCATTTTCTAATAGTCTTTATCCAGAAAAGGTATTATTAAATAAAGCCACAGCGGTAAATATTTAGAAGATATCACATTTCCTCAAAAGGATAATGACCCTGAACTTAAGAAAAGAAGGAAGAGTAGACAGGAAACAATTGTAAACATAACCCTAAAATCTATACAATATCCATTTCCCATCTTGTAAACTGCTTTTCACCCCTAAAACTAGTGTTAGAGATGTCTTCCTTTTCCATAAATGTGTCTATGTGCCACCCACATTTTTATGTATTTCTTTCAGAAACCTAAAGTAGCGACCCCAAACTTTTGGGCACCAGGGACGGGTTCCACAGAGAGATTTTTCCATGCACTGGAATGGGTGTGGGTTTGCATGCTGCCTTCATCCTGCGGATGGCGCTTTGTTTGCATGGCCCAGTTTCTGGCATGCCATGGCCCGGTGCTAGTCCATGGACCAGAGGTTGGGGATCTCTGACCTGAAGAGACAAAGCCAGAATAAAAACATAAAATTCAGAAGTACCTATATTAATAAACTCTAATTAATACAGTTACAGTTTAAGTCCTATCTACCATGTTTCCCCCCCAAAATAAGACTCGGTCTTATATTTTTTGCCACCAAAAAAGACACCAGGTCTTATTTTCAGGGGATGTCTAATTACTGACTCATCTCACCACGGTGGCACCAAAGCCCTGCCCAGCAGGAGCCCGCTGCTGGCTCACTTCTTCTGCAGCCACTTGCCGCCGCTCGCATGCGTCGCCCCCGGCCTCCATTTCACCATCAGAGGCCTTCTGGAAAGGCCTCTGCAGCTGAGAAACAGGCTCCAGATTGACGTGTGCGTCGCCCCCTGGCTTCCGTCTTGCCATCAGAGGCCTTCCGTAAAGGCCTCTGCAGCCGATAACAAAGATCGATCTGGAGCTCTGTTATCGGCTGCAGAGGCCTTTCTGGAAGGGCAGTGCAGAGAAAAGAAAAGCTAACTGGACAAGAAAAGAAAGATAAACACCATTTAGATATTGCAAAATGATAAATTCAGTACTAGCTAATCTTCAAGAGCATTCAACTTCACATGTAATCGGAGGGTAAATATATTTCAAATACAATTCAAATATTTTAAGTCTGGCTTTTTAATAGCATTGAGAATGCAATCAATAGTTAATATCAGATGGATTACTAGATTGGTAATTTCTAATAACGGGAAATATTTGTAACTCAGGGTTGAAATGAGGCGTTCTTGGTGGTCTCTGAGGACTAACACTGATGATGTTACCAAGTTTGGGTAATGAAACATCTGCAAGAAAACAACCAAGAACCCCTCATTGTTAACATCCTTCTAAAATTCCCTCCAATTCACATCTTAGCTATTTAGGCTGTTCTATAAAGGCAGCATATGTATCTTGGAGAATCAAGCTGATTTTTGCTACGTCTTTCTCCCCTTGCTTTTTCCGTAAACAGTTTTATGCTGTGTGTCTATAAAGCTCACCAACTCTTCAGTGATGGCAATGCTCATTTGACTAGAACTGAATCTATATTAAATATTATGGACAAAGCTGCTGTGTGAGTCTTATCTGCATTTGTTTTTTCTTCCTTAAACCAGTCAGACTTGTTTTTTGTTTTGTTTTGACTGCCTTGAGGAAATAAAAGATTTAGAAACAATAACAGGCTACTTCTAGCTCATGGTGCTTTGTTTTTCAGTCAGAATAGAGATCCAAGTAAAGAATTGTCTACCAGATTTAATGAATTAGGTTTATAACATTTATAACATGTTATAAATGGATACAAATTAACATAGAGATACATTTCCAAAGTAAAATGTTGTTTTCCAGATGTTGCTGCATTACATTTTCTAGGTGTTCAGGTTATGTACACACCAGAGGTGGGTTCCTGCCGGAGTTGCCCACTACGCAGCTCCGGTAGGAAGCGGCGGATTGCACAACCGCTCCGGAGCCCTCTCTGCCGGTCCATCGTGCCGTCGCCATTTTCCCCCGGTGATTTTGGGTCAATTTTGCTTCTGCGCATGCGCGGAAGCAAAATCACGCCAAAATCTCGCGAGGAGACGTGCGCACGCGGGATTTTGGTGAGATTTCGCTTCCACACATGCGCAGAAGCAAAATCGTGTGAGGGGGTGCATGCATAGTGAGTGTGAGCGTCCCTGAAACTTGGAGATGCGCGTGCAGCGCACCAGCACTGGTAAGAGGGCAACCCGCCACTGGTACACCCGTCATGTACACAACAGCAGTTCCTTTTAGTAGTTGCTGAATTACAGTTTCTTACTCCTCTCATACCTGCTGAGGATTATTGGGTTTGGAGTTCAACAAAATGTAGCTTCCGATCCTACAGAAAGCATCCCTCCATTATATGTAAGACTGTAGAGAATATCTCTTAAAGCTGTATGTTCCATCAGTATAATTTTTTTTAAAAAAGTTAAAAGTTAAAAAAAAGTTTTTAACCAATTACTAGGGAATCCCTTTTGTAACTGATTGAAGAGTTAATACAATCAATCAATTAAATATTATAGATTTAATTCTAGCATGTTTTATTTCATAATTTTGTATTTTGAGCTAGGTAATTAATCTTAATGCTTAATCTAAAAAGCTTTTTTTTTAACTTGCAGCACCCAGATGTGTATAAGGGAGCAGTGTGGAAGAAGCCCCAACTAAAGATTTATGGTGTGCTATACATTTGTAGAGTATTGGAGAAACTTTTTATCATGTAGCCACAGGCCATCTCTCATTTATCCTTTTTGGGGACCTTGCAAGAACAAGGAAATCATGCCTACATATTGTGTTGCAATTTTTTAAAATAGAAATGATCTGTTTTCAGAGTAAAACAGTATTGTATATGGGTCGTTATGTAACTCCCTGTGGAAGGAAGTCATGCCCACCCGGTCACATGGCTGGCAAGCCACACCCACAAAATAAGCCACACCCACAGAGTGGTAGTAAAAAAATTAGGAACCCGCCCCTGGAGCATTTGTGTAGGTAGGGAGGAAATAAAATAAGGCTTCTTTTCCATCCAATATGTCTGACAAAGATTACAATTTCCTGCTGGAAAATAGTGACCTGCTAGCTTATAAGCAATTCCTCGCCTGTCTCCCAGCAATGGAAGCAATCTTCTTTTCCTTGAAAGAGGCAGAAACAAAGATGAGCTTGATTTAAAGCATGGATATCCCACTTTTTTTACTTGCTGCCCCCTAACAATGGGATGTTTCTTCACTCCTCAGGTACAAAATAACAACCGAGAAGCCACAGATGATATCCAAGAGCAAGAGAATGGGGCCATTGTGTGGTGCTATGAACTTCCAGTTACATGTTGACTTTCCTTGTGAGTGGTAAGGAATTGGATGAGTGAATGACTACAGATATTAAAACTACTTTTCTAGGTGACTCTACAGTACATTTTTTTCCATATTTTTTAGTTCTTTAGGCTGATAACTAGGAACAATTACTACAGACCAAATCATTATAAACATAGGAGGATTTCTTTCTAAATAAAATTGTGTAAGTTTGCATTGCACATATTCCCATTTTCAAGGTTAGTTTATACACCCCCCCCAATCCAGTTATGTATTCAGGTACACAAATTCATATGCAAATAATTTATGCCCAGGGGACTGTGTAACTGGAACATATTGTTAAAAACATAAGGAGGCATGATGTGTTAATTCCAGCAGAAATCATGTACTGAAATAACATCTGTGTTTTCTTCTCTGCCGTGGTTTGAAGTGTCAGCTTCTCACAATTCTTTCAAACATCTTGGAAATTGCGGATTTGATCAGGTTTTTTTTTTCTGAAAACAGTGACATCTTACATAGAACAATAATCCATGTGTTTTCTTTGCCACTTTACTGCAAGCTATCATGCATTGGATCTACTGTATGTAACACTATAGAGATCTATGTTGTATATAGCATTATTTGTAAATGATATAGTGTGGGCACTAGATGTCACTGCAGCTCTACAAGTACAGAATTTAATGGGCAAATTTTGCATGAATGGTTACTATTCAGATTTAGATTTATTATTAGAGTTGGAAGGGACCTTGGAGGTCATCTGGTCCAACCCCCTGCTCAAGCAGGAGTTCCTACACCATTTGAGATAGATGGCAGTCCAGTCTCCCCTTGAAGGTCGCAAGTGTTGGGACTCTCACAACCTCCGCTGGCAAACTGTTCCACTGGTTGATCGCTCTCACCGTCAGAAAGTTTCTCCTCACTTCCAGGTTGAATCTCTCCTTGGTCAGCTTCTATCCATTATTCCTTGTTCAGCTTTCTGGTGCCATAGAGAACAGCCTGACCCCCTCCTCTCTGTGGCATCCCCTCAAGTATTGGAACACTGCTATCATGTCACCCCTGGTCCTTCTCTTCGCCAGACTGGCCAAGCTCAGCTCCTGCAACCGCTCTTTGTATGTTTTATTTTCCAGACCCTTTATCATTCTGGTTGCTCTCTTCTGCACTTTTTCTAGGGTTTCAATGTCTTTGTTGTAGTGTGGTGACCAAAACTGGATGCAGTACTCTAGGTGTGGTCTGACCAAGACTTTATAGAGTGGTACTAGTACCTCTCTGATCCTTGATTGTATCCCTCTATTTATGCAGATCAGGACTGCGTTGGCCTTTTTGGCTGCTGCTGCACACTGCTGGCTCATATTTAGTTGGCTGTCTACCAAGACTCCAAGATCCCTCTCGCAATCGCTGCTATTGAGTGTGGTTTCGCCCAGTTTGTATGTGTATTTTTGATTCTTCTTACCTAGGTGTAGAATTTTACTTTTCTCCGTGTTAAATTTCATTTTATTGGTTTGGGCCCAGTGTTCGAGTCTGTCGAGGTTCCTCTGGATTTTGAGTCTGTCCTCTGGGGTGTTTGCTACTCCCGCCAGCTTGGTGTCATCTGCAAATTTGGTTAGTTCTCCTGCTATTCCCTCATCTAGGTCATTTATGAAGATATTAAAGAGTACTGGGCCTAGGACGGAACCTTGTGGTACCCCACTGCTTACTTCTCTCCATGTGGACTTAGAGCCATTGAGGACTACTCGCTGGGTACGGTTGGTAGGCAGTCTTCCCTAACTTGCCTCTTTCCAGATGTCTTAGGTCAAAACTTCTATTCTCCCAAATCATAGACATCGTAGAGAAAATATATATTGGTTGAACGTAGATGATGATTATGTAATTATTAGCAATCCTGAAGAGAAGTATCATGTATACTTTAATTTCTTTTAATTTCTCCAGCATCTTTGGAATTTCCCAAATTCCCCTCTCAAAGTTGCTGTCCTAGCAGATTGCCACACAGCAAGATATATTTTTGTTCCAAGATTTTTTAAAAAATCACTTGTTTTTCACCTAGTCACCTATGTAGAAATTAAAGGGATTTGATTGGTGGGCCTAAATCCAAAAGTTTAAAATTCAGCAATAGTTGGCAAGGTTTCTTGAACTGTTCTTCCTCTGCTATTACTTTTTTGATAGGACTTTTCTAAAGATGACGTTTGGGAGCCTTTGGTCAAGAGAAGGAAAAGTGAAAAATACCAATATGAACCACAAGACGCTCATGTGACAAGAAAGGCTGCAAAGCAGTAGGGAAACAATACCCAAGCCAACTCCATACCAGGGGCGAGTTCCAAATTTTTTTACTGCCACTCTGTGGGCATGGCTTATTTTGTGGGTGTGGCTTGCCAGCCATGTGACCAGGTGGGTGTGGCTTCTTGGACTGCTGAAGGGAGGGGAACTGAGATAGGTCCTGCCGCCCATTCCCCCTCCCCTCAGCAGCTCGAGAAGCCTCAAACGTGCGAAAATGCCTAGGATCATCACCATGCATTCGTGGCTTCTCGGACTGCTGAAGGGAGGGAAATGGAGATCGCTCCTGCTGCCCATTCTTTCAGCATCTCATGCGCTCCCTCAGCCATCCTCCCCTGCTTGGACTCACTGTCCAAGGGTAGGAAGGCAGCGCATGCGCAGTGCCGGAAGCTCGGCTTCTGGGCATGCGCAAAAGAAATTTTTTTTAAAAAATTAAAAAAATTTTTTTTAATGGCGGTCCCTAGGCACCGGCAACCAACCGCACCGGTACTGTGACATCACTAGCGGGCCGCTACCGGTGCTATAGAGTGGACCGCACCGGTAGGAACCCACCACTGCTCCATACCCAACTGTATCTGTTTTACTCCGGGGTTGACTGCATACTAAAACTATAAGCAATATAAAACCATGCTGAGTGAATCAAAGTTAACAAGTTTCCAAAACAATGGTAGGCAAAAAAGCAATTGGAAATTTGGAGTTACTGATTATACTTGTACAGACATTCATATTGACCTGAAACCTATAGTTGGAAACAGTGGCTATAGAATTGTCATTGTTTCCAACATGTCAGGGATTATCTTTTGAAATGTGGAAATGAGGCAGAGAGACGATCATGTGGTTATTGTGGAAAGCAGTAGCTGAGTTAAAGGAAACTTCACCCAGAAAACAGGCCAGAAACAATTATCTGTGTATTTTGTGGAGAATCTAGTTAACTATTAATAAAGACATGTTAAGAATAGTCCTTTGCAACTTAAACCCAAAAATGCTTGTGCTAACATTGTAAAACAGACTTTAGATCAATACTGTAGAAATGTTATTTGAACTCTCATTTCCATATAGGATAGAACTGATTTAATTGCATATTTACCCTGGGACAGCAACAGCAGTACTCAAAATTGGCCTGGAAATGTTGTCTCCTCTTAGCAACCACATACCGTATTTTTCGGAGTATAAGACGCACCTAGATTTTAGAGGAGGAAAACAAGGAAAAAAGTATTCTGAACCAAATGGTGTAATAATATATTATTTAATAAAATACCAGTGTAGCAGAATACTTTTTACAACCATGTACACTTTTTACAAACTTCATACTTGACAGCTTTAAGACTTGTGGACTTCAACTCCCAGAATTCCTCCTCCAGTAATGCTAGCTCAGGAATGGGAATTGAAGTCCACAAGTCTTAAACTTGCCAGGTTTGAAGACCCCTGAGTTAGGGGTGCAAGGGTTTTGCTTTCCTCCTCAGTTGAATCAACCCTTAAAAGTTGTTTCTTAGTTACCATAACAGAAATGCTTCGTGAATAGCTCCTCTCCAAATGGAGTTTCTCTATATTTTGCCTCCAGGTTTTTATTTCTAATTTGTTTGAATGGGATAATGGGAATTAAAATTATGGGTGCAATCTACTTAACTGCATTTAATTTAATTTTCAAAATGTTTAAAGTAAAATTAAATCAACATTTGTTTTTATCCTGGTCCTGCCTGCTTCTGAAGTGCAGAGCCCAGCCACATCAGTTAAAGAAAGGTACAGCTCTTTGCTAAGACAAAATGTTCCAAATGCCAGTAACAGAGCATCATTTTCAATTTGATGTGCTGGGATTCCAGCTGTCATCATGCTAATGACCTTTTTGGCTAGGAATAATGGAAGTTTTAGTCTCAAAGTATTGGATGACATTATAGTTGAATTATATGCTTGAGGGTTTTCCGGCTGGCTCTCATCTCAAAGGGATTAGAAGTACTACCTCAAGAAATTCAGTTTGTATTTTTCAAATAGGAAAACCTTTTGTGACTGTTAGCATTCTGCTGAGCTCAGCCAAGAAAGACTGATGACTTGTAATCCACATTCAGTGCGAGATTGTTCTGTGATTTTTTTTAAAGACACCTTTTCTGTAAAGTATCTGGCTTGCCCATTGGTGTCATATGTTACTAACCAGCAAGATGAAAATCCTTGAGATCAGATTTTCCATAATCAGAAGCTACCGGTATTAATGTTTATTAAGTGCAGCAAGAATTGCTGATCGTTATTGCTACCTTGTGCCAAGACGGTTAAGGACAAAGAGAGGCCCTGGATATAGTTGAGATAAGAAGGTGGGGAGGAAGCAACCTGGCTTTCTTGAGAGCATTGGTAGGAATAGAGGGGTGGGATTCAGAACAAACTAAGGTAGTGGCTGGTTTAGGTTCTGTATTATAGAACTCAACCAGATAGAGAAACTACAACAATCAAGTTAGAGAACAGCATTTTTTTTCCTTTGGGCAAACTGGAAGATGACTTATTTCTTATTTTTTTTAAAGGCAATGTTGAGAAGTTGCCATCATATATTTAAAAATGCCCTCATATGTAAGGAAATGGCTCAATAAATTGGCATTTCTAGGTTCCCTGTTTCTTCCTCATGATTTTGCTGCATTTTTCTGATTCCCAGATTTAGCCTCCTTATCTCATTTGTGCCTGTTTTCCTTCTGTTTGCTCTTTACCTAAAATTCTTGACTTTCCTTTTCCCTCACTTGTATGCATGTCCACATTTCTTTCCCTTTTGCTTGCAAACAGCATTTAAACGCTCCTGGGTAGGTGGGAGCTTAACACCACACATGGCAGCCAATGCCCACTGCAGTTAAGAGAGTTAGGCAGGTATTCATTGGCTAGTGTAATAAAACTGCCAACTTTAAGATGTGTGGACTTCAACTCCCAGAATTCTGGGTGGATAATTCTGGGAGTTGAAGTCCACACATCTTAAATTTGTCAAGGATGAAAAATACTGGGCTAGTGAAATGCACCTTTCCCTCTTACATTCTGAAAACTCTATATAACCTTTCTTTTGATGGTCTAGGACAGGGGTAGGCAAAGTTGGCTCTTCTATGACTCGTGGACTTCAACTCCCAGACTTTCTGAGCCAATCATGCTAGCTCAGGAATTCTGGGAGTTGAAGTCCACGAGTCATAGAAGAGCCAACTTTGCCTACCCCTGGTCTAGGACAGTGATGGCTAACCTTTTTGACACCGAGTACCGAAACTGGAGCGAGCGCACATGCATGCCTGAGCACCGGAACCCGGAAGAGAGCACCTGGCCACTGCACATGCGCAACGGACCAGCTGTCTGGCGCACATGCGCTTAACGGAACCCAGAAGAGCAGTTGGCGATGGTTTGTGTACCCACAGAGAGGGCTCTGCGTGCCACCTCTGGCACACATGCCATAGGTTCGCCATCACAGGTCTAGGACAGGGGTGTCAAACTCAAGGGCTGGGGGCTGGATCTGGCCCATGGGCCCACCCTGGAAACAGCGAAGGATCAGCCCATGATGCCTCTGCCAGTGAAAACTGAGCTCGGGAGGGTTGTGTGCAGCCCTCCCGGGCTCCATTTTCGCTGGCAGAGGGTTGCAGTAGGCCATTGCAGCCGAAAACAGAGCTCATGAGGACCACCTGCGGTACTCCCAAGCTCTGTTTTTGCTGGCAGAGGGTTGCAGGAAGCTGTCGCAGCTGAAAATGGAGCTTGGGAGCCTGTTTTCGCTGGCAGAGCACTTGGGCCACCGCAGGTTTTTTTAAAAACCAGATCTGAGAGTTTTGAAGGGAGAAGGGAGCAGAATGACTGTTTATCACCGGCATGCTAGAAAATAGCATCAGTGATCCCCTGACTGATGATGATAGTATGACTGTAGCAATTTTATTGATGATAAAATCATGGTACATGAATTTTTGTGGCTGTACAATTTTTATCAGACCCTGCCACCAGGAGCTGTGCTGGCAGACCAAAGATAATTGAACACTGTAGAATTTCCACGTATTGACTAAACTTATTTCTTGAAATAAGAAGCCACTTTTAATAATGTTAGAAAATTACTGTGAGTAATTTCCAATTTAGTTTGCACTTAGCACATTCTCAGTCATTCCTTGTAGATCAGAACAAGCACACAGACTGCTCAGTTCATCCAGAAAACAATATAGCTTGATGTATATTTATTAAATATCAACAAAACAAAACAAAACAAAAAGAAAAGTTAATTGGCAAAATAGGAGACTGTTACACTTTTTTTGACTGCCACTAGGGTTAAAATCTCATATCTGAAAAGAGTTTGCCTGCTGCAGACATAATCATTAGTGCACAAAATGTACTGGTAGAAAAACACTGTTCGGTAGGCAAAAAAGGAACATGAGTCAAACAGGACCAAAAAGCAGGCAAAAGGAGGGAGAAAGCAGACCTAAATAACAGAGCAGAAATAAAAAGGCAGAAGAGATTATAACAATTATCTATATTACATACACCTCTATATGAAAAAGCACACAGCTTCCAAGAGCCACTTGGATGATTAGCGTGGATGTTCTCAAAAGAGCTTTGGTTATACCAACCTTAACTCTCATATGTATCTAATTATAGCAAAATAGAGGTGGAAAGTAGGATGTTGGCTGATATCTACTGAATTCTGCACCATGAAAGACAACTATTTAGTGAATGGGTATGATGTATTCGACAAATAATTTCTA
Organism: Diadophis punctatus similis; assembly: GCA_023053685.1. Lineage (NCBI taxonomy): Eukaryota > Metazoa > Chordata > Lepidosauria > Squamata > Dipsadidae > Diadophis > Diadophis punctatus. Next base: position 36,468,424 of record JALIGW010000003.1, on the reverse strand, counting down.
GCCTTTATGGAATATATGGATAAGGATCTTTGGGCCAACAGATGTTGCTGAATTAAAACTCTGAGCAATTCAAACTAATATTGCTAATGGGGAGAAATGCTGAGACTTCTAGCACAATAAGTTCTGAAGAGCAACTGGTTTCTCATCCTTGATATAATAGATTCTAGTGTTCCTACTTCTTTACACTTTGCAATGGTTTTTGCGTGCAAAATTGAGTCAAAGAGGATAATAGCTTGCCTTGAACTATGAACCTGGGGCTGAGGAGTGATTGGCCTAGGTGCTGCTTCTGAGCAATGCAGCTTATAGTGGCAAGGCAGGCTTTAGTGTGATTGATGCTGCATGCAATTGTTGCAACATCATAAGAAAATAAACCTTACATTCTGACTCTTCCCCCTGCCATTATTTATTTTTTATCTATCATTTATTTCCACGAATTTATAGGATTGCCCATTTCTCAACAGCAGCAATTCTTGATGGACATAACATAAAATTGAAGCTCAAATAAAAACCACCATTAGTAACAAGAACAACAATATATACTGTAAATAATGGCAGTTGAGGATCACTAATAGTTACTACAATAATATTTTTTCTGTTGAACCCAGTGAGGTGGCTGGAAACAATTGGAAAAACTAGATAATTTTTTTTGAGCCCACAACTTGGGCTTTTCCAGTATGATCTCCATTTCTCTCGGTCTACTGTAGATGGAAAGAATGGTGATGCAATGGTTCCTATGCTAGCTAATGGAGTAATACTAATAATAGAATTCTCGGCTTCCAAGAATTATGAGCATTTCAGAAAATATAAGATAATTATTCCTCTTGGCCCAAATATGGTGGATGGGCAGCTCAATTTAGCAGTATATTTATCACCAAAACACTTCTACATGTTATATTAGATTTGCAATGCACATTTCTTTTGGTTCAGAGAAACTGTCCCAGTTCAGATAATGTTATCTCAGTTTAGAAGCCAAAATGTGAGGAAAAGAAAACTGTTTACATTTACATTTAACAGAAGCATTTTCCTTCTGCACTGAGGCCCTTATATTAACATGGACTATATACCCCTGAAGAGACCACATTATATTTCTAGAGGGCCATCCAAACTTTACTGCCAAATGTAACATCAGTTTGTCATAATCCTCACATCTCATTCTCTGTTAATTTCAGCAGCATAAATATTGAGAAGTACTACAGTTTGCAATAAATATCTTACTGAAAAGGCAGTCTGTAACAATTAATGTAAAGGAAGTGTTCACAGGGGTAAATGAGGCTCAGATGGGGTCATGAGCAAAAAAAACCAACACACCAAAAACCTTGAGAACCCCTGCCTTATATTTTCAATGAACTATGATTTCTAACAATTGTAAAAGGTTATTATGGTTTTAAGGTTCAGAACAAGCCAGGATTTTACATCAACTTCCAGGTCTTCTCAATATGTAAACTAGTTTTCTGATTTGAATGTAACTTTAATGGAAGATTCTTGAGTCTCCACATTGTGTGAAGGGAATTACAGGTAATAAATGTAGGTAAAAATGCATTTAGTAAATCAAGATATGATACTGAACGCAGCTTAAAAAGTTGCCTTTAGAAATTTAAACTAGGGAATGTTTTTATTACTGATTTTTATTCTATCCTATTTTACTTGGGGGGAAATAGGTAAACTTTGGACCAACCCCCCCCTCTAAGGCAAGCATTTGTTCCTGCTATATTTGCATATTTTTTCAGGTTCAGAATCCAGATAACACCCCCATCTTAATCTTCATATTCTTTTATCCTAACCATCTTGGATATCAAATTAAATCAAGAATAGGATTGTCAAGATAGTGTTTTTATATTTCAAAGGATGCCAAATGACTTTCAGTTGAGAATAATTGTGTTTTTGTGATCCTGTCTGAAATGTGAATATTTGATTAGGCTTCTGCAAAATAATGCACACACATACAATATTTTCTCAAATACACACACTTAAGAGGTGCTCTCACCTCTTCTTATTCACCCCTCCCTCATCATCTTTAATTTGGTCCAGGTTAATGAAGACATTTGTAGATGTGCCTGCAGCATCTCTGAACACCAAGTGACGGTACTGTGCATTTTTCTGACACGGGAAAGGAACAACTCAAATAAAAGATGACAGAAGGTTAGTAGAACGGAATGTTCATTGATCAAAGGCTGTGACACAACTATCACTCAGTTTCATTCCAGGAACTAACTGTGCTGACATGAAAAAACCCTGCATTTTTTAAAAAAGAGGTTGTTATTGTTGAAGCATCGCATTGTTTTAGATTTCTCTTTGATTTTGTGTGATCTGTAAATCCAACCTCTGTGACTTATAGTTCATAGTTTATAACCTAATGCTAAATACTGTATTATACAAAACACTGCAGTTTGTACCAAAACAGAATGATTTTTAAAAAAAACTATGGCTTAGCATGGTGCGTGAACCCTCATTCTTTAACTGTCTCAACCCTAAAAATCCAGACGATTTTGATGATACCAAACTCTAATACAGCAGTCATTAGAGGGAATATATAAGACAAGGTTACCATGGGTTCATATTCAGAGTATCACTGTACTGCTTTTAATATCAGATACTTCATTCCTTGCAGCGGTGGTTTGCTCCCAGTTCGGCCCGGTTCTAAGAACCGGTAGCGGTGGCGGTGGGAGACTCTGCCCACCCACCTGGGATGCTTCTGCGGATGCACAGAAGCTTCTGCGCATGCACAGAAGCATTGCAAACACGGGTGCACAAACTGGTAGCAAAGGGTTTTAGAACCCACTACTGATTCCTTGCTATTATACTTGTTGGAAAACACAGACAGGAGAATGCTCTTCTCTTGAATATAGGCCTCCCAGAAACATCTTGGCTAATATTGGAAAACAAGGCTGCAGCAAAAAAAAAAACCTGTGGTTTAACCCAGCATGGCTCATGTTATATCTGATAGACCAGAAATGTCAAACTCATAGCGTCTTGTTGTCATGTGATGTATCAAGACTTTTCCCCCCTTCACTGGGCGTGGCCAGCATGTGACTCATCCGGCCCATGGGCCGCGAGTTTGATACCCCTGTGATAGACAATTATATTTGTTCAAAAATAGTTAAAGCAATATGCTTTCTTTACTAAAAACACTTATGTCAACATATGATAGGAGACTTGCCAAATCTGGCCATCTAGTTCAGGGGTTTTTGTATTACACCAGAGGTCTTCAAACATGGCAACTTTAAGACTTGTGGACTTCAACTCCCAGAATAGCTGGCTGGAGAATTCTGGGACTTGAAGTCCACAAGTCTTAAAATTGCCAAGTTTGGGGACCCCTGTATTACACAGTATAATATGCAGAAGGAATAACAAATTGAAGAACACGAAGAAGAGCTACTACCAAGACAATAATTAAAGTAAATCCGAATTTGGGGCAAAACTGTAATCCAAGTAAGCATCTCAGACAAGACCTCATGAAGTTGTCATGAAGATGAAGGGAGGGAGTCTCTTCCTTCTGTTCCTCAGAGTTGTTCCTTCTGTCCCTTACCCACAGTGGCCAACCAAATGTAGTCAAGAAGCTCCTCAATAGGATGTTTGGGAAGGTAATAACTCTTAGAGCAGATAATTTGCTCTTTGATAGCTGCTTGTGATTCCAGAGGAGTTAAATCAAGTAACCATTTATTATCCAATCTGTATTTCTGACCAGTCCCCATTTAGAAATATTTCAACAGGTCACCATCACTACAGTGACATGAACTGCACATTAGCTCTTTCTTGCATTGACTCTAAATCCCCCTGTATTGAGTTCCAGTGGAAGACCCAGAAAGAAAAAAATGTCCCTGTCCAATTTTCCACACCATGCATGATTTAATATACCCTTTGGTGTCTCCCGTTTCCCATCTTCATTTTCTGCATGGACTGTCACAGCAGAAACAAATGTGCTATTAGCTGTTACAGGAGGGATGAGTTAGTAAGACTGAGGTATGCTCCCCCCTGGTCTCAGAATTACTTTTACCTAAAGCTTGAGGAGAATAAACTATTTGCTTGGATTATAGATCTCCAGCAGCAGTGAAATCTACTTACCTTCCCTACCGGTTCGGAAGCTGTGCGATTTGCGCATGCACGCACCACCATCACGCACACCTTTTCACCCTCTGCGCATGTGCAGAAGGCTTTGTGAATGCATAGGGGGTTAAAAAATGAAAATGGCAGCATCTGGGCGGGTGAGCGGAGCCTCACGCTGCCATCGCTACCGGTTCTCTGAACCACCGGCTGCTACCGGTACGCCCGAACTGGTGGCATTTCACCCCTGATCTACAGGGATAGCTTTACGTATTGGAAAAGGCAGGGATTGCTAGCTTTTTCAATTGGAAAAGAAAAAGTAGATTGCCCTTGAAAGGTTTTTCCCCACTGATAGCTAGGATTTCATCCAACCTGTGTTCACAGTCACCTACTTTGACTGTGTGTTCCTCACAGAAAAGTCACAAAAGCTCTTTACTGACCAGTATTAATAATATGATATGGGAGGGAAACCTAGAAAGCAAGAATTGAAGGAAACAAAAAAGAATAAATGTATTCACAGTGAAGAAAAAAATTACATGAGTCACCTAAGTACAATGATGAAAACTCATATGGTCAACAAGACTGCTGTGAGAGATACATTACAGCAAAGCAACACTGTGAACAATGTAAAAGGCAATAAAAAGAGGGTGCAGTGTTAGGTAGCCCAGAAAAGGCACACTGTCACTTTGGCTAGTAAGATGGGAGGCATATTGTTAGATTTGTGCGTAAATGAAGAGGCGAGACATAGGAGCTGTTCAGCACCTTTATTTCTCCTAAGCTGAGAGCAATACCAAGTGCCGGCATGCTGCAGGGAAGCCGTTTGTAATGGCTTCCCTGTAGCTGGCCGGCCACTGACAGCAGTTCATTGTGCCCGCCGTTTGATTAGCCAATCAGCGGCGGCTATGCAAATCCATACTCCGTACAGCAGTACGTAACACCCCTCCCCTCTTAGCTTGTGAATTGTCCAATCAGGAGTCAACGCAGGTCATGTAGTCATGCAAGTAAACAGATCGCCTGACAGTCTTACTGGGCCTGCACGATTCGGTTCTTCGGGAGTCTTCGCCTGTAGCGGACATGCCTGTTGTTGCTCCTCCTTCTGTTTGTGGAATAATCTGGAACCTGCCGCCAGGCGTGGCGGCTGAATCTCCGATGTCTTCTAGCTCTGGTCCTGGGTGACTTCGCTGAACTCCAGCACCTACAGGTAGGGGCTCGCGTTCGTCCTCCGGGTTTGAGAATAGGTCTTATGAAACCAAGATCAAAACTAGCCATCACAACTTTTGCAGCTTCTATGTAGCCTTTGATTCATTTCTTCCTGAATCAAGCCTGTTGATATTACAATCAACCGAGTCTCCAGTCTATGAAGTAATTTAATAGATGTGTTCATTTCTTTTTATTTCTAACTTTGTTCCTTAGACAGTTTTGTCCTCAAGCAACATGCATCTGATCTTGGTCTGTTAAGTCTCCTACATTTAACAGTGAAGTGATTAGAATCTCCACCTTTAAAAGAAAATCTGGAAACCCCATAGAAATTGGTTAGAAACTAAGCAAAAGGACCAATAAAGGAAATAATTCTGTGTTTTTGTGGCCAGCACAACTTTTCTGTTCTTAGCCATGGGAAGACTGGCATCATCCTCAGCAGCCAACTGTGATGATTGACTCTTTTTAAAGAACATTGGGGAGCATGAGTTAGAAATCATATAGATTTTCCTGCAATACCTCAAATGAAATTCATCTCCACGGTACTGTGGGAAATTAAAGTGGTGATTCTCAACTGCTTGTTATTGTAATTCTGGCCTTTTGCTAAACCTATATGATGCTCAAGATTACATAGTGACTTAATACCTGGCTCAGACCCAAGGTATTTTGTTGTCTAAAGTAAAAAATAAGATAGTATGCTCTCCTGCTCCATGTAGGAAGGCAGCTGATCCGGCACTTTAGTCTTTAGTCTTTTATCAACACACATCAACAGATAGCAGAACAGCATACTACCTTAGACAAGACAAAGTGCTGTAATTGGTCAGAGTGCAATGTATTGTACCTTTTAGCTGTTAGATTGTCTCTGTGTCTAATGTTCTCATAAAGAATAAATCTTCTGATAGTTTTTTCCCCTCTCCTTAGAATTTCCAAATTCCTTAGTTTTCACTGAATGTGCAACCCATACAGTACATCCTAATTCTTCAGCTATCTTACAGTGACGGCTAACCTTTTTGGCACTGAGTGCTGAAGTGCACGGGCCGGAAACCGGAAAAGCAGATGATCTTCCGGTTTCTGGCGTGCATGCGTGCATGAAGACCAGCTGTTTGGTGCGCATGCGCCAGCTCTGCCTGGCCTTTTGGGGGTCCTCATGCCTCCCTGCCTGCCCCCGTGACCCCCATTGGGGGGACATCTCCACTGACAACCCAATTCTGCAGCCCTGGACAGGGAGAGAAAGTTGGGCTGCCTCCCTCTGCTGGAAAGCCGGAGCCCCTTCCCGGCCTCGGAGGTAAGAGGTATCGGCGTTCCTGGGGTTTGGGTTGTGGGGCCAGCAGGTGGGAGAGCTTTGTCCCAACTCTGGCTGGGATGATGCACCCTCCCAGCCCGCCACTGAGGAGAAGCCAGCGCAGCCACCCCCCTTCCCAGTCACTTCCCGGCCGGCGCACCTCTTACCCCTCGGCAGCATCTCCATGCTGCGCTCTCCTCTGGCCCTCCGGGAGCAGCTCGCCTCCCCAACGGCTCCTCCTGCTTTTCCTGCCCCAGCATCCCAGCCAGGACCGGTGGTGCGAGAACCACCGCTGCCCCCTCGCAGCGGCAGGAGCAGCGGCCGGGTGGCCACCCGGCCAGCAAACTCTGCCCTGCTGCCCCTGCACCTGAGCTGGCCAGGCGCTCCGGACCGCAGTGCCACAGGCTGGAGGGTGGGGGCTGCACAAGAAGCCCATTTGGGCGGGGAGGGAGGGAATCCCCGGCCTGCCTGTCCTGGCTGACAGCTCTGCTCCCCTTGGTCTTGCTCCTCTTGTGGGTTCCGGCGCGCGCATGTGCACTGGCCAGCTGATCTTCACACGTGCATGCGCACCAGAAACTGGAAGACCAGGTGGCTGGCACGCATGCACATGCAGGAAACAGGAATATCACCTTCCCAGCGTGCACATGCGCAGCGGGTGGCTGCTCTTTTGGTTTCTGGTGCTCCCGCACACGTGAAGACCAGCTGGCCGGTGCGCCAGAACCCGGAAGAGCAACAGGCAATTGCTCCGCGTGCCCGGAGAGATGGCTCTGCATGCCACTTCCAGCACGCGGGCCATAGGATCGCCATCACGGTTATATTCTATGAGAGTCCCTCTAATTTATATTTATATTTATATTTATATTTATATTTATATTTATATTTATATTTATATTTATATTTATATTTATATTTATATTTATATTTATATTTATATTTATATTTGATGTATACACACACACACACACCCCAATTCTTCCTTTTCTTTCAAGGTCTAGGCTACAATGAATATTAGTGCTAATGTACAACAGTGATATACTCGTTGAATACTTTCATTAGTTGTTGAAAAAGCATTAATATTTTAGTCTCCAGGATTCTTTATAGATGATTTCTATGTATAAACTGATATAAATCTATGAATATGATCATCCTGCAAAGCTATTGTGTTAATTTTTCACTTTTTTGATTATTAACAAGTAGGATCAAGCAATTTTTTTTGGGACAAAATGGAAATAAAAAGTTAGTTTAGGGGCAAAATGGAGGTTAATTATGCTCTATCAAGAAATGAGTCAGGGGTCTTCTGGTTTGTACAAAATACAAAATGTGGTTTGCTTAGTTTTGGCTTAATCCTTAATGTGTTTAATAAATCCAACCATGGGCTTTTAAGCTGTGCTTGTGATTTACTATGATGTTTAATATAGACATGCTTCTTTTAAAGCTGTATCTCTAGCTTTGTAATCAATCATCTGTTCTGATAAGAAATAAGATCTATTTTCCTGATCAGTATCTAATGTATTTCTCAAATGTTGAAATATTTTTCCCCTTATGATAAAGAGGTACAACATTATAAAACAAGCTATGTATGACTGAGACATTATAAATGAAATTACGCTGTTGAATTGACATAGGCCCTCTTTCCACAAGGTTGCACATTGTAAATCTTTTCCAACCTTGGAATAAAAATATTGATGGTCTCTTGTTTTAAGAATCAAGGAGGTTTCTTATCTTGGAATAAAGCCATTATTAAGACAAAGAGTTGCACTTAGAAAGAATGATTTTATGTTAAATAGTGTTTGGGGAATAATGCAAAGAGCAAATTGTCCTGAGGTGATAGAGAGCCATATATTGACTTATTATACTTGAGAAAAGTACAGTCACTTAAAGAAATAGTAACAGCTGCAGCTATTTTTTAAAATGGCAAAATGCTTTTAAAGCATTGTCATTTTTTTTCTGTTGGATTCATCTAAATATTAAGATTCCTAACAATGTTATCACTATTAGTTTTTACAGTACTTGGAGAAGCATAAGTTGTTGTATTTGAATTGGTTCAGGAAAAAGCCAAGTGATCAGAATGAAATGTTGAAAATCCTGTTTCAGATGCACAAATCAATTCCCTCTTTGAATGATACCCCAAGAAATAGCAGCTGCCTTTATATATTATAGTGAGATAGCGTGATGCTGCCTACTACCAGGAGATTGGCTGGTTGCTGCTTTCTAGAATATTTCATGAGAGTTTTAAATTAGTTCATTCTGCCACTTCAGATTATTCCCTAGGGTTTCAGATTGTCATCTTAAATAAAATCAAATGTTTTAATTTTAGACAAAATAAAATGAACTTAAAAGCAGAGACATTTTCAAGAGAGGACAAAAAGCAAAGATAGAGATTACAGTTGTGTGTCTGAAGCCATGCCCTTTTTATGTGCCTGTTGCACACACACAGGAAGGGTGGGATTTCAATTGCATGATTGTGGCCATCATTTTCACTTTTTTGACATTTTATTTATTTATTTATTTTGGTTTTCTTATATGCCGCCCAACTCCCGAGGGACTCAGGGCGGCGTACAGCAAAAATACAAGAGCACCAACAAATAAACATTGATTAAAAGCAAATATAAAAATTAAAAATACATTATTAAAAAACATCCATCAGCCAGACATACCCGGGGGAGAGCTCAGATGGATTAGTCTCTACCCCCTGCCTGCAGGAAAAGCCATGTCTTAACGGCTTTTCGGAAGGCCAGCAGGGTGGGGATGGTTCGGGTCTCTGGGGGAAGTTGGTTCCAGAGCGCGGGGCCCGCCACAGAGAAGGCCCATCAGATGCCCCTGCTTAAAAGGGAAGGAAGAGTAGGAAAACATTTTTAAAAAAATACTGGAAGCTCTAGAGCCGTGATGGCGAACCTATGGCACGCGTGCCACAGCTAGCACGCAGAGCCCTCTCTGCAGGCACGTGAGCCGTCGCCCAGCTCAGCTGCACCGCACATGTATGCGCACCTCTCGCCGGCCAGCTCATTTTCGGGATGTGCAGGGGCGCATGTGGGAGACACACGTGCATGCAGGGTGGGGCGGGGTGAGTATGGTGGAGTCGTGCACACATGCGCAGGGAAAACCGCATTGCATTATAGATGCTGGCATGTGTGTGTGCTGTCGCATGCACATGCGCTGTCACACGCGCGTACCCATGCTTTCGGCACACAACAACAAAATGTTAGCCATCACTGCTCTAGAGTAACCCCACACACTCCTCCTGCATCCTCTGGGCCCAACAGTTGTTTTTTCAACTTCAGCAAGATGTATGGACTTTCATTCCCAGAATTCCCCAAATACTCTGGCTGGGGAATTTTGTGATTTAAAGTCCATACATCTTTAAATTTGATGAGGTTGAGAAACACAGTTCTAGGTCTTCAGTATAAATTGAATTATACTCAAGCCCTCCTAGAACACCTCACTTCCACATATACAATATCTGTGTGTGCATAAGTGCATACAGAGTTACAGACTCTTTCACACACAAGCATAGTTAAAAATCAGAAGTAAGGTAAGGTAGCAGCCTATCTATCAGTAATGGTAGTGGCTGCTTGTCTGATGTCTTGTGTATTATTTGCCCTGCTGGCTCTTGATCTTTTCATGCTGATCAGTCAATCTCCTTAAAAAAAAACAAGAGCATCATTAGTTGGCTGTGGATATCTGTATGTGTTGCTTTGAGAAGCAATTAGTTAGATCTTTACCAGTATCAAAAGGACTGATAAAACCAAATTTGAAACCTGGCAGTCATCTTAGATTCTCTGCCTTTCTCAGAAGGTGTCAAATGGAAAGTGTCTGGTTGCACAGCTGCACAGGGAAAAGAAAATTATCACCTACTACAAGGCACAGGAGGAGCAGGTCTAACTGGCCAACTTGGTAACTCTGAAAGGACATTCAAGGCAGGGAAGATTACTCAGGAGAAACCACAGTCACAAGCTTCTCCTGAAGGGAGATAAAATAGAGGAGACGCTGGCCGGTCTGCCTGGGCAATACATTACAATTGTTCTTCGTATTGCTTTTTGTTTTTTAACCATTTATATCTACCGTATTTTTTGGAGTATAAGATGCACCTAAAAGAGGGTGAAAAACTGGGTGCGTCTTATTACACCGAATGTAGCCCCGCCCAGCCTCTGAAACGGAGCTTTGCAAGGCTAAAACAACCTCTCAAACTGAGCTTAAGGCTGAAAAAGCAGCCTCTCAAATGGAGCTTTGCAAGGCTAATATACCCGTTCGAGGCTGTTTGCTAAAGACGCTAGCCAGATGGATGCTGGTAGGCAGAATTTTTTTTTCTTATTTTCCTCCCCCAAAACTAAGGTGCGTCTTATACTCCGAAAAATACCGTAAGTGTATTAGAAGAGGGGGGACTAGGATGTTTCAGATTTCTGCCTATCCCATCACAACTGGCAGGATGGGCACACACCAGGTCCTTTCCATGAACAGTGTGGTTTGTTGAGACCAAGCAAATGTGTTTTCTCTGTCATGGCACCTGCCCTTTGGAATAGCATCTCCTCTTGGGGTTTGGATTGGACATACGTTGGGATAATTTGCATACTGGCTGCTGATTGGATAAACAAGCGGCGGGAGTTTTAAATGGCTGTCAGTGGCTGGCCAGCTGGCTTCAGGCAAGCCCTTAAAAGTGGCTTGCCTAGAGCCTGCTGGCATTCAGTATTCGCTACAGCTTGGATAGAAATAAAGTCTTGAACTGTTGCTGTGACTCGTCTCGCTATTTACACGCGAATCTAACATGGATGATCTATCCATGTTGGGCCTCGATGTGGTTTTAAAAACCTGGCTGTTCTCTCAAGCTTTAAGGCCATAATATTAGTGAATTATGTTTCTATCCTGTATGGATTGAGGAGTTAATTATTTTTACCTGTGTCTTTTATTGTGTTTTCTATTGTTTTTTTATGAATGATTTTGTTTTTATGCCTTGTTAATCACCCACTTATTTGATTAAGATGGGTGGCTATATACATTTGAAAAAATAACTGGATCTCCTAGGGAGGCAACTATAATAGACCCCATTTGTTTATATATCATCATGCAATGTCTAGTAGAGTTCCTAGCATTGTGTGTCTTTGCTGTAGTTCCCGGCAAAGAAAACTCCCTAATTTTCTCCACTATAACTTCAAAACACATTGGAAAATATGGAATTTGCTCAGTTTTCCCTTCATTATGTCTTTGTTAACAATTTATCTTAATGTTTTGCATTGGTTTGTGTTTTATTTAGGGGTCTTTCATCTGAAGGAGATTTTTAAAACTTTTAAAAATATTCTGACTGGCCTATTTTTTCCTTTTATTATGAGGAATCTTTACCCAGACGTGTGCTGTTACAAATGGAAACTTTGCTATCCAAAAATCTTCCCAGAGGGGGAAGACTATCATTTATATGGACCACTTATATTCATATTATAACATTTAGCACCACCAGCGGTAAACACCAGGTGTGTAACCTTTGCACTGACAACAATATTAATGGAAAGCATTAAGAGATCAAAATGAATTAATAACAATTTGATTGTAGTTGTCTTATTTTTTTAGGAAAGCATCCGAGATAAAGAAGCATCTGAAGATTCTGAATAGATCTTTAACTGCTTGTAATACAGAGATGTTGGGATGCCAACAGTGCCTCAATAAATTAAGGTGACTTTTTTTCCTGTTTACATAACTGCAAGCATCTCCACAACAGCAACTTGAACTTGATTATTTTTAACCTGTATAATTCTAATCCGTTTAACATGTATTATTTAAAATGCTCAAGTTAAACTTGAAATTGCAGAATACCATATTTTTTGGCGTATAAGACGCACCGAAGTATAAGATGCACCTTAGTTTTGGGGGAGGGAAAAAGGCCTCTGCCTCCAAGCAATTTGGCAAACAGCTAACAGCACAGATGATATACACTGTTTGCTGTGTATTTCTGTGCATGTGTGCCTGACCCATAGAAATAGCAAAGAATTAGAGAAATGTACATTATGCCAGAAAGTTTTCTTAAATGTAGTCACACTAACTTTTCCCAATTATTTAAATAGATCTACTTCAAGGTAACTAAACTCTAATGTAACACTGTTACATTTCATACTATACTTGTACAGAGCTGTTAAAATTAATTAAAATTTCTGGAAGTATACATTATTCTCTATTATTTAAAAGAAGATACAATAGCACTGGGCCTCTTCAGAGCAAGCATTTATTTTAAAAAGCTTCTTTATTTTGTTAAGTTGTCTAGATTTACAGGGATCTTCAACCTTGGCAACTTTAAGACTTGTGGACTTCAACTCCCAGAATTCCACAGCCAGCAAAGCTAACAAAGCTGGCTGTGGAATTCTGGGAGTTCAAGTCCACAAGTCTTAAAATTGCCAAGGTTGGAGACCCCTGGCTCTAGAACAATAATAAAGCAGTCTTTAAAAAATAAGTCTAATAATTTGAACATTCTACAGACATTTATAGTTATTCACTTACCCCCTTCCATCCAGTTCAGCAAAAAATAAAAATCTGCTGTGTCTCTCCCAGCTATTTGCCTCTTTGTAGTTAGTTTCACTTTCATTTTCCCACGTGGGAAACCTAATCAGCTGTAGATCGGGAAACTGCTACTGACCTACTCTTCCCTCTTTCCTGCAAGCTCTTTACAGAGCTCTTCCCTCTTTCCTGCAAGCAGGTAAATTGCTGGAAGACAGAGGCCAAAGGGTGGGTGTGGGTGGGTGGGGCTGCATTTGGTGTATAAGACGCACCCAAGTTTTCACCCTCTTTGGGGGGGTAAAAAGGTGCGTCTTATACTCCGAAAAATACTGTAATCCTATGCAAAGAATTCCAGCACTGAAATTGGTTTGGGTTTGGGTTTACTCATTCGGCTTAATTATGCATTTTGGATGGGCTTTGATTTGGGATGATTTTGAATGATAGTGTAGTATAGTATAGTGTAGTGTAAGGTGACCAGACGTCCCGATTTTGGCGGGACACACCTGCTTTTTCGCCATTTGTCCCGCGTCCCGCCCGCCCTCTTAAAAAGTCCCGATTTCTTGAAAGAATGCCCGACTAGGGCATTCTTTCAAAAAATCGCCCTGAAAGGCAGCAGGCCTCTCAGCTCGGGCCGGCTGTGGGCAGCGTTGGCGGCGGGTGGGCGTCCCACGTTGTTGACTCCTCCGGCGGCGGCTGGAAGCTGGGGGGAGGGGGAAGGGTGGCTGCTCCTCCTCTCCTTCCCCCGCCCCATCCCTAGCCCCGCCCTCGGAGGCGCCGCTGCTTTTGGGAGGGGTGAGGGACGAGGAGCCGTCGCCGCTTTGAATTTACATCACGAGCTGCGCAAACAGCCCTTCCTCGTCCCCCTCCCCTTTCTTCCCCCCGTCGCCTCGCTGCCGCCGTTGCCCTGGGGCCGGGCGGGCGACCTGGAGACCGCGGCGCTTGGATGCTTGGAGCAGGTAAGCTGCCGGCTGCTCCTTTCCCCGTCTCCCGCCTCCCATTCGTTGCTTGCCAGCCCGGCCGAAGGGAAGGCGGGAGGCGAGGAAAGGCCTCCCGAAAGGAGGGGAGGCTTCGGGAGCCCGCCTCCCTTTCGGGCCGAAAGGGAGGCGGGCTCCCGAAACCTCCCCTCCTTTCGGGAGGCCTTTCCTCGCCTCCCGCCTTCCCTTCAGCCGGGCTGGCAAGCAACGAACGGGAGGCGGGAGACGGGGAAAGGAGGCAGCTTACCTGTCGCGAGCTGCAGGCATCCAAGCGCCCTCCCGCCTCCCCCCTCCCCCCTCCCCCCCTCCCCCCCCTCCCCCCCACCTCACCTGGACGTCGACATTTGCTGTTTTGCCCTCTGCGCATGCGCAGCATTCTGCGCATGCGCAGAGGGCAAAACTCAAATGGAGAAACCCACCCCCGTCAATGGTGTCCCGCTTGAAGAAAAAAAAATCTGGTCACTTTAGTGTAGTGTAGTGTAGTGTAGTGTAGTGTAGTGTAGTGTAGTGTAGTGTAGTGTAGTGTAGTGTAGTGTAGTGTAGTGTAGTGTAGTGTAGTGTAGTGTAGTGTAGTGTAGTGTAGTGTAGTGTAGTGTAGTGTAGTGTAGTGTAGTGTAGTGTAGTGTAGTGCAGTGCAGTACAGTACAGTACAGTATTAGTATTAGTATTAGTATCCTCCCACTTATGACTGTATGACTGTAACTTTGTTGCTTGTATCCTTACGATTTATATTAATATTGTTTCCTGATTGCTTATTTGTACCCTATGACAATCATTAAGTGATTCTTGACAAATGTATCTTTTATTTTATGTACACTGAGAGCATATGCACCAAAGACAAATTCCTTGTGTGTCCAATCACACTTGGCCAATAAAAAATTCTATTCTATTCTATTCTATTCTATTCTATTCTATTCTATTCTATTCTATTCTATTCTTAGTATTAGTATTAGTATTAGTATTAGTATTAGTATTAGTATTAGTATTAGTATTAGTATTAGTATTAGTATTAGTATTAGTATTAGTATTAGTATTAGTATTAGTAAAGTAAAAAGAAAAATAAAGGAGTATAAAAACATGATAAACACTTCAGGGTCAGTAAGGGGCGTGCATAAGTGCACCAGCGTGCCTACCGTCCCTGTCCTAATGTTCCAGCTTATCAGTACCCATCTTATGTATACAAACAATGTTTTATCTATGTATATTACCAACATGTACTTGACAAAATAAACAAACAAACAAACAAGGGTGTGTCTTAGATCTCCTGAATTGAACTTAGTCTTTGAGGACCAACAGCATTTCCCTTGTCCTCTTTTTGATACTATCTCATATTAATTATATTTTCAGGAAATTTATTGTGAACTCTTGAGTAGGATATTGGTTTTGCTAGTGCAGATAACTAAAGGATAGGTTGAGATACAGCAGGTTACTGGCAAACTATCTGTGTTGTGATCTCCCATTGTATGCCAGGACCATGTGAAAGATTACAATGACAAGACAAGGAAGTAAAGAAAGAGAAGAAACAATCTGATTGCCTGGGGGGGCTTTTTTTGGCTTGCAATAAACTTTTAAGTCCAGCTAAATATAGTAAGATCTTCTTAAACCAATATAAATAAGACAAAATCAAAGTTGCATTTTTAAAGAACATAGATTACAAGTTATAGACCTCTTGATTGGTATACAAAAAACATTCTATATAGTCAGTATAAAAATCGGATTTTTTTTTCTGCAAATGTGTTTGTTGCAGCCTTGCCTTCATTTATGGATATTATTCAGTTTGTATTTTTATAAAATAATTTTTTTTCTTTTTATAATATGTATTTATGAGTTGTGTGATGTAGAGATTTGTATTGTTTTCATTTTGCTGTTGTTGTTTTTTACAGGCTTTGGATATGTTGCCTTGAAGACTGCTTCAAAGCAAAATTGTATCTTTTACATCTGTACAAGGTTACTTGAATAAAAAAAAATGATGGGCTGACAGTGATAATTTCTTGAGGTCTTGTCATCTCTTAGGCTGTTGTCCCATAAATGTCCTGTGAGTTGTTCTCTACATGACATGATGTATCACCTTTTAACTTACATTTCCCATTGGATTAGAAGCAGTAACCTCATAGACTCATGGTGATTATTGCTATTCTTATGCATGTATTCGGTTCTTCCTCTGGAAAGAGAATTCATGTGAGTGATAGCAGTTGCTTCATTTGTAACAATGGTGGTTTTTAGAAAATTGCCAAGAAATGTAATAAACGAGTCTCCTAGTATAAGCATATACTCTTCATTTATCAAATAATATCTGTCCTTGTTCTAAAATAAGTATCAGTACTTTCCTTATCTATCCATAATCCAGATGCTGCTCACATAACCCCAGACTTTGCAGTATTACATGCAATTGATATGGATTTTCTATATAATTTTCTATATAATTAGAAGAGCCGAGATGGTGCAGTGGTTAAATGCAGCACTGCAGGCTACTGCTAGTTCAGCAGTTCAGCTGTTCAAATCTCATCGGCTCAAGGTTGACTCAGCCTTCCATCCTTCTGAGGTGGGTAAAATGAGGACCCAGATTGTTGGGGGCAATATGCTGAACTCTGTAAACCGCTTAGAGAGGGCTGTAAAGCATTATGAAGCGGTATATAAGTCTAAGTGCTATTGCTATTGCTATAATGTTTAAAAAGTAAATGTATAAAAGAGCTACTAAAAGAGCTACTAAATGTATGTTTTAAAAGTAACTCATATTTGAGGAATGATTCTGATCCACAGCCTGTCTTTTTTTAATAGCATCTGCCTGTGGAACTCTTTCATCTGAGACCTGGTATGCCCTCTTCCTTTTAACCTTCTGGAAAGTCATAAAGGACTGCTTTATCCCTCAGGTACTGGAATAGGTTTGGGACAGTGGTGGGTTCCTACCAGTGCGGTCGACTCTACCCAGAGGTGGGTTCCTGCCGGAGCTGCCCAGTGCGCAGCTCCGGTAGGGAGCGGCCGATTGCGCAATTTGTGCATGACTGCTCCGGAGCCCTCTCTGCCGGTCCATCGCGCGCGTCGCCATTTTTTTTAATGCATTTTTGGCCGATTTTGCTCCTGAACATGCACGGAAGCAAAATCGCGCTGAAATCTTGTGAGGGGATGCATGCGTGCGCGAGATTTTGGCAAGATTTTGCTTCTGCGCATGCGCAGAAGCAAAATCATGCCAAAATCGCACATGCATGCGCATCCCCTTCAAGATTCCAGCGCGATTTTACTTCCATGCATGTGCAGAAGCAAAATCACGCGAGGGGGCAAGCACGCGTAGCGCGCGTGCCCCCCCGAAGTGTGGAGATATGCGCGCAGTGCACCGACACCGGTAAGAGAGCAACCCGCTGCTGACTCTACCGCACCGGTAGCGGCCAGCAGACGGCGCTATTTGCGCGCGACAGCTACGGTGCCATCTACACCGGTCTGTCGCGTGGCGCCATCTTTTGGGGGGAATTTTTGGGCTGATTTTGCTTGCTGCACATGCGCAGAAGCAAAATTTTGTGAGGGGACACGCATGCGCGTAACATTTTGGCGATTTTTTGCTTCCGTGCATGCGCGGAAGCAAAAAAAGCACCGAAATTGCGTGCACGAGTGTGTCCCCTCGTGAGATTTTGCTTCCGCGCATGCACAAGAAGCAAAATCACACGAGGGGGGCGTGCGAGTGTAGAGAGCGCACGCCAAAACATGTTGATGCGCACGCAGCGCACCGGTAGCGTGAAGAACAAGCAACCCGCCCCTGGTTTGGGGTATGGTTGGAGGCTGAGGATTGTATGGATTGGAGATGGTTGGACAGACATCCTGGCTTTCTTGATTTTGAGTGATTGCTGCTCTGTTCGCCTGACCACAACAGCTTCTAAGTGCCCTTTTCCCCTTAGCAGAGCTAAATTAGCCCCTTGTTTTTAGAGACCAGACAGCAAAGAAATGGATAGGCAGGAAATTGGAGCAAAAGAGGCAGGAAATCTTGGACAAAGCCATTTGAACATAAAGCGAGACATTTTTTAAGACCCGTGTGAAATCTATATAGTGAGGGCAGTAAGGAGGGCTTATTTCTCTGCTTTTATCACATCTGCACAGAGCAGGCTGTTGATGTTTCTCCATATTTGTGGCATCTCTTCATACCTTGTATGAAGGGAGGGAGGACAGCCAGAACAAATTAAGTTTGTGTTTTCAGCTTTAATAAGGTTTGCATGTTATCCAAGCCACACAGACCACTTCAATAAAATATTCTGGAAAGTTTCCTAGCTGTTATATTGGTTTGAGAAGATCTGACTATATTTAGCTCGACTTAGAAGTTTATTGCAAACAAACAAACAAAAGTGGACAGATGGATGAAAAGATATACAGATAGATTTTCAACTTGCCCTTAGAAATGAACCACAAGTAATTGGACTGCTCAGTGGATGTGAGTGGGAAAGCAAATGTTTTTGTTGCCATACATGCATTTGCTTATTAAAAAATATTGAGTAGGCAAATGACATTTTTACAAATTTTGATTTACCTTAAACATACAGGTTTGTTTGTATTTGATTTTCCTTCCCTTCTCATTCCACAAGCATTGAGTAAGCAAAGTTAACTGTTTTTGCTTGTTTATTTTTTATAGATAGAATCTGAGGTATTCAGTATAATTGTGATCCTGGAGAGTCCTATCTAATATATAGGAAGAGGTCCCTCTGTATCCCAGATCACCAGTTTCTTACAGCACCTCAGAACCTGCTTTTGACATTTCATTGAGTGCATGGCCTCTTGCATAGGTAAACCTATGTATACACCAAACCACAACAGAACCACTGAGCTTTTTTGCTCAGTTGTCCTAAACAGGTAACGATTATCTTAAGTTAGCTTGATTCCTGCTGTCTCTATAGAGGTAATTTTCTTGGCTAAAGTACAAAAATGGTTTGCCATTGTCTGCATCCTAGCTCTCTAGGTTGCCTTCCATCCCAGGACAAATCAAGGTTTAGCTTTTTCAAGATCAGCCAAGATTGGCTATGTGCTACCAACTACTGAGCATGTAGCCATTACAACTGTGCATGCAGACCTGAACTTTTCCATGGAATCAGCAGTGTGATTTTTGCATAACGGAAAACTTAAATATGGCAAGTGGCAATCACAATTGTGTCTATGGATGACAAAAAGCCTCTGGTACCTGTGGCATGTTTATGGCTCAACAGGCTAAAACAAATATTTGAAATAACCCTTATGAAAACAGTCTTGGTCAACAAACTAGTAAAGGAGGAGGAGGAAAAAATGATTTTGAGCACATGTGCTGCAAAATGTATGCAAATATAGTGAGTGTGATGCATTTATTGCAAGAAGGATCCTAAATTCAAGTAATGCTTTGGGGAGAATTGTGTTTGGGGCAGGTTTGTCTGCCTCTTGTAGAATTCAAATTAGGGCAGGGGAAGGGGAAAGATTGGGAATCTTGTAAAGCCTTAGATTTCTATTTATCAAGAAAAAGACTTGGTGAGAGTCTGTAACAGACGTGCCATGACTTCCTGGTTACTTGGATAGCAATGAACTGTCTTTCTAACACTGTGCCAGTATGAGATTGGAAAGAAATTTTCCAGGTCATTTTGATGACCACATTTTTATCTTCTGTGTAGCTGAAAGCTACAGATAACATTAGATAAAGATGAGTTATGCCGTAGGTCTGCAATCCCTGATCTGTCTTCATCAGACCACTGAAAATCGGACACAGACTATTACTTCAGTACATTTTGTAGTATGTTTATTTTCTTTTGTCATGGTTCCTTTTTGATGGGGGCTGGCAAGCTTCTCCATAATGAAAAAATCCACTGGTCTTGCCCATATGGGCTTTGCTGATTGTTGGCTTCAGGAATTTGTCATGCGCTTATTCACTTTCTCTCTCTCTCTCACTTTCACCATTTTTTAACCTTGGGCCTTGCAAGGGCCTATGTAATCCAGAGGCTGTCTCAGCTGTACGCCAGCAGCCACAATGTGTCATACAATGATATAGGAAGCCCCAGGTCTCTAGGGTGCCAAGCATTCAGATGATATCAGGAAGCTATTTGCCACTGGAGAAGCAGCTGCAATATTCCAACCTTGCAACCGATTCAGCCTGCTTGAGTAAATGATTTATTGCTCCCCCCCCCCCAAACTGCAGGGTCTCCAAGCTGCAGATGGCACAAACAATTTCAGTGATAAATATCACCTATAGAAAAAGGAACGACTGTGTTGAATGTCAGGGTACCACCCTCATTTTTTGAGAATAAATATTTTAGGCTCAGGAAAGTGATGGTTGAAAAGGAAATACATTCCCTTGGCTATCCTTTTCCCCACCCCTTAGAGATAAATCACCATCCATGCACTGTTAATGTCCCTCCTGTGTAAGTGATGCTACTTCTCAGCTAAGTGGCAATGAATATTCACAGAGCTGGCACCTGCCATTAGGCTAAAACCAAACAGACTGGCATGAAATTAGGTTCAAATGCACTCTTGGCCTAAAACCTAACTGAGTAAGCTCGGCTTGGGATATATTTTTTAATTTTTTAAAACATGATTTGTTGAACAAAAGCTTATTGATACATAACCAGGAAACCACAAGAAGTGAGCTCACGTGTGCTACAGCAAAAATAAGTTTCATTATGACGTCATATGACACTAACCTGGTTTATATAACATTTACCTAGGGTTTATCCATGGCTTGTCAGCTGTAAGTGTCTTATAAACAACAATGGTTGGGCCTTGATTTACCTCAAGCTAAATCGAAATCAAAATCAAAATCAAACCACACCACGTTATGATTTACAGTAATGAGTGAAACCAGTTTATATTTCACTTTCTCTCTCCGGATTTTGAAATTGGCCTTTTTTCAGCATTGAATTTCCATCACTTCCAGTGAGCAATGGCTGCAAGATACTGGTTGGGCACAGTGGTGGGCTGCTACCGGTTCAGACTGGTTCTTTAGAACTGGTAGATGAAATTTACCACCGCTCACCGAACTGGCAACGATGGCCGGCTGTCCACGCTCCTGAACCGGTCCTCCAGTCGCTGCGGCTTGCAAAAAAACCCCTCTGTGCATGTGCAAAGGCTTTTGCGCATGCGCAGAGGGTCATTTCTGGGTCTTTTGTGCAATGTGACCAGGGCGCGCGCACAAGTGAAGCAAGTAGGGAAGGTAAGTGGAACCCAACCCTGGTTGGGCATGATGGGTATTAAAGTGCAATAGATTTGGAGAACTGGGCTTTAGTTCTCTCTTTTAAAGTCTCTAGTATCACACTGAACTTTGATAGCAGATCTGTTGGTTGTTTTTCCCTCTAGTCCAGGGGTCTCCAACCTTGGCAACTTTAAGCCTGGAGGACTTCAACTCGTAGAATTCCCCAGCCAGTAAAGCTGGCTGGGGAATTCTGGGAGTTGAAGTCCTCCAGGCTTAAAGTTGCCAAGGTTGGAGACCCCTGCGTCTAGTCCAGGGGTAGGCAAAGTTGGCTCTTCTATGACTCATGGACTTCAACTCCCAGACTTTCTGAACCAATCATGCTAGCTCAGGAATTCTGGGAGTTGAAGTCCATGAGTCATAGAAGAGCCAACTTTGCCTACCTCTGGTCTAGTCCACTGTTATTCTCCAGCAAGCGTCAATCTCTGTTTGGAAGAAGGAATCTGTATGGAAATCTTCCCAAACATACAAAGCTTTTGCAGACCTCTGAGGAAGGAATCTGCTGCCTCTAGCCTGTGGCATTTGTTCATTCTGTCTAACTAAAAGGGTGATATTAGTCAGATCTAAGAAGATAGGAAAGGCAGGCTTGTTTTTCTTTGTGCTGAGAATAAGCATAAATTGATTGTTGTAGACTCTATGAAAGTGACAAAAAAAACTGAAGGGGTTGGATAGCTTTTTCCAACCTGAGGCTCTCCAGATGTTGGATGTAGAGTTCCACATCTAGAGTGGGAGAAAATTTGGGGAGCAGTTGGCTGATGTGGATGGCCTAGAAGCAAAAAACCTCCAAAACGTTCACCATAACTCAGGTCCTGTATTTTTAACATTTCTAACAGAGGATTTTGTCATTTTTAAACATGTTGCCGCATCTAGTCACTCTTTTTAGAGTAGCCTTTTTGTCAACTATGTCATGGCTCTATGGACATGAAACAGAAATTGCTTAATGTATAGATTTATCCATGGTATAATACCACTTTTACAGTAATGCACTGTCTGACCTAAATCTCTTTCACTGCATAACTGAACAGCCAAAAAGCATTTTACCATGTACAGGAAATAAGAGTCTTCTTTGGTGAGTGTATTTGGCTTGTTGGTTTGGATGCTCACCCTTTCATAGCATATAATTATCATTCTGACTCAGATAAATGTTGGCATGCCTGGACAAAAAGTGTATGTATTTCTCCACTTCTTTGTTTTAGTGCAATTGATGTTTTCATCCATGTTTCTTTATAATGTGTTATTCACCAATGAATGTGCATTGTGACTCTGCTGCACGTGTTGAAGTAAATTAACCAGAAGTTCCTTCCATCCATTTTTCTGAGAATGTAGGCAGAGATGTGTTTAAAGCATCATTTGGATCTTCTGTGCAAAATAAAACCAAATGCAATGTAAGTCCCTAACCTAAGGGAGAATTCACAGAGATTTTTAGCAACAGTGTTGTGTGTGCGTGTGTGTGCATGCCTGTGTGTTTCATGAGGATGATAGAAAACTATAGGAGGGAGGAACATAGGCTTTTATGAAGAGAAAGATTCTCACTTTCTTAACTGGGATTACATATTACAGATTACTAGAGTTGGAAGGGACCTTGGAGGTCATCTAGTTCAACCCCCCACTCAAATGGAATGGTTAGGTGAAAGATACACATCTTATTAAAGCATTCATATGTTATTTACTGACAGGTTTGATTGGGAACTTATTTTAATGTTTATTCAAGACATGACAATAGGTTTCAATGGTTAAAAACATGTTCCGTCATTTAAGTTTTACATGTTAAATCATTTAAGTTTTTTTATAACTTATTCTTATACTTCAGTGAGGTGAATTGTAATAAAGCTTTCTTCATTCCACATTTTAAAGAGAAAAGGTGTTGAGAATAAGCAAAAATAGAAGAATACAGCAGAACTGTTAATGAGTGATATGAATGAATATCTTTTCTGTATAGCTAGTGTAAATATATTTACTGTTTTTCTAACACCATTTGCAAGGATAGGAGTTCTTTACTTGGGATGGGGGTGCATAGTGAAACAGATTTCAGATCCCTACTCAACCAGGAAATTCACTAAACATCATCATCATGGGACTAACCACTAGCTTTCAGCTTAAACAACTTCACAGGGTTTTTGTGAAGATGAAATATGCAGAAGAATCCTAAATTATACTGCTGGAAACCAAAGGAAAGCTGAGGTAAAATAAAATAAATTATTTATGATATATAAAGCATCTATTTCCACCCACAGTATTCTTTGTATAGATCCCAAAGAGTAATTATACTGAGTCCTAAAATTCTAAACACTGCATTTAAAGACAGAGAAAAATCCACTTAGATCAGCCTTCTCTTCTTAGATCACCATTCCCTGAACTGGGGCTCACTTATGGGTCTGGAAATATAACTCCCATATCACTGTCTTGAACATGGTAATGAGATCTGCAGTCAAAGAAGACCTCAAGTTAGGAGAGGCTGCAGCACATCATAGAAAGGGCTGACTCTACAAAAGTATTCAAGTTAGACTTCTGCAGAAGACATTTCAAACAATGAAAAGTATTTTCCTAATGAGGGAATTTCCTCTGGGTAGTAATAGAAATCTGGACTCCGTGTGCATGTGAGAAATAATTGGGAATTTCCTAAAATCTCACTTTAAAACGGAGAAATGAAAATAAAACTACTTCCCACATACCCGTTCATCTATTCTGCATCTGCACACAAACAAGTTCAGAAAAATCCATGCTTTACAACCAAAATAGGGAAGTGATAAGCTAAAATATGTGATGAATGGGCTCACAAAATTCAAAATGGGATCTGATGACAATGGAATGATATCTTTCTTGCCCTGGAATAAGCTGACTGAGAGTTCAGGTCACTTTGGCCTAATAGATAATGTGTGACCTTGTGGAACTGAATTACAGCATTAGGTCTGCTGCTCAGTCAGATGAGGGTTGGGTGGGCTTCACGGAATATATTGGTTCACTGTATTTTATAGGCAGTATTTGATTTAAATTATTGATTTGCCTCATAAAATCAACCTGATTTCATTAGGGTGTTCAGACAAAATTGTTTAATTGGGTCCATTAAATTGAAATTGATCTTAAAAAGCCAGTTCTGTGCATGTATAGAATTATCCCAATTGTTTCAGAGGCATCCAATTTGGTTAGACATCATAAAGCTACTTTCTCCTCTGTTTTGGAAAATTCATTCCATTTAGAAATTCATCTAATTCACTTTTACACTGAATCTCCAAACTAAATATTCACACAACTCTTAAGATTCTAAATATAATTTGTTAAATATTTCGCAATGCTGAGTTGACATACTCTGCTTAAGAACTAGGAAAGACAGCATACAAATCCCATCACTCTCTTTATAACACACAGGAAAAAACCTAGGCCTGTATAGCTGAAATCTGGCAGCAAACCTTGCCAAATATCAGTAACAAAATGGTTTTGGCTGTTTTTGAAGAAATTGGTAAAATATCTGTTCTAAAGCTCCAAAATCTACAAACACACTATCTAGGAAACATCTAAATCACGTCAATTCCAGGAACTCTTAAGTGGTGTAAAAGAAAAACAGTGACGGAGCCAAACTAATTTGAACATATGTACTGTACATGGATTCATAAGTTGATTAAATTCTGTTTCTAGATCAGCCAAATCGTCTTTTTAAAGTTGGATGTTACTATCTTTCTTCCATAGAATTGCAATCTAAAGGGCAATTTGCTATTTAACAAACCAACTTGTTACTCAGTGAGATTTGGAAGATACTAATTCTTCTAAACTTAAATAGTTTGTGCTGGCAGGATATACAACTGATTTATGTTATATTCCTTTACTTTCCAAAAAGCCATTATGTGGATTCCTTATTTTTGACAATGTTCTGAGAACATAGGCATTGTAACTTATTAACATTATACATCCACATCTAAAATTAATGTGTAGAATTCTGCTGACTGCATTAAAAAAAAGAACAGAATAAAGATGAAAAAAGTGAGAAGAGGACAATCAACATAATCAGGAATTCTTCCATTTGGTAAAAATAGACAAGATTGAGAATGACCGAATTATACGTAAAATGGAGAAAAATGCATCAGGAGATTGTAATAATCATGAAATTGAATAAAGCTGATTAGCAGCTCTGTTTTATCTGCTCTAGGAACAAAAAACTTCACACAGTATGTAATTAACCTATAGAATTAATAACAAAATGTGATGATGGTGCTGAATTTGGATAGCTTTAAAAAGAGATGTGATAAATTCATGGAATAGAGATAATATGGCTATTACTCTTGAAGATTCAGTGGTAGCATGCCTCCAAGTATTATTTGCAAGACAACAATAACAGGAGAGGAATTTATCTGCTACTTGCCAATACCCCAAAAGAATCTAGTTAGCTATTCTGAGAAATAAAACGAGGGACTATGATAATGTTTTTATGCTTTTAAAATTTATGGTTTAAATTGTTATGGATTCATTTAGAGTTGTCTCATTAGAATAAAATAAAAACATTTGGGCTGCTTTCAGGAAACAATTTTAAGTTGCTAAAAGTGACCCTCAGGCAAATGTGATTTCTGAGGTGGTCAAAAAAAGTCAAGATGGACGTTGCAACATGATTGAAATCTTGCTTTTTTTACATGCATTGTTTGTATGAAGCCCATTGAAAAGGGATGGGATTTTGATTGTTTGGTTGTAACCATCATTTTGACTATTTTCTCTCTCTCTCTCTCTCTCTCTCTCTCTCTCTCTCTCTCTCTCTCTCTCTCACACACACACACACACACACACACACACACACACACACACACACACACACACACACACACACCCACCAAAAGAGTATCCACAGAGTAAGATTACTTGAGCCTGGTCATTGGTGATTTGTTCAATGATCCATTTGTTCAGTTTCTTGGTTGACTGTAATATATATTTAATTATAATATTTTCTAGAGTCCAATACCAAAGTTCAGAAATGTCAATACTCTTTATATCCAGGTTCTCTGAAGTCCAAGAACTGGTTTCAATAGAAATGTGACTGGGGAAACCAAGTGTGCGTTTACATTTGTTTAAACATGTACTTATATTTCCTTTATTTTTGCATTTTGTGATTCCCCACCCCACTCCATTCAATCATGTCTGATCTTGGAGACTAAGTGCCTGCAGTTTCCTTGGTGAAGTTTTCAGAATGGTTTGCCACTGCCTCCTTCCTAAGACTGAGAGAAAGTAACTAGCTGGCTGGGTGCCCAAGATGGGACTAGAATTCACATCTCCTGGTTTCTAGCCTGATACCTTAACCATTACCCCACACTGGTTCTCTAGTGGATAATTACAACCTGTAAATATTGACAAGGTTTACTAGCTGTTGGGTGGTTGAAATTTAAGCTCTATGAATGTTGTGTTCCCTGGAAAGCAAACAGATGGTCTAATCTACGGGTGTCAAACCTGACCGTGTCATCTGACATATCGCGACATTTTTTGCCTTTTGCCCAGGGTGGGCGTGGCCTGCAAGTGACGCATCCAGGCCATGGGCCACCAGTTTGACAGGCCTGGTCTGATCTTTTCATTAAAACAATATTGGAATGTTTAGGACCTCATGCTGGTAATTAAGTGCCATGTGTTCAAATTGTGTTTCAGTAAAGTAGTCCCAAAATTTCAAGAGGCAACTGGACTTTCTGGTTTTTCTTGAATTTGTTTTGCTTCTCATCCAAGAAGCTTCTTCAGCTCTGTGCATAGATAAATGTCTATGGAGATTCTCAGTCATCCAGGTCATGGATGTCTCAAACCATGGGACAACCATGACCTGGATGACTGAGAATCTCCACAGACTTTCAGTAAAGTAATTTCTCTGACATGCTCAATCCTCCATTACTCAATCTTCTAACAAACTCTGCACATAGCTTATGCATGAAATTCTAGCATGTACATGAATAATGGTTTACATTTTCCTGCTGTTTACATTACATCATACCCTTTAGAGTTGTCAACCTCCCTACTGATAATTCTTTGGAAATACTTACAACAAAATGCCCTGCATTTGCACTCATACATCACGCTAAGATGTACTCTATACTAGTTTGTTTGGTAAGGTATAGCATATTTATTTATTTATTTATTATTTACATTTCTATGCCGCCCAACTCCCGAAGGACTCTGGGCGGCTCACAACAGAAAGAAACATAAACAGAAAATTTAAAATTTAAAAAGCAGACTAAAAATACATTAAATATTGCAATCATCCACCATTCATGGGCTGACCTCATCTATCATCACCAGAGGTCAATGGCCCCAGGCCTGTCGGAAAAGCCAGGTCTTGACGGCTTTACGGCAGGCCAGTGAGGTAGGGGCAGTACGGATCTCGGGAGGTAGTTGGTTTCAGTTGGTAGTTGGTAGGCAGTCTTCAGGGGTAGCCCCATGTAGATTCATATTGTATGAATCCAAACTTTGTGAATTGTAAACCATTGTTTATGGCTTAGTATGTTAACCCAGATAATTGTGGTTTGTTCAATAAACTACAGCTCAGCTATGGCTTAGTGTTATATGTGAAGTTGTGATGTGTGTGGCCATTCTTGTCTTCCTAATATTGGAAATAAAAATAGGTAGTCCTTAACTTCCAACAGTTCATTTAGTGACTGTTCAAAGTTACAATGGCACTGAAATAAATGACGTATCAGCGTTTTTCACTCTTAAGACTGTTGCGCCATCCCTATGGTCATGTGATCAACATTCAAGACACTTGCTAAATGATTCATATTTATGACGGTTGCAGTGTCCTGGAGTCATGTGATCACTGTTTGCGACCATCTGACAAGCAAAGTCAATAGGGAGACCAGATTCACTTAACAACCGTGTGACTAACTTAATAACTGCAGTGATTTACTTAACAAGTGTGGCAACAAATGGTCATAAAATGGGGCAAAACTCACTTAACAAATGTTTCACTTAGCAACATAAATTTTGTCATTTGTGATTGTAAATTGAAGACTACCTGTATTATAAAATGGGATTAGTGTCCTTTTTCCAGGGAGATCATGTACATTTTCAACTATTTGTCAGGCTGGCAAAGAGGAGACAGAAAAATGGCAGCAAGGAATAATCTTCATACTTCTTTTTTATGTGAGACCTTTGGCATAAAGGCTGGCATGAATGTGTGACTGTAAAAGTTGAAATAAGAAAGTAAATCTGGGATGGCAGAACTAGTATGGAAAAAAATAGCATGTTTTCTAGGTACATTTCCTACGGAAGTTACAAACCAGTGCTGGATTGCTCCCGGTTCAGACCAGTTCTTAGAACCGGTAGTGCCAGCGGCAGGAGGCTCCGCCCACCCACCCGGGATGCTTCTGCGCATGCACAGAAGCATCACACGCGCACGCGAACCGTTAGCAAAATCATTTAGAACCCACCACTGTTACAAACATACCTAATTCATAAATCGCTAAGCCAGTTTGATTAACCATGATTTGAGGAATAAACCAGAATTGACTAAGTTCAAATGCCACACCAAACCATTATGTGTATATTTAACAACTGTTTTACACTCAACAGAAAGGACAGAGCTGCAGACTTCCAAATTAGATTCCACAAAGTGCTGAAATGGATTTAAATTGTGTCTAGAATTGTTCAATAAATGATGTGGTATATCATAATGATCCAGCTGTTTCTTGGAATTGTAACCATCCTTAAACTTCACAGAACCAAAGTCCACTTTAGCTGAATTTGCACATCTCATTAAAGAGATGTCCAACTCTCTAGGTATGTTGATTTTCAATTCCTAGCTGAAGAGGTACCAAGTTGTGGAAAACTACAATAAACCATAATGTGATTTCTTATTGTGTTTTGTGGTTATTAAAAACAAATCCACCATTTAAGCAAACCAGGACTTTGTACAATGTGTGGCCTAGCCGTTATTTTAAAAATGCATCTCTCCTTCCTCATTATCCCAGATTGGGGGATGATGAGTAAGAAAACATAGTTTATTCAAAACCATGTTGCCAATCCGGATTAGGCCTGAATTCTTTATTTTCTTTTTGCTGTTTTTATTTGCTTTCCACCTTTTTTTCTCCCAAGAGTTCATTCTGGGGCATCAGTGTCCAGGCTGCTGTTCTTGGTGCCCTAACAGAATTTGTGTGGCCTGTGTTTTTTATTGGTTCCTTCTACAAAGTTTCCCTTCTTGGTGGGAAATCAAAAGGTTAACTGACAAAGACAGAGTCTTTAATCCTTATACTGATATACAGTTAGGAATTTCCCTGCCAAGATTCTCCAAAAATCCCCAGAAGCAGCTGAGATTAAACATCTGACAAATTCCAGAAATCACTCAACAAGAATAAGAAAACAGAGCTGACTCGGCTTGTGTATATCCTCGTAGCAAAAGTGTTTGGCATTCAACTGATCAGTTTTAGGTTCATACAGTGAAATAACTCTCCCAATTAAATTAATTATGCTTTAGCCCGGTCAACTCAGCCTATAGGCCAGTCAACCCAGCCTATGAGAGGCCAGAATGCCACAGTGGCTTGCTTTCTCGTGCATCAATTGCTCAGCGCTGTTTCTAAATTGCATAACACAACATTCCTTAATGCCAATATCTCTTCACAACCACAGCACTTCTGCCCAGCTTCTATGAATAAGGTCCTTGCAGATTTTTTCAATATAACTCAGGCTGGGGTCACACACTGCACTGCGGTTTTCCTGTTTCTGTTTAAGACTGAATCCATCCCAGAGAAGGAAACCTGTCCTATTATTCCAGATGGGAAAGGAGAAAGCATTTTGCACATGGTGAAAGTTACTCACTTTTAAAAAAATGTTCAGGGTGTTCACACAATACACCAAATCATCATGTGGTTAGATATTATGGTCAAGATAAATACAGGTAAACCCTGACTTATGACAATTGAACCCAGTTTCCATTGCTAAGCAAGCACTTGTTAAGTGAGTTTTGCCCCATTTAATGACCTTTCTTATCACTGTTGTAAAGTGAATCACTGCAGTTGTTAAGTTACTAACATGGTTGTTAAGTGAATCTGGCTTCCCCACTGACTTTGTTTGAAGGTTGTAAAAGGCTATCACATGACCACAGGGGTGCTGCAATAGTCGTGTGTGAAAAGCAGTTGTAATCACTTTTTTTCCAGTGTCGTCGTAATTACAAATAGTTGTAAGATGAGGACTACCTGTAATCACAGCCTCTTTTATTAAGCCTTGAATATATCCAGCTATGAACTTAAAAGCTTCCTTTGATTTGATCTGCAAATCTTGTGTGGCAGAGGCTGAGTGCAGAATACCTTCTCTGGTGTTTTGTTTGTGGCAACTTGCCATGAGAACGGGTTTTTTAATCAACTTGCCTGTCAGCACAGCTATTATTTCATGATTCCTCTAGGATGAAGTTAGGCCTCAGATTAACCAGGACAGAGGGTCCCCGCCCCTCTAAACGTCGGGGAAGAAAATCTTCCCTGCTGTGTAGAATGAAGAACAGGTCCTGTTCCTTGCCTCTGAGCACGTACAGAATGACACTCTTTTCCCACGACCCAATTTTTCCAGCCAGCTCAACTCAGGGGAAAGAGGCTGGATTCCGGGTTGAAGCGTGGGGACTCCGTTTGCCGAGGCCAACCAATTTGGAAGCCGGGCCAAGCCAGCATTGGAAGATTTGCGCGGCGCGGGGCTACTCGCCCGCCCCCTCTCTCCTTCCCTCCCTCCCTCGCTCCACCCTCCCTCTCCTTCGCAAGCCTCCGCAGGTCCCTCTTAAGAGCGCCTGCGCTGCTGGCCACCCGCCGGCAGGTCGCAGCTGTTGGGGCCGCCCGCCCGTTCGCCAGGGCCATGGCTTCCCCGGCCATCGGGCAGTACCCTTACCCGCTGCTGCTGGATAAGGAACAGCAGCTCTTCCTGCAGAGCCTGAGCGCCAACGAACGGAAGAAGATCTTCAAGCGCTCCGCTTCCAATGACATGAAGCAGCCGCCGCCGCCGCCGCTGCCGCCAAGGCGGAGGCAGCCGCAGGAGCAAGAAGAGCCGCAGCCTCCCCGCGCTGCGGGGGCCATGACCCAGTGGGGCGCGGACGTAGGCAGCGGGCTGGAGAAGGACGCTCTGCTGAAGGCGGGACGCGCCGAGGCTCTGCGAGAGCGCCCTGAGGAGAGCCGTGGAGCTTTACCCTTCGCCTCCTGCCGCGGGAGGCCCCTCGGGAGCGCAGTGGAAGCCGAGCGTGAGGCGCCCGTCGGGCAAGCGGCTGAGGACGGAGCCGAGGTTCGCGTGGCTCCCATCCCACCCGGAGAAGAGGATGCGCTCGGGGCTCATTTAATACCTCAGGAGTTGCCCGCTTCTCCCGGCCCCGCGGCTAAGCCTTTCCGCTCCGGTCAGCAGCACCACCATCACCACCACCACCAGCGGCTCCGACTAAGGTCCGGAGCTCCTCGCCTCCTGCCCGACGTGCGCACCATTTTCGAGCAGCCGCGGGACCCCCGAGTGCGAGAGGAGAAGGGAGAAGGGCACCGCTTCGAAGGCTTCACTCTCTGGAGGGGCTGGTGCGACCTGTGCGGGGAGGCTGTGCAGCAGCGGGCGCTCCGCTGTGCCAGTAAGTTGCTCTCGTCCCACCCAGCCCCGCTGTAGGGAGCCGCTTCCTCCCTTTTTGGCTTGAAACGTGGCAGAGGGGAATTATGTCCCGGGTCTGATCCTCCTTACCTGGATTTGGCAGGTGACATAAATATTCTTCCTGCCGGCCCTAAGCGATATAACCGTAGAGGGCCCGATTCATCCATTCTCCTCCTTTGGCCCTTGTTTACTGCATCCCCCGGCGTCGGGTTGCTCTTTTTTTTTTTTACTGGGTAGGAGTAAGTGGCTACTACTCATCGGTGTTCTCTTTCACTCCACAGAAGGGCAGCCCTCTCATTCTTCCTGCTTCTTTGACATCATCTTGTTCTTCTCCATCGTCAGCTTCCTCTCTAGCCAACCCCAGTTACTCCCTCCAGCACTTTGGGCTGGGAAGGCTCCTTTTGTCCCAGAGTGGGATGTGTGTGTGTGTTTGTGTGTGTGTTGTGTGTGTCTCCTCCATATATAAGTTATTGCCCAGGGCAGGGCCTGTATAACCTCAGTTTCCATCCTCCTGAAAGCTCTCAAAAAAGCCTGACAGAGACCTCCATCACTTTGTGGTACTTGAACTGATTTTCTTAAGAGCTTAAAAACTCTACAAGATACATTGAACTAGCTTTTGACTGTTGACCTGAATCCACATTTGTGTGCATGTCATCCTGTTTTGATCTCTTACAATTGGGCTTTCTTCCCATTTGAGGATGTCCTTTAGAAATGGCTGCATGGTGGTCAGTTCAATCATTAGAAGCCTGCCATCCTGCTGTTATCAGAATTGTGTTGATCTGTGTTCTTTAGTCTATTCAACTTGATCTCTGTTTACTGTTCTGTCCCACTGTTTAGGAATAAAAGATAAAGCCAATAGGTCTGAATTCTTGACAGTCTGTAAGTTTTAGATACTCTGTTCAGCTTTTCAGATAAATGACAGTAGTAATACAATGCAATGTTCTTATTTGGAATTGATGGATAATTTCTTTTTTTGTTTTCTTTCTGTGTTCCTGTGGGGAATCTTTTGCAATCTCTCCAGTGATGAAACTTGTCATTTCCCCCCTCCTCTTGTGATTTGTGTGATTGTAAAGACTATTCTGTTTCCACTGCTGGCTACTACATACTTATGCCTTTATTAGCCTTTTTAAAAACAGTATGGATAATGGGTATTTGCAATTATGTGCATGACTTTATTTGACCAACTTTTCTTTTCCAAACAAATGAGAGCATATGTAGAGAGTAAAATACTGGTGTGTGTGTGTGCTTGTGTGTGTGTGTATGTGTACACACACACACACACACAAACTTACATTTTTGCTGATAAAGAAATAAAGGGAGACTAGTATAGATCTATTTCAAGCTATTTAACTCTCATCAGCTAGCCATACTCTTCTGGAATTCGAACTTGGGTATGAAGGGTATGTCGAAGGGTATGGCTAGCTGATGAGAGCTAAATAGCTTGAAATAGATCTATACTAGTCTCCCTTTATTTCTTTATCAGCAAAAATGTAAGCTGGAAAATATGGTTTGTAGCCTGGATGGCCCCTGGAGTGGGGCTGAAAGGGAAAAGGAAGCAGTATGCTCCCTCCCATATTTGGGTATACCAGGTGACTCGACAGAAACACACACACATACACATACACACAAAATTTGTGTGTGTGTATGTGTATCTCTCTCTCTCTCTCTCTCTCTCTCTCTCTCTCTCTCTCTCTCTCTCTCTCTCTCTCTCTCTCTCTCTCTCTCTCTCATCTTCACCACAGATCGTCAAGTGGATTAATGAGGCTCAGGTCCTGTTTAAAAAACTAATCTATTGTATTTAATATAGAAAGCGATTAGTAGTTGAATCATGTACTGTACACAATTTTGCATCTTTTAGATTGATCTAGGCTTTATAACAATCTATTTTTCCCCTGAATTACTGCAGTAATGAATTCATTTTCTCTAACTACGAAGTCCAATTGGTTATCCAAAGGATCTGCTGGTTCTTGAAACCTAGCAAGGCAATCCTACACAGAGCTATTCAGAGGATCTCTTGAATTCAGTAGGACTTATGCCTAGGCCAGTGGAGATAACCCCACAGTCTAAGAATATTTAAATTGGCCCTACCAGATGAGAACAAATACAGTTCTCCAAATTGGCTATGAATACATCATGGATTTCTGTTTTGGGTATTTCATGCTTCTGTTCTATATTCTTCCTATAAATGCCGGAGGCTGGTTGACTTTTTAATATTTCGGTGGGGTGATTTTATGAGCAGCTTTCTAGAGTAACTACATAAACTGTTCACTGAAGGAAATTGCTCATTTATAATTGAGAAGTAAGTTGGAGTTGGCAGTATGAAAATATGTTTTTTTTTTAAATCCTAACATTGTTTCAAGCACACCTCTTTAAGTGATGCTGTAAGGCTTTAATCATTTAATGGGGATAATGAAATGAGTGTAGCTTTTAATGAAGATTAAAATTTCACCTTCAGATCTGAATGCCACCTTGTTTTTCGCTGAGAGATTCTGTGAAAAGAGTATAAATATGTACCGGTATTTTCTTTTTACTCCAGCTTTCTTAGCAACGAAGTATTTTGTCCTGCACTAAACACTATTGCAGCTGTCTCTTGAGTAACTAAGGGGTCTGTGCGAAAAGCAAAAGCAGTTGTATTTAGCATTAACAAGAAAAATAACAAGATAAATTTGAGGCTAAGCAAGTTACAGCTTCTTAAAATTATATTCACCTTTATTAATATAAAAAAAACCAGTTCACTGATTTCTGTTTTCCAGCTACCAAGCAATCTGTTAAAAATAGAAAGAGTTGACTTTAGCTTTTATGCTTTCCTAAAGTAAAGAATCAACTATTAGGGGTGTGTGTGTGTGTGTGTGTGTGTGTGTGTGTGTGTGTGTGTGTGTGTGTGTGTGTGTGTAGAGGTTATGGATGCAACTTAGATATCTCTATATCGGTCAGATTCACTTTTGCATATGTGGTATCCAGACTAGCTGTCTAAGACTAACGTAGTTGAAACTTTTACTTTCTCCATTCCCTTTTCTTCCTGGGTTTGTAAAGTCATTTTGTTGAGTAAATAGGGTTTTTTTGGAAACTAGAGAGGTGGCATTTGTACACTCTTACTTGGCCTAATAATAGTAGAGTTTGGGTTAAACAACTTGGATTTAGTAATCAAGAAAAGACAATCCCTCATTTTAATTGGTAGCACCTCTTGTAAAACTAGGATACATGGCTGGTTTTTTCATTCTTTTGCAGAGGAGTCTTGCCACTTTGGATATTGTACTCTTATACAGCCCACATTTTTGGCAAGTCGTAGAACTGCCACGGATTTTCCTTGATATCTTGACAGTATTGCAACTTGCTTCTCAGTAGCAGAAAAGCTTTCTTCTGCTAGATCCAAGATTTCCCTTCCTGGATTCTCATTTGTTCCCATCACGATTTTAATGGTTTGTTTTCAAGTTCATACTTGATTAAGGGCTAGTTTTGTGTTTGTTTTTTTGGTAGGACTGTATCTGCAGAAGAGTGGATGGGGGTTTAAATCTCTTCTTGTAGAGCCTTTTAAAAGAAAAGAGTAAATGGAAGAAAAAAAGAGTTCCATTGGGTTCTGCAGCCTCATATTAATGCTGTAGGATTATGCCCAGTCCTTTGATTTGGTTGCAAAGATATGTCAAATCTGGTCTTTTTTTTCCTTCAGCAAATGAAAGTTTGCATCCCTATGGAAAGTCTTTGTATTACTGTTTCCTTAATCCCTCTGTATGTAAGATTCTCTTTTGCTTATAAAGCTTTATATAACTTGTAATAAAGGCCTTTAATGTTTTAGCAACATTAAAATGACTTGACAAATGAATGTTTAAGTTAGAGTCAGGATGACAGTTTTCCCATCCTTGTTGTTTCTTTACTGGGGGTAAAGACGCTGAGAGATCTTGCTTGGTCTGCATTTTGAAAGAATCAAAACTGATCTAGCCTGTGAGTATTTTTTTTGAGGAAAATTCATATGTAAATCTTCTGTCACTGTTTTTTTAAAAAAATACAGATTCAACGCACCACTGTGCTTACCGTCCCTGTCCTACTGTCCTATCGTCCTCTTTTATTGGTACTTTTTACTTATGTTATGTTTATACAAACGGCTACTATCCTGTACATGTTTGACAAACAAACAAATAAAATAAATAAAAACTGGAAATGGGATGATAAGCATTCTGAATGAAATGTGCTGATCTGGCAATTCTATACCTTGGCAACTTTGAAATGTATGGACTTCAGTTTCACTTACATTCCATGCTGGCTGGAAAATTCTGGGAATTGAGGACCATACATTTTGAAGATTGCAAGGCTGACAAATATAGGAATAAGTTCTCTTACAATACTGCGACTTTGATCACAGCCTGATTGGGAGGTAACAGATGTAGAAGATCTGAGTTTCATTCTGCAGTGAATTTATCTCAGTTTGAACCTCTTGTTTGTATTTGAATCACTGGGAGCCGGTTCATATCCAACATATGAACATATCCTACAGCAGGTAGTCTTCAACTTACAGCCATTTGTTTAACAACCATTCCAAGTTACAACGACACTACATAAAGTGATTTACGACTGGTTCTTGCACTTACGATTGGTCATGATCATGTGATCAAAATTTGGATGCTTGGCAAATAGCATGAATTTACAATGGTTGCAGCATCCCAAGGTCATGTGATTGCAACCTTCCCAGGGGGTCTTGAACAAGCAAAGTAAATGAGGGAAGCCAGATTTACTTAACAACTGCAGAAAAATGTTTGTAAGATTGGACATGACTCACTTAATGGTCCCATTTCTTAGCAACTGAAGTTCCTATACCAATTGTCGTAAGTTGAGGGCTACTGTCGTTCAGTTTCAGCACTTGTTAAAGTTTAATATTGTTTGGTCTTGATGTAGCCGGTCAAATGAACCTACTGAATTTGGTTTGTAAACCATTGGTAATTTATATCCTGTCTTCCTGTTCATAAGTACTTAGGAATTAATGACTTAGCGTATTTTGTGAACTACTTAATTATGCTTGAATTTATACACTATATTGATAAACAGTCATGGTTTTAGTGCAATGTGTAAAGGTTCTTTATTATAGTGTAATGAAAGGTAACAGTTTTTTTACTCTGACACTGAAATCAAAATCATTTGGTGCATTTCTTTAATAGAGGTTCTATTTTCATACAAAGAGCTTAGCGCAGATTCCATGTAGCTTTTTATATTTAAGTTGGATATATTTAGGAAGAATTCCTACCCTTTAGATGCCAGGAAATAAATTTTGCCTGGTTTCTTTTCAATGGTTCATTTTTTAATACATAACTTTTATTACAAATGTTGATTGGTAAAATCTAATACAAACCAAAGGAAAAAAAACCGGAGACAAACAAAAAGTGCAAGGAAAAAGAAAAAAGTAAGAACACAATAAAGAGAAAAGAAATATATAAAGTGATTTCAAATCTTCATCATAACAAATATAAAAAAAATCAGAAACTCTTCACACACTCTAACATCTCTTCATCGCATATCCCATCTCTTATCTATAAACAAATTAATAAAACATATTTTCAGTCCTGACATCAACAGAAAGTCCATAAAGGGTAGCCAGAAGTAACAATGTATCTTACTTTAAACCTTGATCAAATAAACCAATATTATGTTCCTTCCTTTTGCTTCTAACAGTGTTACTCTTTATTCAAATATTGTTTTAGGATTTAATTTCTCTTCATTTCTTCTTTGTCCCATGTCACAGAGTTCTTCAAGGCATTAATATGTCTCTTTTGTAAATCTAGTAGGAAAAAATTATCCAAGTCTCTCTCTTAATTTGTCATTTGTATTTTTTTTATTTTGAAACCTGAGCCACTTTCTTTTGTAGATCCAATGAAACACCCTTTTATAAATCAGTCTCTTGGTCTGTCAGTTGTAAATCCATATTCAATACTATTTTGTCAGATAAAATTTGTTTTACACCTGACATTTGTTCAATGATATCTTTTAGGCATAGTTTATCCATAGATGCAGACATCATCACTGACATTGTTGATCTCATGGTTACTATTTTCTGATTCAATTTTTAAGAAATCTTCTCCAGTATTTTTAATTGTCATAACCATCTAGCAGAACTCTATATCTTACGTGTACCTAAAATCTTTAGTCTTCTCTAGTGTCCAGTTTTTGAAATTATGAAATTATTTATGTTGTGTCTTGTAAAAATCAAAACTATTTCTTATGAGAAATGGAATTTTACAATTGATTCCAAAATCAATTGTAAAAGTTATTGTAAAAGTTTCAATATTCCAACTTTATCTGAACCCTTAGTCCATTTATAACTTTTTAAAATTATAAATTTATTTAGCTTTTTTAAAATTTCAGTTTCCTTACATTCCTAACATTATGATTAAAATTTTCTCTTGTTCAGGATTAAAGACACACTCACCCTGCATTTTCAAACTTGTCATTCTGAAGGTCTCTAATAACTTAGAAGTAGTTAATGAGAAAGTTCCAAAATGATTAGAAAGTGAAATTTGTGAACTTGGTGTTAAAATATTATGCTGTGGTTGCAAGCATAATGGCTAATCCTGTCATTTCCAGGTGCTCAAAAAAACCTCCTGTTCTGTGGTCTCCTTGTGGAGAGCATTCATCCAGAGCACATGTGGGCAATTTCCCATCCTCTCCTTATTTGGGGAGTGTTCAAGGTTTAGGGGTTTGAGAAGGTCTTAACATGGGATGTAGGAAACCCATACAAACCTCATCTTTTCAAACTCTGAAATATGCCTTTCATTGCATTCCAGTACTAAATAGCCAAGCCTTCTCTCAACTGGGAATGTTCAGATTTAGTGCACTACAACTCCCATCATCTTTAGCCACCACTGCATTGGCTGGAGATGGAGATTTGTTAAGTTAGGTTTGGGGAAAAGTGGATTAAGATTGTCCCCTTCAGATTTGAAGGAGCACATTGGGGGACTTTCTTGCTTTGTGCACTCTTCAGCTACTTATTTATTTATATACCACCTTTATTATTATTATAAATAACCAAGACAGCAAACATATCTAATATTCCTTCCTCCTCCTGATTTCCCCAGTATGACAACTCTATGTGGTGGGTAGGGCTGAGAGAAAATGACTGGCCCAAAGTCACCCAGGTGGCTTTCATGCCTAAGGTGACACTAGAACTCGCAGTTCCCCAGTTTTCTAGCTTGGTGCCTTATTCACTGGGATTCTATGTTCTGTACTACAAAATAAATTTATATGCCATGTAAGTGAACAGG
Organism: Diadophis punctatus similis; assembly: GCA_023053685.1. Lineage (NCBI taxonomy): Eukaryota > Metazoa > Chordata > Lepidosauria > Squamata > Dipsadidae > Diadophis > Diadophis punctatus. The sequence goes on along the minus strand of JALIGW010000003.1, from coordinate 36,429,478 downwards.
CTATGTTGTTCTTCATGTGTAAAAATGACAATAGAAATAGCTTATCATTTTATTTTGTTCAGAGAACATTACAGCAGAGATTGAACGTTATGATAAATCACAGGGAAAGCTACATTGCTAATTAGATATTTTTCAGAATGAATTTTTTTTTATAATGTCACCTTTTCCTCATTTTGGAATAACACCCTGACAATTTCTCATCTATATATATAAAAAAGGCTCTGTGTGTGTGTGTGTGTGTGTGCGTGTGTGTGTGTGTTCCAGCATAACTTTAGAATGCCTCGAGCAATTTCAACCAAACTTGGTACACAGATGACTTACTATCTGGAAACATACTGTGGGGGTAAGACACTCCTAGCACCCCTAGGTGTGTGTGTGTGTGTGTGTGCGCGCGCGTGTGTATGTGCACGTATTCCAGCATAACTGTGGAACGCGTTCAGCAATTTCAACCAAACTTGGTACACAGATGACTTACTATCTGGAAAAAAATACTGTGGGGGCAAGACACCCCTAGCACTTCTAGGGATGGCCTTTCGGAACCATGGTCGTGTTCTGTACACTGAGCATAGCTCAGCATTTTTCTGATTAGGCCAGTACAGAGGCCTTTGATTGAGCGCACCACGGCCTAAGCAGATCGTCTGTCCTGACCTCACAGCTTCAGCCCGTGATCACAGGATCGTCCTTCGCCCCAACTCATCATGCAAAGAACGGGACCACCCCAGGGGTGGGTTCCTGCCAGTACGCTCTTACCTGTTGGTCGCCGCAGAACCGAAGAAGCCGGTGGCGTTCGCAGCATGGGGCTTCCCCCGCCCGCTTTCCCCTGCCCACCTGGACACCGCCATTTGCGTTCTTTTGCCCTCTGCGCAAGCAGAACGCTTTGCGCATGCGCAGAGGGCGAAAGAACGCAAATGGCGACGTCTAGGCGGGCGGGGGAAAGCGGGCGGGGGAAGCCCCGCGCCGCGAATGCCACCGGCTTCTTCGGTTCTGTGGCAACCAACAGGTAAGAGCGTACCGGCAGGAACCCATACCTGGACCACCACAAACCAAGGCGAAACAGGTATGGAGGCCAAAGAGGAGACCCAGCCTATTTCAGCAGGGGTGGAGGAGGCGCAGCATGGGCCAGCTCAGGGATTTATGTTCCAGTCCCAGGCCCAGTTTGACGAAATGGTAAAATGGGTGGTGGCAGAGGCAGGGGAATGGCGCTTCTAAATCCCCCAGCTGTCCACAGGTTCCGTAGCTGGGATATGAACAAGGTCTTTATACTTTTAAAACCCTGTAAATAAAATTGCTTTGATTTGACACTATAGATATAATTCATTCCTTTTCTTGTCTAATACAACATTGGGATAAATAAATACCCGGGCAACGCCGGGTAATCAGCTAGTCTATCATAAGAAGGTACAAAATCAGCAAAGGGTTTAGGTTAGGCTTTAAAGTGGACAAAATTAATGCCACTTCCAAAAGAATATTTTTTGAAATCCAAAAATGAAATGCTAGAAATTATTTCTTGTTGGCCTTCCTTTCAATATTGTGTTGCTTGCCTTCCCAATTCTCCTTTCTTGGTTTATGCTGATGTGGAATTGCTTTTCTTCCCAACAGACCCAGGTGGCTGGCCAGCCAAGTGTAACTGGTGCATTTTGAGAGACTGCAAAATGATGATTGCGCTACTTAAGTGTCAGTGGCATGTTGCTTGCAAATGAATTGCAAAGCACTGGGAACTCAGCTTGATGTGTCATTGGAATATCTCAGGTCAGGGAGAAAACTGTCTTAAAAAAAAGCTAAATAGAAGCAATTCCTGATGTCAGAGATAGTCTGGTTAAATATTTCTTAATTTTTAGAAGTAAATCAGATATTTATAGTAAAGGATCATAGAATATGTAGCATCAAAGCCAAGTCAAGGCAGGGAAGTAGGGGCAAATTTTAATTGCCTTATTAGAGAATCAGGCAATTGCCTAACCACAGCAACCAAGAATTGATGCATACATCTGAGAAAATGGATAAGCAGTTGAGTGACTTGTTCATGTCGGCCAGCCTTTTTGGATTAGTGGGTTCAACTGGTATTTTCAGGTGTTGTGAGGGCTCTTGTGAGAGCAGCGTAGTGGCCTAGTGGTGAAGGTACTTGTCTCTCAACCAGAACGTTCAGAGTTCAATCCTAGGTAGCGACAGACGTTTCTCTTCTAGGGTGCAAAGAACAAATATTTCCTGCGAACTCCATGTGGCATCAGGAAGGGCATCTGGCCAGTAAATGTTCAGCTACATCCAGTCACCCCACTCTATCCTTAATTAAGGGATTACCGCGTCATAAAAAGGAAGTTTTTGCAAAAAGGCTGATTGATGAGGTTTGCTTATATACAAAATATCTGCCATGGAAAAAGAATTATTTACTACAAGACTACTAACTCTTCTTCCAGCAGGACATTTCCACCTAATCCCTGCTTGCTTTTGTCCTTTTTCCAAACAGACATTGGGATGGAATTCCCTTTTAATTTTTTTTTTTAACTTGTGGGGCCCACAGGCATTTTCGGAAATAGGAATGCACTTTGCTTTGCCTGTCTCATATCAGAGAGAGAGAAGTTAGTGATTAATTAGAACAATTTGGTACCACAATATTATTTTGGGAATCAAATTTCTACCTCACTAACTCTAAATAGGTTAGGCCCACTGCAGTGAGTTAAATATCACAAGGTGATTTTCTGGAATACAGAAAAAGAAAAGAAGCAATTCTTCCCAGATTGCTCCAGAGGGAGGGGTGTTTTAGTCTGGCCCAATGTCAAATTTATACTAGGATCTGGTGAAAGGGCTTGCCACCAGGCAGACCTATAGTAGAAACTAAAACTATCCTCAGAATTAGTTCTTTTTAGATCAGGTTACTAATTTTTGCTTTTACCTTCTCATAATTGTCTCTTTATTCAGAGGAAGCACTGTAGTTGCTACATTTCTATATGATTCATATCATATAGAATCACTTTGTTTTTGCAAAGTGTTTAAGGTAACACATTCCTTTAGCAGGCGTGGGCCTTGTTTGGATGGTTCATGGCAGGAAATGATGGGTGTTATAATGAACAAATGCCTTTATAAAACAGGAGAGTTTGGAATGACGTTCCCTCTTTCTGCATTCACTTTATTTATTTATATATCACATTTATTATTTATACAAAAAAATTCAATGCAGCACATTCAACGTCTTCTTCCTCCTCTCTCCTCCACAACAACAACAACCTTGTGAGGTAATTTGGGCTCAGAGAGATGACTGGCCTAAAGTCACCCAGTTGGCTTTTATTTGTACTTTAAAACAAACAACACAGGCTCTTTCCAGGCTAGGTCTTTATTTTGTCAGTTCAAAGAGAAATTGTGGTTGAAAATATGATGTCAGGAGAGTCTAATTCTATTATTCTCTATTATCTATTCATAATAGCATTATAACTCACAGGCCTGTTTTAATGTCCTTAAAGATGCAGCATGTTAAGATTACTGGTTTAATTGTAGTCTAAGATAATCTTAATTCAAAACTAAAAAAAGATTGCGAAAGCTAAGGATATTTGAAAGAAGTTTTGCTAAAGAAAGAGATGGCTTCTGGCTCTCTCTTGACTGTAGCCTCTTCCGTTATGTTGCTTTATCTTATCAGGCAAAAAGTCCCAGAAATAGAAAGTTTTCCATGCATTACAGAAGCTGCCCTGGAAGTTTGTGGACTGCAGTGTTTGCTTTTAGTTTGAAGGAGGGAAAAAAAAGGAGACAAAAAGGCAAGGAAAACTGCAAGCGCAGGACTCTGAATTTTGTAACATAAATAAATTGTAGAGATAAAACATTTGCTGCTTTCGGTAACATTCCGCATTCAAGCACTTGCCTGCCTGTCTGCTGTGCCCAAAGAAACTATTGATCTTCTGTTAGAAGAATGACAGAGGGAGAAGGAGAAGCAGGAGCTGCAGCTTGCTTTGGATTAGTAACAAAGAGAATCCGTAAGCTCTTCAGACATTTTCCTAAGTCTAAGTCATGGTCAGAGGGTCTTCAACTCCGACTTAAGAAGCCCAGTAGACCTGTCTTATTGGTCAAAGGTAAGTTCTAATAGTTTCACCAAAAATATGTCCTGGCTAATGAAAGATATGGGGTGTTAGTTCCTGATGAAGAGAACGGAAGATGTCCAGTGCTACTTTGCACACTGTTTATAAAATGTCTTGATTAACTCAGACAACATTTTTTTCGGTAAAGTTTTGAGTTTTACTTGGGCAGTGAGTTGTATACTCTATGAGTTGATTAAGCAGACTAATGAATAAAGAATCTTACTCTATAGAAAACTATTTCATCAAGCTCACAAGTTAGTAATAACTGATAATAGCAATAATAAATTACTGTATAAATGGTATAGTGTTCTAGCAATGCTTTTGTGAGTTGCCCCCAAAAAACTCACTCGTATAGATTTGTGTATATTGTTGGTTTTTGATCATGTGAGTACAAACATTAAATTTTGAAGTGTAGCACTTAAATAGCATGTTTTTTCTTTTGCTTAAATAGCATGCTTTTTAAAAAAGTGAACATAGGGAAAATCATTGGAATTTCAAAACTTGCCTTCCGTTTGTGAAGATTTGAGAGAGACAAAGTCATAAAATAAAGTTAACAATTGTAAGATTAGCATATCTGAGGTGTACGGTGGTATAAATTGTTATTTTATGACTTTAAAATTATTTTTGATGGGAAAAAATAGACTTAATAACCAGTATGGATTCTATTTTGTTCTAAAGACATTAGAATTACATGTTTTATTTAAAACATATCTATATTGTTTTAATTTGAGTTTGGATTAGAAATATCTTAATAGTATTTCAGCTATATTCTTCTTCAAACTATCTCATGGTAGAATCTATACTGAGTTATCCTGACAGCCTGCTGACTTCATGGAATGAGAACTGGCTTGCTATTTCAAACAGGCCAAACATTTCCCTTATTCTCTTTCCCTTACTCTTTTGTGAAGATGAAAAAAAATAGATTTAATATAATCAATCAAACATGGATAGTTAACAAGGATCAGCAGGGTAGCTGTAATCCAGAGACATCCAGCTGGGGCAGTCTTCTATAAGAACTGCCATTTTTTCCTCTGACTGCTATTTTACACATTGACTATAGTAATTATGGGGTATTATTTTTGCCCCTGTGATTGAATTTCAATGCAATAAGTGTAACCCATTGTTTAAGTGGATGAGCAGGAGAGTATAACACCCTTCTAAGATTTTACTGTATTGTTCAATGATAACTACCCTTATATGTGATCATTTATTCTTTTATTATGTTTCCGTTTACAAGATATAGACAAATCTGGCTTAAAAGACATATTTTAGTCTAGGAGCTTTATGTACTAGTTTTATTTAGCAGTATTTTGCATTTGCTATTAATGTAAGTTGGCTTTCTCAGTTTTTCTTTTGAATTGCCCATTTAGGTCAATTGAATTTTAATATACAAATATATGGAGGTTGAACTCTAAACCACTACCATGTTTCCCCGAAAATAAGATCCTGTCTTATATTTTTTTGAACCCCAAAATAAGCGCTTGGCCTTATTTTCGGAGAGGTCTTATTATTTTGGGGCGTGTGGAGCAAGACGGGGCTCCTCTTGCCGTCTTACCTGATTTCCAGCTCTGTCTCCCTAACCTTAACCAGAGGAAATGGTATTTTTGGGGGGAGGGCTTATTTTCGGGGCAGGGCTTATTTTCAGGGGGAGGGCTTATTTTTGGGGAAACACATTATTAAGTATCGATTAAGTACAATTTGTTCTGATGAAGATTTGGCTATCATGTTTAGTTGTGAACATGGAACATGAATACTGAAAGTGATTTTTCTGACTTAGATGAAAGATTTACTTACCGTGCCTGTATTTATATTACAGTATTAAAGATTTAAATTCTAATTAGTATAAAGCATTCAGAATAATTGCAAAGATAGCATATTTCATTAAAGTTGTAAGAAAAGCTCTCATTTTGCTAAATTTAAGAGTTGGTGATATGTTTCACCTTGAAACCAGTTGTTCTTTCTGAGCTATGTCATATTGTTTCAACCTAAAGCTGGTGTTCTGTTTCTAAAATTAGCTTTCTCATCCAGTCACGAAAGCCATTACATCTACTTGGAAGGTGATAGGGAGTACTGCTTTTAACTATAAGTGAGCCTCTCCACTCTGGCATTCTCCAGATGTTTAAGGATTGCAGGTGCTAGATTTTCCAGGTAGCATGACATAGAATTCTGGAAATAAATCTTGTGACACATATTGAAGGTACTCAGTTGTAGAAAGCTTCTCTAAAGAAATTCCTAATCACTGCAGACCTGATAATTGAATGTAAGAAAAACAGGACATTATCAGGATTTTGAGATAGGCATACTCATTTTTAGCTAATTCTCAGATGAGGAACCAGAAAGACTGCCAGGATACATGTTGCAAGTTAGTTACTGAAAGGTCTATGTGGAGAGAAACCAAGGAAGATATGACATTGAGAAGGCATCAATCACAAGAAACGGTAGGAAGGATTCTTTTATTAGCAAAAGTGGAAAACAGGATTTAAACAAAATTCAGACTACTTTCTCTGTAAATCTCTTGAATTCAGGGGTGTCCAATCCTTTGGTGGCAAAAGGCCATCCTTCTCCTTTCAAGAGTCTGATCATTGCATAGGACATGGCAGCTCATCACTGCAGGCAGGATTTGTGGTTTTGGGAAAAGTTTAAGGAGTTATTTTTTTAATTGTGATATATGTGTTTTAGGGCTGACATTCCCCATAGCTAATAGACAGCACAGTTTTCATCTGTTTGCAATTGAAAATAATGGAGATTTATGCCTTAGCTTCCAGTAACTGCAAAAAGAAAAAAAAAATCTGTGGCTCAGGGGCCACAAAGTGCCTGTCCTTGTTTTAATAACTAGTTACACCCTGGTTTCTATACAAGGTTGCAGTTCAGTTCTGAGATAGTCTTCAAGGCCAGTCAAATCACATTGTCCTGAGAGGCAGAAGATTCAAGGACATATTTACCTGGGTGTCACTGTAGTTAATGATAGTACTTACTGCATAACATGTTATTGAAACAATTGTTAAAAGATTTTTCACCTGGAGAGAGCAGCAATGTTATGGTTCCCCTTCTGTAGACCCTTTTTGGTGCCTGTTAGAGGATATCTGTTACAATGCTCTAACAAATACATTGCTTTAGTTGGATTATTTCTTGCCCAGTTAGATGAGATTTAAAAATGCTTTTTGCTATTAGCAAAATTAGGGCTGAGGTAGAGTTAGGAAGTAACAAATAATATGCAGGGGTATGCCAAAATTAATGTGGAGAAGATAAATTGCGGAAGGGGTCAAGGAGCCATTTCCTGTGGTTTTAAAATTCATGGTACCTGGTTTAAAAGATATTTGCCTTCTACAGATGGTTCTCTCTGCCATGACAGTGCAAGAAGTTCCTCCTCTTCCTCTCTGTATAAGAAAGAGTCTTACAATTTGAATCAAAGTAGTTTTTTGTAAATTCTGAACTGGTAAATGGGTTTCAGCAATCCACAGAAAGTTCCTGTTTGATTCAAATAATAATAATAATAATAATAATAATAATAATAATAATAATAATAATAATAATAATAATAATAATAATAATAATAATAATAATAATAATAATAATAATAATAGCAGCAGCAGCAGCAGCAGCAGCAGCAGCAGCATAGGTTCTCCTAATGCAACAGAGGAAGGGAAGTCTAGATCACTTGCTGGAAATGGTGTGCAAGCTTCTTTGAATCAGAGTTGTGTTTTAAAATAATTTTCTGCAGCTCATGTTTTTCCATGGAAACTTTCATTTACCGGTAATACTTGTAAGCATTTTTCAGTGACAGTTAAACACTGGAAATAATGAAAAATAGTTCTTCTATATTACAACTTGTGTCTCTGGCTTCAGCTTGAGTTGCGCTGCATAGTATTCTGGTGTATGTCAGTAGTACTCATTTTATGGAAGTAAAGTAGACTGGGAATAGTAGAAGGTTTGCAGTCTGGATAAATCACACACCTAAAGCAGTAATTAAAAAAATAAAAACATCAACATGCCACTTTAATCAAGAAAAAGTTCCATTCTGAAGAGCCTTGGAAGCACTCTTAATTATTGCATCATGTATACAGTTGAAGATATATTCGAAATTGGCTTGAAATGGAAAAAAGTGCACTATTGGTGCCGTCCCAACTAACCCCATAGCATAGAAAGCAATGAATCAGCAACTCCTTCCACATAAAGAACTTTGCATTGAAATTAATTGATGACTGCCAAACCAACAAAATACTGACTTCAGAATCAGACATTAATGAATTATTTTTTTAATATATTATAATAGAACAAGCTTTCAGTTCTTTTAGAAAAGAAAGAACATGAAAGCGTGTGTGTTTTTATGTGTATAAATCCTTGTGTCTTTTAAATGAATAGGAAACTTTAAGATTTGAATTAATAGCTATTTGGAAAATCCTGGACTTGGGAGAACAATGCTTTTGCTTTTATAGAAAAGCATAATAAACAGTTGTTTTCTGTTTGAGATGAAAATTAGAAAAAAACCCTCATTTCTAATATTCATTATTTGATGGAAAAACATATTAGAAGAGTCTTGCCCAACATGATGCCCTCCAGGGTTTTGGGGATTACAAACCCCAGAATTTCTAGCTCTTAGAGATCCCCAAATCATAAAAATACTAGATCCTAAAGATAGGATTAAACTATACATGCACCCACACCCTATTATTGATATTAATGTGGCTGAAACATGCAGCTTGTTCAGGATGGACCAAAATGGATTTTCTTGTACTTGAGGAAAATTGCCTTCACTTTGCAATCACCTAAATATGAAGGGTGGCAGATCAGACCGAGGGCTGCTTATTCTAGCATGTTGTTTCCCACAGTGGTCAGTTTGAACCCGAGGAGAACTGCCTTTCTCTGCTGGTCTGCCATGATGTTGTTTTGTAGCACCTGGTATTTACATCTGGCCTTGAATATGATGTAAATAATCTTTTATTCATTTATTGCATGAATTGCTGACCATTGCCATTTCCACTATCTCTATGGCCCTTTCCTTTGAGATGAATCAAACATGAAATGGTTCTCATGCTTTCTTTTCGTTTCCCTCATATAATCTGCCTGTCCTTTCATTCAAAAACAAAACAACACACTGTAGATGAGTGCCAGACAAGAGTGAGGGACTTTGATCTCTTCTAACTACGGTAGCAAATTAAAATGAACCACCTTAGGCCTCCTCGGTGTATACAATCATGGAATGAAAAGATTTATGTTCTTAAAAGCATGTTCTCATTAATGTAAGAAGAAACCTATGGGCTCATACCAAAGATCTATGCAATCCAGTATTCTGTTCTAAAGCTGGTTAAAAAGATACCTTTGAGACACTCAGAAATAAGATATGTATGCCCTGGTTGATGAGACCGATCCCGAGGAGCCTCCCTCTGTTAGTCAATTCTAAAGAGTTCCCTGGTTTATTTTTTTTTAAAAAAATTGGAGATACATGTAGTCCTTGACTTATAACTCTTCATTTAATGACCATTCAAAGTAACAATGGCACTGAAAAAAGTGACTTAATGACCAGTTATGACCTTGCAGCATCCCCACAGCCATGTGATCAAACTTCAAGTGCTTGGCAACCACCATGTATTTATGATGGTTACAGCATCCTGGGGTTCTGGAATTGTCATTTCCAACCTTGCTAGGGAGCTTCTGAGAGGCAAAGTTAATGGGGGAAGCCAGATTCACTTAACAATTTGGGCTACTTTGCTAGAACCTATCCACCTAAAATGCTTAGCCCACTCATCAGCTGCTAATCTAATCAAATCAAATCTCTTACTGGTAGTTTAAGCAGCAGCACACAATCATACTAACTGGATCAGAATACAGAATATGGAATAACAGAGTTGGAAGGGATCTTGGAGGTCTTCTTGTCCAACTCTCTGTTCAAACAGGAGACCCTGTACCATTCCGGACAAATAGTTGTCCAATCTCTTCTTAAAAATCTCTAGTGATGGAGCACCCACAACTTCTGGAGGCAAGCTGTTTCACTGATTAATTGTTCCCACTGATAGGACAGCAACAGAAAATTTCTTCTTAGTTCTAGGAGTCCTGGTGGCACAGTGGTTTGAATCAGAGGTGGGTTCCTCCCTGTTCGTACCGGTTCTATAGAACCGGTAGTAACTTGGTGGCCTGGGTCGCTAGAACCAGCAGCGACCCAGGCCTGCCACACCCCCAAGCCAGTTCTCCCAGCGGGCCATAGGCGCCACCATCTTGCTTTTAGCTTCTGCGCATGCACAGAAGCTTTTTTAAAGTACTGCACATGCACACGCATGATTCGCAATGCGCACACACCCCTGCGGCATGTCCCTGAGCGAACCGGCAGCAAAGAAAACCGGAGCCCACCCCTGGTTTGAATGCAGTATTGCAGGCTAACTCTGCCCACAGAAGTTCGATCCTAATGGGGCTTGAGGTTGCCTCCATCCTTCTGAGGTTAGTAAAATGAGGACCCATATTCTTGGGGGTGATATGCTGTCATTGTAAACAACTCAGAGAGTTCTGTAAAAACACTATGGAGCAGTATATAAGTCTAAATGTGATTGCTATTGCTAAGTTGGATCTCTGTTTGATAAGTTTCCATGCATTACTTTTGTCTTGCTCTCAGCAGCTTTGGAGAATAGGTCAATCTCTTTTCTGTGACAGCTCCTCATATATTGGAAGACTTCTATTGTGTCACACTTAGTCCTTCCCTTTGTTAGACTTCACATACCCAGTTCCCACAATTGACTATTGTAGGCTTTAGTCTCCAGTCCTCTAATAATCTTTGTTGCTCTTATCTGCACTGTTTCTAGAATCTCAACATCTTTTTTGTATATGGAATGTTATATAACCACCACCACTCGGTGGTGACTAAAACTGGATGCAGTATTCCAAGTGTAATCTTACCAGTGCAATATAAAGCTGTACCAGCATTTCATGTGATCTTCAAACTATCACTCTGTTGATGCAGCCAGGACTGTGTTAGCTTTTTTGGCAGCTGCATAAGTGGTTGTCCACTAGGACACCTAGGTCCCTCTCATAGTTATTGCTGTTGAGCCAGATACCACCTATTCTATATTTGTGCATTTGGTTTTTCTTGACCTACTTCTCTCACCACTGAATTGCATTTTGTTGGATAGGGCCCAGTATTCAACTCTGCCAAAGTTCTTCTGGTTCTTGAGCCTATCTTCTAAGGTGTTGGCTATTCGCCTCAGCTTGATGTCATCTGCAAATTTGATGAGTTCCCTTTCTTAATACCTCATTTAAACTGTTTATAAAGATGTTGAATGAATACTTGACCTAAAACAGTGGTTGGTCAGCCATTCATTAATCTGTCTGGTGGGGATGCTGTATATCCCTCATATTTCTATCTTACCAAGAAGTAAACTGTGCTCTACTTTGTCAAATGCCTTACTAAAGTCTAAATACACTATGTCCACAGTATTTCTGTGATCCATTAATTTAGTCACTTTGTCAAAGGATGCAATAAGGTTTGTCTGGCATGATCTGATTTTGACAAACCCATGCTTGTAAAAACTTTGCTTGCTTCTAGGTGTTAGCAGACCCGTTGCTTGATTATCTTTTCCAAGATCTTCCCAATATTAATGTCAGGTTGATAATTATTTAGTTTCCTGGATCAGTTTCCCCCCTTTTTGAAGATTGGAACTGCATCAGCTCTTTTTGAGTCCTCTGATAGTTCTCGGTACTCCAGGATTTTTGAAAGGTATGGTTCAATGGTTCTGAGATCACATCTGCCAGCTCTTTCAGAATCCTGGGGTGTAATCCATCTGGTCTCAGTGATTTAAACTCATCTAGAGTGGATAGGTGTTCTCTTACTATTTTCTTACCTATTTTTGGTTTGTATTTCTAATCTATCTTTTACAGTACTACTTTTGACACATTATTTTTGCCTTTTGTATGAAGATCAAAATGCACCATCTGGGAATATGGAGTTCTTGCCTACCATCTCTTGGGTACTTTGCTCCAGAAGAATACTGGCAAAGTTTCATTACATCGTCCCGCTCGCTTCTGATTAGTCAGTATAGTTTTGGCTTGGCTGTATAATACTATCTGTGCAGTATATTCTGCGCTGCAGCCAGTTGATGGGGTTTAGATATTCCTACAGAATGACTGACTCTATGGGATTGAGTTTCCTTATGCGTAACTGCATTTGTTTTGAGCTAAATTTAATCCTTTTAGGGCTAGTTGCCTGAATCAGTTAACTATATATACTAACGTCTCCACTGAGACTAACAATTCAACTTGTTATAAGAAGACAACCAACATGAAAGAATAGACACGGTCAAGGTAAGTATTGTTTTCAGCTAAATTAAGCAACCCATATTACTTCTATGTTCAAACATGTTGCTTATCTCCAATCCTACAATAACTAAATCCCCATAACCTACCATCAGTCTGAAGTAGCCAGGTTATAGTATCATGCTAAATTGTAACATCTATTGTTGATATATTCTGTGATATAATCAAAAAGAAGCAGGCCGTGTATTGGAATATATGTAGTTGTTCAATTAGACATTAAGAGAAATAACACAAATTGTGATATAAAAAAGGAAAAAGCAAATATGGAGGAGATCATTCTAATGATTAAATATTCATACTTGCACTTTAACTATTTCTGTCCCGTTTGCCCTCAATGAAATTGGTCCTTTCCTTGTACTGCATTCTGCATAGGAAGAAAAAGGTTTAAATGAAAATACCATGGCTTAAAAATGATGTGGGCTGAAAAAGAGCTGAAAAATAAATTGCTTGTAACTATTATAAGTTGTACAACAATATGCAGCAGTAAATCCATCTTTCTTGCCCATTAGTTGATTAAAAATGCATTTGAAAGTGAAATCCTGTCTTTCCCCCTTACACGCCGACAGAATGGGAAAGGAGGCTCAGAAGCATTAGAACAGATCTATGCAACGTGTCTCAGTTTTGCTGAGGCACTCTTGATTAATAAGCTTAATTGACTGTTGAAGTACTTGACCAATGTGATGATTGAAGCAATGGATTTCCTGCATTAGTTCTGAAAGCCTCACTTAAAGATAGTAGTATTCAGTTCACAGACTAAAGCATTATTGTGTAATTGAGGACTGCACTTGTGCATCATTAATAAATCTGTTCCTATTATATTCACCTGAAAAGAGGACTAGTTTTTCCCTAAATAATTAACCTTTAAAATTGAAGGGATGGTTTGCTGTTTGAAGGGATGGTTTGCTTACAGAGAATACACTAACAGGGGTATTTCCCCCCCCCTCTTTCTTTTTCTGGTGGGATTATTGTGAATTCAGTGTAATTGGGGGGGGGGGGTAACAAAAATATGGGAATCACATTTTCATTAATTCAAATAAACATGTATACAATTTAGTTATGAATGCTCCAAATATCTGAAAATATATTACACAGAAGACTGGGACTCATTCTTTAGCGTAACGAGAAAGGATGCAATGCAATGGTTTTAAATTATTAGGAAATCAGATTCCAAGTTGAATGTAGGAAAACCTTTTAATTCTAAGAGCAGTTAATAGAAACAGTTTCCAAAGAAGAACGTAGTCTCCTTCATTGTGTTCAGGAAGAGTCTGGACTGCAATCTATAAGGAGCTGGGGTGGTGCAGTGGTTAAATGCTGCGACTGCAGGCTGACTGCTAGTTCAGCAGTTCAGCTGTTCAAATCTCACCAGGCTCAAGGTTGACTCAGCCTTCCATCCTTCCGAGGTGGGTAAAATGAGGACCCAGATTGTTGGGGGCAATATGCTGAACTCTGTAAACCGCTTAGAGAGGGCTGTAAAGCACTATGAAGCGGTATATAAGTAAAGTGCTATTGCTATTGCTATTGCTTTCACTCAAGACTTAAATCTTGGCCAAGGGATTCAATAGTCTTAATAATGTTTTCCAACTATCTGTTTGTGATCTAGTATTTAAAGAAATATTTTAACACATTCTTTATAGAGTACAAGTAGAAAAACTGCTAAAAAGCATTTGATTGCAGTCAGCTACCATTTATATTTTCTAAGAATGCCTATGCAGACTATCTAAGATTACTTTGTATTATTGTTATTGCTATTATGTCAGCTGGGCTAGAAATGAGAACCATTGGTGACCATGTGCACTCTGATTTAGAAAGTTATCATGGAGACCTTTTCAAGAAGGCTTTTGACTGAAGTCTGTGTTCCAACTGTATGTGATAAATAGGGTATATGTGTTTTTCTATAAGGAGAAAACACTAACTAATTTCTCCTAAACAATTATTGTCTTTTGGAACTTGTTTCCTAAAATGTTTCTTTCATTCCATTGTAAAAAATAACATGAATTATGAGAAGATATGAAATATGAGAAGGGACCTAGTTTAGTGTAGTGGCTAAGGCACCAGTTTGGAAACCAGGAAGCTGTGAGTTCTAGTTTTGCCTTAGGCATGAAAGCTGGCTGGGTGATCTTGGGCCAGTCACACACACACACACACACAATCCAACTCATCTCACATTCTCACAGGGTTATTTTGTGGGGAAATGAGGAGAAATTAGGTACATTCACTGCCTTGAATTATAAAAATAATAAAGATGAGATATAAATAAGTATTCCAACTTCATTTAGGCTAAATATTTTCTAGACCCTCCCTTGCTATTCTTCTGGATTGTAAATGGGGCTTACAGTGCTAATCTCCAAACTGATGTGAAGCATCCTTTACTACATAGCAGCTCTTGCAACTCAGATGCTTACTGCCACTATTACCGTATTTAGTATATTTCCTTTTATTTCAGTTTCTTCATTTAAACAAATAATGATGTTGCTCTTGCCCTAAAACCTAAGGCATATCTAAGCAAAATTTGCTCCAAATAAAAATATAACAATTATCTCATACCAGATAAATGCTATAAATGGTACATTACCACATTTTTTTTCCTCTTGGGATTTCTTATACTTTTGCCTTGCAGAAATTTACCATCCCTATTTCATATTTAATCCCTGAATTGGTTGTGTTACACAGTTGGATAGAGATGCAATTTTTACAAGAAAAGTGGAAAGTATTCCTTTCTTATCACCGCTACTTTTTGTTAGCTATGGCATGATGCACAGTCAGTTTCAGGGATACTGAATGCCCCTTTGACTCTGGTCCCCATATCCAGAGTGCTAGAGGTAAAAGAAATAGCGATTCCGAAGGGTTTGCACGGTATTCTACAACATTCTAAAATGTGTGTACATGTATACACACATTTTATGTTTGTGTGCTATAGTAATATTAACAGTGTAATACAGGGTCCTGATCATTTTTCATATATGTTGGCTGATATCCAAAGATTGTTATTTTATATTTATATAATAATCTCGTCATTCTAATACATAGAAACATTGTAACTTTATTTTTTGATATAGATGCTGGTGTTAGGTGAATGAGGAAAGGAAGAAGTAACATACAGAATACTTTTGGGAAAGTGAATATAAAGTGATATATAACAAAAAATAATTCAAATCGAACAGTAAAAAAGGTTTTTTAAATATACAGCATAAAAAAAATTCCATCAAAATCCTGATAGGAACCTTCTACCGGTTAAAATTATTGAAACTTGAGGGCCTGTCTAAATAGACTGGCATTCATGGCTAGCCTTCAAAAGTATTATTAACAGCAGGAAAGTTCAGCTTCTCAATGTATAATAATGTTAATAAAAGATTAAGATGATGGAGCAAAATGCCAACTCACTGGGCTTTTACTTCTTTTTACTTCTTTTACTAATTAGTGATGTATAAAGGAATCTTTTCTGATGTCTTCCTGACAGGGGATAATAATAGAAGTTAATAAGGAAACCACATGTTAGAAGCCAGGAGATCAATTGCAAGAAAAGAAAAAGAGTTAAACATACATTGGGTCATGAATGGAGAAAAGTCATAGAAATTTCAAATTGTACAAGGATTTTGAAGAACCAACATTTATGACTATTTAAATTAAACTCAAGCATGTGATTGAGTTTTGATGTATTTATAATGCCCCACCTTCTATGTATTATTTTAATTTTAACAATTTAACAAAGTCTGATTCTTACTTATTTTCCAAGGTGAGTCCTTAGGCTTTGCCTCTGTCAACACAATTGTGCCTTTGTACTTAGGGACATTTCTTTCCAAGTGCAGTTCTCCTTTCAGTTCATACAGACACTTGCCAGTATCTTGCTCAGTTCTCCTTAAATTTATTTATTTATTTATTTATTTTGTTATTCTTATATGCCGCCCAACTCCCGAAGGACTCAGGGCGGCGTATAAGAGGTTAGGTAGCAACAGTTCAAAAATCAGCCATATTCCAGTAAACACTCAAAGCCCTTTACTTTTCATCTGAAGCAGCAGCGTATGGGTCTCTTCCTTCTTTCTGATTTCTGTATATTAGGTTGATTCATGGCAACTGAGCAGAATATTCAGTCAAATCTCTCAACTCAAAAGTCTTTTAAATTAGCATTTTAATGCTCTACTGTCTACTCCACTAGCTAGATTTTGCTTTCTTGCAACCATGGCACCCTACCCTTTACTTCCCTTTAGATCAGGGGTGGGTTCTACTTACCTTCCGCACCGGTTTGCATTGTGACGGAAGTGCACGTTTTGTGCGCGCACGAGCGAGTGAAGCAAGCACACACACATGCATCCCTTCCCGGAAATGACCCTTTGCGCATGCGCAGTACTTAAAAAAAGCTTATGCTCATGCGCAGAAGCAAAAAACAAGATGGTGGCGCAAAAGAACCAGTTCGGGGGCGTGGCAGGCCTGGGTCGCTGCCGGTTCCAGCGACCCAGGCCGCCAAGTTACGATTCTACAGAACCGGTCTGAACCGGCAGGAACCCACCTCTGCTTTAGATTATATCATTTCCATAATATAGGACTTTAAATAAGACTAGATTAGAAGGACTAGCATTAGGGATTTTAAAAATTATTCTTCATCTCTGGGAAAAATCTTTATCACTATCCAGTGGTGACAAAGTAGCTGTCATCCAGAACTGGAAAATTCATATCTGAAATGTTTATAAAATGTTCTTCATTTCCCGATAATGTGCTTTCCATGTGTTGTCTTGCATTTGAAGAGCATTTTTGCAATTGTAGAACTAATACTGTATTCATTTATGAAAACAGTTCAGATAGAATATCTCATAATTGCTTTTTCTTTCCCCCCCAAGAACTGCACACTGTTTTGCCAGATTATACAGATTTAATGCAGCAGACAATTCCAAGTAGATCAATGTTTTACGTTCTGAAAGCTATTCAGATCCTGAGAAGAGCTGCTTGATTCCTAAACCTTCTGACCAGTTCCTTCCTTTTTTATTATTTTGGGTTCAGAAACTGGAAATTTTGGCTGGCTTGCACAATAATAAATTCCTAGGGGTGTTTAGCAATTTAAATTCTCTCATTAGTCATCTTTACCTCTATAGAAGATGTAGATTAGCAGAATCTTTGGAAAGAATGTAGGTATTTTGATCTGCAATGTAGCTCTTTAGCCCTTTCTCAGTAAAAATAAATGTGATAATAAATGTGTTGGTTCTTAAAGTATCACAAATCTTTGTTCTTTTTGTTGCAAAAATTAACATGGCTTTCCTCTGGAAACTTCAACATGATGAGAGGGATATGTGTGCAGATACCAGTGGGATCACACATGCAGTATATTGAACCAGAAAGTTGTGTAGCCCCGTATTCTAACAAGCTTACAGCCATTGTATATGTGCCACTTCTGTGTTCTTTTTTTGATTTATTCTTCTGCTTCTCTGAATTTCATATTCCTTTTCAGCTGATGTGTAGTGGAGCTATTCAACGTTGCTACATATTTTTTAGCCCTTCTTTCCTCATAATGCAGTGCCATTGTTCTATTTCCTTTTATGGATTGGGAAAAATGCTCTTGTCACATTTCATTAAATGTTTTATCTCCACTTTGGCTTAAAGTAGCATTTGCCTCCCCCGCCTTTTCCCTCTGCCATTATTAATAAATGCAGAATTTGTATGATTGTACCCTTACAATTCTTAATATATTTTATTCAACATGGATGAAAAGAATAAAAAGGCAGATCCTGAAACCTCATTATACACAGGTAACAGCCAAAGTCTGGGACTATAAAATAGCTATTGAGCATAGTATTGATTAGATGCAATTAAGTGAATTCTCCTTCCAAATATAAAGGCACTCCAACACCAGAAGTAAAAATGGGGAAATGATAAAAAAGAGAGGCCCAGGTATTTACTTACAATCATTCTGTGCTGCTTCAATTTATCAGATTCGAAATGGTACATAGCAACAATTTGCATAATAAAATCCAATCACAACCTCCATCACAGCAGTCATCCTGAAACAATATACAAGGTACAGTATCTTACAATCATAAAACTTTAAAGACTATTTTGAATGGTCAGGGGCCATGAGCGTATGCTTCCGAGGGCATCTCTCATAGAGAGAGCCTATTTCTATGCCTCCTTCCTTCAAATAAGTAGAGAACTTCAGTATGCATGTCTATTTAAATATACTGGGTAAGCAGATAATTAAGATCCAAACAGACAGGCATCTTGTTCATAACATGCTGAATGTAACAGCTATTGAAAAGAAGAAAGTCTGGTTCATTGATGTTGATATACTGGATGATGCTTGGATTGATGAAAAACAATTGGAAAAAATAATAAATGTAGATTATAGATTAACAGAGTTGGAAGGGACCTTGCAGGTCATCCCTGCCCAAGCAGGAGACCCTACATCTGCCTCTACCTAGGATCGAACTCACAATAGAAGTTGAACACCCCTGAAAATGAAATCCATTGCTTACATCAGGATTTGAACCCTCAGAGCAAGGCCTAAGGGACCCTCTCGATATCTGGAAATATTTAATTTATTGGACCTGAACACACTAATTTTACAAAACAACCCCAAAAACCCAACAACCCCACCCTGCTTGGAACTTCTTATATTCTTAGTGGCTACCTTAATAATTCTTATGTCTTTGGTTTAGACTTGAATTATTAAGTTTCCATTAAACTTGGACTATGAGTCTAATCATAGATTACCCACATAACAACAACAACAATAATAAACCTTTTACACTGTTTCTGTTATTTTATAGTTTATTTAATATCCAGGCTATGTGTATGCATGTGTATTTATGAAACGGAGGGAGGAAGGAATTTTCCAGAACACAGATGCTACTCAAGAATCATGTAGTGCAAGATCTGTTGTTTGCCATTTCATCACAAAGCCACAGCATCCCATAATTACAAGAGTAAAAGGAGATGCTTGAAGAATATTATGGTTCTAGTAACCAATAAACTACAATCATAGGCTTCAATTGATGTTGTAAACATGCACCTATTCAAGCAATCAATTGTTTTTGGTTTAAAGTGTTTCCTCTCCCACCCATCAATTCTCCAGGGGGAAAAGCACTCAGTAGCATTCCCTTCTGTCCCCTTATTCACTTGCTAATTTTCAGAAGTCAAGTTCACAACCTAGCCTAGACAGACAGTTTATATAGAAAATTATATATATTAGTTTAATTATCCTTAGTGAAGTGTCTCACAGGTAAAGCAGATTGTAAAATATAAAGTTATATTCTTAAGGACAGTAGTATTCAAAGACTGGTTGGTAATACATGCTGTTTGTTTCAGAATGAATTTTAGAGAGAGGTACCAGATGTCATTTGTTAAGCAGAATTGTTTGATAAATTTCGGTCAGATTGAAGACCCCATTCCAGAACCTTCTTGTGGAAGAGGCTGGAGAGGGAATGGATAAGAGGTGAAAGAGTTCCTTATGTTTTTACAAGGGTAGGCATGTATAGAACCAGTGGTGGGCTGCTCCTGGTTCTGACCAGTTCTTAGAACCGGTAGCAGCGGGAGGCTCCACCCACCCACCCGGGACACTTCTGCGCATGCACAGAAGTGGCGCTTGCACGCGTGAGCCTGCACGCGAACCAGTAGCAAACTAATTCAGAACCCACTACTGTATAGAACTAATTCCTATTTTGTCATTTAACCCCCATACATTAAAGGGGGCTCTGGAGGTTACAGAAGGGTTGGTGGTGGTTTACATGTGACTAATAGTTCTGCACTCCCATTCTAAGAGAAGTTCTTCGTGACACACTACTTGTAGGCAGAAGATTTAAATGTAATCAAATGGATTATGAAGTGACTTTCATTTTCAAATATATTGCAGTATTTCTTCTGCAATAATTTAATGAAATGGAACATGCTTCACACTACTTGGAATTGCAGGCAGTCTTAAGTCCACTTAATGAAAAGATTTTACAAACTGAAGAAATCATTATAGAGATAGAGTTTCTTCTCCAATTCTTTTTTGGCACATGCTGTTTGTTAAGTGGAAATAGTATTGAGGGGAATAAAATTATGATACAGTGGCTGAATGAACTTAAAATTGGAAAAGATGATGTGTAAATAAAGTATTGGTACTTTAGCTTTCTTCTCTCTAGATGATTCCATAAAGCCTCATTTACATTCATATAATCTTAACACAGAAAGAAACAGGAGTTTTGTTGTTTGTTTGTTTGTTTGTTTATTTATTTATTTATCTATTTATCTATTTATTTATTTATTTATTTATTTATTTATTTATTTATTTATTTATTTATTTATTTATTTATTCAAGCATGTATTGGTTAACAGTTATAAGTATAAACATGATTATGAATACATGAAATGGATACAAATAAAAGGGAATATTAGCACAGGGACGGTAGGCGCTTATGCATGCCCCTTATGCATGCTCTTAGGAATGGGGTGAGGTCGACAGTAGACAGTCTAAGGTTAAAGTTTTGGGGGTTTGGGGAAGAAACCACAGAGTCAGGTATTGCATTCCAGGCACTGATAACTCTGTTACTGAAGTCGTCTTTTCTGCAATCGAGTTTGGAGTGGTTTACCTTAAGTTTGTTTCTGTTGTGTGCTCGTGTATTGTTGTGGTTGAAGCTGAAGTAGTCATTGACAGGTAGAACATTGTAGCATCTAATTTTATGTACTACGCTTAGGTCAGACCGAAGGCGGTGTAGTTGTATCTTAAATAAATCATAGCCAAAACAAAGCAAGATATGTGTATTAGTTTAATTAATCCAACTGGAGTGTACAGGAGTAGGAAGCCAAGACTGACTTGGCTGCTATTTGTGATAAAAGGCAAATGGTGTTCAAAAGAAGTTACTCCATGTGTCTGAAGACCTTATTGGACTGTTCTGCTGTTGGGCACATTTGAGGAAAAATACACTTTAAAAAAACACTTGGGCACACTTGAGGAAAAATACACTTAAAAAAAAACACATTACCCAAAACCACTTACCAGAACTTCCTTTTTACCCAAATCATAAGTCAATTTAAATATCCCTGTTGTCATTGGTTAATGTGTTGGTGTGTTGTTCCCAAAAAACACTTGATTTCTTAATATTCCTAAATAATTCCTACAGTAATGTTTTCTGTAACTCATTTATATATGTTTGTGAATGCAGACCAACTAAAGATATGTTTAACTTATTATGAATTAGTATTAAAAATTGCCAGTTTTCTTTCTCCCCAAATTATCACCTGTGTATGAGAGGAATTGCTATTCCCCTGGAGGGCGGATTTAATGGCATTCATACACTGTGGCCAGCTGCCTTTTTACATTTTCATTTTTAATTACAGTGCTGTGCAGGCTTTTTGATTTAATTGATTTCTTTACTCTCTCCCCCCTCTTAACATTGGATCCCAAGTGCTGTAGTTGAAAAGACATTCGGTTCTCTAATAACAGCCTCTTAGTATAATAAGAGTAACAATATAATATTAGCAAGGCAGCTGAGACCATTGACATTATCTCATATTAAAGCAGTATAGCTGTATTATGCCAGGATTTCTGCTGTGGGAAGCATATTAGGCACAGCTCCTGTCATGGTTTTAAAGAAATTGTTGGACTGTCTATTAATGATTAATTTGAAGATGAAATGTCTATAAACCATGTGATGAATGGCGCCTTATTTGACTCATGGCCACTTTACCTGAGAGCTTGCTCAAGCCAAACCAATATAAAAAGAGTTGTGTTGGATTGAACTAATGGTTTAGGACAGTGATGGCGAACTTTTTTTGGTTCGCGTGCCAAAAGGGGGGGGAATGCGGGGGATCATGTGTGTGCGTGCCCACACTCATAATTCCATGCACCCCCGCTCCCAGCATGCAATGGCACACTCATTTTTCGGTCTCCCCAGGCTCCAGAGCCTTTCTAGGAGCCTGGGGTGGGCGAAAACGGCCTTCCCCACCCCCTCTGGATGCTGGAAACAGCCTGTTTCCCGACTCCCAGTGGGCCCAGAAGGCCCGAAAATCAGCCAGCTGGTGCACACATGCACGCCGGACCTGAGCTCGCATGCCCACCGATATGGCTCCGCGTGCCACTTGTGGCACCTTGCCATAGGTTCGCCATCACGGGTTTAGGAGGTCCGTCAGATTCCAAAAGTGGTCAGTTAGATGCCAGTGGGACAGTTCTAAGAAAGATGTAAAGATAGCCTCACCTGCATTCTTATATCCTGCTATGTGGAGAAGAATTGCTTTATTAATTGTGAAACTGCTTTAGCTGCAGTTTGTAAACACACATTAGATCAGTTTGCTGCCTTTATTTAGGCAATCAGATGCTCATCAGATATTTGGGGCATCAAATTGCTTCTTAGCATTGGTGACTAGAGAATCCACAAGTTGTAGCACCTTTTGTATGTGGTGTTATCACAACAGCACAAACCACACTAATGGTTTGAATGGTAAGCCAGACCCATGTGGCTGAGGTACTTAGCATTATGTACAAAATAAATTTAAGAGGTTTTTCTCCCTATCACAATCAAAACATCGATCTAAGACATAAAGACGTTGGCCTTAAGTAGAGTGCTTCCCATGTTCAACGGAGAGTTTTATGGCATAAATATTGATTTCGGCATAAAATGTTTATATTATGGATTATTAATTTATGAAAATAAGAGGTCTCTACTTTATTAAATCTTATTCCACCAGGTTCTTTTAGGTGCTATGACTAAATTGCTCCCCCACTTGAACATTTGCTGTTCCACACTGAACAAAAAGGGTAACATAGAATTTTTCTCAGAATTATGATTTTCAGGTTTCATTACAGAGATTTGTGACCTGTTTCTAGTAAATAATAGATGACGTAAAAGGTATTTTCTGGACTGAACCAGTTTAGGCTGCAGATGTGGTCTTCATCTTTTCACTGTTTATACAAAATCTCTTCCACGTAGTGACACTAAATTGTAGTCTCAGATGCCATTTTTTTCTTTCTGCAAAAAATATCAGCCATACAGTTCCCTCACCATAACAACAACAACAACAACAACAACAACAACAACAACAACAACAGAGTTGGAAGGGACCTTGGAGGTCTTCTAGTCCAACCCCCTGCTTAGGCAGGAGGTTGGACATCACTTCAGACAAATGATTATCCAACATCTTTTTAAAAACTTCCAGTGTTGGAGCATTCACAACTTCTGGAGGCAAGCTGTTCCACTGACTAATTGTTCTAACTGTCAGGAAATTTCTCCTTAGTTCTAAGTTGCTTCTCTCCTTATTTAGTTTCCACCCATTGCTTCTTGTTCTACCCTCAGGTGCTTTGGAGAATAGTTTGACTCCCTCTTCTTTGTGGCAACCCCTGAGATATTGGAACACTGCTATCATGTCTCCCCTAGTCCTTCTTTTCATTAAACTAGACATACCCAGTTCCTGCAACCTTTCTTCATATGTTTTAGCCTCCAGTCCCGTAATCATCTTTGTTGCTCTTCTCTGCACTCTTTCTAGAGTCTCAACATCGTTTTTACATTGTGGCAACCAAAACTGAATGCAGTATTCCAAGTGTGGCCTTACCAATAAAGTGGTATTAACACTTCGTGTGATCTTGATTCTATCCCTCTGTTAATGCAGCCTAGAACTGTGTTGGCTTTTTTGGCAGCTGCTGCACATTGCTGGCTCATATTTAAATGGTTGTCTACTAGGACTCCAAGATCCCTCTCACAGTTACTACTTTAGTATTTTAATTACATACTACTACTTTAGTATGCAATTATACAGTCTAGGCACAGATTTCTGATTTCATCTGATGTTTGTGTGAAATGAAGCCTATGATTATGAAATTGTTTTAGGAAGCTACAACACATTGCTTTGGGGAGCTATTTTCCAGGGGTTTGTTTGTGTATGCGGATAGGAACCAGTGTCCTACAATGTTCCCTGTAAGAAAAAAAAATGGTGCGCGGCGTTCTCGTTTCATCTGCGCAGCCGCGCATGCGCACAGCCTCTCCCATTAGGAAATGCCGGCAGGAAGTTAAAAACTTCCGCGCGGCATTCTATAATCACGTGCGCGGGCGCGCGGGCGCGCACCTTAGAGGGAACAGTGGTGTCCTATATATGCAGTAAAAGTATGGATAGCTGTGGCTAATCAAACCTTGAAGAAGATACTAACTTTTTTCTTTGTAATTATGTCTTAATGTTGATAGACTTTCATCAATGACATCAGTTTGTTGTTGCTTTTTCATTTTTGATTTCTGAGAACCCAATTGCTTAACCTGTGGATTTAGTCATTTTCCTTCTCTCAGACTTTGCGGTGTCTTCAGTGCTGCAAAATGCACACATTGGGAAAAATAGTGTTTAGTATTTATTCCATATCTTAATTATAGTTCATTTCGTTCTTCCTCCCTAGACTGTAAATACACCTGCCATCAGGAATGCAGAAGACTCATCCAACTGGATTGCAGCCAACGGGAAGGAGAGACCCACAACAAACCTTCACCAGAAAATACCTTAACACAGAACTATTGTCAGGTATGACCTGTAGCACCTCCACCTAAATAGTAACAGAACTGAGTCTTTTCTGGAAGCTAAGAGATAATACAGGAATAATTCACTTGTGTAGGTGAGAGGAGTAATGACTTTTGTCAAGGTAGATTGTGGTTTACTTTGTTGAATGCCTTGCTGAAGTCTAAGTATACTATGTCCATAGCATTTTGCTGCTCTAGTAATTTAGTCATTTTGTCAAATAATGAAATAAGATTGGTTTGGCATGATCTGTTTTTAACAAACCCGTGCTGACTTCTAATTATTATTTTATTCATTTCTAAAAAACGTTCTCAGATCTGAAATTTTTCCCTCCCCCAAGTATTTATATTACATTCTATAGTAGAACCCCCCCCCCATTGTGGGCATGTATCTTTTCATAAGATTGTGTTTTGTATCTCTCCTCATATATCTGGCCATATGAAAATAGTGGCATTTTGTGCTAATGAGTAGCCTACATTTAGTAAATTATTGATTAAATATTCTGATGCAGTTTAAGGCTGAAATCAGAAAAATGTATTTTGCCACATGTATTTATAGAAGTGGCAATATGCCATCTGTAGTGCAGAACCAGCAGATTCATGATTATCATTACATTGTACTGATGTAAGAGAAGACAACAAAGAAGAAATAAGGAAGGAGCTGGGGTTTTGTGAGATTGTGAAGTACAACATAAAATAGCTTACATTTTAGTGGCACAAGTTGATCATGCAAGGAATAGACAGGTAATTATTGAATGATGCCAGGATCTACTATGGAATTCAAATTCATGAGGTTCTACTTCATAATGTAGTATATTCATAATGTAGTATATATTATTCATGTTGTCTTGTATTTTTATTATGGATTGCACCAGTAGAGGCTAAATCAATTCCGTTGTATATATGTACAATGCAGGGGTGAATCCACTTACCTTCCCTACCGGCTCTCAAATGTGTGTGCACTATGCGCACGCAAGCTTTGCTCGCACACACCATCCGTGCATGCACAAAGCCTTCTGCACATGCGCAGAGCCTGAAAACTGTCTCAAAAAAGGGACATCATGATGTCGGCGTGGGTGGGCGGGGCTTTGCGCAGTCAGCCCTACCGGCCTGCGCGAGCCAGTTAGAGCTGGGTGCATTTCACCCCTGATACAATGACAATAAAAGTTGTTGTTGTTGTTATTGTTGTTGTCATTGTTATTATTATTGTTGTTATTGTTGTTGTTGTTATTATTATTATTATTATTATTATTATTATTATTATTATTATTATTATTATTATTATTATTATTATTATTATTATTATTATTATTATTATTCTACACAAAAAAACAGTAATACACAGCAAACGAGATTTATATGCTGGATTTCGTATCACTATATCACAAGTTGAACACTTCTCAAGCATCTAGGACTGTGTGATGTATTTTCATATGATGCGCGCAGATCCAAGTAGGGTGGCCTTTTGCAACTGACAGATCGTGATTTTGTCAATGTTTATTGTTTTCAAGTGCCGGATAAGATCTTTTGGCACAGCACCCAATGTGCTGATTACCACTGGGACCACCTATATTGGTTTATGCCAGAGTCGTTGTAATTCGATTTTAAGATCCTGATATCGGTTAAGTTTTTCTTGTTGTTTTTCATCAATTCGGCTGTCACCTGGTATGGCAACATCAATGATCCACACTCTTTTCTTTTCCACAATCCGGTGAGGTCCGGTGTATTATGTTCCAAAACCTTGTCAGTCTGAATTCGAAAGTCCCAAAGTATTTTGGTATGTTTGTTTTCAACTACTTTCTCAGGTTTATGATCCCACCAGTTCTTTACCACTGGTAGGTGGTAGTTGTGGCAAAGGTTCCAATGAAGCATCTGGGCCACGTAGTTGTGCCTCTGTTTGTAGTCCGTCTGTGTGATTTTCTTGCAGCCACTGAGATGTGATCAATTGTTTCATCAGCTTCCTTGCAAAGTCTGCATTTTGGGTCATCAGCTGATTTTTCGATCTTGGTCTTGATTGCATTTGTTCTGATTGCTTGCTCCTGGGCTGCAAGAATCAAGCCTTCTGTCTCCTTCTTCAGTGTTCCATTAGTGAGCCATAATCAGGTCTTCTCCTTATCTATTATTATTATTATTATTATTATTATTATTATTATTATTATTATTATTATTATTATTATTATTATTGTTATTGTTATTGTTATTGTTATTGTTATTGTTATTGTTATTGTTATTGTTATTGTTATTGTTATTGTTATTGTTATCGTCATCATCATCATCATCATCATCATCATCATCATCATCATCATCATGATGTGGTATTTACAGGAACTGAGACATCATGTCTTGAATAGCATAGAATAGAATAGAATTCTTTATTGGCCAAGTGTGATTGGACACACAAGGAATTTGTCTTTGGTGCATATGCTCTCAGTGTACATAAAAAAAAAGATACATTTGTCAAGAATGGTTGTCATAGGGTTCAAGTAAGCAATCAGGAAACAATCAATATGAATATAAATCGTAAGGATACAAGCAACAAGTTACAGTCATACAATCATAAGTGAGAGGAGATGGGTGATAGGAACGATGAGAAAAACTAATAGTAATAGTAATGCAGCCTAGTGAATAGTTTGACAGTGGTGAGGGAATTATTTGTTTAGCAGAGTGATGGCGTTTGGGAAAAAACTGTTCTTGTGTCTAGTTGTCTTGGTGTGTAAGACACCAAGACAACTGCTCTATAGCGACGTTTTGAGGGTAGGAGTTGAAGCAATTTATGTCCAGGATGCGAGGGGTCAGTAAATATTTTCACGGCCCTCTTTTTGACTCGTGCAGTATACAGGTCCTCAATGGAAGGCAGGTTGGCAGTAATTGTTTTTTCTGCAGTTCTGATTATCCTCTGAAGTCTGTGTCTGTCTTGTTGGGTTGCAGAACCAAACCAGACAGTTATAGAGGTGCAGATGACAGACTCAATGATTCCTCTGTAGAACTGTATCAGCAGCTCCTTGGGAAGTTTGAGCTTCCTGAGTTGCGCAGAAAGAACATTCTTTGTTGTGCTTTTTTGATGATGTTTTTGATGTTAGATGACCATTTTAGGTCTTGAGATATGATGGAACCTAGAAATTTGAAGGTCTCTACTGTTGATACTGTGTTGTCTAGTATTGTAAGAGGTGGTAGAATGGGAGGGTTTCTCCTAAAGTCTACCACCATTTCTACGGTTTTGAGTGTGTTCAGTTCCAGATTGTTCCGGTCGCTGCTAACCAATAACCTGAGACAAATCTTTTTGGCCACAAGAATGTAAGACACATAGATGTTTGACTAAGTCAGGAGATAGCAATTAAAGCTCATAGATATTTTCTTTGGCATCTGCCAGATTCCTGCCATATTTAACTTCAATCATTTTAATGGTATGTTTCATGAAAAAAAAAGAGAAGTTGATGTCCTGCAAAGCAAAACACTTCAACCAGCATTTTAATTTTCAAGTATGCCTCAAGGTGCTCCACATTAGCATCCAAAGGCATTCTTAGAAAAATAAAAGGAAGATTACTTTTTCCTGGTAATATGCTCCCTGTCCTGTAAAAAATAGACAAATGGATAGAGCATCACAAGGTACTATAGAGGCAGTATTTTAGAAATATTGCACTAGTATAAAAGAAAGAAAGTGGGATTGTTCCCGTGATATTAAAGCATTACCTTCCATAGAGAATTTGGAAGTGAAATAAAAAATCGTTTGGTCATCATTGCAACAATGCGGCAAAATTAGTAGGATGTACTGTATTTTACAATCCTGCATTTGGTCATGACCTGAGCTTTTCCTCTGAGGAGTAGGTCAGAATTTATTATTGTTTTTAGATTTAAGTATAGCCTGCCTCCAAGTTGATTCTTGGTGGCTCGTATTATCAAACCAAAACAAATTTAAAAGGTAGTAGAATATAAATAAGCAAGAATAAGCAAAGGCAGTCTGGGTTGCTTGTTGGACCCAGGAGTCAGGTCAGAAAAGAGGGGTGTAAGGGAAGAAAGAGCACTAAAAAGGTCTGGGAGGCATTGATTGCTAAGAGTTTAATAGGGCGATGTTGGAAGTGTCTACTCTAGACAATAATTTTAGTATGCCTTACACCTCCATTTTTGGAATTTGGCTCCATGAATTGTGTTTTTGTCTGGATATATTCATGATTTTCATCTGAACTACAACCATTCTTCTAACCAGATCCCTCTTGGTTCTGGTAAAGTATTTCTTTGACTGCAGTATCTAATAATAATAATAATAATAACAGAGTTGGAAGGGACCTTGGAGGTCTTCTAGTCCAACCCCCTGCTTAGGCAGGAAACCCTACACTACTTCAGACAAATGGTTGTCCAATCTCTTCTTAAAAACTTCCAGTGTTGGAGCATTCACAACTTCTGGAGGCAAGCTGTTCCACTGATTAATTGTTCTAACTGTCAGGAAATTTCTCCTTAGTTCTAAGTTGCTTCTCTCCTTGATTAGTTTCCACCCATTGCTTCTTGTTCTACCCTCAGGTGCTTTGGAGAATAGTTTGACTCCCTCTTCTTTGTGGCAACCCCTGAGATATTGGAACACTGCTATCATGTCTCCCCTGGTCCTTCTTTTCATTAAACTAGACATACCCAGTTCCTGCAACCGTTCTTCATATGTTTTAGCCTCCAGTCCCGTAATCATCTTTGTTCTTCTTCTCTGCACTCTTTCTAGAGTATCCACATCCTTTTTGCATCGTGGCGACCAAAACTGAATGCAGTATTCCAAGTGTGGCCTTACCAAGGCATTATAAAGTGGTATTAACACTTCAAGACAAAGTTACTAGCTCTTGATCTTTGGCACAGGTAATCCTCGACTTACAGCCATTTGTTCAGTGAGCATTTGAAGTTACAACAGCAACTTCAGGGGAAAAAAGTGACTTTTGACTGTTTTTCACACTGAAGACCATTGCAGCATCCCCACAATCACATGATTCAGATGCTTGGCAACCGACATATTTATGACAGTTGCAGGGTCCTGGGGTCATATGATCACCGTTTGCGAGCTTCTGACAAGCAAAGTCAACGGGGAAGGCAGATTCACTTAACAACTGTGTTACTAAGTTAACTGCAGTGACAAGAAAGGTGGTAAAATGGGGCAAACTCTCCACCGTGTCCTTCACCGCCCTCCAGTGCCTGATGCAGCCCCGCCCTCTCGAAAAGGCTGGCGTCGCGGTGGGCGGGGCGGCCCGAGCGAAGGAGTCGCATCCATGGCCCTCGGGCCGGCGCTGGCTCAGCAGGCTGGGGCCGCTGCCGCAGCCTTCCCGCCGCCGGGACTGGGGACCCAGCCGCAGCAGCAGCAGCAGCAGGCCTCTCAGCTCGGGCCGGCTGTGGGTGGCGGGCGGGCGTCCTGCGTTGACTCCTCCGGCGCTGGCCGGGATGGCCGCCGCGGGCGAGGAGGAGCTCTTCTCGATCAGGTCGGGGGGCATCGTGGCCGCGGGAGAGCCGGCGCGACTCGGGATCCGGTGCAGCATCCCCTGCAGCGAAGCGGGCGGGCGGGCGGGGGGGGTGGCCCCCTCAGGCGGCGGCGACTGCTGGCCCTTCCCAGTACGCCCCCCCCCCGCTCTTTCCTGCGGCCGGAGCTGCCGGGCTAGCGAGCCTCCCCCAGCCCTGCGCAACCCCGGCCGGCTCCCTACCTGGTGGCCGCTATTTATAAACTGCCCTGCACGCGAACGGCTCTTGTGAAACTTGCCAAACTTGTGAAGAGCCCTTGCAAAGCCGTGCCCGCTGAAAATTGTATTTGTCTTTCGCCCCCCCCATGAGCCGCGGCCGGCCGTCCCTGCAGGGGAGAGCCCGCCCCCCAGCCCTCCCTCGCCCCTTTCAAAAAATCGGGACTTTTTAGAGGACGGGCGGGACGCGGGACAAATCATTAAAAAGCGGGTCTGTCCCGCCAAAATCGGGACGTCTGGTCACCTTAGTTGAAGCTGAAGTAATCATTCACAGGTAGGACATTGTGGTAGATGATTTTATGAACTACATTTAGGTAACTAGGGGAAAACCCCTCCCTCTGTCTTGCAAAAGAAAGCATATCATATTATCTGTGATTATCAATAACTTTACTTAAGACAAGAGAGGGCAGCTTCTGTCCCAAAAGGAACATGTGGCTCTTGGTATAATTTATTTTTAAAAACTCAGCAAGAGATTACTTCATAATCTTTCTAGTAAGAAAAGTATGTTGGAGAGGGAAGGTTGCAGTAGAAAGACAAAGAAAAAATTATGTTTGTTTTTACCTTTGATCCCCTCTTCAGGTGGTCTTATTGTCTCAACAATGTTTAAGGAAATGTTTCTCAACTTTATGATATGTGGACTTCAAGATTTATGTGACTTGAATATCACATGAGGATGCTGAGGTTGAGAAACACTGCTCTAAGGCAGGGGCCTCCAACCTTGGCAACTTTAAGCCTGGCGGACTTCAACTCCTAGAATTCCCCAGCCAGCAAAGCCGGCTGGGGAATTCTGGGAGTTGAAGTCCGCCAGGCTTAAAGTTGCCAAGGTTAGAGACCCCTGCTCTAAGGGAATGCAACCCTTGACAGGTTTGGATGTTTGATGGTAACTTTATAAATAGTATAAGCTCACCCATGATATACTAAAAACTTTAGGTTCTCTTATTTTTATCTTAATTACTGTTCTTGTAGTATTATTTACCTTTTATAAAAGACCCCCCAAAAAATTCATTTAAAGAAAAATTGCAGTAGACATTGTACAATGTTAAAATTTGAACAAACATTATTGAAGTACAAAGTTAAAAAAGAAATTAACCCCAGACACACAAAACAAATGGCATCCCTCACTCCCACCCCAAAATACTTTGGGCTATACATATGTGATCTTGAAGAAAAATAAACATTTTAAAGATTGATGTGCAATCTCTCCAGAGTATTTGAATGGAAAAATATTATTCATTGCGAAAATGATGTCAATGAAACTAAAAAATGATCAAGTTCAACTGCGTTTATTGTGGACTTTTTGTAGGGCCTTTCCAAGTTTTCAGTCAAAATAATTTCTATTGGTTTAAATAACATTGATCCAGTGACAGATAGACTTTTCTT
This sequence comes from Diadophis punctatus similis, assembly GCA_023053685.1. NCBI lineage: Eukaryota > Metazoa > Chordata > Lepidosauria > Squamata > Dipsadidae > Diadophis > Diadophis punctatus. The sequence continues at coordinate 36,397,588 of JALIGW010000003.1, read as the reverse complement.
CTTCAGTGTTTTGTGAAAATTAACTTGTGTTAACAAGACTGAATCAATTTTCTTACGCTGAACCAGTTTATATATTTTTTATAATTTATAAATTATTTAGTTTATTTGAAGAGTAAACCATTTAATCTAGCAAGCTACCATTCAGAAATTGTAATTTGTGTTAAATGTAATGGTGCTGTGAATTACCTTGATGGTCTGTTTTTGATAGTCTGCTGGTCTATTTTTGATTAAGCTTCTGTTGAGGAGTTACTAGGAGGCAGTTATGTCTAGCAATGTTTTAAGAGTTTCTACAATTATAGTGGACTTAGCTTCTGTACATGAACCCTTCCTTCTTCCCATCCTGACAATCAGGATACAGATACCTGTATAACTGTTTTACCCGTCAACAGCACTTGGGGGAGCTGAAAGGCAAATTAATTTAATTGAGAGCACATGCTCACTAAGGACAGTGTTATGCCGGAACAAAGATTATTGGACAGTGCTCAAAAAAAGCAGGTAGACAGGTTTTTTCGTACTTGTGAAATTGCAGTAAACTTGGAACACCTTTTCTGTCACCTGAATTATGAGATGAACAGGACTGCTGCATCTTGTTGAAAATATATATATACATTTATCATATGACTCAATGTATGTATTCATGTAACTATGACTGTTGAAATCTGCCACTTAGTTAGAGATTAAACTGGTCCAAAGGTGCTGATAACGAGGAAACATGCTGCAATTTTTGATTGCCACTTGGCATAAGTGTGCATAAGGTTATGTGCTGCATGTTTTCTTAATGCTTTTTAGAGGAATACAATAATGATTCAGACTAACCAATGAGGCAGTGAGATGATCACCTCTGCCATACTTTCTTTGAATTTTTTTTTCCTGTCTATCAAATCAAAGTTTTCAAAGATTTAGATTTTGTAGATAGCCTTGTTCAATGGCAGGCATCAAAATATATTTGAAAGTATGGTTCTTAGCTCCCATTTATAGTTTTGGAGGATAAGGAATTATTTCTCTGTTTAGGACTCTACATTTTGATAAAGTTACATAGGTTATTATTGTAAATTAATCTTAAATTCATAATGCAAGTTTAAATGTGATTATGTTTTTTTGGAAAGCACATAAATGGTGGCAATTTAAGCATAAATATTTGAGAGATGATCATGCACATTAAGGCAAGCCTAAACTACATCATGATTTTATAAATGTATAAAATCATGAAGTGATAAAACTCACTAGTGTCATGTTGTAGACATGCTTAGAAGAAGACTGTGGCTCGTTCATATTTCTGTCCATAAACATAGAGTTTTAATCAAATGTTACTCAGTGAAGAAAGAAACCCTTTTTTCAGTCCCATCCTTTTCTTCCATGCTAATTTAAAAAAATATTTAGGTGTCTGGCAAGGTAAATGTACAACCTATCCTGCTGATAAACCTTGTTTTATTGTAGATTATACATCTTCTGCCTCTGTCCAATTTTTTTTGGTTGTTGTTTAGTTTTTAAGTTATGTTGTCACTGTCAACTTTCTTTTGGACAGTAAGAACTGTGGTGTTTATTGGTTCAATATTTACCAAAACAAAGCCTGTTTTGGCTACAATTTCAGGGATGAGTAAATTTGAAAATCTCAAAAGTCACTGCAATTTGGAGTAGGAACTACCAGAGCAGGACTGTAAGTAGTTTTAATGAGCAGAGTTGGCCTTTAGGGTATGTATATTCATTGGCATTTTAAAAAAGTATTATGCTAGTCAGGGTTCTTAACCTTATCAAGCTTGCAATGACTTAGAAAGAAATGAATTGAGTCTGAAGCTGTGAATATTATGAAGCACATGTGATATACTCTTCCCAACCTCCAGATAGATGTGACTCAGGGGTGGGTTCTAACTTACCTCGCTGCTGGTTCGCTTCCTCCTGGGTGCGCGTGCATGCGCAGTTGTAAAAAATCCAAAAACATCCCCCTCCAAAAAGCCAAAAACAAGATGGCGACGCATGTGCAGTGCTGGAAACTCGGCTTCTGCGCATGCGCAGAAGGAAAAAAAACCCGGAATTTTAAAAAAAAAATCAAAAAAATAAAAATAAAAAAATAAATTAAAAAAAAGATGGCAGCCTCCACAGACCGACACTGACCGAACCGGTTCCATGATGTCACCAGCGGTTTGCTACCGGTTCGGGTGAACCGGTCTGAACCTGGAGGAAACTACCTCTGATGTGACTGTGGAATCCAGTGATTTTGTCAGAATAATAAAAACAGCATCATTCCATTATATGCAGGCTCTACCCATTTCATATAATATCATGATGAGTGCACAAAAATGGTAGAACTTGCATTTCAATGCTGCTTCTGTCAGTTCCTTCATTTACCCACCCACCCCTGTCTTCCTGGGTTGCCTTTGTCTCTAATACTGGCCTTGTTGATAGGGAATTCTGGGAGCTCTCATTCATCAGATTTGGAGACCACCTGGTTGGGAAGGCTTATTATTCCCTAAGTCTATGGGGATTCTCAGTTATCTAGGTAATGCTTGTCCCAAAGTTTTTCCTAAACAAAGTCCAGTTGCCTTTTGAAAAAGCACCTTGGGATTATTCCTAAGGGTTAGGAGCTTATTAAAAATAATGGAAGTTTTTAAGAAGAGATTGGACAATTATTTGTTTGAAATGGTATAGGGTTTCCTGAGCAATGGGACAACAAATTTCCTGAGCTGGAGGTTTCCTGAGCAGAGGGTTCAACTAGCTAGAACAGGGCTGTCAAACTCCCGGCCCACAGGCCGGATGCGCCATGCACTGGCCATGCACTGGCCATGCCCACGCCCATTTTAGCAAAGGGGGGGGAAGTCCCGATATGTATGCTGCCGTGATGACGTGAGTTTGACACCCCTGAGCTAGAAGATCTCCAAGGTCCCTTCCAACTCTGTTATTCTGTTCTGTTAATCAAATCAGACTCAAAAGATTTGGGAAAATGCAAATCTGGGAGTCTGAGTAAGCTGGATGCTTATCTATTGCTCTAGACCAGGGGTCTCCAACCTTGGCAACTTTAAGATTTTTGGACTTTAACTCCCAGAATTCCTCAACCAGCTTTGCTTTGCTTTGCTGGCTGAGGAATTCTGGGAGTTGAAGTCCACAAATCTTAAAGTTGCCAAGGTTGGAGACCCCTGCTCTAGACAATAATATGAAGAATGTGTTCCCATCACATAGTTCACTTCTTCCCATATTCAGCCTTTTTCAATCAGCAAATGCAGAAATCATCAAATCATTTTTATTGACTTTATTTTCAACAAAAAGTCTATGAAGAATTTCCAATCTTTTAAGAAAATACTTGTAGTTTTATCCCTGATCAAAAAGGTCATTTTTTGCCATTTCTGTTAGTTTTATCATTGGTAGACCAATGTCCATTGTAGATAGCCCTTTATTTTCCCATCTTTTTCATAAGGTAAGTAGCCTTGCTGTACTTACCACATATAAAACCAATCTCCCTTGTGTCTTTTATAACTGACTATCCATAATGGATATAATGGATAATGAAATCTGGTTTCATTTGAACATTAATTTTTTAAAAGTCCCTGTATCATCATACGTACTTGTATACTGTACCACAAGTCAGTCAGTTATCTTAGTATATTGCGCAAACAAACCAAAGTTGCTAATCTTGCAGCTTTAAAACTTTATTATTCTTTGGCAGGAAATACAAATATTATATTAAAAAAGCATATATGCCTTAGCTGTAGTTAATTGAGCAGGTTCAGATGTGCAAGGTAATACACAGAAAGGAAACAGGTTGTGAGAATAACATCTGTGGAGTTGAACAGATTTTAAAATGCATTTTTACAAGCAAGGCATTGGACAAGTTGTAGCAAAAAAAACTGTTTGAAGAGCACTTTCTTTCCAAGCATATGTTAGTATTCTTGGAGAAAGATAGCCTGGAACCCAGAAACTGGAAGAAGGTAGCTGAGATCAGTATTTCAGCCTTAAACCTAGAGAAATTAAAGGAAATTAAAAAAAAAACATTCTGGGCTTTTTGACTAAGATTGAAGATTATTGTGGCAAAGTGCTTCTAACATAACAGTTGGTGACAAATAATTAAAAATACCTGTGATGGATGGTGATTACTAAGGTTATGATAAAATCAGCCACTTCTTGGAGCAAAGAATGCTGAAAAAAATATTTCTAACTGTTCTAAAATTAGCACAGAACACAGATGGGCTCCTGCATCAAAATGTTGCTAGGGAATCTCTGTTTTTCTTCTTTCCTTTTACCATATATGTCCGTCAGATATATTGCAATATATGAAGAAGGAAATGTACAGGGATGCTTATCATAACAGGTGTCACAGACCATCTCCAGTAGAGGCCCAACTTTCTAAAATTCTCGGGAAGTCCTTGTGGAATCCCATCAGTATTCTGCAAAACTCTTTGTCTGCCTGCCTGCCTGCCTGCCTGCCTGCCTGCCTGCCTGTCTGTCTGTCTGTCTGTCTCTGTCTCTCTCTCTGTCTGTCTGTCTGTCTGTCTCTCTCTCTCTCTCTCCTTCCTCCCTCCCTCCCTCCCCCCCTCTCTCCCCCCCTCTCTCTCCTTAAAATAAGTGCTGAGCAGAGAATGAATAAAGATAATTTTGGAGTGCTTTTCACTACTATCAGAAATGCCTTAAACCTGTCATAGGATGTTTACCTGGGAGCATACGTCAAGTAATGCATATTTAATCAGCAGCTCTCATCTCTGCCCCTCCCTTTGATAAAGGTTTGCTATGGATAGTGGAGAGCAAGAAGCAGGCTGTTCCCTTCCCTGTGGTTGTATAACTCTGTTTCTCTATATCTTCCTTTCCCAAGTTGTGTCACTCAAAATCAACTGAGATACTGTCAATGCTCTCTTAAGAACTATGTCAGAAATCTTGCAAGAGGAAGTGGTTCAAGAGAAAAAGAAGCAGGAAAGAGTGGGGGTGGGGGTGGAGAGGAAGGCGATACTGCTCTCGCAATTAGGCTCAGTGGGGCTTGCAGAGACACCAATGAAGCTGCACAGATGGTGAGCAAGTTTGTGAGTCAAGAGCAGAAGAAAACTCCCTCAGGTCCTGGCACCCAGTTTGCTTCTGGGAAACAGCCAAACAAGGGAGGCTGGTGGTGGAGGAAAGGAAAGGTTCTCCCGGCAAGATTTTCTGTTTCACTCTTGCTTGCTTGCTCTGTTAAAAAAGAAAGAAAAAAGCAACACCATTATTTGATTTGCTGATGAGAACAAACTGTTACAAGGCATGGCAAGTAGGAGTTGGAGGAGGTGAAACTGCTCACTGTTGATTGCACAGGAACTCGATTGAGAAACTGCACTGTTGCTGCAGTGAGCTGAGACTCGGAGGTACCTGGCTGTCTGGCTTCCTGGAGTTGACATGTTTTGAAGATCTTGGAACCCTTCCTCCGATGACTGTCCATAACAGCATGAGTAGTGGCTACTGTAGTTTGGATGAAGACTTGGAGGAGTGTTTTTTTACAGCCAAAACCACCTTCTTTAGGAATCCTCAGAGCAAACTTGCTGCAAAGGTAACAAGACTGCAGTGTTTAAACTTCCATAGCAAATCTCTATCTTTAGATGTCAGCTTATCCATATCAGTTGACTGCTTAGCATTCTTTGATTGGGGTTCTTTTGCAATAGGTGCTGAAATCAATTATAATGAGATTAAGACATGAAGTCTCATATTTGTCCAATGTTTGATTTTGCTACTGGTATGATATTCTCTGGTTGTCAAAGTTACCTGATTTAGATGCTGTGCTTGCTCTTCATATATTATATTTCTGCAGATTTAACTTTACAAAACTTGTCTGTGGTTTGTTCTTTAAAGTAAATGAATGACAATTGAAATGTGATCTTGGTATATTGAGTCTAATGATGCGTTAAGTGTGTTCCTTCTCCAAGAGATTCTTGCTTGGATATTTTTCTCCTCGTGTGGATAGTCAATGCCATGGGTTTAAAATAGAGGCAGTAATTCGCATATTCAGATGTGATGGTTCTCATAGATGAGGATAATATTCTGTATATAACCTGATATATAGAAAAACCTTATTTGTGCCACCAGTTTTGCAGAGCTTTTACAGTCATAGATATAAGTTTGTAGCACATAAAAAAATTAAACATCTTGCTTTTTATTTGTCGTAATGCACAGGATAATTGTAGTAACTTTTTTTTAAGCTACCAGTAAATAAAAGCTTGGAGAAAATAGATTCATTTTAAGGAGATTTAAACTGCCAAAAGAAAAAGCTGTCCCTGTCTCTCCCCCCCCCTCTCTCGTTATTAACAGGCTAAGCATAACTAGCTTGCAGAAATTTCATGCTACTGATGACATGAGAATTGGAGTCAGCAGAGTTTTTTCTTTAAAGATTTGTGTGTCTGGAACTCTCTAGAAGTGTGGGTTACCATTATTGGGAAGTATAGTGTTCTCTGTGAAGATGAATGTTTATCATGGGGTTGGTAATCTTAGAGGCAATTTTGAGCAATGAACAGATTGACACCTTTTAGGCAATTAAGGGACATAAAAGAAGATCAGGGTAATCAAGATAGGCCTAGCATATCTTTCCAATGTCATGTAGGATTGTGACAAGGCAATGTCCAATTTCCCACTCAGAGTTTGGATCAACCAATGTCTCTTAGCCCAACCTACCTCATGAGGTTGTTGTGAGAGTAAAACCCTGTTGTATACCCTAGCCTGAGTTCTCACTAGATGAGCGATTATAAAGATAATGATAAATACATCCTAGCTAATAAATTCTGTGATAATAACATTTGTGACTCATTCTTTGAGGCCAATGCACTGTACAACTTGATGGTCTCCTGTTAACTAGGGTTGAGGATTATGAAAGATATCTGCAAGATACCAAGCAGGATAATCTTACTTGTTGTGTTTGCATTTGTAATACTTGACCTAAAATCAGTTTTTTTTTCTACTCCGGTTCAATCTTTAATGTTAAAAAATTGAACTTACTAGCATTGATGAAAATGTGCTCATTACAGTTTATTGGATGAATAATAACAATTTCAACATAAATGAATAAAATAAATTTTAATTTTAATTTTGAACTTTTGGGGGGTTATTATCAGAAATAACTTATGGATAAAACAAAACAAATAATTTAAAATTGTTACAAATAATTTTAAATTGTTTACTTGATCTTTATCTGTCCAAGGCTTTCATTCTCAGAGCCCTAGAATGAACGTAAAGGTCAGATATTATCCACTCTTTATCCTAAAAAGGTTGGTGTAAACTGTTTTAAGAGTATTTGCAATTATTTATACATGTGTGTGCTGTAAGATATGTTTAAAACACTTTATGCAATTGTTTCAAGACAATGTTAGTTTTCTTTGAGCAATATATATTTACCCCTCCGAATGAAAAAGTGAGCATAGCCCAATCGTGGGTTTTTTTTTAAAGGAAGTGAATAGGCACTCAGTCTGTAGCAGCCATTTCCCTTATGAAAGAAGATCCTCCTTCATTGTTCTGACATGCTAACCAGATATTGTTAGGACTGATACTTCAAATCATGGAAAGAAGAAATCAGTTGAATAGGAAAAATTGTATCTATAGTCTTTGGTTCACCAAACTATCTAGCTTATTAGAAGGGAAGGGAAAGGAAATGCATTTAGAGGGAAATCAAGTTCCTTTGCAATGGAAGAAAAATCATAACATCGTTAACATAAAATGTACACATTGTTTGCCGAGTGAACTTTTTTCTGCCTTTATTTTTATTCCCATTTATGTTGTCTTGCTTTTAGTTCAAGAAAAGACAGCAATCTGTTTATTCTGTATTTGGAGAAAATTATTTGGATTCCCATTCCCCCTCCCCCTCCCAAACTTCTCTGTCAAAAACTTCAACTATGAAATGGGTAGCTCGGATTCATAATTTCTAATGATAATGTAATGCTTAATGTTGCTGGTATCTTTTTTGCGCAGTAATTTGGTGCAATTTCTGGAAGCAGGTTATAGCATGTATGATACCCTTAATTTTCCTACTGTTTGGATTCACTGTAGTCCTGTCTACAGTGCTGTTGTAGTGTAGAATTATAATATAGTTTATCTGTTGCCATTTTAAAAATAAAAGGGTCTTTAGGGTAAGTAGTTTTATATGTATATTAATGTCTTAAATGTTTATGTAACATACAACATGCATTTCTACCACACTGCATATTTTGTCCTGTTCCTTTTGTGGAGGAACAGAAATATAGAGACAGGTAGACAGGATTTCTGAAATGAACTATAGCCAAATATTCTTCTCTATAATGTCTTGCACCAGATGATTCAGAGGAGGTACAAGAGCACACAAATGGCTCACGGTCAGTTATGTGGGAGAATTTGCTACCATGTAGAACATTCTGGAAATGTTACTGATTTGGATTGAATCCTAAAATAAAGAATGCTGTTTTTTTAAAAAAAATCATGAATTTGTTAACTCTTAATATTTAATGGATGTTTGTTCTATATGCATTCATTTATTATTTCTCTCTGAGAGACCTGTAGAAAAACTGAACTCAAATTTGAGAAGATTCATTTCAATGATACCTAAGCACACTTGTCAGAACAGTTATTGTTTCTTTTCTCATAAACTTTCCGTACGGCTCTACAAGAGTAGGTAAACTTTATTTGTTACAATAATTAGGTGACCACATAACTGCAGGATTTCCAAACTAAGGAAAGCAAATAAAAATGGCTTAAGCCCACATTGTTATGAATAGTTTGCTACATTGGATATGATCCATCTTGTTTCCTTTCTAGATTAAGAATTCCGAAAGAAGAGAATATGGATTTAGAAAATTTGTACAACAGTAGAATTGCTTTTTTTATTGCTCCAGCAATGAAGATGAAGAAAAAACATAATACAGGTAGTCCTCAACTTACAACAGTTCATTTAGTGACTTTTCAAAGTTACAACAACATTGAAAATGTGACTTATATGACTTTTTTCATAGTTCCTAGAACCTTTGCAGCATCTCCATGATCATGTGACCAAAATTCAGACGCTTGGCAACTGATTCATATTTATGACCTTTGCTGTATCTCAGCAAATGTGATCACCTTCTGTGACCTTCTCTTCTGACAAGCAAAATCAATGGGGAAGCCAGATTCAATTAACAACTGGGTTACTAACTTATCAACTGCAGTGATTCACCTAATAACTATGGCAAGAAAAGTCATAAAATGGAGCAAAACTCACTTAACAAATGTCTCACTTGACAACAGAAAATTTGGGCTCAATTATGGTCGTAGGTTGAGGACTACCTGTACTTCAAATGTTGTACTGGCTAAAGGAAGCAACAATATTGTGACTTTTATGTTGTTCTAGTTTCCAATGCAAACAAAATTAATTGTTCTCTATCAGAAAACTAGATTTACATGTACTAATTAAAACCAAAAGGTAGCATCTAGGAGTAAAATATAATGAATGTAATGTTGAATCTTGTGCCAGGTGACCTAACTACATCTTAGAAAATGTGCTTATACTGTATTGCAGTAGCAGAAGTAATAACAAGGGTTAAATATAATAGTTTCTCCTTAAGGCAGATGACTGACTATGTCCTCTTCCAATAACACTTCTCTTACTAGAAAGTATTTAGGACTGGCAAACTCGCAGTTTATCTGAATATTTAAAAGCCAGTACACCAATATATGATATAGCCACTACCGTTTCCTAGTCTATGCAAATTCTTCAACAAAAATTGTGACTAGGTTGCTTTCCAACCCCTTCTAGGTTTTTGGTAAATGAAAAAAAAATATGACCTCAAATAAATTATTCTACTAAAATTAAAGTGACATTTACAATTGTGCTGTTCTATTGTTTGGAAGGTTTGATTTAACAGGTGGTATGTAACTCAAAGATTTAGGGCAAATTAACTTGCCTTCTGAAGTGCAAGAAAGAAAAGGGAGACATTCACACAAAATCCAAACAATGGTTAAGTATGTAAGAACAAAATAAAGACCCAGTGTAAAAGAAGAATAGATGTTTTACAAAGGTTAATATATCTGTGCATTTTATCATCTTGGGAACTTCCTGCTGATTTGGTCTGGAGGAAGAATATTGGTGAAACCAAAATTAAATAGTTATGGGAGGAGAGAATAATTGTGTATATTATATCTAATGAGAATCTTTTCCTGGGATTGCCATTTTCTAAACAGTGTAAATGCAGTGTTTCATGGATCTGTACTTTAAATTCAATTTGTTTGTTAAGCATGTTCCACTTAATGTTGGTGGAATGCTTCTTCCTGCACTACCAACCATCTTCCAGGATTACTATTAAAAACAGGTGTCATACTCAATTTTGCCATCATGTATCTCTTGTGCGTACAAGGAAAACATCAGCTACATCACGATTCTTATGTCAACATCTGGCAGTAGGGTATAGTGCATGATTTCATACAGAGCAGACTTTCTGAAAGGATGTACATTGTTGAGGAAAGCAAACTTCTATCTTCTGTCACTTTTTATTCTTTCAACTGAACAATGTGGAGGAAAATAGCACTGGTTCTTGACCTCCTTCCATCTCCGAATACAGCAACTGATCTTACAATGAAACTGAATCTCTGCAATGTGATACTAAGGTCTCATGTTGAGATAGTAATGCATCCTGCTTTCTTATTATAACAAAATGGAGTCTGCAACAGGAACTAGAATTCTAAGAAACTGCTTAAATTTCCAAGTCTTCTGAAACAGATGCAGACAGTTTATGTGATGTGTTTTAATGTGTTTGAAACAATTTTATTTATTGCACCTACGAAATAAATAAAAAACCCAGTCTTTCTGTTTTTCCTCTTGACTTTAAAACCATTCCACATATAGAAAAATCAACAAATTGTTTAATAAACTATCTGCAAGCCTAAATGTTCTTTTCTGTACTTTAAGGTAGCCAAATACACAGTTAAGTTTCACGAGCAGCTACTGTATACAATTGTAGCTATAGACAGGAATTCCATACAGTGAGCTACAATTGTATACAGTAGCTGCTCGTGAATCTTAACTGTGTATTTGACTACCTTAAAGTACAGAAAAGAATATTTAGGCTTGCAGATAGTTTATTAAACAATTTGTTGATCTTTCTATATGTGGAATGGTTTTCAAACATATGTGCTATGCATTAAGCTTTGTGATTTTGTTTTCATCTAACATATATTTGTGGTGGGTGTCTCCAGATACACCCACGTAACACCCATTCTCCGCCAGCTGCATTGGTTGCCCATTGGTCTCCGGGTGCAATTCAAGGTACTGATTATCATCTTTAAAGCCCTACATGGCTTAGGACCAGGTTATCTCCGGGACTGCATCCTACCTCATACATCCCTACGACCAGTTAGGTCCCACAGAATCGGTCTCCTCCAGGTCCCTTCAACCAAACAATGTCGGTTGGCGGGACCAAGGGGGAGAGCCTTCTCTTTGGGGGCTTCGGTTCTCTGGAACCAATTACCCCCAGAGATACAATCTATCCCCACCTTGCTGGCCTTCTGGAAAGCTATTAAGACATGGCTCTTCCTGCAGGCGGGGTGATGTGACCGCTGAACATCTTAGGTCTCCCCCAGGTATGAATGTGTTGTTTGGCTTTTTAATTTTTTAATTAATTAATGTTTTAAATCATTATTATTTTTGTTACTGTTTTTTATATTGTTCTTATATTCTGTTGTACGCCGCCCTGAGTCCTCAGGGAGTAGGGCGGCATATAAGAACAGCAAATAAATAAATAAATAAATTTGAATTTAAGTTTTTCAGGTTTTAGTTCTGTTGCTCAGATCTATGCTTTACTTCAGAAAAATTATTTTCTCCTCTTCATCATTAAAAAAAAATTCCAATATTCTTATCTTGGACTGTTTCTAGTTTTCAGGTGCCCATCAATTTCTAACAATTTCCATCAAGATAAAATAAAACTTCCAGAAATGCCCTCCAACTCCTTGGTCCAGCAATGTGCTACCTAGAACAAAGCATCCACAATGGGGTTAGATACCATTGCATGACAATATCTCCTACTTTTAGTAGATATGCTAGAGAAGGGAAATGCACATTTTCATGTCTTGTAGTACAAAAATAATTTCCATGAGGAGCAGGACATTTCAACTGACATTCATAAAGCATAGGTGAAGGTACCGGTAATTTGCACTCACTCTAATATTTAATAATCAATATTAAATATGTAGTACAAATTATGAACTCATTGCACCATGAAAAACAATGAAATGTTCTTCAGATGCTATCTTGCAGAGTTATAAAGATGATAGAGGATTGGTATATAAAGTAGATGGTATTGATAGAGGTAAACTGTTACTTCCTAACCAATGCTTTCTATGGTCTCTTATAATTTTGAAGGCATAAAGTTGGAGAAAATATTATTCGACACAACTTTTGTTCTGTAATAACACAGTCTCAACATGCAGCATACAAATACATCCCCAATCTTAAAAAAACAAAACCCTGTCAATCCTTTTTATACCCTCTTCCAATTTCCAAAATAAGGGCTTCAGCATGATTCTCAGCTTGATCTTTCTCTGCAGTAAATGCAAGGGAGAAGAAGGGCCTGGTTCACATTCAGGACTTATGATTCCTTCTGGAGGACACAAGCACAGCTAGCCTGTCAGGCTTGACACTCCAGCGTGTATGCAAATGTGGAAAAAGAGTATGTGTGTGTCCTCTTAATGAATGGAGAGTGTTGTCTGAGATGAGACAATTAGTGTGATGATTGAGTGAGTTGTTTCATATCAGAACCTGTCAAGACAGGCAGGTAATCAAATTTATGAAGGAAAAGAGAAACTGACGGAAATCCTAATTTGGCAAACCCATATAGGAGGAGAGGAATGAAAGAAAATGTCATTTAAAAAAAACAAAGTGGAAATTTGTCCTTGAAATGAAATGTCTGATGAATAAACAAGGCAGTATCCTTCAACCCAAATCTCCTTGTGTTTAAAAATGTTGTGATTTGTACTCAGGAATGTTGCTATGGTATCTTGTAATACGTAGGCTGAGTGGCTTGCATTGAGATTTATAGCCAACAGCATAAATTGGTTCACTTTTTTTCTACATCTTTTTCCCCACATCTACAATGTTTTTTTCTACATCTGCAGAGCAATAGCTGTGTTTATTTTAAAACTGAAGAAGGCTTTAGGCAGGATGAATTTTCCATAAGAGAATTTTTTTGCAGACTATATTGGTCACAGAGAGGGCAACCTGGAACCCCAAGACCATATGCGGCCTCTGAATACCATGTACAAGTTTGTAGTGTCTAGTACTTTCTCTAAAAATGGTGGTAAATATTGGCTATGACATATCAGTTATTTTGAGATGGAAACAGCAATATAAACCCTAAAATAACAGAACAGAATAACAGAGTTGGAAGGGACCTTGGAGGTCTTCTAGTCCAACCCCCTGCTCAGGCAGGAAACCCTATACCATTTCAGAAAAATGGCTGTCCAATCTCTTCTTAAAAACTTCCAGTGTTGGAGCATTCACAACTCCAGGCAAGTCTTTTCACTGATTGATTGTTCTAACTGTCAGGAAATTTCTTTTTAATTCTAGAAATACCAAATCTGTCCATCCCCAAACTGGAAAAAAAAAGAAAACACTGGAAATCCCAGTTCCATGCAGAAATGTGAAAAGGACTGATGCCATGTCCCACATTGCCCCAACAACTCTGGATTTTGGCCTCTTACTCCAGAATGCTAAGGGTGCCTCCTTGTCTCTGAACAATACTGTCTGAAGAGAAGATCTATATATTGCATTCTTAGTTAAGTTTTTTATACTATTAATAGATGATTTTCATATTTTTTGGGAATACACTGATTACTGTATGAAAACCATGATTCTCAGAATCATGTTACATGAATGCTATCTAGTCCTTTTGTGGAAGAGTCAGATAACGATTGTTTTAGGGAGTGGGCTTTTCATTAAATTACCAGTCCCCTGTAAATATTAAGTTTTGAATTGAATTCTGCTACAAAATTACTATAAGCAACAATAAGAAAATTAATTTCCACATTGTGAAGTGAATGTTGATTGAAAATTAGTTTAGGATGTAATCATTTTAAATTCAGTTTGCAATGGTGACCTTGACAGCAACTTGCAAGCTATTAGAATTCACTCAAGAAGATAGCTAGCTTTTAATTTACATTTTTTTCTAAACAGAAACATTGTGATAATTCTCATGATTACTAATCTGATACTGAATGTATTTAATTGACCATTCTACAAATATAATATTTTTTCTGTCTTGCTTTGAACAGTATGGCATCTATTGTGTGCCAAATTCATACAATACAAATATGGAATGTTAGCATACTAGCAATTCTCTGATCCATTGTCTTTCACATGTAAGATCCAATATAGTATGGTTATACAATATAAAAACTTTGTGAACATAATCTTACTCACTAAATTGGCACTCATGATAGATTATTAATACAACCAGAAGTAGGGTATTACCAGAGTTTAATTCTTGGTAATATTCTGTATATTCTAGTCAATCTGACTTGGATTTTCCATAGACAAACAAAATGAGAATTCTTAGAAAAGGTGTCTAGGGGGGGGGGGGCTTTACAGTACAAGTGACTGAGTTTATATGTCTAGAAAAATGGCTGCCCTTTTGTTCATGGTAAAATGCATTTACCAAAAAGTGGATTCTGTCTCCCATCTTAATGGGTTAAGTAAGTACTTGCTATAGGCTGGTGTCCGGCTTTACAGTATGCTACTTCCCAATTTAATTATCTGATTAGATTTTTTTTAAAAAAACGTGGAGTTTTGTAGGCATAGGGGAAACGGCTAGGATCACATTGTTGACATGAATGCCATGAATCTTGATGTAAAACACAGCCTCATTTTTCTCTCACTTAATGTTTTCTTGCCTATCTTGCTCATTCTTGGTTGCAACTGGCAAAGGAGCAAAAGGTGAAAAAAAAACACCTATAATTGTGCTTATGTACATATTCCCAAACGGGGGGAAAAACACACACTGAAAATCCCACTTCTGCCCAGGACCTATGCTTATTTGTTTATCAGTATTCTTAATATGGTAGTTAATTGCTTTTTTTCCAGTTTTTCTACCATAATCTTGCAATTTGCTTAGTATTAATGTTGGAATCTCCTCCTTAAATCTGATATGTTTCTTAACTTGCAGAGGATTTTTAAGAGTACCTATAACATTGAACGGAGTTTCTATATCCCACTGGAAGATCCATTAGTGAGCAATTTTCTTTATTCTTTCAGTGCTGCTTGAATAAATCCCTGCAGGCGTGTTGCTGAATTATTTAAGTTATTTACAATGCCACACACCACATTTCTGAGGCTGGAAATTTATTCTAAGTGGCAAGTTACAGTATTTCTTTTTCTTTCTTTTTGTTTCTGGTAAATGGTAGCAGTATCAAAGCAACACAGTCTGGAAATACCAGTCTCATCAAGGATGCCTCTGTATATTTAATTGTACTTCTGTGAGTTTATTTCTAAATTTAATTCTGAAATATATCATTTTCAAAGTCCAACCAGGAAAGGCAACTAAAACAGGAGTAAGTCAGCTCACAGGATCTTAATTCTCATTACTGTGCAATTGAGTCATATTCAGTAATCTAAGATATTCTAAAAGAGTCCTCAGGAAGGACCAGCTCCAAATCAACAATGCATGAATGGACTGTATCAACAAGAATATCTGCAGTATATCTTCTGGTCTCCATGCTAATTTTCTGCTGTCAGTGACTAACTATATGCACTGAGTAGAAAAATGACTAGAATGTACGTGACAAAGCACCACTTTTCCTCATTTCAGTGCTTTCCTCAACCCCTGCCTCCAAATTCACAATGTCTTTGTTTTTAATTGAGAAGAAATCAAAATGTGCATTAATGTATCTTTGATCCTTTAAAAAACAAAACATCTCCAAGTTGCTATGATAAAATGTATCCAACATTTACAGGATAAAGTGTACACTGTGATAGGTCTTTGACATATTTACAGTATGGTATCATAAGAATTCTAAATAAATTCCATTCAGTAGTTCTAAAGAAGGTGCTGAAATCTAAAATGTAAATGTGAATTTCATAACTATGCAGGTCTATACATATATTCCCTAACTTGTTGGCAATCTTCTTGGAGCAATCTAGACAAAATGCAGGTTACATACATAAAGAATAACAGTGATTCACCCCAATGCCAGTAACTTTGGAGATACACCCTTTATTAAATGCTGCTCCAAGGAATTTATCTGAAGTAGAACTTGGCTCTGATTATCCTGACAACGCAAGAGAACACTGCCATCATAATCTCCCACTACACAACAAAACAAAAGAAAACAAAACAAAACAAAACAGATGAACCAAACAATTTTTGCATAATTTGTGAAGGCAATTTTTCTCGGGATAGTAAAATCAGTAAAAGGAATATTTCATTGAAAAAGAAATTTAAGTTGAAAGCCTACCCTAGTCTGAAAATTAATGATCTAAAATTGTAAATCATGTTTCAGTCAGAATATCAAGAAATGAAGGACATGGTAAGAGGAGATTATTTTGGCTTTCCAAGGGACACCTAGTAATTTAATACAGGATGCCAGTGATATTATGAACATCTGGAAAATTAATAATAGATTAGAGATTGATGCACATAGTCCTACTTACTCTATCTCAGATTTCTTATTTTAATTCAAGTAAGCAATACTCTCTGGCTTTATTACTGTACAAGTTAAATAGTAGCAAAGATAGAAACATAGGCTTTAAGTGTGACAGATAAATTCTCTTAAAGAATAAAACTTCTGCTCTTGCAAGATTTAGTTTGATTGGATTAAAATGAATTGATATGACTGTCTTAATTTCAAGAATAATTTGTTTTCCAATCTTCTTGCTATAGTAAAGATAATGATCAGAAAATACATTTCTTTGAAACAAATTTTGTCCACTCACTGCATATATTGGGTGGTGATTTTGTAGGCAACAGAATGTTGACTTGCAAGATAGTCTCTGGATTAATGAATCCAACTTGAATAGAACATTATAAGATGCTTGAACCAAAATTTAGTTTTGATTGCAATTATGGCATATTGGTCAAAATGTGCAAATTGAGATGAGTTTCCTTATTATTAAAGCAGGGAATGTTGCATGTTCATAGATACAACCAAGGCTGTTAATGTAGTCTATGCCTCTTCTGCCTTACTAAAAAGTGTTGCATGAAAATCTTGCTTGACCAAAATCAGGGTAGGCAGTAAGGCTCAAATTTGTCTCTAGATTGTGTCTTCAAATGTAAGAAAAGTAAATGGTAAAGAACATGAATTAACAAAGGAAAGGAAAATAAGTACAGTATGTTGCATGTCTGTAAAACTAAAAGGAGAAAGATCTAATATACCGTATTTTTTGGAGTATAAGACGCACCTTTTTACCCCCCTCCAAAAGAGGGTGAAAACTTGGGTGCGTCTTATACATCGAATGTAGCCTCACCCAGCCACCCCCACTCCTTGATCTTTGCCTGCCAGCAATTTACCTTTTTGCAGCAAACAGCAGCAGAGTCTCATTAGCCACTGATTATCTGCCTCCCGACACTCAGCTGCTTTATTGAAATTGCCCGCAAGCCCACGTGCTAAAATGAAAGTGAAACTAAACTAAAGCTGCACGGAGTCAAATTGCTGGAGGGAGAGGCAAAGATAGAATCTTATTTTCTTGTGCTGAAACTGGCTGTTTTTTTGCTGCAAGAAGGTAAGTCAATAACTATAAATGCCTATAGAATGTTCAAATTATTAAACTTATTTTTAAAGATTGTTTTATTATTGTTCTAGACCAGGGGTCTCCAACCTTGGCAACTTTAAGACTTATGGACTTCAACTCCCAGAGTTCCTCAGCCAGCTTTGCTTTGCTGACTACTTTATTATTTGCTTTGCTGGCTATGGAATTCTGGGAGTTGAAGTCCACAAGTCTTAGAGTTGCCAAGGTTGGAGACCCCTGTTCTAGACAACTTAACAAAATGAAGAAGGTTTTTAAAATAAATGCTTGATCTGAAGAGGCCCAGTGCTATTGTATCTTCTTTTAAATAGCAGAGAATACTTCCAGAAAGCCACATCAATTTTAAAGTATAATCTGAAATGTCCTGTTTTAGTATTAAGTATTAGTATTAAGTATTAGTATTAAAATAAGCCAGCTGAGAAACCCTGACTTAGTCATGTTTGGAGTAGATCTATTTAAATAATTGGGAGGAATTAGTGTGATTACATTTAAGAAAACTTTCTGGGATTAATATATTGCCATAATGTACATTTCTCCAATTCTTTCCTATTTCTATGGGTCAGACACACATGCACAGAAATACACAGCAAATAGTGTATATCATCTGTGCTGTTTGCTGTTTGGCAAATTGCTGGGAGGCAGAGGCCTTTTTTCCTTGTTTTCCTCCCCCAAAACTAAGGTGCGTCTTATACTTCGGTGCGTCTTATACTCCGAAAAATACGGCAGGTAGTCATTGACAGTTTATTTAGTGACCATTCAAAGTTACAATGGCACTGGAAAAAAATGACTTATGACTGTTTTTCACATTTATGATTGTTGCAGTATCTCCATGGTCACATGATCAAAATTCAGGCACTTAGCAACTGACTTATATTTATGACAGTTGCATTATCCTGTCTTGTGATCACCTGTTGTGACCTTCTGACAAGCAAAGTCAGTAGAGAAGCGAGATTCACTTAACTGCAGTGATTCACTTAACAACTGTGACAAGAAAGTTTGTAAAATGGGGTAAAACTCACTTTAAAACTGTCTCGCTTAGCAATAGAAATTTTGGGCTCAATTGTCATAAGTCGAGGACTATCTGTAGATGTAAATGCAGGTGGTCTGACATTGCTATACAGATGATGCCATGTGGTTGGCTGATAACCTGAATGATTTCCCTCAAGTATTAGAGACATTGTCTCCATTGCAGTGAGTGTCATGGATTAGAAAATTAAATTATTGACAGAGAAATAAAGTATTTACAAGTTATACATAAATGATGAAAAAGCAAGTAAATGAATTGGTGTATGCTGGAAGAATGTTTATTAAGACAGAAAAAATGGAAAAAGAAATTTCAAGATGTGCAAATAGAGATGTACTCTGTTGCAAGGAATGAATATTTATTGAAAGAAGTGAAAATGGCTATGTGCTTCTGCCCACTTTGTTAAATGGAAATGAGAGTCAGGCATGTCAGCAGAAACATAAAGGTAAATCGAATGCAGTGGAAATGGGGTTTTTAAAAACTGTGTGTGTTTGAAAAAGAAGAAATAGGTTCAAGAATCTATTGGTGTTAAATGACTGTGGATTGAATGATTTGTGTAAAAGAAACACCTTGGTGTGATTTGAAGAGAAAAAAAGGTCACCAGGAGGGAAAGGCTGAAAAAGTTATGACTTGATGATGAGCCCCACCCCCTCCAGAAAATGAGAAGTGAGAATTTTAAAAGATAAAAAAACAGTATATGAAGTGGCATAAAGTCATAGCACAAGCAAGGATGATTTGCAAAGTTGAAATTGTACGAATGGTGTTGGTGTCATCATTTTAGCTGGGTTTCCTTTAATTTTTCTTATCTTCCAGCTTTAATATTTTAACTGCTTTGTGACTTTTGCTGCATTTTGTGTAATTTTGGTTATCCTGCAACATATATCTATGTATTTATGAAATCTCTTGAAATCAGTTTTAAAAACTGCTTCTCTTTACTATACCTTCATACTTTTGATTTATGGCAGTTCTCATTTTAGCTGCATGGCATGCAAGTTACCATAAAGGAAAGATTTTCAAAGGTAAAATCTACTTAACAATTAAAATAATTAATTTTCACTCATTTGTTTGAACCTTTCTCGAAGTAGGCCTCCCCTCTTCCACTTCCATTTCTTTAAAGTTGGGTTGCTAGTTTCATCCTGTTTGGACAGTTTCATTTAGATCCAGAAAAGTACGCCCTGAAGCAAACAACTTATTTTTTGAATCTCTAATATGTCTAAATTACTATTTTTTAAAACTCCCCCCCATTTATAATTGGAGGAACAGTGATGGGAGAGACGTACATTGAATCTTTTTATAAATACACTTTGCAGTGTATTTATAATTTATAGTTTGCTGTCAGGAAAACTATAATTTTTCCCCAACCTTTAGTTTCTTAAATTTTGTGGGCATGGTTTTTTCCTCCAGACTAAGTTTTGTAGATTTGGCTTAATCTCACTATCAACTTTATTTTTATATGAAAGACCAGAGCATTTTCCTATATAACAAAATAGTTTCATCATAGGTCCAAATGGGATATATAATACAATACAAATTTGAAAATGTATTGCAGAAAGAAATGTTTCGTGGACATGTTTGCTGCTGTGAAAATGCCAAATTTTTGGCTTCATATAAAATCCCTAGACAGATTACACAGAGAGTAATGGTTGCTTTGTTCTCATAACTTTGCTTTTAAAGCAAAACATTTCCATCATTTTACATTCTGAAAGATTTGCCTTCCCAACTAGACCTTATCCATATGAATACTATTCTTTTAAAAATTCCAATGAAAATTGAATTACTTCTTATTCTAGATATCTGATGATCCAGATCCACCAAGAGAAATAAAACTTAGCAACATCAGTTATTTTGACATCAGATTCTGAGCAGAAAGTTGAGTCCCCCAAGAATCCAGAATTATTGACACACAGGGTATCTCTGGAGATTCTCAATCATCCATGTCATGGTTGCCCCTTCACCCTTCCCCCCCCAAAAGGCAACTGGACTTTCTTGCTTTTTCCTTTGAAAACAAGGTTTTGAAAGTCAGAATCTAAACCTTTCAGTTTTGTGTAGAATGTCTTTTAGCAGCCCTGTTGCCCTGTGCTTGTACTGGGATTGCCCAATTGTTGATTTCTTTGATGTATGCTTCTTTGCCAGTGACCAATATATTTGGTTACTGATGGCTGTCTTCCTTCCTCTGCATTTTCAACTTTATGAGTTGCCCCATGGACTATTTTTTAGCAATGCTGATGCTTGTAAGTAAGAAAAGTATTAAGAGAACGGAGCAGGGTTGCAGAATGATGCATTATGCAGAGACACAGAGTAATGCAACAATACTTTTTGTCTATCTTTATTTCACATGCACTGCTAGCTGTACCTTTTTTTGTTATTTTTGCAATGACGTGTATACTTTAGCTTTTCTGTATCAAGATTAGAACATGTTTTCACATCCAATTTGTAACCTAATAAACTACCATTCACTTCTAGCTAGAAGCATTATTGATTGCTGAAATATTTATACTGCTGTAGTCTTAGTCACGACATATAATATCATGGAATCACATAAAGCTTTCTCATTATTTTGAGGTCTATATTTTCTTTGTTTTGCATCACTATTTTTTAAAACATTTTTCTTTTTGCATCTGCTTTTGAAATATACCTATAAACTGCACTATTTTGAATATTTCATGCTGTGTTGAAATATAAATATGTGTATATGTATATATTTAAAGATATACATACACATACACATATACGCATAGTATATATGCACTCACACGCATATGCCCCAAATATACACAATGTGATTTGGGTGAACAAACAAAATTTACAGTATGACACAATAGCAGTAAGACACTGGTTCTTAAACTTTGTGGTACCATGTCCCTTTAAAATTTCAGATGCAATTTACCTTCTTCACTTTCACAAATTCAGGAATCTTAAGTGCAGCCAATAAACACAAAATTGTCAATTATGATTGTTGCATTAGGCCATATCCTGCTTTCTTCATGAGAGTAGCCTTTGAACAACTGTAAGTAAGTAAGTAAAGTAAGTAAGCAATAGCTCACCTGTCAATCACCTGCGATTTCCAAAATAGCTTCAGGAAAATCTTGTTTCTTACTATTTCCCCATAAACAGAACGCTTGGCATGGTAACAATATGTAAACAAGACAAGTTGATAGCAGAGTGAAAATCCAATAATACTTTCTCAGCCAGACTGTGACTTACGTATTGTATTTATGTAATCATTTGTCAGATAAATAGACTAAGAAGATCATCATAAATTGCCCTGATACTACTCTCTAGAGAAATATTCTATGCTTTATCTTGAATGATGGGAAAATTCTCAGCAAGACTGCTTTTCAACCAATGAAGGAAAACAATCAAATTAATTTCTATCAATTACTTTACTGAAACAAGATATAAATACATTATCTTTTTGACAAATGGTGTGCCAATATACACGTGTCATTAAGGTGCCATAAGAGATTACCGAGTTTAGCTAGTGCATGTTTATACAGCAACTAATTTGGAAATTTTTCAGTACAACACAATACGCACAATACACGCATTGCAACATTCCCTCTCTGCAAATGTTGCAATGGGGGATTCAATTTTCCCAGAATCATATTGCTACTTTCTGAGCAAATAATACACAAATGTCAGGAACGCTTCTTTCAGAGGATTAATACAAATTTCAGTTAGAAAATACAACAGATCAACATTTAATGTTTCACTGCAACCATTATACTCAGACTTTTAATAATTTCCCCCTTTGATTTTTTATCCCATTAAAGGCAGTAGAAAAAAATGAATCAAATAAATGAGAAATGGATTCATTTTCTTCCAGAACTTCTTTGCCTAAATTGTTGTTTATTTTCAAAGCTAAAAGGATCCAGTAAATTTGGTTTATTATCTTTATTTCCATTAATAATTTAAATATATATATATATCTGTACTTGGTAAGTGCTTTACCATAATTTTCTGATGGTTCTGTTCTGGTTTCTAATGTTACTTTGTGTATATTGATATATTATTTCCTAAGTATTTGGGTTTTATTTCATTTGTTTAATATCTGCTACTGTTTTAACCATGGCATATTAAATAAACCATATTTTGCTAGCTTCATAAAAAATGCCAAACAAATTATAATAAAATTACCTTTTGTTATCTATCTATCTATCTATCTATCTATCTATCTATCTATCTATCTATCTATCTATCTATCTATCTATCTATCTATCTATCTATCTATCTATCTATCTATCTATCTATCTATCTATTGTACTTTAATAGAATCCAGCCTTATAAAGTACAATAGTTGCTGGACCTCTCATATAATTCCATAAATGAGGTTGGATGACTGAACACCAAAATGTTGCTCTGAAAGCAAACTCTAGAGTAATGGCATAGTTGTATAGTGCACAATAATCATTGAAAATTCTTTTGAGAGTAGTATGATAGTGGTTTTTAAATCATAAAGTTATAGTCATTCGGGGGGCCGTGGTGGCTCACGTGGTAAGACGCTGAGCTTGCACTCTGCTGAAGTTGGCAGCTCGGTGGTTCGATTCCTGTGAGTGAATAAACCGCATAGGGACAGGAAAGGAGCCTTCCCCAATTGCCTACTGGCATTCAGGTGTCCCATGGGTAAGATAACAACGTCTGAAAAAATTCCTTTCACAGAGGCAGGCAGCCGCTTTGGTAATCCCTGGCTAACACGTGCAATACTCTAAATAAAATAAATTAAGTCATTGTTGCCCGTTGTTGAGTTGGGCAGCCTTAGAAATCAAAGAAAGACTTTCAGCTTTTGAGACCATCAATCTACCTAGTT
This sequence comes from Diadophis punctatus similis, assembly GCA_023053685.1. Classification (NCBI taxonomy): domain Eukaryota; kingdom Metazoa; phylum Chordata; class Lepidosauria; order Squamata; family Dipsadidae; genus Diadophis; species Diadophis punctatus. The sequence goes on along the minus strand of JALIGW010000003.1, from coordinate 36,374,095 downwards.
CTGACTATCCAAAGAATTTTGTTTTTTATTCTGAACCTGAGAGTTTGTTTGCATTAGATTCACAATACAACTTAGCATTTTAAAAAGAGAATAGATTCAGATGGCACAACTACTTGTTCTGATGGAAAGTTGAGACCTATATGATTCCTTATTCTCACTTTACCTTTGTCATTTTTTTAACCAAAAGGTCCTAAAACAGTGGTCCCAGTGGAAATGAATACATATGAATTTTTAATGTGATATATATACCGTACTATTCAGAGTATAAGATGCACCTCCCAAGCCCTCCGTGTGTCGCATTTTTGCCCTCCCAGGCCCCCAGAAGCACTCCGCACTGCTCCACACGGCCCAGTTTTTGCCAAGAATGGGCCTGTTTTCGGGATCTCAAGTCCCCTGCGCATCACGTTTTCACCCTCCCAGGCCCCAGAAACACTGCAGTGCTCCGCATGGCCTGTTTTCACCAAAAACAGGTCCGTTTTTGGGCTCCCAAGCCCTCTGCGCATCACATTTTTGCCCTTCCAGGCCCCCAGAAGCACTCTGCAGGCCAAAAACGGTTACATTTTTGGTGAAAACTGTCACATTTTTGGTGAAAACAGGCTGTGCAGAGCACTGCAGAATGCTTCTGGGGACCTGGGAGGGCAAAAACATAACATGTGGAGGGCTTGGGAGCCCAAAAATAAGCCCATTTTTGGCAAAAAAATGGGCCGTGCTTCTGGGGGCCTGGGAGCAGGGGTGAAATCCAGCAGGTTCTGACAGGTTCTGGAGAACCGGTAGCGGAAATTTTGAGTAGTTTGGAGAACCGGCAAATACCACCTCTGGCTGGCCCCAGAGTGAGGTGGGAATGGAGATTTTGCAGTACCCTTCCCCAGCCACGCCCACCAAGCCATGCCCATAGAACCGGTAGTAAAAAAATTTGAATTTCACTACTGCCTGGGAGGGCAAAAATCTGACGCAGAGGCCAAAACCTAGTTTTTTCTTGTTTTCCTCCTGTAAATTTGGGTGCGTCTTATAGTCCAGTGTGTCATATAGTCTGAAAAATACGGTACATCTCAAGATATGCTTGGAAGTGGGATTTTATTTCCATCTAATTCCATGCCTCAGGGGATGGTATTATGCAAACGCCTTTCATGTTAAGAGTTTCAAGAGCAGGTGTCTATGACATCCTGTTTTATCTATTTGGCAATAAACTATGAATATACAATAGAAATGTCTGTAGAATAGAAAAATATGAAGCCTTGTTCGCTTAATGTATTTTTGAAAACAAAAATGTCAGTACCGGTTCATGGATATGTTCAATCAAGCTTAACTTTCAGGTTATAATAGATGCTATTAAGTACAAAGTCACTGACTAAATCCAAAACCAAGCAAACCTTTTTGCTCTTGACTAGAAAAAGAAGTTTAAAGCTCTTAGTCTGGATTTTCAGCTGTAATAATAGAAGGATGTACAATGGAACTGTTACCTTAATATTATAGGACTCTGATTTTCGCTCTTAACATGTGTTTCTTCCAAAGAAGGAATGAAGCATGTAATTGTTCATATATGCAAGGCAATGCATTTGGTGATGGCATTATTCCCTTCCACAAAATCTATGCATGTTGTGTAACCAATACATAAAAGGGTTTTTATAGTTTTACGCAGCTGGTCCCCACTGATGTGGAAAGTATTCTTTGATTTATTTCTTATCTCTGTGATGTCCTAGTACTCCATAATTCTGATGTCATTTTATAAGAAATGAATAATTTGGAAATGTATACATTTACTTCACTCTTTTTCCAAATTCATTAAGGAACATATATGGTCTTTTTTCCATCTTTACTGCAAGAATAGAAAGATTCAACAAAGATACAAGGACGGATTCAAAATTTTTTTAATTAAGTGGCGATAGCATTAAATTGATCTCATTAATCTAAATCTAATACACTTATGACTGTGCCACCAGGCTTTTAATTAATGTTAGAGGTTGGTATAGATAAAGAATAATTAAAGCTCATTGGAGTCATAGAAATTGTGGCTAAGCAAATAGCAACTTTTAAGAAGTAAGGGTTCTAGAATTGGAAATACAGTTACGAATTGTGTCCATTCTTTAAAGTTCCAACAAACAATTGGGTCATTTTACCCCATGATAAAGAAAATATGTTTGACAAATATTTGTGGCATAAAACAACTTGTCAAGAAGAAATTGTCTTTTAAGAAAATAGTACTGCCAGTGAATATTAACAAATGTGTTATGAGACAAATCAGTGGTAGAAAACATTTTGAACTGCTTTGTTTAGAATTTTGACAGGATGTTATGTGTGCTCTCACAAAATGGCTGTCGTAGGAGCTTGAGGTTACCAAAACACTAATTTCTTAGAGAGAAACTAGTGTGTGTCTCTAGATCAGGGGTGTCAAACTCGATTTCATTGAGGGCCGCATCAGGGTTGTGTTTGACCTTGGGAGCCGGGGTGTGCATGGCCAGGGTGGGCATGCCCAGCTTGAGGTCACTCGTGTTGGGGGCATCTATGGTGGCCCAAGAGCTCTGCCAGCAAAAAAGGGCTCCAGAGCTCCATTTTCAGCTGCAACAACCTCCTGCTACCCTCTGCCAGCGAAAATGGAGCAGCACATGGTCCTCCTGAGCTCCATTATCGCTGGCAGAGGGCAGCAGGAGGCTGTCGCAGCCGAAAATGGAGCTTGGGAGGGCCGCACATGGTCCTCCTGAGCTCTGTTTTCGCAGGCAGAGGCACCATGGGCTGGTCCTTTGCTGTTTCTAGAGGAGCCCCAAGGGCCAGATCTAAGCACCCTGGGGACCGGATCCGGTCCCCAGGCCTTGAATTTGACACCCCCGCTCTAGATCTACTCTTAAGATACCCTGTTAGTATATGTTCATCTTTTTCCTACTTTCAAACAAATCATTATGTTATGGACCCACTTTTTCTTTCTTTCTAACAATGCCAATGATGCTAAGGGCTAATAAATACTTTAGTAATGAATTAGCATGCCAGTTTCCTAATTTTATTAAAATTAAAATTGAATTTTAGCATGCCAAAAAAGGTCCTGTGGATGTCTTGGTGTTCCCAAATCCAGCCTTACAGTTTCATGGATCTTATCTAATGAAGTCAATTCTGATTCACGAACTTTTCCTCCATCATAAATTGGTTAATTTTTAAATGTCAAAAGATTCTTTGTTAATCTATGCTGGCTGGGGAATTCTGGGAGTTGAAGTCCAGATATCTTCAAGTTGCCAAGGTTGGGAAACACTGCTTTAGAGATTGTTATAAGTATAAAAAAATCAGTGTATTCTCAGATATTTCTCATCTTAGTGCATTCACTCAGTGACCCAAACACAAGCCTTCTATTGCATTTTGGTTCAACTCAGAGGGAAGCTGTCACCCTTAAAAGATTGCAAAATTTCCTGTTTTCAAAGAGAAATGACAAAAACTCAATAACTGTTGTCCACGTAATCTCTTTGCTAGTATCTACCGTATTTTCAAAAATACAAACAGTTTCATTTGAGATAAGATTCTAAAAGAAAGAAGCTTTAGATCCTTAAGCTTTGCATTCCAATTGACCTAAGTCTCTATATAGAAAAGCTAGGGAAATGGATGAAACAAACTCATTTAACGTAGCATATTCATTAGCAGCTGTATTTTTCATTAAGGAAACAAAGTATTATATCTTAGTGAATAAAGTCAGTCAATAGATACTTAAAAATGGAAAATAGACACACTACGGAGACTTATTTTACTCTCTTGTAACAGATTACAACACATTCCTAACATAATAACACATTAAATGTTAGTATGTTAGGATTTTTCTGCACTTTTGGCAAGACTGATGCTGTTTGTGACAATAAGGATTCTGGGAATATCTGAGTTAACTTCTGTATCTTTTTTTAATCTTGTGAGTAAAAAACAACAACCCATTACTTAGAGCTATGAACAGAAGCATACAGTATCTGCTCTGAACCTAGGTAGCAGGGTCTAGATAAGTACGGTAGATCTTGGACATTTAACAAGGTTACTCTACTCCTACTCCTACTCCTACTCCCACTCCCACTCCTACTCTACTCTTACACTTACACCTACCCTATTCTGTATTTGGATGGAAAAATTGGACATTATATGTTTCTGTTGTAGTCTATAGTAGTTTGCTGGCAGATTCTGAATAATCTGAGAGTAATAGTGATCCCCTTGTTGGTTGTTGGCTGAGTTTATAAAGCATGTCATTTTTACTTTAATGTTGTTTGCTAACAATGCAACAGTGGAACCATCTGTCAGTAAACACAGAGGTGTAATAAGAATAAATTAATTCCACTCCACATGCAAGATACCTTGTTACATGACCCTCTAGAGAACAATGCCAGAACCACTAAAACTCATATTTATTCAGGTGAAGAATATGATAGTATATTGGAATCCCAGAGAGTAGAAATTGAACTGTATATTAACTGCCCAATTAGTCCCTTGTATTATAAAGCAAAGCAATCTTATGCAGACTTCAACACTGATATTCTCATGGTTAAAATTTGCATCTGCTCACTTTCAAGGTAACACTTCAATCCTCTATACCACCTTACCTCCTTTTTCTGTATGTGAACTGAGCTGGTAGTACCTGAAATGTTAACTAAAGTTTCTTGCTGCATTATGGTTTTTTTTAAAGAACGTTTGCTAATATTTCTCAATTTTAGAATACATAGTTGTATTTAAGTTAGATTCAGAGCAGATGCTCCTAAGTCCAGTTTGCAGAAACTGCCTGAACAAATCCCTAAGATTTGTTGGTAAGTTTTTTCATAAGTGGTTTGCCATTGTCTTCTTCCTAGGGTCGAGAGAAAGTGAGTAACCCCAGGTCACTCAGCTGGCTTTGTGCCTAAGGCAGGACTAGAACTCATGGTCTGCCAGTTTCTAACCTGATGCATGAACCACTATACCAAAGTGACTTTCAATAAAATTCTAACTACGTGCGTCTAGTGAAAGAAGGAAATGTCAGCATGGTTAACTTCTCCAACATATTCATGTTTAGTAAAAGTATTGCTCTGCTACTACTGATACATTATTTACTGTTTCAGGGGTCAGTAAAGCTGCTCAGAGTCAGCCATGATTGAAAAAGCTCATTCAGCTAGTGCAGAATGTGGCGGCACGTGTGGTGATGGGTGTCCCTAGATACACCCATGTGACACCCATCCTTCGTGAACTGCACTGGCTGCCTATAGGTCTCCGAGCGCAATTCAAGGTGTTGGTGATTACCTTTAAAGCCCTACATGGCTTAGGACCAATTTACCTCCGAGACTGCCTTCTCCAACATACCTCCCTAAGACCGATTAGAGCCCACAGAGTTGGTCTGCTGGTGGTCCCGTCAGCCAAACAATGTCGGCTGGCGGGCCCACGAACGAGGGCCTTCTCTGTGGCAGCACCAGCTCTCTGGAATACACTACCCCCCGGGATCCGCATTATTCCCACCCTGCCAGCCTTCAGAAAAGCAGTAAAAAGTTGGCTTTGTCGACAGGCCTGGGGCCAATGATTTTAATACAACATTGATCACTCTTGGCCCCATTTTTTAAATAATATTTTTAATAGTCATTTTTCATCACTGGTTTATTTTGCTTTATGTTTTTTTTTTGGCTATTTCAGAAGTGCTAAGCCTGTCCAAGACTTAATGTAACTTACCTGTTTTGAAATAGTTGGGAATCATGCTCTTCATTTGAGGGGAAGCACTCTGGGGCCACAGAGAAGTTGCTTAGCATTATGTATGCCCCACAAAATGCTCTGTTCTGCTCTTGAGTTTGGGTCAGTGGTTTCCAGCTAGTGTAATATAATATTCTGGATCACATTGTCTAAGCAAAAATTTAACTATTTAAACTTTTCCCTAGCTTGATTCCAGCAATGATGGAGATTGGTTTTGGTTTTGTCTGTCACCTGACATCATCTCAGAGACCTTTCCACAGAGCACAATTCATGCATTCAGCTGCACATCTGATGAGGGCTGAAGGCATATAATTAGGTGTCTAAGTGAACTGCAACTGGCGACCTCATTTGTTTCTGCTTTAAAGCAGCTTTCTCCAAGCTGATCATTTTCAAGGGCTTTTCTACTCAAGTACTAGTTGTACAGTTGTAGTTTAAGACAATTGGAAGACACTTGGTTGGGGAGAACTGTTCTGAAGTATATGTGGAGATGGATATTGAAAACATTGTGCATGGTTTTTCCTTCAACTCCTGAATTTGGGTGAGGATAATATATTGGAAGCAAAAAGAAGATAATTGTTATTCTACAATTTTATCACTTGTGTCATTCTGATCTAGATAAGAACATCACAACTTGATTTAAAAAAACAAATGAAGAAAAAAATAGTCAGCTATATTCAAGATAATGTAATTTGACCACATCTGAAGGATATGAGTGCAATCTTTGGGAATCTTTTGGATTATAAAAGAGAAGTCTTCTCAGAAGGGGGAAGAATCTGATCAAAGCTTAGCATTTTACCAACCAAAAGAATCCTAAAGGGGAAAAAATTTGACAAATTGTGAGCTTAGGAATTGGATAAGATAGAGGATAGGATCTCTCCTATTCTAAAGCTCAGCAATTTGTTGCGATTTGTTCTTTAGAAACACAAGGGAATAGTAGTATTGCACCTAACCTGCTCATATCTGATATTGATTTTTAGGTTATGATGATCTCATGAAATTAGTCTACATTCTCTTGCATGTGACTGCACAAACATGAACATGACATGTACAATTTCTTTTGTGATTATTTGCTAGGATAAAATATTGTAAGATGCTAGGAAGGAGAGAGTAAGCTTGTTGGTGGAAAGGGAGGTAGAAACTATGCAGGACAGAAAAAGTTAGGAATCTTTTAGGTTAAATAAGCAGCACTGGGAATACATGGCTCAATGTGAACCTGTATTGGGGACATTTGTGGCACATTGTATCAACTGCTACATATCTGGTTATGGATATGCTTTTTTACAGGATAGCAGTTATTCTCATCTGGGGAGACTTAACCATCCGCTGCATGATTGTGATGCAGTCACAATGCAGTCACTCTGCAGTCACTCTGAAATAAAGTTTCTGACGGGCCTAGTGTGCAGAATGTTATAATGAATCTAGAAGCACTGAGCATTGTACATTTTGCAGTAATGTTCTTAGTCATCATGGTTATCAGACAGTCCTGAAAAATATATAACCAAAGCTAAAAACATACCCCAAAATATTATTTCCCCCAAAATAAGACATCCCCTGATAACAAGCCCAATCAGGCTTTTGAGTGCATGGCAATAAGGCCAAGCGCTTATTTCAGGGTTCAAAAAAATATAAGACAGGGTCTTATTTTCGGGGAAACACTGTACAAAAGTCTTAGGGTAAGCAACTGTAAGTTGATTTTGAATTAAGCATCCATTGTGTTCAATTTGTCCATTGAACATATCTGCTCAAGTAGGCAGTTCTTTGCAGTGATTTTAGGAATAGATTTTCAAAGCTTTAAGCTGTGGCCATTTTAGCTACAGTTAATAGCAGTGTGGGCCTTCTGCACATACACTGAGTGCTCTGGCATATAATGTGTCTCCTCCTCCAAAATATGGCTTTCCCAACAACTTCAGAAGATCTCCATCAGAGACTTGAGACTTACAGAGGGTATTGTATTTGTTTACAAATTATCTCCAATGCAGAAGTCTTCCTAAATCTGTGATGGTGAACCTATGGCATGGGTGCCACAGGTGGCACGTGGAGCCATATCTGCCGACACGCGAGCTGTTACCCTAGCTCAGCTCCAGCGCGCATGTGTGCGCTGGCCAGCTGATTGTCGGCTTGCATGGAGGATCTAGGAGGGCGTTTTCGGCCTCTGGGTGGCGGGGGAAAGTGTTTTCACCCTCCCCAGGCTCCAAGAAAGCCTCTGGAGCCTGGGGAGGGCAAAAAACGGGCCTACTGGGTCCACCGGAAGTCGGGAAATGGGCCGTTTCTGGCCTACGGAGGACCTCCAGGGTGGGGGCCATTTTCACCCTCCCCTTGAGACTGGTGAGGGCAAAAAACGGGCCTATCGGACCCACCGGAAGTTGGGAAATGGGGCAGTGGGGGAGGGATCATGAGCACATGTGCGGGGGTGGGCAGCACATGGGGGAACATGCATGCATGCTCAGGGGGGCATGGTGTGTGGGGGCATTGAATTATGGGGGCACAAGCACGCACAATAGCGCGTGCGTGCTTTCGGCACCTGAGGGAAAAAAAGGTTCACCATTACTGTCCTAAATGTTTCCAGAATTTCCTGAAATTGCATTGTTTAAACTTAGAAACAAGTTAGCATTAAATCAAGATATAGGTCCTTGCTAATTTTGGCAAAAAGTGAAACTACTTAAGTCAAACATGCCTATTGTAAAAGGAAAAGAATGTTATTACCGTCAGCCAGCAAAATTTTTAGTTCACTGTGGCTTTGCAGAATGATATAATATATAGTTCCTGGCTGTCAAATGGTTGCCACCTTGCTTTAACTAATGTCATCTTACAACTGCAATGGAGCATTCTGCATTATTATGAAGATCAGATATTAGCTAGGTAGAATGTGTGTTGGTGTTAGGCTTGCTTATGGTTTGTTTGTTATTAAACTTATTATATCATCATCTACCAAGTTTGCTGCTTCAGTATTGCTTGTTATCTTTTGTTTTAGAATGTAACCAAGCCAGTGGAAGAAGCAAAACCTAAACCTCCTACTATCCAAGAGCTGAAAGAGAGGATTAGCAATTACAACTCAAAAGTCAACAATTGCTTGCTGATGAAACTGGTTAGTATTGCAGTTCTGGATATTTCCTACTTTTGTTGTGATGGCTCTTAAAACTATTTTCCCTTTCAGCATTTATGATGGGAAGATTGCTTAAATTCTGGGGGTAACCCATTTGTCTACTACTCTAGGAGCCGCAGAAAAAGGTGGACATCTCCATCTTTAATAATTGAAATAACAATTAAATCCAGTCTTCTGTTAATTGGCGTTGCCTATAAAAAGAATGGCTATGTTTACTAAGCTATGCAATAATTTCGATTCAAAGGCAAAACAAATTACACCTTCAGCATACATTTGCAATTTCTTCTTCAACCAGATGCCTCTTTACCTGGGATCACCCTGTAGTGCAGGAGCAGCTGTAGAATATCATGAAAAAGTGTGGTAGCTTTAAGGAGTGCTATATGTATATCCTTGCACCCTTTGAACCACATTTTGCCTTCAAGTATGAAGTGTTGCAAGTATAAAATGTTTACTTTCTGAGATTTTGATAAGAATGGCCAGACCAGTTGAACAATCTAAAGTAAAAGTGCTGGTCTTTTATGGATGACTATTGAGTAAATGATTGTCAAAAACAGCTTTTCTCATATCTTTCCTCCCTTCTCCTCTGGGAGTCTTCAGTCACATGATGACTGTAAGGTCCACATTCGTTGTTTGCATGACTTGCATTTAGATTTTCTGTTATTTCATGGATCCCTTATAAGATGTACACTCCATATAGGTCTTTGGTTAGTATTCTGCTAGTCTGCAACAGAACATAGCAGGAGGCCACCTTAATGAGGAACTCAAGACAGATTTTAAATAAAATAAATATTTGTTGTTTAAACCTGGACCAAATCATTTTCATCTGGATTAAAAAGCACTAGCTCCATTCCCCAAGGTTAAACTACAGTATGTCACAGAAGTGAGTACATCCCCTCACATTTTGTAAATATTTAAGTATAACTTTTCACGTGACAACACTGAAAAAATGACACCTGACTGCAATGTAAAGTAGTGAGTATACCGCTTGTATAACAGTGTAAATGTGCTGACCCCTCAAAATAACGCAACACACAGCCATTAATGTCTAAACTGCTGGCAACAAAAGTGAGTACACCCCTAAGTGATAATGTCCAAATGGGGCCCAAGTAGCTGTTTTCCCTCCCTGGTGTCATGTGACTCGTTAGTGGTACAAGGTCTCAGGTGTGAAGGGGGAGCAGGTGTGTGAAATTTATTATCACTTTCACTCTCTGGTCACTGGAAGTTCAACATGGCACCTCATGGCAATGAACTCTCTGAGGATCTGCAAAAATAAATTGTTGCTCTACATAAAGATGGCCTAGGCCACGGGTGGGCAAACTATGGCTCTTTGATGACCTGTGGACTTCAACTCCCAGAATTCCTGAGCCAGTCATGCATGCATGGCTGTCTCAGGAATTCTGGGAGTTGAAGTCCACAGGTCCTTGCCCACCCCTGGCCTAGGCTATAAGAAGATTGCCAAGACCCTGAAACTGAGCTGCAGCACAGTGGCCAAGGACAGGTTCCATTCAGAACAGGCCTCGCCATGGTCGACCAAAGAAGGCACTGAGCATGGACACCATGCTCAGCATCATATCCAGAGGTTGGCTTTGGGAAATAGATGTATGAGTACTGCCAGCATTGCTGCAGAGGTTGAAGGGGTGGGGGGTCAGCCTGTCAGTGCTCAGATCATACGCTGCACGCTGCATCAAATTGGTCTGCAGGGCTGTCATTCCAGAAGGAAGCCTCTTCTAAAAATGATGCACAAGAAAGCCCGCAAACGGTTTGCTGCAGACAAGCAGACTAAGGACATGGATTTCTGGAACCATGTCCTGTGGCCCTATGAGCCCAAGATAAACTTATTTGGTTCAGATGGTGTCAAGCGTGTGTGGCGGCAACCAGGTGAGGAGTACAAAGACAAGTGTGTCTTGCCTACAGTCAAGCATGGTGGTGGGAATGTCATGATCTGGGGCTGCATGAAGACTGCCGGCACTGGGGAGCTACAGTTCATTGAGGGAACCATGAATGCCAACATGTACTGTGACATACTGAAGCACAGCATGATCCCCTCCCTTCGGAGATTGGGCCGCAGGGCAGTATTTCAACATGATAACGACCCCAAACACACCTCCAAAATGACCACTGCCTTGCTAAAGAAGCTGAGGGCAAAGGTGATGGACTGGCCAAGCATGTCTCCAGACCTAAACCCTATTGAGCATCTGTGGGGCATCCTGAAATGGATGGTGGAGGTGCGCAAGGTCTTTAACATCCACCAGCTCCGTGACATCATCATGGAGGCATGGAAGAGGACTCCAGTGTCAACCTGTGAAGCTCTGGTGAACTCTATGCCCAAGAGGGATAAGGCAGTGCTGGAAAATAATGGTGTCCACACAAAATATTGACACTTTAGGCCCCATTTGGACATTATCAGTTAAAGGTGTACTCACTTTTGTTGCCAGCAGTTTAGACATTAATGGCTGTGTGTTGCGTTATTTTGAGGGGACAGCACATTTACACTGTTATACAAGCTGTATACTCACTACTTTACATTGTAGCCAAGTGTCATTTCTTCATTTCTTCAGTGTTGTCACATGAAAAGATATACTTAAATATTTATAAAATGTGAGGGGTTGTACTCACTTCTGTGACATACTGTATCTCACAGGGTTGTGGTATGAGAGAACAGGATGCAAGGAAGTTAGATAAATAGGCATAAATCCTTGCTTTAGCAGAGAATTGGCTATACTTCTAACATTGGGTCTGTTTCCATGGCACTGATGTTACTGAAATTCTATGGATTGGTACACAGTTTATTAGCACAAATGGGCAATTTTGGCAGGGATCCACTTTTAAAGATCTGGTTTATTTACTTTGTTTTAATCATGGTTCACAGGGATTCTGATTAAAGCATGATTTTTAAGAGGCTGATCCAAAGGAAAAACACTCTTTGAACTGAGGAGGGTTTGGAGGTATCTATGAGCTGAAGTTTCCTCAACCTGCCATTTAAGTGTTTTGAGCCATATAGCAGCTGTGGAGTGAGTGTAGCTAATTTGAGTCTTGCAAACATTCTGCAGTGTCTGCAAATGTTCTCTGAATATCAACTAATGATTTTACCAAAATAGCTATGCCTGTATTATTTTAGATATTTGAATTGAGACAAATCCAATTCAACACTTTGCAAAGTGGTTCAACATCTGTCTCAGTTGCATTTATGGAAGAAGAACATTTTTCCACCACAGAATAAATATCAGCCAAAGTACAGAGAGCTGATAAATTCCCCTTTAGTGTGCATTCTTATGTTTTCCCCCTTCAGTATGTATAAGGACCATCATATACAAATCCATTGGGGGGGGGGTACTGCAGGCCACTTCAGCTGACTGTGATCCGCAGGTCAGCGGTTCAATCTCACCGGCTCAAGGTTGACTCAGCCTTCCATCCTTCCGAGGTGGGTAAAATGAGGACCCAGATTGTTGGGGGCAATATAAATATGCATTACTTACTGGTGTAAACCGCTTAGAGAGTGCTTGCACTGTGAGGCGGTATATAAGTGTCACTAATAAATAAGTAATAAATACTGTTTTTCGATCCAAGGTATCCTACATAACTTTCACATTAACTGGAAAAACCAGTTATTTATTTATTTAAATACTTGCATTCTGTCTTTCTAAAGAAAACAACTTGCCACAAAGCATTGTGTGGCTTAAAATACCACAAAGAAGACTTAGAAGAACACTGCAGCCAAATAACAGACTTGCAAGTACAAATCATTGTCATTGACTCTCCCAGCCACTGGAATTCTGTGGCTTGATCTTGCTGCCCTTCTAGAGTTGCCAGCTCCTGAAACTGAAACTGCCATGAAGTAAAAGGACTGCATTCCTCTGCACATCACCTTCCCTCCCCCCAAAAAAATCAGCTGTAGAAACAATGCAGTATCAAAAGAACTGGAGCAAGTGAAATAAAGGAGCCAAGTATTCACATCTTGATTCTAAAAAGAAAATTAAAAAATGGTACCTAGAGAAATCAAAAACTATGGCTGGACCAGGCTTTAGAATTGTAGTTCATGTATTGAAATCAGAAAATCGCACTGATTTTAGTGGATCTTCAAGCATAAACATGAATGGATTTAATCAATGAAAAGTGTTAATTAGAAAAGAAAAGGATGGTGAAACTGGGTATGTCTTGGTAAAGACTGTAGGCTGAATGAGGTAGTATTAACAAGCCTTCCCATTCATAAAAAGAGATTCAATTCAGCAGAATTTTAATCTGGTTTTCTATGTCACTGCCAAGGCTGTCCCTCAACCTGATTATAGACTTTCCATTTAAAATAAACAGAATAAACAAAGTAATTTCCCATTCCTAGGAAGAGACCTCCTTATCTTCAGAACAATAATGCTAAAGACGGGGATGTTATGTATAAATTTAAAAAAGCTAAAGTGGTGATTACAATTATTATTTTTATTCTTCATTTCTCTCACACATTGAAACTGATTGGAACAACCAGAGAGTATTTGTGAAAATGTTTCAGAAAGTGAATATATGTCGTCATATGTAGGGTTTCCAGGATATTATAGCTGGAGTACATTAGTTTTAGAAGTTGCTTGATTGCAAAAACTTTCAGATTTTCTTCAGAAAAATAATCTAAATTGCTTCTTCCAAGTCATTTAGGAAATAGAGATCAAAGAAAAGATAATCTGCCTTTAACTATTTTTTTTTTCATTTCCCCCCAATCCCCAGAATGATGATGGCACTTATACAGGTTTCATCAAAGTGCACCTAAAACTGAGGCGTCCTGTGACAGTCCCAGCAGGGATTAGGCCACCATCTATTCATGATGCTCTCAAGGAAGTCAACTTAGCTAACATGACAGAGAAAAGAACATCATTCTATCTACCCTTGGATGCCGTCAAACAGTTACATATCAGCAGCACGACAACTGTGAGTGAGGTGATCCAGGGACTTCTGAAGAAATTTATGGTGGTGGACAACCCAAAGAAATTTGCACTTTTCAAACAGATGCAGAAAGATGGTCAAGGTGAGAAAGATACAGAATAACTGTTGCAAAGAGCTTCCTGCCCTAAAAGTGACTATTTATGCAAGTGGTCCATCTGTGCCGTCTGTCATAGGTGCTCCCTGTGCTCTGCTCCCTAACAAGTCTGCCAGGTTTTTCATCATCTTTTAGCAGAGGAGCCCAAACCAATCAAACAACAAGCAATCAAATCAGTGCTAAGTAAAATCATACAATAAAACTTGAAATTCTTAAAAAAATAAATACAAACATTAGAACAAGATTAGGGTTTTTTTTAAAAAAGAAAAGCACAGGAGAGCAGAAAGTAAATAAAAATGTTAATCTAATAAAGCTTTCTTTCCACTATATTAGCTCTGGCCAGAATAAACTTCAATGACCATGGTAAAAAATTTATTAAAAAAATAATAAATCTATTGGAAAGCTACATACGAAGAGCCTTTAAAAAGATATTTTACGAACCTGTTATAGAATCTTCATTTCTATTTTGTTCACAGCATGGCACACATCCAAATATAAGATCAAAAATTTCAAGTCTATTTTCATAGTCTTCGGTAGAAACATGAATGGAATCATGCTTCACTTTTCTTGGAATTAAATATGATTTTATTAAAGTACAAATCAGGTTGAATTGGTTTTCTCCATGTTGCATTTTGGATTTAATATACCAAATGAAGAAAATATAGTACTTACTCATTTTGGGATGGTATCTGGAGAAAAAAATTACTTGTTTATAAAGCTAATTTCTGACAAGTATCTAATCCAATATACAGTAGGATGTCTTTTAAAGCAGGCAATGCTTGGCTTTAAGAGAAGCTTGTTCAATGACCTTGGATAGTCAATGTCCAAGATCAGTATCTTATTGTAATGGGCAGGGATAATCATGTACAGCATGGGACCTCCTAATTTGGTAGTTACAAGAGCTAAAATAAGGACATACTATAGAACTATAGCTTTACCTGAGCTAATAATAGACTAGACTAGACTAGACTAGACTAGACTAGACTAGAATTCAATTCAATTCAATTCAATTCTTTATTGGCCAAGTGTGATTGGACACACAAGGAATTTGTCTTTGGTGCATATGCTCTCAGTGTACATAAAAAGACAAGATACATTCGTCAAGAATCATAAGGTACAACATTTATAGCTCAATAATAACATTTGCTGTTCAAGTGTCCCAGATTCACATTATGACAACTTCAATTAAAATTATATCAAAATTATAAATGGAGAAGTTTTAGACAACGGGTCAACCATTGTTGGGTTAGATGGTCAAAAACTGCATCCATTAAAAATACAGAATGTTGATTTACAATCATAGAATTGGCAGGGGCTATTTAGGCTGAACCCATAAATTGAATCTAGCCCTTCAGGAACCCAAATTAAAGCATTTCAAAAGGGAATGAATTACAACTTCACATCAATGGCTTCAGTGCCAAACCACTCGTTATACTTTTTTCTTTTTACTAATATTCAATAGGAATCTTTTTCCTGAAGGTTGAAGATTGAGAATCTCTCAGCCGTCTTTTCTGAAGGCAAAGCATTTCCAATTACTTCAATTTCTCTTCATAAACAATGATAATTCTCATTGTTATTCTCTGATTCAGATCTATTTTGTCTGAGTCCTTAATATATGATACCTGGAAGGTCTGATTGTGTAGTGGAATGTGATGCAAAACTAAGCTAAGCTCACTTGCTGTTTTGTAGTTACTTTATACTGCAAATTTATTTTCAATTTGTAGTCAACTAATACTCCAAAATCTTTTCACAAATGTTACTGTCAAACCAGATATCCTCCATTTTACATCTGTTTTCTAATTGCATTGTTTTCAGTTGCTGCCTTTAATTCAATTTGGTTATTATCTGTTCACTTCTCTAACCTATAAATATCACTTTAAATCTTATTTGTGTTTTCTATTTGTGTTATCTCTACATTAGTAAGCATTCCTTCCCTCTCTTCCTCCTGTTAAAAAAAATAAAGGATACAGGGCAGGGGTGGGTTTCTCTTACCTTACCTACCGGTTCAGAAATGCATGCGTCATGTCACATCTGGGTACTGACTCTCTGTGCATGTGCAGAAGCTTTTGCACATGCGCAGAGCGTTATTTGCCAGCCGCTTTCAAGCAGCGGCGACTGGGGAACTGGTTCGGGGGTGTGGCATGCCAGCCTTCACTACCGGTTTGGCGACTGTGGCCAAATTTTCGCCACCTGTTTGCCCGACCCTGTCCGAACCGATAGCAACCCACCACTGATACAGGGCCTATGGTTGAACCTCGTGGTTCTCCAATTTATACCTCTCTACAATTCTTTAACCTAGAGTTGTTTTCTTCGCCATGATGGCTTTCAGTAAGGGTAAACAGTAGGTGTTCATGTCCAGTTTTGAAGAACGAACAAGAAATGTTTGAAATTGCTGTAAAGGAAGGAAGAGCTGAAGATCTTTAACGGGAAGCAGTTGCAGACTTTCTATTCATTCTCCTAGAGCAGGGGTGGGCAAACTATGGCTCTTTGAGGACCTGTTGACTTCAACTCCCAGAATTCCTCAGCCAGCCATGCATTCATGGCTGGCTCAGGAATTCTGGGAGTTGAAGTCCACAGGTCCTCAAAGAGCCATAGTTTGCCCACCTGTTAGCGGATCTGTGCATAGGCCTGGCTATAATTACATGTGCAAACCTGAAAAAATGTGCATTTTCTTTTCAAAGACCCTAAGTGATTTTCGTTGCCTTATCTTTTGCAGTTCTTTACCAGAAGCTTCCAGTCACAGAATGTCCTTTGTACCTCCGGCTCGTAGCGGGCCCTGACACGGATATTCTGAATTTTGTGTTGAAGGAAAACGAAACGGGAGAAGTTGAGGTAGGTCTGATTGCAAGTTAGGAATAATAACAAAAACTACACAGCAAAGACACACAAAAATAGAACCGCATTACACAAGCAGTGATTTGAATCTATAGAAGAGCAACCAAGTGGGTGGAAAAGCAGCTGTTCCATCTTATTAGTTCTTATAATAAACCTAATTAGATACTTGTGCTCTAGAATAAGTATAATATTTAAACAAATGCAGAAGCAAAGGGCATTTCATATCTAATGTAATTATCCTTTTTAAATATTAAACATGATTAATAAATTTTAATTATACAGGACAAAATAACCTTTCTGCAAAGTTCTGGTGTTTAAAATCCAGCTATATATAAATGTTCATGCTTCAGAGCACAGATTAACCAGGCACCAATGAAGACATTCTTCAGTGCTTCAGAAGTACAGGAGACAGAAATAAAAGACCAAGCTTTGAGTCATAGGAATGATTTCCAAACTGAAAATAAGCCAATCTTCCAAACCTTGGAAATAATACGGTAGTTCAAGATGCATTCCTTAACATTTGAATTGTTTGGAAGTTCCTAGAGGAGAATTTCTTTCAAGGTAACTGTAACAGCATGGCTGATGATGAACGAAATCAACTTTCTTTCCTATAAACCCTGTGGGTTTATAGATAATGTCCTCAGCTTTTACTCATAGGAATAGCTTGGTAATTTGTCTTGCTGCCATCTGTCTCTCAGGAAGTATCTCAACTGACATCCCCCCATAATTCCAGTGTGCATGAGAGAGAGAGAGGGCCCAAACTTTATTTTTAAAAATGTATGAATTCCTTTTTATTGTAAGTATCCAGCAGGTAAACTTTCAATTTCAGTTATGAACTAGACCCAGCTGTCTACACCTTTGTTGAATTTCAGCCACAAATAATGACAAAACAAGTAACTATAGAAAAATCACCCTTTGCAGATATGGGCCTTTTTGTGGTTGAAAGTTAGACAACTACCATGTGTATAACCTTTCCTACAGGTAGTTTCTCTTATTTACCCTGATAGTTTCAGAGTAGCAAGCTCATGACTTGAGGGAAAATAGGATTACAAAGGATTCATTATTTTGGGATGGGGTTTTCTTCTGACAAATTAAAGTTGTTGCAACTGACATTTTTCACAGGTTACAATAGCATATTTCCCTCCCCCCTGCTAGTTTAAAGCCTCTCTGTCTGTTTACTTCTTTAGTGGGACAACTTCTCAATTCCAGAGCTACAGAATTTTCTAGTAATACTAGAAAGAGAAGAAAAAGACAAAATCCAGCAAGTGCAAAAAAAATACAGCAGGTTTAAACAAAGACTGCAAGAGGCCTTGAAAGAAGCAAATGGGAAGCCCGGATAACCAAGTATGGCTAGCAAAAAAACTCTTATTTTAGAGTCTAAATAAATAATTAAATATATTTAAAAGAAATAAAAACAAAACCGAACAACAACTTTTTCTTTCTCAGGACACTTTTCAGTTTGGTTGTAATCCAAGCTTTGCTTAGAACTGGTAAGTTTCAGAAAGGGAAACTGACCCTCTAGTACCAGAAGCGGTGGCTGCTTTTCCTTCTCCATGGTCATACTGCCTGGAAACTCTGCAATGATGCTGAATGTCTACTTTATTGGTTGGTTTATTGTACAAATGTTAAGGCTGGACTGAAATGGCTATCTCCCCTTCCTGCCATCCTGATACCTCACCTGTGGATTTGTATTATGTGCAGTAGACATGTATAGTAAATGTGTTCTCTGTGGTCAACTCATCCCCATAACCATCGGCAAACAGAAGAACCTTAGTCTGATATAAGTGAGACACATTATAAAAGATGCCAAACGTATTGTTGCACAAGAAAAACGAACTGAACAATAGCCAAGGAAGTGGCAGAATATCGGCATGACTTCAGGAATGGCTGTGGACACGAGAAAGAGTACATTTCTGGGAGGACCCCCCCCCTCTGATTTTAGGATTCTGATATAAATAGGGTGTGGCATAGCCCTACTGTTGGAACCCCCTTTGCCCTAATGCGGAACCAGTTCTGAAGGCTTTGGCAGCTGATTGTTATATTTACCTTTATTAATATATGTTGGAAGCATTATCACATGTTATCCTAGAATTTATGTGAAGCCTCTGAAAGGAAATAATCTTGGGTGCTATTGATACTCATAGTAGAAAATGAATTGCAATTTGGAACTGCTCAGCTTACTGGCTCTTTCACTTTGCAGGGTCATGCCACCTGATTAAAGATGTAAGTTCCAAATAGCTGGCTGTTCCGTTTCTGTTTTAGAAACCTGAACTGGAGAAATAAAAAGTAAATATGACAATAGAACAAATATTATGAGAAATGGGCAATGCATTTAAAAACATGGGCATTGTTATCTAAGCTCTTATAGTTATATAGAATTTCCTGTTTGACTGTATGCTTCTGATGTAGTTGCAGGTGTATGGGAACAACTCCTGCAAGATGATCTCTTGTATTTGAAACCCGACTCTGAATTATGCACTCGCTTAAAATAGGGATGGATAAATTGGGAATATATATGGTAACTTTGAGGTAGTCAGGCACAGCTTACAAGTGTATTGGATTGTCTCGCATTGGAGTGGCTGGTATGACTGGCTGCAGTTTGCTAGATGATGTAGGATATGAAGCATTGTTCTCCTGTTTTAAGATTGGGTGAGACAAATGATTCCTTCATTTTTTTTCCTGCCCCACCCTTTTCTAAGTGTAGTTTCAACAAGAGTTCATTGAGTCAAACTGGGTTTCATGTATTTCCCCTTTGAGGGCTAGTTTAAGCATGCACGAGCCATTTAATCCAGCGTGTAACTGTCCTGACTTGGCTGACTGAGCAAACTTGAGGCTCCGTTTCTCCTGCTCTGCGCCTACTAGCCTGTTGTTTAAAACAAATAGGATCATTTTTTTTACAATAATTTGATAATTAAGCCAGTACCAAGATTTCAATTTTATTAGGCCAAGAGTTAATCTGTTATCAGAACCCAACAAAGCCTTATTTGAAGATTATTTAAACATATTGGGAGGGGGTGCATATGAAGGGAAAAAGATATTTCCAGCTCTGGCATTGCGGGGTTATGCATAGAGGTGTACCTTGCAATCAAAAGAAATTAATCAAACAGGATTTAACGAAGTTCATGCTGAAGCAAAGCTACACACAAACTTCCTCAGTACTGTACAAATGGTTGATGAAACAAAAGAAGTAAAACCCGAGTTTTTCATGTCTGCATAGTTAAAAACCCGAGTTTTTCATGTCTGCATAGTTAGAAAAAAGGAGAAGAGAAGCCAGTTTTGTTAAGTCATTAAAGATCTTCTCTCCAAGAGGGATATTATATATTCTGTTTTATTTTCATCAAAGTGGGAGGAAAACCGTTTCCTGCTCTTCCCTTTGGCATGTCTTGAACATTTCTATAGAAGGCATGGCTTCTTATGCAATTGATGTTAATGCTGCTGACTAAGCCTCCTGTATATAGGCAGGTGGTTGGTTTTTTTTTTAATATATAGCTAGGGGCATTAAGCTGAGGGGAAAAAAGGATGATGCTTAGATTGGGAGAAAATGCAGAGCCATTTGATCTGTGGTAGAACAGAAGCCTTAGGTGTGGAGGCCCCTACTTAAAAAGTGCAGACTACTGCTAGCAGTGCCTTTGTTTAGTATATTATGTTGCTTGCATCTGTTTGTGTGTGCGTGCGTGTGTGTGTATTTTAGTTCAGAATGGTTAGCTACAAATACATATATAGAGTCTGTATAGAATGGAATTAGTGGAAGCGTTTATGTGGGCAGAGTAAATACATTTTTTGCAATGCTGTAACTTATTTTTACTACTGTTTCAGCCCTGTGACTTTTTTTAATGTCACCATCTGACTTTTTTTTTATAAGCTCCTCCTCAATTTGGTTATATGATGCAAACTGTGTAAGAAACTATTAAAATAAAGGATATCTGATATAAAGAATGAGTTCTTCTCTCTTAACTCTTTTGTGTTGGGTTCACTTAACATTACACACGACGTTATTATATTTTAATTTTAACAGAGATGTTATTTTCTACCTCACTGACTCACTATTTCTAATAGGTAAAGGATCTTGAACATCCTCTCTCCCAGTGTGATTATCAACAGAAATCTTTTAGACTTTATTTTTCTATGCAGCTTATCTATTTGGTACCATTTCCTTTTGATTTATCCTATATAGTCAGCATTTCATCTACCTCTGTGTGAGCAGGAAACACATTCCAAGCCAAGGTGGCGCAGTGGTTAAAAGCAGCACTGCAGGCTACTGCTAGTTCAGCAGTTCAGCTGTTCAAATCTCACCGGCTCAAGGTTGACTCAGCCTTCCATCCTTCCGAGGTGGGTAAAATGAGGACCCAGATTGTTGGGGGCAATATACTGAACTCTGTAAACCGCTTAGAGAGGGCTGTAAAGCACTATGAAGCGGTATATAAGTCTAAGTGCTATTGCTATTGCTATTCCAATAAATCACGCAATTTAGATCAACATCAATGCACACTGTGCATTCCATTTGAGTTCATACTTCAGCCACTGCATGTTGGTCAAGAGTTATTCCACAGAACTATTCCGTAGGCATGCAGGAGAGAGAGAAAATAGTCTAAAAGCTGTTATTATTCAGTTAAGTGCTGAATTGGGGAGATCCAATTTCAAGTCCACTGTCATCCATGGAAGCCAGGCCAATCGCACTCTCAGGTTTAACTACTGCACAGCTCTTGTGGGGAACAGCTTGAGTACCTAGAGCAGTGATGGCTAACCTTTTTGTCGTCGTGTGCCAAAAGCGCATGCGCATACCCATAATGCAATGAGATACCCCGTACGTCCCCCCGCCCATGCGCCTTTCCCCTGCTGTGACCCTGTGCTCTCCCGCATGCGCATACAACCCCCAGGCATGCGCACACGACCCCCGTGTCTCTTGCATGCGCTGTGCCCCTGCGCATGCACGGCAGAGACCTGAAAACCAGCTGGCTGGTGGGAGGCATGCGCGCATGCGTGGTGGAGCTGAGCTGGGGCAATGGCTCATGTGCCCGCAGAGGGCTCTGCGTGCTACCTGTGGCACGCGTGCCATAGGTTCGCCATCACAGACGTAGAGGAACAGTGGGATATAAATCTAATAAACGTTTTAAGCCAAGGGGCATTTTTGCACTCTGTGACGACTCTTTGCAGTCCTTGGTAGCTCTTCAAACTATAACCTCTAAAAACTGGCTGAGTTCGAAAGCTCATTTCACAATTTAAAAAAAGAAAATTTCCTGCGTACTGTTTTTTTAAAACTATCTCTGTTTAAATACCTGATGGGGTTCCGTCTATCAACTTTTAAAAATTAACTGTCACCTTTTCACTGAAAAGGTTGGCCATCTTGGTCTTTTCTTGACTCATCTTTTCAATTTTGCTTGCAGTAAAGTTCTTCTCATCTTCCCTATTACCTTCTCCTATTGTTATCTTATGATTTATCACTTGTTTGTATCATATGATTTATGATTGTATCGTATGATTTATGATCTATGGCTTACCACTGTGGTGTTTGTATATATATTGACAGCTTATGCACTGAAGACAAATTCCTTGTGTGTCCTATCACGCTTGGCCAATAAAGAATATTCCATTCCATTCCATGTGCTAGGTGCAGGAATAAGGTACAAATTCCTATCATCCTTGTTCAGTAGAAACAGTTCAAAATAAACAGATATTAAGTGGGATGAATTATATTGTTGCTAACACAGATATAGTTCTAGTCTGATTATATGGTACTATAATTATATGATACTACAAATTTTTTGAATAGCCAGTATGAGTTAGCTTTTAGTTTTAGTATCTTATTCTGGTAAAAGCTGAGTTATAAATAAAAAGATAGGTTGGGAAAAAAAACCCTCACAGGTATCTGGGAAAAGTCTTTATTTTATCCATTAAATAAAAATAGTTTATTTATAAGGCATTTGGATTCAGTTCCACTGAATAAGTTATTTATAACATACTCTCAATCTGAGGTACAGGCTTGGCTACTTTTTCCGCCCCGTTTTTGATGCTTTCTTAAGACCTTCGATATAACTGCAAGGTATCTGGTAGTCCTCTGCAACAGAATCAAATATTAATATTAGTCACTTTACATTTAGCACTAAAGTAGTTACAACACAATAGGAACTGCAGCTTACTAAGACCTTTTAAATGTCCTGAAAATCTGAAATCATATCAGTGGTTCTTAGATGTTGCCATTATAGGCAGTGGTGAGAGATATTGGAAACTAGTTCAACAATATCTAGAGATAATCTGCCACCACACTATGTAAAGGACTAACAATATGTATAATAGCCATTCAACTTTCTTTTATAGAGTATTCATGCACTTGCAACAATTTTTGTGAATACCATAAAGCAGTGTTTCTAAATTCAGCAACTTTTTAAGATGTGTGGACTTCAACTTCCAGAACCTCACAGCCAGCAACCTGTCCACACATTTTAAAAGTTGGGGCGGCTGAGAAACACTGCTTTAAAGTGTTAAGAAATACTTTTTAATTCATCATAACCATTTAAAATTGATGAGTGTTACAACCCCAAAATCCATCAACCAGTTGTAATTTGTAGCACTGTACAAATGCACTGTTCATTAGAAAGGTGGCAAATTGGTATATATACTTGCAAAGAAGTTCCTATTGGTGGCATCAGAACTAGTTCTGGAATCACTGCTTGCTAAAAACATTCACGTGTTTCCACTCTGATCAAAAGTAAAAGGGAATGTCCCTTTGTGTTTTCTGTTCTGATGCCACTAATAGGAACAAATAAAAATACAAGTAAATTGGTAATATATTCTCAGTGTCTCAGCAGGTGGCAGCACCTGAGCAACTTTGCTTGGTCTTACAAACCATATAGGGTTGGGCTGGGTTAGTATTTGGATGGGAATCCTTAGGAGACTTCCCTGGGTTAATTATTAGATTGGAAAGTAAAAATAAAAGAAGGGGACAACGGCAAACTAGTTCTGAGGTTCTATCAAGAAAACCACATGGAACTATCTATGAAGTCATCAGGAATCCACCTTCATTCAAAGAGGATGGTTTATGAATACTATTATAGCATGCCAAAGATACTTACCTAAGAGCAGTTTAGCAAGATGATTGATCTGATTGCCCTGTATCTGGACTTGTGATCTGTCCTTTGCTCCAGGGATTGGAACTATAGTGGCGCTAGCTTGAACCTTTTGCTGAAGGGTACTAGCAACAGCCTGAGGGTCCAAACCATACCGCTCAAGATTCTTAATTATTGTTACCTAGTAACCAAAACAAAAAAGGGCATTACAAAATTAATTGTAATATTGCCACTAACTGGCAATCTACTGTAAGAATTTAGGGTATTATGTGAATATGCTCTACTTTATTGACACTTTTCAAGCTGTGGTGGTGGAGAGGTATAAATCATCTTACCATGCATATTAATCATATCTTTACATGTCTTTAGAAATCAACATAAATATCTTTTCTTTAGAAATGCTAATTTGACAGCATATCTCCAAAGGGGCATAAAAATTTATGAACCTCTTTAAATTTATTTAGTTTTAGGACTTATGTGAAGAACAGATCATATTTTGGGTCATAATTATGCAGAAATATTGAACATTCAAAAAGATTCACCAATTTAAAGCATCGCCGTTATCATCACATCTGGCTGCTTAAATGAATGGATGCATGTATGGAGAGAGACAGTCATAACCAAGTGGGTGACACTGATTATTTCTTGATCCACGCAAGCATGTTAACCTTCTTCCTGATGAAAGATTCTGGACAAATGCAGTTGGGACTTCTTCTCAGAAGTCCTCATGTTGTGACTCTTACCTTTTTATTGGCTGATCTCTGTGCTACGGTTACATCAATTGGAAGAATATATCCTTTTCTCACAACAGGTTCTTGTCCCCAAAAGGTTACCTGATGGAAGGGTTCTAGTTTGTTTAGACACCTGCCAGTAAATTAGAAAATGTTAAGCTTATCTAGTAAAAGCTGATGAGATGGTTCTTTCAACATTTATGGCTTAGCCATTCCTGATGTCCAAAATTGCCAACTACATCTATCCATTTAGTACACGAACGCTGAGAGTATGATGCTATTAAAAATATTTCAGAAACGAGAACTTATTTCTGGGCTTGAAATGTATTATTTCTCTTAGCGGGCCATTTATTTTATAGTAAAGACAAACCAACCTGCCACTATTAGACATTGGGAAACCTATGCTGAAGAGGCAAAAATTAAAAAGCAGGCAACAAAAATCTTATCTTGCAAACAGTTGTCAAACAGTACCTACTGCACAAGAAGTGCAACATGCAGAATTTTTGGAGTCATGCAAAACATCCGAGCAAGGTGCTTTATATAAAATAAAATGTGAATGAAGCATCTTACCTCTTTGATTAAAGCTGCTGCAACTTTTGCAAAGCTTGGAAGGCTGCTTCAAAAGTACGCCCGTGCAGCCACTATGATTTGTTGTCCTTCCCGTGAAGAATTTCAACTACTTTTCCCATTGACTGACCATTGGCTATGAAATACCGTATTTTTCGGAGTATAAGATGCACCTTTTTACCCCCAAAAAGAGGGTGAAAACTTGGGTGCGTCTTATACACCGAATGTAGACCCACCCACCCAGACACCCCCACCCTTTGGCCTCTGTCTTCCAGCAATTTACCTGCTTGCAGGAAAGAGGGAAGAGCCTGTAAAGCCAAGCAAGTCAGTAGCAGTTTCCCGATCTACAACTGATTAGGTTTGCCACGTGGGAAAATGAAAGTGAAACTAACTACAAAGAGGCAAATAGCTGGGAGAGACATGCAGATTTTTATTCTTTGCTGAACTGGATGGAAGGGGGTAAGTGAATAACTATAAATGTCTGTAGAATGTTCAAATTATTAGACTTATTTTTTAAAGACTGCTTTATTATTGTTCTAGAGCCAGGGGTCTCCAACCTTGGCAACTTTAAGACTTGTAGACTTCAACTCCCAGAATTCAACAGCCAGCTTTGTTAGCTTTGCTGGCTGTGGAATTCTGGGAGTTAAAGTCCACAAGTCTTAAAGTTGCCAAGGTTGGAGATCCCTGTAAATCTAGACAACTTAACAAAATAAAGAAGCTTTTTAAAATAAATGCTTGCTTTGAAGAGGCCCAGTTCTATTGTATCTTCTTTTAAATAATTTTAAATAATAGAGAATAATGTATACTTCCAGAAATTTTAATTAATTTTAACAGCTCTGTACAAGTATAGTATGAAATGTAACAGTGTTACATTAGAGTTTAGTTACCTTGAAGTAGATCTATTTAAATAATTGGGAAAAGTTAGTGTGACTACATTTAAGAAAACTTTCTGGCATAATGTACATTTCTCCAATTCTTTGCTATTTCTATGGGTCAGGCACACATGCACAGAAATACACAGCAAACAGTGTATATCATCTGTGTAGTTTGCTGTTTGGCAAATTGCTTGGAGGCAGAGGCCTTTTTCCCTTGTTTTCCTCCCCCAAAACTAAGGTGCGTCTTATACCGGTGCGTCTTATACTCCGAAAAATACGGTAACTCTTACAGTGGGTATCATCTTAGATACATCACCAGACACCAATTCACCAAACATTACTTTATTGTAGAGCAATTAGCCATGCTGAATGAAAATTCTTGAATTATAGTCTCAATAGAGAGGACTCAAGATTGGGGAAGTTAGATTTACTTTATAAGGAGAGCCTATATCAAATATATAAAACATCACTATGAATTAGTCTTCCCTCACCTGCTGAGGAGATCATCCCACTTGAGTTTTGAGATTTCATCTTGCTCTGCTTTGTCCAACAGACAGTCACACAAAATCGGATTTACCTTTACAAAGCTGTGATTAAAAAAAGAAACACATTTTCATCATGATTTACTCCCTACACCAGTGTCAATAATGTGCAACACTTAATTTTTATTGTATCAGGTTGGTTTAAATTTATGGGAACTACAAATAAGAAGGGTCTTGCCACCGACTTTTCGCAGTTTAGAAAGGTAGATTAAAGAAAGATAAAAGACTTCTTCCAGCCAAGGTAGACAATTATCAACTAGATAATTACAAGTTACTAATCTGTGAAATACTTGCTGGGGAAAGTGTATGTAATGATTAAAATAACAAACTTACTGATTTGCAAACCTATTAATTAATCAAGTTTATTGTTGATGGCACTATCTAAACCTGAGGAAGTACTTTCTGATTCAATTAGCTGCTAAATTAAGAGTACAAGTTCACAAGGCCCATGCCAGGCATGAAAAACCAGGACCACACATGAAGTTCCAACTAAAGTGATTTATTACTACTCATGCCTATGCACAGGAATGTACTCAACAAATGATTTGTACTATTTTGGCGCTGGATAATGGTCTATGGAATGCAGGAGGGGTTGGACTTAGTCAGTTTGTGGCGATGTAGACTCTAGGCCAGGGATGGCGAACATTTTTTGGCTCAAGTGCCAAAAGGGTGTGTGTGTGCGCGCGCTAGTGCACATGCCCACACCCATGCCCTCCCCCCGCACATGCGCACAACCCCAGGGCTGCCTCCTGCGCATGCGCACAGGCCTCACAAACTTCCGTTTGGCCGTTTTTCACCATCACCATGTTTCAGGAGGCTTCCCTGAAGCCTGGGTAGAGCAAAAATGGCCCAGCAGGCCAACTGGAAGTTTGTTTCTGAACTTCCGGTTGGCCCATTGGGTAGTTTTTTGCCGTCCCCAGGCTTCAGGAGGCTTCTCTGAAGCCTGGGGAGAGCGAAAATGGTCAAAAATCAGCTGGCCAGCATGCACGTGCTCGCTGGAGCTGACATAGGGCAACGTCTCGCGTGCCCTCCGATATGGCTCTGCGTACCACCTGTGGCACACGTGCCATAGGTTCGCCATCACGGCTCTAGGCTGATTCCTCTTTTGACTCCACCCCGAGGTTCTGCCACTCCTTTTCCTATAGCCCATATTCATTTATGTATGTTTACATCAGTGGTCGTTTCCTACCGGTGCGGTCCACTCTATAGCACCGGTAGTGGCCTGCTGGTGACGTCACAGGCCCGATGCGGTCGTTTGCCAGTGCCTGGGCGCCATTAAAAAAATTTTTTTTAAAAAAATTTCTTCTGCGCATGCCCAGAAGCCGAGCTTCCGGCACTGTGCATGTGCTGCCTTCCTACCCCACAGTGAGTCCAAGCAGGGGAGGATGGCTGAGGGAACGTGTGAGACGCTGAAAGAACGGGCGGCAGGAGCTATTTCCATTCCCCTCCCTTCAGCAGTCCGAAAAGCCACGAACGCGCGGTGATGATCCTAGGCATTTTCGCACATTTGAGGCTTCTCGAGCTGCTGAGGGGAGGGGGAATGGGCGGCAGGGCCTATGAACTGAGATAGGTCCTGCCGCCCATTCCCCCTCCCCTCAGCAGCTTGAGAAGCCTCAAACATGCGAAAATGCCTAGGATCATAGAATGGGGAGAAGCATTCAGGCCAGACGGAGTTTCCTAGAAGAACCGCTGCGGCGGTCTTGCTGCTCCCGCTGCGGGGGCCTGCGTTGTAGGTGGGCAGTGTCCCCCTGCTTCTCCGGCCGCTGCCAAGCTCCCGAGGCCATTAGCCTCGGCCGCTGCCATCCGGCTCCTCCCACCCCTGCACCACCTTTAATGAGCCCAGGGTGGGAGAAGACCCCGGGCTTGCTCGCGATGGGCTCAAGGCCTGTCCCTGCGGAGCAGTGGCGGCGGCACCGCCATCAATACTGCCGGGAGCTTCCCTTCTCTGCCTCCGCAGCCGCCGCTTCCGGCCGGGGGACTGAGCACAGTGGATGAAGGCGACTCTCTTGATGGGCCCGAGTACGAAGAAGAGGGTGGCCATCCCACTGAATGAGCCCCGCACGAACCAGTGAGTATGCCCCCCACCAACCCTCGCCCCATCCAGGCTAAGGATTCAGATGAGGAATAAGTCCCGGTTTCTCCCCAAAAGTCTCGGTTTCTAGCAACGCACCCGGTGGAAGTGTGTTGTACTGAGCAAGTCCTGAAAGTTTCTTTGTGCCTCCTCTTTCTCTTCCCGCATCCCGTTGGAAGCTGCTTAGTCAACTGCCTGCTTGCCTGGAAAAACTGAAAACCTGACAATTAAGTCTTTCCCCGTCCCTTCGCTTGAAAATAATAAGAAGCTCACATTTGACACTTTTCCTTTGCTTTTGCCTAAAGCTTCCCAAAGTGGGCATTTTCCGAAAGCTTAACCTTTTATACTGTTACTTTTATACAGTTTTATAGTTATTCTTCAGATGAAAACATTGAGGACTGTTAAAAGATACTGTTCTTTTAACAGTCCTCAATATTTTCGTCTAAGGAATCCATGACTGAAACCAAAAATGCTGTATGAGACTTGCTTGTCTTTTAACTATAGCATTTTCTGTATATAAAGGTTGCTGTGCTGCCATGGTGTAACACACACTTTGTATGCAAAGCTTTTCATGTAAGGTATAAAATAGCAAAAATAGTAGTAACATTTCTCTGAAATAACTAATATATGACCGGCAAGCCACGCCCACCCGGTCACATGGCTGGCAAGCCACACCCACAAAATAAGCAACGCCCAGAGTGGTAGTAAAAAAATTAGGGACCCGCCCCTGGTTTACATGTGTTTGTGCATGGGGCAATAACACTTTTGATTACAAATCATAAAATAATAAGCCTTTCAGAAAATGCCTGTCTCATTTTTATATTGCTAGATATAGGAAAGGACCAGGATGGGATAATCACTTGGGGGACTGAACATTCAGATTTGGAAGTAGAAACATATGAGCCCAGAAAGCTATATCATAAAATCCCAGTGTAATCATTTCATGCCAATGGTATAGAGCCAATAAGCATATATTCTGATCTCTATGCTCAATGGTTTCATTTCTTACGTACTTTTTGTTTATTTCATCAACCAATTCATTAGCCTTCACATAGCTGACTATCACACTTCTCACTTCACTGCTGGAGAGGGTATGGCCTTTTCTGGAAAAAAATGAGAACTTTATTAGTTGTGAAGTTCAATTATGGAAACAATTGCAAATATCCTGCTCTTGCAAACTGAAGATTTTCTAAAGATTTCCCAATATAGTTGGCACTCTCTTAATTAAAAGGCAAAATATGGAAGAAATGGTACAATCAAAGCACACACATTAGCTTGGCATTCCAAAAGCATTAACATTTTAGGTATTTTTCCTGAGATTTTTCAAACTTATGCAAATACTACTGATAAGGTCTAGCTGTGCCATTCTATTTTTGCCTAAAACATCTAAGTTAACTCTGGAATCTGAGTGACTCAAACACATATACAATGACACAACTCTTTCCTTTAAGCAGTGGGGTGTTGCTATCTCCAAACACTCCCAGCCCACTGTGTTGAAGAGTAAGATGGTGATTTAATATTACAGAATACAAAGAAGCTGATTTCTTATATTCCTTACTTATATCCAGACTCTTGAAACAATGGGGCCATCTTTGATGAGATTCCATAAAGTGGTATAATTTCAGGAGGATGGTACAGTTGTTCTTGGTCATCACCTTTACAATCTTGGACAGACATTTCAGATGCTGCAGTTTCAGGGACAATGAAGGATCTAATGCTGAAATGCAGAGAGAAACATTATTTTCATACATTTAACCAGGGACTTATTGTAATGATTAGAACTGACACACAAAAACTAATCAATGCAGTATTCTCAGCTTTCTCACTTAACAGAAAGTAGACATTGTAAACTACTCTTCACATTATTGCTATATAAAAGCTCATGGCAGAAGTAAAAGTGGGAGCCTTTTTTGTTCTTAAAACAATAAATAAAAAAGATTCCAAGATGCACTTTTTTATTTACCTCTACTGTCTATGATGGTTTTGATCAATACCGGATTTCACATAATGTTTTTCAACAAGATAAAAAGATTAACTAGTTACCAGCCATACCCAAGCCACACATTGCATTAGCTACAAATAGGTTTTGCCTGTGTACAACAAGCACAAACTCCAATTTTACTCCAAACATACTGATAACATTCTATGCAAGCTAGGATCTCTAATTTAGGGGTTTTAAACCACTATATTATTGCACATATGCCACCAACTAGGAATACACTCACACACACAATACACAGTTCTTAAAATGAAAATTTTAACTCAATTTTGTATATTTTCTAAACTTAGTCTTATTTAGGACATCTGAATAGTTTACTTTTTGTTATCTTTTCAGAGCTTATTTTCCTTTCTATATGAAATTCTATCATGGGTAAAACACAAATTTTGTTCTGTATGATTTCTATTTAGAACAAATAAATCATTCCATAAGAAATTTAAAATATTTATTACCTAGCAACTTCCTAGATACTACTGCAGCAGAAGATTTTAACTTTACTCTTTGATTTAGCAAAGAGAGAGAGAATCAGAATAGAGAAAGCATTCAGTACATATAAGCAGGGTATATGAAACTGACAGATATATTAGAAAATGGCAATCTTGGATTTTTTAATATATATTTAAGGAGATAGAAAGAATTCACAAAGTCCCAAACCAGTCTCATGAATGTCCTTAAAATAATGTAATAGAACTTTCTGGACTGGATTCTAATGAAATCTTTTTCTGGTGTAAAATATATGGATAGGCACATTTTATTCATCTTCTTGCATGTCGCTTCTAGTTAATTTATCTAAAGCTAAATTTAAATGATCCTCCTATACATACTCAGTCAACTTCCTTGACATCACAAGTGCCTATTATGACAGAGCTAATGCACAGCCTTGCCTATTCTACCAAATTAATACAGAA
The DNA here is from genome assembly GCA_023053685.1 of Diadophis punctatus similis. Classification (NCBI taxonomy): domain Eukaryota; kingdom Metazoa; phylum Chordata; class Lepidosauria; order Squamata; family Dipsadidae; genus Diadophis; species Diadophis punctatus. The sequence continues at coordinate 36,342,719 of JALIGW010000003.1, read as the reverse complement.
AGTCCTGATATCACATCTGTCAAGGTGTAGCACAAGTAAGATCTCATCAAAGTTACTGTAAAATGTGAATTTCATAATGCTATATTTATGTGACATCACAGATGGGTGGGGGAGGAAACGCGATAGAATTTCCTGTAGGAAATAAAATCCAAGAGGCCAGAATCAGGAAGCCGACCCCTTCAGAGATGATCCCAGAGGAGAAAGGTGAAGAGGGGCTGCAGTGCATCTTTATCCACACTAATCCACTGCCACTTTTAGCGGAAGTAGGAGGAAGATTTGCGAAGAGAGCATGGGCAGCAATAGGAAGAGATGACAGGTAAGCATGCCCAAGTTCCAGCTTTTACATGAAACTGGAGTGAGATGACATATGTGGAGGGGGTGTGTTGATACTAAAGGAAGAGAAGAGTAGAAGGCATGCCCATCCTTTTCAAACATTTACCGTATTTTTCGGAGTATAAGATGCACCGGTGTATAAGACTCACCTTAGTTTTGGGGGAGAAAACAAGGAAAAAAGGCCCCTGCCTCCCAGCAATTTGCCAAACAGCAAACAGTACAGATGATATACACTGTTTGCTGTGTATTTCTGTGCATGTGTGCTTGACCCATAGAAATAGCAAAGAATTGGAGAAATGTACATTATGGCAGTATATTAATCTCAGAAAGTTTTCTTAAATGTAATCACACTAACTCCTCCCAATTATTTAAATAGATCTACTTCAAACATGACTAAGTCAGGGTTTAACTCAGCTGCCTTATCTTAATACTAAACAGGACACTGTTACATATCAGATTATACTTTTACAGATCTTTAAATTTGATGTGGCTTTCTGGAAGTATAGTTATTCTCTGCTATTTAAAAGAAGATACAATAGCACTGGGCCTCTTCAGATCAAGCATTTATTTTAAAAAGCTTCTTCATTTTGTTAAGTTGTCTAGAACAATAATAAAGCAGTCTTTAAAAAAAGTCTAATCATTTGAACATTCTATAGACATTTATAGTTATTGACTTACCTCCTTGCAGTTTCAGCAGTCCAACATTGCTAGCAGTCCACCTCACAGCAATTTGTCTCCTTGCAGCTACTGTAGTTAGTTTCATTTTAGCACGTGGCTTGCAAGCCTCAGTCAGCTGTGGGTCGGGAGGCAGATAATCACTTCCTTGTGCTAATCGGGCTCTGTGCTGTTTGCTGCAAAGAGGCAAATTGCTGGGAGGCAGAGGCCAAAGGGTGGGGGTGGTTGGGTGGGGCTACATTCGGTGTATAAGATACACCCAAGTTTTCACCCTCTTTTTTGGGGGGAAAAGGCGCGTCTTATACTCTGAAAAATACGGTACTTCTCCTTTTCATTATCACTATCTACATCAGGGATAACCACTGACATTCAGAAGCTGGGACAGTAAGCAAAATAGGTTAGATGTACTGTATATCTAGGTTGCAGGCATTCCCAACTTTTCCAAGTATCAAATGCATAACAGCTGACACACAGTTTATGGCTGAGCAGATGCCACTAATATTTTTGTTTGTTACCACTTACAGACTGCAAGAAAGTTAAATGCTATCCTTTAATATCCACTAAATATCATTGTTTATAAAATTTTAAATCTTGCACATATTTCAAATGCATAGTTCCATTACAGTACTGTACCTATTACAATAGTTTCTACACCACTTCCAAATTATCCATTTAAAAGTAATGCAGAAATAATTTAAGCATCCCATAAAAATTTAGAAATGGACTGCTATAAAAAAACCTGGCTCAATGGCATGGCAACAAAGATGTATAGTAGTGGTAATAACTACGGTGGGCTGTTGTGTAGATTATCTTACTAGTAAAATAACTGAGATTTCCAAAGTTTGATCTTGATATTTTTTTTAATAAGAATGCACTAGAATGTGTTTTCCAAAAATTCACCTCTTTTGATGCAGCAATGGAATGGTGAAAGCATCACTTGCTAAACATTACGTGGTAAATGTTTGGGTTGATAAATATTTCTGGTTGCAAAGCACTGTTATGTGGTGGCTCAGATGCCCCCCTTTTCAAAATTGTCACATTTTCATTCAAAACGTTCTGTGATTTTTTTAAAAAAGTGTCGGTTGTGGGGGAAATATAAGTGCCTCTAAAGAGCCTGGCTGTTGCTGCATTGCTGACCCCTCACCTATAATATAATACAGAGATTTATGGCTCTACAGTTCGTGATGTTCAGCATAATTGTAACATGTTGATTTAAATACCTGAGAAAGCATTTGGTATTAGTCCGGTCTAATCTTTTTAATCCCCCTCAAGGTCTGATTTGCTGCCTCATCATGGTAGTGGAATGTTGGGAGTATATTCCAAGAGTATATATTCCAGCAAAGTTACCAAAAACATGAAGGTCCTCCCAATAACCCAACTAAAACACGCAACAGGGCACAAAGTAGCAGCGATATAAAGAGATGCTGGAAGCTGATGATCAAATTAGCCAAGGACACTATGGGGAGGAAATGCAAAGGCAATGGCAAACTACTATACTTTACTATAACTACTGCATGGATAGACAATATTATAAGATTGTAAGTGCTGTATGAGTGGCCCTTCAGGTTTGATGGCATTTAGCCTGCTAAAGAGGAAGAGCTGAGGATATTTTGGACTAGTAATGATGTCTATGTCATGGCTAAATTAAAGCCTCTGGAGACTCTAGTTGCTGATGTAGACATCTAGAAAAAGAAAACCTGACGATGCCAAAAAAAATTGCAATGGAAACATGGAATATAAGAAACATGAATGCGGAATAGTTCAAAACAATGAAAGATAAAATGACTCAACTACATATTGATATCTTAGGCATCTAAAAACTGAAATGGACTGGAATTGGGCACTTTAGTTAGAAGATCATACTGTTTACTACTCAGGACATGAAAAATAAAGAAGGCATGGTGTTGCTTTCATAACTAAGGACAGTATTTTGGTACAATGCAGACAATGACCAAAATAGCAGTTAGACTTTGTGAACAATCCTTTGTTAGGATCATGAACCAAGTTAATATTCCAACTATTGGTATTGATTACTTTTATGGTCAATTTCTATCTGAAATTGCCAAAACTTGCAAGCAGATTATAATGTTTGTGGTTGGAGACTGGAATGCCAACGTTGGAAATACTAAAGAGAAAAACAGAGTTGGGGTTGTGCAGCTTAGACAAGAGAAATGAAGCAGGAGAACAACTTAAAAATTTCTGCCAATCCAATTATTTCTTCACTGCTGACACAGTATTTAAATAACCAAAATGATGTCCTTGTAGATGGCCATCATCAGATAAACAGAAATCAAAGTGACTATATTAGCGGTGAAAGAGCTCAGTCATAAATTAAAAGACACAGACAGGAGCTGACTATGGAACGGATGACAAACTGCTTGTCTGTAAGTTTCAACTCAAGCTACAGTGGAAGAACAAAGCCAACTAGTTTTCATGAGCCTAAGCATACAACCACCATTTTCTATGAGAGTATCAGGAATCACTTTGAAGTCCTGAAACTTATTGCTAGGGAACCAGAGGAACTACGAAGTGAAATCAGAGAAATGGTTAGCATAAAAAGAGACTGACAAACACAGGGGTGGGGGGACAGAAAGCAATCTGTATGTCGGAATAAATGGTGGAAATTGATAGGAAGAGAAGCCAAAGCTAAGAAAGACAAAAATATCAAAGAAGGAACTGAATAATTTCAGATAGCTATGAAAGGGACAAGAGGTAATATCTCTAAGGACATTGAGGATAAAAACAGAGATGGAAAAACAAAGAAAGGCTTCCAAAAGATCTCTGAATTCAGAAGGTTCTAGCCACAAACTTGTTAGAATGCCAAAGACAGATTTAAAGAAGACCAAAGACACACTGAAAATCTGTACAGTACAGATTTATTATTTAGTATTGTCAACATCCATGTTGCCTTAGAACAGTGATGGCGAATCTATGGCACGGGTGCCACAAGTGGCACGCGGAGCCATATCGGTGGGCACGCGAGCTCAGGTCTGGCGTGCATGTGTGCACCAGCCGGCTGATTTTCGGGCCTTCTGGGCCCACTGGGAGTCGGGAAACAGGCTGTTTCCAGTCTCCAGAGGGGGTGGGGAAGGCCGTTTTCGCCCTCCCCAGGCTCCTAGGAAGGCTCTGGAGCCTGGGGAGAGCGAAAAATGGGCGTGCCATTGCATGCTGGGAGCAGGGGGCTCATGCGTGCATGTGCGGGGGTGCATGGAATTATGAGTGTGGGCACGCACACACGTGATCCCCCACATTCCCCCCCCTTTTGGCACGCGAACCAAAAAAGGTTCGCCATCACTGCCTTAGAAGGTATTCCTTATTTATAAGATCTTCTATATTAGAAAATAAATTTATATTAGCACTCAAGTCATTATCAAGTTGGAAGGCTACAAGTGGCAATAGACTATCTACAGAAATATGGCAATCCACAGAAGAACCACTGGTAAATATTCTAACCAAACTATGGTATAGATCAGGAGAAGAAAATAGTGGCCAATAGATTGGAAGAAGTCCGTGTACATACTAATACCTACGATAGGACATTTAGTCAAATTTATAACCTATTGCACAATAGCCATGATTTTATATACTAGCAAAATAATTCTTAGGATAATTAATTCTTAGGACAGTGGTTCTCAACCTTACTAATGCCGCGACCCTTTAATACAGTTCCTCATGTTGTGGTGACCCCCAACCATAAAATAATAAAATTATTAGGAAACTCAGGGGTGGATTCTAACTTACCTCGCTGCCAGTTTGCTTCCTCCTGCGCTGCGTGGGCGCGCATGCGCTTTGCGCACGCATGCATGCGCATTGCCATTTTTTCAAAAAAATTAAAAAAAGCTAAAACAAGATGGCAACGCATGTGCATTGCTGGAAATTCGGCTTCTGCGCATGCTCAGAAGTTCCCATGGTACAGATTTTTTTTTGCAGTAGTCAATTTGCATGTGGGTGGACCCGCCTGGAGACAGATAGAGGAGCGGTGTCTCGGTTCCTAAGACCATCGGAAATATGTGTTTTCCGATGGTCTTAGGCGACCCCTGTGAAAGGGTCGTTCGACCCCCCCAAAGGGGTCGCGACCCACAGGTTGGGAACCGCTGTCTTAGGATCATTAATCATCCTCAAAATTATGACTGCCATTGCCCCCAGGGTCATATGAATGCATTATGGGAGCTTCGCAATTGGCTCGCATTTATATAACTGGTTGTAGTGTCCCAGGGTCACATGACCATGATTTTTTTTTAACCATTTCTGCAAGAAAACAACCAAGCTCAGAGAAGCATCAGGGACCCCCATATTTAAATGTCTACCTTTTTTTCAAGTTTGCAGTTATGTGATTCAAAGTCTTACCTTTCATGTCTCCAATTTACTTCCACAATACTTTCCACACCCTTATTCAATTCTTTCACCTGGAGAATCTTCTGCTGTTGCATTGATTGCAAAAATTTTGAGAACTAAGAGAGAAAAATAGTTAAAATTGAATACTGGGACAAAATAGCAATATCAGCCATAAGACAGTCCAAAGAAAAGGGGATATTGTCCAAGGAATGTCTAGTCTTCACTGCAGACTTGGGGAATAGATGAACAAAGAGCAAACCTAGATAATACAAGCATAGGCTGATAGTAGTCTGTTCACAACAATATCGGGAAGTTCTTTGGGCTACAATAAACACAGACTTATTTTTTGGGCTGGCTGCAATGGCAGAATACTAAAATCTACATCAGTTGAATAAATGTCTTCAAATTATTCGAATCTGTAACTCTTAAATCCTTGCTAAAAAGATATGAATACCGTATTTTTCAGAGTATAAGACGCACCTAGATTTTAGAGGAGGAAAACAAGGGAAAAAGTATTCTGAACCAAATGGTGTAGTATTATTTAATAAAATACCAGTATAGCGGAATACTTTTTACAACCATGTACATTTTTTACAACCATGTCCACTTTTTACAAACTTCAAACTTGACAGCTTTAAGACTTGTGGACTTCAACTCCCAGAATTCCTCCTCTAGTCATGCTAGCACAGGAATGGGAGTTGAAGTCCACAAGTCTTTAACTTGCCAAGTTTGAAGACCCTTGCACCCCTAACCCCTAACCCAGGGGTCTTCAAACTTGACAGCTTTAAGACTAGTGGACTTCAACTCCCAGAATTCCTCCTCCAGTCATGCTAAATGGGGTAATTAGAAGGCAAAAACACCCCAGTTTTTGCGAAAAATGGCCCATTTTTCTGCCATTTTTTTTTGCAAAAACGAGGCATGCAGAGGGTTTGGGAAGCCTGCAGAGCACTCCTAGGGGGTGGGGGAAAGCAAAAATGCCCCCATTTTCGCAAAAAATGGGATGCAGGAGTGGGGCTTCAGGAGGCCAAAAATGGCTGTATTCGGTGTATAAGACACACCGACATTTCCACCCTCTTTTGGGGGGCAAAAAGGTGCGTCTTATACTCCGAAAAATACGTTAAGTAAAATAATACAGAGGAAGCAATTTACATTGGAGAGACATTATTGGAAATATTGTGAGTACAAAATATATTGTTAATCTCCTTCCTAAATTGGAATTATCCCAGACCGTATGTCTTGAAAAAGAGGGGGGGGAGGATAAATTTCTTAACACAATTTTTTTCACAACATTGTAGAAGAAAACTTACGATATTGTTACAATAAAAAGATTGCCCTGACTCAAACCATTTACAAATATCAATGGGAAAGTACAAATCAATCCGTTCATTTGTTGCTTGACCCACATAGACCATTTAGTGCATACAATTGAATGAATTACCAGAGAAACAATGTGCAGTAACTAATACCGGCATTACAAATACAATATTGTATTTTTAAAATACTGGTTTGAAAATCTAATATATTGTTTTGGCAAATTCTAACCCCAACCCTTACACTTTTTTAATCAATGAATTTGCATGCCGATGCAAAATCTATGCTTTACGTTTCAAATATTTCAACTATAATTTTAGAGCAGTTTCCAAATTATCTACACTACATAGTCAATGATAGAGATGAAATGACATCAGACTTACTTATTTTTATTCAGTTTGGTGTAACACATCAGGTTTCCACTGCAGTCCTAAAATGGCATTTTCATTGCATGTACTGAGATTTAATTCTGAGCATATCTCAGGATTGCACTATGATCCAAAATAATTTAAGATTATCTATATGGTCATGTCCATTGTTCACTTCCATTATTCCCTAGATTTATGTATGTATGTGTTAGATTTGTATCTGCCTTTTCTGTAAGATTCAACATGTCTTGCATGGGGGGTCATTCTCCATTTTATCTAGACAACAGCAACCCTGTCAGGGAGCTTGGGCTGAGAGAGAGAGAAAATGAGACAGAACTAGCCCAGGCGCCCAATGAATTTCTAAGGCTTAGAATGGATTCAACATGGGTCTATTTATTTATTTTTTAAATGTATACAGCTTCCCAAGTCAAACAGTGCGTGACTCAGGGTGGCATACAGCATTAAAAAAATCAGAAAAAGAAAAAAAAAACAAAGAAAACCATACAAAAATAAACAGACAATATAGAAATATAAATTATAAAATGTAAAATGACGACCAAGCACACAACAAAAAACACCATGGCGGGGACTCCCATTTAATTGGTCCCTAATGTCTGGGAGATGAGCCAGGCCTTAATGGCTATTGTAAACATGAAAAGAGTTGAGGTCTGCCATATATCGGAGGGATGGAGCATTCCAGAGAGAGCAAGGACAACCACAAAAAAGAGCATGCTTCCTAGGTCCAATAGGAATCTGAAGCATATCCTCCTTCTGGGAGCATACAGGACAGGAAGATGTTCTTGGGAAAAGGCAGCCCCTCAGGTTACCTGGTCCTATGCCATATAGAGCTTTAATTGGGAGTCCTCTGGCCATAGCTGTGACCTGCCCTGTGAGCAGGAATCCAGGAGAACCCCCAAATTGTGCACCACATCTGAATGGGATAGTCCCACCTGACCCAGAAACAAAATGGAAACTCCGAAACTCACGCATCTAGGGGAGCCAAAACCACTGGGAAAGAACCTTGGCTGTTTCATTTGGACAGCTGGGGACAGAGATGTGTTGCTGGGTGTCATCAGTATTTCGATAATAAATCACCTTGAACCCAACCAATGGCCTCTCCCATCTGTTTCATGTAGATATTAAAAAGGATGCAGGAGGGCAGAACCCTTTGGCACCCAGCAAAGTTAGAACATAAATATGAGAAGTAGGCAAGCCAAGAAAATCCCCACAATATTAAATCAAATGATTTATTACTGCAAACTTCCATAAATACACAAAGAAACTACTATTCACCTTTTTGTAGCTAGATTTCTTTATATCCAGTTGCTGATCTTTTGGACTATTAATAAATTAAAGGAAAAAATAATTACAAAACAAAAAAAATTTGCATCATCTAGAATAAGCTAACTAGAAAAACATCCTTTCTAAATTCATATATTGATTCATTTAATTACAATTGCTGTGTCTTTTATGCGCATAGAATTTTGACTCCTACTATAAGTACTTTACCAGAACATCTTTTTTTAAAAAAAAATATATCCTTAGCTAGCATAAACTCCAAGGTAACTTCAATCCATTAATCAGTACAGAAGGACTGTTCTTGCACAGTCTGGCCTAATCCCGAATATCCTTACAGTATATACAGCATAAAGGAGCTCCTACATGCTCATGTGCAGTTAAAGGATCTGGTTTAATTCAGAATATTCTTACATATAAGGAAGCTTCTACATACAGATAAAATTCCCCAACACAAGACTTTTCACTGTCTGAATGCTCAGAGGTCAGCTGTGTACTTTGCAACCTTCATGATTAATGGTTCTAAACCATGTTGCAGATAACAAGAAGCTGAGAATCACCAGAACTTCACTCAGTATAGAAATGCATACTTTACATACATATAATTCCAAGTTTAATCAGTGGTATTTCTACTTCAAATAATGGGACAAAAATAAGCTCTGGTTGGGATCTGGGGAAGTAAAATTGATTGGAATAGAATGAACTGGACTAAATAGGAATTCACTGTCTTGGCTCCATGTGCCAATTCCACTGCAAGCTACATAGATTTTTAAAAGGTGTTAATCTAGATCAGTGTTTTTCAAATTTTGCACTTTTAAGGCGTGTGGATTTCAATTCCCCGACTTCCCTAACCAGTTTGCTGGCCTGGGAATTCTGAGAATTGTAGTCCATACATTTTAAAAGTACCAAATTTGAAAAGCACGCTTCTAGACACTGAAAACAGCACTGTCAGAAGCTACATAACTATCAGGAAGGTAGGGTAGGGTTTTTGGTTTTGTTGCAATTAGTATTTCTAACTAATAATCTTCCAATCAATTGTTGGAATGAGAGCAAAATCTTTAACTAAACCAGAGTAGGAAGCTAAAATTATATAACATAATGGTTTTGCAGTCACTGAATTAAGTTTATGAATTATGGGAACTGAAATATCATAGAGCTAATTGTGGTATATTGCCATATTAGGATACTAGGTTCAAAAATATCAACTTTGTATTAATTTGTACTTTGTATATGCAAATGTTATTCATGGATATAGTACATATTTTTCAGGGTAATCAATTATGTTCTGAATGAATAAATTATAGTGACATATCAGGCATGGTGAACATGGGTAGAATCTAGGAGGTTCAAACAGAAAACAATTCTCTACAGCAGTTGCTCTCACACATAAGGGCCTCAGGAGCCCTTTACCTTCTTAAAAATGATTGAGGATTCCAAAGAGTTTTGATATATGTGGTTGTATCTGTCAAGATGTTAAATGTTAAAATATTTATTTATTTGACTTCGTGGATCCCCTGAAAGGGCCTCAGGGACCCCAGGGATCTGTAGACCACATTTTGAGAACTCTGCAGTAAACTTAATATTCAGCCTACAAAAGTCCATTGCATTATACTTATTATATTGTTAGATATGATTTCTTTAACTTTGATTTTCACTTATATCACTTCACTTACTTAATTTTGTTTATGAATTGCGCTTTTAGTCATGTGTTTAGATTGCTATAATATGCTGTGTGAGATGGGTGGTGCAAAAATTTAATACATAAAATAAATAATAAATACTTACCAGCAGGAAAACATGTAGTTACGCAGAAATGTACTGGTCAGCAGGGGGAGCTCTGACTTCTTCACTTTACATTTTAAGGCATGAAAGAAACACTGATAAAGCAGGGCGTCCATTTGCTCTGTAAAAAGTAACATTAGGCACCACATGTTTCTCAATGGGCTTCATACAGAATCCAATATTGTTTGGTTTGCATATAAAGTCACTTCTAATTCATGATTCTGTGTTAACTAGCGTTACCCCACTAACATGATTTCAAATAATGATTTTATGCAATTTTTAAATAAAAGTGTAGAGCTATAAAGTAAAAAACGAAAATGAAAATAAATCAACAAGCTATCTCTCATAAATTAAAAGTAGTAACATACATCTCTTCTGCCAAGGTTTTATTTATTAACCTGATTCTTGAGCATGATTTCAAAAGTTTCCTTTCAAGGGATGGTCAGGAAGATGTTGCAGAGATGCTGCAGTTCCTTGTGGGCTCCCTCTTCTTTTACTCCACTGGGTTCTGAGAAGTGGAGGAGGAATTGCTGCAATCTCTTATTCCCTGACCTCCTTATGCAAAGAGATTGCTTGGAATTTTGTAAAGCAAAGTGCAGGAAATTACTGGTGGCTTCAAGGGCCAGTCATGTTTTAACATTTGGTAATATATGGATCTGGTTCTGAATGGTTTAGGGCCATGATGGCGAACCTATGGCACGCGTGCCACAAGTGGAACGCGGAGCCATATCGGTGGGCACGCGAGCTCAGGTCCGGCGCGCATGCACGTGCCAGCCATCTGATTTTCGCGCCTTCTGGGCCCACTGGGAGTCGGGAAAAAGCCTGTTTCCAGCCTCCGGAGAAGGTGGGGAAGGCCTGTTTTTTGCTCTCTCCAAGCTCCAGAGCCTTTCTGAGGGCCTGGGGAGGGCGAAAATGGCCTACCCCCCCCCCCCGGAGGCCAAAAATGGCCCGTTTCCCAACTTGAAACGGGCCATTTCTGGCCTCCAGAGGGCCTTCGGGGAGGGTGGGGAAGGCCGTTTTTGCCCTCCCCAGGCTCCTAGAAAGGCTCTGAAGCCTGGGGAGAGCAAAAAACTGGCATGCCCTCACGTGCCGGGAGCAGGGGGGTCATGTGCGCATGCATGGGGAGGGCTGCGTGAAATTATGGGTGTGGGCACGCACATGCGCCGCCCGCACCACACCTTTGGCACGCGAACCAAAAAAGGTTCGCCATCACTGGTTTAGGGATTCATCTGTCGTGCAAGCATGAGCAGGAGTGTTGCTTCATTAAGCTGTAATTTTGTGAACACTGGGCAAACAACCTGTGTGAGCAATTCTTTAACTTCACTATTTCCAGGTTGGTTGTGTTTGGAATTGTCTTCAGCTGGAATCTGACTTAATTCTATCAGTACGCATTCTCCAGCCAGGAGTACAAAGATTAATGTCAGAGAAACAGGCACAAGTTTCCCATTAAAAGTGTGGTAAGTGGATGTACAGATAGTCCTCAAGCTACAACCGCAATTCAGCCGAAAATTTATGTTACTGAATGAGAAATTTGTTAAATGAGTTTTGACCCATTTTACAACTTTTCTTACCCTGTGTTAAGTGAATCACTGCAGTTGTTAAATTAGTAACACGGTTGTTAAATGAATCTGGTTTCCCCATTGACTTGGCTTGTCAGAAGATTGCAAAAAGTGTTCACATGACTCCGGGACACTGCAACCATTATAAATGGGAGTTAGATGTCAAGCATCGAAATGTAAATCACATAACCGTGGGTGTGCTGCAATGGTTGTAAGTGTGAAAAATGGTCGTAAGTCACTATTTTCAGTGCAGTTGTAACTTCAAACAGTCACTAAGTGAACTGTTGTAAGTCAAGGACTATCTGTACTTTTATCACTTTTTTTTCTTTTTTTGGTAATCAAGTTTTTGACACATTGCTAAGCGACTGGTGGTACTTGAATATTGCCATGTCCTAAAAGTGGTACAATCTGTGAAAAGGTTGAAAAGCAATGATATACACAAAGCAGCTACTTTCTGCACCTAGTAATCTATTTCTGTGCAAATCTCTAATTATACCTTGTGGACTTCTGTTATCTTCCATCTCCGGAGAAATATTTGGTTCGTTCTCTTCAGTCTTTTCAGCAGCATCATTTTGACTGAGTTCCTCTTCTTCACCTATGATACTACACGAAATGTCTTCCTCTAAGTGGAGATGTTCAATGTCCATCTGCAAGGGTGGATCAAGAAAGAGGCTGCTTTCAGGTGTTTCCCCTTCTTCATTCGTCTGTTCCTCCTCTTCTCCAGCTACCATCTCTGAAGGTTCTATTTCTAAGGGGGGTATTGTAGGTGGGCTTGATTTGTCACCAATTGCCCTTGTGAATTTAAAAAGAAAATAAATAATGGGATAAAGCATATTCCGTATGATGCCAAAAGGCTTATTCCAAATCCCTATTTCAGCAAAAAGAGGTCATGGAAACAAGTCTACTTAAAACGTAATATCTTTTTCAGAGAAATCAGAATAGTAGTAACCATCTGATCCCATAAACGTTATAGTTGAAATAATACCAGTTAATGAATGCCAGTACAAAGGAGACCAAGGTACTTCTAAAGCCAATTCAAGACTTTATCTGAGTAACCAAGCACAAAAACATGCACATTTTAAATATTAATTGAACGTGGCCTGAAATCACAGAAATCTTGCGTCTGAAAATTACAGCTATATTTTCAAATTGCATTTGCAGGCAGAGCAGTGCAATTCAGGTCAATGGAGCCATTAAAACCTGCATATATCTCATAGGGGCACATACAATTTATTCTGGGACCTAATGCAAGAGGAAAGGGAAATGTGTTTCTTAGTAGTGGAAGACAAAACTTAGGGGGAATGCCGCTCCCCAAATCCACACTGATATTACTAGGCTACAAAAAAGTAGGTATCACCAAACGTATTAAAGCCCTATTTAGAAGCGAGGTTCAAATAAGACTAGAAACAAATGCCATGCTTTTTGTTATAATTTGACGCTTGTTATTAGCAGTGCTAACATAATTAGAGGCTACTCATGAAAAGAAACACTGAGATGTCACAGTCCTCCAAATTAATGATATTCTCAAAACCTTTTCCTTTTATTGTTCAAAAGTGCAAATGTAAGCTGTTCTAACATTGGCTGAAATAAAGCCTCAACCTATAAACTCTGATTTACAAGTTGATTATTCTAATAAAATCTAATATAGTCTAATTTAATATACAGGTAGTTCTCAACTCACAACCATTCGTTTAGTGACCATCTGAAGTTACCATAGCTCAGAAAAAAGTGATTTATAACCAGTTTTCACACTTATGATCATTGCAGCATTCCCATGATCAAGTGATCAAAATTTGGGTTCTTGACAACTGGCATGTACCATATTTTTCGGAGTATAAGACACACCTTTCCCCCCCCCCTAAAAGTGGGTGAAAATTTAGGTGCATCTTATAGACCGAATACAGACGTTTTTGGCCTCCCGAACCCTCTGCACATCGTATTTTCGCCCTCCCTGGCCCCTAGAAGCACTCTGCAGTGCTCCGCACAGCCCATTTTTGCCAAAAACAGGCCCATTTTGGGGCTCCCAAGCCCTCAATGTGTCGCGTTTTCGTCCTCCCCAGCCCCTAGAAGCACTCTGCAGTGCTCCGTACGTTCCGTTTTTGCCAAAAAACGGCCCATTTTTGCCAAAAACGGGCCTGTTTTGGGGCTACCAAGCCCTCCGTACATCACGTTTTTACCCTCCCGGGCCCCCAGAAGCACTCTGCAGTGCTCTGCATGTCCTGTTTTCGCCAAAAACGGGCCTGTTTTTGGGCTCCCAAGCAGAGGTGTTATTCAGCCGGTTCGCACCGGTTCACGCGAACCATTGGCGGAAATTTGGCCAAGGTCGCCGAACTAGTAGCAATGGCCAGCTGGCCACGCCCCCGAACTGGTCCCCTGGTCGCCGCTCGTTCGCCCCGCCCACCATGTTCATCGCCACCATGTTCTTCGTGCATGTGCAACCCATTGCCTTGCAAGTCCAATGGGATGCGCATGCGCGAAGAATATGGCAGCGAGGGCATGGCAGCAGCTTTTTCCACAACCTCTGGTACTTCTTTGCCAGCTGCTTTCGAGCAGCGCCAGCTGGCTGGGGGCTGCCGAAAACTCCGTTCAGCTTCCGGACTCTGGACCAGCCGCCGCAGAAGGTAAGCAGCCCGAACAAAGAGGCAGTGGTGGGGGAGGAAGCGGGGCTAGGGCCGGGGCCGCTAATGGAGGGGAAACAGGGGCGACTGGCGAAGGGAGGGCAAGGGTAGATAGGTGGAAATTCCAAAAATTTTCCTACCTTTTCCTGTGGGCCTGGCTAGGTGGGTGGGTGGGGATCATGTGACTGAGTGGGTGTAGGCGTGAGTGACATCAAGTTGACCACGCCCACTCAATCACATGCCCCACCTAGCCACACCCACCGAACCAGCAACAAAAATTTTGAAATCCACCACTGCTCCCAAGCCCTCCGTGCGTCACGTTTTCGCCCTCCCAGGCCCCCAGAAGCACTCTGCAGTGCTCTGCACGTCCCGTTTTCACCAAAAACGGGCCCATGCGGAGCACTGCAGAGTGCTTCTGCGGGCCGGGAAGGGCGAAAACGCAACGCACGGAAGCCAAAAACTATTTTTTTTCTTGTTTTCCTCCTGTAAATGTAGGTGCATCTTATAGTACGAAAAATATGGTATTTATGACAGCTGCATTGAACTGGGTCATGTGATTACCATTTGTAATCTTCCCAGCAGCCTTCTGACAAACAAAAGTGAATGGGGGGAGCCAGATTTGCTTAATGACCGCTTAACTGCAATGATTCACTTAACAATTGGGGGGGGATTGTAAAATGAGGCACAACTCACTTTACTGCCTCTCTTAACAATGGAAATTTGGGGCTCAGTTGTAGTCATAAGTTTAGGACTACCTGTAGTCAGGTTAGAGTCCAGAAATCAGCTGGTCCAAGTCTTGAATTAATATGGTGCCAAAACTAACAGCTTTACTTCCGAGTTGGAACATTCTCTAAAATCTGTCTGTGTCCTTACCATAGGTGATCCATATAAGTGTGCAGCACTGTGAAACCCTTTCCTTTCATTCCAGCTGCTACCATCTCAGTGGTTGTCATAATAGCTGTTCCAATGGCCACAGGGGCTCTGCAAAAAGACAAGAAAAAGAATGTATCATGCTTAAGACAAACTTTAACACCATTTAAAACAGCTCTAAGACCAGCTTGTCTTAATTTGCGTATCATACCCAAACCATGGATTAACTGATATTGGCTTTATGTATTATCCTGAAAGTCAAAGTTAAAACCTAGAAGAAACACCATAGTTCAAGGGTTATGACCAGGGGTGGGTTCTAACTTACCTCACTGCCGGTTTGCTTCCTCCCGCGCCTCATGGGCACACGTGCGCTTTGGCAAAAAATAAAAAAAGCCAAAAACAAGATGGTGACGCATGCGCAGTGCCGGAAACTTGGCTTCTGCGCATGCGCAAAAGGAAAGAAACCCGGGAAAAAAATCCGGGGGAAAAAAATCCGATTTTTTTTTTAAAAAATAAAAAATGGCGGTGCCTGTGGACCAGCAACGACCAAACCAGTTCCATGACATCACCAGCGGTTTGCTACCAGTTCGGCCGAACGGGTAGGAACCCACCTCTGGTTATGACACAGAGAGATAAGGTGTTACATTGCTAAAGAAAAAAATTTTAATGCAATTTCTGTTCTTCACTTTCTAATCTACCTGTATTTTGTTCAGTGCATTTTCAAGTTTTCAAGTACATTTGCTACTCTTGTTAACATTTGCCCTTCAGATCTGGAAGATCTTTTTGTAATAAAAAAACAATAAAAATAGTAAAAGGCATTACCTTAAAACCGTGATGGCGAACCTATGGCACGTGTGCCGGAAGTGGCATGCAGAGCAATCTCTCTGGGCACACCAGCAATCGCCTATTGCTCTTCCAGGTTTCCGGCGCGCACATGCGCGCTGGCCAGCTGGTCTTCGCGTGCACATGCGTGCCAGAAACCAGAAGACCAGGTGGCTGGTGTGCTCAGCTCCCTGGCGCGTGCATGCGCGCCGGGGAGCTGCTCTTCCGATTTCCAGTGGTCCCCCACATATATGCATGCTCCCATTTCGGCACTCGGTGCCGAAAAGGTTCGCCAACACTGCCTTAAAATGAGAAAAAACAAAAGCCCTAAATTTTTCCCCTTAAACAAAGAATTGCCTAATTTTTATATTCAACACAGATGTTCGTGAATCACCTTTTAACTATGATGTGTTTTAAGACAGAAAGAAGTGCTTCTACTTTCCAACTTTGCTCTATGGCAAAAGCACATCAACTGATACCATGTTTCCCAGAAAATAAGACCCTGTTAAGACCAATAAAATTTTGACTGGTGAGCACCTTATGTAATTTAACACAACAATACAGCTGCCAATAAAATAGGATAGATAACATGAAATAAAATGAAGTGCCAAAAATTTAAAATATCTCCAAAACACAGGAGACCTTGTCTGAGATATATAATTATCTTTTTCTAAGGCAGTAGCCAACATTTCAGAATATAAAAATAAGAGTTCATTAACCTTTTTAGCATTAATTTTCTCTAGAAATCATACCTGTTTTCCACCAAGGTAACAGCACAGAGAGTACCTCGATTTATCTGGGGAAGACCACATTTGGGAATTATAACTCCTGGAAGCATTAAGTCTGTAGTGAAGAAACATAATATGTTCAAGAGAACAAATATTCAAGTAACCTCTCACAATTTTCTGTACTAAACAATCAAGAGGCAAAATATTACACCAGTAATAAAATGCAAGCTACATTTCATAGCAAGTATCATCTCTTCAGCAATGTAACTAAAAGTTATCAGCACAATCTTTTATTTTATCCAAATCTTATTTTGGCTCAATGATCTTCACATGACACCAAAAGATACTATGTTCAACGTGACGCCTGAAATCAAATCTTATGTTAAATCTGTATCTATGTAATCTGTACCTTGAAATAACTTAATTCTTCTGTTCAGTTATGTCTGGTTTTCCTAGCAAGGTTTTTCAGAAGTGATTTGCCACTGCCTCCTTCCTACGGCTGAGGGTGAGTGACTGGCTCAAGATTACCCAGCTGACTTTGTTCCTAAAGTGGGATTAGAATTCAGTGTCTCCCAGTTTCTAAAGTGTTATGTTATCCACTACGCTGAACTGGCTCTCTAACCTATAACTATTATTCCAGAAATTCCAAAACCAATCCTACTTGTGTGTTTGTGTATGTACATGTATAGTTAGTCAACATGGACACAGACCTGTGTTTGTTTGAGTGGATGGATGGATACACACACAGGTTTGTATCCATGCTGACAAATAGTTAATCCCTCTTCTGCACTTCAGAAACAGGGCCAGAAGGCAGGAACAACTGCAAACTGGAATTAGTGCATCTGCAGCATATGAACTATTCCTGAGTATATATTTCAACCCTTCCAAATGCACAAAAAGATGCAGAGACCACAATAGGTTTCATTATTGATTAGGTCACTGAATCAGAATTTCCCTCCCTATTCTCAAAACACAGACAGGAAGTGTTCGCCAAACGTTTTGCATACTTCAAAATCACACACACACAAAAGGGAAGTACCTGCATAGTTTCTACAACTGCATACTGTTAAAATGATAATATGAGAACTGGAATATTGGCTGTGTTTTTCATGTTGTCTGGTATAGCACCCATAAACAAACACTAGCATGGTTTAGGATATTATGTGTATAAGCCCAGTGTGTCTTTGAGTTTTCTCACCACTATCAGTTCAACAATTCTGCCACAGCATTTATTAGTTACAAACCAAGGCTCTCTGTAGAATTTAGGAATTTGTATTAGGTTTGTTATTAGGAGAAAGGAAAGGAAAACAAAAAGACCATGGCTAAGAGGTTAAAAAGGGATTGCTTAGTGTCTAAAGAATAACAATTAGGAATCAGAAGTGTTCTTTAGGAGGGCATTCAAAAGCCACCAAGGAAAATTGTGTGTGTGTGTGTTGTGTGTGTGTGTGTGTGTGTGTGTGTGTGTGTGTGTGTGTGTGTGTGAGAGAGAGAGAGAGAGAGAGAGAGAGAGAGAGAGAGAGAGAGAGAGAGAGAGAGAGAGAGAGAGAGAGAGAGAGTCAGAGTCAGAGTCAGAGTCAGACTGACTATCTTTTATTTCCCTTTGTTAAGGTTAAATAAGAGAAATCCCCCCCCCCAGTTCTGAAACTGTCAATTAATGGTAACAAAAAGTATGAATATTTGAAAATGTACTTAATTGTGTTTAAAAAAAAACTACTTTCAAATAAGCATGTTCAGATCAATAGTGTTACAAGCCAAATATTGGAAGGCAAATTCTACAAAAAGGCAGATAAACAGTCCAACAGATTTCAATCCATTTCCTTACCTGCTCCTCCTACTAATTTGTGCATCACAGGTGGCCAAGTAGAAAAGGCAGGGAGAAGGTGGGGATAAGACCACAAAGTATACACTGCCCCAAAGAGAAAAGAAAATAGTTTTTAAATGTTTTGCTAATATTTATTTCTCCTCAGTCTTGCATAATGAAAAATAAAAAATAGAAATTACTAGAAAAATAAAGGGCATATCCAAATGACTCATTTCAACTTTTCATTCAACTAACTGAAGAATGCAATCACTTCATTAGCATTAGCTTTAATTTATCTCATACAAAGGACTGAGTACAAAATTTTTAAAACTTCTAAGTATAACAATGGAAGGCTGACATTGATTAGCTAGATCTGTACAATCATGCTTCCTTTTTTGTACCATGTTGTTTATGGCATAAGTATTAGTGGCTTATTTAAACTATAGTTGCCTATTACATTTGAAGAAATGGTGATACCTAAAACTTAGGCTAAATAGATTATCAATTTACCATAATCAAATAGTAAATGTGGAGTGGTTTTAAGTCAAAATGTTGAGCACAACAATAAAATACAGGTAATCCTTGACTTATGACTGTAATTGACCTTGGAATTATGGTTGTAAGTTGTTGCAGTCATAGGATCAGGCACTCCCATGACCAGAAATAATTTTCCACTGTTTTTCACTACGGTTAAGCAAACACTGCTGTTGTTAAAGCAAATCCATTCATTTGAGTGCGTGTTTTTTTGCCAGAAATTGGCAAAAAACCCACCAATAATCACAAATCGTGGTCATGTGACTACAAAATGCCATGACCAGTTATCAAGCTGACCCATCCAACATGCGGTTTTGTGGTTGTGGAAGTGGGGGTGAGGTGATGCTATCATTTATGACAGATGGTTACTGGTGATTAAGCACCAATTCCGTGGCTGTCATGAGTTTGAATGGTTTTAAAATGACCAGTTAAGCGAGGACTACCTGTATGCATCTACTATCATCACAATTCTTACATAGAAGCGAAACCCCTAATCAACCTAATCATATCCTCATACAATCAGCATAAATTCCTTCTTTCCACTCACCAGCAGATATACATTTTGAGAAGAGTTACAACCAACCATGTTTCAGAAATAATATATGCATTATGAAAAGCATGCTGCTTAATTACTTTTTGAAACTTCATTGCCATAACTAGGAAGTATTGGACCACTGTTTTTGGAGATGGAAACCAAGGGTCAGAATGATCAAGTAACTTGTTCAAAATGAAAAAGAGAAACTCAAAAATTCCAAGTCTCAACATCAACTGCTCACTGGAATGTCTGTTGTACCTGTTGGATATAGCATTTTCTCCATTTCAAAAAGGATGGGATTTTTGCCATTGGCATAGACTGTGACAATTTCTCCTTTATGAGTATATATTTTAATAATATTCAATTCTTCTTTCATTGGCACAACCTCAGCCAGTTGTTCTGAAGTTAGGGTGGGAAATACTGTTGCAACATCATTTCGCAATTTCCTCCTGCAATTGTTAATTTTATACTTGTTACTACATATCAAGAAATAGTCATCCCTGGAATACCATATCATTCAATCTGCAATTACCTATATATATAAGATTAGGAGATGTTTTTAGTAGTACATTATTAATACTTGTTTTCTTAATATCCTCATTCTGTCTATTTATCCACCCAAGCAGCTCATACAAAATATACAAATATCCTAAGTATTCTATAACATTTGAAAAGTTATTTTAAAACTCCAAAGCCATTTTAAGACTGGCAAGCTATCCTAAAGCCTTTATTTCAAATCACAGTTATATATTCTATTCAGGTAGTCCTCAACTTATAACCTCAGTTGAGCCCAAAATATCTGTTGTTAGCAAGACTAAATGAGTTTTGCTCCATTTCACAACCTTTCTTGTCACGGTTGTTAATTGAATCACAGCAGTTGTTAATTTAGTAACAGAGTTGTTAAGTGAATCTGGCTTCCCCATTGACTCTGCCTTTCAGAAGGTGGCAAAAAGTGATCATATGACCTCAGGACATTGCAACTGTCAATGGAATTGATGGTCAACAGAACTGAATTTTGATGCTGCAAATATCGTAAGTGAGAAAATGGTCATAACTCATTTTTTTCCAACGATCACTAAACAAATGGTTGTAAGTCAAGAACTACCTACTTATTGCAATTTTTAATGGTAAAGTATCATTGAATTATCTTTTGAATGGAAATCTGCTTCAATGATAGCAAATAGTGAATAAGATTTTAAAAAAGCAGTTTGAAGAATACCAGTTTTAAAAGAATATCAAGTATTGAAAGTTGAGAAATAATCTTACTGGTCCAAATAATACAATCAATTTATAAACTCTAATATCATAAAGCCCAAATAATCCCTTTAACAAAAAAATGTTGAGTCAGATGCTACAGAGTTATAAGGACAAGCATTTTATTATCTGAAAAGGAAAATTGATATATACAAACATTTCAGAAAGTAGTACAATGCTATTCTGTCCTGTCTCTTTTGTAAATTGTCAATTATTCTAGGATTGTAATGTTTATTTTAAAGATGGCAAGATTAGATAATTACATCTCATTTAATAATATATAGTTAGAAGATCGTTGTTTTGTCAAAACAAAATCTTAGCCCAACATTCCTTTCGATGCATACTGTATGCAGTGTTGGAGTAACAATCAGATCACTTTTTTCTGTCGACCAACGATCGAAGTTTGCATTCATGCTGAAGCAGGCATTTATTCACCACAGAATTTCAAAACCGCGCCGTCATTATCGTGTAAATGCGTCTTAGGCTTGCTCACATAAAACTGCTTCTTGTGGTCGACATGAAAATATCCCGATTTACAACTCCCAAGAATATAAACGCCTTGAAATGAAAGAAAGCAAACTCACCTATCGGAACCTTTGACAGCGGTGTTGGATTTCACCCTGAAAGGTTTGACGAACATATTTAAAGAAATGCCAAGACTCCGGTTCTGGGAGAACTTGGAATTTCGCCGATCGTGGATTCCCCAGGAAGTGGGGAAATGCTTTAGAAAGGGGGACCCATTGATTGTCTGGAAAGATCTGCATAGAAATCTTCCTTCGTCACATGGGCGCAGCCATAGTGCGGTACTGCAACAAAAGGAGTCCGTGGAGCAATTGCAGGATTATTCCTACAACTGGTACGACTACTATTTCCTGCTCTGGTGACCTCAGCAGCAAAGATGCCGCAGTAGAATCGGTTACACTTCCGGCGGGGTCCAATTTGCTTAGATTTTGGCTACGCTGTTTCAATGGAATAGGAGTTCAGACGAGTCTCCGAAATCGCTGCTGTTTAATTCTGCTGAAATTGGTAGGAGAAACTTATGTCATGAGCTGGTTGGAGCAACTAAGGAGGATTAAACTCTTACTTCAGTGGGAATCTGAGAACAATATATATATATATATATATATATATATATATATATATATATATATATATATATATATATATATATATATATATATATATATATATATATATATATATATATATATATATATATATGCATGTGTACACACACACACATACATATATATACATGGTTGTAAGTGTGTATGTATGTTGTATGTATGTATGTATATAAAAGACAGCTGTGACTTCACATTGTTGTGAAGAGAATACAATATTATATATATATATATATATATATATATATATATATATATATATATATATATATATATATATATATATATATATATATTTTAATACAATATAATATTTATTATAACCAATATAATGTATAATAATATAACAATAATGTATTAGGTGTTATATATTATATATATTTTATATATTATATATATAAATATACATTTATTTATATCCTGCTTTTATTTTTACAAACAATTCAAGGCAGCAAACACACACACAATACTCCTTCCTCCTATTTTCCCCACAACAGCAACACTGAGATGGATTAGGTTGAAAGAGAGTGACTGTCTCAAAGTGACCCAGCTGGCTTTTATTGCAGGACTTGAACTCATGACCTCCCGCTTTCTAGCCTGCTATAAATTATTAGACCAAACTGGCTTACAGACCAAACATTATTTGTATCCTTGTACATCATCAGAAATTTAGATCTCCAGAATGTCAATGAAATGTGTTGAACCATCTGTCCAAATAGCACTAGTAATACTTTATTAAATTTATATGCTGCCCAGAATCGCTGAGAGCTGGGCACTGGGCAGCATATTAATGTGTTGTTATTATAATAGTTGGTCGCATAGTCAATCAGTTATTTAGACTGGATTTGGCATTTTAATCTACCTATCTTTATATTATTATTAAGCTTGCATTTCGAGCAATAAGGATTTGGATTTATTTGAATATTTTGTTCAGTGTTTGGAGTTCACACATGACTGCCTTGAAGTTTCTTTTTGATTGAGCAGTCCTATAAATAGATAAGATTATCCTAAGCTAATGATTTCAACTGTGTTTATCACAAGTTACAATGACAGCCCATACATAATTCTAAATTTGTTTACCCTAATTTACAAACTAAACTAAATATTCCGAGTGGACTGAGTGAACCTAATTAATCTTTAGAGGATTAGTTGTTATTTTGGAGCCTTGTTCAATGTGTTATGCAGGCATGCCGCCACATACTATTAGATAGCAGTGTTAGAAAATTTATATGTTTATGAATTACATTTATTTGCCACCATCTCATTATCCAAAGGAAAGCATTTCCTAGAAAAAAATATAAATTACTTATAGACTAGTCATAACAGGGGAATTGATTTTTAATTACTCAGGCAGTCCTAGGATGTTTGAAACACTCTAAAGTGCAATGAGATATGAAGCATCTATCCAAGCATCCAATGGCAGTACTATAATGGCAATTTCCACATCCCATGAACCTCAAGAATCTAAGTCTTTGGATAATAACACAAAATACATTTGGCATAAAAATAGCATATAAAAAATAGGGACTTAACAATTTGGAAGGACCCTAAATTCTAATCCCAATTTTGTTGCAAAACCAGCTGGGTGGCTTTGGGCCACTCATTCTTTCTCAGTCCTAAAAAGAAAATGGTGGCAAAATGAAGATTTCTGAAAATCTTTCCCAAAAAACTGCAAAGACTAGTCCAACTAATTGCCCGGCGTGTAGACTAACTGAATGTGTGTGTACACACACATGCACACAGAAAGCACAGTGCTGTCCTGCAAATATACTGAACCAGCGGTGGGTTGCTCCCGGTTCGGACCGGTTCTTAGAATCGGTAGCACCGGCGGTGGGAGGCTCCGCCCACCCGCTTGGGACGCTTCTGCGCATGCGCAGAAGCATTGCGCAAGCGCGCGTGTTTGCGCGCAAACTGGTGGCAAAATTATTTAGAACCCACCACTGTACTGAACCATCTGCACCTAGCATAACCATTTGATTAGCATTTACTTAAGTTGCATGTTATATCTTTCCAACCATCTTTACATAATGGAAACAGTAACCACATTAAAGCAATATAAAACAACACTAACCATAATTAACGATACCAGGATATTAGAGAATCCATCTTCAAAAGTGGAAAAAGATAATTTCTTTGATTATCCCAATAAAGTTTCTGATAGCTTTGTTATCTGCTGCCTTCAAAATGGCTATTGGCTATATCTCTTGTACTCATCAAACATATTTCAAAGGATGAAAGGAAAGAACAGGACTGTGTGGCTGATTCTAGGGTTTGACCTGCTGGTATATAAGGTTTGCATAAACTACTACCTGGTTTTGAAAATTAATACTAGTACTGTAAAATTCAATATTAACTTAGGAGTGCCAGGTCTTATTACATCATCTATAGCATTCTGCCCAGATGAATCATTATTAATATAATCCTGGCCACATTATAATGAAGATAATTTAATTAGTTTCAGCCTGAATCCATCTTTCTAATTGGGTTTTGCTTGGAATTAGA
This sequence comes from Diadophis punctatus similis, assembly GCA_023053685.1. Lineage (NCBI taxonomy): Eukaryota > Metazoa > Chordata > Lepidosauria > Squamata > Dipsadidae > Diadophis > Diadophis punctatus. Next base: position 36,318,272 of record JALIGW010000003.1, on the reverse strand, counting down.
ATAACACAGTAATTGAAATAAATATGCTAATTTCAAAAGAATGTGTTGTGGAGATAAAGCAATATAATTTCACAATCTATTTCACAATCATTAGAAAGATTTGTGATATTTTGGATTAACAGCTTTATAAGAGAACAGATGTGAGAATCAGTTTGGAGTGATGGCTCAGGCTAGAAATCGGGAGACTGTGAGTTCTAATCCCCTCTTGGCCATGAAGTCAGCTGGGTGACTTTGTGCCAGTCACTTTCTCTCAGTCTAGGAAGGAGTGAATGGCAAACCATTTCTGAAAAGCCTTGTCAAGAAAACTGCAGGGACTTATCCAGACAGTCTCTGAGAATTGGACATGATTGAATGGAAGAAGAAAGGAGAACCCAGATAAATGAGAATTCTGGGGGGGAAACTATCACATTTAGAAACCATGTAGCTCCCTCACAGAGAAACTCTGGGCAGCATACAAATAAAATATTAAAACATAAAAACTGTATATAAAATTTTAAAAGAGGCAAAGATGGTTAGAATTGAACATTAAAGTGAATTAATAGATGGGGAGGAGGCCTTCTGAACACTAGCCAGCCCCACAGCTGTGTGCTGTTGTGTGTGCCTCAAGCAAAACAGCAGAGCCATTTTTTCAAACCCTTCCAAAAGGCCAAGAGAATGGGAGCCCACCTCACCTCTGTGGCAGGGGAGAATGTTCCAAAGGGTGGAGGGCAACACCAGATAAAGTTCTCTTCTTTGACCCCAGTCAGAATTCTTTAATTGATGGCATCTGCAACATACCTTCCCTGCCTGACTGGGTAGGATGGGCTGATGTAATGGGCAAAGTTGGTTCCATAGGTAACCTGGCCCCATGCAATGTAAGACTTTAAAGGACATAACTAACACCTTGAATTTTATTTCACTTATAAGATTTATAAACTCTCTCACTCCATAATGTATGCATGTATGTATGCCCCCTTATTTTGATTATGTTTTCAACTATTGCTTTTTCTAAAGAAAGTTACGTTAGTGTTTATATTTATCAGGCAAATAAATTATTAATAATAAATAACCTTAAAAAGAGATGGACTAAAGTAATTACTGAAGAATTCACATTATTTAAGAAGTTCACTTTATACTATAAGCATGCCTCCAAGAAAAAAAAATCTTCCAAAAACCATAATGATTTTAGTTCTAGAAAGGGAATAGAGAACTTTATTAGGATAATAATAATCACTTTCACGACATTGTAATTCCCTTCAGGGAGTCATAATAGTTCAATTTTTTAAAAAAGTGTTATCACTGCAAAGTAAGAAGTACTCTTTGGAAGTCACAGAAAGTTACTCTTTTAGTGGAGTTAATTACATTTGGAGAAATTATATGGCACTTAGGAGATACTTAAGTATTCATTCAGCAGCAAAGATTTTCCAACCAGCAGAAGTCTTTTTTACAATATGCATTTGAATGCAATTAAACTTCCCACCACAGAAGCAAAGAAAATGGATACAGTATTAGACATACCAGTAGAGCGCTCCAAGTCAAAGAAAGACATTTACTTATTTAGCCTATGGTAAAGGTGTTAAAAGCACATCACAATTACATTCTCAATGAGCAAATATGAAAATAATTAAGACAAAAACACTTGGACATGACTCACATATTGTAGTGTCAGTGAATAATCTTATAACACTGATACGTCCAGTATTGTTTCTTATGAGATGATAAAAGATAAAAAGTACTAGAATTCAGTAATAACAGTGCTTCAAGAAATTCCATAATTAAGGATCTGCAGAATGAGGATCTTTAAAAAAAATATTATTTTGTAAAACAGCATATACATTCTGTAATACTTGTTAATAGCACCAGATGGCTCTAAAGAACACAACTAATCTGCCCTTGAGGCACAACCAATTTCCTAATGAAAAAGGCAACTGTATAAAACAGTTTAATACAAAAACAGCCTAAATAAATAGTATTTCCCAAAATTTTAAGCTTTTATTATAAATAAGCATCACAAGTGAGAATTCTTTTTGTTGACAGGGTGTTCAGAGCATTAAAATCTTGCTTCCTATATAAGACTATATATAGTTTTACTGACATAGAAATAACCAAATTGTTATTTATAGCCTGTTAATCAGTAGAGTCTAAATGTGGAAATGGGCAGGCAGAAGGGGCCAAGGCTCTTTGTTTAGATACAAAACAATAGTTTGCCATGTGCATACGTGCATTACTCATATTAAGGAAACAGACTGCCTCTTTGCCTCGATTTAAAGGACAAATTTAAAATCTGAGTCCTAAATTTTCCTCAAATGTTCTATGTTCAGTATTCATTTAAAAAGTAAAATGGTTCTTTTGATGTTTTATTAATGAATTTGGTGCTAAATCTCCTTGCTAATTGACTGTAAAGCATCCAGAAATCCACCAACACATTCCAGTCCTTCTATCCTAGGCCCAGAACAAGGGCAACTGTCTGGGAGCCAAGGACTACATTTCTTTTCTTCAAAATCATTTTTGGTCTCTGTGTGTTGCAAGAGACTTGGAATTATTATCAGTGGGAGGATCAGGATGGTTTGGCATTTAAAAGCCAGTGTCTTTAATTTATTAGAAGTTTAAAAATGTAACCCCTAAATGTGTTAAAGTATAAGTGAAAAAATGAACCACTGGATGTACTTAGCTGCCAGTTTTGGCTGTAGGGATGGCGCTAAAAAGGCCATAACCTAACTTAGGTCGAGCATTATATATTCATACACACAATATGTACAGACACCCCTTATGTCACAAGAACTACCTTGTCAAGAGTTAAATTATTCTAAACATAATTTAGAGCTGCAGCCTTGTACACATTATTTTGGATGTAAGTCCCATTAAACTCAGTACAACTTAATTTTAGGGAGACAGAGGATTAGACTGATAGTGGAGTCTAAGTTTAATGACTTTAGGGGCTAGATTGACTATGGTTTGGAATCATATGTTCTTGATCCAATTCATCCCAATCTTCTTGGAATGAATATAAAAACTACATTTAATGCACATCATATGTTTAACCCCTTCTTACTGTAAACAAAATATACAGTCGCCCAGTTGAGAGCAAGACTACCCTAAATTAAGAAGGAACTTTAGCATGAACTATTTAAAAAAACCTACATACAGTATTATATATTTTTTTAAAAAATATCCCATTGGGAGTTCTCCAAGAGGAAGAATCCTGATACTCAAGGAAGCTCTGGGAAATTTAATGGTTAGTTTTTTTCTTCATTGCAGACTAAAAATAAAAGAGAAATGGATCTTATGATATATATGAAACACTATACTTTCATGGTTAGGATTTACAGAAAACAACCCTACCCCCAAATGACAATGACTCTTCACACCAAATAAAAATAATCACAAGTAATTTCATAATTCTTGAGAACCCCCAACATTCCAAAAATAAAATTTATCAAACCAAAATTATGCCAGATGATTATATCCTTATTAACATGTCTATATATTCCAGAATATATCATATTGAGTTTGTAGTTTCTCAGTTATCCAGATCATGAAAGTCCAGTTGCCTCCTGAAAAAACACCTTTGGGACACTGAGGGTGAAGGTTCATTCTCCTAGCTTGTAGGTTGGTTTCCGAATGTTTCATTATCTCATATTCATTCTCATATATATCATATTCTTATATCATATTCTCATATTATCTGGCCATCAAACAGGGCAAGCTACAAGCAAGGTACTAAATACAATTAACCAGACAAACAAGGCAATGTTTATCACATGAATGTATGGAGTTCCGGCATCAAAGGAAAACTGAAGACAGTTTGGAGATACTGCCTTGGTTTCTTGTGATTTCTCAGCCTTTTGGAGATGATGTCCATCAGAACAGAAACATTTAACCACCCCAGCCCTATTAAGGCAGCAATCCCAGGGATTGCTAAACTACAACAATTATCATGAAGTACAATATTTTTGGTCACACTGGAGAGAGCTAATGGGAAGTGGAAGTCAACCTAATTTGCTCACTCCTTTTTTAAGGGAAAGAGTGGATGTATAATTGCTGAAAAGGTAAGTTGGAAAAATGGTGAAAAAGGCTTAATGGAAGTTGCTACCGTTTTTTAATTCATTCCATCCCATTTTCTTGTCAGATGTTTTTCAATGTCTCTCCACCCTCACTTCCTCAAGCATTTCCTTATACAAAAGCAATGTTTTAAAATCATTAGGTTTGTATGATATTTTTTCCAGAGTGCAGTAGCAGGATTTGGCTGTTCCACAAAGGCAAGAGTTTTGTGGAATCATAAATAACTGTCAATTTGCAACAGATGAAGTACATCGAGTCCTCTGAAGCACAGCTCACATACACGTCCGTAGTCTTTATGAAGTTAATGCTAATTTATTTCGACGGGCTTTCTCTAGAGTAACTGCACTACCAATTCATAAAAGTATTCTACTTTTACTACGGCCTCTTTAAGAAGATAGGAAGGTCTCCTGTCTTTAGGCAAAATACAGACCCCCCTACGCTTTGTACATCCGCGCGGGATAAAGTCGCTTGGCTCAAGCACGTTTCACACTTCGGTCGCTGAAAAAACGCTTGGGGGGCGGGGGAAGAGCGTTTTTCCCCTTCGCTTCAGCCCCTCCCCCATCGCGCAAGCGCACAACGACCCAAGCAGACGTTCCCTTAGCAACCGCGCTTTCAGCACTACCACGTCCCTGCCTGCTCGACTACAACCTCCGATACTAGAGCGAGCGGTAGGCCCCGAAGGCGGGGGAATCTGGGGACCGGGCAGGCCTGGACACGGTGATGGGGCGTACGGCCCGCGGCCTTTTCCCCCGGTATCCTGCTCGTTATGATGCTGCTGAGCAGGAAGTCGGAAGGTCCCCTCTCGGCAGGTACTGGGGGAAGCTTAAGGGTCTCCTTGGGTCTTCTCCTTGGACCCCCTTTGCGGGCGTGGATCCTTCCCTCCTTCGGGCTTTTCGTGGCTGGGCCTTGGGGCTGTCTGGCTTCCTGCTTTGCAGGCACTCAGCCGTTTGCGTGTCTTTGCAGAGGCGAGGCCTCTTTTTACAGGGAGTGTATTTTGTGTGGCGGGTGTGTTGGTGGAAGATCGCTGGCGCCGCGGAGGAGGGGGCTTGTAAAAGGAAGAGTGTCGCCGTTCCCCCCCCCCCCCCCGACCTGCTGGGCTGTTTCCTCCCTGAGTAATGAAACAGCAACGAAAACGCCTGCAAGAAAGCAACCAAGCTCAGAGAGAACCCAGGAGCCCTTGTTTCTTTTACAGCCAAGCAGTTCCTGCCCATCCTTCGCCAGCCTGCTCACCCCGGGCACACGACCGCGGCGGTCGGCTGGGAACAGGAAGCGGTTTTGAGGGATCGGACGTAGGGTTAAGGACGGGGGTCACCCTGCCCCTCGGTGGGAGGAAGAGGAGCCAAGGGCTGCGGCCCGCACGTGTCCTCCTCGGGAAGGGCTGGAACTTTTGTAGGAGGCGGCGGGGCCACGTGGGGAAAAGGGACGATCGGAACGAGAAAAACGGCCGGTGGCGGTAGGATGGCGCATGGGACTTGCAGCATAGCCCGGCGCCTGTACTGTATATTTTGAATTGGGGATAATGGGCAAAAATGTAAACCAGAGAGGCTCGAGAAACGTTTTTAAGCACCGTTTCCCCGAGAGACCGATGGGAAACTATCACATGAACCCCCCCCCCCCAAAAAAAAACTTCCAATCCGAATGGCCGCCGTCCAACGGTAACGGACGAGCGAGCCTCAATTGGGAGGAGTTGGTGCTCCTTTCGTAAATAAAAACGTTGGTTTTTATTGTTTTGGGATGTTGTAACACTTGCTTTTTTTTTTTACGCTTCACGTGTCTAACGGTAGAGATGAAGTACAGTAACTGTTGGAGCCAAAATGGTCTTGGTTACTAGAAATATTCGGTGTACGCTGTGACTTCGAGAAGCAGGCCAGATTATTTCAACTCGCTGCCAAATTATGCATAAGGAAATTTTTAAAGATTTTTCCTTTGGTAATAACTTAGCTGGCCCCTGCTTCGTGTTTTTTTTTTTAAACTGTTAACTGGAAGGCATGGAGCATTTCTTCCAGTCAGCAGTAATTACCAGAAATGTTTATTTGCTTGTTTGTGATCTAAGTTTTTTTTTTAATCATCTGTGATTAAGCAAGAGGAAGCTCAGGAACTCTTCCCTTTTCATGTTAGAGGCAGTTTTAAAATTTTGGAATACTTAATAGAACTCTCTTAAAACAGCAATTCCAGAAACAAAATGCAACATTTGTTAATTTCTGCCCGATTCTGTTTGCACTGCAAATATTTGTAAATAAGTGAAATCGTGGAGAGAAAAATTTGGCTTTACTTGGTTGGAGCATTACTTGTTGAGCATTACTCAACAGATCAGAACAAGGCAAAATAATATTCATATTCAATACATTATTACATTGAAGCAAATGATGGGAACATAAGAACTTTGCCCTCTGGTTCAGTGTTCTTTGTCTAACAGTGTCCAGCTAGATGGATTTAGGCAAGTCATAAATGTGGCCAAGGCAATATCCTTCATGTTCCCAGTTGGCTAATGTTGAAGGCAAGCTACTTTTATTGCAGGGGAAATAAAAGCCCATCAAGCCATAGGTATGGTACGACTACTTTCTAGAAGAGTTACTTCCAGGCAAGCCTATGCAGAATTATAACTGGATGAATAATTATGTGATGCATATACTTACTGTATTAAGTCTCAGTAAGTTTATTGTTTTAGGGCAGTGATGGCGAACCTTTTTTTCCTCGGGTGCCAAAAACGTGTGCGCACGGGCTATCACGCATGCGCGAGTGCCCACACCCATAATTCAATGCCTGGGGAGAGCAAAAACGGCCTGTTTCCCAACTTCTGGTGGGCCCGTTTTCCGCCCTCCCCAGGCTCCAGAGGCTTCCCTGGAGCCTGGGGAGGGCAAAAACGCCCTCCCTTGTCCTCCCAGAAGCCCTCTGGAAGCCTAAAATCCCCCCCCCCGAGCCTCCGTGCAAGCCGAAAATCAGCTGACTGGGCGCACATGTGCGCTGGAGCTGAGCTAGGGCAACAGCTCGCGTGCCGGCAGATATGGCTCCGCGTGCCACAGGTTCGCCATCACTGTTTTAGGGGGTTAATATTAAGTGTCTTGAGTTTCAAACTGTATTTTCAAAGCTGTAATTCTTCCTAATGTAGTCTACAGGTACTGATTCATGATTGCTGAGGACAATTGCAGCTTGCTTTACTTTCAAAGAAATCCCATTTCAAATCACAGATGCAACATCTTATCACCTACATTTTTTCTTTAGCGGATATTGCCGAGATGAATTTTTTAAATTGATAATTTTAACTCATGATTCTAAGTGCTCATAAATAGTGGTTGTGGTATTCTATGCAATTTAATGGTGGAATCCTACATTACTTGGGAACATTGCAATAGTCTACAAGAGTTGTTGGTTTTCTCTTCCCAAGACAGAGAAAAGAATCAATATTGGACAGTTTCTGTTGCTGGCTTCTAAGGCAGTCCTGAGTATGGTACTTCCCAAAAGTGAGTGTGGCAGGACAGATTAGGCAAAGCTGAAAATCTGCTACATACTAATATTCCTGTCCCTTGTTATTACACAAACAAACAAAAAAGAATTGTACATGCTCAATGCCTATTATAGTTTTTTCCCCTTTTAATGAAAAAAAAGGGCGGGGGATCAAATGCTGCTCCTTCTAATTATCTGCAGCCACATCATCTGGACTTTGGGGTTTGCTGGAGGATTCCAATAAGAGTTTAGAATTATTACTGTAATTTAAAATAATGCTTGTAAGAATTTGTGTTCATTTTTACTGATCATTTTGTTATTTCCAGCCAGGTTTGGAGATGGCTTGTATGACTCTTATATGAGAATAGATCAGATTAGATATCCAGAACCTACAAATGAAGAATGCACCCCTTCTGGTTTTCCTTCACTAGGGAGACCTAATGTAAGTAATTTTCCTGATTCTTGAGTTTTGTTACTGCTGGGACAACACAAACTAGATGATTTAACAAACCAGAATATTAATACTAAGCTTATGCAGTGCTTCTGATTTGATTCAAAAGAGCTGCTTTATTGTGCAAATGTGACATCTATGTGTAGCTGCATTTGTTTCCAGGATCCAGGCTGCTTTAATAAGCTGCACAGACGTGCTACATTCACTTGTACATTAAGGAACTTCTTCCAATTACAGCCTGAAACACTGCATAACCCTAACAAGTACATCTATATCAACAGAAGGCGGTAGTTAAATATTGCATCTGTACTATCTTTTCCAACCATTCAGGATGATTACAGGTAGTTCTCAATTAAAAATTGCCTCATAGAGCAACCATTTGAAGTTAATGATGATTAAAAAGTAACTTTGCAACCAATCCTAGCATTTATGACCTTTGCAGGTCTGTAAAGCAAAGGAAAGCTGAAATTTCAGCTTTCCTTTGCTTTACAGACCTACAAAGGTCATAAATGCTAGGATTGGTTGCAAAGTTACTTATAAGCAGAGTCATGGTTTCACTTAGCAACTGCTCCAAATAAGCATTGTTTATAAATGAGGACCATTTAATAACAACAACATGGTAAAGCTTACAATAATATATTTGTGGAGATTTCTTGTTTTTCATAAATATTAAATACTATATAGCCTTGCAAATAGATTTTCCGGAACTCATCCACCTTTTGTTCTGCTTTCCTTAGTGACCCCCCAATAGCATAAGGGTTAGTGTTCTTCATAATGGAAATGAACTGATGATAACAATAGGCATATATAGATAAGAGAATAACATAATTAATCAAGTGATCTGAATTAAGAGATGTCACAATCCTCGTTCTCATTGTACCAGACCATTAATCTAAAACTATATACTCCTTGCCTCTTTATGGCTTGTACACTCAACTGACAAAGAGAAAGCCATCTGGCTTCCATTTTTTTCAACATTTACAGGATAAATGTTTTCCTGTTGGACTGTAAATGCCTGTATCATTATTTTAACCACTGTATTTACTCAATATGAGGGTGTAAGTGGCAAGAGTAGCTTTTTTCTCAGTGGTAGACTGAAAATTTGAGTTGCATTTTGAATATTATGGTAATTATTTTTTATGGTGAAATAGATTAGAAACATGTCGATAAATATTTCTTTTTGCAGAAAAAGTAAGCACGGGAGAGCATCTCTTTACTGAAAAGAAGGGTTTACATTATAGTTACATATCATCTTGGCCATTCCATAGTCAATATTCTTAGAGTTACGGTCAATTAACTAAGTGTTTAATTACAGGACTGAAATTTACTGGTTTTGTTTTTTAAAATACAAAAAGAAATTTCCTAATGTTTCTTTTGGAAACAGTAATGTCTTCTGTCACTTTGATTGTTTCGGTAGAAATGATATACCATATTTTTCGCAGTATAAGACATACCTAGATTTTAGAGGAGGAAAACAAGGAAAAAAGTATTCTGAACCAAATGGTGTAGTAATATATTATTTAATAAAATACCAGTGTAGCAGAATACTTTTTACAATCATGTATACTTTTTACAACCATGTACACTTTTTACAAACTTCAAACTTGACAGCTTTAAGACTTGTGGACTTCAACTCCCAGAATTCCTCCTCCAGTCATGCTAGCTCAGGAATGGGAGTTGAAGTCCTCAAGTCTTAAACTTCCCAAGTTTGAAGACCCTTGCACCCCTAACCCAGGGGTCTTCAAACTTGACAGCTTTAAGACTAGTGGACTTCAGCTTCCAGAATTCCTCCTCCAGTCATGCTAGATGGGGTAATTAGAAGGCAAAACACCCCCATTTTTGCGAAAAACTGCTCGTTTTTCACCCCCCCTTTTTTTTCTTCTTCTTTTTTTTTTGCAAAAACTGGGCATGCAGAGGGTTTGGCAAGGGGGTGGGGTAAGGCAAAAACGCCCCTGTTTTTGCAAAAAATGGCCCGTTTTTTACCTGTTTTTTTGCAAAAATGGGGCATGCAGAGTTTTTGGGAAGTCTGTATAAGACGCACCGACATTTCCTCCCTCTTTCTGGGGGCAAAAAGGTGCGTCTTATACTTCGAAAAATATGTGTTATGTGTTAATCAAAGTCATGTATCTTGTCAGCTTGTTAGAAAGGACTGGTTAGATTGCAGCAATTATGTCCAATTGTGACAGCCTTAACAGTAAGATTCTCTTCAAATGCTTTCAAGCAACAAAAATATTCAAGCAAAACCAAAACCTAGTTGCATAACTGATCATTGAAAGAAAAGGTTGGCCTGTACAGTTCTAGCATCCTTTCATGCATGCCATAATTGCTTCTTGGAAGCTTATAGTTAAGAGGGGAAAAATGATATTTGAATTTGGCAAAGAGATTCGAAAGCAAATACAGTGGGTCAAATCTTATAAATTGGATCAAGTCAGTTGAAGCCCTTAGACATTTCATAGAGTAATTATTGCATTATTGACAAGCTGTAATATAGTAATCATAGTATTGATATAGGATGATATAAAGAGGCCTGAATCTGTATGCATCAGGCTTTATAATCCAGATTTCTTATATTGACTTACTCCGTGAAGGGCATTGAAGTTGTTTTGTGCGTCATATGTGTATCATAGAAAGAAAACACCACCGAGAGATTTGCCACTTATCATATACCATATACACGGACTTGTTTTCTCTATAGATAGGCAATATGAAAAGCTCATAGGCATGTCCTAAGGGTTTGTACTGTACATGTAGTCCTCAGGCTATAACCACTCATTCAGCATCTATTCAGAGTTACAATAGCGCTGAACGAGAATGACTTGGAACCAGTCCTCAAAGTTGCAGCCATCACAATGTCCCCAGAGTCATGTGATTGTGATTTGAGAACTTGACAACTGACTTGCTATTATGACAGTTGCAATGTACCAGTGTCCCATGATGACCATTTGGGACCTTCTTTGCTGGCTTTCCACAAGCAAAGTCATTGGGGAAGCTGGCAAGAGGTTGCAAGTCGCTCACCTGCACTCAGTAGCACTTCTTGTGGCACCTGCCTGCCTTCCTGCATTCCATAGCCATTGGAGAACTAATTACCTGTCATTTTCTTGTCACGTCTTTTGAATTTCCAAGACACTAAGCAAATATTTTTTCTGGCAATTGGCTATCTTTTTGTCTGGCATATGAAAACAAGAAACTTGCTTTTTATTATAAAAGATAAGCTATTGCATACAGTTTCTATGGAGCATAGCTTAGAGGCTGAATTTTCCACTACCCAAAGAACAGATGTGAGAAATGCTTCTTGTTTTATTTCTAAAATAGTTTAGTCTAAGGCATCCTACTGCCTCATGTGCATGCAGCACTAAAGTTATCCGTGTATGAGTTAATTTCTAGCTACTTTGCTATCATTTTATATTTAGTCAGTTACAGAATATCTTCTTTCACTTTCTATTTTTCCATTATTCTGTGTTACTTCAAAGTAAACATAAATATATTGGTAATGTAAATATAAATATATTGCTCATGTTTAATTTCAGACTCTTTTCTAGCTTATATTTTATCTAAGTATTGCATGTGGCACAAAATTACAGTTCAGATTCATTTCCTGTTTGGACTCAATTGCTATTCTATTTTTTTCTCTGCCTTTATCTGCAAAATGCAAAAATAGTGTCCAGAATTCTTTGTCCATTAGGAGATCAAATGTTTCTGAAAATAGTCTTTGAAACCCGGTTGCTCTGAATTAATAAAGAATTGCTGATTGGATTGGATTAATATTTATTATTTATTTATTTATTTTTGTCAAGTACGTGTTGGTAATATACATAGATATAACATTGTTTATATACAGAAGATGGGTACTGATAAGAGGGAACATTAGGACAGGGACGGTAGGCACGCTGGTGCACTTATGCACGCAAGGTCCATCTTATTCAAAATTTTACAGCATTCCTCTTTTCTTTTTCTTCTTTCTTTTCTCTTTCTTTTTTCTTTCTGCTCTTTCTTTACTCTTTCTTTCTGCTCAGTTCAGCCATAGATACTGAAGAATCTGTTAACATGCTAATTCTCTGGATCATATTTTCTGTGACTTTTAAGAAAGTTGTATGTCTCAAAATACACTGTCTATATTTTCCAAACAGATATAGCAGTTAAGCAGTAAAATACAGATCTTGGTGTCCTGAAACTGCATTTTCTGAACCAATGTCGTAATTCTTTTGGCATTTCATTGAAAAAGGTATACAAATAGTTTTTCAAAAGAGTTATTAATTTGCTGTTTTGGTGGAGTAAAAATTTGCTATAGAAATGGAAGAGGATAGCATATATAAAAGCTGTTATTTAGTTGCAAATGTGGGTTTCATTTTTTTGAAGTTTAAGTCTAAACTAGAAGATGTCTCAGCAGTTCTTACAATTGTTTCATAAATTTAGTACAGTACCTTGCAGTTGCCTTGCAGAAATCAATGAGGTATGTCAGACTTATGCTAGTCTGCCTTGTGGACTCAACAAGGTACTTTGCAAAATGAAGATGACCTAATCAAATCTTGTAAGAGTGGCTCATTCATTCATTCAATACACTTGCAGGGTAGCTACTCTACACCAGTTTTTAGCATAGGACATTGTTTTGCTTCATTGCATTACTTGGGAGTCTATTTCTCACGTTGCCTATACTGAAATAGAATCTGAAGTTAGTCTCCAAAGTTACAGTTGTTTCTAACTGAGATAAATCATTTTTAATGTTTTCTGACTGATTTGCAGTTTTGTAGGAAAAATATTTAGTTCCTTCATGCATGGAACAAAATTCTTTGCAGGGCTCAAAAGTAAGTTAGTATTCTAGAATACAAAATATACAAACATGCCTTCATAAAAGGTTAAAGGGAGGTGGGAATGCACTAATTTAAGAGCAATATGGAATTTTTGGTGACCAAATTATTCACTAATTCTGTCTTAATCCTTTTGGAAAGGTTTCATTCATAATCTCTGATTATTCATCTTTTCTGCAATTTGCTGTTTTTGAGCTAGTAAAATCGTAATTTGCAGGTTCTTGGTTGCTTCAAGCTACACTTTCATTACTTGTTGCTATGCTGACTGAAGAGTAGATGTTGCAAAACTACTTTAGTGCATGCTAATACAAATGTTTACTATCTCAGGTTTATGTAAACATTAATTTATTACTACATATTTCTTCTGAAGTTAAATGACTGTTGCTGTTTCCCAAATGTTAAATTTGTGAATTCTAAGGATTTTCTATTTCATCTTTAAAGGTAACTACTAGCACAATCACAATGAAGGATCATCCTTTGACTGGGAGCCAAGTCAAAGTTGAGCAATTATTTGAAGACTCTGGAAATAGAAGGAGCAGTACTCTGCAGTCCACTGGAATAAATGTATCTGAAAGATCATTTCCAACTCCAGTAAAAGATAAAAGCGCTGATAGTATCTGCACCATCAAAAATAGTGGCAGCTCAATAAAAGCACAGAAAGCTGGTTGTCAGTCTGCAGAGCAAGCATTGAAGCAATATAAACAGCAGTTAACAGCCTATGAGCAACAAGAAATATTTAATTTTCCTGAAATCTATTTTGTGGGCCCAAATGCAAAGAAAAAACAGGGAGTTAGTGGTGGCCCAAACAATGCTGGATATGATGATGAACAAGGCAGCTACGTTCATGTACCTCATGACCATCTTGCGTACCGATATGAAGTACTTAAAATAATTGGGAAAGGCAGCTTTGGCCAAGTAGCTAAAGTGTTTGATCACAAACACCACCAACATTTGGCTGTAAAGATGGTGCGCAATGAGAAACGGTTTCACCGGCAAGCAGCAGAAGAAATACGCATCTTGGAACATCTCAAAAAGCAAGATAAAACTGGCAGCATGAATGTTATACACATGCTAGAAAGCTTTACCTTTCGAAATCATATATGTATGACTTTTGAGCTCTTGAGCATGAATCTATATGAGCTGATCAAAAGAAACAAGTTTCAAGGCTTCAGTGTGCAGCTTGTACGTAAATTTGCCCACTCAATATTGCAATGTCTGGAGGGGCTATTCAGAAACAAAATTATACATTGTGACTTAAAACCTGAAAATATTCTTCTGAAACAGCAAGGGCGGAGTGGAATCAAAGTAATTGATTTTGGATCTAGTTGTTTTGAGCACCAAAGAGTTTATACTTACATACAATCTCGGTTTTACAGAGCCCCAGAAGTTATCCTGGGAAGCCGCTATGGGATGCCCATAGATATGTGGAGTTTTGGCTGTATTCTGGTGGAACTTCTGACTGGTTATCCTTTGTTTCCAGGAGAGGATGAGGGTGATCAACTAGCTTGTATGATGGAGCTCCTTGGAATGCCTCCACAGAAATTGCTAGACCAATCCAAGCGAGCCAAAAACTTCATCAATTCGAAAGGTCATCCTCGCTATTGCAGTGTAACAACTCAAGCAGATGGGAAAGTTATTCTTAATGGTAGCAGATCACGAAGGGGTAAAATGCGCAGTGCTCCAGGCAACAAGGACTGGATCACAGCATTAAAAGGCTGTGATGACTCTTTGTTTATAGAGTTCTTAAAAGAATGTCTTAATTGGGATCCTTCTGCAAGGATGACTCCTAGCCAAGCTTTAAGACATCCTTGGATTTGTAAACGAGTACCTAAGCCTCCCAGCGTGGATAAAAGTTCAGGCAAACGGATTGCTCACTATACAAATGCTTTCCCAGGGATAAATTCCAGATTACCCCCAGTTGTTGGGGTAGCAAACAAACTGAGAGCTAATCTAATGTCTGATTCAAATGCCAATATACCTCTATGTACTGTGCTACCAAAACTGGTCAGCTAATAGAGAATTACATATTCCCAGGGTACATATTCTGTGTTTGTTATTATCTCCTTGAACGACAAAGAGATTAGTGTAGGGCCTGGGGAAAAGATTATTGAAGGCTGAAACTTGTGTAAAAAAAAACTGAATGAAAACAAGCATTTTAAGGGCTATAATTATTTAATCAAATTGTTTCAGCTAGAATGGGATGCTTATTCTATACATTTGTTTTATTCAGTAAGATCACATGATGTATAACAGATTTTAGAGCAAAGTTATAATAAACCACAAAATCACTTGTTTATGCAGGTAGTCATGTAACCAGAAAATTGAGTGCAATGTGGTTTCAAGATAATTGCACTTAATAGTAAATTCCTTACAGAACGCTGGTCAAAAAGCACAAGTTCTTAAGCTTTTTGTTGTTTAGGAATTATTTTGTAGTAATTTCTACTTATAACTACAAGATTTCTTAGTGTGCAAAATTAATTTGCGAACTCTCCTTCAAATTTCTTGCAGACAAGCACCTTGCAAAAATGTGTGAGCCAGAGCTATGAAGATAATAGTTTTTGGACTCTCGTTTTAATGTTTTTAATTCTTCATTCCAACATTTTAAATTGAATTAATTGATCACAAATGGAGATAAAAATATTTCTTGTGTATTAAAATAAGTTGCTTTTAATTTTAGTAAATGATAAACTGAGCAAAATGCTGTTTTCAAATCTCAGATACAAAAAAGATGGGTGCTTCAGATATTTTGTACAGGAAAATGTAAATGGCAGCATCTGGATACTGGCAAATAAAACTATTTTTACTAGCGCACACAAGCTTGCCTTCTTGGTTTTCCCATTCAGGATCTTGATGATGAAGACTTGAGCCGAGGTGGCGCAGCAGTTAGAGTGCAGTACTGCAGGCTACTTTAGCTGACTGATCAGCAGTTCAGCTGTTCAAATCTCACAGGCTCAGGGTTGACTCAGCCTTCCATCCTTCCGAGGTAGGTAAAATGAGGACCCAGATTGTTGGGGGCAATGTAAATATACATTGCTTAATGGTGTAAACCGCTTAGAGAGTGCTTGCACTATGAGGTGGTATATAAGTCTCACTAATAAATAAATAAATCTTTAGCAAAGCACAAAACAATACTACTCAGACCTGAAGTACAGTTTAGCTATGTGGCGCAAATTTATTGAATCACTATTAATGGTAGCCATTTGCATTGGATGTTTACTAATCAGTTAAACTATTATTTAAATTCCATTTTCCACATTGGGTGCATTCTGTGTTGTAGCTAATAATTTGTAGAACAGCTAATCACTGAGAAATCAATTTGATTCCTCTTGTTTTTGTGTTTACTCTCATGAGTTAATGTCACAAATGCTAGATTAGATATTCTATCAGCGGTTTATTCAGATTACAATGCAATTTCTGTACATCTGTTACTACTACTACTACTACCACCTAGGTAGGAAAATGTGAAGAGTCCTCAAGAATGGAGATTTTTATAGATGCTCACTAACTTTTCAGAACCAGAAAGCTCTATTGCATTTACATAAAAAATATTTCATTTCCAAATAAATAGCTTAATTTCTTTATTTCAGATTGTTGTTACATCTGCATAGCCATTTAAGATTATTTGAAATTAAGAATTGCGTCTTAACAGTAATAATGATCATGGTTGAGGCTTTTTAGATTGTGAACATCCTCAAGGCGATTCAAATAAAAATATTTTATTGCAGTAGCAGACATTGAATGCATAAAGCATTGCGCATATCGTTCTAGAGATATGTCCAGTGACCTCAGTGTAATTTATTCCCTAATTCATTTGTATAGCACAATTTAAAGAAACCCTCTACTTGAATAGGTTTTTTTTAAATTTGCTTGGAAAAAAGTATTTCTCTTACTGAGAAACATCATGTGTATTACAATATACTGTTTTTATTTCTAAAGTGCATGGTTTAACATAACCCGCCCTGAGTCCCTCGGGAGTTGGGCGGCATATAAGAAAACCAAATAAATAAATAAATAAATAAAATAACGTGAAATAATTATGACCTTAATATTGCAGATAAACAATTTACTTTCACCTTGGCAAGAAAATCTTAAACATCTAAAAATGTTATCTTACTGCATAAACATTTAATGTTTATTGCATTTGTATGCCATTCCATTAGTTGAGGAATTTGGGGCAGTTTACAAAGAAAATAAAATCGTGAAGTAAGAGCAAGTACAATAAAACAAACTAAAATTGAAAACGTGACTAGTTGCACGTTTATAGCTCATTGCATTTTGTTTTTTAATGGTTCATCCTTTATATAAAATATAATAAATTTCCACAAAAATATCTACAAGCTATACTAAAATATCTGGGGTACATTATAGCTTGTTATTTTTTTAATAGCTTTAAATAATGCTGAATCCTGCAGATAAAAGTCACCATCAATAAAATCCGGATCATTTTGGGAAATAAAATACAAACATCGTCCTCGACTTACAACAGTTCATTTAGCGACCGAAGGTACAACAGCAGTGTAAAAAAAGTGTCTTATTACCGTTTTTTCACATTTATGACCATTGCAGTATCCCCATGGTCATGTGATTTACATTTGGATGTTTGACAACGGGTTCATATTTATGATGGTTACTCAGTGTCCTGGGGTCATATCATCACCTTTTGCAACCTTCTGACAAGCAAAGTCAACGGGGAAGCCAGATTTACTTAACAACCATTTTACTAACTTAACAACTGCAGTGATTCACTTAATAAATGTGACAAGAAAAGTCGTAAAATGGGGCAAAATTCAGCAAACATCTCACTTAGCAATATAAATTTTGGGCTCAATTGTGATCGTAAATCGAAGACTACTTGTATTTGATTGAAAACTTACCAAATAGGTTTCATAGTAAACAATTTTCTCTTTAATTACTATCTTTTAAGCTTTTTTTTTTAAGGGCATCCCCATTCTTCCGTTTTCTTGTTTCTTTGACAGAAAAGCTCCTCCATGATAATTCTTGCTAATTCAAGGAGAATAATAGAAAAAACTGATGGTGCATCGGGATTAGCAAAGCCATTTCCCTTGCCTTTAATAGGCAATTTGTAATGGAAACAAAAATCTTCAAAAATTATTTGCATCATTTTACCATCTTGTAACATCTGTAAAACAAGATATTTTCTAATAAAGAATATCTTTTCTGAAATAGTTTGGGTTTTTACCATTCCTATTAAGAAAGGAAGTTAATTTAGGCATAAGGTATTTTTAAGTGAGGTAACTGATACAGTTATGGAATTTCATGAATTAAGGAATAAAATCCTACAGTAACAGTCCATTTCTATAAAATTGCTGTTAAGGAAAATGCAACAACATTGTTGCATTTGGCTTATTTAGCATTTGGCATTGGTCTGTCATATTCTGTATCCATAAGTAGACTGGGTTTATTGGTATTGTTTTATACCCCAAAAGTTTTCTATTTTGAAATAATGTTCATCTAAATTCTTTATATTAATGTGGGAACTAAGTTCATCTCTTCAGTTCTATGAAAATACTCTAGCCCAGAAATGTTAACTGAAATGAATGTTCTTAAAACATATATACGATAGAATAAATTGAGATGAAATTTTCTGTTTCCTAGATTGGAACAAAGGTCTAAAAATCTTAATATCTTGCATTGTCTGTTCAGATCTCTTATTCCCAAAGCAATGTCCTAGTTCTTGTACAATAACCAAAAAAAATGATTATGTCCATATAAAGAAATAGGCAACCTAAAGCTCTTCAAAGCTTTTGGATTACAGCTTCCATATTCTTGACTTTTGCTGACTGGTTTATGGAACTTGTAGATCAAACCTTCTGGAGAACTGAGATTTTCTAAGCAATAATTGTTGGGCTCTTTGTTGGAACTAGCTTAAGATGATTTGTAGGACAGTTGAATGTCCTTGCGCCTTATTTTAGTCATCTACATCTATTTCCATGCAACATTCAGGAAGTTCAGAGGTTCCGAAGTGACCAATAAGATCAGTTTGAAATACTTCCAAATCAGATTTGTATTTTATTTTGAATACTACGATAATGCAATGATGTGTTGCAAATTAATGAGTGCTGAACTGCATGATAATTTGGAATGTGTGTGTGTGAAGGAACATTTTCAAAAGTTAGTGTCTAAATGTATATAAATGCAATGGAAAACGTGCTCCAACGTAAGATAACTTTCTTTAAAAATAAACACTCTTCTTTTTTAGATTCAAGCTGTGTGTACTTCTAAAAAAAATTCACCCACTGTTTAGCATTCAGATAAAAAGAAATACCTATAAAATCTGAGAAATTAAATTTTGTTCATTTAAAAAGCCATTTCTCTTAAAT
This sequence comes from Diadophis punctatus similis, assembly GCA_023053685.1. Classification (NCBI taxonomy): domain Eukaryota; kingdom Metazoa; phylum Chordata; class Lepidosauria; order Squamata; family Dipsadidae; genus Diadophis; species Diadophis punctatus. Next base: position 36,299,190 of record JALIGW010000003.1, on the reverse strand, counting down.
GTTTGTTGAAGAACATAATAGAAAAATGTTTAATTGAGAGCAATTGTGTGTTTTAATGTCACAGTGTAAGAACTGAAGCTAGCATTGAGATTCAGCATCTTGAGACTCATTTGTAAATTCAGGCTTTAGCCTGAGTGCCAAGAGTGGACTAAAGATAAAAAGGAGCTTTATGAATAATAATGAAGGTATTAGCAAAATTTTCTTGCTTTGTAACAACATACGGATCAAACTTCATTGGGATTACTGATTGTGAGAAAACCAGAAATAAGTTCTGATGGGAAGGGATTGTAAACTTGTTTTGGAACTGATAAACTGTACATACATATTTTGCCTTAATGTCTATTAGCCTGAGCCATTACTATGACTTGGCTTTTTGCTGATGGATCTGAGTTCTAATATACAAAATAGAAGCCCACATGTTTCTTCTGAAATTGGCAATTGGCAAATGAACTTAATTACAGTATAACCAACCCTGAAATGCTAAGAGAAAGTTAAAACACAGTAAATTGCAAAGATTTGGAGTGAAGCTTTGATGCTCTGAACTCAGTAAGTTTCTACCAATGTTTTAACAGTAAAATAGCGGAATGAATACTGTATTAAACAACTATGTAGACATAACTTATGGATAAGATAGAGGTGCAGTTCAGATTTTCGGGATGCTGTATTTGAAGCTAGCCTTTAACAAGACTGAAAAAGCCATTTACTGAAGAATTTTGACAGTGCACATTTTATAATTTAGCATGAACATACTTAGTCATTTTGGCTTGCAAACTGGGATTTATCACAGCAACAGTACAGCATTTTGGGTAATGTCAGTTAATTTTAATCTAAGCTAATTATTGGTCGCCACAATGTAAAAAAGATGTGGAGACTCTAGAAAGAATGCAGAGAAGAGCAACAAAGATGATTAGGGGACTAGAGGCTAAAACATGAAGAACAGTTGCAGGAACTGGGTATGTCTAGTTTAATGAAAAGAAGGACTAGGGGAGACATAATAGCAGTGTTCCAGTATCTAAGGGGTAGTCACAAAGAAGAGGGAGTCAAGCTATTCTCCATAGTGGGTGGAGCTAGCCTCCAAGGAATGGGTTAAATCTGCCCTCTAGCCAATAGGACCGAGTCTTAAAAAAGGTATAAATAGTGCCATCCTAGATTGGCACCCCCTCTTTTAATCTCGGTCTTTAGCCAAAGGGCATTGTGCTTCTCCATCCTTGGAGGCCAGTTCCACAGCTATCTGATCCTGATTCTCTCTACACCGTGAGTCTTCTATTAGACAACCAGTAAGTCTCCCCAGGTGACAGCTGTCATTGTCATCTACACCTTCCCTGGGTTGAGCCAGCTCGGGCGGCTGCCTGGGCTGTTGGCCCAACGTCCCGGTGGGGGTGGACACCTCCCTGGGATCCTCCACGTTGGGCAATCTTTCTGACTGAACATTTACACCGATTGTGGGGGGAAGCCAGAAAATTCCATCTACACGCCGTAGAAGCCCTGCGCTTGGGCGGCCACCGGCTTACCCACCCCCCCCCCCCCGGCTGGAGTGTTCCTCCCACAGCCGGTAAAATCCCTTCGTCGCGTTCTCGGCCGTCCCAGCAGGTTCCTGTATCTGTAGGCCGACATCGCAAGGCCGCTACCTCATGGGGATCCCTGTTAGGCCTTCTTCTCCGGCGGACCTCTCCAGGCGCTTCTGAAGTGGCGCGAAGAGCCGTTGAGAGCACTGAGGCGACGTCACCGGTGGCCATTTTGTTTTGCCGGATTCTCGAGTGCTGATTGGCCAGCGTCATCGCTGAGGTCAGCTGAAGCCGGGGATTCCCAAACGCCGCCCGCTCATCAGCTGGGGAGCGCGCGCACGCGCAGTGCGTACTTCTCCCCCGTCGAGGCCGAAGCATCGGAACGAGCGGCTGGCTCAGTTGCCGCTTCTACTTAATAAACTTTATTGTGGTGTTTTTTTTTTCCTCAACGATGGCCGACGGAGCGGGCAGACAGGGGAAGGCAAAATCTAAGTCAAACAGGCCTCTCCCACCAGAGACTGCCTCAGAAGACTCCCAGTTGCCACGCACCACCAATGACAACAGGGATCGCTCCCCTCTCCACACCCCTCCCCCTGCCAAGCCTAGGAAGCCTTCCAAGACTTCCTCCAAGGGGGACAGCAATAAGGGGGTTTCCAAGCAGAAATCAGGGGATGCAGAGTCTCCCCATCATGGAACCCCCCGTTCCCATGGCACACAGGGACACCCTCCCAGGGGGCCCCTGGCAGGGGACCAGGGCCACAGGCAGAGAAACTCACCTGATCATGTCTCCCTTGATGGCTCCAACATCCATTTACGCGAAGGGGACGTGTGAGGTGCATCTCAAGTCTCAGAATCAGACACTCACCGCAGATCTCATCCCAGTGCGCAGGCAGACCCGTTGGATGACCCTGCAGTACAACAAAGGATGAACGATGCCATTCAACGCGGCATCGAGGCCGCGGTCAAGGCCATGGCGCGTCCTTCTTCACTTCCTCCCGCGCCACGCAGAGTCGCCTCACCTCCTCCAGTCCCGGCGCCCGTCTCCTCAGATGAGATGGAAGCCGATGACTATTCCATCCACAGCTCCCCCATTCCAGCTGGGGACCTAGACAGGGAGGAGGGGGAACTCGATGAGTTACCAGCAGGTGGGGACCACCTCCACCCCCAGTTGTCGGAAGATGAGGACTTGGCCCCGGAACCTTCCACTTCCACCGCCCTTTTCCACCCTAGTCTCTTCCGTTCTTTGCTTCACAAGGCCAAAGCGACTGCCAACATTCCGTCATCGGCAGCTGATCCTCAAACCACATCGGATCAGGGGGATCCCATATTTGGTGAGACCTCCACGTCTCCTATGGAAGTGATCCCAACTCCAAATCTATTTGTGGAGGCAGTGACTAAACAATGGCAATCTCCTGCCACGGGTCCTTCCCCCACAAACCTGGACAAACGTTACTTTAACGTGTCCTCCCGCCTGGCCCAGCATCTGTCTGTCCCGGACGTCGATCCACCTGTGTTGGCACTTTATTCCAACGCCCCCGTCCCAGGTGACCCGGATGATCTCCTACGCCCGGAGGAGCGCCGCGTGGAATCTATACTTCAACGAAATCACCAGGCGGCCGCGTGGGCAGTCAGAGCCTCAACGACGGCGTCCTTCTTTTGCCGGACCTCCCTCAAATGGTTACACGGTCTACAAGACCATATCCCTCAGGCTGACACAAAGGCGCATAGTGACATCAACAAATTAATAGCGGCCGCCCAGTTCTCCTCTGACTCCACCTTGCAGGCAGGGCGCTTCGCGGCCAGGGCAATGGGCACGGCGGTTGTGGCCAGGAGGATGCACTGGCTCCGCAGCTGGCCGGCTGACCTGCGGCACAAATGGAAACTAGCCGCAGCCCCGATTTCGGGTCAGTCGCTGTTCGGCCCGGCCCTTGACCGCATTACCACCGAAAATAAGGACAAGAGGAAAGTTCTTCCCTCCTACACGAAAAAGTCCTACAACAAAGCCCCTCCTTATCGTCGGGGGTCTAGAGCTTCTGAACCTCCCTACAGTAGATACCAGAACCAATACCAATCTGGTCAGGGTCAATACGGGTCCTCCCAAGCTCAGTACGGGACTTCCCAGAATTCATATGGGTCACGGCAACGCTCGGCCGCTGACCGACCTTTCCGGGGTGGGCAAACCAAACGGCCCTTTAGAGGAGCCGGTGGTCGCCCTTACCGCCGGTATAAGTAGACGTGACCCGATCCCTCCCATTGGGGGTCGACTGGCATTCTTTGCCAGTCGGTGGGAGGAAATCACCAATGACGCATGGGTTTTACAAACCCTGTCGACAGGACTGTACCTGGAATTTATCTCCACCCCCCCGAGGTTTTTCTTACGATGCCCCTTGTCTTCCAACATTTCCAAACGTGTCCTCGTAGATCAGGCAATCCAGCACCTGTTGGATATTAGAGCCATCCAACGGGTGCCCGAGGACCAACAGGGGCAAGGATTTTATTCCATTTTATTTGTGGTTCCAAAATCCTCGGGGGGATGGAGAGCAATTCTCGATCTGAAACGCCTTAACAGATATGTGAGGTACAGAAAATTCAAGATGCATACCCTGCAATCAATTCTGGCGGGCATTAGGCGCGGTGACTTTCTCGCCTCAATTGACTTGACGGAGGCCTACCTCCATATTCCAATTCACGCATCCCATCGCCAATACCTCAGGTTTTGCTATGCAGGGGTGCATTATGAATACCAGGCGTTGCCCTTCGGCCTGTCTTCAGCGCCAAGGGTATTTACCAAGGTTCTGGCCGCCTTGACAGCCCACCTCAGGGCTATCCCCGTGCGTGTTCAGTGCTACCTGGATGACATACTTATCCAGTCCTCTTCCCTGTCTCAGGCTCAGCAGAACATCCAGGTAACCCTCAACACACTTGAACACCACGGGTTCCTCGTTAATTTGGGTAAGAGCCAGTTATCCCCCTCCACCAGGGTCACCCACCTGGGGGCCATTATTGACTCTCTGGAGTGCAGGGTCTACTTGTCCCAGGAACGGAGAGACAGCATATTGGAGATAGTCCAGCAAGTTCTGGCCCAAACGAAGGTTCCCCTGAACCAGCTGTCCTCCCTCCTGGGGAAGATGATTTCGGCGATACATATCGTTCCGTGGGCTCATCTGCACTCCAGAGACCTTCAATGGTTTCTTCTCCCCTTCCAGCGGGCAAATCGCAGCAACTCTCCTGCGAGGGTCCGGATGCCGGTGTCAGCAAGGAGGTCGCTTCAGTGGTGGTCATCGCCCGCCCTCAGCAAGGGCTCCTGTTTCCTGGAACCGCGAAGGACGACCCTGACGACCGATGCCAGCACCACGGGCTGGGGGGCCCACACCGACTCTCTAGTCGCCCAGGGGACATGGTCCAGGGAGGAACAGGTTCTGCCAATAAACCTGTTAGAGCTCAGAGCAGTTCGGTTGGCTCTGGCCCATTTTCAACAGCATCTGACCGGCCGTCACATCCTCGTCCTCACGGACAATGTGACGACAAAAGCGCATATAAATCGTCAGGGGGGCACCATCTCCAAAGCTCTTATGAACGAGGCAATGGCTCTGGGGCTTTGGGCGGAGCGGTACCTACCTTCAATCACGGCGGAACACATTTCCGGTGTCGACAACACCACAGCAGACTGGCTCAGCCGGAATGCTATCAACCCGGCAGAGTGGTCCTTACACCCGGACATTTTTCAGGAGATCACCACCCGCTTCGGACCACCGACAGTGGACCTGTTCGCGACACCGGCGAACGCCAAACTCCCCAGGTTTGTGACCAGGTTCCGGACCCCGGGCGCGGAGGATACGGACGCTCTACGCTGCCGGTGGCCGCAGGAACTCTTATATGCCTTCCCACCTCTCCCGTTGATCCCCAAGGTCATACGGAGGGTAATATTGCTGAAGGCGGAGATCATCCTCCTCGCCCCACATTGGCCCAGGAGGACTTGGTTCGCGGACCTTATATCCCTGTCCGCGTCACCTCCCTGGCGGATCCCGCCGACAGAGTGGTCGCTTGCCCAGGGGTCAGTGCATCATCCAGAGCCGCACTGGCTACAACTGACCGCCTGGCGCTTGAGCGGATCACTCTGCAACACCGCTTAGTTCCGGACAATATCTCCTCAATCATGTTGGCCTCTAGAAGGCCGTCTACGGAGCGGATCTATTCCACCACATGGCGAGCTTTTTGTGGCTGGTGCGCGCAGGTGGGATACTCGCCAGTTGACTTATCCATCATCAACGTCATCCAATTCTTGCGGCAGGGGCTCGCCAAGGGCCTCGCTCCCAACACCTTGCGCAGACAGGTTGCGGCGCTTTCGACTGTGTTGTCCTGTCCGCACCTGGACTCGCTCTCCGCTCATCCGCTAATGAGACAATTCCTGAAAGGGGTCACTAATCTTTGTCCCCCAGTGGTGCACCGTTTCCCCACATGGGACCTGTCCAAAGTTCTTTCCGCCCTAACTGTAGCCCCCTTCGAGCCCCTGGACACTATTCCTTTGGCGCATCTGTCCTTTAAGGTTGCCTTCCTCGTGGCCGTCACCTCCGCGCGGCGGATATCTGAACTCGCAGCCCTGTCTGTACGCAAGGACCTGTGCGTCTTCCATAGTGACAGGGTGGTTCTTCGCCTGGACCCGGCATTTGTGCCCAAGGTGAATACTCATTTTCATAGAGCGCAGGAAGTCATCTTGCCCACATTTTTTCAAAATCCGATCTCCGACTCTGAACGTGCTTGGCACATGCTAGATGTCAGGCGCGCTCTGGACATATATCTCAAACGTACAGTCTCTCTTCGGCGCATAGAGACTCTCTTTGTGACATTTCGCCCTTCTAACCAGGGTCGTAAGGCGTCCTCCGCAACGATAGGACGATGGATCCGTGCAGCCATTTCCTTGGCCTACAAACATATGTCCTTACCTCGACCGTCGGGTCTCACAGCCCATTCCACCCGCAGCGCTGCGACGTCCGCGGCATGGAATGCTAGGGCTTCCATCGCCGAGGTGTGTAGGGCGGCCACTTGGTCCTCCCTGACTCCCTTCGTCCGACATTACAAGTTGGACGCCTATGCCTCGGAGGAGACCGATTTCGGCAGGCGGGTGTTGGGGGCAGGTCTGCCATTGGGCGATCCTCCCAGCCAGGACGAATGACCCGCCCAGGGACGCCAGCTTTGGTATGTCCCATTCCTTGGAGGCTAGCTCCACCCACTATGGAGAAGGGACGTTGGTACTCACCTTTGAGACGTCCTTTCTCGTAGGGTGGAGCTAGCCTCCAAGTCCCTCCCACGTCTGGGGCTGGCTGGAAGTTCTGGGTCCATGGTTGTACATAATTATTCATTGTCTGGTCTGTGTTCCTTCACATATACATAGTTATATTTTCTACGGTAATTCTCTGTATATAGTTAATAAATTCTTGTTGTTTTTTTCGGAGAAGCACATTGAGTCTGACTTTGTCCCTCGATTAAAAGAGGGGGTGCCAATCTAGGATGGCACTATTTATACCTTTTTTAAGACTCGGTCCTATTGGCTAGAGGGCAGATTTAACCCATTCCTTGGAGGCTAGCTCCACCCTACGAGAAAGGACGTCTCACAGGTGAGTACCAACGTCCCTTCTCCAAAGCACCTGAGGGCAGGACAAGAAGCAATGGGTGGAAACGAATCAAGGAGAGAAGCAACTTCGAACTAAGGAGAAATTTCCTGACAGAACAATTAATCAGTGGAACAACTTGCCTCCAAAAGTTGTGAATGCTCCAACACTGGAAGTTTTTAAGAAGATATTGGATAACCATTTGTCTGAAGTGGCGTAGAGTTTCCTGCCTAAGCAGGGGGTTGGTCTAGAAGACCTCCAAGGTCCCTTCCAACTCTTATTCTGTTCTGTTTAAGCATGGTTTGTGAATATAGATTTTTAGTTCCAATTTCAGATCCATCATGTTTCCAAGCAAATGTGCTTATTATACAGTATATATTATTATTTACTTATTCAATTTCTATAGCTGCCCAACTCAACTAAATGACTGATAACATTTCTATATTATTCTTAACCCAATGCTTCTGATTACGTTTTTTTAAAAGAAATCTTCAGTGCAGCACAAGATGAATGTGCATGTAAAACAATTAAGAAATTTGAAATGCATGTGCAGTAAATTGTCCAGATCAAAGATGTGAATCAGCCACCATTTTATGCCTATTCATATTCCTTGATGTGGCAAGAAATATCATTGAAACAAATAAGTTAATGTTAATAGACATTAATGAGTTATGATTTCTGATCCCCAGGTATTAGAATTTTGTATCTGTTGATGCTATTAATGACCCTCCTCCCTTCCAGCTACTTTTTATTTTACTGTGTTGATATCTACAGATTGCTTCATGTATTTTTTTTTTAAAAGGAACCATTCTATAATTTCACTTTATGGCGGATAAATGTGAGTTTGTCAAAGCTGTTGAATTGGACATCTTACGCAGCTACTGTCATTCTTTAAGCTGCAGAAACCTGGAATGCTTTTTAAAAAACAAAAATTGCTGGCTTGGAAAAGGAAACCTCGAATGAATCAATAAAAAGATTTTTTCCTCTATCGAAGCCCATGTCTTGGTACAGTAGCTTACTCAATGAGACAGTTGCATAGTTTGAAGCTAAAATTACATGCAGTAACGAAAGCTTTCACAGCTGTGAAATACAAGATGATATTCAGAGATTTGTAGAGAAACATTTAATCATCATCCTTTAAATCAGTCACGGCCAATAAGCAATTAATGTAACCCCTTGGGACATTAATGCATTCTGGAGAAAAATGGGAAGCATGACACTTGTGTATCTGGCAATAGATACACTGGAATACCTCCTCCAGTGCTAAAGCTCCCTTGTGGCACTCTACCTGTGTGGTTTTTCTTGAATTAATAGGTCCTCTTGTTTCAGAAGTAGCAGTCCAATCTGGAAGAAGCATCAGGGTGGTTTCTTTACACATTGGGTTTTCTTTGTGAGTGCTGAGTGAGAAAAATGAAGGTTTTTGTGCTGGAACCAAACAAACTGTCTGGATAAATCTCTGCAGTTTTCTTGACAAAATTTCAGAAGTGGTTTGCCATTATCCCCTTTCTAGTGCTGAGAGAGAGTGACTGATCCAGACACCAAGCTGGCTTCTTGCCTAAGGCAAGACTAAACCCACAGTCTCTCAGTTTCTAGCCCGGTGCCTTAACCACTAGATCAGTGATGGCTACCCTTTTTCTCATTGTGTGCCGAAAGCACGCGCGCCAGCACCCATAATGCAATGCGCGTTGCAACATGACACCCCCATGTCCCGTGCCCCCACACATGTGCGTGTGACCCCCCCATGCTTCCGCCCCCGCACAAGCATGCACGACCCCCCATGCTCCCTCGCCCCCTGCGCATGTGTGCGTAAACCCCCGCACTCCCCCTTTCCCCCCCTGCACATGCACACGTGACCTCCCACCCTGTTTTGGGCCTAGCAGGCCTCCCTGCAGGCCTCCTGGGACCAAAAATGGGCCGCGCGGGGCACCACCCCCATGCCTCATTTTGGGCCTAGCAGGCCCTCCCTACAGGCTTCCTGGGACAAAAAATGGGCAGTGGGGAGGGGCCTGAGATAGCGCAGTGGTTAAAAGCAGCATTGCGACCTTCAGCTGATTGCTAGTTCAGCTGTTCAAATCTCACCAGGCTCAAGGTTGACTCAGCCTTCCATCCTTCCGAGGTGGGTAAAATGAGGACCCAGATTGTTGGGGGCAATATGCTGAACTCTGTAAACCGCTTAGAGAGTGCTGTAAAGCACTATGAAGCGGTATATAAGTAAAGTGCTATTGCTATTGCTATTACGGTGCCCCCTGCACTTCCCCCGCCCCCCCATGCATGCACACGCATCTAACAGATTTAACAGATTAACAGAGTTGGAAGGGACCTTGCAGGACATCTAGTCCAACCCCCTGCCCAAGCAGGAGACCCTACATCTGCCTCTACCTAGAATCAAACTCACAACCGCCTGATTATGAGGCAAGAGCTCTACCTCTAGGCCACAGAGGGTATTCTATCTCCCGCATTCACCCCACCCTCCACGCATGCGCAGCAGATATTCAAAAATCAGCTTGCCGGCAGGAGGCGCACATGCATGCGGGAATGGAGCTGAACTGGGCGACGGCTCACATGCCCATAGAGAGGGCTCTGCATGCCACCTATGGCACGCGTGCCATACGTTCGCCATCACGGCACTAGACTAAATTGGCTCTCTGGGTTTATTTACTTAATTTGAATATTATTTTAAGTTACAAAATGTATTGACCTAGTTCAGGGGTCTGCAACCCATGGCTCTGGAGCCGCTTGTGGCTCTTTCATCCCTCTGATGCAGCTCCTTATCGCTCAAAATATGCATCACAACCGCCAATGTGCGACACCCGCCGGCACGTGATTTATTGAGCTTTTCAACCCATCTTTTTTTTCGGAGTTCAAAATGCTTTTGTTGCATGCAGAAATAAAAACGTGTTTTCTCTGTAGCAGGTCATTGATTTCATAAATGCAACACACTATAGTTTTTTAATACATAGCATAAAGGTAAAAAATAATATATGCAGGGTTATCTTCATTTTAGATGTCAAAAGGGTTTTGTGGCTCCCGATGTTTTATTTTCTGTGGGAAAAGGGTCCAAATGGCTCTTTGCATATTTAAGATTGCCGACCCCTGACCTAGTTGTTTTGACAAATTTGATATTCTTTAAGATTCTGCTGTACACCAACTTGGTTTGTGTGCAGATGTGGTGAAAGACTAGTAAACATTAAAGCAATGACAGCAGAACTACCAAGAATGCTGTGTCCAGTTCCAGTTGCTTTGTGTTTTAATATCTAATTGCAAATCAGCCTTATTAATTAAATGCTTAAATAATGTTAATGTTTAATATTAAGTAAATGTTTGGAAAGGCAAACATAACAAAGAAGCAAAGATGTAAACTGGACTTAAAGCAATTAATCCTACTCTTCATTTAAAGAGTCCAATAGAAATCTTGAGGTGAATAAATAAAGCCATCTCTTCATTTATTCAGAAAAATATATATACCGGTAGGTACATTTTGCCAACAGGTGGGGTTTTTTTTCTATTACTGAGCTGTTTAAAACAGCTGATACTTCCCCTTTTACACTCCTAACTTCATTTCCCGCTTGGAAATAACCTTGTGTCAGTGTGCCCTTTCGTGCTCATTATAATTAGTTATGTGGATTATCACTCAGCCTAAATACAGTCTAGGGCAGGCTCTTGTGAGCAGGCATATGGTCAGGTCAGACAATTTTGGGAGATTGTATTTTTAATTTCTGTAGTGAAGAAGGGAGAGGAGAGGAAAAGGGGATTGTTTTCAAATGTGTCATAGCATTTCATGGATATTCCTAATCATTTTTATGTCCATCCTCTGGCTTCAGTTATTTTTGGCAAGTTCCTAATGGCTCCCCATGGTTTTTTTTTCCTTTTATGAATGTATGCATGGCTTTGACTGCTGAATGTTAAAAGCTATTGTGTAAGCCTCAAATCTTTGCTTAGTTGTTTAAAGATCACAGGAGGACTTCACAAGAAACATCACCACATAAGACTAGCTTCAGAAGTACAGCAGAGATCGCAAAACAAATAACTTCATCCTTTAACCCAGTGTTTCTCAACCTTAGCAACATTTTAAGTTGTGTAGACTTCAACCAACATGCTGGTTGGGGAATTCTGGGACTTGAAGTCCAACAGCTTAAAATTGCCAAGTTGGCGAAGCATTGCTTTAACCCAGTGTTTCTCAAATAGTGGGGTGGGGCCCCCTGGGGAGGCACGGAGTGATGCCAAGGGGGCGCGTGTGACTCCGGGGAACATGCGTGGTCCCTTGATCGATTCCCCCAGACGGGGAGTGTTTTCCCAGTTGCACGCTGCTCCGAGCCCGGAAGAGAAGGCGGCCAGGCGGGGCGGGGCGGCTGCGTGGGTTCTTGTTGTTCTTGGTGGGCGCCGGGGTAGCCATGAATGGCGTGGCGAACCTGCTGCTGGACAAGGAGGAGCATCCTCTGCAGCTGGGCAAAAGCTTCGAACGGCACCCTAAAGCCTCCTTCCACACCATTCGCTGTGAGTGCCCGGCAGAGGCGGCGCTTATGGGCCAGGCTGGTGACCCCAAAACATCGGCTTGATTAAGCTGGCCTGGCCCTGTGTCAGAAGAGGGCCCTAACCACAGTAGCCTATGCCTGCCTAACACCCTGGAAAAATATTTACTCCTAGAAATGCCATCAGTGGAGAGAGAATTATTTGTCAAGTTTAGATTTGAACTTTTAGATACTAACGTTAAATTCGGCCGTATCGGAAAATCCCGTATGACGAAAGAACATGTATATGTGGGGCAAACGTTGTCGAGGATACGGCGCATATAATATTTGAATGTAGGATGTATGAGGAAGTAAGAAAACAATATCTGTCCCCAATTATAAATAAATTTTCCCACTGGAATGTAAGGCATAAATTAACATTTCTATTGAAGGCAGACTCTCCTCCCCTGGTAAGGGCTATCACTCGCTATCTTAATAGGATGACAGCAATACGAGCCAGCTACATTGAAAAGAATTTTATTGATTGTAAGAAAGATGAGCTGAGTTAGAGACGAGATATTTTATTTGGGTTATCTAGTTTTAGAAATTTAGTTATTGAATTTTGATATCGTTGAATTTTGATGTTATGTACCATATATATATTTTGTACAGTTGTTTTTGTACCTGTTTGTTCTGTTTCTTTTTTTGAAAAGGCCTTCGGGCTATTCAATAAATGTATTGTATTGCCTGCCTAACCGAAAACAGGCTCCACTGAGTTCTGTCGACTTACTCCCAGGTAAGTGGGTAGAGCAGTCTTCCCCAGCCAATACCGGGACAACATTTTTGTGTCAAAATGTGTTGAATACCAAATTTGATGAGTTTCAAAAGTATCACTATATATTTATCCTTTACACACTTTGAGCTAAATATTAAAGTAGTTTCCCTAACCTTCTTAACTTAGTCCTTCAGCATATGTTTTCTGTTTGTAAATAAACTTTATAATGTTACTTGTATAAAGTTTATTGTATACTGTTACTTGTATTTAGTTTATTGTAAATAAACTTCTGTTTGTAAATAAACTTTATACTGTTACTTACTTTTATTAAGTCCAAACAATGAATAAAATGTATAAAACTAATATCTGAATTCAAGATCTGACAATTTACCAAGGGTCGTGGTAGCTAGAAATACTAGCATTTTCCTATAAAAAATTAGTTAATAAATTCCTCATCGCCATAGACTTCCAAATATGAAAGAAGAGGAAATAAATCAGAACAGATTATTAATTTGGAAAAACCTTTCAGCCCTTGCACTAATTTTTAGGTAATATCTGTTTAGCATATTTTGCAAGTAAAGTGAGCATGTGATCCTTTCTAACAGCACTGCAGCTTCATAATTATTCCTCTTCCATGGCCATGACAACAGGGTCAATAGAAGCAATGTACTAAGTGCATTATACCATCTATTAAGATCTTGCTAAGTGCCAATTCCAGATTTGGAAACATGGATGCTTGCTTGCAGTGTTACCATATATGGTGGCTAGAATTATCTCCTATCCAGTGCTGTTATTATAGCCATTCAAAAGTGTTTTTAGGCACTCTTGCATCCATCTGAAAACAGCTTCAGTCATTCCAATCTATGCAATCTTTTCTAAAGAGTGCATGTCAGGAAATCTCTCTCATTTGTTATCATGCCTGTTCTCTAAACAAACACTCCCTTAGTATGTCTGGTGGTTTTTCTTCCTTCAAGAAGTCGTTCATGCTCTTTGTTTTCCCACAGACTCCATTTTGCACAAATAAATCATTTGATATTTGTAAAAAAATGTTGCTAAATTGCTTTATTGCTATTAGTGGATTTATTTTCACATTGCAGCTTCTTCATTTTGAGTTATTTCCATATCACAAGTTCCGCTATTGAATAGAAGTGGACGTGCCTATGTTCAGATCTTTGACTTTTTATTTTTAAATAAATATTTTAAATATTTTTAAACTTTTTAAATAAAAGTTTCTTTCGCTGCTGGGAAAGTCCCATGTCTGCTATGCAACCAATCACAATGCATTTGTTATTTAGTTGGATACCTTAGTTTATTATTCAGCTCTCCCCAAACTGGTATTCTCCACATATGTTGAGGAAACAAGTCACCAAATTTGTAGCCAACGTGGTTGAAGAACAGAAGAGTTGACATTTCAGGGAGTTACAGGACATCTCCAAAGGGCCCCAGCTAGTCTGTCTCAAAGAAATCCTATATATTCTCCATAGTGGGTGGAGCTAACCTCCAAGAATGGGATGACACCATCCCTTCAGCCAATGAGGACTGAGTCTGACAATATATGTTCGTCCTCTGCCTCTATTACTCCTCTTTTGACTCAGTCCTCATCTGAACAGGACGTGTGTTTATTCATTGATCCCATTCTTCGAGGCCTGCTCTTTGCCTATTCTCCTGAATTTTTGAGTTTTTCCCGGCTGGCTAATCACATCAGGTCACTGGGATCTCCATTTATTGTGTCTGGGGGTCCTTCCCTACCGATTACTGTCGATTGGCCGTGGTAATTTTAATATCTTTCTGCCCGGCCTGACAGGACCTTAAAAGTGACAGGGAAGAAATCAAAGAAATCCTGTATATTTCCTGGAATCTCTGCAGGCTAAAGTTGCTTTGTCATCAGCTTTAAGTTGACATTCACATTATTTGAAAGAAGAATTGAATAAAATGTAAATTCAGCTCAAACGGTATGGGCACTTCTATATTAGCACTATTTTCATACCCCAATCCTCCCAAAGCAGTTGAAATGGATTTCCAATTGTCTTCATGTTGCCAGCACTGAAATGCAAGGAACATGCTCCCATTGAGTCATGAGCTAATTACTACTGTCGTCCCCCCCCACTGGGAAATACAAAACATGAGTTCAATTGATGCCCTGGGCTTTGTGCTTTCCTGTGTCAAAAGGATCCCTATTCCATGGAAAAAAATAAAATGGCAGTGGGGAATTAATTGCTAGTGTACTACACCCACCCTCATCAACACCCCATGCGTGGTAGATAAGATCAGAAGTTATGGAAAGGAAAGTAGTTTGCTTCAAAACAAAAAAAAAGAAAATTAAAGTCAGTTTTCCTTCATCATTGCTTCGCATAAAAAAACAACTGAAGATATAATAATATACAGATAGTCTCAACCACAATTGAGCCCATTTTTCTTGTAAGCAAGATAATTATTCTGTTTTGCCCCATTTTATGACCTTTCTTGCCACAGTTGCTAAGTGAATCTCTGCAGTTCTTATGTTAGTAACATAGTTGTTAACTGAATCTGCCTTCCCCATTGATTTTGCTTGTCAGAAGGTTGCAAAAATTGATCACATGACCGCAGGACGCTGCAATCGACATAAATACATGCCAATTGTCAAGCATCTGAATTTTGATCACATGACCACGGGGATGCTGCAGCAGTTGTTAAGTGTGAAAAATGGCCATAAGTCACTTTTTTCACTGCCGTTGTAACTTTGAAGAGTTAGTAAATGATTAGTTGTAAGTCAGGAACTACCTTGCAGCATCATGAGTTCTGCCACCAATTTTTCCCCAGTGTCTTGAAGCATGTTTACATGCAGCATGTAGTAGCTTGAGTGGGGCTTAGGATAAGTCCATAAACAAAGCAGAGAGTTTCAAGAATTCTATTTTAAAATTCAGCCAAGATTGACTCCTGCTGTTTTGACTATTTATGACTTCCTTTCCTTTCTGTTTCATAAATACTGAATGCAGCGAATGAAATTTTCAAACAGCAACAGAATATAAAAAATTTAAAGCTTCAAATAAAAAATAGCTTTTAAATAGGTATTATTAGCATTTAACTTAAACATCTGGCAAAAGAGGTGTTTTGACTGGTTTACAAATTCTCGGTGCTGAGAAAATCTAAGCACACTCTTCAGAGGATGTGCATTCCATAACCCTGCAGCAATACAAGAAGATAGACTGATGTCAACAGGGCATCTTTAAAAGGGCCTCTCCTGCGGTTCTTAACAGCTGGACAGTCTTCTAACTGGACTGCCCACATATTTTCACATTGCAAAAAGAAAAGAGTTGCCCTGGTTTCAAATAAACCAACACTGAGCGGGGAAAAAGCTGGTTCTTTCAAAAAGGAGCCAGTCCAGCTAGGCCTGGACCTGATTTTGAACTAGCTCAAAGTCTGTAGTTAGAGGTGCTGTTTTATAAATAAATGTACACCTGAGTTGTGTGTATTTTATATCTTTGCTATCAGTAATAACTAGCTCAGCTAAGTAGTTCAGTGTTTCCCAACCTTGGCAATTTGAAGATGTCTGGACTTCAACTCCCAGAATTCCCCAGCCAGCAAAGCTGGCTGGGGAATTCTGGGAGTTGAAGTCCGGACATCTTCAAGTTGCCAAGGTTGGGAAACACTGAAGTAGTTAACACAACAACATGTGGTCAAGTCAAGGCATTTTCCCACTTGCATCCATTCCCATGTGGGGTGCTGCCTCTCTAAGTTTGAAGTGGATCGAGAAAACCTGAGCTCATTTCATATTCTGATGATTTCCACTAACAAGAATGATTTCACTGAAGGCAGCCTTTTACACTCAGGCTTTTAATAATTGTGTTTGAAGTCTGGGTTGCCGAGTAACCATTGAGAAAACTAAAAACAGAGTTGTTGCATTTAGTCTTCCTTTTATGTATTTGTATGTGTGTGTTATTAAATCATAGACAGAGCAGCAAGATATATTGAATTGTCTTAAGGCAATAGCGCAATGTAATCCAAGCTGCTTGGCTCCTCAGCAACTCACCTATTTATTAAACCAACTTGAGAAAATCTGCCATGGGTTGGTGTACCAATGTACCAACTTTTCCTCTCAATGATTGCTTTATTCTTATTAGTCCCTCTGTTTTCTTTTGCTTCCCCAGATATTTACACACAAAGATACCCAAACCCTTTCCCTCCTCCCCAGTCCAGCATCATTTGCTTTGACATGAATGCAGTCGTACCTCTGATGCTACAATGATGAAAGCAATAGGAACAAATTATTTTGTTTCTATCGTCCATGGAAACTTTGCAGCAAAGAAGAATTGACTGTTTAGGTTCAAATGAACAAAATAGTTACAAGGAAAGAAGGAAAGGAAAGAAAGGAAAGGAAAGGAAAGGAAAGGAAAGGAAAGGAAAGGAAAGGAAAGGAAAGGAAAGGAGGAAAAAAGGAAAGGAAAAAAGGAAAGGAAAGGAAAGGAGGAGCAAAGGAAAGGAGGAGCAAAGGAAAGGAAAAAAGGAAAGGAAAGTAGGAAAGGAAAGAAGGAAAGAAGAAAGGAAAGGAAAGAAGAAAAGGGAGGAGAGGAAAGGAAAGGAAAGGAAAGAAGGAAAGGAACATATTGCAGTATTGTGGGGAAGGACTTCAGAAGCAAGGGGAATGTTTCACCCAGCCTAAAAAAAATTGAAAGGTGCTCACTGGAAGATATAAGGGTTAAATGGAACATCAGCTTTTAGGGTTGACAATACTGTACTACTACATTTATTTATGTACCATTGTGGCAACATCTCTCTCTGCTGACTAGCAGAGAACATAGCCATCTTCAGCCCAGGATAAAATGGCTGCACAGGGGAGTGATCCAGGAGGGAAGCGGGTACACCAGGCACTGCAGCCAGTCAGAGGTGGGGCTGCTAGAATGGAATGAAGAGCTGGAGACTATCTTGTTGTGAACAGTTTAAGATGGCTCAGTCAGAAAACAATTTTCGAAAGATGCTAGAAATCATGGGCATGAAGTGCATTTGTAATGAGCTGGAAATGAGAGGAAGATGACGTTATCTGTTCCAGCATTCAGGAAGTGCTGCATGGATCAAACTGGCAATGAGCCAAGGAGAAAGTGCAGATCTGCTCTCCAAAACATCTATCAATAGAATTTTGAAAGAGAAAGAGAATTAAAAGCAGATTTCTCCTACTGAGCAGCAGCCAAACCCAACATCTGCAAGGCAGATGCTATCAACACATCTAAAAACTCTCTTCCCTCCCAATTTTCCTAAAGTTGGAAGAGAATCAACCCAAGGATTTTATGTTTAACCCTTTTACTGCTTTTCTTTCATTCTTTACAAATTGACCAACCTTTCAATGAAAACATCCCCTCTATTGGTGAGGTCCACCCTCCCCTCCCCCGACTCTTGGCCTTCCAGAAGGGACTTAAAACCTGGCTCTGCTGGCTGGCCTGGGGCCCTGATGGGGGTGCTCTGTGCTGGGGGTGGCTGATGAGGTAGACAGAACCACACCCCCCCAATATTTTTTGGATTTTAGTCTCTGTTTAATCACTATTAATTTTAATTGTTTCATCTTTATCTTTTTATCATTTTGTAAGCCTCCTGGAGTCACTTCAACAGTGAGATGGATGGCATATAAATTTAATCCATAAAATAAAAATAATAAATCACCCCCAACAACTTTCCCACCCCAGAGTCTTCCACATAGCATTGCCTTTTACAAGCACTCTTTGGAAACAGAGCAAGAAGAGAAGTAGGCCAGGAAAGGGACAATTATGAAAAGAGAACCATTAGAATAGAATGAATAGAATTCTTTATTGGCCAAGTGTGATTGGACACACAAGGAATTTGTCTTTGGTGCGTATGCTCTCAGTGTACATAAAAGAAAAGATACATTTGTCAAGAATGGTTGTCATAGGGTTCAAGTAAGCAATCAGGAAACAATCAATATGAATATAAATCGTAAGGATATAAGCAACAAGTTACAGTCATACAGTCATAAGTGGGAAGAGATGGGTGATAGGAACGATGAGAAAAACTAATAGTAATAGTAATGCAGCCTAGTGAATAGTTTGACAGTGGTGAGGGAATTATTTGTTTAGCAGAGTGATGGCGTTTGGGAAAAAACTGTTCTTGTGTCTAGTTTGTCTTGGTGTGCAGTGCTCTATAGCGACGTTTTGAGGGTAGGAGTTGAAGCAATTTATGTCCAGGATGTGAGGGGTCAGTAAATATTTTCACAGCCCTCTTTTTGACCCATGCAGTATACAGGTCCTCAATGGAAGGCAGGTTGGCAGTAATTGTTTTTTCTGCAGTTCTGATTATCTTCTGAAGTCTGTGTCTGTCTTGTTGGGTTGCAGAACCAAACCAGACAGTTATAGAGGTGCAGATGACAGACTCAATAATTCCTCTGTAGAACTGTATCAGCAGCTCCTTGGGAAGTTTGAGCTTCCTGAGTTGGCGCAGAAAGAACATTCTTTGTTGTGCTTTTTTGATGATGTTTTTGATGTTAGATGACCATTTTAGGTCTTGAGATATGATGGAACCTAGAAATTTGAAGGTCTCTACTGTTGATACTGTGTTGTCTAGTATTGTAAGAGGTGGTAGGATGGGAGGGTTTCTCCTAAAGTCTACCACCATTTCTACGGTTTTGAGTGTGTTCAGTTCCAGATTGTTCCGGTCGCACCACGAGGCTAGTTGTTCAACCTCCCGTCTGTATGCGGTTTCATCGTTGTCTCGAATGAGGCCAATCACTGTTGTATCATCTGCAAACTTCAGTAGTTTAACAGATGAATCGTTTGAGATGCAGTCATTGGTATATAAAGAGAAGAGAAGTGGTGAGAGTACACAGCCTTGGGGGGCCCCTGTGCTAATTGTACAGGTATCTGAAGTGATTTTGCCTAGCTTCACCTGCTGCTTCCTTTCTGTTAGGAAGCTTGTGATCCACTTACAAGTGTGTTCAGGTACTTACACTTGGACATTTACCTCACACTTGGACATTTCTACATGCAAATACAGTCATTTGCTCACATACAGGTGGTCCTTGACGTACAACCACAATTGAGCTCAAAATTTATGTTGCTAAGCAAGAACGTTGTTAAGTGAATTTTGCCCCATTTTATGACCTTTCTTGCCACAGTTGTTAAGTGAATCACTGCAGTAGTTAGCAACCCAGTTGCTAAGTGAATCTGGCTTCCCCATTGATTTTACCTGTAGGAAGGTCACAAAAGGTGTTCACATGACCCTGGAATACTGCAACGGTCATAAATATGACTCAGTTACCAAGTGCCTGAATTTTGATCACATGACTATGGGGATGTGCAATGGTTGTAAGTGTGAAAAACAATCATAGTCTCTCTTTTCAGGATAGTTATAACTTCAAGTGGTCACTAAATGAACTGTTGTAAGTCGAGGACTCCCTGTAAAAGAGTTCTTTACAGGTTCTTTATCTGTATTGGTTTCAAAAAGTTCCAAAAGACTTCCAGTTGTCATCCATCAGAGAGATAAGCAATCACGATCAAAGCATGTTTTGTCCCAAAGGTACTTTTTCAAAAGGCAACTGGACTTTGTTTTTCCTTGAAGACGTTTCACTTCTCATCCAAGAAGCTTCTTCTACTCTGACCTGACCCCGTCAGAGCTGAAGAAGCTTCTTGGTTGAGAAGCAAAATATTTTCAATGAAAAAACAAAGTCCAGTTGCCTTTTAAAAAAGCGGACAACCATGACCCGGGTGACTAAGAATCTCATAAACCATAACATGTTTTCTTGCTGTTAAGAAGTATGCCTGGAATTCTGCACAAGCTCAGACACAATCTTCATATTTAGAAATGGGAAAGGATTCCATTGTCTGAGAATTGCCTCTTTCTATTAAAACCATGTCCTTATGTCTGGAACTGGCTATGCTAGAACTTTTCGAAAATATGTTTAGCAATAGCTGGCTAAATATCCACACTCAGTGGAACGTGTGGTGAATAAAATGTTGAGAATCAAAATAGGATTCTCCCCCGTAGTTGCTTCTGTGCATAGTAAAGGCAACTAATTCTACAATCAGCAGAATGACTCCTTTCAATTCTACTGAACCATAGCTGTAAAAGTTGAATAATTTTTTGAAATGACTTAACTTTTATTTCTGCTCTGCTGCCGTACATATGCATGTGCATGCCCACCCACACCCACCCTTACACAATGAATCCAAATATGATTTGTCGATCCAGCACATGCAATACAGAAGATGCATTCGTTATGCCAGTTTATTATTTATTTAAATTGCCATCTTTTATGTAGTAACCACAGGCACAAATGAACAGTGGGAAATGTCCTTACCAGTTGCCAAACTTTCTGTTTCAGCAAAAATAAAAGCCAAAAAAAGGAGATCATTTTACTTTTTTAAAATGGGATTCTGGCTTGCTGCAAAGGGCGAGTCTCCCACATTATGTCAAGAATGTCCCAGAAAGAGATTCTTAGAAAATAGAGAATGGTGAATTGCCAAAAACCTGGTTTGGAAGTGTGCCCAGCTAACTAGAAACAAGGCAATGCTAGGATGGGGCCTGGAAACTCCTCACTCTCTGGTGGTTGGGGAGGCTTCACTCTGCCAGTGATCTTGTGCACTCACACTAATTTAAAGCAAATAACATTTTCCAGATCTTGTGGAGCAGGTTATTTTCGGTTACATTCCATGTATACCATTTCAACATGATTTATAAAAAAGAGCCATAGAAAAAAGGGCGCAATGTAACTACAGATGATGACGCAGGTCTGATTTCCTTCTAATTCCAGCTTGTAGGAGAATGAGGCAAACGCCACAAATTAGGAGAAGTAGAGAGGAGGAGGAATGCCTATTGGCATCCTTCATCTCTGGACCAGCTTGGCTGTATGAAATGACATTCTTTTGCAGTGACAACTGTGGAGAGCTACCGGTAAGCTGCGATGGGGCTCCAATTGAATGTGACTGAGCATATTCCAGTACAAGCTGCGCTTCATGGCTCCAGTTGCTAGTTGCTGTTTTTCATTTCTTTGCTTTATGAAATCCATGGTCCAGTTAGTGCACCAAGTAGCATGGCACCAAATGCACAAGTGTGAGTGCAAAGTAATCATTTCCATTTTCTCTGACAGTATGCTTAATCACAATTGTTTCCATCTCTTCGGTTTATTTCTAGCATCTATAGAAAAGCCAGCTTCAAACATGAGCTGTTGACACAATATCATATGATAGAAAATTTAAAGAATAACCACTGTGGGAAGAGCAAAGAAAAACTTGGGTACATAATTTCCAAGGGAATAAAGCTGCATTGTTTTATTTTCTGAATTACTTAAATCAGGTTAATGAATTTTTTATATAATGGTATATTACAGGGGTAAAATGTACTTACCTTTCCTCCCAGATCGCTAATGTGTGCACGCATGCGCACGCTTCACTCACACACTCGCCATCTGTGCATGCGCAGAGGGCCAAAAATGGGACGTGGTGACGTCCCGGTTTGGGGGGGGGCACAGCTCCTGCCACCGGCGCTACCGGCTTTCTGAACTCACCCGCCGTCGGCCCTACCAGCTCTCGCGAGCCAGATAGAGCCGGCTGCATTTCACCCCGGTATACTATTTCTTTAATTGTTAAATTTGATTTGAAAAGTATTACTTCCTACTTACTCTATAGTGTTACTCTATTTGAAATCTGTATGAGTTTTCAGAAACAATTGCAAAGAAAATGGAGCAAAGCTTTAACCTACTATTACACCTACCCAGATGTATTCCTGCCTGAAATGGATCAA
Organism: Diadophis punctatus similis; assembly: GCA_023053685.1. Taxonomy (NCBI): domain Eukaryota; kingdom Metazoa; phylum Chordata; class Lepidosauria; order Squamata; family Dipsadidae; genus Diadophis; species Diadophis punctatus. The sequence goes on along the minus strand of JALIGW010000003.1, from coordinate 36,277,133 downwards.
GTTCAGAACTTACTGTATTTACTCTCCTTCAGAGCTGAAGAAGCTTCTTGGATGAGAAGCAAAACATCTTCAAAGAAAAACGAGAAAGTCCAGTTGCCTCTTGAAACAGCACTTTTGGGGTCTCCTTCAGATTGTTTTTCATGAAGCTTCTTCTAAGCTCCATCTGTTTTTATGTCTGTTGCACCTATGACACACAAAAAATAGGCTGAGCCTTGATTGTACTATTGCGACTGACAGGTTATTCTTTTGATTATACACTATGGATATCCTAGATGGGACCATAAGCTAAATGTGACCACAAATTTATGGAAACACCAAGTGGCCCTACCTAGTTCCAAATACAATTCCATGGTTTTTATGCCCAACTGAGACATGTGATCATATACAGAATTACAAATTAAACGATGCATATGTCTTATTCCACTATAGTAGGTATGGCTTTACTATTGTTTAAAAGTCTCCTTCTTTGATCAGATTTATCTGTTGGGAGAGGGAAGGGGAATAGAATGACGAACACAGCACACAGTAATACAACATAACCAGGGGTGGGTTCCAACGTACCTCGCTGTCGGTTCGCTTCCTCCCACGCTGCGTGGCCGCGCCGTGTGGGCACATGCGCGCTTTGCACGTGTGTGCATGCGCAATGCAAAAAAACCCATTTTTTTTTTAAAAAGCCAAAAACAAAATGGCGACTGCATGCACAGTGCCGGAAACTTGGCTCCTGTGCATGTGAAGAAGAAATTTAAAAAAAAAATTGACATTTTTTTTTAAAAAAAATTTTTTTTAAAGAGATGGCGGTGCCCACGGACCGGCACCGACAGATCCGGTTCGGTGATGTCATCGTGATGTCACCAGCGAGTTGCTACCAGTTCGGGTGAACCGGTCCGAACCAGGAGGAACCCACCTCTGAACATAACCCATTTCTCACACATATGAAGATGTGCTCATGGCATGATACTGTGACACTGTTCTTATCATTCTAACAAAAGCAACAAGATGTTGATGAGGAGGAGGAAAAGGAGGATTACATTTTGCAGATGTTTTTATTTGTCAGAAAAAAATAATTCCGATATTGCTAAAAAAAAACACTTATCAAAGTTCCACTGCTACAAGCCAGGTGCAAATTTCTCCTGGTGTTCTGTAATATTTCTTTAGCTATCGCTCATATCATAAAAACTCACATTTCTTGATATTCCTATACATTTAAGAACACAAAAACAACATACAGGTATTCCTCAACTTATGACCAAAATTCATATTATGGTGCTATTGAGTTCACTCCAAAATATGGAAATAATAGGATATGTCCAAAGTATATGAGTTTATGTTCCATCTCCTGGGTTGCATATTCAATATCAAAGCAAATACAACCATGACCTATTAAGTATTCTCTTTAGGTGTCTAAAATACTCTTTAATTAACCTTTAATTAGAATGCTTATATCATAGGAACTGCATATTACCTTAAGCAATCTTTTATTAGTTTTCCAAAAGAGGATTTTCAAGATCATTATGCCAGTGGTCACAAAAATAATTATTTTTAGCTTCATCAACTTCCTATAAAAACAGCTTATCAGACTTAGGTGTCTCAATTAATTCCTTCAACCAGCTGCAGTGGCATCTAGACCAAATAACACACGTTTGAGTTGAATATACTGTATTTTACTGACTCTTTTAGCAAAGAAAAAGAAAAACAAGGTTAACAGTGGGGAAATGTCTGCAGATACAAACTCTAGCAGAGTATAAAACTTTGTTTGGTCTCTATGGCTTTCTTTCAAACAAACAAACAAAACCCGCAAAGCTATCTAGTGAGAAACAAAGAGAAATGCTTATGAGTTGCGGTGGAGGGAGAGAGAAGTGTCTCACCTAGATGACTGTTGCTATTATGTTGGTTACTATATAAACAGATTTATTTCTGGCTCACACCACATACCCAGTTGTAAGTCAATGCTGTATCAGCTGGCCCCATTGGCCTAGGCCTGCTATGGCTTTCCTCAAGTTTTGATTAAAGTTTCTTTAGCATTATGTGACAGCAGCTGTTCTGGCCCCAAAATGGCAATTCCCTCTAAGGTCTCTCCCCAGTCTAAGGGCTTGTAATCACTAAGGAAAAAATAGATGGTCTTTCTCCATCCCTCCACCTCTTTGAGCTGAAATAGCTGCCACCTGCCCAGGAATGTTGCTAAGCGGAGCTGATGACAGGCCAGAGTGAACAAGACCTGTGTGTGTGTGTCTGTGTGTGTGTCTGTGTGTGTGTGTGTGTGTGTGTGTGCATGCGCGTGCATTACCAGAAACTTCACCAAATTGTGTCAAGCATGAGGTCTGGAATCAGAAAGCTATAGTGGTCCCATTTTAGCAGTGAATCACACACAAAAAGCATTCTATTTCATATACACTTATGTAAAAAAAAGAGATTGCATCTAGCTACATGATGCTTTTTTGCATTTAAAGGAGAAAAGCACCCAGTTTCCTTCTTATAATTTCATTCAGATGTTGAATCTTATATAACACATATTTCACTGTGCTATTTTTTTTAATTTATTTAAACAAGAATTAGAACTTTCGGTCTCTTGTGCCCAAGCTTGCATTACTAACATTATGCGATGTCACAAGGGTGCCCGAGTCCGATTTGGAGTTTTCTACTGCTGCAAATGTGGTGCTAACAGCCTTCCAATTGGCTGAAGTTTGGCTTCTCCTCCAAATATGTTCAAGTCCCAAAGGTTTTCAGCTAGGCTACCTATAGATTATAAAAGTTGATGATCAAGGCAACATATTGGTTGGCTGGTTTACTGCATTAATTTTACAATACAACATCAGAGACTCTGGACCACCTACATTTCGGGGGCTAATTGGTTTTGGGGGCTAATTGGCGCTCCCATATAACACCCCTCCTGCGCAAGCTGCACTGGCTTCCGGTGGTCTACCGGGTGCGCTTCAAGGTGCTTGTTACTACCTTTAAAGCGCTCCATGGCATTGGACGCAGGTATCTCCGAGACCGCCTGCTGCCACAAATTGCCTCCCATCGACCAGTGCGCTCCCACAGAGAGGGCCTCCTCGGGGTGCCATCAGCCAAGCAGTGTAGGCTGGTGACGCCCAGGGGGAGGGCCTTCTCTGTGGGAGCACCCACCCTCTGGAATCAGCTCCCTCCAGACTTAAGAACAATTCACGACCTGTCCACCTTCCGCCGTGCCCTCGAGACGTATTATTTTTATCAAGCCGGGCTGGCGTGAAAAAGTTTTTGGGGTTTTTTAAATTTTAAGATTTTACTAAATTTTAATTGTATTAAATTAGGGCCACATTGAATATTTTATTTTAAATGTATTTTAATGTTTTTTACTTGGCTTAAATGTATTTTAATGTTTTTTACTTGGCTGTTCACCGCCCTGAGTCCCCTGGAGAAGGGCGGTATATAAATTTAATTAAACTTAAAACTTAAACTTAAACATTTAATCAGAGCAATAAAAATGCACTAAAAGTATCTATAGATATAAAATTATACCTAAGACATCAAACACAATCGTGTTATAATACCTCCTTGGCAGCTGCCCTCAATTATATGACATCCTTTGCTTTTTATGGATAAAGTCAATCTTGATGGCCTTCCTGAAGGTTAGGAGAGAGGAAGTTACCAGCTCTTGGGGAGAAAGCTATCCAGAGTGAGACGCTATGACCGAGAATGCCTGTTTCTGGGCCCCAAACTCTTAGCCATTCTACTTTGGATTCTACTTGGAACAAATGGTCATACAGATAACAAGGACCTGATCCATAAAGGCTTCTAAGATAATCAGCAACACCTTGAATTGAGCCAATACAAATCCTTGTGGTAACGATTCTCACTTACCAGCAAGGAGGAGTTGCATTTTGTACCAGCTGTAGCTTCAACATCTACAAGAGAAGCGCAATATAGAAAGGATTACAGCAGTTCGAACATAAGGAAATAATGCCATGAGTCCCTGGAGCTAGAGCCTTTTGATCCAGATAAATCACAACAGGCATACTAGCCAAAGCTAGTCAAATAGTCTTCTGGCTACAGTGTCTTTTCAATCTAGCAGAAGCTGCAAGTTCATGAAAACCTGCTGATTGTGCACCTGCTCCTGCTATGATTGATGGTATCAAGTGCCACTAAGAGATAAAGCAAAATAAGTGAGGCTCATTTGTACTCCAAGTCCTGCTGCATATTATCCAGAATAGCAGCCAGTATGGTTTATGTCCCATCGCCCTTGAGCTTGAACTCATACTGAAAAGGATCCATATAGTCTGCTTCATCCGGGACTCTTTGCTGTTTCTCTACTACTTTCTTTTAAAAGGGAACTTGACTTCAGAAATCAAGAAAACTGCTATTACTGAAGTATGGGAGTGAGAACAAATGATGAATTTTATAATTGTCTCCATATCATCACTATGTTACATATTTTATTACGCATTGGAATGATGCAGATCAGGAGAGATAATGTGATGTGGTCGTTAAAGTTCTGGACTACGAGAAGGAAGAACGTGGCTCTAGTCTTTCCAAAGCATGGAGGCCAGCTAAGTGACCTTGGACTAGTCAGTCTTTCTCATCCCCAGATTATGAAGTCAAACAAACATTGTCCCAGAAGCAGTGGTGAAATCCAAATTTTTTTTACTAGCGGTTATAATAATAATAACAGAGTTGGAAGGGACCTTGGAGGTCTTCTAGTCTAACCCCCTGCTTAGACAGGAAACCCTACACTACTTCAGACAAATGGTTATCCAACATCTTCTTAAAAACTTCCAGTGTTGGAGCATTCACAACTTCTGGAGGCAAGCTGTTCCACTGATTAATTGTCCTAACTGTCAGGAAATTTCTCCTTAGTTCTAAGTTACTTCTCTCCTTGTTTAGTTTCCACCCATTGCTTCTTATTCTACCCTCAGGTTCTGTGGGTGTGGCTTGGTGGGCATGGCAGGGGAAGGATACTACAAAATCTCCATTCCCACCCCACTCCAGGGGAAGGATACTGCAAAATCCCCATTCCCACCCCACTCCAGGGGAAGGATACTGCAAAATCCCCATTCCCACCCCACTCTGGGGCCAGCCAGAGGTGATATTTGCCGGTTCTCCGAACTACTCAAAATTTCTGCTACCGATTCCCCGAACTACTCAAAATTTCCACTACCTGTTCTCCAGAACCTGTCAGAACCTGCTGGATCTCACCCCTGCCTAGAAGGCAATGCTAAACTACTGTACTTCTGTACTGTTACCAAGGAAACTACATGGTCCTGGCTGACTTAAAACCATCTCTCTCTTTGTGTGTGTATGTGTGTCTTTCAACTTGAAAATTACAATCTCTCTCTTGAGCGCAATATTTTATTGTTTAAATTGCCCTGCTACCACAGATATTATGAATGGTCTAAAATCTACTTAAATGTCAATATAAGTGATTGAGTGTCTACTAAAATACCTAAAATGTTTCATACTATGTTTATTTTACAGAGTCACTGCATTATTTCAGATGAGCTACCAGATATGTTCTCATACCTTAATTTTCATTCTGGAATTTAGATGGCTATGTTGAGGTTAGAAAAGAACAGGGAATGTATCCCAAGGAAAATAAACAATAGATAGTATAATAACATATAATGTCTTATATGACTTATCCACCTGTAAACCTTACAACAGACCATTATAGTAAATTACAGAGAGCAAGGGTGGGGAGCTAAATACGTGCCAAAGAATAGTTATCTTTTGAAAAACTGAACTATATGCAAAAGTTTCCTGAGTTAGACAATCAGTGGAACAACTTGCATCCGGAAATTGTGGATGCTTCAACACTGGAGGCTTTTAAAACGAGATTGTACCACCATTTGTCTGAAATGTTATAGGGTTAGCACGGGGTTGGACTAGAAGACCTACATGGTCTTTTCCAATTCTGTTAGTCCGTTAAATCTGTTCTGTTAAAATGTGTCCAGTGCAACCCAAATTGCTTTTGATGGTGATATACTCTGCTACAGAGTAGGCATTATTTAGTCACCTAGTGTAACTATGTACAATCTTAAGTGAGATTAAAATAAGTTTTCTTGGTTTTTAGGGAGGGTAAGGAGAGAAGTTACAAATAGCAAGAATGGACAACAAACTGATTTCATTCATAAGACTTGCAAAAGCAAAATCAATGGATGTTGGGTATCATGGATGCATTTTATAGAGTTAGTATGAAAGGAGGAAAGGTAGGTTCTGAACAACAATGAGTAGTTCAGATGTATCTTTGATAGAGCTCTGTGAATTTTATCTCTGCAACGCTTGAAAAAAATCTACTCTGTGCTTGGTTATCTTAGACCATGCTCATTTCTGAATAGCTCAGATATTATTATTCTTGTCAAGGATGGTTGTCTATTTCCTGTTCAAAATGAAGAACTTGGCCACCTAGGTGATGGAGCATGGGAATAGGGTGCTGACAGGGGTGGGTTCCACTTACCCTTATCACCGGTTTGCATCACGACATTTTGCGCGCGCGCACTCACTCCACTCATACGCACATGCGCATCCCTTCATGCAATTAAAACATTAAAAACAAAAAGATAAAAGTGCAATTAAGATTTGAAAAGGTTCATTGTTACACATGAATCTGAGAACAGGTGATCTCACTTTGAGATAATGGTCCCATTAACTAGTAGATTCGTATTTAAGAATGAGACTGAATTTAAAGCTCATGTTGGGAAAATCAGTTCTGGTGCATGTTTCCATATTTCTTTTTAAATTATTATTATGTTTTAAAATCAATAGACATATTCATAGAGTGATACAAATAGTAACAATTGCAAATGAAACTACTAAATATCTATTGTTACCAGAAAAAACATATTACAAAAATGAAACAAAACAATGAAAACTAAGGAAAAGGGGAGGGGGGGAGAGGAAAAAGGAAAAAAAATCCTACTTTTTTAAAGTTGCCAAATAATATTATATACATTGTCCTTCATTTATGACCATTTACTTACCAACTGTTCAAAGTTATGACAGTGCTGAAAAAAGTGACTTATAACTGGGCCTCACACAACTATCACAATGTTCTCATGGTCATTGATTGCAGTGCCTGGGGTCACATGATCTCCATTTGCGCCCTTCCAGCAGACTTCCAACAAACAAAGTCAATGGAAAAAAACCAGATTTGCTTAATGTCTACAGCAAAAAAGTTGTAAAATTGGGTCACTTAATGCTCACTTAATGACCTTTTTGTTCAGCAATGGGAGTTCCAGGCCCAATTCTTGGCTGTAAGTCAAAGACTACTTGTAGCCTTCTGTTTTTAAATAGTGAGTGAAGCCTAGATCATACAGAGTGATATTGTGCAGTCTTGCTTTTCTGCTGATTCAAGAGCATGTTGAAGGCTGAGAGCAACCATATTTCATGAAACCAAACTTTAAAATCTGGTACATACACCAGATCAAGAATACAAAATGTCTCTCATAATGGATGAATGGCTGGAAAAACTGATGGATTTAGTCAAGATAGCTAAATTAACTGCTCCAATCAATAAAAATAGCAATAGCAATAGCACTTAGACTTATATACTGCTTCATAGTGCTTTCCAGCCCTCTCTAAGCGGTTTACAGAGTTCAGCATATTGCCCCCAACAATCTGGGTCCTCATATTACCGACCTCAGAAGGATGGAAGGCTGAGTCAACCTTGAGCCGGTGAGATTTGAACAGCTGAACTGCTGAACTAGCAGTAGCCTGCAGTGCTGCATTTAACCACTGCGCCACCTCGGCTCATAAAAGAATATATCCAACTTTGTTTCTACTTGGTAACCACTTCTGATTTTGTGCTTGAGATGGAAAAAATTAAACTCTGATTTTCAGTTATATACTGTAAGTTTGTTGTTATAGAAATGGCTAGTACATATTGAATATATAAAAGTAAAAAGATGAAGTTGTAATGTTATTATTTCATTCTAATGCACTAAAAAGGCTCGGAAGTTAATGTTTTTTTCTCCCCCCCCCCTTTATTCTACACTTCTTCTTTTTTCCTTTTCTCTTTCCCATTTTCTTACTGTTTTCATTTTCATTTTCATTTATATTTTATACTTTTGATAAGTTAAAAAAAATTATAAAAGCAAAAAGAATACACAATCTTTCTACCAGAGAGGAATGATATGTCCATATCACTTCATACATAGACAAGTTACCATTTTTTGGAATATAACTCAACATTAGAAGTGTAGTTTTGACCTAAAGGTTCTTCTTGATACATACAGTATAGTATTAATCTCTAACTAATTAGGAAATGCCAATGGACATGTCTAAAACATACATAGTAATATTCCTTTATTGCATGTAGAAAGATGACAACCAACTTTTTCCTAAACAGCCACTGAGGACTTCAATATCCCTGGAATTTTTTTTGATGATCTAATTGAGTTTTTAAATAATAAGAAACATAGTTTAAATTTCTTAAAACTCAGAAAACTCATTGGTTTTGCAATATGGGAGATATGGGAGATAATATCAAATTACTTGACATTATCCAAGTTCATTTTAGTAGCTTTTATTAGTTTTTGATAATATCAAATTATTAGTTTAGCCTCTATAAAAACTTTCTCAAATTTTCCAAGTTTCAAAGATTGCTAAAGGGGAAAGCTCAAATAAGGATTATAATAAAAGATTGAACTTATTATATTGCTATCCATTGTTTGAAGTAAAGTGTATTCCATTTGTAATTTTTGAGAAAGTTTTAAAATTATTATTACATACTAATTAAAAGTAAATATCCCATTTTCATTCAATGAATTATAGTAAATTAAGCTAGATTATGCTGAAAATTAAACTAATTTTTTGTCATTTTAAAATAAAAATCATCACACAAGACTATGTGAACCTGTATACTTGACTCCAGATTGGAACATAAACAAAATATGAACTAGCCATAATCCAATTCAATTAATAATGCCTATAGTAATACAGTCAAGAAAGCCAGAGTTTTGTTTCAAAATATAGGATCCATTCAAAGATTGGGCTACGTCAGTCTATGACATTGACAGAACGTTCCATTCACATGTTAATCTATTAATGAGGCTGAAGAAGTGATCCAGCCCTCATTAAAAAAAGATGCACACATTTGAAAGCTTGGATCAAAGGCAGAGAGGGATCGATATTTCCTGATTAACTTGATATAATTTAATTTAAATATTTAGACAATCGCCTTATCTTTTAGGCTACTTTTAGAGGAAACATTACATTAAAAAACCAAGCTCCTTATACTCGGCTACATCCTGAAGGACATGTCAATAAATTCCTACAGGCTAGATAACTTGGCCTACATTAAGATGAGCAAAACTTGCTGGGCATACCTCTTGCTATTAGCAAAGGGATAGATAGGTAGATAGATAGATAGATAGATAGATAGATAGATAGATAGATAGATAGATAGATAGATAGATAGATAGATAGATAGATAGATGATAGACAGACAGATGTTAGGTAGAGATGATATAAATAAATAAATAAATAATATATATGTGTGTGTGTGTGTATGTATGTATGTGTATGTATATATATGTATGTATGTATGTATACACACACACACACATTTTACTGTCATTCCCCAAAGAGCTAGATATAACAGAGCTATGCTGGTGATCTGTTAGAATTGCACAATAGCATCAAACTGCTTAGACAGCAATCCTGGAAATGCTTTAACTCACTGGTCCTTTCTAATTCATGGCAAAACTGGAATAGTGAAACAGTAGAACAATGGGACTAACCCTCAACCTCCATTAGTTTCTGAGAAGAACGTGGAAGCATCTGGAACTCAAAATATATTGCCTATAGAGGCAATTGTAGGGTCTCCTGCTTGGGCAGGGGGTTGGACTAGATGACCTGTAAGGTCCCTTCCAACTCTGTTAATCTGTTAATCTGTTAATCTGTAATCTATATAAAGAAAAGAAAGGAAGGGAAATCTTGAATAACAGTGGTGCTTGTGATTCACTTCCCTGCAAGATTCCAATCTTTTTCAAAAAAAATATTCAACTCATGTTATGACAGAATGGGGTCTAGGTGAGAGACCCATGAAAGAAGAAAAAGATGAGAGAGTCCTGAAGCCAGACAACACATAACTATGACAGGAAGTTTCTCCTGTCAGTTAATATTATACAAATAGAGAGATCAGCAAAACCGGAAGAATCAAACACTTCGCTTCTCAGACTTCATGCAGACAAAAATCAGAACAGACATAATGGAGCAAGAATAAGGACCAGAAATGGGGACAGAGAATTTTGTTTGGAGTTATTTTCAGATTGCTCAAAGTTGAATTTATAGCACTTCAGTTCAGTAGAGAGGAACAGTTTTTCATGTAGTCAGAATCACTGTATGTTGGTAGATTTATGCCAAAATGCTGCTGTTCTGGTGTTTGTTATGAAGTTTGAAATGATGTTGACGATTCTCATTTAGGGAATTTTCATTAACTTTCAATCTTAAGTAGTGATTCTACAGAACTAATCCGTCTTCAGTGATGTTTCTAACCCTGAATTACTTTGAACAAATGACTGATGGTTCTTTAGTGGGTGGCCTCTTTCCACACAAAGCCATTAAATATGCCAGCAGTGTTCAATTTTGTGCAGTTATTAGTAGAGATTGATAGATGAGAAAGCTGTAAGTATATTTTGCAATTATGTTCTCCAGCAGGTAGTAATGGATATAAGGATGTATCATTACATTCCTAATGGAATAATTCTGGAAACAGGCCTAAGACTAAGATTATTCTCATTATAGCTTGCCAAATAGCTAAGTGCTGGCTGCCTTGCAATGATCAACATTAGTACTTTTTCCCTTGGAAAAGTTTTTGCTTTTGCAAGCTACCTAGCAGGTAGAAATTCAACTGTTCAGCTTATCCTGGCAATAATGCAGACCTCAAAAGGATGCACCGGTAATATCTCTATTCAGGCTGTCATATGTAGAAGGAAGAAAAGCCATTTTAAAGAAAATTAAAAGCCTATATTCAAAGCAGCTGAGGGATGGAAATTTCTGGAGCCCTGCTAATCACTAAGGTCAGTGATTTGGTCATTAGCTGGGTGCCACTGAGTTTAGCTCAGTTTCTGGTGACTATATGAACACATCAACTTGACTTAAATAGTTATTTCAAGGACACCCCAGCCATCTTTTATTCCATCCATTTATCTTCTTCATTTTTCTATCCCTCAGATTTGCAAACTTTTTTTTGCTTATATTATTTCCAGGATGATAAAGGGTCTGGAAAATAAAACATACGAAGATCGATTGCAGAAACTGAGCTTGGCCAGTCTAGTGAAGAGAAGGACCAGGTGTGACATGATAGCAGTGTTCCAATACTTGAGGGGATGTCACAGAGAGGAGGGGATCAGGCTGTTCTCTATGGCACCAGAAAGCCAAACAAGGAATAACGGATGGAAGTTGACCAAGGAGAGATTCAACCTGGAAGTGAGGAGAAACTTTCTAACGGTGAGAGCGATCAACCAGTGGAACAGCTTGCCACCAGAGAGCCCCAACACTTGCGACCTTCAAGGAGAGACTGGACTGCCACCTGTCTCAAATGGTGTAGGAACTCCTGCTTCAACAGGGGGTTGGACTAGATGACCTACAAGGTCCCTTCCAACTCTAATAATAAATCTAAATCTAAATCTACTAGTCTTCATCTCAGGGGAACACCTTTGTTTGGGCCAGGTCTAACATATTTTTCATGCAGTCCATGGTACTGTAAGTAACTGCCTATAATCCAAAATGTAAAGTTATCTATTTCACTTTTGTCTCTGTCCAGTTTCAGGACAGATGAGCTTTGGAGGAATGATGAATGAGTTATATTAAGAAAGTATTGGAGTGTGTTCATTTATGGTTTCTCACTTGACTGTCCTTTGCTTCAGGATAATACCCTAGTCTGCCCCAGGATAATACCCTAGATCTCCAAAGAGAGGAGGTAAGAATTTTATGATTTTTTCCCCTGGAGATTCTGCCCAAATCATTTATCTTGCCTTCCCCATTCCCTGTACATTTTGGAAGTATTTTGGGTGGCTTCCAGGTGGAATGTTTAGTGCAAATGTGCATTGTCAATTACAATAATTTAATTTGAATGATTTTGAGCTTCCCTAGTGAGTACAGCCTACATTTGCTCACTCCTGGATCAGCCCATTTGTTATGTACACCATTAGTTTAAAATATTAAATAAAATATGTATATGTGTACATGAATTATGTACACTGGAGTTCAAAATAAAAGTTTGAAATCAGCTGCCTGCTAACAACAAAAAAACACCAAATCCATTTCCACACTTATAGTATAAATAATATTCTGTTCTATACAAGAGATTTTCTTCAAATAATATCCACATATTTTTATATAAGAATTTTATTTCAAATGATGTTCACATATTTTTATACAAGAATAAGGTTCTGAGCAGAGGGATAAAACCACAAAGCTGTCTTTAGGGACTTTCCCTTGACATGTTAATAAGTCCTTGGTGCTCTCTGCAGCACTGATGTTAACCTAGTTTGGTAATGAAATGTCTGCAAGAAAATCACGAAACTCAGAGAGCAACAAGAACCCTACAGTCCAAGACTGAGTCACAAATATTCTCTTCTATCAGTACTTTAATTCAGTGTTTGTCAAACAGGGGCCATATGGCCTCCTGTAGCTCCTAGGATATTTCAAGAAAGACACAGGTGAAAATATGTAATGGGGGACTACAGCATATGCAGAAGGGGCCACAGAAAAGCCAAGTGTATTATACTGCAAATATTGTTGATGCCAGAAAACATGCCAGTTACTGCCCCATGCCTGTACCCAGTAATAAAACCTGGACAGGGAGGCCTTAGGAGAAAAACACAATCAAGACAAGGCTTGGGCAAAAAAAGAAAAAAAGTGAAAACAGTGTCTTAGTTGACTTTTTGAATCCCATTACTAAAGGTATTGAGGGAGGGGGTTGCAAAATAAAAAAATATTTCGTTGTTACAAGGATGGAAATGATTATCAGTGGTGGGTTCCTGCCGGAGCTGTCCAGTGCGTAGCTCCGGTAGGGCTGATTGCGTAATTTGCGCACGACCGCTCCAGAGCTGTCTTCGCTGGTCTGTCGCGCGCGTTGCCATCTTTTTGTGAGAATTTTTGGGTGATTTTGCTTCTGCGCATGCGCGGAAGCAAAATTGCGCCAAAATCTCATGAGGGGACGCATGTGTGTGTGAGAGATTTTGGTGAGATTTTGCTTCTGCGCATGCGCGGAAGCAAACTCGCACCGAAATCTCACGCACGCGTCCCCTTGCAAGATTTCGGCGAGATTTTGCTACTGCGCATGCGCAGAAACAAAATTGTGCGAGGGGGCGCACACGCATAGCGAGAGCGCACGTGCCCAAAACATGGAGATGTGCGCGCAGCGCACTGGCACCAGTAAGCGAGCAACCCACCCCTGATGATTATGTTATGATGAATGAATTGGCCTGTGTTTATTAAACATTTTCAAATTCAAATTGATTGCATATTTTTAAAGGCACCCTTAAAGAAAAGCCTCTCACTTTGATAACTGCTTTCATGGGAGTAAACATGAAACAAAAAAAGCAAAAGAAACTGAGAAAGGCTTCCTAAGTCTGAGAAAATTATTTCCTTTCCTTTTCATTATTGTGGATTGGAGATGGCAGATTTTGGTTTTGAAATTGTCCTAAAGCACAGACAAAGTTTTCTAGATTGTAAGTACTGCATGCCTATTCTACATGTCAGGCTTCTTCAAATTAAACAGTACTTCAACACTTATGTAATATAATTCCCTGTGGGCATTTTAAAAATGACATTAAAGGGTAATGTGACAATTAAGCATCATGTAGATTTACTAAATGAGAATAGAGATTGTGTGTACCTGTTCAGCATTGTTAGATAATTTCCTAAAATTTCCAGATGACATAGTTATGCATAGACTCTGTATGTATGAATTACATTCCTAGTTAGTCCTGAAATTCATTAAGTGATTTTCTCTAATCACTTTCTTTTTAATTGGATTCAAGGAACCGGTGATCTTCTATTTGTTTTACACTAATATTCTTACAATATTTTTTATTAAAGTTTACAAATACAAAAATTAAAAACTAATAAAAACTAAAGAAAATATAAAAAGTAAAGAAAAAAATTATATAAAAGATGATTCCCCCTTCCCTCCAGACAACTATACACCATTTGGATAATTTTTGGATATCTTCTCTAGCACTTCAATAAATAAAAAAATCTTCTTGCCATATCAATAATCAAATTGCAAAAGCATATCATTCAGGCCTAATCAGCAACAGTGCTGATTGTGGGAAATTTCCCTCTTTTGAATGACTACTAGTGATGTTACCATCTGCCATTTTAAAGAAGGAAGGGAATTTCATGTTGTTCTACTGAAATATAAAGGAAGTGTGAGTGAATATATAACACCAAAGTTTGATGCTTGTCTCCTGTATTTCATTAAAAAAAGGTCATCCAACATGTGATATACCAATGTAGCAGGGGTGGGTTGCTCACTTACCTCGCTGCCGGAGCCATGTGCGTGCATCTCCACGCTTTGGGGGGGCGCACTCACTACACGCGCGCGCCCCCTCACACAATTTTGCTTCTGCGCATGCGCGGGAGCAAAATCGCACCAAAATCTCATGAGGGGGCGCGTGCGCATACGAGATTTCGGCACGATTTTGCTTCCGCGCATGCGGGGAGGCAAAATCACACCAAAATCTCGCACACGCGTGCGTCCCCTCACAAGATTTCGGCGCAATTTTGCTTCTGCGCATGCGCAGAAGCAAAATTGCCCGAAAATCACTGAAAATCACCGAAAAAAAAGGGAGACGCGCCGGCAGAGAGGGCTCCGGAGCGGTTGCACAATCTGCCGCTCCCTACCAGGCAGCTCCAGCAGGAACCCACCTGTGCAATGTAGGGTGGGGGTGGGGAAAACAGAAGTGAAACAACCTCTGTAGTTCAATCAATTCAATTACATGGATAACTATAGCCAATTTGGTGATGACTTCATTCAACAATCAAGCCTGATTGGGCCAAATACATACATCTCACAAAGTTTGTTCCTTTCCTCAAAGTTAAGTTCTCATTATGCAGATTCCAAAGGTTTGTCATTCTACAGTCAAAACACATTTCTGAAGACCTCCATAAAAAAGTAACTTATGCCTATCAGTCAGAGAAAGATTCCAAAATTACTTCTAAAGTTCTGGTGCTCCATTGATCTGCAGCCAGAGATGTAGTCGGAAATAGAATGTGGGACAATAGTAAATCTTCCCTTGCATCCTGACTGTGAACATGTGTTATATATAACTTCCTGGCTGGTAGGATTCAGGCAACAGATTGCTGGCTTGCAGTATTTAGTCTCTTGATCAGGGTGTCAGGATTCCAAGTAACACCCCCAACAAAAGAAAACGCCGAGCAGTGGTGGGTTGCTGTCAGTTTGGACCGGTTTGCCCGAACCGGTGGCGTAAATTTGCTCCCGCTCGCCGAACTGGCAGTGATGGCCGGCTGTCCACGCCCCCAAACCTGTCCTCTGGTCACTGGGTCTGGAAAGTGGCTGGCAAAGAATCCTTCTGCGCATGTGCAGTTCATTTCCCTGTGGCATAGGTGCGCACAAGAGTGAAGCAACCACGCGCGCTCAAAATATGCACTTCCGTTGTGATGTGAACCATTAGGGAAAGTAAGTGGAACCCACCCCTGACTCTGAGGCTTGAGTTTTCTCAAAGTTCCATTTTATTAGAGATGTCATATTGGCACATCTGGGAAAACCCTAATCTGAAAGCTTCTGGGTTTTCCCCACCCAAAAGAAAGTCCAAGTTCCTGCCCCAGCACCCACATGTCCATCACATTGTCCAATCAATGCACCGTCCTGACCGGAGATGCCTCCCAGCCACACCCCTCCAGGTTCAGGGCAGAATATCAATGTACAGTCGGTTTATCCTTGACTCTAGGAGAAAGGAATGTTATTATGACTATATATCTCCCCAGCTCCATCCAATCCCCCCTCCCAGTTTCCCACAGCACCAAATGTGGCAGGCCTGAAGATCCAAAGCCAAAAATGGTTTCCAGGCCTGACACAGGGAGCCTAACTGCCATAGAATAGCATGGTATACTTGGAATAAAACTGGATTTTGCTCATGCTTGTAGGGTACTGATCGATGTGTCAAAATTGATTAGTATATCCTAGTATGTCCACATCAAAATTCAGCCCTAAAGTCCATAGAAATGGATAGAAGCTATAGAAAACTGTCAAATGATATTGATCTGAAACAGTTTGCTATGGAGAAATCCACCAAAAATCCAGTAAAGTGATATGAAAGGTTAATCATCAATTTGAGGAAGTCTTTGATTGCAATTATTGCAGATAAGGTGGTGCAGCCAGTTTTTGCATTAAATTATTATTGCAATTCTTTTTTTCATGGCTCATTGTGGTGAGGTGTTGAGAAACCCAGCTGTGTATATTAAAGGAACGAAAGGAGTCCCTGCGGATTTTACTCTAGTCATTGCCGACTAAAGCGGGCGGAGCTCATCTCCATTTCAGGGCCATCAGCCAGAAGTGTCCAAAGACAATTCTGTGGTCATGTGGCCAGCATGACATTGCAGAGCCCCATTTCCTCCCCACCGAAGTGGTACCTATTTATCTACTCGCATTCGCATGCTTTCAAACTGCTAGGTGGGCAGGAAATAGGCAAAGACGGGGGCTTACCCCATTGTACAATGCTTGAGTCTCGAACCTGGGCTGTCAGCTTTCCAGCCAACAAGCTCAGCATCTTAACCACTGAGCCATTGCACCGTCCAAGTATATGCCTTAGTGTATATTAAAAATGCATGGAATTCATGTGATTTAACCCTGGGAGACACAAATGTTGAACTATACACGTCACTGGTATATTAAAAATTGTGTATGTTCTAGGGATTTACTAAGTGGCCTTGCATATCACACTAAGCCATGGTTTGCTTAACTATCATTTATAGTAAACAAAAAATGGCTGGCTTCATACAACGTGCTAAGCCATAAGCCATGCCTTATTTAACATTATTAGTACTGAACACATTATTAGTCTTATCCAGCATGCTAAGCCAAAGCCATACCAAGCAAATTACATTATAATAAAGTTTCTACTTAATAGAATAATGGAGGGAACAATATCTACTAAAGCCAAATGCCCGTTAAATCGGAAGGGAAATTTTCTCATGTTGGGCCTCAGTACTACAACTGAGGCAAATAAGGTCTATTATTGTCACAGGCAGCTGGTCTAGCAGACATAAACCATACAGATAATGACAGCAAGTGGGGGAAAGGGTGTTGCAAGCCTTCCCAGAACAGCAATATGGAATTGCAGAATGTTTAGTTTTAGCACCAAGTTGAGCAGCTAGGGTGTTTTTGGTTTTTTTTGCCACATTTTCCAAGTTAGATTTTGTCTATTTCATTCAAAGACAGATAAACTGAACCCAGTTAAATGGAGGGTTTCCTGTATAACTTAATGTATTGCATGAAACCTATCACAGGCTGGCAGCATTAGAACCTGGCAAAATCTAATACACATTATTGGAAAAAAGAGACTGAATTCAAGGTTCCAAATGAGTGGGGGGGAAGACTCCATAAAATGTTATAATCGTCATTTTATCTCGGTAGAGCACCATCCAAGACTTCCAAATTAGCCCTTGCGTCAAATTCTGAAATGCATACTTACAACTATTTATATTTCTCTTGTGATTTCATGATGCTACATTGTGAATTCTCATTATTGTATCACTGAAACATGATGGAATAACCAACTGAAACAATATTGCTCTCTGGGGTTGAAGTGCAGAATTACAGCCCAATGAGAATTAGAGAGAGAAAATCTTGCGATTATTTAGCTTGATGAACAAACTTGTATGATTTTCTGGATGGTTCTGTATTTGCCTTCTCTAACCTGAATCCGTCCAGATATGTTAGGGGTCTTAAGTCCCAGAATTACCAATACATCCAATGGGCATCAGGTTGAAGAAGTCTATGGTGACTGAGCTAGTTAACTGTTCTGAAAGATGAAGAAAATGCTCAGCTCAAGATTTTAGCCAAACAAAAGGCCAGATTAGTAATTTGAGCAGCAAGCCTTATGGCCTCTTGTGAATCAAGGACTGACTACCTGTAACTTCTGTGTGATGACTTTGCGTTTGAAATATAAGCATGACATTGAATGATTAACTTTTTTTTTCAGGAATAAAAATTTTAGTTTATTTCATTGGATTTCCTACTCTGTACATCCCATGCAAACATCCCACTTACCAAAAATCTTTGAATTTTATAAAGTCAGTAAGTACATTTCCCTATTCTCTTCTCTTTTTTAATGCCTTCAAGGAGACTAAAACCTTCTGATTTGGAACAAGCTCCCCATTCTCTGGGAAAAATTGACTACTTCAAACTAGCAGGTGTCAAATTTATTAAAACAAAAGCCTTCATTCCCTTATAGAGTGGAGAAGTAGTCAGGGACTGCAGGCTAGGATTGGGGAGCAAGGCCAAAGCTAAAAGCCATAACAAATAGGAATAAAAGCCATAACAAATTTTCATTCCTGTTATTCATCTAGTCTTTTCTATCCAACTTTCAAAATCAGTGGGAGAAGCTGGATCTCCTTAAGAACTGTGCGATTCACTTAACTGCAGTGATTTGTTTAATCAGGTCATAAATTCCGATATGACTTATAACACCTTGCTTAGCAATGGAAATTATTGTCCCAATTGTAGTCATAAACCGAGGGCTATTCAGTATGTTTTTCCATATGCTCAGAAGCACATATTTTAACCAGGGCTCCTGATGAGTTTAAATCCCAACCAATTCTAGGAGACTCTCATACAGCACTAAAGGGCTGCAGCCTTTGGAAGCTCATGTAGTCTTGCTTTATGTATGATAAATGCTGTGAGATTATAAATATACACTGTAATAATGGAAAGACCCTGATATATTCACAATACAGAATGGCTGGTGAAGATGACAAAGTTTGCAGATATGGTAAAATTGGCTTGTCTGATTAGAAAAATGATAATAACCAAATTTATTAGTAACTGGAAACCCCCTCTGGGTTTTTTGCTGGAAAAAAAGAGAGAAAAAAATGAAGTTGTTATTTATGGGTTTGATGATCAGAAAGAGTAAATTATGCAAAGAAGGACATTATAATCTTAGAAAGAGAGGGGATAAAAATAAATGAATTTGTAACTGCTATTAAGATTGGAAGCTTCTTTCTTTCTTTCTTTCTATTTTCTAATTCTTTCTTTGCATCTTTTTTATTTATTACTTTACTTTTTGTTTCAAAATCTACATTGTTTTTATTCTTTTAGAAATTTCTTTAATAATATATTAAACACACACACATGGAAGCTCACATATCAATTATATTGATTTAAGTAGTATACATTTTACCTTTCTCTTATAACTCCATTTTGCAGATTGTCACAGCAAACTTTACAGAAAAGGATTAGCTGCAGTCTCTATTGCAACTGTATGGAGAGGTAAACACTGTCTTGTGAAAAATAATAATCAATTTCCTTATCAATTTTGATTAAGATCTGCTACTTTTTCTTTACTGTTTGGTGCCCCCTAGTGAGACTGCACACTCGGTTCTCTGTGAATGGGACGGGTGTTTTGGTTATTTCCAGAAAACTGTCCTTTCTGTTGCCTAATGCTTCTCATTCCTCAATTAGAAAGCAGCAAGGATTAAATGGGCTATTCTGAAAAATGCTAGATCTGTAAACATACAAGGAAACGATAGTTGTCCTTCCTGGTCAAGAGTGTACACTTGTCAACCAGTAAAGAATGCAAACCAATTTTATGTTGAAATACAAATCCCTTCTCCTTCTGTAAAAAAAGTAAGCAATCTACATTGCTGGCACTTCTGTGCTTGTCAATGAGAAAAAAACTTGCTTTATAAAAGACTTCTGCTGTCATATGGCTATATGTCTTTGGATCCAGTCATGATGTTCAACCATGACATAAACATATCAGGGACTGGAAGGTGTGGTGAGGCCTGTATCTCCTCATTATTACACACACCTAACAAGGAAACCCAGCACAATGGAATGCTGCCACCAGCTACAACACTCACTGCTTGAACATGCGATTTCTTGAGCACTTAAATACTCACAACCAGAACTGGGACAATCTGGAATTTATAATCTTAGGAACAGCAGCATATATTCAACACAAGGCTTCATATTTCCAGTTTATATTATAAAATACAAAAATACAAAAGCAAATATTAGGAAAAATAACGGAGGAAAAGGAGAAAGGAAAAGTGTAGGAAAAAAGAAAGAAAAAAAAGGTGTTGATTTCCCACTCCCTCTGGTGCAGTAAAATAAAACAGTAACATCAAACCTCAATTTTTTTACTTTTACATAATAGTAATAGCCATAATAGCCATTTCTATAACAACAAATCTATCTAAATCAGTACAATCCAAAATCAAAATTTCATTTTTTCCCCACCTCAAGCAGTTTCCAGTTCAACATGAGACCATCCAGTCCATCCTCGTCGAATCTGTGACCCTGTTTGAAAGTAGTTATATATTGCCCGCCTTTTCTAATCTGGGTGACTATTTATTTATATATTTAGCTTTATTAAAATTTTAAACAGAAGAGACAAACTAACAAACTAATATGTGGAATAAAAAAAGAAGACAGAAAAGAGAAAGAAAAAAAAGAAAAGGGCAGAAAAAATATTGAAAATATAAAGTACCTACACACACACACACACACACACACACACACTTGCCTTTTACTCTATGGCAGTGATGGCGAACCTATGGCATGCGTGCCACAGGTGGCACGTGGAGCCATATCTGCCGGCACGTGAGCCGTTGCCCTAACTCAGCTCCAGTGCGCATGTGCGCGCCAGCCAGCTGATTTTTGGCTTGCGCAGAGGCTCTGGGTGGGCGTTTTCAGCCTTGGGGGGGGGGGTAGGAGAAGCTGTTTTCATCCTCCCCAGGCTCCAAGAAAACCTCTGGAGCCTGGGGAGGGCAAAAAATGGGCCTACCAGGCCCACCCGAAGTCGGGAAATGGAGCGAGGGGATCGTGCACGCATGCACGGGGGGGTGGGGCAGCACAAGGGGATCACATGCGCATGGGCAGGGGGGCATTGAATTATGGGTGTGGGCACTCGCATGTGCACAATAGTGTGTGCGTGCGTGCTTTTGGCACCCGAGGGAAAAAAGGTTCGCCATCACTGCTCTATGGTTTCAGCATGACTTTCATATTTTATGACCTATTTTTTCTAATCATCAAAGCCATAAATCATAAGTTAATTTTTTTTGTTCCATGCAAAAAGTCTAGGGGGGGGGGGCTCCAATCAACATTAAATTTATTCTTTTCTCTGACCAAACATGTCAATTTGGCCATCTCAGTAAGTATCATCATCTTCATCATCCATTCCTCCATTATAGGTAATGTCAAATCTTTCCATGTTATGCATATAATAATCTTGATCTACAACCCAAGTTTTTATCTATTCCATATTCTTGGTATGGCATATGTAATAAAATGATTTTTAAAATCTGTATTAACCTTACTTTTGTAGTACATAACATATCATGCTATCTGCATAATAACTCATAAAAAAGAGTTTTCATTTTTTATTAATTAAAAAGACCAGGAGAAAGCTTCTTGATATTATGTACAGTGTAGATGTCTCATCAGTTTTCCATTTCCCTGAGATCCTCAAGCTTGCTCATGTAGTCATCTTTTAAGGAATGGATTGGCATCAGCTCACATAATTCTCAACAATCTTTCTAGTGGCTAGATACTTTTTAATATTAAGACCACATATATGGAGGCAGTGGTGGGTTCCTACAGGTGCGGTCCACTCTATAGCACCGGTAGCGGCCCGCTGGTGACGTCACAGTACCGGTGCGGTCGGTTGCCGGTGCCTGGGTGCCGCCATTTTTTTTAAAAGTAAAGTTTTAAAAAAAATTTCTTCTGCGCATGCCCAGAATCCGAGCTTCCGGCACTGCGCATGCACTGCCTTCCTACGCCACAGTGAGTCCAAGCAGGGGAGGATGGCTGAGGGAGCGTGTGAGATGCTGAAAGAACGGGCGGCAGGAGCTATCTCCATTCCCCTCCCTTCAGCAGTCCGAGAAGCCACGCCCACCTGGTCACATGACCGGCAGCCACATCCACAAAATAAGCCACACCCACAGAGTGGTAGTAAAAAAAATTAGGAACCCGCCCCTGTATGGAGGATATCTGACCTATGCTCATCATTATCATACAAAAAAAGATAAAATTCAATGTGTGATTTACATTTAGATATTTGTTAGATTTCTATCCTGCCTTTTGTTTAGGAGCTCAATAGCCCTTACTCCTCCTATTCCACCCAACAGCAACCCAGTGTGATAAATTGGGCTGACAGAGCATGGCTGGCTCACTTCATCCAAAGAGGTTTTGGCTAAGAATGGACTTGACCCTGGGTCTTCTGCGTGTCAGTCCAACATTTTAACCACTACATCATACTGATTCTTAATGTCATTATGATTTCTCCACATAGCGTTTGGGGAATGGGGGGTGGTGGTCCAATTATGCCCGGAATATTGATTTTATGCTATACTGGAGAAATGGCTTGGAACGAAAAATAAGACACGTCATATCTGCAGTTCTATAATCATAAAACTTTTGAAGTTGAATTCATTTTTGAATGAAATGTTTATGGATAAAATCTAAAAGCTGGAATTGCTTCTAGATGTGATCTATTTGAACTGTAAGACTATGGGTACATTGTTCATCTTTTTACTGAAAATTGCCCTGTCATCATTTGATTCTTTGCCAATAAAAGTGTAATCTGGAAGTCACAAAGATGGATTGGGGACTATATGTGGCTCATAGATTACCTAGCCCTAAAATGTTTTACCTGCACAGGGGTGCATTAAAGGAAACTCTTGTTTCCTAATATATCCTGCTTGTGAATTTCATGCTTCTAAAAACTTTAAAGAGAACTGAATACACTACCTGCCTTCCTCATTTTGGTATCCTCCATTGGTGTCAAACTAGAGTTCTCAGCCAACATGGCTAGGACTGGAATGGCCATCCTGTGCTTGCTGTATTCTATTTTGTGCTATGTGATTTGCATAGAATACAGGATAAAAGAGTCATATTCAACATTGTTTTGACGCCAACATATTGCTGCATATTCTCATCTCTGCCATGTAGGTGACTCAGTTACCTTAAATACGATTAGCTTGTCTATGAAGCAATTCCATAAACTGTGGGGTTTGTATTCAAGATTCTTTCTCTTTGTTCTTTTTCATCTCAGATACCAAAATCATGCTCCGTTTCTAACTCTACAATGCTTAAGAAAAACACATGGTTGGAGCAACAATTCACAGTGCCTTGTAATTAATTATATTTTTTGAGGCCTTGCTCCATGACCAAAATAAATATTCATCCATACAAGAGCTGTCAAAAACTAAACCAGAATAAAAATTTCTGCCCCCGTTGCCAGTCCCTATCCTGATCCTGAGTTCTGGCTTGGTGTTGAATGTGCAAGCTCTGACTTACACGTCAGGTGTGATTTACACATCAGGTATGCTGGTTCGTTCTGTCTCTGTACTACTTCTGAACTTCTGCTTTTTCCCCCTTCCAATTAATCATGTCCGATTCCAAGAGACTGTCTTTGTTGCTCTTCTCTGCACTCATCTTTGTTGCTCTTCTCTGCACTCTTTCTAAAGGATGTTGAGACTCTAGAAAGAGTGCAGAGAAGAGCAACAAAGATGATTAGGGGACTGGAGGCTAAAACATATGAAGAACGGTTGCAGGAACTGGGTATGTCTAGTTTAATGAAAAGAAGGATCAGGGGAGACATGATAGCAGTGTTCCAATATCTCAGGGATTGCCACAAAGAAGAGGGAGTCAAACTATTCTCCAAAGCACCTGAAGGTGGAACAAGAAGTAATGGGTGGAAACTAAACAAGGAGAGAAGTAACTTAGAACTAAGGAGAAATTTCCTGACAGTTAGAACAATTAATCCGTGGAACAGCTTGCCTCCAGAAGTTGTGAATGCTCCAACACTGGAAGTTTTTAAGAAAATGTTGGATAACCATTTGTCTGAAGTGGTGTAGGGTTTCCTGCCTAGGCAGGGGGTTGGACTAGAAGACCTCCGAGGTCCCTTCCAACTCTGTTATTATTATTATTATTATTAAGTCTCTGCTGTTTTCCTTGGCAAGATTTTTCAGACGTGTTTGCCATTGCCTCCTTTCTATGGCCGAGAACAAGTGACTGGCTCAAGGTCCCCCAGTTGGCTTTGAGACTAAGGAGGGACTAGAACACCAGGTCTTTCAGTTTCTAGCCTTATGTTTTAACCACTATACCACACTGACTCTTTCCTGTATTTATAGAAATACATTTTGGAGAAGCTTTCCAGACCTTTTCAGTCTCCTTTTTACTACCAGTGGGCTGGGCCAAGGGATAAAGCAAACTTCCTTCTCCAGCTGAGCTTCTTCAGCCACAAGAGAAGGAGAGAAAACATGGAGCCATTTTTTTTTTTTAAAATTGTTAAATAAGGCACTGCAATGTGCTTCTTTCCAGATTCTGCACTAAAGCAGAATACACTCACACACACTCATTCACAAAATGTTTGCAGTTCCTTTTGAAGTGCTCTCTCCTCCTTGACAGCTTCCTGTGTTCAACCCACACAGATAAGCTGCTTTGGTTTCATTTTCATCAGGAAGAAACAGAAGCCGCTGGGTTAAAAACCTCAAAACTCTTTGCTGCTTTTTAGTGTCTACCCATATTTTTCCAGTCAGATATACTGTAGTAGCCCTTGCTTCACACCACAGTTCCCACAGCCGTGGCTTGCTGCTTGCAGAGTTTCTTTTGACAGTGGGTTTAGTGCTGCTTCATGACTTTGCAGTTAGGGAAGTTCACAGAAGCTGATGACCAATCCAAGTTGTTAATCAGTGGATGAGAGGCTGGGGGAGCAGTGTGAGGGGAAGGGGAAAGCTGGCTTTCTGTCAACCCTTCGAGGTAGACCAGACTTGAACATCAAAGTCGTGAATAGAAAACTACTTTTAAAATAGGGCTACAATAACAAAATCTTGCAACTCTGAATGTGCCTCCACCCTCCTTTATCCCAAAAAGAATTAGGGAGGGTCAGGTCTCAAATTCCATTCCTGCTTTGGACTCAGATTGCTCTTACTGTATTGTTGCCTTGCCTGTGGTTCTTCCTCCACTTCCTTGAGGTTATTGTCACAACTTATTGCGCTCTCTTCAGACACAGCCAGGTATCTGTATTGTCCCCCAACCTCTAATCAACTCTTTGGTGGGCTACATAAGGCTGCCTGGTACTGTGGGGGCCAACAAATGCAGGGAGGGAGGAAGAACAGCAGGCAGAGGCAAAATATATTCATACCAGTCTGAAGTGGCCAACAGCGATTGTTATACCTTGAAATGGGTTGCTGTCAGCTTAAATGATAAAACAGTGCTTTAAAACTGGAGCAGCTAAAGATGCTTATGAGCGAGGGATGAGTTGAAGGCAATGTCATGGAATTGCAACAGAATAAAAAGAAGAATGGGGCAAGTTTATATGTTAGTTTGGAACAAGTAGGGAAAAGAAATTGGTAACAGAAATTAAGGCTACTATTTCTGGACTGTGTCAGAGAGAAAATCTACTTATCTACTAAATGTCAACATTGATACCTTGGCTGTAAAAATCTGGATGACCATTCATGGCAGCAAAAGATTGGCTTTCTGTATTTTCTTGAAGCCATCCACCTAGTTGAGTGGACTTCTGCATCCCAGAAGTCCTACTAATTAGCCCTACTAATACATTCTTGCAAACTCTTCCTCTTCTCCAGATTTCATAACCTTCAAGACAGAAGATACTGAATTCCTGGAAAAGTTTTGCAATGTACATGTAATGCTTTCTGGTGACTGAGAATCACTTTGGTATTGGATGGATGCCATTGCTGTCAAGATATAACTTCTCTATCTGATATCTTTGACATGTATAATGTGAGTGACTCAGTGGCCATGAAGCATTTATACTGGCTAGCTTAAGACAACATGAAATTTCTTTCCACACAATAATTTATTTTGTTTTAAGATTGTGAACTTCTCTCTTAACTACCGATACTACATTGTACTGGAAGCAAATCTCATGTAAATAATTTCTAATGAAACTTGAGCGTTGATAAAGGTGAGCAGGAAATGGTGTGTGTGTATGTATGTATGTATCTGTATATATACAGTATATACACACACACAATGTTCTGCATGCATGCATATTTATAATAATAATAATAACAACAGAGTTGGAAGGGACCTTGGAGGTCTTCTAGTCCAACCCCCTGCCTAGGCAGGAAACCCTACACTACTTCAGACAAATGGTTATCCAACATCTTCTTAAAAACTTCCAGTGTTGGAGCATTCACAACTTCTGGAGGCAAGCTGTTCCACAGATTAATTGTTCTAACTCTCAGGAAATTTCTCCTTAGTTCTAAGTAACTAACATGCATTTGTGCTCGCGCACGCACACACACACATATCATGTTTCAAAGTTGGAACAAAATCATTAGATATTAGAAATTCAATCAAACTATTTTGGGTCACTGTAGATTAGCAGAAACAAAACCTAGAATGTTTTGGTTGTTGCCCCTTGACTTTAAAGAAAGTAAGGGGCATCCCAGGTATGGCTTGAGTGTGCATGTCAACCCCTTCTTCCCTATATCTAATCAATAACTTCCAGCATGGAATAAGCCTTTGGTTACCCTAGCTATCATAACTTGGCTATCTTGGCTTTCCCCACTATCTTTCCAAATAATTTTTGGCTGGAATTATTACATTTAATCTTACCCCCCCCCCAGAAGTCCTATTTACTCAGTTTATGGGGCAAAGCATTCAAAACAGAGATTTCAGTTCATGCATCTATCACCCCCAAATCAGCTGTTTTTGTGCATGGACTGGTTCATGCACAGAACATTGTGCACATCTCTGTGCTGTTGTATTTCCTTAATGATGTTAGCAGTTCAAATGATATTTCATATAGTATAAACTTAAAAAATATATTCTGCTAATAAGCTGAAAAATAAATGTTTTCCAGAGGCAATATAATTTGTCCAAGAGGAAAAGCAAATTGCACAAAGTTGCAATTTGGAAAAAAAAAAGGATAAACGACATAATAATTTACATGGTTAAGGATAGCAGTGATCTCTGCTTCTGTGAAGTGGATGCCATATATGATGTGGTTTCATGCCCTCTTGGTTACAGAAAATATGAAAAGGAGAGGGGAGAGCAGTAATTAACGCTCTCCCTGATGTCTTCCTACTTCATTCTGTCTCTGTGGTGTGGAGTAAGAACATGCAGTTGCATCTCTCCCTTTGTTATGCATGGTAGAACAAGCCATGTAGGAACCCCAGAGACCCCCAACGCTTATTGCTCACTGGAGGATTTGTTTCTCTGAAATAATGGAATCAGGCATCTGGGCTTTCTAATAAACATATGTATTACCATATTAATACTATATTGTATATTCTGTTGTGCAGTGTTCATAAATAAGGCAGTTACTCCAACACAGTGTTTCTCAACCTTGGCAACTTTAAGAAGTATGGATTCCAACTCCCAGAATTCCTCAGCTAGCTTTGTGAAGAACACTGCTCTAACATGTAGATTTTCATATTATTTAATTTTCTTCAATGCTCTTTATGAATTCGGATTTATTCTATATTCCATCTTCACCTTATAAAAGCAAAAATCACCTTCCAAATTCTCTTTTTCTCTCTTCAGTTTTTCAAATGATCCCTAGCAGATGCCAGGTTGCTTATAGATAAATGGGGTCTGATTAATTGTCTCTTATCTTTGAAGTCCAGTTCTGAGGCTCATTTTCCCCCCACAGTTACACATGGCTGAGCAGGCTAATTTGCTGCCTTTGGGATGTGCTTTGTTCCTTCCAGAATTCATTCTCACCTCTTGGCCTTTCTTTGACACCCACCCTGCTTGTTCTGTTGTTCATGTTTCTTCTCTTCATGGGCATTGATTACAGATAAACACTTGACAGAGAACAGGGTGCTTTGCTCAGTAGAGTTATTAACTCGTCAATATTTTCACTTGTGACATTAGAGACATTTGAAACAAAGGGCTAAAGTAGATTCAAGCTTATTAACTGAAATCAGAATGACTTTTCTTTTTTATGAAATAGACTTTTCCCTGCAAATCTTGCTTTGGACAATAGTGGGAAAAATCAAATTTACAACCTCATTAAATGGATCGAGCCTTCTCATTATAAGAAAATAATGAAGATAGTACCAACTATCATAGTTTTTGTCACCAAAATATTAAAACATTTAGGTCATTTCCATGCCTCTCTCTGCATTTATCAGAAAGCAATGTGAATCTGGCCTGTTGTCCTATTTACTTAAGTAGACTCGAAATACAGACAACACACATGGAATTCTGTGAGTCAATCAATGCAGCTAACTAATACAGTGCATAGAATGTACAGTAATCCTAAACCTACAATACTTACTGGAGTAGCAAATACCCATTCATTATCCCTCCATTCAAAAAGAAATGCAATAGATTGTTAATGCCATCAGTATCCATGATTTTAACACCTGTGTTTGTGAATCTTATGGGCTGCAAAAACTTTTTATGAAAGCAAGCTTTGAAATGAAAGGTTGATTATTAAACAATAAAATATGAAAAGCAAAGCACATTGAAATACACCCTATGGCTTGCCAACTTGCATTTAAAGGCCCCAAAGAGCTGTGGCTCCAAATTGCTATTAGCATGTTGGTCATTTTGTCATCAGGTGCTTTTTCTAATAACAGTGACCATAATTGCATGTTGCTATGGCAGCTGGATGGGAGAGGAGGTAAATTTTAAACATATAAGAACAGACAAACTCCGGAAACAAGACACAGGATCTATGTCCTCCTGGATCCACAGCTGTCCTTAGAGGACCATCTGACAGCTGTGACCAGGGCAGCCTTTTATCAGGTCCGCCTGATACGCCAGTTGCGGCCCTTTCTGGATCGGGATTCCCTGTGCACAGTCACCCATGCCCTGGTCACGTCGCGTCTGGACTACTGTAATGCTCTCTACATGGGGCTCCCCATGAAGAGCACCCGGAGGCTCCAACTGATCCAGAATGCGGCCGCGCGGGTGGTTTCGGGGGCTAATTGGCGCTCCCATATAACACCCCTCCTGCGCGAGCTGCACTGGCTTCCGGTGGTCTACCGGGTGCGCTTCAAGGTGCTTGTTACTACCTTTAAAGCGCTCCATGGCATTGGACCTAGGTATCTCCGAGACCGCCTGCTGCCACAAACTGCCTCCCATCGACCAGTGCGCTCCCACAGAGAGGGCCTCCTCGGGGTGCCATCAGCCAAGCAGTGTAGGCTGGTGACGCCCAGGGGGAGGGCCTTCTCTGTGGCAGCACCCACCCTCTGGAATCAGCTCCCTCCAGACTTAAGAACAATTCACGACCTGTCCACCTTCCGCCGTGCCCTCAAGACACATTATTTTTATCAAGCCGGGCTGGCGTGAAAAAGTTTTTGGGGTTTTTAAAATTTTAAGATTTTACTAAATTTTAATTGTATTAAATTAGGGCCATATTGAATATTTTATTTTAAATGTATTTTAATGTTTTTTACTTGGCTTAAATGTATTTTAATGTTTTTTACTTGGCTGTTCACTGCCCTGAGTCCCCTGGAGAAGGGCGGTATATAAATTTAATAAATAAATAAATAAATAAATAAATATGAAGCATGGAGAGTATGGCAGACCACTCAGAGTGAGACAAGAGCTTCTGCTAATGGGAAAACAGACTGCTTCCTAAGTATGCAAAACCACAGCCAATCAGAGAAAAATGCTAGCTTTGCAGCCGCTTCCGGTAAACTAAACAGGGTCAAAACGACAGTACATTGACTTGGCTCCCTAAAACAGGCAAAAATATAAGATTCATCAGGTCCCTAGCCAATGCTAGGTCTTATAAAATACTGAAGTGGAAGTACCTTTTAGGCAGAAAGCAACTATATTCATAAACATGATAAAAAGT
Source organism: Diadophis punctatus similis (assembly GCA_023053685.1). Classification (NCBI taxonomy): domain Eukaryota; kingdom Metazoa; phylum Chordata; class Lepidosauria; order Squamata; family Dipsadidae; genus Diadophis; species Diadophis punctatus. The sequence continues at coordinate 36,247,179 of JALIGW010000003.1, read as the reverse complement.
AGAAAATATGGCCAACTACAAATTATGTTTTTTTTAAAAACAAACAAACACAATACTTAAAATAATTCTGACCCAATCATCATTCTTAGAATGATAGGGAGTCTGATGTAGTGTGAAAAAAGAGTGAAGAATAAGGAAGACATCACTATAATTACCAGTATGCATATCGTTCTATTATTATCATAGAAAGTAAGATATGCAACAAAGCCGTATGATACTAATGAAAGAATTGAGGGGCAGCTAAGATTAGAATAATCCAGCAGTTAGTAAAGTTAAAATGCTATTTTGTTTAAGTTGATGTGCCTCGCTAAATAGAATTGGAATGCTAATAATATATTTGTGGTAGGTTGGGCAGCCTTTCTGGGCTTGCAAAGCTTACCACTCTCCTTAAGGAGACCCCATATGAGTGGGTGGCACCCAGTGGTGAAATCCAATTTTTTTTACTACTGGTTCTGTGGGCGTGGTGTGGCTTGGTGGGCGTGGCTTGGTGGGCGTGGCAGGGGAAGGATACTGCAAAATCTCCATTCTCACCCCACTCCAGGGGAAGGATACTGCAAAATCTCCATTCCCACCCCACTCTGGGTGGGATACCAGCCAGAGGTGGTATTTGCCAGTTCTGAAGGAAGAATCCTATGCAGATACAATGGTAATATCTTACAATTTGGACAGTGTAGTCCAGAGGTCTTCAAACTTGGCAACTATTCTCCAGGCAACTATGCTGGCTGGAGAATTCTGGGAGTTGAAGTCCACAAGTCTTAAAGTTGCCAAGTTTGAGGACCCAATGTCAGCCTCCATGCTGCTTGCTTGCTTGCTTCGGCTGCCATAGAAATGGGGGGAGGGGGGAGGTCTAGATATTTGGGAGGAGGGGAGAAGCTGTGCTGGAGATGTCTCCTCATGTGTCTGATTAGAGGGTTAGGGAGGAAAGCTCTCATCATATACTGAATAGACATGTTTATAGCTGGTTCAAGGTCAACGGTTGTTACAGACCAGATGCAAAGTCTCCACCTGAAGATGTGCCCACATGATGCCTAGGGGGCATTGGGATTGGACAGCCAGCCTGGGTCATTGGGGGGAGGGATTTGGGATTACTTTCTATATGTATTTTACGTGCCTTTTGCCTCAGATCTTGTTTTCAACTTGTTGCTATCAGTTCTTATTCGGTAAAAGTACCTTTCTCTAACACTATGGAGTTGGGGTCTTTTTTCCTGGATTTTGAGCGGAGGCACACCCGACACCCAGAGGTGGGTTCCTACCAGTGCAGTCCGGAGCCCCACTCCAGTAGTGGCCCGCTGATTGTGCAATTTTGGCACGATGGCTCCGGTGTTGTCTTTGTCGGTCCATGCGCGCCGCCATCTTTTTTTTCTAATTTTTGGAGATTTTTTGGCTCTCTGAGTATGCACAGAAAGAAAATCATCCCTCTGTGCATGCGCAGAAGCAAAATTGCGCTAGGGGATGTGCGCAGTGCACCGGTAGGAAATGGTAAGAGGAACCCGCCCCTGCCAACACCCCTGGTGTAGTCTTTTTGAAGTGATTTCAAAGCAATGTTCTAGACTCTGAATGAGCAGAGGATCCCTCTGCTATTTATGAAAGCAGCACCTTATGATTCTTGACGAACGTATCTTTTCTTTTATGTACACTGAGAGCATATGCACCAAGACAAATTCCTTGTGGGTCCAATCACACTTGGCCAATAAAAAAATTATATTCTAAAAAAATATCTATTTTTTCCAGTCTATTGAGCAATCTTGAAAAAAAATACTGCTGCTTTAAATGTTCTATTAACTTTAAAAAGTGGACTCCTTAATGCACTTTATTTAGGCTCATATGAAAGCTTGAAAAAGGTCAGGTTGTTTTCAGGAATAACAGAGAGGAGCTGTGCTTGTGTAAGATCCAAAGCTTTGACATCATTCTTTGGAAGTGGGTGCAGCTGTAATAACAATAATGATAAAAAAGATTGTGGGTAGAATTACAGTGTATGTACATATATACTCATCTGTTTCTTTAAGTCAATGGAATTTTGGAAGGAATAATTAATAGCAGAAAACCAGAACAAGGAGGTGTGTGTGGTTTTTTTATTACCTTTTTTCTCTCTCTCTCTCTTCTGCTATTACTGCACAATCTTCTTTATCTGCTTCGCCCCCCTCTAAATGTCAACTAGCAACTGGAACCTCACTGGGAGAAGGTGGCCTTGAACTCCAACAGAAGAGTAGAAAAACAAAGAAAAGATTCACTGTGCACCTGCCAATTATGAGCAACTTACGTTTAGATAAGCAGAATGGATATATAGATATTGTAAATATCATCAGGAAAATTAATTGGATTATTTGTTGAAGACATAGGATACACAGTGAGAAATATCAACTACTTCAATGAATTATTCAAAAGGGGAAAAAAAACCAATGTTGGTAAATGATGTATATCATGACTGTAAAATCTATGTATATGGTTTAGCATAAATACAGCTCATTTCCAACTTTAACAGATTCCAGCCTCCAACAGAAGATGGTACTAAAAGTAGAGGATGCAGCTTTGCTGAATCCCCCCCCCCCCGGTTAGCCATATTCTGTCTGAACAACTTCTCTCTAGATCAGTGTTTCTAGCCCAGCATGGCTGGCTAGGGTAAGGTGACCAGATGTCCCGCTTTTGGCGGGACAGTCCCGCTTTTTAATAATTTGTCCCGTGTCCCGAGGCGTTTCAAAAAAGTCCCGCTTTTTTAATTTGAATTTGCCCTGCACACCCCTCTGCCTCCTGCCTCGCCTGCCTCCTCCTGCCAGGTGGGGAGGGAGGGCAGTGAGAGGGGCAGCAGCGGTCTTGCCTGTTCGTCGCCGCAGAGCTGAAGAAGCTGGTGGCGTTTGCGGTGCGGGGCTTCCCCCGCCCGCTTTCCCCGCCCACCAGGACACCACCATTTGCGTTCTTTTGCCCTCTGTGCAAGCAGAACGCTTTGCGCATGCGCAGAGGGCAAAAAATGCAAATGAGGGCGTCCCGGCGGCCGGGGAAAGTGGGCGGGGGAAGTCCCACGCTGCGAATGCCACCAGCTTCTTCGGCTCTGCGGCCATGAACAGGTAAGCCTGCGCTGGTAGGAACCCACCCCTTGCTGCGATGAAGGGGGGGGAGTGCACAAAGCTGCAGGATAAGAGAGACGGACCCCTCCCGTCTTGCTCCTCTAGGAAACCCCCCCCCCCGTCAATGGTGTCCCGCTTTACAAATATTAAAATCTGGTCATCTTAGGCTAGGGAATTCTGGAAATTGAAGTCCTCACATCTCAAAGTGGCCAAGGTTGAAAAACACTGCTCTAGATTAATGGCCAAGTTGCTACCAAACACCCAGGCTGGGTGTTTTTTTGTTGTTGGGTTTTTTTTTTTGCTGAACTGCTTACCAGCTTGCCATTTTATTAGATTCCTTGCCTGTTCAGAGCAATGCCCACTTTGGCAGTACCTTATTAAAGACTTATGGTGTCTTCTAGTCATCCAATTACACAAGTGCTTTTATCTTCCTATATATTTATATAGCCACTGTGGTGATTGGATAACACAAGAAAAAGCTTTAAACCTCTCACAGGGAAATGGCTTTGGCTTCTTAAAGCCAGCTTTGTGATAGCTTCTGTCTGCCAGTATCAGGTGATGCTGATACCTATGATTAACCAGCTGCTCATGGAAAGGACAGAGATACAAAAACGTTTCTTTTGACCCCCAGCAATTCTATTTAGCCCTTCAGCTTCGGTGCCTTCCAATTACGGATGCAAGCTTCAGCTCATCACTTCAACCTTAAAAAATATTTCTTCTTCAAAATGAAAAAAAAAAACCTGTTAACGTCTTATTTGGCTGTATGCTCTGCGGTCTTGGACTGCCTTGATGCCTAATCTTATTTTGAACATCCATGTGATTTATGACTGAGCAGGAAAGACATTTACATATAATTTACTCCATTAGATAAATGTTATACTGTATGTTTGTACCACATGATAAGCTAAAATGAGGTTGGCTACGTAAGTTATTATATTATACAAACCCAGCCTGTGGGTAAAATTGTAACTAATTAATATCTAGTTGTTAATTGCATAATGCCTGGTAAAAATGAGCAACACAATCCAGATCTGCCCTTCTACATTTACAGGAGAAAAAGATACATCTACTGTGTGGAGTTGAAAACATAGGAGACTTTGGGTGAAAGGAAAAGACTGGAAGAAAAGCATTATAATAGAGGATAATGCCATCTGATCTTGGTCTCTGGTTCATCCCATTGTTACTTGCCCCAAAGTTCACAATTGCACAGGGTCTCTTTGCTAATCAGTTGATTGGCTTTAGTTCAAAAGAAGAGGATGGAATTTCTTGCTCTAGCTGATAAACTTTTTCTTTTTTTTATCCCCCCCATGACATTCCTGATGCCTTTGAATCTTTTTGCTCTAAATGGAAAGTATTTACCAGAAAGGATGATGACCCTGAGTTTAAGATCTCTTCTGCTCTCACAAGGAATTTAAAGAGAGTTTAAGAGATGCAATTTGTTTTATCACCAGATTCCCTCTCAGTGAGAGTGGTAGCATTCTTCCATGACACTAAGAATATAATATTTACTCTTAAAAATCCATCTTAAACTTATTTTAGAAGTCTGGTAAAAGTCGAACAATCGTTGTCTCTTATCTCTTCTCCCATTCCTTACTCATTTCCTTTTTAAACAAAGCTAAATTTTACATAATAAAAGGTAAATGTTCCTCCGCACATGTGTGCTAGTTGTTTCTGGCTCTAGGGGTGGTGCTCATCTACGTTTCTAAGCTGAAGAGCCAGCACTGTCCGAAGATGTCTCCATGCTCATGTGGCCAGCTGGCATGACTCAAAGCTGACTGAGGAATTGTGGGAGGTGAAGTCCACAAGTCTTAAAGTTGCCAAGGTTGGAGACCACTGCGTCTAGTATACATATAACCACAATTTCCTTTTAAAACTGTTTTTGTTTTCTTTGTCTTCCTTTTTCACTTCTATGTTTTTAAGTAAGTATTTATCTTTTTTCTTTTGTTTGTTTTTGTTCACTAAAAGCCAATCAAAGAAATAGAAGCATGCTGCAACAGTGGAAATTGGGACAAAGTGAGCATTTCAGATAAGCCATTCCATCATTCCATTCCATCAAATGTCAATAGTCATTCTATCAGTAGGAGAAAAGAGATTTGTGTCTATCTTTAAAGATATGGATTTTTTTCATTCCAGCATTCCTTGAATTGAGTTTCAGTCTTGCTAGTTAGTAAATACATTATTTTCTTTCCTGTTTCCAGATCTTTTTTTTTTTGTTGCATTCCATCTTGGTTGGGGATCTTTTTTCATTTGGAGATCATTTGGGGGATGAGGATGCTAAAGATGCTATAAACGAGACAAATGAATATTTGGGGGACTGAATATCAGATATCAGTAATACACTGAATACACAGATATCAGTAATTAGTAGTAATTGTCCGTCCGTATAGGATTGGCAAATAGCAATTAATATGCATGCTATTATTTTTACACAACATGGATTTGCATATAAACATATTTTTAAAAAATCACTAGAATTCTATTTATTTATCCATTGTCCATTTAGCTTTTTCTGCTCCCTTGAAGCAACCATCAGCTTGATGCATTTTCAGTCATTCAGTGCAGAGCAGGTGTGAGAAAAATAATTAAACAGGAATCCAGAATTATGTACAATATAAACAGTTTAATTACACTTTGATCAAAGGGTCCCTACATGGTCATCCATGACACAAAATAGAGACAAAGGCCATTATCCTGAAACATAGATTTATAATGAACATGACTCCACCTTACTCCTCCCATCATATCGTCCAACCTCCATTATGTAACATCCTAACACAATATTTACAACATAGGAAAAACCCAGAACATATTCATCATCCTGACAGCTCCACACTTCCTCTCTTTCTGTGTGAACCTGCACATTCCCATTAGCTAATCCCCTTCATAACAAAGGAGAAAAACAAGCATGTTCTCTCTCTGTTCCCACAAAATTGGTCAAAACATTTCCTGTTATTCTGAGAAAAGTGAAAATAAGCTGACATATTACATTTTGTCACACATCATTATTTCATTACAAAATCATTCAAAATGGTTACACTATGGTTCTTGTTACATGTCATTTTTAACTAAAATAATTTCATTTCTCACAATCCACCCTTTCACTTTTGATCAATACTTACTATCGATCCTAATTGATCAGCTTCTTATTTTTGTAACAATACGCACATCCTTCGTAGTTAGGGCCCACATCCCCAACTTCTTAAGGCGTCCCATCTTACAACAAGACTTACAACACTTCACACACATACAGGCATACAGTACATCTAATACAGACACAAGATATACAATCTATAACTATAATGATTATAGTGCCCACATATGGTTTTCAACCATACAAAACTCCACAAGCAAGAGTTAATACATTCCATATCCCATGGAATGCAGAATTCTCAGTTTTATGTTGTAGGTGGTAGCAAAGCTCTTAAATGTGATTTATGTCCTGTACCAAAGCAGCATAATCCTTACGAATTCCACGTAACCATGGCCCATCCTTAATAAAGACTTCCTTATCTCCCCCATTAGCCAGAGCTGCTATGGCAGACGAAGTTTCATTAATACTTTTTGCCAAAGCAGAAGCAAAATGTCCTATCTGCTTATGATTCTATCGTGTTGCAAACCAAGGAAATATGCCTAGAAGTCGAACTTCTACATCAGATAATATCACCACTTCATCACTACCTCCAGCATTCTTTATGTACCTTTTACCCCTATAACTCCTTTTGGCAGCATATTCAGTTGTCTTATACTGCACTAGAGATATAGATCTTTGTATATATATATAATATGCAAATTATGTATTGTCAGGTGAGGTTCACCTGCTTTCTTAGATGTTTCTTCATGTCCAGGTTTCTGATCATGTGTCTCACCTGTCGTGTATTTTTCACCACCTTTCCAATCATGGTCTTCTTGCTGGTATGCAAGTACTATGATGCAGTGTAGCATTCATCAGTAAAAACAATAAACCTGTGTTCAGGCATCTTATAGGATAAGATCCTCCCACTGCATTAGCAAGAATAACTGCATAAGCATATAAGCTATAAAACAAAAACCATCCTTCAGGTAGGTATAGCACCTATCCTAATGATCCATCTCTTCACTCTCAGTTCAAGTAAACACATTCCTGTTTATACTTGTCCATATTACACAATCACAGTCTGGCAAAATGTTCTTCACCTCAAAGTACCAGCTTCTTCTAATTAGTCCATTCACTGGGCTTCACTCACTCATTCACTGACCAAGCAAAGTAATCACTTTTGATAAATCATAGATGTTATGTTCCATAACAATCTTTCCATCTTCAAACGAAAACTTCCCAGGAACTAGTACACCCACAATATATATAGATATGATATCCGAGACCGTTGTCTCTCCTTTCACACAAAAGAATATAGTATTCAAAGCCACTGTCATCAGGAAAATATTTCCTCTTCCTTCTTCATAGGCTTCTCTCACATGTCATATGTATCTAAGTGGCGTTTTCTAATTGTACATCTACCCTTCAACCAAATAGCAGACCTGACAATGCCATATTGTCATATAAAAACATAAGCTTGGATGGGGCTTTTATTTCTCCATATAGTAAAATCAATCCTTCCTCTTATAGGAAGGTGTATAATTGCCACATCTCTCATAGCAATGACTATGTACAGCTTCCATCCTATTGGACACATCTCTATTATGAACAGCTATCTCGTATGTATGGTTACTCCTTTGATATGTGGTGTGCCACCACTAAAGGTAGATCTAATACAAATTCCAGCCTCCAATTTCCGGCTCAATCAGTGTCAGTTATTTATGTATCTGGGAAAATCGTTGTTCAAGTTCAGCATGGAAACACAACTGCTGCCACATTATAAAATAACACAGCAACACAGCAAACGTTTCCATTCCTACTTGAAGATACGTCCGTATTCCCCAGAAGACAATAATCACCCCTACTGTCGAATTCATGCTTCCAGTGGACTGGCCCCCCTGTGTATGTATATGTAATGTAATACAAACTCAAACTTCAATGCAATCACTCCAGGGACTTTCATCCACATACTTTCACAACATGTAACCATACCACCCTACTATATCTCTTCCCTATAGAAAACAATAACACAATACAAAAGTTTATTACCCCCAACCAAATAAGCAACTCAACCTCCCAAAGTGCTATCAATTAGTCCTAAAAGTCAATGCAAAAGGATCTATTGTCTTAGCAGTCACTGTCCATCCATGGGGTGTAGTCCCCAGTCCTTCCACACACGAACAATGGACTCAGCCTGTCTCTTTAGTCCGCTCATCCCGACTCGGTAGTCAACTCGGTAGTCAACAGCACTTGGAACAGTCCTTCTCACATTAGCTTTAGTTCATGTCTCTTTAGAGCTTTAATCAGGACGCAGTCACCGCTCTTAAAGTCATGTATTTGAAAATCAAGGGAAGGAATCTGTGCCAATAGTCCTCCGAACCTTAAAAGAGAAAAACACTGGGACAGTTCCTGTATATTTTTTCAAAAACAAACAGCTTCACATTTTATCTGTGACATTCCCACATTTCTAGTATAAGAAATACCAAACATCATTTCTTATAATAAAATTCTAATGTCTTTTCTTACATTTATCTTAATAAGCAATATTGCTAAAGGTAAACATTTCATCCAAGATAGCGGCAATTCTAAAATTAACTTCTGTAAGGTGTTTTTCAAAATTTGAATCATTTTCCGAACTTTGCCAAACAAAATCGGACAAAATGATAAATGTAATTGCCAATTAATACCTAATTGGTCTATTACCTATTACACTACCTGGGCTAGACAATGCGTACCTCTATCACTTTCAATAGTTTTCTCCAACCCATTTCTTGGAACAATCTGCTCCAATATTTCATTCTAGCATCTGAGCATTTACCATTCCTCATGGAAATCCTCATGGAAATACTTCCACCCAACCATTTAAATAAACCACTATCACCAGCAGATTTCTCAATATCCCCACAGCTGATATCCCACCTGGATTCATTGGAATGGCCAAACAGCCATTCACTTTCCCCCAGTCACTTGCATCCTCATGCTCTTTTTTGTTTATCTAATGCAATGTATACATTTCCCCAATATCTGCATTGCAATTACCCACATTCCTCTGCATACATACTTTCTTTTCATAATGCCAGTCAATGCTTGTATACCCCAATGCACACGCTCAAAAATGTTTCTCATAATAGGTTCATTCACCATTTGAAATCCATCTCATATCTACTATTTCCACACCTTCTAAACTTAGGCTTGACATCCCATTCCAAAATAGGAATTGTATTTACCATTATCTCTACTTCCTTTCCCATTCTCGCCGCTTCTTACAGCCTTATTCGCTAGCCACAATCAACCTCGAGGATCTCTCCTCATGTGCCAGCTAGCCACGCTGGTCTCTGCCAGATCCTATTCATCCTAGCTTCTTTCCCTGCCTGGAATCAAACCCCGTTCCATCCAAATCCTCTCAAAGGTATTCCAAATACCATAGGCATAAATATTACCCACTTCATTTGCCAATATCTTCAACGCTTGTAACAAAGCAAACACACTTCACATGTTTCTGCTGACCATTCAAACAGCAACCTATTACTCACTGCATATCCAATTCCCTTCTTTCATCCCCCTCTCGGGATGAACCATCAATAAACAAAACCAAACAAAAAAAACAATAGCCTCCATAGGCTTACGCATTCGCATTTGTAGATCCCTTACGTCTACACATCATGCTCTACACTTTTCCAATCCTTCTCTTCTCCTGATAAAAATCAGAAAGCAGTACTAAACTATCCTAAGATAAAGCCACCCTCTCACCACAGGGTCTATCAACTTACCAGCTCTTTTTTTTTAAAGCTAACACACCCTTAGCCACATCATCCTATCTAATGTGAACTATTTCAAACAAACAAACAAAAGACTTCCCCAAATCAGGCAAACTCATATCAACTTAACTTTCTTCAACTCCACTTACTTATCTCTACATCTCACATCTCACCTCCATGGTTCTACTTCTGACCACTTCTCATATAAGAATTCAACCTTGTCAGTATCTCCCACCTATTCACAATCAGCAGTGCATTAACTCAACAACTTCTTCAAACGCAGAGCTCTCAGAGCAGGACATCTGTGGAAAACATCAACTTCCGCAAATTCCCCCTTCTGCCCCTCCTCTCTCTCTGCAGACTCTAGGAAAAAAAATGTGTAAAAGGGAAAAAAGCAAGCCGCTTCCCCCCCTCTTCTCTCTCTCGCACCCTCACACAGCTGAATACTCAATTCAGAATAAGCCATTCTCTTCAACATCGTTTCAACACAGAAACTCACAAATAAATGCACAACTAACTCTTCTAACTTCTAACTGCCAAACATCTCTCTTCACATTCTTCATAGAATGTCTCTCCAATCAGTATTTTCTGTCAAATACTTTCCAAGTACAAATCCTTGTTACTTACTATAATTAGTGAAGGAGATCTCTCTCATCCCCTTGTAAACAAGCAAATGTTTACAAACATCCCCATGTTCGCAAACACACAATTACAGGTCTCCAGACCACCTCCTTTTTGAGAACTCTCACTTCCATTGAATTAAAAAAAAACTTTTGTGCAAACTAACATAAAAAAAAAATCTTCCTCACCATCAACTGATCTATCAGGGAGTTAATGCCCTTTGCATCTTGTAGCATCTTGAACTTGAACTTACAAGCAGTGGGAAATGGCTTTAAGGTTTTTAAATCAAAAATTTGATTTTGGGCCCTAACCACAGCCCATTTCCCAAAGCTCCAAGGACAAGCCTATTCCCTAATGTCCTAACCTTCCAAAGAAAAAATCTTTATCTGCAAAAAAAACCAACAACCCCTTGATTCCATTCTTTACCTGCAATATCAGAACATCTTTCAGATCGGCTGAACATTTCCAGCACCCTAAACAATATCTATAAACTAACATATCAGAATATTCTGAAACCTCAATATGTTTCACACCCCGCCAGTGCCATGTACAAATACTGTCCTGCCTGCAAAATATTTCCTAACATCTGTGTTATCTTTCAGGTACAATCACCATTAATTTATAGTCCCTTAAGACAGAAAGGCAAAGAAAAACAACAACACATAAACACATTAACAAATGTAACTGAATTCCCCAGCAGCCATCAAGCCATTTGGCACTCTGTCTTGAAGGAATTCAAAGACACCAAACATACATGAAAGGGTCACATTCCATATTACCAAAGATAGAGAGAAAGGTCATCCAAACAAACTGGAACGAACATACAGCAGTTAAGCTTTACACTTTGTCTTGCCAAGCACACTCCTTAAAACAATATGGTTTAGAGTTTCCACACTCATTCCAATGACAACCATGGCCATATTCAAGCACAACTTTCAGGCATAACAACTTAGTTTAGCCTACCCCCCATTCCACTGCATTCACAGCTTCTCCAATGTAGGAGATCAAAGGTATTCAAAGGAATTTCATTCCTTCCGCTAGCATTTCTAGTTAACCGGGCCCCATTTTCCCCCCGAGACTTGTTCTCTTCGATTCCTCCTGAATATGAGGAACATTAGCTAAGGTTTTTTCTGTTTATTCTTTTTGTTCTCTTTTTAAATAAATGGTTTTTATTGCACATCTGGTTTCCTGAGTTTATTGGGTTTTCTAACAATTGGCGAAGCCAGCCGGGAGTAACGGACTCTCCCTATCTGGGCGGGTGAACGTCCTTGGACCCGGGGGTGCACCTGCCTCGTTTTCAGGCAGCCTGGGGAGGCCTCCGCTTGTCCAGGGGGAGATTGCTCCAATTCCGGACCGCAGGAGCCAGTGGCAATAAAAGCTGACCCGAAGGGCGTACAAGCGCCGGCACTCATACGCGGCTTTGGTGAGTACTGACCTTAAAGCGTAGGCGTGTGGTGTGTTGATCTTTTGAACAAGCAGGCGGTGATGCGTGATTGATGAGTAGACTGGCACTGGGAGGTTGATTAATCTCTGTCTGTGTTGTGACGTTTGACCCTGTGTGGGGGGTGCGTCGGCAGTGAGAGTGGTTACGGTGATTGAGAGTGTTCAAAGGGATCTGTATAAATAACTTTTCGGGTGTGATGGGGGCCCTGTTCAGTAGAAATGCTAGTGAACGGAAAGAGATTCCGTCAATTCCTCTCTTATCTCCCCTGGGAGAGTTGTTAACACAATGGGATGAGGAATGGTTAAAACCTTACACAAAGGGACTTAGTAAGGTGGAGATGATAGATTTATGTACTAGGAAATGGCCTAGATTTGTGTTGGTGAAGCCGAATTATCGTTGGAATAAGTTTGGTGAATCTGACAGGTATTGGATTCAGGCACTGAGAGGGGTGCTTGTGAATAAAAAGTTGTCAAATCAATTAAGATATATCGATCCATGGTTTTATGTTGATTGGAAAAACCCGCTGGGGGGTTCTTCAGTCATGTATGCTAAAGAGGAGGACACATGGGATCCTTTGAGTTTTGTTTCTTGTCCTCGACCCCCGCCCTACTTCCAGGCACAGGCTGGGGAAACAGATAATGCAGAAATTGTGGCTGACAGGCAGAGAGAGAGACAGGATGTTAAGCCAAAAATAAAGAAGCCTGTGTCTCCTTCAGATAGGGTTACAAGATCACAGACGCAGTTTCCTTTGAGGGAAATGCCAAATGGTCTGACGGCTATGGGGGAACCAGTCACAACCTTTGTGAATGTGCCATTAACGTCTTCTGATTTAAGAAATTATAAAAATCTGATGCCTAGGTTGCAATCCGATCCAATTGGGCTTTATGAGAGTTTGAATTTGTTTTTAGGACCAAACATTTATACTTTTGCTGAAATGCAACACATCCTGAGTTATTTGTTTACTGCAGAGGAAAGGGCTCAGATAAGGAAGGCAGCAATGGCTTATTGGACGAAAACTCAAGAGGGAGTTGTCAATCCTATTGCAGCCGATGTTAAGTTTCCCTTGGTAGACCCACTTTGGGATAACAATGAAGTTGCTGGCAGGCAGAATCTGGAGGATTTGAAGAAAATAATTCTGGAAGGTGTTAAAACAGCTGTCCCTCAGGGGACTAATTTGAAGAAAGCTTTTGAGGTGGGGCAATTGAGAGATGAGACCCCATCTGACTTTTTGAACAGGATAAAGGACTGCTTAAATAAATATTCTGGTCTTGCTCCTGAAACAACTGAATATGAATCTTTAATGAAAATGCAATTTGTTACTCATTCTTGGCCAGACATTCAAAAGAAAATACAGATGATAGATGATTGGGCCAGTGCAGACATAGCTAAATTGTTAAAAGCAGCGCAGAAAGTGTATGTGAATAGAGAGGATGCTAAGAGTAGGCAGAAAGCCCAGTTGATGGCATCTGTGATGAAGGCAGAGAAAGCAAGAGATGGCAAGGATGGATTTGGTAGAGGTAAGGTGTTTGGGAAGCCCATGAATCGGCAAGGACAACGTCCTAGTCAGGGAAGAGGGCTGGTCCCATGGAGGAAACCTGTTGGAGAAAGCAAGAAGTGTTTTGCGTGTGGCAGAGAAGGGCATTTTGCTAGGAATTGTCCACAGAAAGGGAGATTTCAAGGGAGAGAACAACGCCTGTTCACCCTCATGAGTGAGGACGAATAGGGGTGTCAGGGGCTGTTGATTTTGGGGTCCCACCAAGAGCCCTTGATAAATTTATTCGTGGGACCTGATAATGAAGAATATGTGTTTTTAATCGACACTGGTGCTACTAGAACATCTCTTTGCCAGTTACCAAAAGGAATTGAAAAAGGAAATGAAGTTTTAAGAATTAAAGGTATAAAGGGGGTGCCTTTTGAAGTACCTTTAATTAAGGATGTGCCTTTGAGATATGGCACATGTGATATTCAGGTGGATGTCATCTTAGTGCCAGAGGCAGGCAGTAATCTTTTGGGAAGGGATGCTTTGTCCTTGTTAGGATGTGAGCTGAAATTCGCCAGGGGAACATATTATGTAAATATCCTAACAGAAGACCAAGAGGGAAAGATTGATCCCTTGGTTTGGGAGGCTATAGGGAATAGGGGGATTTTGGATATTCCTCCTCTTAAGGTAGTACTTAAGGAGGGTGCAGAACCTGTAAGGGTGAAGCAATATAGGATTCCTGAGGAGAGCAGGGAAGACTTGAGCAAGGTGATAGAGACTCTATTGAGAGATGGGTTAATAGAACCAGCAATGTCACAGTTTAATACACCAATATTACCTGTGAGAAAACCAGATGGTTCTGTGCGCCTTTGCCATGATTTGAGACGAATCAATGAATTGATTGCCAGTCGTCATACGATTGTGCCAAATCCATACACGCTATTGGGTCGTATACCTAATAGTCATAAGTACTTTAGTGTAATAGATCTGAAGGATGCTTTTTGGACTTGTCCGTTAGCAGAAGAATCGAGGGATATTTTCGCTTTTGAATGGACTGATTCAAAAACACATAGCACACAGCAGTACAGGTGGTGCGTGTTGCCACAAGGCTTTTCTGAAAGTCCGAATCTGTTTGGGCAGATATTGGAACAGGTGTTGGAACAGTTTAATCCACCGGAGGGGTTGCAGTTGTTGCAATATGTTGACGATTTGTTATTGTCAGGAGAAAAGAAAGGGGTGGTAGAACAAGGAACAAATGAATTGTTGAATTTTCTGGGAAGTCAGGGCTTGAGAGTGTCAAGGAAAAAGCTACAGTATGTAGAGACAGAGGTGAAATATTTGGGACACTTGATTAGCCAAGGCAGTAAGAAGATAAATCCTGAAAGAATAGAAGGAATAGTGATGCAACCTTTGCCCAGAAATAAGAAGGAGGTTAGGAAATTGTTAGGACTGGTAGGATATTGCCGGTTGTGGATAGATGGATATACTGAAAAGGTGAGATTCTTATATGAGAAGTTGTTGGAGGACGAACCTTGGGAGGTGTCATGGACAGAGGGAGATAGGAGTAAGTTTGAGGAATTAAAGACAGCTATGATGCAGGCACCTGTCTTGAGTTTACCGGATTTAGAGAAGCCTTTCCACTTGTTTGTGGCAGTGGAAGATGGAGTGGCCAAGGGAGTGTTGGCTCAGATTTGGGCTGGTAGAAAGAAACCAGTGGCGTTTTTGTCTAAGCTAATGGATCCTGTGGTGAGGGGATGGCCTTTGTGTATACAAGCCGTAGCTGCCACAGCTCTGTTAGTAGAGGAGAGTAGAAAGTTGACGTTTGGAGGCTCATTGGTAGTCAGCAGTCCACACCAAGTGAGAACAATTTTGACTCAGAAAGCATATAGGTGGCTCACACATGCTAGGCTTCTGCAATATGAAGCGATTTTGTTAGCACAGGATAATTTAGTTCTTTCCACTGATAAGAATTTGAATCCAGCTGAATTCTTATCTGGAGAAAGGAAGGAATGGGAAAATGTGGAACATGATTGTGTGCAAGCAATAGATTTGCAAACAAAAGTGCGTGAAGATTTGGTAGACAGTCCAATAGAAGGAGGAATGAATTTGTTCATTGATGGATCCTCCAGAGTGGAGGATGGGAGAAGAAAGAATGGTTATGCTGTGGTGGATGGAGATAGTGGAGAAGTATTGGAAGCTGGGAGATTACCGACGGAATGGTCGGCGCAGACATGCGAAGTGTTTGCTTTATTGCAAGCGTTGAAATTACTGACAAATGAAGTCGGTAATATTTATACAGACTCTAAATATGCTTATGGTATTTTGCATACCTTTGGAAAGATTTGGATGGAACGGGGTTTGATAACTAGCAAGGGAAAGGAACTGAAACAAATTGAGCTTATCAAATCTGTCTTGAAAGCAGCCGAGAGGCCGAAGAGGTTGGCTGTGGTGCACGTAGAAGCACATAGGAAAGGTTCTTCAAAGTTAATCTTGGGAAATAGGTTAGCGGACGAAACTGCAAAAGAAGCGGCAAGAATGGGGAAGGAAACTGAGATAATGGTACTAATTCCTACTCTTGAATGGGAGGTGACGCCCAAATTCACAAGGGAGGAGGAAAGTCAAATGATTGAAGAAGGTGTAGAAGAAATAGATGGGAAATGGATAACAAGGAATGGATTACAAGTGGTAAATAAACCTATTATGAGAAACATTCTTGAGCGTGTGCATGAAGGGACCCATTGGGGTACCCAAGCATTGATTGACTTTGTGAAAAGAAAATATGTATGCAGAGGAATGTATGTAATTGCAATGCAGATATTGAGGAAATGTATACATTGCATCAGAATTAACAAGAAAATTATGAGAAAACAAATGGGAGGTGGAAGAGACTTAGCGATATGGCCTTTTCAACGAATCCAAGTGGATTATACAGAAATGCCAGCTGTGGGAACTTTAAAATATCTGCTAGTAATAGTGGATCATTTAACTGGATGGGTGGAAGCTTTCCCGTGTGCTAGGGCGAATGCTCAGATGACAGTAAAAGTAATACTGGAGCAGATTGTCCCTAGATATGGGTTGGTGGAAACCATTGACAGTGATAGAGGTACACATTTTACAGCCAAGGTAGTAAATGATATAATGACTCATTTGGGAATTGATTGGCAATTTCATTTGGCATATTGTCCTACTTCAAGTGGGAAAGTAGAAAAAATGAATCAGACCCTGAAAAATACCTTAAAGAAGTTGATGTTAGAATTACAGCTACCATGGACTAAATGTATACCTTTAGCATTATTGCGTGTAAGAACAAGGCCAAGGAAGGACATTGGAATCTCTCCATATGAAATGATGTTTGGAATACCTTACACTGGGGGAGTGGGAATGCCTAGAATTGAGTTAAAAGATGTGTTCCCTCGTAAATATGTACAAGGACTGTCCCAGTGTTTTTCTTTTTTAAGGACTAAAGGACTATTGGCGCAGACTCCCCCACTTGACTTTCAAATACATGACTTTAAGAGCGGAGACTGGGTCCTGATCAAAGCTATAAAGGAACATAAACTTCAATCGCAGTGGGAAGGACCGTTTCAAGTGCTGTTGACAACCGAGTCGGCTGTTCGGACTGCAGAGAGAGGCTGGGTCCATTATTCGCGTGTGAAGGGACCGGTGGCGGCACCGCATGGATGGACAGTGAATGCTCAGGCACCAGATCAAGCGTAAATTGACTTTTAGGAGAAGTGACACTAATTAATGGCAACTTGGGACTGGGAAATAGAGTTGCCTATTTGGATAGGAGTAATAACTTTTTATCTTGTGATTTTATTCATATTAAGGCAGGATATATTTGAGTGGTATGGGTACATGTTGTGGAAGTATGTGGATGTAAGTCCCCGGAGTGATTGTCTTGAAGTTTGAGTGCACAGAAAAATATACCTACATTGCACACACACAGAGGGGGGGCCAGTTCACAGAAACCATGAGCGGTTCGGCAGTAAGGGTGATTATTGTTTTCTGGGGAATATGGATGACTTTTCAGGTAGGGATGGGAACATTAGATGTTGTGCCAAGTTACCCTATTCTGTGGCAACAATTTTGTTTCCATGCTGAGCTTGAACAACAATTTTCCCAGATACAAACACCGTTGACACTGATTGAACCAGAATATGAGGCTGGAATATGTATAAGATCTACATTTAGTGACGGCATACCGCTGGGCAAATATCCGAAATGCAATCGTACATATGATGTAGTTGTACAAACTAAGGATGTATCCAACAGAATGGAAGCTATATATAACCAATGCTATGAAATATATGGCAATTACACACCTTCCTATAAGAAATTCAGAATTATAGAGGAGGGACTGATGTTGCCCTATAGAGAAATAAAAGCCCCATCAAAGCTTATGTTTTTATGTGGCAATATAGCAATGCCAGTTCTACCTTTCACATGGAAAGGAAGATGTACTGTGGGATATTTAAAAACACCACTAAGATACACACGACATGTTAGAGAGGAGCCTATGAAGAAGGAGGGAAATATTTTTCTCGACCTAATGAAAGTGGCTTTGAATAGTTCATCCTTTTGTGTGAAAGGGGAGACAACGGTTTCGGATATCATGTCTACATGTTTTGTTGGTGTGCCAGTTCCTGGAAAATGTTTATTTGAAGAAGCAAAGATCATTATTGAACCTAACAATTATAACCTATCAAAGGTGGTTACTTTGTTTGGTCATCCAATTAAGCCTAATAGATGGACCAATCAGAAGAAACTGATAATTGAAGTGAAAAATATTTTGCCAGCTTATGATTGCATCATATACAAGCAGCCAGAAAAGAAGTTAGAAAGGGTTACATATACACCTGTGCCTACAGAACGTGTGTTCCCTTGCACTGAAACTGAAGAAGTAGATGCATTAGGGCAGGTGATATATTTACCCAAAGGTTGGTTTTTGTTTTGTGGCTTATACGCTTTTGCATATATTCCTGCACATGCAATAGGAGGGCCATGTACTGTTGGGCGCCTGACTACATTTATGGGAGTAACACATTTTAAGAATATTAATCAAGAAACTCAGTTTTATTATGAAATGATGAATGCTACATTGTATCATAGAAATCGTATACCTGCAAAGAAGACCACAGTTGCAAAGGATAGTGTGAAAGACATTACAGGTGAGACACATGACCCTGAACCTGGACATGCAGAGATACCTAAGGAAGGGGGTGAACCTCACCTGGTGATACAGGATTCACATATTATATCCATACAATGGCCTATATTTCCAATGCAGTATAACATGACTGGATATACTGCTGGAGGGAATTATAGGGGACGGAGGTCTGTACCAATTGATGCAGGATGTAGCGATGAGGTGGTGGTATTATCCAAAGTAGAAGCTGGACTTCTAGGTTTATTTCCTTGGTTTGCAACGCAATATAATCATAAGCAGATAGGACATCTTGCTTGTGCCCTAGCGAAAAGCATTAATGAGACTTCGTCTGCCATAGCAGCGTTGGCTGATGAGATGGGAGAGGTAAGGAAGTCTTTATTGCAAAATAGGGTTGCAATTGATTATATCTTGTTACGGATGGGCCATGGTTGTGAGGAATTCCAAGGATTATGTTGCTTTGATATAGAAGATAAATCACGGTTTATCGAATCTAAATTACAAGCCTTACATAACATTACTACCCACCTGCAATATGAAACTGAGAACACTGCATTTAAAGGAATATGGAGTATGTTAACCTCTTGGATACCAAGTTTTGCTTGGGTGAAAGACCTATTCGTAGGCATTATATTCATTATAGTTATGTGCCTTATATCGTGTATTTGTGTGAAATGTATGCCTGTCTGTATCAAATGTTGCAAGTGCTGTTGCAAGAAGAACAAAGGGAAGAAGTTAGG
This sequence comes from Diadophis punctatus similis, assembly GCA_023053685.1. NCBI lineage: Eukaryota > Metazoa > Chordata > Lepidosauria > Squamata > Dipsadidae > Diadophis > Diadophis punctatus. The sequence goes on along the minus strand of JALIGW010000003.1, from coordinate 36,227,834 downwards.
GCAGAAGACCCTAAATAAGCAGGAAGTGCGTATCATGTTGCAGGAGATACAGGAACAGTTACAAGAATAAGACCGATCGAAAGGGAAAGGCAGGATTGTGAGATATGAAGGTTATTCTGTGTAATAACCTTCCTCATGGAAATCCTCATGGAAATACTTCCACCCAACCATTTAAATAAACCACTATCACCAGCAGATTTCTCAATATCCCCACAGCTGATATCCCACCTGGATTCATTGGAATGGCCAAACAGCCATTCACTTTCCCCCAGTCACTTGCATCCTCATGCTCTTTTTTGTTTATCTAATGCAATGTATACATTTCCCCAATATCTGCATTGCAATTACCCACATTCCTCTGCATACATACTTTCTTTTCATAATGCCAGTCAATGCTTGTATACCCCAATGCACACGCTCAAAAATGTTTCTCATAATAGGTTCATTCACCATTTGAAATCCATCTCATATCTACTATTTCCACACCTTCTAAACTTAGGCTTGACATCCCATTCCAAAATAGGAATTGTATTTACCATTATCTCTACTTCCTTTCCCATTCTCGCCGCTTCTTACAGCCTTATTCGCTAGCCACAATCAACCTCGAGGATCTCTCCTCATGTGCCAGCTAGCCACGCTGGTCTCTGCCAGATCCTATTCATCCTAGCTTCTTTCCCTGCCTGGAATCAAACCCCGTTCCATTATTTTAACTAAAATAATTTCATTTCTCACAGCAGGTCTGACACTTTTAGATTAGTTCAGTTTAAATATTTGATGCTGAAAGAAGAACTTCAAGTGCTTAAACATCAGCAGTTGCTTTTATTTGTAACAGAACTAAAGATGTATGTACCATGTTTCCCCCAAAATAAGACATGTCCCGATAATAAGCCCAACAGGGATTTTCGGGACATGCCTTGAAATAAGGCCCTCTGAAAATAAGCCCCCCCCCAATGCTTTCCGGGGGAAGGGGGGGGACATGCCAGGAGCCTCTCTTTCTCCGGCAGGCACTCTTTTGGCCAGGAGAGCGAGAGCAAGCGAGAGGCATGTGCGCACACACCCCGCGGGACTAGCTCGGCTCATCTGGGCTCTAGCTATGTCAGTTTGAAACGCGCTCCTGCCTGTGAAGAACAGGAGGTGAGCATTGAACCCTTCATCCCAGGCAGGAGCACATTTCAAAACGCTGCCGAAGGCAGCCCAGAGCAGCGGAGCCAGTCCTGCGGGGAGTGCACGTAGCCACCTCTTGCTTACTCTCTCTCTCTCTCTCTCTCTCTCCCAGCCAAAAGAGTGCCCGCCGCAGAAAGACCGGCTCCCGGCCGGGAGAGCAAGAGCAAGCTCTCGGCTCTGTCCACCACCGCCTCCTTCGCTCGCCTCGCACCGCCCCTTCGGCTCTGCCGCTGCCCCTTCAACTGTGCCTGTCACTGCCTCCCTCCCACCCTCCTTCCCTCCCTCCCTCGCCCGCTCGCCACAGAAAGAGCGGCTCACACGCAGCAAGGGGGAGAATCTGGGGAGGCAGAAGCCGCTGGGTAAAGAGGAAATCCTCTCCCGCAACAGCCGAAGAGCAGGAGTTGGGGGAAAGAAAAAGACTTCTACTGCTTCTGCTTTTGGCTGCACAGAAGGAAAGCAGCAGAAATCTTTCTTTGTTTGCCCCAAACTCTGGCTCTTCGGCTTACAAATCCAGCCAGGCCAGTGGCCGCTCTGGACGAGCGCTCTTTACCCTGTGGCTTCTGCCTGTCCTGATTCCCTCCCTTGCTGCGACGGGCGTTTCACAGTGGGGAGGCTGTGAGATGCGTGTCCTACCTGGGACTTGTACCTCTGTCGCATTCCTCGGTGTTGTCTCCAGGGCAGCCCGTTCTAAAAGAAAAGTCTTGCGAGTTCAATCAAGCTTGATTTCAGTTTGAACTTTGGAAGTTTGATTTGAAGTTTGAACTCGCGAAACAATCTCTTTTAGAACGGGCTGCCCTGGAGACACCGAGGAATGCGACCGTGGTACCGGGACAAGTGTCTGGTAGGACGCGCGCCCCACCTCACCCCGCCCACCCTGCCAAGCCCCAGTGCGTCCTACCTGGGGACATGTCCTGGTACCTCAATCGTGTTCTTACGGTGTTCTCTCCATGGCAGCCCGTTCTAAAAGAGAACGTCTCACGAGTTCAAACTTCTTGAATTCGCGAGACATTCTCTTTTAGAACGGGCTGCCCTGGAGAGAACACTGTAAGAATGCAACGGAGGTACCGGGACAAGTGTTCGGTAGGATGTGCGCCCCGCCTCGCCCTGCCCTGCCCACCCTGCCAAGCCCCAGCGCGAGACGCGCGTCCTACCTGGGACTTGTCTCAGTACCTTGGTCGCGTTCTTACGGTGTTCGCTCCACGGCAGCCCGTTCTAAAAGAGAACGTCTCGCGAGTTCAAACTTCTTGAATTTGCGAGATGTTCTCCTTGAGAACGGGCTGCCCTGGAGAGAACACCGTAAGAACGCAACCAAGGTACCGGGACAAGTGTCAGTAGGATGCGCACCCCGCCTCGCCCCACCCGCCTGTCAACAGAAATGCACCACTTACTGGAGTTTTGCAGCTCCGTGGTCTCTCGGCTTGTCTGTTTGCAAGGTTTTTCCCCTAAACAGACTAGCCGAGAGACCACGGAGCTGCCAAACTCCAGTAAGTGGTGCATCTCGTGCCCCGCCCCACCTGCACCCCAAAAATAATAAGCTACCCCCCAAAAAATAAGGTCAGGGGCATTTTTTGGGGGGGGGTCAAAAATATAAGCCCGTCTTATTTTCAGGGAAACACAGTTTGTGTATTAGCATATAATATTTGTGGCTGGATCTGTGGAGGGCACATGCCAGGCTGATGTGGCTTAGCAAGGTATCCATTAGTACATCACAGAGAATAGTTTCCTGCTTCCGTATTTCTGTGCAGCATGAGAGAGGCTAGTACGGTAATGATATGTTCTTCTGCATGCCTATTAGCAACCATTCAGATACAATTTTGCAGAGCATTGTTAGTAGTGGTTGTGCTAAACGGATAGCTAGCAAGATCTTCCTAACCGTACCACTGAGAACATGAGACATTCATACAGTTTTTAGTCCACCCTTTACTACAGATAAAATAAAAACTGAAAATGGCATTTCAGAAATGTGTAAAGTTGGTTTGCCATTAGCTTTAATAATTATCTTCTGTTTCCTTTGTGTGAACAGAAGGATAGCACTTACTCACAGTTGACATTTTCAGCCCCAAATATCAGTATCTTTTTTATAATAACAATAATAATAATAATAATAACAGAGTTGGAAGGGATCGTGGAGGTCTTCTAGTCCAACCCCCTGCTTAGGCAGGAAACCCTACACCACTTCAGACAAATGGTTATCCAACATCTTCTTAAAAACTTCCAGTGTTGGAGCATTCACAACTTCTGGAGGCAACTTATTCCACTGATTAATTGTTCTAACTGTCAGGAAATTTCTCCTTAGTTCTAAGTTGCTTCTCTCCTTGTTTAGTTTCCACCCATTGCTTCTTGTTCAACCCTCAGGTGCTTTGGAGAATAGTTTGACTCCCTCTTCTTTGTGGCAGCCCCTGAGATATTGGAATACTGCTATCATGTCACCCCTAGTCCTTCTTTTCATCAGACTAGACATACCCAGTTCCTGCATCCGTTCTTCATATGTTTTGGCTACACTGCACCTCATATTGAAAACATAGCCATAATTTGTTTGGATTCAGCCATCTCTTCCCTTCATAGGTACAAATTAAATGAATTACAATATGCTATGTGAAGGAAATCAAAATCTCAACAGCTTATTTTAAAACCCTAAGCTTATTTACTTAAATCCAAGTTCTCAGTTTGAACATAGTGGTTAAAAATAAACACAATGTGAAATGCAAAAAGCAAAATTCAAAAACACGAATAAAAACTATTTCATGTATCAATTAGCAATTGAAAGCCTAACAAAAAATTTTTTACCTGCTTTTCTGGAGGCAAAGCAAGTGAAGGCCAAATACAACCTGTAAGAGTTCCACATCTTACATCCTAGGCAGGAGAAGGCCATTTCCTATTTGCCAGGCAATAGGAATTTTTTTTTTAAAAAGAAGAGTCCTTCCTCCAGATTTTAATGCTGGAACAAGATTCAGTAGGACAGGCACCCCCTTTTAAAATATAAAATTAGCATTTATAAATTTGCATGAGGAAAGCTAGTAAACAAAATATTAAATATGCACTTATAGTATTTGAATTTTGGGCTCAGTATTGATCAGTCTCTACACACGCAATTGATACTTATAGGATATAAGAATAGTGATCCTAAGAATTGTTACGTAAGTATCTGATGCAAAATTAATTGCCTAGCTCTGTTATAGCACAAAGAGGATTTATGATGTTGCAGGACGTTAATAACAATATAATTGTTAATAGAACTGGAAAAGTATAATTAATGACTTGAATCTGGGGTTTTCATATAATTGCCTACTGAATATTTTTTCTTCTTACTTTTTTCTTGCAGATTTATAAATGCTCACTGCACTTGAAAGAGTGATGTTCTCTGGCTTCAAGCATCTTTCAAGACTCTCTGTTTCTCAGCTATTATTTCTAGTACAGAAAGCTCTGATCACTGAAGTCAGTGGCTTTAATCTTCAGTAGCAATCATCTTTCCCATTTTTCCTGTAACCTGTCCATCTTGCACTGATCCCACACTGGCCTGTATGCACATGTGAAATGTTCATGCTTTTTTCTATGGAATGCTGATTCCTGTAAAAAAAAAGGGTTAGAATATGTTTACATTTTATTACTTTAATTCCCACAGTAGGAATAAAGAACTGATTGAATAAGTATACAGTAAGAAGTTAAAAACAAGGACTCTGTAGAGATCAAGGTCTCCCATGCTACATACTCATTTCTGTAAAAAGTCCATTTATGATAAAGAAATTCTTGTTGTCCTTATTTGGTTGCTAGTTTTCTTGAGAGTGCTGCCTGACATCTACACAAAACAGTTAAAAGAGATAATCTACTGTTTCAAGGTAAGGCATCAGTTTGCAGATCATGTTCATATATGTATCTCTAATAAAGCTAGGGCAGAAATGTTGTGAAATATTGAGGTAGTGTCTGGAGATTGTGAGAGCTTGGATGGGATGAAATAGGCTAAATTTGAAGGATCGTGGCCATGATTTGGAAGTTATCTTGGACTCATACCTACTAAGGTGAATGCTGTAGGCAGCAGAGTCTTTCCCCAGCTTCAGTTGTTCTAGTTGCAGTCCTACTTGGAGAAGGAGGCCCTGCTGGCATTGACTCACATTCTTATCAATAATACCAGTGTGGATTATTGCAATGCACTTTTCATGGGAGCTGCTTCTGTGGACTACCCAGAAGCTGAAATTGATGCCAAATGTTGTGGCCCACATGGTAGAGTGTAAGAGTCACTATATAAACATTGTTTTACGGGCACTGAATTGACTTTCAGTGAGCTTCCAAGTGTAATTTAAGGTGCTGGTTTCAATCTTTAAGGGTCTAAAATATTTGTCCTCCTCTTTCCAGGTAGAACCTTCCCATCTGATACACCAGTCCTTCTCAATTAGTGAGGTGTCCCCACTGGGGGGGCTCGGAGCGATGCCAGGGGGAGCGCGTAACTCTGGGGAACATGATTTTTTTTGCCGCAGGGAGTAGGGGTTTTTTGCACCGAACAATAGCACACAGCACAGAGCAGGAGATATGAAGTGCAAATAACAAACCCTTAAGAGACACCATGGAAAAATATTTAACAGGGATGAAAAGAAAGGAGAGAGACGGAGATAATGAGACAAACGTAAGTCTCCCGAAAGCTAAGACGAGGAAATATGACGCAGCATATGTAGCGATTGGCTTCACTGTGACTACGATATGTTTACTGTGTCTAAAAATGTTGGCAGCGGACAGCATGACAATAGACAAATGATACTATTTACAGTCGCGGCGGAGAGTTGGGGCGCGCGAAATGTTTACTTCTTCTTGGGGGGGGGGTGTAACAGAAAATAATTGAGAAGCACTGTGATACAATAAAATGGTGAAACTTGGGATATCCAAGTGCCCCAAAGTATGGAAGAGACCCCAAAGATGTTTTTCTACAGGGCATTTGAAACATATGGGTCAGGATTTCTACTTTGCATTTATTGTTGCTTTATTGTGTTGATTTTTATATGACTGTAAACTCATAATCAAAGTCAATAGTATATTAAATCTTCAAACTTTCAGGGTTCTTGGTTCTGGACCATGAATAAGAAGTTTCAGTTACTTTAAAAACTTTCCGTCTCACAGTGGTTAATGAAATAATCCATTTTTTCCATAAACTTTTGATGTGATTCAGCTATTTTTTTTAATCTAGACCAGCGTTCTGGTCTACAGCCAACCTCATGTCTAGGAGAAGCTGACAAATAAGGATAATACTGTAACAAAATCTCTAAAAGCAAAGTACTTTAAATACTTCCTCGACTTGATCCAGAACAGCATTTCGACCGCCAGCCACAACCACCCGCCCCTTCCAAACCTTTCAATTAGCTCCGCCTGCCTGGCTTAACACCCGCCTTAGGCTCCGCCCCCGAACACGGCGCAGCCAGTCAACGCAAGGCTATGACATCAGCGCAGGGAAGCCGACCCGGGGAAGTAACGAGAGTGAAACATCGTAGCGATTCCTTTTCCTGTCTCCGCGCTCGAAAGAGGCAGCGAACCGGCCCCTGGGATCGGGACAGACCCGAAGAAGCGGCGGCTTGTTCCGAAGAGACCCAGGGGAGGCCGAGAGACAATTCTGTATGTTCAGACCGGAGGAAAGCGATAGCCCAGAAGAAACCGTGCCTTTAAGAAGCAGCGAGGCGGGAAGAAACTGAGTTTTGATCCGGCTGTTTTGCGCAAACTTCCTACGAGCGTGGGGACGAAGGAGAGGAAGCGGGAGGAGAGGCAGGGCGAGGCGGGCAGGGTGGAACCCGCAGTTTGGCTGTGTCCGCTTCGGACTGAACGATGCTGTCTAACTCTCAGAATCAGAATCCGCAAGTACTTTTCCCCAATCCGCCACCGCCGCCGCCTCCGCCGCCACACCAGCCTCCGCAGCAGCAGTTGGCCCAACAACAACAACAACAGTTCCCCCAGTTCCACCTGAAGTCTGTCCTCCCGATAAAGAAAAACGCCATCACGGATGATTACAGGGTCACCACGCAAGTCCTGGGGCTGGGGATTAATGGAAAAGTTCTGGAAATCTTAAACAGGAAAACCGGGGACAAATTTGCCTTGAAGGTAAGCTTTGTCAGACATTTGAATTTTCTGCGTCTTTAGATGCTCTTCGCTTTGCGGTTTTATACGGCTCGTTTTGGCAGGAATCGGGAGGTTTTTTTTTTTTTGTAAATCGAACTTTCCCCACTAAACTGAAATAAATTGGATCGGTTCTGATGCATGACTCCGGCCTCAGGCTGTTTTGGCCACGCTGTAGGGGGATTTTACGCGGACTTGTATGTTCTCGATCGGTCGATTCAGAACGGCAAAAGTTGTTCCGTGTTAGTGCGTGACGTGTGTTAGGAAGGCTGGTCGTTGTGGTGTTGTGGTTTGAACCCCCGCACGGCGAAGAGTGTGATCGGAGGCGGTGCTTTGTGGTTTAGGAGGAATTCCACACTTAAGTGTATTCACCAGCGGAAAGTTTTGTCTCGCCCGGCCTCTATTTAGGTGAAGGACTGCTTGGAGATGTAATCAAGTTTCCTGTCCCTTCTAACCGATACTTCCCCATTCAGCATTTGATCGGGTAGGAATTCCCCAGGAAGGAGGAATTCCCAAAGTACGAAACTGCAGACTCGCCTTCTTTCACGCAAAAGGGGGTCCGACACGCGTGGGATTGCATTTAACTCGCCTCAGAGAACCCGTAATTTATTTGATGACCAGCAGTTTCCTACGTAGTAGCCGAAGGAACGCCCCCCCCCGCGCTCCTTTACTGGTAGAGAAAATGCTGCTAGACTCGGCATAGAGTCTAGTGGAGGGTTGTGGGGGGGGGGGGTGAGAAAGGAGAGCGGGAGGCAGATCGGAGGGGGAAAAAAACAATAAAAGGAGAAAGCTTTGCGTGCATAGCAGCTGCTGGTTGAGGGGCTGATAAATCCCGCGAGGCCCCGTGAGAAAACCAGTGCGGGATCTAAAGTTAGCCTGCCTGATTAGGAAACGCAATTCCTTTGAGATTTGGACCTTCAGGCCGTGGCGGCTCCTTCTGGCGCAGCCGGGGCCTGGTTTTTCTCCTTCCACCCCGCCTCCTTTCCTTCAGGGAAAAGTCCCGTTGACTGAAAAGTGCCTGGTTTCAGCCGAGGGGGGCGGGGCGGGGGAACGAAAGCAAATTCACCAGCAACAGTTTTTTTTGCGGTAGGGAAAGGAATGAGAAGAGCGTCGTGGGAAGCACTTTTGCCCGGGGATTGTTCTCCTGAGGCTGGACCATTGATGCCCCAAAGAGGAGGGGCTTAGAAGAACAACAAAGCAAATGAGGCTGGGGGGAAAAATGGAGACTCTTAACCTGTCATCTGAATGTTGTCTGGACTGATCACGTGTTTCGGGATTTGGACAATGGAAGTCGATTTTAAGGGCTCTTGAATTTCCTGCAGCTTCCTCTAAGGTAGATGCTTCCGAAGACAATTTCATGTAAGGACATTAAAAGAAATCTCAAGGGGACCCTCTGATGCTCTGCTCTCCAGATGTGTTAGGACTCTTAACTCCTAGAAGATGGCAAGGTGCAAGGCCAGCACATCTGGAAGGAACAAGTTTGGGACCATCTGTTGCATTGTTTCTGAGCATCAGAAGATTTATGACTTCCAAATAGATAGATGCATACAAATCCTGCCTTGGTTGGAATGGCATGTGAAAATGAGGGTATTTATGCACAAATCATTAAACACATTTGGAGGGTTATTTCCCACAAAATGAGTACAAAATCCTGCCTTAAGTTAAAATGACAATGTGCAAACGCTTTTCCATTTGTGCTATATTAAGAATTTCAAGTGTTTCTTGAAAAAAAAGCTGACATTCTGATTAATTTCAAAGCAGGGTAATTTGTGAAAACATGCTCAGTTGCATTTGTTTTTGTTTGCATTCATTTGTGAAATTCTTATATATTTTGGGTTGAGTTTAAATAGGTATATTGTATAGATGGGAATGAAAGATGAAAAGGAATTGCCTGGAAGATAAGTGAACTGAACCTGAGGTTTGGTGCTCCACAACTATAGTCAATCATTTATAACACAAGGCCAGGCAATGGTTCTTACTAAGGTTGGGGAACATATCTTCATTTAGGACTGAAACTAACTGGATGACCTATTGGCCAGCTTGCCTTTCCCACCTTAGCTTGCTAAACAATTTTGTGAAACCTTGGAAGTTACTGCTCCACAATAAAATTAAAAGGCAAATGATGGTTATTTTTGTAAACAGAAGCCTGCAGAATGAAGTAGCGATGACTGATAAAGTCTTGAAGAAGTAGATGGAAGTATCATGTAGATCAGGGGTGGCCAAACTATGGTTCTTTGAAGACCTGTGGACTTCAACTCCCAGAATTCATTAGCTAGCCATGCATGCATGGCTGGCTCAGGAATTCTGGGAGTTGAAGTCCACAGGTCCTCAAAGAACCATAGTTTGGCCACCCCTGATGTAGATAGAAGTATTATGAAATCCTCCGTTTGGGAGAAGAGCATTTAATAGGTTTGTGTGTGTCAAGTCAAGTTGACTGGCTGTGACTATGTGGTCAAAATTTCACTCCATTTTAATGGGTTGCACATGCATAGCAGAGCTTCCATTGCACCTGCCATTTTGTTTTTTTTTAACTGTTGCAGACACCTCTGTTGAGGTGTTGAGTAACCCGTGGAATAATATTTACTGAAAATAATTGTGATTTCTAGGTATCCCTCTCACCCGAAGGCACCTACTTATCTGTAATGTATTCTTTACTACATTAGCTTGGCTTTCAATTTTGTTAAGCAGCATTCTCAACCCTTTTCGAAAACTCATTTTTTTTTAAATGGCTTTAGGAATGCAGTTTAAGTTCTTAGGTAAGATGGATGCCTGTTTCAGAAGAGTAGAACGGTCTGTATTTAAGCCATAAATTTGCTCCTACACATTAGCTGTTCGGGAATGCTGTTCTCAACCTGTGGGTCGCGACCCCTTTGGGGGTCGAACGACCCTTTCACAAGGGTCGCCTAAGACCATCGGAAAACATATTTCCGATGGTCTTAGGAACCGAGACACTGCTCCTCTATTCGTCTCCAGGCAGGTCCACCCACATGCAAATAGACTACTGCAAAAAAAAAAATCTGTACCATGGGAACTTCTGAGCATGCGCAGAAGCTAAATTTCTGGCACTGCGCATGCATCGCCATCTTGTTTTTGGCTTTTTTTTGCAATTGTTTAAAAAAAATTCAGCACTGCGCATGCGTGCGAGTGCAAAGCACATGCGCGCCCATGCAGCACAGGAGGAAGCGAACCAGCAGCGAGGTAAGTTAGAATCCACCCCTGAGTTTCCTAATAATTTTATTATTTTATAGTTGGGGGTCACCACAACATGAGGAATTGTATTAAAGGGTCCCGGCATTAGGAAGGTTGAGAACCACTGCTATAGATTATCCTGTTAATTGCAATGCTAAAAAACAAGAAGTCTCCCTTCTGTTGCAATTAAATCTTACTTCTCTTTTTTTGTAAACATCTGTTTTAAAAGCAACTGAAAAAAACCCCCAACATGGCGATTTCTCCTACAAAGAGAGAATTGCCAGGTCCCTCCATCACAATATATCTGTAGTATAAATGTCGAAGCCATAAAGAGAGGGTAAAAAACATTCTCAACTAGCTGAATGGCAGATTCCTGCCTTTTGCTTGAGAACACGCACATCTATCACTGTTATTATGTCTGACACACACTAATGCTTATTTTCCTTCTTAAGCTGTAAATGAGTAGGCTCAACCACTGCTTTGACAGCACAGCGTTAATCAATTTGGCAGTTGCCTCCACTCTCTAAATTGTATGTTTCCAATACTCCTGTGGGTGGAATAATCCAAAGAATAAGGATAACTGCTGAAGGGGAATCCTGCCCCTTTGTCACCAATGCCATTTTGCATTCAAGTATGAGGTTAGATAAGGGTCCTGGTCTCCAAGATCCATTCATCTTATCAACAGCAGATCACAAAGCTACAGGCATAGGTGGAATCCAGCTTTGGCTCTTTAATCAGTTGGAGCCAATTAAAGTAACATTTGTAGCCCAGGAATAAGGCACTTGGTGTGAATGGTAAATTGCAGGATGTTCCTTTATTGTTAAAACTGAAGTGTTTTTTGAGGGAGTATTACTGATATGCATGGGTCTCTCGAGGGCATGTGACATCATATGCATCATAATATGGCACAAACAATGAAAACTATACAAATTGTATCACACGTGTAGTGACACCATGATGCATATAGTTGCACTGGAGTCAGGTGGCACCAACATGGAAATAAAGAAATAAACACCATAAGGCACATAATGTTTGCATCAAATGTCTGTGTTAACATGAAACATCATATTTTTGCAAGTTATCTGGCCAAATATTGTGCCAATTAGTTGGAGCAGAAATGAGGTGAAACTTTCTGTTACATCCTTCCAAACACAATCTAGACATTTTACTTTAACACCCATATATATTTTACTGGCAAATAAACATATTAGCATTTTTATTGTGTTTGGAATATTCAAAGAGCTTCATCTGTATTGTTGTTTCTAAAATTTATCAACAAGGGTACATGCATGTTAATAATAAAATTATTGAATTGTCTTCAAGAGTATTTCCATGCATACATTTCAGTCATGCTTACAGATAATTCTAAGCAAGTTGCTTTCTTTTTCTTAGAGGAAGTTCTTTGTTTAGTGACCACAATAGGGACTGGAAACTTGGTCACTAAGTAATTGCTTATTTAGGCAATCTCTCCATTCTGCAAGGGAGGGAGGGAGGGGACCAGATCAGGCACAGGGCAACACATTCTAACTGACTGCAAGGGTAGACACAAGAAAGAGAGAGAGGGTAGGGGAGAGAGAGAGAGTAGTATTTATTTTATTTATTTATTTATTTGGCTTTCTTATATGCCGCCCAACTCCCGAAGGACTCAGGTATACATATACCAAGGTGCACATATACCAAGTATATGTGCACCTTGGTAACACAGTTATTTTTTCAACACTCTCACAACTTCAGATGGTTGCTGCATGAGGCAATAAGCAAGGTCTATCTATACACTAATGTTGGAGTAGAGAATTGAGAGACAGTGGTTTGCCTCCCTATGATCACTATTCTATGTTCATACTTGTCCTTCACTTAGGCTTTATATTTCATTATGGTATGAAAACCACAAATATTCTGATTTTCCCTTAGACAACTATTTTGTAAAATCGCTGCAACTGCTACTTCTAAACTTCATATTTCATTGGCACCTCTCTCCATAATTGCTTTGTTACTGTTTTTTGGGGAATGAATTTAAGTAAGCTTTTGAATGGGTCAAAGTTAGTTCAAACTTGAGCACAGCTATAAGTTATCGCTTCCGGATTATTCAGAATGGTCAAGTTAAAGGGCAGTTTTACTCTTTGAAACAACTTGTTTGTTTACCTTTATGCTTCATTTTACTGGTGATGGATGAAGGGGCCATGTAGGTGAATATAGAAATACACTGCTTTCATGCAGGCATTATCTGCCTGTCTATAACAAAAGGAAGTAATTTGGCAGTGTCAACACAAAAGAACAGAGCAAATCAGATACCAGGAAATTATTGCAACAGGATTTGCTGTGTTTCTGTTGATGCCATAAAGGTTGAGAAGGAACTAACTGTTGACCGGAGCTAAAAATTGAAACACCCTGAAATTTTCATGTTTAAGTTATGAAACAGATACTGTTCATCTGAGGTTTTCTATAGTGTTTTTAATATTTTTATTATTTTCTCAATACAGTTTGTCTCCTATATGGTTTCCTCAGTTGCCATAATCTCACAGCTGTTGCTATCTAACTAAGGTTATAAAGGAACTGAGATTGAAGAAATTTGGAAAACCCAGCTGGGGAAATGTGCCCTGATAGGAATATGACCATTTCTGGAGGAATTGTATGGAATATGAAAACTATTAAGGGAAATCGTATTTTTTCCATTCTCATATTTCTGCATATCACTATCAATCAAAATCTGACTTGTTTGTGTTAAAGTAGAGGTTCTCAAATATGAATTGTGACTCCACGGAACATTATGAGCAATTTGAGAGGGATAACACTTAAAAAAAAACCCCTCAGCTTTGCAAATGGAAACTAAGAAAACTATTAAAACCTACTTGGATTTGCTTCTCACTTTGTTGTTCCCTACTTCGTCCATTAAGGTCCGCAGTGGGCAGTTGTGATATTCCAGAGTTAGAATATCCTTGTAAGAAAAAGATTAAAATAATAAAGTGATGGATACATTTCTAGCTCAATTCTCTTCAGTAAAACCATTAGTTTTACTTACAGTAAGGGGCTGTACATTTTATTTTATTATAATGTTCAAAAACCACCTCTCATGAGTCATTATCAATGTAGAGTACATGTTCATGTAAGTGCTGCATTTAAGTAATCATGGCAGAAGGGATTGTCTTCCTTTTAAGTGAAGTGGAACTGGCAGGATGACAATATGTTGCATATACCTTGTTTCCCTGAAAATAAGACACGGTCTTATTTTCTTTTGACCCCCCCAAATAAGGGCTTGGCCTTATTTTTGGGGAGGTCTTATTATTTTTGAGGTGCAGGAGGCAGCAAGCCCACCGGCCCCACCCTCTCCATCCCACCACCTGCTTGCCTGCGGCCACAATGACCCAAATTCTCTGTGCGCCCTGGCTTCCACCTGCCCTGCTTGCTGGGCTTGCTGCTGGCTGGCCGCTGAACAGCTGACTGTGCTGCTCTGGCCTTGCGGGGGCTCTTCGGCCTCCTGGCAGCACTGCTTTTGGCCGTCCTGCTGGGCTGCTCCTGCTTGGTGCAGGGTGAGTTGTCCCATATCTATGACCTCCGGAGCACCCCCCTGCTGCTGGTGGAGTTGCGCCGCCCGTGCCGCCTTGCACAGCCAGAGAGCTAGTGCCTACCAGGGCAAGGGCCTGAAGAGCGCTGGGCTCAGCTCATAATCTGGAGCCTGTAGCACCGAGTAGACCTTCAGGAAGGCGCTCAGCAGCCCGAAGGCAGCAGGTGAAGCGGCTTGGCTCAACTAGTGGCCGCTGGCAAAGGGCCCTGGCAGGCCGGCAGGGGGGGCATTCCGGAGGTTGTAGATCTCTGCCGACTCATCCCACACCAGGCAGGAGCAGCCCAGCAGGGTGGCCGAAAGCAGCACTGCCAAGAGGGCGAAGAGCTCCTGCGAACCTCTGTGTGTGTTTGTGTGTGTGAGAGAGACAGAGAGAGAGCACACCGCTGCCAGCCCTGGTATACGGTAACTCTCCGAGGTTGCATCAGATCTCTCTCTCTCTCTCTCTCTCTCTCTCTCTCTCTCTCTCTCTCTCTCTCTCTCTCTCTCTCTCTCTCTCTCTCTCTCTCTCTCTCTCTCTCTCTCTCTCACACACACACACACACACACACACACACACACACACACACACACACACCAAGGCAGCCACATCCCTTCACTAACCTGCTTTCCAGCTCCATTCTTTGCTGCACGTGCAGGACAAGAAAAGTAGTCTGTGCGACTATGGTAAAAAAATACAAGAAATTCAGACCTTCCAACTTCTCGCAAAAGAAAAAAAAATCTCGCAAAGTTGGAAGTAGTCCCACAGACTACTTTTCTTGCAGTGGAGAATGGAGCAGGAAAGCAGGTTAGTGGAGGATGTGGCTGCCTTGGGAGGGGTGGGGGTTAGGGATCTCTCTCTCACTCACATTTTTGCGAATGGCTTGAAAATGGGAGGGGGGATTTTCCTGCCTCTCACCCTGTTCCCAGTCTGTGCTGAGCTTCAGAACAGGGTGAGAGGCAGGAAAATCCCCCCTCCCATTTTCAAGCCCAACCTGATGCAAACGCTGCTTCCAGCCACCTCTTCGTCCTGGTGAAACTCCTCTTTGAAAGGACAATCTGCAGGTGGGAGGAGGGGGAGATTTCCTGCACATTGGCAGTGGCATCTCCTCACAGGGCTTCTTCCAATGTCCCAGGTGTATGAATTTCCATGCCTTCCTTTCCTGTTCCATGGATGGAATTGCCTGCTGTGACTGTCACTGTTAGTTAAGGAGGGCGCGAGGCATGTGGGGTGCATTGCTTGGCCTCCGGCTTCTTTTGCAGGCGCAATTGACTGCAAAAGTGGCTGTGCTTGCTGGAGGCGGCAGCCTGAGTGGCACCCGCGAATCAGCTGTTTTGTGAATGGCGGCTGGAGCGGCTCAGCTGATCCAATTAAGGGGCCGAGAAGCCCTGAGGTGACCACAGAAAGGAAGGGCTGCCTCCTGTGCTGGCCATGCCCACCGCTTCATAGGGCTTATTTTCGGGGGAGGGTGTATATTTACACCCACCCCAAAAATTAGCCTTGGCCTTATTTTCAGGACATGTCCTATTATCGGGGAAACACGGTACCTTTCTTTTTTTAAAAAAAGTCAGCTGGTTTACTACAGTACATGAGCATATTCTGTTTCTTTAATGTTTCAGATCCAGACACTTTTCCTCTAGAAAGTATATAAAGTGACAAAAAGCTGTCACTTTTCGTGGGCATTGAGTAAGGGATGTAGTCCATGAAAAGCATTAATGCCAGTCAAGTTCCTCAAAAATATTGCTCATATTTATTGGATGCTTAAATTTAATGTGAACATATAGTTTCAAGTGCATGGGAAAATGAGATAATGGGCTCTTTTGTCTCCTTTCTTCCTCAAACTGCAGAAACTTGCTGATAAAAATCGATAAAAGTATACATATGTATTGCATGAAATCTGGAGTATATTGGTCACTTCAAGATCAGTGGATTGCTGATATGCTTTCTAGAGCAACATGACACAGATTGCAGAATTAGGGAAGCAGTGTCTTCAACTGTAAAGGCTACTTTTTATATTTACAGCCAAAGTTTACATGAGGTCCAGAACCAATGTATGATGAGTCCCATATCTGTTTCTCTTTGAAATAAAATTCTTAGGGGCTTGGGGTAAAGGATGTGTTAACTCATTGTAGTATTTAAGCAAATAACTATTTTGGCAGTGTTTATTGGTTTTTACAATCAGCATGATTTAGCATGTTGTATTGCATCTAAGTTTTTAAAACCTTATCAAGTCTATGGTTTCTGCACACTTTTAAATATATTTGTCTTTATATGTGAAAGTAACATGTTATGCCTACAGGTGGACATCCCAAATAAAATATCCAGATCAAATCCATGTTGATGAACTTATGTTTTTTTGGGCTGTAGAAGTGGAAAAGCAAAATCTGCTCTTTACTAATATGCGACTCTTCAGTTATCAGTTTCATTTTCTTTCTCCTGCCATTTACTTTAATAGGCCTGAACTTTTTTCTGCCCTGTGATAGGAATGTATATCTTATTAGCTCCCTTAGGGACTTCCATTTGTACAGTTGAGCAGGGTTTTTCATTGCTGTACTTAACCCAGTTATTTTTGATTATCCTTTTAATCTTGAAGATCAGAATAGCAATTAGCTCAAGCTGTTTCAAAACTAAGCCACTTGGATTTATGATGGTTTACTTTCAGGAGAACCCAATAGTATATTTTTGTGCACATTCATTAAAAAATCACTATATTGCTTGGACTTTCTTATTCTTCAATTCTGAGTTCACTTCTTGGATGTGAAAAGGAACATCTTAATGAAGAATAAGAAAGTCCAGTTGCCTTTTTTTTTTTTAACAAAAAACACCTTTGGGACAACCATGATCTGGATGACCGAGAATCTCCATAGGCAGACAAAAACCCATAGAATATAAATGGTTCACAATGTTAGTTGTGGAATGGAAAACAAATGCTCATTTTTTTAATTTAACATATGTGTTATATTTCAGTGTCTCATTTGTTTGATATATTGCTTATCCCTAAAATACTATATAGCAAACAATTTAAATCTTGAATTCAAAATGTATTTATGATTTATTGAAAGTCCTTTTCACAGTACATGTCTTTGTTGTTCCGAGTTGGTGCTCAGATTGCTTTTTTAGAGTAAAATAAATGATGCAAATAAAAAATAATGATAGTATTTTGGGACTAAGAACATTATATCTGAATTGGACCATTGCTCTAGTTAAAGTAATGATTTAATTATTTCCCCTGTTAGAACATATAATAGAATTGAATCTTACTGCTCAGATTTTTCTATTATCTAATCTTCCAAGTAAACCAGCGGTGGGTTGCTCCCGGTTTGGACCCATTCTTAGAACCGGTGGTGGCGGCGGGAGGCTCCACCCACCAGCCCAGGACGCTTCTGCGCAAACTGGTGGCAAAGTAATTCAGAACCCACCACTTAAGTAAAAGCTATGCTAGAGATGGTGCTTATATTTATATAGGAATTTGTCTCAAGTGAAGGAAATAGTTATACTGTACAATAATAGTATAGTCCAGGGGTCTCCAACCTTGGCAACTTTAAGCCTGGCGGACTTCAACTCCCAGAATTCCCCAGCCAGCTTTGCTGGCTGGGGAATTCTGGGAGTTGAAGTCCGCCAGGCTTAAAGTTGCCAAGGTTGGAGACCCCTGGTATAGTCCATCTGAGTGATAGTTTCAATTTCATTTTATTAGGTTGAAAGCAAAATGCTGTATCATTTCCACAATGTTCTTTGCATCCACTAGTGTGTATTAAAAGAAGGTCATATAAAATATATACGACTGAAAGTCAGTGCTTCTCAAATACTTACCTATTATGATTATTACATTCAGTGAGAAAGATTCTAGAGAATGTGATTTAGATGTTTCTTGCACCTCTTGTGATAATGCCTTTTACCTCCTGTTTTCCTCGGGCAGCATAGCATTCAAAATGTATTAGCTAGAGTATTGCAGAACGTTTCATATGTAATCAGTTTTTTAAAAAATTGCTTTGAAACTATGAATTCAATCCCTGCATGATAAGAATAAAAAAATAATACATTTGCCCATGTATATCTTCTCATACTCTCTATATGGTATTTCTCCAAATACCTCCTCAAATTTGAAGTTTGGTTGGTGATTTTTTGCTAACCTTCCTATTTTGGATTTTGGTATGATTTTTAATTTTGTTTTCGCTTTGTATTTGCTTTTATCTGATGAAACACCAACATGTTCTCCCTTTCCTAGTTATTATTCATTGAAGGAAGACATTTAAGTTTTGCTGTTTAGAATTTCAGAGACCTTTCTGGAGAACAATATTTTTGGAAGAAGAAAACTAATTACTAAGGGCCCTGTTTCCTGTTTATATTACTAACTGGTTAAGCATCTCGGCTGTTATGTATATTAATTTTGGATGTTTTTATTGTTTTAAAATGTTTTTATTGTCTTAATATTTAATATATTTTTTCGATTGTAAAGTACCCAGAGTCATTGACTGAGATGGGTTTCTATAGAAAATGAATGAATGAATGAATGAACTGTGAAGCAATGCAAAATGGATTGCTTTACATGGCCTCCTGGTTCTTTTTCCCAGTTCTGTAATTTTTTTTAATAGTGCCCTTGACCTGAGAAAAAAGTGCTGTTCAGTGATGACTTTTTTTGGGGGGGGGGGTTTCACATTGGATTTTAATAAGTGGTAAACCTTTCTTGTAAAGCACCATGTCATTTCTGTGTTTTTGAAAAATCCTATGATATCATTGCCATAAAATATCCCTTGTTTACCCTTGGACACTCCCTTTATAGCTTCTCTGATCAGATATTCCTTTTTGATAATCCAGAATAATGAATCTCAAATGATAATCAAACATTTGATTAGTTTAGGCTTCTTTGTCTGACTCTTTTAAATTATCTTTGGATTTTGCCTAGATGTGTCAGCCTCATATATGTGGCCAAATGTATTATTTTTGATTCTTATCATGCAGGCGTTGAATTCATAGATTCATAGGTTCAATGAATTCATATCATTTTCTTCCAAATCTTTTTCTTAACAATCTACCAATTTTGAAATACATATTCAGTATATGAGTTACATATGTGTGGAAAATAATTTTATAAACTGTTAACATTGCTTCCAATCATTGTTTATCCTAAACTACTGAATGTACACCGTATTTTTCGGAGTATAAGACGCACCGAAGTATAAGACGCACCTTAGTTTTGGGGGAGGAAAACAAGGGAAAAAGGACTCTGCCTCCAAGCAATTTGGCAAACAGCACAGATGATATATACTGTTTGCTGTGTATTTCTGTGCATGTGTGCCTGACCCATAGAAATAGCAAAGAATTGGAGAAATATACATTATGCCAGAAAGTTTTCTTAAATGTAGTCACACTAACTCTTCCCAATTATTTAAATAGATTTACTCCAAGGTAACTAAACTCTAATACTAAGCAGGACACTGTTACATTTCATACTATATTTGTACAGAGCTAAAATTAATTAAAATTTCTGGAAGTATACATTATTCTCTATTATTTAAAAGAAGATACAATAGCATTGGGCCTCTTCAGAGCAAGCATTTATTTTAAAAAGCTTCTTTATTTTGTTAAGTTGTCTAGACTTACAGGGATCTCCAACCTTGGCAACTTTAAGACTTGTGGACTTCAACTCCCAGAATTCCACAGCCAGCAAAGCTAACAAAGCTGGCTGTTGAATTCTGGGAGTTGAAGTCCACAAGTCTTAAAGTTGCCAAGGTTGGAGACCCCTGGCTCTAGAACAATAATAAAGCAGTCTTTAAAAAATAAGTCTAATAATTTGAATATTCTACAGACATTTATAGTTATTCACTTACCCCCTTCCATCCAGTTCAGCAAAAAATAAAAATCTGCTGTGTCTCTCCCAGCTATTTGCCTCTTTGTAGTTAGTTTCACTTTCATTTTCCCATGTGGCAAACCTAATCAGCTGTAGATCGGGAAACTGCTACTGACTTGCTCTTCCCTCTTTCCTGCAAGCAGGTAAATTGCTGGAAGACAGAGGCCAAAGGGTGGGAGTAGCTGGGTGGGTGGGGCTGCATTCGGTGTATAAGACGCACCCAAGTTTTCACCCTCTTTTTGGGGGTAAAAAGGTGCGTCTTATACTCTGAAAAATACGGTGTGTGTGTGTGTGTGTATGTGTGTGTGTGTGTGTTTTGGATACTTATATGTTGCTTTAATAATCTAAACTCTGCATGGTTCACAGTTAAAAACCCAAAGCAAAAGGTTAACTGTAGATGCCTGTATTCACCTCACCTCTAATTCTCCCAAGATTGGACTCAAAATTGTCATCAATAATTGTAAACATCTGGAAAAAGTGGATTTCCACGGGGGGGGGGAGGGAGATATGGGAAAAAATCTACCGGTAACTGGAAAATGCTATACCAGTTTATTCTTTGATTTCCACACGGTCTATAATATTTCTAGTGAAAAAGAGTAGAATAGCTTGTGACACCTCCCCCCTTATACTTGATAGTTTGGGTTTCAATCACTTTCTTGCTACATGTCCACAGCTGTGATTCTAAAGATAGCCTATTGCATTGTTGTAAGATCTCCTTTCCTTGGCATCACAGTGACTCTATCTATCTATCTATCTATCTATCTATCTATCTATCTATCTATCTATCTATCTATCTATCTATCTATCTATCTATCTATCTATCTATCTATCTATCATCTATCTATCTATCTATCTATCTATCTATCATCTATCTATCTATCTATCTATCTATTATTTATTTATTTATTTATATTATTTATTATTTACAGGCAGCAGTAATGACTTGCTGTGACTCCACAGGACTTAGTGATTTTCTCTGTTTGATTTGAAAAGCTTGCATAAGTTTAAAGCATGGTTGAAGGTTTCACCCAGATTCATTTCCTAAAAGGATCTACTTTTGAAGAAACTTGCACGCATACATATTATCCGTCAAGGAGAATAAATCCAAAATATTGGTGAACTGTGATTAGTCATGTTTAAGAGAAGATGAGTAACGAAACTGTAAGGAAGATCTTCTCTATCTGAGCAACAACTGTAGTAGTCATACAATCCTTGCTAAATGTGATTTTAGTGCAAGGCAGAATGGAAACGTCAATGTGGACATGTAATATGTCTCCATTTAGTTTCCTTTTCTAAGATCTATTCTGATAAAAGTTTATATCTCTATTTGCTGTTTGGTAAGCTTGTTTTTGAAATTGGTAAGACGTTTCCAGATAATTTAGCCAGAGGTGGGTTCCTACCGGTTCGGACCGGTTCTATAGAATCGCTAGTAACTTGGCGGCCTGGGTCGCTAGAACTGGCAGTGTCACGGTATGAATATTGTTAGTTGTATGTCTATGCAGGGTGATGCACCCCTATCTAATATTATGGTACATTCCATTATAAGCAGAACACGTGATATGAGTTGTGCGCATGTGTGCATTCCTAAACCACCATTATTCTCTTCTGCCTTAGCTGTTGACCTGAACGGTCACGTTACTCAGCAAAATGTAGTTTATTCAGGATTTATTGTTTTTGTACTGAAATAAATATTTTCTATTAGACTTTAATCTCGGTTTTATTTCTAACTGTCTGAATTCCAAGAAAAGATCCAACATCGCCTCTATGAGATTTATTCTCATTTCAACAGACAGTGACCCAGGCCTGCCACGCCCCAGAGCTGGTTCGGTGGTGCCGAAGGCGCTGCCATCTTGTTTTTTGCTTCTGCACATGTGCAGAAGGGTTTTTTTTTAGTACTGCACATGCGCGCCTGCCCACGTGTTGCGTCGCTGAGCAAACCGGCAGTAGCAGAATCCGGAACCCATCTCTGAATTTAGCCCAACATGTTGGTGTTTACATCAACTGTAAACACACACACTCACTCTTTCTCTCTCTCTCTCTCCCTCCCTCCCTCCTTCTCTCTCTCTCTCTCTCTCTCTCTCTCTCTCTCTCTCACACACACACACACACACACACACACACACACACACACACACACACCCCTTTGATTGTATCATTTGATAAATAAGCAGTTTTCTTTATGGCAAGTATATAGTATTCATGCAAATGAGGAACTGGGTGATGACCTCTACCTCAATTTAGAACACTCTCCAAAAAATTTAGTGGCAAACTTTTGGTTTGCTCATTTTACAGCTAGTCCTCTCTTACCAGTGCTAATTGGGACCAAGAACTCTGCTGCTGACCAATGTCATTGTAAGTTGACATGCCATGTTACCACATTGACTTATGACATCAATTCTGGCATCCCCAGTTGCTGTCAATAGGCAACTCCTGCATGATCACAGTATCCTGTGGTTGTGTGGTCCCTTCCTCATTGACTTTGCTTTGTGGAAGCCGGCAGTGAAGGTTGCAAATGGTGAGCAAGTGACCGCAGGAGAGTGTGACCATCTTAATTGTGAGCCGGTTGCCAAGCACCTGAATCATGATCATGTGAGAGAGGGGATGCTGGATGAGTAGACTTTTAAGTGAGGATTATCTGTATCTCATTCTGCTCTCTGATAAAACACTGGGAAGCATTTGTTTCATAAATGCATTCTCTGCTGTATTTTGCTAGCATTCACTTTCCATGGAATACAGGCCTGCCAGTAATCAGCAAATTAGGATGTCTCCTTGAAATGATCAGGACATTGAAACCAGCTTTTGGAGATGAGTAAAGCATATGACGAAGCCAATCTAGAGCCATGTGGCTTTCCAGCAATGCTTGCCAACATTAACAGTTGTATAATTATCCAGATGACATCATTGGAGTGAATTTATGACTCAGCAACTTTTACTGATGGTATGCCTGCTTATAATCATGCTTAAAGAATCCAGAATATTGGACTGGCTTTGTAGAGCCATTAGAATATACACACATGCTCTGCCAATAGGAACATACAGCTGGATTTCCTTTAGAAGGACTTGCTTTGTCTGTTGTCTGGTTCATTCCATTACCTAGCAGTACTTTGATCTGTTAAAGCTGTGGAATCTGAGACTGGGCCAGCCTTGATTCTATTTTAGAATCTTCTAATATGATATTGGATAGCCTGTATATCTTCCTTTCAACACGAAACAAGGAAAATCACAATGACTGCTGGATGATCTGGAGTGACAGGCTAATTGCCAATTGGTTTAGTAAAGTTCATTTTGAAGGACAACACATTCTGGTACAGGACATTAAAGAGGTTGCCTTTGTGGCTTTCCTAGATTTGGGCTCTAGAGTACAAACTATTTCCTGTTTTCATTCTCAGTAAAGTGCTTGCGGTTCAATAATTTAAAAATGTCTTTGCTGCTGCTGATTTAATCAGAGTACTCCATTCTTCCATTCTGACATCAATGAAACATCCAGTACTATGAGAGTCTGAACAAATGCTTCTCTTCAATAGCTTTTCTTGAATGGATCGTAGAGATCCTTGTGTGACCCCCAAATTTGTTTGTGTATTTTAGAAATAAATAAATAGATCCCAATATTTTGATAAGGGGAATGATTTTAATAAATCTGAGTTCTTGTGGCCATCAGAGTAAGTTATCTTCACCTGTTCAAAGCTAGCATGTTATTAACCTATAAAGCAAAGTAAATGTTAAATATGAAATTCAGCTCTACTAAAGTATGTGGTCAAGAACAGTTTCAGAATTGCCCTGTCACTAAGGTAGATTTCTTCTGTTCAATCCCTTTTTGCATGCTGTCTCTCTACTGCATTTACCTATTGAGCTTGGACAGTGTCAGGCACTCCCAATTTAATGTTCCCCAATGCCATAGAATGAAGGTCGAAGGCCCTGTGTGGAGATTATCTAATTTGTTTCAGCAGTGAGTTTTGATCAGATGCTTGGCTTCAGGCTACTGCCAGATGATCAGGGCTACTGCTAACCTTGAATGCAGTTCCTTAGTTGGTATTCTATTATAAGTGCTTTTGAAAAAACTCTTTAAATACAGTACCAAGATTTATAATTTAGTGTTTTTATTTTTTTAAAACCCTTGTGCTTAACTTTCCAAATGAAAATAAATAGCGATAGCTAATTCAAGAATGAAAAAGAATCTCTTTGAGATGCAGGTTACCAGCTTTTCCCATTCTGGTACTCCCCCCTCCCTGCGCCATGTTTGATAAAATCCCTATAATCATTAACCTGCATGTTTGTGAAGAATAATAATTATTTCAGTCCAAGGAATTTGGAAGGCACTAAATTGGAAAAGGCTATGTTAGTATAACTGTTGCAGTAGTTGTTTTTCAGATATAATTGTATATATTTTATATATAAATAATTTTATATATTACATACTTTCTGAGAACCAATGTTTCCATGAATTGTATTTAATTTAGAAGATGTTCAAGGTCATCACAAGGGTACAATCTTCTGGTTATGATGGGTGTGTATGATATTGGGCCCAAAGTTTACAGTACACTATATTATTTAGGAGTGTGCTTGGAAGGGAAGAATGTATTTGTAATGGGATCATCATGCTTTATGTGCTAACATAAAAAAGGAGCTTTTGCTATTTTCTCACTCGAGAGTTGGCTGCATGTTCTGAAGGTGCTTTTTGAATGTAGATGACTATTACTTCCTTATTCAGGCTATTGCAAAACTGCATTGAATGAAGAACTAACTACAGGGTCAGCTTCTACTACATGATGCAAACTTTGTCAAGCAGGCACATTTATTTTAGTTGTGACACATTGAAGACTGTATGTAAAATGTTTTTTATTTTGTAAAGCAATGATAGTTTGCCTCTCTTTATCAGTAGGAGATTTGAAAATGGGTAATGATAAAGGAATAGAAATGATTACAGGGCTTGTAAGAACTGCAAGAGTACTAATTTGAAAATCCAGCTTTTAGAAAACTTGATGATAAAATGTGGCTTTAAACATAGTTTCGAAGCAAATAGTTCTCCAACATGCCAGCATAGGAGGAGGATTTTGGGGGGAAAATATAACCAATAGTTTTTTTAAAAAAATTGGAACTTATTTGAGGAACATAACTTTGCCCTTTTAAAAAAATATACCAACGGTATCTTATTTTAATTGCATTTGGAAAAGAGAAACAGCTTGGGATTCTTAGCCAGGAATAGTCTGTTGCTGGCCGCATCCGGCTTTAGAAGGAAATAATTCTCATATTCACTTTAAGTAGAGAATCAGTAGCTGCAAATATATCAGGTGAAAAGCCGGAGGGAGTTTAGTTTTGTAGTCCTTACAGTGCTTTATAGCCCTCTCTAAGCGGTTTACAGAGTTAGCATATTGCCCCTAACAATTGGGTCCTCATTTTACTCACCTCACAAGGATGGAAGGCTGAGTCAACCTTGAGCCTGGTGAGATTTGAACTGCAAAATTGCAGGCAGCCAGCAGAAGTAGCCTGCAGTACTGCACTCTAACCACTACGCCACCATGGCTCACTCACCATAATGCTTATGGTGTGCAGAGATGTAGATTCAGTAAATACAGTTTGTTGCATTTTACTACTTGCTTTTGCTGACAGTGATCTTGTATTTTAGTGGTGATCTTAGAACTTTCTCTTGGGCATGTATGCTGACATCACCACATTCTTGGCTGCTCGCTTCTTTAATGCTTCATTAGCTTTGCTAATCATTCACCATTGCTGTAATGATATACTCCCTGATTTAATATATGATTAAGAAAAACAGATGTCCCTTCTCCCAACTCAAACCATTAAATCATGTTTTGGTTGTAACAATAAACCTGAATTTGCAAGCATCTCTTCATTGTTTCAACCAGTTTTGGAGGCACTGATACACTGATACATCCCTCGCCCTCTGCCATCTGACTTAAATGAGGCAATATCCCGATTGTGGAAGCCTCCTCAAAGCGTTCAGGTTGGTTCTTCTTGGTTTTATTTTCGTGAACTCTGTTTTTAATTCTATGAAACTTTTGAGCAGAGATTTAAAATGCAAGTTATGATCTGTTTTAAGATGGGTTTTTCTTCTATTTTAACATTTAGAATCTTGGTTAAAACATTATTTACCACGATAATGTTTTAGCTGTTTTAATTTTTATGTCACCCTGCAAGCTCTTTTTCCTTTTCACCACTCTGAAAAAAAATAAAGCCATAGTCCAGAATGGCACACAAGCTCACAGTAGCCCTGAAAATATCTCCTATATGAGCCGTGGTGGCATAGTGGTTAGAATACAAGCTACTTCTGCTGCCAGCAGTTCGGCAGTTCAAATCTCACTGGCTTAAGGTTGACTCAGTTTTCCATCCTTCCGAGGTGAGTAAAATGAGGACCCAGATTGTTGGGGGCAATAATGCTGCCTCTGTAAACCACCTAGAGAGGGCTGTAAAGCACTGTGAAGTGGTATATAAGTCTAAGTGCTATTGCTATTGCTATTGCTATATCCACAGGGCTGGGTGGGCTGGCAGAAATTGCAATAGGCAACTACATACAATGGGTTTCATTGACTGCAAGATGGTAGGTCAAGAAATATAAACATATAAAATAATACTCTACCAAAACAACCACAAAATGGAGTGGTGAACCTTATGAACAAAACAATATGTGAAGTTAACATCATGGTATAACTAGAATTAAGAATAACAATGCAATTATTTTGGGGAGGAGCTGGGCAGACCATGATATATGCACATAAACATATATTAGATCAAACAACAGTATTATATTATACATGTGTGTTATATGAAGGATTGGAATGGAAGTATTTTTAAAAACAAAAAAACAAACCAACCAACAGAAAAACAGTCTTTCAGAAAGATATCTTTTGATTACTTGTAAAAAGTTTTGAAGTAGCTTCAAAGTGAGATGGGTGGCAAATAAATTTAATAATAAATAAATAAATAAATAAATAAATACAAATTGGCAGCCCTAAGTGCTTTAGAACTTCTTATTAAACTAAAGGATTTAAAATACTGATTGCAAAATAAAATGTAAGAATAACTACGGTAACTATAAATTGTTTTTAGAAATCACAATATGAGATTTCAAGAGCATGGTGGTAAGTGTGACTATCATCAGAATTATCATTTTGATTGTTTGAGGAAGCTTTTGATGGCTTCAGCTAATTGGTAAAAATGTGGCTGTGTAGCTACAATGTTCAGCCATCAAAATATATTGCTGTAAGAATTCCCAGTCTTGCCTTTCATACACTTGATTGTCCTCGAGCCTTGGACAAGAGGTGAGCAAACTGAGCTGCTCAGAGTGGCCAATGAGGGCAAGTAGATATGAGTATGATAATTGGTTTGTTGGGTTCTTCAGTTTATATCTGAATGCATTCAACAACAATGACAACTGCTTGTTATAAATAGTCTTAAATGTTATGGCTGTGGCATGGACCTCAAGTCCTATCATAGGGAGAGTATTTTTGTCATCTTCCCCTCTGTAACAGGATGGCAATTTTAATTTGCAGCATGTTCTTAGCAGAGTTTGGCTATTTTCCTAGTGGAGTTCCTAGATAAGTGATCTTAACTAGTAATATTTTCATAAATCTATACCAGATGCCTTTATTCCCAAGTATAGAGAGAAACACTGAAAGTTGTTGTCCTCGTTAACATTGTAAATGGAGGAACAGCTGATATTTAGTGATCACTGTGTAAATATTATGTAGCTCTGGTACATGCTTTATGGTTGCCTAAGAATAAAACAAACAAAACAATCTTGATTTTAGCCTTGCCAGTTTTAAAATCTTTATTTTTTAAGATTATATTCTTTCAGAACTGCCAGAAATAGGCTTTCCTAGCAATTCATAAATTACAAAAACCAGAAAACAATATCATCAATGCATCAAAAACAACAAGAGAAAGCTGCATGAATTGTGATAACTGTTAGTACATTAGTATGATATATACTATGAAATGTAAAACTTTTCATTTTTAATCATAATTGAGTACATATGTGATTTGTGATTTCTTTATTATTAAGAGATTTGGGACATTTATATCTTTGTAGCGGGGCCAAGATATTTTGCCTTTCATTTAGGTTAGCATTACATACTCTGGAAATCAACAGTCTTCAAGACAAAGGAACACAAACCATTTGGTGGATTTTTTGTGTGTTATTGTAATGGATAGGGTGATTTGGTAAGATGGGACAAACACAATAATGCCTTTCAATTAGTTGTATCAATTTAAAGCCAAGCAGGAAACTTCTGTACAGGAGGACAGTTGTATTTTTTCCTGCTGAGACCCACATTCCTTCAAGGAATTTTGTTGGGAGCTATGTGATGGGTAGGGGCCAAAACCAAAATGGGTATGAATATCCATACTCTGGCATTCCTTCTTTTATCTTCTGTGTTTTCCAAACACCAAGCTACTTGGAAGATGTTGAAATTGAGGTGGGGGTATACGGACAGGGCTTCAGATTGCTCGTTTGGTATAATAGGATTTAAAGCAAAGCATGTTTCTGTGTGAATGGATAACAGAGAGTAATGCTGGTACTAACTATTCTTTTATGTTTGTCGGTTAAAAATGATCACAAGTGTTCAGAGTACTCTGCTTTTTGAAAAAGCACTTCCTGTATTTATACAGTTTGACCTGCATTCTCATTCTTTTTCCTATTCTTTTAAGGGATCTCTTGTTAAAGGTGAGAATAAATCTCATAGAGGCGATGTGGATCTTTTCTTGGAATTCAGACATTTAGAAATAAAGCCGAGATTAAAGTCTAATAGAAAATATTTATTTCGGTACAAAAACAATAAATCATGAATAGTTACATCTTGCTAATAAATCATGACCGATCCGGTCAGAGTCAAAGGCAGAAGTATATAATGGAGAATCAGGAATGCACACATGCGCATAAGATCACATCACGTGTCCTGCTTGTATTGGAATGTACCATAATATTAGGATAGGGATGCATCACCCTGCATATACATACAACTGACAATATTCACTACGTGACATCTCTCTATACTGACCTAATAGTTCTATGCGGATATCATCAGTCCTGTGAGGCCACTTTATTTCAAATCAGACAAAAAACTGGAGATAAATAATAAAGCTGTAGGCAACAACTGATCTTGAGAGGACCTTGGGGACTTGCTGAGAAACGATGCATTTGGTTTTGAAATCCTAGCATTTTAAATGTTTATTTAAGCCTTTACTTTACAATGAAATCCATAGAGTGAAGAAAAATATGGTTTGCATTGTCCCTTATACTTGATAAGGCATACATCCTGAATATTGTTCATTTCTATTTTCATTCCATTTGCGGAGATCTCCTTTAAGACCTATCTAGTTATGGGGTTACTATATATGAAGCCTTTGGATTCCATGGTTTAGTGCAGTGGTTCTCAACCTGTGGTCCATGGATCCCTGGGGGGGGGGGCACAATGTCATCACAGGGGGTCCTCAGAAGCTTGAAGAAATGTTACAATTTACTGTAAATCTTGAGTTAAGGGGTCTGTGGCCAATGGTCCCGTGGCCACAAAAAGTATTTAAAGAGGATCCATGGTGAAGAAGAAATTGAGAACCACTGGTTTATAGTGCATTCTCTCTCTTCCATATGTTGTCCGAGTATGATATTGATATATACGTACAGAGCATATACCCAGTACTGTATGTACATACACTTATGTGATTCTTTTTTTTATAAATCGTTCTAGACTTATTATCTGGCTTCCTGGAACACAGAGAGAGTATAAAACATTTGGGTCAAACATACCTTCTGGTCATGCCAAAAATATTTATATTGTATCTAGAGAGCTTGTCACGCAATTTAAAGAGGCAGAAGATGACGAAGCAGATTTCCTGACTTATGTCTCTTTTCTCTGTACACTTGATTAGCTGCAAATATGACTAACTCAGAGGAGAGGGGATGTGTACTGGTGATGAGCAATCCATTAGTTGCACAATAGATTTCTCTCCCCCTCCTACATACTTTGTAGCTGATGTTGATCCTGCATTTTACCCTCTTTGATAACAGCATGTCTGGGGTGTGTGTCATTTGTGCCTTTTTATGGTTTGGTTGAGAGCCAAACAAATTAAGTACCCCATTAGATTCATCCACTTTCCTGTAATATTGGAAACTTGATTTTCAAACATTGTAAAAAAAAATAATCAGAAAAATCAGAAGAATGCTGTTTTTTTAAAAAATTCTTCCAGGATTCAATGATTTTCATTTTTCATTTTTCATGATAATATGATGTTCACTTTGAAATACTACCGTATCACCTTTGAAAGGGTTGTTTTTCATTAAACAGAAAGTATGTTGGGAGAATTTTGTTCAATTAGAGGGCAATTAAATGCAATTGTAAATAAAAGAATAAATAAATAATGTCCTAGTCCATTTTTCTTATATCTTTATACATCTGATGAGCATGGCATTTTTATATTTATAAAAATCAGAAGGGCAAACAATGAGTGGAAGCCCAAATATATTAAAGACAATAATCCTGAACAATAGGAAAAATATTTTACAGATCCCTTCAGTCTTTATCTTCTCTTGATGAGAAAGATTGTACCTTGATTTGGAGCAATGTAATTGCACTCTCTGTGCTATTGGGAATGGTTTTTGGACAAGCATTTCAATCTTATTAGTATTATACCGGTAACTGTGATTAGCTAGATGTGGTTACTCATTTCAGCCCTCTCTTGTCAAAAAATAATGTGTGTCCCTCCATGTATTATTTTTTCTAACAGTCAAACAGGATTAAAATATTGAAAATATGCATTCAGTAAGCAACACTGGCTGTCATTATATCAATCAACTGATCAACTGATCAACTGATCAGATACCAGAATTATAATTGCTTAAATTATATTCTTTCCTTTCTTTTTTTTATTACATTACTATAACCTTAATGTATTATACTTTCAGCACAGTGATATTTGTACAATATTACATTTTTAAACATTCTGTTTTGTAGATAATTTAAAATATTGGAAATAAAGAAAAAGGAAGTGTATGTTCTATCATTATTAGTTAAAATTTTGAATATCAGTGTTAGAAGCATAAAATTATTTGACTTTTTAAATACAAAATTGAGTATAACATTAGAAAAAGAAACTGCTGCTGATTACAGGTAGTTGTTGGGGCTGGGATTGTCAACATTAAGTGATGCAGTCATAAAACACAACATCACCTGACCATACCATTTAGTGGTGGCAATCCTGGGCATTCCCAGTTGCCATCGTAACCCCAAGATGCATAGGTTAAGCAGGAAGAGGCAGGAGTCCAGCTAAGGCAGGGGTGTCAAACTGGTGGCCCACGGGCCAGATGCATCATGTGCAAGCCATGCCCACCCCAGTTCTGTGAAGGGAAAAACGTTGCGATACATCACGTGATGGCAACATGACACCGCGAGTTTAACACCCATGAGCTGGGTGTCTGCAACCTTAAACACTCAAAGAGCCACTTGGGCCCATTTCCCACAGAAAACAAAACACTGGGAGCCACAAAACCTGGGTGGGCGTGGCCAACTCGAGGTGACTCACTTCCACCCAGGCACATGACCCCCCCAGCCACGCCTACCCAGGTTTTGTGGCTCCCATTTTCTTTTCTATGGGATGTATCTCCCTCTTTCTGCCTCTTTCCCTCTCTCTCGCCCTCCCTCCCTCTTATCTCTTTCTCCCTGTCTATCTCCCTCCCTCTCATCTTTCTCTTTCTCTCTTCTCTGTCTTTCTTTTTTCTCTATCTCCCTCTCTATATCACCCTCTCTCTATCTCCCTCTCCCTCTCACATTTATATTTCTCTCTCTCTCTCTCTCTCTCTCTCTCTCTCTCTCTCTCTCTCTCTCTCTCTCTCTCTCTCTTTCTCTTTCTCTTTCTCTTTTTCTCTGTCTCCCTCTGTCATGGGAGATTTCAACCTGCCATCCGTTGGTGAAACATCTGAATTGGCTCGGGAGTTCTTGGCTTCCATGACGGCCATGGACCTAACCCAGTTAGTTCATGGCCCCACACATGAGGGAGGACACACTCTAGACTTGATTTTTGTCTCTGGCCAGTGGTTGAGTGGTCTTGATATAGGGGATGTAGTCATTAAACCCTTGTCATGGTCAGATCACTCACTCCTTCACCTAGACCTCCATACCGCTTCCCCACGCCGCAGGGAGGCGGAACCAGTTAGATGGGTCCGCCCCAGGTGCCTGATGGACCCGGATAGGTTCCAGACGGAGCTTGGGCCACTTCCTGATGATCTAGCCCTCAACTCGGCCGAGGACCTGGTTGCCGCCTGGGACAGGGCGGCCGGTGGGGCCTTGGACCGAGTTGTGCCTTTGCGGCCTCTGACTCAGCTCCGATCCCGCTCAGCTCCCTGGTTTACTGAGGAGCTGAGGGAGATGAAGCGCCGGAAAAGACGCCTAGAGAGCGGTTGGAGGGCCAGTCTCTCTGAATCTGATCGAACACTGGTAAGGTCGCATATTAAGACCTACCTAGTGGCGATAAAAACGGAGAAATCGAAGTATTTTTCCGCTCTTATCGCGTCATCAGAGAATCATCCAACAGCCCTGTTC
Organism: Diadophis punctatus similis; assembly: GCA_023053685.1. Taxonomy (NCBI): domain Eukaryota; kingdom Metazoa; phylum Chordata; class Lepidosauria; order Squamata; family Dipsadidae; genus Diadophis; species Diadophis punctatus. The sequence goes on along the minus strand of JALIGW010000003.1, from coordinate 36,195,456 downwards.
AGGGTGACCCGTTCCTTACTCCATCAAGAAGCGCGGAAGGATCCCCTGGAAGGCAGGGCTGAGGACTTTGGATGATATCTGCATGACAAAATCGCTCAGATTCAGGGGGAACTGGACTCCAACTGGGTGGATACGGACGCGGTGACAGGGAATAGTCTTGAGAACGTTATCTGGGAAGAGTTTGACTCGGTGACCCCTGAGGATGTGGACAAGATTCTGGGGAGGCTCAGTGCAGCCACATGTTTATTGGACACGTGTCCCTCCTGGTTAGTGCTGGCTACCCGGGAGGTTACACGAGGCTGGCTCCAGGGAATTATTAACGCTTCTTTGGGGGAGGGTTACTTCCCCACGGCTTTGAAAGAAGCGGTGGTGAGGCCTCTCCTCAAGAAGCCCTCCCTGGACCCAGCAATTTTAGCTAACTATCGCCCTGTCTCCAACCTTTGCTTCGTGGCGAAGGTTGTTGAGAGTGTGGTCGCACGACAGTTTCCCCAGTACTTGGAGGAATCATCATACCTAGATCCGTTCCAGTCGGGTTTCAGGGCCGGGCACAGCACGGAAACGGCATTGGTTGATGATCTCTGGAGGGCTTGGGACAGGGCTTGTTCCTCTGTCCTGGTCCTATTAGACCTCTCAGCGGCTTTTGATACCATCGACCATGGTATCATGCTGCACCGGCTGGAAGAGTTAGGGATAGGGGGCACCGTTTTTCATTGGTTCTCCTCCTTTCTCTCCAACCGGTCGCAGTTTATATTGGCAGGGGGGCAGAGGTCGTCCTCGAGGCCTCTTACATATGGAGTGCCCCAGGGGTCGATTCTCTCGCCCCTTCTGTTCAACATCTATGTGAAGCCGCTGGGTGAGATCATCCGTGGCTTTGGGGTGAAGTACCATCAGTACGCTGATGATACACAGCTGTACATTTCCACCCCAGGCCACCCCAATGATGCCCTTGAAGTAATGTCCCGGTGCCTGGAAGCTGTGCGGATCTGGATGGGGAGAAACCGACTCAGGCTCAACCCTTCCAAGACGGAGTGGCTGTGGTTCCCAGCGTCTCGATATAGTCAGATGATTCCATCTCTGACTATCGGGGGCGAGTCTCTAGCCCCCGCCGAAAGGGCTCGCAATCTGGGTGTCCTCCTGGATCCACAGCTGTCCTTAGAGGACCATCTGACCGCTGTGACCAGGGCGGCCTTTTATCAGGTCCGCCTGATACGCCAGTTGCGGCCCTTTCTGGATCGGGATTCCCTGTGCACAGTCACCCATGCCCTGGTCACGTCGCGTCTGGACTACTGTAATGCTCTCTACATGGGGCTCCCCATGAAGAGCACCCGGAGGCTCCAACTGATCCAGAATGCAGCCGCGCGGGTGGTTTCGGGGGCTAATTGGCGCTCCCATATAACACCCCTCCTGCGCAAGCTGCACTGGCTTCCGGTGGTCTACCGGGTGCGCTTCAAGGTGCTTGTTACTACCTTTAAAGCGCTCCATGGCATTGGACCTAGGTATCTCCGAGACCGCCTGCTGCCACAAACTGCCTCCCATTGACCAGTGCGCTCCCACAGAGAGGGCCTCCTCGGGGTGCCATCAGCCAAGCAGTGTAGGCTGGCGATGCCCAGGGGGAGGGCCTTCTCTGTGGGAGCACCCACCCTCTGGAATCGGCTCCCTCCAGACTTAAGAATCATTCACGACCTGTCCACCTTCCGCCGTGCCCTCAAGACGTATTATTTTTATCAAGCCGGGCTGGCGTGAAAAAGTTTTTGGGGTTTTTTAAAATTTTAAGATTTTACTAAATTTTAATTGTATTAAATTAGGGCCACATAGAATATTTTCTTTTAAATGTATTTTAATGTTTATATTGTAATATATATACTTGGCTGTTCACCGTCCTGAGTCCCCTGGAGAAGGGCGGTATATAAATTTAATTAAACTAAAACTAATTAAACTAAACTGAACTAAACTCTCCCTCCTTCCCATCTCTCTTTCTCTCTCTCTCTCCCTGTCATCCCCCCCTCTCTCATCTATTTCTCTCTCTCTCTCTCTTTCTGTATCGCTCTCTCTCTTGCTCCCTGTCTCTGTGTCTCTTCTCACTCTCTCTGAAAGCCCTGCATGCTTTCCTTGGGGCTTTTCACTACCTGTTTTTTTCTTCCTTTTGGAAATCCAGGCTGGGTGAGGAACGAATGCAACCAGCAGTGGAGTCTTCCCTCCTCCCCCCCCTTTTCACGACCCCCTGGCTGGCTGTGGTGGGGCCAGGAGGGTGTGCACAGGAGGGGGAGGAGGGAAGCCTCCGCCATGGGTTGCACTCGTTTCTCACTGCAGGTTGCTGACCCCCGAGTGAAGGTATGTCATGGGGAGGTGGGGAGGCTGGAGAACTCCTGGAAGACCATGGGAAGCCATATACAAGTGGTGGGAGGCCAGGTGAAGGCCTGGAAGGGCTGGTAAAGGGTACATGGAGGATGTTTTGGGCAAGGAGCAACTGGCGACTTTTTCTGTTGACTTCCCTATTCATTTTTCTTGTGGGGAACCAGAAGGGAATTCTGCAAATGACAATCATGTGAGAGCAGCTCCCTGCAATGTTATAATAGCAAGCTGGGCAAGCTGAATGCCTGGGTCTTCTTATGACCAGAACTTTGGACCATAGATCCATTTTTTTCAGTGCTGCTGTAACTCTGAACACTTGCTGAACTAATGGACATAAGTCAAGGATTGCCTGTACCTGAAAATGTTTCTTATACGATATAGGTTTTAGTCTTGAACTGATTACTTAATAAAGTCTCTATAGCATGATTGTGCTTTTTCTGTCTGTCTCCCCCTTTTATTAACATATAAAGCAAATACACGCACACCAGCACATATATATAATTTTGTTAACATATACAAATACATCTATATATTATATATATTATTATATATAGTTACAAACACATACTTATGCAAAAGGTATACATTAAAATAAAAAAGTAGATAAGCTTATCATATTTAACAAAATTAAAATACCAAAAATAATTAAAAAGAAAAAAAATGGGGTTTTAACTTCTCCTTTTTTTGGTATATTTGCTAATTTGCTTTATTGTAGACATTTAAGCCACTTTAGAAAATAATCTCCAAGTTATTATATTTGTCATGTTGCATGATGTATGTATGGGAGCCATTCTTGCTTAAATTTAGTTGAACTTCTATTGTGTAAGTAATAAAAATCCTAATTATCATTAATTTTTTTGCTTTTTTTGTTTCTTGGACAGGCATAGATATACTTAGTATTTGCCCGTGTTGATCATTACATTCTTTAATAACACTTTTTTAGTATATTTATTCAAGCAACAACTTTAATATTAGTCTTGGTATATATATATTTTTTAAAAAGCTGCCATTCTTCTATTATTTCTGATCTGTATTTCTATCTTTTTTCTAAGTTGATAAACTAGCAATTTGCCTGGCTTACTTGTATATTCAAAGTTTTTCTGTTTAGTAAATTTTGTTTTCTTCTATAGATATTCTGTTTCTAATAAGTTTAATTCCTGTTTGGTTTCCTACAGTTCTTTCATCATTTTTTTATTTGGGTTGGTTTTTATGATTTTGTTCCAGTTCTCTTATTTTGTCATCCAATTGTCCTTTTTGTTTATTGTATTCTCTTATGGGTTGCTTACATTAGTTTTTTCCATCCTTGATAAGTCCATATATGAGGATTGAATGCATTTGCACACAGTATTATAAGACTTAGGAAGTGCCATAGAAGCTGAGTTTTTACACATTCTATCTTACAGATTTTCATGTTTGCTGTGCAGTGACAATACGGCTTTTATAAGAGAGTATGTCAAACATTTGTGATTCTGATATTTTTATCAGAGAGAAGCTAGTCTCAGATTTTGAAACTAGCCCCTGATCCCGGGAATAGTGGCAGTGAGTGAGCAATTATCTCCCTGCTATTATCCCCAACAGAAAGGTAAACAGGTGTTAAGAGGCAGATGGAAAATGTGTTTTACTGTAATATACGTAAAAACATTTTTTGTTGAAAAGGTTGCTATAGGAGCAGCAAGTGTAGCTTGCTGAGTCAGATAAAGATACAGACTCTGCTCCAAATACTTTCCGGTGTGTGTGAAACGTAGCCAGCAGTTGCAAGTCCCCTTTTTCCAATTGTCCATTTGAACTGAATATTTAATTTGCTTTGATGAATTGCTTTTGCAATTGGAATTTGTAGCATAATTCTGGATCTAGATTGGCTCATGGACCAGCTTATTTTTATAATCCCCTTTCTATCTTCCTGCAATTGTTATATTTCAAAGACTTTTACTTTTGTCAAATATGTGCAGTAACTGCTGCCCCTTCTGGGTGCAATCTCCCCACTTCTACGAGCAGTGGAGAAGCTACTTGGCATGTGTGGCTTTATATTGAACAGCAATTAAGTTGGTGATGATTACTACTGAACCTCCCAAATGAAGCTCTTCTCTGTAATTGTTTGGACATTTTACCATAGCAAAACTGATGTGGATGGAGACATTTTGCCTGCAATTGCTTTCTTAGAAGTAGAGCAGTGGTGGGTTCCTATCAGTGCGGTCCACTCTATAGCACTGGTAGCGGCCCGCTGGTGACGTCACAGTACCGGTGCGGTCGGTTGCCGGTGCCTGGGTGCCGCCAATTTTTTTTTAAAAAAATAATTTAAAATTTTTTTTTCTTCTGCGCATGCCCAGAAGCCGAGTTTCCGGCACTGCTCATGCACTGCCTTCCTACCCCACAGTGAGTCCAAGCACGGGAGGATGGCTGAGGGAGCGCGTGAGACACTGTAAGAATGGGCGGCAGGAGCTATCTCCATTCCCCTCCCTTCAGCAGTCCGAGAAGCCACGAACGCGCGGTGATGATCCCAGGCATTTTCGCACATTCGAGGCTTCTCGAGCTGCTGAGGGGAGGGGGAATGGGCAGCAGGACCTATCTCAGTTCCCCTCCCTTCAGCAGTCTGAGAAGCCACGCCCACCCAGTCACATGGCTGGGAAGCCACGCCCACAAAATAAGCCACGCCCACAGAGTGGTAGTAAAAAAATTAGGAACCCGCCCCTGAAGTAGAGCATATTGAACTAAAACATCACACTGACACTGACTATTGTATACCACCCAGAATTACTTCTTTTGAGATGAGCAGCTATATAAATTCGATAAACAAATACTTTCCCAAAAATATACATACTTTTATATTTTTACAAATAAAAAAAAGGATATAATGACTTAAAGCGGTTGAACTGAAAAAAGGAAAAAAAGAGAAAAGGATTGGGAACAGAACTACATTGAACCAGAATGAAACAGAATGGAAAAGACCCATCTGTTCTATGTTGGTAAAAGGAAATCTATTCTGAGTTTTTGTGATCAGTCTTAATACCAGATTTCACTCAAATCTGATCCTGAGCCCTATTTTTGTTTCTAATCTTACTACATTAATTAGTGATTACTTCTAATCTTGCATATGTGCCATCTAAACTAGATAGCAAAATGTAAAGTCATATTTCCGGAAGAAATCAGGTTTACCTTGCAGACATGAAAATTTCTCATTAGCTACAAAGCTTCAGGCAGTGAATGAAAAAAAAAGCAATTAACTTCAAAGGACGTCTTTTCTGCCAGAAAAAACTTTAGATTGAGTAGATGAAAAACTTTCTCTATTCTTTTTTCTTCCCTCAACACCTGGCAGTTTGAAGGACTCTATCAATATTGGCAGATGAAAGGGGAACTAGCCAATTGTGTAGCTGGATGAAATCGTCATGTGTTTAGTGGATTATTTATATTTTTATTTAAACAATTAATTTACAGAATCCCAACTCTGGATTGTTTATAATTTTAAAAAGAACTACACAATAATAAGAAGAGACATGGGATCATGTGAATGCTGCGGTCCTTAAGTGAACCAATGGTTCACTATAGAGGCAGTTTTGCTGAAAACTGGAAGTGCTGGTTTTTGACAAAACCATTGTAAAATATAGTCACATGACTGCAGAACACTGCAAATGGCCATAAATGTGGCCATGTTGCTGAGTGCCCGAACTCCGGTCATGTGACCGTGGAGGCCAGACCATCAGAACTTCAAATATGGGTCATAAGTTGATTGTAACTTCCAACGGTCGCTAACCAATCAGTCACAAGTCAAGGACTACCTGTAGTTTGTGGTGGGAGATAGTTAAGATGACTCCTCTCTAGTAGTTCCCAGAGTATGTTTTATGCTTCAAGTAGTCTGTTTTCGTTTGGCAAGATTTCTGTCTATTGGTGAGGAACAATAAACAAAATTGCTTTTAAAAAAATCTCAGTGTATCCTTCTTGGTTTTTGGAGCCCGACAGACTATTGAATTACATTACAAATAGTCCTCAACTTACAATCACAAATGGGACTAGAATCTTGATTGTTGAGCAAAATGATCAATTAAGCAAGATGCCCACGTGGCTGCTTCCTTCAGTGACTGCAATCTTGGTACTCCCGATTTCTGTCTTTAAGCCATCTCCCAGGTCATTAAGCAGATGTTTAGTTTACTTTACTTTATTGTCATTGCACCTCTTCAGTCTACATCATACGTAAGAAAACTATAAAAATAAAACAAAAACACACATCCTTCAAATTCTATACAATTGAATTGAAAACCCTTGATACTGCATTAATATTATACTATACAATATTACTCTATAGATGGAGTGAAAGAATTGCCTGATGGGAGGATTTCTGTTCCTTTTCATATACGGAATGGAAATTCTTTGGAATGGAGTTGAAATCTTTAGCATTTCATCTCCATTCCTGCAGCTTGCTGAAGGATTTCCTCTCCCCTCCATGCAACCTGTTGAAGGTTTCCAGTTCCCTTCTGTCCCTCTGCTTGCAACCTTCTTTGCTGGCTTCCCCATTGACTTTCAAGGGGAAGCTACAGCAGAGAAGATTACTAATGGTGATTATGGAGTGTTTGGCAACTGGTCATAAATGTTGGTTGCCATGCACCTGCCATGCATCACATGACTGCAGGGATGGTGGCAGAGGTGTGACGCTGTACGATAGCCAGATGTGCTTTATAAGCTGTAAAGCACCCTTTCCGGGGCCAGGGGCCATCGTAACAGGACTATTTATAAAAGCACTCTAAATAATTAAATAGATAGATAACCATAGTGACCTGGTCCATACTTTTTGCTAAGCTGCCTGGTTCTTTATAATTGTAACTGATGCGATCTGTTAACCCTATTAGGGAATACGGAGCAGTGTTATTCGTTGTTGAAAAAGTCCATGCATCCTTTTTTGTTCTGTTTTTGTTTCTTCATTCTATGTACAAAATGTAAATATGTCTTCCTTGATCCTTAGTTCACATTTCTTTATTTCAGTCAAAGATCTCATGACTGAATTCTTTCTAATACTTTCAACCTCCAAATGAAACTTATAGGAACAGGAAGGATATGATTTGGAGATATCCAAAATATGGGGAAATCAAGGACGGGGATTTTGCAGCAAACAAAGATTGATTTCCAGTCTTCAGTTTATCTGGGACAACTCTACTTTACTCAATTTGTCTTATTTTCCAACTTCTTCCCAGCAGTTACATCTATTGGAAAGGTATAACAAAACAGGAGTTGAATGAATTCTTGGTTATTTATATCTAGCCAGAACTCAACTTCACAAATAACAACAACAATAAGTAATATTGCTCTAAAACTTCTTTAATATATATGGTTACATTGGTACAATTTTTCCTTTGTTCAGGTCATGTGTTCCTTTTAAGGTGTCATGCGGTTTCCATTTTCAGTTATAGTTCACTAAATAACCAGTTGACATAACAGGTTGTTTTCCAGCATTTCAATTTTCCTTCCTTGATTTGAATGGTCTCTTCCTTTCTCTAATGGCATCAATTTACTCTCATTTATTTCTTCCTACTGCTGTCAGTGTCCTGTGCCATTTCTCTGAAAGTTGTTGAGTCATAACGGCTTTGTTTTCATCTGTTCTTCTCCCTCCTAACTTAAGCTTTTAACACTGTGGCTGCCTTTTTGATTTTATCCAGCATTGTCTCAGCCTTCCCGAACTTGGTATCCTGCAAAACTGTTGTACTTTAGTCTCTTAGAATCCATTAAAACATCTCAGAAGAAAACAATGGGTAACAGCTTCCATATTGTTTTAAGACAATTATGTTCCTATAGTCATTAAATGTCAAATTTGATTTTAGGTACTCCTTTTCTTTGTAATATATAGCATTTAACATTCTGGGTTAAAAGACATATAGACACATCTAAGTATGTAAGACTGAGAATGAAAAGGTTTTTTGATAGATGGGAAGATTAAGAAGGACTAGTTGGTCATGTGGCTAAAATGCAACATTGAAATCCTTATCCTATTTTGGGATTAATTCTAATTAGTTCAATCAGTCGTCTTCAACCTGATAGTCAAAATGTATTTGGAATTATGATCTTACACATTGGGAAGCCACTAGGTTGGAGAAAGCGAAGTTAAATCAAATATGTATATCAGCTATTTGAACATAAATAACACCTGTCTATTGATTATGGGTTTTTAATGTAATTTTAAAATACTAAATGGTTGTTTTTGAATAGGATAATATGCAAAAAAAAGGAAGGAAGGCAGAAAGAAAGAAAGAAAAAAGGAAGAAAAAAAGGAAGGAAGGAAGAAAGAAAGAAAGAAAAAAGAAAGATGGAAAGAAAGAAAGAGAAAGAAAGAAAGAAAAAAATACACTGTTGCAGACTGAAGATTATGACTCTGATATTGCATTAAAAAGACCTGCCTGGTTGCAATAACTCTTATCCCAGTTCTGAATAAATCTATATACAGTATGTCACAGAAGTGAGTACACCCCCTCACATTTTGTAAATATTTAAGTATATCTTTTCATGTGACAACACTGAAGAAATGACACTGGGCTACAATGTAAAGTTGTGAGTATACAGCTTGTATAACAGTGTAAATGTGCTGTCCCCTCAAAATAACACAACACACGGCCATTAATGTCTAAACTGCTGGCAACAAAAGTGAATACACCCCTAAGTGATAGTGTGCAAATGAGGGCCAAAGTGTCAATATTTTGTGTGGCCACCATTATTTTCCAGCACTGCCTTACCCCTCTTGGGCATAGAGTTCACCAGAGCTTCACAGGTTGCCACTGGAATCCTCTTCTACTCCTCCATGATGATGTCACGGAGCTGGTGGATGTTAGGGACCTTGCGCACCTCCACCTTCCGTTTCAGGATGCCCCACAGATGCTCAATAGGTTTTAGGTCTGGAGACATGCTTGGCCAGTCCATCACTTTTACCCTCAGCTTCTTTAGCAAGGCAGTGGTTGTTTTGGAGGTGTGTTTGGGGTCATTATCATGTTGGAATACTGCCCTGTGGCCCAGTCTCCAAAGGGAGGAGATCATGCTCTGCTTCAGTATGTCACAGTACATGTTGGCATTCATGGTTCCCTCAATGAAATGTAGCTCCCCAGTGCCGGCAACACTCATGCAACCCCAGACCATGACATTCCCACTACCATGCTTGACTGTAGGCAAGGCACACTTGTCTTTGTACTCCTCACCTGGTTGCCGCCACACACGCTTGACACCATCTGAACCAAATAAGTTTATCTTGGGCTCATAGGACCACAGGACATGGTTCCAGAAATCCATGTCCTTAGTCTGCTTGTCTGCAGCAAACCGTTTGTGGGCTTTCTTGTGCATCATCTTTAGAAGAGGCTTCCTTCTGGGACGACACCTCTGCAGACCAATTTGATACAGTGTGCAGCGTATGGTCTGAGCACTGACAGGCTGACCCCCCACCCCTTCAACCTCTGCAGCAATGCTGGCAGCACTCATACGTCTATTTCCCAAAACCAACCTCTGGATATGACACTGAGCATGGGCACTCAACTTCTCTGGTTTCCCATGGTGAGGCCTGTTTTGAGTGGAACCTGTCCTGTTAAACCACTGTATGGTCTTGGCCACCATGCTGCAGCTCAGTTTCAGGGTCTTCGCAATCTTCTTATAGCCTAGGCCATCTTTATGAAGAGCAACAATTCATTTTTTCAGATCCTCAGAAAGTTCATTGCCAGAGGTGCCATATTGAAATTCCAGTGACCAGTATGAGAGAGTGAGAGCGATAACACCAAATTTAACACACTGGCTCCCCCTTCACACCTGAGACCTTGTACCACTAACAAGTCACATGACACCAGGGAGGGAAAACGGCTACTTGGGCCCCATTTGGACATTATCACCTAGGGGTGAACTCACTTTTGTTGCCAGCAGTTTAGACATTAATGGCTGTGTGTTGCGTTATTTTGAGGGGACAGCACATTTACACTGTTATACAAGCTGTATACTCACTACTTTACATTGTAGCCAAGTGTCATTTCTTCAGTGTTGTCACATGAAAAGATATACTTAAATATTTACAAAATGTGAGGGGGTGTACTCACTTCTGTGACATACTGTATATAAAAGCCAAATACCACTCATGCATCATCACGAAATCTCCAGAACTGTAAAGCCTACAAACTTGAAACTTGGCACGTATGTTCCTCTTGGCTTCTAGGTGCTCGCTAAGAAAGGATTTTACGAAATGACCATCAAATCATTAGTTATTTCTTATATTATTATTAACACGCTCTGATGCTAAGGAGTTAGACGTTCTACTCTCCCTCCCCACCTGAAAAGAACTCTGTTCCAACTGCCAGTGGGCATGGTGAGCACATGACTCCTGCGGGCTGGGAGTTTAGACATTCTACTCCATGCTAAGGAGTTCAGTTTCGTAGCGAAGCATGGGTATCCAGCTACTAGTAAACAATATAAACTTAAGCATAAAGTTTAAGCATCAAACTTCATGTTGTTTAGCCTTGGGGAGAGGGATTTTTCTAAGATCACAGGCTGCTGCTGCTGTCTCACTCAGGTGAAATACTCATACAGCTATGCCTGTGTTACCCTCACACTGGGTTGCCTTGTTACGAGATGTATGAAATTTATAAATGCATACATTGGTCACAAAAGGTATTTTTTCTTATCATCATATTTGTGAATGGTTGCTAACTTAGGAAGTCATTAACAGAGGAGTGACTGTAATTTGACATGTTGCTGTATTTTTTTAAATATTGGATTTTTTTTATTACTATAAATTTTGTCAGACTCTGCTAGCTAGCTGAAAAAGGCAACAAATTTTTTTGCAAATAAGAAAAAAAATTCCAAAGAGAAGCACTTAACTTCATTGTAATCAAATGCATAATTGTGAAACACCTCAAAATAAATTATTGCCAAATCTATTATTAAACTCAGAGGCTAAAATTTCATAACTGTAAATCTGGGTCTTTGTTAGATTGATTTGCTTAACATGTAACCAATTGTACAGTTTTAAGCAATTTGAAACCAATAGTTGCAAACCTCATCCCTTCATTTTAGATTGAACAATCATGAATATTAAATTTAATTCAGAATAAATATATCATCCTTACTTCTGTTGGAACAAATTTCCATCTGGGTTCAGTTCCAAGTGGGGAGAAAGATACTGGAAACATGGAGACTGTTTGGAAAGATGGTTTAATGGTGGGCAGGACCACATAGTTTGAAGTCCTGGGTAGCTGACCACATGGAGTGGAGAGTAAGATATATTTATACCCTCTCTTGGGCTTTGAAATTGCTTTCTGTTCCTGTGAAAGAAATGTATTCTGATTGGTTGTCAGACTCCCATGGAGCCATGCAGGGGTAACTTTGTAGGTTGTATTGAGTCCCAGGCTTGGTTGAATCTTGCTGGGGGATGTAATCTTCCCAGGTACCATGTGGTGAGATGGGTAGGGGGCTAATCCTATTATGTCCTGAGGGTTAATGTCTTTTGTGTTGTAGATAAGCTGGCCCAGCCTTTCTGGGGTTATTAACAAAGGTGGAGGCTGCTTTCCAAGAGCATGTATCTCCTTTTCTCATCCAGGGAGTTATAATATTCTGCCTTTTTAATATTTCCTAGAATATTTCATTCTTCTAGGAGAGGGGTGGGTGCTAACTTCCTACACTTCTAAGGGAAACCTTAGCTTCTGCCCTAAAGTTTTGTCATACATGTACCACTGCATGAAGTAATTATGAGAGGCGTTTTATTCATAGTGAAAGTAGCCAGTAAGAAGATCAAGGTGGCAATGTACTTTCAGCTGTGTGCAGAAGCATTAACTTGTAATTAATATGCAAATGAGCTTGGACTTGGGAAGTTGTTTTTTTAAAATTGTGAAATACTGGAGGATTATTTTATCATACTTTGGCACAGGGGTGAAATTCAAAAATTTTCCCTACCAGTTCTGTGGGTGTGGCTTGGTGGGCATGGCAGGGGAAGGACACTGCAAAATCCCCATTCCCTCCCCACTCCTGGGGGAAGGATATTGCAAAATCTCCATTCCCATCCCACTCTGGGGCCAGCCAGAGGTGGTATTTGCCGGTTCTCCGAATACTCAAAATTTCCGCCACTGGTTCTCCAGAACCTGTCAAAACCTGCTGAATTTCACCCCTGCTTTGGCAGGATTTGATAGCCCATGTTTGATATTCACTGTGCAGGTTTGACAATTTTGGAGTTTATCCCAAGCAAGCAAAAGGTTCTTCAAAGAGCCCCAAACCCCCAAATGAATTTGTATAGATGGGGTCTCACCTCAGATTGATGTAGTTCAGGTCAAGTTTCTGAAATAGTTTTACCTGAAAGCAGCACAAACTGAGTGAAGCTGTGCTCTCTGCTACCTCTTCAGTGGTAGCTGATTCCCCAGAGGATGTGAGGTTTCCCCAAATCTTCACAATCATTTGAGCAGTGTCTTGGAACAAAGCCTTGTTTTTCATTAAAACATTTTAACATTGCAATTTTAAGAGGTTTCTTTTATTAAAACACTGCAATAGTATTTTGCAGTGTGGAAAAGAAACTACACCAATTGTTTGCCTATTAGGAATTCTCAGAGGAAAAGTGGGTCAGACAGCATGAAATCAATTGCTAAAAATGATACAGAAGTATGACCTTTTCCATTGTGGCATAAATATTCTTGGGCAGTAGAGTATAAAAGCATCTTGATATTAAAACATTTCCTGTTGCACAAAAACAATTGAACAGTGTATGATATTTTCCCCACATGTTGTGGATATGGAACAAAACAAATTCTAGCAATTTTTTTAGGTGAAATACCCACAGCTTTTAATATTTTTATTTGATGGAGCAGGTGTAAAGGTAAGGCATTGTATGTTATAATATGTGATGTTACAACTATCAGAAACTAGCTTTTGGACTATGGTCTTTTCTCATGAGTGTAAATTGTTGATCATAGAACAGAAGACTCAACAATGTTTAAAGTTAGAAACATTTTAGTGCCATGATTTTAATGAGTTTTAAACTAAGTGTACTTAGGTGTACAAGTATATTCTGTAATTCACCAAAGAACATATATGAATCTGGAAAACAGACATTAAGTCCAGTTCATTGACTGGTTTTTAAATTTTGTAATTTTTTAAATTTTTTATTCCACTTTTTAAATTGTTCTTATCTTTGTTGTACGCCGCCCTGAGTCCTGCGGGATTGGGCGGCCTATAAGAACTTTTAAACAAACAAACAAACAAATAAATAAATAAATTGAACCATAGATTGTTATACAACTATTTTCCACATCATTATTGGTGTAGTCCTTGGCTTTAAGTTCCCAGATATGGAGATGTATTGCAGGAATGAAGGTTGTTGATTGGTTAGTCTTATCATTTGTCATTATAATTATCAGTACTATCAATTTCTTTTATATTAGAATGGATTATAAACTGTCTTCAGCGTGGGTTCTGTCTTTCTTCCCAAGATTTTGTTAATTTTTGTATCATATATATATATATATAATATATATCAGCAAAAAAAGGTCACACACACACACACACACACACACACACACACACACACACACACACACACACACACCAGCTTTTAACAAGATTGAAAAGGTAGAGAATGGCATTAAACTTTGATCTTAGAATTTTTTTTTATTTCACAGAAGATGTCTTAAGAGTTTTACAATGCAGTAGCACAGCTTGGAGAGAAATGTTCTTGTTTACACAGGCTGTTTTCAAGCCAGGATGCAGGTTTTGCTAAAGGGGGCTTCCCTGGCAGGTGGCTCCTATTTAAGTACAACTCACTTTTCTCCCTTTGTCCTTCCGCAGGAAGCTTTTGTTCCATCTGAAAAGCTTGAATAGCTGCCACATCTGTCATTCTGGAAAAGTGACCATTTGTGTCTGTTTGAATAAAATACTCAGCAGATGCCCTACTTGGCTGAGGGCCTCAAATTGCCTGTGGTCCACATACACCTTGAGGAGTATATATTTATAGCTGGTTGCAGGATGCAGGTGCACCAAATCTCTTCTCAGTATTGCTAATTTTTATTTATGTCACCCATCTCCCCTACAAGGTGATTCTAGCCCACTAATATTGTGATTAATCTCTTTCCCTGAATCTCTGGAATACTTTAGCTGATAAATGTCTGTCACTAACCATTCTTATATGCCATGTATGCGCTCATGTACGGTCCTATATATATTTTAACTTGCTTTACATTCGATTCTAGGAAACTGCACTTTAGCATAGGACTTGCTGTGAAACACCCCCCCACCAAAAAAGCAGGGGTGGGTTCTGAATTTTTTTTTACTACCAGTTCTGTGGACGTGGCTTATTTTGTGGGCATGGCTTGATGGTCATGTGACTGGGTGGGTGTGGCTAAGTGGTCACGATCCTAGTTTCCCCTACGAGGATTCCTGCATCTGGACCTTTTGCAATCCCCCAAAGGATTAAAGGAAACCAGATTCCATACAGCTCTGAACCCTTAAGGCAAACCAAATACAAGTGGTCCTCGCTTAATGACCGGTTGCTTAGCAAGTGTTCAAATTTATGACCGACCTCCTCAGAGCTACTTGACCTGTTTTTGGAGTTTTGACAGCCATATGTATGCACACACATGCGCGCGCGCACGCACACACACACACATTTATGACCAGTTACAACATCCCACACAGTCATGTGACTGAGGTTTTCTATGTTTTTTGCCAGTTCCCAACAATTTCTTCTGGTTTCCGGTTAAAAATGCCCATAGGGGAAAATGGACTTGTTTAGCAATCAGTGTTCTTTTAATGACCACAAGGTTCACTTAACGACCATGGTGTTTGCCTAACCCAGGGGTCTGCAGCCTTAAACACTCAAAGAGCCATTTTTCTATTTTATTTTAAACAGGTATCTCTCTCTCTCTCTCTTTCTCTTTCTTTCTCCCTCTTTCTCTCATGTTTCTCTCTTTCCTCTCTCCGCCCCAGTGGGTTGCAAAGCTGGCTGAGGAATTCTGGGAGTTGAAGTCCACAAGTCTTAAAGTTGCCAAGGTTGGAGACCCCTGCCATAGAGGATCACAGGGAATGTCATTAATGTAGCATTTTTCAGATATTCAATGCATAGTATTCCGTATGGTCTCTGCAATCTGAGCATTTTGTTCTAATGAAGGGAAGCTGCTTTCGTGACATGTACAGTTGGTACATCTGTTTTGTTCTGAGTTGCAGTGGCTTTTTGTGAAATGTGTGGGTGTGTGTTTTGTAGCGCCATTAATTAAATTACAGCCTTTTATTGGGAGCAAAGCAAACAATACGACAAATGCTCTGTTAGACTATAAAGGGCAAATTGATTACTGAAAGGCTAAAACGAGGGATACACTGGAAAATAAATGGCAGCCGGTGAAACTTGAAACCAGGTTTCTCTCCTGGTTTCAGATGTTCAGATGAACAGACGTCTGTTCAGATGTTCCAAAAGTGGTGTCCTTGGTCTCTGTGAGAGTTGACACATTGTCTCAGAGTTTAACACCAAGATTTATAGGTTTGTTTTACATCTGAGTATCTGTTTTTCTTGCCTGCTGTTTATCTGGCTTTATCAGTAAAACACCTGGAATGTAACTGCAGCACAATTATATGTTGGGATTAGAATAGCTGGAGTGGAATATATATACATACATACCAGGGATGGGTTTTCTTACCTTCCCTACCGGTTTGGAAATGCGCGCATTCCATGTCTAAACTGCTGGCAACAAAAGTGAGTACACCCCTAAGTGATAAATTTAACACACCTGCTCCCCCTTCACACCTGAGCCCATGTAACACTAACTTGTCACATGACACCAGGAAGGGAAAACGGCTACTCGGGCCCCATTATCACGTAGGGGTGTATTCACTTTTGTTGCCAGCAGTTTAGACATTAATGGCTGTGTGTTGTGTTATTTTGAGCGGACAGCACATTTACACTGTTATACAAGCAGTATACTCACTACTTTACATTGTAGCCCAGTGTCATTTCTTCAGTGTTGTCACATGAAAAGATATACTTAAATATTTACAAAATGTGAGGGGGTGTACTCACATCTGTGATATACTGTATATATAAATTTGCTTCGCTTAAAAGATGCAACAAAGAAAGCTATGCATATGTGTACGTATATGTATATGTATATGTACTGTATATGTATATGTATTAGAGAGAGAGAGAGACAGAGAGAGAGAGAGAGAGAGAGAGAGAGAGAGAGAGAGAGAGAGAGAGAGAGAAAGAGAGAGAGAGAGAGAGAGAGAGATTTGTTGTATCTTTTAAGCGAAGCAAGTTTATTAGTTTTTATCCTGTCTGCGGCATCGTTTCTTTTATATTCATTTTTTGATATTCTATTCTGATGGTGAATCTTAAGTATATGAAATGGGAAGGGTACTCGTGCAATTATGTCATATCAATGTAGTGAAGTTGGTTTCATTCATTGCCTCCTCTGTAGCTTATGGGTCGAAGTTAAATTGCACTTTTAAGAAGTCACTACAAGCTTTGAGCTCCTTTGTGCTTCCCTCTCCACTACAAGCAGCAATCTGATCCAGGAAGGAAGCCATGAAGAGTGAGATTTCTGAAGGAGTGAATGGCTCAAACACTTCTCTTTATTTAGCAAACTTAAGACCTATGCCTATATTATTCATCGGTAGGTTCTTAGTGTTTGGAAGTGGGAGTGAAATTGTTTTATTTTTTGGTCCTGATGTCACCTGTCATCCTTGCAGCATGTTACATCTTTGAAGGGATCTTCGATATTTATGCTTTTATTTGTTTTTAAAGGTATACGTTAAGAACTACTGAAATCTTGGCATTTAGCATGAAATAAAAATTAGATATTAAAAGCAATTACACATAATGAAGAAAAACAAAGCAAACAGTTAAAGAACTATTTGAAAAGGGGCATTTTCAATTGTTAACCAATTGAACTAACTTTGGTAAAAGGATTTTCCTAATTTTGCAATTTAAATAAACACTTCAACAACCCCAAAAATATTAGGACTGCTTTGTAAACAACTACATTCAAGGTGTGAATATCTGTGCTAGAAAGGTGAGTGAGGGGGACTAAATCCCTGGTCTACTTGTTTTCATAATAGCATTGTATATGTGAATAATTTATGAACATGCCATTTTTTCAGCCTCATTAACTACCTTATCCTCCATAGAAAGAAGACCTCCATGGTTCAGAACAGGGATAAGAGTGCTAATGACCTTGAGAGGTTTGAAGTTTCTACAAAAGATCGGAGAAACCATAGTACAAAACCTCCGGGGAGTATCCCTTTACATAGAATATGAAGGGAGAAAGGATGATCAGTATCATTTTATGAGGAAGAAGCAAATGAGTTTGATTACCCTATACCCGTGATGGCAAACCTTTCTAGGAGCCTGGGGAGGGCAAAAACAGCCTTCCCCACCCCCCCGGAGGTCCTCCGGATGCCAGAAACGTTCCATTTGCCGACTTCCGGTTGAACCAGAAGTTCTGTTTTTTTGCTCTCCCCAGGCTTCAGAGCCTTTCTAGGAGCCTGGGGAGAACGAAAACGGCTCCCCCCCCCCAGAGGCCCTCCCAATGCCAGAAATGGCCCGTTTCCCAACTTGAAACAGGCCATTTCTGGCCTCCAGAGGGCCTCCCGGGGGGGGGGAGAGGCTGTTTTCTCCCTCCCCAGGCTCCTAGAAAGGCTCTGAAGCCTGGGGAGAGCGAAAAACGGGCGTGCCATCGTGTGTCGGGAGCAGGGGGGGGTCACGTGCGCATACGTGTGTGTGTGGCGCATGGAATTATGGGTGTGGGCACGCACGCATGTGACCTCGCGCTCCCCCCCTTTTGGCATGCAAACCAAAAAAGGTTCACCATCACTTCCCTATATACTTCTGTTTCTTAGTAAGAGTTTTTTTTGAGTCTAATAGACTTTTGAAGATTTTGGAAACAGTGTAAAAGGAAGGAGAGATTTGGAAAATGAAATATTGTGAAAATGAGGCTAATTTGTTGTCAAGGATATGGTTTAAGGTTTTTGCAAAGGCAGTCTCCCTATTACTTCTCGATGAACATCCCTACCTGATTTTGCTGTTAAATGACTTGGTGCAACAGGAATATTAGGGGTTTGGTAAGGGCATAATAGAAGATGGCTGACCTATGGCAGTGGATTGGCATCTAAGAATAGGGAGAGGAACGGCAGGAAAATTGCTAATGCAAGATTGCTATCTTGTAAAGAATTCAGTTTTATCTGGAAGCCTATGAGATAAGTGTTCTATTGAAATCAAGGGAGGTAATAATGCATTGACTCCTTCAAACCTCAGTTCTTTAAAACCTAAGTAATGCAGAACCATTTCTGGGTTTTAATTCAAAGTGTTAATGCAACACTATCAAATAAAATACGGGAGAGGAGAAAGGGCCATAAGTCAGTTTTCTATTTAAACCTAGTTTAATCATGATTTCTTCTCTCCAAAGAACTCTGGGATATGCGGTGCTATTAAAGGGGAGTTCCATTGTAGCAAGTTTATGAGAATCTTTATTAAGCTACCTTGGATTTTTTTTGAAGGAAGTCTTGACATTTAACCTGATTTAACTGCAGAGATTCCAGCAGTTACCACTTAATAGATTTTGGCCATCTAGTACATTTAAAATATGTTCTTATGGTCACACTCCATTCCCACCAGTTGTGCTTGTTCATAGTTATTCTACCATTTTTAAGAAATGTATTTACCCAGTGCCACAGAGCCAATCAGTTTTTGAAATCTCAAAATAAGAGCCTTTTCCATTCATTTTCAAGACTTTTCTACCATTGGGTTGTCATCCCTGGCAACAGAATTTGACTGAAAAATATGATATGCTTTGGAATTTTAAAACTTGTAGCTGCAATTTTGGACTGAGGTCACATTCTTCAAAATGCCAAATGCAACATTGCCATTGATGATTATTCTTCATTCCACTCCTATTTTGGGATGGGAACTGTTCCTTATTCCTGTGGCCCAAAAGGAAATGTGAAGAATTGTATGTTTTTGTTTTATGGAAATGAAACGATTCTTCAGAACCAGTGCTAAACAGTTGTTGATTTTTAAAGAAAGATTACATTGAAGCTGAATTCCTACCTTCTATGGTTTGTACTGTCTGGTAACAAAATATTAACCTACTTCTTGAAGCTGTTTTTGAACATTTGTCTTGACAAAAAATGATGGCCCATCAATAACTTGCTATGAATATTTAGAAGAACTCTTGGGACTTCACTCCTTAAGCTGGTCTGATTTATTTTCTACTGGGAGCTGACAATGTGCTTAAGATGGCTGATTGATTTGGTAAGCCTTCTGTACTACCACTACTGCTTAGAAATCAGCTAAATTGTTTACTCTTTAAAGCTGAAAGTAACCCAGTACAGGCTTTCTTTGTCTTTCTTAATAGAGGAATGGAAAGAAGTTTCAAGCACAACTTTCCCCTTGCTAGTTGTCTTTCCTAAAGGACAGAAATTTGGAAGTAGAGAGGAAAATTACTTGGGGCCTTGGTGGCTGACAGATGGAGAAGTTCAGAGATGCTGGTTAACTGTGAGAAGAATCCCATCAGTGTATTTATGGTTCTAGGATTTTTTCCCCTACATTAATTTACACTGTATTAAACTCCAAACAGATCATGCAATTATGCAAGAAACAAATATAGTCACTAAAGCTCATTCTCATGGTCCAATATATCTGATCAAAAAGTTCAGGTACGGTATATATTTGCACAGGGGTGTAATATTTGGAATAAACAATTAAATAACCTGGCAGCAGTTTTTTTTTGTTCTGTGGCACAAAAGTGCCACTAATGTCCTTTGAATTTCTGTTGGCTTTATCTTTGATTATGTAGTTCACAATTTATACTGGTTTAGTAGACCGAGTAAGATTTAACTTATATTAAACTGACCTTTAATAACTTGGCTAAAGTTGAAGAAAATTAATCACTTGGGCAGTATTAATTCAATAAAAGCTTACCATAACATACCCCTGAACTATTTAAAGAAGCTGGAAAGAAATTTAAACAAAAATGATGGAACATGAGTGATGCTTGCTTGCCACCAAACAATGTATATAGTCTTATAGCCTTAATATGCCATATGACCTTTGGCATTATAAAATTAAGTCCTGATGTACGAAAATAAAACCCCTAGTGGTGACCATTGTTATATAAAGGATTAACAAGACATAATCAGCCTGTTAGTTATTTTGATATACTGTTATTTTGAAAATGAGTTCCCTGAAGATCAAGCTAGCTAGTGATGGTATTGTGAAACTATCTTTCTACTGAATCTGGTTGCAATAAAACAATTTGCATTGTGTTTCTATTTTAACGGAGGTATTTTTCATATGGGATCAAAGACATCTCTGTAGGTCATATCAGAAGTCAAACAACCCTCTATTACAAAATCTGGTTAATGAACTATTGCATCTATCTCTTTATTAGTAGGCAAACATTCTTGTATTTCTTACTCTAGGCATAAACAATTTTAGAGCTGGTGATCACATTGGAACCGCATTGGACTACCATGGGATTTCTGCTTGCTTTCACAATAGTAACCATAATGGAGGTGAACTCATGCAAAGACACACAACCTATTGCTGTGGTCTTTTCAGTTTCATCCCTTGATAGGCAGATGAACACAACTTGAAGCAAACCTCTGTAGTCATCTACAATTTTTATTATTTATCAAAAAATGCCGTGAGAACTATTAGGACTTGGAGATATTCTTGTGAATAAAGGTGAGACTAGAGACTGATGTTCCGCTTTTTATGGACATTCCTTTTTAAATAAAAGATTGTTTCCCTATTTTTTTAAAGTTGCATAATGCAGGGAGACCCTTAGCTCAAATGAGATGTCTACAAGCACCTGAGTGTTCATATGGATGTGTATACACTTAACCCACACAAGGATCAAAATAAATCCAAGTTCTCTGTTAATATATGTTGAAAGATGCCAACTTTGCAAAGTAGTCCAGGCAAGAAGTACACCCAGATGAACTAATGCTGTTTCATTGAAGATTACATTAACAGAATCTTGTAAGGCTGAAAGTATTTCTCCCCTCCTCTTTTTTTTTTGTCTCTGGGAAACTAGGGAGGGTTCCTTCTAAATGTTTTGCATGCTTTCCCCCGACCTGCAGACTGAGCTATTGCCTGGGCTGCAGGTCTCCCTAGGTCCGTAGTGGTGAACCTATGTGGCGATAGCATGCAGAGCCCTCTCTGTGAGCACGCGTGCTGTCGCCCCAGCCCAGCTCCATCATGTTTCTCTGTCATGTTTCTCACCGTCGTTTGCAGGGAAACAAAAGTTTGAGGGACTAAAAAAATGCACGAAACAGCATTCCACCTTCGTTGCGGTAAATTTGCTGTTGCTGCCTCCATGGCCTGCCCCCTACTCTCACAGCGCCTTGCGCAGCACAGTGAAATTTAGTGTGGAGCCACAGTGCGACCCTGCGTCTCGGCTATCTCTGGCCTCCCGGATGTCAGTTTGTTTTCCTGCAGAGCTGCCAGTGTTGGGATGCCATGCCTCCCCACCGGCCAGCTGAGCTTTGATGCGCTGCTCCTGGGCCTGTCAACGTCAGATTCCCACCACCCAGCACCAGTTCAGGGGTTCCTTCCCCCCTAGATGGGAGGGAGAGAGAAAGAGAGAGACAGAGAGACAGGGAAAGAGAGAGGGAGGGAGGGAAAGAGAGAGAGGGAGGGAGGGAAAGAGAGAGAGCGAAAGGGGGGGGAGAGGAAGGGAAAGAGAAATGATATTACAAAAGTTTTTCTTTTTTATTGTTGCTAAATGTAATATTTCAAAAGCAGAAAAAAAATGAAGGGTCATAAAGTGCATTTATCACATTTTTCTTAGAACAATTAGCTGAACTCTGCCTTTATCATTATTTTAGGTAGTAAAACCTCATTATTCAGGTTAAATTGCCGTGTTGGCACTTTCCGATAAATAAGTGGTTTTTGAGTTGCAGTTTGGGCACTTCGGTCTCTAAAAGATTCGCCATCACTGCCCTAGGTCATTCCTATATACCATTATAAAAAAAACATAATAGACTGAAATTTGAATAGAGTTGCTAATTTCTGAAAGAAAACTATGTAGCAGAAGGTTCTCATCCAATTTTCAAAAGCTTGGAAGACCAAATATTAAGGTTAAGCATGTAGATTTCCCCCCCAATCACATGGCCTTGAAACTCAAAGGCCATACTTTGGGATGGGTGGCGTGGGGAATCTCCCGATTTCACAGGCAGTTTATGAGAGGGCATGCAGTAACTTCCTCTAGCGTCTTCTGACTATTATGTCCTTTGCTTTTTATAGTGTTGGTGTTTCCTGTTTCCGTATTGTATTTAGAATTCTTTTGATGGAACAGAATGTTTATCATATAGAGAAGGCTGCCTGAGAGCAATTATTTTTAAAAGGGGTTTTAAATACAGTTGATGATTAAGATACCTATAATCATAATGTTAAAGGAAGGGAAAGCTAAAAATAATTGACTCCAACCTTTGTTTTGTTTCCCAATCATTATTACACTGCATATCACCCCCTCCCTATAGATATATTTACTTGATTGTAATCATTTGTCTGCTTTGTGTTCTGATAATCTAGGACAGGGGTGTCAAATTCAAGATCCGGGGGCCAGATCCGGCCCATGGGATACTTAGATGTGGCCCGCAGGGCCTCCCTGGAAACAGCGAAGGACAGGCCCGCGGTGCTTCTGCCAGCAAAAATGGAGCTTGGGAGGGCCTCACACGGTCTTCCTGAGCTCCGGTTTCACTGGCAGAGGGTTGCAGGAGGCCGTGGCAGCCAAAAACGGAGTTCGGGAGCCCGTTTTCTCTGGCAGAGCTCTTGGGCAATCACAGATGCCCCCGACATGAGTGATGTCGAGCTGGCCACGCCCACACAGGCCATGCCCACCCCAGTCCCCCGAGGTCAATCACAGCCCTGATGTTGCCCTCAATGAAATTGAGTTTGACACTCCTGATCTAGGATCTTCCTGAATGGACACTGTAGAATCATGACAGCTGGGGGGGATGTAACTTCCAAGGACAGTGTAATGGTATATGGGAATGACCTTGGGAGGCAAGGGGAAGAGATGCTGCCTAGGGAACAATTGCAAAAACTTGGGGGGGGGAGACCCGCACCTAAATAATGGGCAGAGAAACACATTTAGAAAGGATCTGGCCCTTACTTATCAAGTGGTAAAAAGAGACAATGGGAAATTTGTGCTTTCAATCTTGCAAGATTCTGTTAATGTAGCCTTACAATAAAGTAACTTTGTCATGTTTCCTGTCTGACAGCGGGAAGCTGTCAGACAGTGTCACCCATATTTATTTATTTACTTGCTTATTTGTTTTGATTGGTTACTGGGCAGATTACTATTCTGCCCAGAAGTCACATGTACTTCTGGTATGTGTTTTTTTTTCAGTAGGTGGAAGCACTGTCAACATAGTAATCATAGTACTGTTGTGAATAACACCACCAAGACTGGCACCAGCATTAGCACCACCACTACCACCTTGAAAACAGCTGCCAAAGTACTTTGGTGTGGTTGTTGTCTGGCTCAAATTACGTAGTTCCTATTATGGAAGTTAAGATTAGCTTATCTGTGGGCAATTGCTATCACCCATGGTGTGGCACAGGGGTGGGTTCGGACCGGTTCGGACCGGTTCGCCCAAACCGGTAGCGACCCACTGGTAACATCACGATGGCGTCACCGAACCGGATCGGTTGGTGCTGGTCCGTGGGCGCGGCCATCTTTTTAAAAAAAATTCAAAATTTTTTTCAATTTTTTTTGAGATTTCTTTATTTTTTTTCTTCTGTGCGTGCGCAGAAGCTGAGTTTCTGGCACTGTGCATGTGTCGCCATTTTGTTTTCGGCGGTTTTTTTTTTGAATTTTTTCGGGGTTTTTTGCACTGTGTAAAAACTTCTTCCGGGCCAGGAGCAGAAGCAGCCCGCCCTCCGCCTGGGTCGTTTGGAGAAGGGAAGGGAAGTGTTTTCGGGAGGCAGCTCTGCGATCCCCTCCCCAATTCCAAAAACAGGGTCGCTTTTCTCCGAAAAGAGGAAAGATCAAAAGGCGCATACCAGCCTTTAAGGACAAAGTCGGCCTAGCCACCTAGAGGTAAGAAAACGAACCACTGAGGGAAGGAGCCCCTGAAGCTGCTGGCATTGCAGCTGCCCCCCTCCACGCAGCTTGGAACTCCAAGCGGAACAGGTCCTCAGCTGTTGCGAAGAAGTGGCAGCTCTGTTGCGAAGAAGTGCGCCATGTCTGCTTCGTTCTCTTTGCTTTACAAACAAGGTGCAAAGTGGCTCTCAAAGAGAACAAAGCAGGCGTGGTACAACCAGAGCGATCACTTCTTCTCAACAGCTGAGGACAGAAGAGTTCACTCAGGAGCAACACCGGCGAGGAAGGCGGCCGGGTCGGAGGGAGCTCTCTGGGATGGGTAAACAAGTTTGGGCAGGCGAAGGGGAGTGGACTCAGCCCCCCCGCGTGTTGCATCCCCCTCCCAGCCTTTGCCCATGCCTCTGTGCTGCCAGCGTCTCCTGAAGCCGCCGCCGTTGGAGCCGTGACAGGCGAGCGTGGCGGCTGTATGTTCAGGCAGGGCGAAGGGGGGGGGGAATGGCCTTGGCACTGTTCAACCGCGCCAGCAAAGAAGCGTGGAAGTTCCAACCCATCTGCCCCACGAGTGAAGTGGGTGGCATGAAGGAGACCGCTCAGCAGCAGGTTGCATGGAGGAGGGGCGGTGGGGGACCCCCTGCTCTCCTCTCGCCTGCACTCCATGCACAAAGACACCTGCCCTGAACTCCTCACCGCTCCCACACTAACACCCCGGCCCCGCTCAACCGCACTTTTTTTGCTAGTCTTGGAGCCGAAGCCAGGAAGGCAAGAGGGGCGGCTGTGGTGGCAACGGCTCTCTAGGGCAGCACAGCTCTCCCAGTCCCAGAGCACTTTCTTCTTTCTCCCACCATTGAGAAGAGAGAGAGAGAGAAAGAAAAGGAAGGAAGGAAGGAAGGAAGGAAGGAAGGAAGGAAGGAAGGAAGGAAGGAAGAGAGAGACAAGACAGACAGATAGACAGGACAGGACAGGAAAGAAGGAGAATGGAAAGGAAAGGAAAGGAAAGGAAAGGAAAGGAAAGGAAAGGAAAGGAGGAAAGAAATAATGGAATGAAATAATGGAATGGAATAATGGAATAATGGAATGGAATGGAATGGAAAGAAGGAAAGGAAAGGAAAGAAGGAAAGGAAAGGAAAGGAGGAGGAAAGGAAAGTAGGAAAGGAAAGAAGGAAAGGAGAAATGAAAGGAAAGAACGAAAGGAAAGAAGGAATGGGGATGGGAGGAGAGAGGGTAAAGGAAAGAAGGAAAGAAAAGGAAAGAAGGAGGAAAGTGAAAGGAAAGGAATGGAACAGGGGAAAGGAAAGTTAAGGGAAGGGAAGGGAAGGGGGAGGGAGGGAGGGAGGAGAGGAAAGGAAAGAGGGAGGGGAGGGGAGGGGAGAAAAGGAAAGAACGAAAGGAAAGAAGGAATGGGGATGGGAGGAGAGAGGGTAAAGGAAAGAAGGAAAGAAAAGGAAAGAAGGAGGAAAGTGAAAGGAAAGGAATGGAACAGGGGAAAGGAAAGTTAAGGGAAGGGAAGGGAAGGGGGAGGGAGGGAGGGAGGAGAGGAAAGGAAAGAGGGAGGGGAGGGGAGGGGAGAAAAGGAAAGAAGAAAAGGAAAGAAGGGAAGGGAAGGGAGGAGGAGAGGGGAGGAAATGGAAGGAAAGGAAAGGAAAGAAGGAAAGGAATGGAATGGGAAAAGAAAGGAAAGGAAAGAAGGCAAAGAAAGGAAAGAAGGAGAGGGGGAAGGGAAGAGAGGAGAGGGGAGGAAATGGAAGGGGAGGAAATGGAAGGAAAGGAAAGGAATGGAATGGAACGGGAAAAGAAAGGAAAGAAAAGAAAAGAAGGAAAGGAAAGGGGGAGGGGAGGGATTACAACTACAGCTCTGGAATATGAGACTGACTTTCCCACCAACATCAGCAAGCCACTGTCAGTCTGCTCATCTTCGTTTTCCTTCACTCAGTTTGACCAAGCTTCTTGAGAGAAGGAACACAAAAGAGGTTTCCAGGCTGTGTGCCTGGACCAGGCACTTTCTCTCGGGCCTCTCACCCGGAGGCCTCGCAGAAGCAGACAGGTAGGCCTGAAAGGCAGCTGAGCTCCCCCCCACCAGTGGTCTATGGGATTTAAAATTATGAATTTGGTGGTCCCTGAGGTCCAAAAGGTTGGAGACCCCTGGTCTATCATACTCTTGGGCAAAGCGTTTGAGCCATTTCCTTCTTTCAGTGGTCCATGAAAGTACATCTATAGTATGTAGATAATAAAGTTGAAAAAAGATGAACAACATTTTTACAGATCTATAGATACCTTGAGGCTGGGTGTGACAAGGAATGGCTGGGAGGGGAGGGGCCAGGCACCCCTTGACATGAGTGACATTGAGTTGGCCACACCCACCCAGTCACATAACCATGAAACCACTCCCACCCAGTCACATGACTGCCAAGCCACTCCCACCCAGTCACATGACCGCCAAGCCACTCCCACCCAGTCATATGACCACCAAGCCACTCCCACAAAATTAAGCCATGCCCACAAAACTAAGACACACCCACAGAGTGGCAGTAAAATTTTTTGGAACCCACCCCTGGTGTGGCACCACATAGAACAGTAAATATATAACACTTATATTTTGTGTTATTGTTGTCCTTCACCTAAAATATTTAATTCATTCCCTGTCTTAATATGGCATCGATATTTATACAATCTCCTCTTATTACTGCTTTTCTTCCTCCTTTTAGTAGGTTAATTTCTTTTACGAGAGCATTTAATTCTTTCAATAATTCTAGCATTTTCTTCTCATGCAATCAATTAAATGTGTCAATTGCTGTATAGAATGTGTGGTTTTAAAGCTAAGGGAGGCATCTCCAGAATTTCAACTCAATGCATAATACAGTCATGTGCTGAAAAGACAGTTAATGTGTGATATCCGATAAGGAATGGTTTATTACATATGAAAATTCATGCAGAATTCAGATGTTTTAAGATTTTTCTCTTTGTTTTAGATTTCAAATCATATATATTTATAATAGTTACGATGTGAAACAATCATTTTTAAACAATCCCAAAGTTAAAAATGCAATTAAAATAATCCACTTGATTACAGTTAAGTTAAAAGTAGTTACATACAATTAAAACTTTAAGAAAAGCTATAAAATACTTAAAATCACAATTCGTCAAAACCCTGAAAATAGTACCTTATCCTCCATACACAATATGTAATAGCTACAGCTAATTAAACACTAGGTGAATATATATGCTTTAAGATGGCATCAGACATTTAGAGGTCTAAATGTTTGTTGTTTGAATGGCTGTGAATTTAGTAATTAAAGGCATGTGTAAATTAGATTTTTAAAAAAGTTGTGACTTGTGCAGCTATGTGCAGTGCTGTATGATACGTAAAATCAAAATAGTTTGCTTCCAAAATGCTACAAGAATATGTGCATTCCATCCTTTTTAAATACAATATAACATTTGTATTGTATGATACTGTTGTTTAATCACAGAGCAGGGCACATACCCTTTAGTATCTGGTGTTTCTAAATAGGGCTTTGTGATCCTGTTCCACACTACATACTGCTTTTTTGACTATTTGATATGCTCTTGATTCTGAAGGCTTTTTCTTTTTCTTCCCTCCCTTTGTAATACGTAGCCAGGATTTCTGCCTGTTTGGCCCATGAAGAACTTTGAAATTCAAGTGACTTCATAGGCATGAGAGTCCCTCCTTGTCCTCTGTTTTTAAAGCTTCTGGAGTGTGCCTTGCCTCAGCCACAGTTCTCCATTTCCTCTCTTGATCGCCCTAGTAGCTGACTTGATCCTAGACATTCTGCACTTGCCAAGTGCTGCATTCTTTCCATACACTGTCATTGACTTCAGTCTGGCATCATTGGTGGCATCTGGCCTTAGGGAAGCCCTTTTATCTGCCTTCAGCAGAGAGATTTCTTTAACTGAATGTTTGAGAGTTTAACTCTGAAGGGCAGCAATGTTACGTGTCCTATCTGTGGATATTTCTCCTCCTCCCCTCCTCCAAATTCTTACATTGTGGACTAGGGGGCTTGGAGAATCTTGATGCACACCTGTGCCTGTACTGACAGCTGCTATATCAACCAGCAAAGAAGAGCTGAGTGAAAAAAGATAGTCTGACTGGACTATTAGGCATTCACATATTTTTGGTTAGATAACTGATTCTGAGGTTTGCTCTTTTCTTTTAATTTCTGTTATCTATATTTTGCCCTGAACCGGAGATAATCTGCATCAGATTTCAAACTAATGTTGATGAATCCAAGCAAAAGAAAGGGTGTGGGGAAAAACTGATAAGAAAATAATAATGTTTGAAGTGGAAGTAATTCAGGAGGAGGAGCTCCATGGATTAAAAGAAAATTGGAGTGGTTGATTTGGGAGTTGCGACTGCCTTTGCCTAACTCTCTGATTGATTAAATAATTGGTAAATCATCAGCTTGATTGACTGCAAAATAAAAATTGCAGTAGTAAATGAGCAGGATGAAGGGAGTGGTTTATTAAGTGATTAGGCCTTTTATGTGGCTTTCACTATTAGGTTCATCAGGTTCTCCAAATGTATGTTGAAATTGCAGTTCTCAGAACTGTAAGCCATTGTGAGAATCAAACACTTCCAGAGGGCATCAGGTTGGGAAATGCTGACCTAATCCATGCTTCTATGATGCTCCATTGAAGTTTACAAAGAAGACATCAGATCAAAATAATCCCCCTGGTATTTGTCCCTTTCTTCTAATATTAGCAATACACGAAGTGTAGTTTCATTTAATGATCTTGTTCGGTAGGAAAAGCTTCCAGGGATGAATCAGGTAAAGGAATTTCAAACTTGTTTTGGATGGAATTAAGGGAAGAGCAGCTGGCAGGGTGGATTGGATTATAACACTTCCCCTGTTGGGAGGCGCCAAAGCAGTCAGGGAGAATCTGACCTAGGATAAGAACTCCCATAACTTGTCACACGCTTTGGAAGATCTTCCACACCCCAGTTCTTCCCCGTGTATTATTTTCTCCATATACATCCTACAATTAAAGTTTATTGTAAAAAAACTTCTATTGTTGCCTCCCAAATACAACCACGAATGGTAACACTTTGTTAAACTTATTTGCTGCCCATCTTGCCATGGGTCTACTCTAGGTGGCAACACTAGTTGTACTTCACAGACTTTGAAGGATATGTCCCTGGGGAGGATGTCAAAGATGGTGAAGGTTTTATCCTGTTTTTTTCCTTGAGTTTATTATGTCAAAATGTAGGAGGGAATTTAAATGATTAAATGCTTCTACATTTTTTTTAAAAAAAGAAAAATATCATTTAGGAAGATTAGGTCTGTCTAGAACTCTTCTTTGACATGCTCAATTTTTTTGGTATGGAGAATGTTTTTTGTATGGAAGAGCATTCAAGACAACCATGAGCCCATGACAGTCTGAAATGATACAGGCCAGAAACAAATTTGCTGGCTAAGTAGAAGGAAATTTTTATTATATCTTGAACTTTACACTGTAGTATCCTTTGACAGTTTTCTGGCTAAAGGTCAGGAAAACTTGACATTAGTAGAAAATACTTAAGCCCAGATGCTAGAGAAGATGAAATTCCCTGGTAATACCTCTGACCACGGAAAGAAGCTACATGTTGATATGTTGATCGGGCTTTTCCATGTTTGGAGATGAGATGGCAACATTTGCGCAGTATTGGGGGACTTTTTTGATAGACTTTTAACCATCCATGTGGGCTTGTGACAAATGTTGCTATAATATTAAGCCAACTCTCCCAATCTTTCAAGTTTGAGGTTATGTATTTCTTTTGATGTTGTCTGCTTGAAAGACAGGATTTATTTTGAGCCCTGACTCTGTGACCTGAGAAGCTAAGTCAAATGCTGGCTATCGTGTTTCCCCTTCTCTCTCTCTCTCTCTCTCTCTCTCTCTCTCTCTCTCTCTCTCTCTCTCTCTCTCTCTCTCTCTCTCTCTCTCTCTCTCTCTCTCTCTTGTCTGTAAAGCATGTTGTTCTTTGTTAGAGAGTTTATTCTTGTTAACATCAAAATCTAAAAACAATGTATAATTTACATATAATTAAATGAATTAGACCCAAGACATATTTCCAAGTCTACAAAACAATACTGTGTTTCCCCGAAAATAAGACCCTGTCTTATATTTTTTTGAACTCTGAAATAAGCGCTTGGCCTTATTGCCATGCCCTCAAAAGCCCGATTGGGCTTATTATCAGGGGATGTCTTAATTTGGGGAAACAGGGTAATTTGCTAAGGTAACATAGTAATTTTTCTTTGCCAGGGAAGCAATGTAACACTAAACCATAGCTGCCTGCCTGAATATACTAACACAAATTCCATGCACAAGGAGAAACTATCACATGATTGAAAGTTCCTCTTAAAACAATCATCCAGGAAAACATTAGATTTAGCCAGCAATATAAGCATGTTTATTGGCTTATATTTTCTGAGGGGGTGAGGGAGAATGTATTCTGCCTTGATTTCTGCTAAAAAACTGGAAAAAGCCAAATTTAGATTCCAATTATAGTTGGCATCTAATTTAGATTCCATCAGACATCCCAAAAGTTTCAAATGTAGACACCTCAGTGTTATGTATATATAAGCAGGCACAGTTTACACTAATTAACAAGTTTTATTCCCAAAGGTGGCAGCTGGTAGCTGCACATAGATAAATGGTGGAGGATTTGCTAGGTTGATAAACTTTTCCTAGGAAAATAGGAAACCCATGATTTAGTATCGAGCAGTAGGACCTTTATTGTAAACAATCTGAAAAAGTCTATGTCACAAAGAGGCATATATTTAATATTTTAATTTTTCTCATCTGGTGCCACCCCATTTATGTTGGATTACAATTATCATCATAGCTTGGGCAGAGGTCATTTCTTTCAAGTGAAATTTTCACAGATGGAATTGTGTGCTCATTCTACGGTGGCCAAAGGAATCCCAATGAAAAAAAATTAGCTAAAAGATTTCAGGGGGATAAAAGAATCCCTTTTTGAGGAAAAGTTATAATCTGGGGAAGGGATTGAATGACCAGCAAGGAATATGCTGCAGGTTTATAGAATGATTTCACTAGGAAGATAAGATATGAAGAGAAAACATTCTCCTCTCATAGCAACAACTGAGTGTCAGTCAAAGATGCTGAAAGTGTGAAATGAAGCCACTTCAAGGTATTCCAGATAAGAAATACAAACCATGAGTTAAATTAGCACCAACTTTATTGTAGGGTTACAGTAAGACAATCTTCCAAGTTTGAAAGCATTTCTCCCCTTTCTGAAATGCTTCCCGTGTCCTTATCCCCCCCTGTTGGCTCATAGTATGGTTGTATAGTTCGCAGCTCTTCCTTTCGTTTCCCAAGGTCATTCTCACATACCATTATAGAAAGATTTGGGACCAAGGAAAATACCTCAGGCTGGACATAGTTGGAATTACAGCATTTGTGCCCACCAGATGTCATGATGACTGCCAATTTGGTTGCCTGTATATGGGGATTAGGGGGGTTAGGCAAGGTTGTAGTAACTAAAGCTCCCAGGAGCCACTTATCAGGATAGCAGTTTGTTGGAGAACAGTGTCAGGCGGCTGAAGTTGCCCTCATGTGCTCTTACCAGTAAGATGGCCAGCATGGAAAAAGGATGCCACACTGGGTAGGATTCTTGTCTGATCCAGCAAGAATTTTCATTATGATTTTTCTATAGAAACTACAAACTTAAGTTTTAATTTTGAATATAGTTATTTTTTTAAAAAAAAAATTGGATTTTTAAAATAAGTCTTTTTTAAAAAAAATCCATGAAAGACTCATGGCAGCTTTCATGTTTAATTACTTTTTAAATTAATGATCACTCAGACTTGAGAAATAATGAAAACTCAGGATTACTGAATGAATCTCAGGAAAGGTATTTAGTGCGGACCCCTTCAGTGATACATTTTGAAGGTGAGAATGCTAGTTATATAAAAATGTGGGATAATTAACGTATGGATGAACTTTTGCCACCAGGTGGCAGAATTGGCTTTGTATTGGGATGATTTCCTGTCTGATGATTATATTCATTACAATCTAAGAGTGTGCGTGATTTTTTGAGTTAAATTTATATAATATAAACCTTTAAAGATAAGGGAAAAATGTATCAATACTATGATTTCTAAAATGCTAATATTAATAAATATAAGGTTGCTTAAATCGTATATCCACAACTAGTGTGGTGTTGATAAACAGCTGCAAAAACCATTTATTTTTTGTTACTTTTTTTACAATTTATTTTATTTCATTTCATATATTTACATCACAAATATACCATTTCATTTTCTTAATAATGATACCATACTCCTATACATATTTTCTAGTTCATTAATACAATCATTATATTTTACACCACCGAGGCTGCTTTTGCCATCCCTTACTTCCCTTTTTTTATTTCCCACAACTCTGGTAAGATGCCTAATAGGAATGTCTCTGGTCTCAATTCTATCCTATATTTTAACATTTTTTCTAACCACATTTGCATTTTAGTCCAAAAATTTCTTGCTTCTGTGCACGTCCACATATGATAATAAGATCCTGGAGTTTGATGACACTTCTAACATTTTGCTGACTTATCCTTAAACATTTTTGCTATTTTCTCCGGTGACATGTGCCATCTATAAAACATTTTATACAAATTTTCTTTATATGCCATTGCCATTGTTAATTTGTAATTTCTTTATCATAGTTGTTGCCATTTTTCTAATTCAACTGTATCCAAAATTTCTTGCCCAAGCTATCATTGTTTCTTTCACCACTATTTCCATTTTTAGCAAATAGTTATATAGTTTTTTAATCATTTTTTCATCTGTTCCTATCAGTATCTCATCCAGTTCCAATTTTCCAAAATTAAAACCATATTCTTTAAAATCCTTTCTATGTCTCGATTGTATCTGCAAATATGTATACCAATCTAACTCAAATCCTTGCTTTTCTAAATCTTGTCTTTGTTTCAATTCTCCCTTTTCTGTTAGAATATCCTTGTATCTAATAATATTTTGCATATTTATCAATTTTGGATATGTCAACGCTTCTCTAGTTGAAAACCAAATTGGTATTTCTCTGTAGTGCTTTTCTTTTACTTTCTCCCACACCTTTAATAAGCTATTTCTTACATAATGTCTCTGAAAATATGAATGTATTCTGTTTTCCCATACCATAAGAATGCATGCCATCCTAATTGCAAATCATGTCCTTCCAAAGTTAACAACCTTACATTTCTCAATAAAATCCATTCCTTCAACCATGTTAACACTGCTGCTTGGTAGTAGATCTCCCAATTCGGTAAACCGAACCCTCCCCTCTAAGTCTTATATCCTGCAACATTTTAACATTTATTTTTGCTTTCTTCCCTTGCCATATGTATTTCCATATTATTCTATTCAATCCTTCAAAATATTTTTTTTCCAGTTTTATCAGTATTGTCTGGAATAAGAATAAGATTCTTGGCAGAATATTCATTTTAATTAAAGCTGTTCTTCCCATTAGTGATAGTTGTAGGTTTTTCCACTTCTCTAAGTCAGTCTCAATTTGATTTCTCAATATATAATAATTATCTTCTTTTATTGTTGCAAATCTGGCTGATAGTTGGATGCCCAAATACTTTACTTTCTTGACTATTTGTATGTCTAGCTGTTCCACTATTTTACTCTTTTGTTTTTCTGTCACATTTTTTCTATTATTTTTGTTTGTCTTTATTAATTTTCAGCCCCACCACTTCTCCATATTGCTCTATTTGCCTCATTAATCTTAGCCTGTTTCTACTGGATCTTCCATAATAAACACCAAATTGTCTGCAAATGCTTGTAATTTAAATTCTTCTTTTCTAATTTTCATTCCTTTTATTTCCTCATCCTGTCTTATCTTTCTATTTAGAATCTCTAATGTTAAAATAAACAATAGTGGAGACAGTGGACATCCTTGTCTGGTACCTTTTCTAATATTCACTTTTTCAGTCATTTCACCATTAACTATCACTTTAGCTGATTGATCATTATATATAGTTTTAACCACATTTACAAACTTTCCCCCGAAATCCATCATTTGTAGTTACATTATCATAAATTTCCAATTCACATTACCAAAGGCCTTCTGTGTGTCTAAGAACAATAATGCCATTTGTTTCTCTGGATGTGCTGCATAATATTCCAGTGTATTTAATATTGTTTGCATAGTATCTCTTATTTGCCTTTTCGGTAAAAATCCATTTTGGTCTGTATGAATAAATTCATTCAATAGTCTCTTCAATCTTTCCGCCATCATTGATGCAAAAATTTTATAATCTGCATTCAATAGAGAAATTGGTCTATAGTTCTTTATTTGTTGAAGATCTACCTCTTCTTTGGGTATAAGAGTTATATATGCCTCTGTCCATGAGTTTGGTATTTTAGCCTTTAACATTAAATCATTAAATACTTCCAATAATATATTACTTAATACGTCCTGTAAGGTTTTGTATAATTCTGCTGGCAATCCATCTGGTCCCAGTGTTTTCCCATTCTTCTGCCTATTATTATTATTATTATTATTATTATTATTATTATTATTATTATTATTATTATTATTATTATTATTATTATTATTATTATTATTATTATTATTATTATTATTATTATTATTATTATTATTATTAATAATAATAATAATAATAATATTGCTTAAATCGTATATCCACAACTAGTGTGGTGTTGATAAACAGCTGCAAAAACCATTAATTTTTTGTTACTTAATAAAGGTTTCTGTCTTAAGCTTAATATTTAGCACTGTCTATAATTACTTGTTATTGTTTATGCATATTAGAAAAGAAGAAGAAAAAACTAAACTAGTCATTCAAAAAAGTTGATTGAAAAAATAGACAAGTATTTGGTTCTACTTTCTCCTTTTTTTTTGTACCTTGACCAGTTTATGGTATTTATAAACACGTAGACCCCCTTAGAAGCCACACTGTAAGTGTTTGTATTTGCTTTATGTGTAATATATTGTATATATAAGAATCGTTCTTGCTTGAATTTGGTTGTGTGTCTATTACATGTGATAAAATGTTCCTTCTGCTCCATGACATTTCCAACATTATTACTGTATGATTTATCTATTTTGGAGATTATTGGTGGAGTTGTATACTGTCAATAAAATATTATGTATCAATTTTGTTTAAGCTTGAAATGAATGTTGTGGATTTGGTCCACAATTCTTCCCATTGTTGTGTTGTGACCCATTAATATTTTGTCTAATTGATGTGGAACTGTCTCGAATCCATATTCTTCTTTATCTTTTTTATATCGTGATTGGATTTGCATATACGGCCACCAATCTATCGTTATTCCCTGGTCTTCCAATTGTTGTCTATTTTTAAGATTCCCTTGGCTGATCTAGTGTCAAGCTATAGAGAAAGTCATCCCTTGCATTCTGGCTTCCTCCTCCTCCTCTTAGAGCAGGGGTCGGGAACCTATGGCTCGCGAGCCAGATGTGGCTCTTTTGATGACTGCATATGGCTCGCAGCAGGGGTGAAATCCTCCCGGTTCGCCCGGGCCAGTCCTTCGGCGTATAGCCGATGGAACTGGCGGCGGTTGCGGCGCGGAGCTTCTCCTGCCCGCTTTCCCGTCCCGGCTGAACACAATCACCGCTTTCCCGTCCCGGCTGACCACAATCATTTGGGTTATTTTTCCCTCTGTGCATGCGCGCGCATGCACAGAGGGAAAAATAACCCAAATGGCGGCGTTCAGCCGGGACGGGGGAGCTAAAAAACGGCCATGGCCACATCCCCGCCGTTCTCCAGCCAAGCGGCTGAAGAAGCCCCAGAGCCCCGCCGCCAACCTGCGTCTCCTGCTGGGAAGGAGCCTCTGTCGCTGTCTCTCGCGGGGTTCCAGCCACCCGACTGAGTCCCTGACCGCGGCACCGGCAGGGTTAATGCGTATGGGAGAGGAGAGAGAGCGCTACCCGCCGCCGCTGCTACTTTCACCGCTTCGATATTTCTTTGGTGGGCGCGCGCGGGAGGGACCATGGAGCAGAGGCGCCCGGCAGCTTAAGGCAAGAGGCGGGTGGGAGACGCGGGTAGGAGCCTGTCGCCGCCGCCGCCACTTCTGGCATCCCCACGCCTCTCACCCCGCTCGCCGGGTGCCTCTGCTCAGCGGTCCCTCCTGCGGAGGCCCACCAAAGAAATATTGGAGCAGCGCAGCGGCGGCGGTAGCGCGCTCTCTCCTTCCCTCCCATGCAGGGAGGGAAGGAGAGAGCGCGCTACCGCCGCCGCTGCGCTGCTCCAATATTTCTTCTCCCTCCCTCCTGGGCCTCCGCAGGAGGGACCGCTGAGCAGAGGCACCCGGCGAGCGGGGTGAGAGGCGTGGGGATGCCAGAAGTGGCGGCGGCGGCGACAGGCTCCTACCCGCGTCTCCCACCCGCCTCTTGCCTTAAGCTGCCGGGCGCCTCTGCTCCATGGTCCCTCCCGCGCGCGCCCACCAAAGAAATATCGAAGCGGTGAAAGTAGCAGCGGCGGCGGTAGCGCTCTCTCTCCTCTCCCATACGCATTAACCCTGCCGGTGCCGCGGTCAGGGACTCAGTCGGGTGGCTGGAACCCCGCGAGAGACAGCGACAGAGGCTCCTTCCCAGCAGGAGACGCAGGTTGGCGGCGGGGCTCCGGGGCTTCTTCAGCAACCCACCCACCTACCTCGCTTGGTGCGGTTCCCCGCACTTGACGTCTTGGAAGAGGGCTGGGCGAGGGAGAAAGGAGCCACGGTGGGGATTGGTTTGCAGAGAGAAAGAAAGAAAGAAAGAAAGAAAGAAAGAAAGAAAGAAAGAAAGAAAGAGAAAGAAGAAGGAAGAAGAAGAAGAAGAAGAAGAAGAAGAAGAAGAAGAAGAAGAAGAAGAAAGGAAGGAAGAAGAAGAAGAAGAAGAAGAAGAGAAAGAAAGAAAGAAAGAAAGAAAGAAAGAAAGAAAGAAAGAAGAAAGAAAGAATCATTACCAATGCTATGATGGAAATCACCAACTCAAAGACAAATATCACTTTGGAGCAAGGAAGCTGCTACAGCAGCAACAAATTAAACAGCACAAAGACAGGGATTCTCTCAATATCCCATTGTCCCTATTGACATTTAGTTGAATTCACTTTTAAAATATATTATATGGCTCTCACTGAAATAAATTTCCAAATTTTTTGCTTTCATGGCTCTCTTAGTCAAAAAGGTTCCCGACCCCTGTCTTAGAGGAATGCATGCAGAGAGTGCTTTGATTTGTCTGTCCTTAGTACAAATTCAGCTAACCACAGAAGATTCTGGTTTAGAATTACCATTAGGAATTTCATCAGGATTCATTTATGTAACAAAGCTGCAGAAGCCTGCCCTCTTTTCATATCTGTCATAATTATTCCTGTTGAGCTGATTTCATTTTCTGTTATTTTAGTTATGGAAATGGCATGAACTGCAGAAATCTGGGCAACATTAGATGACAGCAAAGAGATTCAGAAAACCCCAGCTCTTTGCTGCCAACTGCGAAATCTAACACAACCAGTTCACAAATACAACATACCCAGAGTCCCTGGCCTAGGTCAGGGGTAGGCAAAGTTGGCTCTTCTATGACTCATGGACTTCAACTCCCAGAATTTCTGAGCCAATCATGCTAGCTTAGGAATTCTGGGAGTTGAAGTCCACGAGTCATAGAAGAGCCAACTTTGCCTACCCCTGGCCTAGGTTATAATTGTCCACCACTAGAGGGCACATGTGTTTGCTTTATTATGAGCTGAGACCTTTTTAAAAGGCTGAAAATGTTTTGTAATTTAGTTTCTTTTTGTGAAGCCCTTAAAGTGATTTTGAAGGTTTTGATTGTGTCAACTTATCACAAAATGAGAAATTTTGTGACAAGACTCTGTGGTTTTTATCCCCAAACCCCCAAAATTTTAACCTTAGACTGTCTACTGTTGACCTCACCACATTCCTAAGAGGTCTGTAAAGGGGCGTGCATAAGTGCACCAGCGTGCCTACCGTCCCTGTCCTAATGTTCCCTTTTATTCGTATTCATTTCATGTATTCAAATTATGTATATACTTATTTGTATTATCTAATGCAAGATTGACAAAATTAATTAATTAAATTAAAATTAAATTCTATCCAGGACGTGAATTTAGTAAAGGGCCTTAAAACCTTTAATACCCCCAAAACAAAGAACCAACCGGGGGGGGGGGAAATTGCCCTATCTATTCCAGGAGTGCAAAGGAAGTACTTGGAAGTGGCAGATATGGAAAAATAGTGAATCATCCATTTTCAACGAATGTGTTATTGTGGTAGACCATGTGAAATCTAGTTTCCAATTGGTAAAGGAGTTGAAATTCTAATCTGCAGAATCCTATGGTTAGTGATTAATGTTGACCGAATAGGCTCTCAAGTGTGCTTCCCAAATTAAGGGAGAAATCCCTCTTTCTTCTCTTGTCCTTTCTAGATGTTGCAAGACTGTCCAAAAGCTCGAAGGGAAGTTGAACTCCACTGGAGAGCATCTCAGTGCTCCCATATTGTGAAGATCATGGATGTCTAT
The DNA here is from genome assembly GCA_023053685.1 of Diadophis punctatus similis. Classification (NCBI taxonomy): domain Eukaryota; kingdom Metazoa; phylum Chordata; class Lepidosauria; order Squamata; family Dipsadidae; genus Diadophis; species Diadophis punctatus. Next base: position 36,156,574 of record JALIGW010000003.1, on the reverse strand, counting down.
GAAAATCTTTACCAGGGTCGAAAATGTCTCCTGATAGTTATGGAATGGTGAGTGTTATTTATTGGTGGGGGGAGTGGAAATCTAGAGGCATAGTTGTGCCCTTCCCTTCCATGGAGATGTTCTTTTTAATTCCATTTGCCTTATGCTAAAACACAGCATGTAAGATTAGGGTTTTGTAAACAGCATAGCTGGATAGGAAGAACATGGTTTTTCACATTATTTATCCTTGGCCACTCAGGGCTACATAACCAAGGTCAACTTGCTGAATCAGGCTCATAAAGATAACAGAAGTCAAATTCTATCTTTCAAGGGCCAGATAATATATTCATTGCTGAATATACTCACTTTTGCAACTTTTTGGATCAGCTGAATTTTTTGGGCCGTTTCTAAAGGTAGTCCCATCTCATACTCAAAGGTAAACTAAACCATCCAATCAATTTAAGTCATAATATAAAAGTAAGAATTTTGTTTAAAAAAAAACAGGACATATTATTTTAAACTTGAACACATCGCAGTTTAAGCAAATAAGCATCTTCTACTGAAAGAGGAAGAGGGAATGGGTGGTATAGTAAGACCTGGAAGAGAAAGAAGGACAGGGGTAAGAGGTTGTGGAATGATTCAGCGGGATTTTCTTCTTTCATTTTCTACTTGCCCATGTGGGCTTCAGCAAAGTGCTAACTTCATTCTACATGTCTATGGAGATTCTCAGTCACTCAGGTCATGGTTGTCCCAAAGGTTCTTTTTCAAGAGGCAACTGGACTTTCTGGTTTTTTTCTTTGAAGATTTTTCGCTTCTCATCCAAGAACCTCTTCAGCTCTGACTGGATGGTGGGGAATGGCAGTTCCAAGAAGGCTCCACACCCATTTGCACCACTCAGGTGACCCTTAGGGCACTGATAAACCTCCATGTGACTTCAAGTACTATTTAAAAGAATGCAAATGACCAGCTGTTTGCAAGGAATATAAATCCTTCCATTCCTCACCATCCAGTCAGAGCTGAAGAAGCTTCTTCGATGAGACGTGAAACATCTTAAAAGAAAAAACAAGAAAGTCCAGTTGCCTCTTAAAAAGCACCTTTGGGACAACTCCATTCTACATACCTCCACACAGATTGCGGGTCTTGTATCTTTTCCTCTGTGCCTAGCTTCATGCTGACCATTGGGCAAAGCCAGAAAGACAGACAGATTTGTGCGAGAGAGTGTGAGAGCAAGTGTGGGCTGAAGAGAGAGATAATTTTGACCTCCATCTCCTCTCAATTGGTGAGAAATGCTTCTGCCCAGTTTTTAAGCATTGGAAGAGATTCTAAGTCCCTCCACCCAAATATAATGCTTGACATCAGTGCGTCACTGAAATATGGAGACGTTGTAGAGTTAAAGGAATTTTTTTCCAGGAATTTTGCTCTAAAGCAAAACTGGGGAATGTTTGGTACAGGGAGAGGTTATGGCACTCACCATCACTTTTCTTGCCTTCTCTGCACCAGTTAGACTTTAACAAGGTTAAAAAGCAACAAAATATGCCTCAAGTGTAGACTTTTTAAAAAGGCTGTTCAGAAATCACTTCTGAGCAGAGCATTTGTGGGAAATCACATTTGGGACAGTAGGCATTTATTCTCTGTTTACCAAGCACTATCATTTCCCAGGTATCTCTCTTGAAGGACAGTTAGTTTTTAAAGCATCCATCCATTTCAGTGAAAGGTTTTTTTTAAAGCTTAATTTCTATGCATGGGTGTGGGAGATTTTTAGGGAATTCTCAACCTGTAAATAAGTGTCCTAAAGGCTGTTCACATTTGCAAGTACCATTACTGAGTAAATGAATTGTGTCAAAAATAAAGCACCTTGCTTGAAAAATATTATTTAATGTAATAAAAATTCTGTCTATAATCTACTTATGCTAGTAATTTTGTGAACGCAGAGTCACTGATAATATCAAAGTATTTAATCTGTGCAGACATCTACCCTAGTTTAGCACACTTGTATATTGAATTCTGCCTTGCCACTGGCCTTTCAAAAGTATTTCTACTTCCAAGAATCCTGTGGCACCTTTGGATACTGTTGGTCACTATCTATCTTAGTAACTGGATCATCTGACTTTCCAATAGCTGCAACATTTAAGAGGAAATTGCTTAAAATGAGCAACTTTCTCACTCTTTCATTTGAAGGTTGTAAATCTTAGGTGCCTTTCCAAGTACCATATTTACATCCCAGGGTGGATCTTACTGCTGTAAGCAATTTTTTTTTTGACAGGTTTATTAAGGAAGCAAGTTCTTAAAGATCTGGCCCCATGCCTGGTCCTGGGGCCTCGAATGTGGGTAGAAATCTATTTCTTGGTTATAGGAGTGATTATGTTGTGGAATATATTCTCAGTGGCTATATATTTTAATCTTTGTAGTTGCTGCATTACTGATCCATTCCTTTAACTCTGGCATTTATACATGCTTTGATTTGATTAGGAAAATTAACATATTTACTGTTGAGACAATAATTGTCTTGTGTCACCTCTAATAACCCATATTTATTATGGGGGTGGTGGGGTTTTTTTTGGTGGACTGCATCACACCTGATGTGTTAGTCTAACTTGATATATAACTCTGTTGTTTCTTCTTTAACCAATGAACACAATTATCTGAATATTGAGCCAGTGACTGAGTTCACATTTTTATGTAACCACAAGATTTTATAGTTTGATTTTGCTTACCAGGAATGTCTGATTTCAGCCACTATAGTTTGAAAAATATGTTTTATGATTCACATTGTGGCTGTTTCACATTGTGGCTGGGGAATTCTGGAAGTTGAAATGTACAAATCTTAAAGTTGCCAAGTTAGACATCACTGGTTTAGTGCATCAGTGTAATCAGCCAATCTACTGCAATGCCTAATTTACTTAAAAGGGACAATATTCTGAAGATTCGAGTACTTGAGGCTCAATGGTGATAGCAATGGGTTCATAGTTTTGGGTTGAGACAGCAATTGTTATCATAACTAAATTTGTTTATGAATTTCAGCTTGGATGGAGGGGAACTCTTCAGTCGAATTCAAGATAGAGGAGACCAAGCTTTCACAGAAAGAGGTATGAAGGGATAGAATAGATTTCTTCAAGCTTAATACAGATGTTCATATTCTGCTATCCTTTAGCAGAAAAAGTCCTAAGACTTCTTGCAAAATGTACCTAACCTAATTCTTCCAAGGGGTTTCCAAACAATTACTTCAAACAGGCTTGGATAAACTTTAGGGCCATTAAATCTACCATGTTATTTATTTTTCTTGGTCTCATAATGTATCAATAGCTAGCTAGTTAGTCAAGTGCTACTGAATGTGGCCCAGACTCTGGTGATAGGATGACAAATGTCCACTATTTCATTGTCTCCAGAGAGAACACCATAGCTTTTCCAGTAACTTTCCTGCAATGTCTTTGATCCTGTCTATCCACCTTACCCATAGTCTTTCCCTTTTTCTAGTTTCCTAAACCCTGCCAGCCTAATTGCTTTTGATATGCCTAAAATATTAGAGTTTTTTTCTTGCTGATCATCTTTTCAAAGGAGGCACGGTGGCTCAGTGGTTTAATGATACTGGAGATGGTCTTTGCTCCAGCGGTTCAAGCCCTAGCATGCTCCCATCACTTGCCTCAATTTCTGCCTACCTAGTAGTTCGAAAGTATGTTCTGAGTAAGTAGATAAATAGGAACACTTGAGCAGAGAAATGAGCTGGTGCTTTGTGCAGGCAGTCAGATTCTTGCTGGCTCTGAATCTTCCTAGTTGCCACGGCCAGTTGTGAGGTGGATCTTGTGGAGGGAGGGGGCCTTGCATGACATTGCAGGAAGAGCCACTTGTCTTTCTGGTATGAAGCTAGCTTGCCCTCCTGTGGTGCACCTTGGGAAGCGCACAAGCATGTACCACAGCAGAGCTAGTAAATTGGCAGCCAAACTATTAATCTGCATTAGCATTGTGGTCTCCTGGTTAATGTAGCAATGCCAATAATAATAATAATAATAATAATAATAATAATAATAATAATAATAATAATAATAATAATAATAATAATAATAATAATAATAATAATAATAGTAGTAGTAGTAGTAGTAGTAGTAGTAGTAGTAGTAGTAGTAGTAGTAGTAGTAACCTTTTCAAAGGAGTGGTCAGTCTGTAACTGTTCTAGGTTGGTTGATTGATTCTTTCTGTTGTCCATGGCACTCTTTTGTAACTTGCCCAATTTCACAATCTATCTTCTTTCTCTTCCTCTTTTTCAGTGTTCCAACTTTCTATTACCATTGGAAAACACATTACTTTAACTGCTCTGATCTTTATTATCAGAGACATATTCTAATCCTTCATGTTTTTGTTTGTTTATTATGTCCCTCCTCCATAGCACTAATCTCCTCTTTACCTCTCCAGCACTCTGCCCATCTTTATCTAAGTCCAAGAAAACAAAACTATCTACTTCACTTCTTGACCACCAACTGTAAGTTCATTGAGCATGCCTGTTGCCAGCATTTTTTAATACTTAACATTAATCTGCTTTTCACTGTACACTTTTAATTTCATAATGAGGTCTTTTTAGTCTTTTAAAATTTTTGCTAACAAAATATTTTCAGCACATCTCAGACTGTTAGAGTTTTAGCTTCCAGTTTGTAAGTTCAGTTACCTTTCCAAAAGTGTAGAACTTAAAAATATATGGTGACAATATAGATCCTTGTTTCATATCCTTTTTTCTCTGAATTACACTGTTTGTTCAGTTTCAGTTCCTGTATCAGCTTTTCATTCATTGTAATAATCAGGTGTTTGGACCCACCCAGTAGCTTTAATATATTCCACATTCTGGCATGATAAAGACAATCAAAGGTTGGGTCAAATCAAAGAAGAAGGAAATCTTTTCCATTTATTTTTCATTATCAATTCTATTTTAACTATCTTTCCCACTGCCTTATGTGAAACCTCTCTTCATTTGACATTTGACACACTCTCTCTCCCTCCCTCTCCCTCTCTCCCTCCCCCTCTCCCTCTCTCCCTCCCTCCTTCCTCCCCTCTCTCTCACACACAATTTCCCCCCAATCTCTAGACCACACAATTTTGTCCCGCATTTGTTGGCATAGTTTAACTCTCATTTTTCATTTGCATCTGATGTTTTCGTATTTGACAGTCTATTGTCTGTTTTCTGATGGGACTATACTGAATATCTCCTTTCTCCTTAAATATTTCTTGTTTATTTACATTTCATATTAACCGCCTATCTCCCTCGGAGAGGGGCTCATTTTTGTTATTCTATAATCTCAACTATAAAACATTTCACTATAGTCTTTTTCTCTATGACTTCTCATCTATCATCACTCTTGAAAATCCTACTTTAAGTATATATACTTCCCATTAAGATATACACACGTTCTACACTACACACACACACATTCATAAGTGGATTTTTTTTTTTGCTTGGCCTTTCTTGCTTGATGTTAAAGTTCTGGCTTCAGGCTTTAATCTTCTGTCTTGATCCTTTGATCTAAAAGCTACTTGGATTATTTTCTCTTTGAAACGTTACGAATACTTTCCAGACTTTTTTTCCAGTACTATATCTCTTTTCTATTCTTACATTTCCTCAGATATATTTCCATATTAGTTAAGTACATGCTTCTTACATTAATATTATCCTGTATATTCTCCAGGTCACATCTTACTAGGGTAGCTATATACATCAGTAGTTACATGAATAATTCATGGTCTTTTTTAATAACCTGTATCTAGATTTCCTGTTATATAATATATTTGATGCAGTCTTTTTGGTGGTGCTTGAGCTAAAGTTTGTCATTCTGTTGCCTGAAGCTGGTGTTGGTAATGAATAGCAATAGCAATAGCACTTATATACTGCTTCATAGTGCTTTATAGCCCTCTCTGAACGGTTTACAGAGTCAGCATATTGCCCCCAACAATCTGGGTCCTCATTTTACTGACCTTGGAAGGATGGAAGGCTGAGTCAACCTTGAGCCGGTCAGAATTGAACTCTGGCAGTTGGTAGAATTACCCTGGCAATACTGCATTCTAACTACTTCATCAGCATTTTTCTCACAAAACCGTATTTATTTATTTATTTATATTTCATATTTTTAACAACCCATTTCCCTCAGATTAACCTAAGTCCTTCATTAGTCTTGAATTGTGCCCTCTTTTTTACAGATAGCAGTGTCAGTTACTTTTTTAAAAAACAGCCCCATTCCTCCAGTAATGTCCATCAATGTCTCCTTTAACATCATCTTCATCTATGGGCTGTTCATATAAATTTTCAAATTAACAATTTCAAACCAGATTTTCTTTTTTAAAAAATTAAATTATTGAGATTCTGGACAGATGTTGAACATACAGTAATTTCCCAGCCTAAACACCATGGTTGGTATCCTAAAATAGAATTGAAGAGGTAAGCTATGGGATGGTATTTTCAGTGAGATGTAAATCTCTAGTTGATTTCAGATGCTCTAAATCAGTCCCTTAAATTTGACATTGTCAAATCCCATAGGCTGGGATAGACAGTCTAGCTCAACCTATGATGTGAACAACAGCTTGGAAACAAGTAATTTATAACATTAGGACAGAAGAACCATGTTATAAAAGGGAAGAGAGAAATATAATATAAATGCACAGTGTGTAAGTTGTAGCCGTGTGAAATTTGATTATGCTCTGAATCTTAACATAATACAAAAATGCAATGGCCTTGTGATCTTTAATTTGGATGTGAATTTTTTGCCTGTTTGATTACTGAGAATAATGGGGTCTTTCTCACTCTCTCATCTCCTTCAGAGGCTTCTGAAATAATGAAAAGTATTGGAGAAGCCATCCAGTATTTACACTCTATCAACATTGCACACCGGGATGTTAAGGTATGTATTATTTTAGGCCAGGGGTGTCAAACTCAATTTCATTGAGGGCCACATCAGGGTTGTGTTTGACCTTGGGCGGGCCAAGGTGGGCGTGGCCAGGGTGGGCATGACCAGCTCGACGGGGTCATGTCGGGGGCGCCTCTGGCGGCCCGAGCACTCTGCCAGCAAAAATGGGCTCCCAAGCTCCGTTTCGGCTGCGACAGCCTCCTGCAACTCTCTGCCAGCGAAAACCCTCCCGAGCTCCGTTTTTGCTAGCAGAGGCACTGCAGGCCAGTCCTTTGCTGTTTCCAGGGTGGCCCCGTGGGCCAGATCTAAGCACCCTGCAGACCGGATCCGCCCCCCGGGCTTGAGTTTGACACCCCTGTCTTAGACCTATGCAATATAACTGATAATTTCCAAAGCTTTTTCTTAAATACATTTATCCCCAGAAACAAAAGGAGGCTTTATTTAATGTAGTATGCTTAACTATGTGATTTTTTTTGTTTCAAACTGAATAATTAGTGGCAGATTATAAGGGCTCTTTGCATGATAAATGTTCTGAGTTTAGACAGGTTACAACCATGGTTGGTTTTTTTTTTATATCCGTGACACTTTGTTTATACAACATTCTCCTTTGAAGGGTATATCTGCCTTAATTTCATGTCATTGTAGGATCAGGCAAAACCCTTTCTTCAGCCCTTTTAGCATATCTGTTAAATTATTTTAGCTTGCTCCCAATATTTTTGCTTGCTTTGCACTGTAGTCTACTGTTTTTCTTTTATAATCTTGCTGTTTTCATTTACTGATTGTTCTTATTTTTCTTAATTTAAATGGTTTTTAAGTTACGATATGGTTAACAGCTGATGAGGGATGGCCTCTTGACTGTGAGTGTATAGTATATAAATGAAGTCAAGCAATAAATGTTCTAGTTTTTTTTAAATGGTTGTTACTCTATTTTACTCTGTTTATAGGTGTTGACAGAGTAAAACAGAGTAAGAACAATTTAAGGGATTGATTTAGAGCAGGGGTGTCAAACTTGATTTCATTGAGGGCCGCATTAGGGTTGTGTTTGACCTTGGGGGCGGGGCAGGGTGTGTGTGACCAGCTCGATGTCACTTGTGTCGGGGGCGCCTGTGTTGGCCTAAGCACTCTGCCAGTGAAAACAGGCTTCCAAGCTCCATTTTCGGCTGTGACAGCCTCCTGCCAGTGAAAATGGAGCTTGGGAGTGCCACCCATGGCCCTCACAAGCTCCATTTTTGGCTGCGATGGCTTCCTGCAACCCTCTGCCCGCGAAAACTGAGCTCGCGCACAGCCCTCCCGAGCTTCGTTTTCGCTGGCAGAGAAACTGTGGGCTGGTCCTTTGCTGTTTCTAGGGTGGCCTCGCATGCCAAATCGAAGCACCCCATGGACCAGATCCAGCCCCTTGATCCAGGCCTTGAGTTTGACACCCCTGATTTAGAGGATCTGAAATCAACTATATTTAGTCATGCATATGAGGTGGCCTATAAAATTATTATATAAATAAATCCTAGGAATTATTTTGAATAAAATTATTTTGAATGAAATTACAGAGGAAAATAGCATTACATGATTTTATGTGGTGGGCTCTTTTTTTTAACCTTCTATGATTGGAGCAAGTTTTAGAAGTTGATATAGAAGATAGCCTTTGATTAAGGACTTTATCTTTTTATGTCTTGTAGCCAGAAAACCTTCTATATACCTCAAAAAGGCCTAATTCTGTATTAAAACTTACAGACTTTGGTTTTGCTAAAGAAACCACAACACATAACTCCCTAGCTACACCATGCTACACACCGTACTATGTGGGTAAGTAACCTTACTACAAGGGGTAATTTGTGAACACAATCCTTTTTTGAGATTGAGTCTTACAGGCTTCTGCCACTACAGGTAATGCTCAACTTATGACCACAATTGAGCACAAAATTTCTGTTCCTAAGCAAGACAGTTGTTAGGTGAATTTTGCCCCATTTTACGACTTTTCTTTCCACAGTTTTTAAGTGAATCACTGCAGTTGTTAAGTTAATAACATGGTTGTTAAGTGAAACTGGCTTCCTTATTGACTTTGCTTCTCAGAGGGCCATAAAAGCTGATCACATGATTCTGGGACATTGCAACTGTCATAAATATGAGCCAGTTGCCAAACGTTCAGAATGTGATCATGTGACGATGGAGGTACTGCAACAGTCATAAGTATGACAAATTGTCAGAAGTCATTTTTTTTCAGTCCCATTGTAACTTCGCAATCACTAAATGAATGGTTGTAAGTTGAGGATTATCTGTATCTTTAGAGGGACAGTGATGGTAAAGTTCAGGTGAAGGACATGCATATCGCTCTTGAGTTCTGAAAATAGCTGGGATGGAACAAGAATCAAAATGTTCAAGAATGCAAGGCAGCACTTCATAGGATCTGATGCGTAATTTCTAGGGTTACAAAATTTGGGTTGTAAAACTCCAGACAACCATTGGGTGGCAGCAAAGTATCTCTGCATTCCTTGAAAGTTGTGGAAGTAGCTGCTTCAAAAGTTGCCAAGGCATTATAAATATAAACATACTAAATATATGGAACGTGTTAATATTTGTAAAAGTTAAGTAATACTCTAGTTTTAATTTCAGCATATCTAAACGTGAGCAGAATGAAATCAAATCTGACTTTTGCACATTCTACTTACTTATTTATTCTGGAATTTTGGAATGAGATTGCCAGTGTGCTAATCAAAACCCAAATATGTCCTTTTTCCTGCAAAAATGGGCAAAACTATCCATTAGTAGATTTAATCCATCTAGTTTTACCGATAGCTGATTGGGTGAACAAATATGCTTATGATGTTTGCATGTCTGTTTTCAACATGAATTGGGCAGAATTGAAGCCAGATTTACTGGCATATCCAGAAAATGGGTTTCAATTAGTTTATTCCACCTAGGAGGACTATTTACGAGGGTGAGTCAAAATGTAGTGCCATTTTCTTTAGGACAGGTATAATTACCAACACAGGAACATGTAGCATACATCAAAATGAAGCTGGTCCTCTGTGGATCACATCCCTACTTCTCAACATAGTCACCGTTTCTCTCAATAGCAATGTTCCACCTTCGAATGAGAGCATGTATCCCTGCCTCATAAAATTTTGTTGACTGTTCTTTGAGCCACTTCTTCACTGCAGTTTTCACTTCCTCGTCACTGGAATAATGTTTGCCTCTCAAACCCTCTTTCATGGGGCCGAAGACACCTGCATACATTGCTATAATCTAAAGTATTATCCTCAAAAACATGTTGCAATCGTCTGTGAATGTTCACAGGGGTTTCCCCCTCAGCAACAAGGAATTCAATCACTGCTCTTTGTTTTTGATGCAACTCTAAGGGGACAGCCATTTTGAATTTTCCTTGCGAGTCTAAAAACCTAAAAGTAAGAAACAAAATATTTCAGAACATAAATGATATAATCATTTATAACTTGGAAAAATTTCAGGTATTTTTATCAAAAACTTCACCTGAAATAAAGAAAATGGCATTATGTTTTGACTCACCCTCGTAAATTGTTTTGACATTTTTGCTTCCCAATATGAGGAGTAGTATGTAGAAATTCTACTTTGCAATGTCCAATTAAAACAAGCTTGCTTTTTTAAGGGGGAAAAATTAAGTTTCTAAATCTATAAATAAAGAAAAGGGACAATGCATGCATATACAAATTATGTGAAATATCTTAACCATCCTGTTGATTTAGTTTTAAAAGAATGTGTGTGAAGTGACATCCAACTCAGTTACAAAATGACTTATGCAACTTTTAAATTTTTGTGTGTGACCTTAATGATCTTTTGCTGGCAAACTTTCAAATTGTATTTATCAGTCACTCTCAGTGAGGTCGGCTTTCCCAGGAACTGAACGGATAGTTTGTGCCGATAAATTGTGTCCAAATTGCAAATACTGAAGCAAGGGGTTTTCCAGGCACAGTGCCAGGGGTAATAAGTTCCTAAATGAAGGGACAATTTGCCCTTTTGTAATAGCCTGAATGCTATACTCTTGTTAAAATAAAATTCTAGTGCTGCCTTTTACCTACCATAATGGTGTAATAATGTCAAGCCTTTTCTTCAGAATTAGCATACTCCTTTTCTTCATAAAACACAGCCTGGTGGTGTATTGCTGTGTTAAGTAGTCATTTTCTGCTGTTTCAACAAAAAGGGTGTTTGGAGCTTGTGTCCAGTTTTCAGAGCTACGGGTGGCAAGGGAAAAATCCTCTCACACGAGGAAGTAAAGGACTGAGACATTCCTTTCGCGAATGTTCCCACCTCCTTTCTTATTCTTTAGGGGCAGCTATAGTAAGATGGTGAAAGACTCTCAGATCTTTCTCCTTGCTCTCTGGTTATAGGAAGTTCTTGAGAGACCTCCATCCCTCTCCTTTGATATTTGACTCATTTTCCTTCTTTATTGTGAGGAGGAATTTACTCATCATGACAAGGGAACTGTTTTACGCTACCAAAGCAGGAATGCTCATTCAGGTTTTGTAGATGAAAAAATAATTAGCACTCATGCAGTATAATGGCTGCTGTCCTGTGATACAACTTTCTGCTCTCTGTCTTCTCTACTTCACAAATGTTGCCTCAGTGCTTGGAGGCACAGCAGAATAGAGACTCACATTCAGTTAAATCTCCGTTTCTCTTCCCCTTTAGCTCCAGAAGTACTAGGCCCAGAGAAATATGACAAATCCTGTGATATGTGGTCCCTTGGTGTCATCATGTATATTTTGTAAGTAGCTTGGCTTACTTGGAATTACTTTGAATTTTCTTCTCTCAATACTGTATTCTTGATTTTATTGAACCTATAAACAGACCTTTTAATATGTCAACTTTTTAAAATCAGTTATGCTGTTCAAGATAATTATCAGTAAGCACTAAAGGTGATGCACAGAATATGCTTACAAGCTCAGCTTATTTCCCGGTCGGGGCGGAGAGTGAGCAGGCTGTCAAAATTGAAATAGTGATAAAGCCTAATTATAAGATAGAATGGAAAGATTGCATGTCTTGGTATTGTTGCTTATATTTCCATTCTAGAAAACAGTAATTCATGAGTACACATAAACTTCATTCCAAAAGCTGATCTTGATATTTGAATCTCTCAGCATTTTTGTACCATATTGGTTGATATTTTTCACTGGTCATCAAGTCAGCATTTGAGTTAAAGTGCATATATGAAAATGCTAAAATAGACACACAGACAAAAACAAACACAACTTTCCAGTTTCAAATAAGTGAAGTGGGGAAGTGTAGGTAGAGTTTATGATTTCCATACTGGGCTGTAAAGGTTTTCTAAGTATCCTGGCAACCAATAGCCAGCATGAATTCTCTGTCAGCTCTGAAGAGCAATACCTTGTCTTGTCATTTGAGTGCTAGACTGCCAGTACTACTATATAAAGAATGAATTCACTTTTGAGGCCAGAGAGATGGGCAGGAATTCTCTCCCAGTGGTGTCAAGTTTCTGCAATTGAGAGCAACAGTGAGAATAATTCATAGTATATAAATATAGTAGGAGCAAAGAGCAATTGATTGGTCTTGAATTTTGAGGCACAGCAGATCAAAAACAAGAGATAAGGTCCTGGTGTCTGCTTCTTTTTTTTTTTGGAGATGAGCCAATATTGATGGACCCTTGACTCTAATAGCCAAGGACTGTGATAAAATTCTGCCCCATAATTCATTAGAATTATGGGAATAAGGGATCATTTGGACACTGAAAATATCTCAGCTTCAAATGCTGTCATACAAATTATTGCTTTATTGTGCCAAACACCTGGACAAATAATACTTGAATTTCCTTCACAATCACAAAATCAGGAGAAAACGCTATGAGAACTCAAGATCATTTAAATATTTTTTTCTAATACCCAGAAAAAAAGTAAGACTTTTTCTTTCAATAACCTAAGCCAATCAATCCAGAACCATCACGTAAATTTTCCAGAATTCTATTTTAATGTATTTCCAAACAAAAGTAAAGGGCCTTATTTATTTATTTATTTATTTATTTATTTATTTATTTATTTATTTATTTATTTATTTATTTATTTATTTATTTATTTATTTATTTATTTATTTATTATTTATTTATTTATTTATTTATTTATTTATTTATTTATTTATTTATTTATTTATTCTCACATTTGTATGCCGCCCAATTCCCAGAGGACTCTGGGCGGCTGACAATCGAGACAAATATGAATAAATACAATAAAAACATCATAAAGGAATATAAAAACATATTAAAAGTTTAAAAAAGAATCCCTCACACATTCATTAACATTCGTATTCATTCAGGGGCGACCATCCTAGTTAACTCCATCTGCCACAACTCCTTATGGCAGATAAGGACACACATAGTCCCATGAATACTAAAAAATATGATAATAGCAAGTGATGATTACTGTTCTGCAGCCTACCATAGCAAACAGCTGCCATTGCAGTCAATTAGGCTTTTCCTAGCTCACCAATCCACTGTTTGGTTACCGATCACTTTTTGTGGTTACCACTTTTCCTAGCTCACCAATCCACTGTTTGGTCACGCCGCCCTGAGTCCCTCGGGAGTAGGGCGGCATATAAGAACCAAGAAATAAATAAATAAATACCAGTTGAAAGTCCAGTCTCAGAAGAGAGGTAACTGAAAAACACAGACTAACGAGCTACTGGAAACATGATAGTTCTGGTGAAGAGAGTGCCTGTGGGAATTTATTCTTGAATTTAACCTTCCCAACATACTCTTTATCAGGGTTACTAAATTAAGAAGAGGGATGCTATTAAAGCTTATTCCTGCTCCTCTAGTGATTAATATCACTGCCTCCCTCTTTCTGAGTGTAGTCTTGAGGTCATGAAGGGTAGGGCACTTTACACTTTTTTTTCATGTGAACTCCGTATATACAACCTTTATCATCAAACACTCAGTGACAGCGGTTCTCAACCTGTGGGTCGCTACCTCTTTGGGGGTCGAATGACCCTTTCACAGGGGTCACCTAAGACCACCAGAAAACACATATTTCCAATGGTCTTAGGAACCAAGACACCGTTCCTCTATCTGTCTTCAGGTGGGTCCACCCACATGCAAATAGACTACTACTACAAAAAAAGTCTGTACCATGGGAACTTCTGAACATGCGCAGAAGCTGAATTTCCGGCACTGCACATGCGTCACCATCTTGTTTTCGGCTTTTTCCCCCCATTTTTTAAAATAAAGTTCGGCACTGCGCATGTGTGCACGCGCAAAGCTCACGCGCGCCCATGCGGCGCGGCCATGCAGCGCAGGAGGAAGCGAACCAGCAGCAAGGTAAGTTAGAACCCACCCTGAGTTTCCTAATAATTTTATTATTTTGTGGTTAAGGGTCACCACAACATGAGGAACTGTGTTAAAGGGTCGCGGCATTAGGAAGGTTGCGAACCACTGGTCTATGAGGCTTCAGATTGAAGGAGCACAATGTACCTTCACTGTTTCTACATTCACCTCTATCACTCAAGCTGCAAGTGACCCTTGGAAGGAATGACCGGCCCATAGTAATTCACACTTTAGTAATCTCACAGTTAGATATTATATGGGACTGCCTTTGAAAGTGACTAATACAAAATAACTAATGCAAAATCATTTCTCTCTTCTCTCTTTTGTGTAGACTATGTGGCTATCCTCCTTTTTATTCGAACCATGGTTTGGCGATTTCTCCAGGGATGAAAAAAAGGATCAGGATGGGTCAATATGAATTTCCAAACCCAGAATGGTCTGAAGTATCAGAAGAAGGTAAATGTCATTGCGAACTTTAACTATTGTTTTTTTTTTTGGAAAACAAACAGAAAAAAGTGAGTGAGCTTAATGAGTTTCAAACCCATACTTTGAATAAGAAAAGAAGTAAAGGGTGTTAGGAGAAACTGTAATTTTTAATGTTTGAAAACTTAAAGTTATTCCACAACCTGGCCATGACCCAAGAGAACTGTTTTATGAGTTTTGTATTCATTCATATACCCTATTCTTAAATGAAGAGGCGATGTTGGTAAATTTATCTTCAGCTTCTGCTATGTAGAATCAACTGGAGAAGAACATATTACTAGAAGCATTTTGAATGAAAGTTTATAAGGAGTATGAGTCTTTAAGAAAGCAGGCATTAAAGGCCCCACTATCTTTTTTCATGTATTTATAATTTTCAGCACTCACTACAGCAAAATATCAAAATAGACAAAGTGTTTCCAAGACTCTCTTTTATGAATGTCACTTCACATTTTTGACAAAATATACTGTCATGGCCTTTTCAGATGTGTTAGATTGTAGTTCTTATTATTTTCTGCCAGCAATTTGGAAAAGATAATGGAAGTTGTAGTCCATCAGATCTGGAGGGTGCCATGTTTGCAGGAATTGGCTTATACAAGCTTTAATGTGCTGATATGCTTAGATAGTTAGACCAACCTAAGAGCAGTGGAAGATGAAGTAGCAGTGCTGTATCTCTTGGACTAAAGGAGCAAATTTTGTCCTCACTATCATCACATCATGTGTACGAGAAAACATATTGCACATTGTATTGATGTATCTGGTGTTTTCTTCCTTCAGTTAAACAATTGATTCGAAATTTGCTGAAAACAGATCCTACCCAGCGGATGACTATAACAGAGTTCATGAATCATTCATGGATCATGGTAAGAGCTCAGTTGTTGTTTATTAGAAGTAAATATTTGCTGTGTAATCTAGGAACACCTGAGAATATACTAATTTTCTTTTTCTTTTCTCTCCATAGCAATCAATGCAAGTGCCGCAGACACCTCTGCATACTAGTAGAGTTTTGAAAGAAGAGAAAGACCTTTGGGAGGATGTCAAAGTAAGTTCCTACATTCTATATATGTTACATATTTTATTTTTTATTATTAAATTTATATAGCTCTACCGTATTTTTCGGAGTATAAGACGCAACGGAGTATAAGACGTACCTTAGTTTTTGGGGAAGAAAATAGGGGAAAAAATCTACCTACCAGTTATTCATCTGGCTAGCGTCCTTCATCTGGTCAGCTTCAGCACATTATTTTATCCCCTGGTTAGGGCTGAAAAAAATCATCTTTGGGGGGAATAGCAATGAAAACAAGCCTGCAAAGACTTAGGGCTGAAAAAAAAAATTTCTTCGGAGGGAGTAGAAATGAAAAAGCCTGCAAGCCGGTGAAGATCGTTAGCACTTCGTTTGGGCTGGGGAAAAAAGCTTCGAAAAAGCTACATTCAGAGTATAAGACACACCCAAATTTTCAGCCACTTTTAGGGAAAAAAAGGTGCGTCTTATATTTCACAAAATACGGTATATGCTGTAATGATAAAGAGTATGCATAGACAAAGTACAAAATGAAGGATACCCTCCTTCCCCCTGTCTCTCAGTTTTATACTAGAAAAATTGAAATCTGCTAAAAGATTGATCAAAGAGGTCCAGGCTGAATCTGCAGTAGACCCGTATTTTTATAAATGTTTGGTAGCAGCTATTATTGGGAATAAAATAAAAGGGATAGCTGGTCATGGAGAGCATCAGACTTTAACCTTTAACCTTGCTATACAGTTAGTATAAAAGATAGCAGGGAAAGGCAGGTAAAAGTTATTTGAAGATATTTAATTTGGAACAGAGGCAATAGTATTCTAAAAAGCCAACACTGAAAATGGCAGTTTTGCATGTGAGGCCCCAAACGATAGAGTGGGGGATCTCCAGAGGGGTGAAGTGTTCCTTATCATCTATGCATGCTGATTCATTTTTATGAGGCCTCCAGCACCTTCTCTAAATTTGCTGTGGCTTCATTTCTCTGTTGCTAATCTCCTGCAACTTTGTTTTCTCTCTACCCCAATTTAGGAGGAGATGACAAGTGCCTTGGCCACTATGAGGGTAGATTATGAACAGATTAAAATAAAGAAAATTGAAGACTCCTCCAACCCATTGCTCATGAAAAGGCGGAAGAAAGCAAACACTTCTGAAACTGCAGTTCTCCCTCACTGAGAATTGAGTAGAGCCAGGCTGATGGTTGTGAAAGCAATAATGATACCTATATATTTTTAAAAAAGAAATTGGAAACAAGACTGTCCTATCAAACACATGGAATTCAATTCTTTATATCAGACTAGTTACTTGTTCTAGCTGCCCTTCATGTTTCTGATGTTTCTAAGATGAGGCAGGAGACAGCTGCTGTACAAATACACCCTTTTATCATTTTTAATTTTTTTTAATGGTCCAATAGGAAAAATATTCTGATAATTGGATTTTTATTGGTAAAATCTCCCCTAGTAATCCCCTGATCCTCAGAAACACTGAAATTTCTGTGATAACCTTATAAGGGTTAATAATAATATATATATCTATATTTTTAAAATTACTGTAGAGTTGAAATCCCAACAGAGTCCTGTGCAAAGTATTATGGTGTTGATTGTTTTGTTTAAAGATAAAGGCTTTTCATTTGTTTCAAAGGAGCTTCTGGGCCATTGAAGAAATGCCATCTGAAACAAAGGCATTGTTGATTTTTTTTGTCTTCATTTAACAAGAACTGTTCTGTTGTTTGTGCAACTTGTAAAGACCTCAGTTTGCAATCTTAAAAGTTAATTAATCAAATGTCCCAGTGTAAGATAGCCTCTTAAACTGGAAGCCTTCTCTCTTTCTGTCACTCACTGGTATGCACAGGATTATTTCCCCTTTGCTTGTCATTTAGCAGATCATATATAATGCTGTAGTAGGAGGTTTAGTAAAAGGAGGAAGTCCCCACTTTTTGTAGTTTAACTTGAATTTCTGAGGGATAATGGTGGGATCCATGATGCACTCAGAAGTCAATTATGATCTCAGGGTATTTAGGTGGCATGACAGAAAGAAGGTGTTTGCTGGTTAACTGATCTCTTTCATTAGCTGATCCTGGAGTAGTATACCAAAATATGTCTTGTTGCCCAGTTTCCATCCTCATCTCATTCAGTGTCAAACTGAATCCATTTTAAAAGATCTCATGCTGTTGCATTTTGTAGCTGCTCATAGTGGCCCCCTTTTTTCAGGAACAAAAAATCACTAAGAACCCACAACTCTTGGGACTGACTGCTTACATTTGAGATAAGCATCACAGGGAAGCTTCAGATAGTTTCAGATTCATGTAGGATGGAGTCTGCCCCTGCCATAATGATGTAAAAGGATAAATGCCACAAAAATAGGTTTTTTGTTGTTGTTGGATGAATACCTGAACTTTTGTAGGTAATAGTTGGCAATGTGGCACAAATATGTGATGATGATGGTGTGAGTTCTCTTTAGAAAACCAAAGGGCCACAATTTTATTTTGAATAAGATGGAATGTATCTACAAGGTTTGCAAACTTCAGTTGGGATTATCTTTTTTCCTTGGGCACATTTGTTTAAAATTGAGAGTTTTTCTGATTCTTATAATTATTTCATAGAGGAGAAAATCTTTCTATACAAGTTTGCCTCATTTTCCTGATGGTCAATTTTTCTGTCCCCCCTCCCCCAATATATCCTCCTATGAATGGATATCTTTTATCATATTTGTTTTATTGGTATTTTTTAAAGCACACATACTTGCTTTCCTTTCCATTTGAAAAGAAAACTTTAGTTTTTAGTGACATTTTAGACACTGTAAGGAACTTTAATTTGTAAAAAAAATGTTCAGTTTGTTTTGGTGTCTTATTGCTAACAAGAGGATTTGGTCTGCTTTCCTGCTTTCCCTCATTTTGGATTAAAGACACCTAATACATCAGTGTTTGCTTTTGTGTTTATGTGTGTTAATTGTTGCCTTGCACACCAGACTGACTGGACAGTTTCTGCTATGAGAATTACATGTCCCTGAGAAGAAGCTTTATTGTAATCAACATATGTGCATGTTTTTGCACATATAAATGTTTCCAGCATAGCACCTCTATCTCTAGTTCTGGCCATGCCTGTTTAGAAGAAAATCCTGTCATCTTTTGTGAGTCTTCCTGATAAGAGTCTGGCTCTCATTGAGTGGAATAGCAAAGGACTTTAGCGGTCTCTACTTCAGTAGAGGCCAGACACATTGTTGGCTTTGGTGATGCAAAAATAATAATAATCCCTCAATCTGCTGAGTAATACACAGATCTACATACGTAAAGCTTGAACAATGGCTGAATGCACCCAATCAGAACCGTGTCTATATATGAGCAAAATGACATTTTAAAAAATGTCCAATTATAACCTCCAACATTCCACAGCATTGGCCATGTTGACTGGAAGCTGTCATTTTTTAACATACTTTTCCATAATTCCATCCTAGTCTTTCCCTAGTCTTAAATAGAAATTCCACCATCTTAAACCTCCAGTTGTGTTACCTTACAACTTCTATTATCAACAAATGTCATGGCTAATGATCACACAAATAGAAGGAGAAGGGGGGAAGTTGCTTTAGCTCTAGACCCGTGATGGCAAACCTATGGCACACGAGTCATATCTGAAGGCACGCGAAGTGTTGCCCTATGTCAGCTCCAACACACATGTGTGCACTGGCCAGCTGATTTTTGGCCTTCTGGAGGGCGGGGGGGGAGGTAGTTTTCGCCTTCCCCAGGCTTCAGGAAAGCCTCTGGAGCCTGTGGATGGCAAAAACGGACCCAATGGCCCAACTGGAAGTTCGTTGGGCTGGAATCCATTTTTTGCCATCCACAGCCTCCGGAGGTTTCAGCAAGCCCTGTGCGCATGCGTGGGGGGGCAGCATGGGGGGTTGTGCAAGCATGTGCGGGGGAAGGCATTGCATTATGGGTGTGGGTACACGCCTGTGCATGCCCTTTTGGGGTATGGCAAAAAAAGGTTCGCCATCACTGCTCTAGGCAATCCTGTTTGTACTTGCCTATCCCCATCATCAGTGTCCTGATTATCCTAGATTGTGGTGGAGACAGATATAACAAAATATTAACATTTGATCGGCATATTCAGTTGGACAACAAATCTTTTCCCAGTGATGATGACAAAATATTGGAAACGCAATTCTCTGTAAGAAGCAGCACTTCATTTTGACTGAACGTTTCCTCTAGACAGAGCCAATTATTTAAATTTGGAGCTATTACTGTTCAGAAAGTGAATTAATGTTAGACTTTTTCAAATGAGCTTCTTTTAATTTCTGGAGGGATGTTTCCTCTAGTTTCCTCTAGACGGAGCCATTTGTTTAAATTTGGAGCTATCACTGTTCAGAAAGCAAATGAATGTTGGACCTTTTCAAATGAGCTTTTTTAATTTCAGGAGGGATGTTTCCTTAATTTCTGGAAGAATGTTTCCTCTCGTTTCCTCTAGACGGAGCCAGTTGCTTAAATTTGGAGCTATCACTATTCAGAAAGCGAATGAATGTTGGACCTTTTCAAATGAACTTTTCATTTCTGGATTAGGCTGGGCAGTTTCTGTGTGAATGATATCAGCATTTTTTATTTCCAGTGTTTCTGGCTAATAGGTTTTGATTGGTGGGCAGGGTGAGAAACAAGCAGAATGGGAAGATGCCAGACATCTTTCATTTTGACTAAGCCGTGTGAACTATTCGGTTTGTATCAGCACAAAATTATGTGAAAGTTACGATTGCCAACCATTGGGCTGGTTACAATGGTGGAAACACAACACGTCTACTTTGCTGTTGAGTCAATGTTTCAAACTAAATGTCACGATGCGAACCAGTGGCGAAGGTAAGTGGAACCCACCCCTGGTACACATGCTGTATTTTAGAATCAGAACTCTGCCCAACGGAAGCTAAAATAAAATAATAAATAAAACAAAACAAAATCTGTAATAGAGAGTATTTTTTCAATGAAATGAAAGATTCTTAAACAAGATGCCTAGCTCCTAATACTGTAATGACACAAAGCAAAAGAAAACCTCTTTATAGTGCTTCCAAATGTTTAGATCCCTTCACATACATCATTTTTGTTGATACTCTTACAACAAACCGAAGTTACAAATTTTCTCCATCATTATCAGGGCCTATGAACAGCAAGAGAGACTGCTGGGTTCAAGGATGATAACTACAGGTGCCTGACATGGAATTGGAATGGAATTCAATTAAGCAGACTTTCTCTTTAACATATACACATTCATATCTAAACAAAAAAGAAATGCAATTACTTCAGGCATTACTCAGACCTGCTATTGAGTCTCAGTGACTGCTGAGTACAGGAATGAATGTAGATCGAAATAGTGTTCTAGTCTTCTTTATCTCATTTACTACTAGTTTGCAAAAATCTGTGAAGTGAGATCAAATACTGGTTTCCCAATGCTATCTTACCTAAACACCACTACGGCTAGTTTCCACCCCTCAAACCCTTCAAGTGGGAATCTTGTAACTATTTGGGGCTGATGTGGAATTCTGACTACATTTTAGAAGCTTCTCACTAAATGACAGTTCCATGGGGCATATTCTTTTGCAAAATCTTTCCTCAGAATATGAGTGGATACCTGGGGATCAGGGAGAATAAAACTAAAGAGTTGAAGGAAAAATGTGCAAATTTAACAAAGAAAGAGAGAGGGCATAATTTTTGTGACAGATTTCTAGATAGACAAAGCAATAATGAAAATGAATACAATGTTCACTGCAAGAGTGAGCAAACTTTTTAGGATACTGAGCACATTTAAGAATTGATTGAGAATACAAAATATCTGCTATTGGAGAAAGACTGTCTTGTTCACAAATTGTTATTAAAATGTGTCAATCAAATCACATAACAAATTTGCTAGAAGACAGCCCACTGTTGAGTGTTCCCTACCAACAGTTCCCCCCATACAGTGTTTCTCAACCTTGGCAGTTTGAAGATGTGTGGACTTCAACTCCCAGAATTCCACAGCCAGCAACGCTGGCTGTGGAATTCTGGGAGTTGAAGTCCACACATCTTCAAACTGCCAAGGTTGAGAAACACTGCCCCCATATATTCATTGTGTTGTAGTGATCCACTGCTTTTAATTTTTTTTGTATTCTATCTTGCCATTAAAAATTTAAAAAACAAACAAACTCCTAAAGAATTGCAAAGTCAGCCAGGGCAGAAGATGCTAATAGGTACTTAGGATTTCTACAAGAACCATATTGCTGCTACCTTGATTTTTCAGCTTATGCTGTATGTCACAATGGTTTTGGCTAGAAGGGGAATTATGAGTCAGAACAGTTGGGTTTGCCATCCTGTATTGGAAAGAGTAACACACACCCTTTTTTTGGAGATGTTGCTCTGAAGTGATAAAATAGCACATGTGAAATAGAATCTATTTCTTTGAAGGCCTCATTGTGAAAAGGATTTTTTTTTGTCAAATCAGTGGGAGGTGATAAGTGCAAGAAAGCTCAGTGTAAGAGATTCAGTGTAATACAATTCTTAAGTAGGTGTTTTTGGAAACATAATGGGAAATTATTCAAATTTATGTCTAAATGATGTCCTTTCTGAATATCAGGCTTTGTGAGAAAGTTGGGGTATGTACACCCACATAGATACACAATTCACGTGTGTGTGTGTGTGTGTGTGTGTGTGTGTGTGTGTGTGTGTGTGTGTGTGTGTGTGTGAATAAATAGGACTGGTAGGGTCAGGATTGCTTGTTTTCAAGTAATTAATGAAAACCACAGAATTAACTGAAGGAAACAAATGTGATATTCTGATTACTCAGTTTGCATTTGGTTCAGGATCAATATGCTTAAGCCCTTCAGTTTGATATCACCCATCAGGCTTTCATGACTAAGGTGGGACTTACTCATATTTTCTATGGCTTCTAGCCTAAAGACCTCCAGTGAATACAAATTGCTCACCATTTTATAGGGTAACATATTCCATTGTTTGACAACAATAAGGAACCATATTATTATTTATGGTTTGCTGCAGTCAGTCTGATGTTTGGACTGGATTTGATCCACCTATTAAGTCCTTCTCAAGGATAGGCAGGTGATGTTTGATGATGTTAAAGATTATTATTATGTATTACCTGACTCTAGATTAGGTGCTTATAACACACACACACACACACACACACACACACACACACACACACACACACACACACACACGAAAACAATTAAACAAGATAATAAATCTGCCCAGCAACTCCAAAACATGTAACAGACCAGTAAGGGGCTCCAACTTTCCAAGGCCAGAATTTGAGAAAAGAGTCAACTCTTTAAGGTCATGTGAAATGTCATCAAGGTGGAAGCCACCTGTATTTCAGGGTGAATCTCATTCCAGAGGATAGCTGCCACAAAATAGAAGTACGCTTTAGGCGTCCCAACAGATGGCTTCAGTTGTATGGTTACACTGGCCATTGTTCCCCATTCCCCCTGCTTCTATTTGCAGGCTAAACATTATTGATGGTTTCCAATCACCTCGCTGTTGTGATTGCCCTCCTCTGGAATATGAAATTAAATAATATGTTTATTTCAACAAACTACTTCTGTTATTTGGCTCATAAATTAATTTGTAAGCATCTTAAATCTTGTAAACAAAAGGCTGGAAGTCAAACCTAAAACACCGCTGAAATTCAACAAATTGTGGAGATGAATTGCAGTTGTGCACCACAGTCTTTCTCTTCCCCCTTTTCTCCTGTATGCCTCTTCTCCTATCTTCACTATGAACTGACTTCCTATTTCCCAAGCCTATTCTGCTTCCTGTTTTTCCCACTCCCTTCTGTTTTTCCCACTCACTTTATTTTGATTATCTCCTTATCTGAGTCATAGTTAAAAGATAACACCTATTGTGAGATAACTAGATGGTTTCTGTGCTAGCTTTCCAAAAAAACTCAAGCATGCAAGAGAGGTTAGGACTATTGCAATCAGAGAGGAGGAACTTGGGCTAAATTGGAGGATATCAGGGAATTCCCACCTTTTCAAAACATCCATCTTCCATTTTCATACTCACTATTTGTAATTTTATAAAACAACATTTATACTCAGTGTTTTCTTACTAAGTTTAGATATTTTGCTCATTGCCCAATATTGAAAATCCAATGTTGTATTTAGAGCGACAGTTAAGTACATTACATTTGTCTTTTAATTATAGATTGTTGGTTGTAATTTAAAGAAATAACATCACAATGGATGTATACTTAATCTCAGTGCTGTATAATATAAAAAAATTCAACATTTACACATTTTCTCCATCATGAAAAATAGCACTTGGCATAACATTGTCTCCTAAATTGGTGCCTGTTATGAAATGATTAAGATGCAGGAGTTTTGTCATTAATAACCCTAGCAGCCTAATTCAAACAGCTTGTGGCTGTGACTGAAGGTTCTTCCTCTTTCTCTTCATGCTATTGTAACAATATATATTCACTAGGAGATAGAAATAGTAACTGAAGAAATGTGAACTTCTCCATTGTTGTTTATATATGATGTTAGATAATTTTTATTTATGCAATTGTGCTGACTCATTCAGGTCAAATTATGTTTTGATTTCCAAACTAGGATAACATGTGATCTTGAGGCTTTTGCCAGCAAGAAGTAAACTTAAATATTATATTGGCATGGCGTTGCCTCTGACTAATAGCAAGCAATCAGGAATGAAATACTGGACTCGATTTTATAATTTTTTGGGTATCTCAAGTTTCTGGGTATCTCAAGTCTTGAGCCAGTGCTCTTCAGCATCTTCATAAGTGATTTAAATGGGGGGATTGAAGGAGCACTCATCAAATTTATAGCACATTTATATAGCACATTTCTTATATACCGCTTCATAGTGCTTTACAGCCCTCTCTAAGCGGTTTACAGAGTTCAGCATATTGCCCCCAACAATCTGGGTCCTCATTTTACCGACCTCGGAAGGATGGAAGGCTGAGTCAACCTTGAGCCTAGTGAGATTTGAACAGCTGAACTGTTGAACTAGCAGTCAGCCTGCAATGGCTGCATTTAACCACTGCACCACTTCAGCTCTTCATTTGACACCAAGCTGAGGGAAATTGCTCAGACTTTGGAAGATAGACTCAAGATTCAGAAGGACAAACTTGAGCATTGGGCCCTATCTAATGAGATGCAGTTTAGTGGTAAGAAAAGTAAGGTGTTGTGCTTAGGCAGGAAAAACCAAATGCACAGGTACAGAATAGGCAGTACCTGGCTCAGGGGTGGGTTCCTACCGGTGCGGTCCAGTGCGTAGCTCCGGTAGGGACCCGCCGATAACCCAATTTGCGCGCGACTGCTCCGGTACCGTCTCCACCGGGCAGTCGCGCGCGTCACCATCTCTTTTTCGTGAATTTTTGGGTTATTTTGCTTCTGCGCATGCACGGAAGCAAAATCGCATCGAAATCTCGCGGGGGGACGTGTGCGCGCGCGAGATTTCAGTGAGATTTTGCTTCTGTGCATGCGCGGAAGTAAAATCACGCCAAAATCTCTCGCGCGCGTGCGGCCCCTCGCAAGATTTTGGCGAGATTTTGCTTCCGCACATGCGCAAAAGCAAAATCGTGCAAGGGGGCGCGCGCGCGTAGCATGCGTGCGCGCGCACAAAGCAATAAAGGACTGCGGAGGAGCGCACCAGTCTGGGTAAGTGAGCATCTCACCCCTGACCTGGCTCAACAGTCATGCCTGAGAGAGGGATCTAAGTGGTGGACCACGGCTTAAGTATGAGTCAACAGTGTGCGGCAGCTGCCAAAAAAGCCAGTGCAGTTCTAGGCTGCATCAATAGAAGGATAGCATTCAAATCATGGGAGGTGATAGTACTGCTCTATACTGCACTAGCAATGCCATACTTGGAATACTGCATCCAGTTCTGGTCACCCCAGAATACAAAAAAGAGTGCAGAAAAGAGCAATAAAGATGATAAGGGATCTGGAGGTTAAATGTCTATGGAGATTCCCTTTGGGACAATCTGGAGGTTAAATTGTATGATAAACAGCTAAAGGAATAACAAAATAATAGAATAGAAAGGACATTGGACGTTTTCTAGCCAATCCCCCCTCCTCAGGCAGGAGACCCTATGTCAAATGGCTGTCCAATCTCTTCTTAAAAATCTCCAGAGATGGAACACCCAAAACTTCTGGAGACAAACCATTCCACTGATTAATTGTTCTGTCAGGAAATTTCACCTTAAGGATCTCTCCTTGATACAGTTCCATCCATTACTGAACTAAATATGTATAGCCTAACAAAGAAAAGGCTTAAGGGTAACATGATTTATTTATTTATTTATTTATTTATTTATTTATTTATTTATTTATTTATTTATTTATTTATTTATTTATTTGTGAGATTTATATACCACCTCATAGTGCAAGCACTCTCTAAGCGGTTTACACCATTAAGCAATGTATATATTTATATTGCCCCTAACAATCGGGCTCCTCATTTTACCTACCTCGGAAGGATAGAAGGCTGAGTCAACCCTGAGCCGGTAATATTTGAACAGCTGAATTCAAATGATCACAGACAGCTAAAGTAGCCTGCTCTCTAACCGCTGCGCCACCTCGGCTCTATGATAGCTGTCTTCCAATATTTTAAGGGCTGTCACAGGAAGAGAAAATTGATTTATTCTCCATAGCACCTGAGGACAGGACAAGAAGCAATGGATGGAAGCTTGTCAGAGGGAGATTCAACCTGGAACTAAGGAAGAATTTCCTGATAGTGAGAACAATTAATCAATGGAGAAAGTCTAGGATGGCAGAAGGAATCCTGCCTTGGCCTATGGAATCCTGTCTATGATTCTATGGTTAGCTGGCATTTTAAAGCACATTGAACCTTGTTACGGTTTGTTATGATTCACTGATTTATTATACAAATTAATCTTCACCTTTTTAAAACTTGTGGGACATTGATTTCTTTGAAAATGTTGATGTCTGGTGAGTGGTGAAATAGTCTGAGAGTGGAAAGCTCAAACATTATTTGTAAATTCCAGAAATTTGCATAAGTTTCCATCCAGTACATTTTGGGATGGGTCACTTTACATTCAAACTGCATTAAAAAACCTAAATACATTTAAAAAATCCTTTGACGTTTTATGCCTTTTTTGCCTTTTAGTCAAAAAAGTCACTATCATTACATATCTATGTCAATAAATACATGCAGTTGAATACAAAATATTTTTCATATTTCTTTATTGTAGATGCAATCAAGGATGAAAACACCACTAAATGTCAGCTAATTCAAGATAAACACTTGTCTGATGTTAATATAATGTCTTCAATCAGATATTTGTAAAACTGATTATTTAGTGAATATTAGCAAATGTGATTATTAAGAAATATTCCTAGAACAGAATTTTGTTTAAAATCCTTGATAGCAAATTATTTTGTCTTGTGGTACACTGATGTGTGCACCAATCAATTATGATGCCATATCAAATGAGCTTGAAAGCAAGTGACTAGCTTCCTGTAGACCTGTATGTATTTGCAGATGTAGATCAGAATTATCATATGCAGATCACTTAAGTTGATTTCCTGCAATGTTGCTACCAATGTGCAAACTGATTATTTTTTTACCCTTTTTGCCTACAGCCTCTGTAAGTTTGTGCATACAGATATGCAACATTCGCCGCAAAGAGGAATGGTAATTTTTATCTCAAACTCCTAAGACTTGTTTAGTTTGCCAACTATACACCCACTATTTTGCCAGGAAAAAAGTGCCTTGTGATGTGTTAGTATCCACAACATTTGAACCTGACTTAATACTGTGTGTCTTGCGTCTTTAATAACGTCATTTTTAGAAATATTTTACAGTCTCATTATCAGAAGTTTGTAACCAATTTAAAATTGTAGATCATGAGGACCATGTTCCCCTTTGATCTGGTCTTGACTTTGCTCACACCTGGAACTTCCAAGCAGGTTCAGCTCTCCCTGGTGGGAAATTCTGCCTGAACCTGATTGGGGGGTGGAGGGAGGGCGCTTACTTTGGTCCTCCTGGCCATGAGCCCTGGAAGCAGCAGCAGCTCCATTTGTCCAGCTGCTTTGCCTCCAGCTGAGAGGAAGCAAGGCAGAGGGCTACTTCTGAGGCTGGGCACCCAGGAAGAGCAGAGTCTCTAGTTGCCAGGGGCTTTTTGTTTTCCTCCCAATCAACTTTGAAGAGGAAGGGGATTCGTCTTTTCCCCTCTCTCCAGGAGCTGAGGAAAGTTGTGCTCCTTTTGTTCTCTCTAGTCTCTTCTCTATCTAAACGGATGGAAATTGATCAAGGAGAGATTCAACCTAAAAATAAGGAGGAACTTTTTGAGAGTGAGAACAATCAACCAATGGAACAGCTTGCCCTCTTCATCGCTTGAGACTTTCAAGAAGAGATTGGACTGCCATTTGTCAGAAATGGTGTAGGGTCTCCTGCTTGAGCAGGGGGTTGGACTAGATGACTTACAAGGTCCCTTCCAACTCTGTTAATCTGTTAATCTGCTTCTATGGACCAAAATACAGCTTTCCTCCTTTTGGACTATCTTTTTTTGAGCTTTTTGTGACAGTTCTAGTCCTGCCTTAGGCATGAAAGCTCTCTGGGTGACATTGGGCCAGTCATTGTCTCTCAACCCAACTCACCTCACAGGGTTATTGTTCTGGGAAAAATAGGAGGTGGAAGGGGTAGTAGGTATGTCTGCCAACATAATTATAAAATAATAAAGGCAGGATTAAAAAATCTAAAATATATAATAAAATATTCATTCTGAATAGCTCCTAGGATAAGATATGACTGGTGACTTTTGCAATTTAGGGCTTTCCACTCCGTACTGCCCATTAATTTGACATGGTTGTGGAGCAAGAGGGAAGGGGAAACTCAGCCACTGGTGACTGGTTAGTGAGGTGGCAAATATTGGTCAAGGAAAACAAAGCAATGGCATAAATATACAGTAGTGTAACCAGGGGTGACTGCATAAATGAAACTTCCCCCCTTTTTATATATGGATTGCATATTAAAAAAGATCACCTGCTATCTTGATTATTTTTCGACGCCCCTTCTTGTAGGTGTCCCCTGAGCACCTGTAGGAATGCTGGATCTAGCCAGGTCTTTGATCTTAAAGCATTTCAAAACAGTTGGCACGCATGCCCAGTGGGGAAACATAATTTGCTTAGAAATGTTATGGAAGATCTGTACTGAAGCACACAGCCAGAATTGTTCTAGTCCTAAGAAAGAGCATAAGCCACTGCAGTTGCCATTTGTCCTAAAAGTGATTTGTATATGCACAACCTGGGCACATGGATAGACCAATGTGTGTGAGAGAGCCCCTTACTACTGCTATAATTTTGAAATGGAGTGAGGAGGGGTTGTGCTGCGCAATGCTCTGGAAGTAGATCCCTCAGAGACCCTGGTGACTTCCCTGACAGTCATTACTGGCCAATCCTTTACTCTCCTGCTGTGTCCATGGTCCCATCTGAGCACTCTACTTATGCTCTTGGAAAAGTCAAGCTGTCTTGGATCAAATAAAAAAAATATTTCCTTGAGATGATCCTCATCAAGAAGATAGTCACATACTTTGAGCATGACATGCAAAAAGATAATGTGCTTTAAAAATGGTTCAGCTTGGCAAGACGGAGCAAAAGACAAGAGACTAGGTGGATTACTGGAATGTTCTTGAAAGTACTAAAGGATTTATCCACACACTCATTAGAAATTAAGCTACTTAACCTAACAACCCACACAATTTGCAATCAGAATAGTAATGTTAATTAGTAATTATAGGAACTATAATCCAATGAATCTGGAGGGCTCCAAATTAGGGAAGACTATGCAAAGCATCAGCAGTCAACAGGATTGGAAAGGAGCTGATGTGGTTTCAATCTATGAAAAGGGGGAGGGAATGGATCCAGGAAATTATAGGCTAATCAGCTTGGCATCAATACTTGGGAATATCCTGGGAAAGATAACCAACCTGATGATTTGTGAACATATAGAAACAAACAAGGAAATGATCAGAAGCCAGCATGGGTTTGTTAAAAACAGTTCATGCCAGGCAAACATTATTGTCTTTTTTGATAAAGTAATTAAATTAGTGGATCAGAGAAATGCTGTGGACATAGTATACTTGGACTTTAGTTAGGCATTTGACAAAGCAGAGTACAAATTACTTCTTGGTAAATTAGAACAATGTGGGATAGGCAGTACCATCACCAGATGGATTTGCAACTAGCTGACTAACCACACTCGGTGGGTAGTCCAAGAAGAGATTGGATAGCCATTTGTCCAGAATGGTTGAGCAGGGGGTTGGACTAGAAGATCTCTAACTCTGTTATTCTGTATTCTGTACATGGAGGGAAGCATGTAGTGAGGTACCTCAAGGTTCAGTCATGGGCCCAGTACTATTCAATATCTTCATAAGTGATCTAGATGAGGAGATAGAATGGATACTCATCAAATTTTCAAATGACACCAGGGTGCTCAATTCTCCAGAAGGTAGGCTCAAGACTAGAAGGATCCTGATAGATTGAATATTGTGCCTTATTCAACAAAATGCAGTGTTAAACTTCAAAATGTGCCCTCTTTTCATTTTTCAGCTTGCCACAGACTATATGGGGAAGGGGAGACATTTGGAATGCCAGCCCAGGCAACAACAAGAAACCATCCTGTGGGAACCAAGGTCATCTCAACGGAAGTTTGGCAAGGTCCTGAAGGAGTTGCCATAGTGACACCAGAACACCTAATTGGACAATGTGACCTGGTCAAAGGAAGGCAGGAAAGCATTCATTATTTAGGTGCTTCATCATTAGAGGTTTTTAAGAAGAGACTGGACAGCCACTGAAATGGTATAGGGCTGTGATGGCGAACCTATGGCACACGTGCCACAGGTGGCACATGGAGCCATATCTGAGGGCACGCGAGGTGTTGCCCTATGTCAGCTCCAGCACACATGTGCATGCTGGCCAGCTGATTTTTGGCCTTCCGGAAGGCGAAGGAGGCCATTTTTGCCCTCCCCAGGCTTTAGGAAAGCCTCCAGAGCCTGTGGATGGCGAAACAGAGACCCAACGGGCCTACCGGAAGTTCGGAGGCTTCAGTGAGGCCTGCACGCATGCGGGGGGAGGGGCAGGACAGGGGGGGTTGTGCGTGCATGCTTGGGGAGAGGGCATTGCATTATGGGTGTGGGCATGAAAGCGTGCGCTATTGCACCCACGCGCGTCCTTTTGGCACCCGACCAAAAAAAGGTTCGCCATCACTGGTATAAGGTCATCTGTTTGAGCAGGGAGTTGGACTAGAAGACCTCCAAGGTCTATTCCAACTCAATTCGGGTTGATCTTCCAGTTTGAAAATTAAGAGGCAGATATCCTATTTCTAGGATATCATAGAAATTGAAGAACTGCTTTATCAAAACTGCAAGCTCAGCAAACCTTTTCAGCATCAGACCTTCCCTTTTTCTTAAAAAAGAGAAATAGGACTTTTTGAAAATGCTTATTATAAATCTAAATACATTGCTGCTTTTCATCCACATCCCTTTCATACTCGCTTCCGTAAAAGTTATAGGAAACTTTGGTCAATGAAGTGGGCAGTACATTATTTAATTACATTTCCATAGATGTTGAAAGCATGTGAGATCAAAGCCTGGACAGAATATCTGGGCAATTTGCCTGCAATCCATCTCAAGAAGGTGCTTTGTCTGGTTCAAGTGAGTAGCTTCACCTTGCAGAAATGTCGAAGGTAATCTTAATTTGATCAGCCATTTCATTTTACTAACAGAAGTCCATGTTCATGTATTGAAAGTTCTGTTACTGCATTAGCAAAGTGAAGTGTTGTGACTGCTCCACTTTGACAATTAGAAGTGGAATGTTACCTTGCTCCATAGTTTTGCTTCAAAAGGCCACTCAATCAAAGTTCCAACAAATAAAATGCCCCCTCAAACAGCCCCCAAACCAGCCAGCCCGCTGACCCACCCAGCTCCTTTTCATTTAACATACTTGTTAACAAATCTTGGGGGTGTAGGGAGGTACTATTGTTTCCCTTTCATGTCTTACCATTAAGTTATTAATGCCACCCCAGAGGTTTGATAGCCAATTCCTAATAATATTTGCAGTATGCAAATAAATGCAAACAAACGAAACATGATGGTTAGAAATATGGTTGAATGAGGCATAAACTCTCCGTACATCTCAACAATTTCCCAAACAACTGCATACAGTAAGAATGCACAGTTTGGAGAAGTGAAAAGAGCTGTAGAACTGCAAGCTGCAACTGAGCTGAGGTGGCGCAGTGGTTAGAGAGCAGTACTGCAGGCTACTTTAGCTGACTGTGATCATTTGAGTTCAGCTGTTCAAATCTCACCGGCTCAGGGTTGACTCAGCCTTCCATCCTTCCGAAGTAGGTAAAACAAGGATCCAGATTGTTGGGGGCAAGGTAAATATATATACATTGCTTAATTGTGAAAACCGCTTAGAGAGTGCTTGCATTATGAGGCGGTATATAAATCTCACTAATAAATAAATAAATAAAGAAGGCAAAGCTAGGAGTGTTTCTAATTTTCTATGATTTAATTAAAATGAATTATAATTAGGGATCCTGTTTGGTGTAGTGGTTAAGGCATCAGGATGGAAACTGAGAGTCTGTGAGCTCTAGTCCCATTTTAGGCACAAAACCAGCTGGGTAACCTTGGGCCAGTCAACCTCTCTCAGC
Source organism: Diadophis punctatus similis (assembly GCA_023053685.1). Lineage (NCBI taxonomy): Eukaryota > Metazoa > Chordata > Lepidosauria > Squamata > Dipsadidae > Diadophis > Diadophis punctatus. Next base: position 36,124,257 of record JALIGW010000003.1, on the reverse strand, counting down.
CCATGAAAGGATACAATGGAAAACCACTTCTGAAATCTTGCCAAGAAAACTGCAGGGACTTGTGCAGGAAGTCACCAGAGAGTCAATACTGATTCAAAGGAGCCATAATAAATTGTTAATCAACTCTCAAGTGTCTGTTACATTAACTGCCACATTAAGATTTCAGTGAAGTAGTTTAGGAAGGGCTGCTAACACTTTTGGAGAGCCACAATTGTCTTGAAGCCTTGAAGGTGCCTTTAACATAGTGGCAACCTCTGAAATTACTCCATAGCAATGGGACTGTAAAAGCATTGGCAAAAATTTGCAATAGGCTAGAAATAGGTTACACGATCATACATGTGGATGAGTTTTTTTTTCTGTATTCTAGATTATCTGAACTAGCTTCTGCTCACTTACCGGTAGTATGAAACCAGCTATCGTCCTCTCTTCACAGTGAGCAGTCATGTCAATTATCAGGCCATTCCCTTTAAACCCACACAGTTGAAAATATGGTTAATTTGAGTAAACCAAGAGCAGCAGAGACAGGTAGGTCAGCAGAAAACAAAATTTGAATGTATGTGACAATATTTCAGGTATTTGAAATGTGCTATAATGAGATCCTTGAATCACATGTGGGTCTGTGTGAAATCCAGTTTAAATCAATGTGATTTGAAAAACTTGTTCTTTTTTTAGTTAAGTATTTGAATTGATTAAAAAAAAAGACCAAACCAGATTAGAATATTGAAGTGGAAAAAAAATTGATTTAGATTGTCCCAATCCATTTGGAAAAATATATTTGCAATCCAAAGTATCCAACATGATTACTGGGCATCCAGTTCAAATTAATGGTTCAGTTCAGAACAATTCAGTTCAAGAATTCAGCTGAATCATATTTGAACTGAATCTCCATATGTGTGTGTGTGTGTGTGTGTGTGTGTGTGTGTGAAAACTATGCAGTTAAAAAATAGATGGAAGCAGAATAATATTGACGTGGAACTTGCAATGTCATAGTATGTTTCTATTAATATAGACTAAAACAGCACTAAGCTTGGAAGTCTGTCTTGAGCCTCCCTAATAGATAATATTCCATCCCTTTTGCCCAGAGATAGTGTAGTTTGGTACAAAGTCTCACAAAGTATTGTGGTTTTTTAAAAAAATGGCTTTGAATTGCTTCATACAAATTTGGCTTCATTAAACTCTAACAAAACTGCAGCATTTCCTAGCCACTCCCTATCTTGTTTAAATAATGGAATGCATATTTAACTTAGGCTAAATTACTCTAAGACCAGACTATATATTTTGATTTTTTTCTGTCTTTCTCCCTTTCCCTTTCCCTCTCTCCCCTCTCTCCATCTATCATCTATCTATCATCTAACTATAATCTATCTCAGGGGTCCCCAACTCCTGATCTGCAGACTAGTAACGGTCCATGGTCTGTTGGGAACTGGGCCACACAAGCGGCAGACAAGTGTGCAATGTTTCATTTGTGCATGTGCGGGATCTAGGTTGCGTGTGTGAAACCATCCCCTGCAGCACCCACAGCACCCAGGTCTGCTGCCATCACTGGTCTGTGCGGAAAGGTTAGGGACCGCTAATCTATCTATATATGTTTACTGATTTTATTATATTATTTTAATGATGGTTTTATTAGCACCTAGTTTTTAAACTGAAGATCGTTTTCATTCTTTCTTCTTCTTTTTTTCTTTTGGATTCCCTAGAAGGGAAAGGGAATACATTGCTAGATTACTACTACTAATAACAAACATATTTTGCAGTGGTCAATTCAGTAGGATGAAAGAAAATCCATGACATCTTAGACCTAATGTCTGTTCCTAAACTCAAATGAGGAGATCTATGAATAATTTGGTTTTATCTAAGATTTCTGGATACTTTTATAAGACCAAATTTCTCACAGATAAATTTGAAATAAAATTATTATGCTCTGGGGAAAAATAGGCCCTGTGAAATGTTTATACATTCTTATGCAGTGCTCTTTTTCTCAAATGATTCTTATTATTTGCTACTGTCTTTATTCCTTCTGGGGAAATGTAGAAATGTGTGTCTATTTAGCATAACAGAGAAAAGGCTACATATATTTTCAGAGAAAAATGTGTCTGCTTCAGCTATGGCCTTTGGCCCTGGATTTTATCCCATAAATAACATAAACTCTGACAAATTATATGAAATGATTCATATTGGGCATCTTCCTGGTTCACAATCACAAACCTTTTAGTCTCCTAAGTTATGCAATTTTGGATTTTGATTATGATCATCATGGTCATAGTTAGATCCTCCCTTCCGAAGTTCACACTATATTGTGATCTTTGACTCTCTTTCTTTTATGAATTGTAGAATGTACAGTATAGTCAATTTTTCTGTTAAATTTAATCATGCCATCTCTCTCAAGACTGGGACATTATAAAGCTTCCCAGTGTCAATGAGTAGGTTTTTTCCCCAAACACATAGGAGATTGACTAAGGAAAGAATAACCCAACTTTCAAAAAATAAACACAATGTTTCTGTGTACTGTCTAGTGACTGTACACAGTGTACTGTCTATGTACTTCCCTAGTGAAATGTTGTAGGGAAGTTTGTTTTCTTTTGAGGTGAATCATAAATCACTAGAAATATGGTAAATGAAGATTAGTCTTTTTCAGACAGAGAGATGCACTTTTCTATAATTGATTAACTCAACATTCTGGTCCTATGATGATGTCTTTTCTCCTCCTCTCTCTCCCTGTTTCCTAAGATGGCTGCTGATGAGACACTTGCGTAAAACAACAGAGTCTTTGATTTAAAAAAAATTCTGTGTGGGTAATGACCTTATTTGAGATGGAGAAAAGGAATGATTGGGTCAGTTTAAGAATAACTAATGTACCGGTAGTCCCATACTTTGCTTAATGCAGAAATCCAATCTAAAGTATACCAGACAAATATAATTTCTATGGGGTCACATCTAGTAAAGGAAATAATTTCTCTAATACTTGGTTTTACTATCAAATTGTCCTTACTATCAGAACATTTTTAAAAATCGAACCTTTCCTGTATGTTAAATCCCTCAATAATTTTTTTAAACATTGATTTAAATTTTTTTTTTATTTCTCTACTTTATCCTGGAAATATCCCATAGTGTAGCTGATGAATACCACAGTAGGCAAAGAAGTAAGAGAAATGCAATTTTATTTTTAAAAATGACAAAAATAGTCAAATGTTCATCTACTCAAGATACGAATATTGTATCTTCTGTGTTAAAATATACAAAGTGTGCATTATTTATATACCATGTCAGAGATCACAGGTTGTTTAGCAAGAAAAATTTATACAATTTTCATTCTTCTCAATTGCACCATAGAAGATCAAGGGTACTATCAGTAGGAGCCAGGAGCTGAGATGATTTCTCTCTATTCATCACTTCAGAATGTTTTGAAGATAAGCAAAAATGTGCACATTTCCTTTTAGCCATGGGTAATAGAGAATTATTTTATGGAAAAAAAAGACGTTAGTTACGTGATATGTTTAAATGACTAATTTAAGATCAAGGTATTATTGAGATGTGGGATAAATATTTGATTTTTTTTTCCTCAAAAAGGAGCTAGAAAGCTTTTGATTACCAAATTACAGTAATCAAGGTCCTTGAGAAACTCAAAATATACGATGAGCTGATGTTCTGATATTGGAGGAATAACCTTTTCTACAACCATCCATTATTAAAGTCTGCTAACCTGCATGTGTAATTTTAGCATGAGCTAGCTGGAGACCCTGAATTTTAACAAAATGAATTTTATGTTCATGCATGGCTCATAAGAATGTTATCTTTCCTCCAATAAAAAAAGCAGTTCACAATTCTTACACAATGAAAGTAATATACCCTCTGATCTGTTAAACTTTGCATTATAAGCAACTCAAAAAGCTTGAAAGAGCCTGACAGAATATAAAGCCAAATCTTATGCCTGAGAAAATAATTTTGTAAGTAGAATTTACAATTCATTTAATATGGATAGGTATAGAACAGTTTGCAAAAGCAGATCTCAGTGCATAGCAGTGAAACCATGCACTCTCAAAAATCAAAGAAGCAGCAAAACTGTGTTTTCATATGAGGTAAGAGTTGACAAGAGTCTTTTTGGTCTATTGTAAGAGATCTCCTCAGTTTCACATTCCTTAGTATTCTCCAGAGAACTGTAGTTTAAATTATTTATTATTATTTATTTATTATTTATTAAATTTATATACCGCCCTTCTCCAGGGGACTCAGGGCGGTGAACAGCCAAGTAAAAAACATTAAAATACATTTAAGCCAAATAAAAACATTAAAATACATTTAAAATAAAATATTCAATATGGCCCTAATTTAATACAATTAAAATTTAGTAAAATCTTAAAATTTTAAAAACCCCAAAAACTTTTTCACGCCAGCCCGGCTTGATAAAAATAATGCATCTTGAGGGCACGGCGGAAGGTGGACAGGTCGTGAATTGTTCTTAAGTCTGGAGGGAGCCGATTCCAGAGGGTGGGTGCTCCCACAGAGAAGGCCCTCCCCCTGGGCGTCACCAGCCTACACTGCTTGGCTGATGGCACCCCGAGGAGGCCCTCTCTGTGGGAGCGCACTGGTCGATGGGAGGCAGTTTGTGGCAGCAGGCGGTCTCGGAGATACCTAGGTCCAATGCCATGGAGCGCTTTAAAGGTAGTAACAAGCACCTTGAAGCGCACCCGGTAGACCACCGGAAGCCAGTGCAGCTCGCGCAGGAGGGGTGTTATATGGGAGCGCCAATTAGCCCCCGAAACCACCCGCGCGGCCGCATTCTGGATCAGTTGGAGCCTCCGGGTGCTCTTCATGGGGAGCCCCATGTAGAGAGCATTACAGTAGTCCAGACGCGACATGACCAGGGCATGGGTGACTGTGCACAGGGAATCCCGATCCAGAAAGGGCCGCAACTGGCGTATCAGGCGGACCTGATAAAAGGCCGCCCTGGTCACAGCTGTCAGATGGTCCTCTAAGGACAGCTGTGGATCCAGGAGGACACCCAGATTGCGAGCCCTTTCGGCGGGGGCTAGAGACTCGCCCCCGATAGTCAGAGATGGAATCATCTGACTATATCGAGACGCTGGGAACCACAGCCACTCCATCTTGGAAGGGTTGAGCCTGAGTCGGTTTCTCCCCATCCAGATCCGCACAGCTTCCAGGCACCGGGACATCACTTCAAGGGCATCATTGGGGTGGCCTGGGGTGGAAATGTACAGCTGTGTATCATCGGCGTACTGATGGTACTTCACCCCAAAGCCACGGATGATCTCACCCAGCGGCTTCACATAGATGTTGAACAGAAGGGGCGAGAGAATCGACCCCTGGGGCACTCCATATGTAAGAGGCCTCGAGGACGACCTCTGCCCCCCTGCCAATACAAACTGTGACCGGTTGGAGAGAAAGGAGGAGAACCAATGAAAAACGGTGCCCCCTATCCCTAATTCTTCCAGCCGGTGCAGCATGATACCATGGTTGATGGTATCAAAAGCCGCTGAGAGGTCTAATAGGACCAGGACAGAGGAACAACCCCTGTCCCGAGCCCTCCAGAGATCATCAACCAATGCGACCAATGCCGTTTCCGTGCTGTGCCCGGCCCTGAAACCCGACTGGAACGGATCTAGGTATGATGATTCCTCCAAGTACTGGGGAAACTGTCGTGCAACCACACTCTCAACAACCTTCGCCACGAAGCGAAGGTTGGAGACAGGGCGATAGTTAGCTAAAATTGCTGGGTCCAGGGAGGGCTTCTTGAGGAGAGGCCTCACCACCGCTTCTTTCAAAGCCGTGGGGAAGTAACCCTCCCCCAAAGAGGCATTAATAATTCCCTGGAGCCAGCCTCGTGTAACCTCCCGGGTAGCCAGCACTAACCAGGAGGGACACGGGTCCAATAAACATGTGGCTGCACTGAGCCTCCCCAGAATCTTGTCCACATCCTCAGGGGTCACAAAGTCAAATTAACAAACATTTCTATTAGCGGAAAAGTAACACCACAGTTTGTATCTAAAGTAGTTTTTGTACAGGTAGTTCTTGGTTAATGACAGCAATCTGGACTAGAATTTCCATTGTTAAGCAATGTGGTTATAAAGCACATTACATGGCCATGTCCCTTAGAGACAGCACTTCCGGTTAAGCAAATCCTGCAATGTTAAGCACAATGTCATGTGCTTACCATGTACGATCTTCTGCCAGCTTCCCCATTAACTTACTTCTTGGAAGCCAGCAAAGGTGGTCATGAATGAGGATCACATGACCATAGGACTCTGTACATAATTGCAATCTGGTCATTGAGCACTCAGGTTGCAATCATAGGGGCCATGGAAATCCTGTGACACCTGGAACTTCAGCGATCAGTCATAAGTACCACTTGTTTAGCACCATCATAAAAGAGAATGGTCACTGAATGAGTGATCACTAAGCAAGGACCACCTATATTGAAACAAGTATGTCAAAACTCTGGAGCACAACTGAGAGGGTGAGAATAGCAAATATGGAGAGTAAATAATACTTTTCTTCATTCTACTAACACAAATCTTCCAGCAGGGAAAGACACTGTTGGATACAATCCTACGGAAATGCCAGTATATCCATTAAAAAAATATATATTAGTGGTCTGTCAAACAACTCATGTTTAAAGCTATACATTTTTTTCTAAGCTGCAGATCACAGAGCTGAGATTTAAATGAAAATGTTGAGTTAAAGTATAAGAAAATAATAGTTCTTATTTCCATTTTTAAAGAACAATTTAGCTTTAAACACCCTAGCTGTAAGAAAAGGCAACTAATGTGCTATGTAAACATATCAGTCAATAAATTATTTAATAGATTCTTGTCTAAAACATGTAAAACACTGATAAAACTGAGGTATATGAATTAATAAATACATTTTAAGTTAAACATTTAACACTACCATACATTTTCACTTATTTTTTCCAGAACATTGTTTGCAAAAGACAGATCTCCATTTTTCATTTACAAAGTAACAGTTTCCCAGCTATGAAAAATATTCAGTTTTTCATTTTCATGATAAGATATTGTTCAATGTAGTCAACAAAAATATCAAATTCTCCTATTGCTTTGTAGATCCCTTTGTCTTGTAGCTGATGAGAAAGAAAAATAATTACAATATTATTATTAATAGTACTATCAATATAATAGGAGTTGTAGGAGTTGCTTTGGTTAGCTTTCTGGATACAAATCAATACGGAATGGGACTTTTTGTCTCCGACTCTTCATTCTCCTCGGGTGTTTCTCCTCGGGGGATTATCCCCCGACATATCTCCTCAGGTGACACGTCTCCACCCATTTGCCCTGGGCAATAGGTCACCGGCATCTGCTTCCCACACCCTTCAACATGGCTGTTTCACAGAAAGAGGGTCCGTCCTGGGTGTTCCACCCCCAGTTAGCCCCCAACCAATCAGCTAGAAGGGCCTACTCCCCCCCCCCAATACAAATCCAGCAAAAGGAGAGAGGAAGTGATATCCTAGCGATCTTTTTGCTGAACTGGAGACCATGGAACTGGAACAGTTGGTTTACTTGGAAGTAATATTTATAATATTATATTTATATAAATATTAATATTTATATTAATTGTCCTCTAAAGAATTCTTACTTCCGAGTAAATCAACTGTTCCATTTGAAATACTAGGCAATTATTTCAATCCTAGCATTGAATTTAGTGAGAATTACTTCCAAGTAAACCAAGTGTTCCTCCCCCCCAATAGCCTGGTCTCCAGTTCAGCAAAAAGATCGCTAGGATATCACTTCCTCTCTCCTTTCGCTGGATTTGGATTGGTGGGGTGGGGGGAGTAGGCCCTTCTAGCTGATTGGTTGGGGGCTAACTGTTGGGGGGGGCAGAACACCTAGGTCGGACCCTCTTTCTTTGAAACAGCCATGTCAAAGGGTGTGGGATGCAGATGCTGGTGACCTATTGGTCAGGGCAAATGGGTGGAGGCGTGTCACCTGAGGAGATAAGTCGGGGGATAATCGCTCGAGGAGAAACACCTGAGGAGAATGAAGACTCAGAAACGAAAAGTCCTAGACCCAATTCAATATATGTACTAGTTTTAGTCTTTAAAACCTTACAAATATTGGCTCCCAGATAACTTCAAGAGCACCTCCTATATTTAGCACTGATGCACCCCATATTTTTGTCCTGGGTAAGAATGATTATGGTAGTCCAGATAATGGAAGTAAAAGGAATAGGGGCTTGGAAGGAATGTTGTCTCTGGTTCCCCCTTGTGAAACAGTCCACCCCAATAGAAGTTTGTTCAGCCTTTATCCTTCAATCATTTCATAAATCTGTGAAGATGGAATGTTTCATAGGTCTTTTGAGATATAATTATTGTTGTTTTGAAGCTGGGGATCTGCCAGGGTTGTATTTGTGGTTTCTCATTTTTATGTCACTTTGTTAACTATTTTAATTTAGATTTTATGTGTTTTTATAATTGTAAACAATTTGGAGTTGATCTGATTATGGTGGCCTATAAATATAATTCATAAATATTGTAAAAAATGTTCATTGCTGTTATTATACGTGGAATATTTGCTTTTGAAAGTATGTTGGAGAACACTTTTTAGCTGCATTCTTTATAAACTTAACATTCTATTAAATCCTTTGAAATGTGTGTGTGTGTGTGTTTGTGTGTGTGTGTGTGAGTGAGTGAGAGAGAGAGAGAGAGAGAGAGAGAGAGAGAGAGAGAGAGAGAGAGAGAGAGAGAGAGAGAGAGAGAGAGAGAGAGAGAGAGAGAGAGATTTTCATTTATCATAAAATGGTGTGAAGGATTCACATTAAGAATGACTTCTCATGCAAAACTTGGGTCAAACAAGCTCTTTCTTTTGCTTTTCCACATTTACACAAAGATTCTCAAAGATAGTGACAAGTTTTCTTAGAACTGCAAGATTCAGAAGGCAAGTTAAGTAATATAATTCAGGAATTTACCTTTTCATACGTATCTTTGACAGCCTTTACTGTTTTATTCTTCCTTTCGCAGATGAAAAACCTATGCTGTGAGAAGGAAACATGTGATTATAAACACTTTCAAAACCTCCGAAGGACACAGCTACATGCCTCAGTTGAGCAAGGAAGATGTACAGGTGAATGCAGCCTCTTTGAACACAAATATATAATGAATAGACATTACATATACACATTGTGGTGCTCAACTAGGTTCCATGAACAAGGAGAGATATTTCCTTTGATGCTGAGGTTGTATGTAAAATCCAGAATTACAAGAATTACAAGAATTAATGAATAGTTATGCACAACTATTTAACATGGAAATATATGCATTCCTTTTTCATGTTATTAATAATTGCACTTTATATCATCTAATACCTACAGGTTATAGTAATAATATACTATAGTAATATAGTATAGTACGTGTTGTGGCCCGCCAGCTGCCAGCTGAGCTGGCGGCAGACTCCAACGATGAGGAGGTTGGGGAGGAACTTGGGCCAGTTCTGGAGCCTGGGGAAGGCTCTGATGGATGCTCAGCATCAGACACAGAGATAGAGCCAGGGCCGTCTGACATTTCCCAGCCACCGGAGAGGCAGCTGCCTTTGGAGGCTGAGATAAGTGAGGAGGAAGAACAGCTGAGGCCTGTTCCAGATGCACTTATGCGCAGAGCAGTTAGGAGAGGTAAACAACGGAGGACAAGGAGTCGACTCGGGAAGCAAAGCAAACGTGGACGCTGAATGGCCCCTCCCTGGCTGGGGAATAAATAGAAGGAAAGGGGAGTGGTTGTTGTAGGAGACAACAGTTTGTATTTCTGAAGATTTTGCTCATTGTGTTTCATGCATCAAAGACTGCTTGCCAGAACTTAATTTGCAGCCTTTCGGCTAGGAGCTCACGGCCTTGCAATTATCGCAAGGAACTGATGAGGTCTGTTGTTGCATTTAACTCCTTGCAGGACTCTTGCTTGGACTTTTCGGTGGGTGAATGCCATTAATTCACAAGAGGTAAATAAAGAGCGGTTTTTCGTGACAAGGAGTCTGTTTCTTGGTTCTGCTAAGGCTGGGTCAGAATAGTATAGTATAGTATAGTATAGTATAGTATAGTATAGTATAGTATAGTATAGTATAGTATAGTATAGTATAGTATAGTATAGTATAGTATAGTATAGTATAGTATAGTGATAGGATAGGATAGGATAGGATAGGATAGGATAGGATAGGATAGGATAGCATAGGATAGCATAGCATAGCATAGCATAGCATAGCATAGCATAGCATAGCATAGCATAGCATAGCATAGTTATACTATACCAGGGGTGACAAACTCAAGGCCCAGGGGCCAGATCCGGCCCGCAGGATCCTTAGAACTGGCCCGCGGGGCCATCCTGGAAAGAGCAAAAGACTGGACCACAGTGCCTCTGCCAACAAAAATGGAGCCCGGGAGGGCCGCGAGGAGGCCATTGCAGCTGAAAATGGAGCTCATGAGCCTGTTTTTGCTGACAGAGCGCTCGGGCCACCACAGGCGCTCCCGACATAAGTGACATCGAGCTGCCACGCCCACCCTGGCCACGGCCCCCCTGGCCCCCCAAAGTCAAACACAACCCTGATGCAACTCTCAATGAAATTGAGTTTGACACCACTGTACTATACTATAATAAAGTAATAAAAAGTGCTACACTATTTTATCCACTTTCACAACCCCATGCTTACTCCTTTTTATTTTTCTCCTTTAAATATAAAGAATATCTTTTCACTTTTAAGTTTAATGAAGTTTTAGTTGAAGACACTAATATAAATTTCTGCCTAATTCCACTGTCCAAACCAGTCATCTTGCTGTATAATTGGGCTAGTTTCCCTGGGAATTGCTAGGAAGCGGAAATAAGAATGAAATCTGAGTAAGGACTAAATTACATGTTATACGTATTTGTTTTTGAAATATTTTTATTTCACAAATAGGTAGCCCAAAGCCCAAATCAACCAATTCAAGACCCTAAAATCAGAGATAGTTTAACAAAAGAAGATTCTATCTCTCCCATCAAGGAACATATATTTCTTGATTGCATTACAGTGTGGAAGGCGCTTTTATCTTTGAGCATCCGAAAGATAATAAATTGGCCATTGTGAGAAACAAAATCCTGATCTTCATGTGATCCAGCAGGACTATTGTTCAAATAGAAAAAAATATATGTACTGTGGCTCAGGGTTAAACTGTGGAGTCCTTGATACTTTCTGAGCTTGGTTGTTACCTAGTCAGGTAATGAAACATCTAAAAGCAAACAACCAAGCTCAGAGAGCAATGAGGCTCTACATGGCTATTTTAACACTTTGTTCTTAGAAATGACTTATTGTCATGTGTAAGCTGATGAATATGCCTTGTCCTCAATTGAAGACTAGAAAGTAGTGTTTCCCATCTATTCTGCTAAGCAAAGGCTTCCTTTACAGAATTGTGTTTGCATTCTGAGTCATTCTGTGAACTGATGACACAGTAGGGAGGAGAGTTCAATAAAACAATTCTAATACTTCCACAAGTTATAGTTCTGCATTTACAATCTGTAGAAGCAGCTGCTTTTAGGTAAGAATTTTACATGTAGTTACTTAAGGGAGATATCAGTTCTTAATATAGATTATATAACCCACAGATTCTCACAGGTGATGAAATAGCTACTATTTCACACAGACCTTATTTACTTTCTCTGCTTTATGTCTCTACTGATTTAAACAAGATACTCTAAAAGCAGCTTTATTCCTTCTTCCCCTTAATAGCTATAGACAAGCGTTGTTTGTGTAGCCTAGAACACTGTGCAGAAAAGGTTGCTAGGCACAAGAAAGATGCGCTGAGAAAATTTAATGTTTTTAAAGTGAGCTGTGTGATTAATGCCACAAATATATGCTTTCTAGCATTTTTTTTTGCTTAAATTGTTGAAACAGTTTATCCACAAATGTGACTTAGGTATATAACTTTGGCATTTTTCTAATTTAGATTTTCTTGACACAAAATGCGGATTGATCCAGTGCAGATTTTTTTTTAAAAAAATGATCTAAAATGCATCATTTCTGCATGAAAAAGTGGACTTTCAAAGTGACTACACATTTATCATAATCCCAGTGTCACCAAATTTCTGCACTGTTATCTTTGATTTAGAAACTAGAGCAATTGTTTGAAGATATGGTATAAAAAACTGCAACCAAACAATGAAACATAGCTTATCATTAAAACTGGTGTTAATACCCAAGTCTGTGCCTTGTGCTTTGCCTATCTTATTGTTTCCAGCTGTACAAGGATTTTCCCTTGCAAGCAGACATAGCAAGCCAGATAATGAGTGGCAAGGAAAGAAACCACAAATACTTACACAGCGTTTGATTAATTGTCTCAGATCTAGCAACATATTTCCAAGGAAGTCTACATCCTGCTTTAATGGGTTGTCTGTAGTTACTTTGGATAAGACATCTTCCAAATAAAAATGGATCATTTCTCCCACTGACTGGCAGCCCAAGTAACTCTGAAAGAATTAAAGAGAACAATAATGGTAAGAGATGAAGATGACATTGCATATGCTGACTCTATTCTAGTCCAGCAATAAAACATATTGCTCTATCCTTTGACTCTAATCCATGGGTGAAGAGGATCAAGTGAAAATATTAAAGTTATATTTAAAAAGGGGTTTTTTATGCCACTTGATAAATCAGAATTGGAAACTGATACCAGCAAAAAAAGTTTGCATGTGACTTGTGAAAGGGGAGCAAATTTTTTAGCAGCTCCTCCTCCCAGCAGATTGAGGTATTGAGATCCAGGTAAGTTATTATTTTTTGTATTACATTTCCATCATTATCGGGTGCAAAATCGTCTCTTAATAAATCTCAATAAATATAAAATTATTTTAAAATTTTAATTATAACACATTTTATAATTCATGAGAAAATCTTTCTTTGATCTCCATTGTTTGAGCCTTCTAAGAACAAATTGTCTAAAGCAGCAATCCTTTTTCTGATTTTAAGGACCAAGGATGTACAAATCAAACTTCCCACCGTCAAATATTATCATTTATGAAATAAATAAAACACATGGAGTATCATTATATCATCAGTTCCTTTGGATATGTTATTCAGCCTTGTTTTAATCAGACATCTGTAGAGTTAATTCTGACTTTTCTAAAATAGTTTATAAATGTATGATTTTCCCCATGTACTATAAATAAGTGAAAAAGGAAATAGGGAGTTGAAATTTACCATCAATTTAAGATTTGGGCATAAACAAACAAACAAACAAATACAATATGTATGTTATTTAGTATTTTCAATTAACTTCATTACAGATTCATATAAAATCCTCCATTATGACATTTGATAGGTACATTAAAGAGACTTAGGCCTGCCAAGAATACTGTTCCATGATCCCAGATTATAATACACTTTTTTCTAAGTAATCTGGTGAAGGCAACTAAAATCTCACCTTGAAATCTTCTAGCAGATCCTGTTTTAATAGCACAGTGTCCAGCTCAGAATCTCTATCTTGCTATAAAAGTAGTAGTAATGAAAGTAATGAAAGAAAACATTAATCCAAGAAAATCTGAATTTAAATTTAATTTAGAAAGAATGTGCTACTATCACCAAACAACCAAGTCTTTTCTTTACCCATTTTGTGATTTACAAGCCATGGTTTATGAATCATCAAATTGTATGATGTAGTTTATTCAATAAATTTGGTTAAAAATCTTGGATTAGCACAGTACATAGGCTAGGCACTATTTTCAATCTTTCTTCTCTTTGTTTACCTCTAAGAATGCTTAAAACTGCATCTTTTTGTGCATAGTAGCTAAACTTGCAAGATATATATTTAACATAAGATGCTCAAAATTTGTTTTGAGATATTTAATATATTTCAATTACCTTCAAAAGCTCTTACCTTCAAAAATACCAATATAATATTAAATATTATTATTTATTTTCATTTATGCACATCTGAAGAATAGGGAAATAGTACTATATTTCTAGCTATACAGAAAGTTAATTTTCGAAGGTAAATGTTTTTCAGACTTTGGCATTAATGTAACATTAAACAATGAATGTTAATCCAATCCCTTCAATAAACAATTTCAATCCTCAAATATATATATCTTATTATTTTGTGTAAATATATATATCTTATCTATTATTAGTCATTGTAGTAATTTTATCTGAGAAGCATTTATACTATGCATATTTGTTTATTATGAAAAGAATTAAACATACTAGAAAATTCTCCATTTGTCATTTTCTTCCTCGAAGCTGCATAAAATCTCTTGATGAATTATGTGCTGAGCTACTGATGAGTAGTAGTACTTATTGTAGTTAGCAACAAAGAACACAACCATATGTTGCTTTGTACTGTTATACAAAGAAGCCCAGCCCCTTTACATTTCCTGCTTCCTAAATTTCTAAATGAAAAGAGCTAGAAGAACAAAAGATGAATATACTCACAAAATAATCCTTGATCTTGTTAAATGTGGCTCTTATCTCTCGGAGTCTAAGAGGAAGGTTATCTGAAAAGTGTCCACAATCTATGAGCTGGGAATGTGCATTCTTGAGCACCAGGGAAAGCAGCATATATGCTATCAATGAGTTCATTTCTCTTCTGACCCTTCCTTTCTAGACCTACTGGATTTTGAAAGTTAGATTGCCATCACCTTGATTGGTCCTTGATTTATACCTCAAAGCAGGACTAGTTTCCTTCCTGATTGCGTCAGGATAATTCTCAAACCCCAAATGTCATGTTCCCATCATAAATTTTTGAGCCTTCCCCACTCCCTTTAAAAGTGCTTATTGGAGTAGAACTTTCCCACCTCCCCCCCTTTAAAAAAATTGCTTCTTGTAAATGTGTGGTAATGCTTGTGCTATCTTTGCTTTGATGGAAATGCACTTTCCGTTGTGTTATTATTACTTTAGGTAAATGTCATTCTAATGAGAAAAATCTCTGCTCACTAATCTCTACAAACCTAACTGAATTGTTTTCCCCTTACTAACCTACCAGTAGTGGTAAGCAAATCAATCTCAGGCTGTATTTTTGGGAAAAAGCCAATATTTTCCCAAACATAAAATCCCCAAATATATTTAAATGTAAACAAAGTTTTATTTGAATAAAATAGGTTAATCATAAAGCAATTGACTGCATATGGGTGACATTTGTTTTTATCACAAAACATTTGTGGCCTTGGAAATACTTAGATATTCTATCCAACTGTATTTCTGCTATTCTCAAACTAAGACCAATAACTGCATCAAGTCTGTAAAAGTCTTTCTTAGAGATCTTTAGAGTTGTTTCTTCCAGGATCCTCTAAAGTTGCAATGCCACTACCTTCTCAAACACCTTCCCTAAACAGGGGAAATATTATAGTCATACTGAGCCAGTGTGGATCTGTCCTATGGTCATTTTGTTAAGACCTGCTGAATAGTTTCTATTTTAGATAATTTAGCTTTTGATTTGCCAATTTGATTTCTGAATTTTTTTCTCTTGCTGTATCTTCCTTGCCAATGGTTCTACTACCAATAAATGTCCTTTTCACAGTAATTAACTTTTGTGATAAAAACAATTTTACCCTTTTCTTGGCTTTTTGTTTATTGTAAATGTTGTGTCTCCATCTACATTCAATACAGAGATAAGCTTGTATGATGAGTTGGATGCTTCCCTCTTTGCAAATGAAAGCAATACAAACCTCCTGACATTTTTGACACTGTATCTCATTCATTGTTGTTGTGTTAATAATTTCATCAAGATTCCTTTAAAAGTGTTATGTTTCAGAAAAGAAAATGTGGCCCTTCAGGTTCATTTTCTGTATTTTTTTCTTTTCATCTTTTCTGTGATTGGCTTATTGATGGCTTTCTTTTTGTTGAGCTGTAAATTTCATGATCAGTGTTATATGTAAATTCTCCAGACTTGATGTTTCTTTTCTGTATAATCGAGAATAATGTTTTATTATATTGGTTCATTATTTCCCTTGGAGGTGAAACATAATGTCTTCCATCTCAAATTGAAATAACTTTTTTTTGCAATTGAAAAACAATCTATCTTGTTTTTAGAGCTGTAGGATGACAAAGAAATAAGCAACCCTTTACCAGAATCCTGTAAATCAGGGGTATCAAACTCATGTTGTCATGGTGGTGTCATGTGACGTATCGGAACTCCCCCCCTTCGCTAAACTGGGTGTGGGCGTGGCCAGCGCATGACACATCCGGCCTGCGGGCTGGCAGTTTGATAGCCCTGCTGTAAATAAAGAAAATCAAAAGCCAATTCTTTGAAAGAAGCTTGTAATTCAGAATGATAGTTTAATTTAATATAATCATGCAATAATAACAAACTATTCAGATTTCCCTTTTCTAGTCAGATGTTTCTCTTTGCAATCTTTTGATTTTGTGGTCCTGGACTATATAAATAAAATGGTTCTATAACTAATTTTAATTGAACAAAGTGAGCTAGATATCCAGCACATTTTTGAGTAAATTTTGGGAATAGGAATCTTTATTTAGATAATTGCCTGTGTCATGTTAATTCACATGAACAGTTTGCATGTATTATTTGAAGTAAGCAGATGTCTAAAAGCATCTAAAAAGAAAGGACAATAACATGTGAGAAAGAGTTCTGGAGAGGACAATAGTGTTAGTACCACATAAACCTTATGCCCACTTTTCTGCTTGTGTTCAGGCAAGGGCTTCTGAAGAGGAGGTTAAATAGATTAAGACAGCATCAAAGACTGCTTGACTGAAGTCTTTTTGGCTTTTTATGTGCTTGTAACATATTACACACATTTGTGGGGCAGGGGTGGGTTCTAACTTACCTCGCCGCTGGTTTGCTTCCTCCCGTGCTGCATGGCCATGAGTGCATTGCGTGCCACATGGGTGTGCCACATGGGCGCGCGCAGGCATAGTACCAAAAACCAGAAAACAGCTTCTGCACGTGCGCAGAAGCAAAAAACAAGATGGTGCCGCCTATGGCACCGCCAAGAGAGCCAGTTTGGGGGCATGGCCAGCTGGCAATCGTTCTCGGTTTGGCGAGTGGGGGGAAATTCCCGCTACCTGTTCTATAAAACTGTCCGAACCGGGAGCAACCCACCTCTGTTGTGGGGAGGTGTTGATTAAATAGTTGCAGCCGCCATTTTGTCTTTTTTATCCACTACATCCATCCCTTGGTGGAGGAATGATAGTTAGTGAAAAAACAGCTTGGCAGTAGATCCAATTCCTAAATTATTCATTTCAAAAAAGGTCCAAAATCTACTAAATTGGAAGTCAATCAAGGCCCATTTTTGGTTTCTATATATTTGATAGCAAGCCCTAAAATAGAGGTGGACAATTTCAGCTAATGTTGGTGAGAAACTAACAAAAAATGATTGCTATGCTTCTGTATGTTTATCACCTACATACAATAAGTGTGTGTGAATGTGTATGCCTGTGTAGCATTAACACTAGATCCTCCCATGCTATGTAGCATATTGATCAGCAAGGGATCTCCAGCATTTTTGGTTTTGGGCAAGTACTTCAGCAATTAAGTACTTCAGTGATCAGGTCGAGGGCTACCTGTATACATATATACATATAATATACATATAATATACATACAGTATACAGTACACACAAACACGTTAAGTGAATTTGGCTTCCCCATGGACTTTCCTTGTCAGAAGGTGATCACATGACCTGAAGACACTGCCACTCCCATAAATATGAGCCAATTGCCAAGCATCTGAAATTTTATCACATGACCCTGAGGATATTGCAATGACCATAAGTATGACCATTCATAAGTCACTTCTTTTAGTGCCATTGTAAGACCATTGCAGGGGTGGGTTCCTCCCGGTTTGGACCAGATTGTCTTAACTGTTAGCGACCCGCTGGTGGTGCAATGATGGCGTCATGGATCCAGTTTGGTTGGTGCCGGTCCATGGGCACCGCCATCTTTTTTGGGAATTTTTGGTGAATTTTTCCGTGTTTGGATGGCTTCTCCTCTTCTGCGGCTTGAAAAAGAGCCCGCCCGCCGGCCCCTGGGTTAATAGTCACCTTTATTTCTTCTCCCGAAGCACAGCTAATCAGCTCCTCAGCTGTGTTTCGGGCTGAATCCTGCTACTGAGCATGCGTGGAAGTGAAATTGCATGGGGGAACATGCGCGCACGAGCGGAGTGTGTGCGTGCAAAACATCGCGATGCGAACCAGTGGCGAAGGTAAGTGGAACCCACCCCTGGACCATTGTAATGGTCACTAAATGAATGGTTGTAAGTCAAAGACTACCTGTATGTATGAGTGTATGCACATTTTGTGTCTAGGATATATACGGTGTGTGTGTGTGTGTGTGTGTGTGTGTGTGTCACAACACAAACATGCATACATACACACAAACAGAGACATATATATGAAACTTCTCAGAAAAACACAACGTCAAATGGGGGAAAATCTAGACCCCTTGCTCTTGGCTTTGGCATTGCATTGCTGCCATGCTCCCTGTAAAGGTGAAGTAAAACTTATTGCCCCAGCATCAATCTTAACAAACTGTGATAGCATCAGAAAGAATGCGTGTGAACAATGATGTTATCACCCCCCCCAAACACTGCAATTATCTACACTGCATCATCTGAACAAGTACATCATGTACAGTACCTGTAATTGTTTTCCATCTTAGTCCAGTGGTGGGTTCCTAAAAAGTGCAGCCCACTCTACAGTACCGGTAGCGGCCAGCAGATGGCGCTATTTGAGCGCGGCTGCTCTGGTACTGTATTTTTGGGCTTCTTTGGTTCCGCGCATGCGGGGAAGCAAAATCTCTGCAAAATCGCACATGTGTGCGTGTCCCCTCGCGAGATTTTGCCAAAATTTTGCTTCCACGCATGCGCGGAAGCAAAATCGTGTGAGGGGCGCACGTGCATAGCGAGGGGCGCGTGCACATAGTGAGGGGGCGCGTGCACATAGTGAGCGAGTGCGCACACCAAACATGGTGATGTGCGCGCAGAGCTCCGGTAGCGAGGTAAGAGAGCAACCCACCCCTGCCTTAGTCCCTCCACTGTGAATGCCCTTGATTTCAAAAAGTTTGGTAGGTGATTGGCAAATACAGTACACTGATCTTCTGTTCCCTCTTTTGCCTGGTAGCCTCTTAAAAGACAGATTTTAATACAATGTTCTAATCCAGAGGTCTCCAACTTTGGCAACTTTAAGCCTGGAGGACTTCAACTCCCAGAATTCCCCAGCCAGCAAAGCAGGGAGACCCCTGATGTGTCTTCCCATGCCTGTTTTACTACCTCATTCGCAGACTGCCTCAAACTTCCTTGGAACTTCTTTTAAAGGAATTTTAGACTTCCTTTAGTGTTGTGTAGTGTTGAAAAATGTCGTTGCTGTTCCCCCACCTCACTATGAATGCTGAAAAAGCCCCATGGGAGGGTTTCCCTTCAGATTTAAATGACATGGCATAAAGATGGAAAGATGACTAAATATTAAAAGGGCATTCACACATTCACACATGCTTATTCATCTTCTCATTAAGGAACATGCCTTCTAATTAAAAGAAATGTGGACATTTCCACTAAGTTCATTTTGGCACAGCATGACATATAAATGTAATCATAAACAAAGAAAACAACTGCATTTTTGGCAGAACACACACACAAAAAAATAAACCAAATTTTCTTTATGATCTCTTAAAAATGCCTTGAGTAATTAGAACACAAGTCTGTGCACGTTCGGTTTGATTCACCTAGCTGAAGTGCTCTGTATCACCCTGCAGCTTTCTCTGCCATTGCCAAACAGTAGAGTAGGCTGTGAAGAAAGCTTAGTGCAATGCTGAGGAATTTAATAAAGTTTTACAAAGCAGCATTGGAGGGTTATTTTGCTCAAGCCTTCATGGAAGCAGACGCCTAGAAGAAAGGCATGATGTGATTTGATCAACTGCATATATATCCATATCATTATAGAAGGAATGCCTCTGCACAGCATTGCAGCCCTTGCTATTGTTCCTCCCTTCCTTATTGTTATTTTTAATTGATTGAATTTCTGGATTGACAACTGCCTTTTCTAACTTGTGGCTTTTAGCATTCTAGTTATCTTCTAGTTATCCTCTTCCCATTGATGAAAGTGTTTCTAGAGAATGAGGAATGAATATCAATGGAGTGATATGAAGAGCCAATCAGGGAGGAGTTTGCAATTAGTCCTTCTATGAAATTAAGGAAGTTGGCAGCATTTCATAGGTCAGGTCTGTTTTTCAGTAAGCTTCTGAATATGGCCTCTTGTGATATTGTGACTGTTGAGTTCCGGTACTGAAGAGGCTGGAGACAGTATTGTGACTAACAGCTCTTTATTGAATAACACTCAGATCCAGCAAAGGAACCAGCCTGACAGCTCTCTTACATAGAGGGCTGCCGGCTGGTTCAACCAATCAGCGGTCTTCATTTTCCCGCTTAGCAAAGCGGACCTTGGAGAAAACAGTTTAACCTTAATACATAACAATGACATTTCAAGAGTCATGCTCCCTCTTTTACCCTGTGTTTTAACCCTTTCGAGAAATTTGAAGGGTCAGAATAGAAACAGTAAACCTTTTAGAGGAAACAGTTCACATTTTTACCACAAACCAACAATAACATTAAGTTGGTGGAATTCAGACATTTTGCACTTGAAATTTTGGTGATGTGGTCTTGTGTTCCTTGCTGCAGGCTTAAGGTGATTACTCATTAGTTTACCCTAGCATCTAAACCCAATTTGTGTTATCATCTTTTGTTTCTTTTACAATTTCCTCCTCCACACATCACTTGACTTACCGTGCACACATTCAAGAGGGAGCATCAACTCTCTGGAGAAGATTATTGCAGCATAGGAGGCTGCAAAGAGAAGGAAGGACAGAAAACCTTTTTCTTTAATTTTCATATATTATTTATTCCAAGTTTCCCCCCAATTAATTTTTTGTCCCATCAAAGTTGAGATGTATGATCTTCTATTGAATTATTACATAGTTCATTGCACAGTCACCAGATGTTCAGACTGAATTTAACATTTTTATCTACCTATTGAGTCCTCTCCAAGGACCTGGGATAGGCAGATGTTGATGTTTGAGAGTATTACAGGTATCGTTGCAGGATGTAAACTGTTCTGAGTAAAGCTGCCTTTTTCAATTTAACTGATGGCAATTTTGTCAATATGATTAATATGATTATATTTTCTTGTTTTTTTCTCTTTTAAAAGATGGATACAGTTGGCTGTATCATTGGAGTATTTCAGGAAGGTAGAAACTTAAAGAATCTAATGCAGTGATTCTCAACTTGTGGGTTGCAACTCCTTTGGGGGTCAAATGACCCTTTCACAGGGGTCACCTAAGACCATCGGAAAACACATATTTCCGATGGTCTTAGGAACCGAGACACCGCTCCTCTATCCGTTTCCAGGCGGGTCCACCCACATGCAAATAGACTACTGCAAAAAAAATCTGTACCATGGGAACTTTTGAGCATGCGCAGAAGCCAAATTTCTGGCACTGCGCATGCGTTGCCATCTTGTTTTCGGCTTTTTTTTGCAATTTTTTAAAAAAGTTTTCGGCACTGCGTATGCGTGCGCGCGCAAAGCGCACGCATGCCCATGAGGCGCGGCCACGCAGCGCAGGAGGAAGCAAACCGGCAGCGAGGTAAGTTAGAACCCACCCTGAGTTTCCTAATAATTTTATTATTTTATGGTTGGGAGTCACCACAACATGAGGAACTGTGTTAAAGGGTCGCGGCATTAGGAAGGTTGAGAACGACTGATCTAATGCAGGCTGAATAGTCATCAGGACCGAAAGATAAGAACCATTATGAAATATTACCAGAATAATTTCTTTCAATGCTCTCCATCAAATGCATAGGTTGGAACATATTCTATGTGTTTGTTGTTGTTCTGCTTTGTGGTTAGATTAAAGAAAAAACCATTGTTGAGCTTTTAGTATCTATGAAAAAGAAAGCAAAAAGATATTTCTGCAGGCTCATGTGTGACTTTCAAGTTTCCTTTTCCTAAAATCTGATGCTGAATATTGATATGAGCTCGAACATCTATCTCCCTCATGCCATATATAGGTTTTTATTGAAAGGGAAAAAGAAGATTTTCCATCCATATGAAATATATTTAAGGAACAACTAGACAAAATATGTATGATCAAAGATAAGGATGATGTCCTTTTTAAAAAATAAGAACAATTCCAAGAATAAAACAGGTAACAGCTGGGACTATTAGAAAGGTAATGTTTAATCTTTTCTCTATGCCATTTTTCTTTTTTCCCCTAGAGATACACGAAAAGGGATCTATGACAATTTGCCACAGCCAACTTGACATGGCCAACTTGCCACGGCCAACTTGCTACAGGACTTGCCACAGCCAACTCACTGCGGGACAAGAGTTATACTAATGTTAAAGAAATGGTGGAATAGTAAAGAAAAGGAGGGATAAAATGAAATGTGAATGACAAAAATTAAATTTTTTTTTATTCATTTTAAATAGTTGAATTGTTAAATTGTCCTGTGGGGAGGTGTCCCATTCCGATATGCAAGGTCCTTCCATAGGATTTTTTTATTTGGACACACACCTTATACTACCTAAGTACCTTTCTTTAATTCATATATTTCCTCTGCTTCTTAGATGATCTATGAATTGTTCTGCATTAGAAGTCTGAAGATCTCTAATAAAGACTTTTATGGACTTGGTGCAGAGTTATTGGTTTCAGTTTGAGAATAACAATAATACAGATGGTTCAGATGCTTACTTATTTCCTTGTAGAGTGATTTTTAAACTTATTTTTACAGGTTCATAGGATCTTTCCACCCAAAGAGAGAAATGTATCTCCAGGAGGACTAGAAAATATTACACCCAATGTGGCTTATAATTGCGCTTGGCTAAATGGGAAGAAATTACAACGATAGCACCTCATGTTGGAAGAAGAAGTTCTGTGAACATAATAATATGTCAAGCAAAACTATAAGGTGTTCCATCTTATCTCCAAAGTGGTATTTCTCCCCCTCTGTGCTTTAAAATATTGCTGTGATATTTTTTCCCCAGACATAGAATGACACAGTCACTTCAGCTTCAGCTCTTAGCTATTTAGGTCCATGAAATAAAAACTATGGTAAAGACATACTAGATCATAACATAGTTTCCTTAAAATAAAAGACCTTTTCAGAAACAACAACAAAATTGGCAAACTATGTCATTATTTCCTATTACTTTTTTCCCATTCACAGGAAATATTTGATAATCTAAAAAAACCCTTTATACTATTTTTGTACAATCAGCATGATGTCACATTAATGAAAAGCTCATGGTTATGAGGGATCAATTATTGCTTACTAGGAAAGTTGCATCTGAGATTATATTGCCTCAACAGCACTGGTATAGATCCCAGCATTTATTAGTCAAAGCCTGTGAGAAGAACCAGCTTTTAAAAGCTTTTTAAAGATAAGGTCAGCGTGAAGAGCATCTGAATCTCAGGGGAGTGCTCCTCTAGAGGAAGAGGCACGACAAAGAAGGTGTGCTTCTTGGATACTATCAGATGACACTGTTTTATTGATGGGACCCAAAGCATGCCACTTTTCTCATGTTGAACAAGATGTATAGACATTATGGGAGAAGCTATGTTTTATGCTATGAAGGACTTGAATTGTATCCTATGAAGGACTTGAATTGAATTACTTGGACTTCTATTCTATTCTATTCTATTCTATTCTATTCTATTCTATTCTATTCTATTCTATTCTATTCTATTCTATTCTATTCTATTCTAATGCAGTTCATAAGGCATAATAATACCCT
Source organism: Diadophis punctatus similis (assembly GCA_023053685.1). NCBI lineage: Eukaryota > Metazoa > Chordata > Lepidosauria > Squamata > Dipsadidae > Diadophis > Diadophis punctatus. The sequence goes on along the minus strand of JALIGW010000003.1, from coordinate 36,100,540 downwards.
GCACCATTGCATTCTTGACAAGCTCCATATCTCCCTCCCTCCCTCCCTCCCTCCCTCCCTCCCTCCCTCCCTCCCTCCCTCTCTCTCTCTCTCTGCAGACATGACCCAGATGCTGCATTTGATCATGCAAGATGACATTTGTCAATGTAGACCTGCAACTGCGGGAATAATGCTAGAAGATGATGATTTGCCTTTGGTTGTTCCAATGTAAAATTAATATTTACTCTTTTGGGGGGACAGAAGTCTTCTTAATGATGCTGGGGATGGTGTGTGTAGTCTGCCCAGCTCCTGGACACGGAGTCTGCCCAGCTCCTGGAGACCATTTGAGAGAGTATGAGCCTGTATCCTCTCTTTGGGTTGCTCATCATTGCCTTTTATGTATATTTTGACATTTAATTTCCTTAGAGAAAACTGGGGACGGAGAGAGAAGTAGCTTTTGAAGAACTTCCTTTTGAATTGGTAGGGAACTTTGTTGACCACAACTCCTGAGTAGGCATGCACAGGATTGCATGGTTCATTTGGGAAGTTTGTCCGTGTTGCAATCCTACAGGGAGTGCTTCTTCTGCGGAAGCCCTTCTTCCACAGAATTCAAAGGGGTTTTCTTCTAAGTAAGTGCCTACTTGAAAGCCAGTTAGAAGTAGCATCAGGCTAGAAGATGTGAGTCTAGTCCGACCTTAGGCACAAAACCATCTGGGTGATCTTGGGCTAGTCATGTTCTCTCTTCCCTAGAAAGGAGGCAATGGCAAATCATTTTAAAAAATCTTGCCAAGAAAACTGCAGGGAATTTTCCAGGCAGTCTCAGAAAATTAGATATGATTGAATGGAAGGGAAAAAAACTGCCTATTTGGATGACAGCGAACAAGTTAAATGCTAGTGACTAAGTGGTACAAAATACATCAGTTTCGGTTGTTGGTTGTTAGTTGTTGGCTGTTGGTTGTTGTTATTATTATTATTTATTCACAAAAAATGTAATACACAGCAAACAAGATTTATATGCTGGATTTTGTATCACTATATCACAAGTCGAACACTTCCCAAGCTTCTAGGACTGTGTGATGTATTTTCGTATGATGCGCGCAGATCCAAGTACGGTGGCCTTTTGCAACTGACAGATCGTGATTTTGTCAATGTTTATTGTTTTCAAATGCCGGTTAAGGTCTTTTGGCACAGCACTCAGTGTGCTGATTACCACTGGGACCACCTGTACTGGTTTATGCCAGAGTCGTTGTAATTCGATTTTAAGGTCCTGATATCGGTTAAGTTTTTCTTGTTTTTTTATTATTTTTATTTTTATTTTTATTTTTATTTTTATTTTTATTTTTATTTTTATTTTTATTATTATTATTATTATTATTATTATTATTATTATTATTATTATTATTATTATTATTATTATTATTATTATTATTATTATTATTATTATTATTATTTATTCACAAAAAAATGTAATACACAGCAAACGAGATTTATATGCTGGATTTCGTATCACTATATCACAAGTCGAACACTTCCCAAGCGTCTAGGACTGTGTGATGTATTTTCGTATGATGCGCGCAGATCCAAGTACGGTGGCCTTTTGCAACTGACAGATCGTGATTTTGTCAATGTTTATTGTTTTCAAATGCCGGTTAAGGTCTTTTGGCACAGCACCCAGTGTGCCGATTACCACTGGGACCACCTGTACTGGTTTATGCCAGAGTCGTTGTAATTCGATTTTAAGGTCCTGATATCGGTTAAGTTTTTCTTGTTGTTTTTCATCAATTCGACTGTCACCTGGTATGGCGACATCAATGATCCACACTTTTTTATTTTCCACAATCGTGAGGTCTGGCGTATTATGTTCCAAAACCTTGTCAGTCTGAATTCGAAAGTCCCAAAGTATTTTGGCATGTTTGTTTTCAACTACTTTCTCAGGTTTATGATCCCACCAGTTCTTTACCACTGGTAGGTGGTAGTTGTGGCACAGGTTCCAATGAAGCATCTGGGCCACGTAGTTGTGCCTCTGTTTGTAGTCCGTCTGTGCGATTTTCTTGCAGCCGCTGAGGATATGATCAATTGTTTCATCAGCTTCCTTGCAAAGTCTGCATTTTGGGTCATCAGCTGATTTTTCAATCTTGGCTTTGATTGCATTTGTTCTAATTGCTTGCTCCTGGGCTGCAAGAATCAAGCCTTCTGTCTCCTTCTTCAGTGTTCCATTAGTGAGCCATAACCAGATCTTCTCCTTATCAACCTTTCCTTCAATCTTGTTGAGGAATTGCCCATGCAAGGCTTTATTGCACCAACTGTCGGCTCTAGTTTGCATTGCAGTTTTCCTATACTGATGCTTGGTCTGCTGCACTTTCAGAAGATTATTATTATTATTATTATTATTATTATTATTATTATTATTATTATTATTATTATTATTATTATTATTATTATTATTATTATTATTATTATTATTATTATTATTATTATTATTATTATTATTATTATTATTATTATATCTACGATTAGATTCACTATTGGAAACTTAATAATTCAAGTCCTAACCATGGACCTAAGAATTCTTAAGGTAGTATCTAAAAATATAGGCAGTTCCAAGTAGAGTTTCCTTTTTGTAAAATTAGAGTGTTCAGTTCTGATAAATTCAATATTTCCAGTTATCAAGGAAGTTCTTCAGATATTGTTCAGAATGCTCCAATCATAGGTGGTATAACAACATATTTTTCCCCATAAGCATTCAACTTCAATTTGCAAGTCCCAATATTTTGTATTTTTTCCCAGTTGTTTTTCTCAAGTCCTAGCATCATCCAGAATAGCAAAATCAATGACCCAGATGTTCTTCTTTTAAATAACTGTTACATCAGGCTTGTCATGAACACGATGCTTCAGTGTTTGAATCTTAACGTCCCATTATCCAACCCTGCTCAACTTGATGTTCCAGTAGTATTTACCACAAGTCAAATCCAAACTTCTGGCAATTTCCAATGAATAATTCTGGCAACTCAGTCATGATGCTTCTTCTGGTCAGATTGTGAAATTTTTGCTGTAGTCACTGATAAAATAATCAATTGTTTCATCCATTTTACTTCAAGGGTGACATTTGCTGTTGTTTATTATATGTTGAATTTTCATCTTTACACAATTAGATGGCGAAGCTTGTCCTCAAGCTGCTAAAATTAAGCCTTCAGTTTCTTTCTTTGATACTCCTGGTCTTAACCAATTCCATATGGATTTTAAATGAGCTTTCCCTTCTATATCTGAATTCCATCAACTTCAACAATTTTGCCTGCCTTTATGACTATTCTTGCATACTTGTTGATGCCAAATTGCATTCAATTTTTTTACTGAAGTTTTTTTTGTGCTTTTAAATAAGGAATCAAGTTTTAGCATTGTTTTTCCAAATTTCAATCATCCATATAAAGCACTCCTATAGGTGAAACAAATGATTTAAAGCTATTTGAAAAAACAAAAGCTGAACTAGATTTCTTATTTAAAATAGAAATTAAAATGCAATTTTTTGCTTCAGTTTTGATCAATTTGTATCTTGTTTAAAATTGTTGTCAGTGGGGCCATTGATAGTATAAATACTAAAGGTGATAATGAGTCATTTTGCAAAATTCCATGTTTGATTTTGACTTCTCCTAACTCTTCCCCATTAGCCATCAATTTCATTTGCCAAAACATCATTGAAGTGTTCATAAACTGCAGAATGTTTCTGCTGATTTCAAAAAAATTCAAGTTATTTCTCAATCCAGCTACAGTATGTGAAACTTTTTATAGTCTATCCAAGTCATAAAAGAAATTTTCTTCTTTTTTGGGAATTCTTTAAAACCATTTTGTCAATCAATAACTGGTCCTTCGTTCCTTCGTTCCTTCGTTCCTTCGTTCCTTCGTTCCTTCGTTCCTTCGTTCCTTCGTTCGTTTGTTCGTTTGTTCCTTCATTCCTTTGTTCCTTTGTTCCTTTGTTCCTTCCTTCGTTCCTTCGTTCCTTCGTTCCTTCGTTCGTTCGTTTGTTCCTTCCTTCTTTCTTTCTCTCTCTCTCTCTTTCTTTCTTCTTTCTTTCTTCTCTTTCTTTCTAGTCTCCCCAAGATGGATATTTTCCCCCCTGTTGACAGTTGGTTTCACTGCCAAAGCTGGTTCTTTGGCAGCACACTTCCCAGATTTAAATGAGAGCTACCAGGAATGACTCAAGATGACCCTTGGAGGACTGTGGACCTAACCTAAGAGGACATAGAAGGTAGCAATTCTCAGTGGGAGCAGTCAAACAATTGAGTCTCCATCTATTTGTTCCAGTTGTCTGCTATTTTAAAAATGCCTGGATTTTAACAGCACATTTTGATTTTTTTTCTCTTTGACTTTACTTTCAAATATTAATTGACTGGTTGAATGCTAAACTAATGTAACCCCCTGATGGATCTTAAAGTGCTTTTTTAATGTTCTTTTTATTGTTTTGTTAGCTGCTCTAAATCACTTCTGCCTCTTCCACATGGAAGATGCAGCAAACTTTGGGTACTAAAAAAGATCTGATTTGATTTACATATGTATCGAACTTTCACTACAGGGACTTTATATTTTATAAATATTTTTTAAAAAACCCTGTTCTTAATTTTTTTATTTTTTGATGAAAATCTGTGATTTTATTTATTTTTGCTAGGAAAACTCTTCTCAATGTTTTTGACGCTAATTTGCTGTGGTGCTTTTCCTGTTTTTGAGAGGAGCTGTTTATAATTGGCTATAAAAATTTATAAAAAATTTATAAAAATAAAAATAAAAATCTAACTATTGAAGTATTTTGGACTATATCAAAATAAAGTCAAAATGCAAGCAATGTATCAAGACAAAGCTTATTGGGAAAGTTGGGGAAACAATACCTTTTAACTTACAAGACCAATTTGAAAATTTGGATAAAAAGCCTGATAAAATAATGATGGTTTTTAATCAACTTGAAGATGGTAACTACTGTAGATGCAAATAAAGTAGTACAACAAGATTTACAGTGAGATGGATTGGAATGTACTGTAACTGAATGGTCAAACAAGTGGCAACTACCAATCTCAAACAACAAATGCTCAGTTTTACACATTGGCAAAAATAATCAAAACACAAAATACAAACTTGATGATCATGACCTTGATGATGATCCTCACTTAGTAAAGGACCTTGGAGTACTCATCTCTAACGATCTAAGTGCCAGAGCCCACTGCAACAACATAGCTAAGAAGGCATTAAGAGTGGTTAACCTAATGTTGCGTAGCTTCTTCTCTGATAACATTGTACTCTTAACCAGAGCATACAAAACATTTACTAGACCGATTCTTGAATACAGCTCATCTGTCTGGAACCCACACTACATATCAGACATTAACACAATTGAGAATGTCCAGAGATACTTCACAAGAAGAGTATTACATTCCTCTGTTCACAACAGAATATCTTACGAAGCCAGACTTGAAATTTTGGGACTTGAAAATTTAGAACTATGTAGCTCACAAAATTATCTGCCACAATGTCCTACCTGTTAACGACTACTTCAGCTTCAACTGCAATAATACACGAGCTCACAATAGATACAAACTTAATGTAAACCGCTCCAAACTTGATTGCAAAAAAATCGACTTCAACAACAGAGTGGTTAATGCCTGGAACACTTTACCTGACTCAGTAGTTTCTTCCCCTAACCCCAAAAACTTCAACCTCGGATTATCTACCATCGACCTCACCCCATTCCTAAGAGGTCGGTAAGGGGCGTGCATAAGCGCACAATCGTGCCTACCGTTCCTGTCCTAATGTACCCATACATTCATACCTCTTTTACTCTTATTCATGCTTGTACTATTACATATATATTCAATCATGTTTTACTGTTTATACTTTGCTTATAATCATATATGCTTGACAAATAAACAAATACAAAAATACAAACTTGCTGATGGCAGACCTGAAAGATGAGGTTGACTTGGAAAATACAAGTGGCTTAGAGGACTCTGAGAAGGGTATGGATTTTAAAGTCTTACATTGATAGAATTGACCAGTGATGGATACAACTCTTTCAAGAAGATTGGGGAATGGATTTATTCTGCCCAGCTGGAAAACAAATATTAAGAGATGTTATGTTACAATTTATAGGAGAGGTTTTTTCGTACAACAAATGCTGTGGAAATATACACAACAGAGGTTTATGACTTTGGGAAATAAAATCCAACTGTTAGGAAAAATCCTGATTAATATCCTAAGGAAAAGCCTTATTATTAAGACTTAATAGACTTAATCAAGGATATACAATAAATAGACTGTTATCAGAGGGTTTTGAAGTTTAATTTAGCTGTTGGTTTTATCTATTAACTATGTTTCTACATAGCAGATAGAAGTCAGATTAAGTGGGTTGGGTAAACAATGTTGTAGAAATTTATAAATTGTGTGCCTGCTTTGCAAATGTGGGAGAGAGAGGAGTTATTATTTTTGAAATATATTTATCAGTATTCAACCGGACGAACAATTTATGTATGTATCTGTTTTCTTTTTTCCTTTTATGCACTCTTTTTTGTAGAGCTATTTAGTTTAGTTTAGTTTTTGTATTTTTTGCTCTTTTTTGAGATTGTTTTGTTTTGAATAAAAAACAACTTTGTTGAAAAAAATGTTCTACAGCAAGTAAACCATTTATTTTGAAATCATTGTAGCTTTGATTAACAATTATGCCCATAAATAGCAATACCACTTAGATTTACATACTATTTCACAGAGCTTTACAACTCTCACTAAGCAAGTTTAGAGTCAGCATATTGCCCCCAACAATCTGGGTCCTCATTTTACCAACCTCGAAAGGATGGAAGCCTGAGTCGGCAAACAGGTAATGGGTTTGTAGTTTCTAGGCTTATTTCCTTCTCCTTCTCCTTCTGAATTATAAATATCTTTCCAGTTGTTAGCCCTTTTTCATTTTCTGGTGGTTCCAAAACCCTATTCATCCAGTTTGCCAACCTCAAGTGTAGATTTGTCAATGATTTTAGGCAGAATTCATGGAACTCATCTGATCTAGGAGCACTCCAAGTTTTGACCTTCACTTATTGCTTTCATGCCATTTCCTCAGTTATCCTAATGTCTTCCACGCTGAGTATTTATATTGCATTTTTACCTTGCTTGATCCATGTTGGATTCCTATTATGACTCCTTGTAGGAGAAGAAGTGGCAGGACCTGGGGGCAGAGTTTAAAGAGGGATCACACTAGAATCTTTACATAACCACAAGCGAACAAAGTCCAGTGTCCCTTGAATTCCATGACCCTTATCTTGACTCCAAACAGATGCTTTTAGTTGAGAAGATTCTTGTGTATAGGCTTGTTAGCAATACACCAGTTTAATTTGACCTTCATGTGTGGACCTAGTTTTTCATGCCTGACACTCTTATTGTTTTCCCACAAACTTTTCTTTATCAGGCTTTTCTGTATGATTGCTAAAGTCCCAGAGCACTTTAGCTTCTCCATTTTCTATTACTTGTCTATTTTGTGGTTCCACTAGTCCTTCCTTGCAGGCAAACAGTATTTCTTGCAGATATTCCAATCCACTTTGTCATGTTACTGGTTTATATCAATCAGATCTTCTTACAGCAGCTAACTAGGTGGTCCACTGTTTCTGCAGCTTTATTATTATTACTATTTATAATAATTGCCTTTTGGAGTGAGTGATTTGTCCATTACAGAAGCTAGGCAGCTTTCAAAAGTAGTATGCCCACTTCTAAGTCTTTTCTTTCTTCACAGAGAGTCTAGATAGTTGTGATTTAATTGAAGTTAGCCTCCAAAGATCAACTCTGATCCACTGCTTTCTACTACTTTAGAAAGTGAATCACCCAGCATATACAACCAATGATGCCTATTTGGAATCCTTTGATAGGCACTAACAGAGCTTAAAGGAAGGTATTTTCCCCATCACAGATTTGAAAGGAATCCACTTTTTGGGCCGAAGTTTGGCTGTAGACTGAAACTGAGGTTACAGATAAATTCCATTTTTTTGTTAGTTTGCATTAAGGGGAAAAAAAGGAGATAAGAAATATGTAGATAAAAGAATTGAGTTCTCCTTCTCTCTCACACTTGGCAAGAAAATTTGGGAAGGAAGCAATCTTCACCTTCTACAAATATGACGCATAGAGGATCAGTCAAAGTTAAGTTTAGCATGGTTTGTGCCAGAGCGTTCCAGAATAGTGCTGAACATCTGATGAAAAATAGTCTATCAGCTGCTATAAGCTGCTATAGACACCTTTTGACTGCCCTTGTTGAAAACATTGGTTAAAATCTTGCTGGTTTGGCCATGTGTCAATACATACCTTTTCCCAAGCACCAGTCATGCCTTGGGATAAGAAGGCATGATTTTACTTGCAGACTGATGATTTTGGCTAAGAAGGCAAAGAAAGCCAGAAGAATCCACAAATCACTTTCCCTGGCTTCCTTATTCAGGCAAAATACTGTAGGACTCAAGAATGAAGGCAATGCAAAGATATCTAGGCACACTTTCCTATCGAAAGAACTGGAGAAAAATTAATCTTATCCCCCCTGCAAGGTTTCTTCTTGGGCATAGGAACCAATCGGTTATGATAAAATCATCAGAGATAATTTATTATTATGAAACTTTCTGAAAGCACTTCCATACAATCATAATCTTTTACCCTTGTATACATTTTTAAACTGCCATATGAGTGGCTTCATAGCTGCCTTTCAAGTTTTTTTTTAGTCCTTCCATTGAGCCCTTGAGAAATAGTGTTTGTTCCAGCTGGCAAATGACTGGCTGTATAAAATTGTAGCTAGTTGATTTCCCACATATTTCTTCATTGTTCATGGTTAAACAAAACAATTTTACCTAGTCTCTGAGCAAGAAAGTGGCAAAATGTTCCTCCAAGCCAGTGGTGGGTTCCTACCGGAGCTGTCCGGTGCGCAGCTGATTGCACAATTTGCGTGCGACCGCTCCGGAGCCGTCTTCGCCGGTTCGTTGCGCGAGTCGCCATCTTTTTGTGAGAATTTTTGGGCGATTTTGCTTCTGCGCATGCGCAGAAGCAAAATTGTGCTGAAATCTTGCGCGCGTGACCCCTCATGAGATTTCGGTGAGATTTTGCTTCTGCACATGCGCAGAAGCAAAATCGCGCGAGGGGGCACACGCACGTAGCGAGCACGCGCACACCCAAAATGTGGAGATGCGCATGCAGCGCACCGGCATCGGTAAGTGAGTAACCCACTCCTGCTCCAAGCAGCCAAGAAGGCTGGGTGAAACACCAAGATACCTTGACTAACAGGAAGAAGGAGAAACCTTGAAGGAAAATAAAATAGAAAAACAGTTTCTATTCTCAAATCTCAGATCTCACATTGCAAAATGATTTCCTTTAGAGCAGCAGTTGAACTGAAAGTTCTTCAGTTCTACTACCATAGCAGCAGGTGAGTTTTTTTATTACTAGTTGAGTAGCAGTTGAGTTCTACTATAAGTAGAGTTCTACTAGAAGTTCAGTTCTACTAGTAAAATTAAACATGATGCCAGGAGCTGTGTGGGGACAAAGGGATATACTAGCACCAATCTTTCACTGCTCCTGGTTTGTGGAAGGCCCTGGGACAGGAATCAGGGACCAGAAGTTTCCTACCCAAATAGATGTAAAATATTATTTATCCTTACAAATATCTAATAAATAATATGTTAAGATTGAAATACCCAAGAATGAGATTCAATAATTTCCTGGAATAAAAAAATAAGGGGTTTCAATAATAGCACCAAAATATATTGATAGAAACTGAATATGAAAAAGTGGTTGGTATTGAAATCTAAGTATGGTCAACCTAGTAAAACAGTGGGAAATCCCTGGGCTGTGGGCTAGACTGGGAAGTTTTAGAAAAACTATCCCTGAAGAAGGCATTGAGAAACCACTTCTTGATTATTATCATGAAAATTACGTATCCATACAGTCACCATTAGACAAGCAGAGCTCGAGGGAATCATTACATTTACTGGATTGGATGATTACTTTATAAATAATTCCAATAAATTCATAAATTTTTGAAATGATTTACTTAACAAAATTGACTTTTCTTTTTTGAGTTGTTGAAGTACAATATATTGGAAAATATTCTAGAATTTTTTGGACATGTTATAAATTTGGAGCAGTGACAGTCTTACTCAATGCATTATCTACATAGAGAGAAATGTTGCAGCAATATTGTGTGGAATGAAGTTGCCTGCTACCACGTTTTCTTGAAATTAAGACCTAGCCTGAAAATAAGACCTAGCCTTTTTTGCACCTAATATAAGCCCTACCCCCTCCAAAGTAAGCCCTACTTAAGTGCCTGTGCAGCTGGCCACCTGCCTATTCCATCTGGTTGCTCGCGGTGCTGCCGACACAAAGTGAGGTGAGGTGGGGAGAGGGTGGAGTGGGGGTGCCGCGGTCATGAGGCGAGGTGGGGGCTGGAGCTGCCCCACACATTCTGCACTGGCTTACCTTACCTCAGGGCCCCCTCAACCAGGCTACCCATGCCCCAACAGGCCCACTTCTGCTTGCTCATGGCTTCAACGGAGCAGGAGGCCAAGTGACACGCTAGTACTGTGGCCATGAGGCCAGGTGGTGGTGGTAGGGAGGATGAGGCGAGGCAGGGTGGAGGAGGTGGAGCTCTCCCCATGTGCACATTGGCTTACCTCAGGGCCCCGCAGCTAGGCCACCCACCTCAACCCTAACTCTCAATGAAATCAAGTTTGACACTCCTGATTTAATGGTACTGATAGATTTAAAGGGAATTATATTTTTACCCCCAGGAAAAATGAGTGGAAAAAAAAGAGCTATTGCATCGAGTTCAAGAAAGGAATCATGGAGGACTCTCGAGGCAAGAATCTTATGGCTTTCTGCAAAGAAAAGAAGTTGGATCTCCGTATGGTCCAAAAATGGCGAGCAGAGTATGATAACCTCAATCAACAGGTGCACAAGGGAAATGCTAAGAAGCGCAAGTGTGGATCAGGTCAGCAACCATTATTTCCTGAACTGGAAAACAATATCTGTGAATGGATTGCTGACAGGAGAGCAAAGACTTTTTGGTTGTGCGCAGGCCTGATATTCAAGCATTTGCCCTTGCAATGGCACCACAGTTAAAAATATCCCCAGAAGAATTCAAAGCATCACAAGACTGGCTGGATGACTTCCTTCAGCATTATGAAGTGACTCTAAGAAGATCAACAACACTGTTCAAGCTGGAAGATACTGAACTTACCAAATGTGCACGTGTGTTCAAGACCTTTGTTGATGGCATCAAATTTTTTTCTAAATACCAACTTTCCAACATGATTGCTATGGATGAAACTGCAGTGTTTATGGGCCAAAGATCTCAAACAACAATTGATCAGAGGGGTGCCTCATCAATCTACATTCCCTCTATTGGTTATAAAAGTGCACATGTTACCTGCATTTTGGCAATTCGTCAGGATGGAAACAAAGCCCTTCCTCTAATCATCACTAAGGGCAAGAAAGATAAGATTGAACGTGTTTCAGGCATTTATGTTCTTGAAACCGAAAAAGCCTGGTGCACACAAGCAATTATACGGAAGTGGGTCGATTTAATGTTGCCACTTGTTGTGCAAGGTGACCAAAGAGGCCTCCTTGTGGGATTCCTGGTTATAAAATTATACCCTTCATTTAAAAACAAACAAACCCGGAACTAGTACTTCTTCTAAAATAAGGTGGTTTCTACATTTTCAGAGAGGACAGGTGACGAACTATTGTGTAAATAGACTGGGAAATTTTATATTCTTGCCATGGTCAATATTTCAACATGCCATTATGTATAGATAGCTTCAAAAACAAAAAATATATGAAAAGAAAAAAATAGATAAAAGATGTAATGGGGTTATGTCAATAAGTCCTATAAAGTACTAATAAGTCCTAGAGTTTAAATTAACAGATCATTATCTTGGCCAGATCAAACAGTGCTAAATAATGTTAAACCAGTAATCATCCTAATGGTGACTAATATTTCAAAATAATATTACCCAGATTACCCATTTAGCCAGAATTTACTTAATTTACAAAAAAAGAAAAAAAAAGATTTTGCATACTACTTCTGCTGCGTTTATCAGCACAACTCAGATGGATTTTTATGTGTAAATTCCAACACCACACAAATGTCGTGAATGATGTGTCCACATTTATGACAATGATTTGACCTATGAATAATTTGGCTGATACACAATTCTTTCCTGTGTCTTGCAGACTTAAATATTGACCCAGAGAGGTCAAATTTAGTGCCATATTCAGATAGCATGAACATAAAACAATAATTCTCATTGACTGCTATCTAGCTTCAAATTTCTCATTTCACAGTGCATATTAGAAAATATACTCAATCAGATTCATGAACTTATGAACCCCCATTATATCAACTCACTAAAGTCTATCTTAATTGAGTGGGCAATTATCTACTATCACAAAAGCATTTACTTTTCCATCCAATGATTCCTGTCAACACAAAATGTTTAGAATATTGTACAGTTTTTTGCATCTCTTGGTTACCATCTAATGCTTGTCTGATTTTTTTGCAGTTCAAATCTGTTAGTCTCATAGTCTATCAGCTATGCAACCACCTATTGAAGTTGTTTTGAACTTGAACATTGGAAGTCATTAGTGGATTTGTTGGAGTATTTAAATTATGCCTCTTTATCTATTTTCTCCCACCCATGTTTCTTTGTAACATGTGTCTAAAAAACTATCATAACACATAAAAAAAAACCCCAGCAACTATTTGGAAAGAACCTGACAAAAACCAAGTGCCAGCTTTCTTTTCAGGACCTGCAGAATTTATCTAAATGGCTGAAGATACTCTATAGAATTTCCATTATTTTCTCCCATGGTATAAAGGGATGTAGCCCTGAATCTGCTTAATAAATTTGAATAGAAAATGCGAAGACTTGCTAGTTGTTTTTGCTGGACCAGGGATGCAGAAGTGGGGAACAGAGAATGGAAATGGAGTTAATAGTAGTGTAAGCAGGGGAAGATATAATGGCAGGCATCAATCTTGTGGTTATAAGAGGAAAAAAAAGGCAGGAGGTAGGTTGGCATCTATTCCTTTCTAACTAAACCTAGAGCCGAGGTGGCGCAGTGGTTAGAGTGCAGCACTGCAGGCTACTTCAGCTGACTGCTAGCTGCAGTTCGGCAGTTCAAATCTCACCGGTTCAAGGTTGACTCATCCTTCCATCCTTCCGAGGTGGGTAAAATGAGCACCCAGATTGGTGGGGGCAATATGCTGACTCTGTAAACCACTTAGAGAGGGCTGTAAAAGCACTATGAAGTGGTATATAAGTCTAAGTGCTATTGCTATTGCTAAATATAACTAAGGAAGTCAAAATGATAGGAAAAGTAGACCATCCAAAGTAAATGCCCTATTTTTAATACAGGTCAGTTGCTGGTATGATATACTGCAGATTATTCAAGATTTCATCCTAAATGAAAGCCCTGATATGCATGTATTAAGGACACTTGACTGAGAGAGATAGGGGGAATTAATCTGTATGCAGCAGGCCAGAGCTGGAAATTGGGGAAGTAGTATCCTGCTAACCCTTGCCAGTTTTGAGTGGTTTCAGGATAGGGATGTTGCCATATCCACCTTCTTGTACAATAATAATTGTACAATGATTTTTTTCCTGAGCTAATTAGAGTAATCTGTGACATGGCAGCAGATTATCCTAGATTTCATGGATAATTTTAATTTTCATACTGAAATAGCTGATTAGGAGTGGCTCAGAATGTTATACCTGCCATGATTGTATGGGCTGATCCCAACTGCTAACTATCCCCACACACACAATCAGGCAAACAATAGATTTTTTTATTCTGTTCTCTTGGTGCCAGAGATTATTGAATAGTGGAGAAGCTTTTTGTAACTCACTGTCATGGACTCTCTCAGATCTGTTTTACTGACAGCTGCTACAAATCTCTGCATGGATGGAGGGGAAGTTAAAATGATCTGTCCCAGGAATGTGGTGGATCTGGATGGTTTTCTGAAAGCACTTGAGAAAATTCCTGCCTCACTTGTCAGCAGTGCTGTTGAAGCCTGATCAGGGCTGATCAATGGAACCTGCATGGTTTGTTACTATTGTCCCAAGTATCTTCTTTGCTTTTGGGAGCACAATTGGTTTACCATACACCAGGCTAGGAGAGTTGCAGTTTGGAGACACTGTATTGTAATGATTCCAACCTTTCTTTGTGAGATATGTCCAGAAGATGGTGCTGGGAGATTATTGCTTGAATGTCGCTGTCCCACAGAGTATCTGTCCTCTATGATTTTTACAATCTTCATAGAAATACTTGTAGAGCTTTGGAGTTCTACTCCACCACACCATTTAATTCTTAGAAAGCAACCAATATCTTGTTAACTTGTTTTGATTATGGTATGAATGAGAGAAATTAACCTGAAATACAATCCAGACTAAATGGAAGTAGTGTTCGTAAGAAGAAAAGTGGATTTGCAGTTTGGGTTAAAGCTTGTATGGAATAAGGCTGCACTCATTCAGGAAGATAGTTTTACAATATGCGAGTACTAACTCTCAGTGGATTTTGCAGATGACAACTATGAAAAGAAATGTGCTTGCACAATTACAGCTAGGGCACCAACCATGGCTTCCCTAAGCCAGCCAGAGTTGATAATGGTTATTTGTATCTTCATTATAGCCTATCTTGATTATTGCAACATGCAGCTTTAAAAAAAAAAGCCTGGAAATTGTTATTGGTATAATGCTGCTAACCAGTTCGTGGTACAGGCATTATGCAATGCTTCTACCGAAAGATCTGCATAGGCTGCCAGTTGCCTATCAGACAAATTTAAAGTATGAATCTTTACAGACTACAGGTTACGCCCTATTATCTGAGGGGACTGCCACTCCAGCCAATAATGTGCCAAGTTATTAGATTGAGAAGGCTAATATGGGTCTTCACCTTTATGATACCCAGGCTGTGTAGAGGACTCTCAGTTCCCAGGTTTTCTGAACATGCATCCCTTTTACCAAGCTTTTCACTGTTGATTTTAATTATACTGATTTTAATTTTAAACTTAGTTTTAATTATAATTTTACTTTATATTCTCTTCTGTAAGCTACTTTGAGTGTTTATATAAGCAAAAATAAGAGGGTCCTGTCATTAATATTATCTTCAACATCCAGTGACTTCTAGTGGATCATCAAACAAATTAATGCAGAATATGTGTTTGAGGAATAAGTGACAAGGGTCAGATTATCACATTTTGGCAACATTATGTGAAGACCTAATTATCTGGAAGAGTCTATAGTGCTTGGAACATTGGAAGGAAAAAGAAGAAGATGAGCATGAACAAAATGAATGGATTCAATTACCATCAAACCAGTGGAGAATCTGAAGGACCAAGTTGCAGACAGATTGTCTCGGAGAAAATTCATTTATTTGGTCACTAAGAGTCAACCTGGATTTGATGGAACATATGCAAATGCATACCAATGAGCAGTAACCCACAGTAAGTCCAGGAGAGATTTAAGTCTGTGCAGATAAACATATCTATTAAAGTAAACATTTCAATTAGATTAATGTCACTGATATATTTGAGCATTAAAATGCTTAACATTGCCAGTATGATTATTAGACTTCCAATTTTAATTTGAGATGTGGTGGGTGACAAGATACATCAATCTGTATATGCAACACAAAATTCTATTTGTCAGGAATCATTTGTCAAGAAGGGACTTTCCCTGACTCAGTATGTGATAACTTTATGAAGGGATTCAGTGATTTCTTACTGGGCTTCTCCCTCTCTTCTTCCCTGGTGAAAAATTCTGAAAAAGTCACATGTATCACTGTCATGTGTTACTCATCAAGTTTCTTCCTTGGCTTTTTAAAGACTGGACTTGCAACTGTATAGTCTAATAAAATAATTGAATGTATTACTCTGATTTCTCTAATATTATTTCACTAAAAGTTAACAAAACTGTCCTACTGAGATTACATTTTGGAATTTAATCAGAAGTCTAAGTTTTGTGATTTTTATTTTTCTCTAAAAGAAGAGATGTTGAAAAGAATATACATGAAAGATATCTTGGGTCTATATCCAGCCATTATCAAGATAATTGTCCAAAAACGGAATAGAACATAATAAAGTTTGGTGAAATGAGAGAAACAGGCAAAAGAAAGTTAATCAGGCTGGATTCACATAGGGCTGACCACCTATTGCAAGATAATTAGCAGCCATTCTTTAAACAATTAAGAGATGCAGTGAGCCCATCTTTCAGTAAAGGGACAGATTTCCTCTCTATTACATTAGGAGAATGTGAGAGGAAGTACCAGAATTATCCTACCCTAATTTGCCTAGATTCATATTCTTCATTTGAAAGTACTAGCCCAAATTCTTATGTTGTGATTTTCTTCTTACCCAATCTTACTCATCAGCGATCTGAGAGAGATTCTTGACCTTACTGCTTCAAGTACAAGGCTGCCACCGGAGAAGCTTGAGACTTTGGAAAAAGCAATTGGGCAGCTGCCCCCTTCTTGACCTCACTCCCTCTTGGTCACATGGCACAGATCACCGTTGCTATTAAGTGGCTTGGAGGAATTCCAGATGCCAAGCTCTGCGTGCTTTTCCTTCTTGCTTGTTCTAGGCACGCTCCTTAGCATATCTACCCTGCTAAGATTATGGGGAAATAATACTGATGTTCATATGTTTATTTATCTGATTTTTAT
Source organism: Diadophis punctatus similis (assembly GCA_023053685.1). Lineage (NCBI taxonomy): Eukaryota > Metazoa > Chordata > Lepidosauria > Squamata > Dipsadidae > Diadophis > Diadophis punctatus. The sequence continues at coordinate 36,083,854 of JALIGW010000003.1, read as the reverse complement.
CCCACTGAAATCATAAAATTCTTGGTGGTTTACAATGTCACAATCAAAACAACAGCGACAGAATTAGAACAACATATAATGGAAAATAAAAAACCCAAACACTATAAATTAGGTAGCCCAAAGTACACCCCCCACATTTTTATTTCTAATTCTCATGCTAGATTATCATAGTCTACATTTGATTTTTAAAATGTCATTTTTAAAAAATAGGATTGTTTATTTTGAAGGGCAGAGTTTCATTGTTGCGAAGCTGTATTTAGATTTATTATTAGAGTTGGAAGGGACCTTGTAGGTCATCCAGTCCAACCCCCTGCCCAAGCAGGAGTCCCTACACCATTTGAGACAGATGGCAGTCCAGTCTCCCCTTGAAGGTCGCAAGTGTTGGGGCTCTCACAACCTCCGCTGGCAAGCTGTTCCACTGGTTGATCGCTCTCACCGTCAGAAAGTTTCTCCTCACTTCCAGGTTGAATCTCTCCTTGGTCAGCTTCCATCCGTTATTCCTTGTTTGGCTTTCTGGTGCCATAGAGAACAGCCTGACCCCCTCCTCTCTGTGGCAGCCCCTCAAGTATTGGAACACTGCTATCATGTCACCCCTGGTCCTTCTCTTCGCCAGACTGGCCAAGCTCAGTTCCTGCAACCGCTCTTCGTATGTTTTATTTTCCAGACCCTTTATCATCCTGGTTGCTCTCTTCTGCACTTTCTCTAGGGTTTCAATGTCTTTTTTGTAGTGTGGTGACCAAAACTGGATGCAGTACTCTAGGTGTGGTCTGACCAAGGCTTTATAGAGTGGTACCAGTACCTCTCTGGTCCTTGATTGTATCCCTCTATTTATGCAGCTCAGGACTGCGTTGGCCTTTTTGGCTGCTGCTGCACACTGCTGGCTCATATTTAGTTGGCTGTCTACCAAGACTCCAAGATCCCTCTCGCAATCGCTGCTATTGAGTGTGGTTTCACCCAGTTTGTATGTGTATTTTTGATTCTTCTTACCTAGGTGTAGAATTTTACTTTTCTCCGTGTTAAATTTCATTTTATTTGTTTGGGCCCAGTGTTCGAGTCTGTCAAGGTCCCTCTGGATTTTGAGTCTGTCCTCTGGGGTGTTTGCTACTCCCGCCAGCTTGGTATCGTCTGCAAATTTGGTTAGTTCGCCTGCTATTCCCTCATCTAGGTCATTTATGAAGATATTAAAGAGTACTGGGCCTAGGACGGAACCTTGTGGTACGCCACTGCTTACTTCTCTCCATGTGGACTTAGAGCCATTGAGGACTACTCGTTGGGTACGGTTGGTCAGACAGTTGTTAATCCATCTGGTTGTGTAGCTGTCTATCCCGCTTTTTTCTAGCTTATGAAGAAGTAGGTTCTGGTCTACTTTGTCAAATGCTTTGCTGAAGTCCAGGTATATGATGTCTACTGCATTTCGCTGGTCTACTAATTTGGTCACAGTGTTGAAAAATGAAATGAGGTTGGTTTGGCATGACTTGTTCTTAACAAATCCGTGTTGGCTGTTGGTTATTACTTGGTTTGTTTCTAGATGATGTGAGATCTGGTTTTTAATTATTTTTTCCAGTATTTTCCCAGGTATTGATGTTAGGCTGATTGGTCTGTAGTTTCCTGGGTCTGTTTTTTTACCTTTTTTGTAGATGGGGACCACATCAGCTCTTTTCCAGTCCTCGGGGAGTTCCCCTGTGTTCCAGGATTTGTGGAAGATGTGGTACAGTGGTTCTGAAATGACTTCTGCTAGTTCTTTTAGGACTCTGGGGTGTAATCCGTCAGGTCCTGGTGCTTTGTATTCATTAAGTTCAGATAGGTGATCTCTTACTGTATTTTTGCTTAGGTTGAGTCTTGCTTCGAATCTGTTTTTTATATTTGTGTTGCTGGGTAGTTGAGCTGCAGTTTCCTTTTGTGTGAAGACTGATGCGAAGAATGTGTTCAGTAGCTCTGCTTTGTCTGTGTTGTCCGTTACTTCTTTGCCGTCTTCTCTCCTTAGTGGACCAACTGTTTCTTTGATTTTTTTCTTGTTGTTTATGTGTTGGAAGAAGCTTTTTTTGTTGTCTTTGACTTTTGTTGCGAGTCTTTGTTCATTCTGGGCCTTTGCTGTCCTGATTTTTTCTTTACAGATTCTGGCTGTGTGTTGGTACTCTGCCTTGGTTATGTGCCCATCTTTCCATTTTTTGTATTTATCTTTTTTTTCATTCAGTTTATCGGTGAGGTCTTTGTTTAGCCATGCTGGTTTCCTTTTGGATTTCTTGTTTTTCTTCCTCATCGGTATTGTGGTGTTCTGGGCTTTTGTTGTATGTTATGGAGTAGATATCATACATTTTAGGTGCCACAGTATTTAAAGTTTATATGTATATTCATTTGTTAAACTAAGTTACCTCTCAAATTTTCACACAAATAAGGTCTGGAACTAGTAGCCAATTAGTAGCATGAGGGAAACAAGTTCATGGACCAGTTTGGTCTGGTTGGTTAAAACACTAGGCTAGAAGCCAGGAGACTGTGAGTTCTAGTTCCACCTTAGGCATGAAAGCTGGCTGTTGACTTTGGGTCAGTGGCTCTCTTTCAGCCCAACTCACTTCACAGGATTGTTGTGAGAAAAAATAGGAGGAGGAAGGAGTATTGTGTGTGTTCACTGCCTTAAGTGAAAAAAATTAGGTGGGATATAAATAAATAAATAAATATTCAGAGAAGTTTTCATATATTCCACATTACAGACTCAGCATGTAATTTGATTTTATAACTAAGCCTGATTGAGGCCTGCCGCTCTAGGAAAGTAGGCTCTCAGATTCTGATTTATTGTAATAAAGGCAGAGTTCAATTCTGCAGGTTGCTTCTGCAAAAGTCCAAAAGATCACAAGATGGCAGTAAAGAGTATCCTCTTTTGGATTTTTGCTGCTTTGATTTTGTTGCGGTGTTCTAGAAGAATAGTTTCCAAGGAGAGGACATTTTGCAGTTAATCTTTGTTGATTATGCATTTTTTTAGTAGGAAGAAAAAGTACAGCCAATAGCCAATAAACATGGATGTATAAGCAATGGACTACAAGATTTGCAATTGCAAATATTTCCACGGAAAAAACAAATTTTGCATATGTAAAGTCCGAGAGATGCATCAGAAAGCAAAGTTTCTACAAACAGAAATGTTAATAATTATGTACATCTGGAGAAATAGAAGACCGAGAACACCATAGTAGTAACCAACAGGGGGAGATATGATGAAAGGGTGCAACTGACTTGTTGCAGGGAAAGAAGGCTGGCATCTCTTATATTCAAGTTTCAGCAGATGAATAGCTGATAAAATATCAATTATTCAGAGTTTAACGCTGAATGAAAGGATTGACTTATAAGAATCATGGTGATCTGGCTGACCAAAGAAAAAGAAGATTTTTCTGCATTGCAGGACTATCTGTAACAGAGCAGGCTAGGATTGGACAATAGCAAGGTAGACAGAGGTTGTGAATTGCAAGAACTACATCTTGCTGAGCAGATACTAAATCTATGGATACTACATCTAATGTCTGCAACATCTGACTGCCTGCTACAACATTTAATGGCTGAGACTATATGGAAATATTGTTAGTATACCTAACAATTAGCAAATGAGATGATTGAAGTTATAACTTGGATTAATGCAGTGGTGAAATCCAATTTTTTTTACTACCGGCTTGGTGGGCGTGGTGTGGCTTGGTGGGCGTGGTGTGGCTTGGTGGGCGTGGCAGGGGAAGGATATTACAAAATCTCCATTCCCACCCCACTCCAAGGGGAAGGATACTGCAAAATCCCCATTCCCACCCCACTCTGGGGCCAGCCAGAGGTGGTATTTGCCAGTTCTCTGAACTACTCAAAATTTCCTCAACCGGTTCTGCAGAACCTGTCAGAACCTGCTGGATTTCACCCCTGGATTAATGTTATTAATTATGCTAAGTTTCTTCTTCTGGAGGAATATCTCAGTCAGGAATATCTTTGGTTTAATACCCTCCATAATGACCACAAAATGGTCCAAACTAGTAACTGGTACTGTTCAACAAACAAAACCCATCTGCATTGAATATAGCTGGTGAAATGGTTCATGCTGTTTTAGCAGGGTTACAAAACTTTGACTGCAACAATCTCAGCAATTATAGGAGATTTTAACTATTTTTTTTCCTGTTATTATCTAGTGGCCATTGGGAGTTTTGTAGATGGTATTTAGTAGACTGATATTTGGTAATGTGATTGGAATTAGAATATTAACTCTTACATTTTATTCTCTGTGCTCTTACAGTCAGAAGATGGAGTCATTGTAATGTTGCCATTGACTTAGGTTAGGTGAGAATGGGGGGAAAAGTTTTCTATGAAATGGCTTGCTATGTTTAGTTGGCTATTTGAACTTTGTTTCTTTGGAGTTACTGACTTTGAGTGACTTTGGAAAATAAAATTTTGGAGTATATCTAAAAAAGCTAAAGTCTCTTTGCTGATTGATCAACTAAGTTCACATATTTCAGGGGTGAAATCCAGCAGGTTCTGGAGAACCAGTAGTGGAAATTTTGAGCAGTTTGGAGAACTGGGAAATACCACCTCTGGCTGTCCCAGAGTGGGGTGAGAATGGGGATTTTGCAGTATCCTTCCCCTGCCACGCCCACCAAGCCACGCCCACCAAGCCATGCCCACAGAACCGGTAGTAAAAAATTTTTGGATTTCACCACTGATATAAAGACATACTTTGGCTCATGCTCCTGTGCCCGGCTGATACAGTATAGCCTATTGTATATTTGTTGCAAAGGCATATTTGAACTTGCTCTATTTGCTGCAGACCCTCTGCTCCTTTAGCACTTCAAGGTTAAAAAAAAGGAATTGCTTTACTGAGGCAGTGTGCTGTGCATGCATGGCTTATGATTACCATTTTGTTCTCTGTGCTACTGACAGTATAAATGTGATTTACATTTGGGATGTAAATGCTAGGAGCCAGGTAGAAAGGGATTTTTTTGTGCATTTCCCAGGAAGGAGCTTCCCTACTGGCCTGCCAGACAACCTGCCTCCAAGCCTACCTGCCTGCTTATCTTTTTTGGGGGGGACGGGGGGCAATCAGCCTGTGGCTGAGCTCATCTCCTCCCCCCTCAAAAAGTCAATCTGCAGGGAAGTCTGGCGCAGAAGGAAACAACGGTCCTATTTCTAACTGTCTGCAAAATTAGAATTAGACATACACAAATTAGGTTAAAAAGAGTATGAGGGAGATTAAGGCATTTTTTCCCCCAGAGGGAACCAGTTGAGTAATCGCTCTTCCTATTATTTTCAGTTAACATATTACTAGACTAAAAGAAGTACTTTTGTATCTGAATTCAAGGCAGGTAGCATAGGAAGAAGATGAATCAAATACCTCCATAAGAGGAGAGCTTAAAAAAAAATTTCTCTGCCATTTTTTCTGCAAACCGGCTCTCTGTTCGTGCTCAGCACAAACTTTATTCTTGTGATTCTGGAGCAAACGTTTTTCTATATTTCCATTGTTTGGAAATATACTCAACATGTTTCAAGTTTAGTTTGAGGAAACATGGGACACTTAAACTGGAGGTAGAAGTTTGTTCTATAAAAATATAGTCCTTTCAAAAACAGATTGATAGAATGAATATTCTGAGTGAGGTATTTTGTGTCAAACACTTTTTTTTTGCACACCATTAATACATATTTTTATCAGCTTCCAGCAACAATAGTCTATGCTACAATGATGTAGATACAAGTGCTAATACATCTCCATATTTTCTTTGGCAATAAATTATTAGCAACATCAGCTACAATATCAAGAGAATACCTGCTCCCCTTTGTTCTTCAGCCATTCTAATAATTATGGATTGAGGATGGCTTCATATTTCTGTACTCTAACCATCCCCAAGTATAGAAGAGTCTTTTCCCTAGCCTGTTTTAATGTTTTGCCCTCAGCACTACTCGACGGGCGATTCAAGAGGCTCCTGATTAGTGAGCGACTATGCCCCTGTGATAGGGCTGAGGTTGAAACTGTGGAGCATGTCTTATCATACTGCCCTATGGATAACACAGCCAGAATTAAATTATTGTCTCTTCTTGGAACTGATCCATCTGGTTCTAAGGCTAGTAATTTGGCCTTATTAGGGGATGACTCCTCCTATATTACTTCTCAGGTTTCAAAATTTTTCTTAAGAGCTGTAACTATTAGAGGAGAACGTTGTAATTCTCTTTAGCCAAGGCTTCTGGTGTTAATTGTTTGTGATTGTATTGTTTTCTTTTTCTTTTTTTTTGTTGCACTTGTATTTTGGTCTGTGACTGTAAAATAAAATTATTATAAAATAAAAACTATAATATCAAGAGAACATATACCTTACCTTCCAATATATCATAGATTGTCAGCAATATTTATTGGCCAAACAAACAAAAGAACAAATGGGCATATATGTGAAATCTAAAGTGGTATAATCCAGAAATCGATTAGAAAACTCTGGTTTCCCAGAGTTGTCACTTATCTTAAGAGGAAAGGGGATTTACTGAATTATCAATAAATGAATCAAATGTATTAATATATTATTTAATATTTAATATATGTATTAAAATAAAGGCACTATTAAGATCAATTTCATCAAGAAATACCTGAGCTAGTATTCACCAAGAGGTATAACTCTATTTCTCATCATTTAAGGAGAAATTATAGGGTCAACCCAAGAATGGTTGCCACAAATAACTTCAACTTTATTAATGTCATAAACTATAGATACCTTTGTTTCTCATCTTTCTATTCATCATATCACTCTTTCTAAAGAACTGTACTTGCATATAAAACTCCATTCTAAGAGCTGGATTAAATGCATATTAAATTTAGTAGTATTTTAGATCAGTGGTGGGATTCAATTTTTTTTACAACCGGTTCTGTGGGCGTGGTTTGGTGGGCGTGGTGTGGTTTGGTGGGCATGGCTTAGTGGATGTGGCAGGGGAAGGATACTGTAAAATCTCCATTCCCACCCCATTCCAGGGGAAGGTTACTGCAAAATCCCCATTTCCTCCCGATCAGATGGGACTCGGGAGGCAGAGAATAAATGGGGGCAGGGCCAGTCAGAGGTGGTATTTACTGGTTCTCCGAACTACTCAAAATTTCCGCTACTGGTTGTCCAGAACTGGTCAGAACCTGCTGAATCCCACCTCTGTTTAAGATGCCACAAGACACTTGCTTTTGCTGCAACAAATAATCACTAGAGGCTGTCCCTATATAAACAGAAATAGCAAAGAGTTTATTAAAGGTTTTTATATCAAAGGTCACTCTAGTCTAAGTACAATTTGCCATTGAATTGTACAACTGAAGATCTACATGTCTACAAATCCCAGCGTACTAGTCTTAGAAATAATCTCCCTCTTTCTTTTGCAACACATACTGAAAAGCGTGCATAAGTGCACAATCGTGCCTACCGTTCCTGTCCTAATGTACCCATATATTCATACCTCTTTTACTCTTATTCATGCTTGCAATATTACATATATATTCAATCATGTTTTACTGTTTATATTTTGCTTATAATCATATATGCTTGACAAATAAACAAATACAAATACAAATAAGAAGAAACTAATCAGAAATGGGGCACTTTCTGGTACTGCTAGCTAAACGTAACAGATGTTTAGTTAAGGGCCAAATTATATATTTAATTAGCTGCATATTGCTAGTTTTGTGTGACACATAAAGTGAGACTCCGTGATAGAAATAGTACCTTAGTTTAAATGTTTTAGACAAATAACTTATTAATAATTAATCCGTGGTTATTAATACTAATCGGTACGAGCTGGCTAATGAGTTTTTTATATTCAAGAATTATTTAACAAGAAATTTGGACTAAAATAATTGCGGCACATAGATGGATAGGATGTTGTCCCAATCGAGTGGATGTCGTCCGATGCCTTGCTAGTATGTTTTCCATAATCATAAACCTGGGAATCTTATCATCATATTTTACTTCCCTGGAGCAATAACAATCAATTGTTTATATGCTATCAAATCATTTTCAATTCGTAGCTACTACATAGGGATAGACGGTCATGAGGAAAATCTACCTAATTCAGTTTTTCAGATATTTCAATGGTGCACTCATGGCCACTAAAACTGAGTCCATCTATCTTTTTATTTATTTTATTTTATTTATTTAGTTAGTTTGTCTAACAACAACAACAACAACAATAACAGAGTTGGAAGGGACCTTGGAGGTCTTCTAGTCCAACCCCCTGCTTAGGCAGGAAACCCTACACTACTTCAGACAAATGGTTATCCAACATCTTCTTAAAAACTTCCAGTGTTGGAGCATTCACAACTTCTGGAGGAAAGCTGTTCCACTGATTAATTGTTCTAACTGTCAGGAAATTTCCCCTTAGTTCTAAGTTGCTTCTCTCCTTGTTTAGTTTCCATCCATTGCTTCTTGTTCTACCCTCAGGTGCTTTGGAGAATAGTTTGACTCCCTCTTCTTTGTGGCAACCCCTGAGATATTGGAACACTGCTATCATGTCTCCCCTGGTCCTTCTTTTAATTAAGCTAGACATACCCAGTTGCTGCAACCGTTCTTTATATGTTTTAGCCTCCAGTCCCCTAATCATCTTTGTTGCTCTTCTCTGCACTCTTTCCAGAGTCTCAACATCCTTTCTACATTGTGGCGACCAAAACTGAATGCAGTATTCCAAGTGTGGCCTTACCAAGGCATTATAAAGTGGTATTATTACTTCACGTAATCTTGATTCTATCCCTCTGTTAATGCAGCCTAGAATTGTGTTGGCTTTTTTTGGCAGCGCTGCGCACTGCTGGCTCATATTTAAATGGTTGTCCACGGGGACTCCAAGATCCCTCTCACAGTTACTACTGTTGAGCAAGGTACCACATATACTGTACCTGTGCATTTTCTTTTTCTTGTCTAAATGTAGAACCTTACTTTTTTCACCATTGAATTTCATTTTGTTAGATAGCACCCAATGTTCAAGTCTGTCAAGATCCTTCTGTATCTTGAGCCTATCTTCTGGAGAGTTGGCTATTCCTGCCAGTTTGGTGCCAACACAGGAAATGGGTACGAATAAATTGGGACAGTAGGACAGGGGCGTTAGGCACACTGGTGCGCTTATGTATATCTTTATTTTATTTTATTTATTTATTTTGTCAAACACGTATTAGATAACATATATAGGTATAAACATGATTTGAATACATGAAGTGAATACGAAGAAAAATAAAAGGATATATTAGGACAGGGACGGTAGGCATTCTAGTGCACTTATGCACGCCCCTTACAGACCTCTTAGGAATGGGGTGAGGTCAACAGTAGACAGTCTAAGGTTAAAATTTTGGGGGTTGGGGGATGAAACCACAGAGTCAGGTAGTGTATTCCAGGCATTGACCACTCTGTTGCTGAAGTCGTATTTTCTGCAATCGCGTTTGGAGCTGTTCACTTTAAGTTTGTATCTATTGTGTGCTCGTGTATTGTTGTGGTTGAAGCTGAAGTAGTCATTGACAGGTAGGACATTGTAGCAGATAATTTTATGAACTACGCTTAGGTCATACCGAAGGTGGCGTAGTTCTAAGTTGTCTAAGCCCAGAATTTCAAGTCTGGTGGCATAAGGTATTCTGTTGCAAGTAGAGGAGTGGAGGATCTTGCTGCTGGTCATCCTCTACTTCTCTTTCCTTTCAATTTCTCCAGCATTAAAGCCTTTTCTAGGGAGCTGGGCCTCCATATAATGGGTTCAAAGTAGGACATTTGTGCCTTGAGTGAGAATTCTGGACAGATTTTTTTTTTGAGGATCCATTTTTTTCCTTGCCTGTCTGCAGTATTCTCAGGAGTCTTCTCCAACACCAAAGTCCAAACCTGTCAGTACTCTTCCTCTCCTGCTAACATGTAAGCTAATGACTTATAACCTGAGTATTACCGAGTAACCTTCCTGTTGCTTCTATAACTGCAAAGGGCTCATGTTGTAATTTTAAGATTGCCTGTGCCAACATGTGATTTACCCCAAGGTGATCCAGAAGAAATCTCATTTTTTGTGAATGCGAAGAGTTTTTATGTAGTTGTCCATGTGCTGTTTATATAAGATGAAATGTTTGTACCTGCCTCGGGGTTTTGCCTAATGAACTGAGTCATAAGGCAGGTAAGTCAAAAATCAGCTTGTGCTGTGCCAGCTATAAAGATTTGCAGGCAGGGAAGATGAGAGGAAATGATTAATGATCGTCATTGGCACATATCTAACAGCAGTAGTGGGTTCTAAAACCCGTTGCTACTGGTTTGCGTGTGATGCTTCTGTGTGTATGCGCAGAAGCGTCCCAGGTTGATGAATAGTAATATAAATTAGGTGTAACATAGGAGAATACTTTAAGAACAATTGTATAATAATGTATAACTGTGTTTATTGATATAATGTAAGGTATATGTATTTACATATGTATGGTAATGGTGGAGAAAAAAAATTAAAAATTTCAAAAAAACAAAACCCTTTGCCAAAGCAAAGTACAGTAGTTGTCTCAGATGTCAGCTAATATTAGGGTTAGAGTCAGCTAATATTAGGATTCTTATAATATTAAACTGAGTCAAGTATAAGCACAACTGCATTACTGTACCATAAATGTTGAGCTTCTTTTACAAACTCCTCTGTAAAATTGTTAAGAAACCACAGCAAACTAAATGGGTGTTCTCTTCTTTACTTATGCTGCACTTTATTTAAGCATGAAATAATATAAGCTTCACTTGTGAATATACGTACTTCTAAGATAAAATCTCCTTTGGGTCATGCTCAATTCTTGGCAGTTTCAGAAATACATACAGGTTTTTTTCTGGCATTAATACAGAAAGGGTTTGCCATTGCCTTCTTCTGGAATGCTTTTTCTGCTTCACATTCTACCTTACAGTTCTGGGATTTCAAGATGATTCCTAAGTGTTAGATAGAACCTGATTCTGCTTAGCTTTTCAAGATCAGCCAAGATTAGTTAGGCTCTGCAACTTATCTGGATAATATGTCTCTAGCTTGGGTTGTGCCATTTTTTTTTTGCTTCTGTGCATGTTTTAGGAAAAATATACTTGATATTATAATGCACTTTAGACCTTATTATAGATACTGACTCAAGATGTTCTCCATCTGAAGAAGTGTCCAATCTATATTGAGAATAAAGATAAAAGAACCAAATGAAGTGAAAGTAGGATCATGAAGCGACCATGAGCATGAAGATAATCACCATCAGCAAATAGTATACAGACAACAGACAAAATTGCTGATAAGTCCTTCCTGTTAATGTGAGATTCATCTTGTCTCTGGGCAAGCTATACTCATATTTTTAAAATTCAGATCTATTCAATGAAATTAGCATATGAGCATATACACATTCCATGTAAGTATGCATCTTTTATGCTTTCTTTTTCCAAAACAATGAAGTATAAACAACCCCTAATAGAAATAGAGGCAACATTGCCAATAATGAGGATTGAAATATATTTTCTGCTGCCTCATGTAAAGTGACAAATAGTGCCAATTCTAACTACTTTCCATTGGTAGTTCTTATTTTTTTAAGGAAACGAACAGTGTGTTTGGTCCAAAGTTTTGTTTTCTTTCATTCAATTGTGTCTGACTCTTGGAAACTGCCCTGCAGTTTTCTTGGCAAGGTTTTCAGAAGTGGTTTGCCACTGTCTGCTTCCTAAAGCTGAGAGAAAATGACTAGCCCAAGGTCACCCACATGGCCTTGTACCTAAGGCAGGAACTAGAACTTATAGTCTCCTGCAGTGGTGGATTGCTCCCAGTTCGGACTGGTTCTAAGAACCGATAGCGCTGGTGGTGGGAGGCTCCATTCACCCGCCCAGGACGCTTCTGCGCATGTGCAGAAGCTTCTGCGTATGCGCAAAAGTGTTGCGCGCGTGAGCGCGAACAGATACTAAAGAGTATTAGAACCCACAACTGGTCTCCCAGTTTCTAACCTGATGCCTTGACCACTACACTAAACTGTCTCTCTGCAGTAGGCCCAAACTAGGTACATGCATAATATGACTGAAAGATTTGTAAATTTCTCTCAAGACTGTATAAACCTTACCTTACCTTACCCTACAAAATTGAGATTACATTCAAACAGTTGAAGACTGTGCATATGGCATACAGTACATGAAAAATATAAGAACAATTAAAAAGCAAGAAAAAATGATATACATCCAGAAAACATTAAAACTATCATAAAATCCTATAAGGGACTTCCCACCATACTAATTCAAGGCCTAGGATTTTCAAAGACCTTTAAACATTAACAAGAGGGGAGCCAAAGGGATCTTTAAGGAGTGGACCATTCAACTGTGGACCATTTTTATCTCCTGAGATTCAGGGTAGAAGTTCTCAACAATGGTAGTGTATATTTTGTATTACACATGAGATGTTATTCATGAAAAATATATGCTATATAGTTAAGTTATCTCTCCTATTTTTACCCTGTGTTGGTTTGTGGTTTTGCACTTGCTGTTGCTCATCTCTTGTACATTCTTTAAATGAATGGATCTTAGAAATATTTTTGTTGCTTTTGAGTATCAGTGAAGCCAAACTTCTTTTAATTTTGAGAATTGGACTACTCTATATTTATTTATTTATTTATTTATTTATTTATTTATTTATTTATTTATTTATTTATTTATTTATTTATTTATTTGTTTGTTTGTTTGTTTGTTTGTTTATTCATTCATTCATTCATTCATTCATTTATTTATTTATTTGTCAAACATGTATAGAATAGTAGTAGTTTGTATAAACATAAGTAAAAAGTAATCATAAAAGAGGACAATAGGACAGTAGGACAGGGACGGTAGGCACAGTGGTGCGCTTATGCACGCCCCTTATAGACCTCTTAGAAATATATATCTCTTTGGTCCTGGCAACATTAGTATGCAGAAATAATACTACCATTTAAGAGGTGAATTATATTTAAAATGCACAGGCAAAAGTATTTACTGAAAATATTGATTTCAGTTTTGGTGGACAACACACCACACAGGTTAAATAGACAGAAGTATGACTAGATAGTTTCTTTATGTTAGATCTGAAGAGGGGTCTGACTACAAAAACTATTTTGAATCATGAGTTTTACTAAGCATGACACATGGACTTTTGGTCTTGCTCATTACTGGTAGCAAAGAACTAAAACGGAGAAATCACATTGAATGAGTGATAATATTCTGAATGTCTCAATGGTTAACCAAAACCAACTCATTTCAGTAATTAGTCTTTAGATTTTAATACCAGCAAAAACCATAGTTTTTTTAATACCACTGTCTGAGGCATCAACCTTGTAGCAGGCAAGAGCACTGTGCAAATTATTGGATGCAGCACACCAATAACAGTGTATTATTACCGTATTTTTTGGAGTATAAGACGGACCGAAGTATAAGACGCACCTTAGTTTTGGGGGAGGAAAACAAGGGAAAAAGGCCTCTGCCTCCAAGCAATTTGCCAAACAGCAAACAGCACAGATGATATACACTGTTTGCTGTGTATTTCTGTGCATGTGTGCCTGATCCATAGAAATAGCAAAGAATTGGAGAAATGTACATTATGCCAGAAAGTTTTCTTAAATGTAGTCACACTAACTCTTCCCAATTATTTAAATAGATCTACTCCAAGGTAACTAAACTCTAATACTAAACAGGACATTGTTACATTTCATACTATACTTGTACAGAGCTGTTAAAATTAATTAAAATTTCTGGAAGTATACATTATTCTCTATTATTTAAAAGGAGATGCAATAGCACTGGGCCTCTTCAGAGCAAGCATTTATTTTAAAAAGCTTCTTTATTTTGTTAACTTGTCTAGATTTACAGGGATCTCCAACCTTGGCAACTTTAAGACTTGTGGACTTCAACTCCCAGAATTCCACAGCCAGCAAAGCTAACAAAGCTGGCTGTTGAATTCTGGGAGTTGAAGTCCACAAGTCTTAAAGTTGCCAAGGTTGGAAACCCCTGGCTCTAGAACAATAATAAAGCAGTCTTTAAAAAAATTGTCTAATAATTTGAACATTCTACAGACATTTATAGTTATTCACTTCCATCCAGTTCAGCAAAAAATAAAAATCTGCATGTCTCTCCTAGCTAGTTGCCTCTTTGTAGTTAGTTTCACTTTCATTTTCCCAGTGGCAAACCTAATCAGCTGTAGATCGGGAAACTGCTATTGACTTGCTTGGCTTTACAGGCTCTTCCCTCTTTCCTGCAAGCAGGTAAATTGCTGGAAGACAGAGGCCAAAGGGTGGGGGTGGCTGGGTGGGTGGGGCTGCATTCGGTGTATAAGATGCACCCAAGTTTTCACCCTCTTTTGGGGGGTAAAAAGATGCATCTTATACTCCGAAAAATGCGGTAAGTTGTTTCTGGGATATTCAAGACAAACTGATTTAGATTCAGTCTTGCAATGGGAGTTATCCTCAGTTTCTATGATTTTTGCACTGAAGAAAAATGTCTGTTCTATATTTCCTAGTTCTGCACAAATATATGCAATCTTTTGAACTTGGAGGTTGACACTCCAATGTTAGAAGAGCAAAACAGAGAGACGAGGATGGGCATGGTATCTACAGTCTTTTACACTTATACATATGCAATACACATAATACAACATGTGATTCAAGTTACCTTGTTGTAGTTGCTAGGCAATCGGTTTCACCAAAATGTCAACACTTGATGGAAGTCTCAAAACCATATCAAAATAGTAAAGAAACATTTGGAATATTAGTCTCATTTCCTCAACAAGATCAGTTTATAATGACCTGTTACATGTTGTTTCCTTCAGTTCATTTTGACTGCAGTTTCTTATTCACGATGACTATCATGCACCTGCTGTCTCATTCTGAAATGAGGTATCATCTTTAGAGAGATGTGGGCAGAGGCAAGCATAAACCAATGTAATTTCATAACATTTGACTTTTTTACATCACATTATATTTTAATTCTTAAGATGATAACACTATCACTACAAATAGTCCCTCAATAGTGCAAATATGTGTGTATGTGTGTGTATGACTTCTCAGAAACTTGCTATGGTAGATTCAGTTGGATTGCCAGCCTCTAAGTAAGCTACAGTCTAAGCCCACTGCTTTCTGAAATTGCAAAACATCTTGTGTTCAGAAACAGGATAGCCACCAGGCCTGTATATACTGTAACTATTGCCATAGCTGCACGAATGAGGTTTGGCTCCATCTGCTACCTTCCCATCATGTGTCAATGCCACATGAATGCCCAGTGTTAGGCTATGGGCACATGGTTGGGAGAGGGGCGGGTTCCTAATTTTTTTACTACCACTCTATGGGCGTGGCTTATTTTGTGGGTGTGGCTTGCCAGCCATGTGACCGGGTGGGTATGGGCCTCGGGAGCTTGGCAGTGGCTGGAGAAGCGGGGGGCATTGCCCACCCGCAACGCAGCCCCCCGCAGCGGGAGCAGCATAACCGCGGCAGCGGTTCTTCTAGGAGGCTCCGTCCAGCCTGAATGCTTCTCCCGATTCGATGATCCTAGGCTCCTGCCGCCCGTTCCCCCTCCCCTCAGCAGCTCGAGAAGCCTCGAACGTGCAAAAATGCCTAGGATCATCACCGCATGTTCGTGGCTTCTCAGACTGTTGAAGGGAGGGGAACTGAGATAGGTCCTGCCGCCCATTCTTTCAGCGTCTCATGCGCTCCCTAAGCCATCCTCCCCTGCTTGTACTCACTGTGGGGTAGGAAGGCAGCGCATGTGCAGTGCCAGAAGCTCAGCTTATGGGCATGCGCAAATTATAAAAATTTTAATAAAAATTAAAAAAAATTTTTTTAAAAAATGGAGGCACCCAGGCACCGGCAACCGACCGCACCGGTACTGTGACATCACCAGCGGGCCGCTACCAGTGCTATAGAGTGGACTGCACCGGTAGGAACCCACCACTGGTTGGGAGCACTGATACCCTAAAGGAGACTAGTGATCCTTCCAACATAGTAGTGAGTAGTATCAGATTCTGGTGAATGGGGACTCAAAATTTAAATTTTCAGCTGCAATACTACACTTCTTCTCTTAATAACAGGTTGAACATTAATGAACACCATGAAAATGTGTTTTATTAGTCCTTTCTTGGCTGACACTAGAAGTGGAAATAATTCTAGTAATTTAATTCTAGTAATTAACAGATGCATATCTCTGAAAAATAAGTTTATTGAAAAACAAATAATTAAGAAAAAAATTCCGCAGTTGCCAAGTATAAAATGCAAGCTCAATTTATACTGAATTCAAATTATAATTCTTCCTGTGCATTTAATAGAGTTGAGGCTCCAGATTTTTGGTGTAAGAAAGATTTTCTATCTGCTCCTTGTTAGTGTAATTGCCTGATTGCAGGCTATTTATT
Source organism: Diadophis punctatus similis (assembly GCA_023053685.1). Classification (NCBI taxonomy): domain Eukaryota; kingdom Metazoa; phylum Chordata; class Lepidosauria; order Squamata; family Dipsadidae; genus Diadophis; species Diadophis punctatus. Next base: position 36,067,534 of record JALIGW010000003.1, on the reverse strand, counting down.
TTGATCCTGACAAAACTAGCTATTAAGTGTTGTACCTTGTGATTCTTGACAAATGTATCTTGTATTTTTATGTACACTGAGAGCATATGCACCAAATACAAATTCCTTGTGGGTCCAATCTCACTTGGCCAATAAAGATTTCTATTCTATTCTATTCTATTCTATTCTATTCTATTCTATTCTATTCTATTCCATTCCATTCCATTCCATTCCATTCCATTCCATTTATTTATTTATTTATTTATTTATTTATTTATTTATTTATTTATTTATTTATTTATTTATTTATTTTATTGGTGAGACTTATATACCGCCTCAAAGTGCAAGCACTCTCTAAGCTGTTTACACCAGTAAGCAATGTATATTTATATTGCCCCCAACAATATGGGTCCTCATTTTACCTACCTTGGAAGGATGGAAGGCTGAGTCAACCTTGAGCCGGTGAGATTTGAACCGCTGAACTACTGATCACAGTCAGCTAAAGTAGCTTGCAGAATTACACTCTAACTGCTGCGCCACCTCGGCTCTTATTCTATTCTATTCTATTCTATTCTATTCTATTCTATTCTATTCTATTCTATTCTATTCTATTCTATTCCACAAACTCTGTGAAATCCTGGCTGGAATACTGTACTATTTGCAGGATTTCCCTCCCCTTCCATTATCTTTGCAAAGAGCTTAGAGAAACATATGTACACAGGAGTTGGCTGATAAACTAAGAGACAGAGGCTGATTGGATTAACATATAATCTTAAACCATAAACCATTATTTAAAAGCCACAGTAACTAGTTCAACCAACATAGTAAGCCAAGGATGGGCAACAATGCAGCCTGAGAATTCCTGAAGGCCTCTTGTGGAATCCTCAGAGCTTCTCTTTACCACAGCTGCAGAAAATGTATGTTATCATTTTCTGCCATTTTGAGTTGGGAAAAGAGTGAAAACTGTATGTAAGCCTAAAAAAAGTTTCAGTAGCTGTGAGCAGCTAACCAAACCTGTGTGAGTTAGGAGCTGAAATTCAGCCCTGATTATTATTATTCGAATAAGAGACAGCCAAAGAAACCCAAAGCATCTCAGAAGGCAGAAATGGCAAACAACTTCTATACTGTTGCCATGATAACTATAGTAACATAATTACATCACAAAGGAGAGTTGTTTAATCAAGCAAAATACACATCTCCCCTTCCTCTTGTGAATTGCCACCTGACCCCATTTCATCCACATACCTGACATGACCCCCTCCTACTTTACGGACTTCTGGTTTCCCCAAAAAGAAAGTTTGTCTTAGTAAAAATATTGTTTTATGGCCTTGTTTGTGTTTCTTGAAAAATAAAATATCACATTCAAAGCTTTCTTTTGTTTCTTTTTATACATTGCTAGTAATACTGCAAATGTCAGCATAGTATCAGTGGTTGAAGAAATAAAAATTGAAACATGCTACATTTCACAGAAGCTAAAGTGAGATCTTTTGCATGTGGAAGATATCTTCTCCTTCTTCCTGGCTGCTCTTCAGACATACAGTACATACAAATGTGTGCACACATCAAGAAACTACAGTAAGTTATTTGAGGAAAATGCAATTCGACATTCCAAGTTGTTGGAGCAGAAGAATGAGGCTGCTGCACAATCCACAAAACTTCCAATCTTGCTTACATAAATATTTACAGAATGTTGTTGAAAATTATTTCTTGAACCCAACCCCATAAAATATTTTGCTAATGGATAGATGACTATGAATAACAAAAACCTCAGTTCTAGCCATTTGCCTGGGAGTTGGTTATCTTCTTACTTCTGAGCAGGCATATATAGAATTGCACTCTAAATTTCCATAGTTAGTTAATAGTGTTAGTGTTGCACACTGACCAAACACTTTTCAATTGCTGTCTCTGTTTTTAACATGACGAGAGCATGGATGCACGTGCTGTGACGATGATTGCAAAATTTCAAAAACCACCCTTCAATAGCAAAAATTGCAGGTTTTAAAAAACTCCCAAATATTGTCTCAATGTTCTTAAGAACATTTCACAAGAGGGGCAAAGGTTTCTCCAACTGATTACCAGAAGTTCACTGAACTTGTTTAATAGTTCGTTGAGTAGCCTGTGTTCTAGTCAGTTCATTATTTTTAAATATAGAAGTGGAGTCATTAAAGGTGAAATCTCTTTCAAATCAAACTCAGTTTCTAGTAGTGCATCCATGGACATACCCATGTAGTTTTCTTAGGATCAATATAGGACAGAAATGTCACTTCTGATATGGTTTTTTCTTTTTACTTACAGACCAAGTAGCTCAAGCAGGTTCATTATTAGAACCAAATTTCTTGTTCCTTTTTGGTAATTTCAATGGCTCATATAATTATAAAATAGGAGGCTACTGAAGTTTGGTCAAGCAGAATGAGAAAATCCCTACCACTGATTAGGAGATAGCATCTATTAATATTCTATTGCTGTGCTTGATGTCGTAACTTATCTTGTTGCATGTGAGGTTTGTGATATGTGACATAATGTGAGATTGCTTTAAACTAGTTATACCAAGACATGACTGATTCTGTTTCCACTTGCAAAGATTAGTTTTGGCATAAACTGAGGAATTGCAAACAAATTCAATTAATTATGGCTACAGCAAATTTGCAAAATTAGATTGTTCATGACTTGTTCTTAATCCCTCAAGATGAGCTGGATAATTCAAAAGTTTAAGATTGTCTCAAGCGGCAAGAACCATAGTCACTTATATACAGGATGCTGGAAATTACATTCAAAGAAGATTGTGGCATAGTGGGGCCAGAGTAGATTGCTACTGAATTTCAGTAGTCAGCAGTTTATCATCACGGTTTGGTGGCATGGGCAATTAGGGAGGGGCAAACTTTGCAGCCGCGTGGCTACAAAGATTGCCGGACCGGCTCCCTCTCTCCCTGCCGGCCAGAGCCTCCCGAAGCATCTCCTAGGTCAGCAGAGGCACTGCAAGGCCCCCCCTGCACCCCTTTTGGGCCTAGCAAGTCTTCCTACAGCCCCCTGGGAGCCAAAAGGGGCGCGGGGGGACCCTGGAAGCAGGGGGGGTTTATAACTTACCTCGCTGCCAGTTTGCTTCCTCCTGCACTGCATGGCAAAAAAACAAAGCCGAAAAACAGATGGCGACCGCATGCACAGTGCCGGAACTTGGCTTTTGCGCATGCTCAGAAGGAATTAAAAAAAAATTAAAAAAAATTTTTTAAAAGATGGTGGTGCCCACAGACCGGCACCGACTGAACCGGGTCGGTGACATCATCGTGACATCACCAGTGCGTCGCTACCAGTTTGGGCAATCCAGTCCGAACCAGTCTGAACCCACCCCTGATATAGATATAGAGATAGAGATAGAGATAGATAGAGATAGAGATGATAGAGATAGAGATAGAGATAGAGATAGAGATAGAGATAGATAGAGATAGAGATAGAGATAGAGATAGAGATAGATAGATAGAGAGAGAGAGATAGAGATAGAGATAGAGATAGCGATAGAGATAGAGATAGAGATAGAGATAGAGATAGAGATAGAGATAGAGATAGAGATAGAGATAGAGATAGAGATAGAGAGAGATAGAGATAGAGATAGAGATAGAGATAGAGATAGAGATAAATATAGAAGGACTGGCACCTGCAAACAGCAATAGCCTAATTCAACTATTTCTGGATACTGTAATGAAGAAAGACAAAACTATGATTCTAAACAGTAAAGATAGTTTAAAGTGGGTTAGTGCAAAAATGCATCTTCTTCTTCCACAAATAAAACAGCGTAGGTCTACTCATTTTAGGATATTGTGAAAGAAGTACAGTGCTAAAACAATTGATTCTCTTCCCCAAATAGCAGAAAGGACCTTTACACTTCTCTCTCTCTCTTTTTTCATGTTTTAAAAAGTTTTATTAAATATAAAAAAATCCATTTTTAAATAGTGATTTCTCTGCATACAAATAATTTTGAGAAATAATAATCATAATATTTACAATAATATTCATCACGTTAATATTGAACTCATTTTAATAAACCTCCCTTATAAAATTAATCCTTCTCTTATATTTCCATATTTCTAACTTCTGTTTCTCTTGTTAGCCATTGATAAAATGAGTCCCATGTTAAAAAGTAACCCTAACGTAATTTTAAAAAAATTAGAATGTGCAGAAATAGATAGATTAACACTTAAAATTAAGGAAAAGGAAGAAACCAAATACTTCTCTCTCTCTTTTTGGAAGTCTAGGCAGAAGTTCCTATGCAAAGCAAGGTATGGGGAAAGTGATAGCTGTGAAAGGAAACTGGCACTGAGGTATCATTGTAGCATAGCAAAAGGAAAGAAACTGCTGGCATGCAGCCTGTGGGTTACACAGACTGTTTTATAATCTGGAGTGAAACCCTGAACTGACAAATGACTTCATCCAGCAGTTTCAGGTAGATGTTAACGGGGAGAGGGAGTCAAGTCCTTTGGCACTTCACAAGTGAGTGGCAGTAGGTTCAATATCCCCATGGTCTCATTAATACCAAGTGAAACCATCACAACAAAAAGAGGAAAATCACCACAAAAAGGGTACCCCATTCCAAACCTCACAGTCAGTCCAAATACAGTATACTGTGATTGATGGTACTGAAAGCTGAAGAGAGATTAGGAAAATTAGGTAGGGTAGAACCTATTCCCATGTGGTGTACCAGATCATCATCATCATCATCATCATCATCATCATCATCATCATCATCATCATCATCATCATCATCATTATTATTATTATTATTATTATTATTATTATTATTATTATTATTATTATTATTATTATTATTATTATTATTATTATTATTATTATTTTGGCTTAAACATGTCTGTGATCTTTCATTGTACTTGATTATCTGCATGTATACATTATAATTTTTGTAGCCCCAGTGAATTTTTTTTAGGAGTTTTAAAAAAGGAAGAGCAGAAAATCCTGCTCCTGAAAATATTTCTTTGATCGTAGAAGAGACAGAATAGAATAACTCATTTCCAAGATTGTTAATATGCATAATATACATTCATTAAGAAGGAAGATTTACAAATATATGTAATATGTGTTTATTTATAGCATATTCATAGCATGGGAGAAGCCTAGAGAAAAGTATTAATTTCGCATGAAAGCTAGTTTTAAAATAGAGCTGGTAAACTGTGGTCCCCATGCTATAAAGATGAATTCTAATATTTACTGTACATTAAATCATAAACAGGCTTTTCTAAGCAATAAAAAAAGTCTCAATGCACATTTTGCATTGCATTGTGGTTTCACTTGGCTTCCCCATTGTTAATTGCCAAAATCTGGGTCATCCCTTATTTGGGAATGGCATATGTTCCACATCAAGAATTGTTCTTCCAACTACCTGCAAAACAGAAGCTTATGTTGAAGAAGGGGAGTGCAAAAGTTGGCTTGAAACTCAACATTAAGAAAACTAAGATCATGGCATCCAGCCCTCTCAATTCCTGTCAAATATATGGGGAAGAAATGGAGGTAGTGACAGATTTTATTTTCCTGGGCTCCAAGATCACCGCATTTGGGGACTGCAGCCAAGAAATTAAAAGACACTTGCTCTTGGGGAGGAAAGCTTTGGCAAATTTAGACAGCATACTAAAAAGCAGAGACATCACCCTGCCAACAAAAGTGCGTATAGTCAAGGCTATGGTTTTCCCAGTTGCAATGTATGGCTGTGAAAGTTGGACCATAAGAAAGGCTGAGCGTCAAAGAATTGAGGCCTTTGAACTATGGTGCTGAAGAAGACTCCTGCGAGTCCCTTGAACTGCAAGGCGATCAAACTGGTCAGTCCTAGAGGAGATCAACCCTGACTGTTCTTTAGAAGGGCAGACCCTGAAGATGAAACTCAAATACTTTGGCCACCTAATGAGAAGGAAGAACTCACTGGAAAGGAACCTAATGCTGGGAAAGATTGAGGGCAAAAGAAGAAGGGGACAACAGAGAATGAGGTGGCTGGATGGAGTCACTGAAGCAGTTGGCGTGAGCTTAAATGGACTCTGGGGGATGGTAGAGGACTGGAAGGCCTGGAGGAACGTTGTCAATGGGGTCGCGATGGGTCGGATATGACTTTGCAACTAACAACAACAACAACAACAACAAGCTTATGTTATATAGTAACATGTAAAATGTTTCAAATTCCAAATATTTGTACATTTCTAGACTGCAAAGGCTCACATTGCAATTCTCAAGACCTTCAGCCCTGACCAAAGGTCATGGGGAGATTTCTGACCGACAGTTGTCCACTCTCTACAGATTTTTAAAAAAATTAGTTTATAGTTAATCCCAAATCATCAAGCCAGCAGGCACCTTTTTATAGTTCTAGAATCTAGAAAATGCTTCTGATTAGCATGCAAGCCAATTAAAATACCATGACACGGATTCCTTACAACAATCTTCCTCAATTTGATGGCTTCTGGATGGATCTATGGAGCATATCTACTCAGTAAAGCCCATCTTACAATAAGATAAGGTAGTTCAAGAATTATTACATTTTTCAAGTTTGTACAGGCAACAAGGCAACTAAACTCTTCTTAAAACAGAAGTCAGCTAATTTCAAATAGAATCTGACTAAGATTGTGGTCAGAACGTGAGTACAAAGATTATCTCATACATGCCATTACCTTTTAATGTATATCAACCTCTGGTTTGTTTTAGTCATAACTGCATAGATTGCCGAGAAATTTTTTTAAAAACCACAACAAGGACCGGATGAACAAACAAACAACAGCTGTACTGGTTTACTCAGCAGTAATAGGATACAAGAAACTTAGTAAATTCAGAGTGCATATGTATAGAAGAAGTTTCTGATTAGTTACATTTTATTTATTATTTATCTTGCACCTGTTGATTTATTCCAAACCTCAAGGTGGCTTCCAATCATAAAAAAAAATAAATATAGTAAATAGAAACAATTAAAACCCATTATTAAAACAATAAAAAAGAGCTTAGGAAGATGGCCTGTACTTTTACTAAATTATTAAATGCTGGCAGAATGGAAACCAGACATTATCTTATTCTTCAGGAGCACATTCCATGTGAACTGCACAGATGGAGGCTACTCTCATGTATTTGATAAACTGGGAATGGGGACATTTCAGATGGGCCTCCTGATCTGGGTTTGAGTATGTTCATAACTTGAGATGTAGCCCCCTGAGATGATCAGGTCCTAAACTGCTCAGGACTTTAAAGTCAATATCAACCCCGTACATTGTGCCAATATGTCCATTGTGTCCTCTATCTATCTATCTATCTATCTATCTATCTATCTATCTATCTATCTATCTATCTATCTATCTATCTATCTATCTATCTATCTATCTATCTATCTATCTATCTATCTATCTATCTCTATCCATGTCTGTCTGTCTGTCTATCTGCCTGCCTACCTGCCTTTTTATAGTTCTAGAAAATCTCTCTCTCTCTCTCTCTCTCTCTCTCTCTCTCTCTCTCTCTCTCTCTCTCTCTCTCTCTCTCTCTCTCTCTCCCCCTCCCTCCCTCCCTCCCTCTCTCCCTCCCTCCCCCCTACTTATATTTGCTTGCCCATCCTGTTTTACCCAATGATGCATCACTCATTGTTGGGCTGAAGTATGGCAGCCAATCACTAAGCCTGACTAGCTCTGGAATAATTGCAGTTGGCACACTGGTCATAATAGTGCAAATATACTCCTTTTCACATCTGCTATCGACAAACACTTTGTGGGTCAAAGAGAACTCCTAATCTGCCTGTATTTTAATTTTATTCCCATGCTTCATCATAATCCCAGAGTCCAGATTTTGCTTGCCAACACATCTCTATCATGTATGGATTTAATTTCAGTTTGTTCCTCCACTTCAAGCCCATTACAAATATTAGGCAGCATTCAAGGATATTAAATACTTATTTGGGGTTAAAAGCTAGGCACCAATGGAGTGGTGTGAGGGGTGTGAGCACCACCTTCTGGGCATGCCCCAACAGCAAAGTGCAGAACTACTGCAAAATACCAAGCAGACTAAGAGGGTACCAGAGCTTTTAAGAGGCTCAAGAAAATGGTAACTTCCAAGGTCCAGATGCATTTCAATCAGAGTTTTATTTGGGAAATGGAACCAACATTGCTTTACTTGCTTTGGTAGATGACCTATTTCAATGAAGAGTACAATCCTGCTAGCTGTCTGGGCAGCTTTCATTAATATCCACAACTATATCTTCATGGATTATCCGATGATGCTAGATCCTGTTCAGCTGCACCCAGAAAATGATGTTGGCTACTATGGTTTGACATATGTTATTGATCTATGGCAGTGCTTCTCAAATAGTGGGGCGCCCCCCCCTGGGGGGGTGCAGAGTGATGCCGGGGGGGTGCGTGACCCTGGGGAACATGATTTTTTTTGCTGCAGAGAGTAGGGTTTTTTTTGCACCGAACAATAGCACACAGCACAGAGCAGGAGATATGAAGTGCAGATAACAAACCCTTAAGAGACACCATGGAAAAATATTTAACACGGATGAAAAGAAAGGAGGAGAGAGACGGAGATAATAAGACAAAGGTAAGTCTCCCAAAAGCTATGATGAGAAAATATGATGAAGCGTATGTAGCGCTTGGCTTCACTGTGACTACGGTGGGAGACGAGGAAAGACCGGTATGTTTACTGTGTCTAAAAATGTTGGCAGCAGACAGCATGAAGCCAAGTAAATTAAGGCGTCACTTAAACACATTACACTCCAATCACGCCGATAAGCCACTTGAGTTGTTTCAGCAAAAACGTGCCGAATATTGCAAACAATCGTCCCAGTGGAGAGTTTGGGGGGGGCACGAAATGTTTACTTCTTCCTGGGGGGGGGGGTGTAACAGAAAATAATTGAGAAGCACTGTATGGAATTCCACATGGTTCTATGTTGTTCCATGGGTTGTTTACTATCTGCATGAATCTGTTGGGGTATCATAAACTGATAATTACTCTTTTTTCTCTCATTTCAGTGAAGCACCCTTGATGTTTGGTAATGGGCTGAACAAGGGAAAATAAGCTGAAACCATACTATATTAAATTACAGAAGTGCTATAGATAAGAAGAAGCTGAGCTTAGGAACTGAGGTGAAATCTGCTTGCCATAGTATTGCATTCCCTCAAAAAGAGAAATTTTGCACTTTGCAAGTGCTTCCTGATCTTCAATTCTCTCTGGTTTGCAGGTGGTGGCTGTGGCAAGGAATATTTTTTGCACAGTTAAGGGTGGAGTGCTAACTGTGATTGTTCCTTACCTAGTCAGACTTGGCAATGATTCTACCCTTGGGTTATGGCCCATCTTAACTACTGTACACGCTCTGTGTTCTCATCCTTTAAAAATGTCTAGGAATTTTAAGTGACACAAAATGTAGCTTATGATGAAGAAATTAGTTCAGTTTTGTTTTATAAGGCTGCATTTTAAGAAGCATTTCTTCTGAGATAGTTTTCTTCATAATTTGTGTGAGAGTTAAGCTAATGCTCAATAGATCCCTGGACTGAGAAATCAGTTATATAAACAACCAATAACAATACTTCAATAGTTATGAAGTATACAGCAAGGAGTCCTCTGAAATATTGTGTCCCCTTTAATAAATTTCTGTCAGGCTTTTGAAAGACTGTTGTCCAGAGTAATCGAAAAAGCATGACCATTCTTTATTATGCTTCATTTCCCTCCCACATTACTGCAATTGAAAACCGGGTCTTCAGGAGAAATGACTCCCCAAAAGAGGTGAACTACCTTAGGCTATCAGATGTGGCCTACAAAAATCTGGGTAACCTCTATCAGGGGTGTCAAACTGGCGGCCTGTGGGCCAGATGCGTCACACATAGGCCACGCCCACCCCAGCTCTGCAAAAGCAAAAAAAAGTTGTGATACGTCATGTGACTTCGAGTTTGATACCTGTGCTCTAGATGGAACAAAAAGACATAGAGCATTCAAAATATTTCCTGCCATCTAATGGTCACTCAGAGTTTTGCGGTCCATGTTTGATAGTCTTTCTGTAAAAGGTAGCCAACCTTTGTTAGTTGGTTGGAAAACATTTCAGGGCTATAGTAGGCACTGAGATGAAATGTTGGTTTGACTCAGAAGAGGAAGGAAGGAAGATGTGAGCCACTACAAGGAAAAAAAAACCATTTGAGTCCTTGGAAAGTAGAAAGCATGAGAAAGAAAGCAACTTCAGCTTGATTGGGTTTACATATAAGTTGAAATAGAGAAGGGCTTTCACAGGCTTTCTGGATTTTGATATAATACCCTAGTCATGTTAAAGTACATTCCAAAGCTCCTAACAACTCCTGTATCCTGCCTTTGCCTATATGAAAGTGCTGACTATTACCAGTTACATTGTATAAGCACATGCTGTTCCTGAGATGCCTATTGCCTTTGCTGTTCTACCATTTTTAAAATTCGAGGGTGTGTGTGTTATTGATAGAGTAAACTTAGGAAATAGGCATTAGAAAATACAGTACAAGGATGAGATTCTGTTTGGTATAATGGCATGATTTCACAACATATGGATAGAATTAACCATAGTTTCAATTGGGACCATCCTAGATCAAACCAAGTTCAAAAATACTAAGGAATTTCTAGAAGCCTGGCACTCTTGACAAATTAGCCATCAATAGACACACAGACATAAACAATATCCATATACTATGCAAAAGACAACCAACAAGCCAAAAAAGGAACAAAAAGACTAAAACCAGCAATCAGCACCCAGATGAGCATAGATTAACTCCAAGATTAACATCAGACATCAATCAAGTAAGTAATACCCAATTAAGAAACTGCCAAATAAGCCAACAGTAAACAGCTCAACCAAAGAATCTCTACAGCCACCCATACCAACACTGACAGGGCAAGCCACTAGAATATAAACCAATAGCAAACCCCACACCTTACTAGCATGGTTGATATTACCTAGTTTGGGTAATGAAATGTCTGCAAGAAAACAACCATGCTCAGAAAGCACCAATGACCCCTCATTTCAACCCTGAGCTACAAATATTCTCCTTTATTGACATCTGTCTATCCCAGGTTTTTGGGAAGGACTTGATAGGTGAACAAAAATGCAAAATAAACTCTAAAGATTTGGCTCATGTGTGACCAGCTATAATACAAATAATAATGCCCTTCATCCATGCAGCAACATTGACAGATTCTATTTACCAAGGAAAGTAGATGGGTGTGGAATGTTGCAAGTACCCCAGACCATTTGAAGAACAAGAAAGGGCATTGGAACCAGGGGTGGGTTCCTCCCAGTTTGGATGGGATCGCCTGAACCGGTAGCGACCCGCTGATGATGTCGGTGCTGTTCCGTGCGTGTTGCCATCTTTTTTGGTATTTTTTCCCCTTTTGCCCGCCCGCCTGCAGGTGAATTCCGACCTTTATTTCTCAGCTGTGTTTTGGGCTAATTCCTGCTTCTAGGCATGCACAAAAGTGAAATCGCACGATGGGATGTGCACACGCGCGCGAGCGGAGCAAGCACACGCATGCGAAACATCGCAATGCAAACCGGTGGCGAAGGTAAGTGGAACCCACCCCTGATTGGAACAATATCTGAAGGACAGGAAAGAAGATACACTGAAACTACTACCATACACCATGAAGGGTTACTGTATTATGGAGAGACAAAACTGGTCTATGACAAAGGCCAACTGAATACACACAGAAAAAAAAGGCAAAATATTACATGACCAGTATACAACAAAAACTAGCAGGTAAAGCAGATAGCAAGAGCTGGTTATGGCTAAGAGCAGGAAAGTTGAAGAGAGAGAGGGGGGGCTAATTCTGCTGCCAAAGACCAAGCCTTAAGAACAAATGCATACAAAGTCAGAATTGATAAAGACAGTAACAGAAAACAAATGTTGTTTCTGCAAAGAAACTGAAGAACAATGGACTATCTACTTAGCTGCTGCAAAATGCACTGGAATATCTGCAAGAAGTCCCACTTGCCTGCAAGCAAGAACTGGTGGTGCCACAAAAATAATAGAAAATGAAGATGCTGAAGTGTTTTAGAATTCAAACACACAAATACCTGCCACATAACACCCCAGACTTAACAACTATTGATAAGCAAAGCAAAGGGTCTGGATAGTGGATGTGGTAGTACCTGGATTCAGGAGAATAGAAGAGAAAGGAATGGAGAAGATAACAAAATATAAAGACCTGCAAATAGTAGTTGAAGGAATGGAACAAAAGAAAGCAAAAATTCTACCAATAGTAATAGGTGCTTTAAGTGCAATCCCAAAACAACTGGAGCACCACTTGTATAACATTGGCATTGACAAAATCACTATCAGTCAATTGCAAAAGGCAGCTCTACTTCAAACAGCTTACATCCTGCTATGCTATTTTTAATATGATTAAACTGCAAATTTTACTTATCCCAGGTCCTTGGTAAGGACATAATGGTTGGACAAAAATGCCAAACCCAGCCTAAATATCTGGCTGACTGTGCAACATCATCATCATCATCATCATCATCATCATCATCATCATCATCATCATCATCATCATCATCATCATCATCATTTAAGCAGCCCTTTCTCCAGTCTTCCTTCATATAATACATAGTACTTGCATAATTTCAGACAAATTTCATGAACTTATTATTTATTTAATTAATAATTAAATTAAATTAAATTAAATTAAATTAAATTAAATTAAATTAAATTAAATTAAATTAAATTAAATTAAATTAAATTAAATTAAATTAAATTAAATTAAATTAAATTAAATTAAATTAAATTAAATTTAATTTAATTTAATTTAATTTAATTTAATTTAATTTAAAATTTAATTTAAAATTTAATTTAATTTAATTTAATTTAATTTAATTTAATTTAATTTAATTTAATTTAATTTAATAAACATTCTTATTGGCCGCCCAATCCCATAGGACTCAGGGTGGCGTACAGCATAGATAAGAAACGTACAATAAAAAACAGTAATAACAGTTTAAAAGATAAAAACATTATTTTAAAAAAAGCATTCATTCATGGGGGAATCTGATCTTCTTTTTTCACCCCGCCTGTCGGAAGAGCCATGTTTTGATATTATTTGTACTTATATGTTGCTTAACTCCGCATGGACTCTGAGCGGCTAACAATACAAATTGTTTTTGTATTAAATTAAAAATGAATTGAAATGAATTGAAAATGGGAAGAATGGAGTGCAGTGAAAAAAGTAAAAATGGCAGGCATAACTGCATGAGCAAATCCGCCATCTTAACTCTTTATATTTTTCCCAACAGATGCCCCTGATTATTATCTAATATATCCAAGGGGAAAGTTCTCTAATTAATGAATCCATTAACTTTTTTTAAATGAAAAAGAAGAGTAAGAAAGGAGGGAAACCATACAGAGCATGACAGCATTCATATGTGGGGAAACCCCTATACCTTCCCTGATGTCTGAACTGCCCTCCCAAGTGCCACTTGATACCCCGGCTTGGCATGTGTCAGGCAACCAAATAATCCAGCTGCTCAGAAACCTTTTGGGTGGTTTCCCCTTCCATACACCTCTGCCTCAGGAGCATACACCTAAGAAGTTTGCATATGACTGACAGACTAGGATCACACTACACTGAGACCAGCTCCCATCCTGACTGTAGGGCCAGAATCAGAAAAAACTGGAAAGAGAAAGACAAAATAGAAAAAGTAGCAGTGAAGTGCTGTCCATTTGCCAAACTTTCCAATAAAACCTTAAATTTAAACCTTAACTTTCAAAGTATCAGGAAAGGAACTTCTTCCTCCCTGCTGCTATACGTCTCCCTGGCCCAGCAGCTAACCAACTAAGCCAGCAAAATGCAAAGCAGCAAGCCCCCGGGAGGTAAGACCTTGTTTCTGCTGACTCCTTCAAGTATCAACATGTTAATCTCATTTTACAAGTGATCTAACTAGCGTGCAAGGCTAGCCTGTTCATCAAGCAAAGTGATTCATCAGCCTCCAGTGGCAGTTCCATGGGGCAATGGAATGGAAAGAAGCCCCAGGTGCTTGCTGCTTCCCAGAGCTACTTCTCAGTTTGGAGAACATGCAGGGGCAGCCATTTCTCTGGTGCCTTTCACAGAAGGTTCTTAAGATGAGGCACTGAATGGATAGCCAGTTCCAGTTCCTCCCTGGGGCCTAGACTTATGACATGCATCTATGCTTCTCCCTGTTGTACTATATAGTACATTGTACTGTAGTCTCATGCTAGAATATGGCTCATACAACAATGTTTTAAATGGTGTTCATACAGAAAGAGCATGTCACATGACCAGAGAGACCTACAAATGGCCATAGGTTTGGACCGGGGCGGGTTGCTCACTTACCTTGCTACCGGTGCGCTGTGCGCGTATCTCCACATTTTGTGCTTGCGCAGGCTTGCTACGCGTGTGCGCCCCCTCACACGGAAGCAAAATCTCGCTGAAATCTTTCACGCATGTGCGCCCCCTCATGAGATTTTGGCGCGATTTTGCTTCCGCGCATGCGCAGAAGCAAAAAATAGCCGAAAATTTCAAAAAAAAGATGGCGGCTCTTAGGCACCGGCAACCGACCGCACCGGGTCAGTAGCCTCTTGATGATGTCACCAGCCCGCCGCTACCAGTGCGATAGAGTGAACCACACCCGTAGGAACCCACCACTGGTTTGGACTGATTGCAGAGTGCCCAAAATACAGTAATGTGAGTGCAGAGGGGGCAGATGTCAGAACTTTGAAACTGGGTCATAAGTTTCTTTTTTGGGGTCTATTGTAACTTTGAATGATTACTAAAAAATGAGTTGCAATGAAGGACTACATGTGCAGAACAGTGGTGGTTACAGAAGAACTCAGACTAGAGGCCAAGGTAAAGAAATTAAACTGAGAATGCAAGTAATTTAAAGAACACAAAAGACCAAAAATTGAAGAATGTAAGGATCAAGGCAAGCCTTATAAAAATATTGTTATGAGGAAAACTGAAGAATAGCAATAGCTGAGAAAACAGAATGCTATCAGACACAGATCAACCAATGTAAGCAAAATCAGCTGTTTCAATCAGATCTGAAGCAATTCTACAAATTATAGCTTTGGTTAGTCCTTTATGTAATACTTCAAAAAGCTGTTTAGTTATAATTGGATGTAAGCTAGTCGAATTTTTGGGCAAAAGCCATGCAACTGATTTTTTCCAGGAGATGTCCATTTCACCTTTCCACTTTCAGAATGTCTTTTATTTTTTTAAAATGAGTTTTATTAAGCTTATCAAAGTATAAAATACAAATGGAAATGTAAATAGTGAAAAAATGGGGAAGGGAAAAGAAGAAAAAAGAAGGGTAGGGGAAAGGTAAAAGAAGAAATAAAAGCATTGACTTCTGACTCTTTCCATCTTAGTAGAATAAAATAATAACATTACGGTCTCAACTTTTTATCTTTACATATGAAATAGCTGTTTCTATAATAACAAATTTATTTAATGAGCAAAATACAAATCAACATTTCATTTTTATATCTCAAGCACAAAATCCAGAAGTGGTTTCCAAGTAGAACAAAGTTGGATGTATTCTTTTCTTTGATTGGAGCAGTTAATTTAGCTCCGTTTTCAGAATTTCTTTTGTCAAACCAAACAAAAAGGAGACAAACCAGTTTTAGAAAGACCTTTTAAGACACCCAAAAAGACTATAATAAAAATGCTGCAAGGATAAAAAAAATTGAATATGAAAAGTCAAATTATGAAATAATAATAGCAGAAATGATTAAAATCAAGTGATTAAAACTGGACATCATCTGGAAAAGATCATTTTCATGGCTTTTGACTCAAATATCTAACTGGCTTACATTCAATTGTATAACTAAACAGCTTAATGAAGTATTGCATAAAGGAGACAACAGTGACTGGTTAATAATTAGCAAAACTTATCTAATTAAAAAACACCCAGAGAAAGGAGCAACACTAGGAAAAGATATCGTATTTTTCGGAGTATAAGACGCACAGGAGTATAAGACGCACCTAGATTTTAGAGGAGGAAAACAAGGAAAAAAGTGTTCTGAACCAAATGGTGTAACAATATATTATTTAATAAATTGCCAGTGTAGCAGAATACTTTTTACAACCATGTACACTTTTTACAAACTTCAAACTTGATAGCTTTAAGACTTGTGGACTTCAACTCCCAGAATTCCTTCTCCAGCCATGCTAGCTCAGGAATGGGAGTTGAAGTCCACAAGTCTTAAACTTGCCAGGTTTGAAGACCCTTGCACCCCTAACTCCTGACTCAGAGGTCTTCAAACTTATAACTTTCTGGATGAGACTTGTATAAAAATCATAGAATAAATGTCCAGATGGGAAATGATCAGAGAAGTTAGAAGGGAAGCTGCTCTGTGCCGAAGCCTCTTTATTTCACATGGAAGTCATGTTTTCACTCTCACCAACTGCCCAGATTTCCTCCCGTTTCCCACATCACTGTACTTCAGCCTGGCCAGGTGGCTGTTCCTGCGGGGGATTTCCACATGTCGCCTTCGCTTGCATCCTCCGTTTGAAGGATGCAGAAAGGGCAGGCGGAGGACAAGCAGCCCGAGCTGGCCAGCAAGTGAGGGAGGCGAGGGTGGGAGGTGGGGGTGGGAGGCAGAGATGAAGGGGCAGCAAAGCTGACCCGTGGCCCGGCGCATCTCTAGCTGACTGCAGGGCTCTGTAGCTGTAGAGGCACAAGCAACGAGTGCCTGAGAGCCGCAACACACCGGCATCTCCGCCACGGGTAACATCCTGGATGCTCTTTCCCAGGTGGAAGCAAAGTTGCAGTCCACCCGACAATCCAGAGAAAGGGCCGAAGTGGCGCCTTAGCAATAGAAGAGTTGCCGCAATAGAGTCAGCCAGAAACCAAGAAAGCAAGCTCTCCACCATCCTGGAACCCTGCCGTGCATGGTAGTTTTCCAGAGTGGTGCAATTTCAGGATGGTGGAGAGCTTGCTTGGGAGAGCCAGTGACTCAGGGATCTGCAAACTTGGAAGTTGGTCTTCAAACCTGTCAGGCAGCTCGCTTCGGGCAGCAGCAGCGGAGGCAGCTCCTCAGGTGCAAGCTTCAGCCAGCGACGGCCAGCAATGGCGGCAGCGGCTTCTCACATGGTCTGGCGGCAGCCAGCAATGGTGGCAGCAGCTTCTCATGCAGTTCAGCGGCGGCAATGGCCAGTAACGGTGGCAGCGGCTCCTCACAGGCTTCGGGCAGGAATGGTGACGGCAGCTCTTCCTCAGGCAGAGGAACAGTCTCATGGAATACTGCCAATCAGCTGTCTGTTGCCACCCATTGTTGCCGTTGCTGCCATTGCCACCATCACACCAACTCCCTCCCCCTCCCAAAATGCAAAATTCAGAGTATAAGACACACCCAGTTTTTGACCCTCTTTTTGGGAGTAAAAAGGTGCATCTTATACTCCAAAAAATACGGTAGGTTGACAATATGTTTGTCGGCAATATTTAAATTACTCATTGATACCATAGTGGCAACATCCAAGATTATTTAAAAGAAAATAACATCCTTCCAGTAGTACAAAAAGAAAATAAAAGGACAGAAATCTAATAGAAAGAAAATAAAAGACAAAGGTCCAACAAAGGTCCAACAGATTAATTCTGATTAATAAAGTGGAGAATTGCAGAAGGCAACCCCCCCTCCAACTTACATATGATCTGAATTGATTATAAAGAAGTATTTGATTTCTTACCATGTAGTTGAATAATCAAATGTTTGGTGTCAGTAAAAACTTTAGAAGGTTTATAGAAAAATGAATGAAGCAGTGAAAGAAAAGAATTGAAATGAAAATATAAAATATAAAAATAATATTATCAACATTAAGAAAGGCATCTTCCAGAATGACTCATTATTACTCTTATTATATGACATTGCTATGATCCCACTTTCAGTGGGCTATACAAAACAAATCTAATACAATCTCACATTTTCTTTTTATGGAAGTATGAAAGCTTTATGGAATTTATCAGAAATTGAAAGTCAGTAGCTGAAAAATATAAGAATTTTTAGCACAAATGTAGCAATGGAATTTGCCTAGAGAAATGTAGCAATAAATACAAGGAAAATCATGAACAATAATGGAATTGAAATGCCAATGAACTTTCAAAAAAGAAAAGTATTCATTGACTGAATGAATACAGTTAAAAACAAGCATTAATGAAAGTTAAAAATTGGAATGTATTGAATGTATGGGAAACAAAACATGATTATCAAAACAATATGATAAAAACTTGAATAAAATGCTGGCAAGGAATAGCATTACATGGTCAATTTCTATAAAAGATCAACGGGAAAGTGAATAAAGAATAAATCTGGCAGTGGCTTACAAGTGGAATATAAAAAAAAAATCCCAAATGTTTGATTTTGGCTGCTCAATAGCAAGCTATTTGAACAAACGCAATCAAGACCAGAATAAAAAAATTGTCAAATGAATGAAAGAGCAGATTGTACAAAGCAGCAAAAGAACAATAGATCATATACTTGCAAGAGGATAGTACAAAGTGATTATTTAATTTAATTTAATTTAATTTAATTTAATTTAATTTAATTAAAAGTTCTTATAGGCCGCCCAATCCCGTAGGACTCAGGGTGGCATACAACAAGTATAAGAACAATACAATAATATATAACATTTTTAAAAAAGCATGACATAATGTTAAAAAACCATTCATTCATGGAGGAATTTGATGATCTTCTTCTTCACCCCGCCTGCCGGAAGAGCCATGTTTTCACGGCTTTGCGAAAGGCCAGTTGAGTGGGGTCCGGATCTCTGGTGGGAGTTGGTTCCAGAGAGATGGGGCTCCCACACAGAAGGCTCTCCCCTGTAGACCCATCAACCGACATTGTTTGGCTGATGGGACCTGGAGGAGGCCCACTCTGTGGGATCTAACTGAGATCTAACTATTATAAACAATAATAACTCACCACAATTATCCATTGGAACATCTTTAAAAATTACCATGTGCCATTAATGGAAAATTGGTGGAAACATAAAATTTGCAAAATAGTACAAAATAAATGGGACAAAATACTGTGGAATTTCCCAATTCAAACTGATAAAGTCTCGATTGATAACACATCAGATTTAACTGTGGTTGAAAAAAAGAAAGTGTCAATTATTGATGTGGCAATACCAGGGGATAGTAGAATAAAAGACAAGGAATTGGATAAGATCAGAAAGTATCAAGATCTGGAAATTGAGGTTGAAAGATTATGGCATAAACCAGCTATGATGGTCCCACTGGGTGCCATACACTGGATTACACTGGGTGCCATACCAAAGAAAGTCTTACACAGCACTTCTGTGCATTGTCAAAATTTCCATCTGTCAATTACAGAATGCCAGAATACTTGGATCTGCACACAGTAATATATTACAATATTCTAGGTTCTTGAGAAGAATACGATATGTACGGAGGCCAACATCAGCTAAAGAACTTGCAGCTATGATTTCACATGTTCTGTGTATAATAATTATAATAAACATTTGATAGGCTATTCCAGCGGTGGATTGCTCCCAGTTTGGCCCGGTTTGGTGAACTGGTAGCGGCTGTGGTGGGAGGCTCCGCCCACCCACCTGGGATGCTTCTGCGCATATGCGCGCGCGAACTGGTAGCAACGGGATTTGCAACCCATTACTGGGCTATTCCATCTCCTTTACATGGACAAACTGAAGGTGGGTGTCATGCCCTCAGAGTCTGACTTAGTTGCAATAGGGGCTGCTCAGGACACTCATTTGCTCCCACAACATGTCTGTACCTATGACAATCATTAAGTGTTGTACCTCATGATTCTTGACAAATGTATCTTTTCTTTTATGTACACTGAGAGCATATGCACCAAAGACAAATTCCTTGTGTGTCCAATCACATTTGGCCAATAAAGAATTCTATTCTATTCTATTCTATTCTATTCTATTCTATTCTATTCTATTCTATTCTATTCTATTCTATTCTATTCTATTCTATTCTATTCTACCTTGCTGAAATATGTGACAAAGGAGCAAGCAGCAAGATACTGAACTCACCAGAAAGTTTGACCTCAGTTATGCAAACTCAGCAGTGAGAGTATTTAAGTCCCCATAGGAACAATTGGCCTTTGCTAGAAGCAACTTTACAGCATCTGGCTTATTTATCCTGACACTTGGAATCTAGTCACCCCTGCTTGTTGATCAAGCATGACCTCATTTCCCCCTTAATCTGGCATTGTAAATCTTCAGCTTGACTTTGAACTGCTCAATTTGGAAACTTGCCTTGCTTCGCTATGTCTTATCTTCACTTGTTTTTCCTGCCACTGTATAGTTGGGATTTACAGAAGCAAGTCTCCCCATTAACCTTCCATGTGCCTAGGAACTGTGTCTGGCTTCTGAAGGGCTACTTAAAAAGCCAGGATAGGAAAAAACCTGTATGGAAAAGCACCATCTCAAATGGAATCGCTGATCAATATTGTTCATATAAACAACCAAGATATCGCAATGAAGTTTGAACTACACAAATGTGCCAACCTCACAATCTATAGGAGATAAATAATGAAAACCAAAGGAATCAAGTTGCCCTATGGAAATAATATTAGGAGTCTGAATGAAGACGGTCACTAGAAATGCCTGGGCATCCTTCAAGCTGATAACATCAAACACACTGAAGTCAAGAATATTAAAAGTGAATACATCAGCAGAGTGAAGAAAATTTTAAAGTCCAAACTCAGTGGAGGAAATCAAGGCAATTAATACCTGGGCAATTATAGTCTTAGATACACAGCTGGAATAGTGGAATGGACTGAAGTGGAACTAGAAACCTTGGATAGAAAGTCCAGAAAAATAATTATAATTATTTATTCATGCAGGACTCAACTTATCCAAAATATAGGTGGCCATAGAACCATCACAGACAGTTGAAGAAGAAAACCAGTCATTGGAAGACTAGCTGAACGACAGTGAAGAAGATGTATCGAAGCTAATATACCATAAAGTACTGGTACTTTACTGAGTATTGGAAGCTGTCTTACAAGAAAGATCAAATGAAGAATAGAAAATGGACATGGCAAGGCAAGGCAAAGTATTACATGACCAGTGCATAATAAAAACCAACAAGGACGCACACACAATAGATTCAAACTCAATGTAAACTGCTCGAAACTTGATTGCAGGAAATACGATTTCAGCGACAGGGTGATCAATGCCTGGAATGCACTTCCTGACTCTATGGTTTCTTCCCCAAACCCCAAAAACTGTAACCTTAGACTGTGTACAGTCGACCTCACCCCATTGCTAAGAGGTCTGTAAGGGGTGTGCATAAGCGCACCATTGTGCCTACCGTCCCTGTCTTACTGTCCTATTGTCCAAATTTACCTGTACCTACCTTGCTTTTGTTTATGTTTATACCATACCTGCTATCTTGTACATGTTTTGACAAATAAATAAATAAAAATAAAATAAAAAGGCCAAAAGCAGGAAAACTGAAGAAACAGAGGGCTAATTTTGGCTGCAGAACACCAAGCTTTAAGAACAAATGCATACAAAGCCAGAATCAAGTAGACAGACAGCAAATTGCTTCTGCAAAGATCCTGAAGAAACAATAGACCATCTAGTTGTCCGCAGCAAGAAGATTGCAAAGATTGATCAGAAACAACAGCATGACAAAGTAGTAACAACAGTGTTTGGGAATATCTACAAGAAATACCTCTTGCCTATAAGCAAGAACTCGTCTGACTTAGCTGAGAAATAGACAAAGTAATAGAACATAAACTCTTGAGAGTCTTTTGGACTGCAAGGAGATCAAATCAGTCAATCCTAAAGGAAATCAACCCTGACTGTTTTCTGGAAGGACAGATACTGAAGCTGAAGCTCAAATATTTTGGCCACCAAATGAGAAGAGAGGACTGATTGGAAAAGATCCTGATGTTGGGAAAGATTAAGGGCAAAAGAAGAAGGGGACAACAGAGGATGAGATGGTTAGATAGTGTCATTGACACAACAAACATGAATGACAGTGGAGGATGGGCGGGGAGATGGTGTGCTGTGATCGATGGAGTCATGAAGAGTTGGACACAACAAAGTGACCTGAACAACAAAATCGAAAACGAAGACGCTAACGTGCTTTAGATTTATTTTAGATTTTTAGATTTATTATTAGAGTTGGAAGGGACCTTGTAGGTCATCTAGTCCAACCCCCTGCTCAAGCAGGAGTTCCTACACCATTTGAGACAGATGGCAGTCCAGTCTCCTCTTGAAGATTGCAAGTGTTGGGGCTCTCACAACCTCCGCTGGCAAGCTGTTCCACTGCTCTTGGACTTTAGAATCAGAATAGCACTGGAAGGGACCTTGGAGGTCTTCTAGTCCAGCCCCCTGCTCAAGCAGGAGTTTCTATACCATTTCAGACAAGTGACTGTCCAGTCTCTTCTTAAAAACCTCCAGTGATGAAGCACCCACAACATCTGAAGGCAAGATATTCCATTGGTTAATTGTCCTCACTGTTAGGAAGTTTCTCCTCAATTCCAGGTTGCTTCCTTCCTTGATTAGTTTCCATCCATTGTTTCTTGTCCTCCCCCCTCTCTCGTGTGTGTGTGTGTGTGTGTGTGTGTGTGTCTGTCTGTCTGTCTGTCTGTCTGTCTGTCTGTCTGTCTCTGTCTCTGTCTCTGTCTCTGTCTCTGTCTCTGTCTGTCTGTCTGTCTGTCTGTCTCTGTCTCTGTCTCTGTCTCTGTCTCTGTCTCTGTCTCTGTCTCTGTCTCTGTCTCTGTCTCTCTCTCTCTCTCTCTCTCTCTGTGTGTGTGTGGGGGGGTAGGTACTGTGTTTCCCTGAAAATAAGACCCTGTCTTATATTTTTTTTGAACCCTGAAATAAGCTCTTGGCCTTATTGCCATGCACTCAAAAGCCCGATTGGGTTTATTATCAAGGGATGTCTTATTTTGGGGAAAACAGGGTAGGTAGGTAGATAGGTAGAAGATAGAGAGAGAGAGAGAGAGAGAGAGAGAGAGAGAGAGAGAGAGAGAGAGAGAGAGAGAGAGAGAGAGAGAGAGAGAGAGAGAGATAATAAAAATCACCAAATATAAAGATAAAGATAGTAATAGGTATTTTTGTTTTGTAAGCCTCTCACAATTCTCATTACAAATGTTTATCATCCTTTCAATCCATTCATTTTTCCTTCATATATTTGTTTTGTGTTGCCATCCAATCTTCATTTATTCCCCTCTATAATCAAACTACTCCAATATATTTCTTTTTTATTGGTCACACTTTTTGCATTTAATCCATATTCAGTCGAATACATTTCTTAACCTTTTGTATTTTACTGTAAACATTTCTTGACTACCTCATTCCCCTTGCATTCAAATTACTTTTATGTTTTTCCTGAAATCCCCTTTCCCCTTTTCTTGAAGTTACTTTTGTGTTTTCCTCAAATCTCCCTACCACATAACAAAATTGGTAGAATCAGACTGTTTTTAGCCATTTACTAATCTCCTTTTTAAAATTAAAATTTACTATTAAAATATTTTTTTAAATGAAAGAATGAAGAGAAAAAATTTAAACTGTGAAGTAAAAAAGAAAAATAGGAAAAAAATAGAAATTAGTAAAGAAGAAGAAAAATATGTAAAGAGATGACTTTCCACATCATCAAACTTAGAAACAATCACCTTCATCTAAAATACAACAAATGATGTCTTCTTCCCATGTCCTGTCTGCTATCTATAAACAATTCATAAAGCTTTCATTATTCAGTTGTGATCAGCAAAAGGATTACCAGAGATAACAACATATATAATTTAACCTTGATCAAATAAACCCTTCAAATAAATTCCTTCATTTTTACTTCTAACAATTTTTAGTTCCTTCTTGATTTCTTTTTATTTTTTTCTCCCTTCTCACAAACATTTTCAAAGTTTTAACAAGTCTCTTTTGTAAATCCAATATAGGAAAGTTATCCAGGTCACTATTTTCATTTGTTTATTTGTATAACCCAATTAATTATTAAGAAATCAGCTGGTTTCATTTCTATGTCCAAGAGTAGTATCTTTTTCCATATCATTCTTGTAGCCGATCATTTTTAAATTCAGATGCCTCAGAGTTGTCTGGTAAAACTTATTCCTCTTTCGTAACATCTTTTAAACATATCTATTTATAGAGGCAGATACTTTTAAAATTAATATCTGGATTCATTGTTCAAAAACATCCTTGAATTTGTCCAATGTTAAAATATTTTGCTCCTTTCTGTATTAGTAAACCAAATTTAAATATTCTTCTTTAATTATAATCTTTAATTCTTTCTAGCTTCCTTTACTGTCCAGCCTCCAAAGTCTCATGCTGTCATGTTTCCTGTCACTTTTAACTGCCTGAGTAATTGCTTGGTCCATTAGGACAGGTCCTTCCTAAGTTTCTTTCTCTGATTATCAAGCCATTGAAGGCTCCTACCTGTCTTGTTTGATTGTTCCCTAGGCAGCATCCCTTCCCCTCATTCTCCAAAGTCATCTACACATTCCAATACACAAATGCAAAACAAAAGCATTTCCCCCCAGGAAGAATTTATTATCATTCATTATCATTCATTATTTATTATTCATTATTCATTATTTATTATTTATTATTTATTATTTATTATTTATTATTTATTATTTATTATTTATTATTTATTATTTATTATTTATTATTTATTATTTATTATTTATTATTTATTATTTATTATTTATTATTTATTATTTATTATTTATTATTTTTATCAAGCATGTATTAGATAACAGATATAAGTATAAACATGATTATGAATACATGAAATGGATACAAATAAAAGGGAATATTAGGACAGGGACGGTAGGCACGCTTACGTCGGATTGAAGACGGCAAAATTCTAAATTGCCCAAGCCCAAAATTTCAAGTCTGGTGGCATAAGGTATTCTGTTGCGAGCAGAGGAGTGGAGGACTCTTCTCGTGAAATATCTCTGGACTTGTTTGATTGAATTAATGTCTAATATGCAGTGCGGGTTCCAGATGAGCTGTATTCAAGAATTGGTCTAGAAAAAGTTTTGTATGCCCTAATTTGCAGTTCAATATTACCGGAGAAGAAGCTACGCAAGATTAGGTTAACAACTCTTAATGCCTTTTTGGCAATGCTATTACAGTGAGCTCTGGCACTTAGATCATTTGAGATGAGTACTCCAAAGTCCTGACAGAGTGAGGGTTGTCTACAAGGTTGTATCCGCCCAGCTTGTATTTTGTGTTCTGATTCTTTTTGCCAATGTGTAAGACAGAGCATTTGTTGGTTGAGATTTGGAGTTGCCAATTGTTTGACCATTCTGACACATAGTCAAGGTCTTTTTGTAGGATAGCAGCATTGTCGGTGGTGTTGAATAGTTTTACATCATCAGCGAACATAGTTGCTTATAATATGATCACAAAGGTCATTTATGTAAAGTATAAAGAGTGTGGGTCCTAGAATGCTACCTTGGGGGACAGCGCTGTTAACAGGTGCAGGGTTTGATAGGGAGTTCCCTATTTTGACTACGTTGCCTCTTTGATAGGAACGCAGCTATCCACTTATGCAGGGAACCGGAAATGCCATAAGATTTTAGTTTTAGAAGTAGTTTGTCATGTACCACTGAATCAAAGGCTTTACAGAATTCATATAATTAATTCCAAAATCTTATTTCAAATCCATCTGTACTTTTATCCTGTGTGTAATATTCCAGAATCAGAGTTCTAATCAGCCTTTTTTCTGTTTATTCTCATAGGGGAAAAAATTAAGTTCTTAAACTTATATTTAAACTTTCTTTTGCTAAGGATTGAAGGAAACTCACCTATGCTGTAAAACCTGTCAATCCAAAGTTCCTAATAACTGAAAAGCAGTTAACAAATAATTTGCAAACGTGATTAGAAAGGGAAGTATGAGAACCAAATTTGCTTTTGAAGGTGCCAGCCACTGTTTAAGCAAAAAGATGGGTTTCCATTTTCACCCAACCTCTAAACCAGAGCCGTGGTGGCACAGTGGTTAGAATGCAGTACTGCAGGCTACTTCTGCTGACTGCCGGCAGCCAGCAGTTCAGCAGTGATGCTCACCGGCTGAACGTTGACTCAGCCTTCTATCCTTCTGAGGTCAGTAAAATGAGGACCCAGATTGTTAGGAGAAATATGCTGACTCTGTAAACTGCTTAGAGTGGGCTGTATAAAGCACTGTGAAATGGTATATAAGTCTAAGTGCTATTGCTATTGCTGAACCTGCTCAGACCAGTCTTGCAATCTCCTGAATGAAAAGCAATTTATAGGCAATCTCAAGCCCTCTTCTTATTGAGAGAGGAATTACAAAAAGCTGATCTAGTTGGTGGCTTTTCATTCTGTTGTAGTTATCAGCTATGCTTTTAGCAGAGCTATCTTCAGTTAGCAATTTCTTTCCTGGAAGTCCCTAACCAATTTCATTTCTTTTGATAAATATTCATTTTATGAGAAACATTCAACAGACCACATATTATTGATTGCCAACGAGCAGTTACACATCAAGTAAACAAAGTCCCTCCTTTTTCCAGGTTTTCATTGTTGGAATAGTACTTTTACTGTCTTAGGCAAAACATATAGAGTTTGACTGAATGTAAGAGCATCCATGTTTGAATAGAAATTAACTCTTGAATTTCGCTGAAATTTCACTGAATATAATCAATGACTCCTTACTGAGTGGCTAACAATCAACTTAACAAAATGTTATGGTAGAATGATCTATTCATTTGTAAACATGACTACTGAAGGATGTTATGTCAGAATGAACAGGAACAGAACAGAACAGAACAGAAAGTATTCTATTCCAGACTAGTTTTTGCTGTGTCAAATGTGGGCATAGAATGGCTGGAAGGATATGATCAATGAGACCCAGCAACCAACAACCAAACTGCCTTGTTCTGATGGATGAAGGTATTATGAAAGACTAGTATCTGAAGATAATGTTCCTGAGACCAAAGAAAACAATTTGTCCCAAGGACTCCTTTCAACACAGCGAGTAAGATTCTAATAACGTCTGAATTTAAACTCATTGAAAATTATTGGTCAGAGTCCAGCATGTTGTTCTACTGAATAGTATAAGACAGAGGGGAAAACAGCTAGTTAATTCAGTTCTCATTCCTCTCTCTATTCAACTTGCTCTCCAACAATATACCATAGATCTAAACGTCTTTCCACTGGCTTTCATCTTGAGAGGTAGGAATCTATCTAGCTGGCCACCTGAGGAAAGGGTAGATCACCTTGTCTAATTGAACAATCATTAAGGAAGCATTTTAACTAGTATCTTGCTAGTGTGAAGCATCCTTTTATTTATTTGATCATTTGATTTATTACCTACTGCAATCCAAAAAGTCATCACTCATGCGATGCATGAGTAAGAACTCAGGAGGGAAAAATAAACCACTGTCTGCAATCAAGGTGAATAAGCCAGAGTAAAATAAGATAAAGTAAGGGGTTGGGAAGAGACATGTTTCATACCAAAGAATCTATTGCAGCTCTGTTAAAATATTGGTGATGGCTTGCTCGCCCTGATTCTACACTGAATGATCCAAGGACAGGAGGGATTTTGTCGTTCAACCTCCACTGGCAAATTGCATTCATCTAAGCACCATGGGAGCAGGAACACTATGTGGAGGTTGGTGTAAATAAATGAAAATTGGTGAGTAAGATTGATATACTTAATTGATTATCTATGATTATC
The DNA here is from genome assembly GCA_023053685.1 of Diadophis punctatus similis. NCBI lineage: Eukaryota > Metazoa > Chordata > Lepidosauria > Squamata > Dipsadidae > Diadophis > Diadophis punctatus. The sequence goes on along the minus strand of JALIGW010000003.1, from coordinate 36,039,900 downwards.
TTTTCTATAACTAACTTATATTAATGGAGGACACAATCTTACTAGAATGGAAGAACAATAAAACATATTCTTAGCAGCTCCTATTAAGAAATAAATGCCTCCCTGTTTACACCATCAAGAAACCGGTGTAAATGACTGTGGGTATCCCTGGGCACTTAGTGCTAGTTTTGAAAAATGTATTAAGGAGTTATTAGTTGAAGCATGAAATCTATGAAGCTCTGTCAAAATGCATCCAGCTGCCTTATTTGGTTGGTGTGCCCACTTGAGACAAAGATCCTAAACTGGCTTAAAATAAGCCAGTTCAATATGCACAATATATTTGCATATCTAAATAATTTGCATTTTTAACTCAATTTCTCCCTCAGTTTGATCTTTGATACTGTATGTTTCAGGTCGATAGTCTTTATTGCATTATGTAATTGAATAACGATCATTCAGGTTCTTAAGTCAAGCCATGTCACCAAACTGCTTATAAAATACATTATAAAATACAAATAAACAAGCAAGGGAACATTATACATCCTTCTTTGACTCCCTGCAAATTGAACCATTTGTTAAATATATCTTTTATTCTCATGCATGCTTTATTTCCATTTATTCAGCAACAACTTTCAATTCCACATTCATGCCAAATGTGCCACAATTCAAGCTTATTCACTTTATCATATACTTTTTCTAAATCAGTAATCATATAATAAATATGCAGTGGGTATATACCTTTCTTTTTTAATTTTTACTACTGAAAAGAAAGACATAAAAAAGGCCCAGGTAATTATAGAGATAGTTTGGCAGCAACTGGCTACCTTGAACAATTTGACTAGATAATACTTGGTTGCATTGTACAGGTCTCCTGGACCCTATCAACTAGTTCTAAGGAATGTGTGAATGTTATCTCAGAATGATTCTTTCTTTCTTTCTTTCTTTCTTTCTTTCTTTCTTTCTTTCTTTCTTTCTTTCTTTCTTTCTTTCTTTCTTTCTTTCTTTCTTTCTTTCTTCTTTCTTTCTTTCTTGGAACTGCATACTGCCAAATATTTGGAAGAATGGCAAATGTTCCTTTCTTCAGAAAAAGAAAGAACCTATAGACTGGTAAACTTAATCTCAATATAAGGCAAAACTTGAGAGCAGATTATTAAGCATCATTGTTTGGCAGGAACAAGAATGCATTTATCATGAACAAATCACGGCATATTTATCTAATCTGCCTTTTTGATAGAGTGACCCATTTAGTTAACAATATGTATGTGGTAGACCTAGTATACTTTTAGAAAAGCATTTGACAAAATCTCCCTAATCCAACAGATAACAAAAGGTGGGAAAAGAGCCGGTTATATATTTAAAAAGTGTATGGCAATAGCTTTGACAAAAAACTGTAAGGAAGTGTTAGGTAATATTCTGCAGGACTTCATTCTGAGCCTGTTATTTCAGTTTATTAATATATGACTTGAATGAGGGGCTAGAAATTATGATTATCAAATTTTCAAATGGGATAAAAAGATTGGAAACACCTTAGAGGACAGAATTAAGTTTTATAAGAACCTTGACAAGCTGGAAAAATAGGAATTAACTAATAAGATTAATTTCAGTAGAGACAAATGCAATACTCTGGTTATTAGATGTCTTGTTAAATATTCAACCAACTCATTCGTGTAGGAAAATCAAAGGCAGGGGTGTCAAACTCAAGGCCTGCAGGCCGGATGTGGCCCATAGAGTGCTTAGTTCTGGCCTGCAGACTGTCCTGGAAACAGTAAAGGACTGGCCCGCGGTGCTTCTGCCAGCAAAAATGGAGCTCGGGAGGTCCACATGTGCCCCCCGAGCTCTGTTTTCGCTGGCAGAGGGCTAGCAAAAGAAACTAAAAACAAAACAAAAAGAGAAATGTTTCCCCTTTTGCATTTGAACATCCAAGAAGGGACAAGAAAGGAAAGAGGGAAAGAGGAAAGACAAAGAAAAAGAAGGAAAGATGGGAAGACAGCAAGGAAGGAAAAAGAAGGAAAGAGGGGAAGGAAGAAGAAAGAATGAAGAGGGAAGGCATGCATGCATGCATGCAGACAGTCAGGCAGTCAATCAGGCAGTCAGGCAGTCAGGCAGTCAGGCAGTCAGGCAGTCAGGCAGGCAGGCAGGAAGGAAGGAAGGAAGGAAGGAAGGAAGGAGAGGGAGGGTCTGAGGGAAGTCCTGCTTTAGCACCTGGCCACCACAGGTGCCCCCCAACATGAGTGATGTTGAGCTGACCATGACCAGCCCGGCCACACCCACCCCGGGCCCCCAAGGTCCAAAACAATCCTGATATGGCCCACAATGAAATCAAGTTTGACACCCCTGATCAAAGGCATGAAAATAAGATAAGGAAGTTGTTAGGTGAATCCAGCTTCCCCATTTACGTTGCTTGTCAGATGATCACAAAAGGTGATCACATGACCCTGGACAGTGCAACCGTCATAAACATGAGTCAGTTGCCAGGCATCTGAATTTTGATCACATGACCATGAGGATGCTACAACAGTCAGTGCAGTTGTAACTGAATGGTTACTAAATGAACTGTTGTAAGTTGATATATACATATACATGTACATGTACATACACACACACATACACACACACATTTGCTGGGCATCATTGATAAATTGGAGGCCATCTAAAGAATACGAACTAAACTGATAAGAAATCTGTAAAGAACAACGTATGAGGAGCAGTTGGAGAAGCTTCATCTGGAAAGGAGATAGCTGCAGGGAGACATGATAACGGTCTGAAGGGCTAATGTTTAGAAGACAGAGTAGATGATTTTGCATATATATAGAAGAGCTGATAGGGAAGAGAACCTTGTGGCCTAGAGGTTAAACTTCTGCCTTACAAGCAGACTGCCCAGGTTCAATTCCCACTACGGGTATGGCTATCTGACGAGAGCAAAATAGCTCGAAATAGATCTATAATAGTCTCCCTTTATTTTCATTTATCGCAAAAAATGTTACACACACCCACACCCACACCCACACCCACACCCACACCCACACCCAAACACACACACACACACACACACACACACACACACACACACACACACACACACACACACACACACACACATATATATATATATATATATATATATATATATATATATATATATATATATATATATATATATATATATATATATATATATATATATATATAATATACCACTTCACAGTGCTTTACAGCCCCATCTAAGCGGTTTATAGAGTCAGCATATTGTCCCCAGCCATCTGGGTCCACATTCTTCTTGCACTAACTCAAATGACTGTATTATATTAGTCATAAGATTGTTTAAAGTATCAATCTTCATATTTCCTCATGATACACACACACACACACACACACACACACACACACACACACACACACACACACACACGATTCATAGTTTCAAGTCCCAAAGTATTGGTTTTTCAATGTGAATAAGAACCAAAATGGTGTTCTGTCCCAACAAGCATGCTTTGTAGGAGGCACAAAAACATGATCTATTTACTTATTTATTTGTAGCCCACTGTTATTATTTTTATAAATAACTCTGTCAAAGGGGCATATATTTTCATTTCAACAATAAAGGTAGAAATTCTGGGCAAGTTATAAATTGCCATTTTAAACCATCCAAACCTCGGAAAGTAGGCAAGCATAAAAAACCCAACATAAAGCTGAGGTCAGATTTTCAAGGCTCTTTTAAACTCTCAAGGTGCCAAACCTATCTCAGGGAGATCATGTTCCAGAAGACAAGTACCATGACAGGCAAGACCCCTTTGTGACTATGAATGTTAAATATTTTCTAGAATAGGAATTGTCTGCTTTGACAAGACATGGCAGGAACTGAGCTTGGCCAGTCTAGCGAAGAGAAGGACCAGGGGTGACATGATAGCAGTGTTCCAATACTTGAGGGGATGCCACAGAGAGGAGGGGATCAGGCTGTTCTCTATGGCACCAGAAAGCCAAACAAGGAATAACGGATGGAAGCTGACCAAGGAGAGATTCAACCTGGAAGTGAGGAGAAACTTTCTGACGGTGAGATCGATCAACCAGTGGAACAGCTTGCCAGCGGAAGTTGTGAGAGCCCCAACACTTGCGACCTTCAAGGGGAGACTGGACTGCCATCTGTCTCAAAGGGTGTAGGAACTCCTGCTTGAGCAGGGGGTTGGACTAGATGACCTACAAGGTCCCTTCCAACTCTAATAATAAATCTAAATCATTCCATTCCATTCCATTCCACAGAAAAGGGATGACTCCCTACTGGGTCTGAGCACATTGATCATGCTGAGTCTGCCTTCTATTGCTTCACTAGTTCTACTCCATACATGCTTAGGAACTCATTGTTGCCTGATTTAGAGGACATCTTGCATATGTGTATTTCATATAAATATATAATGTATTTCTCCCAACAGAACATTTGGAGAAACAATTGAGACCTTTCTCCTATCCTATAATTCCTCAACTAAGTGCATTCTATAATATTTTGGGCCATATCAGGTATTTGTCATAGGCATACTTCAAAGTAAACATACTTTTTTTGGTATATCTACTTAGAGCAGGGGTCTCCAACCATGGCAACTTTAAGCCTGGTGGACTTCAACTCCCAGAATTCCCCAGCCAGCTTTTAATGGCTAGGGAATTCTGGGAGTTGAAGTCCTCCAGGCTTAAAGTTGCCAAGGTTGGAGACCCTCGACTTAGAGTATATAAACTGAAAATATACTTTTTCAGTCTTGAAACAATGTTTAAGAACTTTATTTTTCCCAAAATCTCAGGGCTTTCAGTCATTTGTTTTTATAAATTGAAAGGAAACAATACTGATCAACATGCTTAGGGTTGTATTTCTAAGGCTATGTGTTGAATGATTGCTTTTCCAAACTCAAAGTGTGGATTTAGCCTATAAAGCAGGACTGCAGTAATAACTATGAAGCTCAAAAGAAACACAGCCCATACTTAGGTACAGCAAAAAGATTTTCCCTCTACAAAGAATAAATTATGAAAGAATAAAATATTTAAATAGAAGCTAGCATGAACCCAATTTCTTTTCAAATGAGTCTTGCCTTCTAAATCTTTAGTGACTTTTCATTCTGAAATAGGATTAATTGACATCTTTTCCTCCACAAGAATAATTCTAAGCTTTCCTACATTTTTTTTTAAAAAGGGAAGATCATTTTTTGTGTCAGAAGCTGTTAGATTCGCGCGTAAATGAAGAGGCAAGGCTCAGGAACAATTCAGCACCTTTATTGTCTATTAGTTAGAACTAATACGGACTGCTGGCAGGTTGCAGGGAAGCTGCTTTTAAGGGCTTCCCTGAAATCTGCTAGACACCGACAGTACTTTATTTCTCCCGCCACTAGGTTAGCCAATCAGCGGTGGCTATGCAAATTCGTACTCCGTACATCAGTACATAACAGAAGCCATTCAGTATTATTTGTAATAACATTGTTCAAGGAAATTGAGTCGGGTTCCTTGCCAGTTAAATAGCATATCACCTGAGCACAATACCATGTTTTTCTGCTTCTGGGCTTGCCTTCTTGTCTTATCTGTTTTTAGTTTAGATGGATAAAAACTGTTCATCTTTAAGATGCCACAGAAGTTATTTCTTTCTGGTTATTTAGACTCAATTTATCATGAGTCTGGAACATGAAGTTTTCTTTCTTCATGTTCTTTCTTTCTTTGCTAAACTGCAGACTCAGGAAATGAAGATTCTAGCTATGTGCACATGATTTCTTCAGTCACTTGGTGTTCTTTGATAACATAACACTTGGTGTTCTTTCTCACTAACATAAACAGAAACAATGTGTCCTCATGATCTAATATAGCCTACAGGTTGTTTCAGATCAATCTAATCTTCAAAGTAATTGAAAGGTTTCTATTTTATATTTGCAAATGTTTTTAAGCCGCCCAGAGTCCTTTGGGAGTTGGGCGGCAAACAAATGCAATTAAATAAATAAATAAATAAATAAATAAATAAATAAATAAATAAATAAATAAATAAATAAATAAATAAATAAATTTTATATGCATATATAATGTATTTCTCCTATGAGAATGTTTGGAGAATCAGAGGCATATCTTAAATTGTTCAACAAAACAACCAATTTCAAAGGCCTTTCTTCTTGTCTAGTATTGGTTGAAAGAAAGTAGAAGCTCCAAATTCACTTTTTCCATCTTCAACCTGCCTGTGTAGATTGGAAGGATTTGAAATGAAGTTATATCGCTTGTAGTCACCATAAGAACAGGAACTTCTTTTTGAGATCTAGATGTCCCATTTTTTGGTAATGGAACAATGTACAGTAGATGAGGTTGGCCCATGACTGTTGTATGATTGCAATCTTTTTAATATGTTTTAATCTGTCTTTTAAAATCTTAATCTTTTTATATTGATATTTTATTTATGTTTCTGCATGTTGTGAGCCGCCCAGAGTCCTTCGGGAGTTGGGCGGCATAGAAATGTAAATAAATAAATAAATAAATAAATAAATAAATAAATAAATAAATAAATAAATAAATAAATAAATAAATAAATAAATAAATAAATAAATAAATAAAGACAGCAGCTGCATGCAGGATCCAAGGAGTCAATATCTCCTGGAGTAGGGGGAAATCTTGAGATAGATGTGATTTTAAAAGCTTTAGAAAAATATTACTTTATGGATTAAACAGCAAAAGAGTGCTTGAAAGTTTAGAATGGATTAAAGGCTGATGGACCTGGAATTACAATTTTATTTTTTCCCCATGTTAAAGTGTCATTGTTTACCCTTTCATCAGTTGAAACAAGGTCATGGGACCTTAAATGTTGAACACTAGAGAAAGCTAGAGAATAATAAAATAATGGAGGTATAGTGTTTAATGGAAAACTGAAAAATTTATGAAATTTTATGAAAAATTGTCTTTGAAACTCTCAGAAATGATGACTAGTTGGATAGTTAAGGATGCAGTGGATGAAGAACAAACAAAATAATCTGGATGAGTTTGAAATTAATTTGAATGTGGATATAAATGTGGCAAGTAATGAGAAGGATGCAGAAAAGGAAGTACTGGACTTTCAAATGAAATTGAATGATGCTTTAATGTCTAAAGGAGATGTACAATTATCAAACAAAAAATATGAGGTTCTTTTACTGGATAACAAAAGAGAACTGGTCAAGGATCTTGAAGGATTTTGTGAGAAGTGACCTCCACCTGCCCACCCCCACCCCCAAGGATGAATTCCTCTTACTGGATTTGTGAAATGGACTTGCTAAAGTTCTGAAAGATTTTTTGGGGGAAGGATAACAAATGTTGACAAGAAAACAAGCAGTGGGACTTAATTTGAAGTGGTTAACAGTTAAGATTATTAAAAATATAGGCAATGAATGCAAGGTTGCCTTATTTGATCAAGATTAAGATAGATAATTGGTTATTTCTGACAACTCTTACTGTATTTTTGCTGATAAGAAATGAATGAGAATTTTGAATTTTGTTTTTAAGAGATGAGATCTTTTCTTTTCTTTTTCTTTCTTTCTTTCTTCTCTCTCTCTCTCTCTCTCTCTCTCTCTCTCTCTCTCTCTCTCTCTCTCTCTCTCTCTCTCTCTCTCTCTCTCTCTCTCTCTCTCTCTCTCTCTCTCCTCTCCTCTCCTCTCCTTTCTTTTCTTTTCCCCAGGAAATAGAAAACTGTTCTAGGAAGAAGGTAACAGTTTTCACTTTTGTGCTGCTAGTAAGATAACTATATGGATATGTCCATGAAATCACCAGGAGTCTTAAGGAAATCAATTGATAATTTCTAGTAATTAGGGACAAAATTTAGGCTCTAACATTCTTGGAAATCATTGTTCCCTGCAAAAGAGGAATTGTTTTAATGCCTACTTCATGGGAAGTAAATACATATCAACTGGAACTGGGAGACGTTGACTTCTATGGTAAAAGAACCTGAAACCATATTTTCCATACAAGATAGATGGAATTCAGAAAAATCTCTCTCTTTCTTGGGGTAGGATTTAATCCCCCCCCAATCATTACTTTTATTTCTTTTATACTTATTACTTATATTTATTACTTTTATAAATAATTCAAGGCAGCAAACATAACTAGTATTCCTGTTTTCTCCACAACAATAATCCTATGAGGTGAATTGGGCTAAGAGACAATAACTGGACCAAAGTTACCAACTGGCTTTCGTGCCTAAGGCAGGACTAGAATTTATAATCTCTTGCTTTGTAGCCTGGTGCCTTATTCTCTAGACCAGGGTTGTCAAACTGAAGAGCTGGGGGTCAGATCTGGCCAGGGGGATACTTAGATCTGGCCCATGGGGCCACACTGTAAACAGTGAAGAACCAGCCCACAGTGCTTCTGCAAGTGAAAACGGCCTTCCTGAGTTCCATTTTCACTGGCAGAGGGTTGCAGAAGGCCGTGGCAGCTGAAAACGGAGCTCAGGAGCCTGTTTTCACTGGCAGAGCACTCGGGCCACCACAGGTGCCCCCAACACGAGTGATGTTGAGCTGGCCACACCATCCTGGCCCACCCCGGGCCCCTGATGTCAAACACAACCCTAATGCAGCCTTCAATTAAATCGAGTTTGACACCCATTGTCTAGACCAAACTGCTATCACCTATGTTGTGTATAAGATAGGTATAAATTTGAAAGGTTTGTTCTGTGTTATTTAGGTACAAGAGACCAATGATTCACCATAACTTCTAGCTCTTTAATAAACAGACATTTGAATCCTCTTCAGTTGTGGTAACAACTTGGTAATTTGGTAACATTAACTGCAAACAATAACTTTGCGACTATCTGAGTTTATGCAGAGGGGTAATCATTGTATACAGGTACATCATGATTAGTGTCAGTTCAGATGCAATATTCAGTTTACTGTAGTGCAAACTGATACCAGGTCACATTTAAGGCAACCCCAATGTTCAGTTAATGTGAAGCTAGCACATGCATAATTGAGGCTAGTACATGTGCAGTTGCAGTTAGGGTTTAAGATGTTGCTAATCTTTGTGTGTGCAAAATGGAGACAAAGAAGATTCCATCAGAGAAAAATATTATAGGTTTTAAAAAGTAGAGGCTTGTTATTACAACAGAGCATAAGTTTGCTATATTTGAGTAACATGAATGTGGTCATAGCAATGCTAAAATAGGATGAGTTGTTGGAATGCCTGAATTTTTGGTAGAATTTTTTTGTTCATGCATTGCTTTCCATAACGACTCTGTGACATTTTAACCATCAACTTTAGATTTTAAGTATATTCTTTTTATTCATTATGATAATATTTCATTAATGTGTAAACATTTTTAAACATAACTTCTATGCATACATTAATTTCATTTATATATGGATACAATTTTTGTTTACAATTTTTCATTGTTTCATTGAGCTGGAACCAATTACAATTTTTTTCATAGAACTATCAATTTGAATAGTACAAATCTGAATAACATCACCATTTCATATGATTCATTCGTCATATTATTTGAGACCTACCTGTATAGAGAAATTGAAGGGATCTTGTTGATCACATGTGGGAGCACTTTTTAAAGAAGGAAAGTAGATTAAAATAACTTTTCTACCATATTCTGATAAAAAATTCAGTCCCATTCCTAGGAAGAAAACAAAAAATAATAATAATAGGTGGTGCTACAATCATATAATCAAAGTTCTACATTTTTCCAACATGCCTTGTGTTAGTACTGTATGTATAATAAAAAGAGGGTAGATTCAATTGTGTGAACATACCTGCTGACTTTTTTTATCTCTTCCCAATTGAAGTTGTCTTCTCCCTTAATAATTGACCTGAAGTTGTCATCTCCCTTAATAATTGACAGAAAATGCAACTCAGATAGTTGAGCTTAGAGACTGGAACTTTATTATTTATTATTGGTTCTTCTATGCCGCCCTACTCCCGAGGGACTCTAGTTGGAGGTAGGAAGGAGGAAAATGTCGTTGGAGTAGGAAACAGAAATGAATCAGGAAAATAATAGCAGTTTGTAACAACCAAATGATTTCTTCATTGCAAATAAATTCTTCAAACTACCAAAACAATACCTATCTACATGGACATCACCAGGCAGAACACCTAGAAATCAAACTGACTCTCTTATTAGTGTAAGGTAATGGAAGAGTTCAGTTATAACAGCAAGAATGTGGCAAGGAGCTATCTATAGAAAACATCACACAATGCTCATATGCAAGTCCCAAGGCAAGCTAAAGTGAGAAAACATAAGCCAACCAGTTTCTATGTTAAGATATTGAGCATAAATCTACTATTTTCTTGGAGAACATCAGAAATTGCTTTGAAGTTCTTAATCTTATTGATAAGGAATCAGAGGAACTCTGGAATGAAATCAAAGAAGTTATTAAGGATCAATGGGAAAAGAGACTGCCAAAGACCAAGAAACAAAGCAAAACTAACAGGATATCAGAATAAATAGTAGAAACTGCCAAAGAAAAAAGAGAAGCCAAAGCCAAGAGAGACAAAGATTTATGAAGAAAATTAACAAAGAATTTCAGAGAGCTGCTAGAAAACACAAGAAGCAGTATTACAATGATATATGTAAAAACATCAAAGACAGAAACAGACATGGAGAAACAAAGTTTTCCAGATGTTCTCCAAATTTGGAAGGAGGTTCCAATCTTGAAATGGTATGCAAAAAAAAAAAGTTAATGGTTAGATAATCAGAAAGAATTTAGAAGCAACTTTTACAACTAATACATTTTACTAATATATTAGTATATTGCAACTAATACATTTTATTAGTGAATTAATATTTATTATCACTTTATCAGATGCATGGCTAGACTGATTATATTAGGATGAGGAGGGGGAAAGGAAGGGAAGATAGGTTGGTTATGCAGGTAGAGATTACATGAAATACAGATTACAAGTATCTTACAAATTAATAATAGCAATTTATAAAAACCCATTGGGTTTATTAAGATCTTCTGAGATTGACCCAAACATCATGAAATAGGTGAATTCAACACCACTCAATGGTAAAATGCCCTGCTTTTCCAAAAGTCAGTGTGTAGTCTGTTGTGGAATGCCCTGGGAGGTTGAAAGGTTCTGGTATTACTTTGCGTTGACCTCTGATATCAAATTTGTATCCACTAATCCTTTTACACAAAGGTTCTTCCATTTCTCCTAAATAGAATTCAAAGGGCATTGCTGGCAGTGGATGACCTTTGTTACATCAGAGGAATAGCATGTGAAGATGCCTCTAATCTTGTCCATATACATGTTGGGACCTGTAATAGTGATTTTAGTGTAGATTTGAAGCAAAGTAGACATCTGGATTTGTTGCAGTATCTGGTTCTCATCATTATTGTCCTGTTGTTTCTTGTTACTTATGAAAAACTGCTTCAGGTTGGGTAGCTATCTTTATTTATGCAAGTATGGGCCTGCCAGCCAGACCTGGAAATTTGCAGTATCATTGTCCAATATGGGCTATAGCATACCATGGCCTGAGAATCATTATAATTAATGCAATTGTGATAGATTTTTAGATATTTGATTCTGCTTTTGAATGGTTTGAGCTGTAAGTTGTAAGTAACTACCAGTGGTGTTCTATTGTTCTGTGTCTGTGGTATGTCTTCCCTGGTCCCGGAGTCAAAAATATTCTGATCCATGGAGAATACATGATGCAACTAAAGAGTGCCAAAAAGAAATTAGTCTGAGCTTTATTGGTGATAAAAAAGGCTTTCAATTATGTTGACCATGTCAAACCGTAGAATATTCTTAGCAAAATGGGAATCCCAGTATTCTTCATTGTCCTCATGTGAAATCTATATACTAGAGAGGAAACCACAGTCTGAACAGATGATTGCAAAACAGACTGATTCCAGGTAAACAAAGTGGTAAGGCAAACCTTTTTACTCATTTAGCCTTTCTGTTGAATGTATATTAAGGGAAGTGAGGTTAGAAGAATATGAGTGTGGTTTTAAATTTGGAGGAAAAAGCATCAATAATATGTGCTATGTTGGTGACACTCAGAATAATGATCTGGAAGTACAAGTGATTTGCAAATTCTAGTAATAAAAGTCAAGGGCCATAGATTAAAAATAGAGAAAACCAACATAATGACAATAGAGATAAAAGCCAGCCTTAGAATTGACAATGAAGATACTAAAGGATAGTCTATATATTTTATCGGCTATCAGTAAAGAAACCAACAGTTGACAAATATGCTATAGAGTAGCACTTGGTAAGATAGCAATGACAACCTTGGAAAAATTATTCAGACACCAAGACATGGGTATATCTACAAAGATCAGAACCATGCCAGCACTGGTTTTCCTGTGATACTCTATTCAAGTGAAAGTTGTACTTTTGAGGAAATAGAATATGAGGGGTCCTTGGTGCTCTCTGAGCTTGGTTATTTTCTTGCAGATGATTCATTACTGAAATTATGTAGCATTATCAGTGCTAGTCTATGATCATCAGGACCACATCATGAGAGCTAACACTATGATGTTGCCTAGTTTGGGTAATGAAACATCTGCAAGAAAACAACCAGGCTCTGGGAGTACCAAGAGCCCCTCATTTTAACCCTGAGCTACAAATATTCTTTATGGAAATACAGTAGGATAGAAAGAGTATCACAAGGTGATTTTTGATTGTCAGCTGTACTCATATGTCAGACTTTATGACCCAGAGGTTCTTAACAAAGTAAAGCAGTCACATGAAGAGTGAACTGCGCAAGTATTACATTTCATTCTCATTCTCCATTATTCTTTGCTGCTTGTCCTTCCTGGAAGAAGGACCTCTTAGATTGTAAAGATGTAGTTCTTAGGTTTTATATTATTTTGTACCGAAATAAATATTTTGTTATTTAGACTTTTACTCGTGTTTTATTTTATCAAGGATTGGTTTCCAAAGGAAAGGATTCGTCACCTCTAAGATTTAATTTCTCATTGCGTCAAAGAGTACTGATGCTATTGACCTATGGTGTTGGAAAAGACTCTTCAGAATACCATAAATAGCCAAAAACAAAGAAAGAAACAGAACCAACAGCAACCAACCCAAAAACAAATACATTGAGTTCTCATTTGAGGCACAAATAACTAGGCTCAAATGATCATACTTTGGACATAATATGTGAAGACCTAGCAGGAGAAATCTATAATACTGGGATGAGAGGAACAAAGAGAAGAGGCTGACTAGCCGTAAATTGGCAATTATGGCAACATCAATTATGTTGGCAATGGGTGCACCATTGAAAAGCCTGAAGGGCAGAGGAGGGAAGTAGGAAAGTGGGAGAGGAGAAAGAAAGTAGAGGGAAGGGAGGGCGTTAGAGGGAGGGGAGTGATATGAAATATGGAGGGAAAATAGACGGGCAATAAAAGTTGCAAAATTAGGATGTTTGTTTATGGTTTATTGAATAGAAATGTATAACTATGTATATTTTGTTATGATTTATGGTATATGTATGGATGTATATATGGAGAAAAATAAAAAAAATCAAAAAAAGAAAGAAAAAAAGAAAGAAAGAAAGAGAAAGAAAGAAAGAAAAGCCTGAAGGGCCATTTCATCCTAAAGAAGGTCTGTCTATGTGATCACCAAGAGCTATCATGGAGTTAATGGCACAAAATCAGCCAATCCCCTCTGTGTATGAGATGACTTTGGAATGGTATTAAATGGTCACCCTGGCATTGGTTTCTAGAGGTCTGCATCAAATTAATTAGAATTTTAAGTTTCAAACCCAACTGGATTGTTTGACAAACTCAGGAACTATCTGAAGGGAAGCAAACTCCTTTGATTTGGTTGATGATAGTATTTTGGTAATTTAGAGGAAAACCATTAGCAAGCAGCAAGCAGGAGCACTGCATGTTTGACAGGAAAAACATTCTGCTCTGGCAAAACTGATCTTAAGGTTCACCACTGTAATTTCAAAGAAGCTGGATTGCCTGTGGCAGGAGATGCCAAGATGAATTTATATTGAAAGCTAAAAATTCCTACTATCCTACTCATCCTGGACATAGAGTAGAACTGAAAATCAGTCAGAAATCAGGATGCTGATTACTGCCTTATGCTAAGTGAGTCTGTATCAGCTATGCCCAATAAAGATTGTAAACATTTTAACTAGACTTGACTATTGTCTTCTAAGTTTACAGTTGTGTGTGCTGTAAAACAAATTTGAGCAATATAATTGGAAAACCTGTATGTTCAATAAATAAAATTAAAGCCTACAGCAGAGCACAGAATTTATTCTTTTATTTGAAATTTAATTGTATATAATAATTTTAATTTCTTTCTTTGGCTGACACTACTCATATAAGTTGGCACTTGTTTTTACAAATACCTATTAAATAATTCGTTGGACTTCTATTAAACTTTCTTCTTTTCATCTGTAAATTAGAGCAATAACCTGTTATTATGACTTCTACGTGATCAAAACCTATTTTTTTTCTTTTAAAAACTCTTGGGAAATTTTTGGAGGATGGGAAAGCAGAAAGTGTGTCTGGCTTCATCCAACATGCATCTGCTGGAAATACAGGGAAGCTAATGATATAGGTTAAATTATTTAAAACTAAAAATTGCTGAAGGCCTTTGAATAACTTTTACTGAGACAAAACCACACCCTAATGTTAATGTAGCTTCCTTGTTAAGCTTGCTAAATTTTTGCCCCACTAATCCGGACAATATAATTTCTGCAATATGCAAATTATTAATTGGTCACTTCCTTAATGTCACCTTCCCCTGTAAAGCAAGAATATCTAGAAATTGGTTAGGAAGAGTATTGTCTTTTTAGTTATTGAGCTGTTGTGTGGAACTCCCTATCAAAGGAGACCTTTTGAGTTGAACCCTAACCATGTCTCTAAACTCTCTTTAGAGTTGAGCTTGTCATATTTTTTAGAGGTGATCCTGGTAAAATATGTATCATCTCATCTCTCAATACAATCAGTTGCTTGCATGAAAAGAAGTTTATGAATTAGCTGTAAAAGATGTAATAGGGAGATTTCAACGACTCCAATTTGACAAAATCAAATGAATGATGAATGAACAATTTTATTCATTCACAAGAAAAAGTACTATTTCAAAATGTATTACAGAATGATACCTCTCAATAGTGTATTTTCTCTGCTTACAGTTTTTCTGGCTGAACTTTAATACTGACCTTAATATAGTCAATAACTATGGACTAGGTATAATTGAGGCAGATTAACTTAATTATACAAATCATCCATAAAGTGCTCAGATTCTGTGGCAAAAACCTTTTTCAGCCTTTAGACCAGATAATATCTTAAAAAAAACCCCAACCTCTGAATAAAAGAATAGATCAGTGAATTTCATCCTCACCATTCCCAGGACTTGCAAATACTATTCAAATGAATTTTTGTCAGTAACAATCAAGGGTTGCTGAGATGCCAGTCAGTCAAACAATATATATGTATATACTGTATGTGTATATGCATTGAACTCCATGCTATATTATTTCCTAAAATACTATAATTCTTGCATGCTTAGATGACAAACATTGCTTGTCATTCAGCATATCTGCTGCATAGTGCTTGGTATGACAAAAAAAGGAGGGGAACAATCAAGTAATATGATTAGTTAAGCTTCTTGATAACTAAAGCAGAAGATGAGAGAAATTCTGACTCATGATTCTCCAAAATCCCCTTTTTTTGCACCTCTCATTATACCAGTTTCATGCATGGTATTTCCTACATTTTCATTTTCCATTTCCCTTGAGGCATAGTAGAGATGATGAAAGAAGGAAATTCTCAGAAGGAGCCATCTATGCTACAAGAAGAAGGGCATTTCCATAAGTAGGCTCTCCAAACTGTGATCATGTGCCAACCCCCACTTTTATTCATATCTCTTGCTGGAGGTAATCCTCCTAGCCTTCCAGCTTAATTCTACAATAGTAAAATAAGTCATGGACATATCTGACATTATGATTAAATAACTGAGGTACTACCTTGTATCAAACTAAATAACTTGCTAATAAGACTTGCAATTGAAATCTCAACAATGCATGAAACAAGAAGCTTCAGATATATAGAAAAGAACATTTGTAAAATCTGATGTTGCTGAAATGACAAAAGTGATGTTGCTTTTGTGTATGCAAACAACGTCCACACAGCACAATGCTGCTTTCTTATTTACCTTCCTTTGACTCTTTTGGAACTGGATTCTGGATTCAGAAGAGACAGAAAGTCCTCACTGTTACAATGCTAATATCCAGTGGATCTCCATTTCAAATATGTGTATGCTGTATTGTGTAGACCACAATCAATTCAGGATAGCCATTAAAAATGTGGATGTATTAGGTCACATTTGCTGCCTATTGAATTTGTATGATGACCAAGCAACAGAAATTAGACTAGACAGAAAATTGAAATTTTTGAAAATTGAGAAAGAGTGCACCAAGTTTGTATAATTTGTCTTATTTTTTTTAAAAAAACCATCAAATGCAGAATATGAAACATATTGAAATACAACCCCCCCCACACAAAAAAAACCCAAACCAAAACAGCATTTTTGCAGGGCAATATGCTGATGATACCAGGGCCATCTTAACAGCATTATGCCCCCCCGGGCAAAGCAGTGTACTTGGGCCTATACGGCAACTACTCACAGGAATAAAAATGTAAATGGCTGATAAAATTAAACATATATTTGCATGTTAGTATTAATAAAAAATGCAGTAAAATGTAATAAATATGTTGCTGTATTTATATGATACAAGGTGCATTGAAGGGTTAACATACACAGATTAGTATGGGGTCCCTATGCTCGTGGAGCCCACGGGCAAGTGCCCATCAGGCCCATGCGTTAAGCCAGCCCTGGACGATACTACCTTGATGAATAAAAATGAGGCAAACTGAAAAAGAAATCATTGTTTAAAAGGTGAAAGATAAGAGTGCAAATAAAAAGACAACAAGGAACCTGACAAAAAGGATAGATATTAATACAAATGACATAAGCATGAGCTTATAAGAACTGAAAGAAACAGTTATTGGTATACAATTCTGGCAAAATAATGTTCTGCTATATAGTTCCATGAACTGAGCTTTAATTCCTTTTATCATGCCTCTTCCTTCACCTTTTATTGGCATGAATAGGTTTAGACTATTCTGTTGGGAAAGGGAAGCTTGTCTGGGCAATATGAACATGCATGTAGTACAGAACAGAGCCAATGTGGTATAATGACTAAGGTATTGGACTAAGACAGGAAATCTGGATTCACATCCTCCTCCATCCATGGAATATGACTGGTTAATTTTGATCCATTCACTCAGCCAAAGCTGAGTATTATTCCCCTCAGCACAGTATTATTGCTAAGGGGAATATAGGACTGAGTTATATACTTGCAAGACTTCCTAGAAGAAAGCAGGCTATATATCTAATAATAGGTCTTCCTTGGCATATGATACTGTATGTGCCCCAATCAAATTGAGGAATGGATTATAGAGGAAAAGATTTAAATCCAGTTTTTTCCACAAACACATTGTTGTGGCCACAAGAAACTGTATCCATTAATGGGGGGGGGGAATAAGCAGAAATGGCTAAACAAGCTAAACTCAAGATGACGATGTATTTGTATGCCTACAAGTACATGTTAGAATATTCCAAAAATTCTGGCTTCCATAAGTTACTGAATTTTATTCCAAGCAACCATATAGTATATTGAATGTGCATGCCAAGTAAAAAAAAGATGCCAGAACAGGAGTTTTGACGTTTTGTTTGTATTACAAATTTAAATGAATTGCCATCTTGCTGTGATAAATTACATTCCTCAAGTATTATATGATGATTAAAATATATGCATTAAATGTATTATTGTTGTTAATAATAATGTCATATTTCTCCTTCCTTTATGGATAGCAATGAAATAAAATTGCTAAAAATAGCTATGAAATAAAATACATATATTGAATTAAATAATGAAAATATATGTATAAGTTGTATACAAATGTTACAGTCATATAAACATTTTAAAATTATGACTTAAAGGCTTGGTTGTTAAAATAATATATTTAATATTTTAAAGCAGTATTAGCAGCTGTGTTAAATTATTTTGAAGATTGATTCAGTAGAAAGCTTGCTTGGTTAGATTGCATATTTCCTTGTTGATATTACACATGCAAAACAAGTGTGCTTCTAGTAGGGTGGCCATATGTCCTTTTTACACTTCCACAGGCTATAATTGGTGTGTATGTTTACGTGTTTGTAAGAGGGTGGGAAGGGGAAGGATTTCATCAGTTTTGCCTAAAAGAATTGGTAACTATAGTAGCTTGAACAAATGGAATATTATAGAATGATGCTTGATTTCTACCCAAACGTTTAAGATCTTATTTTTCTGTTTACTATTTCCTGAAGGCAGACCTTCTATAAGAAATACTGATTACAAGTATTAAGCCAAGCTGAGGGATTTGAACTGCCAAGCAACTGCATTTGCTCATGATAATATAATTTTTTTCTTAAATTGGGGAAAATCAGCTCCAGTGTAGAAAAATTGCCTCCCTTCTTCCAAGTCTAAAGAAATTGCAAAGGAGGAATTTCATTGTGACATCCTTAATATATAGGCAGGCAAAGAGGCTAAACATAGTTGAGCAGGATAAAAAAAAAAGAATTTATTCATGTTCCTTGGCCATCACATCACATCAATCACACCCTGTGCTCCCTTTTCCTTCTTTTCTATCCAATAAAAATGGTAGAAAAATTGATAAACAATTTTTGAACAACTGAGGCAAGAACTTAACAACTGAGGCAAGAAAGGCCGTAAAATGAGGCAAAATTCACTTAACAAATATCTCACTTTACAACAGAAATTCTGGACTCAATTGTGTTTGTAAATCAAGGACTACTTGTATGCCCTTCCCAATCCCATGTTTTTCAAGCACATATTGACAGCTTTTCTCTAAATGTATAAAGGAGACTTTAAGATAAACCGAATACATAAACATATGCAATTCATTCTTTTAGGAGCCAGTTTGGTGTAGTGATGAAAGGCACCAAGCTAGATATACAAGACTATGAGTTCTAATGCTGCCTTAGGCATGAAACCAGCTGGGTGACTTTGGGCCAGTCTTCCCCTCTCAGTCCTAAGGAGCAGACAATGGCAATGTTGGCAAGAAACTGCAGGACTTGTCCAGGCAGCCACCAGGCATCAAGACTGACGCAAACGGACATACAGACAAAACCCTCTAATTAGTAGTCAGGTTCAATCAGTAATTGAGACTTACTGTAACAAATTCCATATGAATACTTCCTTCTCCTTTACTGTATGTCTCATGATATGCAGAAATATTTTTTTCCAATTCTATTGTTATTTCTAATGTGATTATGATGCAGCTTCCCTGATCTGTGATCAGTTTTGCAAAATTTATCTGAAAAAAGACATGCTAGTGAATGGGGATTGAGTTAATCCTCCCCTATAGATTAGAGTGAATCATAGAATGATTTTAACTTTCTTGGTTCTATTTCACCACAAAAGGAGAAAAGTACAGTGAGAGGAGAACTTCTGTTGCATTTCTATTAAATTGTAGAAACACCATGAGGAGAGACAAAGATTGGGAGAGTGCTGGGATTAGACTAGCAGGCTTTATTTATCTAGGTGGAACTGGCCTAGCATGGGATTGCTAAACAAGAAGACCTTGCAATATTAAATATGTTGCTTTGAGCACTACAGGTTTCAGAGGGCAATTCTTCATTGGGAAGAATTGTCACCATACATGGCAGCCTTTGTCAAGCTGTTGTCCTCACTCAGAAATTGTAATTCTAGCATGTGTCGAAGACACCAATGTGGACCAAGTTCATTTGGATTGAAATGTCATATGAGTTGTATTAAAGATAATTAAGATTGCTATGTGATCCTGGGAAAATATGCAGCTTTTTTCGAATATTGATCCTGCATGCTTCCTCAGCACCATCAGAAGATTGTGCAGCCCTACCGTTTAATGCTACTCTCTATTGCAGTTTAATGGAACAAAATAAAACTTGGGTGAAACTGTGCCACTACTGCCCTATTAAAATGCTATTGGAGAAATGTTCTTCTATTTAGTAAATGTTAGGCAAACAGTGTCTTCTAATTTTGTTGTCCATGACCAAAATGGAAAATGTTGACCATCAGTTGAAAAAATGTAATAATTTTGTTCCTATGGTAAGAAGAAGTCAATGGTAAGTATAGGACACTGGAATTGACTATCCATATATCCTGTATAGGAGTCCAAACTATGGACTGTGTCTGAAATTCAACCTTTCACCTTGGATGGAATCATGACAAGGAAACTCCCAATTCCCCCTTCCAAATGCAGGAAAACTTGGAATACCGAGAAAAAGACAGATAGAAAAAACTTCAAAGGCTGATTTCCGCTCCTCACCTCCATAAAATGTTCAGACATTTTCAGATTCAACTCCACATCAAGAGGCAAGTGCCTACACATCAGACCATAAGGTAAGATTACTTTAAATGCGTAACTATGCCTTTGGCTTATTGTTTTGTAATTGCTATACAGCTTAATGCTTATATAAATATCTTGTATCTAAGTGATCTTGCTTGAAAGAATTATCAGTACCAGCAACAAATCCTTCAATTAAATGCTCAGGATGTACTCAAAGATGAAAGTAGTAGTAGTTGGGCTTCTGTTTTTTAATTCTTAAAGGACAAATTGAAAAATGAGTTTTCCAGGATGGTGAGTTGAGCTAACTGAAGTTAAGGTGATATTTTAGTTTGCAATAATATGAGATTATAGTTTTGCATTATATTGAAAGATTAAAAATAATAAAAATCCTCACTGTAGATGAATTAAATTGAATTATTTGAAGCTGTATTCCTAGATTTGCCTCTCTGTTAGGATGCTGTATTAGCTTGGTCATCTGCAGTAGAAGTGGCCTAATATGTAAGCAATTCTTATGCATACCATACTTTCTTTCAGATGATCACATTAATGCATATGGATATTTATTGGCAAAGCTAGATAGGTTCATTTCCAGGACTAGGGGCAGCCCCGGAAACCGGTTTCTCTGTTTTACAATATTCATAAACAAGACTTATATCCCCATGGGCATGGCTTTTTATTTAATTTCATGAGTGACAGTTATTTAAAAATAATACTCTGAAACCATATGAACTCAAGAATCTTACTTGTCTGAGAGTATGTAAAACTGAAAACAATTGCCTTTGTACCCAAATATGTAAAATATTAGCTTTAACTGACTAGATTCTTATAACACGAAAGAATCAGAAAAGTCATCCAAAGTTTTTGAAAACTGCATGCATTATTTCCATAGATAGAAATTCCTTGCTACAGTTACCCTATACTACTCTATATTAAGATACACATATAAGGATCATAAGCTTGATTAACCATATATTGTATATCTTTTTAACAAGTTAACTTTTAAGATTCTGGATTTAAAAAAAATTGAGTTCAAGGCAGGAAATTCACTGATTTGCGAGTTCCAGCAGGATGACAGAAGCAGTGGTAGGCATTTTTTTCTGAACACATATATTCATAACCTGCAAAGAATGGATGAGTGAACTAACTGCTTTCCCTGATAGCTTCGTTGTTACCCTATATGTATCCTATATATGTTCAGAAAAAATTGCCTGCCACTATCATGCTGTTGGAACTCACAAATCAGTGAATTTCCTGCCCTGATCTCAACTTTTTTTTATCCTGGATCTTAAAAGTTAACTTGTTAAAAAGATACACAGTATATGATTAATCAAGCTCATGATCCTTATATGTGTATCTTAATATTTATTACACCGGTTGCCTCTTCACTGATTCAGGAACTGTCTACTACGTTTTCTTCTATGCAATATTTATTTTCTGGGAATCAAAATTTTAATTCTGATCAATAAACTCACAATATTCCATAGCAGGGAATAAACCATATGTGTGAGATATAAAGTATAGAATAGAATAGAATAGAATAGAATAGAATAGAATAGAATAGAATAGAATAGAATAGAATAGAATAGAATTCTTTATTGGCCAAGTGTGATTGGACACACAAGGAATTTGTCTTTGGTGCATATGCTCTCAGTGTACATAAAAGAAAAGATACATTTGTCAAGAATGGTTGTCATAGGGTTCAAGTAAACAATCAGGAAACAATCAATATGAAAATAAATCGTAAGGATACAAGCAACAACAAGCAACAGTATGCAGCAGTATGCAGCTATATCAGCTATATAATTATTACTTATATAAACACATGCATGACCTGGCTGTAAAATATAGCAGTTTATTAGACTATGTAAATGGTCCTAAATATATGGATTAAGCTATTCTACTTTATAATTATTACTTATATTAACACATGCATGACCTGGCTGTAAAATATAGCAGTTTATTAGACTATGTAAATGGTCCTAAATATATGGATTAAGCTATTCTACTTTAAAAAATTGATTGTTAGGAAAGAAAGATATAAGCGCTGGTGTGGGTAGGCATGAGTGCAATTTGGTCTTGTATTGTTAAATCTTATCAACATGATATGATACAAATGCTAGGTAAAGCAGAAGGATTTTTATTTGTTCAATCTTTCTCTCCTCCCTACCCCCACTCTACGTTTCCTTGATGGTTTCCATTCAGATACATACATTGAAAAACGAACTGTTAATATAAATTATAATTGCTGCAAAAAAAAACCAAAACCACTAGTGCTCTGGATTTATAAGAAACAATTAATAACCAATAACATATAATAAAATAATATTAAACATTAATTTTATTTTCCCATTTTTCAACAGGACTTTGGGTATCAACTGTTTCATTTTCTAAAAATATGAAAATCTTCGGCCCATCTTTCTTTCTTTTTTTCACCAAATGGTCCTTATATTTGGCATCAGTGACTGGGGACAAGATTTTCCAGTTTGGACCTTGCAGTATTTCAATGAATATTAATGAAATTCGCAATAGCTTTGCTACTGTCAAAAACTTTATTGTAAGTATTGTTGTCTGATTCCAGAACACTTTCTGGAAAACAAATGGAAAAGAAGCTTATAAATTAATCTAGAATAGTTAATTTACAAGACTTGTTTGTGTTCAGTACATAACTTTCTTTGAATAAAAACAGTAAAAACAACAGCAATTTCTTATAGGTAGGATTCTGAAAGTATTTCCTAAAAGTCATGCATGTAATTGGACAAATAGCTTAAATATGGTGAATCTCTCAAGGTGAAAAATAAATAGAAGTCTGATTAAATAATTTGCACAGGATAACGGTAAAAGTTTTCCTTGTCCAGTTGGGTTTGACACTAGAGAGTGGTGCTCATTTCCGTTTCTTAGCTAAGAGAGCCAGCCTTGTCCAAAGACATTTCCGTGCTCATGTGGTCAGCATGACTATATGCCAAGGTGCACAGAATGCTGTTACCTTCCCCCTATTTAAGTGGTACCTATTTATCTACTTGTATTTGCATGCTTTTGAACTTCTAGGTGGGTAGGAGCTGTAGCAAGCAATGGGAGCTCACCTCGTTTTGTGGTGCTTAGGTCTCAAACCTGGGCTGTCAGCTTTCCAGCCGACAAGCCCAGCATCTTAACCACCGAGCCATCATGCACCCTTACATAGGATACCAATCCGAGGTGGCGCAGTGGTTAAAATGCAGCACTGCAGTTCAGCAATTCAGCTGTTCAAATCTCACCGGCTCATGGTTGACTCAGCCTTCCATCCTTCTGAGGTGGGTAAAATGAGGACCCAGATTGTTGGGGGCAATATGCTGAACTCTGTAAACCGCTTAGAGAGGGCTGTAAAGCACTATGAAGCGGTATATAAGTCTAAGTGCTATTGCTATTATGATACAGAGAAAAGGACATTAGATCCAAATTATACTTGGATGCTCTTGTGTTGGGTACATGCTTGCTTGTGCCCAATAGAATAGAATAGAATAGAATAGAATAGAATAGAATAGAATAGAATAGAATAGAATTCTTTTATTGGCCAAGTGTGATTGGACACACAAGGAATTTGTCTTTGGTGCATATGCACTCAGTGTACATAAAAGAAAAGATACATTTGTCAAGAATCATGAGGTACAACACTTAATGATTGTCATAGGGTACAAGAGGTATGTTTTGTTTCAGTTCTCTTTTTACAACAAATTCAAACATCCAAACTTTAAGAAACTAAATTTTTTACAAAATTTGCAGTTTACCCATGAAATTAAATGGTTTTATTCTAGATATCATGGTAAACATGTAAATCTTTCATGCTGTAATTATTTACACAGCTAAAAATGTATATTCAGATTCAGTGTTATCTCTTCCCTATTTAGCAAGGCAGAGATCCCATCAGAACTACGAGCATTTTGTTGCAGCCATATTCTTTGCATGATTTCCAAGTAAGTGCTAATCTTTGTAAGTTTGGGTTGTATTTTCCTTTATAGTAAAATGTTACTTTTCATTACATCAGCAGATTTTTGAATTTAACAAAGTGGTTCTGAAATATTCAGTGGTTATGAAATATCTTTTTGTGCTGAGGCCTACACAGATGATCATATTCCATTTATATATTGTCTTTATTTTACTATTTATTTCATCCGCTATTGTGCTGCAAAATACAATCCAACTCATGGATAATTCTAGGAATATACTTAAAACATGCCCAAGATTTAGATATTTGCTCAGCCTAATATTATTGCCTCTTAGCTTAATCTCACAATATTAGTGCCACAAGCAATATGGAAGAAGAGTGGTATAACATATATGTCAAGCCATGTTTGTGCATGTGTCTGTGTATAAAACCATCTTATACATGGACCATACTAGCTAAAATGATGGCATTTATCAATAGCTAGAGAGTAGAATCATCATGTTGCAGTTTGCTCAGCCTTTTTCTATTCCAGTAACAATTGGATTACTTTGCCATGAAAATGTTGGGTAGGGAATGTACTGTCTGTAAAGGAGAATTGCCACACACGGCAAGTTCTAGCCTATCATAGTATTGATAGAAACATTCCAAAATAGTTAAGATGGGAAAAACAGAAATACATTTGCTTAGCAACAGTTTGCAAAATCTGGAAAGGAAACTCTTAGCTCATAACTACACCAAGAAATTATGATAAGGAAGTATAGTATTACTATAGAAATTGTAATTCATATAGTATCCTATGAGTAGGATGAGGCAACAAGCCCTTCTTTAGTGTACCCAGGGCCTGGAATTCTCCGCCTAGGAAAATTTATTTCACTCATTTTCTTTAGTGTTTCCCCACTTAGCGAAAACTTTCCTTTGTTGGCTGCCAAGTTGTATTTAAATTATTACCTGAAGAGGAATGTTGTACATTTCTTTCACTTTATTTGCTGTACTCCTATTTTGGTCTCTAATCTTTTTGATTTATGTAAATATTAGTAGTGTCATTAGCAATCAGAATATGCTGAGGTTGTTTTAAAATACTTATAAATTAGTAGATATTATTTTTATTAGATGGAAAGGAAAATAGAAATTCCCTTCAATAATTAAAGTCCAGAGGTCCTGAAATTTCCTAGATTCTGTGGTTGGGGAAATATAGTATGTGTGCCAATTAAAATATTATTCTATGTCCTGAGTCAGCAAAGTTGAAATCTATTTCTGGGCCATGGAAGCACATTGGACCAGGTGCCCTCAGTTTCTGCCTTCATTGATATTATTGAGAAGTAGAATTACTCATACATTTGAATTTCTTGTTGTAAATTTAACAAATGAATAAATAGGTCAAAACCCTGTGAGAAATTTTGAGCATTTTTATCTTCATAATTTTACCCTGCCTAGTGAC
Source organism: Diadophis punctatus similis (assembly GCA_023053685.1). Lineage (NCBI taxonomy): Eukaryota > Metazoa > Chordata > Lepidosauria > Squamata > Dipsadidae > Diadophis > Diadophis punctatus. Next base: position 36,014,219 of record JALIGW010000003.1, on the reverse strand, counting down.
TTGCCTGTCAGTTTTACTTCAATGGACATTTATTTATGATCAGGCAGCTTCTTCCTATGTGGGAACTCACAGGATTACATGATAGCATGCAAGTATAATATTTATAGCATGCAATTCCATACATATCTGCCTATAAGGAAATCTCATGGAAAATCACTCTGAGGTAATCCCAGAGGCAGAACTGCAACTTTAAATCCACAGAGCACGAGTAGCTTTATTACAATTTAACCATTCTTGGGATTATGCTTCATGAAAGATCAGATTTTGCATGGGGAGAAAAAGTGAGTTCTACAGGGCAATCAATGATTCCTCACTTCTGTCCTTTCAACACTGTCCTCAAATTCACAAAATGGCTAACCAAATAATTTGAATGAATAAATACTGCCACGATTTTCTACAGGAAAACGACCACAGAAGTATGATTTAATGAATGTTATCTGCAAAGTAACATGCTGCTGGAGGCACTGTTTTTTGAAAAAAGCTTGAAATGAGTTCTGAACTGCTTCCAAATGCTTTTCATAAAAGATGAACAGTCTAATTAATTAATTACTCATACTGGCCTGATTTAATCTACAAGATTCTAGATTAGAGTGTTACTTTCTGTTACAGTGACTCAATAAATCCAAACTTCTTTTCTCAAGTCTGTAGACAGATGTTGTCTTATTCACCTCATCTTAAGATTTTATCTGGACAAAGTCTTCAGACACTGTGAGACAGAAAGCCTTCTCATCAATCGGAAAGTCAGTGGTATAGCCAACTCCTTCCTCAGCACCGAGAAGAAATTCAGAGAATGTGTAAGTCACTTGAAAATAAGATAATAGATTTGAATATTTATTGTATGGAGAGCTACAGCTTCCAGTCATGTTTGACTATTTAGCTGAAAGGAAACTGAAGTGTAACATTGTCAAATGTGCAGATTGCCCATCTCTAAATAAGCAGAATGGGATAGAAGCAGGGGTGGGCTGTTGGGGGTTTGCAGGGGTTCGGGAGAACCTCTAGCTAAGATTCTGTACAGTTCGGAGAACTCCCAAATCCCACTCCTGGCTGGCCCCACCCACCCTGCCCCTCCCCTCCCAGGAGTCCCCACGTGGCCTGTTTTGGATGCAGGTAAGTGCAGGGCATGCGTGGAGGCTTGGGGAGGTGAAAAACAGGCCTACCGGAAGTTCGGGAAGGCCAGAAATGGGCCCGTTTCCAGCCTTCAGACGGCCTCCAGAGCCTGGGGAGGCCGTTTTCACCCTCCCGGAGGCTCGAAGAAAGCCTCTGGAGCCCGGGGAGGGCAAAAATGCAGGAGGCCGACTAGAAAAATAGAAACTGAGCAATAAGAATCAGCAGCCAAATAAACATTTCTAATCCCAAAGAATCAGCAGTCTCAGTGCTATATGTGAAACTAAATTTGCACTGTGGTTTGGCAGCATCATGATTGAACATGAATTGAACATAATAAATCATATTTGAAACAGTTTCTCCTTATGGGAGTATTCCATGTGAAGTTCCACTTTTGCCAAGTAGGCTATTCTACATTTTTATATTCTGCATTTCATTTTCTAACTTTTTTTCTGAATGACACTTGACATTCAATGCTGCTAGTGGTTGTTTGTTCATTTGTTTCTTTGAGCTGATTGCTTCCAGCGATTTTGACTTTTACAAAGATTTGTTGCAATGTTGTCTGCTTCTCCAAAGTATGCTAATACTTCAGTTGCACTAGTTTGGCTCCCGTTTTTATTAGCACTTATCGTCCAAGTCCACTAGAGGAGAGCGCGATATGTTCATTATAATATAGCCTGATGGCATTCCCTACTACTACAGTTATATCAGGAGCGCTTCTGGGTGGAAATGATTGAACAATTATATCACTGTTGCCTGCGGGGGGCATTCCAGTTGGGGGCTCCTTTCACGTCCCCATTAAGTTGCCCACCAAAATGGTACTCATTTATCTACTCATGGTTGCCCACTTTCAGACTGCTGAATATGGCATTCACTGAATAAAGGAACACATACAAAATCTCTAAAACTAATTGTTAAAATATTTTTCTAGCATGATCAAAATATGTGCCATTGTGGGGAAGATGCAATCATTAAGTATCAACAGATCATCATCAACTATGAGCAGGTAATTAGAGATATGAAACTTAAAGTCCTATGGAAATTGTTACTTACAATGAATTAACAATAATAAATAATAAAAAAGACTTTAATAGTTTTGGGGGGATTACTATCCCACCCCAAGCTCCTTTTTCTTTTACCAAATGTTTATCTTAATCAACTTTCAGATGGATGTTACATCTGCTTCAATGAAGTCCCTTGGAGAACTCGATATCCTGCTTGACTGGTTAGAAGCATATTAGAAACAGGCTGAGATCTATGTTAAAAAGGGTTAAATTTAGTTGTTTGTTAAAACCAACATCAAAGAAAAATACCTGCATACCATGCATCCTACTAGGAGACAAAATGTCTATGCGTTTATTAGGCTGCAACTAATATGCATTGCAATACGCCAGTAAATCCACCCCTTACACACACACACACACACACACACACCTGGATCCATAAAAACTTGAAGGAACTCAGCAGATATCTTGCATCAGGAAATCCCAGATTCAGTAGAGCAGCTGCAGTATCTTTCTGTTGTCTCAGCAATATGAAGCTTGCTGTGGAAAGTCCCTTTGCTCCAGTTAGGAAGCCCTGCTTATGCAAACATCTGTTATAGCAAGTCACAAAATCAGTTAATGAACTTGATGATATAACCTCAACGGGACTAGTGTGCCCCACCTGCACCAGCGGAAGTGGCCTGTCTGCTAAGGAATTTCAGCAGGTGGGATCAAGGAGAAGAGCCTTTTCTAACTTTACCGTGGGAGCTGAGAACTACTACCACCCTTTTGGCCTACTGGAAGGGTATTAAAATTAGGCTTTGCTGGTTGGTTGACCTCAACCAATTGTTCATTTCTTGGTTCCCGGTTTTTTACATAGTTTTAAAATTTTAATTTGCATATATTTAAATTTTTAACTGCTTTTCTATTTATCTTTTTATGACCTGTAAGCCACCCAGAGTCACCTTATTGAGGAGATGGGTGACATATACACTTAATACATAATGATAATACAACAGTATTCCAGACATGGATCAAGGTTCTTGTTTTGATTTAAGGACTGGTGTAATAATTACAATTGTCTTAAAATATTTCTGCCCTTGAATGCCTTATACCCATTTCATTGTGGTGAGAAGTTGACATGCATTGTTAACCACATTGAGAACTTTTAGAATTTAATTTAAAATATTTAGTTTTTTTAATGTAACATTGTTTCAGGCTGTTCATCATTTCCTTTTGCTATTCCAGTTCTTCAAAAGATAGCAAATCATGAAAAATGTAGTTTTGTCTTTCACTTACTGGTACTTTGATAAATGCACACACTTCCTGAGACACCTTTGTAGCAGTGCTTGTGATGCATGTTTGGATATGAGCAAATTTTGTAAATATGGTAAAACTGCTTTGTTAAATGAAGGAGGAAAGGGGGGCTGTGACCAAGAAGTGGACCATTACAGGGCATTTGTCTAATCCAGTGTTTCCCAACCTTGGCAACTTGAAGATGTCTGGACTTCAACTCCCAGAATTCCCCAGCCAGCATTCGCTGGCTGGGGAATTCTGGGAGTTGAAGTCCAGACATCTTCAAGTTGCCAAGGTTGGGAAACACTGGTCTAATCATAAGGAGGTATCTTAGAAAATATAATAAAAATTTGTCAATATAAGTTTTTTTACATGAAGACACTTGGACTGTTTAATAGGAATGTTCTTATAACTGTGAAGAACATTAGCCATTCCAGATATAATATGCTAAAAAATTAGCTGGCTAGGAGATGACTATAGAAAATGAGATAAGCAGATGAACTGATTGGAGGGAATTAAAATATAAACTTTACGTATATTGCTATTATATATAAGTAAAATAATTTTATACTGTATTTTATATTATAATTTTATATATTATAATACTGTAATATTACGTATATACCATGAAATCCTAGTATTAAAGACATTGCCTTGATTTTATAGTACAATGGGCAGCTGTTTGTTTTATTTTTCCATAAAAAGATTTTTTTGGGAGTGCTGATCATTGTGTTAATTTGCAGCTGTATAGGCTGAGACTAATATTTGCTCAGTCTTTGCTCAGAATGCAATCTATACTCTGAATACAGTAAAATTACAGTTTAGCAAACCAGGGTTGGAAAGATTTATTACAGTGGTTCTGAGCAGGATTGGGATTAGACTTTAGATATTCCCACAATATCTATTTGTGGGATAGATATTGATGACTCCTTTTGTGTGCCCTTGTGTGCACTCGTAGACAATTTTAATTGGGGAATTGAAATTAATTAAAGAATAGGTGACAGTGCTCAGTAATTTGTTTGACCATGTCAGTTGGAAATACTTAGTAGATGAGGATTCAGTTTGAGTTTACTGAGGATAGCTACATTCCCTAAAGAGAAAAGTAAAAGAAACTATTAAAGAAAAATGGTCACAGTTTAGATCTGAGCTGCAGTAAAATCTTCACAGCAAATAGCAAGATTATATGGTAATCAGCTGACATGCTAACATGTCAAAGATTGTAACTTCTCTGATGTTCCAGAAAATGATATCTTCTTCCGTATCTCCAATGAGCAAACCGTTTAATACCTATTCCTACACTACCCTGGATCAACTGTCAGCACTCTATCAGAAGGGCATTTATTTTGATGTAATGTGACACCTCACCCTCACTAGTGACAATAGGTATATATAACAATGTTTTTTTAACCAAGATATCTTTATATGTGCTCAGACACCAAAGATAAGTCTGTAGTACATACATTATGAAGCTATCTGCTATACCATTACCTCAAGAGCCTTAGGAATAAGTCACATTGAAGCAGGCAATCCCTTTTCTCTGTTGTTATAAGCAAGGGCTACATTACTCTGCAAAGAAGTTTTGGAGAGTGCTTTGTTTGACCCTTTACCTTGAAGAAAAATGCCCCTTCCAAGCTTTATGTATTCATAATATAAGACTACAACCAAATGCATTTGATATCTTCAATTTTAATTCAGTGAAACAGTATTTATTATTGTCTGTATCTGGAAAGGTACCTTTGGTGTGTGTATGATTCTGTGTAAAAATTATTTTATAGGCATGAACAAGTCAAACTATGCCCTTCCTAGCTGTACTAAGCAATAATAAAAGTATTTATCTAAAATAAATTCTGTTAGATTGAAGTTCTTCTTTTTTTCCTTTTTTCCGTTTTTCCTTTTTCCTTTTTCCTTTTTTCTCTTTTCTTTCTTTCTTTCTATAAAATTTTATAAAATTTTCATTATGAAAACAAGTGCATTTCTTCATTTCTCTTTATATTCTATGCTGTGAACATTGCATGTCTTGAGAAATCTTAAATAAAATGTAGAGTTATGTAAGTGAATTTATCCTAGTTAAGTGGCTTATGACATTATACTTACCTATGAGGTAGAACAAAGGTAAGACCAAGAGCTCAAATGAAATAAATACACTTACTCCCTCTTTTTGAGTAATGCACTTGAAATCTACATTTAAAAAACAAAACAAATCCAATTCCCAAAAGGGTAATACCTTTCTCATGAGTTAGACTTCTCCCAGTTAAATGTAATTGGATCTCTGTAGTAAAGGATAAGATACCTTAATATACCATACCATAATATCGACCAAAATCAATCAATTTTTTTACAAAGGGTAGCTTCAATTAGTTTGGTACAGTTAAGCTACTTTGCAGAATCTTTTGAATGTAAAAGGAAGCTTGAACTATGTTAAATAAATAAGTCTTCATTAATAATGAATATTAAGGGACCATATGCTAAAAGTCTCATAACAAATGCAGCTGCTTATAAATTGTTCTGTAGTTGAGGTACTGAGGATGTATTTAACCAAATTCTATGATCCTAGAACTGGACTTCCATTCATCACAAAGATTTCATCCTGTTACTATCAAAAAGGTCAATTAGTGAATATAAACTATTAGTTAGAAAACTCACTCAAACTTTCATGGTATGCAAATTTATAGTCAATGTTTCTAGTGTTGTTGAATGAGAATCTGTCTTCAAAGGGAACAGGAAAAGTTCACCTTTCTAAGCACTTGCGTGGCTGAATGCTATTTCTACAGCAATCTTCTCCCATATTTATTTATTTTATTTGTTTGTTTGTCAAACATGTACAAGATAGTAGGTATTTGTATAAACATAACATAAGCAAAGAAGAACAGATAAATGAGGACAATAGGACAGTAACACAGGGATGGTAGGCACAGTGGTGCGCTTATGCACGCCACCTTCCAATTGGGTTGGGACCAGAGGTGGGTTCCTCCCAGTTCGGACCAGTTCACCTGAACCGGCAGCAACCCGCTGGTGATGTCACGATGACGTTATGGAACCGGTTCGGTTGGTGCCAGTCCGTGGGCAACACCATCTTTTTTTTAATTTTTTTTATTTTTTTGAATTTTTTGAATTTATTTTTTCTTTTGAGCATGCGTAGAAGCCAAGGCACTGTGATGCGGTTGCCATCTTGTTTTCAGCTTTTCTTGGGGGGGATTTTTTGCCACTGTGCATGCCCACGCATGCCCATGAGGCACGGCAACGCGGCGCTGGAGGAAGCGAACTGGAAGTGAGGTAAGTTAGAACCCACCCCTGGTTGGGACTTTCAGAATTACCAACCAACTTAACATAAAATATTTCTCTAAAGTCTCCAGCACTGTCTCTATATAATTGTTCATGGAAAGATTCATAAACATTGTTAGAATGCCTCAAACATTCTTTCATTTGCAAATGCCAATCTTTAAATGGGGAGGGGAAACTATATCAGGAAAAAATGAGATGAAAAGCTGTAATATTGGGAGCCCTGGAGATTGCAATGTCCAAAAGTGTTTATAAATTAACCTTGACAAACTAAAGAAGACACCATTGTGCAGAATCCTACCATTCATCACAATATGTTAGATATTTAATATTGGGCTGTCTACATTTTCACAGAAGTGTGCATGCTTCCAAAATTATTATTCAGTTTGACAAGAATATGACAGCTATCTTTTAAATGATAAAACTGATGCTATGATGCATATATATATATATATATATATATATATATATATATATATATATATATATATATATATATATATATATATATATATATATACACCATTTGGTTCAGAATACTTTTTTCCTTGTTTTCCTCCATATATATATATATATATATATATATATATATATATATATATATATATATATATATATATATATATATATATATATATATATATATATATAACATTTTTTTGCTGATAAATGAAAATAAAGGGAGACTATTATAGATCTATTTCGAGCTATTTTGCTCTCGTCAGATAGCCATACCCGTAGTGGGAATTGAACCTGTTGAACCAATTGAACACACACACACACACACACACACACACACACACACACACACACACACACACACACACTGTATTTTTCAGAGTATAAGACGCACCTTTTTACCCAAAAAAAGAGGGTCAAAAACTGGATGCATCTTATACTCCGAATGTTGCATTGGGGGAGGAGGAGGGAGTTGGTGCAATGGCGGCAACGGTGGCAATGGCAGCAGTGGCGACAATGGGTGGCAACAGACAGCTGATTGGCAGTATTCCATGAGACTGTTCCTCTGCCTGAGGAAGAGCTGCCATCACCGTTCCTGCCCGAAGCCTGTGAGGAGCAGCTGCCGCCGTTACTGGCCACCGCCACCGCCGAACTGCATGAGAAGCCACTGCCACCATTGCTGGCCACCGCCAGACCACATGAGAAGCCGCTGCTGCCATTGCTGGCCGCCGCTGGCTGAAGCTTGCACCTGAGGAGCTGCCTCCGCTGCTGCTGCCCGAAGCGAGCCGCTTGACAGGTTTGAAGACCAACTTCCAAGTTTGAAGATCCCTGAGTCACTGGCTCTCCCAAGCAAGCTCTCCACCATCCTGAAATTGCACCACTCTGGAAAACTGCCCTGCACGGCAGCATTACAGGATGGTGGAGAGCTTGCTTGTTTGGTTTCTGGCCGACTCTATTGCGGCAACTCTTCTATTGCTAAGGCGCCGCTTCGCCCCTTTCTCTGGATTGTCGGGTGGACTACAACTTCACTTCCACCTGGGAAAGAGCATCCAGGATGTTCCCCGTGGCGGAGATGCCGGTGTGTTACGGCTCTCAGGCACTCGTTGCTTGTGCCTCTGCAGCTACAGAGCCCTGCAGTCAGCTAGAGATCCACCGGGCTGCCCCTTCATCTCTGCCTCCCGCCCCCACCTCCTGCTCCCACATCCCTCACTTGCTGGCCAGCTCGGGCTGCTTGTCCTCTGCCTGTCCTTTCCGCATCCTTCAGATGGGGGATGCAAGTGAAGGCGACATGTGGAAATCCCCTGCAGGAACAGCCACCCGGCCAGGCTGAAGGACAGTGACGTGGGAAACGGGAGGAAATCTGGGCAGTTGGTGAGAGTGAAAATATGACTTCCATGTGAAATAAAGAGGCTTCAGCACAGAGCAGCTTCCCTTCTAACTTCCCATCTGGACATTTATTCTATATTTTTTATACAAGTCTCATCCAGAAAGTTATAAGTTTGAAGACCCCTGAGTCAGGAGTTAGGGGTGCAAGGGTCTTCAAACCTGGCAAGTTTAAGACTTGTGGACTTCAACTCCCATTCCTGAGCTAGCATGACTGAAG